>CM028130.1:244675833-247310000 GCA_016271365.2 Neoceratodus forsteri
CTCCTTGGAGACAGGGAATGTACCAGGGACTGGAGGATATTTCTTGTGGTGCCCCTTCACAAGAGTGGACCAAAAGACCAACCGGGTAACTACTGACTGGTGACCTTGACTTCCATAGTGGGGAAGTTAATGGAGACCATTCTGAAGGAGAGGCTGATATACTTTCTCAATAGCAATGGTCTGCAGGATGACAGACAGCATGGGTTTGTCATGGGAAGAGCTTACCAAACTAATCTGATCGACTTCTTCGACTGGGTCAGTAGGGCAGTTGACGAGGGCCACACTGTGGATGTCCTGTATCTGGACTTCAGCAAGGCTTTTGGCTTGGTGCTACACAGCAGGTTAATGAGCAAGCTGAAGGACATGAAGGCTGTGAAAAAACTGGTGGGGTGGGTAGAGAGCTGGCTGAAGGGCAAACAACAGAGAGTAGTTGTAAGGGGCGAGACATCCAAGCCAAGGCCAGTAACAAGTGGGGTACCACAGGTTTCAGTGCTGGGCCTGTTTTGTTCAATGTCTTCATAGGAGACATTGCAGAGGGGGTCAAGAGTAAGATCAGCCTGTTCACAGACAACACTTAGATTTTGTGAGAAAGTGGACAATGAGGAAGAGACGCAGGCACTCATAGAGGATCCAGCTAAACTCAGACACTGGTCTGGGGAATGGCAGTTGGGGTTTAATGCTAAGAAGTGCAAGGTCATGCACCTTGGAGCCAGAAATCACAGGAACAGATACTGGCTGGGAGGAGTGCAGGTAATGGCTTCAGAGGAGGAAAGGGATCTGGGGTAATAGTCACAGGGGACATGAAGATTTGAACCAGTATGTGCTAGCATTTTTTCCTGCTTTTTGATATTACTAGATAATAATTGACTAATCTTATGATTTTATGATCATCTTCTGTATGAAATAATATTTTGGTAAGCAGTGGTTTGTTCAGATCACTTGACTTATGCAAATATGGAGCAAGGCAGTACATACAACTTTTTTATACCATGTACAGTACCATAAGACAGCAGTGTCAGTGGCTCAGTAGGTAGCACACTCGGCTCTGAGGCTGGGAGATCAGAGAGCTGTGGGATCAGTTCCCACATCTGGCACTTGGGTTACTATCTCAGTACTGACACTGTAGTGCAGCATGAGAGGGGTGCTGCACTTCTGAAATGCCATCTTTTGGATGAGACGTTAAACCGAGGTCCCATCTGCCTGGATTGATGGTAGTTCAGGTGGATGTTAAAGATCCCATGGCACTTATCGAAAAAAGTAGTGGAGTTTTTATTGCAATAATAAACATATAATACAACTCAAAAAAATCAATCAACACAATATTACACTGTAAACACAGAGGAAAGGAAAAAAACACAAATGAAAAAGAAAATACTTGAAATTAACACAATATCCCTAATCAAAATGCTTTATACTAACAGTAATTTTTTTATATTTAATAAAGTGAGTGAAACCCTGCCACCACTTAGTAACCTTACTTAAAGAAATCAACTCCATATCTTGTAAGTAAATCCTTAAAAGTTCCTTTGCAACCAAAATACTATAACATTCATATGACATTTTCCAGTGATAGATTACCCATTGGTATCTAGCTTGTCATAAATAATAACAAATACAACAAAGAAATAAAGATAAAGTACCCCCATTTAGACCAGCTAAAGGTAATGGATAGATTCCCAAAACCAAAATATCATATGTAGTAAATTGTAACCAAGGAAACTTCCATAGGTTGGCTAAATATTTCCCCAAACCTGTAGAATATGAACATTGCAAAAGAAAATGTTCCATAGTTTCCTCTATGTTTATGCATTCCATATAAGGGCAATTTCTTTCTTCTTTGGCCTTATATTTTGCATTCCCTCTAACATTTAATCTACCATACACAAGCAACCATTGTGTTTCCCATTGACTTAGAGGTAACCTGGGATTATAAAGCTGTGCTAAAATTTTAGCATTAAAAGAAGAAGGACAATTTTTAAAACAAGGAACCTGCGGATAAATTGCTTCCATCACCAAGGAATACAGGAACTGGGTATTATTAGTCTTGATCATGTCTCTAGTGAGTTGCCACTTATATAATTTTTGTGCTGCAGGTCTAAAGTAATTGGGAATACAAACATGTGGATTTAATTTTGGGGCTACTACTTTCCAAGCTTGAAAATATCATCCCAAAACCTTATCCAACCACCACTTTTCTAAACCTAGTACTGGAGAGAGCCCTCTTTTAACAGTAGTTATAAAGAACAAAGAATGCAAAAATGTAATAGGATCTATCATCCCTAAACCCCCTAGTGTCCTCCCTAGGTAGGTATAATGTCACTTTACTGGAGTTAAACGTTTCCCCCATAGCATTTGAAAGAAAATTCTATTGGTTTTTGCTTCTAACTGAGGTGGAAGAGCAAAAATCATCGCTACATATTGCAAACAGGGTAAAGTAAACTGCTTTAAAATATGTATACATTTTAATTTAGAGAATTTTCACTGTTTCCACCTTGTAACCTTCTTTTGCACTTTCTCCAGTGCCAAAGTCTATTTCTCTACAGGCAAGTTTAGAGGGCCAAATAATATCCCTAATATTTTTTGTGGAGTTCGAGAAATACTAATACCATTTTGTATCATCTCAACAGGACCGACTGCCCCTATCAATAAACCTTTAGTTTTCAGTAGATTTATTTTTGCATTTGAGACTAATGAAAAAGAATGGAATTCTTCTAAAAAGACAAGAATTTGAGATATATCTGAAAAATATAAATTTAAATCATCCTTGTAAGCTTGCAGATAAAGCAGGTCTGTAAAGGGATCCTCTATTATCCCTGTCCATTTTGGGTTTTTGACCAAGGCCTGCAATAAGGGATCCAGTGAAAAAACATATAAAGTGGACTTGGGGGCAACCCTGATGTACCCCTGTTTTTATTTTAAAACTGTTGGTAATACAACCTTTTAAGAATGGAAAGACAATATTATTTTTATATAATAGTTTGATTATGTCCACCATTTCTCCTGGAACCCCATAAGTTCGAAGAACTGAAAACAGATAGGGTAAAAATACCCTATCAAAAGCTTTCTCAAAATCAACAACCAAAAGACACCCAGATCTTCCAGTTAAAAATAAAAACTCAGTAACATCCCTCAAAATCATTAAGGCTGATTGAATCCGTCTATTGGGAATACTACAGAATTGATAAGAAGAAAGTATACCTTCTGCATAAGCCTTTAATCTATTATTAAGAATACTTGAAAATATTTTATAATCTGTGTTCAATAAAGTAATAGGCCTCCAATTTTTAATATCAGCCTTATCTCCAGATTTAAACAGGTGTATTAAAATGCCCTCAGTGAAGGAAGTAAAAATGAAATTAGACTCTAGAAAATAATTAAATAGATGCAATAAGCAATCACTAAGTTCTACTGAGAAACATTTATAAAGTTGATTAGGGAGCCCATCCATCCCTGGGGAAATATTAGGTTTCAATTTGTTTATGACCTCTAAAATTTTCTGTTTAGTAACAGGGTTAGTTAACTGAAACTCAGCAGTAGAAACCAAGGGACTGCTAACAGACTTAAATAGTGGACCATAGAATCCTCCATTATGAAGGAATCAGGTTCCAAAGTGTGGTAATGGAGTTCTATTAAGTCTTTTAACTGCTCTATTGTGGTGGCATTGACCCATCTGTATTGTATAGATAATCAATAGTGGATGAATCACTTAAAGATTTGCAAGCCTCAAAAGGATCCCCAATAGGGGTCTTAGTTATAGCATTTACTAGAATTTCTTGTAACGTCTTAGCCCTATCATATTGATATGATCGCATATCTTTTTTCAGCTGTTTAATCTGTTCTGAATAATCTAATTTAGTGTTATAGGAGAAGGTAATCAACCTCTGCAGTTGTTGCCTAAGAGACAAATACTTTAAACAATTGTGGTTTTTGATTAAAACCCCTTGTTTTTTAAACCATTTACTTAAGTCTAATTTGGTATCTGCCCACCAGGCTCCTACATCAGTATATAAAAAAACTACTGACAAACGGGCCTGTAACAAAGCCTGTATTCCTATCTTTACAGGTAAAGAATCTAGAATAGATGTATTTAACTTCCATCTCCCTTTATGGCCATCTGATAAATTATCTGAGGATAGAGAACAGATTAAAAATAGATGGTCTGAAAATTCACATGGTTTAATTCTAAAGGTCTTTTCTTGTACGGATAGGGATACTAGCATATGATCTATAAGTGTATGTAGCTTTCCCTTCATAAAAAAATACCCTAGGCCCCTGTGTGCAGTATGTAAAACAATTCACCAATACTGCCAACTTTACGATGGAAGCAAGAGCTTGGGAATCACAAACATTTTTTTTCTTCTGCTGAGATGTTCTATGCAAACAACAATTAAAATTGCCTCCCCATAATACTTTTACTGTAGTGACTAAAAAAGGTTGAACTGCTTTCTTGCATGCCACTCTATTCACTTTACTCTGAGGGTTATATATGTTAATAAACCTGTAGGTAGTATTCAGCCATTTACCATCCAGAATCATCACCCTGCCTGGGATGAGGTTGATTAAATTAAGAAGAGAAAACTGAAAAGAATTGAATAAAATGCCAATGCCATCCACACAGTCAGTTCCAAACAACCAATTAGAAGGTCTCCAGGGCCAATCCCGTTTAAAAGCTAATAATTGTTCAATAGACTGTATCCAAGTTTCTTGTAAAAACACACTGGGAATTTGTAAATCATACATTAATTGAAACAGTGCTTGCCTTTTGTTAATATTTAACAGACTGTGAGTGTTCAAAGATCCCCAAATCAACTGCATGTTTCTAATCTAAGAAAAAAAAACATTCCATTATTATTTCTTTCTTTTTTCTTTTTTTTTCTTTATAATTATTGATGATTTTGACATGGCTGAAACTGAGGACTTTTGTGAATCCGAGTCTCCCAAATCCATATCTGTCTCCCCCCCATGGAGCAAATAATGCTGCATAAGAATTACTTGTTTCAAAATTAACCGTAAGGGGAAAAGATTTAGGTGGCAAGTTCCGTGATGACCTCCACCTAGGTAGGGGAGAAACAGGAGCAGCGGCGTCCTGCTTTTGTTTAGAAGCTTCAGGCTCAGCATAACAAACTGGTGTCAACTGTATGGTTTCTGGATCACCTATACTAGAATCAGCCTCTACAGGGGCTACCATTACTGCCTACTCAGGCTTCTGTGGATCTGAACGTAATGAGTATGCTTTAGGCCTTCCCATTCTTTCTGTGGGGGTAGGGGAAGGGGGAGAGGAGAAGCGGTGGGAGGAGGTGGAGATGGAGGTGGGGGGGAGAAGAACCTGCAGCATCTTGGGCTTTTTGAATCAGTAAATCTGGACTGATACAAGTCGCCTTGTTTTTAGCTGCCCAGGGGCATTCACGAAACACATGTCCATATTCCTCACATAACTCGCATCTGGAATGATTTGAACATTACATTGTGTCATGCCCCACTTCCCCACAGTTGTCGCATCAGGGTTGGTCGCACACGCTAGAAAGATGAGTCCTAGAGCCACACTTATAGCATGCTCTAGGTTGCCCCCCCATAAAAACAAACCCCTCTATCTCTTCCCAATAGAAAATAATTTGGAATGTGTTCGATGCCTGAATCCATTTGTCTGAGCTTAATTTTATACTTCCACCCCCTATCCAAAATTTTTCTGAGTCTAAAATAGGTTCAGGCGCACTCAATACCTCACATTTCTGTGAAAGCCAAAAGGTAATATCCTCCACATGCACCCCATCATTTTGGAAAATAACTGTCACGAATTTTATTAAAGGTTTTGTTAAAGGGATCACCAAGAAGGGGGCCCATAGTGGTGAAAATTTTACTTGCCCATATCTATCCCAAAAAAGGTCAAGAGCATGTGCAGACCTAAAACTCACATTGAAATGATCTTCCCCCGATATATTTATAAAGGCAAAAACATCCTTTGGGGTAAAATGAAGTGAATCTTTTAACAGGGTTTTCCCCACATAATGCCTATCAGGCCTATTCTCCAATCCCCCTTTATAACAAATGCAAATAGCATTCCTTCTTGGAGCAGCTTCTCTTTTAGCTGTAGAAAAAAGTTCTGACATAAGAGGTTTTTGAGCTGGTGGTGGAACACTCTCTTCTTGTGGTGGAGTAACTCTAGAAGCAGGCTTAGTTCTTTCAGGAGATTCAGGCAGAGGGGTTTGTTGATCTATAGGCCTAGTAATAAAGGGAGGCTTCAGAGCTCTGGGCTGTATCCTAGATTCTACAGGGTCAACAGAGGTATTCACCTGAAACCCAGGTTTCCATACTGGTGAATTCTGAGTAAAAGTAAAATCAGCATCCCATGTTGGGTCAGGAACCCAGGATCCTGAAGAGGCCTGTTTCCATCCTGCCCCAGATAAAGCTTTCCCTGGTGTCCAGGATTCTGATGTTGTGTGGGAAGAAGTATTATCAGATTCAGACATTTGAACAAGGTTTGTGGCCACAGAGGATTTGATACCCTTTGTAGATTGTTTAAGAGAAAGTCTAGCAGGAAAGCAGGGTTCGACAAATCCTATTGCCCAACGTCTCGGGCTACCAGTTACAGTGCAGGGACAAGCACTTTCTGTTGTGCCACTTTTCCAAGGGCTAGCACTGATTTAAAAATCTTAAAAACTTGCTGCTGCAGTTCTACCTTCCACCAGTAGGGTGCTCACTGCTTCGGCTGTCCCGGTGGTCATCTGACCTACTGAGCAGTGCACCTACTGGTCGGGAATGAGCGGTGAGTGTGTGAGCCTGCCTCAGCCTAGGGAAGTGGCATCAGGAGCGAGCACCAGCGGCGTCTCGTCGGAGGGAACAGAGGAGGATCAAGCTGTCGGACTGGCAGGCGTGGGGCCAAATGAGGAAGGACAATCTTGAACTGTAAGTGATGCCAAGATTGCCCATTGGCCACAGCAGTGATTTGGAGTGTAGTGGAGACAAGAATAAAGACATGCATTGCATTAGTGCCCCTCATTCACTGTCTGTTGTTGGAGACTAGAGGATACCACAAATTAAACAGTCCATTGTTGTGGATATCGGAGAGTGCGAGTACAAGTGTGACCAGTGCTGAGTTTGTTGTAGTGGACTCACTGGAAAACAAATATTTAAACTGAATTAAGGACGGAGGGTTGGTCTGGTGAGAGTGAAGAGTGGGAAGGGGGAAGGCAGGAGCTAGGAGGATTAAAGAGCGGGGGCAACGTGGCTGAGCACTGATAACTGCACACAAGTGCTTTAGTGCAGCAGACAAGCAAATTTACCTGCCGTGTGCCGTGCCAGTTTTGCCAAAAGTGCAAAATTAATGAAGAAGAGAGTAATCTGAGTAAATAAGGAGTGAGAGTAATCTGAGTAAATAAGGAGTGTTCAGTGTAGGCAGGCAGGGTAAATAAAATATTGAGATGGGTTAGGTTGGGCTTGTGTTCCCTTATAACAGAACTGGGCATAACTGGGTGCAAGCAAACTAAGGAGCATATAAAATAATTATAAGTAGGCAGTATAGTGCAGTGGTTTAAGGTTCTGAGCTGCAAATCTGGTGACATCCAGCAGACCAGACCTGGGTTTGAATTCCACAGCTTCCACTTGCATACTGTCTGAGCAAGTCACATAACCTCCTTGTGCTCCCAGGTCACTCCTGTAAAAAAGCTTTCAGCTTAGTGTGCTATACCTGGTTAAACAACTAAATAAAAAACAAAATAAGTACAAGCAAACAAGGAGAAAAGGAAACAAAACAGAAACTTGGGAGGGCGGACTGTCTGGTACTGTCTGCTGTCTGTGTAGCAGGGTGGAAGAAGGGAGGGAACCCTGGTCCCCTGACAACTGAGAACTGGCAGCAGCGTAAAGTGTCACTGACTACAGAAAATAAAAAAGAGGAAGAGAGCAAGGGCAGGGGACTACTACTGCAGGCGGAGAGCTTTGTGTTGCCCACCAGTAAAAACAGCAGTTTATTTGGCTACAAGCTGCATAAACAAAGAAAAAATAAAATAATAAAAGAAAGCTAAAAAAAAGAAAGAAAATAAGACAAGAAGCTGTTGGTCTGTTGGGAGAGGAGAGCGCAGATAGAGCTTGTGTGTAAAGGAGTGAAGGAGGAGCTTGGAGAGAGGCGGGGCGAAGGACTGACCCAGTGTCCTGCAGCAGCAGCTGGCTTGAGAAAGTTAGTAAAAAAAAAAAAAGATAATACAGTAAGAACTTAGAAGAAATAAGCCTATAACTCAAACTGTGTGTGGGGCTATGCTATGGGCTTGGTTGGGCTGTTGGGAGAGATTTTGTGAAAAGGAGTGAAGGACCCAATGTCCTGCAGCCGGTTGGTTGGCTTGAAGTACCCAAGAAACAAAAAGAGAAAGACAGTGAAAAAATATATATAAGTGTAAGTAACAGAAAAATAAAATAAGGGAGCCTAACTGCAGGGGTGGGCTTGGGCTGTGCTGGGAGAGAGGAGAGAGATTGTGTGGAGAGTGTTCTGCAGCCAGCTATCTGACTTGTTACAGGACAAGACAACTTGCAGTGTATAGAAAAAAAAAGCATATTTACATCTAAATCTGTCCCCTGGTGACCCAGCCCACACTAACCACCAGTGAAAAAAGACACACAGACACCAGTGTTTAAAATAAGTTTATTATTATTGGTTCCATTAGTCTTTTAAAAAAAAGTGACCACCAAATTTATATGGACAATATGCAGACGAACAAAGCCAAACAATAAAGTCTCTTGTCTCTCTGGTCAGCAGCAGCACCATCTTTTACAAGACAAACACAGTCTGGTACTAGTACAAGTACTACTTCCACAGATAAAAGTCATGAAACTGAATCTGCATCTGTGGTTCTGGATATAACTGCTGACAAGGTACTTGATGTAAACAGAGAAGCTGTAGTAGCCTTATCTCAAAAAGCCCCGGTGTCACTAGCTAAGAAACGTAGTTTACTGCTTGATAATGAGGTGGCAGTTGGGAGTAGTAAAGACAAGAAATATGACCAAGAAAAAAGGTCAGACTATTTCAGTGTCATTGGTTGTCCACTTATAAATGGTTGAGATACAATGAAAAAAGGGGCTTATGTAGTGCACACTATGTGAAAAGCATCCCAGTATTGCAACTCCAGCATTTTCAAAAAAAACAAATGTATTTGCCACAGGCTCTAACAACTTTCGCATTGAGTCACTACGTGCACTTGAAAAATCCAATCCACATGTGCTATGCCAGAACCAACATATTCTGGAAAGTGGCCAACAAGCAGTATGTTGTGAGATTAGTGAGTCACCACTTTACCAAGTCTTTGCACAGTTAGAAGAGGCCAAAAAAGCAAAGATGAGACACCTGTTTAACACAACGTATTCCATAGCCAAAAATCTTCGCCCTTTCTCAGACATGGGGTGGATCTGTGAATTACAGGAAAAAAATGGCATAAAGCTAGGTTCTAATTATACTAACGATAAGCAATCCAGGGACTTTTGCAGTGCTGTTTCAGCAGTTATATCCAGAACTCAGATGCAGACTCTTGCTAATGTTAGGTATGTGACAGTTCTTGGTGACAGCAGTACTGATTACAGTATAACTGAGTGGGAAAATGTTTTCTTAAGGTTTGTTGAACCTAATTCAAAACAGGTGCATACATTGCTTATCCAAGCTGTGCCACTGGAACTGGTGTATTCCATGCAATATCAACTGCTTTGGAGTCAGTAAATCTTCCTCTCAGTAACCTACAAAATGCTAACAATCCAGGACCGCTTCTTATTTCAGCAAATTTTGATGGGGCCAGTGTCATGATGGGTGAAAGAGGAGGAACCATAGCAAAGTTGCGGGAACACTGCCGTCCTCAAGTAATTGCGATGCACTGCATTGCCCATAAGCTAGAGCTGGCAGTTCTCGATGTGTTAAAAAAAATCCATTTGTATCAAAGCTGGAAAGTACTCTCAAGGGAATATTTAAATTGTATCACTATAGTCCCCAAAAATGAGAAAGCTCCAAAAAATTGCTAACATGATGGATACTGATCTGGCACACTTTACTGCAATTAAACAAGTGAGATGGCTTGCCAGTAGGTCACGTTCAGTACATGCAGTTCAGGTTAACCTACCTACTGTTGTACAACAGCTACATGCATCTTTGACTGCTGGTGATGAAAGTTCAAAAACAAAGGGCCTCTTAAAAGAAACACAGAGTGTGCAGTTTGTAAAAGTTAGCCATATACTAACCTGTCACTGCAGTTTCAACGAGATGACGTAATACTGGAAGTTCCACAGCTTGTTGAGACCTGCCTACTCCAGCTTATGGAACTGAAAACCATGCCAGGGCAATACATGGCAGCTTTCTTCAGCCATTACAAACCAGAACAGAAATGCATGGAATATGTTGTGACAAACAGGGAAGGGGAGGAGAAGACTGTTCATTTCCCATTCAGAGGCAACTGCCCAGAAATCAATTTTGTGACAGATGGACAACTGCAGACTTTAATAGATGCAGCAATAATGTATATTGACAACAGATTTAAAAATTTCTCAGAGGTGCCTCTCAAATGGTTCAACTGCTTAGATTTTAAGCAGTTTGATCTGCCAAGAGACCAACTAGTGGTGTTTGGGACCTCTGAACTTGCAAACTTGGCAGAATATTTTCACTTTTTCATGGAGGAGCAGCAGGAACATATAAAGTCAGAGTACGGTGTATTTAAAATAATATTGAAATCTGCCATTGAAAAAACATATTTGCAGGTATATACCAGATTACTAAAAGACAAACCACCCCAGATTATACACATTCTTGACCTAGTTGAAATACTCATGGCAATGATTGTATCAACTGCAAAATCTGAGAGAGTTTTTTCTGTTCAGAACCTAATCAAAACAAAAATCAAGACAAGGCTGGCTGATGATTCACTACAGTCTCTCCTGCAGATAGCAGTAAAAGGTCCTGAACTGCATGACTTTGATCCGGATCCAGCAATTAACCACCGGCTGCTCTCTGGTCCAGGCACTCGACATGTTCGTGGGCATGCTGTTGCTGCTGATACATTATCTTCTGGTTTAGCTGCTTCTGCTGCTGATGATCTTCTTGATGCTAGTACTCCTGCTCCCAGTGCCCCATCATCTTATTCCTGGCCTAGCCCTTAATCACCATTTCATGTTCTTCTCAACCAACGGCCTAGCTGGTTTTGGCTTGTCCTTAACTAATTCTGTAACATTTCTCCAATCTCTTCTAATACAGACTTCTGCCTGGGGTGCCTTAGTGTCCGGCCTGTACTACCCTGGCCTGTATTAACAAAAAAATATATGAAAATATTGTTTTTCCTGATTTATGAAGTTCTTCTACATCTCTCCATCCATCCTATGAAATAATAGTACAACATATAAGCCCTGCCACACAGCCACACCATTTAACTTATTTCTGTTAAGTCAGTTGAATATTTCAATTGAAATGTACTGGACTACCACTTGGAACTCGAGGACTTCCATTTTTGTCAAGGCTACTTGTTCTGGGCTAGCATGAGATTTTAAAATTTGTTGATCCCTGCAGGAAAGGCAAACTCCATGACCCCTACTTGAGATTCAGAAGTGGATTGATATGTGATATCAGGGAAGGAAATCACTTCCTTCATAATGGGTACAGTAAATGTTCCAGTAACTGGTTGTCTTAACACAAAACCGGCAGATTTACTAAGTGGGGTAGATTTGGAGTGCAAGTCCTTTACAGCTCTGTAATTTTCATTTGTACCCCGCACTGTTTGTTTGGCCATAGTATCTGAATCTTTTCCCTTAAACTGCTGTGATGATAAAGGCTGTAGGCACTTGTTTGTAACAACATTAAAACTGTCAGCCTCTTGTAGATTGAGAGAGTTGGTGTGAGTATAGGGCGTAGCAGGAGATGCTAATTCCAATGCACCTTGTTTTGCAGAAGTGCTTGCAACCATTCCAACAGCTGTTCTACTGAAAGCGTTTGCAGTGATTATGACAGGGAGTGTCTCTGAGTCAGCCGGCAGCTGAGCACTTACTTTAGCTAACAAAACAGGCTCCTTTAATAGCTTGAAGCTGTCTATACCCCTATGGGCTTCCTCATGAGGCTTTTCAACTGCAGATTTAACTGCATGCTGCGTTTGAGAAAAAGTCTGCGGACCCAAAGGACAGTGTAACGATGTTTTAGGCTCTAGGCACTCATTTGTAGCAACAAACTTACTGCCAGCCTGTTGCATTCCCTGCAGCATAGGATTAGAATGTTGAACAGTAGAATTAAGTGAAAGAGACTCACCAGAACCAATTTGTCTGTCGTAAGAACTTCTAGTAGCCACATGCACAGCTGGAGTACTTGTTTTAAAAGCCATGAGCTCCTCCTGAGATAGCGAGGTCTGTAAATTTGACGTAGCAACTTCTTGTAACTTAGGAAGTTTTTTGGAAAGAGCAGTATCTTCCTCAGCAAAGGGTTGTATATTCACTTCAGTGAAAAACTCAGTAGAAAGGGGAGCCTCATGAAACTCCTTGTCAGAATCGAACTCAGTTTGACAATGCGATTCAGCCTCAGTTGCAGAAAAGGTAACAGTGGGAGCTGAGGCAAGCACCCCCACTGCACCAGCATCCTTTCCCTCCAGCGTCTCACACAGAGTGGCCATCGCTCAGACAGCATGTCCCACTACTGGCAAGAGTAGGGGAGTTTCCCCAGTGTCCTGGCCAAATTTCCCTCATTCACTAAAAATACCACCAACAGCTTAATCTGGTTCAAGGTCAGTTGGCATTCATCTGTATCCCCCTCCCCCGGGTCATGCCTGAAAATAGGCAGGATTTGTCTAGCGCACTTACCCGGTCATCAAAAACTAAATAAATAAATAAATAAAATAAAATAAAACATGCAGCAAGTCTTCATTGCCACACTGTGCACAGTAACAGTTATGTCCATTGGGGGGCATTTTTTTATATTTAACAAGCAGGACATTGCTTTCAAAAAGTTCCAGTTTACATATATTTTCCTAAGTAGAGAATCAATTAGAACATTTAAATAATACTTATAGCCCCAAAAAAGTTATTTGTGAACCAAAGAGAATAACTTGAAGTTCTGATGTTCAGCAGATCACTTTTTATCCAACATTTTTGTTGTTGTTTTTAATGTGTTTTTCATATTAAAGACTAAATGTTGTATTTCTCTTTAGATAGTTGTCCAAGATTTGTAGGTCATGTTTCTTTAGAAGCTCTGTTATTTTCTTGTACCCTGATGACCGCACATCCTAGCTCAATCCAGTTCTTTTTCTTTTCTAGACACCCATTTGGTAGTTATTTGATGTAAGTCTTGTTTTTGAAACCAATAGTTTATCTTTTTGGAGTCTATAACCAAATTAATATTATCCAAGCCAGAGGCCAGACAAGAATGCCTAACAGCCAAAACTGTCCTAAGAAGTTTGAAAATTAGTATCATCAATATGTTTTTTGTTTGTTTCGTTTATTTAATCTGGTAGGTCCATAGGCCAAAAAACCATTTAATGGGAGACCAGAGTACATAAAAAACATATGACACATAATAAAAATAGTTAACAAAGGGCACATATAAATACATAACAGTTGCAGAACACAAACAAGTTAATGTAACAAGCACTGGCATATAAAAAATACCAATTCACGTAACATTTGCTTTCACTCTCTAAGAGCAGATAATTTCTTAGAGCCTGTCTAAAACTGGACATCATAACTTCAAGGCATTTGAACATTTTCAAAAGTGCATTAAAAACATTGGTAGATTGTACAGCAACATTTTCTGACCAACTGATGTTTCCATCCTTGGAATTGAAAAGAAATTGTAAGCAGATGAGCGTGTAACTGTAAAGTTAGTGTGTTTTTTAAAGACCAATTGAAGAATGATAGGGACCTTAATTGGAGTTTTCTTTTTAGCTAATATCCCAAGTTGAAATTTGTATCTATGCTATAGGGGAAGCCATCTTACATGCTTAAATAGGACACAATGATGGGTCCTGGACAGTAATTAGGTAGTGAATTGAGCAATTTGATTTAGAAGAACTGTAACCCTTCACATTAACCCATTTCCGGTAAAATTATAAAAAATCAGGCCATAATCTATAACTGGTAATAAAAAAAATGTTGGGACAAAAGTAATTTGGATGAGGGAATTAACAGTGAATTCAGTCTATAAAGTGCTCCAAGTCATTGATGAGCCATTTTAACCATATCAGAAATGTAATACTCATAACTCATACCTGAGTCTACAGTAAGGCATAAATATTTTTAACATTTAACTTGCTCTATTTCTACCCCAATGTTAGTGTACACTGAAAGAATAGGCTCAACATTCAACCTTTTCATATGATTGTAAAAAGCATGGATGTAGTCTTTTTTTCCATTTAAGACTAATTTATGTGTACAAAACCAATTCTGAATTTTCTAAAAATCAAATGCCAAGTCATCTTGTACAGTATCAAAGCTGGATCCGCTTATGAGAATCACCACATCACCTGCATATAAAAACTTTGGGATTTAGAACAAGCCAAGGGCAAAGTGTTTAAAAACAAACTAAACAAAAGAGGATCCAGAAAAGAACCCTGAGGGACATCCAGTGTAATAGAAGTGGGAAAGAAACAACATCCATTGATTTTGGTAGACTGAGTATGATTAGTCATGTAACTCCCACACCACCTGGCAGCATACCGGGACACGTCAAGACTGGTAAGAGACAAAATATGAAGACCATGGTTAACTAACTCAAAAGCCTTGGTGAGGTCCAAGAACTTAGCTGCAGCAAAAAGTCCTTTGTCAAGGGCTGCATGAATTGCACTGATGAACCCCACCAAGGATATTGAGGTACTGTGTCACAGTCAAAACCCTTCTGTGTAGGTGTCAGGACATCATACTTAGACAAATACTCTATAAATTGGTCAAAGACCATCTGTTCCAAAATTTTTGATAAAGGTGCCATTAAAGAAATAGCACATTAATTGTGACCAATAGAAGGATCACCAACTTCAGTGACTGGGACAACAACTGCATCTTTCCAGATATCAGGGAATAAAGGAAAACGTAGTGACAAATTAAAAATAATGGCTAACGGAAAACACAGAATGTCCACGGTAATCCTCCTGAATCTAAAATCTACTTTATACCTGACCACCATAGGTGTAGGACAGACTTCAGGAGGTATTTCAACACCTCTTCTGGGGAAAGTTGTTTAAAATAAAATTTAGGATATGCCAATTCTGGGTTAATATTAACAGAATTAGTTGTCCTATTGCCCTTACTAGGTATATCACATGAGATATATTTTGATATATCAGTAAAAAATGAATTAATTTCCTGGACTATAGAAAATGAATCAGTCAGGACTCCTGGTGGAGTTATTAAACATTGTATAGTGAAAGTATATTTCTTGCCCAAAAGTTCATTAGGTCCAATATAGCTGAAGTACTTTACCCTTAAATTGCCTGTTTATATAGAAATTTCTTTTTAATTTCCTAATCATTGACTTACATTTATTCAGAGCAGCTTTGTAAGCAATTAATGAGTCTGTGATCATTAACTTCCTAAACATTTTGTATTATTTGTCCTTATCTCTCATTTGCTGTAAACATTCAGGGGTAACCCACTGTTGCTTGTTTTCCATGATTCAAAGCTTTTTTAAAGGAGCAAATTTATTACAAGTGATATTGAAAATTGAACAAAACATCTTTAAAGCCTCATTCACATCTGTTGTTATTGCTAGACTGGACCAATCTACAGTAGACATTGCTGATTGAAACTTGTCAGTATGCAGATTCCTTAAATTCTGTGTAAATATATAGATCAGATGTAGCATTTTCATTTTTGCACACCGGTAGCAATAGACTTGGCTATGATCACTGATGTTATCTGCTAGGACACCAAATTGTAAAATCTTGGTAGTGTCAGAGATCATTATGGGATGAAATATCACATTTTGGACAAGACTTCCTCCAACTTATGATCTCATTGGGCTTTACACAAGTGGTTACAACTGCTACTCTTAATTGTGGTCACTCTCTGGACCTGGTATTCCTCCTGGGGATGGAGATCTCTGATTTGATGGTGGAACCAGTCAGTTGGTCTGACCATCACACTTTAGGGTTCAGTTTCATGGCTCCCCCCATAGATGTCCCCCTGTGGATATGGTCTGGTACCACCCATTAAGGGGAGTATCCCCTACTGGTCTAATGGCAGTGCTGAACCTATTGAGGAACCCATTGGGATGTATGGAGACAGGTGACCTTCTGCTGCATTATAATAATGTTGTATTGGGGCCCTGGACTCCACTGCTCCTGTTCAGGTTTGCTCACTCACTCTACATCCTCAGTCCCCTTGGTTTGATGGGACCTTGAAGGAGTTGAGATGAGTTGGGTGAAGGCTGGAGCGCTGCTGAAGGAAATCCAGCCTGGAGTATGACAAACTTAGATTGATGTCCCATTTTAGGGACTATCAATCGGCCATCTCCAGTAAGAAGGCAGAGTTCCTGTCCAGGGAGATTGCTGTGGCAAGAAATCGACTGGATCAGCTCTTCCAAATTGTGGACAGGTTGTGCAATCCAACCTGCCTTAAGAATCAGAGAGCTTTATCACAAGTTAAGTTTGAGGAGTTCGCTCAATTCTTCACAGATAAGGTTGCCTCCATCAGGTCAGAGATTTGCTCAGCATGCTCCAATGAGCAGAGTGGTGGTCGGTGGGAGGTCACTAGTGCCCAGTTTGCCTCAGCTGACTTTGACCAGCTGGTGATCATTGATATCATGAAGATTGTCCAGGGTATGCGACCAGCTTACTGTAGTTTGGAGCCTGGTCCATCTCACCTCCTGGTGAAGTGTGTGAAAGTCATCAGTGAGGTCCAATCAGAGATAGTTTGGAGTTCGCTGGAGAAGGTAGTGTTTCCTGACACCTTGAAAGAGGCTGTTGTGACCCCCTTTTTGAAGAAATCTTTCCTTGACCCAGACTGCCTCACAAACTACAGACTTGTCTCTAACCTGCCCTTTGTTTTTAAGGTTATTGAGAAGATAGTTGCGTTGCTACTTGAAGACCATCTTACCACCCACGAGATTTATGATCCTGTCATCTAGGTTCAGGAAGAGGCATAGTACTGAGATGGTGCTTGTTTGAGTGCTTAATGATCTCCTGCTGATGAGAGACTGGAAGAGCTGTACAGTCTTAGTTTTTATTGATCTCTCCACAGCATTTGACACTGTGGACCATGGGGTCTTGCTGGAGTGCCTGCGGTTGATCTGTAGATTGTCTGGTATGGTCCTCAGATGGTTCCATTCTTTTCTCACAAGCAGGTCGCAGAGAGTGGTGTCTGGGATCTTTTCCTCAGCCTCTTTCCCCCTGTCCTGTGGGGTACCGCAGGGCTCTGTGCTGCCCCACATGTTATTTGTAGTGTATATGCTACCATTGGAGGACATTATAAGGTTGTATGGGCTGAGTTTTTACTGCTATGCTGTTGATACTCAACTCTACAAGTCCTTTGTACCCGATCAGGAGGATACAGTCTTATTCTTTAACAACTGCCTCGCCATGATCCAGGACTGGATGAGTGCCAGCTGATTAACGTTGAATCCGGATAAGACCAAGGTGTTGGTTGTGGACCTGTGTCATTGGGTAGAGAGGTCTGCTGTTGTTTAACCCTCTGTATTTGTGCTAGGGACCAACCAGCTAAGGTCCTATGAACAGGTGCCAAACCTGGGTGTTAGTCTTGATAGCGAAATGACACTTAAATCACAGGTGTTAGCTGTTGTCAAGTCCTCTTTTTACCATCTGAGGAATATCACCAGGGTAAAATGCCTTGTTCCACCTGATGAACTTCCGACTCTGGTCCATGCCTTTGTGATCTCCCACCTTAACTACTGCAATGCTCTGTACCTAGGGCTTCTGGGGGAGGACATCTGCTGCCTGCAGCTGGTGCGAATGCAGCAGCAAGGTTGTTAATGGGCTTACCTTGATCTAGCCATGTCACACCTGTGTTCCATGAGCTGCACTGACTGCCAGTACAGTGGAGGATCACCTTCAAGGTCAGTTTGCTGACCTATAAGGCCCTACATGGACAGGGAACATGCTATTTGCAAGACCTCCTGCATCCCTATCACCCTCTCCATCCACTCCATTCCACTGATGAGGGATTGCTAGAGGTTCCCACAGTCCCTTTAAAGACCTCAGGAGCAAGATCTTTTGCTTTTATGGCCCTGACCCTGTGGACCTCTCTACCTCATCAGGTTAGAGAGTGCCTGTCCACTGCGATTTTTAAAACTGCCTTAAAAACTTACTCTTTAGTTTATCATCTTTAGATGCTTAGATTATAATTGGGGAATTGCTGCAAATGCAAATTTTAATCTGTCTTAGCATTGCTTTAGTTTTATTGTTATCTGATTTTAATGTTGTACAGGCACTTTGATAATTTTGAAAAGTGTCTTTTCATAAATGAATTCTGACTGATTGATTGATTGATTGATTGATTATCCAGTCAGGCAAAGATGAGTAAACTGTTTTATAATTAATCCTATTTGTACATTAATGATCTGGGTAAGTCTAGAATTAACAACTAATTCCCCATACGTCAACGTATTCTTTTCCAGCCATTTCATATTTAGGTCACATATGATTATTAATTCCCTATTAATGGGTATAGACTCCAGGTAAAACTGCACAATGTTAAACCCTCCTTCTGAGAGCCCAGTGCAACATAAAGAACTTTAAGAGACAGAATATTTCTTTTTGCCCAAAAATAAGCGAAAGAGACAAAAAATCACAAGAGGAGGTATGCAAATGTGGCGCTTCTGGGATCACATTCAAATGATTCTTAATATAGAGTAAGCAACCTTCCCATTTTCTAGACTTTCTAGCACAACTATAAATGTTATAGCCCTCTAATTTAATCATATCAGTTGATATTTTATTTGATAACCATGTCTCTCACAGAGCAAATAGCTCAAACTGATGGTGTGTAGTCCAAGCAGTAAAACTGTCCCACTTAAATACAAGCTTTGAACATTGAAGTGAACAATGTTAACTGAATATCTGGGAAAGGAATTGCTGGGTTGGCTGTGGGGCTGGCAATCCCTTACCACCACCACCTCTGAGTCAGCTGTCTTCTGATCCAAGGCCCTCTTTGTTCTTATGTTGATTGAGAGTTACATCAGAGGGGAAGATACTGGGGTGGGGGCTCCTCCAAGCACTCTCATTACCAACTGTCTGAATTCCTCATTGAATAATACCTTAACCCCAATGTTTGCCTTATCCTTCTCTTGAGGATTCTTGGCTATGTTATTCAGAGGGGCTGCTGGTGCCTTTGCTGGCGACTTCTGTTTTCACAATGCTGAATTCTCTTTAGGCACTGGGAATCCTTCCAAATAAGCATCCAACCATAATCTGCCTTTGTTAGTGTACATGGCTCTAAGCTACACCACAGCTGTTCTTACAGCACCATGGCTGCTGCCATCTTGCCAAGTGAAAACTTTTTCTGCTTCCTGGGCATTTTGAAACTGTTGCGGGTGAAATGATAAAAAAAACTTCTTCTCCTGAAAGGGAAACAATATTAATATCATTGTCATGACCTTAGCTGGTATGACTACCTTTTCAGTGAAGCTTACCTCGGCAGCCCAACTTTCCAGCAACACTTCCCCTGTCCCAGTTGATCAAGCATTCCTTCTTTCCTTTTTTTTCATTAATTGAATCTATAACTATTGATATATATTGCCCATAATGCTACTCATCCCAAATTTCCTATGTATTCTTTAACCCCTCTAATGAGAATGATCCAGTCATGACCTGAGGCCTTCAACACTTCTCACCACAGTAATAGTGTGATACTAGTGCCTTCACATGAACACTTTACTCACATACAGATTAGGAAGTAGTACACCCAAGTGTTTCTTGGTATTAAGTGCTGATCCATGAATTCTTCACCAGCATCCTTCTGTTTTAATTTTGTTTTGTTGTAGCAATTTTAACTTCATAATGGTACAATAATTTGTGGCTCTAATAAACGAAAAGACTGTTACCTCTTGTCAAGCAAAACCCCCTTTTGCTTTATAATGTAACTTCGTATGTGGTTGGGGGGACAGGACCAGTGGCAGGGATGCCAATTGCTAGGCAGACCCTGCCCCTCGTTCTGCCATTCTAGGTCACCATGGTTCTGTTATTCTTGGGCTTATTTCAAAACAGCTGCATAACAAACAACTCTTACCCAGATTAACAGTTTTAATAATATACTGAATGGCACCCCTATTTTAAGCATTTACACTCAAAAGATATCTCTTTAATAAGGACCCACAATTTCACATTTCAGGATGATTCTATAATATTACATGTTTGCTGCTCTGTGGTGATATGGAGATAATTCCAGGACATGGGGCAAACAAATCGAGTGAGGTGAATATCTAAATAACATTTCCTGTAACACGTTAGAAAAGATTACTAAATTGTGATTATAGGAATCAGGGGAAGACTACCATAGTATTGTAGTTTATGAAACATGGTTGAAGGTAAACATTGTCATGATCAAGATAAACTACAGGATTGTGGTACAAAGCTGAGTGTTGGACTGAGTCCAAACACTGACCAATAGGGGTTGACATGAAGATGACACCCACCATGTGCCATGTGGTTTGGCATCTGCTCTTCCTCTTTTTTATAGGCCTGCTTAGTCCAGTCCCTTGAACACTGCTCCTTGAATTCTGCAAACACACTCATGCTTTCTTTTTCTTTATTTAATTTCCCTGCATCCTTTGCAAACAGGAATCCCAGCAGGCTTGGGAGTGGGATCCAGGAGGAATGAAGCCCATTGGGATGGGGAGGCCAACTCAAGATCATACAGTAACTCTGCAATGGGCACCCTCACTGAAGCCCACTTGCCCTCTGTCCATCAGCATTCCACCATGACCAACAGCCTGGACCATCCCACATTAGAAGAAACATACTGATCAAGAGGGGAGTGAAGCATCTGAGTGTGTGGGAAATCTTTTCTGACTGGGAGGTCAGCATTCTCTGCACCTCAGTGTCTATTTGGTGCCCTCTTCCAAAAATGAGCTATGCACTGGCTTTAGCCAACTAACTTGCACCATGACATTGAGCAAGTGCCCACCGCAGAGACTGGTGCTACCATGCGATCATGCAAGTCATGTTTTCAGCTTCAACAAACCAATGTGGGAGTGGACAAACCCAGCAGCCAAACCATGGATAGTAAGTGGGACACTGAGTAGGTTAGCCACTCAACATGGGCTGCATTTTACTTTTACAAACAAATAAAAAGGCAAATGTTCCAAGAGTATACAAGGAGAACTACTCCTGTTCACCATTCAAAATGCCAGAGGACATAAAATCATATTTTGAAGTTACAAAATGCATCTGAAGCTTCGCTGGGCCAGGTAGTATTAAATCAAACCACCTCTGGCAACCAGAGTAAACCTAACATACTGCCACTTAGCTTAGCTCAGAGTTGCTCATGCCACGAATCAGAGCCTACCCTTGTAATGGATCTCTTCTGGGCCAGAGTACCTCCTGGTATTCTACTTCAAAGTCTGCTCCTGGGAACCTTCAGCTGGGGGAGAAGAATGAGAGGGACCTGCAGACCACTGCGCTTTTTTACCAATCTCTGTCTTCTGCCATCCAGAGGCCCCTATCATATGGACAGCCCAAGTAGTTCATAAACAGTGAGTGGAGCCAAAGCACATCTCCACTCCCCTGGGTGAAGCCCACCTGCCTACCTGGAGGCCAGGTTTCAGGGGAGGGGCCAAGTTCTGCATTATTAGGTGGTATGCATAATGTAAGTAATAAGCCATGACATGGTATGCATAAAAGGATTTTAATGCATGCCCCAGTGGAGGGAGGCACGAGGCTGAAGGCCTTTGGGAAGTGTGTTAAAATCCTTTAGGAAATGGGTAAAGACAGACTTGTATCCTGATTGGCTCAAACAGCCTGGCACCCGGGCTGTTATTTCTTAACAACAGCCCAGTTCAAAACAAGTGCCAATTTGTGATTCCCTATTACCAAGAGTACCCTTGGGCACCCTGAGTTTTAAATCTTGCCAGCACCATTTGTCTCTTACTCGCTAAGTGAGCGGCTCCCCGATACAACCCAGGCTGCATTCTGCCCACACTCGCCTTCAACAGAAACCACGGCAAAAACAAAATACTGGTTCTGGTTTTTTTTTTTTTTACCTGCTTCACATATTTCCTCAATGCTGTACTCCACTTCTCACCCGCCAACAACATTGTGGCCAGTTCGCCGACTGCGCTCACTCATTTACTTCCTGTTACCACCCAGTCCATTTCCAAGTCGTGTTCATTGTGCCCACACTAGCCCACAGAAGAAGCAGCAACAAAACAGCAAACTAGGTCTGTTTTTTTTCTTAAATAAAAAAATCACTTTCCTGCCTTGCATCTGTGCTCCTCTTCTGAGTCACTTCATTTCAGTCTGTCTCCTGACCACGCTAACACTCATTTACTTCCTATCACTTTCAATGCTCTCTCTCTCAAATCCAAAACCATACATATCCACATACTGTGAACACATAAAGAAGGCAACACAAAAAAATTAAACTAATGTTTCCCTTCCTACCACTAAAAAAGTGACACTCCAGTACCAAAAAAAAAAAAAAACTTATATCAAAAACAGCAGCACCCTCTAGTGGCAAGTGACTATTTTACAAAACCTACATTTCTCTTCATTCTTATTAATATTTAATACTCATTTTTTAAATCAAAACATTATCTAAAAAAAAATAATGTAAGCCAATTTTCTAAGTATAATAATAATACCCTCCAGGGTGGTCATTATGGGATATAAAGGGCCTTCCGGGGCTATAAGACCCTCCGCCTGTGGCGTCGGCCTCATTACTCCCCTGGGCAGTCTGTTATATCCCAATAATGCCAACCCTGTTGGACATTACTACCTACTTAGTGTACACCCAGGAGTGGCTCATTGTGCTTTTAAAATGGCTGACTGCTCTAATGTGTACTATATGTAAATTAAAACATTATTTAATATACTTTTTTTATATAAATCATTTGTTTAAATATATTTTGAATAACTATATACAGTGGCCTCCCCCATGTGAATCCCACTTTTAAAGCACTCTGCAGTATGCTGCAGCAGAACTACTGAATAAAGTAATGTAATTTCAATGGCAATTAGTCCCTTTTGTCATGCAGGAAACTGTGCCTTTCACTTCATCCTGGCAGTGTCACATTTTCCTACATGACAAAAGGGACTGATTGATATTGAAATTACATTGCTGTATTCAGTTGGTCTGCTGCAGTATTCTTCAGAGTGCTGCAAAATGCTGCAGAATGGGGTTTCATCCTGGGGGACACCACTGTATTATAGTGACATGTTAGTGCCACTATAGTTATGGTTGAGCAGGCTGTTTAGTGCTAAACTTAATTTCTTTGCACCTTAATAACTTTGCCGTCCTGTATTAAATGTGTACAAAATTTGGCATGTTTTTTCAGGTTGTCAGAATCTTTAAATGTGGAATGTTTCTTGATGACATCCTGTATGGTTCTCGATATATGGAGGTTCAAAAAAAGTGAGAAAAAAAAACAGTTCTTTTTCCTACACTGAACATGTTTTTTTTTTCTATCACCTACAGCCTAGACAGTATAGACTTTTCCTATGACATTTTCAGGGATTATGGGGTTCATGC
Organism: Neoceratodus forsteri; assembly: GCA_016271365.2. NCBI lineage: Eukaryota > Metazoa > Chordata > Ceratodontiformes > Ceratodontidae > Neoceratodus > Neoceratodus forsteri. The sequence continues at coordinate 244,699,459 of CM028130.1, forward strand.
CAAGGGTGTGCCTTTGGATGGTTTGGTTACAAAATATTGTTCAGTTTTTGAATTTTAACGTGTTTTTGGATAATGTTGAAATGCAGCTGAGAACAAACTGTACCAACTTGTTGGAAATCTGCCCGTGTTCTTCCACTGTTCAAGTCCTGAGACCCCCGTGATGTGAATAACAATAGACCCATTTCCATCCTTCCAATACTCTCCAAAATCCTAGAATGTTTAATTCTTACCCAGCTAAAATCATACTTGGAAAAATACTCTTTGCTCATCACTTATCAATCCAGATTAAAAAAAAAAGGCAGTACCATTTTTGCGCTTGCCAAAGTCACTAATGACTAGATTACCACTTACGATTACAAATTACTCCCCATTGCCATCTTCCTTGACCTCAGCAAGGCATTTGATACTGTGGATCACAATCTCATTCTGCATATCCTCAAAAACCTAGGAATCTCAGCAACTTCAGTACAGTGATTCAACAGCTATCTCTCTGGTTGTATCCAAAAAGTCATGGCCGATGGCCTATTCTCTGAACCCCTGCCTATCTTATTGGGAGTCCTGCAGGGTTCCATCCTAGGCCCCATTCTCTTCTCTATATTTTGTATTTCAACAACCTTAACTCTAAAATTGTCAGCTCCAATATACACTTCTTTGCAGATGACACAGTCTTGTATATCTCCAAACCGACGCTACCCGAGGTCTGCACTCAACTCCAAGAAAAATTCATCAAGCTAGAACAAAATCTCATAAATGCCAAGCTGCTACTAAATGCCAAAAGGCTAAAATCATGTTTTTCAACCATAGCAATACCACCTCCCACCTCTGGGACAAATTAAGCAAGCCATACCAATTGTCACCACCCTAGGTGAACCTCTTGAAGTGGTCAATAAATTCAGATATCTTGGCATATGTCTTGACGGCAAACTTACCTTCTACAATCACATCAATAATCTTTCCAGTAAGCTCAAAATCAGACTTGGATTCTTTTTCCGTAACACATCTCTTTTTCCACCACATGCTTGGACTATACTTGTACAAGCCATGTTTTTACCACTCCTTGATTACAGGGACATTATTTATGGCTGTACCTCCGATTCCAGCTTGCATAAATTGGATATTTTGTACCACTGGGCTCTGTGGTTCATCACAAAGGCCCCTCCTTGAACACATCACTGCGACTTGTATACCTCAGTTGGCTGGACCGTCTTAGCAAGAAGATGCTTGATCCATATAGGTACATGAGCACTAAAAATGCTGTTAAATAAACTCCCAGGATACATATCCTCCCTTTCCCACATCTCTCATGGTGCTTACACCATAAGGAAGATTGACTGCATCATTTTTGATATTCCTAAGACACGTATGAACTTTGGTAAAAGGGCCATTTCATATGCTTTGCCTTTCACCTGGAACCACCTTCAATCCAAAGCTCAAACCTACTAGTGTTGTCCTGATTAACTCTTACAAAGCTGTGATGGCCAGTAAGCTCCAAACCACATGCAACAGACCTTAATACTCCCCTTGCTGGTACTCTTCTCCACATTCCACCCCATCCCTCTTCCATCCTGTTATTCCTTTCTGTCTACATTATCTTGAAAACCCTCCTCCCATCCCCCATCACCTACCCCATTCATCACCTCACTTCTCCCCATCACCTTCCCCTCCTTCCCCTTCCACCCACTAACTTTTCACCCTTTCCAGCTTCATCCAGTCTTTTCAACAATAGCTGCCTTTTTTTATGACTGACCTACTCCCTACTTACCCCACTTCCTCTCCTCCCTCGCTTATATCCTTTTATCCTTTTTTGGGTCACTGTTTCTCCCTATGCATTTAGCTTACCAGGATAAATATGTTCTTGTATCAAGTGTCACGCCATGTGTGTTTTTACTGCTTGCATATGTCAATAATTTGGCAGTCTTTGTATGATCAATTCATGTGTGCTACTATGTACTCTGTCATATTCTGTACTATGTATATCCCTTACTTGTTGTATACTGTATGTTCTTCTGTAATTTACTATTATATTGTTATGTGTATAGGACCTCCTTGTTAATGAGCTTGCTTAATGGAGTTTTCCTACAATAAACCTAAACTTACATAAAGGGGTTAAAGTGAGCAATTTTTAGTGCTCGGAAGTGTAGCGTTCTATGTTTAGGAGTAGGAACCTTGGGTATAACTATCATTTGTGGGGGATAATAGCTGATGAGCTCCAAGGAGGAAAAATACCTATGGATGGTAATAGAAGCCAGAATGAATAACTCAGAACAGTGTAGGAGAGCGGCAGATTAGGCAAATAAAATGCTTGGGTGTATTTCCAGAGGGATAACATCAAAGAAAAGGGAGGTCATACTGTCCCTGTACAATTCACTTGTGAGACCACACCTGGAGTACTGTATGCAGTTCTGGCATCCTCACTTGAAGAAGGATGTTACCCTTTTGGAGAAAGTCCAGAGAAGAGCCACTAAGATGTTTCAAGGGCTGGAGGATATAGCCTACAAAGGGAAACTTAAGGAGCTTAACATGTACTCCCTGGAGAAGGGACAGGGGGACATGATAGAGGCCTTCAATATTTGAAGGGCATCAATAAGGTAAATACGGAGGGGCGTGGCTTGAACGCCGAGGAAGATGACCGCTTAAACCTTCGGCTCGGTCTCCAGCTACTACAATCTGCTGGAAAACACTAACATCCGGGGACCCCCGACCCTCCTCAGACAATAATATGTTGCAGTAGCCCTTTCTCATTACTCGGCGTGGGTTATATTGCATCAAGTGATCTGGCATATTGTCCTGTGGCGCAGGTCACTGCACCACCCTTCTAAGACAAGAGCAGGCCCTGAATCACTGACTTTGTGTGACGGACCCCTGGTATTGCTTAGCTAGTAGCAGACTGTCCAGCACATCTGGCTGTAATCAGCTAAATCCCCATGGAAGAACATGTACTACCAACTCCTGCCTCACCTTAACCATTGGGAAGCATTACTGCCACGGTCTAGGTATGGCCTCTCTTAAACCTCCTACTCATGGCCTGGGCATAACTCATAAAGAAACATCCATCCCCCCAGTGGATTTAATCACCTCACTGCAACATATCACTGCTATGTTAGAGACTCTCTTAACAATGGAAGATACTATTTCAGCAACCCTATCTGGCACGGTTGCCGAAGTGCGGGTGCTCAATGATAAGCTGAATGTCTCAGAGCAATGCACAGATGATTTAGGGCAGGTCAAGCCAAAATATTGCAGTGATCACAGGAGCAGGATGAGAAGCTGGCTACCCTGTGGCAATGGGCAGAGGACCAAGAGAACCGAGGATGACGCAACAATATTAGAATCCTCAGAATTCCTGAGGATTCTGAAAGCCAGAACACAGAGTGGTTCCTAAATGAAGAGATCCCCAAAATTCTTGGTGATAGATGGCATGGACCAATTGAGGTGGAATGGGCACATCGCATACCCAGTGGCTTCCGATCTCACAGTGTCTCTCCTAGGCCCATTATTGCATACATACTATGATATTCCACCAAGGAAAAAGTGCTGAGGGCAGCTTGAGATGGGGGTGAACTCATGTGGCATGGGACTAAAGTGTCCTTTTTCAGAGATTTCTCTACGGAGGTAGCTGCTTGTTGGAAAGCTTTTATTCCTATCAAAAGACCGCTGGCAGCACAAGGGTTCAAATATAGCTTTAGGAATTTGGCCTACCTTTAAGTGTCACCAGATGTCAGGGACATAGTAGCTGAGACACCTCAGGAGATTGAAACCTGGGTCCTCAAGTACTGGCCTCAGATGTCCCTTAGTACTGCAACTCCCAAAAGACTATGGGCTCCAGGACCATGAATGCAGGACAGGAGGAAACAATCCTCAGGTGATGGTTGCAGGGAGGAGTATAATTATGCCTGGACAGCATCACCACTAAATGCCTCCCCCAGGTCCCCCCACTCTCCTGATGTCATTGGGACAGGAAAACAACAACAAAGTAGCCCCACATCGGCCAGCAGGTCAATCCTCTTCCTCTCTACCTCAGTGGGGACCAAACCAAATGACTCGGGTACTCCAACGCTCCTTGAGCAACCAGGGATCTCCTTCCAAAGGTCCAGGAACAGCACCACCCACAAAGCAGACCAAGAATGAACACCCTACTCTGGACCAACTTGATGTGCAAGACATCCCTGAAGAACTTATTATGTAGGTGGCTGATACTTCATCCTGGGCAGACTTTCCCTCAGATCTGGTAGACTGTCAGGACTTTTCCAATATCCCAGTCAAACCTGGGTTGCTAACCTTCACAGAAGTGCTATCCCAGAATCCCACACATCGTATAACATGACCTGCTGCCACTGGGGAGCAAGCCCCTAATGACTGAATTCATCATGTCTGTATTGTTTCCTTTTGTTTATCTACTCAGCTTCTTTCCTATTACAATGATGCCATTTAGTGATACCATCTGTGGTGTCCGAAGTGGAAGGGACACCCCTCACCCACTGTACTGCACTGGCAAATGCTGGCTAAGCCTTCTGTGGGTGACTTTGGAGGGTGTCTAAACCCCAAATTCTGGGGTAATTTAACTAACAGATCCTGTACCTGGCTGGATGAGTGCACCTCTCCCAGTGGATCGCTCTCTTGGTGGTACATGCCCCCCCTCCAGTAGACAACTCAGCTCCACTTGGACTAATAGGCTCCATCAGAATCCTCTGTCTAATGCAGCAGTCACTGCTTAGCCCTGTGGGACCACTGAGGGCAGTGTGTCTAGCCTCAGTCTATGCACTGAGAGGAGGTATGTTAGCCTCATTGGCTTCATATATTTTGAACCTCATCCATGCTTAAAGCAACAAGACTCTACCTCCCCTTCCCCAGTCTCTCCCTTTCTCCTCATCTTGGGTTCCAACCTCCAACCCCCCCTCTGGTTGCCTTACCTTTGTATATTTCATGTAATAGCTGGGGATTGAGCTAAGTGTTGCTGGTTGGTTAATCTCCATTTCTCCCCACATAGGTGAAAGGGCTTCGCGGCTGAGTGCTACTCTTTGATAGTGTAGAGGACTGTACCTTCGTACATAATCCAATTCACCTTTAGCTTTTTGCTTACCTAATCATTTATAGTTCTGAATTTTCTAGTGGATAATAGTTTTATTAATCTACCCATTAGTGGGGAAACTGTTGCATTTAGCTTTAATTCTAATAGATGGTCACTTCATCTACAGATCTAAGACTCTAACTCAATTGTTCTTACTCTTGTACCAGGTTATTATTGCCATTGTACCTATTGAGCAGACTACCTTTTCTCTTCACTCAGCTGACCCCCCCTCCCTTCTCTCAGGTAACCTGCCTACTCCTGCTTCTCTATCCCTATTGGACTCTGGTGGTGAGTACCTGTACTTTATTTAACCTTGGGAACCACAATGCAGAACTCCAATGCAGGGGTAAAACTTATATCATGGAATGTTAAGAGCTTAAACCACCCAATCAAGCGATCTATGGTCCTTGGACACTTACACTCCTTGCAGGTGGATATTGCACTTATCCAGGAGTCTTACCTCAATGCAAGAACTGTATTGTGGCTCAAGAGGTTGTGGGTAGGTAACATTATAGTGAGCTCAGCGTCAACTAAATCTAAGGGTGTGGCCATTTAGATCCAAAAATCATGCTCCTGAACACAGGAGCAAGTGTCTTCAGATGCTCAAGGCTGCTGGATAGTGATTCAGTTCTCTCTCCCGAGGGGACATGTTGTGCTAGCAAATGTGTATGGCCCAAATATAGACAATCCAGAAATCATTCTGGATCTCAACCAGGTCATAGAGTCCCTGGCTGCTGGTCACCTACAGAGTCCTATTATGATCGGAGGTGACTTTAACCTCACCTTAGATATCTTTCTGGATAAATCCAAGCCAACCTCCCAAACACACACCAAAACGGTATTGGTCCTGCAAAGAATCATGACAAAGTGGGGAATGACTGACTTGTGGTGAAGAGATCACCCATCGGGGAGAGACTACGCCTTCTTTTCCTCTGTCCACACCACATATAGCCAGATTAATTTCTGGCTAGCCAATGCCCCTGCAGCCCAAGATATCACTTCCACTAGGATAGACAACATTCTTGTCTCAGACCATGCCCCAGTCTCATGTCTCTATACTCTCTCTGGGCACAGTGGATCAGGTACCAGATGGCGCTGCAATCCGCTACTCCTTCAAGACCCCCAATTTTGGTCTATGAAACAGGAGACAGCTAGAGATTACTTCTCTCTTAATCATGCCAATGATACATCTACTGCAATGGTCTGGGTGGCCTTCAAGGCTGTTTTGTGAGGGGATATTATTGCCTATACGGCCCAACAAAATAAAGCCAGGAGTGTAGACCTAAATAACCTTCAATCTGAACTATCGACACTGGAAGCCAGATTTAAGGCCTCTGCTGACCGCACACCAGACCTGTTGTTTCTTTGGGAGCTAGTCGGACTAAAATACCATATAAACACAATGCTGCAACAAAAGGCAGAATTGATGCTGGCTAGGTCTAAGCACGCTCACTGGGGGGAGGAGATAAAGAGGGTAAGCTTCTGGCCTTTCAATTAAGAAAGCAACATGCTGCCTCATGTGTCCACACCCTCAAGAGCTCGAGAGATTCATGGTTACTGGACCTGAACAGATAAATGAATGCATGCAACACTTTTATCAGTGGCTATATCAGTCACATGAAACCTTAGATCAAAATCAATTGGAGCGCCATCTGGAAGACTTCTGCTCTGCCTCTAATACCCCTCAAATACCCGACAATATGAAGAAGGCTCTGGATGAGCCCTTCACTGAGACAGAGCTACTGAATGCCCTAAATCAACTGGTCAAAGGCAAGTCACCAGGACCCGATGGTATGACTATAGAATTGTATCAAACCATGAATACAGAAATCAGTAACCCCCTTCTCTCTGTATTGTAAGAGGCCCATTTATTTATTTATTTATTGAATTTTGTTGACCCGGTAAGCCCACTGGGCCTAGAAGTCCCTTTTTCAGGGGTGACCAAGGGGGAGGATACAGATGGCAAGCAACTGAAACTGAACCAGATTAAGCTGTTTGAGGTATTTTTAGTGAATGGGAGAAATTTTGCCAGGACACCGAGGAAATTCCCCTACTCTTTTTCGATAAGTGCCACGGGATCTTTAGCATCCACCTGAACTACCACCAATCCAGGTAGATGGGACCTCAGTTTAACATCTCATCCAAAAGACGGCACCTCAGAAGTGCAGCACCCCCCTCATACTGCATTACAGTGTAAGTATTGGGATATTAACCCAAGTGCCAGATGTGGGAACTGAACCCACAGCCTTCTGATCTCCCAGTCTCAGATGCGAGTGTGCTACCTACTGAGCCACTGACACTGGCATTCTCTAATACCCTACTACTCAAATACTGTGACTGGCAATCTTCCCCTCACTATGCACAAAGCCCTGATCACCCTCCTTCCAAAGAAATCAGACAACCCCCTAAACTGTGCCAATTATTGCCCTCTTTCCCTCATCTCTTTTGATAATAAAATCACTGCCAAGATGCTTGCCACTCGACTGATGGAGGCCATACCCTGTATCATACACCCATCCCAAATCGATTTTACTAAAGGTCGGTCTGCAGTTGACAGTATCAGATTGGTCCTTAATCTTAAATGGCTTGCAATGTATTCCACTACACCTATAGCAGCGATGGTGGTAAACTTCTCTAAAGCCTTCAACTCTGTAGAATGGCCCTACCTCAATGAAATACTCTGGCTCTATGGGTTTGGCCCATACTTTAGGCAATGGATCTGAGTACTGAATAACATTCCCCTCGCTAGAATTCTAACCAATAAGGACATCTCCCCGTCCTTTTCCCTGCAGTGGGGTACACAGCAGGGCTAACCTTTGTCCCCCCTACTGTTCTTGGTGGCTCTGGACTTGTCTACACAGAAGTTGCAAGCCATTGATGGTATTAGGGGCATACAGGTAGGTCAGCACACATACCTGACTGCCTCGTATGTGGACGACTTACTTCTAATGTTAGCCCACCCAAAGGAATCCCTTCCTAGCATATTAGAAACCTTGAGAGAGTTTGCCCAGTTGTCTGGTCTGCAAATTAATCAGAAAAAGACTAGCATCATCCCTCCTTAATACAGCTTGCACAAATACCTGCCTGCAAGGATTAGACTTTACCTGGGCCCCACACAGGTTCTCATACCTACGCATAAACATTCCCCTCAATTGGAAGCACCTAGAGTATGGGAATGTTGGCCCATTAATAACTCTGTTAATGATGGAAGTGAACCGTTGGTGCCGTCTTAACCTTTTCCTTCCAGGTAAGCTTGCCACAACCCGAATGCTCCTCCTACCCAGACTGGCATACCTTCTCAACAATCTCCCCTTACCTTATCAGGAAAAGTGTTCTGCCCTCTAGACAATCTGATATCATTCTTCCTCTGGGAGGGCAAGACACCAAGATGGAGCTGCAGTAAAATGCGGGCTCATTGGTCTAAGTTGGGCATGGGCCTTCCCTGGCTGCAGGGGTGACATTGGTCCTATCTCTCTGCCCAAGCTACCACATGGTTCATTCCTTCTTCCTCCTTGCCTAACCAATGGGTTCAGCTGGAATCTCAATTGTTGCAGAACACCCCCTTATGCTTATTGCTAACAAATGCCCCAATAGCCCCCAGCAAGCTCACCCCGGACATGGCTGAGACCAGGAAGGCATGGTTCAGACTCATGGCAGCCTCTAATACTTCAAAGGCAGCAAGCATCATGCCATTACAATATCTGGCCCTCTGGCATAACCAACTCATCATGGTGGATAATAAGCCACTTCACTGGCTGGCATGGGAAAATAAGGGCATCCGAACTGTCCAAGACCTTTATATACCCAACTCCTCCTCACTCATGTCATATGAGCAGCTCAAGGCTCACTATTCTTTCCAGTCTAATGACTTTTGGAGATACTTTCAACTGCATAGTGTGGTCCAATCTCTCAGTTGGGCACACCTTGTTGACTCCAAATGGCACTGGTTGGCCACCCTACACCTAAAATCCTCTTCTCAAGGTATAGCAGGACAATTCTACAGTATATGGGGTGAGGCACAATCAATCTGATCACAATGGATTATGTAGGTCTGCCTGGAGTGCAGATCTCAATATCCCTATCACTCTAGAAGCATGGTCTTGATGCCTACATCAAGCGCATTCCACATATAAGGATGTTAAGAGTCAACTAATTCAACTCAAAGTTCTCCTCAAGTGGTATTGCATCCCCACTGCCCTTCACTCATGGGGCATTCTTCCCCATGCAAAGTGCTGGAGATGTCAGCATGACCTGGTAAATATCTTGCACCTTCTGTGAAACTGTGTGGCCTTGACACCTTTTTGGTCGGCCATAGCAATGGACTGCTCTGGGGTACTGAGGCTACCTATTGACATTTCCAATCCATTGCACCTACTTGGAGACTCTGCTCCGTTGGACCAACTGCCGACACCACACAAAAACTTGCTCTTAGTAGCCCTCCTGGAGGCTAAAAGGCTCCTACTCCAGTCTTGAAGACAAGCGTCACCTCCATCTATCTCCCTATGGCACTCCACCTTAGCCAGACTAGCCACCTTTGAAAGGCTCACTTATGCCAATAGAGGGCAGCTTCCTTCATACTATAGGAAATGGAGAGCATACCTCAATTCCTCTCTATGTAGGGCCCCTCTTCCCCCCGGCAATCTCTCCATTCATGAGGCCTACTGACATGGAAGTCTCTTAGTCAGTGACACCTTTAGGACTCAAATTAAACCATCGCTGAACTGCTATAACCTCTCCTGCTCAAGTACACTTCTCTTTACTTCTAAATGTTTCCCTTTATCTCACTGTTAATCAACCTTTCTGGACGACTTTAGATGTTATTAACAAGAGTGAACTTGGACTGTTGAGCTCTTGTCTGTAAAAATTGTTGTTGGGCCTGGATCCTTATACCTAAGTTATGTTGGCACTTAACACTTTCTGTTTAAGAACCTCAAAGAATGTGTGAATGTCTATGGCTATGGACAGGAATATATTTGTAACTCCTTATGTCCTAGTAAAGTATGTATAACCTGGATTGTCTAATCTGAGAACTCCATATGTTAAGTGTATGTACCTCTCCTTTGTTCACAAGGATAATGAATACATAAAAAATATTACGTGATAAAAAAATAAGGTAAACATGGAGGGTTTGCTCAAATTGAAGATGATGGGGAAAATAAGGGCCATAGCCTTAAATTGGTAGGGGGGAGGTACGGGGAGAGGAGGAGACACTACTTCATTGAGAGGGTGGTGGCACCTTGGAATGTGCTAACCAGAGAGAGTTGATGACTCTGGAATCAGTGGAAGGATTCCATAAGGGATGGACAGGTACATGGGCAGGGTACTGTTTGGGGGAGACATGAACAGCAGTGTATTTCTGGGGGTGGGCTCATGAGTAATGGGCTAAAACAGAGTTGGGGGCTGCAAGAGAAACCTAATTGTAAGCTGCAGTATGGGCAGATGAGATAGACAATTTGGCCTAATCTGCTGGCAAACATTGTATGTGTGCATGTGTGTATGTATTAAATCACCTGATGTGTGTCACAACTATCATTTTTCAAATCCTGTCAAAATGTTTTTTCACACCTGTGGCAAGGAATGATGTTGCAGTTCCACATAATTACATTTTGGAGGGGGATATGACATTTTCAGTACTGGGTACATGAGGTGGAGTAATAAGATGGCTATGCTGACAATTTGGTCACAGCTATTCTATAAATGGAAGTGCAGGACACAGTGGGCCCTGTGCTTTCACAGCTAAATACATATATGCATTTATGGAGGGATGGGAGCGCAGGGCCTGCACTCCCACAGGCAAATAAGGATACGAATATACTGCCTCATAAAGTAAGGAAATAAATTGCAAAAAACTGTGTTAATGCTCTAGTTAGGGTTAAAGCCACAAAAGAAGGGAAATATGGCATTAGGATTTCCAAACCTAACACCCCACACCCACCCTGCACATCAACAGGTGTTGGTTGTCTGCCTTGCATCATCAGCCCTAATGCTCACCCCATGCTCCTATACTGTACCCATCTCAGCTTATTTACTTAAAGAATGGGGTGAGCATAGGATGATGACCCCAAGGCACCCTCTGATACCTGTTAGTATGTGCAAGGTGAGGGTGGAGTGTTAGGTTTGGAAACCCTAATGCCACATTTCCCTACTTTTTTTGCTTTATACATAGATACATAGACCCTGTCAGCAGATAAGGGCCTATGGCCCACCCAGTCTACCCATTTGAGCTTGTAATTTTTCTTTATGTTTTTCTAGAAGTCTATTGCCTTTAACCTTAACTAGAACTAGTTGTCTTTAACCCTAACCACAACATTAATGCAATATATATATATATATATATATATACACACTGTATATATATATATATATATATATATACTGTATATATATATATATATATTTATAAAATGGTTCAGGACAAAAAATCAATAAGATTGGACAAAGGCCATCTGGTGACCATGCATATATCAGTGTGTGACTGCACATCTGCACTTTTACCCCCTCCAAAACAATTTTGACATTTTGTAAGTTAGATAAACCACTCTGAGGCATGTGGTCATGCCCTGATATATGCATGCCTTGGGTGGTTGATGCACACCAAGGCGTGTGTATATCAGAGCACGACCCACACCTCAAAGTGGTTTTCTATTTTATATATATATATATATATATATATACAGTATATAAATATATATATATATATATATATATATACACACATACATATGATGGCAAAAACTCTGGTTAATGCATTAGTTATGGATTGTTCCACAGTGACAAAGAGAGAATTTGGTGTTGGGGTTGAAATCCCTTTCACCCCAACCCACCCCCAACTGGCATTGGGGTGTGCATTGGGTCATCAGCCTAACTCTCACCCCATCACATGTGTAAAGAAGCTGAGGTATAGGAGAATGGGTGAGGAGTTGGGACCAATGACCCCAATGCACACCTGATGCTAGTTCTGGTGGCAGGCAGGGGTGCAAGTGGAACTTTCAACCTAACACAGGCCCTTTCAGCTCACTGTGGAATGACTGATGATCCATTAAACAGATTTGCCATGAATTTCCTTCTTTTTTGAGAATGAGGACTGCAAATAGTGAATAGATTGCAGTGATGGGAGTGCAGGCCATTAGGGCGCCAATCTCCCACCACATGATGTCTTGTAACATAGTAACGGTAACTGCAATGCAAACACAAGCGCTAACAGTAATGTACATGGTGACACAAATGTAAATGGTAATGCAAACCTTAATAGAAACTCAAGCGCAAAGTAACACCAAAGTGAACAGTGACACAAATGGAGATGCAAGCTTGTACTGAAACGCAACTAGTAACACGCATGATCATGGTACCGCTATTGTAAACACAAATGTTAACTGTTACACCAACAATAACACCAAAGGGAACAGAAACGGAAAGGCAAATGCAAGCACGTATGGAAACGCAAAGCGTAATGCACATGGTCACGGTATCACAATTGGAAATTCAAATGGAAATGGTAACAGCAAAAAATAATGCCAAAGGAAACAGAAATGGAAAGGCAAATGCAAGCATGTATGGAAACGCAAACCGTAACACACACGGTCACGGTATCACAATTGGAAATTCAAATGGAAATGGTAACAGTTAAAATAACACCAAAAGAAACAGAAACAGCAACGTGAATGCAAGTGTGTACAGAAATGCAAACCGTTACGCCCACGGGCATGGTACCACAATTGTAAACACAAATGGTAATGGTAACAGCAACAATAACGTCAAAGGAAACAGAAATGGCAATGCAAATGCCAGTGAGTACAGAAACTCAAACCGTAACGTGCACGGTCAGGGTACCGCAATTGGAAATGCAAATGGTAATGGTAACAGCAACAATAATGCCAAAGGAAACAGAAACACAAATGCAAGTGCATATGGAAATGCAAACCGTAATGCACATAGGCACGGGAACACAATTGGAAACGCAAATGGCAACAGTAGCAACAACGATGACACAAACTGAAAGACAAATGCAAATGGAAGGGCAGCCACAAAAGCAAATGCTTATGCATACGGTGACGCAAAGCAAAACACAAACAGAAACAGTACTGTAGAGACAAATGGTAAGAGTAATGCAAACACAACCACAAACAGAAAAGCAAAGGATAATGCACACGGTGGCGTACAATGGAACACTAATGCAAACGGGCACAGAAATGCAAGTGGAAAGAATACATGTAACAGTAACTGGAGTGCACACCCTGGTTTTCCCAACAGCTGTATAGAGAAACACACTGACTACAAAGAATGTATGCATAATAATGGGGCTCGGAGCAGAAAATGAGAAGTTGGAATACTAAATTGCTTGTATCTCAGGAACCATATGATGTAGAAATAAAATTAAAATTTTGTATGAATTATGACTTTTCTGGCTAGTTTTGTACTGAGCCCCCTTTTGGGGGCTTAGCATTTTTCGGACGAAAAGTCCATATCTCGCACCGTTTCCAAGATACGGGCCCCGAAATGTGTGGCAGACGCCGCAATGTTAGTTTATTGGAAAAAGTATCAATTTTGGAGTACCGCAACTTTGCATCCTTGCAATATTTTTTCACCAAACCACCAAAAGGCACATCTGTGAGATGTTGACTTTGTTCCTTCCAAATTTCAGCCCAAAAGACCAAACCGTTCTTTTGCAGCAGAGTGGCAAACAATTCCTGTCATTTTGGCCATAGTGTTGAAAAGTAGTGTCGTGATTTGTAACACCTTTCGCAAAAAAGTGCAACAGTGTTGCAGGTGTGACACTACTTTGTGACACTACTTTTTCCAAAAATTTCAAAAACATATTTCTTGGGTGTTTAACGCTAAAATAAAGACATGCCTTGCAACTTCAGGGCTTGACTAGGTAAACACAAAAAGAATTATGTCCTTAGATGGTCCCAATTTTAAATGCCAAGCATTTCTGTGATCAGTAACTGAAAACAAAATGGCAGATTTGCGACACTACTAGGATCATTTGCGACACTAAAAAGTGCATTTGCGACACTGTAGAACTTTTTAACTTTTCCCATTGACTGTAATGGGAAACTTGTTTTTTGAATAACTTTTGAACCGTGCAATATTTTTTCACGAAATCTTCAAAAGGCATATCAGAGACCCTGGCTACACGTTCCCTGAAGTTCTTGGATCAGTCGTGTAAACCATGCCACCTGTAAGCATGAGCAAAGAATGCGAAAAAAATGTAATGGCACCATGGAATGTCACTTAATAACTCTGTAGCCATATATCTGACCAGTACAAAAGTTGGCAGATCCCAAGATCTATGGTTATGCCCTGTGCCTGCCAAACTTCAGGCAAATCCATTGAATGGTGGCAACGTTATTAAGGTGCAAAGTTTCACCATTTAACCTTAAATGGGTACTTAATCTTAACTATGGTAGCACTACCGTGCTACTATAATATATATATATATATATATATAGAGAGAGAGAGAGAGAGAGAGAGAGAGAGATCTATATATAGAGAGAGATATATAAAAGGTAGTGCCACTATAGTTAGGGTTGAGTTCCCCATGTAAGGTTAAATTTCAAGTGTTGCACCTTAATAACTTTGGCACCATATGATGGATTTACCTGAAATTTGGAATGCTCAGTGTGGGGTCATAGACCTCTGGACCTGCCAAGTTTTGTTATGGTCAGGTGTATGGTTGTGGAGATACTGAGTACCACAAAATGCATACATTACGAGGTTTTGAGCATTTCTTTGCTTGCGTCTACAGCCCGCATGTTTTGCGTGGTCAGTCCAAATACCTCAGGGAACAAGCAGCTGGGGTTTCTGATGTGCCTTTCAAATATTTTGTGAAAAAATATTAAACGGTTCAAAGTTATTCAAAAAACACTGAATCCCATTATAGTTTATGGGAAAAGTTAAATGTTCAAAAGTGTCCCAAATGTAGTTTTTACTGTGGCAAATTACCCCTTTACTTTCGTGATTGAGCCATTTTTTTTTTAGTTGGTGGTCAGAGAAATGCTTGGCATTTAAATCTGGGACCCTCTAGGGACACAATTCTTGTTGTGTTCACCTAGTCGAGCCCTGAGAATGCTAGCCATGTCTTTTTTGAGGGGTGAAACACCCCAGAAATAAGTTTTTTTAATTTTTGTAAAAAGTAATGTTGCAAAGTACTTTCACATATGCAACACTTTGATGATTTAGTGTCATGATCTGCGAAAGTACTTTGCGACACTATGCTCAAAACAATAGGGAATCTTTGCCACCATGCTGCAAAATTATGGTTTGGTCTTTTGGGCTAAAATTTGCAGGGAAGAAAGCCAAGATTTCACAGATGTGCCTTTCTGTGGTTCAGTGACAAAATATTAGAGGGCTGTAAAGTTATCACACTCCGAATTTGATGATTTTTCCCATAGGATGACATTACCTCGTCTGCCACGCCTTTTGGGTCCCGTATCCCGGATATGGTTCAAGATGTTGACTTTTCGTAAGAAAAATGCTTAGTCCTCCACTAGGGGGCTAAGTACAAAACTAGCCTGGGAAGTCATTAATAAAATGAGATTTTAATGTTTTTTCTACATTGTGCGGTTTCTGAGATATAAGGAATTTAGTGTTCCAAGTGCTCATTTTCTGGGATAAGGGCCATTATGATGGCTACATTCTTTCTATTCACTGTGCTTCTGAATGCACCTTTTGGGACAAAAGCATGTGTGTTTCATTACTGTTACTGTTATCATTTTATGCTACATTTTGCTTGTGCCTCGCTATCATTTTGCTAACGCTAACATTTGTGTCAACATATGTGTTACCATTTGCATTGGCGCTTGAGTTTGCATTACTGTTTGCATTACTGTTTCCTTTTGTGTCACCCTTTTCATTATCATTTCTGTTTCTGTTAATGTAACCATTTGCATTTACACTTCCGTTACTGTTACCGTTAGCATTTGTGCTTGCATTTCCATTTCCGTTTGAGTTACCATTTTCTTTTGCATCACAGTTACCACTAACATTATCGTTACTGTTTGCATTTGTTCTTGCGTCTCCATTTACGTTTGTGTTTACATTTGCATCACCGCTACCGTTATCATTACCATATCTGTTTACATTATCGTCACCATTTCCGTTTGCACTTGCATTAAAGCAACCATTTGTGTTTGCATATACTTTTGCATCATTGTTAGTGTTACGGTTAGCATTTGTGTTTGCATTACCATTTGTGTTTATTTTACCGTCACTGTTACCATTAGCATTTGTGCTTGCGTTTCTGTTTCCATTTGTGTTATTGTTTCCTTTTGCATCACCATTACCATTAGCGTTACCATTATTGTTTGCATTTGTACTTCTGTTTCTGTTGCCATTTCCATTTGCATTTCTGTTTGGGTCATCGTTGCTGTTATCGTTTCTGTTTAAGTTACCGTTACCATTTTTGTTTGCGTATGTGTTTTTGTTTTCATCACTGTTATCATTACCATTAGTGTTTGCATTAACTGTATCATTACTGTTTGTGTTTGCTTTTGCACTTGCATTTACATTACTGTTAATGTTTGTCTTACTGTTTGCACTTGTGTCACCATCACTGTTAGCTTTTGATTTTCTGCTTGCGTTACCATTTGCATTTGCGCTTCCATTATCATCAGCATTTGCTTTTTTGTTACGGTTTGCATTTACATTTCTGCTTGCGTTAATGTTACTGTTTGCATTATTGCTTCCATTTATGTCACTGTTGGCGTTTCTGTTTGCATTTGCACTTAAATGTCAAAATTTTTGGGTGACTATAGCTTTGCACCTGTTGAACGGATTTGTGTGACATTTGCAATACTTGGTCTACTATGGTATTTCTGTGCATTTACCAATTTTCATTTGACATCTGCATACGTTCTTTGGACAATGAAGTGCCAAAAATTTATTTTTCAGCACTCGTATGCTGTTTTAACCTACTACTGCTCTGCAACCGTTGAAGAGATTTGGATAAGATTTGATATAGATGAAGTGGTATGGTTCATCTATTAATTTACCAATTCCTATTCCACTGGTAGATATGGCTTTTGCACACTGAAGTGCAGAAAATACAGTTTTTCCTATTTTTTGCACTATTTTGCATGATGCGTAGTGCTGCCAGTGTGTGGTTTATTGGTCTGAAACTTGGCAGGTAGAAGAACCTTTGCTAAAGGAATATGACAGTTATTGTTTGGTGAAAAAATGCTGTGATGTACCAGAGTTATTGCCATTTAAAGTTGGGCCCCTTGGTTAAAGATTTTTCAGCTGCCGGGTCCGCCATTTTAGTGCATTTTCACTGAGATTTCTGCCATTTTGTGGTGGAAGTCTTCTTAAAGGTGCAGAAATGTAAAAATTGAATATCTCTGGAACAGTCTGGTCTTTTCACATGAAATTTGGAGGCTGTTAAGTGGATGTCATGGAGATGAGCATTTCGCTGTCTACATGTTGGGAAAATAAATTGCTGTAGACAAACTGCATGACACAGTTACCATTTTGTGCATAGCATTCTGCATGGTGCTACTGGCTTGAAATTTAAAGTGTAGGTAGACCTACTGGTACAGATGTGTCTTGCAGTGGTTTGGTGTGTAAAACATTAACAGGTGCAGAATTATACCACTCAAACAAATGAAAATTTGGTTCATTCCACTTCAATAACTTTTGAAATGAGTTGCTTGGCATTTGGACTGTAGAAAGATTTCAAATACATCTTTGAGTGTGACAATGTTTGGGTCACTGGCAGTTACAGTTGCTGAATTGTGCCTGTAAAGTTGTTTGCTTGTGGTGCTGTGCCACCATTGAGTGGATGTTCCATTCACACAATTCTGGATACATGGCATGCTATGGTACATATCTTATTTTACCAATTTTTGGTTCTGTTGGATATATGTTCTTGTGTAGCTAAGTGGCAAACATGTTCTTTTTGGCAGTCCTGCAAAGTTTTCCCCGTGTGACACTGTGCAATTGTTGAACAGATTCAGAAAACATTTGTTATTCATGTTGTGCTATGGTACATGTCTTCATTTACCAATTTTCTTGTCAGTCGGTCATCCAGTTTTTGTGCAGCAAAGTGACAAAAATTCACATGGTGGGAGCACGGTGCCAGAAGGGCCTCTCACTCCCACCACCATATACCATTCACTATTTATTGTGCACATTCTCAAAAAAAAGGGAAATTCATGGCAAAAAAAAACATTTAATGCAGCAGTTAAGGTTGTTCCACAGCCACAAAAGTGTGGAAATTCCATGTTGGGGTTGAAAACTCTACTGCGCACCCCCCGCACCACCACCATCACGCACACACATACACACACACACATGCAAGTAGGGGAAGGACCAAGGCAACACAACCAATCACACAAAACCAGAGGAAGTGTATACCTGTGTTACAGTAGCAAGTAAGTATGAAATCTAACTTCAGGTATCATACAGTATTTCCAAACTTGTTTCATGAGGTTAGTTCACCTAAAGGTGAAACATGGTGGCAGTAGTGAAAACTGTGTACCTTGCTACGTTTTCGACATATGGGCGGTGAAAGGCATCGTGGGTGCCGCAATATTAGTCTATGGAAAATTGCTCAATTTTGGAACAGTATAACTTTGTCATGCTTATGTATTTTAGCACCAATGCAGGAAAAGGCACATCTGTGGGACCAGGATTTACCACCCTGCAAATTTCAGCCCAAAGCACCCAACCATTTGCTTGCAGGATGATGGCAAAGATGTGCAGTCATCTGGAGCATACTTTCGCAAAATACTGTCACAAACATGAAAGTGTCACAAAAGGAATACACGACAGTGTCGCATTTGTGAAAGCATGCAAAATAGTGTAACAAAATACTTTCGCAAACATGAAAGTGTTGCAAATGCATAGCACAACACTGTAGCATTTGCAAAAGTGATTTTTGAAAGTATTTCAGGAATGTGGAAAATCCTGTTTTTGGTCTTGTGCACCTCAAAATGCCATATGTATAGTCTGTGTTATGTGTTGGTGGCAGCGTGTGGCCCAAGCTGGCCAGTTGTCCATAGTGATATGTGGTGTGTGGAATGTTTGGGATCAGAGTTAGCAGTAATAACCCCATGCCACAGCCCGATGGGAGCATGGGTGTGTTGTTTCATGGTTTAGATAATTGTATGTTATTTCTGTTACCTGCTGCTGGTTGTGTGTGATTGGTTGTGTTGCCTTGGTCCTTCCCATACTTGCATGTATGAGTGTGTGTGGTGGTGGGGGGGGGTGCACAGTTAGGGTTTTCAACCATAACACCAAATTTCCTCACTTTTGTCACTGTGTAACAACCCTAACTGACGCATTAAACAGAGCTTTTTTGACATGAATATGTACATATATATATATATATATATATTTCTATGGAAAAACTTTATTAATGCATCATTTAGAATTAGTAAAAGTCAGTAAATAAGACCTCTAGAGTTATTGCCCCATCCCCCTTCATGGATTTGCTTTATATCCCAAGATTGACAGCTGTTGGGGTATCATTGGGGTTGTGAGATCTAAATGTCACCCCATTCCATCTGTAATCATATTCACAAGTCACAGTAAAGAAGAATGGGGTGACATTTTGGCCTCACAACCCCAATGACATCACTCCATCAGCTGTCAATCTTGGGATGATAGGCGGGTCCATGAGGGGGGAATGGGGCAACTCTAAAGATCTCATTTCCTGACTTTTTGTACTTTAACCATAAATGATGCATTAAAGTTTTTTTGCATAGAATTTCCTTACTTTTTGAGAAAGAATAGAAAAGTAGAATGTTACACAAGTTGGTGGGAGTGCAGGCCCTTTGGGCCCCATGATCCCATCAACTTGCAAATTCCTGCCTAAGATAACAGTACAAGTACTGAATATCACATGTATTGCTGGCAGCGCACATGGGTGGTAGCATGGGGTCCACCACCTTGAAAGAAAGCAAAGTGTCAGTCATCAGAGTGGCATAATTCAACACCTGTTTACATGTCAGACACATAAACACTACAAATTTCCTCCATGGCAGTAATGCTAGGCACCCTACAAATGTGAAGCCAGTGTCACAATGCTAAATGCCACATGCAAAACACAAAGTGTGTCATGCAATATGGTTTCAGCAAATTAATTTTCCAACAGCTAAACACCATAATTCACATGGACAGCAGATCCCCTCAACATGCTTCAAATTTCAATGTAAAAGACCAAACTGTTTCCAAGATATAAAATGTGAACATTTCAGATATTCATTCTTCACACTGGCAGAATTCCATGCTTATTACCACTGTACACACATAACAACTGAAAAGTACATCCATGGCAATAAGGCTAGCTACTCTAGTAATTTCAAGCCACTGCCACCATAGAAAACTCTGTCTGCAAAACATAAAATGCGCAAAGCGATATTGCTGCAAAAAATTTATTGTCCAGCACCTAAAGACTATAATTCACATCTACAAGACATACCATCACCACCCTACAAATTTCAAATTAAAAGACCAAACTGTTTCTGAGATATTTAATTTGAAAAATTGTAAAAATTTTGCTATTTGGTCCCTCCAAATCTGGCCATCTAGTCCCTCCCTCACGATCACAGATTGCAATCAAAGAATCTCATGATTAAAGAATTTGCAGGCTCATGATCAAAGAATAAAAAATGTTAAAACTCAATTTTTAGAAAAAAATACATGAAACCACAGCTTAGACTCGAAAGAACGAAGGCCCCTGAACAGCTCCCACCCAGGTGCCTTTAGAAGTCACCCCCATGCTGAGAAAATTACATTTTTCATGTGGCCATCTAGTTGTGTCCTCACGATCAAAGATCATGGTGAAAGAATCTCACAATCAAAGCATTTGCAGGGTCATGATCAAACAATAAAAAAATGTTAAAAGTCAATTTTTAGGCAGAAATACATGTAACCACAGCCATGCTTCGAAAGAACAAAGCCCCTGTGCAAAACACACCCTCATTTAGCTTAATAAGGCACCCCTGAGCTGATAAAATTGATTTTTTTCAAGCAGCCATCTAGTCACATCCTCGCGATCAAAGATCTCGGCCAAATAATCTCGCGATCAAAGAATTTGCAGGCTCGCAGTCAAAGATCTTTAGTGAGCCACGATCAAAGAATAAAAAAGTTAAAAACTCTATTTTTTGACCATTGTGAAAGAAACCACATGCATGGCTTGATAGAAGGAAGACCCCTGAGTAAAACCCATCATAGTTTCACCTAAGAAGTCCCCCCAGGTCAAGATATTTGAATTTTTCTAACTGCAAAGTGAAAACAAGATGGCGGCCGTCACAATCAAAGAATTTCTTGCAATCAAAGATTCCTTGATCGCAAGCCTGCAAATTCTATGATCGTGAGGCAGGACTAGATAGTCAAAACCCCATTCTTCTTTTGCAAAATAACTGTATAAATTTTCCCATTGACTTATAATGGGAAATTAAAAGTTTAATAACTTACGAATAAATTAATATTTTTTCACCAAATGAAAAGTGGCATATTCCTTATCACAAGCTCTTTCAGATGAACCATGTCACAGAGCAGCACGCCACATGGCTATACAGTGCCATGGATGAAATCAAAAAACTGCCCACATAACTGTGGAAAGTGCATTTTCAGCATTTTGCCGCGCAACAACCATAAGTCTGACCAAAATAAAATTTGGGAGATCAAGAGATCTACCATGCCCCACTGTGCATAACAAATTTCATGCAAATCTGTTGACTGGGTCCAAAGTTATTAATATGCAAAATTTTGACTTTAACATAAAAGTGGCTTAATAACCCTAAATATAGTGGCATGACCACGCCCCTATAATATATTCCATGTCTGAGCATGTTGACATGATTCAGTAAATGAGAACGGGGTGAGATTTAGGCATCATGGCCCCAATGACACACCCTGGCATTTGTCAGACTGTGGAGGATCAGGCTGGCATGTGTGAGGGGGGTAAGGGGTTCAACCCTAATGTCTCATTTCCTGACTTTTTTTGCTTTAACCCTAAATGAAGCATTAACACAGTTTTTGCATAGAATTTCCTTACTTTTTGAAAAAGTGTAATATGAGTAGAAAAAAACACGTATTGGTGTGAGTGCGGAGCCCAGCTCCCACCAAGTTGTCTATTTCTGCACAACAATATGCATCTGGGCCCACGCTCCCACTTACATAAAGCTATGGAGTCATGCGGCAGCACTACAGGGCACCAAACCCTTGCAACAGTAACTTGCGCATATCTTGGGAACCTTAAGAGCTAGAAAAAAAAATCTCTCATCATTGTAACCATGACAGCAAGTATTTCACATATCATCGAAATGACTGTACCCATGTCTCACACCGTTTCTGAGATATGGGTACCGAAAAGCACTGGACAGGCACATTTTCAACCATTGTGACAGTCATTTCACAATATATCATGAACCATGCAACGTACAAACAAAATTCCACTGCAGGCTTAATCAACAATTTCAAATCTTTTTTCATCAGTTAGCTCACCTTTGGGTGTGCTACACCACCCCTAGCGAAAAGTCTGTATCTCGCTTCCTTTACAAGATAATGGCACTGAAAGTCATTTCATAATATCTCATGAACCATGCAATGTACGAATAACATTCCACTGCAGGCTTACTCAACAATTTCAAATCTTTTTCCAAAGGCTAGCTCACCTTCAGGTGAGCTCATCCAGTCCTACAGAAAAGTTTGTATCTCAATTCCTTTCCAAAATAATGGTGCCGAAAGTCATGACACAGACTGCAATGTAATCCTATGGGAAAAATGTAAATTACATCATTGAATATCTCTGCAACAAATTATTTTCCCAACACCTAAACAGCATAGTTCACATCTTTATGATATCCCCTCAACACCCTGCAAATTTCAAGTAAAAAGACCAAACTGTTATTGAAATATGGTCATCCCAATTTGGGCCATTTGGTCTTTTTCATTAATATTCCAAAAATACATGTACGTTTTCCCATAGGATATAATGGGCATTTCAAATTGTAATAACTTTTGAACAGATTAATATTTTTTCACCAAATAAAACATGGTATGTTCCTTGGTCCATGCTCTTTTTATGTCCCAGGAATCAGATTAATAGCCCACATGGTGTCAGTGCAGCACCACAGACAAAAAATACCCAAAAGTGGCAAAAAGTGCATTTTTGGCACTTCACGGCATAAGACCCATATATCTCACTGAAATGCAATTTAGTAAATCAAGAGATCTACCACACTGAACTGTGCATTTCAAATTTTGTGCAAATCTGTTGAATGGTTGTGAAGTTATTAACATGCAAAATGTGAGGTTTAACATTAAAAGTGCCTACCACAATGCAAAATGCTATACACAAAATGTAAAGTGTGTCACACAATATCTCTGCAGCAGCTTAATTTTCCAACACCTTAATACCATAATTCACATGTACAGTACATCCCCTCAACACCCTGCAAATTTCAATTTAAAAGACCAAACCCTGTCCGAGATAAAACATTTTAAATTTTGAGATTTTCATTGGTCAGAGTGGCAGAGTTCCACACCTGTTTACATTTTACACACCTAATGTCTGAAAAGTACATCCATCGCATTAAGGCTAGCTACCCTATAAATTTCAAGCCACTACCACAATGCAAAACGCTGTCTGGAAAACGTAAAATGTGGCATGCCGTATCTCCACAATGAATGCATTTTCTGACACCTAAGCACCATAATTCACATTTACAGGACATCCCGTCAGCATCCTCCAAATTTCAAGTTAAAAGACCAAACCATTTTTAAGATATTTAATTTTAAAAGTTGTTAAAAGTGGGCTATCTAGTCCCTCCAAATCTGGCCATCTAGTCCCTCCCTCATGATCAAAGAATCATTGATCATGAGCCTGCAAATTCTTTGATCATGAGGAAGGACCAGATGGCCAAAACCCCATTCTTTGTTCGCAAAATAACCATATAAATTTCCCCATTGACTTATAATGGGAACTTAAAAGTGCTATAACTTTTGAATACTTCAATATTTTTTCACCAAATGAAAAGTGGCATGTTTGGCCAGTGACGCTCTTTCAAATGACCTATGTCACAGAGCAGCACACCACACAATGGCCATGCAGCGCCATGGACAATATTCCAAAAACTGCCTCCAAAAATGGATAATTTCGCATTTTTCAGTGTGTTGCTGCACAATGACTGTAAGTCTGACCAAAACAACATTTAACAGATCAAGAGATCTACCATGCCCCACCATGTCTACAAAATTTCAGGCAAATCCGTTGAATGGGTCCAAAGTTATTAACACCCAAATATTTGACTTTAGTATGCAAGTGACCGCTGAACCCTAAATATAGTGGTGCAACTGTGCCACTATAATATATATATATATATATATATATATATATATATTCATGGCAAAAAATGTTATTAATGCATCAGTTAGGGTTGAAGCAACAAATGTAGGGAAATGAGGCATGAGGGTTGACACCCTAACACCCTCCACCATACCATCCACTCCACCCCAACACTACACAGAGTAACAGGTGATGATGTGTGCCTTGGGGTCATTGGCCCAAATGTTCACCCCATTCCATGTGTAAGAAAGCTGACCTGGTACAGTATAGGAGAATGGAGTGAGAGTTAAGCCATATGACCCCAAGGCACACACCATCGCTTGTTGGACTTTGGAGGGGTGGTAGGGTGGGGGTGTTAGGGTGTCAACTCTAATGCCTCATTTACCTACTTTTGTCACTTCAACCCAAATTGATGCATTAATGAAATTCTCTGCAATTAATTTTCTTACTTTTTATTTTACCTGCAATATTCATGCATTTCACAAAATATTTACTGTGCACAAAATGCAAAATTTCACCTGACAATTGTGAAATTTCGCTCCCAAAATTGTGAAATTTCATCTGAAAATTGCAAAATGTCACCTGAAAATTTCCAAATTTCTCATTTCACTGTGAAATTTCACCATTTGCAGATGACATTTTGCAATTTTGTTGGGTGAAATTTCACAATTTTGGGGTGAAATTTCACATTTAGCACCAGCAAAATATTTCACAAAATGCACAAATTGCACTAAGTCTTTTATGAGTCCAAGAAATAAAAGTGTTTACCATTTAATTAACAGGCACTTGAATTGGGCAAATGGGTTGGCAGCATTCAGCATGAGATCACTGCAGCAGAGTGTTCTAAACTAGCATGCCACCTTTTAAGCCTTTGCTTCTGCAGATTTTTGTATATCCCCATTTGTAAAAATCAATTCAGACTGGATACATTTCATAATTGCTCCTTCCCCAGCTCTCTGTTGCAGTGCAAGCAGTTGTGGCATGGAATGGTACAGGTTTTGTGCAATGCTTTGTGCTTGGTATTTTGACAAGATTGAGGGGAAAGGAAAGGAAAGTAGACCCACTGGTGCCATTCTGAGATTAACAGAGCTTGTGAAGAAACAAAACAGAGTTTTGCCCTACATGCAAGAGTACTGAAAACCTGAGAAACTGCAACACCAGCACATGCTGGCATGTAAAAGAAATCAGGGAAGTGCTGACAAAGGAAATCAAGATGTGCTTGATCATCCTAATAGTAAAATTGGCATATGCTTTAATATTCATTTTATTTTGCAAGTTCTCAGTGTTGTTGTAATGGTGACCTATCCCACTGGGTGGTAATATTTTTATTTCAGGTATAACATTCTCAATATTTGTAAGCCTATTTTTTGTTTGTACAAAAGCATAGTTTCCTGTATTTAATATGTTTGCTCTGGCACCTGTGCTACATGCTGACCTTTCATATAAGTACAGTTAGATATTTTGTTTCTGAAAATAAGACACATACACAAGAATAGCCAAGCAATGTATAGAACAGTGGACATCAGTGTCGGAAGGGCTGGGCACAAAACAGGTTATGAAGGTCAGATAAACAGACTCAGGCTTGCATATTCTTAATGATGCTTACGGCTATTATTAGTTCATGAAAAAAAAAATATTGCTAAGTTATAAAGTATTGTATTAAACTTTCCCCTTTGTAACTGCCATCAATCATGCTTCAAGCTTCAGAATAACTTTTTATAGTGCCATCAAATATAGTAACTTGTTTGGATGATATGCTGGTCAGACCTAAACTGTATGAGAAAGTGCTCCATGGTGGACTTGGCGTTTGCATGTATGACAACCATAATAAAACAAACCCTCCTAAATAAAGATAAGGGAGAAAGTGTCAGAGCAGTATTGTGCATCTTAGTTTTCTGCTGTATCTGTGCACTGATTTGGGATTTGATAGACACAATGTTAATGACTTTTAAATAAAATAAAAACTCATTATTATTAGTCCTGCATGTCTGTGAACATGTACTCTGTCTTTGGGCAGTATGAATTCAAAGTTGAATATAGAGTTAAAGGACTGTCACTTCAATGTAGATCTGTCCTTTGCCATGTGTACAGCAGTAATGGAGCATGTGAGAATGTCAGGGCTTCATCATGTTGTCAGCATAATTATTAGCAGCATTTGCAAAATCACAAATAGGATTGCATTAACCCTGTTATGTGCTGCATTCTCACATATACATATACAAAGCTGTCCCTTCATCCTAAAACGAAGGTAAAAGTGAAAGACAAAATGCCTTTTTGAGGTGGTTTGAAATACTGATGTTACTGCCCGTTATGCTTTTATAAGCTTAAGCCTGTGTCAGATGTATTACTTCCTTTCAGTTATTGTATTTCTTTAGAAATTATGTATACACTATGCCATTACTGAAATTTGAAGTATTGTAAACAAAGTGGAAAATCTTTCAAAATATTACTTGTGAGGGTCAAGATTTAATTTGATTCTTTTCCATAGGTGTGAATTTTGGGTCATTTTATAGAACAAATTAGTTTAGTTTCCTCTTACTTCTGCATCTGGTTATTAACAGATTATGTAGGTGCCCCTCCTTGCCTATTTTCAAATTGACAAACTTGTTTTAGTACAATGTGCATGCAACTATTGTAACAGAAAATACAAATAAAATAGAAAAGTATTTTAATCAAGAGATGGTGCTGATGTTTCTTATGTTAAAGAAGTGCTGTAGTTTCCTTCACATTGATATGTACAACATACAGATTAAAAGCTATACAATCTAGTACAGACTTGACTGGCAGAGCCTGTTCTGAATGAAAAACTTTTGAATATATCTAAGTGGGCTAATTAAAAACTGCCAATGGATTCCTCAAAGGAGGAAAGTAAATATCTATCCATTATTTTCTGACATTTGATCATATGCTCTTGTCTAAGGCAATTCATAGAAGCAGGTTTTAAGTGTACCCAATGCACTGCACCAGATGTAAATTCAGCTGCTGCTTAGACATAGTATTTTTTTTTTTTGCTTATTAACTAGACCGGCAGTACATTGGGGACCTGACTTCAATGCCATTGAAAAAAACTTGGAATACACCATGCCCCATTTGCTCTTTCTGGTTGCATTTTCCAAGAAGCTACTAAGTCAGGAATGCAACAAACCTAACTTGCCTTCAGAGCTGCTGTCCCCAATTTGCAATATCACCATTCCATACCATTCAAGTGGTGCCCTCAGCAAGTGCTTTGCCATGACCTTTCTGCTCTGTCCCTAAGAAGACACCCTCAACCTAAGCTATTTAAACCTTTTGCTGCTATTTCACTGACCAGGTACATCTTTTAGCACTACAACTGCTGTGTAAATGAAAGCTGCAGTAACTGTGTCATCCAGCTAATTTGTGAACTGTGCCATTGCTCAACCTGAGTGCTTGTTACATCCTGCAGTTTTCTGAAGCTGATTCAGCTGTGAGGGGGCAGCAGACAGCATCTACATCACACTGGGAGGAGGGGCAGATAGCTATTTAATTCAAGCATTACTACGCTGAAAATGTTAGTTGTTGCGGAGCGGAGTGGCGTGAGCACCACTCAGAAGAGAAAAAATTTACACTGCAACAGTCTTTGCTTTCATTTTTAAAGTATAAATTGCATGTTTGATAATTCAGTTTGTTTTATTAGACTTTTAGCAGGTATGTATGCTGTTATCATGCGTGCTATACTGGCAGTTTTATTAGCAACACTGTGTATTGTGGGAAGGGATAACTCTAATGGGGGACATTATGTTCCCATACAATTTGTAGGAAATGAGATCTTTCTTCCCAATGTATATGTAGAGAGGTTTGATTTGACTGAGAGCTTTGTTTTAGTATTAAATGAGGGCTGTGGGATTTCACATGTGCGTGCACCTGAGATGTACTATAAACATACTAGAGATACACAAAATTGAAAATATATTCAAAAAAGAAGTTTATATGGATTAGAAAATTGATATTGATTAGTTTGCTGATCTCTGGTGATGTACATGTGAACCCCGGTCCTCAGTTGGGAAATGATTATTCTTTGGTTGATTTTGGGGAAGGAAAAATTGGGTTTTTTTACACCTAAATGTTAGAAGTGTGTTACCCAAATTGGATATAATAAGAACTCAAGTTGAAACATTTAAACCAGATGTATTAGCTTTAACAGAAACTTGGTTGTCATCTAAAATCAAAGATGTTGATGTATCCATAGAGAATTATATTGTTTTTAGGCAGGATAGACAAAAGGGGGGTTATGTTGTATTTAAATAACATACAGTAGATAAGGGTCAATTGAAACTTGCTAAAACATTTCCAGATCAATTGGACTTGTTAATTGTACACATACAAGGAAATACAGGTCTCTTATTAAATATTATGGTCTGTTACAGACCCCCATCTGCTAAAAGTTTTGCATTACAAACTTTGTGTGATCATATTGCTCCCTTTATAAATTGTGAGACAGTATTGCTTGGAGATTTTAATTGGAATATGTTAATTCCTCAATTAACGATTCTAAATCAGTTTGCAGCTCTTAATTTGCAGCAATTGATTACTATACCTACTCAACTGCATAAATCAAATAATGAAAAACATACTTTATTGGATTTAATATTTACAAATAGACCTGAAAGATATATATCAGCAGTTCATGAAAATGATGTGAGTGATCACTGTTACATTTCTTGTATTAGGGACACTCAGATGGAGAAACGACAAACACAATTTAATTATGTAAGGATGTTTAATCATTTTAATGAACAGGCATACTTAAATGATGTGGCAAAAATTCAATGGAATTTAATGTATACTTGCCCAGTTGTACACACAGCATGGCTTTTCTTTAAGTGGTCTCTTGTGAAAGTTATAAATAAACATGCCCCACTTAAATTAAAAAATGTAAATAAAAGGAAAAGAGTGCCTGGGATAACACAAGAATTGAAGGATTTAATAAAAAAAAAATCAAAATTATGGCATATAGCTAAAACTACTAAGGAAATTAAAGATATCTTGGCATTTAAGGTCATTAGAAATAATTGTACTAAAAATATTAGGAAACAAAAAAGGAAATATTATGAATATTATTTCTCCTTATCAGAAAAAAATCCATGTGCACTATGGAAAGGCATAAATTTGATGAAGGGAAGTCAAGGTTCAGCTAACTTGCCAACATCTTTGTCATTTGAAGGTAAACCTTTTGTGATGGATGTTGACAAGATAAATGTATTGAATTCCTTTTTTGTCTCTGTTGGTGATGCATTTAATAAAATGCGTCCAGACTTGCCACTTCCTGTTTTGGATATTGATTTTGGTAGTGGACTTAAATGACCTGTGTTTTCATTTAGTCCAATTCAATTATATGATGTTAAAAAAACAGTTACAGACTTTAAATATTAGAAAAGGTCCTGGATGTGATGAGATCCCCACCCCTTTTTTCTGAAATTGGCAGATGAATTATTAGCACCTCATCTTACACATATTTTTAATTTTTCCTTGGATAGTTGTGAATTACCAATTGATCTGAAAACAGCTTTTGTTACTTCAGTATTTAAAGGGGGTGACCTATCGAACCCAGGATCTTATAGGCCAATTTCAGTATTACCAATATGTGCAAAAACAGAAACATAGAAACATAGAAGTTGACGGCAGATAAGGACAGCAAGGCCCATCCAGTTTGCCCATTTCTTTTTCTACCTTATAAATATGCCATCGGCCTTTGCTCTGTCAGTGGTCTATCTATTCATACTCATTTGTATTGCTCCCTTATGCCTATCCCATGCCTGTTTGAAGCCCTGCTCTGTATTCATAGCCACCACTTCTTGAGGTAGGCCATTCCATGCATCCACCACCCTTTCTGTGAAAAAGAATTTCCTCATATTCCCCTTTAATCGGCCCCCCTCTAATCTCATGCTGTGTCCTCTTGTCCTGCTATTTTTCTTATATTTAAGCATGTTAGACTCTTTCACCTTGTTAATGCCCTTAAGGTGTTTGAATGCCTCGATCATATCACCTCTCTCCCTCCTTTGCTCAAGGGTATACATATTGAGATCTGTTAATCGGTCCTCATATGTCTTCCGATGCAGTCCCTGCACCATTTTGTTTGCCCTTCTCAGGACTGCCTCAATTTGTTTAATGTCCTTGTGAAGGTGTGGCCTCCAATACTGCATGCAGTGCTCCAGATGGGGCCTAACCAGTGTCTTATAATGAGAGATTATTACCTCCCGCTTACAACTTGTGATACCCCTACTAATACACCCTAACACCCCCCTAGCCTTACCTACTGCTTTAGAGGTCTGCTTGGATGATTTCAGGTAATCAGTGGTGATGATGATGCCCAAGTCTCTTTCTTCCTTTGTGACTGCTAGCAACTCCCCTCCCAGCCTATAGGTGGCTTCAGGGTTTCTCTTCCCTATATGCATGATCTTGCACTTCTTTACATTAAATCCCAGTTGCCACTCTTCTGACCATTTTGCTAGTTTATCCAGATCTCTTCTCATTCTGCCCACCCCATCTGGATCATCTACTCTGTTGCAGATCTTGGTGTCATCTGCAAACAGACAAGCCTTACCCTCTAGTCCATCTGCAAGGTCACTAATGAAGATGTTGAAGAGGACTGGCCCCAGGACTGATCCCTGAGGTACCCCACTTGTGACTTGCATCTCTTCTGACTGTATACCATTTTACCACCACTCTCTTTTTCTGCCCGCCAACCAGTTTGCCACCCAGTTGACCAACTTCTGACCCACCCTAAGCCTACCTAGCTTATGTATCAATCTTCTATGTGGAACAGTGTCAAAGGCTTTGCTGAATTCAGGTGGCGACATCAACTGCTCCCCTTGGTCCACCACTCTGGTTACCCAGTCAAAGAAATCTATGAGATTAATTTGACAGGACCTTCCTTTATAAACCCATGCTGTCTTGGATCCTGTGCCCCTATAGGATTCCAGGTGTTTGCACTATCCTTTCCTTAAGGAGTGCCTCCATAATCTTGCCCACTACTGAGGTAAGACTGACTGGTCTGTAGTTCCCTGCCTCTTCCTGCTACCACTTGTGGTGCGTGGATCACATGAGCCCTCTCCAGTCTTCTGGGACCTCTCCTGTGTTCAGAGACTCACTAAACAGTCTGCTAATCGCCTGCTAGTTCCACCTTTAGCTCCTTAAGTACTCTGGGATGTATGCCATCAGATCCCATTGCCTTGTCCACCCTGAGCTTAGCAAGCTCTTGTAGGACCCTTTCTTTTGTGAAAGGAGTAGTACTCACCTACCTCCCCCCTGTGTCCATGGTGCTGAGCTAGGGGCCCTGCCCTACCTTCTCTTCAGTAAATACTGAGCAAAAGTATCTATTTAGCATAGATGCTTACATGGTCCTCCTCCTCACATGCTCCTTTCTCCATTAGCTTAGCAATACCTCCTCTGGACTTTCTCCTTTCACTAATGTATCTATAGAAAGTCTTGTCACCTTCTTTTACTGTTCGTGCTATTGTTTCTCAGTTTGGGACTTTGCCTGCCTTACTGCCTTCCCTGCTTCCCTTAGGGCAGTTTGGTATGCCTCCCTATCTTCATCCCACTGTGTTCCCTTATATATTTCCTGAAGGCCAGCCTTTGGCTCTGACCTTTTCTGCTACTGTATTTGAGAACCAAAGTGGTTTCCTTCTTTCTTTGCACTTCCTTTCTGTCTAACACAATGGGATGTTGCTTCAAGCATTGCATCCTTAATGCCTGCCCACGTTGCCTGTACCCCTCACCTGTGTTTCTTTTTGCCAGGGCTAGCTTAACCTTGTTGGCCATCTTATCAAAGTCAGCCTCCTGAAGTCACATATTTTTGCCTTGGAATGGGATGATTTAGATGTAGTAGCCAATTGAACCATACCATGTGAAGGTCACTGGCCCCCAGGTGACCTTCTACCTGGAGATATGTGATCCCTTCCCTGTTAGTCAGTACTAGATCTAGGATAGCCCTTTCTCTTGTGGGTTGTTTTACCAGTTGTTTGAGGCCCTCCCCCTGCAGGGAATCCACTATGTCTCTAGTTCTGGCAGATGTTCCTGCTGGTATTGAACAATCTGTATCCGGCATGTTGAAGTCTCCCATTATCAGAACCTCCCCTTTAGCTGTCATGTTTTGTATATCTTCTAACAGTAATGTGTCTATGTTCTCCCTGGTCTGGGGGCCTGTAGACGACCCCAGTTCTTATATGTCCCATTTCCTGTTTCCAGGGTGACCCACAGTTCTTCTGGCTCCTTATGTGTATTCTGAATTTCTGTAGCTTTGATATTTTCATTGACATACAGGGCCACTCCTCCCCCCTTTTTTGCACTTCGGTCTCTTCTGAACAATACATAGCCAGGTACTGACGTCTCCCAAGTGTGGTTACTGGTAAACCACGTCTCACTAATTGCTACTTTGTCCAGTTTAGCCTCTGACATTATTGCCTGCAGGTCTGGGATCTTATTTCCCAGGCTGTGAGCATTTGTGTATGTGATTTTCCATTGGTCAGATTCCGATGTGTTAGTTGTTGGGTGAGGTTTGGCATTACCCCTGTGCATTGTATGGGGAGACAAACCTTTTTTCTTACCTGGTGATGCAAATGAACTGCAAACTTGCTGAATCCCTGTTTGACCACTAGCTGAGGGGGGAGGGGTGTTCTTCCCATTCGATGTATGGGCTGCTGCACCCCTCTCCCCATTTGCTATTTTAAATATTCTGCAAAGACGTCAAACTTCTGCCACAATGCACTGACTCCCTCCTTAGTCAGATGCAGTCCATCAAATTTAAAGAACTTTCGCTCCCAGAACTGTTGCCAGTTCCCTACAAATCTGTGTCCTTTTTCCTGGCACCAGCCCTTGAACCATGTGTTTAGCTCCCCTATCTCCACTTCTCTGACCTTCTGTCCATCTGACCCCCTCTCCCAGACTGGCAGGATCTCAGAGAAGGAGATGCTGGACGAATGGATGATAGTTTGTCACCCAGCCTGGTCAGGTGTTCCTTGGTCTCCACAACTGACTGGCTGGTGAGATCATTAGTCCCTATGTGTACTAGGACATCAATGTTTTCTCCTGCTTTGTGAACAATTTTATCAATGCGGTCAGTGTCTCTCCATGCTGATGTACCTGAGAGACATCTGACCATTACCCCTGGCTGGAGATGGATATCAACTTCCCGAACCATGGAGTCTCCTATGATCAAAAGTTTTTTTGGATTCCCTTTTTGCTTTTTTTGTTTTGGTTCCTGATTTGGGTGAGTTTTGTTGTGCTAGCTCCAGTGCAGCAGTGTCCTGCTCTGCAGTGTCTTCTACCTCTTTGTTTGATTTCAGAGATAGAGGCAGATACCTGTTTGTAGTGTTTATATGGTTTTTGGAGGTAATATGTTGGAGAGCAGAGAGTGATGGGGCACCTAATTTTGGCCTTTCCTAACCACCTGCCAACCTCCTGGTCCAACTACCCCGCGGCCTAGATTTTTCTGTTGGATGCTGGGAAATGGCAGGTGGTTCTTATAATGTATTTCTTCTGAATATGAAATTTGAGGCATGCATCTCTGCCCATGCAGCCTGGAGCTGAGCCCTAAGATCTCCAATGGCCCAGCATGTAGGACAGTGTCCTAAATCCTGTAAGACTGTCCTTCTGAAAATTGTTCCACAGTACCTGCAGTTAATGATATCCATTCCAGATAAGTTGCTGGGATTATAACCTAGTCAGAGTAATTAGAAGGAAAAAAATGCAAGCAATGGTTTGATTGTGTTTTGTTTTTGTTTAACTTGTTATAACAAGTTAAATTACTAGTGCCCCTATAAATGAGCACACCTTGTGGATGCCCCACTGATCCACCCCTTCCTGCTCTGCCACAGGAAATGTCACAACTGTGGTACCCTATAAAAGGAGTGTAGTGTGGGGTGGTTGGGGATGGGGTGGGTGGCTGGGCCCTTCCCCTGCCAAAAAAGAAGAACCACAGATGAAAGAACAAGGAGGTAAGAGCAGAAACAATCAGTCAACAACAAATGCAGTAACCCTGAAAGCTTATTCTAATGTTAGATAAAACTGTAAAACCTGTAAAGCACCACCTGTAATAATTTCAGAGAAGATATACTCTGTAAGAAACACTTTGCTACAGCGAAAAATAAAGCAATGAAATGTTAGCAACAAACAGTAGCAATCCCTGTGAGTAAAAAATAAAAACAACACCACACAGTAAATCTGCTTAGCCAAAGGATGTCTTAATCATTTTCCCTTGCTCTGGTAAGGTTCTCTACTCTGCCTTTCAAGCAGTCTTGGAAGGAAAGAGCTCAGGTGAAGCTAGGTGCCTTGGCCAGCAAACCAAGTCTTCTATCTCCAAGATATCAACTAACCTGACCTTTTAACCCTTCTTTCTTTTGGAAATTACTGACAGTTTGCCAGCTCCACCCCTCACATACACACCTAATCCTTTGGAAGAGCTGTGGAGGAAAGCAAGTAGCTCCTTCAATGTGAGAAGGAGACTGAAATCACCTCTGAGACAACAAACCTTTTCAACAAAAAAAAAAACAAGAATAAAATAAAACAGTGTCAAACAGTAATTTTGCTTAGCCCAATGATAGAAATGTCACAAAAATGTAAGCTCCATCTGTAATAATTTCAGAGAAGATATACCCTGTAAGAAACACTTTGCTACAGAGAAAAATAAAGCAGTAACAGAAGATATACCTTGCAAAAGACAATTTGAATCAGAAGATTACAGCAGTAATCTGTTAGCACACACCTGTAGGCACACCTTGTAATAATGCAGAAGAATGTATACCAGCAACAAAAATACTTGAAAATCTTGTGAGTATTCAATTAACTAATTATCTTATTAAGTATAATATAATAACACATTTACAATCAGGATTTAGAAAGGGGCATAATACTACATATACAATTTTAAAAGTAGTTGATGACCTGTTGAATGCTTTCGACAAAAACCAGGAAGTTCCATCATTATTTCTGGATTTGTCGAAGGCATTCGACACAGTTCATTATATTATATTACTTAATCAGTTGAAAATGTTGATTAGATATTCCAGCATTAGGCTGGTTTCATAGCTATTTGATTTGGAGATTACAATCTGTTAAAATAGGAGGTATGTGTTCAACATCAGCTACCCTATTAAATGGGGTACCTCAAGGGTCTGTGCTTGGCCCCTTCCTTATTTTATTGTATATAAATGATTTACCAAATTATTGTTCACCTAAAACTTGCATACAACTTTATGCGGATGATACAATTTTGTACACCATGAGTGATGATGTGGATACGGCAATGGTTGTTTTGCAACAATATTTTAATAAAATACAGAGGGAACTTGTTAATTTGAGATTGCTACTGAATGAGAAAAAAACACAGTGGATGATGTTTGGTAGAAAAGATTTTAAAGATTCAACTATAAAGGAGCTTAGATCTTTATCAGCAATTGACATAGAAAGAGTAAATCCTATAAATATTTAGGAGTTATACTAGATAAAAAATTGACTTTTGAATTGCATATAATGTCTATGTCAATGAGACTGAAGAGACTTCTGAGTTTCTTTTATAGGGATAGAACTCTTTTAGTTTAAAGATTCGGAAATTATTGGTTTCTGCCTTATTTGTACCAATATTAGATTATGGTGACATAATTTACAAAAATGCAAAAAAATCATTGCTGTGTTCCTTGGATGTTCTCTTTAATAGTGCGTTGAGATTTATAACAAATCTTCCTTTTAGAACTCATTGTTGTGTGCTATATCAAAATTCGGGTCTTCTTTCTTATTTGATAGGAGAGATTATCATTGGAATTTACTTGTGTATATGTTTGTACAACTGTCATTGCCTATTTTTTTGTTAAATATATTGCAAGTAAGAATACAGAGTCAATATAATTTAAGATCTTCTGTCTGGAAAGGTTTTATTAGATCTAGAACCAAAACAAAATTTGGTGATAAAGCAATTTCAAATTTAGTGCCTAAAACTTGGGAACTAATATCCAAAAGGTGGAAATGCACAGTATTGTTACCATTTAATCGTTTTAAATCTTTTTTAATGACT
This sequence comes from Neoceratodus forsteri, assembly GCA_016271365.2. NCBI lineage: Eukaryota > Metazoa > Chordata > Ceratodontiformes > Ceratodontidae > Neoceratodus > Neoceratodus forsteri. The sequence goes on from CM028130.1 coordinate 244,735,849, forward strand.
TTATATAGCAAACACTGTAATTGTTATGGATACATTATTGATATTTGGGTTTGTGTATAACTAAAATTAATCAATATTATATTGAAACTGAGATTAAGTATGTATGTTTGTTTATGTGATGTTATGTTAAATGTGGATTCAATTGCAAAAGAGATAATTTAATCTCAATTTGAAATCCAATAAAGTTTGAAAGTTTGAAAGTTGATGCATTGCTCAATTCCATGCATACTCTCAGTTTGAGTTTCACTGCCCTTAACCAGCATTTTGGTAGGGAAATGGAGGGTTGCTCTGCTCATGTTTCGCAGCTCCTTGTCTAACTCTGTCCACAATCGGCACACTTACAAAACACTTTGACAGTCTCCCTACGCTGCCTGAAAGCATGGGGGGGGGGCTCAGTAATTGTTTACTGCTTTGCTTGCCAGGGGCACCCTCAGTCTGCTATTCATTTTTTTATTATTTATTTTAAACCTTTGTTTGCTAGTTAAGCAATATGAGCCAAGGCCCTTTTTCAAATGTGACCTGAGACCATAATAAATGCAGTCAATATGTTAAATACAAAACAATATACAGACAACAAATATGACATATAATGCAACATTAAAAACAATCTCAATTCAATGACTCTAGATAATGCTGTTTCAACAATACTTTAAAAGTATTATGACTAATAGTTTGTTGCAATAAGATTGGTATCATAGTCCAACATATGGGGGTATTGTTAGAAAAAGCATGCATACCCAACTTCAATTTCGTCTTAGGAACAACTAATTTTAAGAAGCATTTCAATGTAGTACCTTCTCAGAGATTTTAAAATCCAGCAAAGAAAATAAAGGAGAAGATGAACCCAGAGCTAGAGTATTATGAATTAAACAATTTGAACTATACAGACAATATAAACCAGGTGGGAGCAAAGCTGATGAAGAATAAAGTGTCCAATAATGGGTCCAGAATGGCGCTTTCAAAACAAATCAACATATTGCACGAAAAGTAGTTGTTAATAATAATAATAACTCAGTCATAGCTGAATTTTGAAATAAAGATGTATTATAATTTAACATTGATAATAGTACGTTATTTGCTACAGCAAATCTAGCTTCTTTAGTCAACAAATTCTGTAATTTCAATAAAGCACCCAACCTTTGATTGACAGTTCTACATACTGTGCTTACATGTAAAGAATAGGATAAACTGAGATCCAAAAGTATCCCTAGATATCTAAACTGAAAAACTTGTACATGTACAAAACCTCCCTGGTATACAATTTCAAGTGGCATATTTCTATTAAATCTTTGTTTGGAACCAAAGATCATGCTCTTTGTTGTTTTAATATTCACTAGAAGATGATTTTTTTTTAACCAGTGATCAAGGGCCTTAAAGTCTGGAGTCAAACTGGCTTTTATTTCATCCTCTGAGAATGAACTACTAAAGAGAATGTCATCAGCGTACATCAAAACATCAGTACAGGCAGTGTATCAACAAATAAGGAAAATAGGAGATGCCCCAGGATAGAACCCTGGGGCACTCCTACATCCTTTGTTCTACTCCCAGACATTACTCCCTGGTAGCACAACTGCAGAGGATGATAAGCTAAGTAAATATCGAGCCACTGTAATGGAGAGTTACCGAGTCTAATACGTTGAAACCCTCTGAGCAGCAGGCAATGATTAACAAGATCAAAAGCCTTGGACAGGTCCATGAACACAGCATTATTCCTTTCATGACTCTACCCATCAGGGTGTACCCAAAGCCAGTTTTTTTTTTGCTCCCTTTCCCAACATCAGGGTGGTAATATGCAGGACAAACTACAGGTAATCACTCTACTTGACAATCATCGCTTTACTAATCGGTTTGCCAAGTGCAGTGTACATGTTATCCTTCTCTTTTCAAAATGCAGTTTATACTTTCAAGCAATCTGTTATACTTCAAGAAATATAGCCCTCCCCTGCCATTCACTCCTACTACATACATCTGGAATTTTTAGACGTGTGCACTCCTTTCCATCTGTCAAACTTAAAACACAAACAAAATGACCTACCTTTCATCAAACTGAGAATCACCCCTACTCTACAACTCACTTGTTTGTTTTCTCAGAATGGAAAACAGTCTGCAGTCCTAGGATGAGATCTCGAATCTTCAGTCTGACAAGACCATCTGGACTAATCATTCAAAGATAAAACTCTGATAGAATTATACTTTACTGTACTCCCATGTATGGAAAAAAGATCACAAGTATTCATCCAAATAAGAGGACAGGGGAAAATGAAATATGGCATTGCAGCTGCTGCATTGTTTGGTCAGTTGAACATTTCAGAGGGACACCGGTCAGGCAGTAAATTGTCCCCCCCAAAAAATGTATCTTCCTCATAACTTACATCCACCATATAAACAGTCTTCATATATATCGCATAAACATCTTTTAAACATGCTGTGTTTGGCTGCATAACACATTTAATCAGACCGTGCATCTTCTATATATATCCCATTTTAACAGGCTGCAGATCTACAGTATACCTCAAGTCCATCTTGGAGCAGGCAGTATTTTTTTTTCTGTATAAAGCTATACAATCCAGTTCAAACTTGGTTGGCGGAGCCTGCTCTGAATAACAATCTTCTAAATCTATCTAAGTGAGCTAATTAAAAAAGGAAGAAGTAAAACAAAAACACAGGGGCAGAGTACACAATGGGGGTACTAACAGCAACAAAAATGGAAAGGGACCTGAGGGTAGTCATATCAGATGACCTAAAGGTAGGCAAACAATGTGAGAAGGCAGTAAGGAGGGCTGTGGGGATATTGGGATGCATAAGGAGAGGCATCACCAGTAGAAAACAAGAAGTTGTTATCCCTCTGTACAGACAGTTGATGAGACCCCATCTGGAGCATTGCATGAAGTTCTGAAGACCCATCTCTCCAAGGACATAGACAGGATGGAGGGAGTCCAACGGAGGGAAACTAAAATGGTGCAGGGTCTGCACCAGAAACCATATGAAGAGAGACTGAAGGAGATTAATATGTATACTCTGAGGAAAGTAGGGAGAGGGGGGACATGATAGAAACTTTCAAGTACCTAAAGGAGGGTAGCATCTTTCAGAGAAAGAGATATGCATGAACAAGGGGGCACAATTTAAAGCTAGAGGGGGAATGGCTAATGGACAATGTGAGGATTTATTTTTTCACATAAAGGGTAGTGAACACATGGAACAGCCTTCCAGAGGGGGTTGTAGGGTCAAAAACAGTGGGGGAATTCAAGAATGCATGAGACAGACATAAGGCATTTCTAGAGGGGGTTAGGAAGAAGTAGGCTGTTCACTAACTAGGATCTGCAGCTTATCCAATAGATAGGGAACTGGTCAGACTAGATGGGCCAAGCAGTCTTTATCTGACATAGAAGTCTATGTTTCTATTTTAATATACATCCATTTTTTTTTTACCTTTGATTATATGTTCTTTTCTAAGGCAGTTCATCGAAATAGGTTTTAAGTGTACTGCACCTGATCCTCTGCACCAGATGTAAAATCAGCTGCCACTAAAACAAAGCAGGTGTATACAAATGAGTACCTCTCATCAACTTCATGACAGGGAACAACATTCAGGATTTTTATTTATAAACCTACCAGAATAATATACACTGGCAAGTAACTCCTGGTGTTTATTTGACAGTGATGCTTCTGTGCATTAAAGAGGAGCTGCTTATTTTGTTTACACTTTCTGGCCTCCATTGGAATGTTTTTCCTGTGTCTCTGTAGTACCCCTAACCTTGCATTAAGTTTATTTATTTGACCAAAAATGTTAACATTTTTCTTTCCCCTTACTTGCAATACTGATACTCACTATTACTTCGAGAGACTCCTCCACATAAGCATCATTTATATTTGAGGGTTAAGTAATGAGAATCCATTCCCCTTTTGTCTGCAGTTGTTTCCAGGTGTAACCTGGGAAAAGGGAAATGGGGAGACAAAATATACAACATATAAGCAAAATATACAAAGTACTTTATATGTGGTAGAAAAATGCAAGGCGCAGCAAAAATATAATAGTTAAGCAATATGTACAATACAGTAAACAGTGTACAGTCTTACATCAGTAAAGCACAGATACAAGAACACTAAGGCTAAGAGTATCATGCCAAAATTAAAAATGGCTAGAACATGAGCAGGAGGGGGCAGCAAGAGGTTTGACATGGCACATGAGGAAAAAGACGGAAGGGATATGATGGTCCTAGTAATGAACTTCGTCCAGTACTTCCTCCCCCTTTACACCTATTCATGCACTTACCATGTCCTTGTGGCTGTCCCACGCATGTTTGAATCTATTTACTGTTTTTCCACACACCATGTCCTCCAGTACCCCATCAACTGAGCACTACCAGAATAGCATCACACTATACGTGCTAGTCTGGTAAGTGTTCAGAAGGATAGCGACTGGGGATTTACAGTGCTTGCTGTAAGTGCTCCCCGGTCACTGTCCATGGGACTGGTGCACTACAAGGGCACCAGATCTGGGAAGCTGGCCAAGCTTCTCCCATGGTGTGGAGGGCTGGGGCATAGACCAGTTCAGTCCGCAGCATTGGATACCATAGTTCTTACCCTGATCTCCAAACAATTTTACACACTTCAGGACTTGTATTTTTTTTTTACAAGGGGCTATGGAAAAGGTATTCCATGGCCCCAGAAATTTAAGTTGCCCCGTGATCTGCTCTCCCCAGAGTAGGAATACTTAAGTCTGGGGGCACATGGGGCAGAGCCCCCTGCATTGGGGAGAACTGTGTCAGAGCACCCTGCAAAAATAAAATTGGTGAGCATATTGATGTGCACACCATGCCAATGCTATTCTTTTCTTCACTAATCAGATCCAGTGCCCGTCCTTCTGAACAGCAGTCATTTCCATTTGTTCATGACTGTCTATGAAACGTCGTTGTGTACAGTCCTCATGAATCTACTCCCCACTAGCTTCTTTGAATTCCATCTTGTGCCTTTGTACTCTGGATGAACAATTCATGGTAATAATTTAAATTATCGACATTTGAAAACTGTAATGAGATTACTCTTTTATGATGTTGCAAAGACTCCAAGATTTTGTTTAAAAATAAATAGGTTTCTAGCACTACTGTTTCCAGAGGTAGCCACTTCAAAAGTTACTGTCTTTGGAAAAGGCAAACTTTGAAAACATTGGCGATAGAAACATTTATAATGATAAACCTATGTAAGTGTCAATATTTTAAGTTATCAATAATTGAAAACTGTCAATATTAGCCTTTATAATGTTGCACAAAGTTAAAGCTTTTATTTAAAATAAAATTAATTTCTAGCCCTAATAGTTCTACAGTTAACCTCTTGTAAAGATATTTCCTTGAGAAAGGATAACTTTAAAATGTTGGGTATAAAATTATTGATAGTTTAAATTATTGCTATTTGAAACTATATCAGTGCATTAACTAGGTCACCGTTGATGTCATGGTTACTACCTCTGGCTTGTGGAGCTGCACAAGGTTAAGGGGCCTGTGTTGATAAACACTAACTTGGAGGGTGTGTATATACTAGATTAAGATACACAGTTATAATTATACCTCCACCCAGAGTAAAGGTTTTTGAAGATCTGGTCAGTATGGTACAATACCCTGAGATGCAATAGTTAGCAATCTCCCCACTAGGCCAGGTTCTCCATGGATCCCCCGAATGCACTGGCAAGCCCCACACAGCATGCACTTAAAGCTCTTAAAGGAATAGCAACAGACAATGAATTCAAATAAAGCAGCAGCTTTATTTTATTTATTTATTTATTTGCTTTTGGTAACCAGGTAAACACACTAGACAGCTAGTGCCTATTTTCCGGTGTGACCCGGGAGAATTACAAGGTATCCATGAAACAAATACAGAGTCAACGTTACTTAAGGCAGCAGACCCTAAATGGGGATAAGGGGGTTAACAGCAAGATAAGGTAGTTTATGCACAGTTGGCTTGTCTTCCAGTGCTCAACAAAGGCCCAGCTGTAACATAGATCCACACTTTTATGCACTACTCAGGCACAGCCAAAACAAACAGTCTCCTGGGCTGTATACTAAAAGCCCAAGCAGGAACAGCCCTCAAAACGTTGCCAGCCCCACACAACAGTGCATAATACAGTGTTGCAATCATGTTCTCCTGTACTGGCGGAGAACCCTCTCCTCACTTGTACCAGTGGTTTCAACCTTTAAATACTTCTAAGGGAGCTTCCAGGTACCCAGTTGTAAAAATGGTGCAGGCCAGTTGTCATTACATATGATTGACTGGTAGTACATTTAAAAGAAATGAAATTGTCAGTGCATTCTGAACTGAAAATCCCCAAATCAAGGGCCTTCAAGTGTGGTATTTGTACTCCTGAATGCATGGTCAAGTTCTGTAATCAATTTCCAACTATATTGCTGGCTTCAGTACAAGGGCAATCCTGGGTTCATTCATGGTTCACTGTGGCATAGGCGCTCCCTAACTGCAATGGCTGATGAAGCCATTACTGGTGTGTCTTCTCTGGCTGGCGTCTGCCTTCTATTAGTGTCAGTTGAGTTTTGATGTCAGTACTTGATGTCAGTCTTCAGCTGGTGCTGTTGCAGCCTCTGGAATACCTTGGATGCTGTTCAGAAGCTCTACATTCTCTCGAGCTGAAGGCAGAGGGTAGTGATGGGGAATTTCTCCTCCTCTTTGATTCCCCTGACCTGTTGAGTTCCACAGGGTTTGATCCTATCACCGATGTTTTTCACTGTGTACATGCTGCTTCTGGGCAGGCTCATCAGACAGTACAGCTTGAGCTTTTACTGTTATGCAGATGATATTCGGCTGTACATGTCTTTCACACTAGGGACAATTGGTGCCACCGATGTGCTGAATAAATGCCTTGCTGAGATCCAGGACTGGATGAGCTCTAACTGGCTGAGACTTAACCCACACAAGATGGAGGTATTGGTGATTGAGCCGGGTCATGGGCATACTGGGGATGCCTCAGGGATGGCAACAGGCATGTTCCTGGGGTTGACCCCTTTGACCCTCCTGGGTGAGAAATCTGACAAGTTGACATTTGAAGCTCAGGTGTCGACTGTCATCAAAAGTGGGTTTTACCACTTAAGAAACATTGCCCAGATTAAACCCCTAATTCCGCACAAAGGTCTGCCATCACTGGTACATGCCTTTGTAACATCCATGTTTGACTACTGTAATGTTCTTTTTCTTGGGGTCAGGAGACGGAACCTCCACCAGCTACAGCTAGTGCAGAATGCAGCAGCTAGGCTGCTGGCAGGGCTTTAAAGGTCATGTCATGTGATCTCAGTCCTGCAGATTCTGCACTGGATGCTAGTCAGGAGGAAGGTTCTCTTCAAGATGTGCTTGCTCACCTACAAGGCCCTATATAGATTGGGCCCTGGCTACCTGTCAGATCTCCTTACCCCTGCTATCCTGGCCCACTCCCTTCATTCCTCCACTGAGGGCCTCCTGGCAGTTCCGACGACAAGGTTGAAAACCTTGGGTGATCACTCCTTTTGGGTGGCCAGCTAAGTCCTCTGGTACTTGCTGCCAAGATCTTTGATGGAGGCTCCTAAGTTGGATGCTTTCAGGAGGGGTCTAAAGACTCACCTTTGTAGTCTAGCTTTCCCTGCCAATGCTTTTAAACTTGCATATACACATTTTTAATTATTTATGTGCTATGGTAATTGTTTATGTAGAGATTGCTTTTAAATTTGCTCTGTCAAACTTTCTTTTATTGTAAGGTGTGCACATCCTCCTAGATTGGGCATCTAACAAATAATAAATTGATTTATTGATTGAATTGGGTAACATTCAGCATGTAACTACTTCTTGTTCAGGGTACAGTATTTCTGTTTCACACTTTTCTTTCTCTGGCAGATGCACAGTCTGTCACTGTCAGTAGCTTCAATTAGGTCACTCTCAACCTTGCTGTTGGATCCCTTCCTACCTGTATTCAGATCTCTTCACAAGCTTGCAGCTACATTTCTCTGCCTAGGATAGTGAAGCGTGCAGTTAGATTTATCTCCCTAGGCTTTCAAGTCAATGATCATGTTCCTGTCACTGGATTTGAAAACCCAGGTGGGCTTCAGATGTGGTTATTCCAAGAAGCAACTCAGTATGGGATGCTCCTCTGGCCAGTGCCAGGCACAGAATGACATAGAGTTAGAACAGCCCCTGCTGTTAATTGGTAGGAATTCAGCTTTTTGTTAGTCCCTGGAGATTTCAGTCATGCAGAGCTGTGCTGGAAGTCCATAACTTAACCCACAATTAGATTTAAACTCATGTCAGAACTCAACAACAGTCCTCCTGTGTCCCAAGAGCTCCCTGTGGTTCCTCTTTAGGCTCAGTAGCATGATTAGCCAGTGGCACCACCCTTGACATTTGCTGATATGAAGATTGGGACAGGGTGAACCAAGATGGTGGAAGCCTGTGGTGACTGTAGACACTGAGCCCATATGTCTTTATTTAATATTTTAATATATCAATAAATACAGACTTTCTGACTATAATGTATCCAATGTATTTAGGAAATGAAATCTGGGGTCCAGTTATTACTGAAGCCTCCAATCTTGGTGACTACATATCAGTTGCTAAATGAATCCATGTATGGGACCCATTTATGTAGCACACTTATGCACTTATGTGTTTCAGTCAAGGACTTAAACAGAGCTCTGAGGAGATTTGAACCAGTTCCTGTAACTGGCATGTGATTCCTAAATGTAGGAAGGAAAGCGAGAAATATCATGCAAATAAAAACTGTTTAGAGGTGGGTCCATTCCTGCAAAATTATTTAAGTCTTTACCAAAAACATACTGTAAGTGTGTGCTACAAATTCCTAGGCCCGGATATTCAGATGGGTGGTGCATGGCACAACACTGTTGCACCATGCGCAACCCACTGATGTGCCACAGCACGATATTCAAATGGGGATTGTGCCTGGCACAGATCCCGATGCACCAGAGCACATCAGTAATGTATGCAGCGCTGGTGGGGGGGCATGCCCATGCATACTCTGCACATCCCAATATTCAGCCTGGGATGTGCTGAGCCATGCATGCGCAACCCCTACTTGCGCTGCACACAGGTGAGCCCAAAAAAAAAGGAACAACCGCTGGCCACCTACAGGTGAGCTGCTGTATTGCAGGGTGCAACACAGCAGCTGCCAACTGTGGGTGGCCACCCGAGCTCTGGCTGCACCTTCGTGGTGGTGCCCCCCCATGCCCAATCACAGGTATATGTAGAAATATATAAATGTCCCATATCCCTGGTGGTCCAGTGGACCGCTTGCAGCCCGATCACAGGCATAAGTCATAATGTAAATGTCCAATATCCCTGGTGGTCCAGTGGACAGCTTGCAGCCCGATTATGCGTGTCAGTAAAACATTAATGCCACAGCAACTGAACCCTTGTGGTCTAGTGGTATTCCCCTCCCCACCCATCCACTGAGCCCCAATGCCCCACGCCCCAGTCAGCGGTGGGTGGCAGCTCCCCACCCGCTTGCCGCCCTGCTGCCCGCTGACTGACACCATATGGTAGGGCCAATGGGCGTGCAGCCCGTACCGTATTACACAGTCCAGATATGTGAATGGATGCTAATGGGGCCATAATGACATGCAAATGGCTGCATTTGTGCCTTGCATGCATTATAACCCCATTTGCATATGCACTATTGAATATCACAATTGTTGCACCTAGCACAACTGAACTTGCGCTAGTGCATCCCCCTGCTCCATTCTGGCCACTTCCACTGGCGCAGTGCCACTGCACCATGCGCACTGCGGGGTGGTCCGGGTGCGATATTCAGTGATGCTGGGCCATGGCACAGCTTCGTTGAATATCACCCTGTCAACACCCCCGTGTAGCCCATTTGCACTGTGCCAAGGCTTGCGCCACAGCCTTGTGCAGTCTGAATAGCCGGTGCCCTAGGATACATTGAGTTCCATACATTGATACCTTATATTATATTGCCCAGACTCCACATTTAAAAAAAAATGTCTAGCCCTACCATATGCTATTCTAAGGATAATTTATTTCAAAATGTAACCCCCAAGTGGGGGCTTACCATGGTTATACAGGCTACAGTATTTTGCACTGCAGTCCCTCACAACCCTCCTCAGCCTCATGTCCCCCAGGAATATAGAAGCAAGGAACAGCATGGCACAGCAGCAGCCAGGAGCCCAGAGTGGGAGTGAAGGCCTGAATCCTTATGGGGGAGGGGTTAAAATGGCTTGGCACAGATGCATGATGCACCTGTGTCTGCATCCACCCAACTGCATCTGAGCTGCCCTGCTGCTTTTTCCAAAAGTTGCAGCCGTTTGTGACAAAAAGTTATAATTTGCAGTAAAATGTTTTTGCAAATGCAATTTGTATCTTTTTTTTTTGCCACAATTGCTTCTTTGTTTGGACATAGAAACATAGATATTTGGCAGAAAAGGACCCCTTGGCCCATCCAGTCTTCCCCTTATCCCCTCTCTTACTGTCTTAATGCCATGCCATTGTTTCTTTTTTTGTGTGTGTATTATTTGTTTATCTCCACTGCATCCTGATCAGCTTCTCCTTCAGGCCATTGCCAATGATCCTTCCCTCAGGACCCTGTTGCCAACCCCATGACCTCATATCACAGCCAGCCCAGGGTAACCCAACATATCCCTTCATTGGGTGGGTTCTCTCCTTCTGGGGAGAAAGTGCCTTTCAGCCAACCTTCTTGGCCCTGGGTGCTTTTGAGGTTGGGTCACCTTGTTCAGGGCTCTGTGGAGGTGAGGGTCCAGGCTGCCATCAACCAGTCGATCAGGGCACTATTTTCTTAATTTTCATCCTGGTTTCCTTTGTTGCGCTGCATCTGTAGTACTCCTGGTCTCCACCAGGGGCTGCTACAGAGTGAGGTGTCTCCCTAACCCACCCCAGCAGAGGAGAACAGTACTCAGGATGCTCAGTCCTCTCCTCCTACTGCCAACCCCCAGTGCCCAAGTCTATTCCCAAACTCAGGTCGCCGGCGTTGTTCGAGGTAAGGCACCAGCACCTCAGCCATCTGTTCCACTGGGCTGGCCCCATTCTTTCTTTTATTTAGCCCCATGTAGTTGTCCCATGCTCTCCTGAATTTGTTAACTGAATCTACCCCCACCGACCACTGAAATGCAGATTTAGTTAGACTGCCTAACAGCTGGTCTAGCAGTATGAACAGACTTTTCTTTTGAAAATGGTGTCTTGAGTATCTCAGGCAGATCCTTTTTTAATACCCTGCCCTTGATCTTCTGGGCTAGAGCCACTTGTCTGCCCTCTGATTGCAGTCCCATGATATGTGGCATCTGGGCTAGAACTAGGAATGGAGTACCATTAGATGCCATTGAAGTATTGTCTGAGCTAGGAAGGCAGCAGGGTTGGAAAAGAAGAAAGCATTTGTAGTGTAGGAGTGTAAGTGCTGCCATGCATGTGCAGCAGCATTTCAGTGGAGCTGAAGTTCCACTCAAAAATTGGGCAATATGCCTACCTCCATAGTGGGTCCCAAACTTCAGGGCAGACAGCCAGGAACAAATGTCAGGAGCTCTATTATGCACAAAACAAAGAAATTTCCCATCCCCAGGACAGATGACAAAGCCAGGAACACAGTGCACAGCCAAAGTAACAAAATAAACACAGGAAGCTGCAGTCAATCGTGCAACATTCACAGGATTATCAGGCATTGAGTTTCACATGCTGTAAGACTGACCAAAAATAACACAAGGTTAAGTCTTGGTAGTGCCTTAAGAAGATGTAAGACAGGTTAACTTTGGAAATAATAGGGCTTGCTTGGAGTCACGTTGACATGGCTTTCTCCTGTCACTACATTTTGATGCAAGTCAGTATACATCAATACACTTTTAATCACAACATAATGGTTATGTGTTAATTTATGGATATTGAGATATGCTGACACTAGAGGCAGGCAAAGTGGCCAAAATCCACTACACAGAGCAATTCGTGTATTAAGGCTGAATCCATGGATTAATCCACAATGCGGAGCAGAATATTTCGCCTTCTAATTATGATCACAAAGTCCATTGGAAGCACTGATTTCACATTACTCCACCATTCCCCAACCACTTCTACACCAATTTTAATGTGAAGTGCATTGATTTCAATGTACTTCACATTACTTTGCCTTGTTTGTGAGCCCTAAGGTGAATTTTGCTGTGATTCATGGGATTGTAGGTCACATGAGCTCTAGATTGTTCTGCACAGCCTCAGTTCTGTGTATTGTGTGTGTACAGTGGTAGCTGGAGACAGTTTGCTCTCAGAGCTCTGAGATTCAGACCCTCTTAAAACCATTCAAAAAGCCTTTTGGGGCCTTTTATTCCCTCAAAATTTAGTATAGTACACTGATTGTAGGAAACACTTCTATGCTCATATCATCGAGTGTTTATTGTTTTTGTGTGAATTTTGAATGTTAATTTAAAACATTCAGTCTGTTTACTGACAGACACTGTTGAAGTGTGCTTGGGGGAGAGGTGTATCTGCGGTGCAGGTAGATTAACTGGGAGAAAGGCAGTCTTTCTAACTGTTACAGTTATATTTTTTGTTGTGCAACTGTGTTCATGTACACAGTAATATTTTCAGTAATTTTTGACTTTTTTTGCTGATTGTTGTGGTGCAGTGCATAATTTCAGTTTGTTTAAAAGATTTGGTTATATTACTGAAGTTTTCAATTTGTTGCACATTTCCTGTAGTGTGTGTGTAAGTGTATGTGCAACGCGTGCCATCAAGTCAGATGCATTTTATTATGCCACACAGAAATTGCAGCACTGTGAACCAGTTATCCATCTGCATTATTTTGTACTGCTTTGTGGTATATTGGTAATGGACTGTTACTGCAGTGCACTGCCGCCCTCTCCAACCAGCAAAAAATATTCTTTATCAGTTTTGGATTTGTGAGCACTGGTTAAGGTGTTGTTGTGCCTTTGCATCTGCATCTCTTGAATGTGCAGCACAATATTAATCTGTGTGCGTTTGCATCTGTTTAGTGCCCAATCTCCATCTGCAAGCCACAGGTGTTGTTTTTTGGATTTCCATCCACCCCAAACTGAAAGTTCATAAATCTAAATTTGTTTCATATTTTCTTGGTGATCCCCAAAAATGCCTGCAAAGAGACGTGCAAGCAAAGCTGTTTCTGGCCATGGCACTGATGGCAGTGGCAAGATTGGCCATGGGCATGGTAGTACGCAGAAGTGCATAGCTGATGTCAGTAAAGGGATTTTCTGTCAATGTTTTTTACAATGCAATCTGTTGCTTCACTGATAGTTGGAGGAGATGATGTTGTCCCCACTGGTGGTGTTAGTGCAGTTGCTGCTGGCATGAGTATTGCTGCCCCACATTCCACTTCTGACCAGTTAACCATTTAAAAAAATATAGTTGAGTCTAAAGCTATGACTGACAGTGTAGATGATATTACACTCCCCAACATCCCCATGTTAGTTGAACATGATTCTGATCCTGACAGTGATGACTCACAATGTCACATTTCCAGCACTGTTGAGGTCATGCCTTTGCTATCCAATTTTTAAAAGTGTGGTACAAAAATATAGGGTGATGATAATGATGCTGCAGTTGGAACATGTTCTCCACAGGTAAGCATCCAAGCTGAAATTGTGGATGTGGATGATGAATATGGTGATGATGTCAGTGACCCCTGTTGGGAACTGGAGAAAAAGAAAGTCAAGGTGGCAGTGTCTGGATCTGTGGGTGTTAAATCCCCCCCCCTCAAAAATGTTTTGATGTAGCAGTTCCTGTTGATGATGATAACAATGACCCAGTAATAATCATAGGTAGTTGTGGTGGTCAGTCAGAGTCCAAGTGTGTCCAGAAGAGAAATCATGTAGTACATCCCCATTTCAGTGGTTAAAAAAACAGAGTCTAATATGCAGCATCAGGGACATGTTAAAAGTAGGGGACAACTCTGCCATTTTGGGCTCTCTCCTCTCAAACTGCATTCTGCAGTTTGGTAAGCAAAACAAAGAGAAGCTGCCCGACACTCACCCTCCAAGCAAGGGGGTCAACTCTGCCCTTTTAGACTCTCTCCTCTCAAACAAACTGCATTCTGCAGTTTGGTAAGCAGAACAAAGAAGCTGTCTGATGCTCACCCTCCAAGCAAGGGGACAACTCTGCCCTTCCGGGCTCTCTCCTCTCAAACAAACTGCATTCTGCAGTTTAGTAAGCAGATGAAAGAGAAGATGCCCAATGCTCACCCTCCAAGCAAGGGGACAACTCTGCCCTTTTGGGCTCTCTCCTCTCAAACAAACTGCATTCTGCAATTTGGTAAGCAGAACAAAGAGAAGCTGCCCGACGCTTAACCTCCAAGCAAGGTACGGATTGTAACTCTGAATTTTGACATCTACCCCGGAGGAATATCACTTGCCCTTGTTTGCCAGTGTTTCTCATACTTTGTGCAGTAATCCAGAAGACTTCTAGGAACTGCTGCCAAGAAATTAATGCTAGGACTGACCTCTGCTTGACATGTTCTTGATTTCTCACTTTAAGTAATGTTTAGTCTGAGGTAGAGATTTCTTAAGAGTTGATTTAAGTTTTGAGAGAGGACTTAAGGTACTGTGATTTTGCTATCTGCCCTGAGCGCTGTGCCCCTTCTCTTAGTGCTAACTTTTCCATTAGCAGATTATATCCTTTAGCCACTAGAAGGCCCAGTTATAAGCACACTTACCCAGTCCAACACAATATAGTTCCTGTCTCATTTCACTTATTGTGTGGTCAGTCTATCATTATTCATGTCTTTGCCCCTCCCTCTTCTACTGATTGATACAGATTTTTCCCATTTGCAGCTTATAGACTTTTCACCCACTAAAGGGGTTTCCCCCAACCATTCCAAAGCTGCTCTACATCTCCTTACTCTCTACTACTCCTGGCACTCTTCCTTTACTGCTCAGCTGCTATGGGTACCTACACTCCATTACTAAGTCTGCTCTCCTTCACCCCCTTGGTACAGACCTCACACAGACTGGAGCACCTTTCCTCCACACTAGGCACCTCATCCCCAGACTACCCCACAGTGACTTGGCCCTCCCCCACCCTCGACACACCCGTGACCTCCCAACACCCCCACCATGCCAACACCCCCACTCCCTCCACCCTCCAAGGCCTGACCTGGACCCAGCTCTCCCCTGCCATTCCCACCCTTCTCACTTTATCTACCCTATGTACCCTGATTCTAAATTCCTCAGCAGGGTGTTGACCCAAGGGTCTCCATCGCCACCGGCCACTAACCAGAATAATTACACTGCTATTATTATTATCTGGTAATGTACACCCAAACCCAGGACCTATTGCTTCCAGCCCTTCTAAACCCTGTACTGCAACTGGCCTCCGCTTTGCATCCTTAGCCATTTGCAGTCTCCTAAAGAAATCTGCTGCCCTCCAGTGCTGGGTCGTTCAACATCAACCTGACATAATTGCACTGGTAGAGACTTGGCTCTCCAAATCCACCCCTGACTCCATTATCACTCTCCCTGGATATACCATCTACAGGGAAGACTGAGTAGGCAAACACGGTGGTGGTTGCACACTACTGGTATGGGACTCCCTTAGAGGTCAGGTACTCCCAGCTCCTAAACTTGATTATGGAGCCCAAGCCCTCATCTTAAAAATCACACCTGACCCTGTCCCAGGCCTTCTTTTCCTCATGGTCTCCTACGTACACCTGAGGAATCAAAACCAAGTGGTCCAGTCCCTCATTGGCTATCTCACATCTCTCCCTCACAAAGTGGAGCAAGTCATCCTAGGTGATCTCAATGATAACTGGCTTGCCTCCACTGCCTCCCATATAAGGGACTCCTTTGCTGCCCTGGATATGTCCCAGTTAGTCACCCAGCCCACCAGATTGAACCACTCTACTGGCACCAGCACTCTCCTAGATGTTGTTATATCTAACCACCCCTACAAAATCCGGGATGTCAGTGTCCTCCCCAACTCTCTTAGTGGTCACTCCCCAGTCCTCTGTCTCTGGTCATCCTCCACTCTGAAGCCAGTGTCCCAGGCCATGCTATGCTGCCGTTTACACCCCGGCAGCCTCAGAAAATTAAAACAATACCTAGCTCAGTTAGACTTGTCCCCTATCCAGTGTGTCCCAACATTGACTCAGCTCTTGACCACTTCAGAAATGCCTTCCGTAAGGCTTGTTACCTTTTCACACCCCTCACCAGGATCCGCTCCAAAAAATGCAATGCCCCATGGTATCACCCCACCCCTCCTCCAGAGACTCAAAAACAGAGATAATCTCTTCCACATTGCTGTAGAATCTGGAAAGGCATCTGACAGACATGCCTACAACACAGAATGCAATAGGTGCACTTGGGCCATTAGGCAGGTCAAGGTAGAGCACTACCAGACCACCCTCACTTCCACTTGGGGTTCAGCCCAGACCTTCTGGGATAATATGAAAGAGCCAAATGGGAAGTCCCACTCCCCTCACCATCTCAGCTCCCCATCAATGGCAACCCCACCACAGATCCACTACTCATAGCCAATTGCCTTAACATTGCCTTCTCTGACCTAAGCTCGGTCCTCCCCAGCAGCTTCTTTGAACCAATCCCACCTCACTCCCTCCGGTCCTGCATTACCCACCATTCTACCTGCACACTCTATCACCCCAAGAAGCCATATCACACCTGCTAAAAGCCTTAGGCAGCAATAACCCCAGCAGTGACCCCCTCGACTCCAGGATCCTCCGTATGGTCTTGGACGAAGTCCTAGTCCCCCTAAATGACCTTCTAAACAGGTCTCTATCCCTGGGTCAGTTTCCAAGTGCTTGGAAAACTGCTGAAATCACACCCACACATAAGAGTGGGGACCAATCCACCCCCAACAATTACCAGCCCATCTCCATCCTCCCCCAACTCTCTAATGCCCTTGAAAGTGGTGTTGATCCAGCCTCTGAATACCTAACCAATTATGACATTATGTGCCCAGAGCAGCATGGTTTCTGCCCAGGACACAGTACAACCACGGCTCTCCTGGAATTCTTCCCAACACCTGCATGCTGCTCGACTCAGGCAGCCTTGCAGGAGCAGTGTTCATTGACCTCTCCAAGGCCTTTGACACTGTATGTCATCCACTTCTACTCAACTCTCTCCACCAACTTGGTTTCTCTGGTGGTCCCATTTCCTGGTTCTCTGGCTACCTCTCTGCTAGATCCCAGCGTGTTGAGATCAGCAGGTCCCTTTCCAGCACTCTTTCCATTCACTCCAAGGTCCCTCAGGCTCCATCTTGTATCCAATACTTTTTAGTCTCTACCTCAACACCCGCCCCAGCTCATGTACTGGTAAAATGCTCCTCTACACTGACAATGCAGTCCCCATTGCCTCACATCCCAGTCCCACCTCCCTCTAACTATCCCTCCAGCAAGCTTACAACCAAGTTGAAAGGTGGTTCAGAGACTGCAGACTGGTCATTAACCTAAAGAAAACCAAATCAATGCTCTTCTACCACCACCAAAATAAAGCTAAAAATACCCCCCTCTTTATTATCCCCAGCACTCTGCACCCGCTAGAACAAGTGACCACATACAAGTACCTAGACATCACGTTCGATACTGCCCTCTCCTTCCACACCCACATTAATGCCCTGTCAGCTGCCATTAACTCTCGGATTGGCCTGCTATACCGGCACAGGGACTGCCTGCCTCAGGTTGCCCTCCAGCTGGCCATCTCCTCCTCCGTCTTGTCCCTCGTAGATTATGGCTTGCCCATCTATGCTGCAGCTGATAACGCTGCCCTCTCCAAAATCCAACTCTCCATCAGTAATGCCTGTAGGCTCCTGACCGGTGCCCCCAGCCGACCTCACACCTGCCTTCTCTATACAACCACCAGTCTTCTCAAATTTGAGGAGTGACTGCTCTACCAGACCTGCCCTCTCACTAAGAAATGTCTGCTAGGACTTTCCCCCCAGGGGGTCTTCACCTTCCTACAGCAACCATCTTCATCTGTCACCACCCGTAGCTCTGTTAAGGCCACTTTCAAGGTGCCCAGAACCAAGACCTCCCGTGCCAGAGATCCTTCCTCTACCAAGCCCCCACCTGGTTTAACTCCCTCCCTAGCTGCATCTCCAACTTGCCAAAAATTGGCTTCTTCAAACAGTCCTTTGGAACCATATCTTTAATATCCACTGTTGTAAGTGCAATTAACCTCCTGTTGTAACCTGTGGTTCCCACCCACCTTACCCCCTGGCTCGACAACGTCCACTGGACAGCCTCTCCCTCCCACAGACCTACCCCTTCCCTACTAGGTCCAAACAGGGATGTAACCCACTGTCTTCTCTGAGGACCTAATATATCCATGAGTGTAACTCACAATTTTGTAACATTATGTAACCTAAGTAACATACAAACTACTACATTATGTAACCTAAGTGTATCTATGTCAAATGTTCCTTTACTGCACTTGCAATGTTATCCTCTGTTTTAATCTGCACTGTAATAACTGTCTTTATGTCTGCCCCCACCTGCGATGAGGTGCCTTTGTAAATGAGTCTCTGACTCAAAGGTTGTAAACCCGATTTGTTATGAATAAATGAATAAATGAAAAATCCCTTGTTTGGGAATTTTTTCTTCAAGATGCAAATGATGACTCAGTTGCATTCTGCCAGGTTTGCCATGCATGTGTGAGTCGAGGTAAAAAGGGGAGTCATCTGGGCATGGGGGGGCGGCATACACATCTTAAGAACAGGCACATGGCACTGTGGACTAGGCACCAGAGGGCAGCTAATGCCATAGTGGGGCATTCACCCTCATCACCAACCTTATTGAGAATGTTATCCCCTTCCATGAGTGTAAGACCAAGTAACAATATCTGTAGTAGCCTTGAAATAACACCAGAGGATTACTACAGGTATGATGAGGAGGACGATTATGATTTAGAAATCTTATCAAGTGGTGGTCAGACTAGCAGTAGTGGTGGTGGTCTATGCAGTATGTTTAGTGCAAATGGTACATTAACCCTGTGCTTAAAATGTGGAAAATAACTTAATTTGTGGACTTGTCACCTGTGCAGCCCTCTTCATCACATGTCTGCACCCCACCCTCGGCCATTCACAGAGCAGAGCCATTTGGCACACCCCATGCAAAACAAGTAGCAATAAGTCAGCCCATGTTGCAGAGTGTTTTTGCCCATAACCTGAAGTACCCACCAATCATGAGGTGTCACGTGAACTTAATGCTGCTGTAGCTGAAATGGTGGCAGTTGATCTTTTGTCCTTCTCCTTCATGGAGAATTCAGGATTCCAGTGGTTTGCAGCACACGCCTGTCTGAAATGGAAAGTCCCAGGCAGGACATACTTTTCCACCCATGCTATCCCTGAGTTATACTGGACTGTGGATGACTCTGTAAGACATGCCCATCAACATTCCTCTTCACCATTCATCCATTTAAATATGGATATGTGGACAAGTGGCAAAATGGCAGGGAGTTCTTATTTGTGTATTACTGCATATTGTGTTCAGGTGCCGGGGGTTGTTTGTGCTGGTGGTAGTGGGAATAATCAGTGCAGTAAGGCAGACTGTCATGGTAGCAACCTTCAGGGAATTTGACATCATGCAATGCTTGCAGTGCTCATTGTAGCCTGTTCCCACACTGATGAAAACATGCTGGACTTGCTACTGACCAAAATTGATGAGTGGCTGAACCTCCCATCCCTGAGAGCTGGATTTATAGTAGTAGTAGTAGTAAAAGTTTATTTTTATACTGGCAAAGATGATTTACATCACTGGGTCAAAGACCCCTTTTCAAGATGGACCTGTTTACTTCAATTTAAAAAAGGTAAAACATTTTACACAAAAGTCCAAAAATCAACATTCAATATAATAATCATACAACATCATATAATTTTTACATATACCCCTATACAAGACACCATGTCAAACATTTATATTATATCATGGCTATAGTTCCTAAATTAGTAAGGAAAACCTTTATAAACAGTTCCTAAAATATCATTGTTCTTTAAAAAACGATATTTCATCCATTACACTTACATCTGATTGTCAATCCACTATCAATAGATTTCATAAAATGTTTAGATTTTTGGATCTGCTTTCTTTCCAAATCAATTGAGGCCCAAAGATGTATAATTTTCATACAAAAAGTCATTTCGCCATATTTATTATTAATTTTTGGCATAACATATTTGCTCCCCACATTTTTTCTTAAGTTATATTGATAGACATAGCTTAAATGTGGTTAAATGCATCATGATTGGTGGCTTTGTTTGGGTTCCCTGCATGGCCCACTGTTTAAATCTGGTGGTCCAGGAGTTTATGCAGCACCTTGATGTAAAGGAAATGTTGACAGTTGCATGCTGTATCTGTTTACACTTTTCACACTCTGCAAAGGCCCATGACCAACTTCGGCAGCTGTAAATCCAAAACATCCTCCTGCTTCACCACCTCAAGCTGGAATTTGTCACGCAGTTGAACTCAACTTTATACATGGCAGAGAGGTTGTATGAACAATTCAAAGCATTCTCTGAATATCTCATCATGCACACTAGCAGTGACATTCCAGGGCGTCCATGTCTGTCATGACCGAACAGTGGTGCCTCATGGACTCTCATAAAAATTTTGAGGCCTTTTGAACACACCACACAGGCAGTGAGTGGAGAGTCTGCCTCCATTAGCCAATCAATTCCACTGCTGTGGGTGCTGAGGCAGACTTTGCTGAATCCACAGCATAGCCTTGATGGTTCCAGAGACTGTGCCAGCAGTGTGTTACTGAAACACATGCTGACAGTATTTGATCACAATCGGCACATCTTGAGCATTCAGCAAAGTGACTAATTCACAATAGCAACAATGCTGGACCCACAATACAACTGTGGAATTGTGTCACTACTGGAGGGAGGGCCTGAAAAGGTTAAAAATGTCAGTGGGCAACTAGTGCACTTGGTTCATGAGGCAGAGAAGTTACGTGCCAAAGTCACCAAACCTCAGCAACATAACAAGGCTGAAGATCAGTGTGGAGTAGTACCAGGCACATCCTGTAAGGCAGCTGCAGTTCCAGGTGAACTGTTATCAAAACCAGTTGCCATTAACTCACTTTGGGGTGCTTTATGCCAAGTCAGGATTTTTGACATCAATGGAGCAGGAGAACAGGATGATGAGTCAACCACCGGACTTCGTGCAGCACAGCGAATGGTTGACTCATATTTGGCTGAAAATAGGCATCTGTCAGTAATTGATGTTCCTCTTTTATACTGGAGTGGAAAGGTTAGTGAATGGACAGAGTTGACCTCAGTGGCACTGAAGTACCTGACCTGCCCACCCTTCAGTGTAAATGTCGAGGGGTTATTCAGTTCTACAGGTGCACTAGTTCAGTACTGTCATACAAACCTCTCTCCTTCAAATGTCAGCATGCTAACATTCATAAAAATGAATTGGGGGCACATACCAACTCAAACTGCAACCTCTGTATTCATACCCCATTGTGGTCATGGTTATGGTGATGTGGGAGAAGCAGACCATCCTGGTGGCAGCGTGAAATGGTCTACCATTAAGGTAGATGATGAAATCATGGAGAAAGAATTCCCTAGTTGGCACAATTCAGACACTGATGACTGTGAGGGCAGCTTCCAGTATGATGATGATGATGAGGTTAATGTTGGTGGGTTTTAAGTTAACTGGTTGAAAGTATGTCACATTTTTTCAATGGTACATGTTTTGTTTTTCATAACATAAAATCAGTGTCCCACCTTGAATGGGTCTCATTCCATAATTTCATATTGTCAGTTTAGCACAAGTAAATTCACAATCCTTCTATTTTACCTTCTCTGCCTTGATATTATTTCTGATTAGGTTTAACAGAATGTGTGTTGCTGTCATTAGCAAACACAGTCAGCCTCTTAAACACAACTGTCCATTTGTAGTACTAGGTGTTAGCTGCTAAACCTGCTGATTAAAGATATCTGCCTCCTGACTGAGAGTGAAATACTGTAACACAATGCACACCATATCTAGCCACCCACCCATGTGTGTCTGACTGTGAGAGGGAATGTGTTGCAGCTGTTCCTAAGACCATCACCAGTAACCCTTGTTCAGTCAAAGCCACCAGATAGTGAGAAGGAATGTCATCATGTGCACATGACCACCACTAGTAAACCGCAGTCAGCCAAAGCCACCAGATAGTGAGAGGGAATGTCATATTGTACCCAATACCACCACCAGTAAATCGCAGTCAGCCAAATATGCCAGATACTATCTTAGTGAGAGGGAATGTAATAGTTTTCCATCCTGTGCCCTGCCCATGCCATGACAGATGAAGACTGCATTCAGCAGCCACAGCCGTAAGGCTTCTTACTATCATTGCTTTACAGTGATTATGTGTACTAATTTTTCATACTATGGAAGTTCCTTCAGCTGTGTTATGCTTCCTGTTGCATTTCTGAGATGCACTTGAGAAACACATATAGTCAATGTATTTTCTTTTTTATAGATTAACAGTTTCAAGCACTCTCCTGGACGGGAGGACTGTAGCACAGCAGTACTGTCTACAACCACCTATAGGATATCCATTTCAAATAAGTAAATCACAGAAAGCAAGTGACATGTATGTCACATAATGTATTTTTCATGCACATCTGACACTGTATTGCTGCTGCAGGCCATGGTGGTGTGGAACAAAGTTTTATCCAGCACGTGACATGACGTTTTTTAAAATGTAACTTAAGTTAAGACATTGGGACACTGCATGGGTTACATGTACTAAATTTGTGATTTGATCTTGGTGTGGCTTACTAAAAGCTTGGTATCTGTTAAGCTGGATATATAATAGACAGTAACAGCCACATTTTGAACAGAATGTGTTGCTGCAATGAAGTACTAATAATTTCTTGTTCATCTGTTTTTGCAGGAAACATTTTGGTGCTGTGTGCTGCTATCAGTGCTTTCTCCAAATAAGAAGTTCAACAACCACCCACAACTGGTATGAATCCTGACCATCAGGACTTGACTGGAGGATACACATAAAACCCGTGAAGAATTCACAAAAAAGAAATCATTAATGAAACTTGCTTCCAAATGATAACCCCCACCCACCCATCAACAAAAAAAAAAAAAAATATTTACCTTGACTGGCTTGACAATATTCCAAAACCAAAATTCCTCATCAAGCCAAAAATTGCGCACTCCAAGTTAGACTATATAATGACCTGTGATACAAGAAAAAAGCAATGATTACATGTATGTATGTAAATATATATACATATATATATATATATATATATATATATATATATATGTGAGTATATAAACATTGGTCAGGTTCTGGTAAAACCCTGATGGTGCCAGTTACATTAACTTACCAAGGGTAGTATGAGCGTACACACGCATAGGGCATCTTTCCTGTTTGGGTCAGCACAGCAGACTTTGGGTCATACTGACTTTGTATTTTCTTGAAACTTGGCTTCCCAGCCAAATGCCCTTTGGGGGTAACCCTTGCCTCAGTGTTTACGCACAGAGGTTCTTAGACTTTGGGTAACCATCAGCATCATCACTTTTATATAGCACAATTTATTTAGTCAACATTTATGGGGAATTGTGTGTATGCATAATTTAGTGCATCAAGAAATACCACAGACTTTTCACTACATAGTGATCTCATTATTTTTCATTATGTGTAGTCTGGAATTTTCTGGACATAAGACAGCAGCATTTTGGCTGTGCACAATTATGATGACTGGGTGCACGCATGAATGAGTGCAGCACAAATTAATGGAGACTTTTCATTCCATTTTATGCTCTCATTTCTATTCATCTGGAGTCGGGCATTTTCAGGACATAAGACAGCATCCCAAGATTTGTACAAACACTGGCCAAAAACATTCTACAGAAAATAAGCTAAAAAAATGATGTCCTTCCCTTCCTTGTTATATTCTGACTTAATAATCTCTGTTTCCAAAAAGAAAATATTTTAGTGGTCTCAGTAATGTTTTCTTTCTGTATTGGTGTGTGCATGTGTGGAAAAGCTGGAGTGAGCAATAATCTGCTATCAGCATGTGTGCACTGTCAAGTGCACACTGCCCAGCCCCCTGAAAACATATATGATAGCTTACTTGTTCCACTGTTGATGGTATAAAGAATATATAACATTTATTTTATGTGTACCATCATCAACAGTGGACTAAGTCATATAATTGTTTTCATGGGGCTTGGCAATATTTTTGCTCAGTATTTACAAATGAAGAGGGGTTGGTACCTAAAACAAACAATAGAAACACTCTGGATACAGAAGTTGATAGCAGCCCATTTACAGAAGAAAGAGTTCTGAA
This sequence comes from Neoceratodus forsteri, assembly GCA_016271365.2. NCBI lineage: Eukaryota > Metazoa > Chordata > Ceratodontiformes > Ceratodontidae > Neoceratodus > Neoceratodus forsteri. Next base: position 244,760,131 of record CM028130.1, read on the forward strand.
AGAATTCTTAAAACTGAAGGTGGACAAAGCAATGGGGCCTGATGGGATTCATCCCAGAATTCTAAAAAGAACTAAGGGTAGAACTAGTCACACCACTGACTACCCTCTTTAACAAATCATGGGAGGATGGGGTGGTACCTGAGGACTGGAGGAGGGCAGATGTGATTCCCTTTCACAAAAGTGGGAGCAGGGCAGAAGCAGAAAACTACAGACCTATTAGTTTAACCTCAGTGATAGGAAAATGATGGAATCACTTCTGAAGGAAAGAATTGTCAGTACCTAGAAGCCAGAGGGTACAGGACCCAAGGCAGCATGGATTCACAGCAGAAAGGTCATGCCAGATGAATCTAATAGATTTCTTTGACTGGGTGACCAAAGTAGTAGATCAGGGAGGGGCTGTGGACATGGTCTACCTAGACTTTATCAAGGCATTTGACACAGTCCCACACAAAAGATTAATATACATGTTAGCCAGCCTGGGAGTGGGTCCCAAGATGATAGCCTGGGTAAATAATTGGCTGGAGAATAGGACACAAACGATAATAGTAAATGGAGTCCACTCTGAAGAAAGGGGGGTTACTAGTGGGGAACCGCAGGGTTCAGTATTAGGACAGGTCCTCTTCAATGTCTTTATAAGTGAGATTGCAGATGGACTGGAAGGAAAAGTATGTCTCTTTGCAGATGACACAAAGAGCTGCAACAGAGTTGATGCACAAGGCTGGGTGGAAAGGATGAGAAGGGACTTGGCAAGGTTAGAGGAATGGTCAAATGTATGGCAGCTTAGATTCAATGCTAAGAAGTGCAAGGTAATGTGCCTTGGAAACAAAAAACCAGGGGAAGAGTACACAATGGAGGGTGAGATACTAACAACAACAAAAATGGAAAGGGACCTGGGGGTAGTCATATCAGATGACTTAAAGGTGGGCAAGCAATGTGAGGGGGCAGTAAGGTGGGCTGGGGGGATACTGGGATGCATAGGGAAAGGCATCACCAGTAGAAAACAGGAAGTTGTTAACCCTCTGTACAGACAGCTGGTGAGACCCCATCTGGAGTACTGTGTGCAGTTCTGGAGACCCAATCTCCACAAGGACATAGACAGAATGGAAGCTGTCCAGAGGAGGGCAACTAAAATGGTGCAGGGTCTGCACCAGAAGACATATGAAGAGAGACTAAAAGAGCTTAATATGTATAGACTCAAGGAAAGGCGGGAGAGGGGGGACATGATAGAAACCTTCAAGTACCTCGAGGGAATCAACAAAGTCCAAGAGGGTAGCATCTTTCAAAAAAAAGAGGTGTGCAAGAACAAGGGGGCACAATTTGAAGATAGAGGGGGGTGGCTTAGAGGTAAAGTAAGGAAGTATGTTTTCACAGCCTTCTGGAGGAGGTTATGGAGTCAAAAACAGTGGTTGAATTCAAGCATGCATGGGACAGTCATAAGGCAATTCTAGGGGGTGGGGGTAGAAAGAAGTAGGCTGCTGGTTAACATGGATCTGCAGCTTATCCATTACGTAGGGAAATGGGCAGACTGGGTGGGCCAAGTGATCCTTATCTGCCATCAAATTCTATGTTTCTATGTTTCTATGTTGGTGGGCAGTGGCAACCTGACAGTGCACACATGCTGTTTAGCAGATTATTGCACTGCTCACTTTTGCTTTTCTACAAACAAACCACAAGAGAAAGGAAACATTACTGAATCCCAAAAAAACATTTCATGGTAAACAGACATTATTAAGTAGGAATATAACAGGTCCAGAAACACACTGAGCTAACACTGGGGACAAGTGCTGGTAGAGAGCAGCTAGCTCCAAAAGTGCAAGACAAAACCGGAAAGTCAGTACTCCAGATCAATAAATTCCAAGAAAAAATATTCACTGCAAGTGCAAATTTGTTGATGGCATAGCTAACCACACAAATGACCCCTGCCCTTTGGTGGTTAGGCCTTCATTAGGGAGCTTCGATAAACTTGCACTAGCAGTGAACATTTTTTATTGCCATTTATTCATCTGGAATGCTGGCTTTCTGGTTTTGTTAAGTAGGAATATAATGAGGGCAATGACACTGCTTTTGTAGTTTATTTTATTTCAGCTGTTTTTGGGTGTGGTTCTTACCATTTTTGGGAGGAAAACAAGGTTATACAAAAGAAAGACAGAACACACACCTAACATTATATACATAGCACTGCACAATGGAGGGGTGAGACTAACAACAACAAAAATGTGTCAGATGACCTAAAGGTATGCAAGAAATGTCAGAAGGCAGCAAGGCTGGCTGGGGCTATACTGGGATGCACTGGGAGCCATCATATTAAAATGAAGTCCAAAAATGGAAGTTCTTATGCCTATGTACATATATTTCATAAGACCTCATTGTAGGTACAGTGCACAGTTATGAGAGCATATCTCTGCAACAATATACACATGATAGAAGCTTGTGATAGGGTAGAATAGAACCCTGTCCCAGTTGTTATGGAAAGTGTTTAAATGCAAGGATCTGCTCTGTTCTATTCCTTTCCTGTCACTTGATGGTCTGGTTGTGCAACCAAATTTTCCAGTGAGACCTAGGATTTGATCACCCCAACAGTCTCGCAATTCTTTGCCTCTCACTGTCTCTCAGCCTTCCCTTGCTGTCAGTCTTTTTTCTTCCTTGCATATCTGTTGATATAAAAATATATACAAATCATTGTATTGAAATGTAACTGATATTGGGATCCCTTTGTTTAGAAAGTATATAGTTTTACTGTTGAAATGTACATAATTATATTTTGAGATGATTGCAAAAAGCTATTGGAAACTTGAGGGGTTACCCGAGTGCAAATTTTTAAACCTTTTGCAGAAGAGGTTTTGCAAAGGGACCCTCATCTCAGGCACACTGTGTTTTTGCTTTGCACCTACCTGATACTTACAAGAACAGGATGCTTGTTAAGAATGGGGGTTGGAAGGACTTATAAGAGAGATGAGCTACAACTGCTTGACAGAGGAGAAAAAGGACACAAAGATAAAAGGAGAACTCTTATGAGCTTCTCTATTTTATTTTGCCTTTGTAAATAGTTATACTGAACAAGTTTATTTTTTTAGGTTGCTGCTAGTACAAATAAATATTTTTGGTGAATTCTACAACTGCTACTGGTTTTTCTTATGCTTTCTGACTTGTGCCTCAATGACAGATGGTATCAGCCTAAATGGGATTTACGCTGTGCATGCCCTAAGACAGGAGTTTTGTGTGGGGGTGCTGGACCTAATACCAGGGAAGCACAGAGAAAGATATGGATTCTGCAGCAGCAAGTCCAGGAGTGGTTACTAGGAGAATGGCAGCCAAACAACAAAGACAGAAATCCAAGTTGAGATTATACAGCCAACACAAGATATGGAAAAAGAACTGGCAGTTACAGCACCTGAAAGCGTGATGAACTTTTTCAAATGATGAGCTATACAACAAAAAGAGATGGAGAAGTAGAGAGAAAAAGAGATTTAACATTTAGAAGCTCAGAAGAGAGAAGTGATGCAGTGACAGGAGCAGCAGATGAGAGAAGAGATGCAGTGACAGAAGTAGCGATGGCTGGATGCCTTGCAAGCTATCAAAGGCAGAAGATCTGGCATAGATCCAGCTGTGCAACAAAACACAAGCAACTAAAAAGCCAGTAAACTTACAAACTTGTGTCCCTCAGATGATATCAAGGCATATCTGACAACTTTTGAAAGAGTTGCTACAGCATTCCAATGGCCAAAACAATAATGGCCAATCAGACTGGTACCCTACCTGACAGGCAAAGACCAACTTGCCTACAGCAATATGGACACTGCACAGTGAGAAAACTATGACCTGGTGAAAAGCAAAATCCTGGAAAGGTATGACATATCCAGAGAGACCTACAGGCAGATATTTTAATCTGTGAGGTACAACTTGGTCAACAATCCTCGAGAAGCCTTCACCTGACTCAGAGAACTCCTGATAAAGTGGCTCCAACCAGAGAGCAAGACAGTCCTACAGATCATCGACACATTTGCCATGGAGCAATTCATCAACATCCTGCCTACAGATGTGCAGCTTTGGGTAAAGGAACACCAACCAGACAATGGGGAAAAGGCTGTTTCTTTGGCTGAGGACTACCAAATGGCCAGACAGATGCCACAGCAGTGGGGTAAAAGCCAAGCACTGGTAAGACATTGTTTTTCCCATTTAAACTCCAAGTCTGATAAGAACTCTGGTCGGGGTAACAGGTCTGTGCCCAAAGACATTATCTGCTATAACTGTAATAAGTGAGGCCATACTGCAAGAAACTGCTGTGCTAAGGAGAGTGGCATTGGAGCAGATTTGTCCTTGGCAAATTGAGGCAAATACTTAATAGATCTGAAGGTGGGGGATAAGACTGTAAACGAACTCATTGATTCGGGAGGCAGACAGACCCTAGTGCATATTGAAGTGCTGGGAAAACACTGTGCAAAGGGACCAGGTACTGGTGTCATCTGCATCCACAGGGGCACTCAATACTATCCCACCACCCAAGTGACTCTGACCATTAAGGGTGTGTTGCACCAAATGAAAGTGGGGGAGGTACCTAAGTTTCCTGTACCTGTGATTATTGGAAATGACTTTCCAGGATTTACTGAGTTAATCAAGGAGGGAGTAAATCCTGATGTTTCAGCAGCTGTGGTGAAAAGGGCTCAGGCAAAGAAAATTTCAGATGGTGGGGACACTTTTCCTTTCATTGTTTTGTTTCGGACTTGTTTGAGCACAGCTCCAAGATCTGGAAATCCAGGAAAGAAAGATGATGTCTGAAGAAACTGTGGCAGCAAATGACTGATGGATATAAGGGGTTAAAATATGAAAATGCTGAAGGTAAACTGATAACTGATTGTGATTTTCTTTTAGAACAATCTAACAATGTTTCTCTCCAGGGTTATTTTAAGCAGCTGGTGGTGAAACCAAAACAGGGTGGACCAATGTTTAAAAAATGTAATGGGTTACTGTACAGAGTTTGGGTTAAACCTCAGACACAGGAACAGACCAAATAATTGGTTATACCACAGAAGTATAGAATAGAGTTGTTACAAATAGCACATGATAGTCCTATGGCTAGTCACTCAGGGAGGGATTGCACCCTTGCCAGATTGATGTACATATTTTACTGGCCTGGAATTCATGAAGATGTTTCTACCTATTGTAATTCTTGTGTTGAGAGTCAGAAAGTAGCCCCAATCATTAGAAAAGGCAAGGTTCCCCTGATGCCCCTACCCTTGATAGATGTGTCTTTTGAGAGAATCACAATGCATGTGGTTGGCCTTTTAGATAAAAGTAAAAAGGGTAATACATTTATCCTGGTATTATACAACTATGCTACTCGATACCCAGAAGCAGTTCCAATGCGTACTGTCACAGCTTCAAAAGTGGCAGCAGACCTTGCAAACAATTTCAGCAGAGTGGGCATACCTAAAGAAATTATTACTGATTAGGGTAATAAGTTTGGTGCTGCATTACTAAAGGAACTGTACGGACTACTTGGTATCATTGCCATATGACTCTCCCCCTAGCACCCTCAGACAGATGGTCTTGTTGAGTGTTTAAACCAAACCCTACCATGGCTGGACATCACTCTCAACTAGACGTATGCTTCATGCTGGTATCTCAACTATTAAGCTACTCCTGAACACGATCCTGAACTATCTCACAACCCTTTTCCTTATTTCCCGTAGCACCTACTCTCTTAGGAAAAATGACCTCCTCCTCCTCGATGTACCAAGAACTTGCACCTCACTCAGCAAGTGGGCCATATCGAGTGTACTCCCAACTATCTGGGACCAGCTCCAAGGTGTACTGAAGATTCCCAGTACTGTCCCTGTCAGCCTTTTTTTTGAAAAGGCTGTCTGCAGCAAAAGTAAAAGATACATGCAGCTGCTTCTAAATCCTAGCTCACTGTTCTAACCCCAGCCCACTGCTTCCTCTTACTTACCTATAAATTAGCTGTCTTGTTACTCCAAAACAAGCACTTAGTACCTTTTTTCTGTACTTGTATTTTTCTATCATTGTCATTTTTACGCAACATGTTAATGCTTGCCCATAATTCTGTACTTGAATTTGTACTGTTTTTTCGATTATACAATCTGTAGCTACCTGTCTGTGTCAAAGGACCTCCTTGTGAATGAGCTTGCTCAATGGAGCTTTCCTAAAATAAACCTGAACTTGAACTAAAATGCATATTAAAAAGGTTTGTAAAAGGGGAAGAGAAAGATTGGGACCAATACTTGCCTTACCTACATGCTGCTTACAGAGAAGTGCCACAGACATCAACAGGGTTTTCACCATTTCAAATGTTGTATGGTAGGCAGCCAAGAGGCCCACTGGATTTGATAAGAGGATCGTGGGAAGATAACCCCACTCTAAAACAATCTATAACATCTTATATGTGTGCCTTTAGAAAGAAGCTGGCACAATATGTTGAAATTGCACATAGTAATCAAGAAGAGGACCAAAACCAGCAGAAGGTATATTATGACCATGGGGTAAAAGGAAAAGTTTTTGAGCCAGGTGAAAATGTTTTGGTACTGTTACCCACAACAGAAAATAAACTGTTAATGAAGTGGTAAGGGCCTTATAGAGTTCTTAGATGTACTGGCACTGTTAACTATGAGACTGAGACCCCTGACAGGAAAAATCCTATTAAGATATACCATGCTAACCTTCTCAAGAAATGGGTTGAAAAAATTCCAAAAGCTCCTTTGCTAGTTTTACCAGAAACTGATAAAGAAGATCTTGATGTAGCTTACAATAGACTGGAACAAACTGTAAATGCTAATGACATAAAGATGAATGTTTCCTTAACCTCAGAACAAACTGCAGACATTTGTAATGTACTAAAGACATTTAACAGTACTTTTACCACAGTACCAGGCCAAGCAAAAGGGATTGAGCATATTATAGAGACAAGGAATGCTCTTCCTATTAGGCAAAAGACTTTAAGGTTACCAGAGCAGTTAAGAGCTGATGTAGTTAAGGAAATACAAAACATGAAAGAATTGGGTATCATAGAGGAGTCAAGGAGTACTTGGTCAGCTCCAATGGTAATTGTAAACAATACGAAGGGGGTGTTAGAATCTGCCTTGATTTTAGGAAACTTAATCAAGTGTCAGAATTTAACAGTTATTCAATGCCTAGAAGAGATGATTTGGTGGGCAGACTGAGGAGAGCAAAATATATCCGTACCCGCCATCTTACCAAGGGTTACTGACAAATACAGTACCTTTAGCTAAAGAATCCAGAGATAAAACTGCACTTGCCACTCTTGTTGGATTCTATCAGTTCACCATGCCATTTGGTTTACATGGTGTGCCAACTTCATTCCAGTGGTACATGGATGTAATTTTATCACCTCACACTGGTTATTGTGCTGCATTCCTGGATAATGTTGTGGTGTACAATCCAGACTGGAAAAGCCATCTGGAACACCTATGAGCAGTTATCCAAGCTATCAGAAATGCAGGTTTGAATATTAATCCTGCCAAATGTGCATTGGGCATGCAGGAAATCAGATATTTGGGCTATGTGTTGGGAAATGGAGAAGTTAAGCAAGAAATTTCTAAAATAGAAGTTGTACCTAACAGCTCTGTCCCTAAAACAAAGAAATATGTCATTTCATTTTTAGGGCTGGGTGGTTATTATCAGAAATTTGTTCCCAGCTTTGATGAGGTAGCTACTTCCCTCACTGAACTCATGAAAAAATGGTTCCCAATGTGAAATGGACCCCAGATTGTGACAAAACTTTTCAGGCCATTAAGGCTGTATTATGTTCAGCTCCTGTTTTAAGGAGCCCAGACTCTGAGAAACCATTTTTGTGCAAACATAGAGGATAATGTATGGTCACTGATGGTTAACCGGTTTGTTAACCATCGAGGGGTTGCCAGGGTGACCACGTAAACCTCAAGAGTGAAGCTCGAGAGGTTTAGGTCGCCATGGCAACCTTGAGATGAGTTAAAAAAATGGTTACCCATCGATGTACCATACATTATATTTTATAGTGTATGGTACAATTTAGGTTTATACAAAAGAAAGTAGTTCCTTACTGCAGTTTTTTTCATGTTGCCACTGCTCTGTCCTCACCGCCGCAGCCATTTCTACACCATCCAATCCATTTGTGCACATGCCAAGACTGTTCCTGGTTGTTAACTCATCAATGTGATGTACCATCGATAGGTTAACAACATCATGACTTCACATTGATGGTAAAACGTTGTTATAAAAGGTAGATTTCTACCTATAACAACATTCTACCATACATTATAAATGCATCAGAGGTAGGTCTAGGTGCAGTACTGAGTCAAAATATCGATGGGATGGAACATCCTATTCTGTATATAAGTAGGAAGCTGCATGACAGAGAGAGAAAATGTACTCCACCATTGAAAAGGAATGTTTAGCAGCAAAGTGGGCCATGGAGTCCCTTAAGTTTTATTTGATAGGAACTGACTTTGTACTTACAACAGATCACTGTCCTCTCTGTTGGCTTAACCAGATGAAAGATAAAAATTCCAGAATCACAAGGTGGTACCTAGCACTACAGCCATTTAAATTCCTGGTGATACACAAATCTGGTAAAGGGGAACAGCAATGCTGATTTTCTTTCAAAATATGGATCAGGAATTGAGGGTTCTGAAAGTTTAAAAACAAATGTATGGGTTGGGTTTGAACTTTACTGTTTACTGTACTGTTATATAAAATACAGATGATGCACAAATGCTTAATTTCTGAACATTTTGAAACTAATATTATTAGAGAATTAATAAAATGTTTTGGAAACCTGTTTAATAAAACAGGTTCCCTCTTAAGGACTGGGAGGCATGTGACAGGGTAGAATAGGACCCTGTCCCAGTTGTTATGGAAAGTTTTTAAATGCAAGGATCTGTTTTGTTCTGTTCCTTTCCTGTCTCTTGTCTGCCTGGTTAAGCAACCAAATTTTCCTGTGAGACCTAGGATTTGATCACCCCAACAGTCTCACAATTCTTTGCCTCTCACTGTCTCTCAACTTTCCCTTGCTGTCTGTCTTTTTCTCCCTTGCATGTCTGCTAATATAAAAATATATGCAAATCGTTGTATGGAAATTTAACTGATATTGGGGATCTCTTTGTTTAGAAAATCTATGGTGTTACTGTTGAAATATATATAATTATATTTTGAGATAATTGCAAAAAGCTATTGGAAACTTGAGGGGTTACTTGAGTGCAGATTTTTAAACCTTTTGCAGAAGAGATGTTGAAAATGGGGCCTCGTCTCAGGCGTACTGTGTTCCTGCCTTGCACCTTCCTGATACTTACAAGAACAGGATGCTTGTTAAAAATGGGTGTTGGGAGGACTTATAAGAGAGATCAGCTACAACTGCTTGATAGAGGAGAAAAGGGACACAGAGATTGAAGGAAAATTCTGATGATCTTCTCTATTTTGTTTTTTTGCCTTTGTAAATAGTTATACTGAACAAGTTTATTTTTTTATGTTACTGTTAGTACAAATAAATATTTTTGGTGAATTCTACAACTGCTCCTGCTTTTTCCTGTGCTTCCTGATTTGTGCCTTGATGACAAGGCTGTACAAAGGAAGGCAATTAAAGTGTTGAAGGGTATGCACCAGAATGAAACCAGATGAAAAGACACTAAAGAACATTACACATAAATGCAAGGAAGGGGGAGGGCATGATAGAAACTATTAAGTACCAAAAGGGAATCAACAACATATAAGAGGGTAGCATCATCCAGAAAAAGAGATGTGTGCAAAGAAAGGCCCAACATTTGAAGATAGAGGGGGAACGGATCAGGGGCAACATCAGGAACTATTTTTTCACACAGAGGGCAGTGGGTGCAAGGACAAACTAAATCTAATGATCAATGATCTGATGGGACAGCAGCAGTTGAAGCATCCCCATAATTTGTAGCTGGTGCCCCTCAATTCACTCCAACTGCTGTTCAACTTTGTCAAGACGGTGGTTAACAGCCTCCAACTCACTCCCCATCAGGCCCAAATCAGCCTGTGTGGCAGGTAGTTGGACAGGGTTGCCACCATCACCTGCTACAGGTTGTGGTGGTGGGGCAGCAGCTTGATCCATGGCCACCCCTGCTTCAAACCATCACGTGCAGGTGGACACCATGCTGCCCCCTGTTCCCCAGCAGGTCCAGCAGTTGCATTACTGCCCTGTTCTGCAATCTTGGCCTGCCACTATACATGGTGGTAGTTGTACAGGTGGGTGCACTGTCCACCTGTGCCAAGGTGAGTTCCTTTGCAGCCACAGCACACCTCCACACTGCACAGATTACATTTCACTACACTGATGTCCCCAGGCAGTGTAGTAAAGGACTTCCACACTAATGAGGTGCAGGGAGGATGGGGCACAGGTAAGGGGGGGCCCCAGGTGTTGTTGGAGCCAGGGGCTGCTGCTGCACAATTGGGGCTCAGGGTGTGGAAACCTGATGCTGCGACTGCTGCAGTTCCTCCTCCCTGACTTCCTGCTGCTGAGCCGCTAGTGCAGGGGCCATAGCAGGTGGTGGCACTGGGAGGGCATGGGTAGGTGCCACAGGAGGTGGTGCTTCCCTGGCACCAAGTCCACTAACTCCTGCTTCAGGGGAGGAACACTACTCAACATGGTGCTCAGGTCCAAATGCAGCCTGCCACCATGTGTGTGTACATTGATGCAATCTCCTCCACTACTTCTGCAAAAACCACCTCTCTCTCCCCCTCCATTCTGGTCTCTCTCTCTCTCTCTCTCTCTCTCTTTCACATACACACAGACACACAAAAATATTTAACAATTAAGAAATACTAAACTGAAATACTGTGCAAACACAAATCCAGACAACAAATAGGCAAAAATAATCAGCTAATTAGCAAAAAAATTAAAAGGTTTATCATAGTTTTAAACTAGTTTCTTGGTTTTCCTCTCTAACTCTCTGTTCAACAAGTTCTTTCTCCTCCTACAAGGCTAAAGTGAAACACTCTTTTAAGCATGGTTCACTTCCTGCCCTCCTGAAGCATGTGACCTAGACTGGGTAAGCCTTGTGATGTGTGTGGGCTGCCTGTACATTCTAACTCTGCCTTTAAAGTGAAGTAAGGCAGAGTGAGCAACACAAAGTCATTACCACCATTATTACAAGGTCAAGTGGCAGTTTTCAATGGGCACTTTGCATAGCTGGAAAATAATGTGAAATGGGCTACTCGGCGTCTACTTCGCAGATAGAATTTATCTTCGCTGCATCTCTAGCTGACACATGTATCAATGTGATGTTCCTCCTGCAGCTATGCCATCTGAAACTTGTTATGATACTTTATCAAAATTTTAAAATGGCACTTCACTTAATAGCAGGGATGAAGAGTTTGGAAGATTCTAATGGTATTCTGTCAAGGCGAACTGCTCAATTGTTATAATTAGGAAACACTTTCAGTACACCAGCTGAATACTTTAATAAAGCATATCTATTTTAGTCCCTTGAAACATCTCTTGAAATGAATATTATTTGATCTGAACAATGTTATGCTTGTCTCCAGTGGTGTAGGATATGAATAGGCTATATCTTTCTCTATGGTATTCTCCCATTGTTCTCTTTTCTAAACAGTGAGGCAAAGAAGACACCTTTACTCAGCTCTTGTGTTATTAAAAAATATTTTCTGTAATGAAGAATCTCAAAATACAAGCCTTTTTCTTTATTCTACTATCTGTAGTCTGCCCTTCACATTAATCCTGGGTCATTTCTTGTTGGGTCAGAGCATAATGTTTAATTTAAGAAATGTGCCTTTTACTACAGGCCAGTCAATTCACCAGGTTTGCTTGTTTAATTTATTAGAAACAAGGTAAATATATGAAATAAAATATGGGCAAACCTACACATAAAGGCTTTGTTTTAATTGAGGGTGAATGACATCCAAGAAATCAGCAGCGAAGTCCAACATGTAATTAAATATTGTACCAAGATGATTCACCACTTAGAACAACACCAGTTTTTACAAGTAAATACAAATGTTGGAAAGCATATACTGTACTATAAAAATAATATAACTAAAACATTGCCAAACGTGGTGTATGTTTCTATCTCTGGGTTAGGATGACATCAGGCATCTCTGAAATTTCACTATTGAGGCCCAATGATGTCATCTCAGCCACTCAGTGGAAAGACAGACTTGTTGTGTATGTATGCCCATGCAGTACATTATTCTATATGTAAAGCACACCACACCTGAAGAAGGATTCTAGGGAAAGGCCAAAATAATTAATGGGTATGGAAAATCTTAGTTGCAGACAGAGAGAGTATAAACTGACTGGGTACGCTCTCAATGGAGTAGAGGAGGCCAAGAGGGGGCATGATTGTGGCACAGTGTATACAGACTGACTGCAGTGCTGAGCCAGATTCTACAGGGTTACTTAATAAACTGCAGGAGAAGAGAACCAGAGGGAACAATTATATAATTATGGATTACGGATGAGGATTAGGAAGAGCATTAGGAAAAACTAATTTATACAGAGACCTAGTGAAAAAGGAAAAAAAAAATAGGCTGTAATAACTTTTATTTGATAAACAGAAACTTACAAGCTTCCAAAAACAACACAGACCTCTTCTTCAGGCACTGTGCCAAAACAAATGGCATGGAAAGAACATGGGTAGAGCATATTATGCAGAGAACTCAAACATAATAGGAATCATAACTTCAAACATTTAGAATGAAAATAAAATTTTACTCATGAATCTGCCTGTTCTTTTGATACGGATGTATCATAGCAAAACAACTATAATTAATTGGTTGTTTGCATAGACAAAAAGGGATGTCTTTGAAACACTTAGTAATAAATCAGCTTGGAGATGCAGACCTTATTCCAAAGTAAACAAACTTTTATGCAGGACTGCAATAGCTGGAAACATATACAATATTAGCTGTGTATATCAAGAGCCTCCCTAAAGTATAGTTTAAAATTCTAAATTTTTAATCCTGGAAATTATAAGTCTGCAAATTATGTCTGTTAACAAATCTCTATGTTCAGATCATATTCATGAGTTTTGAACTGTGTTATGACTTTTATTTTCCAGTCTCCTTGCTTGAATGTCTTTAAATTAGTTCTTTAGTACTGTGAGACTGACAAATCATGCAAGGTGTGTTCTTTTGGGGACAAATGCATTATCTATATGGGAAACAAGGCAACCACTTCAAACCAAGATGAACCACAACTTGCACACAGTATTAAACTAAGTTTTCAGTGCACTAGTAGGACAGCAATTTTCCCTGCCAGACCACTCCCTCTTGGATCTGTCCTTCTTAATACAAAAAGTAAACTTCAAAAACACACAGGAAAGGACATGGGAGTTCAAATATACCAAATTATTTACTTACTTACTTACTTACTACTTGCAAGCAGAAACAGGCCATATGGTCTATCAAGTCTGCTTGAGCATGCAGCTAGCACCCCACTTGCAGCTCCCTCTCCTCCTTGACCCCCCAAACACAAATGAGTGCTAGCTGACCTTGAACCAGATTAAGCTGTTGGTGGTATTTCCAGTGAATGGGGGAAATTTGGCCAGAACACCAGGAAAATTCTCCTACTATGCCAGTAGGGGGTACTCTTGGCTGTCTGCCTCAGGATGTCTACTCTGGAGGAATCAGCAGAGAGGATGGATGTCGAGACAGCAGTGGAGAAGGCCTCCCCCCGTGTTGTCTACACAAGAGGCTGTAGATTTGGAATTAATAGTGGCAGAATTTTCAGAAGACGAGGCAGTGTTTGAACAGGAGAATTTCAATCAGTCTGATGCAATGGCAAACGATGCTGATAGGCATGGTCAGGTCATGACTAATAGTAAGGTAATGGATGCTTCTTCAGAGCAATGAATTGAGAGACTAAAACTACTGCACCTTGAGAAAAAATAATCCAAGCGAGAGCTCAGGAACTGAAGAGAGAGTTGAATGAAATGTCAAAACAAGCTTATGTCAGTCCTTCAGATGATGCTGTCAGAACGCCGATGCATCATGCTACATCTGACTCACAGCCCAGTCAGGTTATAATTGGGCCCTCTCCCATCACAATGAGAACAGAGTTGGGTGACATTGTACATGTGACTGGCAGTGAAAACGGTAAACAGCCCATGTGCCAACAGCCACTATGCCCAGAATCCAAGTCTTCTGCATCAAAAGCCCAGACTAAACCAGCAAAGCAATGACTGGGAGCAGGGAGACAGGTCTGTACATCTAAAATGTGGCCTGAGACCACCAGAGCTGCAGAGATCACTCATTCATTCAAGGATCGACGTGCTGCAAAGGATTAGGGCTCTCGAGTACTGGAGCCCCACACTGATTTGTTTAAGGTGCCTACTCAGACTGACAGCTCCCTGAGCATTGGACTCCTGCACACACTCTAGAAGATGATGGCTGAACTCAGGGACATTTGGGGAACTGGATCCAGGACTCTGAAGACCCTTCTTACTGTAGGATGCTTTCGACTCTTCTCACAGATGTGGCCACCTCCAATGGACAGGAAAAGAGATCCAACGCACCCCGGGGTAAAAATTCTTTTGTTTCTGAAAATGTTATTGCAATGAATGTGTCTTCTGATAATGTGGTGGTTAATGCTAATAGTGTAGGGACTACTCCTGAACTTGCACCCTCAAACTCACTACAGGATGATGTGGAGCCAACACGACTGGGCCCTAGTGAGGTTTGATTACCCATTCCTCAGGATAGGCCTTCTTTGGAGCCCATGTTTAAACTATCTGACCTGTTTGTGAACAAGGGTGAACTGGCTCCCCGACGCAATGCAGTAAGGTTGCTATACAAAGGTGGCCTAGAGAGTCCCCCAGATAGGCTTCATATAGCTAGAAACCTGTAGAAGACCTCAATGAAAATTTTCTCCTCTGAGATATTTGCATTGATTGGTTTGGGGAACATGAATTATGACATTAGTTTCAAAAATGTTTCCAGTCTTGACCGTTTCTGGGCTCAGTACCCAATGCTTAAAAATAAACCAGTCTGGATTCCATTTCATGCCATCCCCCTAACCAAACTCCTGGTTAAAGATATCACAGTACTATTTAAGAATGAGGAGTCAACATTGAATATATACTCTTCTGGTTAAGACAGAGGTGTGAGATATTAGGGAAGCTAACTCCTAATCTGGATAGTGAACAAACATGGGATGAGAGTTGGGAAATAAGGGTTACATTTTTTTCCACAAACACAGGTCCTGTCCATCTCCCTAGTTCTTTCTATTGGAGGAAAGACCGAGGTTCGATATATTATAGTGGTCAGCCCAGGTCCTGTTTCAAGTGTGGCTCTAGGGCCCATCTCAGTTCGGCCTGTGATATGTCTTGATTTAGTCACTGCTTGGAATTTGGTCACATAGCTTCAGCTTGCCTAAATTTGTTCAAGTGTAACCTATGTGAAAAAACAGGACATGCCTATGGACATATGGGCATCCCATAATAGAGAAGACTGCTCTTCATGTGAAGGGTTAATTAATATGGCTCAACACCAACAGGCAAAGAGAATTGCTGCTCTAGATAATACAAATGCTGGACAACCAGAGCCTCCCATGACTTTAGACCCCCTCCCCGATTAGAGTTCTGAGGCCCATTGCCCACCGAATACTGAACCTGTGCTAAGGATTGAGGAGAGGGAGATCATTACCACAGGGCAAGATGAAGAGATAGGAATAGTGGAGAGAGAAATGCCCCCCACCCAGGGGAGAAGGAGCTACCTTTTAAAATAGTGTCTCACAAAAAAGAACTAGACAAGGGAAAGCAGTACCCCAGACAACTAGGGACCTGGAATCAGTCATAATTCACCCTCTATCCCTATGAAGACAGGAAACAAATATGAATTGCTCGGTTCAGAAAGAACAGATGGAGATTCTGATGACAAAGGTACAGATACTTCATCGGTAGCCTTTATCACTGACTTGGAGGTGGGTGGGGTGACTACATAGCTAAATGAACAAGGCAACATAGAGCATCTAAAACCCCTTAAGTCTGGCTATCAGTTGTTTAGAACGACTTCCCCCCAAAATATTTAGGCATGCATTCTTTAACCATAACCACCCTTAACATCAATAGTATTAAAAGCGACAGGAAGTGTTTAGGGGCTCTTTTCTCTCTATATAATTTCCATAGTGATATTACATGCATTCAAGAGAACCCAACTTAAAACTAATTATGAACTGCAGAATGCATCTAGAGCTTGAACTGCAGGGCCATCATTTTGGTCCACCGGGACAGATTCCTGTGATGGAATAGGTATACTTATGGCTAACCCCCTTCTGAAAGTTTTGAGATTAGTATACATTCTTCCTGGCAGGGATCTTCTCTTGGACATTTCCTATGTCACTGAAAGGTTTTGCTTAGTAGCTATTTATGCCCCTCAGTCAAAAGCCCAGAGAGTGGCTCTATTTAAGGAGATTCAACTGTATCTCCCCACATCCAGGCTTCTGATCTGGCTGGGAGATTTTAACTGTGGTCTTTCCAAATCAGACCGAGATCTCCAGACCTACAAACTGTTTTGTGACACTCTGGCATTACAACAAATTCTGAACACAGCAGGGTTGATTGATGTTTATAGAAAGATGCATCAATCTGGGGGGGTTCACATATTACAGAGGGTCTTTAAAGACGCGTATAGATTTCATATTTGCACCTCCAGTGCTAGAAGTTCTATATACTTCTACATATCCCAATGAATATTCAGACCATGTGGCCATTAAGGTAGAACTCTCAGGGATAAGGCCCCACGTTGTAAAAAAAATAAATGGAGCTAAATAAGGTAATATTGGAGGACCCCAAAATGAAGCAAATGTGGGCATGAGATTGGGTGGCTCGGCCCTCAGTTGCAGAATTATATAATATTGTGGACTGGTGGGAGGACACAAAAAGGAATTGGAAAAGTTTGTTTCAGCAGAGGGCCCTACATATAGCTAATAAAGAGCATATGCAGTATTTGCATCTTTGACACCATATACAGCACCTTATCTGCCAAGCTGAGTTTTCCAATCAAGACTATAGTATAGTAATCAGTAATATGAAAAAACGAATAGCTGCAATCCAGTATAATCGGGCTAAGTCCCTGAATCAGGAACTTAGATTTGGGACACGGGTGTGTAAAGGTTCTTTAGACCCCTACAAAGAATGTAATAAACAAGTAGAGAATAGGTTTATTACAAAGCTGACCTCCCCATCAGGGCAGCTAGTACATACTCCCCAATAAATTTTAGAAACTGTAGAGAAATATGTTGAAGATTTATTACTGTAGGTAACCCTTCACAGGATCAGGATCCATATGAGTTACTTGCCACATGATAGACAACAAACATGAGGAAATATTGAAACAATTTTTAAAAAAACAACAAAAAGAGAATTTGTTGTATCATTGTATAAAATGGCATGTTTGCCTAATGAAACAGAGAAAAGTTTGTCAAAAATGGTTAAGAACTTATTAGACAGTGTACTGAGTGGATGCAGACAAATACTGAACAGTATTAGTATTATAAGGCCTATTATGGAACTAGAATTGGTCCTGGTAGTTACAGACCAATACTATGCTCTAAGCTATTGACAAACAAGCAAAGAGCTAGGTAAAATGGGAATCCAAGTTGGAGAATTGTTAACTTGGGGTGATTTATTTCAGAATATTATGCGGTTTCAGAAAACAGAGGAATAAAGGAGGTCATTATATATGGCTAAAAGCAATTCTATATGGAAAATAGTAAGAATCCTAAGAGCAAAGTGGCTGATTTATTAAATATACTGTTGGGCACTGAGGGCTGCATCCACGAAGTAACACAGGCTATTCGATGTGAAAAAGATGGTGAAATATTGGTAAAGATGAAAAGGGGAATTTTTTTTGAACTATTAATACAGAGACAGTCATTGTTGGATGATCTTGGTGTATATGTTTGTATGGAACCAGGAGAGATGGATCAAGAATTTCAAAAGTATAAAGAATCAAGGACATGGGAAGTTATGATAGAAACATCAAATAGATATACATTATTAACTGATTTAGATCAGTGACTGCCTGGAAAAAGTAATGAAAGGAGGTCACAGACATCAGAGTATAATATAAAGACTAATGAGATTATATATGAGAGAGAACCAAATGAGAACAAGATAGAATCAAAGAACAAGACACAAATTCTTATTTGGAATTCCTGGGGATTACAGGAAAGATTGGGAGACCCGGATTTAGTAAAATATTTTAAAACGTTTGAGTATGTATGTATCCAGGAAACATGGATGCTGAATGAGGCTTATCTAGATGGATATATGACATATTGGAAAAAAGCAGAGAAGTTGAAAAGGTATGGAAGGAATGCAGGGGGTCTTCAAACTTTTTGTAAATTAAATAATAAAGTGAAAACAAAAGATATACAGATTGACAGTAAGAGTATATTAATAGTATATATACAGGAGGAAGGAGAAGATGATTTAATATTAATAAATACTGTATCTATGCACCTCCATTTAATAGCTCCTATGGTGATAAGGATTGGTTGAAAAAATTATCAAGGGACCTAGATAGATTGATATTTGACTATCCTAATAGTAAAATAATATTAGCAGGAGATGTTAATGTAAGATTGGGTACTTTACAAGGAATATCAGAAGAAATTGTATCTTGTTGTTCTCATTTGGAGAAGAATAATCTAATGGTTAAAAGGGAAGTAACAGATTATACAGTAAATAACAAGGGAATTCTTGTCCATAGGAAGTTATGTGATAGAAATTTCCTTTTATTTTCATTTTTAATTTTTTTTATTTTATCTTTTTCCCTGGCAGGACCCCATCTTTCATCGGCCCTGGTCACGCCCCTCTGAAACCCCTACATTGCCTGCGTATTGCCAAGGTCCCTTAGTCACTCCTGGCTTACCCCCTGAGGATGGGGCAGTGGCCACCTTCTTCAGTGACCACGGAACCAATGTATGGTCAGGGACCTGCAGCATCGGTGGTACATCGAGGTCTTCCAGGGAGGCCTTCATATACATGGTGGTCCTTGCCCGCCTCGATTTTCTGCTGTTTTCCTTGTGGAGGCGGGCATGCGCAATGATGCCAGTGTCCACCCCACCTCCCAGAACTGTACGCGTCGGTCGCCTGAGATCCCCCGGCCTCCACCAGAAGTCCTCAGTGCAACGATCGCTGCCTCACCCTTCCCGGAGAAGGAGAGCAGTCTTTAGGATGCTCCATCCTTCTCCCCTCGCCAGCCCGGCGATCCGGGCCAGTCTCGAACCCGGTCGTGGTGTCACAAGCGGAAATCCCACCACTGTGCCAATGGGCCAGAAATTTCCTTTTATTAAATGGGAGAATTAAATGTAATATTCCGAGTAATTATACATATCAAGGGGGTCGTGGGTTATCAACAATAGATTATGTTTGGGTTAATCTAAACTTGTTATCAAAATGTGTTGAGATGAGGATAAAACAACTTTGGAGAGCCAGCATGCCTCCATAGAACTAGTGTTGGAAAAGGATCAGACAAAATTTGTTGTTGATCAGGTGGGACCTGATGTGTTGAAATTGATAAGAAAGAACGTTATAGGGTGGGATATTATAGAAGGAGGGAAACTTATCCAGTTAATGTATGATGGAGGTATATTGGACCAAATAAATAATTATATTGATGATAAAAATGATATAGAAACATTACTGGAATGTAATATCATTATGGTCGATGTCAGGCAGATCATCTCCAGGCAACAAATTATAATAGTAAGAAAAGGACAGGCTTGGTTTAACAAAGAATGTAGGGATGTAAAAATGAATTTTAATGGGTTAATGAGAGTTTTAAAAGGTAGTTTGATAGAAAACAAGAACAAAGAAATGAATAAATTGAGAAAAGAGTATAAAAGGATTTTGAAAATAAATAAAGAAAGATACCAACTTAAATTATGGACAGAATTAGAGGAAGCTGTAGTATTAAATGACTCTAAGAAGTTTTGGAATATAGTCAATAATAGTACATTAAATTATGACAACAGGATAACTACATTAATTGAGACGGACATATGGGTACAATATTATAAAGGTTTATTTTATACAACAAATAAAAAGAATCAAAATATAGACGAACAACACTGCAAGAATGGATTTGACATTAAAAATCAAGAATTGATTAACAATAAACCATTTTTGGAAGAGGATGTATGGAAGGTTTTAGATTCTTTCAAAAAACATAAAGCTCCAGGTCCAGATGGGATACCTTTTGATGTTATTTTTCATACAGCTCAATTCTGGGTTCCTTATTTGACTACAATATTTAATAAGATTTGGGATAAAGGAATAATACCAACTAGTTGGAAATTAAATATAATTGTTCCAATATTTAAAAAGGGGGGAAAAAAAAGTCCAGAATGTTATCGAACAGTTAGTTTAATAGACAGTACGGAGAAAATATTTACTAAAATATTAAACAATAGATTGACAACATGGGTTGAGAAAAACAATATTATTGATACAGCACAAGCAGGATTTAGAAATGGTCAATCTACATTAGACCAACGTTGGACATTGGTGCACCTAATCTACAAGTATACTTAGATTAAAAAACAAAAGCTATATTGTATATTTGTTGATCTAAAAATAACATTTGATTGAGTGAATTGTAGTATGATGTGGGAAAGATTAAAAGGATTAGGAGTGGATGGGGATATGGTGACAATGGTTGAGCGATTATATCAGGACAATTATACAAGTGTAAGATATTCAACAAAGGGACAATTGACACAATGGTTTCAAACTAATATTGGGGTAAAGCAGGGATGTACTCTCTCAACATTGTTATTTAATTTATATTTTCAAACAATATTAAGTAAATTATATGATCCAGATTTTCATTTGACTAGAATAGGGAAGAAGTATTGTGCTTATTTAACATTTGTGGACGATGTAGCTTTATTATCAACAAGCTTCATAGGCATAAACAGGATGTCAATCAAATTTGTTGGAGAATGTAAGAAGGCAGATTTATTATTAAATTATGAGAAAACAAAAGTACTGGTCTTTGGAGGGAATAAAAAAGAATACCAATATAAAATAGATGGATATACATTGGAAGTGGTAAAAGAATTTTGTTATTTAGGAATAGTTTTCACTCAGGATGGATTATGGAATAAGCATATAAAAGAAACATATAGTAAAGTAAATAGATTTATGGTAGTAATGAATAAATTTGCGTATAAACATGGAGAGCAGTCAATAAAAAGAAACTTGAGGGTCTTAAATGCAAAAGTTAAAGCTCAAGGCCCAGATATTCAAATTGCACCGAAAAGTCAGCAACAGCAGGAGCAACCCAAGTCCATTAAGGCGCGCAAGAGGTTGATATTCAAAAACTGGAGCCGGCCAAGATAGCTTACAGCCGACAACTGAATATCGCGCACCTGCACCATAGCAGCAACTAGGGAGGGTAAGCTGAGCATATCTGATGCGCCATAGCGCAACAAGGAATGTTCAGCTGAGCAGTTCAGAGGTGCCATAGTGCAACCAGGGATGCCCCCCAGCAGCAAGGCAGCAATGCAACAGCACAACCAGGGATGCAGGGGCCCACCACCCATGCCACAGATGGGCAGAGGAACACACAGCAGAACAGACATCGTCCCCCCACACCTCATGCACTGCACAACTGGGGGAGGGCTGGAATAACTACTGGCCCATGGAGACAAGCAACCAACCCACAGCTGGGCCATGGTGCCTCATCACACCCCCTGGCAAGCTGTGACCGGCACATAAGGAGGGCCGACCACCCCATGCCACACCATCCCCCCAATGTAGAGCACACCCTGCACCATGACTCCCAGACACCCTGCCCAGGAGCAGTGTCCACCAGTGTAGGATACCCCATGCATGCCACCACCCCCACTGTGACAATGCAACCCTGTGCTCCACAGAACCATGCAAGGCAGCCCCACCATGAGCACCCATCAGCGGGTGGCAGCACACAGCGATGCAACAACGGCATACACAGTGGTACCATGCACAGCCTCCCCACGGTACAGCTGAGAGACTGAACATGTGTCGGCACACAAGGTACCCCACACATGACAGGGCATGCCCCGGACCCCACCACCAGTGGTACAGCACTTTGCACACCCTCCCAAGGACACACCCCGACCCAGCACTGGCCACAACAGCAAGCGCAGACATCCACAGTGGTGCGTGGAAGCATGCACCACACCAGATGCAACACAGTGCATGGACAAACACCCACCCATACCCAAGGGCACACCAATACAGGGACCCAGTAGCGGGGCAACCAAGCCCCCAGCATGGGCCCATGGAAACCGTGTATACACGGCCAGCAGTCCTCCATGGCACAGGAGTGCCAGCCAGCCTCTGTGAGTCACTGTGGATCTGTCGCCACCATCATTTGCCCAGAGCACAAGTCACAGACAGTGGTGCACATCCCTGCAACACACAAGCCACAGCATGGAGGTGGGACAACAACAGTGGAGGCCACAGTGTCACCCGAGGCAGACATGCACCACACCAGTGACAGGAGGCAACCCAGCATTGTGATGGGTACAGTGGCTGCCCTGCATGGACAACCACCACTGACATGCCAGCAGACTGTGCAGGTCACAGACATGCAAGGGTGTCAGCTGCACAGGCCATGGACGGGCTGACAGGTGTGCCATGGACACAGAGCATGCACCATGGACCACTGCACACAGTCATCCAGTGCACAGGGAACAACACACACACCACAGACACTGACTGATAGCTACTCCCACACCATAGTCACTTCCCCATGGGCACACACACATACCCATGACTGCACCACCCCTGACGCCATGCACACCACTGCAGCTGAGCACCTATAGCCCGCTGCAAATCAGAGACCACCACAGTATTCGTGTAAAAAGAATTGTAATCAAAAACATCCAACAAAACTATTTACAATTATGTACAAGTGTGTGGGGGGAGGTCCACAAACAAGGTGAGGGTGGGTAAGGGGCAGGGGTGAACAAATGGTACAGGAAAGGAGGGGTGTGAGGGTGGGTCCAGGGGGGAGGGAAATCAGGGGCATATTTATGGTCAGTGGGAGCCCTGCTTCCCGCTCTGGCTGCTCCGCCTTCCATGCCTCCGCCTGACCCCCAGCCGCTCAATCCTCTGCAGGATGTCCAGCGATGCCCTGGCCACAGTGAGAATTTCCTGCAGTGCCTCCATGATCATGACCAGCTGGCAGACACCTAGGACAAGGGAGCACAGTCAATAGGTGTGAATGCATAGCCCCATACAGCCCACTCACTGTGCATGGCATACGGCCATGGGACATGCCTCTGTGATGGTGTGTGACCACCCACAGTGATCATGTCCACAAGACCTGCCCACCCAGGTGCACACAGCTATGCAGACTGCTGCTGGCTATGTGGTGCCAAGGCAGTGGCGCAGCCATGTACCTGGTGCACGCATGGACCATCATTGATGCACTCCCAGACATGCAGTGCCACTGGACAGTGCTGACTGTAACAAGTTGCGTTCATGGCAGTGGTGTCAATGGATGGTGGCCATGCCCCGCTGTCCACCCTGTTACACAGCATGCAATAGTAATCATGGAGGTAAGGCACTCACCATCATCAGGCTTGTCCCTCTGGTGCTGTGGACCTTCGCCCCTCCTATTGTTCTGGTCCTCCAGCTGGCGCCTCCGCTCCCTCGCCATCCGTCTCTCTTCTGGCCCTAAGGTGCAAACATGGAGAGAGGAACATCAGTACAATCCTGTATCAAAGTCCCCCTGCCCCCATGTGTGTGTGAAATCCCACCCAGCCAGACCCACCCACCCCACACCCTGATAACACCACCACAGCCAATACCAGACAGTCCCCCCACCATGTTCCAGACACATGCAACCGTGATACCCATATGGAGATAAAAGTGTATGGATGTTACACCTACCTGGCCATGGCACCGTGCCCCTCCTGGCATGTGCCTGCAGGTGGGCAAGCAGGTCCCCGTCCCTCCGCCTCAGGTCCCCATACCTGTGGTGGCACTGCTCTGCCATCTGCCCCATTCCTGTGGCCTCCTCCAGGGCTTCGGCCACCTCTTGCCGCACCTGGCTCCTAGACCTGTCCAGGGGTGCCTCCCCAAACAGTGGGCCAAAAAGTGGCTCAACAATGGCAACCAGGTTTGCCATTTCAATCTGGCTCCACTGGGAAGCTCTCCTCTGCACCATCTCTCTTGCGCAGTAGGTTCAAAATGGCACTCTGCAGTGCGGTTCCACCACGTGCAGATGCTGCGCGGTACAGCGCTGCCATTCCCTATCATGCTGTCACCGAACAGTGCAATAGTGGTGCACCTATGCCTGACACATGGCGCCTAGGGGGCAAAGGTCAGGCACAGAGTCAAGGGTCTCTGGTGCATGGATAGGCACAGTGCGATTGGAACCCAATGTGTGTAGCACGATTGGGTGCCTGTGTGCTACCTCCAGTACCAGCCTACCATGCTGTTGCCCCAGTCGCCTATGATACCCCAGTGCCACAGCGCCATATAGGTGAACATCGCTGTAGCGCCACTGGCACAATGGTGGCCATGCCCTGCATTGCCTCCATGCACAGCACATCAGCAGCGTGGCAGGCGCCTGCGTCAGCAACCCGGGCATGCGCAGTTAGGTGTGTACTACGAATGTCACAGAACTGCGCCCTTGGCTCACCACGTTCAACACAATTGCACAAAGTGCAAAAGCGCGATATTCAGCTGTCATATGCAAATCAGCTAATCAGCCATTCAATGGCGCAGCACTGCAATTTGAAGCCACTTAAAGTTACGCCTCACCTCATTTGCATGGGTTGCGCTATAAAAGTGCGACATTGGGCTGCACTGGCCATAGTCAGTTACTGCAGTCTATTGGTGAGTTGCATGCTGTTTGGGAGTGTGGACTGTGGATTTTGGGACAAGCATGGGACTGCACAGTCACAGGTAACAACTTTCATTCTCACAGGCTAAATCATGACTGAGCGAGTTGTGGGAGAGGAGGAACAGAGCAGTGGGAGGAGGAGGAGGAGGAGGCTTCATTTCACCAAGGCTGAGATGGATGCCCTGTTTGAGGCCTACCTGGACCAGGAGCCGCTTCTCAGAGGACGGCAGGGAACACCACAGGCCCGTGCTGCTGCATGGGAGGAAGTGGAGCATGCAGTGAACCTGCATGGCAGCCACCAGTGCTCTGTGCAGGAGTGCAAGAAGAAGATGGGCACAGACAGGAGGAGGATAAAGGAGAAGGTGGCTGCCATCAGGGCAGCATGAGCTGTGACAGGTGGGGGACAGCCGGAGGTGCTACACCTGACCTCACAGGAGGAGAGGGTTGCTGGCAGCATGCAGCATTGTGCCATTGAGGGTGTTCCGGGTGGTGGCTTCCAGACGGGTGATAGCCCATCACTGCATGGTAGGTCATGGTCTGTCTATTGGGGGGGGCAGGGTAGGTCACATGCAGTAACGCAACTTTGTTTTCCCTTACAGATCCTGAGCATCTGCATGGGTCAGCGGTGGTGGGCCTGTCCACTGAGGCCAGTCAGATGGAGATGGAGGAGGACCCATCCACCTCCACAGATATACGCAGCTCAGTGCGACAGTGGGCCCACCTGGCTGTCCAGACTGATGTTGTTGGAACAGGTGCAGAGGAGGCCTGCCCATGTCCCAGCATGCCGGCATCCATGGATGCCAGCATGCTGTGACTCGGGCTGGTGCCAGGTCCGTCACCGATAATGATGTTGCTAACTCCATGGGCAGTGACACATGTGTGCCACAGGATGGCCACACAGCAGGTAACATCGTGGCCATGGCTGTGGGTGGTGCCGCCGTGGAGGACTATGTGTCATCACAGTCCCAGCCTGTGCCTGTCAGCATCAGTGGGACAGCACTGGTGTGTGTACAGGATAGTGGGACTGTTGTGGCCACTGCGGTGGCACCAGTGAGCCCTGGGGAGTGGCAACCGGAGGGGCAGCATCAGCAGTCAGCCAATGGGCTTGAGGGTACAGTGTCAGGGGGCAGTGTCAGTGCACCACCTGTGGACATGCCCAGACCTGGTTCTGTTGTGCAGCGCCCACCCTCAAGGGGTGCTGAGCATCAGGGCCATGCACACCCTGAGGGACAGGATGCCGAGGAGGCAGATGACCTCTTGGATGAGCACACCCACATTCTGCAAGCATCAGTCAACCAGCAGATGCGGCTTGTGACGTCGGTGGATGCACTGCGTGTGGCTCTGGAGTGGGCAGAGGAGCATCACAGCAGAGACACCGCTCTGATCCTGGCAGGGATGGACTGGTTGCGGAAGGATGTGACCACTGCCATTGACAAGCAGACACAGGCATTCACTGCTGTCATGGCCACATTGGGCACAAAGTTATTTGCTCATGTGTTGCAGACACCACGCAGTGCACTGTCCACCCCCCATTCCCGGCGTCGTGAGACACCATCCTTGTCGACACCAGGTTCAGCTGTGGGCATCCCGAGCACACCTGGCGCAGGCATGTTTGGTGTGCTGCAGACCCCTGCGTGAGCACGGTTGCGTTCACACAGTGGAAACCCTGGGGGACCATCGGTGCCACCCCATGAGGCCAGTGGTCAGCCTATCAGTGCTGGCGGGTCTCGATGGGGCCACCCATGCATCCATGGTGGCCGGGGCACTGTGGCACATGACTGACCTGTCTCCAAACGTGGCTACTGTCTGGTGCTGCCCTGTGTGCATTGTGTCATTCAGTGGGCAATGCATGGGTGGGTACCCAGCCCTGCATGCAGACACACAGTCCATCTGCACACCCTCCCGTCTGCTGTCCGCAGTTGCATGTGCATGATGATGCCTGCATTGCCCTGTACACCAATGTGCAATGGTGCTCAGCATCTGACACATGCACAATGACAGGCAGTGGGCGTGGTGGTCTGTGGACATGTGTGTGGCTAGGGGTGGCGTTCTGGGTCGGTGTGCCTCCTACCCTTTGTGCATGTCTGGTGCGATATGTGTGTGTGTGTGTGTGTGTGTGTGCGTGTGTGTGTCCCGCGTGCCATGTTAGACCTCACCCATCCCTGGTGGTGTGTGTGGTTCCATGCCTGGACAGTTCCCTTGATGGCATGCACCCCTGGTGAGTGTCCATGCATGTTTGTGGGTTTTGCCTTAGCCACTGGTGGTTGCACATGGCCCCATGACTTACCTGGGTTGGCTGAAAGTGCGCCTCCATGATGGTGTTCCAGTGCAGCTGTGCCAGCTGGAGCAGTTGGGAGTCCCATCACCCAAGGGGAGCTGCCCATCACCATTGTCACCGGCGTCCTCATCGTCCCCATCGCTGTTCCCCTCTTCGACCTGTACGGCTATCCCTCATTCGTTGGCCATGTTGTGCAGGATGCAACAGGCCAGGAATAGCCCACAGGCCTTTGAGGGGCTGTACTGTAGGGCACCACCGGAGGTGTCCAGGCAATGGAAATGTGCCTCCAGCATCCTGAACATCCACTTGATGACATTACATGTGGTGGCATGTGCCTCATTGTAGCGTTGCTGCGATGGGGTCGTGGGCCACTGGTAGGGTGTGAGCAGCCAGGGATGGAGTGGGTATCCACTGTCACCTGTGTGTAGAGGGTGGAGGTTAGTTTGGTGATCAGCATCGCCCTGCCCCAGGCCATGTATGCCACTACCAATGTCACCTCTGACCATGCTCCCCAGGCCCTATGATTGTCCTTGTGGTTTGCATACTCACCCACTAGGTGGCCAGTGGGGATATCCCCACTCTCGAATCTGTGGCACAGTGCCGACTGGTGCCAGATGAAGGCATCATGTGTTCCCCCAGTGTGCGTGGTACAGACATTGATTATGCACCCCCTGGCATCGCACACCACCTGGCAGTTGATGCTGGCATAGCCTGCACAATTTATATGCGGCCCCCTCGGGGCCAGGTGGTGTGCAGATGGCCACATGGGTGCAGTCTATTGCCCCTAGTATGTCAGGCATACGTGCTACCCTGTGGAACTCCTGTATGTTTGCTGTGCACTCCGCCGGTGTGCTGGGGAAATGGATGTACTCTGCAGCATGTGGCAGCAGTGTGCTGAGGAATTGGGTGAGGTGGCGTGATGTGACCAACTGGGTTATGCCTGTGGTGTCCCCAGTTGGTCTCTGGAAGGTACCCATGGCGAGCAAGCACATGCAAGCTGTCACTTTCATCTCCACTGACAGAGCATGGCTCTGTCGTGTAGGTGCCTGCATCACATCACTGCACAGCTCACAGAGCCACCTCAGAATTGCCCAATTCAGGTGGTACTGGCCCACGATCTCCGTATCACTATACAGCTCGAAGGTGGTGCGGGCTCGGTACTGCCTGTTGGGGGCATACGGCCGACGGGCCCTTCCACGGCTGTGCCCCCCTGCTGCCCACCTTCTCACCCCCTCATTACTGCCTCCATCTGGATGGTGGCACTGGCCATGTCCCTGGCTTGTGTTCACCCCCCCGGCAGCTGTTTCTGTGTTCCCCCGCTGTCCTGGCTGCTACTTCCCCTGCACTGGGAACACCTGACTGTGCTGGCCTCACTGCTGTGTGGCAAGTACTTCCCCCTTCTGCACTGTGGCTCCCCACACCTTCCCCTGAGCCTGTGGGTTCCAGGTGCCTTTTCCTGGCCTTCCCTGTGTGTCCCTGCTGCCCAGTTTCTCTTGCTAGAGTTCAGCCTCATGTGCCTTCCCTGTAGCGTTCTTGCACATCTCCCTTGCACCTTTTTATTTTGGCTCATTTCCGCTATGGCGCAACTTCTGCTTGCTCCCCTATTACGCATGGCACATGTTGTTGAATATCGCACTGCGCCATTTATGTATGGTTCCTCCCCCTTCAGTTGCACATACATTCATTATCATTGCGCTGTTGCTCAGCGTGATTTGGGGGGCGCAACTGCCTCCCGCTGAATATCGCAGAATGGTGCATTTTCGGACTTGCGCTGGTGCAACCCTATTGCGCATGGCACAACTCTTTTGAATATCTGGGCCCCAGTACTTTATGGGGCAGAAATTTGGTGATTTGGTGATTTTTCTAAATTAGAATGTATTTTGAATAAATTCTATAAAAAAATTGGGGTCTTTCTGTTGGGATGCCATCAGCAATTGTTAGGGCAGAACTGGGCCAATACCAACTGGAATGTGAAATAAAAACAAGACAAATGACCTATTGGTTAAAAGTGTATAACATGAGTAATCAAAAGTTTCCTAGACTATGTATGGTGGAGGCAATGAAGTATAGCAAATACTATAGGTTATTTCCAAGTATGGAAATAGTGGAGCAAATAATAAAACCAATGGGGCTGTTAGAGATTATTATGGAAAGTATGATTTGCCCAGTAGATATAATTAAATTAAGAATTAAAGATAGGGTTAGAGATTATTATACACAATTGGATTTGGCACTGTGTGAACAATATAACGTGAATAAATGGATGACTAAAACCAAAAGGTCACACAAACTAGAATTTTACTTGAGAGCTAAAATCTATCCTGAGTTTAGGAAATTATTAACCTGAGCGAGATTCGAGAGTATTACAACAAATTGAAAATTTAATTTATATAGTAAAGAGAAAATAATGGGGGATATACTATGCAAATGTGGAACAGATAAAGATACACTTAGACATCTATTAATAATATGCCCTCTATATGAGAGAGATAGAAGGAAAATTTTGGGTGAGATTTTGAGAAAACTTGAGTTAAATCCAGAAATTATGTTAAATATCTGGTTAAAATCTCATAATCTGAAAATACTACTTGCTGTGTCCTCCTTTTTAAAAATAATTGAGCAGAAAAATTGCATGTGAGAAACGTTTTAACTTAAGGGGTAGGCTAAGCTGCCTATAATTTGTCCAATATGTTAATATTTAAATACATTTAAAAATGTAGATATTACTAAGAAGAATGTAAAATTGAGGACTAATGTTATATGATGGATATTTTAACATGGAAATTATAAAGATGTGTATTTGATTGAATTTTAATCATGTATTTTAATTGTAATGACTTGAATAAGTCGATCAATAAATTACTACTACTACTACTACTTGCCACACTAGGTTTGCCACAGGTTACCACTCAAGATGCAAAAAATCTAATTAAAGAGGTGTCTATAGATGAAGTTTCGGTGGCAATCACCCAGTTAGCAGCCCACTCTGCTCCTGGTTCTGATGGCCTAGGATCAGGGGTCTATAAAGCATTCTGTGATGATTCAGCCCCTGTTCTTGTACTCCTATACAATTATGTCTTAAGCTCCGTAACCTATGCCCCCTCTATGCAAGAAGCTATATTGGTGGTGTTACACAAGAAAGGGCCTAGAAATATAATAGGTAATTGGTGTCCTCTTAGCCTACTCAGTACGGACCTGAAGATCCTGAGTAAAGTTTTACAAGCCAGACTAACAAAAGTAGCTCATTACCTTATTACCCCCTTCCCCCCCAGACCACGCAATACCAGGCAGGAAGCAGCAGGATAATCTTATAATTTTGAGGGAATTATTTTTTAGAGAGGAGACTGATCAGTTTCAAGGTTTTGTTCTTAGCTTAGATCAAGAAAAGGCTTTTGACAGGATATCACACAACTTTCTGTTTGCAGTATTGTCCACCTTTGTGGTACCTGACACATTTGTATTATGGATTAAGCATATGTATGAGGGCGCCACAATTTCCCCAATGTAAACAGATGGTATGGTAAGAAAATAAGGGTGAGGAGAGGAGTCAGGCAGGGATGCCCACTTAGTCCGCTGTTATATATCTACAGGATAGATATCCTGATCTGAATGTTAGTTGTAAATCATGATATTGTAGGAATAGTAGCAATTCCATATTCCCCCCCCCATAAAGTATTGGCATATGCAGATGATAAGGTGCTAACTGTAGCCCCCACCACCTCTGTCTTAGCCTTAGGTAACTTATTTCTTCAGTACTCTGAAATATCGGGGTCTAAAATAAATATAGACAAGCATTTGTCAATGGCGAATGTTTGTCGCACTGGCATTGGCAGTGGTGGAGCCAGAGATGCATAGCGCTTTGATTTTGTTAATGTGTCGTAAAAGGTGATATTGCACAGTGAGCACACTATTGTGCCACAGCTGTGGAAACGCGTTTTGGGCAGGCTGTGAAAAATGGCAGCTGGACTGTTGATAAGGAGGTGTGCAGAAATGCCAGTGGTGAAAATGTTGCATGAAAATATTGCAGATTGATGAAGTTACAAGGGTGCATGGAAACTGCGCAATGCACGCTTGCAGCACAGTCATTGTATGGACTTTCGGCACCAAATTTTCAACATAAGCATTTTAGGACATCTGCTCATGAGTAGTGTCACCGTCATTTCCTCAAACTGTCCCAAAAACTGATTTTGAACAGCGACCGTGCAATTCTGCACCGGACGTGCGAAAACACGTTTCAGCCAGCTGTACTGTTCATAAGGAGGCATGGAAAAATGCCAGTGATGAACAGCTGGAGTGAAACTATTACAAATTCACAAAGTCACAAGCGTGCATGCTAATTGCTCAACGCACGCTCATAAAACACTCATTTTTATTGACTTTCGTGCCCAAATTTTCAACAGAGGCATTTTAGGAAATCTGCTAATGAACGGTGCCACTGCCATTTTCATAATGTGTCTCGAACACGGGCTTTCCACAGCGACCGCGCTATTCTGCGCCGGAACTGCAAAAACAGATTTTGGTCAGGATGTGAAAAATGACAGCTGTACTGTTCATTAGGAGGTGCAGAACAATGGCACTGTTGAAAATCTGGAGTGAAAATATTGTAAGTTTGCAAACTTACAAGCGTGTGTGCAAACTGCACAATGCACGCTCGTAACACAGTCATTTTATGGAGTATTGTCACCAAATTTTCAACACAGGCATTTTAGGATCTCTGCTCATGAAAAGTGTCACTGTCATTTTTGCAATGTGTTCTGAACACTGATTTCACACAGCAACCGCGCTATTCTGACCGGAAGTACAAAAACACATTTTGGCCAGAATGTGAAAAATGACAGCTGTATGGGTCACAAGAAGGTGTGGTAAAATGCCAATGTTGAGAATCTGGCATGAAAATATTGCAAATTCACTAACTTACGAGCGTGCGTAGCAACTGCGCAACAAGTGCTCGTAAAACAGTAATTTGTGGGATTTTTCCCACCAAATTTGCAACATTGGCTTTTTGAGAGCCCCCCTCAAGAACAGTGGCACTGTCATTTCATTACTCAGCCCCAAAAGGCGATTCTGCGCAGTGACTTCAAAATCACCTTTTGGAACTGAATAACACCATGACAGTGTAAGAATTCATGAGGAGGGGTCCCAAAAACCCCATGTTGAAAATTTGGGGCCAAAATTCCCAAAAACGCCTGAGATATGCAGCAAAGTTGAAAACACCCTATTTATTCCATTATACAGCTTACCGGCATTTTTTCAGTTCGTGGTCGGCTTTGAAGAGTGCAGGCGTGTTCCCAGTCCACTGAAGATCGTTGCATCAGACTCGGAGGAAGTATGGGTGAGGGGGTGCAGGAAGGCAAGGTGTGCAGAGGGTGGGTGCGGGTTGGGGCAGGAGACTACGAGGGACCGTTTTTCGTTTACAGGTAAACAAAAAAATTAGATATCGTGGGACAGTTATCTTTTGGGGGAGATTTGTACGCAGAGGTGGGCTTCCAGCACACCACCTAACTGTTGGGGGGATTTGTAGATGATGGGGGATTGGGCACCCTCATCGGCACACAACACAGGCAGGGGATGTTATGCCGAAGGGGATTGGGCACCCCTGTCGGCACACAAAGCAAGCGGGGTGGCCGAGCCAAGGAGGATTGGGCACCCCCTTTGGTGTTTAACAATGGGGGATGATTTATGCTGATGGGGATTGGGGTCCCCTGTCAGCACATATGCAGAGGTAACCGACAGGGGAATTCGGCACCCCTGAAGACAGCAGTTTGGCGGCCAGTGTGCCGTCATGTGCACAATGTGGTGAGCATGTCAAGGGAAGGCCCGCTGCATCTGATGAGCTTTGCTTGGATTGCAGCAGACCTTTTCTTAGATGTGCTCGCCACATTATGTATGCATGGTGTGGCACCGGCATGCAGGCTGATTGGGGAATGAGGGACGCACCTACTGGTGCATGCCCTGCATTCGCCCAACAGCAACCACGCCTCCAAATCCCCACTGCCACAAGATGTTGGCTGTGCAAGCACACCATCATAAAAAAAGTAAAGGGGTCACTTCAGGATCCACCCCATTGCCCCCTACAGGTCATCTCGTGGGATCAAGATATCCAATCACCCCATCTCCGTGTTGGGAATAGAGTTTGGACCAGGGGATGTCTCTATACTAAACTGGGAGAAGAATATGCATAAAGCAGATAGAACGGTGCATAGCTAGAAATGCCAACAACTATCCAAGAAGAAAAGAGTGGTCTTAATTAAATCATTATTAGTCCCTGTGTTTTTGTACCTGAGTTATATATGCCTCCCTCCATTAGGGATCATCATAATAGGGTTATACAGTGTTTTTTTTTCAAGCCTTCTGGGGATCACATTTGAACCCAGTGAAAAGGGAGTATACATATCGCCCCATAGATAAAGGGTGTGTGGCCATGATTCACCCAGTGGCCTTTTATTTTAGTATTTTTTTTATCATGCATCCTTAGTCTTACTAAGAAACCAGGCATAATAACATGGAAGTATTTAGTGGAGTCATGGCCGGGACCTTGCCTACCTGCTTGGGAGAACAGCAAACCTAGGCTGTTGAATAGACAAACTTCCCTTCCACAATATGGGTTAGATGGCTTTAAAATGGTGATTAAATGGAATATTACTACCACTCTCCTTCTGACGTCAGCTAGGAAGACTATATATAACCTGATTTTACAGTCTGAATGTAAGTCTGAATAGAGTTTTCTGACAGTCCTGCAACACAGAAGGGTAAGGTACTCCAGCAGCTAAAGAATCCAAGAATCCCCCCCCTTTGCCTGGGATAGCATTTGGTTATGTAAGTTTGGAAGATTGAGTGTGAAAAGTAACAATAAGCACTAACAGCTTATAGAACGATACTGCCCCAGGGAAGCCTGTGGACAGACCGTAGAGATTCAACAACATGTAGTCTTGGAGTGTGCATATATAAAACCCTTTTGGTCATTTTTAGCAGAGACATGGAAAAAGCCTCTCTTTTTGACCCTGAATTATCAGACATTGGTTTATGGTCCTGTAGACAGTTCATTTGGAAAATATCATACAGATACAATATATATTATCTTTGTGATTATTAGATATTTTATTTGGCAGGCTCGGTGTATGTGGGTCTTGCAACAGAGACATGTCTCACATCTAGAACTCCTACAGAATATAAGGCAGACTATGAGTAGAACTTTACAGTTGGATGAGATGCGATTTTCTACTGAGAAACTTAAACACTTATGGCTTAACTGTGATTTATGGCGTAGCTAAAAACAGTGTAAGCATATAGGAATATGATGTATAATTTCATATATGTATGGATTGTTATTGATTTTCCTTTATAATTGTATATGATTGTAATGAAATCCAATCTTCAATAAAATTCCCGTACTCTTTTCGAGAAGTGCCATGGGATCTTTAACATCCACCTGAACTACCACCAGAACAGGGAGATGGAACCTCGGTTTAATGTCTCATACGAAAGACGGCACCTCAGGAGTGCAGCACCCCCCCTCATGCTGCACTACAGTGTCAATATTGGGATTTAACCCAAGTGTCTAGTGTGAGGATAGAGCTCACAGTCTTCTGATCTCCCAGCCTCAGAGCTGAATATGCTGCTTGCTGAGCCACTGACACCGCTAGATGGGTATTTAGTCCTTGGTTATTATCCCAGCATGATTCCTGCTGTATTCTGGTTACAATAGCCACCCTGCAGCTGGAACATAGAGGATGGGCCATGTTATAGTGTATACAGCTGGGAGTTGACAGTTTTATTTAATTATCGTATAGTGTATGATGGAATGTGGTTGTGGATGGAAATCCATCCCTAGACTATTCTTGTGCTGCAGTAGCTATGTCATTTTCTTTTTTTTTTAAAAGGAGAGGCACATTAAGCTGAAAGCTTGTTTACAGGTGTGACCTTTGAGCACAAGGAAGTTAAATGACTTGTTCAGGGTCACACAGTATGCAAGTGGGGGCTATGGGATTCAAACCCAGGTCTCCAGGTTTGCAGCTCAGAGTCTTAAACCACTGCACTATACTGCCTCCTTTGTTGTTGTGCTGCACTTGATATGTAGCTACTGTAGCACAAATTTGAACATCCCCACATGCTTGCCTCACAGAACCTGCAACTCTGATCGCCAACGTTGATACAAATAAAGAGCGTTGGCAATCATGAAATTCCTTTTTTTTTTTTTTTTTTTTAATGTTCAATGCCATGAGTGCCTAGACTCCTGCTGTTTTGTGTGGGAGACCATACACTATAAAAGACAAAGTATGGTCCACTATACACAACAAGCGTGTGTAGCCATCTCAAGGTTGCCATGGTGACTGAACTTCTTGAGCTTTGCTCTCGAGATTTAAATGGGTACCATGGCAACCTCTCAATGGCTACACATGCTTGATGTATATAGTGGACCATACATTATCCTCGGTTATATGATTACTCACCCTACCTTAGTCTACTGTCAAAATATTAATGGCTTGACTCGGTAAAGAGATCTAAAATTGTATCAACTGTTCAAAAATCACATCCAACATTTGTCCTACTTCAAGAGATCTTAACTATGGTAGCACTACTGACATATAATATATATATATATATATATATAGAGAGAGAGAGAGAGAGAGAGAGAGATCTATATATAGAGAGATATATAAAGGTAGTGCCACTATAGTTAGGGTTGAGTTCCCCATGTGAGTTAAATTTCAAGTGTTGCACCTTAATAACTTTGGCACCATATGATGGATTTACCTGAAATTTGGAATGCTCAGTGTGGGTCATAGACCTCTGGGACCTGCCAAGTTTTGTTATGGTCAGGGTGTATGGTTGTGGAGATACTGAGTACCACAAAATGCATACATTACGAGTTTTGAGCATTTCTTTGCTTGCGTCCCACAGCCCGCATGTTTTGCGTGGTCAGTCCAAATACCTCAGGGAACAAGCAGCTGGGGTTTCTGATGTGCCTTCAAATATTTTGTGAAAAATATTAAACGGTTCAAAGTTATTCAAAACACTGAATCCCATTATAGTTTATGGGAAGTTAAATGTTCAAAAGTGTCCCAAATGTAGTTTTTACTGTGGCAAATTACCCTTTACTTTCGTGATTGAGCCATTTTTTTAGTTGGTGGTCAGAGAAATGCTTGGCATTTAAATCTGGGACCCTCTAGGGACACAATTTTGTTGTGTTCACCTAGTCGAGCCCTGAGAATGCTAGCCATGTACTTTTTGAGGGGTGAAACACCCAGAAATAAGTTTTTAATTTTTGTAAAAGTAATGTTGCAAAGTACTTTCACATATGCAACACTTTGATGATTTAGTGTCATGGATCTGCGAAAGTACTTTGCGACACTATGCTCAAAAACAATAGGGAATCTTGCCACCATGCTGCAAAATTATGGTTTGGTCTTTTGGGCTAAAATTTGCAGGGAAGAAAGCCAAGATTTCACAGATGTGCCTTTCTGTGGTTCAGTGACAAAATATTAGAGGGCTGTAAAGTTATCACACGAATTTGATGATTTTTCCCATAGGATGACATTACCTCGCCTGCCACGCCTTTTGGGTCCCGATCCCGGTATGGTTCAAGATGTTGACTTTTCAAGAAAATGCTTAGTCCTCCACTAGGGCTAAGTACAAAACTAGCCTGGGAAGTCATTAATAAAATGAGATTTTAATGTTTTTTCTACATTGTGCGGTTTCTGAGATATAAGGAATTTAGTGTTCCAAGTGCTCATTTTCTGGGATAAGGGCATTATGATGGCTACATTCTTTCTATTCACTGTGCTTCTGAATGCACCTTTTGGGACAAAAGCATGTGTGTTTCATTACTGTTACTGTTATCATTTTATGCTACATTTTACTTGTGCCTCGCTATCATTTTGCTAACGCTAACATTTGTGTCAACATATGTGTTACCATTTGCATTGGCGCTTGAGTTTGCATTACTGTTTGCATTACTGTTTCCTTTTGTGTCACCCTTTTCATTATCATTTCTGTTTCTGTTAATGTAACCATTTGCATTTACACTTCTGTTACTGTTACCGTTAGCATTTGTGCTTGCATTTCCATTTCGTTTGAGTTACCATTTTCTTTTTGCATCACAGTTACCACTAACATTATCGTTACTGTTTGCATTTGTTCTTCGTCTCCATTTACGTTTGTGTTTACATTTGCATCACCGCTACCGTTATCATTACCATATCTGTTTACATTATCGTCACCATTTCCGTTTGCACTTGCATTAAAGCAACCATTTGTGTTTGCATATACTTTTGCATCATTGTTAGTGTTACGTAGCATTTGTGTTTGCATTACCATTTGTGTTTATTTTACCGTCACTGTTACCATTAGCATTTGTGCTTGCTTCTGTTTCCATTTGTGTTATTGTTTCTTTTGCATCACCATTACCATTAAGCGTTACTATTATTGTTTGCATTTGTACTTCTGTTTCTGTTGCCATTTCCATTTGCATTTCTGTTTGGGTCATCGTTGCTGTTATCGCTTCTGTTTGCTACTGATACTATTTTGTTTGCGTATGTGTTTTTGTTTTCATCACTGTTATCATTACCATTAGTGTTTGCATTAACTGTATCATTACTGTTTGTGTTTGCTTTTGCACTTGCATTTACATTACTGTTAATGTTTGTCTTACTGTTTGCACTTGTGTCACCATCACTGTTAGCTTTGATTTTCTGCTTATGCTACCATTTGCATTTGCGCCCATTATCATCAGCATTTGCTTTTTGTTACGGTTTGCATTTACATTTCTGCTTGCGTTAATGTTACTGTTTGCATTATTGCTTCCATTTATGTCACTGTTGGCGTTTCTGTTTGCATTTGCACTTAAATGTCAAAATTTTTGGTGACTATAGCTTTGCACCTGTTGAACGGATTTGTGTGACATTTGCAATACTTGGTCTACTATGGTATTTCTGTGCATTTACCAATTTTCATTTGACATCTGCATACGTTCTTTGGACAATGAAGTGCCAAAATTTATTTTTCAGCACTCGTGATGCTGTTTTAACCTACTACTGCTCTGCAAACCGCTGAAGAGATTTGGATAAGATTTGATATAGATGAAGTGGTATGGTTCATCTATTAATTTACCAATTCCTATTCCACTGGTAGATATGGCTTTTGCACACTGAAGTGCAGAAAATACAGTTTTTCCTATTTTTTGCACTATTTTGCATGATGCGAGTGCTGCCAGTGTGTGGTTTATTGGTCTGAAACTTGGCAGGTAGAAGAACCTTTGCTAAAGGAATATGACAGTTATTGTTTGGTGAAAAATGCTGTGATGTACCAGAGTTATTGCCATTTAAAGTTGGGCCCTTGGTTAAAGATTTTCAGCTGC
Organism: Neoceratodus forsteri; assembly: GCA_016271365.2. Taxonomy (NCBI): domain Eukaryota; kingdom Metazoa; phylum Chordata; order Ceratodontiformes; family Ceratodontidae; genus Neoceratodus; species Neoceratodus forsteri. The sequence continues at coordinate 244,798,602 of CM028130.1, forward strand.
CGGTCCGCCATTTTAGTGCATTTTCACTGAGATTTCTGCCATTTTGTGGTGGAAGTCTTCTAAAGGTGCAGAAATGTAAAATTGAATATCTCTGGAACAGTCTGGTCTTTCACATGAAATTTGGAGGCTGTTAGTGGATGTCATGGAGATGAGCATTTCGCTGTCTACATGTTGGGAAAATAAATTGCTGTAGACAAACTGCATGACACAGTTACCATTTTGTGCATAGCATTCTGCATGGTGCTACTGGCTTGAAATTTAAAGTGTAGGTAGACCTACTGGTACAGATGTGTCTTGCAGTGGTTTGGTGTGTAAACATTAACAGGTGCAGAATTATACCACTCAAACAAATGAAAATTTGGTTCATTCCACTTCAATAACTTTTGAAATGAGTTGTTTGGCATTTGGACTGTAGAAAGATTTCAAATACATCTTTGAGTGTGACAATGTTTGGGTCACTGGCAGTTACAGTTGCTGAATTGTGCCTGTAAAGTTGTTTGCTTGTGGTGCTGTGCCACCATTGAGTGGATGTTCCATTCACACAATTCTGGATACATGGCATGCTATGGTACATATCTTATTTTACCAATTTTGGTTCTGTTGGATATATGTTCTTGTGTAGCTATGGCAAACATGTTCTTTTGGCAGTCCTGCAAAGTTTTCCGTGTGACACTGTGCAATTGTTGAACAGATTCAGAAAACATTTGTTATTCATGTTGTGCTATGGTACATGTCTTCATTTACCAATTTTCTTGTCAGTCGGTCATCCAGTTTTGTGCAGCAAAGTGACAAATTACATGGTGGGAGCACGGTGCCAGAAGGGCCTCTCACCCCACCACCATATACCATTCACTATTTATTGTGCACATTCTCAAAAAAAGGAAATTCATGGCAAAACATTTAATGCAGCAGTTAAGGTTGTTCCACAGCCACAAAGTGTGGAAATTCCATGTTGGGGTTGAAAACTCTACTGCACTTCCGCACCACCACCATCACGCACACATACACACACACACATGCAAGTAGGGAAGGACCAAGGCAACACAACCAATCACACAAAACCAGAGGAAGTGTATACCTGTGTTACAGTAGCAAGTAAGTATGAAATCTAACTTCAGGTATCATACAGTATTTCCAAACTTGTTTCATGAGGTTAGTTCACCTAAAGGTGAAACATGGTGGCAGTAGTGAAAACTGTGTACCTTGCTATGCTTTCGACATATGGGCGTGTGAAAGGCATCGTGGTGCCGTAATATTAGTCTATGGAAAATTGCTCAATTTTGGAACAGTATAACTTTGTCATGCTTATGTATTTTAGCACCAATGCAGGAAAAGGCACATCTGTGGGACCAGGATTTACCACCTGCAAATTTCAGCCCAAAGCACCCAACCATTTGCTTGCAGGATGATGGCAAAGATGTGCAGTCATCTGGAGCATACTGCAAAATACTGTCACAAACATGAAAGTGTCACAAAAGGAATACACGACAGTGTCGCATTTGTGAAAGCATGCAAAATAGTAACAAAATACTTTGCAAACATAAAGTGTTGCAAATGCATAGCACAACACTGTAGCATTTGCAAAAGTGATTTTGAAAGTATTTCAGGAATGTGGAAAATCCTGTTTTGGTCTTGTGCACCTCAAAATGCCATATGTATAGTCTGTGTTATGTGTTGGTGGCAGCGTGTAGCCCAGCTGGCCAGTTGTCCATAGTGATATGTGGTGTGTGGAATGTTTGGGATCAGAGTTAGCAGTAATAACCCCATGCCACAGCCCGATGGGAGCATGGGTGTGTTTCATGGTTTAGATAATTGTATGTTATTTCTGTTACCTGCTGCTGGTTGTGTGTGATTGGTTGTGTTGCTTTGTCCTTCCCATACTTGCATGTATGAGTGTGTGTGGTGGGGGGTGCACAGTTAGGGTTTTCAACCATAACACCAAATTTCCTCACTTTGTCACTGTGTAACAACCCTAACTGACGCATTAAACAGAGCTTTTTGACATGAATATGTACATATATATATATATATATATATTTCTATGGAAAAACTTTATTAATGCATCATTTAGAATTAGTAAAAGTCAGTAAATAAGACCTCTAGAGTTATTGCCCCATCCCCCTTCATGGATTTGCTTTATATCCCAAGATTGACAGCTGTTGGGGTATCATTGGGGTTGTGAGATCTAAATGTCACCCCATTCCATCTGTAATCATATTCACAAGTCACAGTAAAGAAGAATGGGGTGACATTTTGGCCTCACAACCCCAATGACATCACTCCATCAGCTGTCAATCTTGGGATGATAGGGGTCCATGAGGGGGAATGGGGCAACTCTAAAGATCTCATTTCTGACTTTTTGTACTTTAACCATAAATGATGCATTAAAGTTTTTTGCATAGAATTTCCTTACTTTTGAGAAAGAATAGAAAAGTAGAATGTTACAAAGTTGGTGGGAGTGCAGGCCCTTTGGGCCCCATGATCCCATCAACTTGCAAATTCCTGCCTAAGATAACAGTACAAGTACTGAATATCACATGTATTGCTGGAGCGCATATGGGTGGTAGCATGGGGTCCACCACCTTGAAAGAAAGCAAAGTGTCAGTCATCAGAGTGGCATAATTCAACACCTGTTTACATGTCAGACACATAAACACTACAAATTTCCTCCATGGCAGTAATGCTGGGCACCCTACAAATGTGAAGCCAGTGTCACAATGCTAAATGCCACATGCAAAACACAAAGTGTGTCATGCAATATGGTTTCAGCAAATTAATTTTCCAACAGCTAAACACCATAATTCACATGGACAGCAGATCCCTCAACATGCTTCAAATTTCAATGTAAAAGACCAAACTGTTTCCAAGATATAAAATGTGAACATTTCAGATATTCATTCTTCACACTGGCAGAATTCCATGCTTATTACCACTGTACACACATAACAACTGAAAAGTACATCCATGGCAATAAGGCTAGCTACTCTAGTAATTTCAAGCCACTGCCACCATAGAAAACTCTGTCTGCAAAACATAAATGCAGAAGCGATATTGCTGCAAAAAATTTATTGTCCAGCACCTAAAGACTATAATTCACATCTACAAGACATACCATCACCATCCTACAAATTTCAAATTAAAAGACCAAACTGTTTCTGAGATATTTAATTTGAAAAATTGTAAAATTTTGCTATTTGGTCCCTCCAAATCTGGCCATCTAGTCCCTCCTCACGATCACAGATTGCAATCAAAGAATCTCATGATTAAAGAATTTGCAGGCTCATGATCAAAGAATAAAAATGTTAAAACTCAATTTTAGAAAAAATACATGAAACCACAGCTTAGACTCGAAAGAACGAAGGCCCCTGAACAGCTCCCACCCAGGTGCCTTTTGAAGTCACCCCATGCTGAGAAAATTACATTTTCATGTGGCCATCTAGTTGTGTCCTCACGATCAAAGATCATGGTGAAAGAATCTCACAATCAAAGCATTTGCAGGGTCATGATCAAACAATAAAAAATGTTAAAAGTCAATTTTAGGCAGAAATACATGTAACCACAGCCATGCTTTCGAAAGAACAAAGCCCTGTGCAAAACACACCCTCATTTAGCTTAATAAGGCACCCCTGAGCTGATAAAATTGATTTTTTCAAGCAGCCATCTAGTCACATCCTCGCGATCAAAGATCTCGCCAAATAATCTCGCGATCAAAGAATTTGCAGGCTCGCAGTCAAAGATCTTTAGTGAGCCACGATCAAAGAATAAAAAGTTAAAAACTCTATTTTTTGACCATTGTGAAAGAAACCACATGCATGGCTTGATAGAAGGAAGACCCTGAGTAAAACCCATCATAGTTTCACCTAAGAAGTCCCCCAGGTCAAGATATTTGAATTTTTCTAACTGCAAAGTGAAAACAGATGGCGGCGTCACAATCAAAGAATTCTTGCAATCAAAGATTCCTTGATCGCAAGCCTGCAAATTCTATGATCGTGAGGCAGGACTAGATAGTCAAAACCCCATTCTTCTTTTGCAAAATAACTGTATAAATTTTCCATTGACTTATAATGGGAAATTAAAAGTTTAATAACTTACGAATAAATTAATATTTTTCACCAAATGAAAAGTGGCATATTCCTTATCACAAGCTCTTTCAGATGAACCATGTCACAGAGCAGCACGCACATGGCTATACAGTGCCATGGATGAAATCAAAAACTGCCCACATAACTGTGGAAAGTGCATTTTCAGCATTTTGCCGCGCAACAACCATAAGTCTGACTAAAATAAAATTTGGGAGATCAAGAGATCTACCATGCCCCACTGTGCATAACAAATTTCATGCAAATCTGTTGACTGGGTCCAAAGTTATTAATATGCAAAATTTTGACTTTAACATAAAAGTGGCTTAATAACCTAAATATAGTGGCATGACCACGCCCCTATAATATATTCCATGTCTGAGCATGTTGACATGATTCAGTAAATGAGAACGGGGTGAGATTTAGGCATCATGGCTCCAATGACACACCCTGGCATTTGTCAGACTGTGGAGGATCAGGCTGGCATGTGTGAGGGGGTAAGGGTTCAACCCTAATGTCTCATTTCCTGACTTTTTTGCTTTAACCCTAAATGAAGCATTAACACAGTTTTTGCATAGAATTTCCTTACTTTTTGAAAAAGTGTAATGAGTAGAAAAACACGTATTGGTGGAGTGCGGAGCCCAGCTCCACCAAGTTGTCTATTTCTGCACAACAATATGCATCTGGGCCCACGCCCCCACTTACATAAAGCTATGGAGTCATGCGGCAGCACTACAGGGCACCAAACCCTTGCAACAGTAACTTGCGATATCTTGGGAACCTTAAGAGCTAGAAAAAAATCTCATCATTGTAACCATGACAGCAAGTATTTCACATATCATCGAAATGACTGTACCCATGTCTCACACGCTTTGAGATATGGGTACCGAAAAGCACTGGACAGGCACATTTTCAACCATTGTGACAGTCATTTCACAATATATCATGAACCATGCAACGTACAAACAAAATTCCACTGCAGGCAATCAACAATTTCAAATCTTTTTCATCAGTTAGCTCACCTTTGGGTGTGCTACACCACCCTAGCGGAAAGTCTGTATCTCGCTCCTTTACAAGATAATGGCACTGAAAGTCATTTCATAATATCTCATGAACCATGCAATGTACGAATAACATTCCACTGCAGGCTTACTCAACAATTTCAAATCTTTTTCCAGGCTAGCTCACCTTCAGGTGAGCTCATCCAGTCCTACAGAAAGTTTGTATCTCAATTCCTTTCCAAAATAATGGTGCCGAAAGTCATGACACAGACTGCAATGTAATCCTATGGGAAAAATGTAAATTACATCATTGAATATCTCTGCAACAAATTATTTTCCCAACACCTAAACAGCATAGTTCACATCTTTATGATATCCCCTCAACACCCTGCAAATTTCAAGTAAAAGACCAAACTGTTATTGAAATATGGTCATCCCAATTTGGGCTATTTGGTCTTTTTCATTAATATTCCAAAATACATGTACGTTTTCCCATAGGATATAATGGGCATTTCAAATTGTAATAACTTTTGAACAGATTAATATTTTTTCACCAAATAAAACATGGTATGTTCCTTGGTCCATGCTCTTTTATGTCCCAGGAATCAGATTAATAGCCCACATGGTGTCAGTGCAGCACCACAGACAAAAATACCCAAAAGTGGCAAAAGTGCATTTTTGGCACTTCACGGCATAAGACCCATATATCTCACTGAAATGCAATTTAGTAAATCAAGAGATCTACCACACTGAACTGTGCATTTCAAATTTTGTGCAAATCTGTTGAATGGTTGTGAAGTTATTAACATGCAAAATGTGAGGTTTAACATTAAAAGTGCCTACCACAATGCAAAATGCTATACACAAAATGTAAAGTGTGTCACACAATATCTCTGCAGCAGCTTAATTTTCCAACACCTTAATACCATAATTCACATGTACAGTACATCCCCTCAACACCCTGCAAATTTCAATTTAAAAGACCAAACCCTGTCCGAGATAAAACATTTTAAATTTTGAGATTTTCATTGGTCAGAGTGGCAGAGTTCCACACCTGTTTACATTTTACACACCTAATGTCTGAAAAGTACATCCATCGCATTAAGGCTAGCTACCCTATAAATTTCAAGCCACTACCACAATGCAAAACGCTGTCTGGAAAACGAAATGTGGCATACGTCAGATCTCCACAATGAATGCATTTTCTGACACCTAAGCACCATAATTCACATTTACAGGACATCCTGTCAGCATCCTCCAAATTTCAAGTTAAAAGACCAAACCATTTTTAAGATATTTAATTTTAAAGTTGTTAAAAGTGGGCTATCTAGTCCCTCCAAATCTGGCCATCTAGTCCCTCCTCATGATCAAAGAATCATTGATCATGAGCCTGCAAATTCTTTGATCATGAGGAAGGACCAGATGGCCAAAACCCATTCTTTTGTTCGCAAAATAACCATATAAATTTCCATTGACTTATAATGGGAACTTAAAAGTGCTATAACTTTTGAATACTTCAATATTTTTCACCAAATGAAAGTGGCATGTTTGGCCAGTGACGGCTCTTTCAAATGACCTATGTCACAGAGCAGCACACCACACAATGGCCATGCAGCGCATGGACAATATTCCAAAACTGCCTCCAAAATGGATAATTTCGCATTTTTCAGTGTGTTGCTGCACAATGACTGTAAGTCTGACCAAAACAACATTTAACAGATCAAGAGATCTACCATGCCCCACCATGTCTACAAAATTTCAGGCAAATCGTTGAATGGGTCCAAAGTTATTAACACCCAAATATTTGACTTTAGTATGCAAGTGACCGCTGAACCCTAAATATAGTGGTGCAACTGTGCCACTATAATATATATATATATATATATATATATATATATATTCATGGCAAAAATGTTATTAATGCATCAGTTAGGGTTGAAGCAACAAATGTAGGGAAATGAGGCATGAGGGTTGACACCCCTAACACCCTCCACCATACCATCCACTCCACCCCAACACTACACAGAGTAACAGGTGATGATGTGTGCCTTGGGGTCATTGGCCCAAATGTTCACCCCATTCCATGTGTAAGAAAGCTGACCTGGTACAGTATAGGAGAATGGGTAGAGTTAAGCTTACATGACCCCAAGGCACACACCATCGCTTGTTGGACTTTGGAGGGGTGGTAGGTTGGGGTGTTAGTGTCAACCTAATGCCTCATTTACCTGTACTTTTGTCACTTCAACCCAAATTGATGCATTAATGAAATTCTCGCAATTAATTTTCTTACTTTTTATTTTACCTGCAATATTCATGCATTTCACAAAATATTTACTGTGCACAAAATGCAAAATTTCACCTGACAATTGTGAAATTTCGCTCCCAAAATTGTGAAATTTCATCTGAAAATTGCAAAATGTCACCTGAAAATTTCCAAATTTCTCATTTCACTGTGAAATTTCACCATTTGCAGATGACATTTTGCAATTTGTTGGTGAAATTTCGACAATTTATAGGTGAAATTTCACATTTAAGCACCAGCAAAATATTTCACAAAATGCACAAATTGCACTAAGTCTTTTATGAGTCCAAGAAATAAAAGTGTTTACCATTTAATTAACAGGCACTTGAATTGGGCAAATGGGTTGGCAGCATTCAGCATGAGATCACTGCAGCAGAGTGTTCTAAACTAGCATGCCACCTTTTAAGCCTTTGCTTCTGCAGATTTTGTATATCCCCATTTGTAAAAATCAATTCAGACTGGATACATTTCATAATTGCTCCTTCCCAGCTCTCTGTTGCAGTGCAAGCAGTTGTGGCATGGAATGGTACAGGTTTTGTGCAATGCTTTGTGCTTGGTATTTTGACAAGATTGAGGGAAAGGAAAGGAAAGTAGACCCACTGGTGCCATTCTGAGATTAACAGAGCTTGTGAAGAAACAAAACAGAGTTTTGCCCTACATGCAAGAGTACTGAAAACCTGAGAAACTGCAACACCAGCACATGCTGGCATGTAAAGAAATCAGGAAGTGCTGACAAAGGAAATCAAGATGTGCTTGATCATCCTAATAGTAAAATTGGCATATGCTTTAATATTCATTTTATTTTGCAAGTTCTCAGTGTTGTTGTAATGGTGACCTATCCCACTGGGTGGTAATATTTTTATTTCAGGTATAACATTCTCAATATTTGTAAGCCTATTTTTGTTTGTACAAAAGCATAGTTTCCTGTATTTAATATGTTTGCTCTGGCACCTGTGCTACATGCTGACCTTTCATATAAGTACAGTTAGATATTTTGTTTCTGAAAATAAGACACATACACAAGAATAGCCAAGCAATGTATAGAACAGTGGACATCAGTGTCGGAAGGGCTGGGCACAAAACAGGTTATGAAGGTCAGATAAACAGACTCAGGCTTGCATATTCCTTAATGATGCTTACGGCTATTATTAGTTCATGAAAAAAAATATTGCTAAGTTATAAAGTATTGTATTAAACTTTCCCTTTGTAACTGCCATCAATCATGCTTCAAGCTTCAGAATAACTTTTATAGTGCCATCAAATATAGTAACTTGTTTGGATGATATGCTGGTCAGACCTAAACTGTATGAGAAAGTGCTCCATGGTGGACTTGGCGTTTGCATGTATGACAACCATAATAAAACAAACCCTCCTAAATAAAGATAAGGAGAAAGTGTCAGAGCAGTATTGTGCATCTTAGTTTTCTGCTGTATCTGTGCACTGATTTGGGATTTGATAGACACAATGTTAATGACTTTTAAATAAAATAAAACTCATTATTATTAGTCCTGCATGTCTGTGAACATGTACTCTGTCTTTTGAGTATGAATTCAAAGTTGAATATAGAGTTAAAGGACTGTCACTTCAATGTAGATCTGTCCTTTGCCATGTGTACAGCAGTAATGGAGCATGTGAGAATGTCAGGGCTTCATCATGTTGTCAGCATAATTATTAGCAGCATTTGCAAAATCACAAATAGGATTGCATTAACCCTGTTATGTGCTGCATTCTCACATACATATACAAAGCTGTCCCTTCATCCTAAAACGAAGGTAAAAGTGAAAGACAAATGCCTTTTGAGGTGGTTTGAAATACTGATGTTACTGCCCGTTATGCTTTTATAAGCTTAAGCCTGTGTCAGATGTATTACTTCCTTTCAGTTATTGTATTTCTTTAGAAATTATGTATACACTATGCCATTACTGAAATTTGAAGTATTGTAAACAAAGTGGAAAATCTTTCAAAATATTACTTGTGAGGGTCAAGATTTAATTTGATTCTTTTCCATAGGTGTGAATTTTGGGTCATTTTATAGAACAAATTAGTTTAGTTTCCTCTTACTTCGCATCTGGTTATTAACAGATTATGTAGGTGCCCTCCTTGCCTATTTTCAAATTGACAAACTTGTTTTAGTACAATGTGCATGCAACTATTGTAACAGAAAATACAAATAAAATAGAAAAGTATTTTAATCAAGAGATGGTGCTGATGTTTCTTATGTTAAAGAAGTGCTGTAGTTTCCTTCACATTGATATGTACAACATACAGATTAAAAGCTATACAATCTAGTACAGACTTGACTGGCAGAGCCTGTTCTGAATGAAAAACTTTTGAATATATCTAATGGGCTAATTAAAAACTGCCAATGGATTCCTCAAAGGAGGAAAGTAAATATCTATCCATTATTTTCTGACATTTGATCATATGCTCTTGTCTAAGGCAATTCATAGAAGCAGGTTTTAAGTGTACCCAATGCACTGCACCAGATGTAAATTCAGCTGCTGCTTAGACATAGTATTTTTTTTTTTGCTTATTAACTAGACCGGCAGTACATTGGGGACCTGACTTCAATGCCATTGAAAAAACTTGGAATACACCATGCCCCATTTGCCTTTCTTTCTGGTGCATTTTCCAAGAAGCTACTAAGTCAGGAATGCAACAAACCTAACTTGCCTTCAGAGCTGCTGTCCCCAATTTGCAATATCACCATTCCATACCATTCAAGTGGTGCCCTCAGCAAGTGCTTGCCATGACCTTTCTGCTCTGTCCCTAAGAAGACACCCTCAACCTAAGCTATTTAAACCTTTTGCTGCTATTTCACTGACCAGGTACATCTTTTAGCACTACAACTGCTTGTAAATGAAAGCTGCAGTAACTGTGTCATCCAGCTAATTTGTGAACTGTGCCATTGCTCAACCTGAGTGCTTGTTACATCCTGCAGTTTTCTGAAGCTGATTCAGCTGTGAGGGGCAGCAGACAGCATCTACATCACACTGGGAGGAGGGGCAGATAGCTATTTAATTCAAGCATTACTACGCTGAAAATGTTAGTTGTTGCGGAGCGGAGTGGCGTGAGCACCACTAGAAGAGAAAAATTTACACTGCAACAGTCTTTGCTTTTCATTTTTAAAGTATAAATTGCATGTTTGATAATTCAGTTTGTTTTATTAGACTTTTAGCAGGTATGTATGCTGTTATCATGCGTGCTATACTGGCAGTTTTATTAGCAACACTGTGTATTGTGGGAAGGGATAACTCTAATGGGGACATTATGTTCCCATACAATTTGTAGGAAATGAGATCTTTCTTCCCAATGTATATGTAGAGAGGTTTGATTTGACTGAGAGCTTTGTTTTAGTATTAAATGAGGGCTGTGGGATTTACATGTGCGTGCACCTGAGATGTACTATAAACATACTAGAGATACACAAAATTGAAAATATATTCAAAAAAGAAGTTTATATGGATTAGAAAATTGATATTGATTAGTTTGCTGATCTCTGGTGATGTACATGTGAACCCCGGTCCTCAGTTGGGAAATGATTATTCTTTGGTTGATTTTGGGGAAGGAAAAATTGGGTTTTTACACCTAAATGTTAGAAGTGTGTTACCCAAATTGGATATAATAAGAACTCAAGTTGAAACATTTAAACCAGATGTATTAGCTTTAACAGAAACTTGGTTGTCATCTAAAATCAAAGATGTTGATGTATCCATAGAGAATTATATTGTTTTTAGGCAGGATAGACAAAAGGGGGGTTATGTTGTATTTAAATAACATACAGTAGATAAGGGTCAATTGAAACTTGCAAAACATTTCCAGATCAATTGGACTTGTTAATTGTACACATACAAGGAAATACAGGTCTCTTATTAAATATTATGGTCTGTTACAGACCCCCATCTGCTAAAAGTTTTGCATTACAAACTTTGTGTGATCATATTGCTCCTTTATAAATTGTGAGACAGTATTGCTTGGAGATTTTAATTGGAATATGTTAATTCCTCAATTAACGATTCTAAATCAGTTTGCAGCTCTTAATTTGCAGCAATTGATTACTATACCTACTCAACTGCATAAATCAAATAATGAAAAACATACTTTATTGGATTTAATATTTACAAATAGACCTGAAAGATATATATCAGCAGTTCATGAAAATGATGTGAGTGATCACTGTTACATTTCTTGTATTAGGACACTCAGATGGAGAAACGACAAACACAATTTAATTATGTAAGGATGTTTAATCATTTTAATGAACAGGCATACTTAAATGATGTGGCAAAATTCAATGGAATTTAATGTATACTTGCCCAGTTGTACACACAGCATGGCTTTTCTTTAAGTGGTCTCTTGTAGAAAGTTATAAATAAACATGCCCCACTTAAATTAAAAATGTAAATAAAAGGAAAAGAGTGCCTGGATAACACAAGAATTGAAGGATTTAATAAAAAATCAAAATTATGGCATATAGCTAAAACTACTAAGGAAATTAAAGATATCTTGGCATTTAAGGTCATTAGAAATAATTGTACTAAAAATATTAGGAAACAAAAAGGAAATATTATGAATATTATTTCTCCTTATCAGAAAAAATCCATGTGCACTATGGAAAGGCATAAATTTGATGAAGGGAAGTCAAGGTTCAGCTAACTCTACAACATCTTTGTCATTTGAAGGTAAACTTTGTGATGGATGTTGACAAGATAAATGTATTGAATTCCTTTTTGTCTCTGTTGGTGATGCATTTAATAAAATGCGTCCAGACTTGCTACTTCCTGTTTTGGATATTGATTTTGGTAGTGGACTTAAATGACCTGTGTTTTCATTTAGTCCAATTCAATTATATGATGTTAAAAAAACAGTTACAGACTTTAAATATTAGAAAAGGTCCTGGATGTGATGAGATCCCCACCCTTTTTTCTGAAATTGGCAGATGAATTATTAGCACCTCATCTTACACATATTTTTAATTTTTCCTTGGATAGTTGTGGAATTACCAATTGATCTGAAAACAGCTTTTGTTACTTCAGTATTTAAAGGGGGTGACCTATCGAACCCAGGATCTTATAGGCCAATTTCAGTATTACCAATATGTGCAAAACAGAAACATAGAAACATAGAAGTTGACGGCAGATAAGGACAGCAAGGCCCATCCAGTTTGCCCATTTCTTTTCTACCTTATAAATATGCCATCGGCCTTTGCCTGTCAGTGGTCTATCTATTCATACTCATTTGTATTGCTCCTTATGCCTATCCCATGCCTGTTTGAAGCCCTGCTCTGTATTCATAGCCACCACTTCTTGAGGTAGGCCATTCCATGCATCCACCACCCTTTCTGTGAAAAAGAATTTCATATTCCCCTTTAATCGGCCCCCTCTAATCTCATGCTGTGTCCTCTTGTCCTGCTATTTTCTTATATTTAAGCATGTTAGACTCTTTCACCTTGTTAATGCCCTTAAGGTGTTTGAATGCCTCGATCATATCACCTCTCCCTCCTTTGCTCAAGGGTATACATATTGAGATCTGTTAATCGGTCCTCATATGTCTTCCGATGCAGTCCTGCACCATTTTGTTTGCCCTTCTCAGGACTGCCTCAATTTGTTTAATGTCCTTGTGAAGGTGTGGCCTCAATACTGCATGCAGTGCTCCAGATGGGGCCTAACCAGTGTCTTATAATGAGAATTATTACCTCCCTTATAACTTCAGATACCCCTACTAATACACCCTAACACCCCCTAGCCTTACCTACTGCTTTAGAGGTCTGCTTGGATGATTTCAGGTAATCAGTGGTGATGATGATGCCCAAGTCTCTTTCTTCCTTTGTGACTGCTAGCAACTCCCTCCCAGCCTATAGGTGGCTTCAGGGTTTCTCTCCCTATATGCATGATCTTGCACTTCTTTACATTAAATCCCAGTTGCCACTCTTCTGACCATTTTGCTAGTTTATCCAGATCTCTTCTCATTCTGCCCACCCCATCTGGATCATCTACTCTGTTGCAGATCTTGGTGTCATCTGCAAACAGACAAGCCTTACCCTCTAGTCCATCTGCAAGGTCACTAATGAAGATGTTGAAGAGGACTGGCCCCAGGACTGATCCCTGAGGTACCCCACTTGTGACTTGCATCTCTTCTGACTGTATACCATTTTACCACCACTCTCTTTTTCTGCCCGCCAACCAGTTTGCCACCCAGTTGACCAACTTCTGACCCACCCTAAGCCTACCTAGCTTATGTATCAATCTTCTATGTGGAACAGTGTCAAAGGCTTTGCTGAATTCAGGTGGCGACATCAACTGCTCCCCTTGGTCCACCACTCTGGTTACCCAGTCAAAGAAATCTATGAGATTAATTTGACAGGACCTTCCTTTATAAACCCATGCTGTCTTGGATCCTGTGCCCCTATAGGATTCCAGGTGTTTGCACTATCCTTTCCTTAAGGAGTGCCTCCATAATCTTGCCCACTACTGAGGTAAGACTGACTGGTCTGTAGTTCCCTGCCTCTTCCTGCTACCACTTGTGGTGCGTGGATCACATGAGCCCTCTCCAGTCTTCTGGGACCTCTCCTGTGTTCAGAGACTCACTAAACAGTCTGCTAATCGCCTGCTAGTTCCACCTTTAGCTCCTTAAGTACTCTGGGATGTATGCCATCAGATCCCATTGCCTTGTCCACCCCTGAGCTTAGCAAGCTCTTGTAGGACCCTTTCTTTGTGAAAGGAGTAGTACTCACCTACCCCCCTGTGTCCATGGTGCTGAGCTAGGGCCCTGCCCTACCTTCTCTTCAGTAAATACTGAGCAAAAGTATCTATTTAGCATAGATGCTTACATGGTCCTCCTCCTCACATGCTCCTTTCTCCATTAGCTTAGCAATACCTCCTCTGGACTTTCTCCTTTCACTAATGTATCTATAGAAAGTCTTGTCACCTTCTTTTACTGTTCGTGCTATTGTTTCTCAGTTTGGGACTTTGCCTGCCTTACTGCCTTCCCTGCTTCCCTTAGGGCAGTTTGGTATGCCTCCCTATCTTCATCCCACTGTGTTCCCTTATATATTTCCTGAAGGCCAGCCTTTGGCTCTGACCTTTTCTGCTACTGTATTTGAGAACCAAAGTGGTTTCCTTCTTTCTTTGCACTTCCTTTCTGTCTAACACAATGGGATGTTGCTTCAAGCATTGCATCCTTAATGCCTGCCCACGTTGCCTGTACCCCTCACCTGTGTTTCTTTTTGCCAGGGCTAGCTTAACCTTGTTGGCCATCTTATCAAAGTCAGCCTCCTGAAGTCACATATTTTTGCCTTGGAATGGGATGATTTAGATGTAGTAGCCAATTGAACTATACCATGTGAAGGTCACTGGCCCCCAGGTGACCTTCTACCTGGAGATATGTGATCCCTTCCCTGTTAGTCAGTACTAGATCTAGGATAGCCCTTTCTCTTGTGGGTTGTTTTACCAGTTGTTTGAGGCCCTCCCCTGCAGGAATCCACTATGTCTCTAGTTCTGGCAGATGTTCCTGCTGGTATTGAACAATCTGTATCCGGCATGTTGAAGTCTCCCATTATCAGAACCTCCCTTTAGCTGTCATGTTTTGTATATCTTCTAACAGTAATGTGTCTATGTTCTCCCTGGTCTGGGGGCCTGTAGACGACCCCAGTTCTTATATGTCCCATTTCCTGTTTCCAGGGTGACCCACAGTTCTTCTGGCTCCTTATGTGTATTCTGAATTTCTGTAGCTTTGATATTTTCATTGACATACAGGCCACCTCCCCCTTTTTGCACTTCGTCTCTTCTGAACAATACATAGCCAGGTACTGACGTCTCCCAAGTGTGGTTACTGGTAAACCACGTCTCACTAATTGCTACTTTGTCCAGTTTAGCCTCTGACATTATTGCCTGCAGGTCTGGGATCTTATTTCCCAGGCTGTGAGCATTTGTGTATGTGATTTTCCATTGGTCAGATTCCGATGTGTTAGTTGTTGGGTGAGGTTTGGCATTACCCTGTGCATTGTATGGGAGACAAACCTTTTTCTTACCTGGTGATGCAAATGAACTGCAAACTTGCTGAATCCCTGTTTGACCACTAGCTGAGGGGGAGGGGTGTTCTTCCCATTCGATGTATGGGCTGCTGCACCCTCTCCCATTTGCTATTTTAAATATTCTGCAAAGACGCCAAACTTTGCCAAATGCACTGACTCCTCCTTAGTCAGATGCAGTCCATCAAATTTAAAGAACTGCTCCCAGAACTGTTGCCAGTTCCCTACAAATCTGTGTCCTTTTTCCTGGCACCAGCCCTTGAACCATGTGTTTAGCTCCCCATCTCCACTTTCGACCTTCTGTCCATCTGACCCCTCTCCCAGACTGGCAGGATCTCAGAGAAGGAGATGCTGGACGAATGGATGATAGTTTGTCACCCAGCCTGGTCAGGTGTTCCTTGGTCTCCACAACTGACTGGCTGGTGAGATCATTAGTCCCTATGTGTACTAGGACATCAATGTTTTCTCCTGCTTTGTGAACAATTTTATAATGCGGTCAGTGTCTCTCCATGCTGATGTACCTGAGAGACATCTGACCATTACCCTGGCTGGAGATGGATATCAACTTCCGAACCATGGAGTCTCCTATGATCAAAAGTTTTTTGGATTCCTTTTGCTTTTTTGTTTTGGTTCCTGATTTGGGTGAGTTTTGTTGTGCTAGCTCCAGTGCAGCAGTGTCCTGCTCTGCAGTGTCTTCTACCTCTTTGTTTGATTTCAGAGATAGAGGCAGATACCTGTTTGTAGTGTTTATATGGTTTTTGGAGGTAATATGTTGAGAGCAGAGAGTGATGGGGCACCTAATTTTGGCCTTTCCTAACCACCTGCCAACCTCCTGGTCCAACTACCCCGCGGCCTAGATTTTTCTGTTGGATGCTGGGAAATGGCAGGTGGTTCTTATAATGTATTTCTTCTGAATATGAAATTTGAGGCATGCATCTCTGCCCATGCAGCCTGGAGCTGAGCCCTAAGATCTCCAATGGCTCAGCATGTAGGACAGTGTCCTAAATCCTGTAAGACTGTCCTTCTGAAAATTGTTCCACAGTACCTGCAGTTAATGATATCCATTCCAGATAAGTTGCTGGGATTATAACCTAGTCAGAGTAATTAGAAGGAAAAAATGCAAGCAATGGTTTGATTGTGTTTTGTTTTTGTTTAACTTGTTATAACAAGTTAAATTACTAGTGCCCCTATAAATGAGCACACCTTGTGGATGCCCCACTGATCCACCCTTCCTGCTCTGCCACAGGAAATGTCACAACTGTGGTACCCTATAAAAGGAGTGTAGTGTGGGTGGTTGGGGATGGGGTGGTGGCTGGGCCCTTCCCTGCCAAAAGAAGAACCACAGATGAAAGAACAAGGAGGTAAGAGCAGAAACAATCAGTCAACAACAAATGCAGTAACCCTGAAAGCTTATTCTAATGTTAGATAAAACTGTAAAACCTGTAAAGCACCACCTGTAATAATTTCAGAGAAGATATACTCTGTAAGAAACACTTTGCTACAGCGAAAAATAAAGCAATGAAATGTTAGCAACAAACAGTAGCAATCCCTGTGAGTAAAAAATAAAACAACACCACACAGTAAATCTGCTTAGCCAAAGGATGTCTTAATCATTTTCCCTTGCTCTGGTAAGGTTCTCTACTCTGCCTTTCAAGCAGTCTTGGAAGGAAAGAGCTCAGGTGAAGCTAGGTGCCTTGGCCAGCAAACCAAGTCTTCTATCTCCAAGATATCAACTAACCTGACCTTTTAACCCTTCTTTCTTTTGGAAATTACTGACAGTTTGCCAGCTCCACCCCTCACATACACACCTAATCCTTTGGAAGAGCTGTGGAGGAAGCAAGTAGCTCCTTCAATGTGAGAAGGAGACTGAAATCACCTCTGAGACAACAAACCTTTTCAACAAAAAAAAACAAGAATAAAATAAAACAGTGTCAAACAGTAATTTTGCTTAGCCCAATGATAGAAATGTCACAAAATGTAAGCTCCATCTGTAATAATTTCAGAGAAGATATACCCTGTAAGAAACACTTTGCTACAGAGAAAATAAAGCAGTAACAGAAGATATACCTTTGCAAAGACAATTTGAATCAGAAGATTACAGCAGTAATCTGTTAGCACACACCTGTAGGCACACCTTGTAATAATGCAGAAGAATGTATACCAGCAACAAAAATACTTGAAAATCTTGTGAGTATTCAATTAACTAATTATCTTATTAAGTATAATATAATAACACATTTACAATCAGGATTTAGAAAGGCATAATACTACATATACAATTTTAAAAGTAGTTGATGACCTGTTGAATGCTTCTGACAAAACCAGGAAGTTCCATCATTATTTCTGGATTTGTCGAAGGTATCGACACAGTTCATTATATTATATTACTTAATCAGTTGAAAATGTTGATTAGATATTCCAGCATTAGGCTGGTTTCATAGCTATTTGATTTGGAGATTACAATCTGTTAAAATAGGAGGTATGTGTTCAACATCAGCTACCCTATTAAATGGGGTACCCTCAAGGGTCTGTGCTTGGCCCTTCCTTATTTTATTGTATATAAATGATTTACCAAATTATTGTTCACCTAAAACTTGCATACAACTTTATGGATGATACAATTTTGTACACCATGAGTGATGATGTGGATACGGCAATGGTTGTTTTGCAACAATATTTTAATAAAATACAGAGGGAACTTGTTAATTTGAGATTGCTACTGAATGAGAAAAACACAGTGGATGATGTTTGGTAGAAAAGATTTTAAAGATTCAACTATAAAGGAGCTTAGATCTTTATCAGCAATTGACATAGAAAGAGTAAATCCTATAAATATTTAGGAGTTATACTAGATAAAAATTGACTTTTGAATTGCATATAATGTCTATGTCAATGAGACTGAAGAGACTTCTGAGTTTCTTTTATAGGATAGAACTCTTTTAGTTTAAAGATTCGGAAATTATTGGTTTCGCCTTATTTGTACCAATATTAGATTATGGTGACATAATTTACAAAAATGCAAAAATCATTGCTGTGTTCCTTGGATGTTCTCTTTAATAGTGTTGAGATTTATAACAAATCTTCCTTTTAGAACTCATTGTTGTGTGCTATATCAAAATTCGGTCTTCTTTCTTATTTGATAGGAGAGATTATCATTGGAATTTACTTGTGTATATGTTTGTACAACTGTCATTGCCTATTTTTTGTTAAATATATTGCAAGTAAGAATACAGAGTCAATATAATTTAAGATCTTCTGTCTGGAAAGGTTTTATTAGATCTAGAACCAAAACAAAATTTGGTGATAAAGCAATTTCAAATTTAGTGCCTAAAACTTGGGAACTAATATCCAAAAGGTGGAAATGCACAGTATTGTTACCATTTAATCGTTTAAATCTTTTTAATGACTTTATATAGCAAACACTGTAATTGTTATGGATACATTATTGATATTTGGGTTTGTGTATAACTAAAATTAATCAATATTATATTGAAACTGAGATTAAGTATGTATGTTTGTTTATGTGATGTTATGTTAAATGTGGATTCAATTGCAAAAGAGATAATTTAATCTCAATTTGAAATCCAATAAAGTTTGAAAGTTTGAAAGTTGATGCATTGCTCAATTCCATGCATACTCTCAGTTTGAGTTTCACTGCCCTTAACCAGCATTTTGGTAGGGAAATGGAGGGTTGTTCTGCTCATGTTTCGCAGCTCCTTTGTCTAACTCTGTCCACAATCGGCACACTTTACAAAACACTTTGACAGTCTCCCACGCTGCCTGAAAGCATGGGGGCTCAGTAATTGTTTACTGCTTTGTTGCCAGGGCACCCTCAGTCTGCTATTCATTTTTTATTATTTATTTTAAACCTTTGTTTGCTAGTTAGCAATATGAGCCAAGGCCCTTTTCAAATGTGACCTGAGACCATAATAAATGCAGTCAATATGTTAAATACAAAACAATATACAGACAACAAATATGACATATAATGCAACATTAAAAACAATCTCAATTCAATGACTCTAGATAATGCTGTTTCAACAATACTTTAAAAGTATTATGACTAATAGTTTGTTGCAATAAGATTGGTATCATAGTCCAACATATGGGGTATTGTTAGAAAAAGCATGCATACCCAACTTCAATTTCGTCTTAGGAACAACTAATTTTAAGAAGCATTTCAATGTAGTACCTTCTCAGAGATTTTAAAATCCAGCAAAGAAAATAAAGGAGAAGATGAACCCAGAGCTAGAGTATTATGAATTAAACAATTTGAACTATACAGACAATATAAACCAGGTGGGAGCAAAGCTGATGAAGAATAAAGTGTCCAATAATGGGTCCAGAATGGCGCTTTCAAAACAAATCAACATATTGCCAGAAAAGTAGTTGTTAATAATAATAATAACTCAGTCATAGCTGAATTTTGAAATAAAGATGTATTATAATTTAACATTGATAATAGTATGTATTTGCTACAGCAAATCTAGCTTCTTTAGTCAACAAATTCTGTAATTTCAATAAAGCACCTAACCTTTGATTGACAGTTCTACATACTGTGCTTACATGTAAAGAATAGGATAAACTGAGATCCAAAAGTATCCCTAGATATCTAAACTGAAAAACTTGTACATGTACAAAACCTCCCTGGTATACAATTTCAAGTGGCATATTTCTATTAAATCTTTGTTTGGAAACCAAAGATCATGCTCTTTGTTGTTTTAATATTCACTAGAAGATGATTTTTTTAACCAGTGATCAAGGGCCTTAAAGTCTGAGTCAAACTGGCTTTTATTTCATCCTCTGAGAATGAACTACTAAAGAGAATGTCATCAGCGTACATCAAAACATCAGTACAGGCAGTGTATCAACAAATAAGGAAAATAGGAGATGCGATAGAACCCTGGGGCACTCCTACA
Organism: Neoceratodus forsteri; assembly: GCA_016271365.2. NCBI lineage: Eukaryota > Metazoa > Chordata > Ceratodontiformes > Ceratodontidae > Neoceratodus > Neoceratodus forsteri. The sequence continues at coordinate 244,818,932 of CM028130.1, forward strand.
TCCTTTGTTCTACTCCCAGACATTACTCCCTGGTAGCACAACTGCAGAGGATGATAAGCTAAGTAAATATCGAGCCACTGTAATGGAGAGTTACCAGTCTAATACGTTGAAACCCTCTGAGCAGCAGGCAATGATTAACAAGATCAAAAGCCTTGGACAGGTCCATGAACACAGCATTATTCCTTTCATGACTCTACCCATCAGGGTGTACCCAAAGCCAGTTTTTTTTTTGCCCTTTCCCAACATCAGGGTGGTAATATGCAGGACAAACTACAGGTAATCACTCTACTTGACAATCATCGCTTTACTAACGGTTTGCCAAGTGCAGTGTACATGTTATCCTTCTCTTTTCAAAATGCAGTTTATACTTTCAAGCAATCTGTTATACTTCAAGAAATATAGCCCTCCTGCCATTCACTCCTACTACATACATCTGGAATTTTTAGACGTGTGCACTCCTTTCCATCTGTCAAACTTAAAAACACAAACAAAATGACCTACCTTTCATCAAACTGAGAATCACCCTACTCTACAACTCACTTGTTTGTTTTCTCAGAATGGAAAACAGTCTGCAGTCCTAGGATGAGATCTCGAATCTTCAGTCTGACAAGACCATCTGGACTAATCATTCAAAGATAAAACTCTGATAGAATTATACTTTACTGTACTCCCATGTATGGAAAAAAGATCACAAGTATTCATCCAAATAAGAGGACAGGGGAAAATGAAATATGGCATTGCAGCTGCTGCATTGTTTGGTCAGTTGAACATTTCAGAGGGACACCGGTCAGGCAGTAAATTGTCCCCAAAAATGTATCTTCCTCATAACTTACATCCACCATATAAACAGTCTTCATATATATCGCATAAACATCTTTTAAACATGCTGTGTTTGGCTGCATAACACATTTAATCAGACCGCATCTTCTATATATATCCCATTTTAACAGGCTGCAGATCTACAGTATACCTCAAGTCCATCTTGGAGCAGGCAGTATTTTTTTCTGTATAAAGCTATACAATCCAGTTCAAACTTGGTTGGCGGAGCCTGCTCTGAATAACAATCTTCTAAATCTATCTAAGTGAGCTAATTAAAAAGGAAGAAGTAAACAAAAACACAGGGGCAGAGTACACAATGGGGGTACTAACAGCAACAAAAATGGAAAGGGACCTGAGGGTAGTCATATCAGATGACCTAAAGGTAGGCAAACAATGTGAGAAGGCAGTAAGGAGGGCTGTGGGGATATTGGGATGCATAAGGAGAGGCATCACCAGTAGAAAACAAGAAGTTGTTATCCCTCTGTACAGACAGTTGATGAGACCCCATCTGGAGCATTGCATGAAGTTCTGAAGACCCATCTCTCCAAGGACATAGACAGGATGGAGGGAGTCCAACGGAGGAAACTAAAATGGTGCAGGGTCTGCACCAGAAACCATATGAAGAGAGACTGAAGGAGATTAATATGTATACTCTGAGGAAAGTAGGAGAGGGGACATGATAGAAACTTTCAAGTACCTAAAGGAGGGTAGCATCTTTCAGAGAAAGAGATATGCATGAACAAGGGGCACAATTTAAAGCTAGAGGGGAATGGCTAATGGACAATGTGAGGATTTATTTTTCACATAAAGGGTAGTGAACACATGGAACAGCCTTCCAGAGGGGGTTGTAGGGTCAAAACAGTGGGGAATTCAAGAATGCATGAGACAGACATAAGGCATTTCTAGAGGGGGTGAAGAAGTAGGCTGTTCACTAACTAGGATCTGCAGCTTATCCAATAGATAGGGAACTGGTCAGACTAGATGGGCCAAGCAGTCTTTATCTGACATAGAAGTCTATGTTTCTATTTTAATATACATCCATTTTTTTTACCTTTGATTATATGTTCTTTTCTAAGGCAGTTCATCAAATAGGTTTTAAGTGTACTGCACCTGATCCTCTGCACCAGATGTAAAATCAGCTGCCACTAAAACAAAGCAGGTGTATACAAATGAGTACCTCTCATCAACTTCATGACAGGGAACAACATTCAGGATTTTTATTTATAAACCTACCAGAATAATATACACTGGCAAGTAACTCCTGGTGTTTATTTGACAGTGATGCTTCTGTGCATTAAAGAGGAGCTGCTTATTTTGTTTACACTTTCTGGCCTCCATTGGAATGTTTTTCCTGTGTCTCTGTAGTACCCCTAACCTTGCATTAAGTTTATTTATTTGACCAAAATGTTAACATTTCTTTCCCTTACTTGCAATACTGATACTCACTATTACTTGCGAGACTCCTCCACATAAGCATCATTTATATTTGAGGGTTAAGAATGAGAATCCATTCCCCTTTTGTCTGCAGTTGTTTCCAGGTGTAACCTGGGAAGAAATGGGGAGACAAAATATACAACATATAAGCAAAATATACAAAGTACTTTATATGTGGTAGAAAATGCAAGGCGCAGCAAAATATAATAGTTAAGCAATATGTACAATACAGTAAACAGTGTACAGTCTTACATCAGTAAAGCACAGATACAAGAACACTAAGGCTAAGAGTATCATGCCAAAATTAAAATGGCTAGAACATGAGCAGGAGGGGCAGCAAGAGGTTTGACATGGCACATGAGGAAAAAGACGGAAGGGATATGATGGTCCTAGTAATGAACTTCGTCCAGTACTTCCTCCCCTTTACACCTATTCATGCACTTACCATGTCCTTGTGGCTGTCCACGCATGTTTGAATCTATTTACTGTTTTTCCACACACCATGTCCTCCAGTACCCCATCAACTGAGCACTACCAGAATAGCATCACACTATACGTGCTAGTCTGGTAAGTGTTCAGAAGGATAGCGACTGGGGATTTACAGTGCTTGCTGTAAGTGCTCCCCGGTCACTGTCCATGGGACTGGTGCACTAAGGGCACCAGATCTGGGAAGCTGGCCAAGCTTCTCCCATGGTGTGGAGGGCTGGGGCATAGACCAGTTCAGTCCGCAGCATTGGATACCATAGTTCTTACCCTGATCTCCAAACAATTTTACACACTTCAGGACTTGTATTTTTTTTTACAGGGGCTATGGAAAAGGTATTCCATGGCCCCAGAAATTCTAAGTTGCCCTGCGATCTGCTCTCCCCAGAGTAGGAATACTTAAGTCTGGGGGCACATGGGGCAGAGCCCCTGCATTGGGGAGAACTGTGTCAGAGCACCCTGCAAAATAAAATTGGTGAGCATATTGATGTGCACACCATGCCAATGCTATTCTTTTCTTCACTAATCAGATCCAGTGCCCGTCCTTCTGAACAGCAGTCATTTCCATTTGTTCATGACTGTCTATGAAACGTCGTTGTGTACAGTCCTCATGAATCTACTCCCTACTAGCTTTTGAATTCCATCTTGTGCCTTTGTACTCTGGATGAACAATTCATGGTAATAATTTAAATTATCGACATTTGAAAACTGTAATGAGATTACTCTTTTATGATGTTGCAAAGACTCCAAGATTTTGTTTAAAAATAAATAGGTTTCTAGCACTACTGTTTCCAGAGGTAGCCACTTCAAAAGTTACTGTCTTTGGAAAAGGCAAACTTTGAAAACATTGGCGATAGAAACATTTATAATGATAAACCTATGTAAGTGTCAATATTTTAAGTTATCAATAATTGAAAACTGTCAATATTAGCCTTTATAATGTTGCACAAAGTTAAAGCTTTTATTTAAAATAAAATTAATTTCTAGCCCTAATAGTTCTACAGTTAACCTCTTGTAAAGATATTTCCTTGAGAAAGGATAACTTTAAAATGTTGGGTATAAAATTATTGATAGTTTAAATTATTGCTATTTGAAACTATATCAGTGCATTAACTAGGTCACCGTTGATGTCATGGTTACTACCTCTGGCTTGTGGAGCTGCACAAGGTTAAGGGGCCTGTGTTGATAAACACTAACTTGGAGGGTGTGTATATACTAGATTAAGATACACAGTTATAATTATACCTCCACCCAGAGTAAAGGTTTTGAAGATCTGGTCAGTATGGTACAATACCGAGATGCAATAGTTAGCAATCTCCCACTAGGCCAGGTTCTCCATGGATCCCGAATGCACTGGCAAGCCCCACACAGCATGCACTTAAAGCTCTTAAAGGAATAGCAACAGACAATGAATTCAAATAAAGCAGCAGCTTTATTTTATTTATTTATTTATTTGCTTTTGGTAACCAGGTAAACACACTAGACAGCTAGTGCCTATTTTCCGGTGTGACCGGGAGAATTACAAGGTATCCATGAAACAAATACAGAGTCAACGCTACTTAAGGCAGCAGACCTAAATGGGGATAAGGTTAACAGCAAGATAAGGTAGTTTATGCACAGTTGGCTTGTCTTCCAGTGCTCAACAAAGGCCCAGCTGTAACATAGATCCACACTTTTATGCACTACTCAGGCACAGCCAAAACAAACAGTCTCCTGGGCTGTATACTAAAAGCCCAAGCAGGAACAGCCCTCAAAACGTTGCCAGCCCCACACAACAGTGCATAATACAGTGTTGCAATCATGTTCTCCTGTACTGGCGGAGAACCCTCTCCTCACTTGTACCAGTGGTTTCAACCTTTAAATACTTCTAAGGGAGCTTCCAGGTACCCAGTTGTAAAATGGTGCAGGCCAGTTGTCATTACATATGATTGACTGGTAGTACATTTAAAAGAAATGAAATTGTCAGTGCATTCTGAACTGAAAATCCCCAAATCAAGGGCCTTCAAGTGTGGTATTTGTACTCCTGAATGCATGGTCAAGTTCTGTAATCAATTTCCAACTATATTGCTGGCTTCAGTACAAGGGCAATCCTGGGTTCATTCATGGTTCACTGTGGCATAGGCGCTCTAACTGCAATGGCTGATGAAGCCATTACTGGTGTGTCTTCTCTGGCTGGCGTCTGCCTTCTATTAGTGTCAGTTGAGTTTGATGTCAGTACTTGATGTCAGTCTTCAGCTGGTGCTGTTGCAGCCTCTGGAATACCTTGGATGCTGTTCAGAAGCTCTACATTCTCTCGAGCTGAAGGCAGAGGGTAGTGATGGGAATTTCTCCTCCTCTTTGATTCCCTGACCTGTTGAGTTCCACAGGGTTTGATCCTATCACCGATGTTTTTCACTGTGTACATGCTGCTTCTGGGCAGGCTCATCAGACAGTACAGCTTGAGCTTACTGTTATGCAGATGATATTCGCTGTACATGTCTTTCACACTAGGGACAATTGGTGCCACCGATGTGCTGAATAAATGCCTTGCTGAGATCCAGGACTGGATGAGCTCTAACTGGCTGAGACTTAACCCACAAGATGGAGGTATTGGTGATTGAGCGGGTCATGGGCATACTGGGGATGCCTCAGGGATGGCAACAGGCATGTTCCTGGGGTTGACCCCTTTGACCCTCCTGGGTGAGAAATCTGACAAGTTGACATTTGAAGCTCAGGTGTCGACTGTCATCAAAAGTGGGTTTTACCACTTAAGAAACATTGCCCAGATTAAACCCCTAATTCCGCACAAAGGTCTGCCATCACTGGTACATGCCTTTGTAACATCCATGTTTGACTACTGTAATGTTCTTTTCTTGGGGTCAGGAGACGGAACCTCCACCAGCTACAGCTGCAGAATGCAGCAGCTAGGCTGCTGGCAGGGCTTTAAAGGTCATGTCATGTGATCTCAGTCCTGCAGATTCTGCACTGGATGCTAGTCAGGAGGAAGGTTCTCTTCAAGATGTGCTTGCTCACCTACAAGGCCCTATATAGATTGGGCCCTGGCTACCTGTCAGATCTCCTTACCCCTGCTATCCTGGCCCACTCCCTTCATTCCTCCACTGAGGGCCTCCTGGCAGTTCCGACGACAAGGTTGAAAACCTTGGGTGATCACTCTTTGGGTGGCCAGCTAAGTCCTCTGGTACTTGCTGCCAAGATCTTTTGATGGAGGCTCCTAAGTTGGATGCTTTCAGGAGGGGTCTAAAGACTCACCTTTGTAGTCTAGCTTTCCTGCCAATGCTTTTAAACTTGATATATACATTTTTAATTATTTATGTGCTATGGTAATTGTTTATGTAAGATTGCTTTTAAATTTGCTCTGTCAAACTTTCTTTTATTGTAAGGTGTGCACATCCTCCTAGATTGGGCATCTAACAAATAATAAATTGATTTATTGATTGAATTGGGTAACATTCAGCATGTAACTACTTCTTGTTCAGGGTACAGTATTTCTGTTTCACACTTTTCTTTCTCTGGCAGATGCACAGTCTGTCACTGTCAGTAGCTTCAATTAGGTCACTCTCAACCTTGCTGTTGGATCCTTCCTACCTGTATTCAGATCTCTTCACAAGCTTGCAGCTACATTTCTCTGCCTAGGATAGTGAAGCGTGCAGTTAGATTTATCTCCCTAGGCTTTCAAGTCAATGATCATGTTCCTGTCACTGGATTTGAAAACCCAGGTGGGCTTCAGATGTGGTTATTCCAAGAAGCAACTCAGTATGGGATGCTCCTCTGGCCAGTGCCAGGCACAGAATGACATAGAGTTAGAACAGCCCTGCTGTTAATTGGTAGGAATTCAGCTTTTTGTTAGTCCCTGAGATTTCAGTCATGCAGAGCTGTGCTGGAAGTCCATAACTTAACCCACAATTAGATTTAAACTCATGTCAGAACTCAACAACAGTCCTCCTGTGTCCCAAGAGCTCCCTGTGGTTCCTCTTTAGGCTCAGTAGCATGATTAGCCAGTGGCACCACCCTTGACATTTGCTGATATGAAGATTGGGACAGGGTGAACCAAGATGGTGGAAGCCTGTGGTGACTGTAGACACTGAGCCCATATGTCTTTATTTAATATTTTAATATATCAATAAATACAGACTTTCTGACTATAATGTATCCAATGTATTTAGGAAATGAAATCTGGGGTCCAGTTATTACTGAAGCCTCCAATCTTGGTGACTACATATCAGTTGCTAAATGAATCCATGTATGGGACCCATTTATGTAGCACACTTATGCACTTATGTGTTTCAGTCAAGGACTTAAACAGAGCTCTGAGGAGATTTGAAACCAGTTCCTGTAACTGGCATGTGATTCCTAAATGTAGGAAGGAAAGCGAGAAATATCATGCAAATAAAACTGTTTAGAGGTGGGTCCATTCCTGCAAAATTATTTAAGTCTTTACCAAAAACATACTGTAAGTGTGTGCTACAAATTCCTAGGCCGGATATTCAGATGGGTGGTGCATGGCACAACACTGTTGCACCATCGCAACCCACTGATGTGCCACAGCACGATATTCAAATGGGGATTGTGCCTGGCACAGATCCCGATGCACCAGAGCACATCAGTAATGTATGCGAGCGCTGGGGGCATGCCCATGATACCTGCACATCCCAATATTCAGCCTGGGATGTGCTGAGCCATGCATGCAAGAACCCCACTTGCGCTGCACACAGGTGAGCCCAAAAAAGGAACAACTGGCTGGCCACTCAGCAGTGAGCTGCTGTATTGCAGGGTGCAACACAGCAGCTGCCAACTGTGGGTGGCCACCCGAGCTCTGGCTGCACCTCGTGGTGGTGCCCCCATGCCCAATCACAGGTATATGTAGAAATATATAAATGTCCCATATCCCTGGTGGTCCAGTGGACCTGGCAGCCCGATCACAGGCATAAGTCATAATGTAAATGTCCAATATCCCTGGTGGTCCAGTGGACAGCTTGCAGCCCGATTATGCGTGTCAGTAAAACATTAATGCCACAGCAACTGAACCCTTGTGGTCTAGTGGTATTCCTCCCCACCCATCCACTGAGCCCCAATGCCCCACGCCCCAGTCAGCGGTGGGTGGCAGCTCCCACCCGCTTGCCGCCCTGCTGCCCGCTGACTGACACCATATGGTAGGGCCAATGGGCGTGCAGCCCGTACCGTATTACACAGTCCAGATATGTGAATGGATGCTAATGGGGCTATAATGACATGCAAATGGCTGCATTTGTGCCTTGCATGCATTATAACCCCATTTGCATATGCACTATTGAATATCAGTGAATTGTTGCACCTAGCACAACTGAACTTGCGCTAGTGCATCCCCTGCTCCATTCTGCCACTTCCACTGGCGCAGTGCCACTGCACCATGCGCACTGCGGGTGGTCCGGTGCGTATATTCAGTGATGCTGGGCCATGGCACAGCTTCGCTGAATATCACCCTGTCAACACCCCCTGTAGCCTATTTGCATCTGTGCCAAGGCTTGCGCCACAGCCTTGTGCAGTCTGAATAGCCGTGCCCTAGGATACATTGAGTTCCATACATTGATACCTTATATTATATTGCCCAGACTCCACATTTAAAAAAATGTCTAGCCCTACCATATGCTATTCTAAGGATAATTTATTTCAAAATGTAACCCCAAGTGGGGCTTACCATGGTTATACAGGCTACAGTATTTTGCACTGCAGTCCCTCACAACCTCCTCAGCCTCATGTCCCCAGGAATATAGAAGCAAGGAACAGCATGGCACAGCAGCAGCCAGGAGCCCAGAGTGGGAGTGAAGGCCTGAATCCTTATGGGGAGGGGTTAAAATGGCTTCACAGATGCATGATGCACCTGTGTCTGCATCCACCCAACTGCATCTGAGCTGCCCTGCTGCTTTTCCAAAAGTTGCAGCTGTTGTGACAAAAAGTTATAATTTGCAGTAAAATGTTTTGCAAATGCAATTTGTATCTTTTTTTTTGCCACAATTGCTTTTTTGTTTGGACATAGAAACATAGATATTTGCAGAAAAGGACCCCTTGGCCCATCCAGTCTTCCCTTATCCCTCTCTTACTGTCTTAATGCCATGCCATTGTTTCTTTTTTTGTGTGTATTATTTGTTTATCTCCACTGCATCCTGATCAGCTTCTCCTTCAGGCCATTGCCAATGATCCTTCCCTCAGGACCCTGTTGCCAACCCCATGACCTCATATCACAGCCAGCCCAGGGTAACCCAACATATCCCTTCATTGGGTGGGTTCTCTCCTTCTGGGGAGAAAGTGCCTTTCAGCCAACCTTCTTGGCCCTGGGTGCTTTTGAGGTTGGGTCACCTTGTTCAGGGCTCTGTGGAGGTGAGGGTCCAGGCTGCCATCAACCAGTCGATCAGGGCACTATTTTCTTAATTTTCATCCTGGTTTCCTTTGTTGCGCTGCATCTGTACTCCTGGTCTCCACCAGGGCTGCTACAGAGTGAGGTGTCTCCCTAACCACCCCAGCAGAGGAGAACAGTACTCAGGATGCTCAGTCCTCTCCTCCTACTGCCAACCCCAGTGCCCAAGTCTATTCCCAAACTCAGGTCGCCGGCGTTGTTCGAGTGTGGCACCAGCACCTCAGCCATCTGTTCCACTGGGCTGGCCCCATTCTTTCTTTTTATTTAGCCCCATGTAGTTGTCCCATGCTCTCCTGAATTTGTTAACTGAATCTACCCCACCGACCACTGAAATGCAGATTTAGTTAGACTGCCTAACAGCTGGTCTAGCAGTATGAACAGACTTTTCTTTTGAAAATGGTGTCTTGAGTATCTCAGGCAGATCCTTTTTAATCATTGCCTTGATCTTCTGGGCTAGAGCCACTTGTCTGCCCTCTGATTGCAGTCCCATGATATGTGGCATCTGGGCTAGAACTAGGAATGGAGTACCATTAGATGCCATTGAAGTATTGTCTGAGCTAGGAAGGCAGCAGGGTTGGAAAAGAAGAAAGCATTTGTAGTGTAGGAGTGTAAGTGCTGCCATGCATGCAGGCAGCATTTCAGTGGAGCTGAAGTTCCACTCAAAAATTGGGCAATATGCCTACCTCCATAGTGGGTCCCAAACTTCAGGGCAGACAGCCAGGAACAAATGTCAGGAGCTCTATTATGCACAAAACAAAGAAATTTCCCATCCCCAGGACAGATGACAAAGCCAGGAACACAGTGCACAGCCAAAGTAACAAAATAAACACAGGAAGCTGCAGTCAATCGTGCAACATTCACAGGATTATCAGGCATTGAGTTTCACATGCTGTAAGACTGACCAAAATAACACAAGGTTAAGTCTTGTAGTGCCTTAAGAAGATGTAAGACAGGTTAACTTTGGAAATAATAGGGCTTGCTTGGAGTCACGTTGACATGGCTTTCTCCTGTCACTACATTTTGATGCAAGTCAGTATACATCAATACACTTTAATCACAACATAATGGTTATGTGTTAATTTATGGATATTGAGATATGCTGACACTAGAGGCAGGCAAAGTGGCCAAAATCCACCATACAGAGCAATTCGTGTATTAAGGTTGAATCCATGGATTAATCCACAATGCGGGCAGAATATTTCGCTTTCTAATTATGATCACAAAGTCCATTGGAAGCACTGATTTCACATTACTCCACCATTCCCCAACCACTTCTACACCAATTTTAATGTGAAGTGCATTGATTTCAATGTACTTCACATTACTTTGCTTGTTTGTGAGCCCTAAGGTGAATTTTTCTGTGATTCATGGGATTGTAGGTCACATGAGCTCTAGATTGTTCTGCACAGCCTCAGTTCTGTGTATTGTGTGTGTACAGTGGTAGCTGGAGACAGTTTGCTCTCAGAGCTCTGAGATTCAGACCCTCTTAAAACCATTCAAAAAGCCTTTTGGGGCCTTTTATTCCCTCAAAATTTAGTATAGTACACTGATTGTAGGAAACACTTCTATGCTCATATCATCGAGTGTTTATTGTTTTGTGTGAATTTTGAATGTTAATTTAAAACATTCAGTCTGTTTACTGACAGACACTGTTGAAGTGTGCTTGGGGAGAGGTGTATCTGTGCAGGTAGATTAACTGGGAGAAAGGCAGTCTTTCTAACTGTTACAGTTATATTTTTGTTGTGCAACTGTGTTCATGTACACAGTAATATTTTCAGTAATTTTTGACTTTTTGCTGATTGTTGTGGTGCAGTGCATAATTTCAGTTTGTTTAAAAGATTTGGTTATATTACTGAAGTTTTCAATTTGTTGCACATTTCCTGTAGTGTGTGTGTAAGTGTATGTGCAGCGCGTGCCATCAAGTCAGATGCATTTTATTATGCCACACAGAAATTGCAGCACTGTGAACCAGTTATCCATCTGCATTATTTTGTACTGCTTTGTGGTATATTGGTAATGGACTGTTACTGCAGTGCACTGCCGCCCTCTCCAACCAAAGCAAAAATATTCTTTATCAGTTTTGGATTTGTGAGCACTGGTTAAGGTGTTGTTGTGCCTTTGCATCTGCATCTCTTGAATGTGCAGCACAATATTAATCTGTGTGCGTTTGCATCTGTTTAGTGCCCAATCTCCATCTGCAAGCCACAGGTGTTGTTTTTGGATTTCATCCACCCCAAACTGAAAGTTCATAAATCTAAATTTGTTTCATATTTTCTTGGTGATCCCCAAAATGCCTGCAAAGAGACGTGCAAAGCAAAGCTGTTTCTGGCCATGGCACTGATGGCAGTGGCAAGATTGGCCATGGGCATGGTAGTACGCAGAAGTGCATAGCTGATGTCAGTAAAGGGATTTTCTGTCAATGTTTTTACAATGCAATCTGTTGCTTCACTGATAGTTGGAGAGATGATGTTGTCCCCACTGGTGGTGTTAGTGCAGTTGCTGCTGGCATGAGTATTGCTGCCCCACATTCCACTTCTGACCAGTTAACCATTTAAAAAAATATAGTTGAGTCTAAAGCTATGACTGACAGTGTAGATGATATTACACTCCCCAACATCCCATGTTAGTTGAACATGATTCTGATCCTGACAGTGATGACTCACAATGTCACATTTCCAGCACTGTTGAGGTCATGCCTTTGCTATCAATTTTTAAAAGTGTGGTACAAAATATAGGGTGATGATAATGATGCTGCAGTTGGAACATGTTCTCCACAGGTAAGCATCCAAGCTGAAATTGTGGATGTGGATGATGAATATGGTGATGATGTCAGTGACCCTGTTGGGAACTGGAGAAAAGAAAGTCAAGGTGGCAGTGTCTGGATCTGTGGGTGTTAAATCCCCTCAAAAATGTTTTGATGTAGCAGTTCCTGTTGATGATGATAACAATGACCCAGTAATAATCATAGGTAGTTGTGGTGGTCAGTCAGAGTCCAAGTGTGTCCAGAAGAGAAATCATGTAGTACATCCCCATTTCAGTGGTTAAAAACAGAGTCTAATATGCAGCATCAGGGACATGTTAAAAGTAGGGGACAACTCTGCCATTTTGGGCTCTCTCCTCTCAAACTGCATTCTGCAGTTTGGTAAGCAAAACAAAGAGAAGCTGCCCGACACTCACCCTCCAAGCAAGGGGTCAACTCTGCCCTTTTAGACTCTCTCCTCTCAAACAAACTGCATTCTGCAGTTTGGTAAGCAGAACAAAGAAGCTGTCTGATGCTCACCCTCCAAGCAGGACAACTCTGCCCTTCGGCTCTCTCCTTCAAACAAACTGCATTCTGCAGTTTAGTAAGCAGATGAAAGAGAAGATGCCCAATGCTCACCTCCAAGCAAGGGACAACTCTGCCCTTTTGGGCTCTCCTCTCAAACAAACTGCATTCTGCAATTTGGTAAGCAGAACAAAGAGAAGCTGCCCGACGCTTAACCTCCAAGCAAGGTAATGATTGTAACTCTGAATTTTGACATCTACCCCGGAGGAATATCACTTGCCCTTGTTTGCCAGTGTTTCTCATACTTTGTGCAGTAATCCAGAAGACTTCTAGGAACTGCTGCCAAGAAATTAATGCTAGGACTGACCTCTGCTTGACATGTTCTTGATTTCTCACTTTAAGTAATGTTTAGTCTGAGGTAGAGATTTCTTAAGAGTTGATTTAAGTTTTGAGAGAGGACTTAAGGTACTGTGATTTTGTATCTGCCCTGAGCGCTGTGCCCCTTCTCTTAGTGCTAACTTTTCCATTAGCAGATTATATCCTTTAGCCACTAGAAGGCCCAGTTATAAGCACACTTACCCAGTCCAACACAATATAGTTCCTGTCTCATTTCACTTATTGTGTGGTCAGTCATCATTATTCATGTCTTTGCCCTCCCTCTTCTACTGATTGATACAGATTTTTCCCATTTGCAGCTTATAGACTTTTCACCCACTAAAGGGTTTCCCCAACCATTCCAAAGCTGCTCTACATCTCCTTACTCTCTACTACTCCTGGCACTCTTCCTTTACTGCTCAGCTGCTATGGGTACCTACACTCCATTACTAAGTCTGCTCTTTCACCCCTTGGTACAGACCTCACACAGACTGGAGCACCTTTCCTCCACACTAGGCACCTCATCCCCAGACTACCCCACAGTGACTTGGCCTCCCCCACCCTCGACACACCCGTGACCTCCCAACACCCCCACCATGCCAACACCCCCACTCCTCCACCCTCCAAGGCCTGACCTGGACCCAGCTCTCCCTGCCATTCCCACCTCTCACTTTATCTACCCTATGTACCCTGATTCTAAATTCCTCAGCAGGTGTTGACCCAAGGGTCTCCATCGCCACTGCCACTAACCAGAATAATTACACTGCTATTATTATTATCTGGTAATGTACACCCAAACCCAGGACCTATTGCTTCCAGCCCTTCTAAACCCTGTACTGCAACTGGCCTCCGCTTGCATCCTTAGCCATTTGCAGTCTCCCTAAAGAAATCTGCTGCCCTCCAGTGCTGGGTCGTTCAACATCAACCTGACATAATTGCACTGGTAGAGACTTGGCTCCAAATCCACCCCTGACTCCATTATCACCTCCCTGGATATACCATCTACAGGAAGACTGAGTAGGCAAACACGGTGGTGGCTGTACCACTACTGGTATGGGACTCCTTAGAGGTCAGGTACTCCCAGCTCCCTAAACTTGATTATGGAGCCCAAGCCCTCATCTTAAAAATCACACCTGACCCTGTCCCAGGCCTTCTTTTTCCATGGTCTCTCCACGACACCTGAGGAATCAAAACCAAGTGGTCCAGTCCCTCATTGGCTATCTCACATCTCTCCTCACAAAGTGGAGCAAGTCATCCTAGGTGATCTCAATGATAACTGGCTTGCCTCCACTGCCTCCCATATAAGGGACTCCTTTGCTGCCCTGGATATGTCCCAGTTAGTCACCCAGCCCACCAGATTGAACCACTCTACTGGCACCAGCACTCTCCTAGATGTTGTTATATCTAACCACCCCTACAAAATCCGGGATGTAGTGTCCTCCCAACTCTTAGTGGTCACTCCCCAGTCCTCTGTCTCTGGTCATCCTCCACTCTGAAGCCAGTGTCCCAGGCCATGCTATGCTGCCGCTTCACCCGCAGCCTCAGAAAATTAAAACAATACCTAGCTCAGTTAGACTTGTCCCTATCCAGTGTGTCCCAACATTGACTCAGCTCTTGACCACTTCAGAAATGCCTTCCGTAAGGCTTGTTACCTTTTCACACCCTCACCAGGATCCGCTCCAAAAATGCAATGCCCCATGGTATCACCCACCCCTCCTCCAGAGACTCAAAAACAGAGATAATCTCTTCCACATTGCTGTAGAATCTGGAAAGGCATCTGACAGACATGCCTACAACACAGAATGCAATAGGTGCACTTGGGCCATTAGGCAGGTCAAGGTAGAGCACTACCAGACCACCCTCACTTCCACTTGGGGTTCAGCCCAGACCTTCTGGGATAATATGAAAGAGCCAAATGGAAGTCCCACTCCTCACCATCTCAGCTCCCCATCAATGGCAACCCCACCACAGATCCACTACTCATAGCCAATTGCCTTAACATTGCCTTCTCTGACCTAAGCTCGGTCCTCCCCAGCAGCTTCTTTGAACCATCCCACCTCACTCCCTCCGGTCCTGCATTACCCACCATTCTACCTGCACACCCTATCACCCCAAGAAGCCATATCACACCTGCTAAAAGCCTTAGGCAGCAATAACCCCAGCAGTGACCCTCGACTCCAGGATCCTCCGTATGGTCTTGGACGAAGTCCTAGTCCCCTAAATGACCTTCTAAACAGGTCTCTATCCTGGGTCAGTTTCAAGTGCTTGGAAAACTGCTGAAATCACACCCACACATAAGAGTGGGGACCAATCCACCCCAACAATTACCAGCCCATCTCCATCCTCCCCCACTCTAATGCCCTTGAAAGTGGTGTTGATCCAGCCTCTGAATACCTAACCAATTATGACATTATGTGCCCAGAGCAGCATGGTTTCTGCCCAGGACACAGTACAACCACGGCTCTCCTGGAATTCTTCCCAACACCTGCATGCTGCTCGACTCAGGCAGCTCTTGCAGGAGCAGTGTTCATTGACCTCCAAGGCCTTTGACACTGTATGTCATCCACTTCACTCAACTCTCTCCACCAACTTGGTTTCTCTGGTGGTCCCATTTCCTGGTTCTCTGGCTACCTCTCTGCTAGATCCCAGCGTGTTGAGATCAGCAGGTCCCTTTCCAGCACTCTTTCCATTCACTCCAAGGTCCCCAGGCTCCATCTTGTATCCAATACTTTTTAGTCTCTACCTCAACACCCGCCCCAGCTCATGTACTGGTAAAATGCTCCTCTACACTGACAATGCAGTCCCCATTGCCTCACATCCCAGTCCCACCTCCTCTAACTATCCCTCCAGCAAGCTTACAACCGTTGAAAGGTGGTTCAGAGACTGCAGACTGGTCATTAACCTAAAGAAAACCAAATCAATGCTCTTCTACCACCACCAAAATAAAGCTAAAATACCCCCTCTTTATTATCCCAGCACTCTGCACCCGCTAGAACAAGTGACCACATACAAGTACCTAGACATCACGCTCGATACTGCCCTCTCCTTCCACACCCACATTAATGCCCTGTCAGCTGCCATTAACTCTCGGATTGGCCTGCTATACCGCACAGGGACTGCCTGCCCTAGGTTGCTCCTCCAGCTGGCCATCTCTCTCCTCCTTGTCCCTCGAGATTATGGCTTGCCCATCTATGCTGCAGCTGATAACGCTGCCCTCCAAAATCCAACTCTCCATCAGTAATGCCTGTAGGCTCCTGACCGTGCCCCCAGCCGACCTCACACCTGCCTTCTCTATACAACCACCAGTCTTCTCAAATTTGAGGAGTGACTGCTCTACCAGACCTGCCCTCTCACTAAGAAATGTCTGCTAGGGACTTCCCAGGGGTCTTCACCTTCCTACAGCAACCATCTTCATCTGTCACCACCATGAGCTCTGTTAAGGCCACTTTCAAGGTGCCCAGAACCAAGACCTCCCCGTGCCAGAGATCCTTCCTCTACCAAGCCCCCACCTGGTTTAACTCCTCCCTAGCTGCATCTCCAACTTGCCAAAATTGGCTTCTTCAAACAGTCCTTTGGAACCATATCTTTAATATCCACTGTTGTAAGTGCAATTAACCTCCTGTTGTAACCTGTGGTTCCCACCCACCTTACCCCTGGCTCGACAACGCCCACTGGACAGCCTCTCCCTCCCACAGACCTACCCTTCCTTACTAGGTCCAAACAGGGATGTAACCCACTGTCTTCTCTGAGGACCTAATATATCCATGAGTGTAACTCACAATTTTGTAACATTATGTAACCTAAGTAACATACAAACTACTACATTATGTAACCTATGTATCTATGTCAAATGTTCCTTTACTGCACTTGCAATGTTATCCTCTGTTTTAATCTGCACTGTAATAACTGTCTTTATGTCTGCCCCACCTGCGATGAGGTGCCTTTGTAAATGAGTCTCTGACTCAAAGGTTGTAAACCCGATTTGTTATGAATAAATGAATAAATGAAAATCCCTTGTTTGGGAATTTTTTCTTCAAGATGCAAATGATGACTCAGTTGCATTCTGCCAGGTTGCCATGCATGTGTGAGTCGAGGTAAAAGGGGAGTCATCTGGGCATGGGGGGCGGCATACACATCTTAAGAACAGGCACATGGCACTGTGGACTAGGCACCAGAGGGCAGCTAATGCCATAGTGGGGCATTCACCCTCATCACCAACCTTATTGAGAATGTTATCCCTTCCATGAGTGTAAGACCAAGTAACAATATCTGTAGTAGCCTTGAAATAACACCAGAGGATTACTACAGGTATGATGAGGAGGACGATTATGATTTAGAAATCTTATCAAGTGGTGGTCAGACTAGCAGTAGTGGTGGTGGTCTATGCAGTATGTTTAGTGCAAATGGTACATTAACCCTGTGCTTAAAATGTGGAAAATAACTTAATTTGTGGACTTGTCACCTGTGCAGCCCTCTTCATCACATGTCTGCACCCCACCTCGGCCATTCACAGAGCAGAGCCATTTGGCACACCATGCAAAACAAGTAGCAATAAGTCAGCCCATGTTGCAGAGTGTTTTTGCCTATAACCTGAAGTACCCACCAATCATGAGGTGTCACGTGAACTTAATGCTGCTGTAGCTGAAATGGTGGCAGTTGATCTTTGTCCTTCTCCTTCATGGAGAATTCAGGATTCCAGTGGTTTGCAGCACGCCTGTCTGAAATGGAAAGTCCCAGGCAGGACATACTTTTCCACCCATGCTATCCCTGAGTTATACTGGACTGTGGATGACTCTGTAAGACATGCCCATCAACATTCCTCTTCACCATTCATCCATTTAAATATGGATATGTGGACAAGTGGCAAAATGCAGGGAGTTCTTATTTGTGTATTACTGCATATTGTGTTCAGGTGCCGGGGTTGTTTGTGCTGGTGGTAGTGGGAATAATCAGTGCAGTAAGGCAGACTGTCATGGTAGCAACCTTCAGGGAATTTGACATCATGCAATGCTTGCAGTGCTCATTGTAGCCTGTTCCCACACTGATGAAAAACATGCTGGACTTGCTACTGACCAAAATTGATGAGTGGCTGAACCTCCCATCCCTGAGAGCTGGATTTATAGTAGTAGTAGTAGTAAAAGTTTATTTTTATACTGGCAAAGATGATTTACATCACTGGGTCAAAGACCCTTTTCAAGATGGACCTGTTTACTTCAATTTAAAAGGTAAACATTTTACACAAAAGTCCAAAATCAACATTCAATATAATAATCATACAACATCATATAATTTTTACATATACCCCTATACAAGACACCATGTCAAACATTTATATTATATCATGGCTATAGTTCCTAAATTAGTAAGGAAAACCTTTATAAACAGTTCCTAAATATCATTGTTCTTTAAAAACGATATTTCATCCATTACACTTACATCTGATTGTCAATCCACTATCAATAGATTTCATAAAATGTTTAGATTTTGGATCTGCTTTCTTTCCAAATCAATTGAGGCCCAAAGATGTATAATTTTCATACAAAAGTCATTTCGCCATATTTATTATTAATTTTTGCATAATATATTTGCTCCCACATTTTTTCTTAAGTTATATTGATAGACATAGCTTAAATGTGGTTAAATGCATCATGATTGGTGGCTTTGTTTGTTCCTGCATGGCCCACTGTTTAAATCTGGTGGTCCAGGAGTTTATGCAGCACCTTGATGTAAAGGAAATGTTGACAGTTGCATGCTGTATCTGTTTACACTTTTCCACTCTGCAAAGGCCCATGACCAACTTCGCAGCTGTAAATCCAAAACATCCTCCTGCTTCACCACCTCAAGCTGGAATTTGTCACGCAGTTGAACTCAACTTTATACATGGCAGAGAGGTTGTATGAACAATTCAAAGCATTCTCTGAATATCTCATCATGCACACTAGCAGTGACATTCCAGGGCGCCCATGTCTGTCATGACCGAACAGTGGTGCCTCATGGACTCTCATAAAATTTTTGAGGCCTTTTGAACACACCACACAGGCAGTGAGTGGAGAGTCTGCCTCCATTAGCCAATCAATTCCACTGCTGTGGGTGCTGAGGCAGACTTTGCTGAATCCACAGCATAGCCTTGATGGTTCCAGAGACTGTGCCAGCAGTGTGTTACTGAAACACATGCTGACAGTATTTGATCACAATCGGCACATCTTGAGCATTCAGCAAAGTGACCTAATTCACAATAGCAATAATGCTGGACCCACAATACAACTGTGGAATTGTGTCACTACTGGAGGGAGGGCCTGAAAAGTTAAAATGTCAGTGGGCAACTAGTGCACTTGGTTCATGAGGCAGAGAAGTATGCATGCAAAGTCACCAAACCTCAGCAACATAACAAGGCTGAAGATCAGTGTGGAGTAGTACCAGGCACATCCTGTAAGGCAGCTGCAGTTCCAGGTGAACTGTTATCAAAACCAGTTGCCATTAACTCACTTTGGGGTGCTTTATGCCAAGTCAGGATTTTGACATCAATGGAGCAGGAGAACAGGATGATGAGTCAACCACCGGACTTCGTGCAGCACAGCGAATGGTTGACTCATATTTGGCTGAAAATAGGCATCTGTCAGTAATTGATGTTCCTCTTTATACTGGAGTGGAAAGGTTAGTGAATGGACAGAGTTGACCTCAGTGGCACTGAAGTACTGACCTGCCCACCCTTCAGTGTAAAATGTCGAGGGTTATTCAGTTCTACAGGTGCACTAGTTCAGTACTGTCATACAAACTCTCTCTCCTTCAAATGTCAGCATGCTAACATTCATAAAATGAATTGGGGCACATACCAACTCAAACTGCAACCTCTGTATTCATACCCCATTGTGGTCATGGTTATGGTGTGATGTGGGAGAAGCAGACCATCCTGGTGGCAGCGTGAAATGGTCTACCATTAAGGTAGATGATGAAATCATGGAGAAAGAATTCCTAGTTGGCACATTCAGACACTGATGACTGTGAGGGCAGCTTCCAGTATGATGATGATGATGAGGTTAATGTTGGTGGGTTTTAAGTTAACTGGTTGAAAGTATGTCACATTTTTTCAATGGTACATGTTTTGTTTTTCATAACATAAAATCAGTGTCCCACCTTGAATGGGTCTCATTCCATAATTTCATATTGTCAGTTTAGCACAAGTAAATTCACAATCCTTCTATTTTACCTTCTCTGCCTTGATATTATTTCTGATTAGGTTTAACAGAATGTGTGTTGCTGTCATTAGCAAACACAGTCAGCCTCTTAAACACAACTGTCCATTTGTAGTACTAGGTGTTAGCTGCTAAACCTGCTGATTAAAGATATCTGCCTCCTGACTGAGAGTGAAATACTGTAACACAATGCACACCATATCTAGCCACCCACCCATGTGTGTCTGACTGTGAGAGGGAATGTGTTGCAGCTGTTCCTAAGACCATCACCAGTAACCCTTGTTCAGTCAAAGCCACCAGATAGTGAGAAGGAATGTCATCATGTGCACATGACCACCACTAGTAAACCGCAGTCAGCCAAAGCCACCAGATAGTGAGAGGGAATGTCATATTGTACCCAATACCACCACCAGTAAATCGCAGTTCAGCCAAATATGCCAGATACTATCTTAGTGAGAGGGAATGTAATAGTTTTCCATCCTGTGCCCTGCCCATGCCATGACAGATGAAGACTGCATTCAGCAGCCACAGCCGTAAGGCTTCTTACTATCATTGCTTTACAGTGATTATGTGTACTAATTTTCATACTATGGAAGTTCCTTCAGCTGTGTTATGCTTCCTGTTGCATTTCTAGAGATGCACTTGAGAAACACATATAGTCAATGTATTTTCTTTTATAGATTAACAGTTTCAAGCACTCTCCTGGACGGGAGGACTGTAGCACAGCAGTACTGTCTACAACCACCTATAGGATATCCATTTCAAATAAGTAAATCACAGAAAGCAAGTGACGTATGTCACATAATGTATTTTCATGCACATCTGACACTGTATTGCTGCTGCAGGCCATGGTGGTGTGGAACAAAGTTTTATCCAGCACGTGACATGACGCTTTTTAAAATGTAACTTAAGTTAAGACATTGGGACACTGCTATGGGTTACATGTACTAAATTTGTGATTTGATCTTGGTGTGGCTTACTAAAAGCTTGGTATCTGTTAAGCTGGATATATATAGACAGTAACAGCCACATTTTGAACAGAATGTGTTGCTGCAATGAAGTACTAATAATTTCTTGTTCATCTGTTTTGCAGGAAACATTTTGGTGCTGTGTGCTGCTATCAGTGCTTTCTCCAAATAAGAAGTTCAACAACCACCCACAACTGGTATGAATCCTGACCATCAGGACTTGACTGGAGGATACACATAAACCCGTGAAGAATTCACAAAAAGAAATCATTAATGAAACTTGCTTCCAAATGATAACCCCCACCACCCATCAACAAAAAAAAAAAATATTTACCTGACTGGCTTGACAATATTCCAAAACCAAAATTCCTCATCAAGCCAAAAATGCACTCAAGTTAGACTATATAATGACCTGTGATACAAGAAAAAGCAATGATTACATGTATGTATGTAAATATATATACATATATATATATATATATATATATATATATATATATGTGAGTATATAAACATTGGTCAGGTTCTGGTAAAACCCTGATGGTGCCAGTTACATTAACTTACCAAGGGTAGTATGAGCGTACACACGCATAGGGCATCTTTCCTGTTTGGGTCAGCACAGCAGACTTTGGGTCATACTGACTTTGTATTTTCTTGAAACTTGGCTTCCCAGCCAAATGCCCTTTGGGTAACCCTTGCCTCAGTGTTTACACAGAGGTTCTTTGTCTTTAAATAGTTTTTATTTTAATGGGTTCACCACAATATATCCCAGGCACACTGCCTTAGGGGTAGCTGGTCCATTCCACTGGGGTGTCAAACAGACGAGGCATACTGATGAGTCCTGGTAGAATGAAACAACGTCTATGTCTTCTGTTAGCACCCTTTGCAAACTGTGTGAGGCCTTTCGGCACCATGCATTTCTAGATTGGACCAGCATAACATCTGTGGTGATTTGCATATGCAGCCCATGATGCTTTGCATTGTGGGGCATGTGTGACTTTGTATTTTCTTGAAACTTGGCTTCCCAGCCAAATGCCCTTTGGGTAACCCTTGCCTCAGTGTTTACGCACAGAGGTTCTTTGTCTTTTAAATAGTTTTTATTTTAATGGGTTCACCACAATATATCCCAGGCACACTGCCTTAGGGGTAGCTGGTCCATTCCACTGGGTGTCAAACAGACGAGGCATACTGATGAGTCCTGGTAGACGAAACACGTGTCTATGTCTTCTGTTAGCACCCTTTGCAAACTGTGTGAGAGGCCTTTCGGCACCATGCATTTCTGCTTAAAGTTGGACCAGCATAACATTCTGTGGTGATTTGCATATGCAGCCCATGATGCTTTGCATTGGTGGGGCATATGTGACTTTGTATTTTCTTGAAACTTGGCTTCCCAGCCAAATGCCCTCTGGGGTAACCCTTGCCTCAGTGTTTACGCACAGAGGTTCTTAGACTTTAGGTAACCATCAGCATCATCACTTTTATATAGCACAATTTATTTAGTCAACATTTATGGAATTGTGTGTATGCATAATTTAGTGCATCAAGAAATACCACAGACTTTTCACTACATAGTGATCTCATTATTTTTCATTATGTGTAGTCTGGAATTTTCTGGACATAAGACAGCAGCATTTTGGCTGTGCACAATTATGATGACTGGGTGCACGCATGAATGAGTGCAGCACAAATTAATGGAGACTTTTTCATTCCATTTTATGCTCTCATTTCTATTCATCTGAGTCGGGCATTTTCAGGACATAAGACAGCATCCCAAGATTTGTACAAACACTGGCCAAAACATTCTACAGAAAATAAGCTAAAAAATGATGTCCTTCCTTCCTTGTTATATTCTGACTTAATAATCTCTGTTTCCAAAAAGAAAATATTTTAGTGGTCTCAGTATATTTTCTTTCTGTATTGGTGTGCATGTGTGAAAAGCTGGAGTGAGCAATAATCTGTTATCAGCATGTGTCACTGTCAAGTATTGCCCAGCCCCCTGAAAACATATATGATAGCTTACTTGTTCCACTGTTGATGGTATAAAGAATATATAACATTTATTTTATGTGTACCATCATCAACAGTGGACTAAGTCATATAATTGTTTCATGGGCTTGGCAATATTTTGCTCAGTATTTACAAATGAAGAGGGGTGTACCTAAAACAAACAATAGAAACACTCTGGATACAGAAGTTGATAGCAGCCATTTACAGAAGAAAGAGTTCTGAAAGAATTCTTAAAACTGAAGGTGGACAAAGCAATGGGGCCTGATGGGATTCATCCCAGAATTCTAAAAGAACTAAGGGTAGAACTAGTCACACCACTGACTACCTCTTTAACAAATCATGGGAGGATGGGGTGGTACCTGGAGGACTGGAGGAGGGCAGATGTGATTCCCTTTCACAAAAGTGGGAGCAGGGCAGAAGCAGAAAACTACAGACCTATTAGTTTAACCTCAGTGATAGGAAAATGATGGAATCACTTCTGAAGGAAAGAATTGTCAGTACCTAGAAGCCAGAGGGTACAGGACCCAAGGCAGCATGGATTCACAGCAGAAAGGTCATGCCAGATGAATCTAATAGATTTCTTTGACTGGGTGACCAAAGTAGTAGATCAGGGAGGGGCTGTGGACATGGTCTACCTAGACTTTATAAGGCATTTGGACACAGTCCCACACAAAGATTAATATACATGTTAGCCAGCCTGGGAGTGGGTCCCAAGATGATAGCCTGGGTAAATAATTGGCTGGAGAATAGGACACAAACGATAATAGTAAATGGAGTCCACTCTGAAGAAAGGGGTTACTAGTAGGGAACCGCAGGGTTCAGTATTAGGACAGGTCCTCTTCAATGTCTTTATAAGTGAGATTGCAGATGGACTGGAAGGAAAAGTATGTCTCTTTGCAGATGACACAAAGAGCTGCAACAGAGTTGATGCACAAGGCTGGGTGGAAAGGATGAGAAGGGACTTGGCAAGGTTAGAGGAATGGTCAAATGTATGGCAGCTTAGATTCAATAGCTAAGAAGTGCAAGGTAATGTGCCTTGGAAACAAAACCAGGGAAGAGTAACAATGGAGGGTGAGATACTAACAACAACAAAATGGAAAGGGACCTGGGGTAGTCATATCAGATGACTTAAAGGTGGGCAAGCAATGTGAGGGGGCAGTAAGGTGGGCTGGGGGATACTGGGATGCAGGGAAAGGCATCACCAGTAGAAAACAGGAAGTTGTTAACCCTCTGTACAGACAGCTGGTGAGACCCCATCTGGAGTACTGTGTGCAGTTCTGGAGACCCAATCTCCACAAGGACATAGACAGAATGGAAGCTGTCCAGAGGAGGGCACTAAATGGTGCAGGGTCTGCACCAGAAGACATATGAAGAGAGACTAAAAGAGCTTAATATGTATAGACTCAAGGAAAGGCGGGAGAGGGGGACATGATAGAAACCTTCAAGTACCTCGAGGAATCAACAAAGTCCAAGAGGGTAGCATCTTTCAAAAAAAGAGGTGTGCAAGAACAAAAGGGGCACAATTTGAAGATAGAGGGTGGCTTAGAGGCAAGGTAAGGAAGTATGTTTTCACAGCCTTCTGGAGGAGGTTATGGAGTCAAAAACAGTGGTTGAATCAAGCATGCATGGGACAGTCATAAGGCAATTCTAGGGGGTGGGGTAGAAAGAAGTAGGCTGCTGGTTAACATGGATCTGCAGCTTATCCATTACGAGGGAAATGGGCAGACTGGGTGGGCCAAGTGATCCTTATCTGCCATCAAATTCTATGTTTCTATGTTTCTATGTTGGTGGGCAGTGGCAACCTGACAGTGCACACATGCTGTTTAGCAGATTATTGCACTGCTCACTTTTGCTTTTCTACAAACAAACCACAAGAGAAAGGAAACATTACTGAATCCCAAAAACATTTCATGGTAAACAGACATTATTAAGTAGGAATATAACAGGTCCAGAAACACACTGAGCTAACACTGGGGACAAGTGCTGGTAGAGAGCAGCTAGCTCTAAAGTGTAAGACAAAACCGGAAAGTCAGTACTCAGATCAATAAATTCCAAGAAAAATATTCACTGCAAGTGCAAATTTATTGATGGCATAGCTAACCACACAAATGACCCCTGCCCTTTGGTGGTTAGGCCTTCATTAGGGAGCTTCATAAACTTGCACTAGCAGTGAACATTTTTATTGCCATTTATTCATCTGGAATGCTGGCTTTCTGGTTTTGTTAAGTAGGAATATAATGAGGGCAATGACACTGCTTTTGTAGTTTATTTTATTTCAGCTTGTTTTTGGGTGTGGTTCTTACCATTTTGGGAGGAAAACAAGGTATACAAAAGAAAGACAGAACACACACCTAACATTATATACATAGCACTGCACAATGGAGGGGTGAGACTAACAACAACAAAAATGTGTCAGATGACCTAAAGGTATGCAAGAAATGTCAGAAGGCAGCAAGGCTGGCTGGGGCTATACTGGGATGCACTGGGAGCCATCATATTAAATGAAGTCCAAAATGGAAGTTCTTATGCCTATGTACATATATTTCATAAGACCTCATTGTAGGTACAGTGCACAGTTATGAGAGCATATCTCTGCAACAATATACACATGATAGAAGCTTGTGATAGGGTAGAATAGAACCCTGTCCCAGTTGTTATGGAAAGTGTTTAAATGCAAGGATCTGCTCTGTTCTATTCCTTTCCTGTCACTTGATGGTCTGGTTGTGCAACCAAATTTTCCAGTGAGACCTAGGATTTGATCACCCCAACAGTCCTCGCAATTCTTTGCCTCTCACTGTCTCTCAGCCTTCCCTTGCTGTCAGTCTTTTTCTTCCTTGCATATCTGTTGATATAAAATATATACAAATCATTGTATTGAAATGTAACTGATATTGGGATCCCTTTGTTTAGAAAGTATATAGTTTTACTGTTGAAATGTACATAATTATATTTTGAGATGATTGCAAAAGCTATTGGAAACTTGAGGGTTACCGAGTGCAAATTTTAAACCTTTTGCAGAAGAGGTTTGCAAAGGGACCCTCATCTCAGGCACACTGTGTTTTTGCTTTGCACCTACCTGATACTTACAAGAACAGGATGCTTGTTAAGAATGGGGTTGGAAGGACTTATAAGAGAGATGAGCTACAACTGCTTGACAGAGGAGAAAAAGGACACAAAGATAAAAGGAGAACTCTTATGAGCTTCTCTATTTTATTTTGCCTTTGTAAATAGTTATACTGAACAAGTTTATTTTTTAGGTTGCTGCTAGTACAAATAAATATTTTTGGTGAATTCTACAACTGCTACTGGTTTTTCTTATGCTTTCTGACTTGTGCCTCAATGACAGATGGTATCAGCCTAAATGGGATTTACGCTGTGCATGCCCTAAGACAGGAGTTTTGTGGGGGTGCTGGACCTAATACCAGGGAAGCACAGAGAAAGATATGGATTCTGCAGCAGCAAGTCCAGGAGTGGTTACTAGGAGAATGGCAGCCAAACAACAAAGACAGAAATCCAAGTTGAGATTATACAGCCAACACAAGATATGGAAAAAGAACTGGCAGTTACAGCACCTGAAAGCGTGATGAACTTTTTCAAATGATGAGCTATACAACAAAAGAGATGGAGAAGTAGAGAGAAAAAGAGATTTAACATTTAGAAGCTCAGAAGAGAGAAGTGATGCAGTGACAGGAGCAGCAGATGAGAGAAGAGATGCAGTGACAGAAGTAGCGATGGCTGGATGCCTTGCAAGCTATCAAAGGCAGAAGATCTGGCATAGATCCAGCTGTGCAACAAAACACAAGCAACTAAAAGCCAGTAAACTTACAAACTTGTGTCCCTCAGATGATATCAAGGCATATCTGACAACTTTTGAAAAGAGTTGCTACAGCATTCCAATGGCCAAAACAATAATGGCCAATCAGACTGGTACCCTACCTGACAGGCAAAGACCAACTTGCCTACAGCAATATGGACACTGCACAGTGAGAAAACTATGACCTGGTGAAAAGCAAAATCCTGGAAAGGTATGACATATCCAGAGAGACCTACAGGCAGATATTTTAATCTGTGAGGTACAACTTGGTCAACAATCCTCGAGAAGCCTTCACCTGACTCAGAGAACTCCTGATAAAGTGGCTCCAACCAGAGAGCAAGACAGTCCTACAGATCATCGACACATTTGCCATGGAGCAATTCATCAACATCCTGCCTACAGATGTGCAGCTTGGTAAAGGAACACCAACCAGACAATGGGGAAAAGGCTGTTTCTTTGGCTGAGGACTACCAAATGGCCAGACAGATGCCACAGCAGTGGGGTAAAAGCCAAGCACTGGTAAGACATTGTTTTTCCCATTTAAACTCCAAGTCTGATAAGAACTCTGGTCGGGTAACAGGTCTGTGCCCAAAGACATTATCTGCTATAACTGTAATAAGTGAGGCCATACTGCAAGAAACTGCTGTGCTAAGGAGAGTGGCATTGGAGCAGATTTGTCCTTGGCAAATTGAGGCAAATACTTAATAGATCTGAAGGTGGGGATAAGACTGTAAACGAACTCATTGATTCGGGAGGCAGACAGACCCTAGTGCATATTGAAGTGCTGGGAAAACACTGTGCAAAGGGACCAGGTACTGGTGTCATCTGCATCCACAGGGCACTCAATACTATCCCACCACCCAAGTGACTCTGACCATTAAGGGTGTGTTGCACCAAATGAAAGTGGGGGAGGTACCTAAGTTTCCTGTACCTGTGATTATTGAAATGACTTTCCAGGATTTACTGAGTTAATCAAGGAGGAGTAAATCCTGATGTTTCAGCAGCTGTGGTGAAAAGGGCTCAGGCAAAGAAAATTTCAGATGGTGGGGACACTTTTCCTTTCATTGTTTTGTTTCGACTTGTTTGAGCACAGCTCCAAGATCTGGAAATCCAGGAAAGAAAGATGATGTCTGAAGAAACTGTGGCAGCAAATGACTGATGGATATAAGGGGTTAAAATATGAAAATGCTGAAGGTAAACTGATAACTGATTGTGATTTTTTAGAACAATCTAACAATGTTCTCTCCAGGGTTATTTTAAGCAGCTGGTGGTGAAACCAAAACAGGGTGGACCAATGTTTAAAAATGTAATGGGTTACTGTACAGAGTTTGGGTTAAACCTCAGACACAGGAACAGACCAAATAATTGGTTATACCACAGAAGTATAGAATAGAGTTGTTACAAATAGCACATGATAGTCCTATGGCTAGTCACTCAGGGAGGGATTGCACCTTGCCAGATTGATGTACATATTTTACTGGCCTGGAATTCATGAAGATGTTTCTACCTATTGTAATTCTTGTGTTGAGAGTCAGAAAGTAGCCCCAATCATTAGAAAAGGCAAGGTTCCCCTGATGCCCCTACCCTTGATAGATGTGTCTTTGAGAGAATCACAATGCATGTGGTTGGCCTTTTAGATAAAAGTAAAAAGGGTAATACATTTATCCTGGTATTATACAACTATGCTACTGATACCCAGAAGCAGTTCCAATGCGATTGTCACAGCTTCAAAAGTGGCAGACCTTGCAAACAATTTCAGCAGAGTGGGCATACCTAAAGAAATTATTACTGATTAGGTAATAAGTTTGGTGCTGCATTACTAAAGGAACTGTACGGACTACTTGGTATCATTGCCATATGACTCTCCCCTAGCACCCTCAGACAGATGGTCTTGTTGAGTGTTTAAACCAAACCCTACCATGGCTGGACATCACTCTCAACTAGACGTATGCTTCATGCTGGTATCTCAACTATTAAGCTACTCCTGAACACGATCCTGAACTATCTCACAACCCTTTTCCTTATTTCCCATAGCACCTACTCTCTTAGGAAAAATGACCTCCTCCTCCTCGATGTACCAAGAACTTGCACCTCACTCAGCAAGTGGGCCATATCGAGTGTATCTCAACTATCTGGGACCAGCTCCAAGGTGTACTGAAGATTCCCAGTACTGTCCCTGTCAGCCTTTTTTGAAAAGGCTGTCTGCAGCAAAAGTAAAAGATACATGCAGCTGCTTCTAAATCCTAGCTCACTGTTCTAACCCCAGCCCACTGCTTCCTCTTACTTACCTATAAATTAGCTGTCTTGTTACTCCAAAACAAGCACTTAGTACCTTTTTCTGTACTTGTATTTTTCTATCATTGTCATTTTACGTAACATGTTAATGCTTGCCCATAATTCTGTACTTGAATTTGTACTGTTTTTTCGATTATAAATCTGTAGCTACCTGTCTGTGTCAAAGGACCTCCTTGTGAATGAGCTTGCTCAATGGAGCTTTCCAAAATAAACCTGAACTTGAACTAAAATGCATATTAAAAAGGTTTGTAAAAGGGAAGAGAAAGATTGGGACCAATACTTGCCTTACCTACATGCTGCTTACAGAGAAGTGCCACAGACATCAACAGGGTTTTCACCATTTCAAATGTTGTATGGTAGGCAGCCAAGAGGCCCACTGGATTTGATAAGAGGATCGTGGAAGATAACCCCACTCTAAAACAATCTATAACATCTATATGTGTGCCTTTAGAAAGAAGCTGGCACAATATGTTGAAATTGCACATAGTAATCAAGAAGAGGACCAAAACCAGCAGAAGGTATATTATGACCATGGGGTAAAGGAAAAGTTTTTGAGCCAGGTGAAAATGTTTTGGTACTGTTACCCACAACAGAAAATAAACTGTTAATGAAGTGGTAAGGGCCTTATAGAGTTCTTAGATGTACTGGCACTGTTAACTATGAGACTGAGACCCTGACAGGAAAAATCCTATTAAGATATACCATGCTAACCTTCTCAAGAAATGGGGTTGAAAAATTCCAAAAGCTCCTTTGCTAGTTTTACCAGAAACTGATAAAGAAGATCTTGATGTAGCTTACAATAGACTGGAACAAACTGTAAATGCTAATGACATAAAGATGAATGTTTCTAACCTCAGAACAAACTGCAGACATTTGTAATGTACTAAAGACATTTAACAGTACTTTTACCACAGTAACAGGCCAAGCAAAGGATTGAGCATATTATAGAGACAAGGAATGCTCTTCCTATTAGGCAAAAGACTTTAAGGTTACCAGAGCAGTTAAGAGCTGATGTAGTTAAGGAAATACAAAACATGAAAGAATTGGGTATCATAGAGGAGTCAAGGAGTACTTGGTCAGCTCCAATGGTAATTGTAAACAATACGTAGGGGTGTTAGAATCTGCCTTGATTTTAGGAAACTTAATCAAGTGTCAGAATTTAACAGTTATTCAATGCCTAGAAGAGATGATTTGGTGGGCAGACTGAGGAGAGCAAAATATATCCGCATTCCATCTTACCAAGGGTTACTGAAATACAGTACCTTTTAGCTAAAGAATCCAGAGATAAAACTGCACTTGCCACTCTTGTTGATTCTATCAGTTCACCATGCCATTTGGTTTACATGGTGTGCCAACTTCATTCCAGTGGTACATGGATGTAATTTTATCACCTCACACTGGTTATTGTGCTGCATTCCCTGGATAATGTTGTGGGTACAATCCAGACTGAAAAGCCATCTGGAACACCTATGAGCAGTTATCCAAGCTATCAGAAATGCAGGTTTGAATATTAATCCTGCAAATGTGCATTGGGCATGCAGGAAATCAGATATTTGGGCTATGTGTTGGGAAATGGAGAAGTTAAGCAAGAAATTTCTAAAATAGAAGTTGTACCTAACAGCTCTGTCCCTAAAACAAAGAAATATGTCATTTCATTTTTAGGGCTGGGTGGTTATTATCAGAAATTTGTTCCCAGCTTTGATGAGGTAGCTACTTCCTCACTGAACTCATGAAAAAATGGTTCCCAATGTGAAATGGACCCCAGATTGTGACAAAACTTTTCAGGCCATTAAGGCTGTATTATGTTCAGCTCCTGTTTTAAGGAGCCCAGACTCTGAGAAACCATTTTGTGCAAACATAGAGGATAATGTATGGTCACTGATGGTTAACGGTTTGTTAACCATCGAGGGGTTGCCAGGGTGACCACGTAAACCTCAAGAGTGAAGCTTCGAGAGGTTTAGGTCGCCATGGCAACCTTGAGATGAGTTAAAAAAATGGTTATCGATCGATGTACCATACATTATATTTTATAGTGTATGGTACAATTTAGGTTTATACAAAAGAAAGTAGTTCCTTACTGCAGTTTTTTTCATGTTGCCACTGCTCTGTCCTCACCGCCGCAGCCATTTCTACACCATCCAATCCATTTGTGCACATGCCAAGACTGTTCCTGGTTGTTAACTCATCAATGTGATGTACCATCGATAGGTTAACAACATCATGATTTCACATTGATGGTAAACGTTGTTATAAAAGGTAGATTTCTACCTATAACAACATTCTACCATACATTATAAATGCATCAGAGGTAGGTCTAGGTGCAGTACTGAGTCAAAATATCGATGGGATGGAACATCCTATTCTGTATATAAGTAGGAAGCTGCATGACAGAGAGAGAAAATGTACTCCACCATTGAAAAGGAATGTTTAGCAGCAAAGTGGGCCATGGAGTCCCTTAAGTTTTATTTGATAGGAACTGATTTGTACTTACAACAGATCACTGTCCTCTGTTGGCTTAACCAGATGAAAGATAAAATTCCAGAATCACAAGGTGGTACCTAGCACTACAGCCATTTAAATTCCTGGTGATACACAAATCTGGTAAAGGAACAGCAATGCTGATTTTCTTTCAAAATATGGATCAGGAATTGAGGGTTCTGAAAGTTTAAAACAAATGTATGGGTTGGGTTTGAACTTTACTGTTTACTGTACTGTTATATAAAATACAGATGATGCACAAATGCTTAATTTCTGAACATTTTGAAACTAATATTATTAGAGAATTAATAAAATGTTTTGGAAACCTGTTTAATAAAACAGGTTCCTCTTAAGGACTGGGAGGCATGTGACAGGGTAGAATAGGACCCTGTCCCAGTTGTTATGGAAAGTTTTTAAATGCAAGGATCTGTTTTGTTCTGTTCCTTTCCTGTCTCTTGTCTGCCTGGTTAGCAACCAAATTTTCCTGTGAGACCTAGGATTTGATCACCCCAACAGTCTCACAATTCTTTGCCTCTCACTGTCTCCTCAACTTTCCCTTGCTGTCTGTCTTTTTCTCCCTTGCATGTCTGCTAATATAAAAATATATGCAAATCGCTGTATGGAAATTTAACTGATATTGGATCTCTTTGTTTAGAAAATCTATGGTGTTACTGTTGAAATATATATAATTATATTTTGAGATAATTGCAAAAGCTATTGGAAACTTGAGGGGTTACTTGAGTGCAGATTTTAAACCTTTTGCAGAAGAGATGTTGAAAATGGGGCCTCGCCTCAGGCGTACTGTGTTCCTGCCTTGCACCTTCCTGATACTTACAAGAACAGGATGCTTGTTAAAATGGGTGTTGGGAGGACTTATAAGAGAGATCAGCTACAACTGCTTGATAGAGGAGAAAAGGGCACAGAGATTGAAGGAAAATTCTGATGATCTTCTATTTTGTTTTTTTGCCTTTGTAAATAGTTATACTGAACAAGTTTATTTTTTATGTTACTGTTAGTACAAATAAATATTTTTGGTGAATTCTACAACTGCTCCTGCTTTTCCTGTGCTTCCTGATTTGTGCCTTGATGACAAGGCTGTACAAAGGAAGGCAATTAAAGTGTTGAAGGGTATGCACCAGAATAGAAACCAGATGAAAAGACACTAAAGAACATTACACATAAATGCAAGGAAGGGAGGGCATGATAGAAACTATTAAGTACCAAAAGGGAATCAACAACATATAAGAGGGTAGCATCATCCAGAAAAGAGATGTGCAAAGAAAGGCCCAACATTTGAAGATAGAGGGGAACGGATCAGGGGCAACATCAGGAACTATTTTTTCACACAGAGGCAGTGGGTGCAAGGACAAACTAAATCTAATGATCAATGATCTGATGGGACAGCAGCAGTTGAAGCATCCCCATAATTTGTAGCTGGTGCCCTCAATTCCTCCAACTGCTGTTCAACTTTGTCAAGACGGTGGTTAACAGCCCAACTCACTCCCCATCAGGCCCAAATCAGCCTGTGTGGCAGGTAGTTGACAGGGTTGCCACCATCACCTGCTACAGGTTGTGGTGGTGGGAGCAGCTTGATCCATGGCCACCCCTGCTTCAAACCATCACGTGCAGGTGGACACCATGCTGCCCCTGTTCCCCAGCAGGTCCAGCAGTTGCATTACTGCCCTGTTCTGCAATCTTGGCCTGCCACTATACATGGTGGTAGTTGTACAGGTGGGTGCACTGTCCACCTGTGCCAAGGTGAGTTCCTTTGCAGCCACAGCACACCTCCACACTGCACAGATTACATTTCACTACACTGATGTCCCCAGGCAGTGTAGTAAGGACTTCCACACTAATGAGGTGCAGGGAGGATGGGGCACAGGTAAGGGGGCCCCAGGTGTTGTTGGAGCCAGGGGCTGCTGCTGCACAATTGGGGCTCAGGGTGTGGAAACCTGATGCTGCGACTGCTGCAGTTCCTCCTCCCTGACTTCCTGCTGCTGAGCCGCTAGTGCAGGGGCCATAGCAGGTGGTGGCACTGGAGGGCATGGGTAGGTGCCACAGGAGGTGGTGCTTCCTGGCACCAAGTCCACTAACTCCTGCTTCAGGGAGGAACACTACTCAACATGGTGCTCAGGTCCAAATGCAGCCTGCCACCATGTGTGTGTACATTGATGCAATCTCTCCACTACTTCTGCAAAACCACCTCTCTCTCCCTCCATTCTGGTCTCTCTCTCTCTCTCTCTCTTTCACATACACACAGACACACAAAATATTTAACAATTAAGAAATACTAAACTGAAATACTGTGCAAACACAAATCCAGACAACAAATAGGCAAAAATAATCAGCTAATTAGCAAAAAATTAAAAGGTTTATCATAGTTTTAAACTAGTTTCTTGGTTTTCTCTCTAACTCTCTGTTCAACAAGTTCTTTCTCCTCCTACAAGGCTAAGTGAAACACTCTTTTAAGCATGGTTCACTTCCTGCCCTCCTAAGCATGTGACCTAGACTGGGTAAGCCTTGTGATGTGTGTGGGCTGCCTGTACATTCTAACTCTGCCTTTAAAGTGAAGTAAGGCAGAGTGAGCAACACAAAGTCATTACCACCATTATTACAAGGTCAAGTGGCAGTTTTCAATGGGCACTTTGCATAGCTGGAAAATAATGTGAAATGGGCTACTGGCGCCTACTTCGTAGATAGAATTTATCTTCGCTGCATCTCTAGCTGACACATGTATCAATGTGATGTTCCTCCTGCAGCTATGCCATCTGAAACTTGTTATGATACTTTATCAAAATTTTAAAATGGCACTTCACTTAATAGCAGGGATGAAGAGTTTGGAAGATTCTAATGGTATTCTGTCAAGGCGAACTGCTCAATTGTTATAATTAGGAAACACTTTCAGTACACCAGCTGAATACTTTAATAAAGCATATCTATTTTAGTCCCTTGAAACATCTCTTGAAATGAATATTATTTGATCTGAACAATGTTATGCTTGTCTCCAGTGGTGTAGGATATGAATAGGCTATATCTTTCTCTATGGTATTCTCCCATTGTTCTCTTTTCTAAACAGTGAGGCAAAGAAGACACCTTTACTCAGCTCTTGTGTTATTAAAAATATTTTCTGTAATGAAGAATCTCAAAATACAAGCCTTTTTCTTTATTCTACTATCTGTAGTCTGCCCTTCACATTAATCCTGGGTCATTTCTTGTTGGGTCAGAGCATAATGTTTAATTTAAGAAATGTGCCTTTTACTACAGGCCAGTCAATTCACCAGGTTTGCTTGTTTAATTTATTAGAAACAAGGTAAATATATGAAATAAAATATGGGCAAACCTACACATAAAGGCTTTTGTTTTAATTGAGGTGAATGACATCCAAGAAATCAGCAGCGAAGTCCAACATGTAATTAAATATTGTACCAAGATGATTCACCACTTAGAACAACACCAGTTTTTACAAGTAAATACAAATGTTGGAAAGCATATACTGTACTATAAAAATAATATAACTAAAACATTGCCAAACGTGGTGTATGTTTCTATCTCTGGGTTAGGATGACATCAGGCATCTCTGAAATTTCACTATTGAGGCCCAATGATGTCATCTCAGCCACTCAGTGGAAAGACAGACTTTGTTGTGTATGTATGCCCATGCAGTACATTATTCTATATGTAAAGACACCACACCTGAAGAAGGATTCTAGGAAAGGCCAAAATAATTAATGGGTATGGAAAATCTTAGTTGCAGACAGAGAGAGTATAAACTGATCTGGCACGCCTCAATGGAGTAGAGGAGGCCAAGAGGGGGATGATTGTGGCACAGTGTATACAGACTGACTGCAGTGCTGAGCCAGATTCTACAGGGTTACTTAATAAACTGCAGGAGAAGAGAACCAGAGGAACAATTATATAATTATGGATTACGGATGAGGATTAGGAAGAGCATTAGGAAAAACTAATTTATACAGAGACCTAGTGAAAAAGAAAAAAAAATAGGCTGTAATAACTTTATTTGATAAACAGAAACTTACAAGCTCCAAAAACAACACAGACCTCTTCTTCAGGCACTGTGCCAAACAAATGGCATGGAAAGAACATGGGTAGAGCATATTATGCAGAGAACTCAAACATAATAGGGAATCATAACTCAAACATTTAGAATGAAA
The DNA here is from genome assembly GCA_016271365.2 of Neoceratodus forsteri. Classification (NCBI taxonomy): domain Eukaryota; kingdom Metazoa; phylum Chordata; order Ceratodontiformes; family Ceratodontidae; genus Neoceratodus; species Neoceratodus forsteri. Next base: position 244,854,626 of record CM028130.1, read on the forward strand.
ATAAAATTTTACTCATGAATCTGCCTGTTCTTTTGATACGGATGTATCATAGCAAAACAACTATAATTAATTGGTTGTTTGCATAGACAAAAGGGATGTCTTTGAAACACTTAGTAATAAATCAGCTTGGAGATGCAGACCTTATTCCAAAGTAAACAAACTTTTATGCAGGACTGCAATAGCTGGAAACATATACAATATTAGCTGTGTATATCAAGAGCCTCCCTAAAGTATAGTTTAAAATTCTAAATTTTTAATCCTGGAAATTATAAGTCTGCAAATTATGTCTGTTAACAAATCTCTATGTTCAGATCATATTCATGAGTTTTGAACTGTGTTATGACTTTTATTTTCCAGTCTCCTTGCTTGAATGTCTTTAAATTAGTTCTTTAGTACTGTGAGACTGACAAATCATGCAAGGTGTGTTCTTTGGGGACAAATGCATTATCTATATGGGAAACAAGGCAACCACTCAAACCAAGATGAACCACAACTTGCACACAGTATTAAACTAAGTTTTCAGTGCACTAGTAGGACAGCAATTTTCCCTGCCAGACCACTCCCTCTTGGATCTGTCCTTAATACAAAAAGTAAACTTCAAAACACACAGGAAAGGACATGGGAGTTCAAATATACCAAATTATTTACTTACTTACTTACTTCTACTACTTGCAAGCAGAAACAGGCCATATGGTCTCATCAAGTCTGCTTGAGCATGCAGCTAGCACCCCACTTGCAGCCCTCTCCTCCTTGACCCCCAAACACAAATGAGTGCTAGCTGACCTGAACCAGATTAAGCTGTTGGTGGTATTTCCAGTGAATGGGGAAATTTGGCCAGAACACCAGGGAAAATTCTCCTACTATGCCAGTAGGGGGTACTCTTGGCTGTCTGCCCCAGGATGTTCACTCGAGGAATCAGCAGAGAGGATGGATGTCGAGACAGCAGTGGGAGAAGGCCTCCCGTGTTGTCTACACAAGAGGCTGTAGATTTGGAATTAATAGTGGCAGAATTTTCAGAAGACGAGGCAGTGTTTGAACAGGAGAATTTCAATCAGTCTGATGCAATGGCAAACGATGCTGATAGGCATGGTCAGGTCATGACTAATAGTAAGGTAATGGATGCTTCTTCAGAGCAATGAATTGAGAGACTAAAACTACTGCACCTTGAGAAAAATAATCCAAGCGAGAGCTCAGGAACTGAAGAGAGAGTTGAATGAAATGTCAAAACAAGCTTATGTCAGTCCTTCAGATGATGCTGTCAGAACGCCGATGCATCATGCTACATCTGACTCACAGCCCAGTCAGGTTATAATTGGGCCCTCCCATCACAATGAGAACAGAGTTGGGTGACATTGTACATGTGACTGGCAGTGAAAACGGTAAACAGCCCATGTGCCAACAGCCACTATGCCCAGAATCCAAGTCTTCTGCATCAAAAGCCCAGACTAAACCAGCAAAGCAATGACTGGGAGCAGGGAGACAGGTCTGTACATCTAAAATGTGGCCTGAGACCACCAGAGCTGCAGAGATCACTCATTCATTCAAGGATCGGACTGCGGCTGCAAAGGATTAGGGCTCTCGAGTACTGGAGCCCCACACTGATTTGTTTAAGGTGCCTACCAGACTGACAGCTCCCTGAGCATTGGACTCCTGCACACACTCTAGAAGATGATGGCTGAACTCAGGGACATTTGGGGAACTGGATCCCAGATTCTGACTACCCTTCTTACTGTAGAATGCTTGTGACTCTTCCCACAGCTGTGGTCACCTCCAATGAACATGAAAAGAGCTCCAACGCAACCTGGGGTAATAATTTGTTGATTCTGAAAATGTTATTATAACCAATGTGATTTCTAATAATGTGGTGGTTAATGCTACTAGTGTAAGTACTACCCGTGAATGTGCTACCTCAAATCTACCACAAGATGATGTGGAGCCCATACCACTGGGCCCTAGTGAGGATTTATCACACACTCTCAAGATAGGCCTTCTTTGGAGCCCATGTTTAAACTGTCCAACTGGTTTGCGAACAAGGATGAGCATGCTCCCGATGCAAAGCAGTAAGGTTGTTGTACAAAGGCAGTCTGGAAACCCCAGATAGGCTTCATATAGCTGGAAACTTGTTAAAGAATTCAATGAAATTTTTCTCCTCAGAGATATTTGCATTGACTGGTTGGGGAATGGGAATTATGACATTAGTTTCAAACAAGTATCCAGTCTTGACCATTTCTGGGCTCAGTTCCAAAGGTTAAAAAATAAACCAGTCTGCAATCCATTTCATGCCTTCCCCTAACCAAACCCCTGGTGAAACACATCACAGTACTATTTAAAAATGAGGGCGTCAGCATCCAGGATATACTCTTCAGGTTAAGACACAGATGAGAGATATTAGGAAAACCAACTCCTAATTTGGATAGTGAACAAATATGGGATGGGAGTTGGAAATAAGGGTTAAGCTTTTTCCATAAACACAGGCCCTGTCCATTTCCCTAGTTCCTTCTATTTAGGGAAAGACCGGGGCTCGATATTTTATAGTGGTCATCCCAGGTCCTGTTTCAAGTGTGGCTCTAGGGCCCATCGTAGTTTGGCCTGTGATATATATCAATGTAGTCATTGCCTGGAATTTGGTCATATAGCTTCAGCCTGTCTAAATTTGTTTAAGTGTAACCTCTGTGAAAACAGGCCACACTTATGGACAGCACCTGGGCATCCCATAATAGAGAAGATTGCCTTCACATGAAGGTTTAATTAATATGGCACAACATCAACAGGCAAAGCAAATTGCTGCTTTAGATAATACAAATGCTGGACAAACAGAGCCCCCTCAGAGTAGACCCCTCTGGTCAGAGTCCTGAGGGCCTTCACCCAGTGAATACTGAGGCTTTACTAAGGGTTGAGGAGAGGAGACTGTTACCCCTAGGCAGGAAGAAGCTGTTGAAATTGTGGAGACAGAAATGCCCCCTCCCCAGGAGAGAAGGAGCTACCCTTTAAAACAGTGTCTCACAAAAAAGAACTAGGCAAGGGAAATTAGTTCCTCAGACATCTAGATGATCTGAATTAGTCATGATTCACCCTCTGCCCCTATGAAGATGGAAACAAATATGCTCTACTTGGTTCAGAAGGAACAGAAGGAGATTCTGATGAGGAAGGTACAGATACTTCATCAGTAGCCTCTATTACTGATTAAGGGGTGGGGGGACTCCATAGCTAAAAGAATGAGGCAACACTGTTCATCCAAAACCCTTAAAGTCTGGCTATCAGTTGTTTAGATCACTCTCCCCCAATATTTCAGGCATGCATTCTTTAACAATAACCACCCTAAACATTAATAGTATTAAAAGTGACAGGCGTATAGATGCTCTTTTCTCTCTACAAAACCTTCAGAGTGACATTACATGTATCCAATACACCGACTTAAGACTAACTATGAACTGCAGCAATCATCTACAGCTTGGATATGCAGGCCATCATTTTAGTCCACCAGGACAAATACCTGTGATGGAATAGTCATACTTATGGCTAACCCCTACTGAAAGTTTCAAGATTAGTGGACATTCACCCTGGCAGAGCCCTTCTCTTGGACATTTCCTATCTCACTGAACGGTTCTGCCTAATAGCCATTTATGCCTCAGTCAAAGGCCCAGAGAGTGGCCCTATTCAAGGATGTCCAAACATATTTCCACGTGTTCAAACTACTGATATGGCTGGGGACTTTAATTGTGGTCTTTCCAGACCAGACAGCGGACTCAGACTCCTAAACATTTTTGTGACACATCGGCATTACAACAAATTATTAATACAGCTGGCTTGATTTGTGTCTATAGGATACTGCATCTATCTGGGGGATCACATATTTCAGAGGGTCCTTAAACACACATATAGATTTCATTTTTTAGTCTCCAGTGCTGGAAGTTCTATATGCTTCACACAGTCCAATGAATATTGAGACCATGTTGCCATTAAGGTAAAAGTATCATGTGATAAGGCTCCACGTTGCAAAAAAAAATAAATGGAGGCTAAATGAGGCATTATAGGAAGATCCCAAAATGAAGCAAATGTGGTACGAGACTGGGTAGCTCGGCTCTCAGATTCAGAATTGTATGATAACATCATAGGCTGGTGGGAAGACACAAAAGGACTGGTAGAGTTTATTACAACAAAGGGCCCTGTAAGTAGCAAATAAAGATTATATGCAGTATTTGCATCTTTGACACCATTTATCGCACCTTATCTCCCAAGCCAAACTTTCTACCCAAGACTATGGTGCAGTAATTAGTAATTAAAAAAATGGTTGAATCCAATATAATCGGGCTAAGTCCCTAAATCAGGAACTTACATTTGGGACACAGGTGTGGAGAAATTTTAGATCCCTATAAAGAATGTAGTAAAAGAGGGAGAATAGGTTTATTACAGAGATGACTTCCCATCAGGGCAACTAGTACATACCACTGACTACCCTCTTTAACAAATCATGGGAGGATGGGTGGTACCCGAGGACTTGAGGAGGGCAGATGTGATTCCCCTTCACAGAAGTGGGAGCAAGGCAGAAACAGGAAACTATAGACCTGTTAGTTTAACCTCAGTGATAGTGAAAATGATGGAATCACTTCTAAAGGAAAGAATTGTCGAGTATCTAGAGGCCAGAGGGGCACAGGACCCTAGGCAGCATGGATTCACAGCGGGAAGGTCATGCCAGATGAATCTGATAGATTTCTTTGACTGGGTGACCAAAGTAGTAGATCAGGGAGGGGCTGTGGACATGGCCTACCTAGACTTTTAGCAAGGCATTTGACACAGTCCCACACAAAAGATTAATATATAAGTTAGCCAGCCTGGGAGTGGGTCCCAAGATGACAGCCTGGGTAAAGAATTGGCTGGAGAATAGGACACAGAGAGTAATAGTAAATGGAGTCCACTCAGAAAGGAGGGTTACTAGCGGGGTACACATGAGGAGTTCCAGTAATAGGACCAGTCCTCTTCAATGTCTTTATAAGTGACATTGCAGAAGACTTGAAGGAAAAGTATGTCTCTTGCAGATGACACTAAGATCTGCAACAGAGTTGATGCACAGGGTGGGGTGGAAAGGATGAGAAGGGACTTGGCAAGGTTAGAGGAATGGTCAAATGTATGGCAGCTTAGATTCAATGCTAAGAAGTGAAGTAATGCACCTGGGAACAAAAACCAGGGGAAGAGTACACAATGGGGTGAGATACTAACAACAACAAAAATGGAAAGGGACCTGGGGTAGTCATATCAGATGACCTAAAGGTGGGCAAGCAATGTGAGAAGGCAGCAAGGAGGGTGTGGGGATACTGGATGCAGTAGAGAGGCATCACCAGTAGAAACAGGAAGTTATTATCCCTCTGTACAGACAGCTGGTGAGACCCCATCTGAGTACTGTGTGCAGTTCTGGAGACCCCATCTCGCAAAGACATAGACAGGATGAGCTGTCCAGAGGAGGGCACCAAATGGTGCAGGGTCTGCACTGAGGACATAGAAGAGAGACTTAAGGAGCTTAATATGTATAGCCTCGAGGAAAGGAGGAGAGGGGGACATGATAGAAACTTCAAGTACCTCAAGGAATCAACAAAGTCCAAGAGGTAGCATCTTCAAAAAAAGTGTGCAAGAACAAGAGGGCACAATTTGAAGATGGGGGTGGCTCAGAGGTAATTTAGAGAAGTATTTTTTCACAGAGAGGGTTGTGGATGCATAGAATGGCCTTCCGGAGGAGGTTGTGGAGTCAAAATCAGTGGTGGAAATTCAAGCATGCATGGGATAGTCATAAAGGCAATTCTGGGGGGTGGGGTAAGAAGAAGTAGGCTGCTGGTTAACTAGGATCTGCAGCTATCCAGTAGGTAGGGAATGGGCAGACTAGGCTGGGCCGGTCCTTATCTGCCATCAAATTCTATGTTTCTATGTTTCTATACTCCCCAAGAAATTTTAGAAGTTGTAGAGAGATATGCTGAAGGTTTATTAGGTAACCCTTCAAAGGAACAGGATCCCCATTGAGCTGCTTGCCACACTAAGATTGCTACAGGTTACTACCAAGATGCAAAAAAAGCTAGCTAAAGAGGTATTCTAGAAGAAGTTGCTGCAGCAATTAGCTCAGTTAGCTGCCCACTCAGTCTCTGGTTCTGATGGACTAGGATCAGGGTTCTATAAAACATTCTGTGAAGATTTAGCCCCTGTTCTTGTGCTCCTGTACAATTATGCATTAAATTTTGCAACCCAGCCCTCTGAGAAAGAAGCTAATATTGGTGTTGTTGCACAAGAAAGGCCTAGAAATATAATAGGTAATTGATGTCCTCTTAGCCTACTCAAGACAGACCTGAAGATCCTGAGTAAAATTCTGCAAGCCAGACTGACAAAAGTGGCTCAATACCTTATTAGTTCCCCCAGACCTGTGCAATACCAGGCACGAAGCAGCAGGATAATCTCATAATGTTGAGGGAATTATTTTTGAGAGGGACACTGATCAGTTACAGGGTTTTGTTCTAAGCTTAGATCAAGAAAATGCCTTTGACAGGTTATCACATAACTTTCTGTTTGTGGTATTGTCAGCCTTGGAGTACCAGACACATTTATATCATGGGTTAAGCATACTGATAGGGTGCCACCATTTCCTAATGTAAATGGGTAGTATGATAAGAAAATTAGGGTGGGAGAGAGTCAGGCAGGGATGCCCACTTAGTCCCCTGCTATATATCTACAGGATATATATCTTAATCTGAATGTTAGTTGTAAATCATGATATAGAAGGAATAGTAGCCATCCCAGATTCCTCCATGAAGGTGTTGGCATATGTAGACGATATGGTTTTAACTGTAGCTCCCACTGTCTATGTCTGTGTCTTAGGTAACTTATTGTGTCAGTACTCACAAAATCAGGGTCTAGAATAAAGAAAGAAAATGTAAAGGGGTCACCCTAGGATCCATTCCGCTGCCCTCACAGGTCACCTAGTGGGGATTAAAGTATCTAACCACACCATTTCTGTGCTGGGAATAGATTTTGGACCAGGTGATGTCTCTGTGCTAAACAGGGAGAAAAATATGCTTAAAGCCAATAGAATGGTGAATAGCAGGAAATGCCAACAATTATCCAATGAAAGAAAGTAGTCTTAATCAAAACATTATTAGTCCCTGTATTTTGTATCTGAGTTATATATACCCTCCTCCACTGGGGATCATAACAAGTTATATAGTGTTTTTCCAAGCCTTCTGCGGATCTTGTCTGAACCCAGTGAAAGGAGTTTACATATCGTCCCATAGGTAAGGTGGTGTGACCATGATTCACCCTGTGGCTTTTTATTTAGTATTTTTGTCCTATAACCTAGTCTTACCATGAAACCAGGTATAATAGCATGGAAATATCTAGTGGAGTCATGGCTGGGTCCATGCTCTCTGCATGAGAAAAAAGCAAACCCAGACTGTTAAACAGACAAACTCCACTTCTCAAAATGGGCTAGATGTTGTTTAAATGGTTATAAATGGGATATTAATCTCACTTACCATCTGACATCAAATAGGATGACTCTATACAACCTGATTTTACAATCTAAATGTAAGTCAGAAATAGAGTTCCTGACTGTCCTGCAGTGAGAGGGTAATGCTGTCCAGCAGTTTAACAATCCAAGAACCCCTCCTTTGCCTGGGATAGCATTTGGTTAGTAACTTTGGAAGATTAAGTGTGAGAAGTAACAATAAACATAAACAGCTCATAGAAAGATACTGCCTCAGGGAAGCCTGTGAACAGACTTTAGAAACTCAACAGCATCTATTCTTGGAGTGCTCATATAAAACCCTTTTGGCCATTTTTAGCAGAGACATGGACAGAGCCTCTTTTTTTAACCCTTAATTATCAGACATTGGTCTATGGCCTTACCTATAGTTCATTTGCAAAATATCATACAGATGCAATATACATTATCTTTGTGATCATTAGATATTTTATTTGGCAGGCTCATATGTGGGTCATGCAACAAAGAAAGGTCTCACATCTAGAACTCCTACATAATATAAAGCAGACTATGAGTAGAACTATGCAGTTGGATGAGATACCATTTTCAACTGAGAAAAGTAAACACTTATGGCTTAACTGTGATTTATAGTGTAAATAAGAACAGTGTAAGCATACAGGAGTATGATGTATCATTTCTTATCTGTACAGATGTAGTAAGTAGTAGTAGTAGTAGTAAAATGTTTAATTATACAGGAAGGAAGACCAGTTTCAAACACCATTAGGGCAACTGGAACCCCTTTACAACGTGTGCCTGTTTAGATGTCAATAATTAAAACAACAGTTTATATTATACACACAAAAAACACTTGATCACAAATTTCACATACAAATAAATATACTATACAATAAACATCTTCTGAATGTGAGTAATTCATCTATTACATAAATAATGGAAATGTTTCTCCTAGTTCATAGATGTACTAATATTTCTATAGTTATATAAAGAGTTTTAAATTTAGGTGGAAGTTTGTTCCAGGTCATAACTGCCCTGTACTGGAAAGTCATTTCTACAAACCTATTTCTGTTTTTGGAACTGTCAGATCTCTTGCTCCTTTCTTCCTTAAATTTAACTGATGTGAAGGGCTAATAAGCCTTCATCTGCTAAGCCTGGAGGAGAAGCAGATCTGTATGTTTTATAGACTAATTTAGTCCAATTATTTTGTCTTCTGTATTCTAATGAAGTCCAGTTTAACTATATATACATAGTACAGTGATGAGTATCATACTTACATCTCAAAACAAATCTGGCAATGCCATTATAACATGTATTTAATTTATTTAGAGATTTGTTATTAGCACTAGAATAAACTTGACTCCCATAGTCGATCAAAGGGATTATTAGTTGATTGGCTATAACCAACCTATCTTTTAATTCTCAAACAATTAGCTACTTCCTTCTAAGTGCACCTATCCTGGAATGAACCTTCTTTTCAGTACATTTATATGCTGCTCAAAAGAAAGTTTTAATCAAGATGTACAGTTGGAGAACCATTTCACCATCCATGACATCTATAAACCCGTCCAGTCTGTATTTCAGAAGAGACATAGTAGTAAGACAGCATTGGTTTGGGTGCTCCATGAACTCCTGATGGCTAGAGACCAGAAAATTTTTCCATCTTGGTGCTTCTGGATCTCTCATCAGCATTTGACACTGTGGACAATGGGTGCTACTTGATCACCAGAGGTTCATCTGCAGAATGTTGGGGACAGTCCTCAGGTGGTTTTCATCTTTCCTCACTGGAAGAACTCAAAGAGTGGTGTCTGGGGTTTATTCCTTGGACCCAGTTTCTTTGTCTTCTGGGGTCTCTCCTGGCTTGATGTTGTCGCCCATGTTGTTTGCAGTGTACATGCTGCCCCTTGGAGACATTGTAAGAAGGTATGGGCTGAGGTTTCATTGCTATGTTGATGATACCCAGCTCTACCTATCTTTTGCACCTGACCAAGATAGAGCTCTCTCAGTATTTAACAGCTGTCTCACAGAAATCCAGGAGTGGATGGATTCCAGCTGGCAAAGTTGAACTTGGATAAAACCAAGGTGTTGGTTGTGGATTGGCGTGTCGGAGGGGGTCTGGGGTGGGTTCGCTCTGGGCTTTTTCTGGGGCATCCCACCCCATCCTCTGAAGGTGCAAAATCTAGTAATTTCGACAAGAGACTGACTCTGCATTCGCAGGTGTCAGCCATTGTCAGATCCTCTTTATCATCTGAGGAATATCTCTAGTGTTAAACACCTCATTCTGTCCAATGATCTTCCTATGCTGGTTCACACCTTGTGTCTTCATGCCAGGATTACTACAACTGCCTTTACCTAGGGCTACCTGGGGTGGAAATCTGCCACTTGCAGCTAGTGCAAATGCTGCTGCTCAGCTTTTACGGAACTTCTACATCCTGTTATATTACACCTGTGCAGCACGTACTGCACTGGCTGCCAGTATAGTGGTGGATCAACTTTAAAGTCAGTCTTTGACTTTTAGAGCCTACATGGACTAAGCCTGGATTACCTGAAATAAATTCTAGTCCTGTACTGCCCTGTACGATTGCTTCGCCAGCCGACAAGGGTTGCTAGAGATCCCAAGGGTTTGTTTGAATCTTCTAGGCCCATGCATTTGTGCACGTGGCTCTCACCATCTGGAATTCTCTACCCCACCGGTTACAGGAGTGCATAACAGTGGAATGATTCAAACAATCCTTAAACATTTATTTATGGGCTCAGGCTTTTGGTGAAGGTTAACTCTGTCAAGTTTTATCTGTTTTATTTTATTATTCAATGACTTGGACAATTGATGTGTTTTAAAATTTGTTAGGTGCCTTGACATTTTGAAAGGTGCCTTAAAAATAAAATTATTATCATTATTATTATTATTAACATATACTCCCTAATATTTATAAGTAGAAAGTTGAACTAACTGACTACCATTTGCAGAATATACTTGCAATTTACCTTCTTTGGAGTTTTTCTTAAGAATATTGTTACCAAACAGCATTATCTGAGTCTTTCTTGTATTCAAAATAAGATTTGAAGAGGTAAACCAATCTTGTAATGTATTAAAGTCTGTCTGTAACTTTGTCTGAACCTCACCAATATGACTGTTGTTGATTTTCTTTACCATTGTATGTAATTGTACTGAAATCCAGTTTTCAATAAAATTCCCCTATTCTTTTCGATAAGTGTCATTGGATCTTTAACATCCACCTGAACCACCACCACAACAGGAAGATGGGACCTCGGTTTAATGTCTCATCTGAAAGATGGCACCTCAGAAGTGTAGCACCCCTCATGCTGCACTACAGTGTCAGTACAGGGATATTAACCCAAGTGCCAGGTGTGGAATTGAACCCACAGCCCTCTGACAGCTGTCTGATCTCCTGGCCTCTGAGGTGAGCATGCTACCTGTTGAGCCACAGACACTGCTGTGTGAAATGTATGGGCCTATTCTAGACATTGAATTTATGACACACTATGGAAAACTAGAAATACTGAATGGTACTTTATAAAGATAGTGTATATGTTTGTTTTTTCTGCTGTGACCTCTCCCGTGCAATAGTGTATCATGGATCACTACGTCCTGTGTTACTGTCCAGAAACCTTTTATATTAACTGCAATGTACCTATTCAGCCTCTCTCATGAATATCTTAGTACTTCCTGCAAAGCACGACTTTGCAGCTATAGACTTGTTACATAAGTATTAAACTATGAAAAAGGAGGGCTCTACTAGGGAATTAATGCCCAGTTTGTGGGGGGTGTTGGGGCCTGCAGCTGCAGGCAGTGCCTCAACCACCAATCAGGTCTATTAATTCCCTAGTAGAGCCCTCCTTGCCATGGATTAATGCACTTGTAACATGGCAAGCACTTTCAAAAATTACTACAGAGTGACGTTATTTGCAAAGAATAACACAGAGACAAATGCACATCATTTCAATAGGTTTACTGCTTTTCTGCATTTTAACATTTATTTATATCATAACTATAACTTGCTATTCATATTAGCAGATCTCAGGATTTGTTCACTTACTGTATCTTATTGTCATTAAGAACATCAAACATTGGTTAATTAAGCATAACTTTGCTCTACTACTCGAAAAAGATTTGTCAACCCATCTGTAAAAGGCTGCATAGCATTATGGGATGGATAATTTACATCTTGTGGCCCCAAAACAGAGCTACATTGGTACACTGATGCAGTAGATTTAACTAGAACAGATAGAAAACTAGGCTACTACAATGACAAGGTGAACTTTAATAAAACACTCATATTTTCACTGCATTCACTGTCTTACCAAGTTTGCAGTGAGTGTACGAGAATCGCAGGGCGGGTGGGTAGGAATTAACATGAACAGGACTTTTACTCTTCTTTGGTGGCGACTTGATGTGGAAATAATGCCCACATCATTTTGTACCATGTGTATTGTTTCTACCAGTTTCTTTTCTCCATTTCAGCAAGTTGCTTAGTGCCATGTTACAATATCCATTATTGACCCATCCTTCCTTTTAACTCTTCTCACTATTCTGTCATACATTATTTTGAAGTAATGCAACTCACTGTACTATAACTTCAGGTTCTTCTTTAGATTGCTATTGCACCTGATGAGGGGACCTGTGTACTATGTCATGTTTGTGAAAGACATATGTTGTTCAAATAAAAGGAACCAACCTATCCAGTGACTAATGGTTTTAGAGATAAATATTCTCGACTGGTTCCTGCACATCTAAAAGTTTGCAAAATGCCTGCAAAAGTACACAAATGTTTGCAGGTGAAACCGCCAGATTCTAAGATCCCAAATAAACTTACATAGATTTACAATATAAAACCTAGACATGCAAGCACCAGTATTTTTATTTGTTTGTTTGCCTGTTTATTTGCAGCTAGTGCCTCAGTTAGTATGCACTTGTTTGGCTTTGTGCCACTGACACCTGGCATTGCAGAACAAAAAGGAAGATTTGGGACATCTTGGGGACTGAGTTTATTTATTTATTTTATTTATTTGAGAGTTTAACCAGGCAGGCATACTGAGCGACTAACCGCTGCTTCCAGATGCACCTGGGGAAAGCAATGGGGAACATAATGGCAAAACAGACACAGATATTAATGTACAGAAAAAGGCACAAATAAGAAGGACTATACATGGTGGTAGCTAAGGTAACTATACAGATTAGATCAAGATATGCAGACCAGGAGACATTGAACATAAAGTATTTCATTGTATAAATAGCAGGTGGTGTTTGAAGCCTCCATAGTCCAATAGGTGTGGTGTTTGAGGCCCAGGAGGCTTTGAGGCTCTAGAGTAGGTCGGTTGCAGGTGCAGACAGTGAGAAAGTGTTCATGGAGGCGGGAGTTGAGGTGACAGTAGCTAGTGATATGATGGATATCTGTTGATAGGTCATTCCAGAGTTTAGGCAAACGGTAACTAAGTGCAGACTGACCCATAGTGGTGCGATGCAGGGATATGGAAGCACCTATTATGTTAGGCTGCCCTGGGTTGTGAGTTAAGGTGGACACCAGGTAGGGTGGTAGGGTATGGGACCAGAATTTAGCAGCGACCGTGAGCAATGAATTTGTCTGCATGGCTGAGATTGAGGAAAATGCAAGAGAGCTATAGAGGTCACAGTGGAGTGTGAGTTTAGTACATTCCAGTATGAAGCGGCAGAAGGAGTGAAAGAGTGTGTCCAGGCTGGATAGGGTGGAGGGTGGGTGGTGCCATAGACAACGCCCCTTAGTCAAAGATTGAAAGTATCATTTTTGCACTAGTTCTCTCCTGACCGGGTAGGCAGGCAGCCTTTGTTACGAGAGGGCCCCCAGTTTAGGAAGCAATTTTATGCAAAGAGTCTATGTGAACTGAGTAGTCTAGGTGTTGGTCGAGCCAGATGCCGAGGTATCGGAACGAGGTGCAGAATCAAGGGGGTAAGATCCAGAGTTAGGAAAGGGGGGCAGATGGTGAGCCGTGAGAGACGAGGTTCGAGCCAAAAGTTAGGGAAACTGTTTTTTAGCATTTAAGAAAAGCTGATTTGATTTGAGCTAGAGTTGAACAGCATTGAAATCATGCTGCAGTTGGTCATGCACAGTATCTGCAGATGGGCCGTGTTGTAAATCACAGTATCGCCTGCATACATGTAAATGGTGGAATGGGAGCATACCTGTGGCAGTTCATTCAGGAAAATAGAGAAAGAATAGGCCCAGGACTGAGTCTTGAGGAACGCCCATGGTGATAGGTTGGGGGATGACGGTTGGGGACAACTTTCATGGATTGCTGTCTGCCCTGCAGGTACGCCTGAACCAGTTAGTGGCATGGTCGGATAGACCAGCAGCCCTGATTTTGCCCAGTAGTAATGCATGGGAGACAGTATCAAAGGCTTTGGCTAGATCAATGAAATGGCCGATGTGATATGGCTTTTATCCATACCTACAAGGATGTCGCTTTGTGACTCTTAGTAGGAGGTGATGGTGGAATGAGATTTTCTGAAGCCTGATTGGTAGGGAAGAAAGAGGACTCGATTAAGAACTGGGAGAACTGAGCAAGGATGAATTGTTCTTGTATTTTTGCCAGGGTAGGGAGGAGGAGATAGGGGTAGTTCCTCGGGCAGAGGGGTCCCCCTTAGGTAAAGGGACGACAGTTGCCATCTTCCAAGCTGAAAGAATTGTAGATGTAGCAAAGGAGTGGTTGAGCAGGTCAGCTAACGGTATGGCAATAGCGGGGCCGAGAGCTGGAGTAGTTTGGAGTCCATGCCTGAGGGACATTTACCCTGTTGGGTTTAGGTTTCACAATGCATTGTAGACATCGGTTGGGGAGACAGGTTGGAAGGAGAATGTGGGGGGTGCTAAGGAGAGAAAGCAGGGGTCACCTTGAGAGGGGACGGAGGTAGGCTCTGTACCAAGGAGGAGGTACTGCTGGTAAAGAACGGTTGAAAGCCAAGGCAATGTCTAGAGGGTCGGAGATGGTTGTGCCTAGGGATGGATAGGCCCGGTGGGTGGTTGAGCAGGCGGATAGGAGGTATTTAATAGTTTTCCAGAATTTGGTCGGGTGATTTAGATTTGAGCTGAGGGCCTGTGAAAAGTAGTTCTGTTTAGCATGTCTGATCGATTTTTGCACGAGTTCTGTAAGGCATGATAAGATAGGAAGGCTTGAGGAGAGTTGGTTGATTTGTATTGTTTCCTATCCTGATCCCTGAGGCGGCATTTGCTGATAAGGTCATGGAGATCTATGGGAGGTGGGAGCCTTTACTCTAGTTTTTTTTATGTGAGCACATTGGTTCAGACATGCAGGAAGGTATTTTGGAAGTAGTCAAGTGCAAGGTCAATTGAAGGGGCCCTGAGATGAAGGACCAGTCCACTAGGACAGATCCAACAAGAGTGTTGTTAGAGAGAGTGATTTGAAGGATCTGGCTAGAATGGTCCGGGAGGGAGGTTTGAGGGTTTATGTACTTTCTGACTAAGTATACCATATGGTGATCACCTAGGAGTCAGGAGTAGGCCTGCACCAATGGTCCTATGTGGGTGAGTGGTCAGTGCCCAGTCAAGAAGGGAATGGTTAAGAGTTTTTGGTTAAGTCTGGTTGGTTGAGAAATTTGTTGTATTAGGTTTAGGCATTTACTTTGAGGGTAGTTTAGCAGACATTTGCTAGCCAATTGTAATTGAAGTCACCTAGACATATAGTTCTCCTGTTATGGCAGTGGACTTTAAGTGGGTCAGGTGGTCCAAAAATGCTTGGTATAGGGGTGTTCGGGCATAATAGGATTCTGCTACACACAGGAGCGGAAAAGGGCAAAGTAATTTTGATGGTTAGAGACTCGATTAGTGGTGAGGAAGCAGGGTGGGGATCAGGGTGAACTGATGTCTGGCTGAAATAAACATGGCTAGGCCACCCCCTTTTTACCTGTTCTGTCCTGCCTAATTAGGAGTAGCCTGGAATGGCAACAGAGGAATCAGCGTGTTGGGGTTTGAACCACGTCCTGATAGTATGAGGAATCAGGCTAAGGATAAAGTGGATTGTTGAGTTCCGGATTTTGTTGAGGACACTGCATATGTTTAGGTGCATTATTTTTAGACCCTTTGGTAGGGCCATGGGATTGGGGCGTAGAGGGGTAGGACCTGGGTTGAGTCAATGTCACCTGCTAAAAGTAGGAGCAGCGAGGCAAGCTGGAAGCACCTGAAACAATAGGTCCTGCATGTGCTGATGGCTTTTGGCAGAGTGAGGTATTGTCGGGGTGAGCCACCTTGAGACAGCGTAGCTCATGCAGTCTTAGTGAGAGAGAAGGAGGAGAATGGTTGCTCCTATTGGCCAGTTGGGGGCTAGAAGGTGCTGATAGAGGAAGTGTGGGAGAGCATGTATGCTCTAGGATTAGAAAAGCTAGGTGGGGATGAAAGAATGGTTGCCTAAGGGAGCTAGAGAGGTTGGGGGGAAGAGGTACTGGAAGTCCCAGCAGGAGAGAGAGAGAGGCTAACAGTGCCATTTATATGCTGCACAGAGTGATCAGTATGAAATAGCGGCCACTAGTGGTGCAGAGAGATAATCTGCAATGGAAAAGTGGGCTGATTGTTTTCACGCCCTTACTATCATGTGACTCTCCTATAAATTTACGTGCCGACCAAGGGTGGTGGTGGGGACGGAAGGAGCTGCTTGAAACCATGCTGCAGACCGGTGCACAGGCAGAAAAACAAGCAGTCTGAAAAAGAGGACTCGGTCGGAATCAAGAGCTGTACCACACGCATACCTTGTTCAATTTTCTGAAGCTGTCCGGGGGTCGGCGCTGGTCCACCACCCTGCCTGCTTGCTGGGAGGGCTGGTGGCTTCAGAGTCTCATGGATACCAGCTGTGGAAGAGAAGAAGACTGGTTAAATAGGGATACTAGGAGGCATGGCTGACAGTAAGGTAGGTTAGGTGTGGGCTACTGAGAGAGTGGTGCAAGGTAGGATAACTGGAGGGCTAAAGAGTGTGTGCAGGAAAAAAGAGGCGAGAGAAAGAAGAGAAAGGTACAGAAATGGAGCTTTGCTGGAGGAAATGCTCTAAGTAACTGAGATACTGAAAAACAGACTGGTTCCAAGGTCACAGAACGTTAAAATAATATCAAGCTATTGCCTAAGGTTAAACTTAAAAGTTACGGTTATAGGGCAGGATTCACAAAGAGGATGCACTGGCGCATCACAAATGCACCAGCGCAAATCAGATGCACCAAGCACAGACAGAGTCATTCACAGAGGCATGTGCAGCGGCGCCGAGTGCAACCCCACTGTGAATCACCGCTAAACATGACAGCGTAACTGTAGATCGCCGGTGCAACCTGAGATGTGCCAGGACAAGCCGGATGCCACGTAGCACACAGGGAGCTATACAGAGCAAGTGGAGCAGGTCAGCAGGGCATGATGAGCAACCACAGAGCTGGAACAATCACACCCATGGAAACAAGTGTTGAGAAAACATGTTTTTAAAAGATTAAGAGCACAAAAACTGTATAACACATATGAAAAACAAAACACAACAACCATACCAAAAGAGGAAAGGGAGGTGCAGGGATAGGAAAGAGGGAGGAAAGGGACAGTAACAGTGGATGGTGAACATTAACTATGTACAAGGGATGTCCCCAGGAAGAGGCAGGGGCCATTAGTGTCGCTGTGCCCTGCCACGCACCACCCTGGCACAGCCACAGGCTGGGAGCCAGAGCAGGATGCTCTGCAGGGCAGCTGTCAGGTGCTGACAGTCCTGGACAGTGGGCACAGGGCTGCCTGGATGGCCACATGGATCCTCTGGTCCACATCAACAGGGGCACCACCACCACCAGCCACTGCATGGTGATCCTGGAGACCCACAGCAATAGCAGAAAGAACACACACTGAGGGCCTGAACGTGGACAACACCCCACCCATCAGTAACCCTGCAGTATCTAAACTGCAGCAATAGCAGAATGCAGCACTCACCTGCCCCTGGAAGGGCACTCAGGCCTGGCACCCATGATCCTCCCCATGCATGCCTCAGCTGCATCCGTGGCTCGCTGCCTGGCATCTGGTCCTGCAAAACACAACAAACAGCACCATGAGTGACCACTGCCACTGTGCAGGATGCAGTGCCACAGTATTCCCTCACTGGCCTGTGGCCATGCAGAAGACAGTGATGACCAGCCATGAAGCACTCACTGGCCTGCAGGCAGACACAGCCATGCCCAGCGCCCCCATGGCACACATGTCATGGCAGCATAGGACAGGTCCAGCCACTGCCATGTGTGCAGGATGCTGTGAGACCCATGAGGGTGCCCCATGAGGGCCGTGACACACACACACCCAACATGCAGCACAAAAGGAGACAGATGTACAACACCTACCTGGTCTTGGCAGTGCACCCTGTGTGCATGGTGCCACTGCTGCACCAGCCTCTGGGTTCCACCTCTGGAGGGCACTATAATGATGCCTACATTGCCCCTGTGCATGGCATCCCTGTACGGTGCACAAGCAGAGTAGCAATGGAGGCCCACACCTGGACACTGGGCTCATGGAGGTCATCCTAGCCAAACAGGCACCCTCCACAGATGTAGCCAGTGCTACCACATGTAGCAACTCCACCTGCAACCAGTTCATGGCCCTAGGTGTCTGTCTCCCTGCCCTAGGCATATTACAATGGGAACTGATAGTGGCACAGTGCAAAGTGGCAATGCGCAGTCGAAAGGTCGTTAGGTGCCAGTGAAACACTGGGGCACATGCAGCACAGCTTACATGAGCATGAAGCGCAATAGGTCAAAGACAACACTCCCGCACATGCACAATGCAGTCCGCAATGGCGTGGCAAGGTTAGGACCCGGTCATGCATGCATGATGAGCATGTGGCACCATGTTGTGCATGGCATGCACTACGAACAACTACTGAGCATTATGTGTGATACATGGCATTTCAAGCACAGTGCAGCATGGATGGCACATAGCAGAACACGCTATGTGATAGGGCAACAGTGTCATGGTCAGTAGGTCTGCAATGGTGCACCGGGTTAGCAGTGGAATGGAGTATCATGGGAGATGCACCACCAGACATGGTGACCATGCATGCGTGACAGAAGTGCTTCTAGAATGCCCTGATACAGGAAAATGCACTTACTGATATGTGCATGCATCGGAGATGCACTGTACAGCCATTGGCACATCCCACAGATGCTTTTGCAAATTGAGATAAGCTGGGGCAATGTGCAATTCACAGAGAAGTTTTTCAAAACAGCCTCATCCAACATGCATGGGCAACCCAGCAGATTAGCATCTCATTACCAGGGGCTCATGCCTCATTTGCATGCCCTGAACCATAAATGCTCCCAATTCAGCAGGCTGAGATCAGGTCACTGAGAGGAGTCAGTGCCTTGAGGGTGAGTACACAGCCATGTTTATAGGGCAACAGAACAAACTGGGTGACTGACTTTGAGCTTGCAGATCAGGCAATGCTCCAGTACCCCAGATGTGGAACCAGTACAACCAATATGTGGAATTCAAGGCCATAACATGAAATACAGTGGCAGGGCAGAACAGAAGGTGCACAGAGCACCAATGGACTGTTCCTGTCATATCCACAATGGTTAGACAGAACCGGGATGTGTAATATCCCAGCATGCATGACACAGTTCTGCTGAGCAATGATACGGTCATCAGTGGGCCTAGACATTGCAATGTGGAACAGGGAGGGCATACAACATGAACAGATGGGCTGTCCACTGTCACAGGGAGACAGGGAGGTACATGTGACTGGGTGGCACTGGCAATGTGTGGTGGACGAGCAACGGTAACAGGTTGGTCTGAGGCACACAGCAGCGCATGTGCAGGCATGATGGCAGTGTTGCTAAGCCGTACACTGCTGCCAGCCACACCATGGCTGCTGCCACATGTCAGTCTCCTCTGACTCTGTGGCTGTCACATGGTTGTCCCCCAGGACAGAAGCATTACCAAGGTGGCAGCACACACACTGCAGAGGTGTACCAGGACATGACCATGGCAGACAGCACAGTGTCCCTCACTCAGGCGGCTTCACTGTTCACCCAGCTGTGAACTGGCTGTCGTACATGGCATGTGCAGTGTCCCCATAGACCATGTACCATGGTGCATAGCCACCTGTGCTAGGCTGGCCACTCGTGGACCATGGCCCAGATCAACAGCATCATGGACCATGAGGGGCAACAGACTGAGGAACATGTGGCGGTAACATCTGGATGCTTCCCATCACAGTAGCCAGTATGTCAGAGGAAGCCAGTATTGTCAGTAGGCAGCACCCCAACTTTACTAAGGATGAGGAGACAGCACTCATCGAAGCATGCCACCTACGCCTGGATGACCTCACTGGCAGGGAGGTAGCCGGATGGCATGTGTGGAAGGCTGGGAGGAGGTGGACCAACAGGTGAATACAGTGGCATCGTACCTTCACAGTCCAAGAGTGCTGCAAGCACTGGAAGCGATGGCAGCAGAAAGACCAGGGGAAGGTGGCCAGCCTCCAGGCATCCCTGTGGCGGACAGGGTGGACCCAGCACAGCAGAATGGCTCAGCTCCAATGAGGCCCTTCTGGCTGCCAGTGTGTCCAGAACAGCCGTGCATGGTGTCCCAGGTGGTGGATTCCAGACAGGAGGCAGCCCGTCACAACATGGTGAGAAGCTATGAGTCCTGGCCAGGCCGTCCACCCGTGTGCCACATTAGCTTGCTCTGTCTCTGTGCTCTGAGCACTGTCACTGTATACCCAGGCACAGCTTCCTGAGATGGTCATCCCTGGAAAGGCATGTTCAGCCTCATAGTGCTGTGGGTACTAGACGCAGCACCGGAGGGCAAGTGACCCTCCGCACTGCTGCGGCATGAGGCCACTGCAGCATTGTGCACAATGGGTCAGTGGCAGGCTTGACTAAGACATGGGATGCATATCGCCATTGTGCCCTGGCCCTGCTGTGGACAGGCTTGCAGCCCTGGCATTGTGTGGATGGCCGTGTTCTGTTGGACTTCGCCACTGTGACATGTGTACTGTGCATTAACCATGGTCTCCTTCCTCTCTCCACAGCACCATCGCACCTCCAGGGTGCAGACATGGCCATGTCTGACCATGAAGACCTCGCGGCAATGATGCAGGCTCATCACATGGGGCTGATGACACCACCCTGGATGACTTTGCACCTGGACAATCCACATCTTGTGCAACAACGGTCACTGCCCTGGTAATGGAGGGGCCTGCAGGCCCCTCCACCAGCAAGGGTGGGACAGCCAGTGGGTACATCGCTTTGTTGGGGAGCCTGTCTGGGTTGTCTGATGCTGACCCAGATGATGTGGTGGCATTGTGAATGCCCTCCTCATGCTTAACACTGGCATGCAGGAAGGGCATTGGCACCGCCGCAGTGTACAACGGACACCATCACCAAAGACATGGCACGGCGGTGCACACATTGCAGGGTTGCCTTTGCATGGGTCCCTGGGTGCCACCGATATTCCCACTGTGCTGGGTTCCAGTGCAGTCACAGCACAGCTGCCATGGCTGTGGGTGCTGTGCTCCTGCACCACTGCCCAGTGCAGTGCTGGCAATGTCGGTGTCATCTGGGCAGGGTGCCTGTGTGCACACACATGCTCCAGTGGCCCTGGAGGATATCACCCGTGGGCAGCCAGCAGCAGTGCCCATCCATGCCCTGCCCACGTTGCAACCTGCCAGGATGCATCCACTCACCCATGGATGTACCTGTTCAGGCTGAACCATCCCCTGATTGTCAACGATGCCACCATGCTACATCACCCGCTGATGACATGGGGGCCTACCTTGACCTGCTGCAGGTGACTGTGGAGGGTTAGGAGGCCATCCATACAGAGTTCTGGAGCCACAGGGCTGTTACGGTCCAGGAGCATGAGTCCGCAACACTGTGGTGTGCTCAGATGCTGACAGAGACACGCATCATGTGGGTGGGCATGACCACAGCTCTGGAGTGATTTCAGCAGCTGTGGGGTGGTGGCTTCATCCACAGCATGCTGTAGCATTGTGCATCTAGTCGGATGCCCAGGAGCACGTCCCATACACCCCGTAGCGGAGCCAGGTGAACCTCCTGCTCCGGACTCCATCGCCTCTGGCATCCACACCAACTGTCCATGGCTCGCCGGTGACATCCGATGGCAACTCCACTGGGCACCAGTTCACGGTCTCAGTGCAGCACTTCGCGGGTCAGTAGGGACAAACACTGTGGCTGGTGGTGATACCCCCACCACTGGCTGTGGCAGAGGCCACCCTCATGTCTGTGGCAGTCATGGGGCGCCCTGTGATACCATGTCCACAGGCCTGTGGTGGCGGTTGGCACACCCATGCATACCGGACGCCATGTGGGTGGTGCCAGTGGCAATGTGTGGTAGCATCACGTGCTCCACAGCTGTCCTAGCACCACCCTGTGCTACCTGTGCAGGCTGTTCTGTGTCTGTGTGTACTGCTGTAGTGCCACATGACATGGGAATGATGCATGTGTTATGGTGCCTGCAGTGCCTGTGTGCAGGCCACAGTGCGCACTGACCTGGCCACATCTATGGCATGGCCTGGGTGGTGCTGGGGTTAATGCAGGCCCTGGTGTCTGTATGTTCTGGTGTATCTGTGTGTCCCCCACCATGTGATTTGCACCTGTGTGTGCGCCACTGTTCGCATCCGTGTCCACTGTTCCCACATCATGCAGTCCCTACACCACAGTGCTCATACCTGCACATACATACCTGCATACTACCTGCAGGCCCAAAGTGTTCCTCCACCACATTTTATTTATTTATTTTATTTAAACAGCAGTTTGAAAACCTTTGAGCCATAGGCTCATTTACAAAGGTACCTTGTCACAGTGAGACAAACCAAAATACACAGTATAGCAGTACAACACATAAGTAGAACAGTAAAATTAAGACATAGATACAAACAAGTTGGTACAGGTAGGATGGATGCAAACAATACCAGAGTTATGTCGTTCTTAGCAGCTTAGTAATAAGCTTTGTCATAAGTATTGAGTACGGCTTTGACTAGTGGCAGTTACAGCATCGGGTGTTAATAAGGTGGTTACTTAAGGAAGTTTTGAAGCACGATATAGTTACATGCATGCAGTATGTCTGTGCCCTCTCTGCCAGCCTGGGATCCCTGCGTCCCTGCCTGGCTTCACCTCCCTGGACCTCAGGGGTGCCTACCCGCACCTCCCCCACCCCTCCTCCCTGGAACTGTCGCCCTCACCAGCCTCGACAGGTATCCCATGTTCATGGGCCATGTTGTGAGCATACAACAGGCAGAATATGCCACAGGCCTTCTCAGGGCTGTACTGTAGGGCACCACCCGACTGATACAGGCAACGGAATTGCATCTTCAGCATGCTGAAGACACATTCTATGATGGCGTGTCACAATGTGTGCCTCATTGTAGCATTCTTCCACAACTTTTCCAGGTCATTGGATGGAGGTGAGGAGCCAGGGCCTCAGTGGATTATACTGTGGCTTGTGCCCTGTCCTCATCCCTGCCCTCTGTGGTGTGTGACCCCTGTCCTTCTCCTGCCCGTGCATCCACATACCTGACAGTTCTGCATTCCTACCATGGCTGCTCTTGCATGCCTCCATCTGTTGTGTGGTGCACAGCACTTGCATGCCACCCTGTGTCCACTTTTGTACCTTTTTCACACCCTTGCTGTCCCAGGGCCCATGCACCTGCTTCTCACTGCCAATGGCCCACCCTATGTGTCCCAGCCATGGTGCCCCATGTGCTGTTGGTGCCCTGTCACATGTACCTCATCAGGTGGCACTTGGGATGTCCCTGGCCTTGAACCTCATGCAGAGTGCTGACTGGTGCCATATGAATGCATATGTGCACCAGGGTGTGTGGCACAGACAATGGTGATGCACCTGTGGCATTGCACACCCGGCAATTCACGGAATGGTACCCTTTCTTTTTTTAATTTAATTTAGTTGTTTAACCAGGTATAGCATGCTAAGCTGTAAGCTTTTTACAGGAGTGACCTGGGAGCACAAGGAGGTTAAGTGACTTGCTCAGGGTCACACAGTATGCAAGTGGAAGCTGTGGATTCAAACCCAGGTCTGGTCTGCTGGATGTTGCCAGATTTGCAGCTCAGAGCCTTAGACCACTGCGCGCTATACTGCCTCCTTCTGATTCACCTATGTGATTGCCTCTCCCAGGTCATCGCGCGATCACCACATGGGTGCAGTCGATGGCCCTATGATGCCTGGCATGCATGCCATCATGTAGAACCTTGCATGGCTTCCGGCCCACTCTGCCTGTGTGCTAAGGAAATGGATGCATTCTAGAAGAATGCGGTAGCAGTGCAGTAAGGAACTTTGTGAAGAGGTGGGACGTGAGGCCTGTGATATGCCAGTGATGTCCCCAGTAGGCCTCTGAAGGTTCCCATGGCGAGCAGGCACATGACTTGTCACCTTGGTCTCCACCGAGATGGCATGACTCGTGCGGTGGGTGCCTGCATCTCATCATGGCACAGCTCACAGAGCTGCCTCAGCATGGCCCTGTTGAGGTGGTATCACCCGACTGTCTCTCACCTCTGTAGTGCTTTCGAAGGACAGCCAGGCATGATATGACCATGGGGCTGGCTGCCTGCAGTGCCTTCCAGCGCCCTGCCTCCTCCTCCTGATTTGGTACCAGCTATGGCGACTGCTATCAGTGTGGGCCTCTGGCATTGTTTGCTGCCTGGCTTTGTTGCTGCTGGCTTGCTGTGCCCTCTCTCTCTGGTTTCCTCTTCCTCTTCCCCTGGCTCTGGCTGTGTGCTGCTGTACATGTTTCATTCACAACCAGCAGGTATGCTGGACATAAGTCTCCTTCTTTTGTACTTATCTTTCTATGGTGTATCTTGGCTTTTGTTATGGTGTTGCCCCATTGATGTGCCATGGTTCTGCACTGTGAATCAAGTTGCACTGTGTATGCATGGAGTCGTCCCCTATATTGCACTGCATGTCATTATATTGCACCTATGGTGCATGTTGTTCAGCGCGGGGCATCTCAGTTGGGCTAGTGTGTTCACCTTGTTTCTGAATCATCTTCTGGCACATTTCTGATATGTGCCAGCACATCTATGTGCTGTGCATCTCTTTTGTGAATCCTGCCCATATTGTTTATGGACAATATAAAATATGTCTCTTATGTACATAACAGAGAAATGCCAAACAAAAGATGGCATTGTAAGAATAAGGAAATATGAAATATATCTGAAGGAAAATGAAGGAAAGGGACAATAACAGCTACTACTCTTTCTTTTCATATTTCTCAGACATTTGTTACACAATTTCATGCTGTTGATCTGAATAGCATGTAAAAGTGTTACTGATATCATAGTATGTTCGTAGTATAGTGCATCCTAGTATGTCATAGGGTAGTCATAGTAATCCATAGTGTATCATATAAGAGTATGAACAGGCAGTATGAAAAGGAAAGCAGTAACTGCTAAAAGAAAGGGATTAATGATAGTTACACAGGCAAACAAAAATATATTGTTAATATAACAAAAAGGTCAAAAATATCAGAATGTTGCCTAGACACTAAAAGGAGATCAGTAGATATCTAGAGGTGTAGTAAACTATTTCCTATCACCTTTAAATGAGTACTTCAGTTCTCTGTTCACAGTGCAGGCAAATGGCCTATTTCTGACAGCACAAACAGATTCAAGGATACTGATAGCCATGGATTAGAAAGGATATACTGGGCATCTAAGGAGAGAGTTTGGAAAGATCTGCAGTACTTTACCATGAACAAGCACTCAGGGCCAGATGGGCTTCGCCTAAAGTCATTAAGGAGACAAGACAGGTCCCAGGGAGCCCCAAGGCAGATTATACTAATAACATGCAAGAACTGTAAAGTGATACTAACATTTCAGCACTTTATACAAAACACTCCAAAATGATCTATAATACAGCTAAATGTACTATACTGTAATTAGGGGCAAAAATCCTAGGGCCACCTATATGATTGGCAATCTGCCATTAAGATTCTCTACTAGGAGAAAGACCTATTAATTCTAGTAACGGAAAGCTTCACATGGGATAAAGTGAAGTAGTGGTAAAAAGTGTGGTCAAATAATACGGTACATCACAAAGAAAATAAAAAGTTATAGGAGAGAGGTGATGCTGCTGCTGTACCGATCCATGATTAGACCCCATCTGGATTATGGAGGTCTCCTCTGATGCCCACAAACAAAGAAGAACATAGAAAGACTTGAAGTTGTTCAGAGGAGGTTCACAAAAATTGCAGGTCTGGGGAGAGACTAGGTGAACTAAATTCATTTTGTCCAGAGGAGAAGAGAAGACAAAGGGTGATATGATTTTAGACTACAGGACAGTTTGAATCCATCACTATTGGAGATTCTCAATCTCAAAGATAAATATGCTAGGAAAGGTATGAGGGACACATGCTGAAACTAACAGGGGACAAATATAAGACCAATTGAAGAAAGGTCTGGTTCTCACAGAGGTTAGTATCTAGGTAGAATAGTTTGTCAGAGTAGGTGGTGTATAGTAGGAACTTGCACATTTTTTCTTTGTTTTCCATTTTTAATCTCTTTTGCTGTCCCCACTGCCTTTGTACTAACCACCCTAGCCCCATCACCTGGCTTTTCCAGGACTTACCTTCTCACCATCACCCTCTGCCACAAGACTGTGGGGTGCCAGTCACTGGCGCAGGGCCTGTGAGAGGTTAGTTGTCATCCAGCAGCTGTTTTTTTTTCCATCGATTTTTTTCCCTGGGCCCACTGATATGTAGTGGGCAAATGTGTGACCTCTTCCTCCACAGAGACATCCTCAGCATCCTGAACATGGGTTCTCTTCCAGCACCTCGTGGCATAACATGCACTGTCTTCCAGCTGCCACTGGGTGGCAGTCCAATAGCAGCCATAATATTCCTACTCCCCAAGGAAGGAGGGCAGTACTATGGCCATTCAATCATCCCTCACCTGGCCAGCCTCCGAGTGACTCACAACCATTTCTGGACCAGGGTCACCAGTGTGGCAGGAGATGAACTGCAGGGCACCTCAGCCCTCCATGCTTCTAGGCAAGCAAGAGCTTATACATATTTAAAGATAGACTTGAAAAGATATGGAGAATGGGAGTAGTCATAGTATATCCTAGTATAAGCAAGCAGGCAATTAAATGGGCAAAGTGCCATATTTTGCCTGCAGCTTTCTATGTCCTTATAACTGTTTATTGAGACACTGTCAACTTGAGAAGTACCAGTAGACTGGAGGGAGTCAGCATTGTCCCCCTGCACAAGGGTTAGTATGGAAAAAAACAAGAAATTATGGCCCAGTAAACCAAATATCAATTGTGGGCAAGCTGCTGGAGTCCATTATAAAGGAACAGATTGCTGAGTTCCTAGAGCAAACCATCTTTTGGGGCAGGAATCAACATGGATTCATGAGGGGCGGTCATTTCAAATGAACTTAATTTTTGTTTCAACTCAGTGACACAGATTGTTGATAGGGGTCAGTCAGTTAACATTTTGTACCCTGATTTCAATAAGGTCTTTATCCTTCCTGTACCCTATAGGTGTCTTATACAGAAGGTAGGGACTTAGGACTAGGGAGGGTTATCCTGGAAGATTAGGAATTGGTTGAAAGGGCAAAGAGTGGTCCTGAATATCAAGCTCTCTGATGTTAAGAGCTGGTTCATAAGTAGCGTGCCATAGGGATCTGTCCTGGGGCTGATAGTTATTAACATGTAAATAATAACTGGTTCATTTTTTCACTAAGGAGAACCTGGTTTGTAATTTGGTGTCATAAGAGAGTTTATAATGGCAAACATGTGCAGTGTTTCCCTTGCTCCAGCCACAGCTCTTCCCTTCTTCAGTGATGCCACAATTCCTTATCACTGGAGACTTCACTGCTACTTGATTCAGTGGTAAGTTTTTAAATAAAAATAAATAACTGAGCTAACATGTTTTTAACTGAGCTTCATTTAAAAAATGGGAAAAAGGTTAACATCTCTAACAGCAGGTGCTTTGGACCATGCTGAAACCTGATCGGACTGCAGCCACGCAAGGACGCCTTTAATTTTATAGAATTGCTGTGGTGAAAATTATATCCACCAATTTCATGGGGCTGTGTGAAACTTGATTTTACAACACCTTCAGTGTTGGATGCTGAAATAAACCCCTTGAGCTTTGCACTCGAGGTTTATATAGCATCCATCACCCTGGTGTGCATAAAATTCACATTAAGCACACAACCCTTATATTATTCTATATATAAATCACATCAAAATGGTGCAACAGGGTAAGCGGAGTCTGTTTATATATAATAAGAAAACTAGATAGTGAATAATGATGAGTGGATTAGCAGCATGAAAATGGATGTAGAAAAATTGGGGCAGTGGTCCAAAACTTAGCAACTGGAATTCAGTGCTAAACAATGTAAAGTGATACATATTGGAAACAAAAATCCTCATATGAATATTGCACCAGTGGTGTAACGGCTCACAATAGAGCACTTAAGGAGGAAACAGATCTGCTTAGATAATTAATAATAGTTTGAAAGCCTCTTCTCAATGCAATACAACATATGGGAATGCTAACAGGATGCTGACATTTATTAGACAAGGTTTTACTAGTAGGAACAAGGAGGAGCTATTGATGACATACAGGTAATTGGTTAGGCCACACCTGGAGCACTGGGTGCAGTTTTGAAGCTCATGTCTAAGGAAAGTGTTAGGGCCTCTGAGCCCTGGTCAGATTCTTGGCAGTTATGGACTAGCAAAGAGACATGGAAAAGTATCATATTCAGTAATAAACTTGTTTATTACACAAAAGATAATCAGTTGCCCTAAGCAGGTCTTACCATTAGACACTGGGAGCTGAAGTTATCCAAATACTCCTAGGAGTGAAGATGGTCTCGAGGAATATGTCGGACAGTAGGTTATATATTTCTGATAATTACTATGGTAACTAGAAGACTAGATACATAAATAGGTCCTATTAAGTGGCTCCATAGTTATCTATTGTTATACAATATCCGTAATAGGCCCATTAGGCAATAGGGCCTTTAGGCTACTGCTGCAGGGACCCTTCAATTACACCTGTTAACCTTCACAAGCATGAACAGACTAGAACAAATAAGTACATCATAGAAGACTTCAGAAAACTTCTGCTTCTCCTATTGCTGTGCTCAGGAAATGTTAAGCTCAGTCCTGTCCCTCCGGCAATTATAACTTCTCCTGCAGATCTGTCATGCTGCAAATATGTGAACTTTATGCATGTCAATGTTTGCAACCTATTAAAAGCTTACCTCATTCAGGCATGGGTTTGTCACACTCGCTGATGTCTTGGTGGTCACTGAGTCATGGCTCAGACCTGAAACCTGCGGATCAGGAGGTAAATATTCCTTCCTACTCCTTATTTAGAACAGACAGGCAGTCTAGAGGAGGAGGAGGAGTTGCCATATACATCAAAACAAATTTTCTGCCACCATCATGGCCGCAATCCGTTAAGAATTTGAATGTTTGACCCTGAATTTGAGATTGCTCCCAAGATCTCTTTACGTAATAGGATGTTATAGACCTCCATCAGCGGGACTTCAGCTTCTGAACCACCTAAGTAACTCCTGGGATCCCTGTCATTGGAGTTTATCATTATGGGCGACCTTAACCTTGATTGGCTATCCAGTGCCTCCTCCTCTTAAATCTATTTGTGACTCCCTTAGGTTGTCCCAACTAATTACTGAAGCTACGCCCAACAAAAGAACCCTAATAATAGTACATATGCTGGATCTCATTGTAGTAAGTAAACCTCATCTATTCTCCGATGCTGAAGTTTTGTTCTCCGATATTAGTGACCATTGTTTTATCACCTGTGTAAGAGCTACCCAAAGCTGTCTTCCACCACCAAGTCCAACTGAAAAGATGCAGAAGATATTTTGATCCATGTGCTTTACCACAGATCTATGAGATTCTTTGCTTTGGCAAGACTTTTACCTTGCAAAATCTGTGTAAACAGCATACAATATTTTCCAAGATATTGTAGTAGGGGTGCTAGACAAGCATGCACCATTTACTAAAGTCAGGGCAAAGACAAAATCTTTCAGATGGTTTCCTGCTGATCTGAAGGCCTTATTGATTAACAGAGATTGGCTTTGGAAATCTGCACGTAAAACCAAACTACCAACTGACTGGGCTCTTTTTTGACAACAAGAAATACTTGGACTAAGATTATCAGAGAGGCTAAGGCAAACTTCTATCGTACTGAACTCGAATCATCCACGTAAGTGTTCTTCCAAATTTTGAAAACCCTAAAAGAGCTAGAAGGCTCTGCATCCATAAATTCATTGCTGAAGAAAATTACGACTGGTACCTCTACAGTCTCAGATAGGCAAACAATCCTCGATTTTCTCAATAATCACTTTGCCACTGCAGGTTTAGCCTTTGATTCTTCCCCTGCCAGAAATCTCCATGCTCAGCCAGGTGCACAGGACCATGAAATCCAAGGCATTAGTGTGACTTTCTTTCTGCAGCCCGTTACCTTGAAAGAAGTTGAAGACCTGCTGTTACAGCTGGACACCAGGAAAAGTGCCAGAGCTGACTTTCTTGACCCTTTTTCCTGAAGATCAGATTTCATGTCTGGCAGTGCCAATCACGACCTTTTAATCTATTGCTCTCACAAGGAAACCTCCCTACCATGTGGAAGATAACCCACATGGTCCCCCTATTCAAATCTGGAGGCCCCAGTAACCTCAGTAATTATAGGACTATCTCCTGCTTCCCACCCTTTCCAAACTTTTGGAGAAAGTAGATGAGTTCTCAGGTTAGGAACTACTCAGAAAATACAAATCTGCTTAATCCTTTACAATCAGGCTTCAGACCATGACACAGTACCATCTCAGCATTAGCAAAGGTGAAGAATGACTGGCAGCTTGAAATGGATGTGAAAAGCTTTGTTTGCACAGTATTCTTAGACCTAAGCAATGCCTTCAATACTGTGGACCACAACTTGTCCTTTGTTCTCTCCGAGTATCGGACTGGACCTCGTATCATTGAAATGGTTCTCTAATTACCTCAAGGCTGGTTTCAACAGGTAAAAGCAGAAGGGCAATTATCACCACTAAAATGCCTTTTGAGAGGTGTACCTCAGGGGCCTATACTGGGTCCCTTGCTTTTAGCAATTTACATCAACAGAATTGATGACAGTATTAAAGATGCTAATTTACACCTCTTCACAGATGATACAGTGCTTTATATCAGCAGACCTACTCATGAAGCAGCTTTAGTGATTACAGCAGGAATTCAATCAGTTGCAGCTACAGCTCCTAAACCAGAAGTTACTTCTAAATGCCAAAAACCAAGGCGATGCTTTTTCACCCTTGCTCACAAACAAATCCATCAACAAATTGAACTTTTCCACAGATACATACACTGCTTGGTGAATCCCTGAATTTGTAGCCAAGTTTAAATATCTGGGGCTAGACTGACCACAAACTTTCATTTAATGATCATATTGAGGAGTTGTCAAAAACTCAGACACAGACTTGGTCTCTTCTACAGGATTAAGCACTTCCTTACTAAGGATGCGAAGAAGAGACTGGTGAAAACCACTTTCCTTTCCATGTTTGATTATGCAGACTTTCTATAGTCACGGTCCGCTTCTGCACTTGCTAAATTGGACATGCTCCACCACTGAGCCTTAAATTTTATCACTGGTCTCTTTACTCTATGCATCATTGCTCTCTAAATACAGCTGTGGGTTGGTCTTCCCTATACTACAGATGGCAGAGAAACGCTGCCCTATGAACTTATAACACCATCATCCAGAAGCTGCCTCCTTATATTTCAGATTGTTTACCACTCAGCATTGTAACCAGGTGTGGGCTGAGAAGTGCCTTATACATCTCTCTGACTGTGCCCAAAGTCAGATCACGTTTTGGACAGACAGCCATAAGTTGTATGCTATCACTACTGTGGAATAAGTTGCAAACAACTCAGAAACTGCTCTGCCCTTTCAGCCTAGCAGTATTTAAATCAAGCTATAATCGCTTCTTTAAGTAATCCTCTATCTGTTTCCCTGATACCTCCACCTCCCCAGTTAATGGTGTCCTTATTGATCCTCTTCTTGTGCCCTACAAAGTAAATCTTCCTTATTGTCCTCTTATCATTCCTGTCATTTCCTACCTTGTTTCATCACTTACTCTACTAGGTTAGTGTGTCCGCTTGATTCCTCACCCTCTGCCTTGCACATAGTCCTTTCTTTTGCCCTCTCATCATCCTGTCCTCTCCTCTACCTGCCCTACCTCTTCCTAATGTACCTCTAGCATGTCATACTAATTTTTGGTATGATGTATGTTTCCACTCCATAAGCACACTCACTATTAAATAACGCTTACTACCCTCTTCGAGTAGACTGCACACTATCAAGTGACCTATACTACCCACCCTGGAGAATGTATGCTATCCAATTTTGTACTTTTAGGCTCCACTTTTCTGGTGGTCTCAGATGAGGTCTCCTCACTACCGTGAGCATTCTTCCTCATCCTCTCCCCTCCTTACTTCCCCTACCCTTGTTTAATCATCCCTAATCCACTACCCCTCCTTCTCCTGTTCACCCACCCTATTTCAACATCTAATTTATGAATACACTCTTGCTGACCTCTGGTCCGATTCAGGTCTGCTGTGTATATATTGTCTGTATCTTGGAAATGCTTATATTTTTGGTCCTTTTGCTGTTGATGATGTTCTATGCCTTCTTGCTCTTACTGTTAATCTTATTATTAATTGTACTATCTCCAGCTAAATTTTGCTTTGGTTGGTATTGTTGTAACCTTTGTGTCCTATAACATATTTTGTTTAATGTCCAGGTCCATCTTGAAAATGAACTTGCTCAATGATGCTTGTCTGGTTAAATAAAGATTTTGATTGAGTGATTGATTTGATTTGTAAAGTCAGCTAAAAATATAGAACAAATGACACATACAAGATAAGAATGCATTGCAGTATTGCATAAATCCGCACAGTGGCAGTATAGGCTGTATAATAAGATAAACAAAGACATAAAGTATGTCTTGGCACATTCTTCTAGCATGTTACACAGCATAAGCAGCATATAGATCACAATTATACTCCTGGATACTTACTCTTATACAGTAAGTGCCAATGCCCTATATGTTAGTACATCAGGTATCATAGCATACATAGCTATATATATATATATATATATATATATATATATATATATATATATATGAGGCAAAAATCCATTTAATGCATCAATTAGGGTTGTTCCACAGTGACAAAAGTGAGGAAATTCGGTGTTAGGGTTGAAAACCCCTTAGACCCCCAGCCCACCCCCAACTGGCATCGGATGTGGCTGGGGTCATTGGCACAACAGTTCACATGAGGCATCACCCATGCTTCCAAGGGGAGGTGGAAGACCAGAACAGGTGAAAGTTGATGTGTTTCCAATAGATGTCCTCATCAAAATACCTAGTGGAGTGAATGGAGGCTAATTGATCAGTAAGAGCTGTAGTGGGGTCAAAACATGGTAAAGACACAGTAAAGCTATGAACATGGTTCCTCTGATGGCACAACGATTAGCATTATAACATGGTCCCCTATTGGGATGATGGGTGACGAACCTGTTACGTATAGTTGGCATGGGGATGGACAGTGACCTGAAGTACATAGTGATGCAAGTAGTTGATTTACATTGTGGACAGTACCATTTAGCATGTCTCCTGTCATGAATAATATCAGGAATACATCCAGATTCCAAATTAAGGAAGAAATTATTGACAGTGGTTATGACATAAGAACCGTAAGGAGAGCAGAGAAGTTCCCTGGCAATATATTGCTTGTCAGCCTCCTTGTTATTCTGAGTGACAAGTTCATTAATTTTATTCTTGGTATCTGTAAAACCCTTGGCAATATCTAAGCCTATCTACACCATGCAATAAAGTTGGTAAAATATTGTTTTTCATGCCATCCTGGAATTTTGCAATTTGTGTAGAAATATAGGCAATATCTGCTCTGTTCCAGATTGACATGCTGGTTCTGAAGAGACTGGAATATGTGCCAGTGGCACCAGTAACATCAGTAGTGTCATGCCTTCTACGTGAGGAGGAAGATTTTTTTTTCTAATCATCAGAGTTCGGTCTAGACCTAAATAAACCTAGATGTTTGAAAGTATGTGTACCAGCCACAGGGTCTTATGTGTGTGTGTATGCAGCAAGACTGTCTAATAAAACAGTACTGAAAAATTAGAGCTATTTGTATATGACACATACCAAATTCAACCATATTCCAATAAGTGAGATTAAAAATAATGGGAACATGCATGTATTGCACATTGTTAACAAGGGTACTGGAAGAGAGGTGACAGTAGGACCACTGGGTGTGCCAGGTTCCTGTGGGGATGATCAGTCAATTCAGCTTCAGTACAAGGACTACGGCCAGAAACATAACTGCTGTAGCCTTGTAAAGATGATTACAAAGTATTTTGCTGGAGTCTTGTGAGACCGCTGCCACAAAAGGCTGGGAACAATTAGAGCAGTGAGATTATATAACCAGATGTCTGTGATTAGCTTTGGTGAATGGACATACTACCATTTTGGTCAATGTTGGTATTAGGCAAGTCTTGAAAATGCCTTTGGCAAGGCAGACAACAGGGAGTGTGTGTCCATTGTTGTCAGTCTGCCATTCAGTTTGGAGGGAAGATTTGTTAGGAACACAACTGAAGTGGTGAGGTGAGCGCCCTTGCCTTCCTGAACAGTAATCAATTTGTTGAGAACATCTATGCTAACTCCTTCAGGGATGGTGGTGGTGGGTTTGTCTGCTGGGGTCATGTATCTTCCCTGAGGATGATCAAGTAGTGGAAGAAGTTACTTAGACGTTGGTTGTTTCGGACTGTATACCATTTACCACCACTCTCTGTTTTCTGTCCTTCAACCAGTTTGCCACCCAGTTGACCAACTTCTGACCCACCCTGAGCCTATCCAGCTTATTTATCAACCTTCTTTGTGGAACAGTGTTGAAAGCTTTGCTGAAGTCAAGGTAGGTGACATCAACTGCCCCCCTTGGTCCACCACTCTGGATACTCAGTCAAAGAAATCTATGAGATTAGTTTGACAGGACCTTCCTTTGTAAACCCATGCTGTCTTGGATCCTGTGCTCCTATGGATTCCAGGTGTTGCACTATCCCTTCCTTAAGGAGTGTCTCCATAATCTTGCCCACCACTGAGGTAAGACTGACTGGTCTGTAGTTGCCTGCCTCCTCTCTGCTACCACTCTTGTGGAGCGGGATCACATGCGCCCTTCTCCAGTCTTCTGGGACCTCTCCTGTGCTCAGAGACTCACTAAACAGTTCTGCTAATGGCTCTGCTAGTTCCACCCTTAGCTCCTTAAGTACCCTGGGATGTATGTCATCAGGTCTCATTGCCTTGTCCACCCTGAGCTTAGTGAGCTCTTGTAGGACCCTTTCTTTTGTGAAGGGAGTAGTGCTCACTTCCTCCCCTGTGTCCATGGTGCTGAGCTGTGGGCCCTGCCCTACCTTCTCTTCAGTAAATACTGAGCAAAAGTATCTATTTAGGATAGATGCTTTTACAGGGTCCTCCTCCTCACATGCCCCTTTTCTCCTTTGAGCTTAGCAATACCCCCTCTGGACTATCTCCTTTCACTAATGTATCTATAGAAAGTCTTGTCACCTTCTTTTACTGTTTGTGCTAGTGTTTCTCAGTTTGGGACTTTTCCTGCCTTATAGCCTTCCCTGCTTCTCTTAGGAAGTTTGGTATGCCTCCCTATCTTCATCCTGGTGTGTTCCTTATATTTCCTGAAGGCCAGCCTTTTGGCTCTGACCTTTTCTGTTACTGTATTTGAGAACCAAAGTGGTTTCCTTCTTCTTTGCACTTCCTTTTCTGTCTAACACAATGGGATGTTGCTTCAAGTATTGCATCCTTAATGCTTGCCCACTTTTTCTGCACCCCTCACCTGTGTTTCTTTTTGTCAGGGCTAGCTTAACTCTGTTGGCCATCTTATCAAAGTCAGCTCCTCTGAAGTCCCATATTTTTACCTTGGAATGGGATGATTTAGATGTAGTGGCCAAATTGAGACCATACTATGTGATGGTCACTGGCCCCCAGGTGACCTTCTTCCTGTAGTCCTTTATATAACTAAACTGGCTTGCATGCAACCATTTCTCAGTAAGTTTCTTTTGTTGAAGGAGTCTAACTTGAAAGACCTTGGGACTGAGTTTGTTGACAATGGGGTAGGGTCCTTCCCATTTATTGGAGAAGGAGTGTGTGGGTAAGCAAATCTGAGAACCATTACTGATCTCCAACTCGCTAATCTAATTTTGTGCGATGGTTTGTCAAATTGATTTGACTGTTGTTGGGCCCTTGCCCACATGGTGTGCAGCATACAAGTGGGTCTTAACAATGTCATCTTTGAGTTTTGCAACATATTTGTCTACAGACACTCTCTGCAGTGGGTGTGTTTTGGTCAAACAACAGGTGTTCATGTAGTCTCATGGTTCTACCAGTCATCACCTCAAAGGTGTCAACTGGGTGGTGGCTGAAGGAGTACCC
Organism: Neoceratodus forsteri; assembly: GCA_016271365.2. NCBI lineage: Eukaryota > Metazoa > Chordata > Ceratodontiformes > Ceratodontidae > Neoceratodus > Neoceratodus forsteri. The sequence goes on from CM028130.1 coordinate 244,890,634, forward strand.
TGATTGCCATAACGAGTAAGGGCATGATGGGCTGCATCTGTCCGGGAGGGAAACCAGGATCCTAGGTGATAGGTTTAAATGCTTCATTGGCAAGCTTTTAAACTAGCCAAGGGGAGGCACTGGAAAGGAGCAGGAAAATCCTAGCCCCCAAACAATCACAGTAGTAAGTGTGGCAAACACCAACATGGAGGTGTCGATGGGGAGGGCAGGGGTAAATGGAAAGTGACAAAGCAAGAAGGACAGGGATGGGGACAAGGGGGTAAGGCCATCAGGAAATGGAGGGTAATGAGTACCAATGCCGTAGTCTGGGCAACAAGCCCTGAGCTGGTGGTCTTAATGGAAGAGGGATGCCTGATATCGTATAGTCACAGAAACATGGTACACAGAGAACCATGACTGGGATGTTAACATACCAGGGTACATAACTTACAGGAGAGACAGGCAGGGGAGAAGAGGGGGAGTAGCTCTCATGTAAAGGAAGGGATAAAAGCAACTGAACAAAAGAGTAAACAGGAGGAGAGGAGGCACTGTGGGTCACCTTGGAGACTGGAAAGGGCACCACAATCCGCACAGGGGTTGTGTACAGACCCCATGTCAGGGGAAGGAATGGACAAGGATATGATGGAAGGCATTCTTAGAATGGCAGAGAAAGGGAGATACTGTTGATGGGAGACCTGAATATGCCAGATGTTAACTGGAGCACATTTGCTGCAGCCACATCCAAGAGCAGGGCCATTCTTGATGCCCTACAGGTGGCAGGCATTAGACAGCTAGTTTCAGAACCCACTCGTGAGGGAGCAATCTTAGACCTCGTACTCTCAAACGGGGGCAGTGAGAGGATCTCACATCTAGAAGTAGGTTGCCATCTGGGGACAAGTGACCATCAAACAGTGTGGTTCACGTTAAACTCAGCTACAGAGTCAAGCTACAAAAGTGAGGGTACTGGACTTTAGGAGGGCTGACTTTGGCAAGATGGGAGAGTGCCTCAGAAAAGCACTAGTAAACAGGCTAGAAGGAGGTGTGGAGCAACAATGGGGAATTATCAAACTGCCATCACAGAGGCAACAAGCCTTGTGTAAAGCAAATAAACAAATCAAAATGAAAGAAAAAGCCACTATGGTTCTCAAGAGAGGTGGCTGTGAAAGTCAGGAAGAAAAGATAGCATTCTGGAAGTATAAGGAAACACAGAAGGAGCAGGACAGAGAGCTGTACCAGTTAAGGCAGAAAGAAGCAGGGAGGGAAGTCAGAATAGCAAAGGCCCAAACTGAGGAAAAGATAGCCAACTCAGTTAAGAAGGGGATAAAACCTTTATAGGTACATCACGAGCGTAGAAAGACAAAGGGAGGGATAGTGAGGCTGAATAGAATGAAGTGTGGTGGGCAGAGGGGACAGTGAAAAATCAGGAATACTGAACGAATATTTCTGCTCAATATTCACAAAGAGGAGGGGAAGTGCCTAATCCAATTAACAGAAGCACTCTTGATAGGGGGTCGATCCCAGTCCTTTCACAGAAGAAAGGGTCTCTGCAAGAACTCCTAAAACTGAGTGGACAAAGCAATGGGTCATGATGGAATTCACCCCAGAATTCTAAAAGAATTAAGGAAGGAACTAGTGAAACCACTGGCTGCTCTTTTAATAAATCATGGGAGGATGGTGTGGTACCCGAGGACTGGAGGAAGGCGGATGTGATTCCCTTCACAAAAGTGGGACCAAGACAGAGGCAGGAAACTACAGACCTGTCAGTCTGACCTCTGTGGTAGGGAAAGTGATGGAGTCACTTCTGAAGGAAAGAATAGTTGAGTACCTAGAGGTCAGTGGAGCACAGGATCCAAGGCAGCATGGGTTCACAGCGGAAGGTCATGTCAGATGAATCTAATAGATTTCTTTGACTGGGTGACCAAAGTAGTAGACCAGGGAGGGGCTGTGGACATGGCCTACCTAGACTTTAGCAAGGCATTTGATACAGTCTCACACAAAATATTGATAGTCAATTAACCAGCCTGGGAGGGTCCCAGGGTGGTAGTCTGGGTAAAACATTGGCTGGACAACAGGACACAGAAGGTAATTGTAAATGGAGTCCACTCTGAAGAAAGGGCGGTTACTAGTGGGGTACCGTAGGGTTCAGATTGAGTCCAGTCCTTTTAATGTCTTCATCAGTGACATTGCAAAGAGACTGAAGGAAAGTATGCCTTTTGCAGATGACACAAAGATCTGCAACAGGGTTGATACACAAGGAGGCGTGGAAAGGATGAAAAGGGACTTGGCAAGGTTGGAGGAAATGGTCAGACGATGGCAGCTAGGATTCAATGCAAAAAGTGCAAAATAATGCACCTGGGAAACAAGAACCCAGTGGAAGAATACACAATGGGTGGGGAGGTAGTAAAAACAAAAACAAGAAAAGGACCTGGGGTAATTATATCAGATGACCTTAAGGTTAGCAAGCAATGAGAAGGCAGTAGGGAGGTCCGGGGTATACTGGGATGTATAGGAGAGGCATCAGCAGCAGAAAACAGGAAGTTGTTATCCTCTGTACAGACAGTTGGTGAGACCCCATCTGGAATACTGTGTCCAGTTCTGGAGACCCCATCTCCGCAAGGACATAGACAGGATAGAGGCAGTCCAGAGGAGGGCAACTAAAATGGTGAGGGTCTGCAAGAGAAGCCGTATGAGGAGAGACTAAAGGAGCTTAATATGTATACCCTTGAGGAAAAAGGAGAGGGGGGGACATGATAGAAACTTTCAAGTACCTCAAGGAATCAACAAAGTCCAAGAGGGTAGCATCTTTCAGAAAAAGAGACTTGCAAGAACAAGAGGACACAATTTAAAATAGAAGGAGGGCAGTTCAGGGCAATGTGAGGAAGTATTATTTCACAGAGAGGGTAGTGGATGCATGGAACAGCCTTCCTGAGGAAGTTGTGGGTCTAAAACTGTGGGAAAATTCAAGAATGCATGGGACAGACATAAGGCAATTCTTGTGGGGGGCAGGAAGATATAGGTTGTTGGTTAACTAGGATCTGCATGGCCTATCCTGTAGGTAGGAAATGGGCAGACTAGATGGGCCTAGCGGTCCTTATCTGCCGTCAAAGTCTATGTTTCTATGTTTCTAAAAGAAATCCCAGTCTTTGAGATTGTCCTCAATTATTTTGCAAAGCACTTGCTTCATCCATGTGTTGGTCCTTTCTACCTGACCTTATGATTGAGAGTGATAGGGTATTGGGAACTTCTGGTGTACCCCAAGAAGTTTGAGTGTTTCTTGCATCAACTCACCTGTAAAACTGGTTCCTTTGTCACAGTCTACCTTAAGAGATAGACCCCACCTGGAGAACAGTTGCTCTACTAGGACTTTTGCTGTGGCTTTGGCTGTACATTTCTCAGTGTGGAAAGCCTCAACCCACTTGGTGAATAAGTTAGTAATCACCAGTGCATACTTGTTGTTCCTACTGGTATTAGTCAATGGACCGATAAAGACAATTTGATTGCATGCCAAGGGCCAGATTGTCTCTGAGGGAGTAGTTTGGCATTTCCTTAGTTGGGGCCTGATTGTTCTGATCACAAATTAGGCAATTTTCTATGTATTTTGGACATCCTTTGTGATACCATGCCACCAACCAACAGATCTGAGTCTCCGAGTGTGTTTTTCTACCCCTGGTGTCCACCAGTTGGGGTATCATAGACCTGGTGAATAAATTCAGATCGCAAGGATTCAGGGTTTACCCACAGCTTATAGGTCCAGTTTTCAGACTGATACCAGATTAGTTTGTTGTCCTGGGACAAATGCAGTCGGTTTGCATGTCTCTTATACAGACTATAAGTAGGCAATTCCTGTGCAATTCCTTTATCAAGGAATCTGAACACACTCTCAATTGAGGGTCAGACTTCTGTGCTGTGGACAAATCCAGTGGCACAAAAGGTTCAGGTTTCTTCTTCATAGCAGCTACCTGTATATGTATGGCTACTAGGGCATCAGGGTGAGCCATCTCCATGTCCCCCGAGTACCCTCTTTTGCAAAAGTGTCTGCTGGATCATTAAAGGAATGGTATACATCAGATTTCGAATGGACCTTCACTTAATGAATGAACAGTTAAGTGTTGGGTCAGTTCGTGAATATATACAAAGAGTGCTTTGTACTTCACAGGGTGCCATCAGAAGATGCAAAGGAGTTCTTCTGCCAGAAAGTAAAAACATTTGCTTAGACAGCAACAGACCCAGTCAGAGTCTCTAAAGATGATGGTGTCCTCAATGCCATGTTGTATGACTTTGAGGGCAAAGGCCACAGCTGCCAATTCCACATATTGAGATGATGCAACACTGTAGCATTTGAAAGCATGGACAGTGTTAACATTAGGGCACATGATGAGCACTCCAATTCCAGCTGCCTGTTCTCCTTGACAGTATGAGGCAGAGCTATCACTACAAACATGACACAGAGAGGTGTCAGCAAGAAGCTTTGAGTTGTGAGAAGGAAGGGCCTGGTTCAGGCAAATCAGGTGGTTGGAGTGTAAAGTCGTGTGGGGCCCTTGGTATAAAAGACCATGGGCTAGACTTGAGGTATCATGGCAGGGTGAACCTGTATATCATGGTCCTTGAGAAGAAGGGACCGGTGAGTCAGTCTGGTGTTGGATACTGATCCATCCTTTACTCTGTTTGATAGCAGAAAGGTGATGGAGTGTGGTTTCTGTTCAGAATGATAGGTTAATACCAATGATATACAGGAAATGCTTGATGGCCCACTAGGTGGACAAAAGGCTTCTTTCACAAAGACTGTACTTCTGTTCCACTGGTGACAGCGCTCGCAATGCTTATGCATTATGCAATAGGGTCTCAAGGTACCATTCACTTTCTGAGCAAGGACTGCAGACATGGCTAGGTCTGAAGTAGCTGATTCAGATGGAAAGGTAAAGCTGGACTGGGGTTCACCAAAGCTGGAGCAGAAGCTAAGGCCTGCTTTAGAAGTGTGACAGCTTGAGTGTGGCTGGGACCCCAAATCCAGGGAGCATCCTTCTTCAGGAGCTCATACAGAGGGTGGCCTTCTGTGCAAAATAACAAATAAAGTCTGTGAATAGTCAACCAATCCCAGGAAATGTCTGAGTGTTGTCAAACTGGTGGGTAATGGCAAGTCTTATAAGTCTTGGATCTTCTTCCAGGCCGGGCTCCTGCCCTGTTCTGTTATGCAGGCCAAGAAAGATGACTTCTTTCTGGCAGAGTGATACTTTGCAGTGTTGCACTTAAGGCCTGCCTCTGCAAGGAGTCAGTATTTCATCAAGAAGATAAAGGTATTGCTCCTTAGTTGCTGTGGCCAACAATAATTCATCCACATACTGCAGAAGGCATTGTGGGTAGAGAAACTCCAGGGCATCCATCATATGCAGATAAAAAGAGCAGGGCTTTTTATGAAACCCCAGAGGTAGGCAGGTCCATGTGTACTGTCAACTCTCAGAGGTAAAGGGAAACTTATATTGACTTTCCTGAGCTTAGGGCAGTGATCAAAGCCACTGGAGATGTCAAGGGTGCTAAACCATCCATGATCTGGGGTTATTAATTTGAGCACATCAGGTTCTGATGCTACAGTAGGTGAGCCACTAGGAGTGACTTGATTAAGCCTCCTATAATAAGTAGTGAGTCTCCAAGATCCAGTGAGATTTTCACTAGCCAATTGGATGATTAGTGGTTGAGACACAGGGCCTGATCACACTTTGTCTGAGGAGTGACTGAATGGTTTCTCTGAGTGATGGTAAGGCCTCAGCAGGAAGGGGTATTGCTTTTGCCTGTCATGCTGGGCCTGAGATTTTGATGACAGTTTGTATCCTTCCACAATCATGCTTGTGTGTTGCAAAAGCATCCAAGTGCTTCTGCTGGATGGGTAGAAGTTTCTGGAAAAGCTTTTGTGTTTGGAATACCTCTATGATGTCATATTCCTTGTCAGTGGTGGTGGTGATAGCTGCAACCACATGAGAATCAAGATCATGACTGTATGGTATTGTCCCTGATCAGGATCAGAAGCATGTTGGCCAAGCACACTACATAGCCATTTAGTGCAAGAAAATCAATTTCCAGGATGCTGGGATGATCGTGGTAGTGTTGTGTAGTGTCATAAGTTCAAAGGTATGATTTGCTCTGAGGTTGCCTATCACCACAGAAAGTATGACAGAATGATAGATGTGTAGCTTTGTGCCATCCACACTTTGTGTACTGGTCCTCCTTCTGTGGACCAAGAAGAGTTTGTTGATCCTTATCATGTAGTACCAACACAGCCACCTGTATCTAACAAGATAGTTAGTTGGAGGCCCCCACCATGGCATCTGTACAAGGCCTTCCATTTGTGTGAAGGGTGAGCTTGTTCACAATACAGACTGAGGCCTGTAGTAGTCAATCCAAAGTACTACCTGGCATTTCCTGCAGAAGTAGGCCAGATTCTTCCTGTCAGTTCACATCCAGGTGGTCTTGCGTAGCACAATGAAGGGTGCAGCATCAGGGTTCAGGCCTGGTGTAGCCTGGTGTACCAGAGCTATGGGTGCATGTCAGGTTGAGTCTGCAACTGATCGGACGGCTTGAGAAGGTTACAGAGGTTGCTGTTTTCCTCTGCTATCTCACAATAAGAAGGGCCTGATCGATGATATCAATTGCCACTGTTGGAACTCAAGTTGTTCCATTCCACTTGTTATTCCCATTATGGTTCTGATTCCCATTCTGGCTTGGCAGTGCTGTTTATTATCTGTGGATGAGGCCTTTTTCTTCGGACTTGGACTCGACTGTATAGTGGGTTATGGGCTCGCTGGTAGATTCTACCACGGCCACCTTTTTGAGCTGGAATTCAGATCCCAGAGGTAGAGCTGGTAAACCCATTTGGTCTTCTGAAGAATGTCTGCAAATTTATCTGTCTTGGGGTAAATGGTAGGTTCGACCTTTTCATGGACAGCAGGAAGTATGTTCCAAAGGTAGACATTTTTGTACTCAATTTGTCAGTGTCTGTGACTTCATCCAAAAGCATTTTGTCAGTACGGTAGGCCAGCCATAGCCTTTGATGGTATGATGCTGGGCCTCTTTGCAGTTTGTTTTATGGGGTAGGCAAACATAACGCCAACTACGCTTGGGGTGGCGAGGAAATGAGTTCCACTGCAATGACATCAAAGGTTGCAGATGTGGATTGGCAGGTCACCTCTGGGAGTTTTGCCCAGAGACTGGGATCTATGTTCTGCTAAAGCATCTGTACCTGGAAGTTCATCAGCAGACTGAGCATTTCACATTTGGAACAAACTTTTTCCAAATGACAACTGAGGTTGTCGCTTTGGTTCATGTGAACTATATTGTGAGCAATCTGCTGTACAGTGGGCTAGCTTAAGGGATTATTGTGAGCTGCTGGACACTCAGGGAGGGATTCAAGTGTCTTGCTCCATGAAGGGCTGCCTGCCCTGCGGCATCAGCCAAGTGCAGAAAAAGATGCCTGGGAAGCAGCCTCCTTCATCATTGCATCTAAATGCTGTTTGAAGGCCTGTTTGCATTTGCTCTTCTCAGGTATCTCCATCTTAGAGAGAGCAGCCTCGATCATTTGATTGATCTCCATTTTGTTGACGCAAGTCAAAGTGGCAATCAGAGGGCTGTACCTAGGCATCCACTTTCCCCATCATGGGGTCACCATCTTGGTGGCGCAAGTGATAGTCACCATTCCGCTGATGATATAGAGCAATGCTGTCACAGTGTTGGGATCCGCTTATCTTGTGGGTGGCGGGGGATATTGGACAACATTGAGGGTGTAGCTGGGTGCCATCTTGGCAGGTATTGTCACCAGAGTCATCATCAATGGATGATGTAAGGTCGATGGGAGTGTAGTGAAACCTGCCCATCAATTTGATGTGACCAGCCAACACTTCTCACTGTTGGTGCAGTTTCGTCATCTTAAGTTTACATGCCTTGTGATTAACTTTGCAATGTTCTGCTGCACACCTCTCAAAGCTTCTTTCTGTAACAGCCTATACTCAGTGCTCAACTCACAGTTGTCCTTAAGTTCCCTATCCAACTCATCACTTACCCAGTTCAAGTCATCTTTCATCTCATCCAGCTCCTGATGCAAAGTCTCATTCATATCACTCAACAAATCATTCATCTGTAACACCTGTTTCTTATCTTGTCTCAGCATGTCACATTAATTTCTTAACGTACTATAACTCTAGATCATTACCTGTACAGAACAGTGCAAAAGGTCTCATTCTTACTACTCAATGACTGAAGTTCAGCTTCAAGCCACTGCTCAGTTTTCAAACTTTCAGATGCCTGCAATTCCATCTCTTTCTTAAGAGCCAAAAGCTGCAGTTTGAGGGACTGGAACCTTGATTCAGAGGCTCCAGCAGCATAGAGAGCCACAACCAATAGCCCTTTAGTATCATACTTTTTGCCTTGCCTCAGAGTACCGGGTTGAGATCACCAGCATGGGGATTTTGGACTGATTTGCATCCCATGGAAATCATTCCAGCCACTATGAGAGGTAAGGAAGTTAGAGACACAGAGTCTCAAGTCAGCACAGATATTGAACATAGAGGTACCAGTAAAAGAGTTGGTAAACACAAAATTAACCAGTCAGTGGATCCTGTGCTGTGTATTGATCAACAGCGGCAGACCAACAAACGGTCAGGCTACTGTACTCTTGCAATCCTACAATTCAAAACTGCCATTGAGCGAATGTGAGATGGTATCAACATTACCCAGTGAGCAGCCAGAGTTTACAAGATGCTATAAAATGGATTTACAAAATTGGGGCAGTGGTCCAGAACTTGGCAACTGAACTTCAGTGCTAAACAATGTAAAGTGATGCACATTGGAAACAAAATCCTAATATGAATATTGTACCAGTGGTGTAACAGTTCACAGTAGAGCACTTAGGAGGAAACAGATCTGGACAAAATAATTAACAATAGTTTAAAGTCTCTTCTCAATGCAATACAACATATGGGCATGCTAACAGGATGCTGACATTTATTATACAAGGTTTTACTAGTAGAAGCAAGGAGGAACTATTGATGCTATGCAGGTAATTGGTTTGGCCACATGTGCAGTACTCGTGCAGTTTTGAAGCTCTTATCTGAGGAAAGTGTTAGGGTCTCTCAGCCCTGGCCAGATTCTTGGCAGTTAAGGATAGCAACAGAGACACAGACAAGTGGTATATTCAGTAATAAATTTGGTTATTAAACAAAATATAATCAGTTGCCTAGCAGGTCTTACCATTATACAATGGGAGCCGAAGTTTCCCAAATACCCCTAGAAGTGAAGATGGTCTTGAGGGAATACATAAGACAGGAGGTTATATAGTTCTATAATTACTATGGTAACTAGAAGACTAGATACATAAAATAGGCCCTATTGGCCAAATGTTAGGTGGCACCACAGTGTTATCTATTGTTATGCAATATTCATTACGTCAGCTAAAAATATAGAACAAAGGACTCATATAAGATACAGAATGTATTGTAAAAAATCTGCACAGTGGCAGTGTAGGCTGTATAATAAGATAAACAAAGACACAAAGTTTGTCTTGGCACATTGTTTGTAGCATGTTACATAGCATAAGAAGCATATAGATCACAGTTATACTCCTGGCTACTTACTCTTATATGATAAGTGCCAATGCCCTATATATTAGTACATCATAGTACATCAGGTATCATAGCATATATATATATATATATCTTGTCTAAGGTGCACAGTGGTTGTCCAATTAGAGTGTGGGGACATTGCATAACAAAAGACAGAAAGAAGTCAAAGACTGTCCAGATGAGGACTACAAAATGATTCAGTTTGTACCTAGAAGAGCCCAGCTGAGATCCAACATCTTTATTTTCAGTGAAATCCTATTCATTATTCCTAGAACTCCATACTGGAGGATGGGAGCACAAGGGACCCGCATGACATGTTCTGGGTCACACAATGTATCAGTCTGTTGGTGTCTCTGGTTCATGGTTCTGTGTTTAATGACAGCAGTACACTGCTGAACTCTGCTTCATCTAACCATTCATACAAACAGTGCGTAAATCTTTGGAAGGTCAAAGTACTGTACCCAAAAATTTTAAATTTATTAAAACATGTTCTATTGTACTTATTAAGTGGTGCTTGGGTTATGATAAATGACCATTTCATTTCTGCACTGGTGCTCATGTAACCCCCATCACCCAGAGTTACAAGAATCCCATTTAGATCTAGTGGCAGGCAGGATGGCAGCTGGTGAAACACCAGTTAAATGGGTTTCACACAGTCTAACTCTGTCCTTAGTATCAGCTGAGCTGGAGGGATGACATCATATAGAATTCTGTCAGCAGTAGTATCCACATTGGAATGTTACAGCTGGGAGTTAGGTTAGAACATTGGGGTTTTCAAAGGGGGTCTGTAGTAGTCTGCAGTAGTCTGTAGTGGAAGGGAGGAGGTGCACTGCAGTTGGCAGTCCCTCATAGCCCCGGTTCTGTATGAAGCTACCTTGTAGTGGTGTGTGTTCTTGCCCTAGAGAAGGACACAGAAGATACCTGCTTAAAGTGGTTGAGACTGTCCCCAGTTGTTCCAGTGCCCATTCCTGAGATGGATGGGGGGAGCAAGATCAGCTCTTTAGGTCAATTCCCCTGGCCCTGCTGAAGGAAAAGAAGCTGCCTAGAAGTTTTGTGCTGAGTCATCCAGAAGTTTGTTTGTATTTTCCAGAGAGAAGCCTGTGGGCACCTGCAATCCAGGGTGAGTCTGCTCTGCCAGAGAGCCTATGTTTCACCAAGACTGTTGTGTTAAGTGTCTGCTACTGTGGGTCAGGAAAGGATGCCAAGTACAGTACTTAAGTTGTGTATGGATTGAAATGAATCTAATCAGTGGGGTCTACAGGATGGACATAGCCACTTGTCAGGACAAGTCAGGACACTATTTACCAGAGACATTAGATTGTTAAATGTGACATACATTTCAAGACAGCATTCTACAAACCAAGAGGTTCACAAGGAAAGGTGTTGATTCCAAATAAATAGCCGGGTATGAATTTGGGGACAAAAGGTGGGAGACCCCCATCTGGAGAACCTAAATTTACTGCCTACAGATTTAATTTGGGCACCTATAGCTTCTTCCGGCTCTTGGCCAGTGTTCATAGAAAGTACCCAGACTTGGGATTGATGATAAAGATTTCCTTATGGAGCTAGGAAGTGCTCACAGGTGGTAGAGGGAGCCACCAGATAAATATCAATGCTATATGGAAAATGTCCAAGTGCTGGCCGGAGTGCCATGCCAGGGAATCCAAGAGATAGAGGGAGAGAGACAGTACCAGTTTGGGCTGAGATCCCAGTGTGTTCAGAACCAGATGGTAGAAGTTGTGATGATGATGCAGAAGATGTGTTCTGACCTCAATAGGTCTGTACAACCAGTGAGTGTAGCCCCATGGGGGTTCATCCTGCTTTGTATTCCTGTGCGTGTGATTAAAAGCCCCACTTTTGAATCCCACTCCTGGTTTGGACATTGACAGTTCTTGCTTCCTGTGTCAAGAGTTACTTGGGTGCCCCTGTCCAGAAGTACAAACCTTACCCTGATGCCAAGTGAACGTTTTTCTCGAACCCAGGCTCAACAGGTAATGGGTTATAAAATGGAGGCACTGTGGCACTAGATAAAATAACATCAACCCAGGACCTGGGGGTTACACTCAGACCATTGCCTCTTTGAAAATCAAATACTGTGCATAGTACAAAATACTTCACAGTGAATGACAGGTCCGTCTGTATGACAACACTGAAATACTGCTAAAGAAAATGCAAGTATGAATGTTCAACTGTCCTTTTCCTCTTGTGACATCACAACATGTGAGAACATTATTGTACTTCAAAAATTGTAATATCCCCAATAAAAAGTAATCAAACTTTATATTTCTGCCTGAACACACATGGAGAGGAATTGTGGATGAATGGACAGACTCAGCTAGAAGAAAGCAATACTGTACTGCTCTGGTGATGCTAAACACAACTATTCACAGTTGCATGGAGTAAATGATTAAGGCAATCATAGGTGTGTGTTGTTTAACATTTAGAATGGTACTACTGTATATAACATCAGCAGTCATGAGTAGAAAGTCATTAACACCACATCGCAGTCATATGGCATACATCTAGACAAACCAAGATTAAAACAATGTTAGCATTTATAATGTAATACAAGGTGTTAGTTTCAGCTCCTTTTGATCTTTGTATAGTGGTATAGTTCATGGCATCCAAGGATTTATTATAACACCCATTCAAAATGCCTCAATACTATTTGAAGGCTTTCTAGAACTGTTTCATAAATTGTTATGGTGCAATATAAGTTGAGGTTTGTGATGCCCAAGGAAAAGTATAACAGGTATATCACTGCACAAACTGGTGCCCTGTATTATTACAATAATGCAATGCAGACCTTCAGGTGTAGAGGTTCTTATTTTGCAGTTTAATTCATCTTTTAATTATCAGTTCAAAGCTATTTTTTTATACTGAAATGTTCTGCTATTTCTTTTTCCTTTCAGGTCCAAGAATATAAGAAGTAACACAATTCTGTACAAATGCCTTCTAGTTTAGTAACACTGCATTTGCAGATAACTTCAGCAACATATGTGCTGTAAACAGAAGGCAGCAGTTCTTACTACTGAAGCTTAGTAACAGTCAGCCTATAAATGTAATATACAAAATTATGAGCCAATTTTGCTGGTGTCTGAAAGTTACTCCAAATGTAATATCATGCAGAATGACTTTTTCTGAAGCACAAACTGTGTTGAACAACTCGAGTGTGCAGAACAGGCTTCCAAAGGGACCACGTATTCCATTTCTAAATAAGAGGTTGTTTTATTTTCTTTTCCAGAGCAGCACTGATTAAGGATGAGAAGATGGCTGGGCAGCAGAGGGGAACATGTTCAGGAATTTTAAAGTCGGTGTGTCTGGTTAACAGGAAAAAAGAGTGCCAGGACTGCCTATTTGCATGAAGATTGGGCACTTTAATTGCACAATGGGAAATAATCTATTATAATACCTTGTGACCCCTATAATGACTGGGTCTCCAGTCTTGATAAAACACCATAATAACTCACTGAATTCTATAATAACTTGATAGCAAATTATTACGGCATTTGTCTCTTGCTTTCACTTCACTGAAGAGTGAAAGAGAGCACACTGTATTTGTATGAGTCATAGCAGCTGCTTATTTATTTATTGAAATGTTTTGTCAAGAAGTCACACTGAACAACAGTTGCTTGTCTCCCAGTGTGCCTGGGGGTACAATTGGATGAAGAATTAGACATACAGTTTAACATTTTAACTTATCCGAGAAGTTAAACATTCAATTTCATTTGTATAAGATATACAGTTAAAAATTTCATAAATAATCATACATTCACATTTGTGACATGCATACAATTAAATATATCATACCTATGGAATATGCATTTAATTACAAGTGGCATATCTGAGGAACATGGTACCGAATTTAATGTAGCCTTGGAGCCAACTCCTTGCAGGAATGTATCACAGTTAATAAGTAGATTATTTAGCAATTATTGAATGAATGAGGTCCCATGGGGACAAGAAGCATGGTAATGGGGTAGACAGGGGAAACCAGCTCGGGGAAGGGGAAGGAAATGATAAAGATGGGGGATCATTATTGGAGAAAAGTGAGTTTGGGGACACAGTCGCACAAATAAGAGTTTTCTTTGTTGAAACTTGCACCAGTTATTATAAAAATAATTCCTGTGCAAAATTTGTTTCATGAGGATTTTCACACACCCTTGGTGGGTGATAATCTCATAAACCCCTAGAGCTTCGCTCTTGCAGTTTATGGATTATAGTATATGGTTAGATCTTATTGTAGATAGAAATCAGTGGCTTTTTCAAATCTTGTTGTAGGACAGTTTAACAGAAAAGTTGTTGCACTATCGCTCTGACATCACATCGATAGTGCAACAACTTTTCAGCCTTGTCCTATCTCCTGATTGGCTGACTCAAATAGTTGCATCCTAGAAGAAAAGAAAAAATGGTGGAGAGATTAAGTGAGTGCAGAGTGGCAGAGCAGTGGATCCTACTCCTCCTGACACAAATAGCCTCAGACGGCTTCGTGTCATGGAACATTTTTTTATAGTTTAATTTCTAAAACTGAAAACCGCACTGTGAGAGTGAACGGAGTGACGAGAAGCCCCAGCCAGCAGAAGCGCAGTGAACCTGAAATGAGTGGCAGTGGCAATGTAGAGCAGGAGCAGGAACTGTGAGGTAACCAACAGTTTTCAAAAACAATAAGCCCTAACCATATACTATATAAAACAATGGCTGTTCGCCTTTCAATAACTAAGGCTGTGCTTCCCTCTTGGGATGTTGATGACATCAATGAGACCTCTCAAGCTTTGCTCTTGAGGTGTCTATGATGTCATCAACACTCTCAAGGAAACACAGCCTTGCTGTGGATAGTCACCCATCCACTATTCTATATATCGTACATGTCAGTTGTGTGAAAAATCCTCATAGCACACACCTACACAAGCATTATTCTCTATATAAAAAAAACATCAACTGTGAAGCTAGAATTGCTAGGAAACCTTGAGCTCTGGTGACATCACCGTGTCACTTTGTTTCACTCTTGTGGTTCTGTGACACAGAAATAACCCTTGTGTATTTTAACAACCATGTGCTTAACAGGAAGAAGTTTATCTATCTATCCATCTATCTATCTATCTATCTATCTATCTATCTATCTATCTATCTATCTATCTTTTATCAATAAGGCATGACAGGGTGTGTGTTATTGTGAAATAATGTCACACCTTGGGAGACTGAAGTATGGGGCCCCAGGCTGAATGCATTCAACAACACTTGAGGTGTGACGTTATTACACAATAACACACACCCTGAAATGCCTTATTGCTATTATACAATGGCTTGTTTGTAAATTTAAAAGAAAAGAAAGAAAAAATCATTTTTATGTTTTCTTCTTGATTTTTTTTGGGTGTAAGTATATGGTTTAAAAAAGTCCATAATATTTTTTCACCACAAGGTGTAGCTGTGGCAGAATGATCCTCCCAAGCTTGTTCTTGTTTTCCTGTGTGTGCTGCGTCATATTACTCTACCCTTCCTGGTTGTTGGTTTCTACTCACGGTACTTGAAGGTGACTGTGTTTCACAGTTCAGTTTTCATTTTAAATTCAGTTCTTTTTTGTGTGTGTGAGCTGACAAACTGTTCGCTGAGAAGCAGCTGCCAAAGTGTACAGTGCAAGTGTATGTGTGCATGCACTACTACAATCTCTCTTCAATGGAAACATGGTATATTAAGCTGTAGAGGAAAGCTTAATTGCAGGGCTGTTGGATCGTTTCTGGACAGTTTACTATGCGGTAAGACATACTCCTCTTTGGAAATTTTTGTAGCTATTCCATTACTTGGCCCACTGCAAAAATTATTACCATACTTTTTTTTGCAATGAGGGGTAAATGTGCTAGACATTCTGTACTGGTTGGAGAAACATTGCACAGTTAATGGTTTACCAAATTCCATTATAGATGACAATGGATTCTGGACTGGGGTTGGAAATTTTCCATACAGTTGAATTTTACAGAATATGGTATATAGCACTTACACAGTTGCTTTTATTTGGGTAGGGATAGGGAATTCTGTTCTATCCTGGACAGCCCGATCCTGTTATAGGTGTGGTTCTACCAGACACCTTAATTCAGACTGTAATCACATGAAGTGCTCTGTGTGTGGTACCATAGGGCATTCAGCCACAACTTGCAGTATGCCACCTTCATGTAATGTATGTGGCTCGGAGGAGCAAGTTTTTTTTTTTTTTTTTAAGTTGTTTAACCAGGTATAGTACACTAAGCTGAAAGCTTTTTACAGGAGCGACCTGGGAGCACAAGAAGGTTAAGTGACTTGCTCAGGGTCACACAGTATGCAAGTGGAAGCTGTGATTCAAACCCAGGTCTGGTCTGCTGGATGTCACCAGATTTGCAGCTCAGAGCCTTAGACCACTGTGCTATACTGCCTCCTGTGTTTGTATCTT
Organism: Neoceratodus forsteri; assembly: GCA_016271365.2. Taxonomy (NCBI): domain Eukaryota; kingdom Metazoa; phylum Chordata; order Ceratodontiformes; family Ceratodontidae; genus Neoceratodus; species Neoceratodus forsteri. The sequence continues at coordinate 244,906,639 of CM028130.1, forward strand.
GTCCCATGCACATAATAATTCTGATTATGCTAAGCATAACTTTTATGTTAATAAATCCTCAAAGACTCAGCAAGCTAAGATTAGGCCTACAAGTCAGGCAGGGCCTTCTTCGGCTGTGGATCCTGACCACTCCTGGCCTTCACCCCTATCATGCTTGAACTGGATGGGTTATCTCTAAGTGCTGTGAAGTGCCTAATGATGATCATTTTCCTGATATTTCCTTTCCAGTAGCTGCTGGATGCCTCCACCTCCACCCCATCCCTCAATCAGATCCATTGATATCAGAGGAGGCGATAGTTACTTTTAAATCCTCAGGAGATCCTAGTGGTTTCCAACTTGTTCTGAAACAAAGAACACAACCAAGGAGAGCTGTGTATTCACAGATTCCTCAGAGGTGACAATGTCAAATCAGTATGAGCCTTTACAGAGTTGAGGGGACATGATTGATGAGGCTGACTCTGATGCCTCTCTTCTATCTACTGAAGGTGACCTCCTTTGGAAAGAGGGGCAGAAACAACCACAACACTCTACTACAGTCACAGAATGGACTTATAGGGCTAACAAAAAGAAACTTTCTTGAACCTTAAACTGTTTTTCTGCATTACCTATTCCTACATTACACCATGCCAGTTTGAATGTCAACAGTATACAGTCGGACTATAAGCAAAAAGCTACATCATTATATTACAAGCCTTGCTATATGACATTTTTCTTTGTCAGATACAATACTGTATACTGCATCTGACAGGATGCTGTGTCACAGGATTGGTTTGTGGGACGGTCACTGTGGTCTTTGGGGGCTGAGCTATGCTCTGGGTTGGGTTTTGATATATTTCACCCAACATTGTAATCCAGAAATTGGTGGATATTGATCCTAGGAGAGTGGTTATGCTCAACATTATGGTACAAAACATATATTGTGGGGCAGGTAATATCTACGCCCTCAACAGAAAGCACAGCATGTTGTGTTATTTCTTTGTACCAGTTGTTTGGTATTTTGGGAGGAGACTTTAACGCTGTTTTAAAATCTAAAAAGTATTAAGTAAAATATATTATGATAGAAATACCTTGAAGTTCATGTCAAGCATCCCCAGGGATGCTTTGGAAGATACTGGAAAGTCTACTTTTAAAGGGACAGTTAGTATTAGAACTTGATTTTGGTTTGTTATGAAAACATTGCCTATAGTATCATCACAGGTTTTTACTGTAGAAACCTCGGACCATTGTCTGATTGGAATTCAGGTAGTCCCACACTTGAAGATTTTGTATGGTAAAGGTGTATGGAGACTTAACATTAGTTTGTTAAAGGAGGCAGTTATCTTACTGTTAGTTGAAGACATTTTGCAAGATAGGGTGTCAGTTTGTTTCCTTTATGATTCGGTAATTGAGTGGTGGTGTGATACCAAGCAGTGTCTTAGAGATTTTTTAGACAACATTCTAGATTTTTGGCCCAAAATAAAAATAAAGAATATTTAAAAAATGGGGAGGGTTACAGGAATTACTCTCCTTAACAGATGATGGTAAAGGGTCTTTTGAAACAGAGATTTCAGAATTAAAACATATCCTGGCACAGTTGCAGTATAATAGACAAAAATCTCTCCAAATGGAACAGAGATTTGGGATGGAGGGTAGAATAGAGCAAACTAATCTGTATGAGGATTGCAAACGTTGAACCTGGACTAGACAAATGAAAGGGCTAAGAAATTAGTCTGGTTCTCTGATCACGGATAATTCAGGCATATTGCAAGGTTTGGAGAACTTAGAGGAGGACCAGTTTAGTTCCTTTTCAGGTGATTACAATTGATGTCCATGTTACTAGGGATGGCAGACCTTCCGATTTTGGCTGTTCATAAGGCAGAAGGTATGATTGCAGAGTTTACTACTGAAAAGTTGGGGATGGTAATTTTTACATTTAAAGATCAGACAGCCCCTGGATCTGATGGTCTCCTAGTGAAATGTATAAAGTGCTGTGGGAAGTGATAGCCCTGGAGCTTTTACTGTTTTACAATGTATTTCTTCATGAAGCCATGATTTCAGAGTCCATGTATCATGGATTAATGACTTTTGTATTGAAAAAGGGTGATTCATTTGACATTAAAACTGGAGACCTATTACGCTGCTGCATTTAGATTTTAAAATTTTGTCTAGGCTACTTTGTAACAGGTTGCAGTTAGTATTGTCTGATTTGATTTACCCATCTCAATTTTGCTCTGTTCCAGGCAGATCTGTCCAGGATGCTTTAATTTTGCTGAGAGAAATGTTTGGGAATAATTTGAAAGGGTATGTTTTGAGTGTGGACCAATAGAAAGCCTTTGATTTCTTATCTCAGGAATTTTGTGGTCCACATTAACTGCATATAGTATTCCATCTATTTTTGTTAATTGGTTTGCAAATTTGCTATGCCCTGGCTTATATTACTCCTGTTACAAATGGATGGGTAGGTCATCGTGTCATCTTAGGCAAGGTACATCAGGATTGTCCCATGAGCCCTCTTCTGTATGCACTGTCATTAGATCCTGTTATCCAGATTTTAATCAGGTCACCTTTGTTAACTGGTATTAGAGGGATGAGTTCTATGGTACTGAAAATGATTGTTTATGCGGATGATCTGTGTCTTCTTTCCTGACCCAGTAATAAGTGAACTGGTGTATGAGGTGTTACAGTCCTTATTTCAAGTAGTTGGAGCTAGAATAAATGCTTAAAAGAGTTTGTGCCTTAGATTTTCAGACGGTGTGAGAGGTGATATATCAGTACACGGTATTCCAGTGTCTGCTTCTACTGTAACATTTTAGGGATTCATTGGGGAGCTGGGTATCTAGCAGACTATAGCTGGGATTTATGTATTAACAAGGAAGAGCTTGAATTAGTGGATGGCATAGATGGAAAATGAGTAAACTGAAATGCATTTATATGATTAAATCTTTCTTTACTCTTGTTTCTTTACGTAGGTCACATTTTCTCACTCCCCAAATGTTTTGAAACAGATTTGTTGGCATGTTTTTTTCTGGCTTTGGGGAGCAGATTGAACCTGATCAAAAGAAATTTTCTTTTTTTAGATGTTTCCAAGGAGGGGATCTAATGGTGCATCCAGTTGTTGTTGTTTTTTCTCTACTTTGTTTTTACGAATTTAAGACCTTTACTGTTAGGTCCCCAGAAGATATGGGTAGGAGTTGTGCTTGCTGACTTACAAGATATTGTTGGGGTATGCGTAGGAATGATTTTATACATAAAAATAGGTGGACATATAGGCTGTTACCAGGTTGGATTGTACTTTGATTATTTAAAAATGGCACATTTCAGTTCAGACTGTTAGCCTTTTATTAAGGAAGGCATTGTATTTAGATATCATTTTGTCTTGTTTTTATGAACAGCCATATCCTACAATACAGGGTCAAGACTGCACATTGATTAAGGCACGTTTGCATGAAAAAAGATCCCTACACAAATGTGGGATATAGTTTGGTTGGGAGTACATGGAAAAATTAATATTAGGGAAATCATAAGCATAAGGTTTAGGAGACAGGTATTGTTTGATACCCACTTGTACCACACAAAATTAAAATGGTTGATCATTTGTATTTTGAGTTCCCATTTATTAAGGATTTTGGAAACATTGGGGACACTATTGATATGGCATCCATTTCTTTCTTGGATGCATATGCAACTATATTTTGGGATTTTCCAGAATCAGTGGGTAGGACACAATGCTAGTACACTGAATGTGATTTTGGCTTTTTAGCTAGATTGGATCTGGCAAGTACACAGCAGATTTATTTTTGGCAACAACAATAACAGTCACCAAACTGTTTGGTGTGATTTCAGGATTTTTAAATTGAGGGAATGAGAGTTTATTTCTTTAAAAATAGGGATATGGGAATGATATTGGAAGAATATAGTATGAGGAGGGTTGAATGGTATTGCTCTATGATTTCTGGAGTTTTTTTCTGATAAGAGTTCTTTAGCATTATCTTTACATTGATTTTGATTTAGTTAGATGGTTATGATGGAGATAGGTTGTATAGAGCACGGGATGCAGAGATTATTTGCCAGGTGTTACATTTTTTTCTTCCTTCTTATGGGAGTTCTTAGATAATATTGACTGTATTTGTTTTTTTTTTTGTTTTGCTTTTACTCTTTTGATGTGTTCTATTACTTTCTTTTGACTATTACTTTTGATTTTAGCTTTTCTATTATGATTTATATGTTGCACTACTGATTTTTGCTATGTTGTCTCTTTTCAGAAAAAAACCAGAAACATCTTTCCCTACTCTTGTTATTTTGAGAGGGGTGTTCTTTCTCCCTTTTCTTGTTTTTTTTCTTCCTTTCTTTTTCTAGTGTTAGACTTGCAGTATTTTTTGGAAGTATGCTGTCAATACTCACATGTATTATTTTTCCTTTAGGTGAAACATGGTTGTTTTGCTCCAGTTTTGTTTTTAAGTTGTACTACATATTTTTGTTTATCTATTATTGATATGATTTGGTGTGCTGTAACACTTGTTTTGATTTGTATTTTCTGTTTATGATTTAAATAAAAATTCCCCTACTTTTGAGTAGGGGGCCCCTTGCCACGGATTTCCAAGATGGCATCCACCATGAAGTTGGGGTCACTGCTTCTGCTCCACCAGGAACCTAGGGATTCTGTCTCTCCCACAGTCATTGTTTCAGTGGATGCACAGAGCACCTTAGCTGCTGGAGTGTTTTTGGTGAAACCAGGGACCAACCAGCTGCAGAGGATGACAGAGACCCATTTACAGTATGCTGACAGCTTTATTAATGCTGGCTGCTGTTGCAGCACCAGAGACAGAAAGAGACTCAACTGGTGCAGGCGATTCTTTTTCTACCTTTACTCCGCCGACTAGGGAACTTTGTGACAGGCTGACAGCCCTCAGAATGACAGGTTCAGTGCTGGGTGATGTCTCCTGACAACGCTGTGTGACAGCCCGCATGCTGTTGTTGAAGTATGCACTCTGCCGAGGACTGGGACTCAGAGTGATGGTGTGCATAAGAACCCTGGACCCTGGAGAGGGCACAGATAAAGGCTGGCTGGAAGCTGACAACCTCTCAGACATGGGTTCTGGATGCCTTGGACCCTGTGGTGCAGTTCTACCAGGCTGCTGTGACTTCTTCCCTGCTGCTTGTTTGGGAAACCCTCAGATGGTTTTTGAGTCCATTGGGCCTGATTCTCCTGTTCTTGCTGCAATGGATGCTCTGTTCACTGGTTCTTCTCTGTCCTTGGACATTGCTGACCAACCTTGCCTGGGTGATGGGCCTTCTTCCTCTTTGGCCCAGTTGCACTCTTGATTACTGGAGATCCACTGCTCTGGGTTCTATGGAGGCTGCCCCTCTGTTGATTCCTCTGGTCTGTCTCCTGCTGTGACACCCCTGCTGCTTCAGGGTGCAGCATTTGGCCATGCGTACTCTGGTTTAGATGTGGCTGCACCCCAACCCCACCCTGAGCTGGACTGACCAGTCATCAGTGGGCACCAGAACCTTTTCTGACCATGTTTCTGCTTGTGGGAGATGGCCCCAACGTGCAACACTGTCTGCCTTATTCATAAGGGTGGTTTGGATCAACCTCTGGATTGACTCTATGTGGCCAGAAAATTACTTAAAGATTCTTGCCTTTTGTACTTCTGACATTTATGCTCTTATTAATGTGGATGACTTTAGTTTTGATATTAGTTTTAAACTGGTTTCTGGTCTCGAGAAATTCTGGATGCGCCACAATGCCCAACAGGCCTCTTCTCTGTGGACCTACTTTTAGCAGTCCCACTGACATGCCCCACTGTCCGGACAATCACAGTACTCTTTTGGGAAGAGGAGGTGAATATTTCAGATATCCTGAGCTGGCGTAATAGATGCTGTGAGGTTCTGGCACATCCTGGCCCTTTGATTGACTATAAGTAGATTTGGACTGGGGGTGGCAAATCAGAGTAAAGTTGCAACTGTCTGATTTTGGCATCCACATTTACCCAACATATTTTATTTGGGCAGGGACAGGAGTACTCTGTTCTATCAGGACAGCTGAAAATGTGTGTTAAATGTTGTTCCTCCTTTCTTTTATTAACACTTGTGATTGTGTTAGTAGCAGCCACTGTTTGGTGTATGGACACCTGGCTAAGGACTGCCAAAATGTTTTTGGTGTAATCTGTGTAATGGACAAGGACACTCTTATGCTAAGTGCCCATGGGCTTCCCACAATAAGGGCTCTGATTTGTCAAAGGATGACATTGTTTGCATGCTCAGTGCCAGCATTCTCAATCTGTCTTGGTTGACCCATTGACTCCCGACCCCCTTTACACAGGAACCCCTTCAGGAGGTTTTCCATCATGAGATGCCCTTTCAGATCCATCTGTGAGCCCTCCTCTCCCACTGTCAGCTCAGGCTTTTGACTCACCCCTTCATGACACATATTCTGGATTTGCTTGGGACCCCCTTACTGAGAGTTTCTCATTGCTTGCACCCCACATACTCCTGACCCCATGCCCACCATGCCCCCAACACACACTTGATGATTTTGTCCTGATTCCCTTAAGGAGAAGAAATGGGGTCTAGAAGGGTTTCCACCCCAAAACTCAGGGAAGAAGGTGCAGCTGCATTGATTCATAACAGTAGATTTAGTGTTCTGGCTAAGTCTGCTGCTTGGGGTAATATTGATCTTGAGGATGGTGATTCAGAGGCTTCTTTGTTCCTTCCTCACACATGGACTACTCATCTGACATTGACCCCCACCCCTCTACTCTTGGGAGATAACAGGAGGAGGACGAGATCTCAAATAGTGATTAAATTATGTTGCCTTTGTATGATGTTTTGTTTCAGGTGCCTACCATTAATGTGAACAGTATTAAAAGTTATGGCAAACATCTGCTGACACTCATTACTTTACAAGTCGACAGCTCAGGTATTTTTTCTGAGGGATACCAGAATGAAAACTAGGTACAATCTGATGCAGGCATTTCACCTATGGCAGAATGGCCCCTCATTCTGGTCCATTGGTGAGAACCATTGTGATGGGTGGGGATTCTGTTTAGTTCCCCAGGGTTTCAGGTGTCTCACCTGGTTGACATTGTACCAGACTGAGCTTTGGCCCTGAATGTTGCATATCTTCGGACCAGATGCCATTTTCTTAACATTTATGCCCCCAGACTAAAGCTACTCATGTTTCCTTGTTTCAGTTATGCTAACCTTTTCTACACAATTCACATCTTGCTGTGTGTGTGTGTGTGGGGTGGGGACGTTAATTGTGGGTTGGCCAGAGAAGACGGGGCCTACAGACAGATAAGATTTTCTTCGATTCTATTGTTTAAACTCAGTCATTGCTACTGTGTCCTAACAGGGCAAATATCGGGTTTGCATCCTACAGAGAGACAGACATATTTCCATTGCCCATCGTCAACTTGTATAGACTATTTATTTTAATCCCAAATCCTGAAGGCAGTTGAGGCCCATACTATTGGTTTGGAGTTTTCATATTATGTTTTATTGTCTGGCACCTTTATTTGGTCAGATACCTCAACCCGGGTAAGGGTCCTTGAGGCTGAACACTGCTATCTTGCAGGAGCCAATGTTGCATGCTAAATGGCTTAGCCTGTGGATGAACTGCACCTCAGTACAATGTTTTTATGAGAAACTGGCTGATTGGTCTCTTGCTAGTAAACAGGATTTTTGTTTGTTGTTTCGCGATAATCTGGTCAAAAGCCCACTGGTGGGTACTTATCTTATTTGTCACTTAGGGATCTGAAGTTAGTAATTTCTGTTGCTGAACTCATGGGACAGGACCTTCAGTCTCAGATTTGATCTCTGCAGGCTGATATGAGATGCCAGCAGTCTGACTGTGCACAGTCCCTACAGCAGGAGATGCAGTTTGGGATGTAGAATTCCTGCCAGAATTTTGATCCCTGTAAGGACTGTTGGCAATGTGTGGACAGTCATTCTATTCATGCTCTGCATAATAGGACTGGTTGATTGGTTTGCTCTAGTCAGGACATTTTGGGGTAGCTTTGGACTTTGTGAGGGACACCTCCTTAGAGGCTCCGACTCCCTTGGACTGGTTCCTGTTATCCAGCTTAACTCTACCGGCCCTGCCATCATCTGTGGCTCATTCTCTGGTGGCACCAGAACAGGGAGCCAAATGAGCTGTCCCCAGGAAAATAGCTGGAATGCAAGAAGAGGGATCACAGAAGGAAGTGGTGCTGTTCAAGGGCCAATGGAGGGATGGATGGGAATGGGTGAAGGGTGGTCACCCTAAATGCAAGGAGTCTGGGTAATAAAATAGCTGAGTTTCAGGCACTCTTAGCTGAGGGGAGGTGGACATCGCAGCAATAACTGAGACTGGGCCACCCAACACCTGGACTGGTATCTGTAATCCCAAGGTACAGAATTTACTGGAAGGACTGAAAGATTGGGGTGGGGAGAGGGTGGCACTCTATGTGAGGGATGGGAACAGATGCGCGAGAGACAAGGGTGAGGAAGGGAGGCTGAGGCTAGCAGCCCCTGGATGCCAAGGGTAGAAAGTTGAGGCTAGGAGGGTGTACAGACCTCCTGCCCAGTTTGAGGAGCTGGACAAGAAGTTAGTGGAGCAAATTACGAGGGTATGTAGAAAGGGGAGGTGGCCATTGTGGAGGATTTCAATCTGCTGGGGTGGATTGAGCACCCTGCCACCTCCAGTGCCAGGGGCAGGTAGTTCTGGAAGCATTCCAGGATGGTCTCCTGACACAGCTGGTCAATGGGCCAACCTAGCTAGGTAACACACTGACCTGGTACTGTTGAATGGTGAGGCCATGAGGAAATAAGAGTGGAGGACACACTAGCTGGAAGCAACCACCAGTCGGTGTGATTCACACTCAGTTTGAATAAGGAGATTTGGGGCTCAGTAACAAGGGTGGTGGACTTCAGAAGAGCAGACTTTGGGAAGATGCAAGAAATACTGCAGGGGCGATTGGGGGTTAGGCCAGAGATGGATACTGAGCAAAGTGGATATTATTAAACTTGGGATAGCAGAGGCTACTGAAGCTTGCACCACGACTCAAGGCAAGAACAGAGCCATGAAGAAAAACTGACTGAACAGCAAAGTGATGGAGGGGTGGGGGTAAAGAGGGCTGCATTCAGAGATTCAGGAGGATGGGGAGGGAAGAGGACAGGAGGCATATGAGAGTTGGTCCAAGGAGGTTACCAAGTGGATGAGGGAAGCCAAAGCCTCCAGAGAGCTAAGGTTAGCTCAGGTATTATGAGGGGAAAAATACTTTTTTAGGTATATTAGGGGAAAAAGGAAGTAGGGACAACATAATGAGGATAAAGAGGTATGGGGAGGGGTAGAAAAGGAAGTATAACAAACAGAAGCACTGAATGAATACTTTGTTCCATGTTCATGCAGGAGAAGGAGGTCCACTACCTCTGTGGATGAGGAAGGTGGAGTCAGTAGGGGAGGGATGACCGCAGACAGATTGTGGAGAATAGAGTGATAGAGGGTCTGAGAGCATTAAGGGTGGACAAGGCACCAGGTCATGATGGCATTCACCCTGGGGTGCTGAGGAGATGGCAGAGGTGTTGGCCAGGTCACTGGCAGACCTGTTCAGCACATCCTGAACATGTGTTACGTGCCCCAGGACTGGAGAGTTGCCCATGTGGTGCCCATTCACAAGAAGCGGCCACGGGAGGAGCTGGAAACTACCGACCTGTCAGTCTCACTTCCATAGAGGTAAGCTTATGGAGGTGATACTGAAGTAGAGACTGGTGGCATTTTTGGAGGAAATGAACTCAAGGATTGGTGGCAGCATTGGTTAGTCTCAGAGAGGTTTTGTCAGAGCAATCTAGTAGCTGGATAAGGGTCATGCTGGACGTCTTATATACTTGGTTCCAGCAAGGCCTTTGATTCAGTGCCTCATGAGTGGCTAGGGGAGAAACTGACATCCGTAGGGGTGGGAGAAACTGGCAAACTGGATAGAAAATGGGAGGCAGCAACGGGTCGTGGTGGTGGGGAAACTCTCAACACCTAGGCCAGTGAAGAGTGGAGTACTGCAGGGCTCTGTCCTGGGTCTGGTGCTGTTTAGGCTATTCATTTCAGATATCTCTCATGGAACTGTGAGCAGAATTAGTCTGTTCACAGATGATACTATGTTAGGGGTGGTAGTTGATGCAGTGGATGGGTGGAGACAGCTAGAGGGGACCTAACCAAACTGGAGGGTGGTGGAGGTGGCAGCTAGGCTTAATGTGAAGAAGTGCAGGTTATGCACTTCAGGGCAAAGAACCTGAATAAAGACTGTTGGTTGGGTGGGGTGAGGCAGGGGACACTGAGGAAGAGAAGGACCTCAGGATGTTGATTACAGGGAGCATGAACAACTCTGCTCAGTGCAGGAAAGCCGCAGCTAAGGCTAACAAGATGCTGGGGTGTATTGCAAGGGATTCTCATACAGGCATGGGAAGTGATCCTGCCTCTCTACAGGTCATTGGTCAGGCCGCACTTGGAGTACAGTGTGCAGTATTTAGTTTTAAAACCTTTTAAAGACATATCTATTTAACTAGGTTCTCAGGAATGTAATGAATTTTGAATTTATGGATGTGTTTTAATATGTTTTTATATGTTTTATGATATGTGGTGAGTTTTAATGTTATAATGTAAAAGCATTGAAAGGGCATCTTATATAAATAAAAGCTTGATTGATTGATTGATTGCTAGCACCCATATCTGAAAAGACATTAAACTGTTGGAGAAGGTGCAGTGGAGGGCTAAAAATGTTATGGGGATGGAGGCAAAGCCTACAAGCACATGCTATGCAAGCTGAATATATACACCATGGAAGAGAGGAGGGTCGGGGGATATGATTGATATGTTCAAGTATTTGAAGGGATAAACAAAGGCAGTGCTGATGGGTTGTTTTGGCTGAGGAAAGGTAGAGACAAGGGGGCATGGGCTAAGATTAGTGGGCGGAAGACTTAGGAGAGAGAGTGAGAGACATTACTTCACAGAAAGAGTAGTGTCAAGTGGAATGCCCTGCCTGAGGGGTGGTATCATGTAAGATGGTGGGAAGTTTTAAAATAGCATGGGACAGAGAACAAGGGAGGTCTGGGTGAATAGTGCTGAGAACTGGGTGAATAGTGCTGAGAACGTCCTGATGATTAGGGAGTGAGTTGGGGCAGCTGCAATCTAGGGGTGCTGGCTGCACACTAAAGCAGACTTTGATAGACCATGAGGTCTGTTTCTGCTGGCAGATTCATATGTTCATATGTTCAGGATGACTCTTAAGTACCTTCCACCATCACAGTACTATGTATGATATTACAGTATGTTTCAATATGTGAGGTATTGTTCCACAAAAACTGAGAGATACTGTACGCTATAAACTATGATAGCCAAATAAAATGCTGCACGTAGTTTCATTTCTCATTTTACATAGCAATGCACAGAACTACTTATATTAGAATAATTCCATAAACAACAAAAGACAAATAAAATGCTGCACCTAGGCCATTTCCAACTTTTCATAATTTACATCTCTGCAGGAAACCTGTCACTTATCATTTTCCCATTTTTCAACTCTACTTCATTTGGACTAAAGTCTCAAAATCATTTCTGATATAATAAGAAACAGATCAACATGTCACATTTTTAGAGGAGCCAGTTATTGCTTTCTGGCAATGTTCTATTATAGTTTGACCATTATAAATTACACACTATCTCTTGGGACTTGTCCCCACTTGAAATATCACAAGACTGTAGCTTCAAGTCATCTTTACTAGTTGGGAACACTGCTAAATATATGCATGCACTAAAAATGTACTTTGCTGAGTGACCCAGTTTAGAATAGTATTGTACATGGGCTCCATTATGCTATGGTCTCGCCTTGATAAGTTCCATGTTAGAGGGTTGCAGCACAATTGCCCCAGCTTAAGAGTTTCAGATCTGGTTATTTTACCCATTGTCATTTAGGACAGTTTGGGGTTTATAGAATTAAAGATCATAACTATTCTGATCTTATCAAGTATGTTAAACCATGTTTCAGCATTTATTTACTTTGTGAGTTGGGAGAAAGGTCATGTTTATATCTTTTTTCCTAAAAGATTGGGCACACAGACATATGCAAAACACATATTGCTAGCTTCTGAAATTAATGATTCAATAATTTACAAATGGGGTCAAGACGATGACTTCTACTTATGAAATAATTCCCATTGAAGAGGGCTTTTTGTCTGATAGGGACTACTAATAAAGTTACACTATGCATCTAGAGCATGGAGGGAATATAAATTGAAAAGACTGGCAATGTCAAAGATACAGCTCCCAATTAGAGGGCATTATAGTAAGTAGAGATGCAGTGAAGTTTTAATTTGAGGCAAATTTCCCACAAATTCATTCAACTGCACAACCATTAGCTCCTTGGTGGACTTTTCCAGTTTAGGTTAAAATTCTCAATTGTACTTCACCTTGCTTTGTTTTTTTTATTAAGTGCAAATTGCACTTAAAAAACTCAAAGCAAGGAGAAGTTGGAAATGGCATGGATGGAACCTCCATCATTCTGTTCCCTGCCCAGCCAAAATGAATGAGAGTTAATCATGACTTAGCATGAAAATCTTTATATTTCATTGTTAAAGATCATGCTCAAGTATGAAAAATCACCAAAATATCATCATTAATAATAAAAGTCCACCAACGTTAAATGGCCACCATCACAAATTATCAAATTATTGTTCACTATCTGATCATGACTTTTCTTGAATTTTTGTGATTTCCAATATACAGTATTGATCCTGATTAATCAATGCCTGAAGTAATCATAAATCATTAATATTTTATTGACATCATGGGTTTTTCCCCTATCCGTGAATCTGCTCTGCCTGCCACTCCCATGCTCAGGCTTTCCCCTTGGTGAGGCTGCTGGTGGGTGCTCCCTTCCAACAGACACTGTTGTCAAGCCGGCTACCCCACCGGGTCTGGGTCATTGGAGGGTGACCTCCCGGCAGACATCAGAGGCAGTGGACAGCGGGTAGAGCGGTCATCATGCCAGCGGGCCATTTTTCTTTTTACATGCTTGCTTCCTGGGGTGGGAACATGCAATGACATCCAGTGTCTGCCCTGATCCCCTAATATGACAGCAAACAGTTGCAGTGGTACCCCCAGCCTCTGCCAGGGGTCTGTAAAGTGCTGGACACTCTTCGACCCTCTCTCCTCGGAGAAGGACAGCAGTCCTCAGGATGCTCTATTCTTCACCCTGACCGGTCCTCCAGATCGCAGGTCCATTCCAGAACCTGGGTCGCCAGTGTCGCAAGCGGAAATCCAACTACTGCCAGTCATTATTAATCATGATCGATGAATGCTGGTCACAGCTGTTTGCTGGGTCATGATCAATTTTTTTCCCCTCCAGTCGTGCCTCCGGTTTGCCACTTCTTCCGGCTGCACATTGCCACTGTGACCCCTCGTCCTGTCCCCCCTCCCTCACCTCACCTCACATCACAGCCGACCCAGGCGTGGCCTGGCATATCCCTTTGCTGAGTGGGTCCCCTCCTCCAAGGGAAAGACACCGGGGGTGGGGCCCCAGCGCATTAGGTGTCAGTCCCTGGGCACTGCTGAGGTGGGATCGAGGGCACAGGACCCTCGGTCAGCGAGAGCGGCAGCCATCATCCAGCTAACCCGGAGGCTGGTATTTCCACTTTTCCTCTGGGGGCGGTGTGCCACGAATGTCAAGGCGTAGCCGACGTTCACCATGCCCCCAACATCCAGGCTCACTGCAACTGGACCCCGGCCTCCGCCAGGGTACCATGCAGTGGTCCTGATTACCATCCCACCCCACCCCTGAGTAGGTGAGCAGTGGGGTAGGACGCCAGACCTACTCCACCCCAGCTTTCCCGGCTCTCCAGCGACCGGAGTCCGCTCTCGAACCCTGGTCGCCAGCGGAAATCAATCGCTGCGCCGACGAGCCGGCATCATGATCAATTTTAATCAGTACTTTTGGTGGTGCTAAATCATTATGTATCATGACCAATCATTTCCCAAAGCAACCATAAATCATCACTTTTCTTTCTTTGTTGATGGTGTTTCTCTTTATCAGTCATGATTAATAATAGTTCATCATTTCCTGATGCAGGTTACTTGCAGCCAATTAGAACCTGCTTCACAGATCATGATTAATCATGCTTTATCATATGCTTGTAAGATTTGGCCATGATTAATCTTGATTGATGTAACTTGGCTCTGTTTGGCTGCTGTGCTGTAATTAATTTGCATAATTTGTCATGTCTAATCATGATCGATCATTGTCTTTTAAAGTAAAGGTGTGACACACGGTATTGGGCTTCATAGCCTGCCCTGTACCAGTGTTTGTCCATCAGTGCCAAAATTATAAAATGTACTACTGTCCTGTAAAGGAGGAAAGGGATTGTAACTCTGGCCGAACTGCTGGCCAGCTGATACCATTCCACCTCTAGGTCCACCTGTTCTGCCTCTGCGCTCTGACAACATGTGACATCTAACTAGGTGAGCGCAGGGCACACCCCATAAGTTTATTGGTCTCATTTTCAAAATGGTTTTACAGACATTTAAGCAACCTTTGATAAAAATGAAAGCCACCACTCAACTAATAGTGACCCTCCTGAATGCTAACTTTTTGCCATAACCTTCCCCACCACCTCCTTTGGGAGAATCATAGCTGTCTTTTTTCCTCTTGCTTTTGTTTATTTGCCTAACAAAGAGTTTTTGCCTTCAGTGTAGCTCCTTTTAATTTCCCCACTATTCCTCTACTCCACCAAAGTCACCCTTCCTGCCAGAGCATCCCTGAAACATTCCCCCATCTTTGTAAGTCTGCACTCCTGAAGTCAGGACTCTCACCTTTGTGTGGTTCAACTGCACCCCTGTTCTTATATTGAACCACACAGTTCGGTGATCACTGGTCCCCATTTGCCACACACTGTGACATTTGCAACACTGTCCCTGTTGGTGAGTACTAGCTCAAAATTACTCCTTCACGAGTGAGCTTATTTATCAATTGCCTGAGGAATGCCCCTGCAGGAGTCCAGGATATCCCTGTTCCTAGCTGAAGCTGCAGTCAGGCCACTCCAATCCACATCTGGCAGACTGAAATCTCCCACTAGCAGCACCTTCCTTATTTGTCACCTTATTGATGGCTTCCACTAGAATCTTGTCCATCTCTCCCCTGTGATGGAGTCTGCAGATCATCCCAGTGCAAATAGCAGCTCCATTTCCCAATCTAGGGAAAGTTAAGTGACAGTTGCTCATGGTTACACAGTATGTAAGTGTGGGCTGTGGGATTTAAACCAGGTATTCAGGATTGTAGCTCAGTGCCCTTAACCACTACGCTATACTGCCTCAAAGCATATGATGACCGAGTGCCCCAGAAACACCACATCTTGTCCCCATCATATATAAATACAGTATATACTCATTGCAAAAAGTACATTAATGCAGGCATTAGGGTTGAAGAATGCAAAGCGCATAAAGTAAAAAATGAACAAGCATTTGTCGGTGTGCCTAATGTTGTCTCACTGGCATTGGCATTGGTAGTGCAGGAGTTAGAGATGCATAATAGGAATGGCGGTGAAGTACTGAACTGATGCCAACACCCCCCTCCTGCAGAGACTGACAGGTGTTGGGTGTGCCTTTGGGTCATCAGCAATAACGCTCATGCCATTTAACTTCACCCTACCCTGTAGATACTGACAAGTGTCGTGGTGTGCTCCGGTCTTTGGGCATTATACTTACCCCATTCCATAAGGAAATACACTGAGGTGGGTGCAGTATAGGAGAATGGGGTGAACTTTGGGGCTGAACACTCCAAGTCACACCTTGATGCCTGTCACTGACTGCAGGCTGGGGTGGGGCTGGAATGGAGGGAGCCTTACAGCTGATGATCCCAAGTCACACCCCAGATGCCTGTCAGTCTCTACAGGGTGGGGTGTTACAGCTGGAAACCCTAACACCATAGGTGTGTGTTGGTATTTTCACTCCAAATTATCAACATGGACTTTTGTGACCCCACCTCAAGAAGAGTGGCACTATCAGTTTGTTAGCCGAAGGTGATTTTGCACAATGAGTGTGCCATTTGGAGCCACAGGTATGAAAACACATTTGGGGCAGGATGAAAATGATAACTATATTGTTCGTGAGGAGGTGTAAAAAATGGCAACGTTGAAAATCTAGAGTGAAAATATGAAAAGTGAAGTCATGAGCATGCATAGAAACTGCGCAATGCACGTCCATAACCCAATTATATTTTGGATTTTTAACCACATTTTCAACATAGGCATTTTGGGACTTCCTCATGAACAGTGGCACTGTGATTTTGTTAATCTGTCCCAAAAGTTGATTTACCACAGTGACCACGCCATTGTATGCCACAGGTGCAAAACACATTTCGGGCAAGATGTGAAAAATGACAGATGTACTGTTCATAAGGATGTGTGAAAAATGCTAGTGTTGAAAATCTGGCATGAAAATACAGCAGATTTGCGAGGTTGCAAGGGTGCGAGGAAACTGCTGAAAGCATGTTTGCAACACAGTCATTTTATGGACTTTCGTCACCAGATTTTCAAAATAGGCATTTTAGGACCTCTTCTCATGAACAGTGGCACTGTCATTTTGTTAATATGTCCCTAAAACTGATTTCCCACAGTGACTGTGCTATTCTGCACGGAAATGACGAAACACATTTTGGCCATAATATGTAAAATGACAGCTGTACTGTTCATAAGTAGGTGTGGAAAAATGACAATGTTGAAAATCTGGGTGAAAATATTACAAATTCACAAGCGTGCATGGAAACTATGCAATGTACACTGATTTTTCACCAAATTTGCAACATAGGCTTTTTTATTTTACCAGGTGAGACACTAAGCTGAAAGCTTGTTTGCAGGTGCAACCTGGGACACGAAAGTTAAGTGACTCTGCTCAGGTCAGTATGCACCTAGGGGGCTATGGGATTCAAACCCAGGCTTCCAGATTTGCAGCTCAAAGCTCAACCCACTGCACCATACTGCCTCCTTTAAGAGCCCACCCGATGAACAGTGGCATTGTAATTTTGTTAATCGGTCCGAAAGATGATTCCATGCAGTTACCACAAAATCACCTTTCAGGAAAGAATAATGCCATGACAGTGATTAAATTCATGAGGATGGGTCCCAATAACCCCATGTTGAAAATCTGGTGCCAAAATTCCCAAAAATGGTTGAGGTATGCACCAAAGTTAAAAAAAAAACTATTTATGCCATTATACAGCTTACCGGCATTTCTTCAGTTTGTGGTCAGCTTTGAAGAGTGCAGACATGTTCCTGGTCCACTGAAGATTATCATGCCAGGCTCCAGAGGTATGTGTGAAGTGGTGGAGGTGGGGGAGGTAGGGTGGCATGCAGAGGGTGGCGGGTTGGAGGAGGGAGCAGAACAGACTGCGAGGGACCATTTTCTGTTTTCAGGTTAAAAAAGAAAAACATTGCTGGACATTTTTTTACAGGGACATTTGGCATGCTGGGGTGGGCTCCCAGTGTGCCACCTGAGTGTTTTGGGGGGCAGTAGCTGATGGAAGATTGGGCACCCCTGTCAGCACAAACCAAAGGGGGGCATGAGCCAAGGCAGATTGCACCTCCTTCAGCACACAACAAATGGGGGGACATTATGCCAATGGGGGTAGGCTCCCCCATCAACAAATTAGACTGGGAAGGGGGACTGAAGCCGATGGGGACTGGGCCCCCCATCAGCTAAAGAAAGACTAGAGCACATGATGCCAAGAGGGTTAGGCACCCCTCGGCACATACTTGAAATGGGAGGGGCCATTATGCCAATGGGGAGTGGGCTCCCTATCAGCAAATGAAGTGGGTCTTGGCATGACAGGGGATTGGGTACCCCTGAAGTCTGGCAGTGGCAGTTAGTGCTGCCATGTTTCGTGAAAACTTCACCAGTAAAGGCACGTCGGAAGGTGTGTTATTGTGTCACTGCAAGAGGAGCTTGCCTTTCACTGCAGTGGCACTTTGTTAGATCTGCCGGCCACTTTACGTATAGCTGGTGTCAGCACCTGTGTGCTGGCTTATTGAGAATGAGGATGCACCTACTGATGCATGCCTGCATTCGCCTACAGTGACCGCACCTCCAAATCTGCTACTACTGCAATATATTTGGCTGGCGTGCAAGCAGTCAACATAAAAATGCTTTGAGCCTCATGAGTCTTGGCAAATCACTTGTGTAGTGTTACTTGGATTTGCCAACCTTAATGCCCCATTCATTAGCCTCCTGTCCTGTCTGAAGCACAAGGTACAGCTCCAAGCCAGTGCCTCATAGACAATTACTCTTTGAAGAAAAAGAAGTATAGTTTGGCACATATGGCTAACGGAATCAGTCATAGCTTTCTTCCCCAGGGCCCTGCAGAGTGGGCATGAGGCTTGACAAGCCCAAGGAACAACACGCACCCAATTCATCAAGACTCCTAGGACTCAAATCCCTAATGCTTTTATTTGTGTAATTTGTGCACTTTGCATTCTTCCAACCAAATATCTGCATAATATACTTTTTGTAGTAACTTTACCTCCTTTTGTGATAGTGGAATCATAACAGAATAGTGGGGATATTTCAAACCCTGCATCACCAACCACCTAACAAGTGAATGTCTACAGTGTCATAATATTTGTGGTTGTACCATTGCTGATTAACATCCTAGCACAGATAAGAGATCTCTTACCTGGTTTCTTTGTAGGTTGGGATAAGTGGGTCTCAGGGAGCAGCAATTGTACCTTTAAAACAAGAACAGCAATAGGGTCACAAAGGATCTGCAGCTCTTTTCAAACTAACTATGACAAATAATGTAGGGTAAACAAAAACAATACTTATCTGATTTGTATGGTCAGTGTCTTCCAACACCTGGTCAATGTCCTGTAGGACCTGTAGAGATAAAAGGAAAATGGGTCAGTATGAAGAATAAAATATACTGATCAGCTGGGTCAGTTAGGAGGACATGTGAAGTTGGAAAAAAAGTGTTTATTTTTTTTGTGTGAGTGGAGAAGGGATACTGATTGGTACCACACCTTCAACTTGGGTTTTAGAATGGACTCAGTCACTCAGAGACCATCATGGGTGGAGGATTCAGTGTCCCTAGAACTGCTCTCTCTCTTGGGGTGGCGCCATGTTGCTCCACCCATCTACCAGCACAGGGTAGGATGAGAGACACCAGATGTTATGCTCCCTGCACCATTGACAGGACTCCGGACCACCAAACTGGTAGACAGACTTGGGGGTTTCCCTGGTCAAGGAAAGTTTCCAGGAAGGGGAATGGGGATGATGACCTTCCCTCCTGCCCCCTCCTCCCACAGAGGAAATCTGTGGCTGTACCATGAGTTCAAGTTTAGTCCCTGGGATGGTGGATGATGTTGCTAGGTGGCTGGTGCAATATGGTACTTCTTGGTGGTGTAGGGCCTACAGTGACTGGGGCTTCATGCTGGCAACTGCCATTTCCCCCATTTTCATGCCTGCCCATGTCTTCTAACACAGTACTTAATATTGTCAGACCTCGACATACACATTGGCCCAAATATCTCTGAACTTTCCCCACTGTAAGGCAAAGCGTTAAACCAGTTAAAAATGTATAACTTGTTTAACTAACCTGAACAGACCCAGATGACCCTCAGGCCACTGGCATTTTACACAGAGGGGCCCACTGGGTAAAGTGAAGTGCTTCAGTGAGCATTTAGTGACACATTTCCAAGGTGCAGCTGATGTAACCCCAGCGGAGAATTAAACAGCCAGTATAGTGTCACAAAATTGTGGCAGTGTCAGTGGCTCAGTAGGTAGCACACTCACATCTGAGGTCAGGAGATCAGAGGGCTGTGGGTTCAGTTCCCACATCTGGCACTTGGGTTAATATCCCAGTACTGACACAGCATGAGAGTTGTGCTGCACTTCTGAGGTGCTGTCTTTTGATGAGACATTAAACCGAGGTCCCATCTGCCTGGATTGGTGGTAGTTCAGGTGCATGTGGAAGATCTTATGGCACTTATCGAAAAAGAGTAGGGAATTTTTTATTATAATAACATCAGAAACAAATAATGACAAACAGTGTTAAATCACACAAAACCATATACTAATCATGCAGTAAAGAAAAATAATTCCAAAACAGTGTAAAGTCACACAGAAATTATACAGGCCAGAAAAAAACAAATGAGTTTTACAGTCAGACATCATCTAACTAATCTCCAATTCTTATTTATACACCAATTGAAACATCGTGTTAGAAAAGAATCACCCCCCACTAAGAGTAGGGGAATTTTTTTTCCATAACCCCAAAAACAAAACAATTAGAAACAGTGTTAAGTCACACAAAATGATCTTCAAGGCAAGTAATGATGAACAGCAAAATAAATTATAGGTGTTAGCCATTCAAACAAATAAACGTTTGTCATGCTGAAACCATACATTTCCACAGCCCTATGTACCAACTGTTCTCCTATATTTAGTTCCTACCTATACTTTGTCCAATATTTATTCCCCCTTCCCTATTTGTATTTGATAAACTTTGTAAACCCTTTCCACCACTCCATCACCTTCCTAGGGAATGAAAATTCTGAATCATGAATATAAACCTTGTTCATGGCCCCTTGAATCAACAGCTTTACAGTATCATAGGGGATCAATTTTTGATACAAAACCCATTGGCACCTAGCCTGCTATAGGTAATATATCAAAGCACCACAAAAATTTGCAAAGTCTCTAAATTATACTTGGTCCTGAACTGAGGAGAATGACCAATCACCAATGTATCATAATCTATATGTAATAACCAGTTCAATCAATCAATCAATCAATCAAAATCTTTATTTATTCAGGCGTACATCATTGAGCAAAAGCTCATTTACAAGATGGACCTGATAAGGTCAAGGTTCAATGGTTGGTACATTAGCAGATATATACAAAACACTTGTAATTAAACACATACAGTAATATAAACATATATACAATAATCGAAGGGCAGAGGTTGATTAACCCTAACAGGACAAGGTAGGATACAAGAAAATACACTAGAAGAATCCAGTATGTACAAATCCCAGTAGAGGAGCCAAAGCAAGCACGCAACATAAGGTACCCAGAATTACAGGCTCCAGGGCAAACTAAAGCAGACAAACAGAAATAATGATTGACTGACTGCAAAAAATGGTGATTACAGCCTCTGACAAATGACGTGGAAGGGCTGGTGGGGGATTCAGACAGGGCTATGGCTAATAGTAGTAGGAGGTATGGGGAGTAATTAGGGTTGAGGTAAGTGCCAGGAGTTGATGTGAAGATCATAGTCAAGGGAAGCAAAATTGCAAAATGGTATGATAGGGGGCTGAGATATCAAATAAGGTGGCTGCATGGGAGGAAACTAAAGGGATAGTTTATGGGAGAGCTACCAATTATAGTTACTGACTGGAAGGGGAGGGTTGTGAATGTGATTGGACTAGGTCTTGTGGTAGCAGCTGCATTTCTCTGGGAAGAGACTTATGCAGAGCTTTTGAAGGATGCTAGAGGTATAAAGTTGGTCAACTTTAGGGTCTTCTGTAGACAATTCCATGCCATTGCTAGAGAGTAGCTGATTGCAGACCTCCCATGCCGGGTGTAGACTTTGGGTATCTTGAGCGTGATGAAGTTGTTGCTTCTTAGGGCATAGGAACTAACTGTGGCCAGTGTAAAGCAGTCTAAAATATAGATTGGAAGTTTATTAGACAAAGCTCTGTAAACCATAGTGCAGCATTTCTGTTCCTTCTGAGGTGTAGGGATGCCCATCCAACTGCAGCATAGAGAGAACAATGATGAGTGTTGAATGGAAGATCTGTAATAAACCTTAATGCTCTGTGATACAGGGTATCCAAATTGCTTAAATAGGAAATAGGACAGTGACCATAAAGGAAGTCTGCATAGTCGATAAGTGAAAGAAGTGAGGCCTGGATTAGCCTCAACCTTGAGTCTCTGGTTAGGAAGTGTTTTACTCTGGTTAGGAAGTGTTCATATTCCATTTCCAGGCCAGGAATTTCCAAGAGACCTGGCATAAGTACAATAAAAGAAAAAATGTTCTACAGTCTCCTCCTGTGCCACACACTCCAAAAAGGACAAGTTCTTTCATGTAAGGCTTATGTTTTGCATTCCCCAACCCCAATCCTGCCATAAACCGTGAGCCATAAAATTTCCTACATATAATTCGGTAATCTTGGATTATTTAATCTCTTTAAGACTACCTCCAAACACCTTGAAGGACAGTTCTTAAAAGCTGGCTCCCTTGGATATAATTGATGCATCACTGTGGTATATAACTGTGGTCCAGTAATATCCTCACAACGTGTGCCAACAACCCCATTTAAACACTTTTTGCAATAGGCAAAAATAAGTAGGAATAGACAATGGGAATCGGTTTAGGAGGATCTGTGAGCCAACCAGAGTAATACTGCCCTAGCACTTGTCTCATTAGTACTTTATATCCATCTGTCAAGTCCCCATCCTGCCTTAACATTTGTAATTATAAATAATGTTGAAAAGAAAATTATCGAATCTACCGGCCCCTAAACCTCCTTTTCTTTATCTAAATACGGTATTGCCTTTTAATAGGACTGAGTCTATTACCCCATATCATCTGGAAAAATAAACTGTATAACTTAGTTTCAAATTTTAGTGGTAACGAAATATCATTGCTGTATATAATAACTTTGGAATCATAAATTGTTTAATGACTAGTACCCTTTTCAATTTAGACAATTTCCATCATTTCCAAATTTGTATCTTCCTTCTATAGAAGTTAAGGCTTTATCCCAGTTGAGCTCTGGCAAATTCTGTGACCCATATAACAATCCCAAAATTTTAATCGTCTCAGCTGAAATCCTCAGACCCTGCAAGAGGAGATCGGTCTGACTACCTACCCAATAAACAAACCTTGACTCTTATGTTTATTCAATTAGAATTAGATATTAAAGCATAAGAGTCCATAAATTCTAAAAATCTTTCCACATGTTCAACTTTAAAGAAAAAAATGCATAAATCATCGGCATGTGCCTGTACATATAATTCTTCCAAGATGGAGACCTACTGACCCCTTCCCAGCGTGGATTCTGTGATAAGGACTGAATTAATGTATCGATTGTGAAGGCATATAGTAATGGGTACAGGGCATCCCTGTCGAACCGCTGTAGGAATATGAAACCCATCTCCTATTTCCAGCTGAATTATAGGGTGAGTGATAGCAGTAAGATAAATAGATTTCACCCACTGTAAAAAACTTCCGGTACTCCACAGTGTTTTAAAGTTAAAAATAAAAAGGGTGATAAACCCTATCAAAAGCTTTATTTGGTCCACTGAGATAATTCAACCAGAAAGCCGTTTCAAATTTGAAATCTCTATTATATCTCTTGCAACCATGTGTGCCTGATGAATTTTTTTCCAGGAATCCTATAAAATTGATAGGGGAGAGAACCATAGCAGCAAACTGTTTTAATCTTGTATTCATAATACCTGCAAAAAGCTTATAATCAGAATTCAGTAGCGTGGGGAGTCACGTGATGCCAGCTCTGTGAAAGCAGTCTGATCCTCTCTCCAGCCTCCTATCGGCATAAAAATAGAATTTTTTTCAATATTGGAGGAACCAGTGACTTTATTTTGATTCCTGGTTTCTTAAGTCATTCGTTCAAGTTTAGTGGCGAATCGGGTGTACATGGAGATTGAAATGAGAAGAGCACGCCCTGACACACACCGCCTGTTTCTCCGGCTAAGGCCCAGCCGAAAAGCGTAGAGTCAAGAACGAGTGGGGGAAGGCTCTGAAAACGGTAGCCCAGGCTCCAGAAAATGAGCCCTGACCCTAGCACAGTTTTGGTTGAATTTAAGCCCTTCCGTGCAGAGTTATGTACTGTGACCGATGAGCTGAAGGCGGTCACGCTTGGCCTTGGAGGATCTGTCACGGCACACTGGGGACACGGAAGGAAAATCTCCTCCTTGGAGAAAAGATTTTCAAGCAAGAACCAGAGATAATTAATCTCAGACACAAGATCTCTAGGATGGAGGCGAAGATCGAGGACCTAGAGGGGCGGAGTCGGAGGAATAACTTGGTAGTCATCGGCTTACCAGAGCATGAGGAGGGGCCGAACCGATTCTATTTGCCCAGAGTTTTTTAAGGACTTGGTAGGTCCGGCCTTTCGGTGAAAAGTTCATAATTGAGCGGGCTCATGGGGGTAGCCCAGCGCTCCAGCATCGGGGCCCCCCGGTGTTTATAATTCACTTCTTGAACTACCAGGAACGCTAATTTGTAATTATGAAGGCCAAGGAGATCAGGGAGCTGAAGTGGAAGGGTCTCCATTAGGATCACTCAAGATCTACCCGTGGCAGTGAGACAACGGAGGACGGAATATCACCCATAGTCTCCAAATTGATTCGCAGGCATCAGGTTCAAAGTTCTCTATCCGCAAAACTACAGGTGCTGCTGGCTGGTCAGTGGTCTACTTTTGAAGACGCCACTGCAGCGAGTAAAGGTTTGGCTTCTGCCCTCCCGGAGCTCTTTAAATAGCCCCTGGGTCTTTGTAGGGGTGAGAGCTTGCCTGTATTTGGTTCCTGTTCCTGGATTAGCGCAAGGTGTGTGATCTCTCGGTCTTTGGGACTTGGAGTTATCTGAATGGATACCGCTTTTGAACTGGACTCTAGTAGTGCTCCACGTGGAGTATATATCCCTAATGGAGCCTTGGACTACTTCTGTTGGGACATCTACAGATAAGATTTTTTTTTTTTTCAGTTCTTCCCACTCCCCTTTTTTTTTTAAATATATAGATAATGTGAAGTTAATATAGATTTGTGGACGTTGTTTACCGCTTAATTGATAGTACTTCTGCTTTTGGGAATACACTGAGTGTACTGGGGGTGGGAGTCGTGGGCTGGGGACTCAATTGTGAAATGGGCATTTTGGAAATAATTATTTGGTCTATGCCGTGTTTGGGGGATGTTTGAGTATACTAGTTTATAGGAAGTTTCGGTTTGAAGGGTTAAGTAGTTGATGATATTGCGAGGGGGAATGGAGGAAGGGATAGCTAACGGAGCTATGGATGTCATGTACCAAAGTGTTTTTGGGAGGGAGGGGGAGGTGGGTGTGGTAGGGGGTGTTCGGTGGAGGTTCTTGGTTGTATTAATAATAGATGTATGTAGTTTTATTGATATGGGGTTATCCGATGGGTTAAGCAGGGAGGGAGGGAGGGGGTATTAGTAGGGTATTAGAGAAGATAGGTTTGGGAAGATCTGCTCACCCAATAGTTTGTCCCAAAATGAAGTCTGGTGTAGCCAGAAGGTAATTAGAGGGTGGTACGAGGATTACCTGGTGTATGGGTAGCCCTTTGAGTTTTACAGTGGAACATTAAGGAGTCAGGCAAAAAATAAAGAGATATAAAATATTAAAACATTTACAATTATTAAAGGGACAGATAATTTGTTTACAGGAAACGCACTTGCTTGATAAAGAGTTAAACACACTTAGAGATCAATTTGTTGGTCAAATATTTGGGGCTGGATTTAGTACAGCGGGTAGAGGGTAGCACTCTTATTCCATAGGAATGTGGCTTTTGTGTGTGAGAAGGAACTCGTGGATCCGGCAGGCGCTATATAATTGTTGTAGGGCTTTAAACCAAACAAGAATAGTGTTGGGAAGTATTTATGGTCCCAATGCTGATTCTCCTGGGTTCTTTGTGGATCTATTAAATACCTTAAGTCCGTTTTATCAGCTTCCGATAGTGCTAGGGTGGGGATTGGAATTTGCCATTCACTCCAGATCTGGATAAGGATGGTAAGTGAGTTAAGGGCTTATCCCCAGCTCAGAGAGCTATTAGGGACTTGGTTGATAATCTGGGATTATGTGACCCATGGAGGGTCTTGAACCCTTCAGGCAGGAATATACATTCTTATCAGAGGTCCACAAATCTAGATCGCGGATAGATTATTTTTTGGTGAGTAGAGGGTTAGTGTCAGGATTGGTGAACTGTAATATTATGCCGGGATTTTCTCGGATCATTCCATGGTTCGTTGCTCCTCAATTTGACCCCTAACACTCCCAGACAGACGTCTTGGAAGTTGAATAATCAATTACTACGTTCCACAGAAACAAGGGAGTATGTTGGACGTCGAATTGAGCAGTATGAGATGGAGAATAGTCATTTATTCACTAGGGGAGATTTATGGTGGTGTGCTCTAAAGTGTGTTGAGGGAGAGTTTATTAAGCTGGCGGGAAAGAAAGAGGAAGAGGGAAGAAAGGGTTAGATCTTTGTTGACACGAATTAGGATATAGAGAAGGATCTGTCAAAGAATACACCAGAGAAGACTAGGGAGCTACTAACTAAGTTGGTCATGAGTTTGAAGGATCCTGGGGAGAGGGCAGAATATGCGATTCTGAAAACCAAGGCCCTGTATCTGAACCAGGGAGAGAAATCAGGTAGGCTTTTGGCTATGAGGTTAAGGGCGGTGGAGGCTTCTAGAATAATTCAGAGTATCACGTCTAGTGTTGATGGAACAGTTAAAACATCACCTATGGAAATTGTCAGGGAATTTGAAGACTACTATAAGGTCTTATACAGCCCAATGACCCCTAGGCCTAGTAAGCTAGAAGTAGAGGATTTCTTATCTGCCTGTAATCTCCCCAGGTATCATAAGATCAAAGGAGAGAGCTTTCATTTCCATCTCTGAGGTGGAGATTCTGGAGGCAATTAAGACGCTCCCCAATGATAGGGCTCCCAGCCCGGATGGGTTCACACCTAATTTTTATAAAAGTTTTGCGACCCGTTATGCCCCGGTTAAAGAGATTATTTCAGAGTATTTTGACCCTGGATAAAGTAGATGGTTATTTATTCAAGCCTTGATAGTGCTTATTCCGAAAGAAGGAAGGAGTTAGATAAAGTTACAAGTTATAGACCTATTTCCTGATTAATTACGACATCAAGATTTTGGCGAAGATTCTAGCCTCTAGGTTGTCCAGGGTCATGCCCAGGCTAGTTCATCAGGATCAGGTTGGATTTATGAAAGGCAGGCTGGCGTCAGACCACGTGCGTAAGTTGTCTCATGTCCCTCTCCGTATCCAGGGACTGTAAATTCCCATGTGTGTTGATGTCAGTGGATGCGGAGAAGGCATTTGACAGAGTGGACTGGAAGTTTCTAGCTATTACTATGGAAAATTTGGTTTTCCGCCCAGTTTATCAAATATGTTTTGCTTTATACAGGGATCCAAAGGCCAGGATATATTGCAATGGGGTATTCTCTGCAAGTTTTTGCTTCATTCTGGGACCAGACAGGGTTGCCCCTGTCGCCTCTTCTATTCAATTTGTATCTGGAGCCTCTCCTCACCAGAGTGAGATTAGATTCCAGGATTATGGGCATTAGAGTTGGGTCATTGGAGTTTAAAGTCTCAGCATATCAGGATGACATCTTGTTACATGTTGCTAAGCCAAATAGCTCAATCCGAGCGGTGCTGGAAATCATTGGAAAGTACAGCAGACTGTCTAATTACAGGATTAATGTGGGAACCCAAATCTTTCCGCTGAATATGAGAGTGCTTAGGTCGGAGGTGTTGGAAATGGGTATGCAGTGGACTCCACATATGCTGAAGTACCTGGGTATTTATCTGGCCAGATCGGATCAGAAATTAGTCAATCTAAACTTGAACACTATTAGAAATATCATTAAGCAGGATCTGCAAAGGTGGAGCAGGCTGCCGTTATCGCTCTGGGGCGGATTAGCATAGTTAAAATGAACATCTTGCATAGTATTTTTTATCCACTCAATATGCTTAATGTTTTTCTACCCTAAAGTGGTTTAGTGAACTGCACTCATTAATCTCTGACTTTATCTGGAAAGGGAAAAGGCCCCGTAGGGCTTATAGTAAGCTGGCGGCCCCCAGGGAGAGAGCGGGTCTGAGACTTCCACATTTCGGATTATACTACCGGCAAGTAATCTGTGTAAATATTTAAGATGTGTGGTTCCAGACAGCAAACTTGACTCTTTGCCCTATGTCCCCTCGTGGGTTAGATTAGAGATAGAGGTGATCAGGGAAGCAGGATTGGATCCGATCGCATTGCTCTATTCCACTCCCAAGATGCTGCCCCTAGGTTGGTTACTAATCCAATAGTAAAATTTTGCGTAAACATAGGCAGATTTGTAGTAAGCTCGTTATATCCCGGATAGGGACATGCATCAACCGTTATGCCTAAATCCAATTTGAGGATTGGGGAAAATGATTTTGGTAAATGGATTTCCCAGTTGGAAGGATTCTAATTGAGGATCTAATGGAAGATAATCGTGTACTCCCAATTAGGGTGATCCTGGCAAAGTACAATATAGAAGTCAAGAAGGTCTTTAAATTATACCAAATTGTTCATTTGTTGGCTAAGTGGGGATCAATCTCCGGAGGGACGGTGTGGATGGGAAGTGGTTTGAGTCATTAGCTAAGTGGTGTGGGAACCACATGCGTTCTCGAGAGTATACAAGAAACTTCTCGACCTAGTTCTTGTGACTTGGACCACAAACCTAGATATTGGATTAAGTGTTTGGGGGAGCAGGGGGATTGGGAGGTTGTCTGGAAGCAGATGCACAGGTATGTCAGACAAGATAGGCTGAGGGTGATGCAGTTTCATTTCTTGAATAATTTATTCTGGACCCTTCTAAGTTATTTAAGGTGGGTAGTAGGCGGACCAATATTGTTTTCGGTGTCGTCAGACAGTGGGGGACTTGTTTCACATTTTTGGGAGTGCCCACCGATAATAGCAGTTGTGGATGCAGATTAAGCAGAGGGCAGATCCATTGTTGGGTATTGATCAGTACTTCACCCCTGATATATGTTTGATAGGGATTACTCTGGTATTAGGTTTAAGGGCGAGATTTTACATGGCTCTGATTTCATGCTCGCTTAAAAGGTAGTCTTGCGACATTGGATGACTGACTCTCCAATTCACGTACGGAATGGCTACAGGAGATGTTGTTCAATTTAAATATGGAGAAATTGGGTGCGGGAAGAGACAACAGGTCTCATATATATGAAAAGATTTGGGGCGTGCTCAAGCCCTGTATCTTCTCTAGGTGTAGCCAGACCTAATAAAGCAGGAGGAGGGATGATGATGGTGAGCAGATCTTCCTTAAGGGCATGATGTAGTGGGGGGGTCAGACTAGGGATGGGGTAGTTTTGTTAATGTGGAGGTGGGGAGAAAAATTTGTGACTTGACTTGATTGTGTCATAGCTATGATAGAACAAGATGTGTTTGTTTTTATTTCCTATGTGTAGTGTATCTGATATGAGATTTTGTCACAATAAAATTTTGAATTTCAAAAAGAATTCAGTAGCGTAATTGGTCTCCAATTGTCTAATCTAGTTTTTCCCTGATTTATATAAAAATTAACAATCCTTCGGAAAACCAAGTTGGAATCACTGGGAAGTTAAAAAATTGAATACCAACACCAAACACTCCGAGAATTCAGCTGGAAAAGCTCTATATAACTCTGCTGTCAAACCATCAATCCCGGTGATGTACCAATTTTGGGCTTTGATGGCAGTCATTATTTCTGCTTTGTAATAGGCTGAATTAAAACTGATGTGTCAAAGTTGTTGATTGGTACTTTAATCTGTTCCAAAACTTTTTATGGTATTCTCACTAGGAGGCTTCTCTGGCCTATGAGCTAGTAAAAATGTTTAACTACTTCTTGAAGATGTTTTGGCTCTCTCACTAAGCACCCTTCCTTATTTAAGAGTGTTTCTAAATGTGTATTATGTTTGTATTTTTGAAGGCTTCATATGGATCCCCTAAAAGGCTGTTTTTTTCCCAAATTGAAAAGTGCTTTCAATGTCTTAGCCCTATTATATTGAACTGCTTGAATTTGTTCTTTCAAAGTTGAAATTTGAGAGGTAAAATCCAACTTTGAGGTATTTCTACAAGATTAAATAATATAATTGCTGCCTCAACTTAAGATAATAATTACCATTTGCCCTAGACCTCCCTTGTTGTTTTAATAATTGGCAAAAATCTTCTTTAGAATCTTTCCACCATTCACCCACATCTTCATATAAAAAGCTACCGAAAGTCTTGCAGTCAATAATGCTCGAATTTTTCCCATTACCACCGGCAGTTTAATAACAGTGCATTCAGTTTCCACCGTGCCTTCTGTCTCAGTGGCACGGAATGTGGAGAAAGGGTACATAACAAAAGCAAATGATCTGAGAAGGAAACTGGGCATGTTTCAAATCTAAAAGGAAGTCTTTCAAAGAAAATATAATCAATAGTAGATGTATAGGGTTTCTTTTATAAGTAAATTTTAACCCACCACGTTGCTGACTACTCCCATTTACTAATCCAGATGATTTTATCATTTGTCCTAAGGCATTGAGTCACAGTAAATTTTTTTCCCAGCCCCTAAGGGTGACTTCCTGCTGCTTTTAACCCACAATTAAAATCCTCACAAAAAAACATCATAAGAGGTTACCAAAAAGGTTGAACCATCTGAAAAGTGCTACCCTTTCTGCTTTAACCTGTGAGCCACATACATTGATAAATCGACATGTCCTGGATCTCCAAACCCGTCCAATACCATTAACCTTCCGGAATAAGATCCATTAATTTAATTAATGAAAAATCATAAGAATTAAATAAAAACCCTATACCATCCGCTGATTGTTGTCCGAAGGACCAATAAGATGGTCCCCAGCACCATTCCTTTGAAAGAACCTGGCCTGTTCCATAGAATACATCCAAGTTTCTTGCAGCAGACAAACATCTAAAGCATTGTAATGAATGAAACCATAAATCACCTGCCGTCTCCTAAAATTTAATAGGCTATGGATATTTAATGAACCAATTTGAACTGTAACATTCAAAGGATTGATGTTTACCCATCTTTTTCCTTCTTTTCTTTTTTACCTTTATACCCTTCCTGAACCTGAAAAGGGAAGGGGACTATCTTGTATCAGCTGAGAGTCATTGTCCTGGCAATCCATGTCCGACTTTCCCCACTGAACAGCCAACACCGCAAGGGATTACCAGTTTCCACCTCACTAGTGGATGGGGCCTGAGGGGTTTTAAGGATCCTTGAGGACCTTCTAACTGGTGTTACCAATGGTGCTCTAAAAGCTCCTGTGGCCTTTTATCGTTTTGTTCCGTATAAATACAGGGACCAAGGTCGAGACCATTGGTCAATATCCACTGAGGGAGTCCTCCTCCACCTGGGCCACCCTGATGGAGGAACAGGAGTTAATTCCTCTGTATTTATCATAGGGCTGGTTTGAACCTCCCTGCTACCAGGTCCTGGGCTTTTGAATCAGCAAATCAGGGCTACCACAAGATGCTTTATTCTTGGCTGCCCAGACACATTCAGAAAAACATGGCCCGTGTCCTCACAGAGATCACATTTTGTAAAATTAGAACATTAAAATGCTATATGGCCAATTTCTCCACAGTTTTCACATCTCGCTTATCACAGGAACTAGATAAATGTGTTCTAGTGCCACATTTGTAACAAGCCCTAGGCTGCCCTGCATAAAACACCCCCATCGCTTCCTAACATGAAGGAATTTGGAATATGATCAATCCCTATCTGATTGCCTAAGTTTAATTTTGAACCACCAACCCCTGTCCAAAACTGCTCCGAATCTAAGATAGCTTCAGGGAACTAAAAATCTCACATTCTGGCCAACCAATATGAGATATCATCCACATGAACACCTTCTTTCTGAAACATGATAGTCACATATTTAATCAATGGTTTAGTTAAGGGTGTCATGAAGAAAGGTGTCCATATGGGGAAAATTTCACTTGGTTATACCTTTCCCAAAAAGATCCAGAGCATAAGCAGAACGAAAACTCACATCAAAGTTGTCTTCTCCAGAAATATTAATAAACACAAATACTTCCCTTGGAGAAAATGCAAAGATTCTTTCAATAAACATTTACCTACATACTGTCTATCCAGTCTAACTTCTAGGCTCCCTTTATAACGCAGTTGCACCGCGTTCCTGCGTGTTGCTGCATCTTTTTAATCTTTGAAAACAATTCAGACATTAAGGGTTTTTCAGTAACAGGAGGCTCCTGTACTGTAACCATCTTATGCTCAAGATCAACCTGCATAGTAACTACTGGAACTTGTCGGCACGGCCACCTTAGAAGGTCCTACCCCTCTGACCTTTGCAGAATCCTCACCAGTACTCAGTTCCTCAGGTAACTTGCTGCCATGTAGGCTCATTCTGTGAGAAATTTAGTTTTGGGTCCCAGTCAGGTGTGGGTTTCCAAGACCCTTTCTCTAAAGTCCAGCTGGCTTCACTTAATGCTCTTTGTGGAGACCAGTTTTCAGCCATTAAAGGCTCTCCTGGAGGTTTAATAGATGAAGTTATCACGCCAGTCCCTCCTTTACTGTGCAAGTTCCCAGCCAACCCCACTACAGGCATCTCCAAATTCCTTTTAGCGAAGGTAACTGCTGCTGTTTATCTTTCCCTCCTCTCTACATTTTCCTGATGCCGTTTCACAAATGAGAAATCCGACGCGCCATCTTGATTCAGTGGTTCCATTTGAAACACACAAGTCGCCTCCATCTTATTCACAGAGACTGGGTTACTTATCTGTCCCCGAAAAACAAACCCTGTTTCTTTGTCAGGGTAGCAGGGTATGCAGCAGAGACTGAGCATCCCGGCTCCACTTCCATTGCATCTGGGACTTCCTGGGGTAACTCGGCAACCAACTGTACACAGTCCTTCTCCTCCATCTCTGAAAGCGGCTGCACTGAATCAACTCCGATTCTCTACTGCCAGCCTTTTCCAGCACATATGCAGGACTTCCAACTTGTTTCTGATCCCATCTTAAGAGTGACTTATCCGATTGGTTTCCAATGGTGCAAGGGAGGCAGGACTCACCGCTGACATGCTCTCCGCCCTCCATTGCAGTAGTCACCGTAACCTCCCCTGCACCGAGTGCCGTCAACTGCATCGCAACTCTCAGTTGTTCCTGATGTAAATCTTCTAACTTTGTTTTTAGCTGTTCCACTTCAGGAGGCACCCGTGAAACAGACATTGAAATTTCTGGGACACATAGGTTGAGTAAATCTTCCGTTGAAACAAACAACTCACTTTCCTCCATTTCTTCATCCACTCTCAGGTGTCCCTCGATCTCCGTAACTTCCAAACCATGCATCT
The DNA here is from genome assembly GCA_016271365.2 of Neoceratodus forsteri. Lineage (NCBI taxonomy): Eukaryota > Metazoa > Chordata > Ceratodontiformes > Ceratodontidae > Neoceratodus > Neoceratodus forsteri. The sequence goes on from CM028130.1 coordinate 244,939,767, forward strand.
TAGCTCCGACTGCCTTCTCTGCTCAGTGACTTCCATCCTCCTCTAGTGCAGACCACCGAATGGTCCGTGTCCAGCAACAGGAAGTTCCCTACTGGCACACAGTAGGGGAATTTCCTGGTGTCCTTGCCAAATTTCCCCATTCACTAAAAATACCACCAACAGCTTAATCTGGTTCAAGGTCAGTTGGTATTAATCTGTATCCCTCCCTGGGTCATGCCTTTAAATAGGCAGGATATGTCTAGTGCACTTACCTGGTCAACAAAACTAACTAACTAAATAAATAAATAAAATGCTACTCAAAAATGGGGGTAATGCTAACCATTTCCAGAAATGTGTAATAGTAGACTGCTAACCATTTTTTTTCTAAGTTAGTTCATGGCACAGGCATATCTTCAACTGTCCCTGATTTTTCAGGGATGTCCTTGATTTTGCCATGAAATATTCTTCTGTCTGTCATAAAATTTGTGTTTTCATGATGGAACAGTGGGGATTGTAAGCACAAAATAAGGCCAAACAGCATTGCAGACCTGTTTTTCTTCAGAAAATACATGTTACACTAATCCCTTACAGAAATAATTATATGAAAAGTTTTCCTGCTGGGTACTTAAAACAACTCATGTGATACGTAAAGCTGAAAGAATTATTTAAATGTTAAATTGAATCAATTGCATGCATGTGGCATGCATGCAGCAAGCAGGTGTGTAAAGCATGATTTTTATGTTAAATTGAACAGATTGCATACATGTGGCATGCATGCAAAACAAGTGGTCACTTATAACTGAACACATAACAGTTAAGTGACTTGCTCAGGAGCACACCATATATGAGTGGGGTTGATGTAATTCAAACCCAGATTTTCAGGTCTCAGGTTTGCAGTTCAGTGCCTTTAACCACTAGTTATACTGTCTGCACACATATGGCTCGCTTGTACTTCAGTACAAATTTGCATATATCTGCATGCATGTGGCATACTTATAGCCACCATTATACTTTTTAGTTTTCTTGTCACCCATTATCTCAGCTGCACAGATAAACTGTAGCACACATATCAATGGAAACACATGTGGGTCTTCCTTCCCCATTACACACACTTACCATAAAACTACTTAATTACTTCTGTTTGGCCTGTACTCCTACTATTTTCTCTCCATAGTTTTGAGTGCTTCAAAGCAAAGAGGCTTTAAGGGGCAAACACAAAAGTAGCAATACCTTGACACCACCCACATGGCCAGTCCCTCCCCATTCACACACAGTGAAGCAGGTATGGCCATGCTGCTATAGACAACCCATCAAGTATAGCTATAAGTCAACAGTCTCTTACTTGAGTAAGAGGGAGCCAGAGCAGGAGTCTTTAGAGATGACATCCATGGGCCAGAGTGCAGGGACATACCAACTTGAAATGAATGGAGTATTTTTATTACTATTTTATATGTTATGGTGGTGAGTTGGAGAATAATGAAGGCCACTGTACTACTAACAAGGCCCTTGTTCATCGAGCATTGGCCTTCATTAATGTCCAACTCTCCATCAATGATGTCTAAAATAGTAATAAAACAATATTCCCATTCATTTCAATAGAACACCCCTGCACTCTCCTCTCCTATGTCATAATGTGCCTGAGTGTGGGGATGTGGAATCAGCTTCACTGGGGTGGGGGGCATAAGCATGACTATAGTAGGGCTCCAGTAGTCTGTGCAAACCATGCTGCTCATCTGTCCCTGAATGGAAGGGACAGCCCTCATTTACCCCTGAAAACTGCTCTGCCCTTCATCCATCCCTCATGGAAAACATGCTGCTCACACTTAGGATGTCCTGAAAATTTACACTTCATTGGAGGGTGCCATTTTAGATTTCAGCAGAGGGAGCCAACAACCAGTGGAGGCCAGATGCTAGTTAGCAAATAGGCAGCAAGCTCTGGAATGTCTGTAACATCTCTAAAAGGTAAAACTCATTTGCTGTGACTGAAAAGTGATATGCAGATCAGGAAAATTCAAATGTATAAGAGCCATCTGTCTATACCCTGGAGCAATGTGTCAGATTTGGGCTTAAACCCACCAGTTACTAATCAATGTTTTTCTTGATGTAGTTCTGAACCCCCTTCCCAAAAATCCAGATTTCTCTCCAACTCCATTCCATTCAATACCCATCGTATATGGGTCATGAAGCCACCCAAAGGAACAGAAACATGAAAAACACATTAATATTTTAGTCCTTCCTCATTTCTACAATCCCTCTGTGAAATAAATGATTTACTTTTACTTACCTGGAAATATGGCCAGAACCTGAAGCCTGGCCCAGTGTGCCACCTGCCCAGTTTTCAGTCCACTCCTCCTCCTCCATCCTTCTGCCAGAGGCTGGATGCTAGACCCAAGCATATCAGGTCCCCAGCATGGTCTGTGACCAAGCCACCTCACCAACCATACCCACTCAACCTGTGTTGCTTACTTATTACTTGGCTGCTGCTGCACTGCACTAATCAAGGCCTATGAAGGCTGCTACTTCTGTCACCACTGCTGCTAGGTCTGTCTTGCTGCTGTGTGGGGCCCATGCTGTTCTTTTTGCGAGGCAAGCCTACTAGAGTAAGTAGGTAGCCTTGTCTTGAGTTAGCTTCTAGCCACCCCAAGCCCTTCGGCCACCAAGGGAGACAGACTCACTAAGAGTAGACCAACAAATGTATGTCACCACAACACTGCTATTGGAGAGTTCAGTGCTTACTGACCTCCAAGCTGTTGTGGGCAGCCTGTCTACTCTGTGGCTGGAAAGACAGTGTTGCACTTGCATGATTCATGTGCTCCTGCTTGGCTGGAACTCCTCTACATCACATGTGATGGCGGTGCCGCTAATAGGAAGAGAGAGGGACAACACAATACAGGCACAGTCGAATCAGGGTGCACCTGCAGCATGAGTGCACACAGGCTAGGGAGGCATTTATTGGGCAAAGATTAATTCCAAATATAAAGACATTATTGCCACACCAAAAGAGCAACCTACTGTAGGCACAAATGGGATTGGGGCAACTGCCCCTCTGCTGCACCTAAATGGCATCCCGCTTTATGGTAGAAATTCATTCTCAGGTGCTAATATCGGTACAAGTAAATAGAATGGATTCCACTGTGTTCTAAGATACTGTGTCTCTATGTTTCAGGATATATTCTGGTTATCGTGAGGGTTAGTGTCCTCATTGTCACTCATTCTGGGTGTCCATGTCCCTCATTTCAGTGACAAAATGTGAGGTATGGTGCAAGTTTCAAGACCCTACTCAGCACAAAGAGTGCTAAGCATGGGCATAATGTATATGCTCCATACAGAATAACAAAGGGAAAGTAAGTGAGCTGAAACAGTCATGGAGAAACACATTTGTAGCACTAAATACATACAGGGACTGGATAAGTGAGTGCCTCATGGTGGAAGCTTCCAAACAGCCCTAAATATTTATTTGTTTAACCTGGCATTTCCTGCTTATTGATTTACTGACATGTTGATGGATTATGAGAATGGTTTTACATTTTAAGTATGATATTTATGTAATTTTATGGTGCAAGCGCTATGGTCAGTGTGAATAGTGTTTTTAGGAATAAAGATGAACTGAATTGAATTGAATATATCCTAGGCATTTAATGGTAAGAAAACACTACTTTACAAATTAAAGGCAATTTAATGACAAAAATCAAAAGCCATTAATCAACTTTCATTGATAACCTGGGTAAATCTCTCATAGTTATGCATCTACATTCCTCCCCATAACCCAAAACTTGCTTTCAGTGCTGTACTTGACTGTGTCTCCCAGCTACCTAATAAGTCTGAGATCATAGTTCTTGGTGATTGCAATATTAACTGATCTGCCCCTCAGCTGTGCCTTGTTGTTGTACCCTCACCCACTAGGATCAACTACAGGATGGGTACCAGCACCTTTACTGACATCGCCCTTACCAACCACCCAGAGAGAGACTTAATAATGTCATGGTCTTACCTGACTCATTAATTGATCATTCTTCTATTCTTTGCAATTGGTCCAACTGTTCCCCAACCCCCAGGATTTCTCATCAGTGCTCCCTCAGAAAAGGCTGGCTGAGGCATTTCAAGGCCTACCTACAAACTGTGACTGGACCACCTTAGAGTCTGCCTTTAATGTTGACAGTGCCCTAGCTTTTTCATTTCCACTTTTAACTCTTCTTGCAACATCTTCCTCCTGTACTCCAAGCATATTATGAAAGGCCCTGAAATCCTAAAATCAACCCGACTCTTTTAATCGCATGCACACCTGCAACAATCTCTGACAGAAAGCTCTGGCTATTGGCCTCCTCCTAGATAGGCAGTGCTATTGGGCTGCCAAAATGCTTGCACCTTAGAAATTCATTGAGCTAAAGCTGCCCACTTCCAAACTATTACATTTTTATTTATTTAGTTTTTGTTGACCGGTACGCACTAGACAAATCTGTTTATTTTCAGGCATGACCCAGGAAGGGGAAGATTAATGCCAACTGACCTTGAACCAGATTAATCTGTTGGTGGTATTTTTAGTGAATGAGGGAAATTTGGCCAGGACATCAGGGAAATTCCTTACTCTGTTGGAGGCAGAGGGCGCTGTGTGGCTGATTGGAGTCTTTCTGATCAGTGGTGGCCAGAGCTTTGAGCGGAGAGGACTGCAGGAGGCCAAGGAGAGGTCTCCTCCTTGGCTCCCGAGGCGATACACAATCGGAGATGCAGACCAGTAAATGCAATGCTAGCAGTCCTATGGAGCATAAGGAGATGGAATTAGCTGCTTCAGTAATGGAGCATCCTGTGGAAAATGTTTTTACCTTGTCCGTTGTGGAGCCGTGAAAGAAGTCGCCATGGAAGTTTTGGAACATCGCGTTGTTGAGGCGGAATGTTGTTGCAAGGAAGCAAAGTGGAGGTTGTTTTTGAGAAGGAATGTTGGAACAGGGATTTGAAGACACAGGAACCGGAATTAGCGTGGTGTGGAAAACCAGAGATGAAGACGACGAAGGCCCTATGGTGACTGAGGAGAAGCAAGCTTTAGGGGAGCTTTTCCAGGAATCCCGAGGAAGATATGGATGGTGGCTTCTACGTCGGACCCTGGAGTATCAGCATCGAAAGAGGTAGGGAGAGAGAAATGACTATTAATATGGCACGGACTGGGGTTTCGGAGGGTACTTCCCTATTGTTACAGTGTCAACTTCTAGTACTTTTAAAGGGCCTATTACAGAGTTCGCTAGTTGAGACATTAAAAAGTACAAATACAGGTTCTCAGCAGGACGTTATACTTAATTCCTGTCAGGAAAATGTTCAAGACGAGATAATAACATGTTTGAAGATTGGTTCCACTGCCGTAATAGCTGCTGGATGGAAATGAAATGCTGCAGGTAATGGGAAGGATTCTAATACTGACAATGCCTCTGTTGTTGTTTCACAATCTGGTTTAGTAACCCCCATTCCTACTGTCCCTTCTCAAGGGTGGAATCAATCTCCCTGATCCCTCCAGGTCAGCTCTCCCTGCTGAAGAGACACCTTTGCCCTTAAAGAAGATTTACATCCTTTACTGCAAAGATTAGTGAACTAGAGTCAGATGGCTCCTCTAGTTTACAAACTGCACCTGGGTCTGAGGCTATTCTAAGAGAACAAGGACCTGTTCCTATGGATGTGACAAAACCAGTTACTGTGCCTACTCATGCTGAGGAAATTTGGCATGGAAGAGTTGCAGAACATTTGTTTCCTGTTGATAGGGACATTTGATGAAACCAGCTGAGAGACGAATGTGGTTAGGCTAAATACAGGGGGTATGGAATCAATTCCAGATAGGAAATTTGTGGGTAAAGTGCTTTTGAAAGAAAGTATGAAATATTATGCATATGAGATTTATGCTTTGATACATGTACCTGGTGATGTGATGTTTGACATTAGTTTTAAACACCCTGCTGGTTTAGAATGCTTTTGGAAGCAGTATCGCTTAATGAAGCTCTCCCTTTGTGGAGGCCTTTTATTAGAGATCCCCTGACTAAGCTCTTTAACAAAGAGGATTACTGTCCTCTTTAGAAATGAGGGGTGAATGTGGCTGACATTACCTATTGGTTGCAAAAGCACTGTACGATTAAAGGATTTCCAGAGCCCATCTTAGATGAAGAGCAATTATGGACAGGGGTTGGAAATATCAAGTGATTCTGAAGTTGGTAAATGGTCAGACTAAGCACCTTCCTAATTGTTTTTGGGGCCGAGATAGGGGGTAGTTTTACCCTGGTCAGCCACGGCCTGTTTTAAATGTGGTGATATGGGACACCTGAGTAATGCTTGTGACAAGCAGAAGTGTGGATTATGTGGGGACCTGGGACACATAGGAGCACATTGTTGACAACCCTGAGATGTAATTTGTGCGAGGAGCAGGGTCATTCCTTTCGCACATGCACATGGGCTTCTCATAATAGTATCAACAGCACGGTTCGGGCAGAGCAAGATTTATATGTTGCAACAGCACAGAAAGAGAAAATGAAATTTATGGAGTTGCTAACGGCACCCCTGAAATTACCCAGGTAGATCAGGCACTTCTAAAATAGTTGAATCAGTAGAGTCGAAGGTCATGGAGGATGGTACTACTTGGTCAAGCAATCTTTTCAGACTAGCATAGACACTAATGATTCTATTATTGTACAAGACGGGTTGGTGGGGTAGAAGATTGAACCTTGCTAGAAGCGGAAGGTGGTATAATGGCTCCCCTTTAGTGCAGGAAGCACTGGGTTTCCACCGGTTACAAGGTCCAAAGCAGGTAAACAGGATAAGGGAGTTTCTATACAGAAAGAGATTATGGAGGACACCCTGTTCAGAATTCTTATGCCTTATTGTTTGAAGAGGGAGCTGAAGAGGATGGCAGTGAATCTGATCTATCCTCTGTGGCATCCTCTCAGGCTGAGGAGTTATAGGCTCTGGTCTTTGGACAGACGTAAGAAAAAAAACGAAAAAAAAGAGATGAGTTTTTTTCATTTTTCTTTGGGCTTAATTTTTTTCCTCTTACCTTTTTCTTTTACAAAATGTCTATGGTTTCTTCTCTTTCTCTCTGCACAATTAATGAACAGTGTTCACAACACTAGTAGGAGGCAAGATACCTTTTTAGTCTTAGTATGAAACAAGTACAGGTTTTTTTTACAAGACACTAGATTACATTCTTTACAAGATATTCAGAGTGCGCAACAGGATTGGAGGCGGGTGTTTCTTTCTGGTCCATAGGGAAGAGCTGTGCTCAGGGCTAGGTATACTTTTTAAAGGAGATGTTCACGTATTGCATATCTATGAAGTGCAGCCTGGGAGAGCTATGGTCTTGGATGTGATTCTCCAGAAAGAAGTGTTTCATTTAATTAACATTTATGCACCCCAGTCAAAAGCAGGGAGATCAGTTTTGTTTCAGCAGATAGAACCATATCTTCATACGCCTAAATTAATTCTATGGGAGGGATTTTAATTGTGGTCTCTCTTATAGGGATTGGGGATGAGTAACACAGAAAGTTTTGTGATACAAACAAGTTGTTGAATATTACTACACAAAATAATATTTCGATGTTTATGACATTCTGAAACAAGTGCCCACACATACTTTTTAAAGGAAGCTATCCACTAGGATAGACTTTTGGTTGATATCCACGAGACTAACATGTCACAAGGTACAGGTGACTCCTTTAGAGACTTCGGATCACTTAGGAGTGATTCTCACATTAGGATTCTCAAAGGTTGAAGGTTGGACAGGGTTACTGGAAATTGAATACCTATAGACTTCAGGATGTTATGGTACAGCAGTATATTAAACAACTTTTTTTAAAAAGCAGTTTGAGTTTTTTATATGACAGCCCTATCGATTGGTGGGAGGATTTGAAAAGATTTGACGGGATGAGTGGATCGTATACCTCCCTTTGGCAAAACTAAGTATATTATGTATTTAGGACATAGGGCTAAATATTTGAAACTTCTTAATTCGGGAGGAAGTAAGGCATCTATATAGGCAGTAAAAGATGTAATGAAGCAATATTTACATGATACAGTAGTAAAATTAGCTACACAACAAAATATAAAACACTTGGTACAAAACAAGTGGTTAACCCATTTGAGAAAAGGCACACAGTGTTCCAATGGTGGGTCTAAAAGATAAGCAAGGGTTTTACAGACACATAATCAGGATATGATGCTTTTGGTGCAGCAGAAGCATCTTTGGACACTTTTCAGAGAGGTCAGAAAGAACAGAGGGATTGTGTTTCTGAGGTTGTAATACCAGGCTTATCTAGTCTAGAGCAGACGAACTATCTGCTCCCATTACCAGAGCAGAAATTCAAGAAGGAATTAGGCACCTTTCTACTAAAACCTCTCCTGGTCGGGATGGGATCCCCTAACGACTTTATAAAATATATCAGGATTTAGTGGTTCCTTGTCTGGAAGTTTTATATAATGCTATTTGGGAGGAAAAACGTTTAGCACCTTCCATGCAGTTAGGTGTTCTGTTTTTCTTTTTAAAAAAGGTGACCCTTGCGAATAAAAGAACTGGAGACCTTTGACTCTATTGAATTCAGACTATAAAATACTAGCACGGATTATTACTCAGAGACTAGCAAAAGTAGCTCAAATATTGATAACTCAGGATCAGTCCTGTGCAATTCCTGGAAGAAATATAGTCCAAAATTTAGTTTTTTAAGGAAATTACAGATCAAAGTTTACGAATTTATTAACGGTTACTTATTATCTGTAGATCAAGAAACGGCTTTTGACTGTACTCAACATATGTATCTTTGGAAAGTTTTGCTCATTATGGATCCCTTTGGATTTTATTGCATTAATACAAACTTTATATTTGAAGCACAGGTAATCCCTTTGGTTAATGGTTTCTTTGGTGTCCCTATATATCTAAAAATGGGGTAAAACAAGGGTGTCCTTTAAGCCCTTTTCTGTATGTTTTTGTTTAGATCCTCTGTTACGGAAAATCAGGAATGATAGGGATATAACAGCTATTGAGAATAAGGATGGGTTTGTTTTTCCAAAAGTTTCAGCATATGCAGATGACTGTGTGTTTGCAGTATCTAACAGGGAATCAGGGAAAAGATTTTGACAATATTATGGAATGAGTATGATACTACTGGGGTAAAATTAACATGACCAAAAGTATTGATTTGATATTAGGAAATGGTAGGGAGCTTGATGATTTCCCATTTCTATGACCAGAGTGCAGGTAAAAATATTAGGCATGTATTTTGGTACAGCAGAATCAGAAAACAACAATTGATCTGAGGTTTATGATAAAGGCGCTACGAAAGTACAATCACGGCTTTTCTTGGAAGATGTCAAGAAAGAAAAGAGTTTATTTATTAAGAACTTATATAGCACCCATCTTTTATATATTTCTCACATTCTCCTTTGCCCAGGAACATGCACACTAAGATTATGAATTTATTTTTCTGCTTTTATGGGGAAGCAGGCTAAATCCTGTAAAAAGAGCCATCATATAGAGCAGAAAAAGAGGGGGTCTAAACATGTTGCAGCCCGTGGTTTATTTGTTTGCAAATTTTTTTATAGTCATTATTCCTGTCATTTCTCAAATGGCAGGGATTGGAGAACTGTGTATGCAGCTTTGGGGTAATTTCTTCTTTCAGGCATGGAGTAGAGGGAAGTGGCATCCTGTAGACCGAATCTTCCTAGCTTTGCTCTAACTACACTTTTTATGTTAGACTTTGGAAGACAGATTTATCAGAATGTAAGGAGAAAGGAGAAAGGCCTTTTACAAATCTATAGTGACTACATGGTATCATGAAGATCCAGTGTTTCAAGTTTCACCTCTTATGGATACTGATTTATTGCTAAACAGTATATTGAATCCAAGGATTCCTTCAAAATGAAAGATTTTGCTTGGCTTTGTAGGCACAAACAATTGCAAGTGAAAGGCAATCATAAGCATAAATGTTTGGAAGAAAGAGTATGTACAAATTGTCTTGTGCTGGGGTTGTGGAGACAATGTAGCATCTTTTTTGATTGTGTACATGTTAAAATGTTTTCTCCCTTTTAGCAATTTATGGGACAACCTGTACTTTCAGTAATGTGTTATGATATTTTGGTTTTAGGGCAAATTCCATCTACCTGGGAAAGTGGGCCCACAGTACTGTTCATATCCTGTTGGTATGTATCAAATGGGCTATTTGGCAAGCAAGATGCCTTAGGACATTACAAGGTAAAACTGTTTCAATGCAAAGGTTTTTTAACATTCAACAAGAATTAGATTCTGTTTATGAGTATGAAAGACGTTCTTTACAGGAAATAGTTTTAGGAAATTATGGGATAATATTGTTTGGGTAGGATGAGGTCTCTGTTTTTCTTCTTATAAATTTTCCTTTCCTTTCAATAATGACTTATATTTAATGTGATTCTGTTCTTTTCTTTTCTTTCTTTCTTTACCTTTTCAAATGGAAGAGGTTTATTCCTGTTAGTTATGATTTTTGTTAAAGGATATGATGTTTTTTTATGTTTGTTTCTGTTTATGGATTCTTTTGTATTTTGTTTTGGATTCTTTAATAAAAATTTCCCCTACTCTTTTCGATAAGTGCCATGGGATCTTTAACATCCACCTGAACTACCATCAATCCAGGCAGATGGGACCTCAGTTTAACATCTCATCCAAAAGACGGCACCTCAGAAGTGCAGCACCCTCTCATGCTGCACTACAGTGTCAGTACTGGGATATTAACACAAGTGCCAAATGTGGGAACTGAACCACAGCCTCTGATTTCCGGCCTCAGAGGCAAGTGTGCTACCTACTGAGCCACTGACACTGTTTGCTAAAACTAAAGCTGCTCACTTCCAAACTAGCCTCTTTTCATCCTTGGGCCAGGATAGGAAGTTCTGGGATAACAAAAAGGACCTGACTGGTAAACCCAATCCCCAGTGCTGAATATCAATGGTGTCACTCACTCAGGATCTGCAGCTTTTATGAACACTTTCAACACTGAATTCACTGACCTTAGTGGGTTCTCCCTTGAACTTCTTCAACAACACCTTCTCCTCCCTGCCTCCCCACCTCAGGTATGCCTCCTTTCTGCTTCAGGATAGTATCCTTTGGGAATCTAAATCCTACTTTACCAAGGTCCTGGGAAAGTTTAGATTTAGTGGTGACTCCTGGACTTGAAGCTCTTGTTTCTGGCCCTTGATGTTGTCCTATTCCCTTACCAAATTACTAAATCTCTCCCTCCATCTTGGCCAACCCCCACAATGTAAGTCTGCAATGGTTATGCCTATACTTAAGAGTAATGATAGAAGCTCCATAGTAACCATTGCCCAATCTCATCCTCCCACCTATCTCCAAAGCCCTTGAGAGGATAGTATCTGAACAACTTTCTGACTATTTCTCAAATGCAACCTTCTATGTCGACAGCAACATGGGTTCCAAAAGGGCCACAATACTACCACTGCACTCCTGGAATATAAAATTTCATACATAAAGCCCTTGACCGTGGCCATTTAGTTGGGTCTGTGTACATAGACCTAGCAAAAGCCTTTGACACGTCAACCATGCACCCTAATTGACTCCTTCCATCTCTAGTCCTCTCGTATGATGCCACCTTCTGGTTTTGGTTGACACCTTAAAGGGAGATCACAGCTGCAGTAAATCAGTGACACTTCTTTCCACCAGCCTTACCGTTCACCAGGGTCCCCAAGGCTCAGTTCTTGGCCCTCTCCTGTTTAGCATTTTCCTCAACACCTCCCCTTGCCTGTGCTGGGCAGATATTACTCTATGCTGATGACGCTGTGCTCTTTTGTAGTCATTCCGATCCACTCCTTCACAGAGTGATCTTCAAAGATTCTTTTGGGATCTAAATCATGGTTCTCACATCATAAACATATTTTAAATTACAAAAAATAAACCAAGGTGATGCTGTTTGCCAACCCAAAAACAAAACAAAGGCTCTCCACTTAACATTCTCTACTGTCAGGTCTTTCCCTTGGAACAACTACATAATTTAAAATATCTTGGAGTCACTCGACTCCACCCTTTCCTTTCATGAGCACATAAATCTGGTCTGTAAGGCGGTTAACACCAGGATAGGCCTTCTGTACAGGCATAGGTCTTGCATGCCAGCTGATGCCTTCGTCTGGCTGTAACCAGTTCAGTTCTGTCCATTGTCGATTATGGCATAGCTATCTATGGCTCAGAGGCTGACAAAGCACTAAGCAGAATTAAGGTTACCCTGAACAAAGCATGTCAGCTGGTGGTTGGTTGTGATCAGTTCACATACACCTGCGACCTTCTCAAACAAACTATTTAATTGGTTAAACATTGAGGGTAGGCTCTCATATCAGACCATCCTGCTAGCTACAGTAAAAGATAGCCACTGGCCTGTCTCCCTGCTGCCCACCATCTTCTAACTCTGCCCCTACTCACTGGGCTACCAGAAGCTCATCTAAAGCCCCCTTCCTTGTCCCATTTTGCAGGACTGCAATGGGGCTTAGGGCTTTCATGTACAGGGTCCTCTCTGGCTGAATGGCCTCCAGTCTGAGGCTTCCTCAGTAAATAAATTAGGCCCATTCAAACAGTTACTCTGGCAGCATCTCATTGTCTCTTGCTGCTGTGACTGTTAATGGCCTCATCTGTTACTGTCTTTCCTCTGTCTTGTCCTCTCCACTTATCCCCATCTTGTTACGACAATGTCATCTCTGACCTACCAAGAACTTTTTCCCCACTCTTAACATTCCCTTGAACATTCCTCTTTGATTTGACAAGGACATTTTGCCTGAACTCTAGTACTACCTCCTCCTTTCCAACCTCACCATCCCTTCACTTGTGCCACTGCCCTCCCTCCTTTCTCGCCATGTTTACTCTGATCCTGCTACCCTGTCCTCCCTGACTCATTTGCTTTCTTGATCTTAGCCACCTGTTTTCAAACTCCCGCTTGTAAATTGTACTCCCAGGTCGCTTCCTGTAAAAAGCTATCAGCTTAGTGTGCTATACCTGGTTAACCAACTAAATAAAAAAAAAATAAAAATAAAAAAATGTACTATATGTTATGCCATTACATTGCCTCATTGTAAACTGACACATTGTATGTTTTGCAGATTTGTATTTTTTACTTAATCTGTTCTTGCACATGTACTTTGAATTTCACTGCTGTATTTGTTGTATACTTTTCTGATGAGGATCTCTTTGTAAAGGAGTCTATGACTCAAAAGTTGTAATTCCTAGACTTCAGTCAATAAACATATAAAATAAAATAATGAGTTCATCTAACTGTAATGGAAATTAATGAAAAAGGTATTTTAATGGTTCTATTTGCTAGCAGTAGTAAGAAATAGAAACTGATGTATTTTTTTAGATGAGATTTGCACCAGCTTAGTTACTGCACACATGAAGCATGCAACATGTGAACTTGATGTGATTTTCAAATGATGTTCCACCAGCTTAATGCCGCACTCATGTCAAGCGTGCAACACGTGAACCTGATGTGATTTTTAAAGATGTTTGCACCAGCTACTCTGCTGCACACAGCTGTCAAGCTTTGGCCGCATGCTTAACCTTGATTTGCTTTTTAGACATGTTTCATATAGTTTCCATTTTGTGTATGCGAATCAGAGGAAAATATTGCACAATTACATGTGGCATGCATTCTGCATGTACACAGCACACTTATATTTCTGTAAGGGATCCTTTATTCTGTCAGCTATTTGAGTGACTATTATCAATTTGTAAGATGTGTCCCTGATTCCTTTAAACCATGCCCCTGATTTCTGAAGTAGATAGTTAAGAGGTATGGGTACAGGACAGTACATGTATAAAACTGCATTTTATTTTTAATTTTACTAATCAGTCTGTGCCAAGTGCAATACATTTTCACAGCTGAATAGCACTCAAACACATGTAGCTGCAAATCAATCTTTTCAGCTTATTTAATACTCTGCCCAGCCAGGTATAAGTTGCTGAACAGTTTGTTGTATCAAATCCTTAAACAGATACACTTCAATAAAAAAAAAAAAGCTTGAAAGATGCTTCAAGTATTTTACTAATAAAATCTTTTTTCTGAGAATAAATGGGACATTTACCAATCTGTATAGTTAACTAGCCTACATCTCAGACACTAGCCACACCTCATTCCTTGAACCCAAACACTGTTATGCCTAAGAGTGCCCTGTCTTCCCACATACACCCTCACACTGTATTCCAGGTCTACTGTACTGTGATACTGCTGTTTTGCACTAACATATAGATATAGGCACTGACCATATAAGCATGAGTGCCATGAATGTGCTTTTGCACTAATATATGTTAATGTTTATCATGCCTGATTCATTATACCTCACTATAATACATTTATCTAGATTATATTTGTCTTTCATATATATTCCATATATAATCTATCTAGTCACTTATACGATGACTCTGAGGGATCATCAGTGATTATTGTATACTTATATTCTCATATAATTGTATGTAGTGTACAACATTGTTTAATTGTTTTGATGCTGTTCTAATTGAAATGTCTGTTTGGAATCTGAGTATATTGCTTGCAAATGGAGAATGTTGCTTTCAAGCAGGAAATTAGTCTGAAACGGACTTCTCATACAGAGAAGAGAAATAGGACTGCAGTCTGAGTGGCAGTCTGTCTGTCTAGTAAATGAGTCTCTCTTTAATGAGAGAAGCAGCTACAACCTGCATGCCTTAAGAGATAATGCTGAAAAGGCAAAACTTGTTAGAAAAAGTTTTCAAATGAATGGTGTTCTGGCTAGTAACACTGATTCCTTATGTTTTGGAAACAAGGAACTTAGGGATGATAAATCTGAAGTAATTACTGAAAGACTTAACGTGCTGATATTTCAACACCAGACCTTGACTTAACAGCATGATTCAGTATGTTTTCAGTACAGCAGACCTAAAATGAAGGTTTTGAATATAAACTATGACACAGTTTCTGTTGATAAAACAAGTTTTACAAGATGTGATTGTCTTGCAATCTGAAAACAATGCACTTTATAGCATGCTAACACCTTTATCTGAGCAGTTAGAATATAGGAGTAAAAGTTAGATATTGGCAGGGCATACTGACTTAATTCCCAAAGACCTTGCCTCTTCTCATGTTGAAGAGTTTGATTTTGAACACTCAGTATGCTATGTGGTGGACTATAACAAAGGCTAGCCACTTGTTTTTCTGTGATTCACAACATGGAGAATTGTTAGAGTCTCAAAATGGCGGACACACATGTCATCAGGTTGCATCCCATACCATCCCAAGATGGGCACTCATGGTCATGTGATGATGGTCATAACACAGTAACCCAAGATGCCCATGAGGTAATTCAAAATGGCTGACCACCACATCAGGGAGGTTCAATCATGGCGTCACAGGGACCTGTGATTGCTGCCATAACCAAACAAAACACCGGAGTTTTTGGCATGATTAATAATGTTATCACTAAGACTAGTTTTCTGAGGACAGAAAATTCTCATTAAAAATGATGTCGATGTACTTTTGAATAAGGCTGATGCAATCTGTCATGAAGTCAGTGTCTGACGCTACAGAAGAAGCTTCTGCTAGCAATGTTTACAGTAGTAGAGTATCCTTGATAAAGAACCCATTGTAGTTAATTACATGAAATGTTTTTATTTCCTATGCAATTTAACATCAGCTTTCCTGAGAAGACTGAACCGATTGCTTTTCCTATGAAGTGCATTAATACTTTAAGCTGTGACATTAAAAACAATGTTGCTACTATCCAGTAACCTTCCAGTGGGAAACCCACTTTACATTTGATGGGAGAGGGACAACCCTGATTCTGAAAGCTCCATGGCTGTGATATTTTCAGCATCACAGGCCAAATTGGGGGAGGCTACAGGTTTAATTTCTGAACCTGAGCTGACAACTGTCTCAGCACTACTTTCTCCACCCTGATAGCTACTGAACCACAACCCATAGTTGGAGAACTATGTGCAGCTTGCACAACACTTTTCTCCACTGTGCAGGTACCTCTGATTGTGCCAGCATTGCCTGCACATGATGCAGAACCCCTTCCATCAGTGACACCTGGATCATCCCATACTGTGTATGTAATAGCAGACACAAGTCAGAAACAGTCTGGGTTATCCCAGTACAGACAACATCAGGCACCTCTTCCAAGAAGCTACAAGGTATCTCAATACTGATATCATTGTATTTTCTTTAGGATCACTAACCATGGCCCCAGCATTGGTTAATCCTAACACAGCTTTAGGGCATTATTTTGAAACTGCCACATCAGATAAAACAATCTCAGCGGTTTTAGCCCAAACATACAAGGGACACATCAGACCCATTGCTTATGCATCCCAGATGCTTGCCCCAGTGGAGCTGAAATGCAACCTCTGTAAAAAGGAATCTGGGCAGTGAGATACTTTATGTACATCATTGGATATGCACCCATTGTGCCATTCGATCATTTGCCAACTAAACTTACTGTTGCCAGACAGAGTAAAAGATGACTCTGTAACCAATGCTAGACTTACACACTGGTCTCTCATTTTACAGGATTATGACATCGCTGTCCTTCCTATCAAAACTCCTTCCTTGTTGGCCCATGGCTTACAGTTTGCAGGAGAGACCTATGGTTGTTCACGCAACCCACTGACCCTACCTGTCCCAGGGCCCTTTCTGACAGAACCTCAGAACGTGTTAAAAGACACCACTGTGTGTCATGTTTTGACTAATGACTCAGCCACACATACCAATGAGGGTCAGTTAGCAGGGTTTGGAATGCTTATTGTACATCCTAGTGATGACAGAGTCTGCATGGCTAGTAATTGCATCATCAATATGTATGATTCATAAGCAATGTTAAAACATGCCCAGCAAATGCAATGAAAATCAGGGAGGTGAGGTGTCCTAATTACCACAAATATTTGTGGATGGTTTAGAGAGCTGGAACGTCCTTGAGAAAGACCACAGCTTGTGTTAAGAAAGGAATAAAGATTTTCCTTACGTAAAATGATACCAGCACTCCATGAGAGGTTAAGTGTTGCAGTCTGACAAAATTGCCTTGATCTAGAAGACTGCAGATACTATGTTTTTATTACAGTTTCTAACTGGGTCTGTTTCTCTCTAAACTGAATTTCTTTGGCAGAAAACAAATTTATGTTCCAGTACTCTGTTGTATTGCTGAGAAATACAGTAACTTGCTTGTATGACACACTAACCAATTTAAATACTGTACATTCATAAGGTTCAACATATTGTAAAATGTGAACCTATGTCTATAAGAAGGACCTCATTTGAGGGAACTGTGTAGGTTGCTTAATAAAGGAACTGGGGAATAACCTCCAGAAATAAGCCCTTATACCCCAATTGTATTCTATTACAAGAAAGTGAAAATGACATTGACCTATCCAGTGATGGCTACTCATTTGGAACATCACTGCTGTAACACTCATGAAAAGTTATGGGTAATTCCTGAACACCTGAGAGTAGATTTTATCTATTGTACCAAGTACATGATGCTCCAACTGGTGGACACCAGTGAGTAAGTAAAGAACCTAGACAGACTGAAATCCTCTGTCTTGTGGCCACACTTGAGAAATTATGTACAATACTGCATTAGTAACTGTTTGATCTGTGAACAGAGCAATTCCATACCAGCTAGGACAAATGCATTGTTACTCCAGAGGCAATAAGGCCCCATAACAATATCCACATTGACTACATTGGCCCTATGCCAACCATTAAGAACAACTAGTTTGCACTAGTGATCACCGACCTATTTTCCAAACAGTTTAAAGTTATTCCAAAACAGAACAACACAGTCAAAGTGACTGCAAATGTCTTGGTAAACCAGTTATTTACCAGGTAGGGCTTTACTCCTAAAGGTAAATTCTGATTACAGGGATCCGGCTTTATAGCCAAAGTAAAGCAGGAAATTCTGGATTTGTTATGGGTAAAACAAAAGTTTTATATCCCTTACCACCCATGGTCATCAGGACAGGTGACTACCAGACCGCCTGCCACCCAAAAATCCATGTCGGATTAACCCCTCTGGACTGACTAAACTAATCAGCATAGCCACCCCTCCTGTCCACTCATGTAGCTCCACTAAGACCCTGCTAGTAGTCCCCAGGGTTAGGACAACCCTTGCTCAGAGATCCTTTCCCTACAGGGCAGCCTCCTGGTTCAACACCCTCCCTTCCTCCTGATACCTCATCTGTGCTCAGAATTGGACCTTTCAGTCATCCTTGTGTAGCGACCTTCTAAGCTCCCGTCATTGCAATTGTAAATAAGTGCTCCACTACTGGTCCTCAGCCAGCCACCTAACCCCATACTCCCACCCTGTTCTTATACCAGTGTACATTGCCCACGATTGCTGAGCTACAATCACATATAATCCACACTGCAATCTTCAGCTCAGCACCACACTCCGCCGTCTACCACTACTGTTCTCAAAGTATATATGCCCAATGATCGCTCTACCATCATGTATAGGCCTGTCTCCTGCAAGAAGGGCCTTTTCTCTTGCTATTATGGACCTTTCACCTGTTCTCAACTGTGCAAAGTGTAATTGTATATATTTCTGCCATGCTGCTGTTTCTACACTACTGTCTGTTCCCCACACACTGTGGGTGGATATTCAGAAATGTGCCAGAGGCAGGCGCAGTAGCCACACAGCTCAAGTACATTGCACCAGTGCTCACCGATGTGATATTCAAAGGTTGTGCATGACAGCATGCACCAGTGCAACACAGCTGAATATCGAGGATGCACCATAGCGCAACCAGGGCTGCAACAGGGAGCAAGCCAGCAAGCACCGTAGTGCAACCAGGGCTGCGCAGGGGGCCAGAGGTGCATGGGCCAGGACACAGGACAACAGACACAGCGGGGAGCATGCCAACAGAGCAGGACAGACCACCACCAGGGTGCAGAGGATGCCAGGAGGGAGGCATGGCAGGCACACGGCTGCAGGCCCCAGACCATCGCACCACAGTGGTGCATGGAGGCAGTGTGGCACTAATGTCCACTGGCAAACAGCCACGGGCAACACCCACAGGAAGGCACGGGACACTCCACCGGACCATGACTGGCAACACACATGTCAACAGCACACAACACACATGCCACACAACATGAACAGAGTGCACCCATATGCCCCAGGGCACACCCACCAGCCACTGGGCACAGACCACCAGGCACATATCCCAGTCAACCCCAGACATACCACTCGGCCACCATGCACCACTGCAGCATGGCTCCACACGCCAGCTGCAAAGCAGACACAGACACAGATGGCTAACAATAGAAAAGTGTATTAAAACAAAGCAACAACTATGTACAGTACAACAGGAACAGGAGCAGGGAATGGGAGGCCACAAACAAAATGGTAGGCCAGGGAAGGGAGGCAGAGGGACAGAGGACATGGCTGGGTAAGGGTACAAGAGAGGAAGGAGGTGGGGTCAGGGAGGGAAGGAAGTGCAGGCCAAAGGGCCCCATGGGCATCCCGTCCTACTGGTGCCTGGTGTGCCGTCTAATCTACAGCCTGCACAGGGCCTGCCAAATTAGTCGCACCACCTGTAGCATGGCTGTGGTGACCAGCAGTATCCTCCAAGGAGCCTGTTGTTGACACCATCCCATGGTACACCTAGGACAAAGGAGGGACATGGTATGAGTACATGTCCATATGACCATAGCCCACCCACCGTGCACAGCGGACAGTGATGATATGCACCCTGAGATGGCACACAGCCTCCCACAGTGTGTGTACCCACATGAGCCACCATCCTGACCATCCACAGCCATGCAGAGCACTGCACACCAACACCACCCACATGCTGCACCATGACCATGGCAACCAGGCAATAGGGCTAAGTGGTGGGATGGCAGTGGCACAGCTGGAACCGGGTGCACCCATAGCCCACCTGCAGCAGCCACACATGTGCAAAAGCCATGGCATGGTGCAATGGACCCGCTGGCATTGCACAGGTGGAATGGTCATGTGCACAGGGGCTGTGGCCCACCACCTCCTGCACAACAACAAACCCTGAAAGAGTGCCTACCTGCTTGCTGCAGTGCAACCAGTGCCTGTCTGGTGGCACCACCCATATGGCCTGCAACCTGTGCTTGTGCCCCAGCATTGGCCTGTCCTCGGCCATCTGCGCCGCCTGCCATCCGAGGCACATCACCTATCCTTGGGGCCCAATAGGAAGACATTGAGAAGGACACATCAGCACCTGGCAACACCCATGCGCCCCATCCCCTCCAGCACAGCATACCCCCAGACCTGCGCAGTAGTGGTGCAATGGCACAGCACACCATGGTGCACTGCCATGGCCAGCAGAGTGTGCAGCCACAGCCCCCTGCAGCATGGTGTGACACCTGCTGGCCCCACAGGACACTGGAATGGCACAGACATGGATGTATTGCACTCACCTGGATGTGGCAGCGCCTCTCCGGACACGTGCCACCAGTGACCTTAGCCTATCAGGGTCCCTCCACCACAGGTCTCCGTATCAGTGGCAGCACTGCTCCCCACAGCACTGTGCCCCAGTGGCCTCCTCCAACCCCTCAGCCACCTCCTGCCACACCTCTGTCTGAGGCCAATCCAGGGGCACCTGGCCATACAGGAACCACATGTGGCTCCACCAGGGCCACCAGGTTAACCAGTTCCACCTGGCTCCAGTTCAGTGCCCTCGCAGTGCTCTGGCATGGCATGCCCGATTCTGCAATAGCAAATCCAAAATGGTGCCCAGTAGAGCATAAGCTGCACATGCTGTGGGTGAAGCGACTCACTTGGTGATGCGCTGCCATCCCAATTGCGTATTCCCCAGTGATGTGCAATACAGCTGGGGCAGCACTGGCACATGCACAGGCATCCAGAGGGTCAAAGGACACTCGTGGGGTCATAGTTCGGCATGCACACCGTCGCAACAGCACAATAAGGCATGCCTTGCATGGTGCACAATATGGGCATGTGTGCCCCACGGTCCATGTGCCAATCATGCATGGGCACCATAAGGCATACAGTGCATGAGCACCACATGCCCAATAGTGGCAGAGCTCTGTACTGCGTATGGTACACTGTACGTAGTATGAGCCATCCGCTGCCGATGTCAGTGCATGCATGCGCACCACCAGCCTAATGTGCTCATCATACAGCGGTTGCGCCATGGCTTGTGCATGTGCATCACCAATGCGCATGCACAACTTTGCGATATTCAGCTAGACTATGCAGATGGGCTGATCAGCATATCCATGGTGCATTGAGGCATTTGCATCCCATTACAGTTGTGCATCCTCTTATTTGCATATGATATGCTATAAATGGGCCACGGACTGCACAGGCACCAGACGGTATTGCATCCTTCAGCGGTAATCCACCAGGCTGTGGGCCTGTCAGGACAATGGATTAGGAGGGTGTTGTGTGTTGCAGCCATCACTAACCACATGTTTTTACCCACGGAATAAGCATGACAGATCACGAGGAGGTGGAGGCGTGGGGCCTGCGGAGGTGCAGGATTAACTTCACGAGGCAGATAGCGATGCTCTATTTGATGCCTACCTGGACCAGGAGCCTCTCCTGAGTGGCTCAAAGGCATCCCACAGGCCCGGGCGACAGCATGGGAGGGTGTGGCCAGGGCTGTGAACCAGCAGGGCAGCCATCAGAGGACAGCACAGGGTGCAAAAGAAGGTAGGCATGGACTGGAGGAGGATCAAGGAGAAAAAGGCCACCATACAGGCTGCACATGCTGCCACAGGCGGTGGACAGCCTAATGTGCCACAGCTGATGCTGCAGAGGAGTTGGTGGAGTGTCCATGCGGCACAGTGCCGTTGAGGCTGTGCCCAGCAGAGGATTGCAGATGAGGGCAGCCCATCGCTGCATGGTGGGTACAGCAGCACTTGGGGAAGGGGAAGGGTAGCAGGGGCAGGGGTGTGGGGTGTGTGCCAGCAGCACTAATGTGACTGTGTTCCTTTTCAGCTCCAGAGTGCATGCATGCAGCGACAGGGGTGGGGTGACCACCATGGGGGCAGTCCTGGACCTGGAGGACCATCCATCCACCTCCACTGGTGTCCGGGTCTGGACCGAGGCAGCCCTACACCACAGTCCAACCAGCTGCCTGTGGCTTGGTTGCGGATGAGGCCCTGGCTGTGTTTCAGCAGAATGCCAGCCATGGCGTCCAGTATGCAGAGACACAGATCGGGAGGGGTCCAGGACCGATGACGATGCCATGACTGTTATCTTGGATAGTGGTGTTGCCAGTCGGGGAGGCAGCCATACCACACACACCACCATGGCAGCACAGATGGTGCCCTGGTGGCTGTCATCCACCACTCGGCTGCCATGCCCGGCAAGGTTGTAGGTGCCAACAGTGTGGTGCAGGCTGAAGGGGGTGGCGGAGTGGTGAAGCTGCCCCAGTGCCGTTCTGTGCACAGAGGCCAGAGGGGCAGCAGCAGCAGGAGGATGTGGTCAAGGTGGGGCGGTGCAGTGGCCACTGCCGTCCCTGCAGACTGATCAGCCATCAGGGGGCCCCACTGTGCAGCCCCCACCAGCGAGGGGGCTGTACTGTGGGTCATGCAATACCCATGGGTCAGCACAATGCCCATGTCCCCAAAGTGTCGACCCCTTGACCGAGCACACCCATCTGCTACAGGCCTCCATGGAGCAACAGGTGTTGGTCATGGTAGGGTGTGTACTCCACACAGAGCTGCACCAGTCCACAGGGAGGCATGACCAGGACTATGAGCAGCTCCTGGCTGAGACCACACACATGTGGGAGGACACGACCGCAGCCCTGGATCAGCTTACCACTGCAGTCACAGCCGGCCTAGCACCACTGGCCACCCTGGTGCATAGCTGTCCACTGCAGACCCTGCAGAATTCCTTCTCAACCCCTCGGTCCATGGCATCATGTGACCCCTCAGTGTCGATGCTGGGATCTGCTGTAGGCATTCCAGGTATGCCTGGAGGCGGGCATGTTCGGTAGTCTGCAGACCCCTGTGAGGGACAAGTCACGTTCCCTCAGTGACAGACCTGTGGGAATGTCTGAGACACCCCGTGGCCGTCGCACAGCCTGCATCTGCTGTGCGGTTCTGGTGGGGCCATCACGTGTCTGTGCCGGCGCTATGCAATCCGCACAGCGGTCCTGATCTGCATCCCTCCCCATCCGCTGTCTGCCGCTGCCCTGTGTGCACATTGGTGTGGCGTGTATGTGTGCATTCAAGGATATGTCATCCATGGACCATGCCACACACCCTTCCGCACACCCACCTGGCCTCTGGCAACTGTGGCATGTGCATGATGATGCCACCGACACTAGCCACTACTGTGTACTGGTGTGCAGCATCTGACACATGTCGATTGGCAGCCTCTGGGTAGTGAGCGTGTAGGTGCCCATATGCATGTGTGTGCAGGTGTCTGTGGGGGGTGGGTGAGGTCTACAGTGCTGTGAGGGTGCTGCCATGGATTCCAGTTTCATGCCCATCCACTACCTTCCGGCCATGTCTGTCATGGGGCCCAGCCTTCCATGCCTGTGTACAGCGCCATGGTCCCTGGAACTTGCTTGTGGTCATGCACACCTACTTGCATGCACCGTAGTGCTCCCTCTGCAATTGTGTCCCGGTGCTGCTGGGCCATCCTGTTCAGCCGGGGTTCCTGTCACCTGGGGCTGTCCACCACCACCTGGACTGGTGGCCACATTGTCCCCACTGCTGTTCCCCTCTTCGACCTCGACAGCTATCCCACAGTCGGTGGCCATGTTGTGTAGCATACAGCATCCAGGAATAGGCCGCAGGCCTTTGAGGGGTTGTGACTGTAGTACCACCAGACCTGGACAGGCAATGGAACTGTGCCTTCAGCAGACCAAACACACGCTTAATGATGTTCCGTGCTGGCATGTGCTCAGTGTATAGCTCCTGCGCTGGGGTCGACAGGCGCTGGTCTGGGGTGAGCAGCCAGGGCCAGAGTGGGTATCCACTGTTACCTGTGTGTTGACATGTGTGGTTAGCATGGTGGTCTGTGTAACTGCCCTCTGCCTTCCCTGCCACACCCTCTGATGCCCCAGGCCCAGCATCCCCCACGCCCTGCCCTGTTGTGCTAGGCTCCCATTCCAGCTGCATACTCACCTACTATGTGGCCAGTGGCGATGTCCCTACTCTCAAACCTGTGGCACAGTGCTGACGGTGCCAGATGAAGACATTGGTTGCTCCACACCAGGGTGTGTGGCACGACAGTGATTATGTGCCCTCTGGCATTGCACATCACCTGGTAGTTGACACTGGGGTAGCCTTCCTATTGATGTAGGCTATCCCATCTGGTCCTAAATGGTGCCTACATGGGTGCAGTCGATGGCCCCTAGTATGCCAAGCATACGTGCCACCCTAGTGGAAGTCCGCATGTTCGCTGTCGCTCTGCCTGTGTGCTCGAATTGGATGTATTCAACAGTATGTGACAGCAGTGCATTGAGGGAGTGTGTGAAGCTGTGACGTGGCTGACTGGGTTATGCCTGTGATGTCCCCTGTCTCTGGAAGATACCCGTGGCGAGCAGGCACATGACGCTGTGACCTTGGTGTCCATTGACAGGGCATGCTCCGTCTTGTGGGTGCCTGCATCTCATCACTGCACAGCTCACAGAGCTGCCTCAGAATTCCCTGGTTCAGGCTGTACTGGCCTAATCTCAGTGCCACTGTACTGTTCATAGGTGGTGTGCACATGGTACCACCTGTTCCATGCATACTACCGACGGGCCCTTCCACAACCGCTGCTCTGCCTCCTGCCTCCTCACACCCCTCATTACTGCCTCCATCCAGAAGACGGCACTGGCCATGGCCTGGGTTGTCCTGAGTTCCGGCAGCTATCTCCCTGGCACCCCCGGCTGTGTGTTGCTGTGTGTGCCTCTGTGCTGGGTGCACACCTGTTTTGGGGGAACCTGCTGGTGGTCTGTTGGCTGTGGCCTCTGCCCACCACCTGTCCAGGCACTTTCACTGCCACTCCTATAACCAGGCTTGCAGGCTCACACTGCAGTTGCTGCCCCCCACTGCAGTCTCCACACATGCACCTACATGCTTACACATGCAGGCTTCAGGGTCACCGCCTGTACCACACTCTGGGGCACTTTCTGCCTCTGTCTTGTCCCTCCTGCTGTCCTGCCTAGCCAGCATCTCTCTCTCTCTCTGTCTCCTGCTCTCCTGTGCCACAAGCTTCCGTCCCTTGCTTGCTCCCTCTTTTATGGGCTCAAGTTTGCTCCGCACATGTCCCTGTTCCTCCATGCTTCCGTCATCAGCTTGCTGTTGAATATTGCACTGCGCTGCTTATTCATGGCTACCCTCCTGCACTTGCACATGTATTCATTGGGTTGCTCATTGGTGCACTGTGATTTGTGCTGCGCATATGCTCCAGCTGAATATCACTCTTTGGCACACTTCCACACTTGCACTGGTGCATCTCGGTGCAACTGCTTTGAATATCTCACCCTGTATGTTCTTAGCCTCCTGTTCTATTCTTTGTATGATGATTAGCCTTTGTAAATGAGTCTCTGACTCAAAGGGTTGTAATTCTGATACTGTAATAAATAAATAAATAAATAAAAATGGGCTAACAGACAGATCAAAGTTATGTTAAAATAAACTTGTTCAGAAAACCCTAAAAGACTGGAATTCATTATTGCCTTTACAACAGGACACAGAAGGTAATTGTAAATGGAGTCCACTCTGAAGAAAGAGGGGTTACTAGTGGGTACCACAGGGTTCAGTACTGGTTCAGTCCTTTTAATGTCTTTATAAATGAGATTTCAGGGGACTGAAGGAAAAGTATGCCTCTTTGCAGATGACACAAGGATCTGCAACAAGGTTGATACACAAGGAGGCATGGAAAGAGTGAGAAGGAACTTGGCAAGATTGGAGGAACAGTCAGAAGTATGGCAGCTTGGATTCAATGAAAGAAGTGCAAATAATGCACCTGGGAAACAAAAACCCAGGGAAGATTACACAATGGTGGGGGAGGTAGTAACAACAATAAGCATTTGTCAATGTTGAATGTTTGCTTGCTGGCATTGGCATTGGTAGTGTAGGAGTTAGAGAGCTGCATAACAGGAATGACAGTGAAGTATTGAACTGAAGCCAACCGCCACAACTCTGCAGAGACTGATAAGGCATTGGGGTGTGCCTTTGGGTCGTCAGTCATAACGGCCATGTCATTTCACACACACCCTACCCTGCAGACACCAACAAGTTTACAGTGTGCCTTGGGGTCTTTGGCCCTTATGCTCACCCCACTCCATCAGGAAATACAGTGAGATGGATGCTGTATAGGAGGGAATGGGGTGAACTTTCAGCCAAAGAGTCCAAGCACACCTCGAGCCTCTCACTGGCTGCAGGGTGTGGAATGATATGAGCATTGCAGGCAAGAATCTCAAGTCACACCCTGATGCCTGTCAATCTCTACAGGGTGGGCATTATGGTTGGAAACCCTAACGTCTCAGGCGTTCATTGGCATTTTCACTCCAAATTTTCAAAATTTTTTTTTGTGACCCCACCTTATGAACAGCGGTAATATCAGTTAGTTAGCCAAATGCTCATTTTGCACAGTGACTACGCCATTTGGCACCACAGGTGTGAAAACACATTTTGAACAGGATGTGAAAATGACAGCTGTACTGTTCATGGAGAGGTGGAAAAATGGCAATGTTGAAAATCTGCAGTGAAAATATTAAAAACTGGTGAAGTCACAAGTGTGTGTAGAAACTGTGAAATACACACATAATGCAATTAGTTTGTATTTTTTACAGCAGATTGTCAACACAGGCATTTTGGAACCTCCGTTCATGAACAGTGTCATTGTGATTTTCTTAATCTGTCCCGAACAGTGATTTCCCACAGCGACTATGCATTTCTGCACTGGAGTGCGAAACACATTTCTGCCTTGGTGTGAAAAATTACAGCTGTACTCAATCAATCAATCAATCAATCAATCATTCTTTATTTATTTAAGGTGCCTTTCTTAAACCAAGGCACCTTTACAAATTACATAAAACAGTAAATATTTAAAACAAGATTAAAATAATTAACAATCATTAAAAGCTTTGTTAAAGGTAGGTTTTCATTGCTCCTTTAAAGCTTGGACAGTCGAGCAATTTCGCCTGATGAGTGAGAGAATTCCACAGGGTCAGGGGCCATAAAACTAAAAGATCTTGCCCTGAAGTTTTTAAGTGAACCCTGGGATTCTCTAGCAATCCCTCATCAGTGGATCGGAGATAGTGGGGGACAGTAGGGACAAGGAGATCTTTCAGGTAGCAGGTCCCTGATCATGTGAGGCCTTATAGGTCAGCAAACCGACCTTGAAGGTGATTCGACAACAAACTGGCAGCCAGTGCAGTCCGTGGAGCACAGGTGTTATATGACTGGACCTAGAAGAACCAGTCAGAAGCCTGGCTGCCGCATTCTGCACTAGCTGCAAGTGGCGAGTTCAACCCCGTGAGCCCAAGCTATAGGGCATTGCAATAGTCCAGGCAGGAGGTAATGAAGGCATGGACCAAAGTTGGAAGATCCTCTGGAGGAACCAGGTGCTTCACCGGGCAATATTCCTCAGATGATAAAAGAGGTTTTGACAACCGCTGACATCTGAGATTTAAAGTCAGACAATCGTCAAATACAACTCCCAGGTTCCGCACCGGTCTGAGGTAGTCAGCTGGACATCCCCAAGCCATAAGCCCAAGGAGATCCAGCTAACAAACCCACCTCACAGCGACCCTAGTCCACAACCAACACCTCAGTTTTTCAGGGTTCAACCACAGCCAACACATTCATCCAGTCTTGGATTTGGCACGACAGTTGTTAAAGACTGAAATGGCAGCATCCTGGCCAAGCACAAAGGACATTGTACAGCTAGGTATCATCTGCATAACAATGAAAACCCAAGCTGTACCGCCTAATAATCACTCCTAACGCAGCATATACACTGCAAACAACATGGGTGCCAAATGGAACCTCACGGTACCCCGCAGGATAGGAGACTGATGTTGAGGAAAAATTCCAGACAACGCCTCTGAGTCCTACCCTCAGGTACGATCGAACTAACTGAGGACTGTATCAGACAGTCCACAGATAGATCACAAATGTTTCAGTAGCACGCCATGGTCCACAGTGTCAACGCTGCAGAGAGATCTAGAAGGACCAAGATGGAACAGGTCCTTCGATCTCGCTATTAGAGGTCATTTAGTACCGCACAAGTGCTGTCTCGCACTATGCCTTTTCCTAAATCCAGACTGGAGAATCATAGACATTGTTGTTGGTCAGATGATCATCCAACTGTGATGCAACCACCTTCTCAATAATTTTACCCACAAAGGGTAAGTTAGAGACAGGCCTGTAATTGGCCAGACAGTCCGGGTCCAAGGAGGACTTCTTAAGAAGGGGCTTAACTACAGCCTCCTTAAGAGAACTGGAAAATCCCCTCTCCAAGGACCTCCAGACTATCTCAGCAAGGACTGGGCCAATTTATCCACACAATACACTAAGAGACGTGTGGGGCCCGGTCCAAATTACAGTTGATTGGATGCAGTGATTGGATAACCATCACAATGTCACTGATTCTGGGGATGCTGAAGTAAGAACACACAAACTGGGTGTCCGACATCTCCTGCCGACCATCACAACTCCTATTTGAGAGGTCAAACAGACCTCGGATCTAATTTTGGCAACTTTATCTGCAAGAACAGACCAAACTCCTTACACGTTCTTGAGAAAAGTCTTTTCGGCTGAAGACAGATTGGATTGCACAATCTGTCCACAGTCGGAAGAGCTAAGCTGGTCTATTCTGTGCAGCTGCAATCTCTGGACAGGAATTCTGCATCTTATGAGAGATTGCGGATTGATAGACCACATAGTGGTCCATCAAAATAAGTTTGTCACCATCCAGACCTGATCTCCACCAACACCTCTCCAACCTTCATCCAACTCTCCTCAACTCCCTCAAGGTCCCATCAAACAAGGAGACCTGGGGTGAAGAGTGAGAGGCTGAACACAAACAGGAACAATGGAATCCAGGGCACCTGCCACCACCTCATTATAGGCAAGTACCAGCTCTCCTGGATCCATGCAATCACCGGTAAGCCCAATAGATCCAGAACTGCCATCAGGTCATCCGGGAAAACACACCTTAATGGACGGTTCGGACCATTTCCATAGAGGCTGACCTACTAGGGTGGCCTCAAAACTGAACCCAATGGAGTGATGGTCCGACAAGCCAACCGTTCCACCACCAAGTCGGATATCTCCATCCCCAGAAGGAATACCAAATCCAATGAATGACCACCAACATGGGTCGAGAGGAAATTACCTGTGTGAAGCCCAGTGAAATCATTAACTGGAGGAGTCTTGACCAAAATGCGAGTTCATCATCGACCCAGGCATTGAAGTCCCCCAGAACCAACCATCTGGGGATCCCAGTGTCAGGCTGACAATGAAGTCTGCGACTTCCGCAGAGAAAACATTCCCATCACCTGGTGGATGGTATATGAGAAGTATCCCAGTGCTCTACACCTCAACTAGAATACATTCAAAGGATTTGGTAATTCCACTGGCACCTCCACAAGGCCAAGTTCTGTTCTAAAACAAATAGCAACACCCCGCCCTACAATCCACCCTCGGGTGGTGTATCACAGTACCGGCCAGAGTGCTGCTGCCAAAACTGGTCCAGCATTTTCATCAAGCCAGGTCTTGGTGATGCACGCCAGGTCAGATGACCCAACAAAATCAGCTATAATAGCAGTCTTGTTTTAATAGACCTGGCATTGCACAACACTGCCCAAGTAGGATGAGCCTCGAGGATGACCGTGCTACCTGCTGACTATAATCAGAACCCTTGGGTATGGGCACCAGACAGGTAGGTCCCCTTTCTGGGCCCATTTACCCCCTAGGGCATCTCCTTGTCCCCACTGTCCCAATCACGCTCACTCCTTGCCATTCCCCTCCAGACCCCGCCCCATCCTCCTCCTCCTCCTCCCCACAATCCCCAAGGCCCTACAACGTCTATAGACCTCCAGTGATATGGGGGACAAGAAAGGGGTGAAGATCCTGAGCCTGGAGGAGGAATAATACCCGACTGTCATAATATTATCCCAAAACATAATTATCACACCAAATAAACAATCCAAAAATTAACCCACCTCTAAGACTTAAATAAATACAAAGCTCTATAATGAAATAAAATACAGTTTAACCAAACCTCAGACTATTAACTTAAAAACTCTTACCCTCAAACAAGAAACAGATACAAAACATTAACTGAATTCCCTTCCCCACCCTATCCTCTCACCACTGGGAGAGAGGAAAATAATACCAATATCAAACAATAATATAAAGTAAAATCTAAATAAACAGAATAACTAAATAACTAAATAACTGGATATAGAGTCCTCTACACCCAACTATCCAGATAAAATAAAATATTATAAATCAGTTCCTTCAAACCAAACAAAGTATCTATAACTTAAAATAAAAATTAAAGTCTGAGGTCAAATGTCCGCAATGTTTCACCAAGCTCTAGGCTAGGTAACCAGTTCACCCTCTCACCAGTGAAGACAGACCACTCTCAGAATAAGACAAATGTTTGTTTCTCCAAATAATGGTTCAGGTTTCAAAGTGAGCTCCACTTTCACTTAAAACCTTAGACAAAATCTCATCATCAGGTAAATAAGAGCAGTTTAAATCAAAGTGCACTGCAAACCCACAGAGCAGGAGAATCCAGAAATCAAATGTCCAACCAAACTTTAATTCACAGCTAAAACCAAAAGGGATGGAGCAGAGAGAAAGACCAGAACATCCAGAGACAGCAATACACCTCCTTCACACAGTCATCTGTCTTCATATAACCTGCTAAATTATTGCAGATATAGCCTTCAACACCAGATATTTCAATAGTTCAGTACACTTTTTAAGCGTTCTCATATGCCCGACACAGGGAGATCTCCACCCCAACCCAGTCCCTCTCCCCTGACCCTCTCACTGCCCCAGCTGCCCACCAGCTGCCGAGCTGCAACGCGGAACAGCCGAAAGTACAGGAGCCGCACAGCAGCTACACCAAGGCTCACCACTGGCTTGAGATCAGGGCTAGGGAAAGGATCTCCCCAATTTACCAGGAACAGAAAACAATCCCAAAATCCATATAATCCGGTTGTGGTAAAAGTAGCATGGCTCACTAAGCCACTAGCTACTTCCTTGCAGCACTCTAGCACTCCAGCACTCTCAACACTCCAGGCAATCCTGATGGAAACAAGCTGCTCCCCAATTCGCGGTCGTCTCCTCGCTCTGGGCTCCACTCACTCCACTCTGCCCCGACTCCCAGTTCAGTTCCTGATTAGTTTCCAACAACCTCGAGCCACAAACATCATACTTTGAGCTAAACATAGCTCATTTGAAGATTCCATGTCAGAGGGATGGGGTATTGTTCATAAAGAAGTGTGGAAAAATGCCAGTGGAGAAATCTGGACTGAAAATATTAGAAATCCATGAATTTATGAGGGTGCGTGGAAACTGCACAATGGGCGCTCTTAACAGAGTCATTTATAGGCTTTTTTCACCAAATTTTAACATAGCCACTGTAACACCTCTGCTCATGAACAGTGTCACTGTGATTTTCTTAATCTGTCCTAAACATTGATTTAAGACACCGATTGCACCACTGTGTGCTACATGCATGGAAACACATTTTGGGTGAAATGTGAAAAATTACAGTTGTACTGCTCATAGGAGGTGTAGGAAAATGGCAATGTTGAAAATCTGGAGGAAAATATTGAAAATTCGTGAACTTACAAGCATGCGTAGGAACAGTGCAATGCATGCTCATAAAACAGTGATTTGGAATTTTTCACCAAATTTTTAATCATAGGGTTTTAGACCTACCTCATGAACTAGACACTGTCATTTCATAAATCAGTCCCAAAAGGTGGTTCCGTGCAGTGACACGAAATCACCTTTAGTGGATGAACAAAATGACAGTGACAAAATTCATGAGGTGGGGTCCCAAAACCCCATGTTGAAAATTCCGAGAAAAAGTCCTAAAAATGCCTGAGATATGTGTCAAAGTTGAAAAACCCTATTTATTACACTATACAGATTACCGCATTTCCTCAGTTTGCGGTCGGCTTTGAAGAGTGCAGACATGTTCCTGGTCCACTGAAGATTCATTGCATCGGACTTCAGAGGTAAGTATTGGGTGAGGGGTGCGGAGAGGCAGGGTGAGCAGAAAGTGAGAGCGGGTGGGGGATCGGGGTCAGGACAGACAGAGAGGGAAGGTTTTCTCTTTCAGGTTTTTTCTTGGATGACATGGGACTTTTGCCACACTGGGGTGGGTTCCCAGTGTGGCATCTGGAAAAAGCTGTTTGGGGTGGGGCAGTGGAGCTGAAGATTGGGTCCCCCGTCAGCCATTCGGACTGTTGCCATGCTGGGTGGGCTCCCAGCATGGCACCCGCTTCTCTGTTGGAGGAACATTGGAGCCAATGGAGGATTGGGCACCCCATTGGCCATACAGTGTGTGGGGGAATGCATTAGCATGCAATATGCGTGCATGTGTGCATGTGTGGAGGGTGCATCTGGGCGCTAGTTTCTTTCAAGTTGGTGGAAACATTCCAAACTAGTGTCACCGCTGTGTCCCCATTATTGGTGGACATCACACAGTCCCAAAATGCCGTGCCGGTATTGGCCACAACAGTACTGCACCTCCAGAACCTGCTTTGTCACCAAGCTGCCTAATATGTTTCTTGAGCTGCGTGCAAGCAAACATAAAATGGAAAGGGACCTGGGGATAACCATATCAGATGACCTTAAGGTTAGCAAGCAATGTGAGAAGGCAGTAGGAAGGCTGGGGATACTGGGATGTATAGGGAGAGGTATCACCAGCAAAAACAGGAAGTTGTTATCCCTCTGTACAGACAGTTGGTGAGTCCTCATCTGGAGACTGCATCCAGTTCTGGAGACCCTATCTCTACAAGGACATAGACAGGATAGAGGCAGTCCAGAGGAGGACAACTAAAATAGTGCAGAGTCTGCAAGAGAAGCCATACGAGGAGAGAAAAGGAGCTTAATATGTATACTCTTGAGGAAAGGAAGTAGAGGGAGACATGATAGAAACTTTTAAGTACCTCAGTGGAATCAACAAAGTCCAAGAGGGTAGCATCTTTCAGAAAAGAGATGTGCAAGAACAAGGGACACAATTTTAAGATGGGGAGCAGTTCAGGGGCAATGTGAGGAAGTATTTTTTCACAGAAAGGGTGGTGGATGCATGGAACAGCCTTCATGAGGAGGTTGTGGGGTCTAAAATTGTGGAGAATTCAAGAATACATGGGACAGACATAAGGCAATTTTTGTGGGGTAGGAAGAAATATGCTGTTGGTTAACTAGGATCTGCAGCTTATCCTGTAGCTAGGGAAATGGGCAGACTAGGTGGACCAAACGGTCCTTATCTGCCATCAAAGTTTCTGTTTCTGTTTCCATGTTACTCCTTATGGCAATAAGAGGGACACCCTCTGCAGGTACACAGCATACCCCATTTTTGAAAACATAACCGGTCGGTTCATGAGAGTCCCAGAACATTTACTTCTGGTCCTGTGTACTGCCACTGCTGATGCAGCATCAATAGATAAATACGGTATGTTAAATATCTCAACCAAGACATCCAAAAGGTACACTTGTTTGTGTCATAATGTATGGGCAAGGCCAAACAACATGCCCTATCCCATTGTAAACAATTCAGTCCAGCAGTCTACCAAGTTAGACTGCCTCACTGTAAGTCATTGATAAATGGCTACATGCCAATCAGATGAACCTGTTTAAAGGAGATTAAATTACTTTTCCATACCTCAGTGGGAGGAATAGTACTAAACTAACTATCTTTTCTTTCTCTTTCCTTTTAGGTTCCAGAGAGATGCTTGCTTTTATCGTATTATTCTTTTAAAAGTATGGGTCTTCTTACAAGCCCAAACTGCACATCATTTTACAGATAAGAACCAGTGACCTAATCCTAAACAGCTTGTTGAGACAGAGTACCTCACAAGCCCACATGAGCTAATTGCATCCCTGGAATTCACACTAAAGTCCTAAAGACAAGTTAATTGTGCAGAAGGGTAGTGAGGTCCCATTGAATGGTATGATCATTGCTTGGATCAATTCTGAAGTTAGACTTGATCTAGACTCCTGTTTACATTTTATTGATAATCAGGAATTTTGCATCCAAATTTATATGGTAATAATATGGTGATCTGGACTCCTGTTTATATTTTATTGATACTCAGAATTTTACATCCAAAATTTATAAATAATAAATAATAATAAAACTTTATTTCACATAAGCACCTTTCAAGCCATTAAGGCACTTTACAACATGATAAAATAACAATAATAAAATCAGCAACAAACAAATATAATAACAGCTGTCTGAGGATCATATTAATTCAGTACCAATAAATGCCTGATGCCGTAGGTAAGTTTTCAACTCCTGTTTGAAACCTCCATAGTCGTGCACTCCGAAGCTGATGGGTAGAGAATTCCAAGAGAAGGGCCACAGGCATAAATGCATGGGCCCCGAAGATTTCAGTGAGACCCTTGGAATCTCCAGAAACTCCTCGTCAGAATGGAGCTGTCGCATTGGGTGATAAGGCACAAGAAGCTCTGTCAAGTAGTCAGGGCCAAGTCCATGTAGGGCTTTATAAGTCAGTAAACCAACTTTAAAGGTGATCCACCACCTAATTGGCAGCAAGTGCAGATCATGCAGCACAGGAGTAATATGGGAGGCTTGAGAAGCCCCATCAACAATCGTGCTGCAGTGTTCTGCATGAGTTGCAGGTGGTGGATATCAACCCTAGATAGCCCTAAGTACAGGAGGTTGCAATAATCCAGGCATGAGGTCACGAAGGCATGGACCAATGAGTAGGTTCCCGGATGGAATAAGGTGCTTAATCCTGGAGATATTCCTAAAATGATAAAAGGAAGACTTGGCGACAGCTGACACCTGAGCTTGTAAGTCAGACTGTCGTCAAGCACTATCCCCAGGTTTCGCACCTGTTCAGAGGAAGGATCTGAGAGCCCCCAAGAAAAGTCCAGAGGGCTGACCAACCCACAACCCCTCTATCCGGTGGCTCAGGTCCACCACCATCACCTCGGTCTTTCCGGCATTCAATTTTAACCAGCTTGAATTCATCCAGTCCTTCATTTCAACAAGGCAGTTATTAAAGACCAGTACAGCTCTATCCTGATCAGAGCAAAGACAGGTAGAGCTGGTATCATCAACATAGCAGTGAAACCTCAGCCCGTACCATCTTACAACGTCTCTGAGGGACAGCATATCACTGCAAACAACATAGGGGACAACACTGAGCTCTGAGGTACCCTACATGGCAGACAGAATGGACCTGAGGAAAAATCCCCGAAACCACTCTTTGACTAATGCCAGTAAGGAAAGATGTAAACCACATGAGGACCACACCTGTCAGGCCACAGATGGACCCCAGCTGCCCAAGCAGTACCCCATGCTCCACAGTGTCAAAGGCTGAAGAGATCAAGGAACACCAAGATAGAAGCGGCTTCTCCAATCTCTCACCATCAGGAAATCATTGAGCACCCCAACCAGTGCGGTCTTGGTACTATGCCTTTTATGAAAACTGGACTGGAGAGGTTCGTAGATGTTATGGATGGTCATGTGGTCCTCCAGCTGTACCACTACTACTTTCTCAATCACCTTCCCTATAAAGGAAGGTTTGAGATTGATCTGTAGTTGGCCAGAGAATCTGAGTCCAAAGAAGCCTTCTTTAGGAGGGTGTCACCACTGCCTCCTTCAGGAGCTTGAAACTCACCAGATTCCAGAGAGCACCAGGCTATCTGTGCTAGGACTGGGCTGATAATATCTCAACAATCCATAGTCAAGGTAGTTGGGCCGGATCCAAACTACAGTACATAGAGTGCTTACACTGGACAATCCGCATGACATCCGCCAAACTCTGGCGGGACAAAGGTACTCAGGACGCTCAAGGTTGAGGACCAAACACTGATCACCCGCAACCCCTAGAGCTGGTCATAGAAACATAGAAACATAGAATTTGACAGCAGATAAGGACCGCTTGGCCCACCCATTCTGTCCATTTCCTACCTAATGGATAAGCTGCAGATCCTAGTTAACCAGCAGCCTACTTCTTCCTACCCCACCCCTAGAATTGCCTTAAGACTGTCCCATGCATGCTTGAATTCCACCACTGTTTTGACTCCACAACCTCCTGCGGAGGCCGTTCCATGCATCCACACCCTCTCTGTGAAAAATGCTTCCTTAAATTACCTCTGAGCCACCCCCATCTTCAAATTGTGCCCTTGTTCTTGTACACCTCTTTTTGAAAGATGCTACCTCTTGGACTTTGTTGACTTTGATGATTCCCTTGAGGTACTTGAAAGTTTCTATCATGTCCCCCTCTCCTCCCTTTCCTCGAGGATATACATATTAAGCTCCTTAAGTGTCTCTTCATATGTCTTCTGGTGCAGACCCTGCACCATTTTAGTGCCCTCCTCTGGGCAGCTTCCATCCTGTCTATGTCTTTGCAAAGATGGGTCTCCAGAACTGCATGCAGTTCTCCAGATGGGTCTCACCAGCTGTCTGTACAGAGGATAATAACTTCCTGTTTTCTACTGGTGATGCCTCTTCCTATACATCCCAGTATCTCCCCAGCCCTTCTTGCTGCCCTGTCACATTGCTTGCCCACCTTTAGGTCATCTGATATGACTACCCCCAGATCCCTTTCCATTTTTGTTGTTGTTAGTATCTCACCCCATTGTGTACTCTTCCCTGGGTTTTTGTTCCCAGGTGCATTACCTTGCACTTCTTAGCATTGAATCTAAGCTACCATACATTTGACCATTCCTCTAACCTTGCCAAGTCCCTTCTCATCCTTTCCACCCCACCTTGTGCATCATGAGAATTTCCAACCTGATGTCAGCCACCTTATCTGCAAAGAACCAAGCAAGTTTGTCACACTCCACTTATGAAAAGGTCTTCAGAGAGCTGAAGACAGGTTGGGTTGCACAACCTATCAACAGTTCAGAAGAGCTGAGCTGGTTGGTTCTGAGAGGAAGCAATCTCCCTGGACAGGAATTCTGCCTTCTTACGGAGGTCGCTGATTGGTAAGTCTGATAATGCTCAACCAATCTAAGGTGGTCCACATCTAGGGTGAATTTCCCAACACCACTCTAACCTACATTCTACTCACCGCAACTCCCTCAAAGACCCATCAAACCAAGGGTCCCAAGGGTGAAGGGGAGAGGATGAACACGGACATGAGCAATCAAGTCCAGAACTACAGAGATGGCTTTATCATAGGCCATGACCAAAGTCTCTGGGCTTGAGCTGGCCACAGGAAACTCCAAGAAGTCAATCACTGCCACTAGGCCTTCAGGAGTCACTCCTTGTAAGGGTGGTAACTGACCATCTTCACAGGGGCAGGCCTTCAAAGGGGACACAAAAGTTAAACCTCACAGTGTAATGATCACACCAACCAACAGGTTCCACCCACAAGTCGGAGGCCTCAATACCCAGGAAGGAGACCAAATCAAGGAGTTACCATGTTTATGGGTGGCAGAGGTAACAAACTGCATAAGGCCCAAAGATGTCATAAGCTGGGAAGTGTGTCCAAACTGCGTAGAGTTCGTCTTGATCCAGGCATTGAAGTCACCCAGAACCATCAATCTGGATGACCTAATGCCATGTTGACTCATGAAATGGGCTACTTCATGCATTAATCGTGTCTCATATATGGCAATAAAGCCATTAGACCTTAAGGTTTTACCCAATGATGCCCCATTATTTGTGACACTTAATACTGAGTGCCCAAAATAGAACCCTGGCCCACCCAGTGGTCTAATAGCCACTTCCCAACTAGATACCATAGTTAATAATGTGCAGCACATGCACAACCCAGTGATTTTAAATCTCACCCTTTGAAACTTGAAATGATTTGTTTATGTTTCACAACAAACATTTTCACCTTTTTATAATAATATTTATTAGATACCCTGGCAGCATGCCAGGTACTCTAATAATAGCTCCCTATACAGGGACTGATAGCACACATGCACCACATACACACACTTAGGATTTTCACAACCTGACTGCTAGTTGTACATCTTATGACTGTAAACCTATCCAAATGTGCTAGGCATTTTGTTTTGTTTTGTTTTTATTAAAAAAACAAAAAACACAGAGTTTAGACTCAAGCCTATTTGGCTCTGACATATCTATTTGAAATAGGACTGATATAACCATTATTCAAGCACATATGTTAAAGATTCATGATAGTATGAAATATAATATCATAGCCCTCCCAATGCATGGTATACATAGTTTTGCTCCTAAAGAGTGATTTACATTTACAATATTAAGGATATTGTGAAGGGGTTTGACCTGACAAATGTTCATATTAATGAATTCATTTCTGCTCACATTAAGGAAGCAGATGAGCATCACATAGCTAGAAAGTCCTTTGCATTGCCTATAGCTATTATGTTCTTACAACCCTTTGGTTATCTCTTCCAAGATCTGGAATTAGGATATACTGTATCCTTGATCTCATACATGACAGACATATGGGTCAGTGGCATTGCCACATTTTGCACTTCTATTGCATGTGTTAACAAATGTTCATTTGAATCTAGCACTATTCCCTTGTCAATGGCAAGGAACCTTGGGTATGTTACCACACACATCAGTATTGCTCCATGTTTTAAACTTATTCCTGCACAATCCAGGAGTCCATGTTTGTGACTCTCACAGTGTCATTACTACATTTTCATACGGCAGCATCCATCTCTGATAATCTGGCAACCATCCATTCTATTGGTCATCTTGATGGGAACTTTTATCGTGAAAAGGTTGAAACTATCTCCTTTCCATATTTACCATGAGCTCTTGGAATTGTGACTGACTCTGAACTTTGAATGTTGTGCCTGAAAGGAACATCACCTTTATGCATATGTGACATCTTCCAACTTGTATTACCAACTTGTGAATACAGGCCTAATAACTAAAATTAGGCTTCCACTTGTGAACTTTCAAGTAAACTGTATTCAGTCCAGCCAATTAGATTCTACAATCAAGCCCATTGTTATGCATACTATGAAGCAAGTCGGGTGGCAGCAATCCCTTACTCAGCAAGAAGTCTCTTCTTAATTTGATTTACAATCAAGAAATCCATTTTCTTCACTGCTTGTTTTCCAGGCCTGACTGGCACCTCATACAAACTGAGTACTGTTATAAACTGTTACACTTTGTGCAGCCATGTGATCATCTTCAACTGAACACTGTTGCTATTCCATTGTAAAATTCAATGTACAATCTAATGCACCCCAGCTGAGGCATCTGAAAATACTGCTGCCTCCAGAACATTTGGATCAACCTTTGGAAAATCTGAATCGTTGAATTTGAACTATGAATCTTCATCTAACACTTGAAGAAACACTGGATTTATCCCTGGAACTGTTTGTAGTTTATGGCTTGTGGACATTGACATTTCATGTCCTGTTCAACTTACCAACTGAAAATGTTTCCTTCATGGTGGTATATTCTGCTGATGTGGAGCATTGGATGGTGACTAACTACACAGTCTTCTGTTATGGACTAAAAGTTATGCAAAGTGAACTTTTCTAACTTCTATTTTTATTCCTAAACAATTAATAGGTTATATGGTAATCACACCTGTTCCCATCCCAGAACCAGATATCATTAAGTCTAGTCCTAACTATCTTGATGCTTTATCTTGATTTTTACTTATTTTTAATATCCATAGAGGCAACTTAAGTTTTCTCTTCAATTTCTTCCCAACAGGACAAATACACACCTGATACATATCAGTATTTACTGATTGTTTTGATTTTGGAAAACCCCATTGTGAAGTTTTTTCCAAATGTTTATAGTAATACAAGGTTTACTAACAATTTCCCTTATACTTACATTTTGTTCTTTAAGGAAAACACTGAAACACCACTGTGACCAGTTAAAATTCCTCTATCAGGCTTGTGCCTCAGGCCTGTAGATGAATGGTGCCTAACCACCGTCTTTTTGTTGTGTTGCCACTTTCGCAATTAGGGCAACAAGAGGGATTTTATGCCTGGGTTATGCCTCTGTCATCCCACATAAATCTCACATTGTATTACTCATCTACTGTACTGTGATACTGCTGTTTTGCACTAACATATAGATATAGGCACTGATCATATAAGCATGAGTGCCATGAATGTACTTTACTTCAAATATATGCTAATGTTTATCATGCCTGATTCATTATACCTCAGTATAATACATTTATCTAGATTATGTTTGTATTTCATATACATTCCATATATAATCTACCTAATCACTGATAAGATGACTCTGAGGATCATCAGTGATTACTGTATACCTATATTCTCATATAATTTTATGTAGTGTGTGTTTTACACTCACGCAGATATGCCACGTGTAATAGAACCCTGTTAGCACTTCTCTTTGTCTAAGCAAGCTGACAGAGAGAAATCATTTATTATGTCTTATATTACACACAAGCAAGAAATGCCACATGTAGTTTGAACCAGTCAGTATTTTTTTGTCCAAACTATAATGCTAATGGAAGCATATTCTGTCTCATATGATATTCATTAGTAATTCTGTCTTTTAAGTCATCATCCAATGGAGAATGACTTAGGACCAATATATATTGTTCCTCATATCTGTAACTATGAAGTAATCTCTGTTGCTATGCTGTTATCTGTAGTATTTAGCTGTCTGCAACCCACTGTAGCTTCTCTAGAAGAGTGGGGAGAGAGACAAGAGCTTAGAGAACCTAAGATCTACAATCCTGGAGATTATGTACGTTCTTCAGGAGAAGTGGTGAGAAACCCATCTCCCTTGTGATTTTGTCACATGCCTGGCATAAGTAGTATAATAAACTTTATTAGTACTCCTTGCTTGTTTACAAATGTTTCTTGCCAGACTCCAGAGACACAAGAATCTGTATTATTATTATTTACCCTACACACCAAGAATGTTTAGGCAACAACACTAGCCCCCTCCTTCCACAGGTCCCTCTGACAGCAGCCTCCACCTCCACAGCACCTGACACTAGCAAGGTTTCCTTACACCCACCCATGACAGTAGCCCCTTGACTGTACACCCTGCAGTCCCCAACACTACCCGGCTCCTCCATCACCCCAGACATTAACCCCTCCCTCCATATCAGGCCCTAAATCATAACACACACCTCTTCCACCAGAGCCCCTCTGAACAATCCCTCCCTTAAGACACTCCACTTTTCTGAGCCCATGGATATCACCTCCCTCCTGGACCCCTGACTCTCAGAAACCCCACCCCTTCTTCCATAGCCATTTGAGAATCACCCACACCCTGACTGTGACAGATAATAGATAATAGAGATCTGAAGAGGACCGAAACCCACTGGGATGCAAGACAATCAAGGTAGCAAAGGTTAGCAAGGGTGGGGGTAGGAGCAAACAACATAAACAGGTGAGCAAGGGGATTAGCTAGTGAAAGAGGGGTGAAAAGAAAGGTGCTAACAAAATCTGAAAAGCCATGTGTGCCAATGCAAGAAGCCTGGGAAATAAGATCCCAGACCTGGAGGCAACCATGGAGGAGGCAGACCTGGACATTGTGGCCATTACTTGAATCATGCTGCATTGAGAACCATGTCTGGAAACAGTCATACCTGGCTACATGATGTTTAGAAGGGACAGGGCAGGAAGGAAAGGAGGGAGTGGTACTATGTTGAGGAAATATAAAAGTGATGGACGTACAGGAATTCAAGGACCATTGTTCAGACAGGAGTGGTCTACAAAGCCTCCAACACAGGAGGAGGAACTAGATAATGAGATGTTAGAAGCCACTGGAACAATGGCTGAAAGGGGAAGGTGGTGCTGATCAGGGACTTTAATCTGCCAGATGTAGATTCGAGCCTCCTGCTGCAGAATCGACTAGAAGTAGGACATCCTGGACTCCTTGCAGGAGGCATTCCTCAGGCAGCTAGTCAATGAACCCACTTGGGGCAGGGCAGTACTGGACCTGGTGCTTCCTAATGGGGACAGTGTTGCAGGCACTGAGGTGGGAAGTCATCTGAGATCAGTGATCATCACAGTGTGATTTGATATAACAGCAGCAGAATCCAACCACACAAGGGCAAAGTTCCTGGATTTCAGAAGGGCTGACTTTACAAAGATGGGAGAGTGTCTCCGAAAGGACCTGTCAGTGGGGTTCTCCTGGATAGTGTGGAAGGTGAATGGGCCAGACTAAAAGAGGGCATACAGTATTAAAGACAACAAAGCTGCATGTCAAGCAAATAAGCAAAAGCAGAGGAAAAGGAGACTGTTATAGCTCTCAAAGGAGGTGGCAGAAATGGTAAAGGCAAAAAGACTGGCATTCAGAAGGCACTGTATAATGCCTATGGGGATATAAGATGTAATGTATAATAGGTTTGCACGTTACATACTGAATGTTCCATGACAAACACACCATTGCTTGCTGTACCACTCATTAGGCTGGCTAAGCTTGAATGAACATATACATCTACATATTATACATCTGACACATTAAAGTCTGTTAAAGAATACACCATCTTACCTTGATACTCTGTTTCAAATTCAGCAAAAAGAGTAATCTTAGATCAGCTGAAACTTTGGAACTATGAATTCTAATATTTAAAACTACTAAATGTAATTTAAGTATAGCCAGCTCAGGGCCTATGGTCTGGAATAAATTACCACATTCTTTAAAGGCACTAAATGGGAAGACATCATGGAACCAGAAAAATTCTGGTATTCAAAAGTCTCCCTCTTACCTCTAACCTGTTCTATTAACTTTGAAAATGGTTAATTACAGTACTGTCCTGGCCTAACTTTTACTAAATGTTGTATTTATTGTGAAACCTATACATTGATGTTTGTATATGTGTATTATTTTATGTACAATACAAAACTGTGATTGACTGTTGCATGAATGCAGGACTCCATTGCAAATATGCCCCTGGCTCAACTGGACTATCTTTTCTTGATAGTCAAGAATACATTACTACTACTACTACATAAGGAGACCCAAAGGATGGGAAGTATATCTGGTGAAATGGAGGGAGGCAGGCAAAGCAGTAAAGGGACAAATGAGCAAACTGAGGAAAGAATAGCCCAGGCAGTATCAAAAAGGTACAAGTCATTTTCAGGTATGTCAGTGGGAAAAGGCAGACTAAGGGAGGATTGTACAATTAAGGCGCCGTGAGAGAAGGAACAAGAAAAGGTAAACATCTTAAACAAATACTTCTGCTCAGTGTTTACAGTAGAAGAAGCAGTAGAGGACCAAGAACAGGTACCAAGGGCTTTGAGGGAGAGAAATGGACACTAGTCCTTTTCCTGAGGAGAGGGTCAGGAAAGCACTCATTAATCTGAGCATGGACAAATTCATGGGGCCAGATGAGGTGTATCTAAGAGTACTGAAGAAACTCAGGAAGTAC
Source organism: Neoceratodus forsteri (assembly GCA_016271365.2). Lineage (NCBI taxonomy): Eukaryota > Metazoa > Chordata > Ceratodontiformes > Ceratodontidae > Neoceratodus > Neoceratodus forsteri. The sequence continues at coordinate 244,983,223 of CM028130.1, forward strand.
TGGCAGCATGCCTACAGTACTGGACATGTTTAACAGTTTACTGGAGACCGGCGTGGTTCGGAGGACTGTAGAAGGAGGAAGGGTCCCTCTCCACAAAAGTGGTAGCAAAGAGGAGGCAGGAAATTATAGGCCTGTCAGCCAGAATTCAGTGGTAGGAAAGTAATGGAAACACTATTAAAGGAAAGGATAGTGGAACACCTGGAATCCAGTTGTCTGATGGACCCAAGGCAGCACAGTTTCACAGAAGGAAGGTTGTGCCAAACAAATCTGATAGATTTTTTTGACTGGGTAACCAAGGTGTTGGATCAGGGAGGGCAGTGGATATGGACTACCTGGAATTCTGCAAGGCCTTCAACATCATTCCACACAGGAGACTGATAACAAAAGGAGACTGATAAACAAGTTTGGTAGCATGAGGGTGGGCAGTAAGATGGTAACCTGGGTAAGAAACTGATTAGGATATAGAAGGCAGAAGGTGGTGGAAAATGGGTTTGCACCAAAGAGGTAAAGTGACCAGTGGGGTACCTCAAGGGTCAATCCTAGGGCCAGTCCTCTAATGTCTTCATTAGGGACATAAGCGGAGAAGCAGGAATGGAAGGTCTGCCTCTTTGTGGATGAAACCAATATCTGTAATAGACTAGACACTGCGGGCGGTGCTGTGCAAAAATGGTTAGGGTCACTGTCTCTAGTGCAGTGGATCAGGGGTTCAAATCCTGCAACAGTGCGGTGAGGAGGATAAATAGGTGATACTCGAGGGCAGATGAAAAATCAGGACTTAGTAATTCTGGTAACAAAAGCATCCATCAGAAAATTGGTAGCAAAGACTGTAAGTGGCTTAGCTAGAAGGATCCAGGTTAAGATCTGATATAAACACTGCCCTAGATAGCTTCTGCCAGAGAACAGACAGAACACCAGGAGGAAGGAGCTACTGGTATAACTAAAACTTCTCTACTGGGACTAAATTGCCTCCTTCCCTCCCCTCCACCCCCACCCTAAACCTGTTCTACTTTTATAGGCAGATGATTTAACTGACAACAGGAACTTCCTGTTTGGGAGCAGGAAGTGAGTGATCACAGAGCCACCAAAGACTCACCATCCTAGAAGGGCAAGAGTAGCTCTCCGTCCCCCAGCTGCTGGAGGTCTGACTCTGAGCAAGTAAGGACACTACTGAGAAATATAGGAACTTCTTGTCTCAGAACAGGAAGATCAGGAGCTAAAAGTGTGCAGAGGCAGTAAGTAAGTAGGGAGAGAAGGAAAAAAGAAATAAACAAACAGAGGAAAGAGTAAGTATTCCAAATAACAGTTAGGGGGCCAGAAAAAAGACATGATGGGAGTGGTGCAGTGCAGTGGCTGTGGAGCAGCAGTCTTCTGGGAGATGTTCTGGAGGATCCAGTGTTGTCCCATCTGCAGACACCTCTCTGGGCTGAGGGAGAGGTTGTTCATCTCCAGGCTGAATTGGCCAGGATTTGTGGGACCTCAGTCCCACCAAGGGACCACAGGGTCACTGCCATTGCCTCAGAGGTTGCCAAGAAGAGAGTGGTTGGACCACAGTGGGCTCAGGGATGGTGAGGGTGGTGGAACAGAGGTGCATCCCTCCAGTTGTACCTCTCACAATTTCTATGCTGTTCTGGAAAAGTGTGGTTCCTCTATGGAGGCACCAACAGTGGAGACCAAGGAGGATGCTGGGAACCTCCACAAAGTAGACCCACATGAGGGTGGCATGGGACCCCACAGGGAAGAAACAACTCCTGGTGGGGACTCCATTGTTAGGAAGATAGAACTGGCGGAGGAAGGGGAGAGGGAGGTAACGTGCCTGCATGAAGCCATGGCTTGGAGGGACAGAAAGCGAATCCTCAGGATGAGGAGCAGCTGCACAGGGAGGGAGCTGGATGTCATTGTCCATCGATGGACAAATGACCTGGCTAAGAAAGGGATCAGAGCAGTGCAAGAAGCATTTGTGGAGATGGAGGGGCCTTAGACAAATAACACACATGGTAACCTTCTCAGAGGTGCTGCATGTCTATGGCATGGGTGAGGCTAGGGTGCTCCACACCATGGGTTCAATCAGGGTTGAAAACTGGTGCAGAGCTCAGGGATTTCACTTCATTGGGGACTGGGATCCACCTGGAGGGATGTAGGCCTATACTGGCATGATGGTCTGCATCTGTCCAGGAGGGAACCAGGATCCTAGGTGATAGGTTTAAATATTTAATTGACAAGCATTTAAACTAGCCAAGGGGAGGCACTGGAAAGGAGCAGGGAAATCCTAGCCCCCACAAAATATCAGGGTACTAAGTGAGGTGAGACACCAACATAGAGATGTTGATAGGGAGAAGCACTGGGGTAATTGTAGAAAGTGACAAATGCAATAAGGACATGGATGGGGCAAAAGGGTAAGGTCATCAAGAAATGGAGGTAATGAGTACCAATGTCTGTAGCCTGGGTAACAAGCTCCCTGAACTGGTGGCCTTGATGGAAGAGGGATGCCTGGATATTGTAGCAGTCACAGAAACATGGCACACAGAGAACCATGACTGGGATGTTAACATACCAGGGTACACACCTATAGGAGAGACAGGGATGGCAGAAGGGAGTAGCTTTCTATGTAAGGGAAGGGATAAAAGCAACTGAACAAAAGAGTAAACAGGGAGGAGAAGAGGCACTGTGGGTCACCTTAGAGACTGGAAATGGCACCACAATCCGCACAGGGCTGTATATGGACCCCATGTCAGGGGAGGAATGGACAAGGATATGAAAGAAGGCATACTTAGGATGGCAGAGAAAGGGAGATACTGTTGATGGGGGACCTTAAAATGCCAGTTGTTAACTGGAGCACCTTTGCAGCAGCCACATCCAAAAGCAGGGCCATTCTTGATGACCTTCAGGTGGCATGCCTAAAACAGCTAGTTTTAAAATGTACTCATCAGGGAGCAATCTTAGACCTCATACTCTCAAATGAGGACAGTGAGAGGAACATAGATCTAGAAGTGGGTAGCCATTTGGGAACAAGTGACCAACAAACAGTGTGGTTCACAATAAACTCAGCTACAGAGTCAAGCCATACAAAAGTGAGGGTTCTGGACTTCAGGAGGCTGACTTTGCCAAGATGGGAGAGTGCCTTAGAAAAGCACTAGCAAACAGGCTAGAAGGAGGGTGGAGCAGCAATGGGAAATATCAAAACTGCCATCACAGAGGCAACAAGCCTTTGTGTGAAAGCAAATAAACAAATCAAAATGAAATAAAAAGCCACTATGGTTCTCAAAAGGTGGCAGTGAAGGTTAGGAGAAAAGATAGCATTTAGGAAGTATAAGGAAACACAGAAGGAGCAGGACAGAGAACTGTACCAGTTAAGGCAGAAGGAAGCAGGGAGGGTAATCAGAATAGCAAAGACACAAACTGAGGAAAGATAGCTAACTCGGTTAAGAAGGGGATAAAACTTTTATAGGTATATCAGGGAGCGTAGAAAGACAAGCGGAGGGATAGTGATGCTGAATAAAATGAATGGTGGGTAGGCAGAGTGACAGTGAAAAAGCAGGGATACTGAATGAATACTTCTGTTCAGTATTCACAAAAGAGGAAGTGGGAGGTGCCTAATCCAATTAACAGAAGCACTCTGGAGAGGGGTCGATCCCAGTCCTTTCACAGAAGAAAAGGTTCTGAAAGGACTCCTAAAACTGAAGGTGGACAAAGCAATGGGGCCAGATGGAATTCACCCCAGAATTCTAAAAGAATTAAGCAGAGAACTAGTAACCCCACTGACTACCCTTTTTTTTTATTAAGTATGCTTTATTAAATTTCAGCAGTCCACCAACAAAACAATAACAAAACATTAACAAAACAATACACATATCAAACCAATCAAATCATATCAACCCATAGATAAGTTAAGCCCATTCAAACAAAACCCAAACCCCCATAAGATACCATAAGATCCACCTCCTCCTCCCGCACCAAACACTGCCAAGCACATTTAGACCATAGCATCAAGATATAAGCAAGACCATCAAGGCTTCCATAAAGCAAAAGGGTCCCCAAAGTACCCTCAAGCTGATAGGAAGGCCTTCAGCCTATCTTGCATGGAGGCAATATGCCTTTCTAACTGTATAGCGCTAATAAGACTTCCCTATACCATTCTACTATAGAAGGAAGTTTATCTTCTGCCCAGTGCCTCATAATAGTCAGTTTAGCCACTGCAGAAATAAGTGCCATGTGCTCTTCTGACCCTTGGGGTACAGGCGAGGATAGTAACCTAACAAACAGACTTGAGGGTGAACAATGTCTCCAAACCAGAAAGGATCCAAGGATTTACAAATAGATTGCCAAAAACTTTGCGCTTTGGAACAAGTCCATAGCATATGATAAAGTGAACCAATATCGCTCTTACATCTACCACACACGGTGAAGTCAATTTTCCCAGTCTAAAAAGTTTCACTGATGTGAGATAAATATTATGCATAATATTGAAATGGACTAACGAAGCCTGTCTTGCTTTATGTATTTATACAATGTCTGCCAAGTTTCCCCATAAATCAAAATCCTCAGGAGTTCCTAATTCCTTCGTCAATAATAACAAATCCCAGTTGGTAATTTGGAGTCCAAGACTTGGAGAGTCTTGTAAATGTTAGAAACAGGATGGGGTTGGAAGCCACCTGAAGGATTGTAGACACATCCATAGCCACTGAATCATTCACAGGGATACTAGAAAAGAAGGAGATAAGGGTCTTACTAATTGAGCATACTTGAAAGCAAATGTATCTGGCACCCTAGTGGATCTCTGAAAATGATCAAAGGAAATGGTCTCCCATTCAACCAAATGTCAGAGGCCCTATAACTATTCATCTGAGGCCAAAAAGTGGAGGATTTTGGGTAGCATCAATCTTGAAATGCAGATTACCTACAATAGGCTGCTCCAATGACTGACACCACCTCACTCCAAGATGCTTCTGGAGTTGATGAAAAGCCTTGAGTGACCAACCCATCGGGCTATTCCTAAGAGACCTAGGAATATAAGATGGAGAGACATACAGAAGAGCAGATAACGTACAGTGGACTTTAGCCACCAAATGTTTCTCTATGCTGAACCACAAAGGGAGTATTCCGATGGTCCATAATTTTTATTCAAAAAGCCAGTTTACTAGGATGGTGTGCAACATAATATAAAAGAAAGAGGGGCTGCAAGGCCTCCCTTATACTTAGACGGTCAACTTAAAGTAGGTTCTACGGATACCTTTCCCTTTCCACAGAAACCCACTAACCAATCTGAAACCTGGTAAACCATGCTTTGGGTAAAAACTCCCAACATTCCCATTGGATATAACATCCTCAGCAACACATTCATTTTAATAATACTTAATCTCCCCATAGGGAAAAAGAAGCAGTCCCCCTCTCCATATCCCCAGTTACCGTTTTAGACAGATTAATAAGGTTATCTTTAATCATGGATCCTATATCCCTAGAAACTCTAATACCCAGATATGTTAGGGACTTTGCTTCCCATGAAAGACCATAAGGTGACAATTCAGCCTTCATCTCTCTACCATTTAAAGGTAAGACTTTGGTTTTAGACTGATTCAGTTTGTAAAAAGATACCTTAGAAATCCTCAATTTCAGAAAGTAAAGAGCAGGATGGTTAGATATGGTTTCTCAACATGCAGCAGAATATCATCTGCATATGCCGAGGCGCATATCTCGCTGTACCCACCTGAATACCTATAATACTTGGATTGACTAACAACCTACGTAACAGGGGCTCTAAATAAAGATTGAAAAGTAAGGGGACAAGGGACATCCTGCCTTGTACCCGAGAAAGCTGAAAGGGGCAGAGGTACACCATTGCATCTAATTCCAGCCGATGGGGAGGAATACAAAAGCTGTACCCACCTCAGAAAAGCATTGGATAAACCAAAGCAGGTCAGGGTGGTGAAAAGGAAGTCCCAGGAGACCCTGTCAAATGCTTTTCTGCATCCAGGGACACCAGCACAATTGTATGCTGGAGTCCCTGGCAACAAAATAAGATGTAAAGTTTTCGCATGTGATCCCCAGATGCCCTTCCACCATAAACCCAACCTGCTCATAGTCTATGAGGTTACCCATTACCTTTGAAAGCCTATTAGCCAAGATTTTAGCTAATATTTTAATATCAGAATTAAGCAGGGAGATAGGATGGTAACTTCCAAGACTTAATGGGTCTTTCCCAGGTTTTAAAGTTATTAAAGCCTCCTGGAAACTGGGGTCTGATATACCATTATCATACCAATAACTAATTACCTCACTCAATACTGGGCTTAGAATGGATTGACAAGCCTTATATAAATTGTTTGGTAACTCATCAGGCCCAGGAGATTTATCAACAGGCATTTGTTCTATAGCCAGCTGAATTTCTGCTATGGAAATACGCGCTCAGGAGGCTCGTCCACAGTAGTCATTTTAGGCAAGCTCACTGAGTTGAGATAATGATTTATATCAGCTTTGGAGGGACATGAAGATGGATCAACCGCATAAAGTTCCTGAAAGTACCTACCAAACCCTTGGCTATTTCTTGAGGTCAGTAAATACTTGGCATCTTACTAAAACTAATTCAACAATAAATTGTGAAGCCTCCAATTGCTGAATACATAAGGCAAGTAGTTCCCTGCTCTCTCTTCCCCATCTCTAGATACTTTAATTTAGTTCTCTGGAGAGACAACTCCGCCTTTGAGAAATCAGACCTACATACTGAGCCTGCAACTGATACAGCCGAGCCCAAACATCTGCGAGGAATGCCGAGAGAGGTGTGCTCAGACTTTGATTGATGCAGGAGAGTATCCATCTGAGCCCTCTGTTGATGGGCCCTTTTGTTGAAATTCTAATGAATTCTCCCGCAGGGAGCATTTTAAGGCCACCCATACCAAATCATACTTACCAACTGATCCCTGATTACAACTGAGAAAGGATGTAATAAACTCCATAATATGTGTCAGGGAAGCTTTGTTACGTAGCAGTTGAGTATTCAGCCGCCACTGGGGGTGATCGTTTACAACCTGCCCTAACCAATAATTTATACTAATGGCGCATGATATGACAGGACTCTAGCAAAAATCCCCACATGAGCGAAGCTTATAAGAAAATAATCAATTCAGGAGTAGGTTCCATGTGAAGAGGGAAAAAAGTATATTGCCTCTCCATAGGATTTAGTGCTCTCCATGCATCAATCAAAGCAGCACCTCTGATCAAGTCTTTCAGAGCCCATTAAGCTGGAGATAAACCACATTTCTCACAGTTAGACCTATCCAGCTCTGTTGGGGAACACGATTCCAGTCCCCCTAGTATAGTAAGCTTTGATGGATTGGTCACCACAAGGTTTAATAACTGAACAATGAATGATGGGAGTCAGTATTTGGACCATAGATTGAGCCAGCAATATCAGTTGAGATTCTAGCATACCATGTACCAAGATGTAAAGGCCCTCTGAATCCCAGATTTCTTGGGTTGATCTAAATGGGACATTTTTGTTATTAGAATCATTACCCCACCTTTATTCATTGATTTCCCTGATCAAAAACTTGCCCCACCACTGCCTTTGAAAAGGAGTTATCCTCCCTCCTCAGATGAGTTTCTTGAAGAAAAGCAACTCCTGCTCGAAGATGCAGTAGGTGCAGTAGGTGCTTCAATATCATTTGCCTTTTAACCCTATCTTTGGCCCTTTAATATTCCAACTTACAAAACAGTATTGACTGTTCATATTCAAAACAAAATGTTGTTCTGGAGAAACACATCAGTCCCAGTAGGGAGGCTGTCCATGTTCAGCACAAAGTGTTATTTGGAAATAGACAGCAGACCCAATAAAAAGGCCTTGATGGTCATTAAAATGCTCCTAAACAATAAAGCATGGCAGTGTATGGCATTCCCCTTTACCAATATCACCCCCGAAAACAACCCCCACCCCTCAGAAACTAACACTCTTAAAACTCACAAACCCCAACATTAAAAATCACCCCAGTTCAAGTTAACTGCACTCCCACTATTTGACCTGACTACCTTTTTAACAAATCATCGGAGGATGGTGTGGTACCTGAGGACTGGAAGAAGGCAGATGTGATTCCCCTTCACAAAGTGGGACCAAGACAGAGGCAGGAAACTACAGACCTGTCAGTTTGACCTCTGTGGTAGGGAAAGTGATGGAATCACTTCTGAAGGAAAGAATTGTTGAGTATCTAGAGGCCAGTGGGGCACAGGACCCAAGGCAGCATGGGTTCACAGTGGGAAGGTCATGTCAGACAAATCTAATTGATTTCTTTGACTGGGTGACCAAAGTAGTAGACCAGGGAGGGCTGTGGACATGGCCTACCTAGACTTTAGCAAGGCATTTGACACAGTCCCACACAAAAGATTAGTAGTCAAATTAACCAGCCTGGGAGTGGGTCCCAGGGTGGTAGCCTAGGTAAAACATTGGCTGAACAACAGGACACAGAAGGTAATTGTAAATGGAGTCCACTCTGAAGAAGAGGAGTTACTAGTGGGGTACCGCGAGGTTCAGTACTGAGTCTAGCCCTTTTAATGTCTTTATAAGTGACATTGCAGAGGACTGGAAGGAAAAGTATGCCTCTTTGCAGATGACACAAAGATCTGCAACAGGGTTGATATACAAGGAGGCATGAAAGGGATGAGAAGGGACTTGGCAAGGTTGGAGGAATGGTCAGAAGTATGGCAGCTTGGATTCAATGCAAAGAAGTGCAGAGTAATACACCTGGGAAACAAAAACCCAGGGGTAGATTACACAATGGGGTAGGGTAGTAACAACAACAAAAATGGAAAGAGACCTGCAGGTAATCATATCAGATGACCTTAAGGTTGGCAAGCAATGTGAAAAGGCAGTAGGGAGGGCTGGGGGATACTGGGATGTATAGGAGAGGCATCACCAGCAGAAAACAGGAAGTTGTTATCCCCTGTACAGACAGTTGGTGAGACCCCATCTGGAGTACTGTGTCCAGTCCTGGAGACCCCATCTCTGCAAGGACATAGACAGGATAGAGGCAGTCCAGAGAGTGCAACTAAAATGGTGCAGGGTCTGCAAGAGAAGCCATACGAGGAGAGACTAAAGGAGCTTAATGTATATACCCTTGAGGAAAGGAGGAGAGTGGGGACATGATAGAAACATTTAAGTACCTCAGTGGAATCAGCAAAGTCCAAGAGGTTAGCATCTTTCAGAAAAGAGATGTGCAAGAACAAGGGACACAATTTGAAGATAGAGGTGGGACGGCTCAGGGGCAATGTGAGAAGTATTTTTCACAGAGATGGTGGTGGATGCATGGAACAGGCTTCCTGAGGAGGTTGTGGGGTCTAAAACTGTGGAAGAATTCAAGAATGCATGAGACAGACATAAGGCAATTTTGTGGGGGTAGGAAGAAATAGGCTGTTGGTTAAATAGGTTCTGCAGCTTATCATCTACGTAGGAAATGGGCAGACTAGGTGAGCCAAGTGGTCCTTATCTGCCATCAAAGTCTTTGTTTCTATGTTCTGTGTTAAGAGATTTAAAATGATTGGATGAGTGGTCAAAGTTTGACAGCTAAGGTTTAATACAAAAAGTGCAAAATAATGCACTTGGTTCACAGAAACCGAGTGGACTACAAAATGGGGAGATACTTTCAATGACCAAGCAGGAGAGGGACCTTGGGGTAATCATACTGGATGACCTAAAGGTGGCCAAACAACATGACAAAGCTATCAGGAGAGCTAGTGGGATGCTGGGGTGTATAATGTAGGTAGGGTTATCGCCAGCAGTAAGAGGAAGTGGTGTTGCCCTACATAAGTCATTGGTAAGACCCCACCTGGAGTACTGTGTCCAGTGTTGGAGACATCTCAGGAAAGACATAGACAGAGTAGAAGCAGTCCAGAAAAGGGCTACCAAGATGGTGCTGGGTCTGCATCAAAACCCTACAAGCAGAGGCTAAAGGAACTTAATATGTACACCCTGGAGGAGAGAAAGATGGAATACGATCGAGATCTTTAAATATCTCACAGACATGAATAAGGTACAAGTGGGAGGTATATTTCAGAGAAGGGTGCTCTAGAACAAGGGTCATGATATGAAGCTGGAGGGAGTAGGTTCAGGAGGTATGTGATGAAATACTTCTTTTAAGAAATAATGGTGAATGCCTGGAACAGTCTTTCAGAGGAGGTAGTGGGGGGCAGTAGTGAGATTCAAAAAGCCTGGGACAAGCACAAATGAATCATAAGGAAAGGAAGAAGGTGAAAGAGACAGTACCATAGACCAAGGAGGGTCTGCAGCAAAAGCAATAACAATACAAAGGGGCAGACTGGGTGGGACAAGCGATCCTTATCTGTCATTAGTTTCTATGTAAAGCTTCTGAATTCTCAGGCTCATTCTTGATCCCAGATCATCACCATTATAAATGGCAGTGATGCAGCTGCACAAAGGTCCAGCCACCTTCCCCAGCTCCACAGTGTTTAAACTGACACTCTAAAACCCTACAGTGCTTAGGCTAATTGTCACCTAAACTAATCAGCCAAATAAAACTCTTCGCCAAACTCAGAATTTATTTCTGCAGCCTATGAAATAGGTGTTATCATTTGGATACTTAAATGTTATTTGTAGCTCAATACAGAAAATTGTATTTGTCTAGAGGCAGCTTAAACACTATTTCATATACTCTCTGTATGTACTATACTTCCATGGTACATTAATCCCCCCCTTACTTTATAATGGATACTTACAAAAATATTTTGGTAACTTGTTAAGAAAACAGTAGTGTTCTTACCTTGCCAGTCAAGTTCGAGATAGCTTTTCCTTGAAACTGATTCTGAGGAATGCCTGAAAAGGAAAACTATAAACTTAATCAAGACACAAAGGAAAAGGGGTTGGATTTAAGCCACATGTAAATCAGATTAAAAAGTGCATATACTTATTTGATAGGGCAGCTGTAATACGATTCCATGTCAAAATGGTGATGCACTTATAGCGAGAGTCAGAAAGCGCGATTCAATTATAGCGAGGTCAAAAGCGCAACATGAAATAATGGTGACTAACACAAATAGCAAGTTTTGGTCATTACTGTCTAGACACCAGTGCCTACACATGGATGTGGAAATTTTGAGGAAATATTATTCAGCGCCAGGGACATGCCTATATTAATGTGGGAGGCTCTGTCCCCAAACCACCCACTATCTCTAGGATGCCTACTTTGAGGTGTACCTTGACACTGGGGTAGGTTAGCACCTCAAGTAGCCGTAAATGTCCTGTCACTGTTTTTTAGCAGTCACCATTTTGCTTTCATGCATTTGCTTTCACTGTAATTGAATGCCCATATTGAATCACCCTCTTGACATGCTACCGTGTAATACATGTCTAGACCTGTATATAATAAAGAGGTGTAACAAAATAAAACCTTCTAGAAAACAGATTTAGAAAAATGCAGATCGTGTAATGGTAGACATTTAAATCTGTGAATTCACCTGACCCCCCATCAGTCAAAATACTCCCTTTCAGTAAAACCTCTATGTCACCCCACCACACACACACACACACACACACAGACGACACGTAACTCTGTGTTACATCCCCCACTTTCCTCCCTTGCAGGCAAGTGTCCACAACTCCTTTCCCCACCTCCGATGGCAAAGTGTTTATGTCACCATCCAGAAATTTATAAATGGGGTTTGTGTGGCTTAATACTTTACAGACTGTTAAAACTGTTCCATACTCCACTAATCTGTATTTTCTACCCTTCTGTCAAATTTGTGGACACAATGCCATGCAATAACAGGCACTGGGGAGTGGACACAAGGCCATTTATGGGAACTGAAAACTGTAAGAAAAACAAAGTGATGGGGCCAGAGAGGATCCACCCAATGCCAGGGCTACTAAAAGAATGAGGATGGTGCTGACTGCCCTCTGGTGGCACCTCACTGGAATCGGGGCTGGTTCCAGAGGACTGGAGGAGGACTGAAGTGGTCCTTCTGCTGAAAAGTGGCAGCAAGGAGGAAGCTAGCAATTAAAGACCAGGCAATTTCACATCAGTGGTGGGAAATAATGGATTGCTGAAGGAGAGGCTGACTGAGTACCAGGAGGCAAATGGGCTGCAGGACAACAAAGCAGCATGGCTTCACAGAGGGAGGTCATGTCAAACAAAACTCTTAGATTTCTTTAGGTAACTAGGGGTGGATCAGGAGGGAGCTGTAAATGTGGCCTATATGGAGTTCAGTAAGACCTCTGACACTGTGCAATATAGAAGGTAGATTAAGAAATTTAGCAACCTGACCCCTTGTTTAGAATAGTTTTACTATTATTAGACATTGGACTATCTTGCGAGGAGGACCTTTTTTAATACATATATTCTATTCTGCAATGGCTCATAGGAGATCACAGCCTTCTATTCCTCCTTATGGATTAAGAATATTTTAATTACATCACATGATGTTACTAATGATGGGCAATTATGTCCTGAACTTAATTTGCATCCTATACATTACAGTAAAGTGTGTTCTGTATTAGGTAGTCATTATATGGTTAAGAAGTTGACTATATTGTGTTATCAACAGACTTGTTATTATGTGGGGAAAAAGTGTATAGTCAATAGTGGTATTAAATATGTTTCTCTGCTCTTAAGGTTTGGGAATAAAGGGTTGGGGGTTAAATGGTTAATATTGATGTTGTTAATGCTATCAGAACCGTCCATCCAAACCCTGGGCCAATTAACCAATTAGATAAGGATAGGAATACTTTTTTAAAAATAGGACATTTAAATATTCAGAGTTTAATGCCTAAAAAGATTTATTGGAGGGTGGTTAGTTGAAAATCATTTGATATTCTTGCTTTGACAGAGACTTGGTTAACTGATAAAATAACCGATGATGAAGTGAGGATTGAAGGGTATACTACTTTTAGGAAGGACAGAGAAGGTAAAGGGGAGGTTGTTTATTTTATATTAAGAGCTATCTCTCTGCTAATATTCGTCAAGGCTGTCAGGGTAATAGTTATTATGAGTCTTTGGTAATTGATCTGATTTTGGGAGGAATAAATTGTTAACCTTAATTGGGGTATATGTGCCACCTCGGAATGTTAATCTGGGAGTTGAAGCCTTTTTCAGGAATTGACTGTTCCTCCTTGAGGAATTGTTAATTTTAGGGATTTTAATTTAGATTGGTTATCTAAACAAGCATTAGATGTTAGGAATTTAGTATCAGGGATGGGAATGACTCAATTGGTAACTGATACTACTGGATACAATTATCGTACTGGATATGAGTCTTTGATTGATTGGATTATCACAAATTATCCTGGGCATGTTACTACATTGGGAGTTAATTCTGATTGCATAAGTGATCATTGTGCTGTTTATTGTGGATGGACAGCTAAAATGTAAAAGAACCATAAAGGATTATACACTACCGGAAAATTTCTGATTTTCACTATCAGTCTTTTTAAAGAAGTTCAGTCAATTGATTGGTCTTTCCTAGATATTATCTCAAATATTGATGAAGTGTTTCACAAATTCTGTTGCCACTTCATTGGTATTTACGATAAGTTAGTACCTATTAAAACTGTTAAAATAAAAGCAGAGGATAAAATCTGGTTAAAACCTGAAATGAGGAAGTTGTTGAGTGATAGAAATAAGGCTTGGTATAGGTTTAGGAAATATAAGACAGTAGGTTTTCAAATGGAATATAAGAGATTGCATAATTTATGTAAAGTTGAAGTCAGGAAAGTGAAAAGGGTTTATTTGGTAAATAAATTGGGTAATGAATTATTTGACACTAAGGCCCTTTGGAAAGTTTTGAATGAGATAATGGGGAAGAGTAAGAAATTGGATAATATCACTTTGCAATTAGATGGGCAACTGATTAATGACCCAGTTAAAGTTGCTAATGGATTCAATTCTCATTTTAGACTTAGAGAGGTTTAATAAACAAGGATGTGTGGTTAGTCCAGATTTAAAGGAATTGTTAGTTGAAAATACTAAGGTACAAGTGGACTGCCTAAATTTTATTTTCAGGTACTTACTGAGAAAGATGTATTGACGTATATACAGAAGATGGATCCTAGGCCTTATTTGGGGTTGATGGTATTGATTATAGGATTTTTAAAAAGCAGGGTTACTGATTGTTCCAATGTTGACTAAAATTTTAATTTTCCCTTGCTAATAACGTATTTCCTACAAAATGGAAATGTGGTATAGTAAGACCCGTATATAAAACAGGAAGTAAGAATTGTGTTAATAATTATAGACTTATTACACTTTTAGCTCCTCTATCCAAATTGTTGGAGAGAATAGTCTCTGATCAGATTAAAAGTTATTTGAATGAATATTCATTATGATCCCCTTCTCAACATGGTTTTCGGCAGGGACACAATACGGAGATTGCCTTGGTGAGGTTCACAGGCCAGGTATATAAAGCTTTAGATGAGGGAAAAGTGGTGGCTGCTGGTTTTGTGGACCTCACCAAGGCATTTGATTTGGTGAGATCATGGGAAGTTGTTATTGAGCTTATTAGAGGTAAACTTTTCTAATGAAGTTATACTATGGATTAATGATTATTTAACTGGTAGGGTGCAGAATACTACTTTGAATGGTGTAACCTCAGATAAGGAAAGTTGATTTGTGGTGTCCCACAGAAGTCAGTTTTAGGTCCGTTGCTATTTTCTTTATTTTTAAATTCTTTATCCAAAATATGTAGGGATACAGAACTTATTTTATTTGCAGGTGATGCAGTTTTATTGTATATTGGTGATACGGGACAAATTGTACAACAACAGTTACAGATGGAATTTAGTTCATTGCATAGCTGGTTTATTAGGCATAATTTGGTCTTAAATCATGTTAAAACTAAATTCATGGTTTTAGTAATGTTAGATCTAATGTGAATTTTGATTTGATTTTAAAAGATAATTATGGAAATAATATTGAAATGGTTTCTGAAATTAATTACCTGGCTTGGTCATTGATTGTAATTTATCATTTGATACATATATCAGAAATTGATTGGGAAATTGCATCAAAGATTAGGAATGTTATACCGTTAAAAAGTATTTAACATATGAAGTTAGGGTAATTTTGGTTAATAGTTTGCTGTTTTCAGTTATTGATTATGGTTTAGTAATATATTTTTTACATCAGAAAGAATCGTTATAAAGCTTACAATAACTTATCATAATATTATTCGGTTCGTAACAGGTCAGAATAGGAGAACTCATCATTGTTTACTTTATAGCTTTCTAGGGTGTCAATCATTAATTGATAGATTTAGATTACGTATATTAGTTTTTTACAAAAATTAATTTAAGAATTTTACGAGTATTATTTGTGAAATGTTTCCAAAGATGGTAAATGAAATTGGGACAAGGTCACAGGATAATTTTAAGTATAGGATTCCTTATGTAAAAGTACATTTGCTCAGAATTCTTTAATATATTATGCAGTAAAATTGTATAATGATTTACCTTGTCATATTGTACAATGTATTACAATTCCGGTATTTAAGAGGGTTTTAAAAAAATTTTGTTAGATGAATCAAAGTGCTGTTGTTTTAAATGATATTGTATTATTGTATGTTTGTAAATGTAATTGTTATATGTTTGTTGTTGTGACTGGCGCCAGTGAAAATGGGCAGATTGTTGCTCACTGGTTATACAGAATAAAAATGAATAAAACAAAACAAAACAAATAATTAAGAGGGTATTTCCTCTTATAAAGGCATCATGGTTAGTGGGATGGATAGGGGTCCAGACATGGAATTAAAAAGAAAAAAAAAGAAAAGATTATTACACCCTCTTGCTTCCAAATACCAGTCCATTTTTGAAACCAGATAGGGAGGATAGCTCTGTAGATGGTGGGAAAGAGTGGTCTATATTTGAATTGTCAAGCTCAGGTGGAGCAGGCTTCTTCTCGGACGTCATGGATCGGACAATTAGGAGTGGGCTTAAGGCTTGGTGGATAAGTTGGGAGGGGGAGGGGAAAGGACAGTTAGGAGAGAGCAGACAACAAGGCAACGGTAGGGGGAGGGGTTGGGAGATTGCTAGGTGGGTCATTTCTTTGGTTATTTAGGAAGGGATGTCAGGTTCCGGATATTGTATGGCAAGTATAAATAGCTTCAACATTATATCATGGAATATAAAGGGGATGAAATAACAACAAAAATACTGTCTTTTAAGACATCTCAATCCTTACCACCCACATATAGTCATGCTACAAGAAACTCATATTCCAAAAGATCAGTTAGGCAATTTAAAGAAGCTCTGGGTAGGTTAGGCTTATGGGCTGGATCAAGTTCTAGGCATGGAGGAGTGGTGCTTTTAATACACAAATCAGTCCATTTTACTCTGATTAGGAGTGGTGTGATTCAGATGGGCATTATATTATTGTCCATGGCCGATTGACCAATATAAAACTAATCTTAGGTTGAAATACAGCCCAAATGTTGATTCCCTTCCTTGTTTTCTGCATTTGGCTGTTACATTAGCCTCCTTATGAGATGTTCCAAGTCTTTTGGGTGGGGACTGGAATTTGATGATTTCTAATGATCTAGACCGGTCCTTCTACAATAGAGTTGACCTCTCTCCAGCTCAACGGGGTTAAAAGAATTTATGTCTGCTCTCAGTTAGGATGACCCTGAGGGTCTATCATGGAGATGAAAAGACTATAAATATTATTTCCCATTACACCATGTTTACTCATGCACTGATTTTGTTCTCCTTAGTAATTTTTGTATGAAGCATGTGGAAGCGGTGGGCATATATCCTAGGGAGCTCTAAACCATTCCACTGTTGGATTTTAATGACTTTGTTGCCACGTACCTCCAGGCCTAATACTTGGTCTCTTAATACTTCGCTGCTTACTAGCACTATATTCTGGAACATATGAAGAGATTCATTTTCAATTCATGGCAAGACAATTCTCATTCAATACCCACTATAAATATAAGAATATACAAACATCGAAACTGCCAGCAGAAAAAAGGCCATTTGGTCTATCGAGTCTGCTTGATTTTGCAGTTAGCAACCCTACTCTGCAGCTGCCCTCCCACTCTACCATGACCCACCCATTTTCCCTATCCCAGCCCCTCTTGAAGCATTCTATGTTTTACAGGACACCACCTCTGCCGGTAGTCGTCACATTGCTACCACACTTTCGAAAAGAAATGCCTCCTCATTTCCTCCTAAACCTTCCACCCTCCAATCTCTTGTCATAACCCCAGTGTTTGAAGTTTGAAGTTTATTGTTCTAGGAATTAATACCTTTGAGCCAAGGCTCTTTTACAAAGGTTCCATGTCATTAAGTACAAAACATAGTAGACAATGTTACAAACAATCAGTAAGCCGTTTAACAAGGCCACAACTTAAACAGTAACATTTATGTACAGAAAAGAAAAAGGAACTCAGAGGCAGTGTCAGGGCAAGGAATAAGGATTGGAGAGCTTGAGGGAAGAGAGGAGAAATAAGAAGTTAGGAGCAAACAGAACCAGGTTAGTGGTACTCAGGTTGTCTTTGTCAAAGAGGAGACCATGGTGGTTGAGTGAAACAAATGTAAGTGCACTCAGTGGGATGAGACTTTAGTCAAAGCAGTCACAGGAGCTGGAGGCTGTGAGGTGAGCGTAAAGTATGGATTTGAAAGTTCCCAATGTCATGGAGGATAGGGAGGGCAGGTTAAGGGCATTGTACCAGGTAGGGCACGGTATGTAAAGATCTTTGTCCCTGAGCAGTCCGACATCTAGGGACAAGGAAAGGTTGGTAGTCAGATCTTCTGGTGGGACAAGTGCCATTGTTCAGGCAGAGCAGGTCCGGATACATGGAGAGTGAGTCCCAAGATTTATTTTTGCCATCACACAGGTGAGATGCATGAGACGATTGGAAAGATGCAACCAACTGGTTTCCATGTAGAGGTCACAAGTGTGGGTCCATCTCTGTGCTCCAGTGAGGAGTCGACAGGTTTTGTTTAGTGCTGTTGAGATGTGCTTTAGTGCATTGGTAGTAGCTGAGCCATAGACAATTAGACCATAGTCTATGATTGAGATGATGGAGCTTTGAACAGCAATCCTCAAGGCAACTTGGTTGAAAATTGAGCGGTTCGGTGCAAAATTCCAATGCGTTGGTGCACTGTTTTTGCAGTGTTATCGATATGGGCCTCAAAAGTAAGACATTAAGTCGAAAGTGATACAAAGTATTTGAAGGTGTTCACTTGTTCTAGTGTATTTCAAGAGAAGTTTTATGACGAGTGGAGTATGCCTATTTCTGTTTTGATGACTGGCAAATGACTTTTTGTTTTTTTATTTAGGACCAGTTTGTGTTCAAGGAACCACTTCTCAACACGAGAAAGCAAGCTGCAAGCTCTGTCATAGTGGATTTGGATCCTTATGAGAGGAGAGAATTACAGCATCATCAGCATAGAGTATTAATTTTTCAGGGCAGGATTTGGGAAGCAAGTTTAGAAATAGGCTGAAGAGGAGGACCTAAAATTGAGCCCTGGGGACACCAGAGAGGACCGGTTTGGAGTCAGAGAGAACCTCAGAGATTTTACTGTTTGAGAACATTGTGCCAGGAAACTTTTCCAGGCTTCAGGTCCTTAGCTAGCCCAATGTTGAGCAGAAGAGAGATTAGAAGGCTATGGTGAACAGTGTCAAAGGCCTTTGAGGTCTATGAAAACAGCTCGGTTAAATAACCCTTATCCAAGGCTTTGTGTGTTTCACTAGAGAAATCAAGTAGGTCCGTCGATGTACTGTGTCCTTTCCTAAATCCATGTTGCTGAATGCAGAGTAGATCGTACTTTTGCAGGTAGTCTGATAGTTGATCGCCATGATCCATTCAAGAGCTTTGGAGAGGGTGGAAGTATAGATATGGGCGATAGTTACCTGGTGTGGTTGTAGCCCCTTTATGCACTGATGTGACTATAGCGGCCTTCCATGTGTTGGGGAATTGACTTTGGCACAGGAGAGGTTGAGAATTTTGGTGAGGGGTGGATCACTTCTTCCAAGGTGAGGACAGAAGGTTTAGATCAATGGTGTCACTGCTATTTCTAGATTTAGAGCAGGCCTTTTTATGTATCTGTAGGCTTCATATGTCTTAACTATTTTAAAGTGAAATAGCGGTTTGTCTGGCGAGGTGGTTTGGGATTCGAGTTTTGGAACTGACAACTCCTGGAAGAAGTCTGGTGAGAGGACACCACTGAGGTCAGTGAAGGTTTTATTTAGGGCATCGGCCATAGTCTTGGGGTCACAGGTAGTGGAGCCATCAATGTTCATTGCCGTGGGAGAGGATTTAGACTGTTTGCCTGTAACATTATGTATATTGTCCCAGAAGGATCTCCCATCACCCCAGGTGGTTTCTAGAGCATTCTTGAAATAGGAACTCTTCATTTGCCTGATTTGTGAAGTGCATAGGTTGTGCACCTGTTTATAGTTAAGTGAGTCTGTTATGGAGCCTGTGGCCCTGGCTATAGCCCAAAGATGGTCACGTGCTTTAAGCTGAGCCAGTAGTTTGGCTGTTAGCCAGAGATTAGAGAGGCTTTGATTTTACGTTTTTGAAAAGTGCATAGGTGTCACAGGCAGTGTTGAAAGTTTTAATGAAGAAGTCTAGGGCAGCGTCCACATCCAGCATATTGTAGATAGGGGACCAGTCTCATTGTAGGAGGCAGGTCTTTAGCTTAGCAAGGTTTCCGTGTGGTAGCATTCGACTTAGGATGGTTTTAGGAGATGGTTTGTGGAATTTATTTGTCCAGATACAGATCACAGGAAGTGGTCACTGAAGGAGTCGGAGAGAACGGTGGTGTTTTTATCCAATCCGGGCGATTAGTAAGAATCCAGTCAATGAGAGTGCTGGTTCCAGTCTTGTAGTTTTTCTAGTAGGAGTTGACCATCTGTGTTAGGTTGGTTGCTAGGATAGTATCCCTGCTGGGTCTGATATCTGAGGCAAGCCAATTTATATTAAATCACGAGAAGAAGGAGCTCAGAGTCAGGAGGTTGTAATCTTGCAAATTCAAGGACAGACTGGAGCCCGGCTCGTGGGTCTTTAGGAGGATATAGACTGCAGCCATGGTAAGCACTTTGTTATGGGCACCAAGGAGAAGCTTGACAGGGAGAAGTTATACTAGGGTGTTTTCTGGGAGAAACTGGCAAGGTGGCACGAGAGGTAGTCCTTTATATAGATAACACATCCACCCCCTTTCTTTTCACCTGGTCAGGTCTGAAGAGGTTGTAGCCTGGGTGAGATTGCATGATCTGGAGTGCTAGGTGTTAGCCAGGTCTCAACAATTACAAGTATGTCAGGATTATGTTGTCCAATAAAGGCTTGAAGAGATGCCAGCTTAGGAAGGAGGCTGCAGATATTTAGGGTAATAATGGATAGCCCTTTTCAGTTTTTACAGGCTTTATCTTAATGTTTGAGCCAGGGCCAGGGGTTGGGTGGATCCCACCAGACATGAGAAGTAGGAGGGCAGCAGTTTGAGGGATATCTCCCATAGCTCATACCATGTAACGTCTTTCCTCTGCATGCTGCAGGTTTGGATACAGTGCAGTCACCTAGGGTGCCAACAAAGGAGGTTGCTAATGACAGGTGCTCAAATATGATTTTCCAGCCAGGGTGGTGGTTTGCACCCAGTCCTTAGTAATGGGGTGCCTCAGATAGAAATAAAGGGTATTTTGCCATGGTTCCATAATGAAGGTAGGATGTCAAGATGCTTACAGTGGGGGTTAGTGGGGTAGGAGGAGAGAAGAAGTTGACACAGTGGATAACAAATGGAGAGAGATAGAAAGACAGGAAGAGGTTTACATGGTAAACCCAAGGCTCACACATGACCAGAGACAGATCAATTTCGGTGGTGTGCCTCCAGGGAGGATTTTCCCCATTGCCAAATGATGTAAAATAATCAAATCCACAGGAAAATGACCAGTAAACTGTTTGATCTACGGTAACAAGACAAAGGATGTGTTAAATTCCTGGAACACTGGCCTGGGCATATGCAGGAAGTTAAAACCCTTTGTCAGTGTCTTCCCTTTGTTTAAATAGTTGTGAATGGTTCTCAAAGACATGCAGTTACCTTTAGCAACAAGGTAGACGGAAATGTGGATTCAGTTTGCACTTCCCAGGTCAGAGCTTGTAGATTTCTTAGCTGTACTTACTTTGATTGTGATGACTTCCAAAAAGTTGATTTATAATGAGAATCTCAATATCTGCTGGTGATGTTTTCCAGTTTCTTAGTCAGGAAAATTTCATAGATCATATATCCAAGAAAGGTCTAGTTCCTCCAAGCCAAAACATATGAAGATCCACAAAACTAAACTATTGACAGAGACAAACACAAACACCCAGCCACACAGCCCAAGTAGGCAGAGTGGAGGAGTGTTTCTCCCTCCCTCCCTCCCAATGAACAGTCCCTCTATGACTGTCCTATTTATTCCTCTCATGTAATTAAAGGTCAGTCATATCCCCTGTCTCTCCTCTCTTCCAGAGAGTACATGTTCAACTCCCTCAGTCTAACCTCATTGGTAAGTCCCCAGACCCATGATCATCTTTGTTGCTCTGCATTGCACACCTTCCAGCATTCTAATGTCCTTCTTTAGGTAAGGGTGCAAAACTGAATGCAGTACTCCAGGTGAGGTCTAACCAATGAACTGTATAATGGCAGAATCACCTCCCAACGCCTAGAGGTTATACCTTTGCAATACAACCCAGCATCTTGCTTGGGACTGCTGCTGCTTTTCTACACTGTGCTGAGTTGTTCATTGCTCCTTAATGAGCACCCCAGATGTTTCTCCTCCTCAGTCACAGCTAGCTGCACCCTCAAATGGTAGCTCCTCTTTGGATTCTTTGCCCAAATGCAGCACCTTGCATTTTTGGAGTTGAAACCAAGTTGCCAGGTGTCAGACCATGTCTCCAGCTTTGTTAGATCTTCTGCAGTTCCAGCCACCCTCTTGGTCATCTACCACTGCTCCCATCTTGGTGTCATCCTCAAATAGACTGATCTTGCTATTTATGCCTGCTGAGGTGTCTGCAATAAATACCTAAATAACACCAGCCCCAGCACTAACCTTTGTGGGACCCACTTGTCACTGCCTTGGGGATGATAATTCACCTCCACCACCACCCTCTGCTGCCATTCCTGCAGCCAGTTCCTCCACCCATTCCACCAATTTTGCCCTGCCCCTGTGCCCCATAGCTTACATGCTAGTTTCCCATGTTTCACCTAGTCAGATGCCTTACTGAAGTCCAGGTACAGGACATCCAGTGCATGCCCTTGTCTGTTTCCCTAGTTACCCAGTCATAGTATTCCACTAGTTTGGTCTGGCAAGATCTTTCCTTGACAAAGCCATGCTGCTGACTGTTCTGCACCCACTGACCTCCATCAGGGTCACCAGCCTCTCCTTCAGGATTATTTCCATCAGTTTCCCCCACTATGGAAGTGAGACTCACTGGTCTATAGTTCTCTAGTTTATCTTTGGGACCTCTCTTTTGAGGTGGAACCACGTGTGCCATCCTCCAGTCCTGAGGTACACACCCTGAGTCCAGAGAGGCATTAAATAGGTCTGCCAATGGGTCTGCCAGGACCTCTGCCAACTCCTTCAGTACCCTGTGGTGTATGCCATCCGGTCCTGGTATCTTGTCCACCCTCAGTGCCCTTAACCCTCTAGCACTCTACCTTCTTTAGTTTCTCTGTCTGTCACCGCTCCCCTCTGTCCTGTCCACACCTTAGGTATTTTCCTCCTTTCTCTTTAGTAGAAATCTAGCAGAAGTAGTTGTTAAGTGTTTCTGCCTTTTCATCACCTTCTTCACCCCATTCCCCTCCTTCTTAATCCTTACTATTTGGTCCTTACAATCCCTTTTCTTCCTGATGTACCTGAAAGTCCCACCCCTCTTTAATTCCCTCACCAGCTTGAGTTCCTTGGTGCTTTGCTGCCCTTACTTCCTGGCCCCTCCTTTGCTTCCTTCAGGTACTCCTCCCTGTTCTCCCCTTCCCTGTTCTCCTGCATCTCCTATAGGTGACTCTTTCCTTCTCACCCTGTCTATGACACCCTTGCACATCCAGCTAGGTTTCATTGCCCTAGCCTTTTACTTTGGGTCTCACTGCAGGAATGTCTTGCCTCCACTGTCCCTAGCTTAATGAGTTACCACCCTTTCTAAAGTCTAGCACCTTTGTGCCAGATGCCCCTCTCCCCTGCCCAGCTGCAACTGGAACCATACTCTCCGGTGGTCACCCCCATCAGTGGTTCCTCCACCTTCAGATCCCTCACCCACTCCCAATTAGACAGTAGGAGGTCAAGGGTATTCCCTTCCCTAGTTGGTTCGCGGATGAACTACATCAGGAAGGTATCCTGGAAGGCATCTAGCATTATCTGTTCCCTTCTACAATTGGCAGGTGTCCTCCACTCCAATCCCGGCAGGTTGAATTCACCTTCTATCACCACCCCACCCTTCTCACAGTTCCTACGGATCTGTTCTTCCAACACCCTGTCTTTTCCAGTTGGGAGGGCAGCCTGTACCACCACCCAACCATATTTTTGGATCTTGGATTTGCATCTGTAGAGCCTCTGTATCTCCCTCCTCCTCTTTCCTTAACACTTTAGCCCTCCTCACAGAGCGCCACCCCCACTTTCCCTTAACTCTATCCTTGAGAAATAGTCTGTAACCTGAAACTGCCAGATCATAGTCATGTTATGGGTGGCCCATGTCTCGGTGATGGCAGCCATGTCCACCCCTCCCTGTGCCATGAGAGCCTGTAGTTCTGCATTTTTATTCCTCAGGCTTCTAGCATTTAAAGATACCACTCTCCACCCCTTTCTTTCTCCCCCCTCCTTCTTCCTCTCCTTTATGGACCTCCCTGTATTGTTTGCTCCTCACCGTATCTTATTTTTATGGGGTAAGCCCATATAATTTCCCATCTTGGGGCCTCTGATCACCTCCTCCCTTCTTCCACGCCCTCGCCTAGTTTAAATTCTCCTCAATATACTCCCCAAACCTTTGCTTCAGTACTTTCTTCCCTCTTCATTTAAGTGCAGTCTATCTTTAGCAAATAGACTACTGTCCTCCCAGGTCACTCCCACCCTGCTACCAAACCATGCCCTTTTTCCTGACACCAGGTTACCAGTCATTCATTAAACTCCTGAATCCTCAGTTTTATTGCCATACTTGCCCTTGGGACTGGAAGTACCTCCGAGAAGGTAACTGATCTTCCTGTCCCATCACAAACTAAACCTAAATCTTAAGACCTCCTTTTCACCTCATCTACCATCCCATCAGCCAGCTCATTCATCCCCAGATGCAGAATTAGATGCGTTTTTCCCTGCCCTTTCTGGCATATTTTAGTACTGATTGCCCCACCCTTTCCATCTTCATTCCTGGCATGGCTTTCACTCAGACCCGACTATGTCTCACCCTTGCTACCCCACCTGACCCCTCTCAGTATTGAGTCCCCTAACACTACCCTCATCAATACTCCCTCCTGTGCTCATTATATCTTGACACACACATTAGGTTCTTTTCCTTCTCATCTCCCCAGTCCCATTTCTCTCTATTACCCAGGACTGTTCTTCTACAGCATCTTCTCCCCATCTGTAATTCCCATCAATGGCCAGTACCTGTTTGAGCATATTGCATGCCTATGTGCAGTAACTCTGGACCCTGTTCCTTTTGGTCCCATATCTCCTGTACTTGTATCTCCCCTTTGTCCACAGTGTGGATTGTTCTCTCCATCACCAGTCCCTGCCCCGTCCCTTCTTCTCTTTACCCGATTACAGTCTGTGCTTCCCATTTCCTCTTCACTTTCTGTCCAAAACATTTCCTCTTTAACATTAAATCTCATCCTCCAGCCTCCCCAGCCTTTGAAAACTGGGCACTCCCACAGCCTCCACAGGGTGCTCATGAATATGGCTGCTCCACAGTCATCACATCCCACAATCCTCCCACTTCCATATCCACTACTCCCCTCCTGCCAACGATCCCACTCCTCTTATGCTGCCACTGTCCCTCCCCCGGTGCATTACTCTATCCTGTCCTTTCCACTGACTTCCCCAATCATTTCCCTATCCATTCTCTCCTCTCTTCTGTGTGCCCTCTTCTCCCTGCCCACAGCTATTCTACCTGTGTTTGCCCTCAGGTGTCCTGCTGCCCCCTGGCCCACCCACCTTTCTGTTGAACCCAACCAACCCACAAGTTGCCATATCCCCTCTAGTACATCCTTCCCTGTCCTGCTCCATTTTCCTTCTGTGATGCCTAGCCCTCTTTATTATTACAGTGGTATAAGTGTCACAGTTATTAGCTAATCAGCTTCAAATTCCCAGATTTCCCTTCTCACAGTACTAGATTACCTGTACCTTGATTCTACTTACTCAGCCCCAAGTCTCCAGAGCCATATTTCCTTGATCCCACGGTAATGTACCTCAGATTCCCAAGTTATGGACAACATACCCCAGGAACAGTTCTAGAATTACATTACCTTGATTTCTTTTGACCAACTTCAAAATCACAGAGTCATAGTACCCTGATTTCACCCCAAAGAGCCAGTATTTTCCTGCACAGTTCAAAGACACAGTACCTTAATACCAGAGGGAGTCCAGACATATTTGGTGATCACAGACCATTTAAGATTGATTCTGTCTTTTCTGCACACCTTCCTTGCACCCCTGCTATCAATCAGTATTGTAATTTACTTCATGACATCACCTATTCAGTAGCTCACAGTAAAGTCTTTACTCAATTTATGTCAGGGTGTGGGTGTGTATCTGTGTTGTGTACTGTAATGAGATGGCTAACAGTGTGTGTATGCAGTCAGCTGGTACCATATGATGTCACAGGCTAACAGTATAAAGGGCAGGTGGGTGTAGGTGTGGTCCCTCCAGAGACAATCAGTTACACCAGCACCCCCCAGAAACCCTCAGCTGGTCTACAAACCTCCCAAACAGGAACTATTCCAAATGAAGCCAGAAAAGCAATCTGGTACCAATTTAAATCTACACTAAACTGGAAAAGAAACAACAATAACAACAGTAATAAAATCAGCAAAATCACATTCACTTCCCTGAAATGAGACTGATTCCATTCCCCTTCCAGCCCTTTCTAAGAATCCAAAGTTAGCCAGCTGCAGCACTCTGACTTGGACCCACCTCCAGATTAGCAGGCACTCTGCCAAGGCCCCAAACAATTAGCACCCTTCCCCAAGATACAGGGCTAGACAAAAAAAAAACAGTTCCTGCCCTCTAAAGTTAGTGGCTTAAAAAAACACAAGATAAGCAGAACTGTAGTCCAAGTAAAATCAGCAGTATAAAATAACTAAAACAAGCAATGATCTAGTTCTTGATTCTGCACTGAAATGAATCTGATTTCTACCTCCTGACCTCCAGAGACAATCAGCTACACCAACCCCTCCCTGAAACCCTCAGCTGCACCACAAACTCCCCAAACTGATACCTTTCCAAATGAAACCAGAAAAGCAACCTGGTACCAATTTAAATGTACTCTAAAATGGAAAAGAAACAACAACAACAGTAATAAAATCAGCAAAATCACATTCACTTCCCTGAATGAGACTGATTCCATTCCGCTTCCAGTCCTTTCTAGTCTGGGGTCATTAAAAGCATTATGGCAGGAATTTATAAGACTTGCTTCAGTATGAAAGAAGAAGTTAATGTACCTACATGTGGAAAAATGGCTGTCTAGAATAAAGGTTTGGAACCTAGCATATCTAGGAGATCTGCCAAAACCCTTTGGTCAGAACTCTATTCTCTGCTTGCCAAATATTCAGCATTTCTACTAGACAAGGCACTCCACTCTACATCAAGGATGAAGACAACATATATAGGCCAGGGGAGAAAGTTGGGAGACTTATTTTACCAGTAGGTTGAAGCAGAGGAGAGACGCTTATTAGGTTACAGCATCGGGTGGACCCAAGTTCAGCTTCCTTAACTTCAGACACTTCTAAAACTGTTTACATTTTGAAGCATTTTTCAGGCCTTATATACTGCTCCATCTCAGGTGTTTTTATTATTCATCCTTTAACGACTTTCTACAAGGAGTAGACTTGCGTAGACTAGATATCCCATAACAACAAAAGCTTATAAGCAAGATATTGTTACAGGAAGTTATTACGGCTATCGACCATCTCCCTGTTGACAAAGCTCCTGGTCTGATGGATTTCCTCCTCCTTTATAAAACCTTTAAGTTGGAAGTAGCACCCATACTTAAACATCTTTTCAACTATTTCTACCTTCATACTATTAAAGTACAGGCATTATTTGAAGCTTGCATTGTAGTGTCACCCTAAACCAGAAAGAGATCCAACTACCCAGGCAACTACAGACCTATTTCCTTCTTAACACTGATATCAAGTTATTAGCTAGTAATCGGCATTTTGACTTGAACAAGTGTGAACCTCCCTAATAAGTCTGGATTAGGTGGGTTTTGTAGTGGGCAGACACTGCAGTGACATTTCTTGCAGACTTTTCTATATTCTCTCCACATCTGGGAGGGAGTGCCAATGGGTGCTCATCTCCATGGACGCTGAGAAAGCCTTTGATGGGGGCTCGGGACTTTTTTGACATGTTACCCACTATGGGTTACCACCAGAATTTATTCAATGGGTGAAAGTATTATATCATTGCCCTCAGCCAAAATTATGAGTAATGGTGTAGTGTCCTCACTTTTCTTCTTGTCCTGTTTAACATGTCAGGGGTGTCTCTTTCACCCATGCTCTTTAATTTATATATAGAACCTTTGGCTAGAAAGATCAGGTGTTCCTCAGGTGTACAGGGTATCAGGATGGGGCCATTTGAAAGTAAGCTCTTAATGTTCACAGATGATATTCTGCTTCACCTTTCAAAGTGGAGCTCATCTCTCCTGAATGTTTTGAATATGAAAAAGGACTTTAGTAAGAAGCAGGTTATAAGTGAAACCACCACAAGACTACTGCTTGTGCTTTCTAATCCATGTTGAAGGTGGACATTGAAGAGTTAGGACTCAAATGGGCCATCATCCTTTTGGGAATTGAGCTTACTGCAGATTTTCAAAACCCTAAAAAATTAACCTGGATCCATTAGTGAAACAGTTGAACAAAATCTCTACCGATGGAAACATTTACCTTTAATCATCTGGGACAGGGTAAATGCTTTAAAGACGGACATTTTCCATGTTTAATGTATCCTCTTTTGATCTTAAATCTCCCACTTCCTAGGTCTTGGTTTCAGGAATTTATTGCTACAGTATGTGGTCAGATTTTTATATTTGGGAAAATGCCCCAGGAGAGCCATAGATAAACTATGTAGACCCAGAATGATAGGAGGATTGCAGGTACCTCAGCTATTTTATATTATTTAGCATTCAGGGCAGTAAATATTTCCAGAGGTTAAAAGAACCAAATTCAGGGTCTTCATCCTTGGCAAGGTGGAAAATGAAACATTTTATGGTCAAGTCATATCAACTGGCTCTACCTCTCTTCTTTATATATCTTGCAAAAATTCCTGCCCAACTAAAACAATTTCCGATTGGTTGGTCTGTAAGAACACATCAGCAGCTCTATCTTTTTAAACTTAACAGTCAGAAAGATTCAGGACAGCCACTCTTTAATAATCTAAATTTTATAACTGATAGAAAAGTGATCCAGCCTAGTACTTGAAAAGGTCTTACTGTGTCTTTGGTATCAGAATTTATCAGAGGAGAGAAATTTCTATCTCTGATACAATTCAGAGACTTGTTTTACCTCCTGCTTTTCCGGTTTTGGGTACTTGCAATTGAAGCACTGTCTCTGATCTTCATTAGGGGCACCCATGGTCAGAGGGGCTTCAAATGGTCTCTCAATTGTCTTCCCTAGCATCCTAAGAAAGGCAAATTTCAAGATTATATAAGGAGGTTGGATCTCTTCTCTAGAGTTCCTCTACTCTCCTGGCTTATTATTGGCAGTTGGCAGTGAATCTTCCATATGATGTAGCTGCGTGGAAGAGGATATGGATGGATACGTACAGGTTAATTAAGCAGGACAGACTGAGATTGATACAATTCAATATACTTCATAATTTATATTTCATGCCACTCAGACTGCACTGTATGGGCAGTTGGGTGGATGCCAACTGTCATAAATGTGAGCAAGAAGAAGGATCCCTGATACACATGATATGGGCTTTCCTCGGTGTGGCCTACTTTTGGTATTCTATTCAGAAATTTCTCAATCCATTTTTGGTCACGCCACTTATTTTACCATAGATATCTGTGTTATAGGTAACTATTCTTTCATTAAGTCGTTACAACACAGAACATATATGGATCTTAGCTTAGTGATTGCTAAACCCTCCTGTTAAGACACTGTATAAGAGCTTTCTTTTTCTACATGGGGAATGGCTCCAAAGATTTTATGACATTAAATGCAGAGAGCCATAGCGATTCAGAACCACAATTGTAGCAATTCCAAGACCACTGGAAGCCCTATTAAATGTCCTGCAGGGGTGATACCTCAAGATGAAATTTCACCTCTCTCACCACCCTCAAAGGACAAAAGTTCTTAATTGGTGGTTGGTATTTCTGTAACTTCTTGCCAAAGTTGATTTGTTTTTCACCTTTCTGTATACTAGTACACTGTTTGGTCAGTATTTGGAGGAAGGTGGGCTTGGGGTTTTAGGATTGTGGGTAGGGTTGGGTATTGGTAGGAGGAGGAGGATATGGTGGGGGATTTATTGGTGAGGATCTTATTGACCACTTGTTTATTTTGTATGCATGTATCTGTTGTACATGTTTTTTGGGGATATGTTTTATTTTAAACTATTGTAATGAGCATTTCGTTGTGTGACTCATGGTAATGATTGTATGTGTGGATATCTTTTAAAGCTTATTTAATTGCTAAAAAAGAAATCTAACAACCAAGGGAGGGGAGAAGGTGGTGATCTGGCTATCAAACTGGTTGAATGATAGCAGGCAGAGGATGCTGGTAAGGGGCAGACACTCAGAGGACAAGAGTGACCAGTGGAGTACCACAGGATCGGTATTGGTCCTGCCCTCTTCAATGTCTTCATAGTAATATTGCAGCGAACTGGAAGAGAAGGTGTGTTTCTTTACAGATGGCACAAAAATCTGCAACAGAGTTGACACCCAGGAGGACGTGGAGAAATTGCAAAGAGATCTTTGGAAAATTGAGAATTGGTCTAAGGAGTGGCAGCTGCATTTCAATGCCCAGAAGTACTAAGTCACACACCTGGGCCAGAGAAACCCAAGGGCTGTGTATAAGACTGGGGAGGGGTATTTACAGTTACCAAGCAAGAAAGGGACCTTGGGGTTATCATATCTGATGACCTCAAGATGGCCTACAGGCAACAAGTAACAAGTCAGTAGGCAAGGTTCACCGGATGCTGGGGTGTACAGGGAGGAATTGCCTCTGTATCACGCAACAGAGAAACAATACCTGAAGTAATGTGAACAGTTCTGAGGCTGCACCTCTACAAGGACATTTATTGGGTGGAAGCGGTCCAGAGGAGGGCTACCAAAATCATGTGGAGCTTGCATGAGAAACCATATGAGGAGGCTCGGGAGCTAAACATGTACTCCCTGGAAGATAGGAGAGTGCAGTGGACATGATTGAGACCTAGAAGTACCTCACTGGGGTGAACAAAATGCATGAAGGAGTCTCTTTCAGAGGAGAAGCACCAGAACACAGGTGTAGTGCCCCCACAATATGGGACCCAACTGAAAATAAGATAAAAATCAAGTACCTCCTCTGTAGCATGGGTAGCAGGGTGGATTAGGGTGCAGAGGGCTCTACTCTTAATGCCCCCCACCCCATCCCCAAAAGGCAAGGCACTCAGAGATAAAAAAAAAATCAGAAAGGAGGTTTTCTGTTCTGGGCTGCCTGCTCTTGTTTCAAACCCCGAGCAGGCAGCACACACTGGGGCTGACCATGCACTAGGGCTGCTGTCACTGCTCAGCACACTACCATAAATATCACTAATGCAGTAATTTAACTTGCTACAGCACACTGTTTTGCAAAAACTGAACTAAAAGTTTTCACATCGTGACTTACAACGCCTTGGTAATGAAACCCACATGCCGAGGATAAAAAGATTATTTACAGTGCCCAGTGTAACAGTGAAATCTACAACACACATGGTATACAACCTTTACCAAGATGCAGCTCATGAACAATCTTCCTCGAGCTGCATTTATTAACATAAACTCTATATACTCCCAAGAAAACACGTCTCTTAAGTAAAACATTAGAGGCGTGATCTTTGTCATATATAAAAATGCCATGGAAATAGAAACTACCCAGGGTTTGCCCAAATCACGCAAAAATAAATGGGACAGCTAGGTTTAAAAATACCCAAAAGCCTAGTTTAGGCAATCACTCAGTTTTAATCTAGATATCAAAAGCAAGTCTGAAACTCGGTGCTCTGCTAGACCCCTAACAAATGAGGGTGCTTGGGGTAACCTGAGTCTCTAAAAGATGTTCCCTGGTTTAACCAAAATCACTCTTTGCATTATGTTCATATTAAATATTAATGTGACATTCACACTCCAACCCTTAAGATTGAGCCTGCCAGAGCCACATTTAACTGCGAGTTCACCACTCTCGGGTCTTCATGCATCAGATCTTGAGCAGCAAAGACATACACTCCCACCCAACTGCATTTACAGAACCACCCTGTTGCATCTTCACGTGTATACTTACTTTTCTCTGTCCCCAAAGTGAGTGCTAAATATTCTTGTCATTCCCACAAATTACCACCATACAGCAAGCTAATTTGGGCTTGAGTGCAGAAACCTGGTCTGTTCAACATGTGGCAGTATACTAGACACCGAGAGCTGCAGGAGACGTTTGAAAAGCAGCGCTGAGCTGATAGAATGTAAGCATACAACGCATGCATTTCATGATGTTACTGCTGCTGTTCAAGTAGAAAAAGTGGGCCCTTTAATTTGTGGTTTGCAGAAATCTCCATTAGAGAAATAAACTGAATTTTAATCTGTAGTAGATTTTTGTCTTATTTTGCTAAACTTTTAGTAAGTTTTAGTCAATTTAACAAAATGTTACAGTCTCAGTGCATTACAAGATGTTAGGTCACTATGTTTTTCCCTGGTGAAATGTTTGAAATAATTAAATAATACAGTAAGTGCAACAGCACAGGTTCTACACTCATGATAAAGTCCACAGCTAACAGTGCTGGGGAACAGGGAATCTAATGGGCACCTGGACCTGGGGAGTAATTTATGCAGGTAGTATAGCCTAGAGGTTAGAGTAACTAGCTGTGAATGAGCTTGGTACATCTATCAGACAGACCTGGATTTGATTCCCACAGTCTCCACTTGCATACTGTGTGACTCTAAACAAGTCACTTAACCTCCCCAGTGGACCCAGGTTGCCCCTAAGAACAGGCAAGTGTGCATAGTGGGCCTTACTTAATTATCAAAGAATAAAATAAAACACACAAAACAGAAGGTCATGTCAGCAGTTGTATAGGGGACCACAGGGTTATCTGCAATTGGTTGAAGCCAGTGCGTGACACTGTCTCCTCCCTTAGTCTGGTGAGTTGTCCTGGTGTTGCGGTCAGTATCACAATGCAGGCTCTGTTTGGGTCTGTTGGTTTCTTTAATAATAAAACTAAAATAATTCTTTGTCCCACATCGATGGCGGATTAGGAGGAGCATCAATTCGGGTGGAGAGGAAGCAGCAAGGCCCCTCAAGACATCTCTCTACCACCTGTCTCCAGCCTGCAGCCAGCTTCTCAAACCTCCTTTATCCTCCTACATCTCTTCAACCTGAATCAGGGCAGAAATTTGGTGGCAGTGCCAGTTGGCAGTTGGCCTTTCTTTTTAAAAAGAAAAGAAAAATAATTTTTCCCACACCAGAGGGTACAGTGAACATGACAACAGATGTAGTTGGGACTATGGCATGGCCCCCAGGACTAAAGCACCCATAGGCAGTGTTTATTTAAGCAATAATGTATGACAAGGTGTATTTGTGCTGGGATAACATCAAGCCTGGGGTGGTTGGGCATGAGGTCAGAGGGCCTAGCATGTCCAACATCCCAGGCATGAAGTTATCCCAGCACAACACACACCTTGGAGTGCATTATTGCTATATTATACAATGGCTCATTTGTAAATAAAAATAAAAGAAAATAAAAGAATGTTATTAAAACAGTTTTGTGTCTTTCATTTTGACTGTGGAAGAATATTTAAATATAAAAATGTTACTATTACATCTCTGCAGTAGATGCAGATTTGTGCTTCAGATGGTGGTGCTGGGTTTGCGTGTTTTGTTTTATATGCTTCCAGGTGCCCATCTTCATATCTGTCCATGATGTTTCTCATCTGGACTGTGGAACCTGCCATAGTTTTGAGAAGTACTTTGTTTTTGGTACAGCTGAAGGAGGCAGCAGAGGAGTTCAGGAAATGCGATGTCAAGTGTTTTCGCCTGTTAGTTTTCAACAGATGGCAGGTACTAACATAGACAAATTACTGTTAGAAGATATACAAAATATGACAGCTAAAGGGAGAGTTCTGATAATGGGAGACTTCAACATGCCAGATACAGGTTGGTCAATACCAGCAAGAACATCCACCAGAAATAGACTCTTAGTGGATTCCTGCACGGGAGGCCTCAAACAATTTGTACAACAACCCACAAGAGACAGAGCTATCCTGGATCTAGTACTGACTAATGGGGAAAGGATCACAGATCTCCAGGTAGAAGGCTACCGGGGGCCAGTGACCATCACATGGTATGGTTCAATTTGGCCACTAGAACTAAATCATCCTATTCAAGGCAAAACTATGTGACTTCAGAGGAACTAACTTTGATAAGCTGGCCAACAGAGTTAAGCTATGCATGGCAAAAGGAGGAATACAGGTGAGGGTACAGGCAAAGTAGGCAAGCATTAAGGATGTAATACTTCAAGCAACATCCATTGTGTTAGGGAGAAAAGCAAGAGCAAAAAGAAGTAGGGAAACCACTTTGGTTCTCAAAGCAGTAGCAGAAAAGGTCACAGCCAAAGTTTGGTCTTCAGGAAATAAGGAAATGCAGTGGGATGAAGATAGGGAGGCATACCAAACTTCCATAAGGGAAGCAGGCAAGGTAGTAAGGCAGGAAGGGCCCAAACTGAGGAAACACAGCATGAACAGTAAAGAGGGGACAAGACTTTCTATAGAAACATTAGTGAAAGAAGAAAGTCCAGAGGGAAGTGTGCTAAGATCAAAGGGATAAGGGGAGTGTGTGAGGAGGACCAAGGAAAGCATCTTTTCAAAATACATACTTATGCTCAGTATTTACTGAGAGAGAAAGTAGGGTAGGACCCACAGCCAGCACCATGGATACAGAGGGAGAGGGAGGTAGCATAAGTCCCTTCACAAAGAAAGGGTCCTTCAAGAGCTTGCTTTGGCTCAAGGGACAAGGCAATAGGACCTCATGGCATACATCCCAGGGTACTAAAGAAGCTAAGTGTCATTAGCAGAACTGTTTAATGAGTATCTGAGCACAGGAAAGGTCCCAGAAGACTAGAAGAGGGCTCATGTGATCCCATTCCACAAGAGTGGTAACAGGAAGGAGGCAGGGAACTACAGACCAGTCAGACTTACCATAGTAGTGGATAGAGATGCAGCAAATTTAAATTTCACTGGTGAAGTGCCTGTGAAGTGGGCACTTCGCATTGTCACTCTGCTGTGCGGAGTGGCCAATGTAAAAGGCTCATTTCATCTTGTAATTATTACAGTAATTTCTTGTTGTCATTCTGCCTAAACGCGAAGTATGGTGAAGTGACAATAATATTAGCAGCCCTTCACACATGGTCACCAAAATTAATGTGCATCCCAAAATACTCATGTCTTGTGTCCAGAAACTTCCCAGTGCTGACAAAGTGAAATGAGAATGTGACAAGAAATGCAAAGTCTCCTAGAATTAATGATGCACTCTGCCATGTGCACAGTGGTCACACACAGTCACCAAAACTAATTTGCATCCCAAAATGCTACTGTCTTGTGTCCAGAAAATTCTCCTGCTGACGAAGTGAAATGAGAGGGTAACAAAAATGCAGTCTCCGAGAATTAATGGTGCAGTCCGTCATACATACAGTGGTGACAGAAAGTCACTGAAATTAATGTGCATCCCCAAAATGATACTGTTTTGTATCCAGAAAGCTCCCAGTCCTGACAAAGTGAAATGAGAGCATAATAAACTGCAGTCTCCCAGAATTAATGGCACACTCAGTCACGTGCGCGGTGGTCACACACAGTCACCAGAATTAATGTGCATCCCCAAAATGCTACTGTTTTGCATCCAGGAAATTCCACAGTGCTGATGAAGTGAAATGAGAGCATAATAAAAATGCAAAGCCTCCCAGAATTAATGGCACACTCAGTCACGTGCGCAGTGGTCACACACAGTCTCCAGAATTAATGTGTATCCCCAAAATGCTACTGTTTTGTGTCCAGAAAATTCCCCACTGCTGACAAAGTGAATTGAGAGTATAATAAGAAATGGCAAAGTCTCTTAGAATTAACGTGTACTACAAATGCACAGACAGATAAAGATTGTACTGCTTGCATTCAGAGATACAGATGCAATGACACAACAACACCTAACCAGTGCTTACAAGTTACAAATCCAAATCTGGAAAGAATGCCTTTTGCCAATTGGGGAGGTTAGTGCATAGCAGTAACAGTCCACTACCAGTAAAGATACCACAAAGCAGTATTAAAAATCATGCCGGTGCAGTGGATAGCAGGTTCACACTGCTGCAATTACTCTGTGGCACAATAAAGGTGTCTGATTTAATGGCACACATTGCACACACACACACACATATACACACACACACACACACACACTCACACACACACTCACACACTCACACACACTACAAGTAATGCATAGCAAATTGAAAACCTTTAGTAATACAACCAAACTGAAATTATACACTGCTGCACCACAACAATCAGCAAAAATGGCAAGAATTACTGAAAATATTACTGTGTGTACATTAACACAGTTATACAAGAAAATATAACAAAACAGAAAGACTGTCTTTTCTCAAAGTTAATCTACTATACCACAGATCGCCCTCCCCAAAGCACACTTCACAGTACACAGACTGACTGTTCTAAATTAACATTCAAAATCCACGCACAAACAATAAACACTTGATGATCTGAGCACAGGAGGGTTTCCTACAATCGATGTACTAAATTGTGAGCAAAAAAAAAGCTCAAAAGGCTTTTTAACAGCTTTTAGAGGATATGAATTGCAGAGCTCTGAAGGAAACTGTCTCCATCTTCCACTACACACACACAGAACTCTGGCTGTGCAGAACAATCTAGAGCCCATGTGACCTGCAATCCCATGAAGCACTGCAAAATTCATCTTTGGAGCTCAAAAAGAGGCTAAGTGAGGCAAAGTATATTGATTTCAATGTACTTTGCCTTAAAATAGTGGAGAAGTGGTTTGGGAAGGCAGAATAACGCAAAGTCATTGTTCACAATGGACTTTACGTTCCCCATATAATACGAAGTACTCCGCTTCGTGTTGCAGAATACTTAGTCGATTCTGTGTTACTCTGAATCACTTAGCAGAATGAATTTCAACCACTTCACCCACCACTAGTAGTGGAAAGATTATGAAGGCACTCCTTAAGGAAAGGATAGTGCAACACCTGGAATCCATAGAAGCACAGGATCCAAGACAGCATGGGTTTACAACAGGGACGTCCTGTCAAACTAATTTCATTTTCTTTGACTGGGTAACCAGAGTGGTGGACCAAGGGGTATAGTTGATGTTTCCTACATTGACTTCAGCAAAGCTTTGATACTGTTCCACATAAAGATTGATTAATAAGCTGGGTAGGATAGGGGTGGGTCAGAAGTTAGTGAACTGGGTGGCAAACTGGTTGGCGGGCAGAAAACGAGAGTGGTGGCAAACAGTATATAGTCAGAAGAGATGCAAGCCACAAGTGGGGTACCTTAGGGATCAGTCCTGGGGCCAGTCCTTTCAATACCTTTATCAGTGACATTGCAGATGAACCGAGGTAAGGTTTGCCTGTTTGCAGATGACACCAAGATCTGCAACAGAGTAGATGATCCAGATGGGGTGGGCAGAATGAGATGAGATATGGAAAAACTGTCAAAATGGACTGAAGAGTGGCAACTGGAGTTTAAAGCAAAAAGTGCAAGGCCATGCACTTAGGGAAGAGAAACCCTGAAGCTACCTACAAGTTGGGAGGGCAGTTCTGGTAATCACAAGGAAGAAAGAGACTTGGCCATCATCATCATCACAGATTACCTGAAATAATCCAAGCAGACCACAAAGTAGTAGGTAAGGCTAAAGGATGCTGGGGTGTATTAGTAGAGTATTACATGTGGGAGAGGAGGTAATAATCCTTCTTTACAAGACACTGGTTAGGACCCATCTGGAGTACTGCATGCAGTACTGGAGGCCACACTGCACAAGGACATCAACAAAATGGAGCAGTCCAGAGAAGGGCAACCAAAATGGTGCTGGGACTGTATCAGATAACATATGAGGACAGATTAATGGAGCTCAACATGTATACCCTAGAGCAAAGGGGAGAGAGGTGATATGATTGAAACATTCAAACACCTTAAGGGCATTAACAAGGTGAAAAGAGTCTAACATGTTTCAATATAAGAAAAATAGCATAGCAAGAGGACACAGCATGAGATTAGAGGAGGCCGATTAAAGGGTAATGTGAAGAAGTTCCTTTTCACAGAAAAGTGGGGATGCATGAAATAGCCTGCCTCAGGAAGTGGTGGATAGGAAAATAGTGCAGAGTTTCAAACAGGCAAGGGATAGCTTAAGGAGCAGTACAGATGACTATGACTAAATAGGCCATTGACATAGTAAAGGCCTATGGCACATTCATAAGGTAGAAAAATAGGCAGACTGGATGGGCCTTGAGGTCCTTACCTGCCATCAACTTCTATGTTTCTATACTGTTTTTATTTTTCTGTGGCATTTTGAAACTGCTCCTGATTGTGTTGGATTTTGTTTTATTTTATTTTGTGAAGCTGTCAGTGACCACTGCGGCCATTTCGGAAGCGAGGGGTCTGTTTAGGGAATCAGAGCATGGCTGTTCAAAGGCTCACGCTGAGGGTGAAATCATCAGGTTAGCTTGGTGCTCTGCTATCATATCATCTTTCTGAATATGGAGCCCAGCTATCTGATGTCCCAATGTCATTGATGTAGCCAACAAAAATCATCATTTGTACATTCATATAATCATTAAAATCTACCAATAAAATTACACTTTATGTGATCAACAATCATCACTTGTAAATGCAGCAACTCATTAAAATTCTCCCAGAAAAGGACTTTATGTGATCATCCATAATCATAACTTGAAAGTTAACAAAATCATGAAAATCATGATTACAAATTTAACAGTTTTAGTATTTTTGATGACCAGTTCACTCATCCAAGAAGATCATGAAAATCATAAACTTATTTGATGATCAGATGATGATAATTGGTGTGTGGAAGTGATTGTTCATGTCAGCCAACCAAAGATTATGATTCATGATCTACTGATTCAACTGGGTATTGTCTAGTTCCCCACCCCACTGATAGCCCATCACATGTAAATTAAATTACCCTCCACCCACCAATCACAGGCCCTGTAATATTAAATTAACCCCCTGTCGCCCGACCAACTGTTAAATACATTTATTTCGTCCCTGGTGTCTAGTGACCCCCTCCACCCATGCCCATCCAACTGTAAAATAAATCATAACATCTTTGATGTCTAGTGAATCCACCCCTACAAATCACCCACCCATTGTGAAATTATCAGAGTACTCCCCAGATCTCAGGTGCCACAGAGAAGAACACATTTCCCTGGTACCTAGTGGACCACCATCCCTATCCACATCATCAAATGCCCACTCCCTGGTGTCTAGTGGACCCCCTACCCATGCATGTACTGTCTTTACTCCTGCTCCCCCACCCAGACCCTGAGGCGGGCCACTGGCACAGTCCTCAACACGTCTCCATGGCTAGCAACCTGACTGAGTGAGCACTCATTGAATGAGCATGTGCTTGTACAAGCACATGCTCATTCCACTGGTCTTGATCCTCTCGATATTATTAGGGCACAAAGGTGTGAGGACTGCCAGCCACCAGAGTAACCATCTGCCCTTTCTGTACCCCAATAACATCAGAGAATGACCGTGAGTTGGCAATGAATGAGTGTGTGCTTGTAAGCAGGCACTCATTCATTGAGTGCTCAGTTGGGCCACTGGCAAAGGAGGAGAGTGGAGGGCTATGCTGGTGGGCCCACTTGGGGGTGGGGGAGGGGTGAGGAGACAGTACATGGTGGATTGGGGGTCCACTCAGGATACCAGGAGTGGGCATTTTATGATGGGGATAGGAGGAGGGTCCAATAGACAAATGGAAAATGTGTGTCTCTTCTCTGTGATACTTGGTGATTAGGGGGTACCATCATAATTTCACAACAGGTGGGTGATCAGCAGGGGCTGGGGACCACTAGACACCAGGGATGTTACAATTTATTTGACAGTCAGATGGCAATTGACGGGGCAGGGGTTTAATTTACTATTACACAGCCCACAATGAGCAGGGGCTCATTTTAAATGTGGGGGCTATCAGCAGCAAGTGGGGCCACTAGACATCAGGGTAGTTCTTTTGGGCATGGACATGAGGATTGGTGTGGGGAGCACCAATCAATTTAAAATAAACTTCCTGGTTGAGTTCTCAAACTCCGCTGGTGGAGCTTTAAAACTTGACATATTGCTGAGTTTTTGGGGTGAATTTGGGCATCGCGCCTGGATCTACTACATGGAGTGAGGGAAATTCATGGATTATTTTGTGGAGTGAATTTTCCCGCTTCGCACATCTGTAATAGTAAGTATGACACTGACATTTTAACATTTTGTTTGAAGATAAACTAAGGAATAATAATTTGTATTTATCTTAAAGATATATCAAATAGAGATTAGAGATGGTATTATAATACCCTATTATAAACACTACTTGCAGGTACAGCAGAAATATAACACTCTGCCATAAATATCTGCAGGTAACCAAAAATACCTTACCTTATATGCTACCTTGGGTACCACACAATTACTTTACCCTACATATTACTGTACCTATGGGTACTACTTAAGGATACTTACCCCAATGAATACAAGTAGTTGATTTGGGCAAAGTGGTTACTACATACTGTACTAAATCGGTTTTTGGCTTAAGAGAGCAGCAAGAGGAAGGAGGTGCTGTTAGAACTTTACTACTCTTCTACTGGGACATAAGAACTAGAACTCTACTACTGGGACCTTCAACTTAGGGCAAAACAAACAAAAACAAAAACAAAACAAGAGTTAGTGTTCTTCTTTGAGTTGGGAAAGGAAACTGTTACAGAAGTAGGCCGAATTTGTCAAACAATTTTGTGAGATTCTCATTTATCCTTCACAAAATTTATTTATTTCAATTCTAGGATTAAAAGTTACCTTTGAGCCCAGGGCTCTTTTACAAAGGTTCCACGTCAAAATTTTAGGGAAAAATCCTCTAAAATTCTTTTTGTTATACCTATAGAAAAAGCCAGTTCTATTACAGTACTTAAGTGCCATCAGGTAGATTCTAGACTACACTATCAAATGAGACAGCCCTCTGTGTAGCAGTGAACACACTAACAAACAAAACAAAATCCCTAACTAAAGGTTTCACAATTCTCAATAGGGATTTTTAAAATCCTTAAAAATCCTTTGACTAATTTGGTGCTACTACTGTATCTATGCCATTAGCTAGGTGAAGAAAACAGCTGTGAATTACTGGGGTGGCCCAGGCAGCAGAAAGCCAGGTGTTTGGATTTAAAACTGCCCTAGATAGCTTTTGGCAGAGAGCAGCAAGAGGAAGGGGGTGCTGTTAGAACTTTATTACTTTTCTACTAGAACAATATAGCCCTCCTTCCACCACCCACCACACTTAGGTAGTTCCACTCTTATAGGCACAGGATTTGACTGATAACAGGAATTTCCTCTTGGGAGCAGGAAAGGAGTGATCACAGAGGCACAAAAGATTCACCATCCTAGAAGGGAAAGAGTAGCCCCCAGCTACTGAAGGTCTGACTCTGAGCAAATAAGAAGGATGCTACTGAGGAATACAGGAACTTCCTGTCCCAGAACAGGAAGGACAGGAGCTGTAAGGGCACAGAGGAAGTAGGAGAGTTTGGAGAAAACAAAAGTAAACAGAGAGAGGAAAGAGTAAGCATACAAAACAACAGTAGAGGGCCATAAATACAACATGATGGGAGTGGTGCTGTGCAGAGGCTGTGGAGTGGCAGTCTTCCAGGAGACATTCTGGAGGATGCGGTGTGTCCCATCTGAAGGCACCTCTCTGGGCTGAGGAGAGAGGTTGCTCATCTGCAGGCTGAGTTGGACAGGATTCAGGGACTCCTCTCACCCAGGGACCACCAGGCCTGCGCTGCTGCCTCAGAGGTGGCCAAGAAAGGGGAGTGGTTGGACCACAGTGGGCCCAGGGAGGTGAGGGTGCTGGAACAGGGCACATCCCTCCAGTTGTGCCTCTCCTGATTCGTACACCATTCTGGCGAGTGTGGTTCCTCTATGGAGGCACCTGCAGTGAAAACAAGGATGATGCTGGGAACCACTAAAAGGAGACCCACAGGAGGGTGGCATAGGACCCCACAAGGAAGGAAATAAATCCTGGTAGGGAGACTCAATAGTTTGGGGGTAGAACTGGGGAGGGAGAGAATGGCAAGGTGTCTTCCTGGAGCCAGGGCTTGAGTGACAAAGAGCAAATCCTCAGGATCAAGGGAACAGCTGCATGAGGGAGGAGCCAGATGTCATTGTCCACCTAGGGACAAATGACTTAGCTGGAAAAAGGGATCAGAGCAGTGCAGGTGGAGTTAGTGGAGTTGGGGAGGGCCTTAAACCAGTAGAATGCATGGTAACCTTCTCGGAGGTGCTGCCTCCTATGGCATGGTGAGGCTAGGGTGTTCTACACCATGATTCAATCAATGGTTGGAAAACTGTTGCACAGTTCAGGGTTTTGGCTTCATTGGGGACTGAGGTACACCTGGAAGGATACAGGCCTATGCTGGCATGATGGCCTGCATCTGTCCAGGAGGAGAACCAGGTTCTGAGGTGAGAGGTTTAAATGCTTCATTGGCAAGCATTTAAACTAGCCAAGGGGGGCACTGAAGAGGAGCAGGAAATCCTAGCCCCCTCCAATCTACAGGGTATTTAGTGAGGTAAAAACCAAGACAGAGAAGCCGATAGGGAGAAGGGCCAGGGTAAAATGCAGAAAAAGGCAAAGGTAGGAAGGACAGGATGGGGCTATAAGGGGTAAGGCCATCAAAAGAGGGAGGCAATGAGTACCAACACCCATAGTCCAGGTAACAATTCCCTGAGCCTTGACCTTGATAGAAGAGGGCACCTGGATATTATGGCATTCACAGAAACATGGTACACAGGAACCATGACTGTGATGTCAACATACCAGAGTACACAATCTACAGGAGGGACAGGGAGGATAGAAGAAGAGGAGTAGCATTCTACATAAGGGAAGGGAATCAAAGCAATGGAACAAAAGGTAAACAGCGAGGAGAAGAGGCACTCTGGGTCATCCTGGTGACTGGAAATGGCACCACAGTCCACACAGGAGTTATATACAGCCCCCATCTCAGGGGAAGAAATGGATAAGGAAATGATAGAAGGCATCCTTAGGATGAGAGAAAAGGGGAGATATTGTTGATGGGGACCTGAATATGCCAGATGTTAACTGGAGCATGTTTGCTGCAGTCATCCAAATGCAGGATCATTCTTGATGCCCTACAGCCCTACTGGGGCATGCCTCAGACAGCTAGTATTGGAACCCACTTAAGAGGGAGCAATCTTAGACCTGGTACTCTCAAAGGGGACAGAGAGGATCTCAGATCCAGATGTGGGTAGCCATCTGGAATAAATGACCACCAAACAGTGTGGTTCATGATAAACACAGTCACAGAGTCAAGACATAAAAAGTGAGAGTACTGGACTTTAGGAGGGCTTACTTTGTCAAAATGGGAGAGTGCCTCAGAAAAGCACTAGCAAACAGGTAAGAAGGAGGGTGGTGGAACAATGAGAAAACATCAAAACTGCCATCACAAAGACAACAAGGCTTTGTGTGAAGCAAATAAACAAATAAAATGAAAGAAAACACTATGGTTCTCAAAAGAGGTGGCGTGGAAGGTTAGGGAGTAAAGATGCATTCCGGAAGAATAAGGAAACAAAGAAGGAGCAGGACAGAGAACTGTACCAGTTAAAGCAAATGAAGTGGGGAAGGCACTCGAATAGCAAAGGCCCAAACTGAGGAAAAGATAGCCAACTCGGTTAAGAAGGAGGATAAAACCTTTTATAGGTACATTAGGGAATGAAGAAAGGCCAAGGAGGGAGGGATAGTGAGGCTTAATAAAGGAGAGGGTGGGTGAGCAGATGGCTACAGTGAAAAAGCAGGATACTGAATAAATACTTCTGCTCAGTATTCACAAAAGAAGAGAAAGAGGAGGTACCTAATCCAATCAATAGAAGCACTCTGGATGGGGGGCACATACTCCTTTCACAGAAGAAATGGTTCTGAAAGAACTCTAAAACTGAAGGTAGACAAAACAATGTGGCCTCGACAAGGTTCACCACAGAATTCAAAAAAACTGTTGACACCACTGACTATCTTTTTAACAAACCATGGGAGGATGGAGTGGCACCTAAAGACTGGAGGAGTGTAGATGTGATTCCCTTCACAAAAGTGAGAGCAAAACATAGGCAGGAAACTATAGACCTGTTAGCTGGCCTCAGTGGTAGGAAAATGATGGAATCACTTCTGAAAGAAAGAATTGTTGAGTACCTAGAAGCCAGTGGGGCACAGGACCCGAGGCTGCATGGATTCACAGTGGAAAGGTCCGTCAGATGAATCTAATAGATTTCTTTGACTAGGTGACCAAAGTAGTAGATCAGGAAGGGCTGTGGACATGGCCTACCTAGACTTTAGCAAGGCAATTGACACAGTTCCACACAAAGAATAATAAACAAATTGGGTGGTATCCTGCGTAAAACATTGGCTGGACAACAGAATACAGAGGTAATAGTAAACAGAGTCCACTCAGAAGAAAGTGGGGTTACTAATGGGGTACTGCAGGGTTCATTCAGTACTG
Organism: Neoceratodus forsteri; assembly: GCA_016271365.2. Taxonomy (NCBI): domain Eukaryota; kingdom Metazoa; phylum Chordata; order Ceratodontiformes; family Ceratodontidae; genus Neoceratodus; species Neoceratodus forsteri. The sequence continues at coordinate 245,027,343 of CM028130.1, forward strand.
GGTACAGTCCTTTTTAATGTCTTTATAGGTGACATTGCAGGAGGACTGGAAGGAAAAGTATTTATTAATTTTACTTATTTTATTTATTAGATCATTAGTTACAAATCTTTGAGTCATAGACTCATTTACAAGAGTACCTCATCAAGAGAGCAATACATCACAGCAAACAAAACAGTACAGTACATAACGCTTAGATTAAAAAGCAACCTGTATTACAGGCATTCACTGGTGGTGCAGCTGGTAATGGGTAGATCACAGTAGTCATAATATAGGTACATGAGTACCACGTCAGGTAGCAACCAGAGATATTTTATTACAATAATCAGCAGATATTGCCTGAGACCCCAGGTGTATGCAGCAAAAGTAGATAGGGCAGACCCAGCCAAGGGGTGAGGGTAAGGGGCAGGAGGGGATTATGTACAGTTGCAGCAGCGAGTGCTTGTCAGATGGATTCTGAGGGAGGCCTTGAAAGGACCAAGCTTAGTGGAGTCAGCTATGTTGACTGGGAGGAATGAACCAGGAGGGATCCCAATAGCAAAAGGATCTCTGAACCATAGAGGTCCTTACCCTGTGGACAATAAGGGAGGTTTTGACAGTGCTGGGGTGGAAACTGAGGGAGGCATGCTGCAGGGAGGTGGTGACCCCAGGGAGGAATAGCCTTAGGGGTCTTTTACAAGAAGGCAGGCTTGGAAGCAGAGTCTTTCTTCAAGGTTGAGCAAGTTGGTTGTGAGTACAGCAGGCACGTATGGGTGCACCTAGGGCTCCCAGCATTAGCCTGTGGGCCTTATTTATACACAGTTGTATTCTTTGCAAGTGCAGTGTTGTCAGCAGAAGCATAGATGGGCAGCCCATAGTCAATTAGCGACAGGACAGAGGAGGTGATTGCCAATCTAAGGGCCTCTTGTGGTAGGCAGTCCCTATGGTGGCATAACAGTCCAATCCTGACATTGGTGATGGCAGAAAGGGCATTGATATTGGAATGGAAGGAGAGTGCTGAATCAAAGGTAATGCCCAGATACTTGTAGGTGGAAACCTGCTCAATGGGGTTTAGTGTGCTAGGCAGCATCATGAGAGGAGCACCACTGGCTTTGCTTTGGCGATGCGAGAAGAGCATAGCTTTGTTTTTTAGGTTCAGGACTAGCCTTTGTGATGTGAACCAATGCTCAGCTCTATCAAAAGCTTGTTGGAGGGTGGCCTGGGTGTGTGTTGGGGTTGGGGTCAGCGGTGAAGAGCACAGCTAGTCTGCATAAGGAGGATCTTACTTGTGCAGGTCAAGGGAGGAGTTGAGCTAGAGACTGAATAGGAGAGGGTCTAAAATGGAACCCTGGGAACCCCAGAGCGGACAGGTCATGTCAGATAGGGTGCTATTGATTTTACACACTGAGTTCTGGCAGAGGTAGCTGATGAACCATGCAAGGGAGCCGGAGGAGAAACCAAGGCATCTGAGGGAGTTAAGCAGGAGAGGATGGCAAACCGTGTCAAAGACCTTGGAGAGGTCAATGAACACGGCACCGCTGAGACTTCCGGCATCAAGAGCAGAGTGCAGGAAGTTGGAGAATTCAAGTAGCGCAGGTTGTGGTGCTGTGACCTGCATGGAGTCATGCTGTTCAGGGCACAGGATATTGCGCATGGCCAGGTATTTGGCAAGCTGGTTGGCAACTACTTTTTCAAAGGCCTTAGAGAGTGGGGGAGGATGGAATGGGTCGATAGTTACCGGGGTGGCTCGATCGCCAATCTTTAGGATGGGAGTGATGATGGCAGTTTCCATGTTGGGAGACGCACATGACCTGAGAGCAGTTGAGTAGCTCAGTAAGTGGGACCAGGATAGCAATCAACATCAGGCGAAGTAGCTAGTGTCCAGTAGGTCGGTGCGGGGTTGTTACTGCTAATGGCTTTTTGCAGAAGGGTCTATCCTCCAGCGGAGATGGTATATAGGTAGAAAGGAGGTCTCTGGAGAGTGGGCAGGGTTGCTACTGGGATGGGGTCAAAAGTTACTGGGCAGGACTGAGCAGGTCTGAGAAAGTGTGGTTTAAGCAGTCTGCAATGCCAAGGGGTCAGAGCAGACAGCGCCATTAAAGGAGGTTGAGGAGGGGGTGGGAGTGAGTTCCCCATTCAGCTGCTTTACATTATCCAAAGTTTCTAGCTGACCCCAGGAGAGACAACAGATTTGTAGTACTGGGCTTTGGCCTGTGAATGGCCCAAATATACTTATTAAGCTCAGCATTGTATGCTTGTCTATCAGCTGGTTTGCCAGATTCCATGGCAATGTGCAATAGGTTGTCTCTCATTTTAAGTTTGTGAAGGAGGAGGATAACCCAGGGCACGTTTTGCTTTTGGCATGATTTCTAGTGAAGGGAGCATAGAGGTCACAGGCAGTGTTAAAGGTGCAAGTGAAAAATCCAATGCCTCGTCTATGGATGGTGCAAGCCTGATTGGGACCAATCCAGTTGTGAGAGGTACAGTTTAAGGTGGCGCAGGCCGCCTGGGGGTAGGTGGCGTCACTGGGTGGTTTGTGGTGCAGGTTTGCTGTTGGCAGCGGACCAAGAGAATATGACGGGGAGTGGTCACTAAGTGAGTTGGGAAGTACAATGATATTGAGCACCCTCTGAGGCGGTTGGTAATAGTGATATCCAGGAAGGTGCTGGAGCCAGTAGAGGGTATGAATCTAGTTGGGGTAGTGACAAGCTGAGACATGTCAAGGGAGGCAAAGATATCTCTGGTTTGGGAGGCCGTGGCAGAGAGCCAGTTGATATACAGGTCACCAACAATTATCTGGGCCATTTTGGGCGGTAGGCCAGAGAGGTAGTCAGCAAGTGCCTGAATGGCGAGTCTTGCTTTCTGGGGGAATATAGGCAGCGGTGAGAAAGAGTGGGCCCTTACCAGGGTTGTGAAAGATTTGTAGCATAAGGGCTTGTGCCCCATTATCAGCTTGGGTGGTGGAAGTGCATGTCTAAGGAGGAGTCATGCATGTAGACAGCACAACCACCTTCACGCTTACCCACCTGATCTTCAAAGAAAGGGTGTAACCAGGGAGGAGACGAAGGAGTCAGGGTGGATTTGGATAACCAGGTTTCGACGAGTGCAACAATGTCTGGCTGGTGCTGATTAACCCAGCACTGGAATGCAGCAGCCTTTTAAGGAGGCTGCAAATATTCATAGAAGCTATGAGGAATCCTTGAGCCTGGGCAGGATTGTTCATAAGGCTGGGCACAGGACAAGGGTTTGGATGAATGTTACCTGATAGAAGCAACAGGAGGTGATTAGCTGCATCAAAGCATGGTAGTGATTGTGCATCTCCCTTGGGACTGGACACGGGGCCAGATGCTGAGGTGCAAGGGTGGGTGAGATGCGAAGGGTGGGAAAGGCATTGAGGGGAAGAGAGACCAACGTATGAGTGGGAAGTAAGAGGTAGCAGGGGTGGATGTGTGGGGGGTACCAAGGGGAGGTGATCGTGCATCGGTGGGTCTGGTAGAGGTGTTGCAGATAAGAGGGGGTACTATGCGTAGAAGGTGATGGTCCTAAATGAGGAGGGGCTGGTGTAGGAAGTAGGAGGAGGACCATAGTCAGTGTCAATGCACTTGATCCCGGATGCATTGAGGATGATAAGTTATTTGAGCAGAAGAGAGGATCACCCCTTTAAGAAGTTACAGAAAGGAGACCCCTTTAAGGAGTTGCTGTAATTGACTAGTGTGAGGCCTCAGGGGTGTGGATCACTGGGGAAGTATACTTAATAAAGGAGGGAGGGTGGCCGAAAATGTTTTCCAGAGAGCAGTACAGCAAGGCAATGGTGGAGCTGTGTTTTGAAAAAGGTGCCTTCTTTCTCATTGGGGATCTGCAGCATCAGTTGGGAAGCAGCCACAGTCCCCAGGAGCCAGTCCAATTATGGGGCCTGACAGTTTTGAGCTCGGAGCTGACCAAACATACCTGCTTTCCTTGGTCGGGGTGGCGGGCTGGATGCAGAGGTCCGGCCGCCAGCAGGTAGCAGCTCAGGTCCACTCAGCTGAAGTGGAGAGCCTGGTTTGGACTTGTGTCTAAACAGAGCAGAAGAAAAAAGGTGGGCTGTTAGTTAAAAAGCCAGTGACAAAGGTTAAGTAAATTGGTGAGAAGGCCCTGGACAATTTAGTGCTCAGTGCAGGAGTAGGTGCAAATAGTGGGAGAGAAAAGGTTCCTGCAGAGAGCTGTGGTCAAAGGTGGCAGGTGGGAATTTAGCAAAACAAAAGGCTGATTCAGGAGGTTGGAGGAGCCCTTGAATGAGACCAGGGAGAGCTAGGAAGGAGGTGTGTGGTGGAGAGGCTCAGGGTAGTCTGGAATGGGTAGAGAAGATGGCCCAAAATGCCAGGCAATATTTACAGAATGTGCTGGTTCGGAGGGTGTCAGGAGAGGAATCAGAGGTCTAGTAGATGGCAAAGAAACATTGTGTGGAATACAGAGAAAGAAATACAAAAGAGGAAAGAAGCAAGGAAGGAGGGAGGCAAATAAGGCAGTTGGAGGATGAATGAGAGGAACTGTGATGGGAAAAGTGTGGCAGAACAAACAGCAGGCAGTAGTCAGTTCTAGCTATTCTACAATATTGGCAATTAGCAGAAAAATCAGTACTGCAAGCAGTAAGCTATATAGACATCAGGCAGTCGGTTAAAGTTCAGCTACAACTCTGCTAGGCCATTCCTACATATACAGTGCAATAGTTTAAAGGTAAAATGTTTAGACAGTAAAAATATTCAGCAGTGGAAGGCATAAGCTATATAGAACTCAGGCCTAGCTGATACAGCAGGCTAAACAGCAGAAAACTCCAACAGGAGAGAAAAAATATTTATATAGATATTTCCACATGAGCAGTAAATTAAGCAGAAAAAATTGTCCAGAGAGCAGTACAGCAAGGCAGTGGCCGAGCTGTGTTTTGAAAATGGTGCCTTCTTTCTCAGTGGAGATCTGCAGCATCCAATCAGGAAGCAGCCACAGCCACCAGGAGCCAGTCCAATTACAGGGATTGAATTCTGACAGCTCCGAGCTAGGAGCTGACCAGACATACCTGCTTTCCTTGGTCGGGGTGGAGGGCTGGATGCAGAGGTCTGGCCCCAGCAGGTAGCAGCACCTGGGCCACTCAGCTGAAGTGGATAGCCTGGTTTGGGCTGTGTCTGCTTTCCTTGGACAGGGGTGGTGGGCGGATGCAGAGGTCTGGCCGCCAGCAGGTAGCAGAGCCAGGGCCATTCAGCTGAAGTGGAGAGCTTGGTTTGGGCTTGTATCTAAAATAGAGCATATGGAGTAATCCTCTTTGCAGATGACACAAAGATCTGTAACAGGGTTGATACACGGGGGTGGACAGGATAAGAAGGACTTGGCTAGGTTGGAGGAATGGTCAAAGTATGGCAGCTTAGATTCAATGCAAAGATGTGCAAAATAATGTACCTGGGAAGCAAAAACCCAGGGAAGAGTAGACAATGGGGGGTATTAACAACAACAAAATGGAAAAGGACTTGGGGGTAGTCATATCAGATGACCTAAAGGTAACCAAGCAATGTGAGAAGTCAGTAAAGAGAACTGGGGATACTGGGATGTATAGGGAGAGGCACCACCAGTAGAAAACAGGAAGTTGCTGTCCCTCTGTACAGTTGGTGAGACCCCATCTTGAGTACTGCATGAAGTTCTGGAGACCCTCATTTCTGCAAGGACATAGACAGGATGGAGGCAGTCCAGAGAAGGGCAACTAAAATGGTGTAGGGTCTGCAACAGAAGCCATATGAAGAGAGACTAAGAAAGCTTAATATGTATACCTTTGAGGAAAGGAGGAAGGGAGGACATGATTGAAACTTTCAGGTACCTCAAGGGACTCAACAAAGTCCAAGAGGGTAGCATCTTTCAGAAAAAGAGATGTGCAAGAACAAAGGGCACAATTTAAAGATAGATGGGGGACAGCTCAGGGGTAATGTGAGGAAGTATTTTTTCACAGACCGGGTGATGGATGCATGGAACAGACTTCCTGAGGAGATTGTGGGGTCAAAACAGTGGGGAAATTCAAGAATGCATGGGATAGACATAAGGCAATTCTGATGGAGGTAGGAAGAAGTAGGCAGTTGGTCAACTAGATCTGCAGCTTATTCAGAAGGCAGGGAAATGGGTAGACTATGTGGGCCAAGTGGTCCTCATCTGCGTCAAAGTCTATGTTTCTGTGTTTCTGCTCTCTAATGCACCATGACTAACTTTTTTCTTCAGAAGTGTACAGTGCAGTTGGCCAGAAGCAGTGCAATATGGCAGCACTGCAGGAGCATACCACATTAAACATTATATAATGTATGGTAGCCCATACAGAAAAATGCTATTCTTACAGCGGCGGTTACTATGATGTCAAGGACCTTGAGAGCAAATCTCAAGAAGTCCCTTGATGTCATGGTAAACATAAGGTGTAAGAATAACATGGTTGTATAATGGGGCTACCATACACTTTTCTATTTAGTGGATGGTGAAACCAGCAAAAATTTCTTACTTTTTGTGCTCCACGAAAACTATCCTTGCTTTCAGCAGCCCATTTCACTGCTATCCACCTGCTAGACAGCTCACTGCATGACCATTCAACCACCACTAGCCCCAACAACAGTGCCAATGGGGATGCTTGATTGTGAAATCCATACTAATGCATGATGAAAAGTTGTTAAGCATTAGTATGGAATGCATGTCACTATACCAGCAGAATTATTTTTTATGGTGTATGGGTTTCCATGCACAGCATCGCTCCACCATACACTACTTTCAACAGTAGTTAATACCTTTTGTCATGCATAAACTTGAGACACTGTTGCATCCTGGCTAACTCCAAGTGGGAGTGTTCAGCCAATTAGAAGCAATTTAGAAAAGAAAGGACATGTGAGTACTAAGTTTGTCAATAAGAAAACTAGTCAAAGAACATCTAAGCTACTCTATTTCTTTTAAATGGTGTGATGGGTGTCTACATGGCTGTGCTGTTTTACACATGGCTCTTTGTGAGAAGACTTCAGTTTTTTCCCACAAATATAATACATACAAGGGGCCATACCTGGACCTTATGTTCCTGATGATGAGATAAAGGATATTTCAGCAGACCATGTCATTTGGTCAGACACCTGCATCATCCGAGCATGCAAAGAAAAAGGTGTATCAATCACTGTGGTAAAAGTGAGGGGTACCAATTTGGGAGGAAAGTATAGGCAGGGTATGGGCTTAGGTACATTCTGTTGGTCAGTGACTATCTTAAATGCTTCATGTCTGGATAACAAAATGAGAAGAGGGACAGCTGCTGTAGTTATCGCATTGATATTGGAAGCAGTGTCAACACCTAACCACAAATTAGACTTGTTGATACCAGGATACACCATCTTCAGGACGGATTGGGCAGTAACGAGAAGAGGGACTGCTTGTATATAAGGGATGGAATGACATAACTAGAGGATAACTCAGTTGGTGAAAAAGCAGGTATTGTGTCGATATGAGTACTCCTGATGGTGGAGAGGGCAGGAGTATCAGATTTCATACAGGTCCCCAAACCAAATAGAGGGTAACATACACTTGGGAGGAAAAACAGGAAAAAGGTTGCCCTTGAAAATGTAATCCTGGCAGGGATCTGAATCTACAGAATGTGGCTCTGAGTGCACTTGGGATGAGGGAATGCTTGAGGCAAGACTCTGTGGGGTAAGGCAGATGAAGGGGTGGAGGAAAATGCAAGGCCAGAGGGAAGTACAGAAAGTTAAAGAGTACTGTCTTAGGTTGGAAGAAAATGAAAAAAAATGCCAAAGTGGTTCTCAGGGGAGTTGAGGAAGGCAGTTAGGGAGAAAATAATGTCAGCCATTAAAAGTACACAGGAAATCAGTCAGAGTTTGATAGCCAGAACAACTGAAAACAGGAAGGCCAGTGTGGCCAAGGAGGAGACTTCATTCAGGACAGCATAGGAGTGAAAGTCAATGACAAAGCCATCTTTAAGTATATTTGTGAGAAGAGGAAAGTAAAGGAGGACATTAAAATACTTTAAATGGAACAATTTGTGCAGGACAAGCAGGGAAAGCGAATATCCTGAATAACTACCTCCACTCATTTTCACTAAACGAAATTACATTTCCTTGTGGATTACAGAGTAGGTAGAGTTCAGAATCAAGTGCAAAAGTAGAGGTTGAGCAGGTATCCCCAAACAGGCCTCTCAATGGCCATCAGGCCTTAATATCCAACAAACTCCATGCCAGGATGGATTACCCCCAGGATGTTGAAAGAAGTATGGTGCTTTCTTGCCATCTCCTGATGAATGCCTTCAGTTGTTCATTAGAGATAGGAACAGTACTTGTGACTGCAGAATGGTCGGTGTTGTACTGCTTCATGAGAGAGGATTCAGACCCAAGGAACTATGGACCAGTGAGCCTCTTTGTATAGTGGACAGATGGTTTGAGACCTTATTGGAAGAACAACTAGTGGAGCTGCTAGAGGCTAGTGGTTTTCAGAACTCAATTCAGCTTGGCTTCATATAGGGAGATCCTGCCAGACAAATTTTCTGACTTCTTCAATGTACTGATGCAGGCAGTGGAGGCAATCTACATCCTCTATGTGGACTTGAGCAATACATTGGATTTAGTGCTACCAATGCTGTAGGTTGGTGAACAACCTTAGTGACTTGAGTTTGGGGAAGGGCGTGAACAGATAGATTAAGAATTGATTTGGGGCACCCAGAAGGTGGTGGGCAGGACTACTGGGATAAGGGCTGTTACCAGCTGAGTGCCTCAAGGTCTTAGGGCCAGTACTGTTTAACATGCTCAATTGTAATGTAGGCAAAGGGTTACTGTGCAAGATATGCCTGTTAACAGATTACGCTATGTTATGTGTGTGTACTGACACTTGGGATTCTCAGATTCTCTAGAATCCATTCTGTCAATACATTTGATAAAACACAGCATGGTTTCATTATAGAACGTTCATGTGTCACCAACTTAATATCATTTTATGAACTCATTAGTGAATACCTAGACAACAATATCCCTGTGACATAATTTATTTGGATTTCAGTAAGGCATTTGACCATGTACATCATGGTAAGCTACTCACAAAATTGGATTAGCTAAATTTAAATGTTAAAATAGTAGACTAGATTGAAAACTGGCTTACAAATAGAACACAGATGGTCAGAATCAAGAATGTAGTCTCTGATTACATTGATGTTACTAGTGGGTGCTTCAGGGTTCTATGTTGGGACCAGTTCTTTCAATGTATACATTGGTGACTAATATCTGGGTCTACATGGTTTCATAAATAAGTCTGCAGATGATATGAAAATATGGAAAAGCATGGACAATTTGTGGAAGTAGAGCATACAGGTGGATATCAGTACACTATATATGTGGTCCAAGAGGTGAGATATGGATTTCAACCCTGACAAATGCATTGTGCTCCATCTGGGAACTGACACAGTGAACATACTATTTAGGAACACAGCCCTGAAATAAGTTAAGGAATAAATAGATCTGGGGATCGTAGTACATCAAAACTTACACTTTCATTCAAAGGCTCTACTTCTACCACTAACGATCTAAAATAATGGGTGCATAAAAATAAATTTTATAAGTATGAACAGTAATGTATTAATGCCACTGTACAAATGTTTGGTCAGACACCACCTCGATTACTGCTCCTAGTTTTGGTCTCCCTCTAACAATGCATTAAATTAAGAGTGGAGAGGGTGCAGAGGGTTTAGTAAATCTGTATATGGCCTAAAGAATCTCCCTTAAAAGGAAAGGTTGGCCAAATTAGGACTACACAATCTGGAAAGAAGATGTCAGAGGGTGATCTAATTCTTGCATACAACAGTATTAAAACACAGAATTAATATTGGATAGGGGACTAGAATTCAGGGGGTCACCTTTCAACTCTGATAGCCAGACCAAACAGCTTCAGGGTAAATTGTTTAAAACTGAAAGAATGGGACATTTTTACACAATGAGTCATACCATATTGGAACATCTTACCTCAACATATTGTTGATTCCTTAACCTGGACTCTTTTAAATCAAACCTTGATCTTATCATGAACAGCTGGAAACAAATGTGGACAACCACTGACTAGTGGATGGGTGGATTAGATGTACCTATGGTGCCCTTCTACTCCTGAACTACCAAAGTACCAAAGTTAACATCTGTCAGAATTTACCCAGTGCTGATCCTCATTCATTCATTCATTCATTCATTCATTCATTTTTTATACTTGTAAGCCAATGAGCATAAATGTGCCTTTTCATCAGAGATACGTTTATCAAACAATCATAAAACTCAGATTAATTACATAAAATATAAGTTAATTACACATACAAATGCAGACAAAATCAATACATTTAATCACTATCAAAGCAATGGCACATAGTTTTTAGACACAAATAATCATTAACTAGTCCTTTAAAATTGGCATAGGGTTACGCCCTAATCTCACCTGGGAGGGAGTTATAATACAATGGGGCTTATAAGAAAAAGATCTCTGACTATAACATTTTTAAAGCAGGGGATGATATATTGTCTAAAAGGGGCTGATCTAATATCATGAAAATAATAATTAGTCTTAAATAAGGCTGAAATCATTTCAGGGAGTAGACTCAAGGAGTTTTATTCATTAACATACTTACATTTAATGTAAACCTGTCATCCAATAACAGGCAACTGGCAACAGAGTATAAATCACAATGATGGGTATATCTTGGTAAATTAGTAATAAATATGCATATTCTTTTATAGGCTACTCTCAACTTTGAAAAAAACAGTATCATTGGCTGCATACTAGACAATGAGTCCATAGTCTACCATAGAGAAAGGAAATTATTAGCTAAAAGTTTTCTGAATTCTGGGGTCAGACAATTCCTAACTCTAAAAAGAGTGCCCAGCCTCTGGTGGACCTTTTAATCATTTTTTCAATGTGATATTCAAAAGTCAAGGCTTCATTAATGTTTATACCAAAGTACTTGAAACTGTTCATTCTTTTGGGTAAGTTACCATTAAGATCACATATAACTTTCTCTATGGGCATGGCCGTCCTTGGACCTGAAAATATCATATCGTAATTTTTTTTTATATTGATAACCATCTTTTTGTCTAGTAACCATGCCTGTAAAGAATTAAAGTCAAACTGAGCTTGTTCAATTGCTTTATTTACATCCAAGTTGATGTTCACTATAGCTGCATCACCCACATACAGTATTATTTCTGAATACCTGCAGGTTATTGGCATGGAACTTAGAAACAATGTAAACTAAAGGGGACCCAAAATGGATCCCTGCGGTACTCCACAATGTATTGGTAATGGGTCAGAGGAGTATCCTGATACAGAAATCTCTAGGTATCTTTCTTTAAGTTGACCTGAAAACCATTTGATGGTATTGACTGAAAACTAACACTCAATGTTTCTAACAACAAATGATGGTCCACCAAATTGAAAGCCTTGGCAAAGTTGACAAAAATCCCAGCAAAATAGCCCTTGTCAATGGCACCTTGCAAGCTGCTTGTTAACCTCACCAAGGCTGTTGCAGTCACTTACGCTAGGTCCTAAAACCATGCCAAGTCTCAGAAATTATTTTATAATACTCCAAAAAGGCTGTAACCTGCTCAAAAATTATTTGCTCAAGTATTTTGGAAAGAGAGGACAGTAGGGAGATACGTCTGAAATTAGCAACTTCATCTGAATTGCCACTGTTAAAATAGGTCTAATTATAGCCAGTTTCTATTTTTCAGGAAATACCATACCTATGGAAATGATTGAAAAGTATGGAAATTGGTTTGGCTAGTTCTGAAATAGTCAATTTAAGCATTTTGAAATCAAGCCAATCTGAACCAAGACTGGGCATGGGATTATACATATTAATATATCTCTGAATAGTACTAGGGAAGATTACATGAAAATAAAATTTAGGGTTATTAGTCTCCACTAAACTCTTATTTCCAGGAGGGGCATATTTAGGATGACTCAGGCCTAAACCTATCTAGATTTCCAAAATGTTTGTTGAACATCTCAGAGATTTGTTTGGGGTAATTTATAACATCCTGTTATTTCCTTAAGATTTCTGCTTTGCTCTCTTTTCCAAAAGGAGTTGAGGGTAGCTCATATATTGTTGGATTTGCTACAATTTTTGCCTTTTAATTTCTGATTTGCATTTATTTCATCAACATTTAAAATCCACCAGAGATTGAGGCTCTCTATTGTCCCTATAAGTTTCCCATGACCTATCTCTCTTTTCAATAATTTGAGTAAATCATAGGTGACCCACTCCTTTTGGGGGATCATATTCTCATTTTTTCTTGGGGATATAGTTGTCACAGATGGTACTGAACAGAGTACAGAACCATTCTAAGGAAACACCTAAATCTGATATTGATTCAAGAAACAACCAATCAGTTTCTCTCAGATATTGTTTTAATCGATCAGTCTTGGAAGTATCCGGCTTTAACAAAAATGTAGGCGGGTCCTAACCTCCTTTTAACTGTCCTGGGGAATGGTCACGCAATACATCGGGAGTACCCCCAAACTGATCTGTTCCATTTCCTATAAAGGCAACAGGGTGGAATAGGAGTCAGAATCAGAATTCTGACTTCACCTCTGAATATCAATTGGTATTCTCAAATCCCTCATCCGGCACACAGTAGGGAAAACAAACTGGATCCTGCCTGTGCCCTTTCTTTCTCCACACTGTATCACAGTCCCTGCCTGTGTCCAGCCTTACATGACTGGTGCAGTGGAGAGAGAGAGCAAACCCTGAGATCCCTCCATCTTGCTGTGTGATGTTGCCTGCCTGGTCAATTGTACCAGTGCTCCGCTGTCCATCCCAATCCTCTGTTGTTGTTGGGTCCCTCCACTCATTCATGCAGTTATGAGAGATAACTTGATATCCAGGTAATCCACAGAGCAGAGACTGACCCCTCCAACCTGCTACCTTGCCTACTTGCTCCAGTCCAGTTCCAAACCCCACTAGTAACTAGTCTCTTATTCTCCTCTCAGTCTCTAGCAAAGAGAAAACAATACAAATCAAACTGAAGCCCTGTCCTACCATAATGGTTGTTTTCTAAGACCCATGACTGAGTATGTATGATAAGTTGACCGACCTAAGGAACTGGCATACCATAACAAAATCCTGGGATTTTCAGCTACTCCACACTCACTTGAGAGAGAAATAAGACCTCTTTTACCCTGAGTTTTGTGCTAGTATGTCAGCTTCCCTTTATGAAGGGTCATATACCCCTACAACCTCCCTCTCCTCAGTGCCCACCCTTCACCAGACTCCCTTTCTCCCTCATCCCTTGCCATCTCATGCCTCCTCCATCTCCCTCTGACTATCCCGGCTACTACCCTTCTCCCCTCTATTCTCCATCTCGCTTTCCTATTTCCTGCTCCCCCTGACTTTTAACTCACAGTTAAATAACTCTTTTGAATGGTTATTTATTATTTTGCATTTTGTTTGTAACATACATACCATAACAAATTTTATATCTTTAATTTACTATGACTGCTTGACAATGCCAAATTTTTGCATTGTTTTGGTTCGATTCTAACATAGAAACATAAAATATAGAAGTTGACAGCAGATAAGGACTGCAAGACCCATCTAGTCTGCCCATTTCTTTTTCTACCTTATGAATTTGCTATAGGCCTTTACCCTGCCAATGGCCTGTTTATTCATACTGATCTGTATTGCTCCCTTATGCCTATCTCATGCCTGTTTGATGCCCTGCACTGTATTCATATCCTCCACTTCCTGAGGTTGGCCGTTCCAGGCATCCACCACCTTTCTGTGAAAAGAACTTCCCTCATTACTCTTTAATCGGCCCCCTCTAATCTCATGCTGTGTCCTCTTGTCCTGCTATTTTTCTTATATTGAAACATGTTAGACTCTTTCACCTTGTTAATGCCCTTAAGGTATTTGAATGTTTCAATCATGTCACCCCTCTCCTCCTTTGCTCTAGGGTATACACATTGAGCTCCATTAATCTGTCCTCATATGTTTTTGTTGCAGTTCCCTCACCATTTTTGGTTGCTCTTCTCTGGACTGCCTCCATTTTGTTAATATCCTTATGAAGGTGTGGCCGCCAGTACTGCATGCAGTACTCAGATGAGGCCTAACCAGTGTCTTGTAAAGAGGGATCATTACCTCCCTCTTACAACTTGTGATACCTCTACGAATACACCCCAACATCCCCTAGCCTTACCTACTACATTAGTGGTCTGCTTGGATGATTTCAGGACATCTGTGATGAGGATGCCCAAATCTCTTTCTTCTCTTGTGACTGCCGGCAACTTCCTCCTGACCTATAGGTGGCTTCAGGGTTTCTCTTCCCTATGTGCATGATCTTGCACTTCTTTGTGTTAATCCCCAGTTGCCACTCTTCAGACCATTTTGCCAGTTTTCCAGATTGCTTCTCATTCTGCCTACCCCATCTGGATCATCTACTCTGTTGCATATCTTGGTGTCATCTGCAAACAGACAAATCTTACCTTCCAGTCCATCTGCAATGTCAGTGATGAAGATATTGAAGAGGACTGGCCGAGGACTGATCCTGAGGTACCCCACTTGTGACTTGCATCTCTTCTGACTGAACACCATTTACCACCACTCTCTGTTTTCTGCCTGTCAACTAGTTTGCCACCCAATTGACCAAGTTCATGACCCACCCTGAGCCTACCCAGCTTGTTAATCAATCTTCTTTTGGAACAGCTTTGAAAGATTTGCAGAAGTCAAGGCAGGCGACATCAACTGTTCCCCTTAGTCCACCACTCTGGTTACCCAGTCAAAGAAATCTATGAGATTAGTTTGACAGGACTTTCCTGTTGTAAACCCATTCTGTCTTGGACCCTGTGCTGCTATGGATTCCAGGTGTTGCACTCTCCTTTCCTTAAGGAGTGCCTCCATAATCTTGCCCACTACTGAGGTAAGACTGACTGGTCTGTAGTACCCTGCTTCCTCCCTGCTACCACTCTTGTGGAGTGGGATCACATGAGCCCTTCTCCAGTTTTCTGGGACCTCACCTGTGCTCAGAAACTCATTAAACAGTTCTGCAAATGGCTCTGCTAGTTTCACCCTTAGCTCCTTTAGTACGTTGGGATGTATGCCATCAGGTCCTATTGCCTTGTCCATCCTGAGCTAATCAAGTTCTTGTAGGACCCTTTCTTTTGTGAAGGGACTAGTGACACCTCCTCCCTCCCTCCTGTGTCCATGCTGCTGAGCTGTGGACCCTGCCCCAAATTATCCTCAGTAAATACTGAGCAGAAGTATCTATTTAGGATAGATGCCTTTCCATGGTCCTCCTCCTCACAATCTCCCTATCCCCTTTGATCTTAGCAATACCCCTCTGGACTTTCTCCTTTCACTAATGTATCTATAGAAAGTCTTGTCACCTTCTTTTACTGTTAGGCTAGTGTTTCCTCATTTGGTCCTTTGCCTGACTTACTGCCTTCCCTGCTTCTCTTAGAGAAGTTTGGTATGCCTCCCTATCTTTGTTCTGCTGCGTTTCCTTATATTTCCTGAAGGCCAGCCTTTTGGCTATGACCTTTTCTACTACTTTTCTGAGAACCAAAGTGGTTTCCTTCTTCTTTTCACTTCCTTTTCTCTCTAACACAATGGGATGTTGCTTCAAGTATTGCATCCTTAATGCTTGTCCACTTTGCCTGTACCCCCTCACCTGTATTTCTTCTTGCCAGGGCTAGCTTACCTCTTTTGGCCATCTTATCAAAGTCAGCTCCTCTGAAGTCTCATATTTTTGCCTTGAGTGGGATGATTTAGTTCTAGTGGCCAAATTGAACCATACCATGTGATGGTCACTGACCCCCAGGTCACCTTCCACCTGGAGATCTGTGATCCTTTCCATGTTGGTCAGTACTAGATCTAGGATAGCCCTGTCTCTTGTAGGTTTTGTACCAGTTGTTTGAGGCCCTCCCTGCAGGAATCCACTATGTGTCAAGTTCTGGCAGATGTATCTGGCATGTTGAAGTCTCCCATTATCGGAACCTCCCTTTTAGCTGTCATTCTGTGTACCCTCTGTTTATTTTGTCACTCTCTTTCCCGGATCACACTGGGAAAGGAGCCTTGAGTCAGCGTGCTTTTCCAGGTTACCAAAAGTTAAAATTAATAAAATAATTACATATGGGTCTCTGGAGGACTGTGATGGCAGGACAGGGCTTTGGTTTTTTTCTTTTTTTGTTGTGCCTGAAGAAACAGAAAGAGGAAACTGGAATTTTTACTAAAGGGCTTGGTAATGGACAGGGAAAGCAGGGAGATGGTAGGTTGGGGGTAGCTTCTGTATGAAGTACCAAAATCAAGTAACCACACACAGGCCCAGATCACACATGGAATTGAGGGACCTATAATAGGGTATTGGTATGGACAGCACTGGAGAGACCAAAGAGATGACACATCATACAGCCAGACAGGGTACCCGTGGCATGTCCACTATGTCTAAAGCAACAGGAAGGACATGGGAAAGTGAGTGATACAATGGTGGGGAAGGGGTGGTCTGCAGGGTCCTATTTAGATTTCTCTCTTATGCACTGGGTGGGGTGGAGGGGTTCATCAGCAGATAATACTGCATGCAGAATTGGAATCTAATTTTAATTCCACATCCAGTTTTAACCATTTTTTCTGATTTCAGATTTTCAGGCTTCAATACCAAAATTCTGAATTCATAAATCATTTCAGAATCTGATTAATCAGTTTTCTGTGATGGTTTCGAAAAACCCTACTCAACAGCATGGAAGGTGTTGCAAGTATGGTGAGAGACCTGAGTAAGTCAAGCAGTGGTTGGAGATCTGGCAGATGAAGTTCAGTGCCAAAGAATGCAAAGTTTTGTATTTCAGCAAAATCAAGCCATGATCCATGTATTGGCATGAGAGTTTCAGAATAGTTCAGAGGTCAGAGGAAAGAGACCTAGGGTGATCATTGTAGATAGCTTAAACCTCAAGGCAAAAGTGCATAATACTTATAGTAAGGCTAACATAATGGTAGGATGCATAGGGAGAGAGTTCTATAGCAGGATAAAGATGGTAATCCTGTCTTTGTACAGATCACTGATGTGACCACACTTAGAGCACTGTGCACAGTTCTGGAACACACATTTGAAGAAGGACAGAATAAGCTCAAGTCAGTGCAATGTAGACTCACTATGATGATTCAATGGCAGCAGGGGAAATTCTACAATGAGTATTTTCATAGCCTAAATGTTTACTATTGGAGACTAGGCAGAAGCAGCGTGACATGAGAAAAAGGTAGAAACATAGAATTTGATGGCAGATAAAGACCGCTTGGACCACGTAGTCTGCCTATTTCCTACCTAATGCATAGGCTGCAGATCCTAGTTAACCAACAGCCTACTTCCTCCTACCCCCACTAGAATTGCCTTATGTCTGTCCCATGCATTCTTGAATTCCTCCACTGTTTTGAGTCCACTACCACCTCAGGAAGGCTGTTCCATGTATCTACAACCCTCTCAGTGAAAAAATACTTCCTCACATTACCTTTGATCCTTCCCCACTCTATCTTCAAATTGTGCCCCTTGTTCTTGTACATCTCTTTTCTGAAAGATGCTATCATCTTGGACACTGTTGATTCCCTTGATGTACTTGAAAGTTTCTATCATGTCCCCTCTCCCTCCTCTCCTCAGTGTATACATATTAAGCTTCTTTAATCTCTCTTCAGTATGTCTTCTGGTGCAGACCCTGCACCATTTTAATTGCCTCTTCTGGACAGCCTCCATCCTGTCTATGTCTTTATGGAGATGGGGTCTCCAGAACTGGACGTAGAACTCCAGATGGGGTCTCACCAAGTGTTGTACAAAGGGATAACAGCTTCCTGTTTTCTACTGGTGATGGCTCTCCCTATGCATCCCAGTATCCCACCAACTCTTCTTATTGCCTTCTCCATTGCTTGCCCACCTTAAGGTCATCTGATATGGCTACCCTCAGGTCCCTTTCCATTTCTGTAGTTGTTATTATTTCATCCCCCACTGTGTACTCTTCCCTGGATTTTTGTTTCCCAGGTGCAGTACTTTGCACTTCTTTGCATTGAATCTAAGCTGCGATATATTTAACCATTCCTCCAACTTTGCCAAGTCCCTTTGCATCCTCTCCACCACACCTTCTGTATCAACCCTGTTGTAGATCTTTGTGTCATCTGCAAAGAGACATACTTTTCCTTCAGTCCCTCTGCAATGTCATGTATAAAGACATTAAAGAGGACCGGTCCAATACTGAACCCTGTGGTACCCATCTAGTAATCCCATTTCTTCAGAGTAAACTCTGTTTACTATTACCCACTGTATCATGTTGTCCAGCAATTTTAACCCAGGCTACCACCTTGGGACCCACTCCAAAGTTTGCTAACTTGTGTATTAATCTTTTGTGTGGGACTGTGTCAAATACCTTGCTAAAGTGTAGGTAGGCCATGTCCACTGCCCCTCCCTGGTCTACCACATTGGTCACACAGTCAAAGAAATCTATTAAATTCATCTGACATGACCTTCCCGCTGTGAATCCATGCTGCCTTGGGTTCTGTGTCCCACTGGCCTCTAGTAACTCAACAATTCTTTCCTTCAGAAGTGATTCCATCATTTTCCATACCACTGAGGTCAAACTAACAGGTCTGTAGTTTCCTGCCTGTCTTGTTCTCACTTTTGTGAAGAGGAATCACGTCTGCCCTCCTCCAGTTCTCGGTACTACACCATCCTCCATGATTTGTTAAAAGGGAAGTCAGTGGTGTCACTAATTCTACCCTTACTTCTTTAGAATTATTGGGTGAATCCATCAGGACCCATTGCTTTGTCCATCTTCAATTTGAAGAGTTCTTTCTGGACCCTTTCTTTTGTGAATGGACTGGTATCGACCTCCCTATCCTGAGTGCTTCTATTCTTTGATTTAGGTACCTCCCTCCTCTTCCTTTTGGAATATTGAGCAGAAGTATTCATTCAGTATCCCTGCTTTTTCACTGTCATCCTCTGCCCACCCTCCCATCCCTTTTCTAAGCCTCCCTATCCCTATCCCTTCCTTCATCTTTCTTCACTTCCTAATGTACCTATAAAGGTCGTATCCCGTTCTTAACTGAGTTGGCTATCTTTTCCTCAGTTTGGGCTTTTGCTATTCTGAATGCCTTCCCACTTCCTTCTGCTTAACTGGTACAGTTCTCTGTCCTGCTTCTTCTGTATTTCCTTATACTTCCTGAATGCTACCTTTTCTCCTTAACCTTCCCGTAACCCTCTTTTGAGAACCATAGTGTTTTTTTCCTTCATTTTGCTTTGTTGATTTGCTTTACACAAAGGCTTGTTGCCTCTGTAATGGCTGTTTTGATTTTCCCCATTGTTCTCCACCCCTCCTTCTTGCCAATTTGCTAAGCGCTTTTTGAGGCACTCTCATTTCCCCAAAGTCAGCCCTCCTAAGTCCAACACTTTTGCTTTTGTATGGCTCAACTCTATGGCTGTGTTTATTGTGAACCACACTGTTTTGTGGTCACTTGTTCCCAGATGGCTACCCACTTCTAGATCTGAGATTCTTTCTCCATCCCCATTTGACAGTACCAGGTCTAAGATTGCTCCTCCCTATTGGGTTCACCACTAGCTGTCTGATACATGCCCCTGCAGGACATCAAGAATAAATCTGCTTTTGATGTGGCTGGAGCCAGGGTGCTCCAGCTAACATATGGCATGTTCAGGTCCCCATCAACAATAACTCTCCTTTTTCTGCCATTCTAAGGATGCCTTCTATCATTTCCTTGTCCTTGTGTTTAAAGTTTCTGTGAGGACTAAAAGTTGATAACAACTTTTCAAGCACTGTTTGGGGTATACCATGAGTGGTATGGGTATAAGTGAATGGGAGCCAGGATCCAGGATGATCTGAGGAAGTATTTGTTCATGGAGAAGGTGGAACATAAGTGGAACAGTTTACTTAGGAACTAGTGGAGTTGGAGACTGTGGATGGGGTTAAAATGACTTGGGACAGAATGTGGGACTGGCAAGATATTATGGGAATGGTGGGAAGGAAGTTGAGCTACCACAAGAAAGCTTTTCAGTGCACATGCAGAGTTAAGCTAATGAAGACAAGTTAGGTAGCAACAGAGCAGATATGATGGACTCTGATCTTTTTTTCCAACTTATATATTCAAGATAAAACAACACAATGGGCTAGATTTTCAAGGGTGGTGCAGGGTTTCCAGCCAGCCCTGCACCACAACATTTTGATGTGTCCACTAAGCCAATTCCATTTGCAGCAACTGTGCCTACTTTTCTAAGGTCAGATGCAGTTGTGACAGTTTTCCTCATTTATTGCAGCTTCTGCCACATCTCTGTGCAAGCATCATGAAAAAATTCCCCAATATTGACTCAAGCAGTGGTCCAACTTGTGCCATTTGCTGCATGAAATTAAAAATCATGTTAGATAGCTGCAAGCTCAGTGCACCTTATCTTTGGTGCACCCAGGCTTGATGACAGTCTATCGTGTTTGAAAATCTGTCCAATACAGTATTTTCAGGTCAGACTTCACAGTATGATACAGGAACCAACCAATGGTATAGTATAACATGAGTCTTTTTTGTTTAAACTTTGTTTTCACTTTGCAGAATACATTGATATCATTGTATTAATTACATCTAGTTTCAAGATATCATTAACATAACAGCAGGGAATTTCATTATTGAAAATAAAAGAATCTCACCGTTGTCAGATTTATTAATACTTAAGATTTCGTAGTAAGAACCCAGGTAGGTAAACACATATTCTTTCAGATTGCAGGAAGATGACTATATTATGTATATCTGAAATGGATCCAGGAGAATAGAGCACAACATGTACCTTAATAGGAATATAAGAATCGTGTCAGCAAATGAGGACCACATGATCCATCTAGTCTGCTCATGTTTGTGCCCACCTCCCTATTTAGACTGCACCATGATGTGTCCACAATGTCTGTCCCTGCAAGTTTAAACTCACATACTGTCTTGGATTCCACTACCTCCTGAGGTAGACTGTTCCATGGGTCTATGACCCTTTCTGTAAGAAGTACTTCCTGAGGTTGCTTTTGAACCTGCCCCTACCAGATGCAAGTTGTGCCCCTTGTAAGTGCATCCCTGTTTGCTGGAAGAGGTTTCCTGTTTGTGTTGTGTTGATTCCCTTAACATACTTAAAGTTTTGATCATGTCTCCTCAGTTTCTTCTCTGTTCAATGGTGTACAGATTTAGTTCTGAGTCTTGCCTCATATGGCTCACGATGCAGTCCCTACACTATCTTTGTAGCCTTCTCTGTACCGTCTTCAGGCTGTCTGTGTCTTTTTAATGTGGGGCCTCCAGAACTGACAACAGTAATCTAAATGTGGTCTCACTAAGGACCTCTAGAGAGGAATGATAACCTCGCTCTTTCTACTTGTAATTTCCCATTCCCTACCAATGCAGCCAAGGATGCCACTCACTCTCTGTGCTGCTTTTCACACTGTTTTCCAACCTATAAGTCATCAGTGATAACTACTCTGAGGTCTCTTTCTGTCTTTGTCTCCTCTAACTGATGCCTCTGAGTGTATACTTTATCCCTGGGTTTCTTTTTCCATATGCATAACCTTGCACTTCTTGGCATTAAACTTCAACTGCCAATCCCTGGACCTTTCCTCAAGTTTTTCAGGTCTGCTTCCATACCTTCGCTCCTCCTGCATGTACTCTGTTGCAGAGTTTTGTGTAATCTGAAAACAGGCAAACCTTCCCCTTCAAATTGTTTGCAATATCCCCAATAAATGTGTTAAAGAGGATAGATCCCAACACAAATCCCTGTGGAACACTATTGGCCACTTTGCCTTCCCTTGATAATGATCATTTGACAAGCACTCTCTGCAGCCTATCTTGCAGCTAGTTGGTGATCTAGTTCACTATCTTATGACTGACTCCTGTGTGCTCTAATTTGTTAGCAAGCCTTCTATGGAGGCCCTGCCATCTTCCTCACCCTACCCCAAATATAAGAAAAGTGTGAAGGTTTGCCGATGCTATCAGTATACTGCATCCAACCCAGTGCTTTGATCAGGGGAGCACAAGTTGTTGAATGTTTCATTACCTGCATGGCATTTAATTGAGCTCTCTCTAACCTGAGGCATTTCAGTAGATTACTCACCCAATACTACTTCCCTAGTACTGAGCAACTATCTTTCCTGCATTTACCAGTACAAAGATCCAAACAGCCTGCCTAGCTTCACCATTCATTCCACCCTCAGCCCCCAAAAGAGTACCAAAGGAGAGCTAGGCAACACTGAGCCCAGGACTGCATCCATACTTTTGTGACCCCTGTGCCAAAATGACCTGATCATAGGGCACTCCAGGACCATATGTATCTAGGAACCTTCTGTTACCCTGCACTTTCAGCAGATGGAACTAAGTAAATGCTTCAGTTTACCTAATTTGGGGCAAGAAATGGGCTCTATATAGATAGCTGAACTGTATTTGACAAAGCACGTTTGACCTAACACATGAGTTTGCATTCTAGACTGCCATATTCCAGTTCTCACTAGTATCATTGATGACAGATCCTCACCAAGGCCTCTTAGTAGTCCACAGATTTAAGAGGGTGACACCTTTAATTAATTTAAAATGAGCTGCTAGTGGTTTGACACAGGGTAGAAGAGATAGGTGTATGTTCTCCAATGTGGATATCGTCTGGGGTTAGGTCCCTCTCAGTATAATGCCTGAGCAGCCCCTAACACAGATGTATACAAAGCAGGAATTCTGCTGGATGTAAAATTGATTTTTAAGTTTTATAAAGGAGGAGGTCACATCAAAAGAGGTCACCAACCTTGACTATGTCCATCATTTCCTAATGCAGTAGGCCTTGGTGAACAAACACTTTGAAGCCATTCTGCCTTTTAAATGCATATACCAGTTGGGCCTCAGGAAACACAGCTGGGATGAATAATATACCCATGCACCTTACTTCAGACCTCATACTGTATGTAGCCTTTGTGAATGGGTGATGCAGTTTAAGCAGATCCCTACGTACCAAGGACAGGCTGAGCAGACTTCCCATGATGTCCTCAGTACTTAGAGAGGCTTCCTTCAGTTGTAACCATGAAGCCTTCAGCCTACAGTACTTCGGTCTTCCATAAGTGGGACAATTGTGCTGCCCAATAGTTACGTTCAGTATAGTGAAGGTCCAGTCCACCATCTTTATTTGAAACTTGTAATGTAGGTCCTAATTTGTTCTGGCTTGTCCTCCAAATAAATTATGGAATAGGCTGTTAACTTTCTTGAAAACATGATAGAATTTTTATAGGCAGGGCTTGGAGCCGATACAAGACCTTTGGGAAGGTGTGCATTTTAAGTGAGTTTACTTACCCTGTCAGGGTCAGTGGCAGCTTTGCCCATTGTCATGAGAACATCTCCTTTAACTGTTTTCCTGCTTACTGTCATTCTTTGCACTCTAAAAGCTTTATCTCTTAAAATCTGTTGCACAACAATATTATTTTGCTTCTCGTTTCCGCGCTAACCATTACTACATTCTTGCTGTCCTTTGAATATAGCAGGTTGGCCACCCGCTGTTAATACATTTTCACTTCCCTTTTCTGTCAATGAGAGTATTATTCCACATGTTTCCTGCACTCACTGAGAGGTCTATGGACCCATTACTGGACTGGTCATATAATAAAAGCACTTCCTAGTGAGACAGTAAGATCATGAAATACAAATTACCAGCCCTAAGTAACTTGCCATGCATGTTAATGTGGATTAAAACTCCTTAGTTAGGTGCAGTAAGCATGTTATTTGTATGAGCTTGTAAATGCCCAACTCTAGGCATAGAAACTGCCCGTAATCCTCCTGACAGGTCAACGCTGAAAATGCATAAAAACGTCTCTAATTTAAACATGGATAGTGTCTTTTATACAAAGGCGTGCAAGTTTAATTTTTTTCGTTTAAGCCCTGTTGATAATCACTGTAACCATGGTATTAAGTGGTGTGTTTGTGCTGTGTTCAGTTTAGCCATTGGTCCTGCAGCTTAGCTAGTAAATGCTGCATGCTTAACACTATCCAGGAATTATGCAAGCTTGCACAAATGATAAAACAGTAGCTACCCTGAAACAGACATAAAGAAAGGTGTTATTACCAGTAAAAAGTTAGCAGACGTAGTGGTTGGTATTTCTGTACAGACATTGCAGAGACCGAACATTGCATAGCCGGTTCAGCATTTGCCTCATTTTCTTTCAGGAGACCTCCACACACTGTGCACTTAGGAGCCTGCTGGCCATTTGTGTTCTTCTTTTATTCAGCTGGACAGTGTGGAGACATCCCTGAAAAATGAAAAGAAGTTATGAAGAGTTGTTCTGTTGTATTCTTTATACCTGCACTACCATAGCCCTCCTATATCACCAATGTTTGAAAATAAACTGATAATGTATTGTTTTAATAGAATTTGAAGGAAATGTTAAATAAATGTGGGAGGGACTGGATCACATGTTTTGGGATCCCAATAAAGCTGAGATGCAGCATTAGGTAGTCATTGTGTGCTGGACAGTGGTACCTTCCACATGGTCTAGTGTTCTCTCCAGCTCCTTTTCTGGAGTGACTAGAACCGTTATCAAGGCTGATTATTTTTTGTTTACCTTTGGCATTTATATTGTTGCTATGAAGTCTGATTTATTTCATTTGTTTGCATTTTTATTTTGTTATCTGTAAATAAATCATGGTGGTCTGCCTTATATTAGGATCCTACAAAATTGTCTGTGTCCATCAATCCCCACGTCCTATCACAAATGGTGTCAGAAGTGAGATTGTGAAGTTGTCTTGGCATCTTTACCAAGAAACAGCACATGATGGAGGAACTGAAGGTGGACCCGCAACAAGACCCAAAGGTGTGTTAACAAGGACTATGTATGACATTAAGGGTGAGCCTCTGCTAGCTGGACTAGATGAGAGAAAAGAGAAAGGCTCAAGGTGGAGAAAAGGCAGAGGATACAGAAGAAGAAACAGAAGATGTGATGCAGGGGCACTGCTGGAGCCTCAGTTGAAGCAGACCCTTCTGAGGAAACACATGAATAACTAAGGTGGTTATGTTGATGGAATTTGGTATTGACAAAGAAAGAGAATGGAAAGAGGAATGAGCGAAGATGGGCTAAGACCTTACATGCTATTCAAACAATGAGTGTGCCTGTAATCCTGCTAATCCTATGGATAACCCCAAAGACATTAAATTGACAAAATCGGGGACAACGACAATATTGAATCATACATGACCACTTTTGAATGTGTAGCTGGTGCTTGTGGGTGGCCTAGAGAGCAATGGGTGATCTGGCTTGCCCCTATCTGACTGGGAAAGCACAACTAGTGTATGGCAATATGGACAGTGGACAAGCTGAGGACTATGATGCAGTCAAACAAGAAATACTTCAGAGGTATGATATATGTATTGAAACATGTAGATAATGGTTCAAGTCATACCAGTTTCATGCTAAAGATACACCCAGAGAAGCATATGTCCGCCTGAAACATCTAGGCCACAAATGGTTACAACCAGGAGTGAAAACAATAGAACAAGTCATGGAAGCAGTTATCTTGGAACAGTTCATATGAGTTCTACCTCAGGACATACAACTGTAGGTGAAAGAGCATCATCCAGACACAGAAGAATAAGCCATATCCTTAGCTAAGGACTATCTAATGTCCCATCCATACCGTCCAGAAGCAGCATGTTGGAACAAGTGGTTCCTCACCCATGGTAAGAACCACTCATATTTCAAGTAAGATGACTTCTAATGTTACTGTTGGGGAACATAAGAACAGTTCAACAGAAAGGTCATTTAATCCTTATATTATATGTCACAGCTGTCAAGGGAAAGGCCATATAGCCGTTTTTGTCCCAAACGAAAGACAGATAGCGTACACTTAGCTTTGGCTAATATGGGGCAGTACACTATTCCTGTGACTATTGGAGATGTAACAATGACTGGTTTAATAGACTCAGACAGTAGACAAACATTGGTAAGAGCAGATTTGGTGGCCCATGATCAGTTAGAGAAGAATTACACAGGGTAGTTTGCATCCATGTGGACATTCACCGTTACCTTGTGACATCAGTAAAGTTACAGACACCGCACACCAGCAGAAAAGTTTAAGTCGACCTGGTTCCCATTTACCAGTTCCAGTAGTTTTGTGACAGGATCATCCTGATTTTACTACTGTCATCACTACCAGGTCTTTAACAGCAGTCACTACTACAGCCCAGAGTGCCAAGGAGAAACAAGCATTCCCATTTATTTATGATGACAAACTTTTGAACTGCCTGGTAAAACAAGGAAATCTAGAAAACCAAACGAGAAGATAGACATCGTTGGCTAAAGACCAAGTAAACTTTAAGATAATAGACTCTAAACCTCTGAATGACATTTTATGTTCATTTTAAAAAGATCAAATTGCAGATGTGTCATTAAAGCTATTTTTTTTTTACAGGCTAATCAAGTGAAGGATGACACTGAGAGTTATCCTAGATACATGGTAAAGGATGATCTTGTGTATAGATTGTGTAAGACCCAAAACTGAAGAATTACAGTAGTAAAACAGTTATTGGTACCTGAACAACACAGGGTGGGGTTATTGCAGATAGCCCACAATATTCCTTTATCAGGTCATCCAGGCAGAGACCAGACTCTGCATAAACTTCTGACCTGGTTTTACTGGCCTGGAATACATAGGCAGGTGGAGGAATATTGCCAAAGCTGTCCTGAATGTCAAAGGACTGCAAAAATTGGACAAAAGGATAAAGTACCCCACAGCCTTTACTCCTTATATCCACACCCTTCAAAAGAATAGCAATTGATATTGTAGGCTTATTACAAAAAGCAAAAGGGAATAGATTCATATTGGTTATATGTGACTTCTTACCAAGTATCCTGAAGCCATACCTCTCTGTACTGTAACTGCTAAGAAAATAGCAGAGGAGTTGCTGAAAGTTTTCAGTGGGACAGGCATTCCTAAGAACATATTAACAGATAGGTAGTATCTCATTCCCAGTTGTTGAAATATTTATACAAGGGCCTCAATATCCAGACTATATACACATCCCCATATCATCCACAGACCGATGGGCTTGGGGAGAGGTTCAATAAGACTCTAAAATGCATGTTGCATAAATATGTTCAGGATGAAGGTTATAAATGGGATGTCCATCTGCACCTTTTGATGTTTGCCTCACCGTGAGGTACCATAAGGCCTCTATGGATTTCTCCCTTTGAACTACTATATGGTAGAAAACCTAGTGGACCTTTGGACATTGTTAAAGAACAATGGGAGGAGGGTAGGAGATTAAATCAACACCAACCCTTGAGTATGTATTAAAAATATAGGCAAGGTTGGTTAACTTTGTACAGATAGCATACAAACTAGGGCACAACAGCAGCTAAAACAAAAGAACTGTATGACCAAGGTGTAGGTCAGAAAGAGTTTGGTGCAGGTGATAGCGTTCTTCTTCTATTACCTTCATCTGACAACAAACTAATGATGAAGTGGTAAGGTCCTTACACTATAAAACAACAGACTGATCCTGTGAATTATGAAGTAGAATTATCAGATAGAAGATTCAGGAGAAAAATCTATCATGTGAATTTGTTAAAGAAATGGTTTGAAAGGACTCCTATAGCGTGCTTTTTTTTATTTAGTTGTTTAACCAGGAGTAGCACACTAAGCTGAAAGCTTTTACAGGAGTGACCTGGAAGCACAGGGAAGTTAAGTGACTTGCTCAGCATCACACAGTATGCAGGTGGAAGCTGTGGGATTCAAACCCAGGTCTAGTCTGCTGGATGTCACCAGATTTGCAGCTCAGAGCCTTAAACCACTACGCTATACTGCCTCCCTGTTTATCCTGAACAACCAGAGAGTGAGCTAGACGTTGCTTATAGGAGATTGGGAGGAACAGAGGATCAACCCGAACAAAAATTAACCCCAAACTGTCCTCTCAGCAGAGAAAAGACCTAATGCAACTTCTAGAACAATATCAGAACACGTTCACCACCTTACCTGGTAAGACGGATAGAATACAACATCATATAGAAGCAACACAATCTAACCTAATTAAGCAGAAGCCTTATTGTCTTTCAGAGAAAGTGAGGAAAGATGTTATTCAGGAGATTAATAAAAATGCAAACACTGGTATATAGAACCTTCAACAAGCGAGGGGCATTTCCTATGGTTGTAGTGAATAAGAAAGAAGGAGGTATAAGGATTTGCCTGGACTTCAGAAAATAAAATGCCATATCAAATTTGACAGTTACCCAATGCCAAGGATAGATGACATTGCGGACAGAGTGGGCAATGCTCAGTATATTACCACGCTGGACCTATCAAAAGGGTATTGGCAAATCCTTTTAGATATGGCTTCAAGAAAAAGACGATTTCACTTCCCCAACTGGTCTTTTCCACTTTATGACTATGCCATTTGGATTACATGGGGCCCCTGCAACATTTCAGTGGCTTATGGACCATATATTACAAGCTCATCCAGGCTATAGTGCTGCCTATCTTGAAGACGTGGTCATTTTCAGCCCCATGTGGCAAGAACACTTAGACCACCTATCTGCAGTACTACAAGTCTTGACACAGGCCAGCTTGACTATTAAACCGGCTACATGTGCCATAGCCATGCAGGAAACCTGTTATCTAGGTTTTATTATAGGAAAGGAACAATAAATACTGATATTGGAAAAGTAGAGGCAGTAGCCAATAGTTCAAGACCAAGAACAAAACAGCATGTCCATTCCTTTCTTGGGCTGGCGATTAGTACCGGTGTTTGTCCCCAACCTTGCCTGTTTGGCAAGCTCCTTACTGATCTTACTAAGAAAATGAAACTCAGAAAGTGATCTGGACATCTCAATGTGAGAGGCCTTCAGCACTATTAAAGCATTGTTGTGTCATCCCCATATTAAAAAGTTCAGACTTTAACCAACTCTTTTAGTGCAGACCAATGCCTCTGCTACAGGGACTGGGGCTGTCCTTTCTCAAGTAATTAATAATGAAGAACATCCCATTATATACATCAGTCAAAAGTTACATGAGTGGGAGACACATTATTCAACCATCGAAAGAATGTTTAGTAGTCAAATGGGCCATAAAGGCCCTAAGATTTTATTTATGGGGCTGAATTTGAATTGATTACAGATCCAACCCAGATCACAACCCATTATATTAGCTGATGGTGAAGAAAGATAAAAATCCACATATCATGAGATGGTACCTCACACGCCATATAAGTTCTCCGTTAGACATAAACCTGGTTCAGCACATAAAAATGCTGATTTTATGTCTCGTTATGGAGCGGACCAGAAATCTGCGACTGTGGCACAATCAGACCTTGGTGTAATGCATGATGTTACCAGCTAAGTAGGTAATTGTTCGCCTCTTTGGTTTTCTAAAGTACAGTATATTCTAGGGACCCCGAGGTGAAGCTCTGAGAGTTGGTGGGCTGGAGTTCCATCTCTCCCTTTGAGAGATCTGATCTGTGCCTTGTACAGATTGAAATGTAAGTGTTCATTTTACAAAATGAGGCATACAAACATTGAACATATTTGTATCTTAGAGAGGGAGGAATGTCATGGGGAATATCTCCTTTAACTGTTTTCTGCTTCCTGTCATTCTTTGCACTCTAAAAGCTTTATCTCTTAAAATCTGTTGTGCAACAGTATTATTTTCCTTCTCATTTCTAACCCTAACCTTTACTACATTCTTGCTGTCCCTTGAATATAGCAGGTTGGCACCCACTGTTAATAAATTTCACTTCCCTTTCTGTGAATGAGAGTTTTGTTCCCCATGATTCCTCCGCTCACTGAGAGGTCTATGTGGACCCATTACTGGACTGGTCGTATAATAAAAGCACTTCCTAGTGAGACAGTAGGATGTGAAATACAAATTACCAGCCCTGAGTAACTTGCCATGCATGTTAATATGGATTAGAACCCCGTAGTTAGGTGCAGTAAGCATGTTATTTGTATCGAGCTTGTAAATGCCCGACTCTAGGCACAGAAACCACCCTGTAATCCCTTGACAGTTCAAACACTGCAAAGGCATAAAACATCTCTAATTTAGATGTGGATAGTGTATTTTATACAAAGGCATGCAAGTTTAATTTTTTGGTTTAAGCCCTGTTGGTAATCACTGTAACCATGGTATTAAGTGGTGTGTTTGTGCTGTGTTCGGTTTAACCATTGGTACTGCAGCTAGCTAGTAAATGCTGCATGGCGAACTACTGCATGACAAGAATTATGCAAGCTTGTGCAAATGATAAAAGAGATAGCTACTCTGAAACAGACATAAAGAAAGGTGTTACTACCAGTAAAAGTTAGAAGATGTAGTAGCTGGTATTTCTGTACAGACACTGCAGAGACCAAGCGTTGCATAGCCGGTTCAGTGTCTGCCTCATTTGCTTTCAGGAGCCCTACACACTGTGCACTTTGGAACTGGACAGCCATTTGTGTTCTTCTTTTTATTCAGCTGGACAGTGGAGATATCCCGAAAATGAAAAGAAGTTATGAAGAATTGTTTTGTTGTATTCTTTATACCTGCACTACCATAGCCCTCCTATATCACCAATGTTTGAAAATAAACTGATAATGGTATTGTTTTAATAGAATTGGGAAATGTTAAATAAATGTGGGAGGGCTGAATCACATGTTTTGGGATCCAGATAAAGCTGAGATCCAGCAGTAGGTAGTCCGTGTGTGCTGGACAGTGGTACCTTCCACATGGTCTAGTGTTTTCTCCAGCCCTTTTCTGGAGTAAATAGTACCATTATCAAACCTGATTATTTTTGTTTACCTTTGGTGTTTATATTGTTGCTATGAAGTCTGATTTATTTCTTTTGTTTGCATTTTATTTTGTTATCTGTAAATAAATTGTGTCGGTCTGCCTTGTATTTGGATCCTACAAAACTGTCTGTGTCATCAGTACACACCCCCCGGAGTTTCAATATGGCAGCTAACCTTTCTCTTATGCAGCTGCATTGCTAGCCATTTCCTGCATGGTCCCCTTTGTAGTAAGTCCTCACCCTGGACAGCAAGATTTGTCCCTCTTCAAGCTTGGTATTGATTGTGATATACTCTGTTTTGGCTTTTCAAGTTTTTCATAAATTAAAGTATCTAGAGAATTTTTCTGTGACTCTTCCAGTTGCTGGATGAATTGCTCCAACTCCTGAAGCCTAAGACTCTGGTACTTCATTTTGTGGCTGCTAAAGCTGATGATTCCCCTTAACATCACATTGAGTGTCCCCACTAAACCACATTCATAGTCTCCCTGCTTTGTTGTGCACCAGTAAATACTTAATTTCTTTTACTATGTTCTTCCCAAATAGTGGATCCTTCAGGAGGGTGGGTTCCAGGCTCCAGATTTTGGGCCTTTGTACACCCTTCCCATATTCTCTCGAGCAAGACCAGAAGGGCATCAAGCACTCCTCTCACCCCTGTATACAGCGCCTGGAAGTCAATACCAGGTATATCCTAACATAGCACTTGTGAGCATGGAAATAGAATGTATAGTCCAAGTAGAGGGATTCCTATGCCACCAGACATCAAAATGACTGTGGTCAGCTAATAAGGACTTTATGGCAGTAGTGTTTTAGTTGCTTTTATGAGCCCTACAGAAACAGTACAGTACTCCATCTAGGATGCAGTTAGCATCCCTGCCACCATACACTCCCCTCAAATTGGGCCATCTCTAGGGAGACCTTAGTGAAGAATTCAGCACAATGATTATTGGGCCTATAGAAGGAACCAATTGACAATGTTTTCTTGTAACCTGTTTTGATTTGCATGAGAAAATGCCTTACCCTGGATTATCAATGTTTTTTGAACAATCTCCTGAATGCATGGTCAAATCCATATGGTAGTGCTCCAAGTCTTTGAGTTGAAAGTACCCCTTGTTCAGGTGCCCCCAGTTCCCCAGTTCCCTGTTATGCCTTAATTTGGCCTCAGTCACATGAGTTTTTGGAGGCAAACTATTGTATATCAAGGTTGAATTTTTAAACGAGTACAGGATTTTCATTCCTCTTATATGCAGTTTTAAACCATTGATATTTCATGGTATTAACTTTAACATTTCAACCATATGTGTTTACATAAATGTTACTTAAACACAAGCCTATAATCCAGCTTTGACGTGAGCTGTACCACATGCTAGGAAGACTAGTGAGACAATATTGCAAATTAACAATGTACAAATGTATTCTGATATGCTCCATTGCCCCAGGACACAACCATGGTACAATGGCTCACCCATTTGAGCAGTCATATACTACCTGAAAGAGTTTCTGATCCCTTACTGCCCCGGTGATCACTCCGTTCGTTGACAAGGGGTTGCTAAAGATTCAAGGGTTTCTTTAAAATCTTTGGGGCCCGGGAATTCATGCCATTGGAATTTCTACCCCATCAGTTATGGGAGTGCGGACCGTGGAGGGATTTAAACAGGCCATTAAGACATATCTGTGGCATCAGACCTTTATTGTTTGATTTTATCTTGTTTAGTAATCTGAATTTTATAAGGATGGATGTCTGTTGTTTTATGTGTATTTCATGCTACTGTTAGGTGCCTTGGTTTGTTGAAAGGCACCTTATAAATAAAGTATTATTATTATTATACTGCCCTGTCCCCTCTGAGGACTCAAGTCCAACAGGTCCTCCCATCTCCCCCACTTACAGTGGAAAAGAAACTGTCTGCAGTGCTGGACACTTCCCCACTACCCCAAGATTTGCCCTTCAGTTTGTAGACTGTGAAATATGCTTTACTCTCACTCTATTAGATAGACAGGCCATTAAAAGAAACTTTGGAAAATTTCTAGCAGGGAAGTTCTGGCTTAATACCCTTGTCTGGCAAGCTTTTGTACTCTTCTCCGCTCTCATGTCAGATTTCCCATGTGATTGGTAGACCACTTGCACCAGCTCAGTGCCTCCTCCCAAGCCCTTATTAGCCTGTAAACTATAGTATGCAACCCATGCAACCTCTATTAGGCTGATCTAACCAACGTTTAAACAAGTACATGAGAACCAGCAACCTGTGAACAATAAAGCATTAACAAACTTGGTAGGTTAAATAGCATGCGAATCACTCAGGATTCTTAAATCACAGTCTAACACATAGTATAAGGATGTGATCAGATTATTCTGGCCTCTCAGATTACAAGACACCTTGGCCAGAGGCTGTATAGTGCTCCTTAGGATATCAGTGTTTTAAGCCTATGATGAGTGACAAAGCCCTCACTCATCATGGCAGCTTGCAGCTTACAGTCTTCTGTGGTCCCCCATAGTAATGCTGCTCTCCTCTTTCCCTTCCCAGACCAAGCACACCAAGGTTACTTGTACTGGTGAGGTTCTTAAGGGATGGGGCTGCATTCAGTGAAAATTATTTCAACAGTTGTAATAGTTAATTGTACAAGATGGCGATTATTAAAGCACCTCAGCAGCCTCGTCACTATGTGGCCTAGAGTTCCCCACCAGTGCAACAGATTCAGACAAAGTCCTTGCCTCCAATACATTTTGTGGTCTAGCTGGGCAGCATTGTAGGAACAGAGAAGGGGCCCTAGGGGACTGCATGTTGCAAACAAAAATAATAGAAACAGTACCTCAGCATATGTTAGCAGAATAGGACACCTCACTTCACCAGAGCTGTTGTATGTGGTTCGATCTTCCTGCATTAGCAGTCTCCTTCCAGTTAATGAAGTCTTCTTCACTCCTGGCAGCTGTGACTGTCACCTATAGGTTACCTCCATCCCACATGACACACTTCCTCACCATAACCGCCACCCCCTTTGTTCACCAGTTACAACTTTGTAAACTCACACTAGTAATCCCTCTCCCCCTTTCATCCCCTCCTTTTCAGCTACTGCTTCTCACCCTAACCTTAGCCCCCTACCTCTACCCCCTCCTCATTGTTGTTGTTAGTGTTCCCCAAACTTGCCCCCACTCCACCTCCTACCCACTCCTACATCACCCCGCCCTCCCACAATGCCTACCTTTGGCTGTTTTATACCTACCTTCTTGATAATATCCACCCTGCCTGTTTTATTATGCCTCAATCTGTATTCACTGCTGTCATTTGAATATATTGACATGTCTGTTTCTAACTGTTTTAATTATATTTGTTGCTCTTATCGAACGTTTTTGTCTAATTTGTCTTGTGTGCTTGTTTCATCAATCTACTGACATAGAATCTTTGTAGAAGAGCTCTTGTCTCAAAGGTATTGTAATCTGAGATATAAATAAAGATAAAAATATAAATAAATATAAATAAATCTGCACACATTGGCTGATGAAGACCCTGGGTTCCAAAATGGTTTAGATCCTGCGCTCAAGATGGAGTGGTGTGCTGAAAAGGCAGCCTCCTGAACAACAATGAACTCCAAAAGGTGTTATTGTAGCCATAAAATTCATAATGATATTAGTCAAGTTCTTAGCCAAATTCACCTTTATTTATGAACTGTGAAATACTGGTCAGATAAGTATTGGGCAAGCACCCAGTTCAGTTAACCCCTAGTGCTTTGGCAAATAGCCTTCAAGAGCACTTCGATAAAGAAAAATTAATTTCACCTAAGAACTTGACTGGTATCGTTTGTTGATTTTTGCTGGCTACAGTAGCATGCAATTTGAAGACCCTGGAGCTGTCCTGCTTTCAAGATCTGAAGCTCCATGGGTACATGTGCTGATGTTGCCATCCTAGTCTATAGAGCTTTCCTTTAACTTTGGAGAATTGCTGCATCTCAAGTTAAAGTTCCTGGGTCTGGTCCAGTGGTGCTGAGGGTTGAAGCACTGAATGCCACACTCACGCCATGCCAGTGACCTATGTTCAGTAACAAGCACGGGCTGCAGGGGATCAGCAGGGAGGAGAAGGCTGGAGTGTATGCCAACAGATCACCTTTTCCTTAAGAAGGAGGGTTGCAGGGCTTAGCATTCTGGTGCCTCACGGTGGCAAAGGGGTACTGTGAAACAGCCTGCTAGCAAGTGGGGGAGGCAGAGCATGGCAGACATAGGCAGGAACATCTTCGGGAGTGAGAGCACTTCCTCCACCAGACATCATTGCATGTTCATACTCATCTAGGGAGGGCTTAGGGTGGACCACCAGAACAAGAAAAGCCCTGGGGTGATGGTAGGCAATGGTGCACCCTGGCCACCATGCCCACCACTGGGCTCTGCCTACCTGGGTCCCAATCCTGCATACATCACCTTGCCTGGATTATATTACATGTCTTGGGTGCCTATAGGAGTGGCAGTCCTGCCCTTGGGGTAAGCCAGGGGACCCTTGTCAGGCAAAGGTAGGTGTTTGTTGAGCTCTGGGAGGATTCAGGGTGGGTGGGGGTTAGGCTGGGTGGGAGACAACTGGAACTGTGACTGAGAGAGACCACCACCCTGGTGAATGGAGAAAAAGACTCACAAAAAAAGTTGAAGTTCCTGCAGTAGTCTGGGAAGTAAGGATTCTGGCATCCCCAGCCTGGATCAGTCCCTTAGCCCTCAATGTCCTCAAATGGCCTCTTTATTTTGGTAACAATGGAACTGGCAAGAAAATGTCACAGCCAATTCCTGGCTGTAGGCAGATACCAGCTGACAGGTGGGACTTCTTGGCTTCATGCATGGCCAGAGTCCCCCAGCTTCAGATGCTGAACTTAACTACTTTGTGATTATGTCCTCCAGTTTGTAACCCTCCAGTTTCTCTGTGAGATGAGTGGTGTGGATGTTACATCATCTTGGCCTGTTCTCCTGGTCATCTATATGCTGAATGAGCTGCTCAATCAATTCATTTATGCAGGCTTTCTCTGCATCCCAAACTGCCAGGATGTCTTTGGTTGAGATCACAGGACTCCACTTGGAAGCCTAGTAGCATGGCTTGGGAAGGCTTTGCTGAGTGTCTCTACAATCTAATGGACATGGGCAAGCTAAGCATCCATGTTAGTGAACCCTGCTCTCATTTCACTCATCATGGCTGTGAGGAGATCTTTCAAAGAGTCTCCTAGTGGTCCCAGTCTTCTGCAGCAGGAGCTTCCCAGCCAGTGGCCATGCTTCTGGCCCTTGCTCTGGAATCAGGGCGGATTATGAGGCTTGGTTTTGCTGTTGAATAGTAACCATATCTGCTTCTTTTGCTGTTTTAACATAATCCAGGTAATCAGTTTACATTTACTGTTGTTTGTACGTGGTTACCTACACTGATGTATCGATATAGGTGGGATTCCAGGAGTCCTTATGAAGCTATGCTGCTAGCCATCTGCCATCTTCTCCCACTCAGGCATGTCCCCACCAGTATAACATTAATCTTATCTATCTGATTTTCAGATATAGGTACAGACAAGTCCAATAAGACTAAAATAGAGTCCCTCACAGCCACACCCCACAAGAAAGAGACAGTCATTCCTAAATAATGTAATCAAATATGATGCATGTTCAGCACTGAACTATTGACGTGATGTTAGTCCACCATCTGTAATAAAAATTGTGTAAGTTTAGCACTTCAACTGATAGATAAGGACCCATCCAAAGAAACACCAGTCTTCAATC
This sequence comes from Neoceratodus forsteri, assembly GCA_016271365.2. NCBI lineage: Eukaryota > Metazoa > Chordata > Ceratodontiformes > Ceratodontidae > Neoceratodus > Neoceratodus forsteri. The sequence continues at coordinate 245,063,829 of CM028130.1, forward strand.
TACCATTTCTGGCTATAGTTGTTGCTAAGAAGATGTTTGCAGATCAACTGGTGGAACACCTGAAGGTCAACAGTATATTCAAGTCATTCTAGTTTGTTTTAACCATACACAAAGCAAAGTGACCATCTTAGCCATGGTGTGCAATGATCCAAACAAGGTGAGGGACTGGTAAGGTAGCTAGGACTGGTAAGGTAACTAATCTCATCCCTCTTTTACCTTTCTTTTGCATTTGTCACTGTTAGTCATGGGGTGTTGTTGGACAGACATGGGGTGCATGGAGGGATGGCCATTCTGTCTTATAATGGTTTCACTTATTCCTCTCAGACAGTGTGAAATCAGTCAGTATCCGTCTGTGATGGATGCTCAGGACTTTGGATGTGCGTTACCTCAGTGTTATATCCTCTCCCATGTTATTCAATGTGTTTTCCATCCATTAAGTGAGATCATTAGCCAATACAGTGTGAAATTACACTGTTATGTAGATGATTCCCAGATGCATTTGCCTTTGTCTCTGGGGCCTTTGCATGCTTAAAATAAACTGGTGGATGGCTATCATCAGGGTTTTGATGGCATCCAATTTGTTTGGTCCTTAATCTGGTAAAGACATAACTACCACTAGTCAGCTCAAAAAGAAGGCATTGGCTCTGATTGGCGGCCTATTTCTGCTCTCCTTGGGGTGGGGGGCATGGTATGCAAGATGGAGGTTTGCAGTCTGGGAAGGGTTCTTGATGAGCATCTTTCACTTGAGTCCCAAGAGGAAGGGGCCAAACCAAAGAGAACCATAAATAAATTTAAAACAAATCATCATATCATGTCACTGCCTCTTTGTAAGCTCTGGGCTGGCTGTCAGTGGGATGGCAACTTGACATCATAGTTCTTTCATTGACATATTAAGCCCTGCACTAGCTCATACTCCTTATGTCTGTGAACTCCTCACCTTCAATTCCCTGGGAGGACTAGAGCATCCATTCAGTGTTTACTCAGGATCTCTCCTCTCATTTAAAGCCAGTGGGAGATAGGGCTTTATCAGTATTGGCTCCTGTACTATGGAATGCTCTACATGGGAGGCCAGAAGTGTGCCTTCAGTATCATATCAACCATAAAGATTACAGTTTATAAAATTTGTTCTCAACATTTGAGGGACAGGATAGATACCAGCACCACTCCTAGACCAACCAGGTGTCAACTTTCTGACCTGCCTGACAGGACTACTGCTTTGCATAGGGTCCCATGGCACATGCATGAATCACTCTACTGTCTGGGCATCATGCCTGATGGGTCTGCTACTTTACACAGAAACACCTAGGACCACTCACAAAGCACTAGACATGTGGGATAGATTGCATTCCTGCAAACAGCCTACGGGCATGCTATATGCCTCATTTGCTTTTTTAGATTGGGCACTTTATAAATGTCCCATAGACCACCACAAAGCATGTTACAGGCATGGGATGTTATTTGCAAAGCACACTATAGTCCACTGCTTTATTGTGTATCTTTTTAAAAAGTAAGGAAATTCATTGCAAAATCTACAGAAAGCTTCAGTTAAGGTTGAAGATTAACACCAGAAAAGTGAGGAAATGCGATGTTACCATTAAAAGTCCCCTGGGTCATGGTGAGTCTGTGGCTGGCATTCCACTGAGCTGAAATGATCGTGCTATCTAGTGCTGGCATTGCCTAACTTTTGCACCTAGTCTCCAAGCATTGCTGTTAGTACTTTTTAAGTATTTGGACAGACAGTGTTGATGTTTGAGCAATGCAAACATTGCACCGCCTGATCACTCAAACCACAAGGAATACCAGGTTTCAAGATTCACCTTGGCTCAAAGGATTTTTAACATAGAAACATAGAAATTGCCAGCAGATAAGGACCGCCTGGCCCATCTAGTCTGCCTGCAAGCCCTTGTACTGGATTACTGCTTCTGACCCACAGGCTGCTGTACCTCTATGGTTCCCTATGCCTGTCCCAAGCATGCTTGAATCCATCCAATGTGCTCATTCCTCACCACCTCCTGAGGCATACCATTCCATGTGTCGACTCACCCTGTTTGTGAAGAAGAACTTCCTCACATTTTCTTTTAACCTCCCACCTTCCAATTTCATGTCATGCCTCCTTGTTCTTATGCTCCTCATCTATTGGAAAATGTCTCCCCATGCACCTTGTTTATACCCTTGAGATACTTGAATGTTTCTATCATATCCCCTCTTTCCTCCTCTCTTCCAGTGAGTACATATTGAGGTCCCTTAATCTTTCCTCATAAGTCTTGTGTTGCAAGCCCTGTACTATCTTAGTTGCCCTTCTCTGGACCATCTCCAGCCTGTAAATATCCTCTTGAGGGTGCCGCCTCCAGAAAAGAACACAGTACTCCATGTGAGGCCTGGCAATGATTTTATATAATGGCATCACTACCTCCCTCCTGCTGGTGATACCCTGCCTATGCACCCCAGCATGCTACTGACCCTTCCAGCTGCCTTAGCACTCTGCTTTGATGTTTTCGGTCATTTGAAATAATAACCCCAGGTCCCTTTCCTCCTGTGACTGTCAGCAACTCCCCCATCCTGTAGCTTTCCCAAGGTTTCTGTGTCCCAGGTGCATAATTCTGCACTTTTTGAATTAAACTTCAGTTGCCAGTCCTCAGACCATTTTCAAGCTTCCCCAGGTCCTTCCTCATTTTCTCCACCCCTTCTGGGGTATCCACTCTGTTACAGATCTTGGAGTCATCTGCAAACAGGTAGACCTTTCCCTCAGCTCTTCTGCAACGTTGCTAATGAAGACATTGATCAGGACTGGCACCAGGACCGATCCATGAGGTACCCCCTGGTCACCCTCCTCTCCCAGACTGCACCCCATTTACTACCACCCTCTGCCTCTTGTCTGTTAGTTGGCTTCTAACCCAGTTTACCACCTTTCCCCCATGCCCAGCCTAACCAGCTTGTTTATTAGCCTCCCATATGGGATGGTGTCAAAGCCTTTGCTGAAATCAAAGTAAGTCATGTCCACTGCCCCACCCTGATTTACTTCCTTTGTCTCCCAGTTGAAGAAATCAATCAGATTTGTCTGACATGACCTCCCGCTGTGAATCTGTGTTGCCCATTGTCCTGGCTCTGATGGTTTCTAGATGCCCCACTGTCCTTTCTGTAAAGCAATGTCTCCATGACCTTCCCCACTACTGAGCCATGGCTGATGGGCCTATAGTTCCCCGCCTCCCTCTGCTGCCAGATTTGTGCAGAGAGACCACATGTGTCCTCCAATCCTCTGGTACCACCCTGTGTTGAATGACTCAGTGAACATGGCTGCTAGAGGTTCTGCTTTCTCCTTTGCAGTTCTCTTAATATTCCTGGGTTAATGCTATCTGCTCCAATTGCTTTGTCCACCTTCAATTTAGTGAGCTTCTGCAGGACTCTTTCCCCTTGAATGGACTATTGTCCACCTATTCACCCCTTGGCAACTGCTGTACCTCTGTGCCACCTGCCCTTCCCTCTTCTGTGAATACCGAACAGAAATACTTATTCAGTAATTTCTGCATTTTCCATGTCACCCTCCTTGCATTCCCCTTCCTCTCCCTCAAGCCTTGCAATCCCCCTTGTTTTTCCTCCTTTTGCTGATGTACCTGAAGAATGTCTTGTCCCCTTGCTTAACTGACTGTGCTAAACCTTCCTCAGTTCATGCCTTTGCTCTCCTTACTGCCTTTCCTGCTTCCCTTAGACACTCTAGGTACTTCTCCCTATCTTCCTCCCATTAGATCTCCTATATTTCCTGAACCCTTTCCTTTTTGTCCTGACCTTTACAGCCATCTCTCTGAAGAACCACAGTGGCTTTCTCCTTCTCTTGCCTTTGGATACCAATCTGATGCATTGGTTTGTTACTTCCAGTAAGGCTTTTTTTAGACGCTTCCACTGTTCTTCCACCTCTTCTGCTCCCATTCTCTCCAGGGCATTTTTGATATCCCTCCCCATTTCAGCAAAGTCAGCATTTCTGAAATCCAAAACCTTTGTCCTAGTATGACTTGAGTGAGTCTCTGTCCCTAAGCTGAACCACACAATGTTGTGATAGCTGGATCCCAGTTGCTCTTCTACCTGGACATCTGTGATTTGATCCCCATTGGTCATTACTAGATCTAGAATTGCCTTGTCTCTGGTAGGATCAAGCACAAGCTGCCCAAGTCCAGCCTCCTGGAGTGAATCAAGGATGCCTCAGCTTCTGGCTGAAGCAGCTACACTGGTGTTCCAATCCACGTCCAGCATATTGAAATCCCCCATCAGTAGAATTTCACCTTTCATTGCCATCTTGTATTTCATCCACTAGCTCCCTGTCCAGTTCCTCTCCCTGTCCTAGAGGACTGTATATCACCCCTGTGCATATTGATGTGCCATTTCCAGGTTGAAGAGTGATCCACAGTACCTCAGCCTCCCCTTCCTACCCTGTACCTGTGTTGCCATTATATTCTCTGACATACAGAGCTACTCCCCCTCTTACCCTCCCTATCCCTCCTGAATAGAACATAACCTAGTACATTTGTTTCCACTCATGATTAGCTGTGTATCAGGTTTCAGTTATTGCTACTATGTCCAGGTGTCCTTCAGTTATTAAGGCATCCATGTCTGGGACTTTATTTTCTGGATTGCATGCATTTGTCAACATGACCTTCCAAGTTTTACTGCCTGTCCTCTCTCTTCCTGTTTTTGTCCCTGCATCTTCCCCTTTCCTGATATTTTCTCTGGTGTTCCCAGTTCCTTTCCTACTTCATTTCTGCCCAACTCTGATGACCTACATTTTAATCTTATTGTTACATTTCTTTTCTTTTGTGGCATTAATCTTCAACCCTAACTGTTGTTTTAACATAGTCTTTTTTTGCACTAAATATATTTACTGTAATTAGCTACATGCATGCACACATTCTTACAACATCCTGCTTCTGCTTCACTTATCCTTTCTAAGATTTATTCCTTTTACTCTCCTCTAATGGTGCCCCAAAGTTTTTATACATTTGAATTGCTCAAGATAGTACAGCTGACATGCAAAATCTTGTTTTCAGTAGGGTCCTGAGTTAAGTACTTGGCGATCAAGACACTTGCTCAAAGTCACACAATGAATATTTGGCTCAGTGGGGTTCAAACCCTAGAACTCTTTGTTCCCATGCCCGTGATCTAACCACTAGTTCACACTGTCTCCCTATAAAAAGTGACTTCTTTCCCTGGCTGGCCACATGGCTGCAAATATGTTGAATTCTTTGCATCAAATCCCAAATTTTGGGTTTGCTGAAAATGACATAACACATCATATTTCCATTTTGTCTATTTTGTGACTGGCAATTGAGCAAACATTGTTAATGCTATAGCTGATAATCGCCATCAAGGCATTGATTGCTATGAAGACAATTTGAATCTTGAGATGAAGGATGTCTTGAAGAAATGTGCAGGAGCATTTGCATTGTTCAGTTAAAGCAACAAACTACATTTGAACAAATGAGAGACACATTCAAATTCCAAACACAGCCTCAGCTGAGGTGTTACTCAAGCTGAACACATTCTTTTTGAAATACTGGCTTAATCATGTAGGTGTTCTAAGTAAACTGTCATTTCTGTAGTTTCAATTTCAATTTCAGTTTTATTTATTTAAGCAGGATATGACATCAGTGCTAACTGTATTGTATTAAGTAACCAAAGTTGGATTACAAACAAGCTGGGTTAGCAGAGGTAATTTTACATGGGCCCTGTGTGACTCCAAAACAAGACTGTTTTATAATAAAAACATCAACTTCCTAATGACTGGAGTAAAATTGTTGAGAATATTTAGATACAATATTAATTATTGATTTATAGCAACAAGAAAACTCATTTTGATATTGATTCATAGGTATTTATGAGCAGAAGAAAACCAATAAGGTTTGTCAAGTCCATCTACTGTTTCTCAGCCTCTCAGGACCCACATCCTACTCTCTTTTGGTCATATATGCATCTAGGCTGTGCATACAAGTTTCTATAGAGTTGCCAGCAACAATGTGATTTGGCAGCATTGAGGACACTTTTCCACCAGGGCTGGAATTTAATAGATTCTCTGGTCTAGCTCCTTGAACCATTTGAGGGCAGCACATGTGGAATGACAACAGATTCATCATCCTCAGTAAAGTACTGCTTACAATACGTATTCTGAACAGTGATATTTGTCATTTGAGTGTAAAGTGAGGATTTGGGCTCAGAAAAATACCTGCTGTGGTTCATGATTTGGAAATTTTACTGAATTCCAAGATGACAAGGTGCTTCATCATTGTATTCAACATACAACACTTTTTTGTAGCTTTTCTGGATCCATGTTTCATGTGTAAAACATCACTCATAACTACATTATGGCAGTTCATAAGGAAAATCAGTCTTAGAGACACACCCAATTGTAATTATTGCTTACTTAGTAAATGGTAAAGTGATGTGTTTAGACCAAAGAAGTTACTGGGATTCTGAAGCCCATTTTATAAACAAAAGAGAGAAGTGAGAATCACAGAGAATTAGCACAGAACTTAGAACAGCCCAAAGTTTCACATACCCTGAGGATATTTAGAGTTGACCCTCCAAGGAACTGAAAGAAAGATAACACAGATTTCCATCTTTGGTACAAGTGACATACAAGTATTTTTAATATCACCCAAACATCATTTTATCTGAGAGAAGATTCAGCACTGCTGGAGATGTAGTAACTCCTCATTGTCCAGGCTACTGTCCAAAATAACGAACAACATGCTTTTATTAAACACAACTTGTCAAAACCCATACTGTTTTAGAGAAACAGTGTCAGATTGATTCTATCACTTTGACCAGGCCAGAGGTTGACCCCAGTCTAAAAGTCCATGCTTTGCTTCATTAGTTTGTCTAAATTCTCATCTCTTCTGGAGTTCTTCTCTTTTTATGCCCCTAACATGATGTTATATATCTGTCTTGATCCATCCTCACAGTGTGTGCTGCAAATGCATTCTCTTCATCCCTCTTCTATTCTGCACTGATATGCTCCTCTACCCGACATATAACTAACTCTTTGCTTTTACTATACTGAATAATAGCAGTTAGAAGAATAATTCATTAGGTATTTAACTCTCTCCATAAGGCACATTATCAGTTCTATTCATATCTTTCTTCCTGACCAATTTCCAGGCTAACTAAAGTGCTCTTATTTAGTAATACCTTGCAGCACTAACAGGACCCACATCTTCTTGAATGTTTTGGTTTCAGGGGTGGAGGTAACCAGTTAATCACTTCTTTGGGATCTGTTGCTGTTCTGAATACAACTGAGCATGACTAATATTCCCACCCTTCTAAATGCCATCCCGAGGGTAGTTTTGACAACTCACTTAGAGCTGGGGACACTCTAAATAATTGATCAATTTTTCATCAAGAATATTCCTGACTTAAATGGATCTTGGGAGTACATGTAAATAAAATTAATCCTTTGTGTTCTTTGCACCAGGTTTTTATCCCAGTTGGCAGTTCAGGGCATGATATTTCCTGCACCTGCCCTCTGGCCTGTTTCCCCATGTCCTCTACATGCCCCTGATTTTTAATTAGTTTTCAGTTCTACCACCCTTACAACATGTTTCCTGCTTACTGCAGTTTCTCACTACCCCAGTGAACAGACCCTTTGGAATGTCATAGTGGGCTGGTAGATATTAACTTGTTGGAGGATGTTTCTGGCCTATGTTTTTGTGGAACAAGCCAGTGCTTACCTCACCTTTCCCATTCTTTTTGTCATAAGATCCAAGTAATTTATTTCCTGTAGGCTTTCACAACTGTAAATCTCACCTTCTCATTGCATTTTCTAAACATCTCACATATTTCTCCAGTTCAGTCTCACTCTCCTGCCAGACCATCAATGCATCATCTATAAAGAGTCTCAGAGATCTAGCATATAATGAAAAGAAATAGCCCCTTAGTTGAAAACAACTTAATTTCCCACTTTTCCATCAATAAATTGGTGTAATTGGGGAAATAATGCCCTCATTTCAGTACCTGTCTTTTGTAGAAATAATTTTTCCATTTATGACATTCTAATACAGATGCAACTAATTCTGTAAGTACCTCAGTAGACAAGTCACACTCATCTCTCAGAGTGAGTAAAACTTGGCCTCCAGCCTCTGTGTGTGGGATTTTGGTATAAAAGAAGTAAAGTCAAGTGTTACTAGACAGTTGTCTTTTGGATAGAGAGATTATCAAGTATTTTAAAATCTTCACAGTATCCTCTACAAAGTTCTGCAGAACCTTGACACAGCCGAAGGTATCTACTAAAAATCAAGACATGGTTCTGTAGCAGAACATATTTCTGATATGATCATTCTACCTTGTGGGGCTTTCAAATTTTGTGAATCTTTAACCTAGTTTAAATGCTTCTGTAAGTGTCATGCAAACCCATGTCCCAGTACAATTTTATTTATTTAAAAGTTTTACCAGGAAAGGCATTCTGATCAGATGAATGCTTGTTTCTAGATGTGTTCTGGGGAGAGAGGATGGGGAGATACAGTAAATACAATCAGAAAAACTGAATACAATATAATAAGTGTATAAGAATACAGTCAATATTATGATGACAAAATTGAATGCAGTCATTTCAGCAACAGAAAGAACAGCAACTATAATAAACAAATAATCAGATGTCAAATTTGAATACAGTCAATACAACATAGAAAAGTGCGGCAGCTATTTTGAACAAAATCTACTGACTAACATAGAAAAGTGATAACTTGTATCGAGCAGAGGCAGGGGCCGGGTAGAGGATTATGCACACCTGAAGGAGGGAGAATATGTCCTTCAGGAGAAAGGTGACAACCAAGGGAGGCAGCATGATGGATAGGCAAAGAGAGGAAGTTCCATATCTTTGGGAAGCAGTAGGAGAATATATTTATTTATTTTATTTATTGAAATTGAGAATGTTGTTTAGGATAAAAAACATTTCTTGTTTTAGAATCTAAAGGTTATTGGGACATAGTCTATTATTAAATCTGTTGGACTATGGATTGTTGATTTATTCAGGTACCAATGAAAAATGTTGCAGAAATTTAAGACTACTTACAATGGTATTCTTCAATTTATGACTTGTTCGCCATATAACACCAATCATTGTATATTAACTAGGAAGCTAATTGTCCTTTATTTTGGACAGAATGAATATTAAATTGGGAATTTTTGTTTAAGGGTACCCTGGGTTTATTACCCCCACCATCCCTGACCTTTTCCAACTCCAACTGGCTTAAAAACACCAGATTTCAGCTTAAGGAATTCTATGGTATTCCTTATATAGGAAACCATAGGTCAAAGATCAGTTATCTATAGGGTTATAGTGTTATTTAATAGTATTTCCATATCAGGAACAAACTCTAATATAGTAAGGACATTTAAGAATAGATTGGTTCAATGGCTTGACAGTGAATCAGAGTGTACAGTAATTGTTTTTGCTAATTATGTGTTTGACTTGAATGAGATATGTGATAGTTTTGTTATATATATATATATATATATATATATATATATATATATATATATATATATATATATTTATTTATTTTGTTTTGTATTCATATAATGTGTTTTACATGTTAAATGTTGCTTGTGAAAACAGGCAATTTGCTCATGTTGCTTACAAGTATATAAAAAAAGAAATGTTTCACCAGGAAGGGCACCCTGAACAACCAAGAGGAACAGATTCAAAACTGCAAATATACAACTTATAATACATACATTGAGTAGTATTACTTGTAGGTACAATTATACATTGTAATAAGAAGGGTTAACAGTACAAAATAAAGCAAGCCTTTACATAGATGTGCTGTTTAGAGAAGAAGACAATTTATGCAATTATGCATACTAATATAGATAAGTGTGATTTGTAGTTGACTAGCAAACAGAACAGGAGATGGAATGCAGTGAGCCAGCTAACACTGGAGAGAATAGTGACTTAGCCGCTTGAACAGATTACCACAAGAAAGTTTTGCAGGGCTAGTGAGATGGAATGGGAGGAGAGAGTGACACACCTGAGGAGGAGGACATTCCATAACTTGGGTACTTGATAGAGGAGGCCATCTGTCCTACCACAGTAGACCCGACGAGGAACTGCTAGTAGCCAAGAGTCATGAGACCTAATGGAATGCTTTGGATGGGGAGAGTAGATAAGGAGGAGGTAAGATATGGGGATTGAGCCAAACCAAAATTAAATTCTCAATTTAGCACAGTGGAGGTGGTGGCAATTTTCTAGGAGGAGAGCCAAGGGTGACAGAGAGAACAGTGGTGAGTGAGAGGGGTGCATCTAGTACAAAAGTGACAGAGGTAGTTAAAATGAGAATCCAATCTGGTTAAGGAGGACTTGGGAGTGGCACTGTAGACTACATTGCAGTAGTCAATAATATGTAGGATACGCTTCTGGATCAGTTCATGCCTAGCTGGTAGCAGGAGGCAGCTACAGTTCCTGTATAATGGGCCAAGTTTGGGGCACAGCTTCTTCAGGATGGCATCAACATGTACAGAGAAGTTGAGATGTTGGTCGAGCCAAACCCCAAACATGTAAAGGAAGAGATATCCTCAAGGATTTTCCTATCAAGGTTATGGAAAGATGGCAGGGAGGGAGCCTAGAGCTTCTGCCTAGTGCCAAAGTTCATTGGACTGTCTTCTTGGTGTTAAGGGAGAGTTGATGGGAGCAAAATCAGTGATGAACATTATTGAGTACTGATGGAGTCTGGTTGCTACATCATCAGGGAATGGCTGGAGGTGAAGAGAACCATATCATTGGTGTACATGTGGATACAGGTGGATGAACAGACTGAGATCAGGTCATTTAGCAAAATGAAGAAAGGATGGGGCCCAGTATGGAGCCCTGAGGCATGCTAGTGTTGATAGGGAGAGGAGGAGGAGGAGATGGTTTCTGCTATTCTAGCTGACTGAATCTTACCTACTAGATAGGCCTTGAACCAGCTAGTGGCAGTGTCAGATAGGCTAGCTGAGGAGAGGAGTATAATAGAAGGTGTCGAGAGACAGTGCTGAAGGTCTTTGCTATGTCAACAATGATGACAGATGTGATCTGACCACTGTCCATCCCTGAGAGGATGAAATCAGTGAACCTATTCAAGGAGGTAGTAGAGTGATTCTTCCAGAACCCAGACTGAGGGAGTGAAAAGTTAGAGTCAGAGATAGGAGGTTAGTTGAGAGAACTAGATGCTTCTGAAGCTTAGTGAGGGTAGGAAGGAGATATGGGGCAATAGTTGGCAGGAGAGGAAGGGTCTTCAACCTTTGGAAAGGGAGGACCGTAGCATGCTTCCAGACAGATGGGATTTAAGCCATGGTGAATGAGCGGTGGGCAGGTAGTATAGGGGAGTAGAGATAGCAGGCTACAACTGGTACAGCAGCTTGAGGGTCCCAACTGTCTTGTGAACAGACTTTGCAGGGGTGGAGGCATATAGAGCTTCCATGAAGGTAGGGAGTGATGTTAGAGAGGAAAAGGAGGGGATACAAGGGTAAGCTGGGAGAAGAGGGAGGAGAGAGTGAGGTGGTAGCAGTGGGGGTGTAAGCAGTGAGGAAAGGAAAGCAGAAGTACAGGAAGTGAAATAAGTATTAAATTCTGGGGCATAAGGTGATCGACAACTTGGGTATTATTTATATTAAGGAGGGCTGCTGGAGAGGAGGAGAGGGAGAAAAGCAAATGGATTACCTTCCAGAATTTGGATGGATTATTTATGTTTGACTGGAAGGTCGATCAAGTATTATGACTTAACTAAGCATTGACCTTTGTGCACTTGTTGCATAGTGAACAGTAGGTGTCATATGTGTTTGGGAGCATAGAAATGTATACATTTTTCAGGCTTGATCTCAGGCCCTTTGACACTCTATAAGTTCAGGGGTGATCCAAGGGAGGTGGTTGCCTCTCACACTCTTGCATGCCTTGGGGCACATGTGTGTTCCAGACCTCAAGAAATTTAGTTTGTAAGTAGTTATATGCAGCATCTATAGAGTTCATTGTGACCATCAGATCTCAGCTAGAGCGGGCCAACTCCTGGAGGAAAGGAGTGAGGTCCAATGATTTGTATGAGCAGAATTGTATTGTTTTGGGAGGCTTTAGGGCTATATATCTTACGTACTAAAAGATCATGTGGTGATTGCTAATGGCATCTGGTAGGATACCAAATTTAATAACCTTGTGGATGTGAGATGTGAGGGCCCAGTCAATAAAGAGAGTGGTTGCCGGACTTGTGGTTCATACAGATAGGTTCTGAAATAAGCCTAGTCAAATTAAGAACTGAGACATTATTCTCTGTTTTAGTGAGAATAGGGTTAACCAATTTTAGTTGAAGTCACCCATTATGTAAGTTTCACCTGCTGGAGTGAATGAGGTTATAGTGTTTAAAAGTTCCGTGATGGTGAGGGGGACCAGGGTGGCAGCATGCACCTAAATCATAGACAGGTACCGAAAATGGAAGGGAGAGTTTAAAATTAGAATCTCATAGGCTTTAGGAATAGAGTAGGCCAGAATGCTGGTGAACTGAATAGAAGTGGAGACATAATTACCACCCCACCACCCCTGGTAGGATGGTCTCACTGTGATATAGTGCATATGGGGATTGAGAAGATAGGGCCCCTATCTTATTGTTGAGCCATGTTTCTGATATGATGAGGATATCAAGGGAATATGAGGTAACTAGAGGTTCAATTTTAGGGAGCAGGCTGCATCATTTTGGTTGCCTCCTCTGGACAGCATCTGCCCTGTCTATGTCTTTATGGAGATGTGGTCTCCAGAACTGTACACAGTACTCCAGATGTGGACTTACCAACTGTCTGTAAAGAGGGCCAACAACTTCCTGTTTTCTACTGGTGTTGCCTCTTCCTATGCATCCCAGTACCCCTAGTCCTTCTTACTGCCTTTTCACATTGTTGGCGCACCTTTAGGTAGTCTGATATGACAACCCCAGGTCCCTTTCCATTTTGTTATTGTCAGTATCTCACCCCACCCATTGTGTACTCTCCCCTGGGTTTTTGTTTCCCAGGTGCATTACTTTGCACTTCTTTGCTTTGAATTTTAGCTGCCATACATTTGACCATTCCTCCAACCTTGCCAAGTCCCTTTCATCCTTTCCAAACCACCTTGCGTATCAACCCTGTTGCAGATCTTTGTGTAATCTGAAAAGAGATATTTTCCCTTCCAGTCCTTCTGCAATGTCACTTATAAAGACATTAAAAGGACGCGCCCAATACTGGACCCTGTGGTATCCCAATAGTAACCCCTTTCTTCACTGTGGATTTCATTTACTATTATCTGCTGTGTCCTGTTGTCCAGCCAGTGATTTACCCAGGCTACCACCCTGGGACCCACTCCCAGGCTGGCTAATTTGTTTATTACTCTTTGTGTGGAACTGTGTCAAATGCCATGCTAAAGTCTAGGTAGGCCATGTCCACAGCCCCTCCCTGGTCTTCTACTTTGGTCACCCAGTCAAAGAAATCAATTAGATTTGTCTGACATGACCTTCCTGCTGTGAATCCATGTTGCCTTGGGTCCTATGACCCACTGGCCTCTAGATACTCAACAATTATTTCATTCAGAGTGATTTCATCATGTTCCCTACCACTGAGATGAAACTGGCAGGTCTGTAGTTTCCTGCCTCTGTCTTGCTCCAACTTTTGTGAAGGGAATCACATCCACCTCCTCCAGTCTTCATGTACCACACCATCCTCTCATGATTTATTAAAAAGGGTGGTCAGTGGTGTTACTAGTTCTTCCTTAGTTATTTTAGAATTCTGGGGTGAATCCCATCAAGCCCCATTGCTTTATCTACCTTCAGTTTTAAGAGTTCTTTCAGAACCCTTTCTTCTGTGAAAGGACTAATATCAACCCCCATCCAGAGTGATTCTATTGACTGGATTAGGTATCTCCCTTGTTTTCCATTGTAAATACTGAGCAGAAGTATTTGTTCAGTATCCTGCTTTTTCACTGTCTCTCTCTGCCCAACCACCTTCCTCTTTATTCAGCTTCGTATCCCTGCCTTAGTCTTTCTTTGCTCCTAATGTACCTATATAAGTTGTTATCCCCCTTCTTAACTGAGTTGGTTATCTTTTCCTCAGTTTGGGCCTTTGCTATTCTGACTGCCTTTCCACTTCCTTCTGCTTTAACTGGTACAGTTTTCTGTCCTACCATTTCTGTATTACCTTATACTTCCTGAAGGCTATCTTTTCTCCTTACCTTCCCCAACATTTCTTTTGAGAACCATAGTGTTTTTTTTCTTTAATTTGATTTGTTTGTTTGCTTCACACAACGGCTTGTTACCTCTGTGATGGCGGTTTGATGTTTCCCCATTGTTGCTCCACCCACCTTCTTGCCTGTTTGCTAGTGCTTTTCTGAGGCACTCTCCCATTTTGACAGAATCAGCCCTCCTGAAGTCCAATACCTTCACTTTTGTATGGCTTGAGTCTACAGCTAAGTTTATCATGAACCACACTGTTTGCAGTTTCCCCTTTAGATGGCTACCCACTTCAAGATCAGACATCTTTCTCTGTCAAATTTGAGAGTACCAGGTCTAAGATTGCTCCCTCCTGAGTGGGTTCCAAAACTATCTGTCTGAGGCATGTCCCTTTAGGGCATCGAGAATGGCCCTGCTCTTGGATGTGGCTGCAGCAAAGGTGGTCCAGTTAACATCTGGCATATTCAGGTCCCCATCAGCAATATCTCCCTTTCTCTGCCATCCCAAGGATGCCTTCTATCATTCTTTGTGAATTTCCTCCCTTGAGACAGGGGTCTGTATACAACCCTGTGTGGACTGTGGGCCATTTCCACTCTTCAGGATGACCCACAGTGCCTCCTCTCCTCCCTGTTTACCCTTTAGTTCTGTTGTTTTAATCCCTCTTTTACATGAGAGCTACTCCTCCTCCTCTTCTTCCCTCCCTGTCCCTCCTGTAGATTGTATAAACTGGTATGCTGACATCCCAGTCATGGTTCTTTGTGTACCATGTTTCTGTGACTGCCACAATATCAAGGCATCCCTCTTCCATCTAGGCCACCATTTCAGGGAGATTTTTACCTAGACTACGGGTATTGGTACTCATTACCCTCCATTTTTTATGGCTTTATTTCTTTTTGCCCCATTCCTGTCCTTACTGCTTTTTCTTTTGTCTTTCTCATTTACCCCTGGCCTTCTCCCTATTGACTGCTCTATCTTGGTGTTTACCTCACTAACTACCCTGATGTTTTTGGGGCTAGATTTCCTTCCCTTTAAGTGCCTCCCCTTGGCTAGTTTAAATGCTTGCCAATGAAGCATTTATTTTATTTTGGTTTGTTTTTGTTGCCTGGGTAAGTGTACTAGACAAATCCTGCCTAGTTTCAGGCACTACCTGGGGAGAGGGATACAGATGAATGCCAACTGACCTTTAACCAGATGAAACTGTTGGTGGTATTTTAGTGAATGAAGGAAACTTGGCCAGGACACTGGGAAATTCCCCTACTGCATTGCTGACGGTAGGGAGGTGCTAGTGTTTGTCTTCAGGATGGCAGACTGTGCTCAGCTCTCATGGAGATGGATGTTTTGCCAAGCTCTGAAGAGAATGCCATGGATGTCACTATTTTGCCTGAGAGTTCTTTGCCTCTAGCCATGGAGGAAACAGTTTCTACCATTATTGTCCCTGAGGTCAAGAAGAATTTGCGGGAGAATACTGGTACTGATCAGGTATTGAGATTATGCCTGAATCTTTAGGTACCGACATAGCTAGTAGGCTGCTTTCAGGATATTCAGGACCGTGGCATATTTCTCCTGATCCTGCAAGAGGTAACCCACATTTGGAAGGGGCTGACCTCACTCTGACGATGAGACTTCCTGGTGCTGCAAATGGTAAGCAGCAGGAGGATGTTCTCTCCTACGATCAACTTGCACCACGCTGCAAACTGTGCGATGGCAATTTGGACCACCTTCCAACTCTGCAGATTTTCTGGGTCAGGACTGGTCAGCGATAAAGTGCTTAGTGACTCAGGGTGGAAATGTATGAATTCTGGACATTGGAATCCTGATCCAGAATAGGGTGAGGATTCTTTTAACAACATGGCCAAGACAAAGCATACCACCAAGAAATAGTCCTGAGCTCAGTTAATGAACTGCCAAATCCTAAAAGGCCCTATCTGATACTGCTGCGCAGAATGTAGAGGATCAGGCTGTGGCCTTGTCTAGGTCGAGCACATCCAAAGGGGGATGGGGAAATAATGGGTCAGGTAGGCTTTGAGAAGACAGGTTTTGAGAAAGACAACTTGCAGAATACTAAATGCATGCTCACGTCAGAATTGTTTAAATATAAATTGGAGCAAGCTCCTAGAAGAAATGCAGTTAGACTGCATTATAAGGGAGGGCTTGCTGAACACCCAGATAGATACCATATTGCAAAACAGCTTTTGAGGGTTCTATGCATTTTTCCCAGCAGATATTTATGCACTAATTCACATCTCTGGTGAGGATTCCTTTGACATCAGTTTTAAAAGTAATAACAATTTTGAAAAATTTGGGGATAAATATTCTACTTTAAAATCTACCCTCTATGGACTCCCTTCTATGCAATTCCCTTGCACATCCCCAAATTAGACATATTACCATCACGTTTTGAAATGAAGGGTCAATGTTAGTGATATTTATCACTGGCTTCAGAATTGCTGTGAGATGCTAGGTCCCCAGAAGCCATTCTTCACTTAGAAGGGATTTGGACTGGGGATGGAAGTTTAAGGTGAAATTGTTTCAAATTAATTCTGACATCATTCATCTGCCCAATAGCTTGTATCTGGGTAAAGACAGAGTTTTTTATGGGAGAATAGCCCAGAGCCTGCTATAAATGTGGGTCAAAACTCATATTAGTAGCTCCTGTGATATGTTAAAATGTTCATTATGTGAACTGGAGTCACGTGATGCGTTCTGAAGAATAGCAGCTCGTCTGTGGGCTCTACCCCTCCGGAGAAATAAGCTACTATTTCACTAATTTATAACACAACTGTAGCAGATAAACAACGATCCCGAATATTTAAAGGTTCCGCTAGCCAGTGAGCTCCTGAGATTTAATCTCCTGTCGGAAGATGGAGGAAAAAGCCCAGAGCTGGAAGCAAAGCGCCTCGCCGTAGCTCCTCGCCCGGCAAGCTCAGGGAAGAATTAACACCTTTCTGCTATATTCGGAGTTATCGACAATTAAAGAGGCGTTGTTTAAACTTATCGAGGAGGTTGCAGATTTCAAACCAGCCCTAACTCAGCTGGCTCGCCAGGTTACCGATTCGAAGCAAGGGTCTCTTCGGTAGAATGTAAGCTGGAAAAATGGGGCCTATTCAGGTGGAGAACAAGAAGCCATTGCAAAGTTGGAGGACCGATTAGAGGATTTAGAGGAGAAGCAGGCGTAATAACCTGGTTCTGATGGGGCTTCCGAAGAGATGAGGGCTCTAACACCATCCTGTTTCTTCAAAAGTTCTTAAAAGACAGTCGGACCATCACCAAATGGCCGGAGTATATTATTGAAAGGGGCCACCGTGCTCTCCGAGCGAAACCCTCAGTGTCTGATCCTCCGAGACCGATCATTTTAAATTACTTAATTTCCTGGATCGAAATTTATTTTGAGAGAAGTAAAGGAAGCTGTCGTCCATTCTGTGGGAAGGAACAGATTGAGACTGGTGCTAGACTTGACATTGGCTACGCCAGGTTAGGCGAGTTTCAGATCAATACGGCTAAACTATGGGCGGCTGGCATTAAGCATCGCCTGTTATACCCAGCTAAGTTGAGGTCGCCCTGAAGGATGGCACGGCGTTTTGAATTTCCGGAGGAAGCCTTGAAGATTCTGAAGGTGCAGTTACCGATTTATTCCCAAAGACTGAGGAGGCTGAGTGGAGGGGCGTAAGGGAGCGGATGCAGAGTGTGTCTCGCCCTTACAGCTTTCAGGAATGACTACGACGTTTTCAGAGTTTGGAATTACATTGTGGAGCAGCAAGTCTCTGGGACATTTGATACTGCATAGACTTTTTTCTCTCTCCTTCTTTGGTCGCCTTCTGGCTTGCTGTGATTATACCTGGAATGGTGTTATGTATTTGGTTTAATGGTGGGGTGAAGGGTTCGCTATGTATGAGGTTAATAGGTAATGCAACTCAAAACCCACTAGAGGAGCTAAGCGCTAGATAATATACACACTCTCTTTTAAATATATATTAAGGATCACTCAGTTTTCTATGCAGTTTGTTTATGTTGTTGTTAGCTGCATTGAGTCAGGAAGTAAATAAGGCACTCTGGAATTTAGGTTGGGCCTCGTAGACAATCTTAAACAGATTGAGTATTATTGAACTTGGGTTGTTGGTTCCTATTATAGAACCAGGCTGGTAGCTTCCTTCATTTAGTTCAGCCATAGGAGCTGTTTTTGTTTTTGTTTTTTATTTTAAGGGACCTACGAAGATAATAGGCACTGGTTAGTAGAGAAAGTAAGAAGCCCCAGTCTTATTTCTTTCTTTTTACTTTCTACCTCTATAAAGCTTAAGGGTCACTAAAGGGGAAAGCGTTATTACCCTATGGAGAGGTGGGCCCGGTCTTGTTTTTATGTAAATTAAGCAATGCTCTTTTTTCTTCGTATGGCCCCTATTTGTCTTTTGTAGTTAGGTGCTCGTTTGGGCGTTAGGCTTAGAGTTTAGATTGTTCTGATTCCTAGATGGTTATGCTGTAAGAATTCGGTTACTCACTTTATAGGGTAAGGAGCTGCGATGGTTTACAAGTTGGGGAAGGAGAGATATCTATAAAGATTTAAAGGTTTATTGGTAAGCTATTAGTAAGCTTGACTCATGAAGGTACCATCAGATACTACTGGTAGGGGGTAGAGGCCCTTCTTTGGTTCAGTATCATAGGCCAAGTATTTGGAGTCGGCTTGGTGCCGGGGTATTAGTAGTGGGGAGGAGGGAGGGATGGGGGGAGGGTTTGTGGGGAGGTGGGGTTTGGTTGCAGTTTTATTTAATGCTCGTTGTTGGTGGGGTTGGGTGGGGCAGCTTTTATATGGTGGTTTAGGATAGCTCCGGGATATTGATATGGTCAATGGTCTGAATATTTTGTCTTGGAATATAAAAAGGAGGAAGAGACAATAAAAAGAGGTTCATAGTATTAAAACATTCGGTAAAATATGACCCTGCAATCGTTTTTCTTCAAGAGACCCATTTACTTCCTGACCAGTTACATTATTTCCAGAAAAGTTGGGTCGGCAAGTTTTTGGAGCAGGTTCTCCCAAAAAAAGAGGTGTAGCAATTTTGGTGGCGAAAGGGATCCCATTTTTCCCAACAGGAACCATATCTGATCCTGAAGGTAGATACATTTTAGTAGAGGGCAGGTTGGGTAAGTTAAAGTTGTTATTAGGTTCGATTTATGGTCCGAATTTAGATTCGCCCTCCTTTTTACACGGTTAGCGATGGTGGTTGCCCCTTCTCAGGACTACCTGCTATTCTAGGCGGAGACTGGAACCTAGTTCAGTCCAACCAGTTAGATCGTACCTATTTAAGAGGAGTTAACAATTCTCCGGCTCAGAGGGCACTGTCAGAATTTATAACATCATTTGGCCTAGTAGACCCCTGGAGAGCTAAATACCCCTGAGCAAGGACTTTACATTTTTCTCCCCAGTACACAAGAGCTACTCCCGGATAGATTATTTTTGTCAGTCAGCAGTTTTTTCGGGATAAATGAAGCTAGTATATTGACCCGGTAATCTCAGATCACTCTCCTGTCAGGATGACATGTTCCCTATCTACCACCCCTACGAGATCCTACTCCTGGGCTTTAAATAATAGATTATTAACTGATAATCAAACGGTAAACCACTTTCAAATATTTTTAGCAAATTCCATTGAGGCTAACTGGGGATCAATAGTTACAACAGATCGGGTGTGGGCTGCGTTGAAGGCCATTTGGAGAGGGAGCTCATTCGCATAGCTACGGTTCACAAAAGAAAAGAGAGCATTTCCTAGCTGGGTGTTTAGACCGATTAAAGATTTAGACAGTATAGGGAGTGATAGGCTTTTCGGGTGCAGGAGCAGGAACTCGGACGCTTAGGGCTTTATATGCAGAGACTCTAGGAGAATCTGTGGAGAGATCGGCATCTATCATGAAAGCTTTATATATAGGCCAGGTAACAAGGCAGGCAAGTTATTAGCTTGCAATTGAAACACCGTACATCTGCAAAATGGGTAACAAATTTCGACACCCTTTATCAAATGAGTCAATTACGGATCCGGAAAGTATTCTAAACCTGTTTGTAGACTACTACAGGGAATTATATACTAGTGAACCCTATCCCCAGAGCAGGCTTGTAAGATGAGGGACTTTTTAGAAAGGATTCCTTGTCCGGCTTTGTCAGGTGATTTTATACATTTGTTAGAGGCCCTATCTCATGCGAGGAAATTTCCAAGGCCATAGATTCATTAAAACCGAAAAGCACCTGGCCCAGATGGCTTCACGCCTTTTACAAAAACTTTTAAGAAATGGTTGCCCTCTGCTGCAGCAGGTCTATGCTTTTTGGTATGTCCATGGGTAGGTGATTACTGCTGTTTGAAGCACGTATAATTCTTTTACCCAAACCCGTAAACCAACAGATGAAGTGGGCAATTATAGACCTATCTCGCCCCTGAACATTGATGTTAAAATCTATGCCAAAATTCTGGCCAACAGTATGAAATTGTC
Source organism: Neoceratodus forsteri (assembly GCA_016271365.2). Lineage (NCBI taxonomy): Eukaryota > Metazoa > Chordata > Ceratodontiformes > Ceratodontidae > Neoceratodus > Neoceratodus forsteri. The sequence continues at coordinate 245,084,495 of CM028130.1, forward strand.
CTGGGAGGTTACTCAGCCCTGAGCAGGCGGGTTCGTGGACCGGACGCCTCTGCAGATCATTTTAGGAAATTATGATATTTAATTTCCGCGTCAGAGGTTCCGGGTTGGAAGCATCCTTGGTATCTCTAGACGTGGAAAAAGCATTTGATAGAGTGGAATGGAGGTTCATGTTTGCAGTGTTGAACAAATTTGGGTTTCTGCATTATATAGACTATATTAGAGTTTTATATTCGTGCCCTCGGCTGAGATTCAATGCAACAACCTTATTTCTAGGGCCTTTTCGCTATCTCGCGGTACCGTCAAGGTTGTCCGCTCTCTCTATTCCTATTCAATTTGTATATCGAGCCTCTGATAAGAGCTCTTAAGCAGGGCAGCAAATTCGGGAATAAAGTGGGTGGGCTCGAATGTAAGCTTTAGCTTTGCAGATGACCTGCTCTTACATGTTGAAGATAGTAGGGTCTCGCTCCCCAAGTTCTTAGAGTGATTTCCAGCTTTAGTGTTTTTCGGGATACAAATTGAATAGGAGCAAAACTAAGGTATTTGCATTGTCGCTGTTCTTGCAGAAGACCTGGTGTTCCTCTTTAAGTCTTCAATGGCAGGTGAAAGCTCTTGATTATTTAGGTATTAAAGTGTCAAAAGACCTGTTCAACTTGGCAAACTTAATTTCAAACCATTATTTAAGTCTATTAAGGAGGACCTGGTAAGATGGTCTAAACTACCTTTATCCTTTTCGGCAGAGCTAATACCATAAAAATGATGATTTTGCCCAGAGTCTTTTACCTTTATTTAATCTTAATGTGTATCTACCCAAACTTTTTCAAACCGCTTTATAAGTGTTGTTCGGATTTTTATGGAAGGCAAACCACCCGTAGAACTTATTCAAAACTTACCCGTCCTAATGCGGCAGAGCGGGATGCAGCTGCCTGACTTTTATGGTTATTATTTAGCGATCCACGTGGTGAGGTGTTCTCAATGGATGACGAGGTTAGTGATAATCAGGGTTTGTCTGCTGTACTCATTTTGGATAAGCAAATAACTAATAATCTTGGGATAGATTTGAGTCCTTTTTATATATTCCTTGGTCCAAGGTTCCCCATGAAGTTAGAAATACTCCTTTGGGATGGGATGTTAAAGCCTTACATCAACTTTATTCACTGCTCCATATTCCATATATTAAAGACTTAGCACAGCCCCTTTTAAGGAATCCCAATTTCCAGATAGGAAACTGTCGGATTCTGAGGTTTATTGGAATTATCGGTAAGTACCAAGGCTAGCAGATTTTGTTGCCTCTAACTCTATGAGATCCGTAAAGGAGTTGAGAGATAAATTTGGGGTGAAACATAATAGTAGGTTACGATTATATCAGATCCAAGGATGTATTAAACTCTTCCTGGGGATAGTTTAGGGAGTGTGGAAGCGGAGTCCTTTTAAATAGTTTAAGTGATGTTGCAACAACTCAGGGGCCGTTTCTAAATCTTACAAGATAATTATGTCTAGAACCATGCCTAGGGACTCCCGGTAGCCTATTATTGGGAAGCTAACCTTGCAAAAGGTGGTCTACAAGTTTGGGAAGAGATTTGGGGAGGAATTTATAGATTTACTAAACAGGACAGACTCAGGAACATCCAGTTCAATATTTTGCACAACCGTTATTTGTCGCCTGCAAAACTTTTGAGAATCCACAGGTCTCAGTCGCCTACATGTGTGGACTGTGGGAATCTGCTAGCCACAACATACCACAAGTTATGGGCATGCCCTAAAGGTGTTTAAATTTTGGGGAATTGGTTAGGCAATGGACGAGTCCACACTGCAACATTTGGCTTTTTTAATCCTGAGGTGTGTGTCTTGGGGATGTATGCTCAAATCCCAACTAAATCCCAAAAGTGGCAAATGGCAATTGTAGCCTCAGTAACCAAATTAATAATTCTTAGGCATTGGCAGACCAGTTGGGAACCCTCCTTTAGAGAGTGATGGGATGAGTTCTTGAATGCGCTAAATGCGAAAGATCAACTACTATTTTTTTCAATTCAGCTGATAAATTTCAGAAGTGTTGGGGGGTTTCTATGTAGGGTTGAAAAATAAAATCAGATACTAGTAAGGGGATACTCAAGTGACCTGAGGTGGGTTAAATTCCGCCTCTTTAACTGGGGTATTACTCCCCCTTTTCTTTTTTTCTTTTGCTTGATTTTCCTACTTATTATTTGTAAATCTACAGATATTTATGGTGTATGCTTGGGTCCTCCTTTTCTTGTCACTCCCTCTAAGTACAAATGTGATATGTAGTGTTTTCTTAATCTTTTTAGGGATGGAGCAGGCGTTGGCCTGCATGGGAAGACAGGTTCACAAGATAGGATGCTATCAATTATTAATGGTATACTTATGCTGCCTAGGGGGCTGTTCAGGGTGGGGTTGGGTTTTGTTTTTCCTCTTCTTGTTCCAGCTATGTTATGGGTACTATGTCCTTAGGGAGGGTTGGGGTTTAATTTTGTATGTTTAATTTTGTATGTTATGGAATGTATTTTCTTTTCAGATATTATTGTTTATGTATTTATGTATTTATCTTTCTGAAAAATAAAGTTAGTTGCAAAAAAATGTTCATTACGTGGGGGTTTGGTCATTCTGTAGATCTTTATGAAATTATATTTCAGTGTAATTGCTGTGATGAAAAGGACATGCTTTCCATCAATGCCCTGGGCAAAAGAAATCAAACTGAGGGATGGGATCAGGATGAAGTGGTAAATAGAGCCCAAGATAAAAGAAGGGATTCTAGTTTTAGTAATCATACTGAAACACAAGAAGAGGAAACAGAACAAAGGGATACCTTTGTTCCAAACAGACTTGTGGCAGGTAGAAAACCACCTCTAAAAGACAGGCCTGTACTCAGTCCTCAGCAGGAAGATAGGAATATTGTAGACATTATTCCTCCAACTGAGGTTCCTTCCACTATTATAGAACAACTCACTACTGCATCTATGCCTCCTCCTATGTATGAAACTGTCAAAAGTTGAGGGTTTAATAGGGCCTCTCTCAGACAATCTATTCCTGGCCCTATTCTCATGGAGAATCTCTTTGCACCCCTACAGGATGACTTAGGGATTCAGGTTTAGAATCTGATACCTCACATAGGTCTGAAATGGTAACTGAGGATGAGGACAGTAAAGCTACTGAATTGGCAAAGAAAAAATGAAAAAGGAAAGAAAAGGAAAGCAAATCTCAGTAAAATGGGGAGTCTTGACTTAACTAAACTTGGAAGGCTACATTACAACTTGCTTCATATAATATATGTAGTCTTAAGAACTATAAAAAAACTGTATATTTTTGCCTATTTTGATTTACCTAAAGTAGATATTCTATTTGTTCAAGAAACTAGATTATCTTCTCTTTAAGAAATAGATCAGGTTAAAAGGCAATGGATCTGGGGTCCTTCTTTTTGGACGTTTGGTCTGGATTCCACTGATGGATTGGGATTCTATTTAAAAACACTAATTTTCGAGTCTCCAAACTAATAGATATATGGCCTGGAAGGGCCTTAATCCTTGATTGTTTTCTTGGAGAGTTTGCCTTTTGTTTTATCAATATATATGTAACCCCGGACCCCTGCCTTTTGCAAAACGACAGGTGGCATGCTGTTGAAGCTGACAGCAGTACCTGGTGGGGACTGGGTTCGGGAGGATTAGGTTACTCAGCACAGGGGCCTAGGTTTGGTTACTCTGCACAGGAGCACCCAAGTAAACCCGAACACAGGAATCAATAACTGTAATGTCCAAAACCAGGAATGGGATTCTACAGTATGGCTTTTATTCACATCCAAACTGAACAAACAAAGCATAGACGGACCCCACGGGCTACATTCCTGGTAATGCAGATTAGAGACAACAGAACACTTCTTCACATTTCCAGCCTCAGGCTGTAAACCCACCAGGCACACAGCCCAGACTTGCACACAGCTTTGGGTACACAGCCCGACTTGTACACTACTAGGGTTTTCCCCACTGGACCGGCTCCCTGGCAGCCAGTTGATCTGCAGTCCATTATGGGAATGAACCAGTTTTCCAGTTGGTGGCTCCCCAAACCACCTTAGAGCCTTCAACTCCTAGAGGAATTTTCCTTCCAATCCCACATCTGGGTAATTCCCTCATCACTGGCCAAGTGTATGAGGTAAAGTAGAAATCCACAGAGCAAATCTGTAGAGGTGGACCTGGTCACTAAAGATGGGGGTCTCCACCTCCAGCTCCCACAATCCATACCGGCCATTTCTCTGGAAACTAAACAATTCTTTTCTGAAAGCTTGGCAATGTAGATTACTGGGTAGACGTATGTCACATCTCCTCTACATGTCTTGACTTCCCTATGTACTGGACTTGAACATACTTTTACTTTTGGCTAGCCTATTACTCTAGGCCTCCCACTACTTCAGTAGTCCAATCCCCACTATCACACAAGTTCCAGGGTGAAAACATGGGCCCTTTAGAAACAGCAGAAACTCACCCTCCGGTTGCAGGTGCCCACAGGCGAATCACAAAATCTTCTTGTTTCCCAAACTCTTAGACCAAATAAGGCAGCTTCTCCACTAGCAGTAGCCAGGGGTTGACCCTGCAATATGCAGGCTAATCTTCCCTGCCCCATCCCCTGAGGGATGGGGCACTGAGACCTGATTCAGCGGTCTCCACCACTTTAAAACTAGCTTCTGTGTCTCTCTTTAGGTGAAAACACACACCTTTTCCCTGAATGTAGCCCTATGTCAGGGCTGAGGCTCCAAGAGCCTAACACAGAGCTGTTGTGCTCCTCACAATAAGCTCCAAACTCCAACTGACCTACAGACTACTGTTCAAACCTCCCAACATTCTACTCCAACTCCTGCTGCAGATTCCATTGTGGCTCATGCAGCTGTGATAGTTCTATGGTGATGTCATCCCTCAGTCTCAGCTGAGACTGAGAACAGAGTGACACAGTGTGAATCCCATTTAACTGGAGTTTCACAAGCTGCCTTCCTTGCCTACCACTAGGTCTTACTGGGATTTTAGTAACCCTGGGTAACAAGGGGTTACTATATATACTCCCCAAGTAAAACTGCTAAAATTGAATTATTTGAGGAGATAAAACCCTTTTATATACTAGAAAACATATTGTATTGGTGGGGATTTTAATTGGGATATAGATACAAAATATACAGCAGATATCCACCCCAAAAATGTACTGTGATTCTCATGCATTGAAACAAATTATTTTCGATGCAGGATTATCAGATGCTTATAGATCTTTAAAAATGTTTGTGGAGTCACATATCACAGGCATGTGTATGCTAGTTGTATAGACATGTTTTTGTTTCCAAATATACTAAACCATTTTTTTAAATATCTTTTATTGTTTCAATTTTCCAGAGAGGTACATGTGAAAATACTTGATACAATTCTATGTAGCATTTCATCACGTTAGTTTCATCATACATATTGGTCTTTTACAATTAATCTCATTATGTCAATGCTCCATATGCCAGTTATTGATTTCATATGTCTTTTATCCCTTGTGGTAGTCCCTGTCGTCAACAGAATTATTCCTATTATGGAATCAAATCTGGTCTCTTATCAAAATCAGAGCCACCATTTGGTCCATAAATCAATGGTTTTCTGAGTTTTTAAGTACAGCTAGGTGGTCATTAATTCCATTCTGCATATTTTATATATTATGTCCTCCCATTCCCTAAGAGTAGGTGAGTCACTTTGTAATGACTTCCTGGTGATTGCTTTATTAGCTGCCAAGAGTAATGTAGCTAGTAAGTGCTTGGTATTGCCTCTTCTCAGTTCCTTTGTGAAATTTAATATAAGTGCTATTTGGTACTTTCTGGTTTAAAGTTCCTATTTCTGAAACAATTTTCCCAGTACTTCTCCTACCTTTCTCCAGAATAAGTTCTGTGCTGGACAACTCCAAAATATGTGGATATGATTAGCAGTTTTTCCCTACATCCTCTCCAACTTGTCTTACCTAGTTGCAGATTGTATTTTCCCCACTATCTGTGAAGTTCTAAAAATCTTATCAGACATTTCCAACCAAATTCTCTCCAGGTTAGTGATCTTGTGATTTTATGTACTGTGGTGTATATCTCTTCCCACCCCTCTTCTTCTGTATTAATACCTAATTCATCCTGTCAGCCTTGCTGAGAATTTACCTTGGACTTTTCTGATTTTTTATTATAGCCTGGTAAACATTTGATATTATATGGTCTGGTATTGCTGTCTCTACTGTGTTTATTATCCTCATGAGTGGATGTATCTCACTTTGGTTCCATTCCTTGGCTAATTCACTTGTACAATAATGTTTTATCTGGAGGAATCTAAAGAAGTCCTGAGTTCTCAGTTGGAATTTTCTTGTAATGTTCTGAACTGGGTAAGTACTCCTTGGTCATATAATTGATAAAATCTGGTCAGGCCTTGCTGGTGCCATCTAATAAAATTATTGTCCTGTCTGGTTGGTTCAAATCTAGGATCTACTATTATTTTTGAACTAAATTCATTTTAGAATCATTAATTTGTTTAAGTAATGATCTCCATACCTTCAAGAATTGTCTGGTATATTGTAATCTGATTTCTTGTTGCATTATTTTTTGGTATAGTGTGACCAAGTAAGTATTTCTCTTATCACTTCCAGCTGGGGTCCTCTTTCTATTTCTTTCCAATGTGGATCTGCCTACCATCTAGCCATTGTAAAATATGTGAGTTACTGCTGCCTGTGCATATTGTTCTAGGTTTGGGAGGCAAGGCTTCCCTTGCTTTTAGTAACTGGAGAATTTTATATTTTATTCTTGGTTTCTTCCCCTGCCATATAAATTTAGATAACATGTTATTCCATTTTTTAAATCTGACTGTTGTGGCTATATTGGTACAATCTGGAAGAGGTATAAGTACATTGAAGTATATTCATTCTAGTTACCTCTATTCTTTGATTTAGGAAAGGGGTAAAGGGTCCCACCTCAGGCAATCTTCCTTAATAGACTATATTAGTGGACCATAATTAGCTTCATATAGGGCTTGGGTGTCTTTTGTTAATATTATTCCTAGCTATCTGAATTTATTACTTGTCCACCTCAGTAGGAATCTTGCCTATATGGATTCACTTGGTTGATAATTAATAGTTAAAACTTCCATTTTCCTGTGTTTAATTTGTATCCCGAGAGATCCTCCATCTCCCATAAAAGGCAAACAGTTCTGGTATTGAGGTTTCTGGTTCTGTTAGGTAAATCAGTAAGTCATCTGCAAAGAATGTTGTTTTATGATTAGTATTAAGGTATTTAATCCCTGTAATGCTTTCATTTTCCTAATAGCCTGTTCTAGTGGTTCTGCATATATAGCAAATAATGTGGGGATAGGGGACAGCCTTGTGTAGTTCCTCTGTTTAATGGGAATCATGCTGAAAAGAGCTATTTACCTTTATTATAGCTTGTGGCGGTGTATATATATATTTTGTATGGTTTTTAGGAAGTCTATTGGGAAGTTGAATTTTTCCATTGTATATCTTAAGAATCTCCAGGAAACTCTGTCAAATGCTTTTTGTGCACCCATACTTGAAAGTATGAAAGTTTTTTTCTCTTTTGTATTTCTTCAAATAAATATATTGTTATTTTAACATTATCTGCTGTCTGACATTTTATTATAAAACCTGCTTGATCTTTATTTATAATATGGGGAGTATACCTTCTAGTCCTTTGGCCATAATGGCTGTAAATAGTTTATAACCGTGATTTAAAACCAAAATTGGTTATAGGATTCACAATTCAATGGGTCTTTTCTGGTTTTAGTATTGTTGAAATAGTATCATATTGACAACTGTTAGGGATGGGGATTCATTGATTTGTATTGCTATGAATAATTTAATTAATGGTGGGAGTAAAATGTTTTTAAATGTTTTATAGAATTCTGCTTTGTAGCCATCTGGGTCTGGGCTCTTATTTGGTTTGGAGTTTTTAATACATTATTTATTTCTTGGGATGTAATTGAACCTGTCAAAATTTCCTTGTTCCTCTGTAATTTGGGATAGTTTCATTTTTGTAAAGAATGTTTTATATTATTCCTCTTCTGGTTCCTGTGGTTGATGATATAGTTTGGAATACAATATTTTGAAGCCTTCTAGTATGTCTTTGTTTTGTTTAATATACTTCCTTGTGTTGAGTGTTTTAATTTAGAGATTGTTGCTAATGCCTTTTGTTTTCTCAATCTGCAGGCTAATAATTTAGCTGCTCTGCTTCCTCCCTCATAGTACTTTTGCTTTACATACATCAAAGCTGTTCTTTTTTTTGGTTTAATATATCCTGTAGTTTTGCCTTTACCTGATTAATCTGGTTAGTCTATTTAATCTTATCTGTTTTCCCTGTTCCATGATCTTGTTGCAATCTTTCTAATTCCTTTTCCAACTCTTTTTGATTTGTATCAATCTTTTCTTTTGATGTGTTGCATATGCTATAATCTTCCCCTTAGTATTACCTTTAAAGTATCCCAGAGTTCCCTCTGCTATTCCTTCTATAATGTTTTCTTGTATTATTCTAGGATCCATTGCTGTATTTTTCTTTAAATTGTGTGTCTTTTATTAGCATGTTGTTAAATCCCATTGTCTTATCTGAGTTTCCTGCTCTGCTTCTAGCTCTATAGTGATAATTGCATGATCTGATAGGAAGATTGGATAAATCTTGGTCTTATATATTACATCAAGTGATTCTGCTTCAACTAAGAAGTAGTCAATCCTAGAGTAAGTGTTACATACCCTGAACAATGTGTGTATCCCGTGTTGCTGGTGACAATGCCTCCATGTATCTATTAGGGCCATGTCTTTTATTAACCTCTTACAATGTTTCTGGCCCTTTGTGGGCTTAGGGGTGTTAGAGCTTGAGCTGTCCTTTGTTGGATTCATTAATAAATTTAAGTCTCCCCAAAATTAGTTTCCCTTGTTTAAAAGCTATTATTTTATCGGATTGCCTGTTATACTGTACTCTCTGATCCTGGTGGTACATATAGACTTCCTACTGTGTATGTTTGTCCCTCCCAAGTTCCCTTTATTAAAGATAACCTGCCCTTCCCATACTGATATGTATCTGTTATCTGAAATGTTGACATTCGTGGGATAAGGACTGCTGTGCCTCCCTGCATCCTCTTGTATATGTACTAGCCACTACTCATATTATTCCATATTTGAGTAACTTCTGGTGTTCTTCTTTCGATAGGTGGGTCTCTTGTAAGAGAATAGGTTGAGGGGTGCATTTTTTAAGTGGGACATTATTTTAATTCTTTTATAGGATTACTTAGTCCATTGACATTCTGGGACACCACTTTAGGGTTTTCTTAATCTGTGAAACTGACTGTCCATTCTGACAGTATCCTCTTCCATATTCTCTTATATCTGTTGCATTGTATGACTTCTAATATGTTTATGCCTCTGGGTTTCTGTACTTCTGAGCTCGTCTCCCGACCAAATTTCAATTCTTCTTTGCTCTGCTTTAGTTTTGTACCTTCTCCTTTGTTTCTGCCCCTTCCTATCTGATTATTTTCTTCCTCTGCTTATTAACTATATACATAGTGACTTCAAGGTCAGATTCATCCTGACAAGGATGGAATATTTCATCTAGTTTGGGCTATTTGCCTTACCCTGTTGGCTTGCACTGGGGTTACATATCCCCAACATTTAAATGAAAATCAACTTGGATCTTTTCCAGATTCCTTTCTGGTCTACCAGTGCCTTTAACTGAATAACTAAATAATGTCCATAGTTATCAACATAAAATTTAAAGTTAACAAGAAGAAATAAACAGGTGCTTAGCTCTGGTCGCATCTTCACTCTCCCCCACTATCAACTTAAATGCTGGGATATAAAACAATTTATATTTCATAAGTCTGTAATTTAATGTTCAGTTCACTTGGTCTCAGTTTCCATCTTCTTCTTCTTCAGTTCTGCTATCTCATTGTGGACTTTCACATTATATTTTTTATCTTTGCTTTTCTTGGAGTTATTCTGTGAAGACTTCCCCAACCCCCGGTCCAAGAGCGAGGCGCCCTCTGGTGAATTTACAAGGTGATCATCCTTTCCTCAAGCTGAGAGGGCCTCAATCTCCTTTTCAAGCCTTCCTCACGTCTTGTGCAGTCCCTCCCAAGGACACTTGGGCCCTGTGGAGTTCACCCACCCTAGTCTGGGTATTTCCTGGGATTTTCCACCTATGAGCCCCCATATAGATGGTCATGGTCTGCAAAGTCCTCTCTTCTGAGTTCCCCTTCTCTAAGACACCTTCCCTGTGTTTGTCACCTCGGGTGTACCTGCCCCTACATCACCATTCTTTCCATAGGGCTTTCTGTATTTATCTGCCAGCCGTGAGAAAGCAACTGGCTTCCCAATCTTCTCTCCCCAGCTATTAAGCATTCCCTATTTTGGATCTCAGGGCCCATCAGTACCTTCTTCAAATGTAATCTCTCACTTTGGGTCTCTTTGGTTATCTCCAGTTAGAAGATATAAATTAGAAAGCTCACAACCCACTTCTAAGGATCTCCTCTCCATAAGGAAAGATTTGTGTACTTCTTCAATGGGAATATCTATCCCAACCTAGCACAGAATCACCCCTCTCAGGCTTCCATTGCAATCCTCTCCCAGGGCCTACCCCTCGAGTGTTGGCTGTCCCTTTACCCCAGAGCTGTGCTCCGGCTCCTGACTGGCTTCTCATCTGGATGCACTCAACACATATTATTTTGATTTACAAAATTGGCCTAGTAGTCTCATACATATTCTCTTCTCCTTTGCATTGTGATTCTCACATAGTCAGTGTAAAAAAGTCTCTGTTTTTTCTGAATATTTTCCCTTTTGTCCATGCTTTCTGTAATATCCTCTCTTTGTTTTGGTAACTTAGAAATCAAATTATTATTGAGTTAGGCCTCTGTTCTGGATTTTGTAGTTTAGGCCAAGTGCTCTGTGGGCTCTTATGTCTAACGAACAATCCTGTTCGAGATTTAATTATTCCTTGAGTAGTTTTTCAATGTACCCTCTCATGTCTCTGTCCTCACCATCATCTGGAATTCCACACATTCTTATATTTTGGTGTCTCTGTCTGTTCATAATCTCTGCAGCCAGATCTATTTTTTTGTTCCAGAGTCTTTATTTGATTTTGTAGATGCGATATATCCATTTTAACAAATCATGTTCTGATCGAAAGTCTTGAAATCTTTTTGATGTCCTGTAGATCGGTTATAATTCTATCTAATTTGTCATTAAGGATTAAGTCCTTGTTTTAAGTTTTCTACGTTTGGGTTTCTTGCCTGAAGAGCGACAACTCGTTCCTCGATATTTCAGAAGTCTCAAGTCCGATATTTCAGCTCCCGATTTTTCTTCTTCTATCGGTAATACTCTGAATCTGTTCATATTTCCTTTTGTGCATTCAATGTCATCTGCAAAAATTCTTCATTTACTTATTTCTCTCATTTGATTTTGGCTTTTTAATGTTTTTGGGGAGGTCTACACGGAGCTCAAATTTAAAGATGCCTTTGGGTTCAGAGCTGCACCGAAGTCCTAAACCATTTTTAGTGTTACTAAACCTACAGAATTTTTGGATCATCAGATTTTGCTAATTGATTTCGGTCTTAATGATATTCCACTAAAGTATTCTCCACAATACTGAGGTAGAGGTTAAACATGTCACTTTAAGATTCACCAGATTGTTTCCATAGTTTGGAGGGTTTTTTTTTTTGAAGCCAGACACTCTACTATGTGTCTTTATGATAATATATACAGTTGGTGGCTAGATACTAAGACTGATTTGAAAACATTACTTCTTAGCTAGGGAAGACAGAAGGCTAATTCTAATTATTTGAAATATTTAAACTTTAGGAATCAATTATATAAACTAATATCCTTTCCTCCATGTGAGCATGCAAAATTTGAGTCACAAATCTTTAAAATTAAATAACAGATGAAGACTTACCAATATGATAGAGGCTTAATCATTAAAAGGAATTTAGATTTGGGACACGAAAACAGCCTGCATCAGATTCCTATAAAGCATGCAAACAATGACTAGATAAAACCTAATGACTAGCCTATTTAAATCTAATGGCACTATAGCTGACACAGATTTGGAAATGTTACTGGTAGTACAGCAATCTGTAACAGAGATGTTTAGTGATACAGTAGGGAATGCTGGTATTCTGCTGGATAATTTTACAGCACCACTTCCCAAGTAGAGGAGTCCATAAAATAATATTTGACTGAGCCTATCTCTTCACAAGAAGCTGAAGATATGATTAAAAATTGAATATGGGGACATCTCAGGAATTGATGGTATACCCAACTATTTCTATAAAAAAATTCTTCCACATATGAGTTATTTTCTACCCTTGGTGTTTAATGTTATGTATGACCACAAATTTGTAGTTTGGAGGTTTTAGTACTTCCATTCTTAATTTTATTCATAAAAAGGGGCAAGAAATTAATTTCTAACTGGAGACCTATCAGTCTCCTTAATAGTGATTACAAAATCCTATAAAAATTATACATAATTATTTATTACAGGTTGTTGATGCTCTAATTCATCCAGCTCAGACCTGTGCAATTCTTCATAGAAAAACAGTCTTTATTTATTGAGGAAATTTTTGAGGCTGGTAAACTGGGAAGCATCTCAGGTAATGTTGTTGCCTTAGATCAGACCAAGGCTTTTGATCGGGTTAGACATTGATACCTTTTGATCTCTTATTAAAATATGGTATACCCCATCAATTTGTGCAATGGATTACTATACTTTATACTAATGCTTTGATAATTCCTAGAGATAATGGATTATTTGGATCAGACATTCGGCTCAGTAGAGGTGTTAGGCAGGGATGCCCTTTAAGTCCCTTATTATATACTTTTGCACTCTATCCAGTTGTTCGACAAATTCAATGAGATCAACATATTATTGGTATTGCCCCAATCCTCTGTTAGTATCAGAGACAATCACGGCATATGCTGATGATGTTACGTCATTGGTATAGGATGTTACTTCACTTAAAATGCACTTGAGGTGTTTCACTGTTGTGGGCAATCCTCAGGTGCAAAAATCAATAAGGAGAAAATATTTATTTTTGCCTTAGACCAAACACAGACAGAGACTCTGGATTTTGCTGAAACTCCCTGTCCACCACCCTCAAAATTTTGGGGTATTTGGTTTGTGGCAAGGGGACATATCTGCTATAATTGGGAACAGCAGTTGACATTTGGAGAAAGTAAAGTTAATGTGTGTAAACAGTTGAAATTTGAAAAACAAATGTATCATGGTAATCAAGAAATTCTTGTTGCCAGTTTTTCTTTATTTAAATTAACTTTATCCTTCTCCAGTTAATTTAGAAATGAGACTCTTTAGTTTATTTTTTCAGATGGTATGAGGTAATAGATTAAATCCTGTTAACAGGGGACATTACATATTTACCAGTGAAAAGGGTGGGTTACATATAATAAATCCTATTGTTTTCTACCTTTCTATTTTTTTTTATTTAACTCCTTTAGTTACTGTAGGGACCAGCCACTATGTTGTGGCAGTTTTGGTCACAATTTTTTGAAACATTATTTCCAGGAGGATTCTTTTACCCCTAAAATATTAGCTCAAGATCATATTCCCAGTTATGGGATTGCTACTATAAAAAGTTACAGCAATGGAAAATGTTTTTCAAAATTAATTTAATTGGATAGAAAATCCTTTTATTCCTATGTAGTCTATGATGCGCAGCAAGTCCATCTCATTTTCCTGAATGTGTACCCACTGAAATGACCTTTGCTTTACACAAATTGATGGATTTTAGACTTCCTGTCCAAGTTAGGGACATTGTATGGATTTCTGTCGAAGGAGATTAGGAAACCTTCAGTATAAACCACGGATGGATATATATTGTCCTAGGCTTTTGCATCATAATATAGAGGAACGTTTGTCGCATTTTATCTTGAATGTACCGTCAGTAAGCTATTTTGGAATGAGGCAGCAATTAAATGGAATATGTCCTTCCTGACACTGATCACATACAATACTTTAATTTTAGGAGATTATACGGGGTTTGGAAAAATACCATGAAAGTACTTTGAATGTTTTTGCATATATTCATATATTGCATACATTTATGGCAGGCTAGATGTCAATATGTATACAACAGCAGCAAGTGCTAAATGTTACTATAATTTCACAGATAGAGGCAGGGTTGTTACAAGTTAAAGAGACGATTTCACAGACTTCCTCAGGATAAAGTTGTTCAGCTTTGGAAACACTTTTTCTAAGGCTAATGATTTTCTGTTTTTCTATGCTTTGTATTTTATTGTTTCAGTAAACTTGTTCTTCTGTAATCATATGATTTAACTATTTTTATATGGAGATTTTCTTGTACTCTGAATTTCATGTGATGTTATGTTTATTTTGTTTAATAAACTTCCCTACTTTTTGATAAGTGCCATGGGATCTTTAACATCCACCTGAACTACCACCAATTCAGGCAGATGGGACCTCGGTTTAACATCTCATCTGAAAGACTGCACCTCAGAAGTGCAGCACCCTTTCATGCTGCACTACAGTATCAGTACTGGGATATTAACCCAAGTGCCAGATGTGGGAATGGAACACACAGCCCTCTGATCTCCCAGCCTTTGAGGTGAGTGTGCTACCTACTGAGCCACTGACACCATCACCTAGGATTCTGGTTCCCTCCTTGATAGATGCAGACCATCTTGCCTGTATAGGCCTGCATCCCTCCAGGTGGAGCCCCAGTCCCCAGTGAGGCCAAATCCTGAGCTGTGCACCAGTTTTTCAAACAGTCATTGAATCCCATGGTGCAGAGTACCCTAGCCTCATCCATGCCATAGACAGGTAGCACTTGAGAAAGTTACCATGTGTGCTACTTGTCTAAGGCCCTCCCCAACTCCACAAACTCCTGTTGCACTGCTCTGCTCCCATTCTCAGACAGGTCATTTGTCCCTAGGTGGATAATGACATCCAGCACACTTCTCCTTGCAGCTGCTCCATGATCTGGATGATTTGTTTCCTGTCCTCTCAAGCCATGGTGCCAGGCAGGCACCTTACCTCCCTTCCCTCCCTCCCCAGTTCTACCCACCTAACAACTGGAGTCCCCTCATCAGGAGTTGTTTCTTCCCTGTAGGGTCCTATGCCACCTTCTTGTGGGTCTCCATTGTAGAGGTTCCCAGCATCCTCCTGATCTCCACTGTGGGTGCCTCCATAGAGGAACCATGTTCCACCAGAGTGAAGAATGAATTGTGGAGAGGCACAACTGGAGGGATGCACCTCTGTTCCACCACACTCACCCTCACTGAGCCCACTGTGGTCAAACAAATCCTCTTTCTTGGCAACCTCTGAAGTAGTGGCAGTAGCCTGTGTGGTCCCTGGGTGGGGATCAGGTTTCCCAATCCTTGCCAGGTCAGCATGGAGAAGAACAACCTCCTCCCTTAGACCAGAGACATACCTGGAAAATAGGGCAGCAACACAGTCTCCAGATGTGTTCCAGAAGACTGTTGCTCCACAGCCAGTGCATTGCACCACTCCCCATAAGTCTGTGTCCCTTTCTGCTACAGATGCTTTTTTTTTCTTGTTTTAGTGTGTGCAAGCTTGTGAGTGTCTCTACCCCATTCAGTGTGCTGTGCCTTTAAGGATATGAATAGGTGTATGTTGTTGCAGTTTTGGGAAGTGATGTCAGAACCCCTGCTATAAAGAAAGTTATGTGCTTGGGGCAGGGGGGAGTAAACCTGTGCCTCCAGAAACAATCAACTACAACTCTGACCCTCCACCCTGGGAGTGCCTTCCTTCCTTTTAGACACCTATTTCAGAGGTTAAGTAACAGGTCTAGTCACAAATGACTGCAAATATCTCCCAGCTACAGTTCCTCCTTGGCAAATTAAAGTTAAACTAAGAACCATCAACCCCAAAAACAGAATCAATACTAGTTAGTTACACATGTCCAAAAGTAATAATTCAATTCAGTGTAGTCCAGAAAATAACCTCCTTGATTTAAGGAAGCTTTATGCTTTCTCTCTCTCTCTCGTCTCAGCAGACAGAGACCACAAACAACTTCTGTTTTAGATCTACAGTTCAACTATTTCCTTTCAGCTCCTCCCTTTAAAAGATACCTATTTCACAGAGGTTATGTAACAGTTGCAGGAGAGATGGACTGGGGTGGATGAGGTAGTGGGTCCAGCTAATGGGGACTGCTGAAAGGGTAGTGGCCAAGTTGTGCAAAAGTGGAAGTAGCTTTGTGGACAGAAGGAGTCAGGCATAATTGGTGATGGAGCCAGAGTAAGGATAAGGAGAGGAAGGCATAGTGCAAGGAGGATAGAGTAAGTATCCTATAAGGGGAAGATACATAGCACATGGAGTCATAGTAGCAATCTACGTGTTGTGTTAGAAGAGAGGCTGGGTGGTTATAGTGAGGTGGGAGAAAAAAGATCTGGGTGGAGTACAGAGTGAGGAAACTGGAGTAGGACTGCTATATAGTAGCAGTGGCAGTAGACAGAGACATCTGCACCCTAGAATGAGAGAATAAAGTAGCACAACTGCATAATTATGAATTTTGTTTTGCCAGGATATCAGTGGCAGACTGACAGTAGTAGCTGGGAAAGCAGCACTTGTGAGATTTTATTTGAGCCAGTGCTTACTGTAGATACAGCTACTAGCAGCATGCATGTACCTACTGTCAGTAGCAGCTGGGGCAGCGAACTGCAGGGTGGAGCTTGTATTAGGCAAGTGGATTTAAAGAGTGTAGGGGCAGGGAGGGTGGTCAGGAGAAAAATATTGATGAGAATAAGAAGAACTGACAAGCAGCTGCTTAGCACAGAAAGAACTGGCTTACAGTAGTCAGACAGAGGAGCCAATTGACAGGCACCAGCAAGGAGAGCGGACAATCGGGCTTCAGATGGAAGAAGGTGCCAAAAAGATTTGAATCTCTGGCTAAGTGAGGCCTGTGACCTGGCAGGCTTTTAATGGTGAATCGCAGGAGTCGGGCGATGGCAGTCAGAACTGTTGCATCATTATGGAAGAGCTCCCGGTCAGGGAGCACTGAATCTGGGGGGAAATCAGAGTAATGGAATTAGTAGGAATCACAGGCAAGGGCGGGTTGTTAGAGGCAACAGTGGCAGTAGAACAAGAAATCTCTAAATTGGGGGTGCGGGTATGCAGCAGACAACAGAACAGCAGGGATGGAGACAGCAGAGATTAACTTAATCGATGAGTTGGGTCAGCATTTAGGAGGAGAAGAAGAGACGAGGGGCAGGTCGGGTCAAGCGCCCGAGCAAGAAGAGGTAGTGTGGTGTGGTGAGTGTGTGGGCGTGAGCCAGGCAGAAAGGAGAAAAATAAAGTTTGCTTCAGACCAGATGGAGAAGAAACTGAGATAGGAATAAAACATAACAGCTTGTAGCAAATTGTTGGACAATCTGGTTGCATGCAAGAAGGACAGGAAAAGAGAAAATCCAGTTTGTGCAAAGCACAGGGAAGAAGAAGAGTGAAATCAGAATAATAGCCACAGTTAAGCAATTTAAACTTATACAATCAGTTTGCAGGCAGGGAATGCTGAGAAGGGTTGAACAAAATATGGTTTAGTATGCAGAGAAGGGAGAAAAAATTCAGTTTAGCATAGAGTTGAGGAACGAAGAGTGAAATGGGAGTAAAAGCAACAGTTGAGAAATTATACGTATTAATTTTTTTCCTACAATCAGTTAGTAGGCAAGTACAATGAACAATAACTTGGTCCTGGTAACAGAACAATCAATTAAATGTTTTAGTAGACAGGTAGCATAATAAGGCTACTGGTTTAAATCAACAAGCAAAAGTCTTGAGAAGAATAAAAGTAATAGCAGGGAGAAGCAGCTAAGAAGCAGATGCTTGGCACAGAAAGAACAGGATTACAGCAGTCAGACAGAGCAGCCAATTGGTGGTCGCCGTGAGGAAAGCAGCCAATCAGGCTGTAGTCTGGAGAAGGTGCCAAAAGATTCAAATCTCTGTCTCAGCGGATGGCTCGTACCTGGCAGGCTTCCTTACCAGTGAATCGCAGGAGTGGGTGGCGGCAGTCAGAACAGCCACACTGCTATGGTAAGAGCTCCTGATCAGGGAGCATTGATTCTGTCAGGTTTCCTTAGCGATGAATCACAGGGCGTGTGGTGGCAATCAGAACAGATGCATCAGTATGGGGAAGAGTTCCTGGTCAGGGAACACTGCATCTGGCAGACTTCTTAATGGTGAATTGCAGGAGCAGGTGGCAGCAGTCAAAACAGCTGCACCATTATGGAAGAGCTCCCGGTCAGGGCACTAAATCTGGCAGGCGTCCTAATGGTGAAATGCAGGAGCAGGTGGCAGTAGTCAGAACAGCTGCACTGCTATGGGGAAGAGTTCCAGGTCAAGGTCACTGAATCTGGCAGACTTCCATAATGGCAAATCCCAGGAGTTGGTGGCTGCAGTGAGAACAGCCACACTGCTATGGGGAAGAGCTCCTAGTCAGGGAGCACGAATTTGCCTGGCCTGCTGAGCTGGACATGGATGAGATAGGAATGCGGTGATCCTGGTTTCTATAGGAGTGAGAGGAAGGAGGTTAGAGGAGAATAAAGGAAAGTTAAGGGGAAAAAGAATGAAACCAGAATTTATCAAGAAAATTAGCACAATGGATATGGCATCTGTCCGCTAGAGAGGGAAGGGAAGGGAGAGTAACTGGTAAAGGGTGCAGTGAAAGGGTACAAGGAGGGCAGTCAAGATCAAAATGGCAGAAAGAGTGAAAAAAGAGTCCAGCCTGGTTAAGAAAGATGAGGGGTGGCACTGTAGACTACATCTCTATAGTTAAAAATAGGTGGGATCATTTTTCTGGACAAAGGGCATGGCAGGCCAGCAGAAGAATAGATCCGATGTCTGTATATGGCACCCAGTTCGGAGTGGAAGTTTTTGTGGATGCCATCTATGTGTAAAGAAAAGTGAGATTCGGTCAAGCCAGTCCCCAAGGTACCTAAAAGAGGATTTGTGCTTGAGTAAAGTCCCACCTAGGATGTAAAGGAGGGAGGGAGGGAGGAATTGAGCTGAGAAATTCTATGTCTCATGAAAAGTCATGGAGACTGTCTTCTTGGCATTCAGGAATAACTGATTTGTACAAAACCAGAGCTGAACCATAACAAAGTCCTGCTTGAGTCTGGATGCATCTATAGATGGGGAGGAGCCAGCTGTGTACAGGACAGTGTAGTCCACATACATGTGGATGGAGGTGAGAGGACAGGCAGTGGGAAGGTCATTTGGGAAGATGGAGCAGAGTAGTGGTGCCAGCATGGAACTCTGAGGAACTACAGTATTGATGGGGGCGGGGAATGTAGTATCACTAATCCGAATGGATTATATTCTGCCTATGAGGTAAGAGTGGAACCAGCTGATGGCATCAATTGAGAGCCAGCAGATGAGGAGTTTCATAAGCACAATTATCAGATGCATTAACATAAATCAGTTGGTGTTTCTTTTTGTTGTCATTCTTTTTGTCAAAGTATGGACCATGTGTCTTTCACTTGCCACATTTGGATTGCACTTTTTCTTTATACTTTTGTTTACATTGGCCATTTGTGGGATGTCTCCACTGTGCTTTATTGCTTTTTTATTTATTTCATTATTCAGAGATATCCTTTGAGCAAATACTTTTTCAAAGGTTCCACATCAAATAACATACATGACAATACAACAATAAGTTACAGTAACATTGGTCACAGAACAAAATCATGGCGTTACATTGGAGGGACATCAGTGATACAATTCCACAATTAGTAAGTATTCAAGTACAGGTGACAACCAACTACGCAAGAGGTTCATAGAATTGAAGATACAGTTACAAGATACAAAGGAACTAGGGATTAAAACAAAATACAAAGGCTATGCAAAAGGAGAACACTAGAAGTACAAGGAATGTACAGGGCAGGGATGGAGCAGCCCAGAGGCAGGCTTTGTCTGGGTTTAAAGGATGAGGAAAGAAGAGAAGTTAAGTCAGAGGAGGTGAGAAACATGGAGGGGAAGGGCTGGGCAGGAATGCAGAGAGGAAGGTAGCTCAGATTGAGCCTAGGGGAACCACAGTAAAAAATAAGCACAAGGCACTACAGAGAGAACCTGCTGGAAATAAGTGCAAGGACAAAGAAGGAGCCGGAGGAGCAGAAAGGTGAGGGCCAAACCCACCATCCATCATACAATAGCTAGGGGTGCCTGAGCAGGACTGTCCAGAGTACCTGCCTACAGGAGAAAACAGTGGGGGAGTGAGGGAGGGAAGGATAGGAGGTGGCATGACTGGAAGGAAGTTGAAGTAGGAGGAAGTAACAGAGCAGGAGAGGCAGTGTTGCCTAGGGCACAACCTCTGGTTTTAGGTGTGAGAAGAATGGGAAGGGGAACAGAGTGACTAAAACCTGCAGTAGCCACAAATTTGTAACCTGAGAGTAAGTGAGTCGAGGGATGTGGGGCTAAAGATTTAGGACTGACCTACACATGCACTGACCCTGGTAACAAAGTGATGCTTCAATTGGTTTTGAAAGAGTAGAGGCTCTCAAAGTTCAGTACAGAAACAGAGACTACATTTAGCCAGAGGGAGCTTGTCATGCGGTTGATCTTTGGCCATGGGATGTATGCCTGAAAGAGATCATCAGGGTCACAGTCCATATCCCTAGTCAGATAGCATGATTAATTAATATGCAGTATGTCTAAGATACAGGGAGCAGTCTTTCCAAGAAGTGTTTAGTTTTGCCCAGAAGACACATTTGGAACTTTATCCAACAATCCAGATTCAGCCAGTTAGTTAACTCATAAAGTGTGCAAGTGTGAGCAAGGGTCTCCACACCCAGTGAGTTTGCAGGCTTTGTTATGGGCAGTCACAACTCGCTTGAGTGCGGTTTCAGTTGCTTCTCCATAAACAACCAAGCCATAGTCTATGAAAGATAAGATTGAACTGAAACTGTCAGCCCTAAGGGCTGTGGGTGTGAGATATTGTTTGTGTCTATAAAAGACACCAAGTTTGAAGTTGATCATTTTGCCAACTGATCAATATGCTGAACAAAAGAAAAGTATTATCAGTGGTGACCCCAAGATACTTGAATGAGTGTATTTGTTCAAGGTGGATGCCTTTATTATTGATAATAGACATGTTAGGGTACAATTTCTTTAGCTGGTGACTTGAGATCAGTATAGTCTTAGTCTTCTTATAATTAAGAAGAAGTTTATGGGAGCAAAACCAATCTTCCAGCTGGTTAAAGGTGGCCTGTAATTCTTTTTGCAGCAGAGAGGGCTGATTGTTGCTACTCAAGATGACAGCATCATCCACATACAAAATTATTTTACTATTACAAGCAGAAGGGAGTTTATTCAGAATAAACTGAAGAGAAGTGGTCCAAGAATGGATCCTTGAGGGATGCTTAGTGTCACATCCCTAGCAGATGAGATTTAAGTCCTTATTTTGACACTCTGGGACCTGAGAGACAGCCTTGAACAAAGGACTGCTACTGCCACAGCTCAAATGGCATCAGCTGCTGAAGCAGGATTGGGTGATTAACAGTGTCAAAGGCCTTGTGAGATCTATAAAACAGACCTCACAAATCTGCCTCCATCCATAGCTTTATGCACATATTCTGAGAATGTCACCAGGGCAGTAGCCATACTGTGGTTCTTCCGGAATCTGTACTGCTGTGGACATTGAAGATTGTACTTCTGTAGATACTCAGTGATCTTATCTGCAACTTTTTCTCAAGCACCTTTGACAGGAGGGATAGAATTGAAATAAACTGCAGTTAGCAGTGCAGGAACAATCACCACTTTTGAGTACGGGAGTCACCAGAGCCATTTCAGACAGAAGGAAATACTGCCAGGGAGAGAGATTTATTGAAGATTTTGGTAATGGGGTGATGACTTCATTATGCCATGGCAACTATCTTCATAGCTATATTGTCACTACCAAGTCTTTTTCTACTAAGTACCTTTAGCATGTAGGATTTAGCCTCCTTGACAGTGACACACCTAAAATAAAAGCTAGGATGATTGATATTGGGTTTTGTCATTAGCTATGGTGGATCAGTTGGGGTGATGTATTCAGGAGGAAGGACAGAGCTCAGATTAATAAATGCAGAGTTAAAAGCTTCTGCAATAGTGTGAGGATCTAAAGTAGGGGAGCCATTTATGTTTAACATTGTAGGATGTCTCGTTATCTTTACCAAACAGGTCCTTAATGTTCCCCAGAATTCTTTCCCATTACCCCAGTTCCATTCCATCTGTTTTTGTACAATTTTGCTTTAGCAAGTCTAGCAAGGTTGGTACACTTATTTCTAGCTGTCCGGTATGTCTGTAAGTCAGTTACATTGCCAGAATTCCTGGCCTTGCTCAACAGGTTATCCCCGATCCTCATTTCATCTAGAGGTACGTGAGTGATCCACCCATTATTGGACCTCTAATTTTCCTCTTCCTTATTGGTGCATAGATGTCACAGATCTCATTAAACTTGCCCACAAAGTGTTTCAAGGCAAGGTCAAAACCTGTGACTCATCGATAAAGGACCAATCAACTTGGGATAAGGCAGCTTTAAATGAGCCTACTAGCCTCTCTTGATGACTCTACTTTGAATAGTAATTGAGGGACCTTTTTTTCCTTTACTGGCTCACCCTACAGATCACTGGGGAGTGATCACTAAGGCAGTCAGAAAGCACAGCTGTATCTTTGATCCTAGAAGGGCAGCTGGACAGGATCCAGTCAATAAGCATGCCTGTCCCCATTTTGTAGTTTATTCTGGTGTGCTCTGGGACCATCTGTGTAAGATACACACTGGCCACCTGGTCCTTAAGAGACACAGAGTCTTTGCTGTGCCAGTCAATGTTAAAGTCACCAATTACTATAACCTCAGAGTTCTTCTTAGCTTTCTAAATAGCCTCCAAGACTAATCCAAGCCCTAGTTTTGCTTTACAAGGAGGCAGATAGACAGAGGCAATGGTGAGTGTCTTGTCATGTCTGCCAAGGAGGAGTTGCACTGCAAGCAGCTCGTGATTCTCAGTGATCCCTGTTATTTGTAGTACACTCCCCTGAAGAGAATCCCTGACATAGATGAGGCATTCTCCACCCCTTTTTTAGATTTTTCTAGCCTGAAGGTGCCATAACCTGGTAATGCTATAGAGTTATTCTTAATATATGGAGTAAGCCAAATCTCTGTCAGGCAGATAATGTCAGGGCAATGAAGCTGAGTCCATGCCTGAACTGGGCAAATTTGGGAAACAGATTGCAGGTGTTCATTGCAACAATCTTTAATCCACAGTCTTTTTTCCCTACTGGGCTGGGGAAGGCCCAGGGTTGAGGTTCACATCCCCAGAGAGTAGGATTAGTAGAAGAAATAACTTCCTAGCTGCATAAATGTGGCTCCGTATGAGCTTCCTCCTTATGTAGCAGCCCTTGGAAAATAGGCTGTAACCCCTGTGCCTCTGGGAGCAACAACCAACTGTGCCAGTACCACAATACTACTGGATGCAGTGAACAGGTTTTCATGTGATGGTGGTGGTGTGAGGGTGATCTATTGTGTATATAGGACACTGTACCGACTTGCTTCCCACATCCATACAGTGAAGTTATGGTTGGCCCAATAGTGCTTTGCAGGATCAAGAGGACCCTCTGGTCTATGAGGTGAAGGAGAGCAAGGAGTAATGCTAAGGACACCAAGCTGACATTTCCATACTTTCAGGCAAGTGATAGCAATGTAGGTTTGAAGGTGATGAAGGCTGTAGTACGCTTGTTTAATGGGCAAGTCGCAGGGGACAGCGAAGATCCCTCTATTAGGGAGATAGTTGTATGCAGAAGTTTGAGTGTACAGCATTATCCTTCAGCAAGCAAAGGTTATGTGCTGCTATCTTTCTGCAATGTAACTGTAAATGGCAGCAAGACAAATGGCCAAGTTCAGCAATCAGGAGCATAAGTCAAAACTTCCTATTTGGCAGATAGTTAGCAACTAAAGGAGGAAAGTCACCCAATCCAGAGGTGGGGCATAGACTAGAACTGTAGAAAGAGTATTTAATTAAGGCCGGGGAGGGATGGTCCAAATTTTTACCAGCAAACAATACTTTTCCTTCCTTTACACATTCACTGAGGTATAATGCAGGAATGTGTGCCAATCACTGCCATGTGAGGAAAGCCCAAAGTTGGAGCAGTAGGGAGCCAATAGCAACTGGCAGTAGTTTGATGATGAATGAAAATGTAGTTTTCAAATCCACCCTGGTTCCAAGGCTGTAAGTTTACCTGTCCTAGCTTGGAGACGGTGGGCAGTCTGTGGTGGAGCTTGCAGTCAGATGATGGAAATGTCATACCTGCAAATGCAGCGGAGGAGCCAGCTCAGGAATCACCTACAGTGGAGGAAGACAGAGAAAGGGGAGAGATTAGAACTCAGGTAATTTCAACCAGAGTCAGGCTAGAGCAGAGGGCAGGCCATAACAGTGGACAAAAGAGAGGGGTATACTTTAGGTGTTAGAAGTAGGAAATGAGTAGCAGGAGAAGTTTACAGCGGGGATAGGGAAGGCAGGATGTCAAAAATGATCAAGAAAACAAAGGAGAGACAAGGAGAGGGTTGCTGAAAGGCGGAAGAAGACAAAGAAAATAAAGCCTAGCTAGTTTAAAATTAACAATGTAAAATCCTGGCTAAAATGACAATCAGGACAATAAACTTGGCTTGCAGTACCTGAGGTAGCAATTAATTATTGAATTACATGAATTTCTGCACATAATCTCTAATTTAAAATGTTAACTGATCTTTAAAATTTCTACCAGTAAACAGTACTTTTCCTTCACTGTTTTCAATTGAGGTATAATTCAGAGTGAGTGCCAATCGCTGCAGCATGAGGAAAGCCCAAAGGTGGAGTAGTAGGGATCCATCCAATAGCAAGCCTGGCAGTAGCTAGAAAATGAATGAAAATGTAGTTTTCAAATCCTCTCGGTTCCAAGGCTATAAGCGCATAAATCCTAGCTTGGGGAGGGTGGGCAGTCCATGGTGGAGCTTTGTGGTTGGCCAATGGACATGCCAGACCCGCAAATGCAGAATAAGAGTTTGCTCAGGGCTCACCTGTCCTAGCTTAGGAGGGTAGGCAGTTTGTGGTGGAGCTTGAGCCAGCCAATGGAAATACCATACCAGCAAATGCAGGGAGGATCATGCTCAGGGCTCACCTGTCCCAGCTTGGGGAGGGTGGGCAGTTCATGGTGCAGCTTTTGGTCAGCTGACAGAAATGCCAGACCCACAATTGCAGTGGAGGAGCCCGCTCATGTCTCATCTACAGGAGAAAGAGAGTTACAGTACTTTGTCATAGTAACACATTGCAATAGTGCAATAACTGGTGATGGTGGATGATATAGAGCATAACACACAAGTCACATAGAAACATAGAAGTTGATAGCAGATGAGGACCACAAGGCCCATCCAGTCTGCCCATTTCTTTTCTACCTTATAAATGTGCCATCGCCTTTGCTCTGTCAGTGGCCTATCTATTCATAGTCATTTGTATTGCTCCCTTATGCCTATCCCATACCTGTTTGAAGCCCTGCACTGTATTCATAGCCACCACTTCTGTGGCAAGCCATTCCATGCATCCACCACCCTTTCTGTGAAAAGAATTTCCTCACATTCCCCTTAATCGCCCCTCCTAATCTAATGCTGTGTCCTCTTGTCCTGCTAATTTTCTTATATTTAAACATGTTAGACTCTTTCACCTTGTTAATGTCCTTAAGGTGTTTGAATGCCTCGATCATATCACCTCTCTCCTCCTTTGCTCAAGGGTATACATATTGAGCTCTGTTAATATGTCCTCATATGTCTTCTGATGCAGTCCCTGCACCATTTTGGTTGCCCTTCTCTGGACTGCCTCAATTTGGTTAATGTCCTTGTGAAGGTGTGGCCTCAATACTGCAGTACTCCCAGATGGGGCTAACCAGTGTCTTGTAAAGAGGGATTATTACCCTCTTACGACTTGTGATACCTCTACTAATACACCCCAACACCCCCTAGCCTTACCTACTGCTTTAGAGGTCTGCTTGAATGATTTCAGGTCATCAATGATGATGATGCCCAAGTCTCTTTCTTCCTTTGTGACTGCTAGCAAATCCCTCCCAGCCTACAGGTGGCTTCAGGGTTTCTCTTCCCTATGTGCATGATTTTGCACTTCTTTGCATTAAATCCCAGTTGCCACTCTTCTGACCATTTTGCTAGTTTATCCAGATCTCTTCTCATTCTGCCCACCCCATCTGGATCATCTAATCTGTTGCACATCTTGGTGTCATCTGCAAACAGACAAGCCTTAACCTCTAGTCCATCTGCAAGGTCATTAATGAAGATGTTGAAGAGGACTGGCCGAGGACTGATCCTGAGGTATCCCACTTGTGACTAGCATCTCTTCTGACTGTATACCATTTACCACCACTCTTGTTTTCTGCCTGTCAACCAGTTTGCCACCCAGTTGACCAACTTCTGACCCACCCTGAGCCTACCCAGCTTATTTATCAATCTTCTATGAGGAACAGTGTCAAAAGCTTTGCTGAAGTCAAGGTAGGTGACATCAACTGCTCCCCTTGGTCCACCACTCTGGTTACCCAGTCAAAGAAATCTATGAGATTAGTTTGACAGGACCTTCCTTTTGTAAACCCATGCTGTCTTGGATCCTGTGCCCCTATGGATTCCAGGTGTTGCACTATCCTTTCCTTAAGGAGTGCCTCCATAATCTTGCCCACTACTGAGGTAAGACTGACTGGTCTAGTTCCTGCCTCCTCCCTGCTACCACTCTTGTGGAGCGGGATCATATGAGTCCTTCTCCAGTCTTCTGGGACCTCTCCTGTGCTCAGAGACTCACTAAACAGTTCTGCTAATGGCTCTGCTAGTTCCACCTTTAGCTCCTTAAGTACCCTGGGATGTATGCCATCAGGTCCCATTGCCTTATCCACCCTGAGCTTAGCAAGCTCTTTAGGACCCTTTCTTTTGTGAAGGGAATAGTGCACTTCCCTCCCCTGTGTCCATGATGCTGAGCTGTGGACCCTGCCCTACCTTCTCTTCAGTAAATACTGAGCAAAAGTATCTGTTTAGGATAGATGCCTTTACAGGGTCCTCCTCCTCACATGCTCCCTTTTCTCCATTAAGCTTAGCAATACCCTCTGGACTTTCTCCTTTCACTAATGTATCTATAGAAAGTCTTGTCACCTTCTTTTACTGTTTGTGCTAGTGTTTCCTCAGTTTGGGACTTTGCCTGCCTTACTGCCTTCCCTGCTTCCCTTAGGGCAGTTTGGTATGCCTCCCTATCTTCATCCCTTTGTGTTCCTTATATTTCCTGAAGGCCAGCCTTTTGGCTCTGACCTTTTCTGCTACTGTATTTGAGAACCAAAGTGGTTTCCTTCTTCTTTTGCACTTCCTTTTCTGTCTAACACAATGGGATGTTGCTTCAAGTATTGCATCCTTAATGCTTGCCCACTTTGCCTGTACCTCCATCACCTGTGTTTTTTTTGCCAGGGCTAGCTTAACTCTGTTGGCCATCTTATCAAAGTCAGCTCCTCTGAAGTCCCATATTGTTGCCTTGGAATGGAATGATTTAGATGTAGGAGCAAAATTGAACCATACCATGTGATGGTCACTGGCTCCCAGGTGACCTTCTACCTGAGATCTGTGATCCCTTCTCTGTTAGTCAGTACTAGATCTAGGATAGCCCTGTCTCTTGTGGGTTGCTGTACCAGTTGTTTGGGGCCTCCTCCTGCAGGAATCCACTATGTGTCTAGTTCTGGCAGATGTTCCTGCTGGTATTGACCAATCTGTATCCGCATGTTGAAGTCTCCCATTATCAGAACCTCCCTTTAGCTGTCATGTTTTGTATATCTTCTAACAGTAATGTGTCTATGTCCTCCACCTGGTCTGGGGCCTGTAGACAACCCCAGTTCTTATGGCTGTCCCATTTCCTGTTTCAGGGTGACCCACAGTTCTTCTGGCTCCTTATGTGTATTCTGAATTTCATAGCTTTGATTATTTTCATTGACATACAGGGCCACTCCTCCCTCCTTTTTGCACCTCGGTCTCTTCTGAACAATACATAGCCAGGTACTGAAGTCTCCCAAGTGTGGTTACTGGTAAACCACGTCTCACTAATTGCTACTATGTCCAGTTTAGCCTCTGACATTATTGCCTGCAGTCATAGTAACACAAGGCAACAGTACAATAACTGGTGATGGTGGATGATATACAGCACATTTCAATGCACATTGTTTTTTGCCTTTTTAATATGCAGTTTTTGGGACTTCTCCTGAGTGTGCATTTTCCTTAATGTAGCAGTGAAGCCATAGGCAATGGCAAAGCAAATACTTAAAACATATCACAAGTAAGAAGGTAAAATAAGAAAATTAAACAGTACATAAGATATGCAGAAGACAAAATATATGGAACCATTTTCATATCATTGTTCTTTTTATGCTTTATTTTTAGTTAGTGCATTCACTTCTGGTCTTGAATCATTGCCCAAATGATGAAAACCTCCAGTGTTCAGTATTTTGGTACTTAGTGAAGTGAAGCCAGACAGAGGCTACTAAGCACCATCAGTGACTGAAATGAAAGAGACTGATAAGATGGCTGAACCGTGTACTTTGTTTTATATACTGTAATTCAAAAGGTTGGGAGGAGAACTTCATAACTTATATATTTCCTTTGTAATATTTTTGTTATGTTTTGCAAAAACAGAAACATGAATTTTAGAGCTGTGTGGAATTGGAAAATTCTAAATCCATTTAATTTTGGAGAACATTCATAACATTCTGTGAAATTCCACAGAAGTTAGTTAAAATTTTGCAGAATTTTAAAAATTTTGTAATTTGGAGATAACTAAATAACCATTCAAGCTAGAAGTCTGAAATTTTGAATATATATTCTTTGGGACAATGGCCACAAACGTGGTTTAACAGTTCCAAAATTATTGGGGCTCGAATGTTGTCATTTTATTGTTTGTGTGAAATGTAATGAACATTTTTATCTGCATATACCTTAACTATCTATTGTGTCAGAGATCTTAAATTTAGCATGATTTCTTGATGCTAGGTGCTCTAACAATGTGCCAGATTTCATGACAATATGATGCATCGTCTCAAAATTATATGTGCTCAAAATCCATCATTTTATTTTTTCAGAAATTTCATGAACACATTTCATCTACATGTAACTCAGGCACCTTTGGAGCTAGAGATATGTAAATTAGTAGTTATAACCTTTTTATAATTCTTATATATTATTCTAAATATGGAGTGAATTAGATAAGAGATTTTTAAGTTAGAGGGTTCAAAACTTTACTATGTAAATATTTGCAAAACTGTCTGAAAATATCAAAATGTGAATATTTGTAACTTCTCTACTCTTGCATATATATAACATTTGACATGCATATCCATAGTCCATGTATCCTGGTGTCCAACACAACTGGACACATTGGTTAAGCAGTTTTAATTTTGCAGAACAAAAGAAATGATTTCTTTATATATTTATGATAGCATATTCTGTAGATGAAGCATCCAGAATATTTTTTGTGGAATTTAACATTAACAATGAACATATCACTACTTAATTTTGATAAGCTGGGCTGTGCTTTTTGCAGTCCTGCTGTTCCTCACTGGTTGACTATGCCCCTCTTCTTTTTTGGCATAGCCAGATTGACTCACTAGAATTACTGATCCCACTGATATTCTCTTTGTTCTTTATAGTGACAAACCTCCTTAAAATGGGAGTCACCTACTCCCTTTCCTATCAACCTACCCTGTTGGAATAGCCAGAATTCTTTCTTCCTGCTGCCCAAGACATTGTCTTCCCTACTACATGCTTTTGAGTACCCTAAGTCCTAGACTTGCATGTACACCAGGCTCCCTGGATCATAAACTCACTGGATGTGATATTTAAATAACCTGGCTAAGATATTCAAAAGGTTGTGCATGGTGCAACAGTGTTGAGCCATGCACAACCCACTGATGCTCCCCAGTATGATATTCAAACAGGAAAAGTGCATGGCACAAATCTAGATGTGCAGGATCGCATCAGAAATGTATGCAGGCACAGGTGGGGCGTGCCCATGCATATCGTGGCACAGCACGATATTCAGCCCAGGATGTGCAGAGCCATGCATATGCAACCCATACCTGTGCCAGCACAAAGCTGATTCAAAAAAAGGAGCAATGGATGGCCACCCACAAGTGAGCTGCCGCATTGCAGGGTGCAACACGGCAGCTGCAGCTCCGTTTGCACCTCCGTGGTGGCGCCCTCCCATGCTCAATTGAGGGCACAGTAAAAGGATTTATCAAAATCCCTGGTGGTCCAGTGGACCTGCCGCCTGATCGGCGGGCTAAGTAAATAAATAATATCCATATCATCCCAGGTCATCCAGTGGGCCTGCCAGCTAATCACGGGCTAAGTACATAAATAAGAATCATCAATATCCCTGGTGGTCCAGTTGACCCACCACCCCATCCACCTGCCCTGAATTCACCACCCTGCTCCCCGGTCAGGTGGTGGGTGGCAGCACTCACCCACCTGCTGCCCTGCCACCTGCCAACTGACACCATTGGTAGGGCTGTACTCCCATTGATCCAGGCGTGAGCCAATGAGTGCAGCCATACTGATTATGATATTCCAGATATGTGAATGGGATCCATTGACATATCTGGAATGTGTAGTACGGTATGGGCTGCATGCCCATTGGCTCATGCTGTGGACCAATGGGCGACAGCCTTACTGAGGTGTCAGTTAGCAGGTGGTGGGTGGCAGATGGGTGGTGCTAGCCCACTGCTGACCAGGGGAGCAGGGCAGTGGATCCAGTGGGCGGTGGGGGTCCACTGGACCTCTGGGGATATTGATCATTCTTATTTATGTACTTAGCCCGTGATTGGGCGGCAGGTCCACTGGATCACCAGGGATGATAGGATATTATTTATTTACTTAGCCCATGATCAGGCGGCAGGTCCACTGGACCACCAGGGATATTGAGGATTTTACATATTTACTTAGCCCAAGGACATGGTATGTCCACTGGACCACCAGGGATATTGGGGATTTTATATATTTACTTAGCCCACGATCAGGGCGGGCAGCGTCCACTGGACCACCAGGGATTTCTGATTTTCCTTTTTACTGCAGCCTGCATCGGGCTGTGGAGCACATTGCCGGTTGAGGGGCATCAGTCCTCGATGGCTGCTGCCTGGCAAGGCACCAGGCGCAAGTCACGGGAATCAGCGCAACTGCATGCAAATAGAGCCATAATGACATGCAAATGGTCCAATTTGTGCCTTGCATACATTATGGCCCCATTGCATGTGCACTTTTGAATATCACGGTTGCTCGCATAGCGCAATGGAACTTCGCTAGCGCGATCCCCTGCTCCCCTCTGGCCACTTGCGCTGGCGCAGTGCCACTGCACCATGCACACTGCGAGTGGCCAGGTGCGATATTCAACGATGCTGTGCCATGGCACAGCTCCATTGAATATTGCCCAGTCCACACCCTTGCGCAGCCGTTGCACTGCGCCCAAGCTTATGCCACAGCCTGGCGCAGTTTGAATATATGGCCCCTGTATTCAGCATGGAATTGTTGACACTCTGTGCTTTCTTGCTCCAACCTGGGGACTACCACTGTTGTGCTACCCAACTCAACTATTTCTTGGTGAAACTGCATCTAACTCCTGAACCTGGTGACCCCATGTGCTACCTGCCTCTTATACCCCTATCCTTTAATTAGAACCCCAGATAAGGCTGAGTGAAATTAGACAATTCCAGTTCAATGGAATTTTTCATAAAATGCTGCAATTTTCACAAAGACTCATGAGATTTGACATTAAGTAGAGATGTTATTTTGCAGTTTCTCACAGCAAGCAATTAATAAAATTATCACAGACAGTCCCTTGTAAGGTCTACGAACCTGTCAAATTTAATGGTATTGCATTCTCTATTTTAAAGTTTTAGGGTTTATAAATTTGAAGTTTACATTCTTGCAAAATTAAATGTTTTAATGTTGTGAAAGTTTAACTATTTTTCATTTAATTCCATTTAAAGCTGAAAATATGAACTTTTCAGAAATGACCATGTGGTATAGTAGTTTAAATGTTTCAACTCTGGTTAAATTTGGATATGTAGTTTTAAAATTAGAGGGAACTAACTGAAAATTTAATTTTGGAACATATGTTTGGCAAGCTTTAATGCAGTTCCATTTAAAGCTAGAAATCTGAAACTATGTGAATATACAAACGTAATGCTAACCTGTATACCTGGTAAGTTTTGTAATATTTCAATGAATACTATCAAAGTTATACTAAAATTACAGAAATCCAAATTTTGGCAAAATATTTGACCACCTATAACTCAGCTCCCATGAGACTTCAAACATGGCGATATAGGCATTGTCTGTGCTTCTCCAAATCCTGATATTGTGGAGAAATGTGGAGAAGACATTTAAAAATGATCTCAAAATAACTGAAAATTAAATTTTGATTAAATGTTTGGCAATCCATAATTCCTCCCCATTACATTAGAACTCTAATGTGGTACACATTTTGTAAGCCACAGTGTACTGCTTATGTTCCAAATTTGGTGTTATTTGTACATGAACATATTAAATTATAGTGAAATAACTGAAATTTAAAATTTTGCAAAATTCGACAGAATTTTCAAGAAATTTCTGTGGAATTCCATGAGTCAGAATGGTCATTCTGCAGACATTCCATGTGGAATTTTATATTCCACACAGCTCTAATGATTTGTAATAATTTGTAATGTGTGGCGCTAAGCAAGTCACTCAACTTCCTTGTGCTCCCAGGTTGCACCTAGAAACAAGCTTTGGCTTAGTGTGCCTTTCCTGGTTAAACAATTTCTTGTTTCCTTAATAATCTTGTTTGCTTCTGCCTGTTTTAGCCATGGATTTATTTATTTGTTTTTGTTTACCGGTAAGTACACTAGACAACAATGTTGCCTATATCCAGGCACGACCGAGAGTACAGACGGGAGACCAGAGTCAACATTAAAGAGTATTTCATGATGCAGCATGAGGTGAGAACAAACATTTGAACAGTATACAGCCAGGTACAGTCATTATCAGTGACAAAGAGAAACAGATAACATTACATTAATTATTTTCATCTGATGATACATCAATGACTAAATTGAAATGACAAACAGCAAACAAAACTTAAATGAAGTAGCATTATAACAATAGGATGGTGCATGTTATTGTGATATAATTACTGGTGACCCCTTTATCAACCTGATTTCAGATACGCTTCAAATGCCGTAATAACCTGAAATTGGGTTATTACAGCGTTGAGTAGCTCTGAGTCACTGCTCACTTACACTGTCCTTTACATTTCTTCAACACATGGCGTTTCCGATTGGTGTTCGCTTTGATCAATTACATGCCCCAAATCCTCAAAAAGAAGTGCTTTGTATAAAAAAATTGTAACCTGTGGGTGCTCAGCTAATTTTTATCTCAGTTTTGAAAACAGAAACGCCCGAGTGTAGACTGGGGAGAGCAGTGACTCGTGACTTAGAAGCTGAGATTCAGCGTGAATGGCGTTGCTATAGCAACACTCGTTCATGCTTGAATCTCGCTTCTTCTAAGCTCAGGCGAACCATCAGTTCTCCTCAGTCTACACTTGTCGACTTCTGTTTACAAACTGGATAAAATATGTGGCTACTCCACAGGTAACAATTTTTTATACAAACTTCTTTCTTTGTGGATTTGGGGCCTGTCATTTACCAAAACGAACACCATTTGGCCAGTTATCTCTCTCTCCCGCCTAAGTTCTTCTACACTCAAAGCCCATGCACCAGTAATTATATAAAATAAAGATAGGAATGTAGGTGTGACACATTACCTTGGTGTGATGATCATAAATTTCTCGAAGCCGCCTCGGTAGTTTATGGGTCATCACACACCTCAGGTGTGAAAAATATTCATAACACACACTTCCATATCCATTATTCTCTATATAATAACTAGCCATGAATTTTTATATGGACAAAGCCAGTTATTATTTCCACCATAGTCAGTTGGTCATAATGGAGTCACATGTACAAACAATCAAGTCAGTTGTCTCAAGACAGTGGTGTCTATTTTCTGTTTCAACAACACACTGACAGAATTTTAAGAAGAACCTAAGTAAAATAAAACTTCTTTTTATATACATTTTTACTTCCCATATCCCATCAACCTTCCTTCATGCTGGCAGACCCAGCCCATCACCTAGACCTTTCTCTTGGGACTTACCTTCACCCAAGTGTTTCAACCCAGAGCTTATTCCCTTGATATGGTAAGTGGATTGATCTGCTGAAGCATAGATCTGGTTGGTGGTGGCACCTGATTCATTGGGTGTGTGGCATGCAGGGTGCCACAGTCATCCTGCCTCTGGGGATATTTTCACCTCAGAATTCTCCGCTTATTTTCCTTAAGTTCATCATGAATGCACTGGTGTCATAAAGTTGCCAAATGTACTTGTACACCTGCACCTCTGGGAGGTGGTTCTATGCTGCACCACCCATCCTCCACTAGGTGGTAGCCAAGCAGACACACATGCTGCTCTCTACCCTGAAAGAAGAGAGCTGTCCGCAAATGCTCAATCCTCCTATTCCTTGTTGCCCTTACCCAACAGTGAACTTGATCTATTCTGGAACCCAGATCACCAGTGTGTGGTAGGTGTGGCACACTGTGCCTCAGGTGACTGCACCACTGGACAAACTGTAAAAAATATTTCTAACCTTCAAATTAGATGTCTGTTGGCCAGCTCTTGACAGCACCAGTGCCAGGGCCTGCCCAACGAACTGCAGACTCTGCTTCTCCACTTAGCACATTCAGCCCACTTGGCTTTATTAGCCACACACACACACACACACACACACACAGAGCAGCAGCACTAATATGAATCTCACTACTGCAGATGGTAGTGATACCAAAGACTATCATGCATTCAGTCTTGCCATGGTCTAACTTACTGCACATTCACAAGTTTCCAGCATTGCCAGGCAGTCTCTGTCTTGCTCCTTCACCATTTTGTAACACAAGATTATGAAATGGGTAGAAAGAATGCTGGATTCTGATTGGTCATGAGGTACTTTCAGCTGTGCCATTATCCCAGTACAACAGTCCACCTGAAAGTAGCTCAACAAAATAAGTTTAAAAATACATTCAATTCACTACAAAGGATCCATTTCATAATCTCAATAAGGCACTCCAGGAGTGCATTAGGGTGAGCTAATGGCCTTCTTGGTGGTGGAAGCACTTGTGTCATCTCACATATCAACCAACTGAGGTGGGGCATTACCTCATCAAACTGTAGCACACCCTGCCATGCCTTATTGATTAATTAAAACATGCCCTGCAAAATGAGACACACACTGGTAAATGGGGTAGGGGAGAGAATACTCTGGTAAATGACTGGAAAATGGGGACAAAAGGGTGAGGAAAAATGTTGGTCAGTATTTATATAAAATAAGACATGGGGTGGTGTGGAAACTTGAATTTTATACACACACATATACACACACACACAAACACACACACACACACACTATACACAGTGTGATGTTTAAATGAACCCCAAGCTTTGCTTTCGGGTTTAAGAAGCATCACACAATCTGGGTGTGTAAGTCTTGTAATGCACACCTGCCCGTGCATTATTATATACATGACTTCTGCCAATAGCACAAGACAAGACTCAGAAGAGAAGTCATGAACCCAAATATGATTTCTCAGACAGCATTTGCTGTTTTGGTGTATTTAGCTTCATTTGTTTCTTTCTTTCATCAAGATTTTGATTTAATTTATAAATGGATACTTAATGTGAAAGTGAATCAAGACCAGATTATTAATTAGCTAATAATCACAATAGGGTGTGGTATCATGGCATATCATCATGTCTGAGGTATGTTGTGAGGCATGAGGTGGCAGGTTAAGTGTCTCATGCACCCAATAAGTGATGGTATCCCATGATATGCCACACCCTGAAGTGTATCATTATTATGAACTGTATTTCATAATTGGTATAAATAAAAATTCTGATAATTAAAAGTGATTTCTAAGGGTACTGTAGGAGTGCAGTTACAGAAAAACAGTTCTCTATAGGTTGTTGTCAGAAAGTGACACTGTTGTAGGAGCTGGTAGTAGCCAGTGTAGAGATGTCTCCCTATCTTTTCTCCTGTGTTCTAACCCCCACCCACACACTCACACACACACACACACACACACACACACACACACACACACACACACATACACACAGCTTGAGAAAAGTATGCTTTCATGGTCAGTGCCTCTGTTTGCAGTATGTGTGCCATTTTTTAGTCAGAAACGGTCTACCGATGTGTACAGTGGCTCCTTACATTGCCCATAGTACTTCTGTTAGGAGTTGCAGTCAGCGGCATTTGTAAAGCTTATCTGGGCATGTTTTAATGGCATGGTATCCATAGAGACTGTGTTATATAAGATCTCTATGGTGGTAACATTTAATGCTTTTGGCCCTGGTTTTGGTGTAGTGTGAGTGGGTAAAATGCCATTGTCAGCACACTGTCTGGTGGCCTTCTATGAATTGCAGTGAGGAACAGGGAGATTACCACTGTCAGATGGTTTTCTAGCAAGTGAGGAGGCTGGTGGCTGAAGATGTTTTGAAGCTGTGATTATGTGGCAGGATTTAATCATAGTTTGAAATACCTCTCAATCAATCAGATTCCTTCATTGTTACTATCCAGTTCAAAATGAACGTTAGGTACCAGAAAGAAAATTATGAAATGAAACTGAATGCTAGAACTAAGGTATAGTATTTTGTTAGTCACTGCTGTAAGGCATAAGGAAAAGATGGAACCCAAGTCCTTTCAGTTACCACTGTACTGGTCTGTGTCAGTACTGCATGTTTCCAATATGTTTCTTTCTGGCACAAAATGAAATCCAACTTTATTTGATAGCTCTGTGGTTAAGTAATAAAACAAAGTTTAATGATTGGCTGTGACAAACCAATGTTAATAACTAGTAATCTTACTTTTCAGTATGTCATCCTACTTATTACAACAATGGTTTATGTACATATATAGTACTTAATTCTATATTCCATTGTACAGAAAAGCTGTAGTACAGCATTAGCAGTAGTCAGTGATATTTAATGACTGTAGAATTACCACCTGCTTGCAACTTCTGGGTTAATCCTTAAGAAAATGATATCTTTACTGCATACTGCATAAATGCAACCTCTGCATAAACCATAATGACACACAAAGGGAGAGAATTGTTTGGGTTTCATTTATTGCTAGCAGCTCTACCTTTGATGAGCATTTCAAAGAGCTTAGCTACCTCCTGCATCTTAGTCAGCAACATTTAGCACTGCTTGCATTGCCCTTAACAGCATGACTAAGAGAACTCAATGAAAGCTAAAGAATTAAACAATACATGCTAAGTATTAACTAGGGCATTTTATGAAGTGAAATATATGACCCTAAGAGCTTGCATGCCACAACAGTTATAAGCAATATCTTTGCTGTTTCTATGAAGGCTTTTACACTACCAAATGGGTCATTTTCATAAAATTAATACTTTATTAAGAACAATGGCAAGAAAAATGTCAGGAACAACAACAAAATAATATCAACATCAACAGGAACAAGAGATTTCAGAATAACAAAAGTAATACAGAATAGCAATATAAGAATACATAGGATACTACTATCATGTACAGATAATATTGCCATGCTAAAAACAAATTGTAGCAGTGATATTATAAGCATGATAATGATAATAGCAAACAACCTCTCACTAACACCCAGTTATTCAATCCCCAAATAACTCCCTTATTGCCCCACATCACCATACCCACCTCAACAATTTTCTACTAAGGAACACCTTTGATGCATACCACAATAAGGATAGATTTAGCTGAGATAATAATAGATAAAGCAAAAGATGTTATACATAACCAGTCTCAGCATAGGAAATAGCAAAGGCAAAAAGCTAGAATACTCTATATCAGTCATACAGCTGTTATTTGAACTCTACCAAAATTCCCGATCCCAACATTATCATTAATAAAAGCAGAAGTGCTGAAACGATATGTGCTACTCAATAAAAATATTAATACTACCATGGCAGTAAACTAATAAAAGAGGGAGCCAGACAGATTGGGGTGGGGCTTCTGCAACCTGATTGCAAGCATGAACCAAAAGCAATCTCCTAATGATCTCCAAGAATAACTCTTAAGGTCCCATTGATGCAGGGACAGTATATATTTGCCATACCGAAGTTAACACCACAGAAGTTTAAGAATCCATTCCAAACCTGCTCAAATTTCCCACCCTCCCTGCAGCTATATAAGAAAATATTTCATTATTAGCAAGCTGTAACATGCCTTCCACCCATTCCTTATGGTTGGGGATAATGGAGACCACTATTTATGCAGAAGAAGTATTTGGCTTCAGTAATAGTTACCATGAACCAAGTCTTCTGTGGTGTGGCAGCCACTTCTAACTGAAAAGTATTACCTAAAATTAAAAGCGAAGCATCAGAAGGAACAGGCAACTTCAAATTCTGTGGATAGTGAGCATCACCTGCACCTGCCAAGCACACAGTCTGGGACATTCACATAATAGAGACAACAAATTACCGCTTGCAATTTGACAACACCAGCATCTGTCATTGGACATAAGGCCCCTAGCTGCAAAGTGGAAGGAGTTCAATACCACAAAAGAAGGGTTTTAAACTGCATCAGATACCTGGCAGTGTCCTTACATTCTTCATAAGCATTCACCTGAACCTGATCGCACTAATCTACAGTGAGGGAATAGCCTGGTTGCCACTCCCACCTCAAATGTACACCTTGTAAATCAGGAGTATAGTCCCGCAATAATACGCCATAAAATTTCCCTATCTTAGGGCATCTAGCAATGTCCCAGTCAACTTTCTCCTGTCCAA
Source organism: Neoceratodus forsteri (assembly GCA_016271365.2). Classification (NCBI taxonomy): domain Eukaryota; kingdom Metazoa; phylum Chordata; order Ceratodontiformes; family Ceratodontidae; genus Neoceratodus; species Neoceratodus forsteri. The sequence continues at coordinate 245,123,422 of CM028130.1, forward strand.
ATACCTCAACCCACCTAGAATCCGCACTAAGATTAGAAACCCACCTAACTGCTGCCAGTCAAATGCCAAACCTGAAGATATCTACAGTGATGCAACTTCGTAGAGAATGGCATTGCTGCAGATCTTTGAATGATAGTAAAACCCTGGTCTTTCCTCAAACAAAACTTCTACCCTCCTGAGAGCTTTCTTCCACAGTGGCCAATTAACAGTTCTACTCTTAATTAATATTCTAGGCTTAGACAACAAAGGCCACATATGGAAAGGACATCCCATTCAAACCCAAACAAGTTTTAGCATCCTTCCAAATGTGAGGTGAATTCTCTTGGAGTAGGAAGGACACTAGTAGGTTTCTTTTGGTCCAAGAGTACACATTCTGGTGGAGATGAGCCAGTTAATCCATTTTCTAACTCAAGCCAAAGGATTGAATCCTCAAACCATTCAGAATGCAACCACAACCAAATCTGAGAAAGGCCTGAAGCCAAATAATAACCAATAAAACTGCAAAGGACAGCAGTAAATTGCTGCCACTGCCTACCATCAATCTTGAGAAGCAAATACTTAATAACATATAGCAATTTAGGAAGGACCATCATTCTTACCGCTTGAACCTTGCCCCAGACTGAAACATTAAATGCCTCAAGGAGCCACACCTTTAAATTAATGCAAGTGTTGAAGTTCAAAGATGGCCAGTCCGACATCAGGGAAGAAACTAAAATACCTAAGTATTGAAGAGGACAAGAAGACCAAGAAAGGCCAGAGAGTGGAAGAAGCAACAACACTGAGGAGGGTGTCATAGGCATCACCTCTGTCTTGCTCCAGTTATTCTTCAGACCCGATAACATAGAGAAATGATTCAGTAAGCCTACCAATTTTGGTAAGGCAGAAGCCACATTTGAGAGGATTAAGAGGATGCCATCAGCAAATAGCATACTCTATACCTTTTCTGCTAAACGAGGAAGCCTGATATCTCTGGGGACTCTCAAATTTTTGAGCTAAAGGCTCAATACCTAACACAAAACAAAGCAGGGACAAGTGGCATTCTTTCCGAGTACCTCACATTAGTTGGAATGCTGAAGACGGTTTTCCATTAGTGAGAACCATTGCCTGAGGAGAGGAGTAAATATTCTGTATCCATCACAGAAAGGAGGAATAAAACCAAATTTCTGCAGAACAGCCATGAGATAGGCCCATTCTACAGAATCAAAAGCCTTTTCCATTTCTAGAGCATCAATCACTGAGCTTTCTTGAACTGAACTCGGTACCAGAAAAGATCCACCAGTCTACAATGTGGTCTGCCCCATTTCTTCCTTTTACAAAACCAGCTTGTTAAGGGAGTATCAAGCCCGATAGGATCCCATTTAAATGACCAGCCAAAATTTTGCTGGACTCTTATAATCAACATTGAGGAGAGGGATGGGCAGTAACTGGCACAACAGTACCAATCTTTTCCAGGTTTTGGCAAAACTGTGATCATCGTCTCACACATGGAGACAGGTAGATCCCCAAACTCCAGGCCTCATTTAAAACATCCTTTAGTAGGGGACTAACCAAGTCCCCTACTGTCATACAATTTGGCAGGAACCCATCTGGTCAAGGACTTTTGCCCGCATAGGCCATATTTTTAAGATTTTAGTTACAAATAGTTTTTCTTACAAATGGATGGCACTAGCTACAAAATGGAAGCTGCCATCTTAAATGGTAGTTCCACAGCCTTAGCAGGCATATGTTGAAGAGATCAATGTTGCCTTAATAGGGTTTGCTGTTTGTTTGACTGCATATTGATGGCAGTTCTTTTGCATTTGTGTTTTATGATGTAACATAAAACATAGAAATATAGAAGTTGATGGCAGAAGACCGCTTGGTCCATCTAGTCTGCCCATTTGTTTTAGACCTATTCTGACACTCTAGTTGCCCTTTGTAGTCAGGGTTCCCTTGTGTCTATCCCATACATTCTTGAATCCCTCACAGTGTTGACCCACACAACCTCTTGAGGCAGGCTGTTCCAAACATCCATCACTCTTTCTGTGAAGAAAATGTCCTGGTATTGGTAGATAACCTCCATCCTTGCAGCCTGAGTATATGTCCCTGGTTCTGGAGCCCTTCTTGAAGTGAAAAGTTCATGTGCCTGTACCTCGTTAATGTATTTTATGTACTTGCTTGTTTCAATCATGTCCCTCTCTCTTCTCTGCTCCAGGGATTACATATTCAATTTCCTAAATCTTTCCGCTTAGAACACGTACTGAAGACCCTGAATCATTTTTGTTACCCTTCTCTGTACTGTTTCCACCTGATCAATGTCCTTCCTGAGGTGAGGCCTTCAGAACTGGACTCCATATTCCATCTATACAGTGGTAGTACCAACTCTCTCCTCCTGCTCGTGATTCCCCTCCCAGTGCAGCCTAGCATTCTGTTGGCCTTCAATGTTACCGTCTCACACTGCTTACTAACCTTCAAGTCATCTGAGATTAAGATTCCCAGATCTCGTTCTTAGTTTGAGGTTACCAGTTTTTGCCTCCTATGTACTCTAATACTTCTTTCTTGGATTTTTCTTTCCTATGGGCATGATCTTGCACTTTTGGTGTTAAATCTCAGCTGCCACACTCCAGACCATTCTTCTTGTTTCTTGAGGTCAGCATCCATCTTGCTCACTCCTTCTGAAATGTCCACCCTATTACATATCTTGGTGTCATCTGCTAACAGACACCTTCCTTTCAGTGTGTCAGCAATGTCTGCAATAAAAACACTGAAGAGCAGAGGCCCCAGCACTGAGCCCTGTGGCACCCCTCTGGTCACCCTGCCTTCCATTGATTGTGTTCCATTAACCTGTACCCTCTGGGTTCAACCTTGTAACCAGTTTTGTACCCATATGACTCTTTCTGAACTAAGCACTGTGTGGACAAGCTTCTTTACCAGCCTTCTGAGTGGAACTGAGTCAAAGGCCTTTCTGATGTCTAGGTAGACCACATCTACTGCCCCACAGTCATCCACTATTTTTGTAGCATGGTGAAAAACTTGAGCAGATTTGTCTGGCATGACCTACCTGCTCTGAAACCATGTTGTTTAGGGTCTTGTTGATTACTAGTTTTGAGGAATGCAATGATCCTCCATTGAGTAGTTTCTTACTATAGAAGTGAGGTTCACCAGTCTGTAATTACTAGCCTCTTTGCACCTGCCTGATTTGTGAAGTGGAACCATTGTCTTTTTCAGTCTTCAGGTACCACACTGATCTTCAAGATTTCATTAATAGAAATACCAGAGGGACTGCTAATTCTGCCCCTGTTCCTTAAGATTCTGGGTGCATCTCATCTGGTCCCATCACTTTGTCTGCTTTTAGTTTATTTAGGTGCCTCCGTACTTCAGCATCTGTAAAGGACTCATGTCTACACCTGGTCCTGGGTGCTGTATTTTTTCATAGCTGGAGGCCATCCCCTAGGTCCTCTTTGGTAAATACTGAGCAGAAGTATTTGTTGAGGATTCCAGCTTTCTCTGGGTCATGTTTGGTGCATTTCCTTCTTCAGTAGCAATCTTTACTATCTCCCTCTTTTGCCTTCCTATGTTCCTAATGTATCTAAAAATGATTTGTCTCCTTGTTTTCCCCTTCTGCTATCTTTTCCTCTGTCTGGGCTTTTGCCTTCTAATTTTGTGTTACACTCTCTCATTTTTTCCTTGAATGACTACAGTCTTTCTCAGTTTTGGTTTCCTGGTATATGCTTATTTTCTTTGACTATAGTAGCTACTTCCTGAAAACCATAGAGGGTTTTTCTTTTGCTTTGCTGGACCCATCTGGCACATTGATCTGTGGCAGTCTTTACTGCTCTCTTGAGTCTCACCCACAAGACCACCACCTTCTAAACCTCTATTTCCATTAACTGGCTATTTACATTGTTCCTCATTTTTGGAAGTCAGTCTTTCTGAAATCTAGCACTTTTATCTTTGAGTGGCTGCTGTCCTGTGTTATGTTTACCTTAAAGCTTACCATATGATGGTCGCTGTTGCCCATATGGCATCCCACTTTGATGTCCTTGATTCTTTCCAAGTTTGTGAGGACAAGATAGAGAATGGCATCTCAACTTGTTGGGTTTTAATAACTTGACACAGTCCTGCACCTTGTAATGACGATAAGAAATCTCTACTTCTTGGGGTCATGTTTGGGGCAACTCTCTGATAGTCCTTCCCTATGGAGAGTGGTCAGCTACCACCCTTTAAGAGGATTACACCCGGAGGTACTACTGGCTTTAGCTGACCTATCTAGAGTTGAGGTGGATTGTGCAATTGGCACTGGTGAGGTGGTGGCCACCTATAACAAGGTGGTGTCTGAAACACTGGATGTCTTTGTCTAGTTCATATATGACCTAGTTTCTCTCACTTGAGATCCCCTGGTTTGATGGGGATCTCAAAGTGATGAAGATCAAGGGTCGGAAGTTGGATCATTACTTGGAAGACCTGGCTGGAAGCTAACAAATTGGTCCTACGTACCACCTACAGTGAGTACCAGGAAGCAATCATAAGAAGGCAGAATTCCTGCCCAGGTAGATTGCTGTAGGAAGAACAGACCTTCTCAGCTTTTTCAGACTGTGGACAGGCTTCTCGATCCTGCTTGTCTACAGTCAAGAAGACTTTTCATTCACTTGTGTGAAAAGTTTGCTCTGTTCTTCTCTGACAGTGTCATCTATCCAGTCGGGATTCAGGTAGGGAGGCTTACACCTTGCAGTGTATTGACTGTGATAGCAGAGGTACTCTGTCTATCTGGGAGGAGTTCAGGCCAGAGGAGGTGTCTGAGGTGACTGGGGTGATTTTAGAGCTGAATCACTAATTCTGTGAACTGGATCCCGCCCCAATGCATTGCTTAATGGGGTGTACCAGTGGGTGTTAGCCTGGTGTTCACCAGGATTGCCAGGTGTTCGATTGTAGAAGGGTGTTTCAGCTGCTATGAAAGAGGCACTGGTGAGATCTCCATAAGAAACCTTTTTCTCAACTGAAACGTCCTGGCAAATTAATGTCAGATCTCCAACCTGACATTTTGAGCAAGGTTGTTGAGAAATTGGGTGCAGCAGCTTGTGGTTTGCCTCATGTCCTTTGACATCTATGCTCCATTTCAGTCAGGTTTTTGGGCTAGACACAGCACAGAAACAGCTCTAGTTAGGGTAAATAATGACCTACTCAGGGCTAGAGATAGAGGAGACAGGTCAGTTCTTGTGCTTCTTGATCTCTCATCAGCATTTGACACCATGGACCACGCGTGCTTCTTGATCAGCTCTGTGAGTTTTGTGGATTCACCGGTGTTGTCATCAGATGGTTTGAGTCCTAGCTCTCTGATAGGGTGCAGCGGGTAGAGATGGGAAATTCTCCTCCTCCTCCTCCCCAATGCCTCTGTCATGTGAAGTTCCACGGGTTTGATCTTGTTGTCAGTGCTGTTCACAGTGTCATGCTGCCCCTGTGGAGATCATTTGGCAATACAGTGGAGTTTCACTGTTATGCAGATGACACCCAGCTGTACTTGGTCATTTTCACCGGAACATCCAGTGCTGTCAACGTGCTTAACATCTGTCTGGCTAAAATCAGTGACTGGATGGCGTCCAGCTGGCTGAGACTAGACTTGGATAAGACAGGGTACTAGTGATCAAGTCAGGTCAGGGTGATGATGAGTTGCAGCCTGGAGTGGTCATAGGTCTTCTCCTGGGGCCTGCTTCATTGGTGGCTTCCCAAGGGTACATAATCTAGGCGTGATCCTGGACAGCAAGCTGACTTTTGAAGATCAAGTCTCATCTGTAGTTAAGAGTGTTTTACCACTTGCAGAACATCACCTGGATCAAGCCCTCATTCCACCCGAGGATCTGCCGACACTGGTACATGCCTTTGTTACTGCTAGGCTTGACTACTGTAATGCTCTTTACTTCTGGATCATGGGAGGCACCCCCCGCGGGCTGCGCTCCAGTGCAGAATGCAGCAGCCCAGTTACTGATGGGCCTGCCTAGGTCCTGTCATGTGACAGGTCTTGCATTCTCTGCACTGGCTGCCGGGTCAGGTGGAGGGTCCTTTTCAAGGTGGGCTTGCTCACCTATAAGTCCCTATATGGACTGTGCCCTGGCTACCTGTCAGAGCTCCTGTTACCTGCAGCCTCTGTTCACTTCCTCTGCTCCTCTTCGATGGGCCTTCTGGATGTTCCCAGGGTTCGCTAAAGACATCCGGTGATAGAGCATTCAGTGTCTCTGGGATGACCCTGTGAATGATTCCACCTGCAGTCTGGGAGGTCCCCTTGATTGGTATTTTTAGCAGATACTAAAGTTCACCTTTTCAGCCTGGCTTTACAAAATGATTTTATGTCTAACTATTTTAATAACAATAGATGACTGTAAAACTGGAATTTGAAATTGTATTTATTCTGTAAGTTTTGATCTTAATTGCTTAATTTTATGTTTTGTTAGGCACCCAGAGCTTCAGGGGTTGGGTGCCCTAGAAATAAAATTTGACTTGCCTTGCCTTATTGTTGCTGTTGTTGTAGTGTGCTTTAGTTAATATCTGGTAGACTGAAGTCCCCACCAGTATTACTTCACCTTTATCAGACATTTTGTGGATTTCTCTATTAGGTCTTCGTCTCCTTTATCTCCTTGATTTGGGGGCCTGTACATGACGCTGATTCTGAAGGGTTTTCCTTTGAGTTTGTCTACTGTTAGCCATAGTGACTCGAGGTCCCCAGGTTGCTTTACTTCTGCACTTTTATTTCCTCCTAATGTAAAATGGCTATGCCCCTCTTTTTGCTCCTGACTATCTTTCCTGAACAGATTGTAACTGGAATGGCCTTATCACATCAATGGATTTCTGTGAAGCATATTTCTGTTACTGCCACCCAGTCCAACCTTTTCTGTTTCCAAGATGGCTGTGAGTTCAGGAAATTTGTTGGTTTGGCTACTAGTATTTGCAACCATTGCCTTCCAGGAATGTACATCCTCTTTTGGTGCGAGGTTGTACCCTCTTCCTGGACTACTCCAGCTTGCTCTTTCCGGACAAGAGATTATGGAGGTTACTGGTTCAGGTGGATGTTCACTCTGATTTGTTTTCTGAGGATGTATACATGCATTTGGCATTTTGGGGTGGGATGACCAGCCCACTGACTGCAGGGGTGTGAGCTGCATCATACTTCCCTTCATTTAGTTTAAACTACTTGTATAGACATTGAATTTGTGTGCGAAAGCTTGCACACCTTCTGTTTAGGTGCAGTCCATTGTATTTAAAAAGCTTTTTCCCAAAGGTTGTGCCAGTTACCTATGTAGTGGTATCCCTTGTCTTGAACAATCATGCAGCCATGAGTTGAATTTCCCTACTTCAATCTTTCTGACTCGTTTGTGCATTTTCCTTTTTCCCACACTAGAAGCACTTCTGAGAAGGCTAATTGGGTTGGAAGAGAAGAACATTTGTTGTCCAGGTCCTCAAAGTGTTTCTTATCCTCCCGAACTGTGTGATTTGCCAAGTCATTGGTACCAAGGTGTATTGTTATATGTGTAATATCCCTGATTACTGCACAATTGTCTTTATGCAGAGGCTCTGGAAACACTTTATCACTATACTGCTTTTAGCATTTTGTGTTAGGTGGTGTTTCACCTCAGATCATGGAATTCCCAATTATGAGAATTTTGCTTTTGTTTATATTTGTGTCATTTTATTATGAGTTTTAGTGTTTTTGTTGTTATTGCATTTGGTTCTGGTGTTGTTGTTGGTTATATTTTGAGTATTACTATTAGTATTTTTGTTTTTATCTTAGTTTGTATTGGTTTTAATTGGTGTGTTAGCCTTTTGGTGGTTTGATTTCTATACTTGTATTACTTTGTCTGTGGTTGGTAGCAGTGGAGCTTAACCTGTTTTTGGTTTGGATGGCTGGAAATGCTCCTGGTTTTGGTTTCATATAGCAGTCTAAGCTTTGGTAATGGCACTACAGTAATACCATTGATGGATGTATTTTACTGTATGCAACTGTACCTATGTATGATATTGATATTTGTCCAAGAAAAGGTATCTTACCATTAGCCTAACTTGGTGTTGTTGGCAGAGCATGCCATGCATGTATATAGAAGACAAAGGTTGTTGCTTTGGGTGAACCAGCACACAGGCACTAGGGAGGAAGCAATACATGCAGAAGGAGGAAAGCACACCTGTCCTCCTAAGGTGTTGCTGTGCAAAACAACATGAAGGAACTGAAGGACGACAGTTCACACAACACATTTAGAAAATAATAATCAGAAGTCTTTGCCTATAGTTCATTGGACTGGAGCAATCAGCCATGCCGCTGCCTATGCTAATTAAGGCAGTCCTTCCAGCTTCACTCAGAAATATTTTTCTTTGCAGCTGGATGCTCTGTCAGCTGAGGCTCTGTTCCCACCCCCATTTTGTAGCTTGTTTATTTCCTCATCTTGTGCCCTGGATTTTCTGTTTGATTTGATGCTGGACATGCTGCTATTTGTTTTCTCCTGCATGCCAGGGTCAGTATTTTGTTTGCCTCTGGCTGCTGCTTGCACATCTCTCTGTCCTCTGTGTCTACTCTCCTTAGAAACATAGACATTGACAGCAGATAAGATTGCTTAGCCCACCTAGTCTGCCAATTTCCCTACTTACAGGATAAGCTGCAGATCCTAGTTAACCAACAGGCTATTTCTTCCTACCCCCACAAAAATTGCCTTATGTCTGTCCCATGCATTCTTGAATTCTCCCACAGTTTTAGACCCCACAACCTCAGAAAGGCTGTTCCATGTGTCCACCACCCTCTCTGTGACAAAATATCTTCCTCACATTGCTCCTGAACCACACCCCATCTTCAAGATGTGTCCCTTGTTCTTGCACATCTTTTTCTGAAAGATGCTACCTCTTGGACTTTGTTGATTCCACTGAGGTACTTAAAGTTTCTATCATGACCCCTCTCCTCCTTTTCTCAAGGGTATACATATTAAGCTCCTTAGTCTCTCCTCCTATGGCTTCTCTTGCAGACCCAGCACCATTTTTGTTGCCCTCCTCTGACTGCCTCTGTCCTGTCTATGTCCTTGCAGAGGTGGGTCTCCAGAACTGGATGCAGTACTCAGATGAGATCTCACCAACTGCCTATACACAGGAATAACAACTTCCTGTTTTCTGCTGGTGATGTCTCTATACATCCCAGTATCCCCCAGCCCTCCCTATTGCCTTCTCATATTGCTTGCTAACCTTAGGGTCATCTGATATGATTACCCCCAGGTCCCTTTCCATTTTTGTTGTTGTTACCTCCCCCACCATTGTGTAATCTTCCCTGGGTTTTTGTCAAGGTGCATTATTTTGCACTTCTTTGCATTGAATCCAAGCTCTATACTTCTGACCATTCCTCCAACCTTGCCAAGTCCCTTCTCATTCTTTCCACATATCAATGTGTATCAAGCCTGTTGTAAATGTTTGTGTCATCTGCAAAGAGGCATACTTTTCCTTCCAGTCCCTCTGCAATGTCACTTATGAAGACATTAAAAGAACTGGACCCAGTACTGAATCCTGTGATACCCCACTAGTAACTCCTCTTCTTCAGAGTGGACTCCTTTACAATTACCTTCTGTGTCCTGTTGTTCAGCCAAAGTTTTACCCAGGCTACCACCCTGGGGCCCACTCCCAGGCTGGTTATTTTGTTATTAATATTTTGTGTGGACTGTGTCAAATGCCTTGCTAAAGCCTAGGTAAGCCATGTCCATAGCCCCTCGCTGGTCTACTACTTTGGTCACCCAGTCAAAGAAGTCAATTAGACTGGTCTGACATGACCTTCCCACTGTGAACCCATGCTGCCTTGGGTTCTGTGCCCCACTGGCCTCTAGGTATTCAACAATTCTTTTCCTTCAGAAGTGATTCCATCACTTTCCTACCACAGAGATCAAACTGACAGGTATGTAGTTTCCTGCCTCTGTCTTGGTCCCACTTTTGTGAAGGGGATCACGCCTGCCTTCCTCCAGTCCCCAGGTACCACACCATCCTCCCATGATTTGTTAAAAGGATAGTCAGTGGTTTCACTAGTTCTCCCTAAATTCTTTTAGAATTGGGGTGAATTCCATCAGGGCCAGTTGTTTTGTCCACCTTCAGTTTTAGGAGTTCTTTCAGAATCCTCTTCTGTGAAAGGACTGGGATCGACCACGTTATACATGAGTGCTTCTCTAATTGGATTAGGCACCTCCCCTCCTCCTCCTCTTTTATGAATACTGAGCAGAAATATTCATTCAGTATCCCCTGCTTTTTCTCTGTCCCTCTGCCCACCAACTGTCCATTCTATTCAGCCTCACTATCTCTTCCTTTGTCTTTCTATGCTCCTGATGTACCTATAAAGGCTTTAGCCCCTTCTTAACTGAGTTGGCTATCTTTTCTTCAGTTTGGGCCTTCGCTATTCTGACTTCCCTCTCTGCTTTCTTCTGCCTTAACTGGATCAGTCTCTGTCCTGCTTCTTCTGTGTTTCCTTATATTTCCTGAATGATATATTTTCTCCCTGACTTTCCTGCCACCTCTTTTGAGAACCATAGTGCTTTTTCTTTTCGCTTTTGATTTTATTTGCTTCACACAAAGGTTTGTTGCCTTTATGATGGCAGTTTTGATGTTTCCCATTGTTGCTGCCCTCCTTCTAGCTTGTTTGCTTGTCCTTTCTAAGGCACTCTCATCTTGCCAAAGTCAGCCCTCCTGAAGTCCAGTACCTCACTTTGTATGGCTAGACTCTGTAGCTGAGTTTATCGGAACCACACTGTTTGGTGATCACTTGTTCCTAGATGGCTACCCACTTCTAGATCTAAGATCCTCTCACTGTCCCCATTTGAGAGTCTGAGGCCTAAGATTGCTCCCTCATGAGTGGTTCAAAACTAGCTGTCTGAGGCATGCCAACTGTAGGGCATTACATCGGCTCTTCTCTGGATGTGGGCAGCAAATGCCTCCAGTTAATATCTGGCATATTTAGGTCTCCAACAACAGTATCTCCCTTTCTTTGCAATCCTAAGAATGCCTTCATCATATCCTTGTCCATTCCTCCTCCTGACATGGGAGTCTGTATACAACCCTATGCAGATTGTGGTGCCATTTCCAGTCTCTAAGGTGACCCACAGTGCTTCCTCTCCTCCCTGTTTACTCTTTGTTCAGTTGCTTTTATCCCTTCCCTTACATAGAGAGCTACTCCTCCCCTCTTCTCCCCTCTCAGTCTCCTCCTAGGTAGCGTAACCTGGTATGTTAACATCCCAGTCACGGTTCTGTGTTCCATGTTTCTGTGACTGCTATGATATCCAGGCATCCCTCTTCCATCAAGGCCACCAGTTCAGGGAACTTGTTGCCCAGACTACAGGCATTGGTACTCATTACCTCCATTTCCTGATGGCCTTACATTGTGGCTCATCCTTGTCCTTATTCCTTGTCACTTTCTCCATTTACCCCTGCCCTTCTCCCTATCGACATCTCTAACTTGGTGTTTACCTCTCTTACTACCCTGACTTTGTTGGGGTGTAGGATTTCCTGCTCCTTCCAGTGCCTCCCCTTGGTTAGTTAAATGCTTGCCAATGAAGCATTTGAACCTATCACCTAGATCCTGGTTTTCCCTGGACAGATGCGACCATCACACTCGTATAGGCCTGCATCACTCCAGGTGGACTCCCAGATCCCAGTGAAGCCAAATCCTTGAGCTCTGCATCAGTTTTTTCAACCACTGATTGAATCCTCTTGGTGTGAGCACCTAGCCTCACTCACGCCATAGACAGGCAGCACCTCCAGAAGGTTACCATGCATGCTACTTGTCTAAGGCCCTCCCCAACTACACAAACTCTTTCTGCATTGTTCTGATCCCTTTCTTAGCCAGGTCATTTGTCCCTGGGTGGACAAAGACATCCAGCTTCCTCCTCTGTGCAGCTGCTCTGGCAATCCTGAGGATTCACTCCTGTCCCTCCAAGCCATGGTGTCAGGGAGGAACCTTGCCTCCCTCTCCCTTCCTCCCCAGTTCTACCTTCCTAACAATGGAGTCCCCCACAGGAGTTGTTTCCTTCCCATGGGGTCCCATGCCACCCTCCTGTGGGTCTCCTTGTGGAGGTTCCCAGCATCCTCTTGGTCCCCACTGCAGGTGCCGCCATAGAGGAACCACACTTTGCCAGAATGGCAGATTAATTGTGGAGATGTACAACTGGAGGGATGCACCACTGTTCTACAACCCTTGCCCTCCCTGAGCCCACTGCGTCCAACTGCTCTTCCTTCTTGGCAACGCTGAGGCAACGGCAGTGGCCTTGGTGGTCCTGGATTTGAGAGAAGGTTCCACAAATCCTGGCCAATTCAGCATGGAGATGAGCAACTCCTCCCTCAGCCCAGAGAGGTGCCTACAGATGGGACAACACTGCATCCTCCAGAATGTCTCCTCAAGACTGCTGCTCCACAGCCACTGCACTGCACCACTCCCATCATGTCTTATTTCTGACCCTTCACTGTTGTTTGGAATCCTTACTTTTTCTTCTGTTTATTTTTTTCTCCCTACTTACTTACTGCCTCTGTGCCCTTTAAGCTCCTGATCTTCCTGTTCTGAGACAAGAAGATCCTATATTTCTCAGTAGTCCCCTTACTTGCTCAGAGGCAGCCCTCCAGCAGCTGAGGGTGATGGAGAGCTACTCTTGTCCTTCTAGGATGGTGAGTCTTTGGTGGTTCTATGATCATTCACTCCTGCTCCCAACCAGGAAGTTTCTGTTGTCAGACAAATCCTGTGCCTAAAAAGTAGAACTGGCTTTGGGGGGGTGGAGTGGAGGAAAGGAGGCAATATAGTCCCAGTAGGGAAGTCCAACCACAACAGAAGCTCCTTGTCCTGGTGTTCTCTGCCTATTCTCTGGCAGAAGCTATCTAGGGCAGTGTTTAAATCTGGCTTCGAATCTGACTTCCATCTAGCTAAGCTACCCCCTACTTAATAGATCTTTCTACACTTGGTTAAATTGCACAGATAACAATCCTTCTGCCACCTGAGATTAACACTTAGATAACTGCTTAGATAACAATTCATTTCAGCCAACTCAGACAAACACACTAACTTTTTTTTTGTTTTCCTAAATTGAAGGTTCCAGTAGTAGAGTTCTACTTCTTTAGTCCCAATAGAGAAGTCCTGTCACAATAGCAGCTCCTTATCCTGGTGTTCTCTGCCAATTATCTGGCAGAAGCTTTTCTCCTGTGATTGTGTTTATTCTGTTTTCCTTTTTGGGGTCTTCCTAGTTTTCCTAGCATCCTACTGCTCCCCTTGCTTGTACTGTGCTATACAGGTGATTTGTGCTATTCAAGCTCCCATTTATTTTATCATACTTTTACCACTCCCTCAGATTAACTGCACTTGTTATCTGTGTGCTTTCAGTTCCACTTTCTGTTTTCCTGCCTGTATCAAACTCCTGTGCACATACATCCTTAATTGTTTACACCTGGCTCAACTAAGTGTCTGGCTCCTCAGCAGCTACAACGCTCAACCTTTCAATTCTCATGTGATTGTTCTTTAGCAGTTTCATTGTTGCTACTGCCATTTGCTCCTGCTCACAAATGCTTGGACAGCATTTCAAGTGTTTTGGTCTAAAACTCTATTGGCCCAATTCTCAAACGGGGCTGTGTTCAGTGCAAGCTGTGGCAAATGGCAGCCTGCACCTCAGCCCCATACGCCAGGGACACTGCTTCGATTCTGGGTTCAGGAGGGTCCTGGCATTTAAGTCCCCACTTGTGGTATTCTGTCCCTTGCAGTGAACACCTGGTATATTGGAGGTGCCCTTGTAAGCCCGGTGTGGCATGGGAACGGTGCCTACTGTACATATGTGCACAGTGACTGCCACCAGTCTCAGACACTGATCACATATGTACAGTGTGTGTTGATGCAGACCACAGTCTGTGGCTGGCCAGACCCGTGAGGTGGGTTCCACTAGACCCCCAGGAATTGGGCACTGCAGTGATCAGGGTCACATGCCCATGCCACATACAGGTGGGCTGGGCAGCATCGGGATGGGTGGTGGCATTGGGATGGGTGACAGTGACTGGCAGGATGTGGCACCATTGGTGAACCGGGGTAACCACAGCATTCAGTGGCACATAGGATGACTGCCCCAGTGGGACATATTCTAAGTCTCACTATGCCATCCCTGGCTGGTCTAAGGCCTTTAGAATATCTTCCACTGGTGCTGTCTGAGAATGGCAAGCTGCAGCTTACATCAGCACAGTCTACCTAGTGCTGTGTCACAGCACTGTGCAGGGCACAGGTCTGGTGTAGGACTTTGTTTGGAGGCGTGCCTGCAGTCGATGCAAGCCACCTTCGTGAATTGTGTGGAGGCAGCCCTGGATGCATGTGTGCACCTTGCACCATATCATTTTGTGCAAGCATCTTGAGTCAGATGCAGGCTTTGAGAATCTGGCCCTATGACTTTAAATGGTAAAGTGAAATCTTTATTTCACAATAATTTCAATTTCCTTTTGGAACTGGTTGGCAGGTAGGAAAGTTTAAACTATGGTGCCACTGAAATGCAGACAGAAGTACAGATTCCCTACTGAAATGGTAGGTGGATGCTACAGGTAGGATCTTGGGCACTGCAAGGCAATGGTTCAGCTGTCCAGTACATACCACTGGTATTGGATCTTGGCACTGCCGACATGTAGGCATGGTCATGCTGAACAGTAAGTGGTTGTCCCAGGCAGAACAAGTTAAAATATGGTGGCACTGAAATGTAGACAGAAGTGCGGGTGCCCTACTGAAATGGTAGGTGGATACTGCAGGTAGGGATATTGGGTGCTGTGTGGCAGGGGTTCTGCCAGTCAGTAAGTGCATACCATCGGTATTGGATCTTGGCACCTCTTAAATGTAGGCACAGTTATACTGAAATGGTAGGTGGATGGCAAGGTAGGCCTTGTGGAGCTGCTGAAATGTGGGCAGAAGTGTGGTCTCTCTGCTGAAATGGTAGACAGATGCCATATGTAAGGATCTTGCTGCTGCAAGGCAGCAGGTCTGCTAACTGGTAAGTGCATACCATCAGTATCTTGGCACTGCTGAAATGTAGGCATAGTAATGCTGGAATGTAGGCAGCTATCACAGGCAGCAAAGTATAAAAAGCTACTGACGCTCAAAGAAAACTTCAAAAAAGTAATAATTAGGTACAATTTGCCTGCATTCCATTTCTGTTTTATATTTCTCCCCATTATTTACTACTATGGAAATTTGTATGAATGTATGATTTTTATCCCTAGGGTTTCTCTAGAGTCCATTTGTTTCATAGCTTATCCCTACTTCAAGTCATAATACTCTGTTGTGACATCATACTCTGTTGCCATGGGAGTAACTGTGATATAACAAGCAGTGCTCTGTGACTTCAGGTAGGAGAAAGCAGCAGGAATAGATAAACTCTTCAAGAGCAAAGATCCTGTTTTCATACAAATGATCTCAGTAATAAATAATGGGGAGGAGGAATACAGCACTAATAAGAAATGTAAGATGAACTGTGTCTAAATATTAGGTTTTGCTAATGTTCTTCTGAACACGTCACTAGCTCTTTAAAGTATGGTGCCACTGAATTGTAGGCAGAAGTGTGGGTGCCCTGCGAAACAATAGGTGGAGTGCCATAGGTAGGAAACTTTAAAATAGCTATACAGGGATACAGCACTCATGTGCATGTGTGTCTGTAGCCATACTGAGATACAACATCTATGTGCATGAGTAGCCTTACTGGTGTATGGTGCACGTGTACATGTATGCATGCATGCTTGTGTGTGATTAGCCCTACTGAGATATGGCAGCGTGTGTTTAGCATCACCAGTGGTGGTTAACCCACTGGATGAGGTCAACCATGCTGTGTATGTGGGTATTAGAACTGGGACAAGATGCCTGTCTGTCTAGCAGCTTATCTAAATGAATCGCAAGCCTGGAGGGAAGGTGGCCTAGGTCCTGGATCCCCAGAGGTTTCTCCTCATAAGGTTTTTTCTCCTGTGTCAAAGGTCATAATAGCTAGTTAATTAATATTGTATTATATTGTTTAGATTCCTAGGTAGATTTTCACTGTTGGATGGAGTTGGGCGGTGGCTCTCCGTTGCCTCTCCTATGCCGCTCCTCTCTCATTAAGGAGTCATGCTCTCCTGCTAAGTTTGATACCTATCAACTCTCAGTCTGTGTCTATTTCCACTCATCCCAGTTGCTGTTAATCCACTGATTGCTGTCATTTGAAAACCCTTGCTGTTCAACACTCTATTCGGGGCTCCTTTGTAAGGTACCTTTAGCCTATGGGAATCCTTCCTGTGGCACCTCCAGTGGCGGAATGCTCCATCAGGATTCTTTTCCTTTGGTACTCCTACAGGGTGGTATTCCCCATAAAACAGAGGGAAGAGCCACAACATTTTATTATCAAGCTGTGCAAGCATAACACTACACCAAGTTGTGTAGGGCATTGAATTGAAAGGCTTTGCCTGTGGTTCAATGGGATTGAGCAACCAGCCATGCCCCTGCCTGAGCTTATTTAAGTCAGTCCTTCCAGTTTCACTAAGAAGCATTTTTCTTTGCCCCATCATCCACCACTCATCCTCCAGTGGCTTGCCTCTCTCCTTGTGGCTCATTCCTAAGGTATCTTTAGACTATGGGAATCATTCCTGTGTCACCTCTAGAAGCAGAACCTCCTCAAGAGTTCCTTGCCTTTGGTACACCTACAGGATAGGATTCCCATGGAACAGAGAGGCGAAATTCCAGAAAGGTTTACCATCAAGTTGCACAAGCATAACATTACACTAAGTTACATAAGGCCATATAAATTAATGTATTGGTATTCACCAGTTCACTTACATTCCTTTGTGCATCAATAAATTCATTTACTATTTTCTGAATGTGTTGTGTGCACTGTCCTCCAATCAATTCTACTTGGGGAGGAAAGCATCCATTCTGCTGTTCCTGCATCCCATTGGAAGCAATTAACGTCTAGGTTCATCATGAGATTTAGACATCCCCTCCTGCAGGCTAGAGAAGCAGAAAAACGGGGGAATACTGATCTGGATGAAGGCAGTACTGTTACCTGGCTGCAACACAGGCGTGGCACCACCACTAGTTCTCTGTGATACCACTTCTAAACATGCAACTATGGGAGTGAATTTGCAAAATACAAAACAGTTGCACATGTAACAGGAACAGTTGTACAAGCAGTGGTCCCCAGTAACTGTAATTTCTGCTACATGGGACTATACTTTTACACCATTTATTGTAGCTTACGTACTTTTATTGAGCAACTGCTATAGAGTGCCTGCATCTGTACAAAAATGGGAACACGCCAACCATGTGCAGAAAATTCTGTAAAAAGCACTTTTGGTGGTGCAGGTTTTGGCTCACACAGGTGAGTTATGGATTGAGATTTGTTCCCTGGCCTTTTCAAATTTTATGAAAACTAGGCTGCTGAGTTGTGAACTCGATCCCAATTGGGGAGAAGTCCTATGGGGCTGAAGCTGGAGACTGGTGAACTGTAGGGGCACAGGTATGGAGACACAGCCAGGAAGAGGTTAAAAGGCCTGCCTGAAGTAAGAATGATGGAGGAGAAGGACCTGTATGGGGATAAATAATGTATTAATTTAAAGCATGTCTTCCAGTATAATGAGTACATCATGTATTAAAATGGTCTAACTGCCTTTTACAGTGATGCAGAAGAAGACATTAACCAAGCTGCTGTACATCATTAGTTCTCAGACTGTCTTAGTAAACCTCCCAAGCCACGCTGCAATACTGAACAATTTTTCCTCAAAAACAATCTTACTATTTAATAAAAAAGCATAATTATAGATCACATATTGGCTGCAACATATTGGAGGTACACTGATCACTTTAAAGAGTAAGTTTCACCTGGCTGGCCCAGTGATGCTGAGGGTTGAGGCACTGAATGCCACATCTCATGCCATAGGGGTGTCCTGTGTTTGGTGGTGGGTGCAAGCTGATGGGGATCATTGGGGGCTGGGAGAGGATTGTAGTGGCCAGTGGGCTGCTCTTCTCTTCCAGATTGGGAGCCTAGTTACCTCACTCAACTGACACCCAGTAGAGGCTGCATGCCAGGTCAAGGGAGGTCTGCAGGACTGAAGAATGTCAGGTGGGAGGAAGTAGCACATGATTTCTGGGAGCTCACACACCTCCTCATACATGCATTCACCTGCTGCCACTGCTCTGGGAGGAGGGAGAAAACCAGCAAAAATCCATGTCTCCCCATGACAGTATATGACTGCCCCCTCTGTTCTCAGACCCTGCCTCGTAGATCCGTGATCAGCAAGATGGTGAGGGCAGAGTCTGACAGTGGTGGGAACAGAAGGGTCCCGATGACAGAAGTAAGTGACCATGCCAAGTGGAACAAACAGCAACATTTATGTAATAGATAACCCACTCTTAGGTGTGTGATGCACTCTGATATACTCACACCTTGGTGTGCGTCAACCACCCAAGGCTTGCGTGTGTCAGAGCATGACCACACACCCTAGGTGATTATCTATCTAAATGGCAAATTATTTTGGAGGGTGGTAAAAGTGCAGGTGTGTGGTCGCTCTGATATACACACAGTCACCTGATGGTGTTCAGTCCAATGCCATAAATTTTTTTCTAGACCATTTTATATATTTATATATATATATATTCCTTCCTTTCCTAACCTTTTTCTTCCCCAGTCCCCAACATCTCCACCTTCCTTGCACCCTTTTCCAGGTTCTCTGGGGTGTGACCTCCCAACTTGCCTTGCCACCTCCCCTCCCAAATGAACTCTCCTCCCTCTCTCACTGCCTTCCTTGGGGTTCTTCCCCGACTTGCCTTTGCCTTTCCACACACCCTCTTTCCCAAGCCCTCACCCCTCTCTCACTTCCTTCTATTGTCAGGGACACATCCCTCAGGGTTCTCAGCATCCTGAAGGGTGTAACCCATCCAGCATGCCTTACCCTCTCCCCCTTCCTTGCCTCTCTCACTTCCTTTCATGCCTGGGCACATAACCCTTGCAGGGTTCTCAGCATCCTGAAGGGTGTAACCCACACAGCTTGCCTTACCTTCTCCCCCTTTTTCTTGCCCTCTACTTCCCCTCAACTCCTCTTTCACTTCCTCCTCCTCCCTCCCATTCTCCTTCCTGTCCAGGCTCATCTCTCCTTGCAGGGCTATCAGCATCTTGAAGGGGTGTAATCCCCCAGCTCTCACTTCCTCCCTGTCTGGGCTCTCTCACTTCCTTTCATGCCCGGGCACATACCCTTACAGGATTCTCAGCATCCTGAAGTGGTGTAACCCCACAGCTTGCCTTACCTTCTACCCCTTTTTCCTTGCCCTCTACTCCTCATCATCCTCTTTCACTTCCTCCCTCCCTCCCTCCCTTTCTCCTTCCTGTCCAGGCTCATACCTGCTTACAGGGTTATCAGAATCCTAAAGGGTTTAACCCCCATCTTACCTTGCCTGATTCCCCTTCCCTCCCTCTCTCTCACTTCCTTCCTGTCCAATTTAATACCGCCTTGCAGGGCCTCTCCTTCTCTCTCCCCTCTGTATCGCTCTTCCTGTCTGGGTTACATCCTGAAGGTGTGTAACCCCTGGATTGCCTTGCTTTCCCTCCTTCCTCCTTCCCTCTCCACTCTTTCTCCCTTCCTTCCTGTCTGGATTCATACACCCTTGGAGGATTCTCTGCATCCTAAAGGGCCATAGCACCCACCTCCTCCTCTGCCCTTCCCATCCTGTTCCCTTCCTCTACAGGGTTCTCAGCATACTTTAGGGATGTAACTCCCTGACTTACCTTGCCTCCCCACCTCCTCTCCCTTCTCCTGTCTCTCCCTCCCACTCCCTTTGTTCCACCCTCTTCCTTGCACTTTCCTTCCTCTCCTTTCCAACTCCCCATGTTTCACAATATCCTCCCCTCTTCCCACCCCCTGTGTCACACTCCCATCCTACCTGCCTAATTCACACTTGGTACCGTTATACTCTATTAGCCTTATCTTGCACTTCAAGGTGTACTCCATTAGGGTCTACACCTGCCTTGTTACTTATTATACTCATGTACTTACCGCACTTACCCCCTACTGCACTTCCAGCCTCGATTCTCGGTCTACCGTGTTACCATAGAGTAGTTGGTGATGTGTATGTAATTTTACCTTTACATCCTTGTCATTTAAATCCTTGTTCAATTTTCTCTTACTCCGTGTAACAGTGTATACAATTTTGTGTTCC
The DNA here is from genome assembly GCA_016271365.2 of Neoceratodus forsteri. Lineage (NCBI taxonomy): Eukaryota > Metazoa > Chordata > Ceratodontiformes > Ceratodontidae > Neoceratodus > Neoceratodus forsteri. The sequence continues at coordinate 245,143,574 of CM028130.1, forward strand.
AGTGTTTCCTATGTTACTCCTGCTTCATGTTTCTGAGGTGTTATACTTATGTTTTGATGTGTAATTAATTTGTATAATTCGTTTCTATGTAAAACTGTATACTGTTGCTTCTCTCTATCCCCTCCGTCACACCGTGAGATGAGCATCTTTTGCTCAGCATGCCTTTCCTGGTGAAACATTTCAATAAATAAATAAATAAATGTGCCTACGATATTGCAACCCTGTTTAATTTTTACTACGGATTAGTTCCTTGTCCAAGCTAGTTATGTATTGTTCATATGTTACTATTTTGCACTGCCAGTCTTTCTTTTCATTTTGCTCCCTCACTTATGTAACCCTCCCCCAGGACATTTCTGGAAATGAGCTGTTTACAGCTCATGTTGTCTTTCCTGGTAAAACCGTTTCAAATAAAAATCACAATTATATATATATATATAGTGTGTGTGTGTGTGTACACCCACACACAAAAAGAGGCAGAACAAATTTGTATTCTGTTTGAAATGTAGTCAGTTGTTACTTTGCTTGATTTGTAAAGCATGTTTCTATAGTTCTTGCCAGCTAGGTTTGCTATTGATTAGTATAATGATAGTGGAAGATTATTGACTGAATTATATTCTTTAAAATTTGAAACATTTTGTGAAACTAAAACAAATTAAAACAACACACTGTACATTTCATATCCAATATCACAATTACAGTAATTTGCATATCTTTTTAGGTTGGAAAGCATTGTTTTTCTTATTTCTGTATACATCCTACACAAACTAGATGGTTTATTCATCAGATCTTTGGATTCTAAAGTTAAAGGTGATATAAAATTATTTTTAAAATATGTAACTACCCTCCCATTCTCCTTTCCCTACCAGTTCTGCTGTTCTGATATACTTTGCACAATTTTTGATAAACAAATAATATAGCTGGGGTTACCCTGAGAACTACATGGAGTTCCACGCCTCATCAGCTGCTGTGTTCTTTGATATTAGAAAGACATTCCATGAAATCAGTTACTTTATTCTACATTATTTATCTGAATGTCCTGGTACAGTGATACTGATGTCATAGAATGTTCAGGCAGTATGGAAAGAGAGAGAAGCAACTACAGAGGAGAAAGGGATTTAGGGTAGCTACAAAGGCAAAAATGGGATACCTAATTTAAACAATCTCTGGTCAGAGCTGATATGGCTGTGGAGAGCTTTTGGGATGTGTGTACCTATATTTCTAATGAATTTTCACAATGCAGATCTGCTGACAGGCAGTATCAATGTGGTCTTCCTTTTGTACATTATTACAGTGTTTTTTTCTAGAATATGCCTGCTAATTGCTATATATTTAGCCTGGATAGTTTACACAGGACATGGCATCTTATTTTCAGTGGGGTCTATGATTTCCACCTGCCTATTTTTCTTTTTTTCCACAGCTAGGCCTGTCAGTCTGGTCAATACTGCTAATTTTGCTAAAGTGTATGGAGCAACAGCTTCACCACTGTTGGCATTTCATCAGTGAGTTAATTATCTTCTGCGGCTGCCCACTGTCACTGTATTTGTGTAACCCCAGCATTATGTATCTGAATGTTTATCTCTGCTGTATGTACTTATTGAAAACTTGTGGTTTTATTGTAACCTTGGTGTATGACTGTATTGTAATATTGTACTCTCCTGGGTCATACCTGAAAATAGGCAGGATTGTTTGCCTAGTGCACCTACCCAGTTACCAAAAACTAATAAATAAATAAATATCTACACAATATTATGCTGCACTGCGTAAAATCAGAACACACTGAAAACAATATTTTACATCTGGACTAGGTTACCCTGAATAAATTCATTATAAAAATGATAAAATCATCACCCCACTGAAAACAAAATATTGCATGTAATCTGGGACATCATGAGAAAATACAGTGAAAAATGTATAAAATGAAGATCCCTATGACAATGAGATGTACTGTACAGTAGCATCTCCCTGCACTATCTAGTATACAAAATATAAGGATAAGGAATAGTTAAAGGAAATCTACTGTAAATTGAATGTCACTGTGTTCACTGATAAAAACAAACAGTTTCTTCATTGTTTTATAACATATTAGATTGAAGTATTTATTTTGAATGTTGGCCATGAGGAAGATGTGTACAATATGTGTGTGTGTGTTTGTATTTGCTGTAGCTCAATATATTTTTCCCAAAAATAGTAAAATGATTGCAAATTGCTAGATATTTAGCCTGGATAGTTCACAGAAGACCTGGCATATGTCTGAGACAGTGCTTATCTGATAGTGTCTTAGGTTAAAAACAGTGTAAATCTATTTTAGATGTGTTGCTCGGAAAGGATGACATTTAGGAGGTGTGACTCTTTCTTGAAAGACAATACCTGCCCAACTGAAGCTAGCAGCAAGAAAATGTTTAGATGCTAAATATTTAAATGTGCAGGTTGTTGCATTTCAAAGGGAGGTAAACACATTTCAGGTTAATGGGCAACCGATATTTAACAAGCTGTTTCAGTTTCCTAATGGCCATCTGATAAGCAGCATGGAGTTTGGTCTCCAACATTGTAAACAGAAAGAAGGGAGTATTTTATTTCAACTGGAATGTTGATTTGTAGTTATGGATGGATACACTGAAAACTCCAAAATGTGTTCTACGGTATTCCATTTTTCCAGCTACAGACAGCAAGATGGCTGTAGGCTCCTGTACACAGCCATACAAAATTAAGGCAAAAACATATCAGAATATTGGCTACAAACTAAAAGGAAACCAGTAGGGCAACTAGAGGTGTAAAACTGTTTCTTATCATCTTTAACAACCAGCTTATCATACTTCCCTGCCCACATGCAGTCTGTCATGATTTAGCCCAGCCACAAAGTTCTTTGTTTGTTGTGCCTTTTACATAATAAAAGTCAATGATTAATGTAAAATCAATTTCTTTCTCCACAGCAACATTGTGGATTGATAGTTCCACTTTTCATAAATCAGGTACTACAGAAGTGTATTACTATTATTTACTTCAAATCTAAATATGCACACACCACTCCTGTGTGATTGTTACAAGTAAATATTTGTATTGCCATTGGGTTGTGCATTTTGAGAAGAGTAATGTGCTTGGAGACGGCCCAGGTTCCAGTTGTCTCAGTGGTGCAGCTGGTTAGTGCAATCAGAATGGTATTCTGGGCAGCCTGGGTTCAAGTCCCAGCTGAAGCACTTACTTCTTTCTCATCTCTACTTGTATGAATACCCTGTGTGCTTTCTGATTTCATTTCTACAACTCCTATAGCTCTTACAAGTGGATTTTTCCATCAGGTGTTTTTCCCAAACTGGGTATATTGACTGCTTCTGACAGAACCACCAGTACTTCAGTGATTCCTTTGTTCTCCATGCACAGCTGCAACACAGCAATGTGGGACACTGAAGAGCCCCTCCCAGTGTCCCAAAATACTGTGAATATTATTAGAGGAAGTCAGAACAGAGGCCCTATGGGTACAGTTTCCAGACTCAAAAGTAGGACAGTGAGGTTGGGGGTGGTGTACAGGCCACCAGCCCAAAGGGATGATCTGGATAGGAAGTTAGCTGATCAAATCAGGAGGGTCTGTAGGAAATGGAACACTGTGGTAGTGGGGATTTCAGCCTACCTGGGGTGGAGTGGAGCACCCTAGCCACCACGAGTGCAAACGAGAGGATCATATTGGAGGCATTTCAGAACAGCTTCCTGGTGTAGTTGGTCCATTAGCCAACTAGACTGGACAGGACTCTGGACCTTGTTCTATCAAATGAGGAGGCTGTAAGAGATTTGGAGGTGGTGGACCTCTGGCTGGAGTGACCACAACATGGTATGGTTCATGCTCAACATGGGCAGGGAAAGATGAGGTACAGGGACCAGGGTGATTGGCTTTAAGGGCAGACCTTAAAAGGATGGGGTAATCTTGTGCAGGCATCTGATGGGAATTCAACCACACATGGATGCCAGCCAAAATGGGAAATTATTAGGAAAGGCTGGTGGAGGATACTGGGTCATGTGCAAGGACAAGGAGTAAGAAGGGAAGGGCAAAAAAACAGCTGGCTGACACAGGAGGTCATGAAAGGAGTGAGGAAAAAGAAAGGCATTTCAGAGACTCAAGAAACTGGGAGAGAGGGATAACAGGGAGATGTATATGAAGATGTCCAGGGAGGTTACCAGGCTGGTCAGAGTGGCCAAGGCTTCCAGAGAACTGAGATTGCAGGGCGTTAAGAATGGAGAAAAGGACTTCTTCAGATACATTGGTGAAAAATGGAAAACAAAGATCAGATTGGTAGGATTAGGAAAGAAGGGGCTGGAAGAGAAGGGTGGACCAGGCAGAGGCACTTAATGATTACTTCTGCTCTGTGTTCATCAAAGAGAAAGGGGCAGACTCCTCCTGGCAGAGTAGGAGTTGGCAGAGAGAGTGACTGACATAGGGATTACAGAGGATAGGGTGCTGAAAGTATTAAGGGCACTGAGGGGATAAGGCACTGGGTCCAGATGGTATTCACCCTAGGGTATTCAAGGAACTAGCGGAGATCCTGGCAGACCACTGGCTGACCTGTTCAATACCTTCTTGGATGCAGGATGCATACCACAGGACAGAAGGATGGCCCATTTGCTGCCAACTCACAAATGTGGTCCTAAGGATGAACCAGGCAACTACAGACCAGTGAGTCTCACATCAATTGTGGGAAAACTCATGCACATAATCCTAAAAGAGAAGCTGGTGATCTTCATTAAGAACAACAGTCTCCAGGATGGTCAGCAGCACTGGTTTGTCTCTGGTAGATCCTGCCAGATAAACCTGATTGAGTACTACGACTGGGTGACAAAGGAACTGACACAGGCCATGTGGTGGATGTCCTGCATTTGGATTTCAGCAAGACCTTTAATTCCATGCCACATGGGAGACTGGGGGTAGGGAAGCTGGACTATATAGGGGTGTGAATAAAGATGGTTAATTGGATCAGCAATTAACTGAAGGGAAGACAGCAAAGGGATGACATAAAGATGGGAGCAATGGTAGATGACATGAAAGGGTGGAGGGGCTGCGGTGGACCTGACTAAACTACAGGAGTGGTCAGATTCATGACAGTTGGGTTTAATGCCAAAAGTGCAAAATATTGCACTTCAGGGCTAATAACTAGGGAGGAGCAACCATCTGGGGGTACAGCTGGAATGCACCTAGGAAGAAAAGGATCTAGGGGTGCTTATAATGGGGAGTATGAATAACTCAGCACAGTGCAGGAAGCTGGCAGAAAAAGCCAACAGGATGCTGGGGTGTATAGCGGGGAATCTCCTCCAGAAATGGGGAGGTGATCCTGCCCTATACAGGTCACTGGTTAGGCACACCTGAAATACTGCATGCAGTACTGGTGCCCATTCTTGAAGATGGACATCAGATTGTTGGAGGGTGTACAGTGGAGGGTGATAAAGATGATTCAGGGATTAGAGGGATACTGCTATGAGGAGAAGCTGTGGGAGCTGAACATGTATTCCCTGGAGGAGAGGAGGGATGGGGCGACATCATTGAAACCTTTAAATACTTAAAGGGATAAACAAGACTAGTACAGAAGGGATTTTCCATATTAGAAGGGGAAGGTCACAAGGGGCCACGAGCTGTGATTGGAGGGGAAGATTCATGAGGAAAGTCAGAATACATTATTTCACAGAGATGGTGGTGGATAAGTGGAATACTCTGCCTAAGGAGGTAGTAGCCTGTAGCATGGTAGATGGTTTGAAGAGGGATGGGGCAGAGCGAGGGGGTAATTATGAAAAGGAGGGGTGGAGGGCAGCTACAAACTAAGGGGCTAGCTACACAATCAAGCAGACTCGATAGACCATGAGGCCTCTTTCTGCTGGCATCTTCGTATGTTCATATGTTCGTATGATTACTTGATTTAAAATCTTGAGAATCCATGAACATAATGCCTACTTTCATAAGTGACCATTTATAACAAAATTAGATCTGTACCATACAACAATTACATAATAAAAAAATATAAAACACAAGTCATATTGCCAACAGACATTAGATCAATTATATTAACAAATGGCATTATTGGTCAAATATTGTGTTAAGGCTTCTTTAAAATTAAGAAGACTAGTACAACCCATTTGTCACAATTTCACTACATCAGTTCATAACTTTAGACATTTTAAATATTTTAACCCTGGATTTTCAACATAGACTTCTTGTTATCCCACCTCATATATGTCACAGCTGTCATACACGTTTATGCGGAATGGTGTTGCAGTTGCGCAGAATTATGTTTTGGCAGGGATTTGAACATTTTCTGTGCCATATATATGAGGTGGGATAATAAGATAGCTATGCTTACAATTTGGTCTCTGTTGTCTTATAAATGGAATATGCATCTATGGAGATATGGGAGTGTAGGGCGAGAGGGCCCTGCGCTCCCACAGGCAAATAAGGACAATTATACTATCTCAAAAAGAAAGGAAACAAATAACAGAAAACTGTTAATGCTTTAGTTATGGATAAAGCCACAAAAGTAGGAATGTGGCATTAGGGTTTTCAAAGCTAACACCTCACACCCACCCTGCACATAGCAACAGATGTTGGGATGTGCCTTGGAGTCATCGGCCCTGATGCTCACCCCATTCTCATACACTTTACCCATCTCAGCTTATTTACTTTTGAAATGGGGTGCGCATTAGGGCTGATGACCCTAAGGCACACCCTGATGTCTGTTGGTGTATGCAGGTGGGTATTGGGTGTTAGCTTTGAAACCCTATTGTTAAATTTCCTACTTTTGTGGCTTTATCCCTAACTACAGCATGAAAGCAGGCTTTTTGAACTTTAATATATATATATATATATATATATATATATATATATATGTATATATACATACTTCATAGTGGCATGGTAGTGCCACTATAGTTAGGTTGAGGAGTTATTTACATGTCAAACCTAAAATTTTGCACCTAATAACTTCGCAACCATTTGATGGATTTGCTTGAAAGTTGGAATACACGATCAAGATCCATATGCCTTGAGATCTGCCAAGTTTCAATCAGTCACATATCGGCTGCAGAGATATTAAGTGTGATCTGCATGCATTTACACTTTTCTGGAATTTTACTGTCATCTCTACAGGTCGCACAGTTTGTGCGATCAGTCCAAAAATCTTCAGGAAACATTCTGGGATACCGATGTGCCTTTTGAAGATTTCGTGAAACAATATTAAAGCGGTTCAAAAGTTATTCAAAAACAAGTTCCCATTATAAGTCAAAGGAAAAGTTATCACAAAGTTCGACAGTGTCGCAATGCAGTTTTACTTTTCGAATGGCCTTTAGTCTAAATCTGCCATTTTGTGTTCAGTTAGCGATCAGAAAAATGCTTGGCATTTAAAACTGGGACCCTCTAGCAACCTAATTCTTTTTGTATTCACCTAGTCGGTCCCTGAGGATGATAGCCAAGTCTTTATTTTGGGATAAACACGCCAGAATTATGTTTTTCCAATTTTTGAAAAGTACTTTCATGAAGTACTGTCTCACTTGAGACACTGTGGAATGAATTTGTGAAAGCTTTCACAAACTTTGACAGTACTTTTCTAGGCTGTTGGAAAATGACAGCAATTCTTCGGTACCCTGCTGCAAAAGAACGATTTGGTGTTTTGGCCTGACATTTGTAGGAACGCAGCCGATATCTCACAGTTGTGCCTTTCAGTGTTTCATTGAGAAAATATTACATGGCAGCAAAGTTACGGCATTCCAAATTTGACAATTTTTCCTATAGGATAACATTATGGCGTCCGACGCATTACAGGAATCCTTTGCGCCTTCTGCAAAATAACGGTTTGGTCTTTTGGGGTGAACTTTGGAGGGAACACAGCCAGCATGCTACACATGTGCCTTTTTGTAGTTTGGTGAAAAATATTACAGGGAGCAAAAGTTATGGCACTCTGAACTTCTCTTTTTTCCCATAGGATAACATTATGGCGTTGCTGCGCCTTTCAGGGCCCGATCTCAGAAATGAAGCAGGGGCTAAGTACAAAATTAGCCAGGAAAGTCATAAATCATATGACTTTTAAATTTGTTTTCACATCGTACAGTTCCTGAGATATAAGCAATTTAGTATTCCAACTCTTCATTTTCTGCTCCAAGAACCATTATTATCCATACATTCTTTGTACTCACTGTCTTTCTCTATGTAGCTTTTGGGAAAACCAGCCTGTGCGCTTGCATTACTGCTACTGTTACCATTTCCGCTTTAGGTTACTGTTCCTGCTTTCACTTAACGCTCACGCCTACACCACCATGTACAAGTATCTTCATGCTTTCATTTGTGCTTGCTTTTTGTTGTTTTTAACATTTCTGTCTACACTACTGTTTCTCTTTCTGTTTCGCTTTGCGTTACCATCCACATTACCATTTACTTTTGCTGGCACAATGTTACTATGTGACAAGACATCACATGGCGGGAGCATGGGGCCCTTCTGCTCCCGCCTCCAGATTACACTCTACTATTTCTCATTACCATTCTCAAAGAAGGAAATTAGAGGCAAAAAATCTGTTTAATGCATTAGTTAGGGTTGTTCCTCACCGACAAAACTGAGAAATTCGGTGTTAGGGTTGAAAGCCCCTTGGACCCCGCCCACACCCCAACCGGCATCAGGGTGTGCATTAGGGTTATTGGTCCTAAATCTCACCCCATTCTCCTACACCTTTGCTTCTTTACACATGTGATGGGGTGAGAGTTGCAGCCAACAAACCTAATGCACACCCCAGTGCTGGTTGGGTGTGGTGGGGTCCAAGGGCTCAACTTAACACCGAATTTCTCACATTTGGCAGTGTGGAAAGAACCCTAATGCATTAAATGGAGCTTTGCCTCTAATATATATATATATATATATATATATATATATATATATACACATATACTGTACATATTCATATACATATACATATATATATATATATATATACACACACACACACATATATATATATATACACATATACATATTCATATACACACAGACACACACACATATATATATATATATATATATATATATATATATAGATATATTAGAGGCAAAATCTCCATTTAATGCATTAGTTAGGGTTGTTCCACACCAACAAAAGTGAGGAAATTCAATTTTGGTGTGTTGTAACTTTGCCGCCATGTAATATTTTTCAACAAAACACTGACAGGCACATCTGAGAGATGTCGGCTGAGTTCCCTCAAATGTCAGGCCAAAACATCAAACCATTCTTTTGCAGCAGGGTGCCAAAGAATTGCTGTCATTTCCCACAGCCTAGAAAAGTACTGTCAAGTTTGCGAAAAGCTTTCGTGAAATTCATTTGACAGTGCAAAAGTACTTTTCCAGAAATTGGAAAAAATATTTCTGGGGTGTTTTACCTCAAAATAAAGACATGGCTAGCATCTTCAGGGTCTGACTAGGTGAATACAAAAATAATTAGGTTGCTAGAGGGTCCCAATTTTAAATGCCAAGCATTTTTCTGATCACTAAATGAAAACAAAATGGCAGATTTGCAACAGTAAAAGGCCATTTGCAAAAGTAAAACTGCATTTGTGACACTGTCGAACTTTTTGTTAACTTTTCCCATTGACTTATAATGGGAACTTGTTTTTGAATAACTTTTGAACCGTTTAATATCTTTTCATGAAGTCTTCAAAGACACATCAGGGACCCTGTCCACATGTTCCCTGAAGATTTTCAACCGGTCGCACAAACCGTGTGTCCTGTAGAGATGACAGTAAAATTCCAGAAAAGCGAAATGCGCACAAATCACGCTAATAACTCCACAGCTGTATATGCGATCGTACTAAACTTGGCAGATCCCAAGGTGTATGGGTTTTGATTGTGTATTCCAAATTTCAAGCACATCCGTCAAATGGTTGCAAAGTCATTAAGGTGCAAAATTTTGGGTTTAACATGTAAATGGTTCCTCAAACCTCACTATAGTGGCACTACCGTGCCATTATAATATATATATATATGTATTAGGGCAAAAACTCCATTTGGTGCATTAGTTAGGGTTATTCCACAGTGACAAAAGTGAGGAAATGTGGAGTTGGGTGAAATCCCCCTTGGCCCCCTGCCCATACTCCCAACCGGCATCATGGTGCTCATTACAGTTGCCGGCCATAACTCTCACCCCATCACATGTGTAAAGAAGCAGAGGTGTAGGAGAATGGGTGAGAGTTAGGACCGATAACCTAATGCGCACCCCAATGCCGGTTGGGGTGTGGGTGGGGGCAAGGGGCTTTCAACCCTAACACCAAATTTCCTCACTTTTGTCGGTGGAACAACCCTAACTAATGTATTAAACTGATTTTTTGCCTCTAATTTCTTTATTTTTGAGAATGATAACAAGAAATAGTGAATGTATGCAGCAGCGGGAGCGCTGAGCCCTCAGCACGTGCTCCCACCACATGATGTCTTGTCACAGTAATATAGTGCCCACAAATGCAAATAGTAATGCACATGATGACACAAAGCAAACAGAAAGAGAAACAGTAGTGGAGACAGAAATGTTTAAAACAATGCAACAACAAATCGCAAATGAAAATGCAAAGGGTAACGAATGGAGGTAGACGTGAACGGTAAGTGAAACGGGAACGGAACCGCAAGCGAAAACGATAATGGTAACAGTAATGTTAACATAGACTAGTTTTCCCAAAAGCTGCATAAAGAAAGAAAGTGAGTACAAAGAATCTATGCATAATAATGGTTCTCGAGCAGAAAATGAGGAGTTGGAATACTAAATTGCTTATATCTCAGGAACCATACGACGAAAAAATGTAAAAGTCGTATGATTTACAACTTTCCTGGCTAGTTTTGCACTTAATCTCTGTTAGGGGGCTAAGAATTTTTCAATGAAAAGTCCATATCTCGTACTATTTCAGAGATACCGCCTTGAAAGGCGCGGCGAACACTGTAATGTTATCCTATGGGAAAAAGAGAAGTTCGGAGTGCCATAACTTTGGCTCCCTGTAATATTTTTTCACCAAACCACAAAAAGGCACATCTGTGGGATGTTGGCTGTGTTCCTGCAAATTTCAGCCCAAAAGACCAAACCGGTTTTTGCAGCAGAGCACCAAAGGATTCCTGTAATGCGTCGGATGCCGTAATGTTATCCTATGGAAAGCATCAACTTTGAGTGCTGTAACTTTGCCGCCATGTAATATTTTTACAACAAAACTCTGAAAGGCACATCTGTGAGATGTCGGCTGCATTCCTCCAAATTTCAGGCCAAAACACCAAACTGTTCTTTTGCAGCAGGGTGCCAAATAATTGCTGTCATTTTCCAACAGCCTAGAAAAGTACTGTCAAAGTTTCAAAAGCTTTCACAAATTCATTCGACATTGTCATGAAGTGTGACAGTACTTTGTGAAAGTACTTTTCCAGATATTTGAAAACATATTTCTGGGGTGTTTTACCCCAAAATATAGGCATGGCTAGCATCCTCAGGGTCCGACTAGGTGAATACAAAAAGAATTAGGTTGCTAGAGGGTTCCAATTTTAAATGCCAAGCATTTTCTGATCACCAACTGAAAACAAAATGGCAGATTTGCAACAGTAAAAGGGCCATTTGCGAAAGTAAAACTGCTTTTGCGACACTGTCGAACTTTTCTTAACGTTTCCTTTGACTTATAATGGGAATTTGTTTTTGAATAACTTTTGAACTGTTTAATATTTTTTCATGAAATCTTCAAAAGGCACATCAGAGACCCCGCCACACGTTCCTGAAGATTTTGGACCGGTCGCGCAAAACCGTGCAATCTGTATGCGCAACAGTAAAATTCAGAAAAGTGTAAATGCGTGTGCAGATCATGCTTAATAACTCTGCAGCCGTATATGCGACTGGTACAAAACTTAGCAGATCCCAAGGTGTATGGGTCTTGATCGTGTATTCAAATGTCAGGCAACTCCGTGAAACAGTTGCAAAGTTATTATGGTTAACATTTTGGGTTTAACATGTAAATGGCTCCTCAACCCTAACTATAGTGGCACTACTGTGCCAATATAAGATATATATATATATATATATATATATATATATATATTAGCTGCACAGTAGTGCAGCTATAGTTAAGGTTGCCCAGCCACTTCTATGTTAAACCCCAAATTTTGCACTTGAAGAACTTTGCCACTTTATGATGGATTTGCCTGAAATTTTGCATATGCGCTTGAGCACAATAGGTCTCTGGACCTGGTAAGTTGAGCTAGGGTTGGATGAGCAATTGCAGAGCTGCAGTGTACCACAAAACTCATAAAAATGGGAGGTTTGCCCATTTCTTTGTTCATGGCTACAGCCCACATGATTTGTCTGACTGGTCTGTAATATTCAGGGAAGATGGAGGCTGGGTCACTGATGTGCCTTTTGAAGATTTGGTGAAAAATATTAATCTATTCAACAGTTATTCAAATTCTAATTTTCCCATTATAGTCAATGGGAAAATATACGTGTCTCACAAAAGCTGCCACCAGTACATTTTACTGTTGCAAATGGCTCTTTTGCTGTCATGTTGCAGCCATCTTGTTTCGTTAGTGGTGAAGAAAAACATCTGTAATTCAAATTTACTGCCCCTAGGTAAACACTGACAGTTGTGTTTACCTAAATAGGCTTGAGGAATACAAGGTGCCACCAGTTTTTTTCCTAGGACCCCTAGAAATACCTTTTAAAATTGGGTCCCCATAGTTTTGCAAATCATGACAGTACATTTGTGATACTGTCACAAGTCACAACATTGTTGCATCTGTACTGTCATAATTTGTGACACTACTGCGCTAAAAAATCCAATTTCTTTGCCATACCACTGCACCTAAACAGTTAGTGTTTTTTCACTGAAATGTGCAGGGTGGCAAGCCCTGGCTCCACAGATGTGCCTTTTGGTAGTATGGTAAAAAATGTAAAGCAGTTACAAAGTTACAGCACTCTAAAGGTGAGAAATTTCCCATAGGATAACATTACAGTGCCCATTAGCACCTTTCTGTGCAGCATTATGTAAAGCGTTAGAGATACAGATTTTTTTGCTACCCACAGCTTAGTTCACTGACTAAGAACAAGTGCAGGTGGAAGTCATGATTACAATTGCAGTGGAAAATTTTTCGTAGTTGCTATGGTTACTGATATATTGCCAAATACGTGTTATGAGGGTTCCTTTGAGTATTAAGGGCTGCTGTATGGCTCCATACTTGCGTGTAAGTGGGAGCGCAGGGCCCAGAGGCCCACACTCCCTCATACACACATACCATTATGTGAAAATTGGGCAATGTGAGGGGAGCACAAGGCCGGAGGGCCCATGTCTCACCAACACATGCCAGTTACCAGTTGCATTACACTTTCTCAAAAGAAGGGAAATTAATTGCAAAAACTTTGTTAATGCATCAGTTAGAGTTGATAGCACATGACAAAAGCATGGAAATGTGTTGTTAGGGTTATCTCCTACCACCTCTTCACCCCACCCTCCATACACCAACAGATGTTGGAGTGTACCATGGAGTCGTCAGGCCTAACTCTCACCTCATTCTCCAATACTTTTAGTATGCCAGCTTGCTTACACATGGAATAGGTGAGAGTTGGGTCTGACAACCCCATGGCACACCCTGACATCTGTTGGTGTGTGTAGGGTGGGGTGGGGTGAGGTGGTGGGGGTAACCCTAACATCACATTTACATGCTTTTGTTGCTGTGCTGTCAACTCTAACTGATGCATTAACAATGTCTTTGCAGTGAATATATATATATATATATATATATATATATATATATATATACACACACACACACACACACACACATATATATTTAGCAGTGTCAGTGGCTCAGTAGGTAGCACACTTGCCTCTGAGGCTGGGAGATCAGAGGGCTGTGGGTTCAGTTCCCACATCCAGCTCTTGGGTTAATATCCCAGTACTGACACTGTAGTGCAGCATGAGAGGTGTGCTGCACTCTGAGGTGCTGCTTCGGATGACATTAAACCAAGGTCCCATCTGCCTGGATTTGTGGTATTTCAGGTGGATGTTAAAGATACCATGGCACTTATCGAAAAGAGTAGGGGAGTTTTTATTGATAAATAAACATACATCATAACTCAACAAAACAAATTCACAGTAATATCATAATACAATCAGAAAGAGAGATCTTTTATATAAATTCAAAAGGATTATTGTATATGAATATTCTCAGTGTGGAAATCAAGCAGACACCTTCATTTATGACTGGGTAACTAGGCAGTGGACAGGGCCATGCAGTGGATGTCCTGTATCTGGACTTCAGTAAGGCATTCAACTTGGTGCTGCATGGACGGCTGGGAAGTAAGTTAGTAGGCACATGGGCAGGTGCAAAGCTGGTGAGATGGGTAGGGAACTGGCTCAGGGAAGGCAACAGAGGGGTGGTGGTGGGTGGGGAGCCCTCACACCCAAGGGTAGTGATGAGCGGTGTTCCACAGGTCTCGGTGTTGGGGCCAGTGTTGTTTGGGATATTCATTGCAGACATGTCATTGGACATCAAGAGCAAGATCAGTCTGTTTGCTGATGATACCAAGGTAGGAGCGGTGGTGGATGACCTAGGGGATGGCAGCGGTTTCAGGATGATCTGGCAAAGCTTGAAACCTGGTCAAACATCTGGTCACTAGGGTTAATGCCAAAAGTGCAAGTGCTGCATTTTGGGATGAGGAACCAAAGGAGGAGTTACCAGCTGGGGAGTGCAGCTAGCCCAGATAGAGGAGAAGAAGGATATGGGGTGCTCATAGTGGGTCAATGAACAACTCGCACAATGTAGGAAGGCAGCTGCAAAGGCCAACAAAATGCTGGGTTATATTGTCAAGGGTATATCCTCAAGGAGGAGGAGGTGATTCTGCCACTGTATAGGTCATTAGTTAGACGCACCTGAGTACTGCATGCAGTACTGGCACCCATATCTGAAGAGGGACATTAAGTTACTGGAGGTGCAGCTCTAGGGTGACAAAGATGATCAAGGGGCTGGGGACTTATCATATGAGAGGAGGCTGAGGGAGTTGAACATGTACTCATTGGAGGAGAGGATGGATGGGGGACATGATTGAAACCTTTAAGTACATGAAATGAATAAACAAGACAGGTACAGAGGAGCCTGTTCAGTGTAAGGGAGGGAGGGACACCAGGGGCCATGATATAAGACTGGAGGGAGGAAGGTTCAGGAGGAGATGAGGAGACACTTTTACAGAGAGAATGGTGTCTGGGTGGAATGCGTTACCTGCAGAAGTGGTATCCAGTAGAACAGTAGACTGCTTCAAAAAGTGATGGGACAGGACAAGGAGTAGGGTCAATGAAGGGGAAGGGTGGAAGGAGGGCAGCTGCCGAATAGAGGTGCTAGCTGCACATTCGAGCAGACATGATAGACTTCTAGGCCTTTATCTGCTGGCAAATTTCAGATGTTCGTATTTAAACTTAATTATATGTGAAAATCCTTTCCACCATTTTATTACTTTACTTGAATTATATAGTTGAACATCTTTGAGATATACCTTATTCATTTCTTTGGCAACCATTTGACAAAACCCTTCATATATACTCTTTTGATAAATAACCCATTGACACCTCACCTGCCATAAAAGAACTGCAAACATCCAAAATACTCCTAAAGTATTCTTGCTAAGATGGGCCATGCTTGTGGGATACCTTCCTATAACCAGAATATCTTAATTTATATATGTTAGCCATGACAAATTCCATTTCTTGGCAACATATACCCATAATTGTGTTACATAACAGCAGTGTAAAAAAAAAAGGCTCCATAGTTCCTTCTTGATTAATGCAATCTGGATAAGGATAATTCCTTTCTTCTTTTGCTTTGCATTTAGCTGTGCCTTATGTTTAATCTCCTACATTATTAACTATTGTGTTTCCCACATAAAAGCAGGCATCCTAACATTATTCAACTGGTCTAGTATATAGGTGTTTTGTACTGTGGGGCAATTTTAAAACTAGGTTCAGTAGGGTATATTAAATTCATTATCACTTTGTATAAGGTATTTACCAGTTAGAAACAATGATTTGTTTAGAAATTTTCTACTTGTACAGTTTTTGAATCACAGGTTTGAAATATACTGCAGTATGTATATGGGAATTTAGTTTAGGGGCCAGATTAACCCAGGCTTTAAAATATCGACCTAGTACTAACGATGTCCAATTACCTTCTCTACCTTCTGGTCTCAGAAGTATTTTTTATAGATTGAATAAAGAAAAGGAGTGAAAAAGAGTATGGGGTCAATCATACCTAACCCTCCTTTTGTGATGTCTTGATAAGTAAAACATCTCTTAACTGGATTTAATCTATTACCCCATAGCAGCTGGAAAAACTATTATAAAGTCTGGTATCATACTGTGTTGGTAGATGGAAGAGCACAGCCACATATTGCAATGGGAACAATAAACTGTTTAATGATTTGAATGCGTTTAGCTTTAGAGAATTTCTAATTTTTCCATCTGGAAACTTTAAGCTCTACTTTAACCAATGTTGTTTCCCAATTTCTTTCAGGAAGGTTTTGAGGGCGAACATAATACCTAATATACTTAAGGGTTCTGGGGATATCAGAATATTATTATACTGAGATGCCTGATGACTTCCTGCCCCATAATCAAACCCCTTGTTTTGAGCAGATTAATTTTGGCATTAGACACAGCTGCAAATAAATTAAATTCAACTAGAAAGTTCTGCAGATATTCATAATTACTAAAAATAAACACGCATAATCTACATATGCTTGTATATGTAGATGAGAACAAGGATATTCTCTACCAATCCCAATCCACTTAGGTGATAATGTCAGAGATCAAATAAGTGGTTCTAAAGGCAAAACATACAACAGGGGACTTAGTGGACATCCCTGATGAACTCCTGCTTTTAGAGTAAACCCATTAGTTTTAACTCCTTTAATAAAGGGAAACACTGTAGCAGAGGTATTTGAGAATGTGATAATATTGACCGTCCTTGTGGAAATCCCATAAATTTAAGACCTGAAATAAGTAAGAGTGATCAACCAGTTGAATGACTCTCAAGGTCAGTCGATATTAAATAACCAGTTTTACCTTCTAGTGAAAGATACTCTCTAATAATCATAAGGGCCAATTGTGTTCATCTATTAGGAATACTACAATATTGAAAGGGTGAAATTATTTTCTACATAAATTTTCATTCTATTATTTAATAACATTGTAATTATTTTATAGTCAGAATTCAGAATTGTTATGGGTCTCTAATTTCTTATATCCCCCTTATCTCCTGTTTATAAATGTGTATAATTAAGCCATCTGTAAACATTGAAGGCACACCTTTACCCATCTTAATGTATTGAAAAACTAAGAATAAACAAGCTGAAAATTATTTTTAAAAGCTTTGTATAATGAATAAGGAAGTCCGTCTATACCTGGTAAACTCCATCTTTCAGATTCTGTATTATGCCTTCAATATCTGATTCTAAAAGGGATCCAGGAGCTTATTAGCTTCATCTGGTAAGGAAGGAAAGATAATTGAGTCTAAATAAGCTCTGAAATTTTCTAGCGAATAGGAGAAGAAGGGTTCAATGATTCATAATGGGATTCTATAATAGAATTAATTTCCATCTCTGATGCTACTTTCTTACCCTCTGATACTAGGAATTCCATATGAGTAGCTTCTTTTAAGTTTCTACACATTTCAAATGGGTCTCCTATTTTTAATTTTTGAGTATAATTAGAGAACAGGGCTTGTAACATTCTTGCCCTATCATATTGAACTTGCTTCATTTTGAATTTAGTATTCTCTATTTGATCTGAGTAATCATACCTGGAGGTATTAGCACTTGATACTAGATACTGTAATTGCTGTCTTAGCTTTAAGTATGTAAAAAATTATTTGTTTTTGAGAGGAACCATATTTCTTAAGCCATCTACTTAAGTCTGTTTTAGTTTCCATCCACCATTCACCCATATCAGAATATAAAAGGCAACCGATAATCTAGCTTTCAAAAGTTGTGACACTGAGTATTGCACAAAACTATTACTAAGGATAGAAGTGTTTAGTTTCCATCTAAGAGTTCTTTTAGGCACTGAAGTTGAAATACCAAATGAATAAATTAAAATAAGTGATCTGAGAATTTAACTGGCATTATTTGAAAAATTCCAGAAAGGATTCCAGCAGAGATAAATAAATATCAATAGTGGCTTTAAACTTCCCTTTCATGAAAGTGAAACTAAGCCTGGAAAACCTATACTGAAAACAATTACTGAGCCCTGCATTTTTATTATTATTATTTCTAATGAATGTGAATCACAATAAATTTTTATTTGTGTGCCTTTTTCTACCAGACTACAGTTGAAATCACCATCCCAAAAGTTAGTCGAGAAGTGATTAAATATGGTTGAACTACTTTCATGCAATTAATTCTTTCTGATTTTGTTTGAGGGTCATATATGTTAAATAATTTACAGTCCCAATTATCCCATTTTTCCATCCAAAATTAGTACCCTTCCTGGAATTAGATCTATCAATTTATCCAATGAAAAAGAAAGGAATTGAACAAAATGCCCACTCCGTCTGCACTATCCTTCCAAAAGACCAACACGAGGGTCCCCATGGCCAATCTCTTTTAAATGTAGCAGTTGCACTAAGGAAAAACATCCATGTTTCTTGCAAAAAACAGACAGAGATTTTATTATCATGAACTGTTTGAAACAGTGCTTATCATTTGATATTATTCAGAATACTATGAGTATTCAAAGACCCCCATTTGTGTGCTACCATGTTTGCTGGATTAGGCCTTACACACTATTTATTTTTTATTTGTTTCTTTTTTCCCTTATATTCTTTTGCTTTTAAACCACCAGTTTCTGGCACAGATTTCTGAGAATCAGAGTCCACAATATCCATTTCGAATCGCCCCAGTTAGTAAATAATGCTGCATAGGAATTCTGCAACTCAATACTTGTAGTAGAGGAGAGGACTTTGATCTCTGATTCCAAGAGGATCTCCTCGGTGGCAGAGGAGAAGTGGAATATGTCCAATAGAGGATCTTCAGATTTTCAGGTTCTCTATAGCAGACAGGAACTAGATAGGGCTGTGGAATACCTTTTCCCGAATATTCGGCTGAATATTTAATATTCGGGTCCCAAGTATTCGCTATTCGCTATTCAGTATTCGGACAGAAAAGGTGTTTTTTAAGGAAACTTTAAAAAGCACTTCAACAACACCATTAATCACCCATTGAACCTGGTATACCATATACACTTCAATGACACTTCAGCCACCAACATTGAGTCTCACTAATGCAACACAAGCTTCATGTGGCACACTTGATCCACCACAACACACACATAGCACTCTGAAAACAATATCAAGCATTGCATTCGGTCAGCACTAGAGGATGTTCTTGGTCACAGACACAGGGTATAGAAGGTGCTTCAGCAATGGGCATAGGAATAGTGGTAGCAGTGGCTGCAGTAGTGGTGACAGCTGAAACAGCAGCTGCTGCAGAATGGCACTGGTGATGGTGGGAAGCACCCTGGCTGTGGATGTAGCAGCCATAATGGTAGCAGTGGGGACACTGGAGGTGGTGACTGCTGCTTGCTTCACACAGCATGTATGCTCTAATTCCCCTACTACTGTACAACAGGATGTGGCAGGAATGTACAGATGGACAGGTGGTGACACTAGCAGTAGTAGTACTGCTAATGGTATTAGTGGTAGTACTACTATTACCAGTGCTACAAGAACTAAATGGCTTGCTTGGAGAACAATATTTGAGCCCATCGAATAAAGAGAGACACCTGTATGTCATTGTCTATGTAGTCTATCTCACCACCTTCTCTGGAAATGTATTATGTATCAATAATTTAGAGTGGAGCAAGACAAGATGCAATTCAGTACTTTGCAGTAAATGACATGTCACAAAATATTGGATGATTGGAGGGCTTAATTGCCATTAAATTACACTGCTCCTTGCAGCATACTGCAGCATTTTATAGCAATTTTGCAAGATACTGCATTGTGTATTGTCTGGCACCACAGTATGAACTACAGTATGTTCTATAATCTTGATGCAGTGTTTCATCCTTGGGTATGTTGGTTGTGGATTGTTACGAACATACGAACATACAAAATTTGCCAGCAGATAAAGGCCTAGAGGTCTATCAAGCCTGCTCAAATGTGCAGATAGCACCTTATTCTGCAGCTGCCCTCCTTCCACCCTTCCCTCACTGACCCTACTCCTTGTCCTGTCCCATCCCCTTTGAAGCAGTCCACTGTTCTACTGGATACCACTTCTGCAGGTAACGATTCCACCCAGACACCACCTCTCTGTAAAAAGTGTCTCCTCATCTCCTCCTGAACTTTCCTCCCTCCAGTCTCATATCATGGCCCCTGGTGTCCCTCCCTCCCTTACTTTGAACAGCCCTCTGTACCTGTCTTGATTATTCCTTTCATGTACTTAAAGGTTTCAATCATTTCCCCTGTCCCTCCTCCTCCAGTGAGTACATGTTCAACTCCCTCAGCCTCCTCTCACATGATAAGTCCCTCAGCCCCTTGATCATCATTGTCGCCCTGCACTGCACCCTCCAGTAACTTAATGTCCCTCTTCAGATACAGGCGCCAGTACTGCACTGCAGTACTCAAGTGTGGTCTAACTAATGACCTGTACAGTGGCAGAATCACCTCCCTCCTCGAGGATATACCCTTGCAACACAACCCAGCATTTTGTTGGCCTTGCAGCTGCCTTCCTACATTGTGCCGAGTTGTTCATTGACTCTCTAATGAGCACCCCAGATCCTTCTCTTCTCCTCCTCTGTCTGGGCTAGCTGCACTCCCCAGCTGGTAACTCCTCCTTGGGTTCTTCATCCCAAAATGCAGCACCTTGCACTTTTGGCATTAAACCCCAGTTGCCAAGTGTCTGACCAGGTTTCAAGCTTTGCCAGATCATCCTGAAACTGCTGCCATCCCCCAGGTCATCCACCACCACTCCTATCTTGGTATCATCAGCAAACAGACTGATCTTGCTCTTGATGTCAAATGATATGTCTGCAATGAATATCCCAAACAACACTGGCCCCAACACTGAGCCCTGTGGAACACCGCCGTCACTACCCTTGGGTGTGAGAGCTTCCCACCCCCACCACCCTCTGTTGCCTTCCCTGAAGCCAGTTCCCAACCTATCTCACCAGCTTTGCACCTGCCCCTGTGCCTACTAACTTACTTCCCAGCCTTCCTTGCAGCACCAAGTCGAATGCCTTACTGAAATCCAGATACAGGACATCCACTGCATGGCCCCTGTCCAGCTGCCTAGTTACCCAGTCATAGAACTCCACCAGGTTGGTTTGGCAGGATCTGCCCCATATGAAGCCATGCTGTCTGCTGTTCTGTAGTCCTTTGGCCTCCAGGAGGGCCACCAGCCTCTCTTTCAGGATAGTCTCCATTAGCTTACCCACAATGGATGTGAGGCTCACTGGTCTGTAGTTTCCCAGTTCATCCTTGGGCACTCTTGTGGAGGTGCTCTACATGAGCCATCCTCCAGTCCTGAGGTACACACCCTGAATGTAGTAAGGCATTAAATAGGTCTGCCCAAAGTTCCTGCAAGGACCTCTGCCAGCTCCTTAGTATCCTGGAGTGGATGCCATCTGGGCCTGGCACCTTATCCACAATCAGTGCCTTCAAACCCTTCTAGACTCTGCCCTCCATGATTTCCCATCTGTCACCACACCCCTGTTTCTCTCATTTCTCCACCCTTGGGTGTCACTGCTTTAGTAAATACTGAGCAGAAGTACTCTATTTAGTGCTTCTTTCTAATCACACCCTGCTTCCACCCAACCTCCTCCTTCCTAATCCTTACTATGTGGTCCCTATAGCTCCTTTTCTCCCTGATGTACCTAAAGAAGTCTTTCTCCCTCTTCTTAATGCTTTGTGCCAGCCTGAGTTCCTTAGATGCTTGGCTCCCTTACTGCCTTATCACCTCCTTTGATTCCTTCAAGTACTCCTCCCCGTCCTCCCCTCTCCTGTTTTCTTGTACTTCCTAAAGGCAGCTCTTTCCTCCTTACATCTTCCATGACCTCCTTGCTCAACCAGCTTGGTTTCTTAGCCTAGCCTTCTTGCTCTGGGCCCTGCAGCAGGTTTTGGTTACCTCCACTATCCCCAGCTTTATGAGCTCCCACCTCTGGTTAGTGTCCATACTAGATTGAATTCTGGCCAGGTACCCTTTACCACTTCCCCATCCTCCCAAAGTCAGCCATCCTGAAGTCCAGCACTCTTTGCCAGATTCCACTCCTTCCTTGCCCATATCCAAAGTGAGCCATACTGAGTGGAGGTCACTCCCTGACAGTGGTTCCTCCACTGTAAGTTCTCTCAAAAAGTCCCCATTTGCCAGCACAAGGTCAAGGGTATTCCCTAACCTGGTTGGTTCACTGACCATTTGCAGCAGGAAGCTGTCCTGGAAGGCATCCAGCAGTACCTGCTCCTTGTGTTCCTGGTTGTTGGGGTACTCCAGTCCACTCCTGGCATGTTGAAGTCCCCATAATTACCACACTACCCTTCTCACAGGTCTTTCTGATCTGTCCTGCTAGTTCCCTGTCTAACTCCTCCATCTGAGATGGCAGACTGTACACCACTCCCATTCTAAGAATCCTATTCTTGGCATCCTGGATTTGCATCCAAAGTGACTCGTACTACCCTCCTCCCCTTCCTCCCTTACACACTTCCGTCCTTCCTTCACATATAGTGCCACACCTCCTCCTTTCTAAATCACCCTGACCCTATGGAAATAACCTGACCCTGGTACAGACAGGATCCAGTCATTGTGTTGGGTGGCCCATGTTTCTGTGATGGCTGCAATGTCCACCTCTCCCTCTGCCATGAGCACCTGTAACTCTGCAGTTTTCCTCCCAGGGCTCCTAGCATTAAGGAAAACCACCTTCCACCCTTTCCCCTCCCATCCTGCCCTCCTTTACTAGCATCACCAATTGTACTTGCCATTTGTTCTTTGTCACTGTTATGGCAGGAAGCTCATATGGTTTCCCAACCTGTGGTCTTTGCATGTCTCTTGCCCAGTACCCCCCGCTCTAGTTTAAATTCCTACTTCCTCTATGTACTCCTCCATCCCTGTTTCAACACTTTCTTTCCTTCCTTCCTCACTCAAGTGTAGGCTGTCCCCAGCATAGAGGCTACTGTCCTCCCAGGTCCCTCCCCACCCCCTACACCCCATACCCTTTAGCACAACACTAGGTTCTTAGCCATCCATTAAATTCCTCTATTCTCAGCTTTCTTGTTGTGCTTGCCTTGGGCACTAGAAGTATCTCTGAAAATTTACTGATCTTCCTGCCCCCTCACATAATTGTTTTGTTACAAGGGCATCTCAGTCTCATTCATTTTATCTTCACTTATTTATAGTGTGTGTTTCTTTAAGGGTTGTATATTCATAGCATGTTTGTACATTCCGACATGCACCTGACAAAGACCAGGTTCTGGTCAAAGCACCAGGGGCTCTATTGGCTTCCTCCAGCCTAAGCACAAACAAATGTATTGGTAACTTTATGCTGCACTGCTCTTAACTGTATTTTGTTACTGCACCCCCCGCCGCTGAGTGCTTCCTTTGTTCTACATAGATTGTTTGGGGTTTGGCAGCCCAGGGACAACACTAGCAGTCATTGTCTGGATGTGCTGTATTTTTGTGGTCTATTATCCTGTCCTCACCACTTGGGGCCAGAGGTGCAGATGCTTTGCTGGGCTGGACCAAGCATGTTTGCAAGATTGCTAAATACATGATGGATCGGTCACTACTGGTTACTGGTGAAACACAAACTATTACTACATAGTACCTGTGTGTGTGATGCTTTACTTAGTGTTTGTGGAACTACAGTAATACACCAACCTTTCCAGTTATACTGCACCACAAAAGTAGCAGAAAAGAAAACACTGCTACTAAGAAGGGAAGAAAAGAGCAACCTATTTAGTCAAACATGGAACCGAGCAAGGAACAGACAGATGACATACAGTTAATTCAGTGAGACAAGCCTGCCCCACTAAGTGCAATGGTTTAATTAACAAAACAACAATAAACAAACAAAAATGCATTTGCAGAACTGTGCACACACTCATGGCACAGACTCTCAAGGGATATATTTCATACACATCTTAATTTGTGTAGCGGGTTGTAGAAGTGTGGGGGAGGGAGCCAGCCGCCTTGTCAGCATGGCTCAGTTGGTAGCACATCTGCTCTGGACCAGAATGCGTGGGTTCTCATCCCACACTGGGATTGGACTTGTACCTAAAATTGCTGGCATCAGAATGCAGTATTGGGGTGCTGTACTGCTGGGGTGTGCCATCCTTTGGATGAAACATTAAACCGAGGTCCCTTCTGCCCATCCTGGTGTTGTCCTGATGGGTGTCCAGGTGGAAGTAAAGAACCCAGGCCACACTTCGCAAAGAGTAAGGAACATTCCGGTGTCCTCGCCAACATTCCTCTTCCCATAAACAAGTTCATGCAATTATCACAGGCTGTGTGTGGGTGATGATGTGCGATATGTCCGCCACCACACATTCAGTCACTTCACTACCAGTCTAGCATTGCTTGTAAAGCACTTTGGGATACACTGTGTAAGAAAGCACTATATAAATGCCAATTCTTATTATTCTTCTTCTTCTCCTCATGTGTACAGGGATTTATCCCCAGAACCAGAGGAGACTAACAATACTAATTCAGTGAGTCAAGCCTGACTGACTTAGAACTGAAGAAGTTTATTTCAAAATCTGTGTGCACACAGCTGTGCACACGTAGACCCTGCCTCATGACAAAATATATTAAGCATGCACATGCAGGGTGAAGCCTCACAAAATCAAATATATTGCACATATACAGCAAATTATAAGCAGTGACCTGCAGGAGGGGAGTTAGCAGACACCCTCATCAGTCATGCAGAGAACCAAGCCTGGAACCAGACAACAGCAAAAAAAAAAACACAAAATAAAATGTGCTCCACCCAAAACAAAATCACACTGGAGCTTGTCAAGAGAGCAGCAGAGAAGGGGTGTTAGCAGACATCCCTCCTAGTCCCTGTGTAACTGAGTACAGCAATAAGGGCAAAATACCTGTCAGAAAGCCAAACATAGCTTTTCTGACACTGATCAAAAACTTTACTGACCCAAAAACCTGTGAAGCAAAAATCAATTTCTTTTAGCAAGTGTAAGGTCTCAAGAGTACTGCAGAGCAGCTGTCAGAAACCACTGTCTCCTGTCTTCTACCAGCTCAGAGTGAGGAAGTCACATGGTGTGCTTGCCTTTGAGCTCAAGAAACAGTTTTGATTGGCCAACAAAGCTCTGCAAGACTTGGAAAGCTCACCAAATAGTAGTTCACGAATAGTGGCCGAATAGTGAACTATTCGAAAATGCATCTGAATATTCGGAAGCCTACTATTCATGTATTCGGAAAATACTATTCGGCCCATACAGAGCCCTAGTACTAGAGTCTCCAGTATAAGAAGACACTCTTTCAATTCTCCTTTATTTCCCTACTGATCAGTTTTTTACTCAAAGTAACTACCTCTACTGAATCTATTTTTTTGGGGTGGGGTTTAGTAGATTGCATGCCACTTATAACTTCCTGCTGTTGGACAGCAACCATACCTTCAGGGGCCTTCTCCTGTTTAGAAGAGGCATCCGGCTTGCTGAATCAATAAATCTGGCTAATTCAGGAAGCTTTATTCTTTTGCAGCCAGGGACATTCTCAGAAAACATGGCCAAACCTTCACAAAGGTCGCATTTAGTATGAATTGAGCATTAAATAGTTACATGACCTATTTCCCCACAATTATCACACCTCTGTTGGTCGCAGATACTTGATAAATGAGTTCTAGATCCACATTTTGTAAACATGCTCTTGGCTGACCCTGTATAAATGATAATTTCATCCCTGCCTAACAGGAAGGGAATTGAGGATATGCTCTATCCTCTGTGTCAGATTGTCTTAATTTAACTTTTACTTCCAACCTCCAGTCCAAAATTGTTCTGCATCTAGAATTGGTTCAGGTTCACTCAATATCTCACACTTCTGTCCCAGCCAGTAGTTATGTCCTCCACATGGTCTCCCTCATTTCTAAACATAACTGTAATGAATTTGATCAGGGTTTTGTAAGAGGAATCACTAAAAAGGGAGTCCATGGGGAAACATAACCTGATTACAGCGTTCCCAGAAGAGGTCTAAAGCATAAGATGTTACATAGATGAAGCATAAGATGTTCCTAAAGCTAATGTCTTAATTATCTTCCCTGAAATATTGATGAATGCGAATACATCTCTTTGGGAAAAGTGGAAGGATTCTTTTTATTAAACACTTTCCTACATAATGTCAGGATGTTCAGTTAATCCCCTTTATAGTGAATGCATACAGCATTTCTCCTTAGTGCAGCTTCCTTTTTGAATGTGCAAAAGATCTGACATTAAGGGTTTCTGTAGACCCAAAGAGGAAGGCACACTACTACTTTCACTAGGGCCTACCTTTATGCTAAGCTGATCTTGCTCATACTCTAATTCTTTATCATCATTTTGTTTACAACAGATTTTGATATAACATTATGACCCCTCCCTATTTTACCTTCAGGTTTACTAACTTCTGAAGCAGTTTTTTATAATGACCATACCATTAGTTTTTGGTTTGCAGTCCAGAGTAGAATTTTTAAATTAAAGGTGAGATCCATAATGAATCTGAAGTCCAAGATCCTGAGGCTGTCATCTCCAGCCCGCCTCTAGGATCGCTTTTGTGGTGACCAGATTTCATCGTGGAGCGGTGAATTAACAAGTCTATTTTAATCTAAGCTTGGTTCTATTCCTAAATCTGGGTTCTGTGACTTTCTATCATCTGGATTCCCAACAGTAAAAGTATCTAAGTTAGTTTTAGAAGTGTTGTCTCATCGAGGAAAACAAAATTCTGTCACCCCAATTGTTGTGCTCCTTCCTTTTGATAAATGACAACGCTGTTAACCGCTAGGGGCTGATCTCGCTTTTCCAGCATTTTAAACACAGAGCTGGCTTCTTTGTTAATTTCCACTGTCCACTGAAAGACTTGCTGTTTGCGCACTGAGGTTTGTTAGAGCCTTTTGTCTGACTTTCAGCTTATTGAGAGACATCGTTTGAGGAATGACGCCATAGGTGATAAGGGCTTAGGCACTCGCCTTCTTTGTGATAATCCTGCCAGCCATACTACCAATCTCCATACTAATTTCAGTAGCTTTGGATGAGTCAGAAACTTTAGACTTTCCTCTGATCTTGAGCTCACCTTAGGCTTTGGACTACCCTTGTTGCTGTCAGTATCAACTCCTGGGTTATCAGCTGTTAAGTTTGTGCTATGAGGGATCATTACATTCTGAGAGATTTTTTCTTGTGAAGATAACAAAAGGATTTCAGGCTCAGTAGCTAAAGTATCTTCTCCTTTAACATCAAAATGATCTTGGAAAATATAATGCTCACTGTTTTGACGATAGTCCTCTGAAAATTCAATTGCTTCATGATAAACCTCTTCTTGATCAATTTCAAATTCTCCGACTTGAAGGGTCTCTGCTTGAGAAGCAGTGAAAGGTGAGGCCTTCCTTCCACCAAGCACCAACCTCCTCCTCTGGCTTCTCTCCAAAGTGGCCATCATGTCACTGATAGCCCATCCACCTACAGGAGATTAGAGGAATCTTCCCGGTGTCCTGGCCAAATTTCCCCTCATTCACTAAAATACCACCAACAGCTGAATCTGGTTCAAGGTCAGTCGGCATTCTTCTGTATCCCCTCCCCTGGGTTTTGCCTGAAAATAGGCAGGATTTGTCTAATGCACTTACCCAGTCAATAAAAACTAAATAAAATAATCTCTCTCTCTCTCTCTCTCTCTCTCTCTCTATGTGTGTGTGTATATATATATATATATATATATATATATATATATATATATATGGGTGTGTATACACATATATATATATGTATATATGTAATAGATATACCACACTCTGAGGTGTGTGGTCACACTCTGATATACACATGCCTTGGTGTGCATTTCACGCATAAGGTCAAAGGGCCGAAAGCGCCAACTATCAGTCATGCATATATCAGAGTGTGACCGCACACCTCAGAGTGGTTTGGTCTATCTTACAAAATGTCAAAATTGTTTTGGAGGGGGTAAAGTGCAGGTGTGCGGTCATGCTCTGATATATGCACAGTCATATGATGTGTTTATCCAATCAGGTATGCTATTATTGATTGATTTTCCTACCCATTTTATGTATATATATATATATATATATATATATATATATATACATACATACACATACATATATATATATGATGTACTGCATGAGGTAGACATTGAACTGTTCCTAAATATGATGCTTTCCAAAAGTATCAATAGCATTTTAAAGAAATAGATGTTTTGATTTGGTTAACAGCATAAGAATACATATCTTAGTGCAACTTTTAAATGGACAATGCTAACCTTTATTAAAGTCCCAAACCAAGCAAAGTTGAATTTGCACTTTAATAAGTTACATTCGCTATTGTTATAATGTTAGAATGTAAATGGAAAATGATAATATCTGACAGATTGATTTTATCAACAGGGTCTCTGGCACCCTATGAATCATAAATTAAAAAATACTTTAGAAGTATCTGTTAGTTGGCAAAGAAATGTCATCACATACAGTAATGTTTTTATAGAAATGTTATAATCCTGACATTCTGTCATTACTTATTAAGTTACATACTAAAGGTGTTGGGTGAAAGAAAGCAGTGTGACCATATAAACCATCTGAACAAAGCATCATCTCATAAAATGATGAATTGTTCAGCCTGTTACACCTGTCTAGTTTGGCTTTGAGTACTTGAATGTTCATGCCACCAACTCCAGCTGCTGCACATTATTTCCATTGCCTAATTTAAAAGTATACATGTCTTTTATTAGGTTGGAATCAAGATTTCATATGCACCTATTTATCCTTTTTTGATTTTATACAGTATAGCAAACCCAAGCTATTCATTTGTTCCTCATTTTTGGGATGTTGTACAGTACCAGCAAATCTTCTTTTAAATATCTTATTTCCAAACTGAAAAGACATAGGATATTTAGTCTTTCTTCATATTCCCATTGTAAAGCAGCATAACATTTTCAGCCAATTGGAGATGAAATTATGAGTAACTCTTTTCCAGCATAGAGAAGACATTTTGTACACATTGCTCAGTTGATTCACACCCTGCTGTCTGCCAATGCCATGTCTCACAGCTTGATATTCCCATCTGTAGCATACTGCTAAACTTGTAGTCATCTGGTTTCTGCCCCTCATAAGCACTATTATCTTTCTGCTGGATCAATTTCTATTTAGTAAATGATCAAAACAAACAAAAAGATGTTCTGAAATTGTTTCCTTCCAAAGCCTTCACCATTATCCCCTTCAAAGTGCATCAGTCAGGTGCTGATGTCTTTCAACTCTGGATGGGATCATTTTTCACTACTGTATAACCTGGGGCAGCAAAAGATAAAAAAATAAAAACTAATTGGAAATGTTATATCTCCTCTGCATCACAAGTAGGAAAAGTACATTGGGTTATCATATTTGACAGCCTGTAAGTGACAGGGTAGTGTGAAAAGCAGTTGGTAGGGAAGTAGGATTCCAGGGTGCATAGGCTGGGGTATCTTCAGCAGAATGAGGGAGGTGGTGTTGCACCTGAGTAGTGTGTCCAGTTTTGGAGGCTGCACCTCAGAAAAGACATAAACAGGGTAGAGGTAGTTCAGAATGGACAGCTAAAATGGTGCAAGGTGTTGTATATGATGCCCTACAAGGAAAGAGTAAGGGTTCTCAACATGTTCACCTTGAAGAGAGGATGGCAGGA
Organism: Neoceratodus forsteri; assembly: GCA_016271365.2. Lineage (NCBI taxonomy): Eukaryota > Metazoa > Chordata > Ceratodontiformes > Ceratodontidae > Neoceratodus > Neoceratodus forsteri. The sequence continues at coordinate 245,173,426 of CM028130.1, forward strand.
GGTGACATGATAGAGACCTACAGGTACCTCACAGTGGTGAATTGGTGCAGGAGGAGTTTCTTTTAAATGAGAAACAGCACCAGCACCAGATGCATATGATAACATTGGAGGAATGGGGAATTCAAGAGAGGTGTGAGTAATACTACTTCACTAAAAGGGTGGTAGATACCTTGAACAGACTGCCAGCAGAAATGGTAGAGGAGAAAACAGTGGGAGGCTTCAGCATGCATGGAATAGACATAGAAGTATATTAGTAAATCACAGCCTGGTGGCGCTGGAGGTAGAGTTACTGGTCACTACACCTTGCGTCATGCCAGTGACCCAGGTTAGAGAACGAGCCCATGTCATCAGGGGTTGGCAAGGGAGAGAGGATTGAGCATCCAGGATTGTTCTCTCTCTTGGGGAGAATACATCATCCCACTTGCGATTACCCTCCGGTGGTGACTGGAGGGCAATATGGGTCAGGAGGAGCACTCTGACATGACTATGTCAGTGGGGAGGCAGGAGAAAGCAGGATGAAACATGAGCCTGGCAGGGCCCTTGATGGTCTGCAGCACTGTGAGTTGATCTCGATGTTCTGGATTGGGTCTCAGGTAGGGGTGCAACCTCCCTGGCCCTGCCACAGGGGCAAGCCTTGGGAAAATATCGGTGTCATCTAACTGAGTTGTGGCGAGACCTGAGAGAGAGTTTCTTACCTCAGGAGGGACCAAAGCCCTTGCCAGGGTTAAAGAGGATAAACATGTGAATGGAAAAACAAAGAAATATATTAGTAAATAGGTAGGGAGATGGGAGTCGTTGGAGACCAGTTTCGTCTGCAGAAATATATTTGACAGGGACCGCCTGTAGACAAGGTGGGCCAAGTGGTCCTTTACTGGTGACAAATTAGATGTTTCTATGTTAATGTTGTTGTTAAACACTCCTATATATTGTATGTTTTTCCATCTGCTTTTGAAACAATGAACAAAATTAGTTGCAAAAGTTGTGAAAGTTAGTAAACGTTATGAATTTCAATCCATTTTCTTAAAAGTTAAAATCAATATATGTATTTAAATCAATATTGTGACATTTAGGGAACATCAGTATAGCAATACTCAAATAATTATATGCAAACAATAATTTAATTATCATTGTTAAAAATTAAGACATTTTGAAAAATATATTTGAATTTTTTGTTAACTTTGACTGACTGTTGGTTATACTGCACCTTACATAACAAGCATTTGTCAATGCGGACGTCCGCTTGCAGGTATTTGCAGTGGTGTTTGGCACGTATGGTACTTTACCCTATGCCCTGTGCGATTGCTGGTATTTGAACTACAAATTTTCAGCATGACCTTTTTTTACCCCACCTCATAAAAGCATTTGAGACCTCTGCTTATGAACAGTACCACTGTTATTTTGTTAATCTGTCCTGAACATTGATTTCCCACAGCAACCACACATTTCTGCTGGAGCATTCATTAGGGAGGTGTACGGGATGGCAATGTTGAACATCTGGAGGAAAATACAACAATTTCTCAAACTTACGAGCGTAGATGGAAACTGCGCAATGAACGCTCATGACACAGTCATTTTGTGGACTTTTGTCACCAAATTTTCAACATAGGCATTTTGGGACCTCTGCTCATGAACAGTGTCACTGTGATTTTATAATCTGTCCTGAGCATTGATTTCTCACTCTGACCACACCATTGTGCGCTGGATGTGCAAAACACATTTCAGCCAGAATGTGAAAATGTCAGCTGTACTGTTCTTAAGGAGGTGTGAAAAATGTCAGTGTTGAAAATCTGGAGTGAAAATATTTCAAATTCTCAAAGTTATGAGTGTGCGTGGAAAGTGCGAACGCACCTCGTAACACAGTCATTTTTGACATTGTTTCACCAAATTTGCAACACAGGCTTTGGAGACCTCTGCTCATGAACAGTGTCATTGGATTTTCTTTAATGTGTCCCATACATAGAGTTTGCACACCGACTGCGCCATTGCGCCAGCATGGGCTGAAACATGTTTTGGTAGGATGTGAAAATGACAGCTGTACTGCTCATAAGGAGGTGTGGTAAAATGGCAATGTTGAAAATCTGGAGTGGAAATATTGAAAATTCGAAAACTTACGAGCATGCGTAGGAACTGCACAATGCACACTCGTAAAACAGTCATTTTTAGGAATTTTTCACCAAATTTTCAACACAGCCATTTAAGACCTCTGCTCATGAACAGTGTCACTGTGATTTTCTTAATGTGTCCTATACATTGAGTTCACACACTGACTGTGCCATTGTATGCTACATGGGCAGAAACACGTTTTAGGCAGGATGTGAAAATGACAGCTATACTGCTCATGAGGAGGTGTGGTAAAATGGCAATGTTGAAAATCTGGAGTGAAAATATTGAAAATTCACAAACTTCACGAGCGCAAGGAGGAACTGCACAATCCACGCCTGGTGAAACAGTCATTTTAGGAATTTTTTCACCAAATTTCAACATAGCCATTTTAAGACCTCTGCTAATGAACAGTGTCACTGTGATTTTCTTAATGTGTCCCATACATTGATTTCGCACCGTGATACGCCCATTGTGCACTACATGGGCAGAAACATGTTTTGGGTGAGATGTGAAAAATGACAGCTGTACTACTCATAAGAAGGTGTGGTAAAATGGCAATGTTGAAATCTGGGTGAAAATATTGAAAATTCACAAACTTATGAGCATGCGTAGAGACTCATAACATAACTCATAAAACAGTCATTTTAGGAATTTTCCGCAGATTTTCAAAATAGGCTTTTGAGAGCCCACCTTATGAACGCTGGCAGTGTCGCTTTCATTAATTGGACCCAAAAGGTGATTTTAGCAGTGGCTGTGAATCACCCTTGGGCCTGAATAACTCCATGACAGTGACATCATTCATGCGAAGGGTCCCAAAACCCCATGTTGAAAATTTGGTGTAAAATTCCAAAAATGCCTGAGATGCAACAAAGTTGGAAAACCCATCCAGCCCATTATACAGCTTACTGGCATTTCCTCAGTTCACGGTCGGCTTTGAAGAGTGCAGACGTGTTCCCAGTCCACCGAAGATCATTGTGCCAGACTCCGGAGGTAAGTATGGGGTGAGGGGGTTGGGGAGGCAGGGTGCGCAGTGGGTGGGTGCGGGTTGTGGGAGGCGGGCCAGGGAAAGTGCCCGTGGGACCGTTTTATTTACAGGTTTTAAAAAAAAAAAGACAGCGGATGCTCTGCCATGCTGGGGTGGGCTCAGCATGGCAGAAGGAAGGCTGAGGGGATGTGGGAGCCGACTGAGCATTGAGCACCTCTGTCAGGCCAAAACAAGGTTTGCCATGCTGGGGTGGCTCTCAGCGTGCCACCAAAGCTTTGGGGGCGTGAGGCGTGAGAGCACAGCAGTGCAACATGGGATGTTTGCCATGCTGGTCTGGGCTCCCAGCATGGCAGCAGAAACTGTTTGGGGACATGGAGCCGATGGGATTGGGCACCCCATCAGCCAAAACAACATTTGCCATGCTGGGGTGGGCTCCAGCGTGGTGCCAAAGCTTTGAGGGTGTGAGGCACTCGGCACACACAGCAGTGGTTTTCTTTGAAGTGAAGACCACCGCTGTCATACACAACACCAGCGTCCATTGGTGCAGGAGCGCCACGCCTGCTCAACAGAGCAGTGCATTGCACAGAGACAGTCACACCTCCAAACTGTCCTATTCTCCCAAGACGTTCCTTGCGCATGAGCGCAAGCGAACGTAAAAAGAAACTCTTGTTTGCAACCCAATATGCGTGTATCTAATACCCATAATGATTTTTTAACAGAAGCCTATCAGGTAACCACTAATCTTCCCACTTTTACAGGTATAAGAATAAAATAATTGACAGCAAAACAATATATTGGCTGCTAGTCAGTACATAAGAAACAAATACCATGTACAGATATTGCTGTTATTAATTGTTACCAAGATAGTTCTCTGGTATTTGTTTATGTGGGCATGGTATATGGCCCTGTCCCTACCACCTCCTTCATCAGACTGGATACTCAGAACATTATCTGATTCTGACAGTGATTGTGAACCTCTATCTGTATCTAATGTAGTTATTTACCGTGCAACATGCTTGTTCTGTTTCTTGAGTTGTATTTAGCTTATTATTGTTTATACTACTACTGTTTGTACCATTAATGTGACGTGGAACCTTTGTAAATGAGTCGCTGACTCAAAGGTATTTTCCAAACTCTGAATAAATAAATAAATAAAATAAATTCCTTCTGCTGCTTTGCCTTTATTGCTCCCTCCCATATCCATAACTGGTTATTGTACATTAACTTCTCCCTCATGTCTCTTGCTTCCCTGCTGCTTTATTCCTTGTGCATCTTGTCTTTCTAAATACTGGTTCTTTCTCTCATCCTCATTAATTCTCCACTCTCCTCTCCCAACCACTCCACCTCCAACTCACTCCACTCTAGAGACTTTTGTACCTTCTCCATTCCCTGCTCCAAATCTGTATTCTCCATCCATCTTCTCCTCCATCTGAACAACTTCTCTGCTCCACTTCCTCTGTCATCTTCCTATCACTTAGTCAAATATCAAATTAAACTCCATTTTGCACCTTCCGGCTACTACCTAGGCACATTCAGGCTTCATTGGCAAGCCTTTAAACTAGTCAAGGGGAGGCACTGATAAGCAGCAGGAAAATCCCAGCCTCCCCTACAAAACAGGGTACTAAATGAGAAAAGACCAAGGTAGAAAGGTCAGTGGGGCTTGCCGCAGAAGGTAAAGCCATCAAAAAATGGAGAGCAATGAGTACCAATGCCCGTAGTCTGGGTAACAAGCTTCCCTGAATTAGTGGCCTTGATGGAGGAGGAAGATCTGATATCGTGGCAGTCACAGAAACATGGTACACACAGAACCATAACTGGGACGTAAACATACCAGGATACACTATCTACAGGAAGGACAGGGAGGGTAAAGAGGAGGAGTAGCTCTCACATAAGAGAAGAAATCAAAGCAACAGAACAAAAGGGTAAACAGGGAGGAGAAGAAGCACTGTGGGTCAATTTGGAGGCAGGCAATGGCACCACAATCCGCACAGGGTTAGATACAGACCCTCTCAGGGGAGGAAATGGACAAGGAAATGACAGAAAGATACTAGAATGGCAGATAAAGGGAGATATTGCTGATGGGTGATCTGAATATGCCAGATGTTAACTGGAGTGCAGTTGCAGCAGCCACTTCTAAGAGTGGTGTTATTCTAGATGCCCTACAGGGGCATGCCTAGACAACTAGTATTGGAGCCCACTCGAGAGGGAGCAATCTTAGACCTGGTTCTCAAATGGAGATGAAGAGAGGATCACAGATGTAGAAGTGGGTAGCCATCTGGGAACTAGCGACCATCGAACAGTATGGTTCACAATAAACACAGCAATAGAGTCAAGCCATACAAAGACAAAGGTACTGGATTTTAGGAGGCTGATTTTGTTAAAATGGGTGAGTGCCTAAGGAATGCACTAGCAAATGGGCAGGAAGGAGGGTGGAAGAACAATGGGAATAATAAAACTGCCATCACAGAGGTAACAAGCCTTGTGTAAAGCAAATAAACAAACGAAACGAGGTAAGAAACCACTATGGTTCTCAAAGGAAGTGGCAGTGAAGGTTCAAGAGAAAAGAAAGCATTCAGGAAGTACAAGGAATCACAGAAGGAACAGGACAGAGAACTGTATCAGTTAAAGCAAAAGGAAGCTGGAAAGGCAGTCAGAACAGCAAAGGCCCAAACCGAGGAAAAGATAGCCAACTCAGTTAAGAAGGGGATAAAACCTTTTATAGGTACATCAGGGAGCGAAGGAAGACAAAGGAGGGATAGTGAGGCTTAATAAAGGGAGGGAGGTGGGCAGAGGGTGACTGTGAAAAGGCAGATACTAAACAAATATTTTTGCTCAGTATTTACAAAGGAAGAGGGGAGGTACCTAAACAAACAGTAGAAACACTCTGGATACAGAAGTTGATACCAGCCCAGTTACAGAAGAAAGGGTTCTGGAAGAGCTCTTAAAACTGAAGGTGGACAAAGCAATGGGGCCTGATGGGATTCATCCCAGAATTCTAAAAGAACTAAGGGTAGAACTAGTGACACCACTGACTACCCTCTTTAACAAATCATGGGAAGGTGGGTGGTACCTGAGGACTGGAGGAGGCGATGTGATTCCCTTCACAAAAGTGGGAGCAAGGCAGAAGCAGGAAACTACAGACCTGTTAGTTTAACCTCAGTGGTAGAGAAAATGATGGAATCACTTCTGAAGGAAAGAACTGTTTGCGTATCTAGAGGCCAGAGGGCACAGGACCCAAGGCAGCATGGATTCACAGCGGAAGGTCATGCCAGACAAATCTGATAGATTTCTTTGACTGGGTGACCAAAGTAGTTGATCAGGGAGGGCTGTGGACATGGCCTACCTAGACTTTAGCAAGGCATTTGACACAGTCCCACACAAAGATTAATATACAAGTTAGCCAGCCTGGGAGTGGGTCCCAAGATGACAGTCTGGGTAAAGAATTGGCTGGAGAATAGGACACAGAGAGTAATAGTAAATGGAGTCCACTTGAAAAAAGGGGTGTTAGCAGTGGGTAGCGAGGGTTCAGTATTAGACTGGTCCTCTTCAATGTCTTTATAAGCGACATTGCAGAGGGACTGGAAGGAAAGTATGTCTCTTTGCAGATGACACTAAGATCTGCAACAGAGTTGATGCACAAGGTGGGGTGGAAAGGATGAGAAGGGACTTGGCAAGGTTAGAGGAATGGTCAAATGTATGGCAGCTTAGATTCAATGCTAAGAAGTGCAAGGTAATGCACCTGGGAAACAAAAACCCAGGGAAGAGTACACAAATGGGGGGTGAGATACTAACAACAACAAAAATGGAAAGGGACCTGGGGTAGTCATATCAGATGACCTAAAGGTGGGAAAGCAATGTGAGAGGGCAGCAAGGACGGTTGGGGGATACTGGGATGCATAGGAGAGGCATCACCAGTAGAAAACAAGAAGTTATTATCCTCTGTACAGACAGCTGGTGAGACCACATCTGAGTACTACGTGCAGTTCTGGAGACCCAATCTCCACAAAGACATAGACAAGATGGAAGCTGTCCAGAGGAGGGCAACTAAAATGGTGCAGGGTCTGCACCGGAAGACATATGAAGAGAGACTTAAGGAGCTTAATATGTATAGCCTCGAGGAAAGGAGGAGAGGGGGACATGATAGAAACTTTCAAGTACCTCAAGGGAATCAACAAAGTCCAAGAGGGTAGCATCTTCCAAAAAAGAGGTGTGCAAGAACAAGGGGCACAATTTGAAGATAGAAGGGGGCGGCTCAGAGGTAATTTAAGGAAGTATTTTTTCACAGAGAGGGTTGTGGATGTATGGAACAGCCTTCCAGAGGAGGTTGTGGAGTCAAAACAGTGGTGGAATTCAAGCATGCATGGGACAGTCATAAGGCAATTCTAGGGGGTGGGGGTAGGAAGAAGTAGGCTGCTGGTTAACTAGGATCTGCTGCTTATCCATCAGGTAGGGAAATGGGCAGACTGGTGGGCTGCCATGGTCCTTATCTCACAAATTTGTGTTTCTGTGTTTCATTCCAGAAGGCGGTGCACCCAGACCAAAATTCAGTGAAAGATTATTAAAAGATTTAATGATACAAATAAGAATCAAAACTTACAACACAAAAGTGAATATAAATGACACAAAAAACTCAGTGCAATTTTAAAGCTCCACACATACTCTGCCTCAGTGCTTTGGGGAACAACCCTTCCTTAGGAGGCATAACCACACAGTGATCTTTAGGTGTTTAAGTATATTCTTTACAAGTGTTGTTATTTCACAAGAACTGAATCTGTCCTTAAGACATGAAGAAATGAATAACATGTTTTGTCGAAAACATGTATCCTGGAAAAACAATCCCTGCCAAAACATAGGACAGATCCAGTTCCTATGAAATAAGTGCAGGCCACATCATTTTTGGTGTTGTTGCATAATATTGTGAAAACATGTATCCTGAAAATAACCTCCTTCCCCAACTTAGGACAGATTCAATCCTTATGAAATAAGTGCTGGCCACACTTCTTTGGTGTTGTTCTATAAAAGTTGTTAAATGAAACAGACCTGGAAATATTTTTCTGAATGAAATAACCCTGAAAATGTTTTCCTGTATAATCATTACATTTATCTTCTTATTTTTAGGTTCTCATTGAGGAATCTGGAATTTGATCACTATAGTGGAGCCCTGTGGAAACTATGTTTAAGTAGAGAACACTATTAGTGGACCCTCCAGAGTGCTAACTATTACTGCAGATATAAAATACTTGAATAACAATCAGGGAAACCCTTATATTTATTGTATTTATGGTATTCAGGCTTTACCTTTGGGTTAATTAGATTAATCATGTTTTTAATATTTATAAGTGAGCTAATATGTTTTTTTCATGGCACTATATACTTAAGCACTGTCACTTTAAATGGTGGTCTATTTATTATGTATTATGTGGAGCATATGACATCCTATGAATTAGCACTAGGTGGCATGAAATGCATCAGGAAACATTTTGAATGTGTGTGTGGAAGGGCAGGAAGATTCTCACTTGTGCAATGAAAATAAAATTAAGCACTTTATTTGGCTAAAACAAGTCCTATTTGGAAATTCTTCCATTACAGAATATATAAAAGCGTGATTAAACTAGACAGTTAAGTGAGTAGCCAGTGCTGGCAGTTTTTCATTTTTGAGTAGTTACACATATTAGTCATTGCTGCTGTTGTCCTGTGCAGTCCCTATGTTTTGTCTTATGCTGGCCATGAAACTTTTTCTAAGGCATAGTAAGTGCCCTCCTATTTTCTATAGTTTGAAATGTACTGTATCTGAGTTAGAAAAAATTACTTTTTGAGAATAAAGGTACTTCACAAAACATGTAACAGAACTGAATGAAACTATAACTTCTACTGGCTTGTGCATGTACACATCATTAGCTCCCATGATGTCTTGCATGAGTGGGTCATGGGTCTGACTGTGGAATATAGACAGATTTTCACACCAGGCAAATGAAGTGAAGCAACCTCATTTATATTTAAATTAGGGTGACATTAGGGGATGTAAGAGAAGGAATCATTGTTCACGCCTACAAACTACACAGGTATACAGAAAATAGGCTGAGAGGACTTTCCTTTAATTCTTTGAAGCCTCCTGTACCCTGTCCTACCTGCTTCTCACCTGCTGCAGATATTGCCAGTACTATTACTATAGTTATATTTACATTATCAGATGTGCTCCCACTGTATATGTCGCTGTTGATTGTAGATATTGCTAAATTACGTTTGTTGTGCAAATTTTCTGTAACGTGTACCACTGTACAGTATGTCTTGTTTTCCTGTACCCTCCCTTGATTCATACTTGGGAATGAACCTTGGCTTAGTTTTCCTTTCCTTACAAATTTTCAACCAATAAATAAAAAATCAATAAATACAGTAAATAAATCTTGACTGAAACTTTGCTTGTGTTTATACCTTTCTCTTGTATTGTCCATCTGTTCAAGTTGTAGAATGCATAACTCTTTGGATTACTGTCATACCTTTCCACCTGCTTCAGCCCACACAATGAGCCTGAGGAGATACCTAAACAATCCATGTTTACCTCTAATTTAATAAAATGGTTTCACAGCCTTTCAAAGGAAAGGATGTTGTTTACCATAATGCTGAAGCTGTATTTAATGAAGATAGATGCAGTTTATTTTTAAATGATTTTTAGTGAGTGCAAATATATCTTACAGCTACAGCATTTTACATGTATTGATGCAGTCAGATAAAATAACAGAGTATGAAGATTTATCTTCAGTGTACATATTGCACTACACTGAATACCATCTAAGAGTATTTCCTCAAAGTATTCAATAATCAGCATTCATTGTATTTAACATTTAACAAATTACAGTGACCCAAGCTAATTTTAATGTGTGATGGGGGCCAGTTATAAAATACATTAAGCCACTACCATGTGCCTGAACTGAGATCTGTAGTTTTCCTATTAAGTGCAAATCCTAGCAAGTTAGTGTACTGTACATGATTGGGAGGCATCTGGAGGTCCATAAATAGATATGTGATTGCATCAGAGTTGTTTTCCATGTGTGTTCCTGAATAGCTCAAGGAACACAATCTGACTGTTTCACCATTATAGAAAGTAGTAGATCCAGACTGCCTCTATCCAGTGGAGTCGGCCAGAACACAGCTCTGTATCACAGCTTCTGTCAGTGACATGCTACAGAATATTGCCTGAATGCTGTAATGCAATTGCATGTACTTTAATTTTTCAAGCAGAAATTGTGACTTGATTATCACAGAGGGTTGCATTCTGATTGACTCCACTGCATTCATTAAGTTCTGTGTCTGTTGGTACCTCTGGTATGTGATCTTTTCATCTGGTACAACTAGTTAAGCAGAATCTGCCAGTCTTTTATGGAGGGCTTATTGGTTCTGATTCATTTTCACATAACCAATTTTTTGCTGATGCCAGGAGAATGGCCAGCAAATTTCTCTTGTGCTGTACTGTTCATCCAGAGGCCATGGATCATATGATAGTGTACTGGAGATCTTCCAGGCAAGTCACCCCATCACTTTCTTAATTTCATTGAGATGGCTTTTCCAGAAAGACTTAATTCATATAGATGTTTACTTCTCATGTGTGTACATTGTATTTGGTTCTGCACATTCCTTCCAGAATGGTCATTTCCATGTACAGGATATTGAATGATTTTCTGGTTATTAAAGAAACATACAATATGTCATGCTTCCATGTTGGTGAGCTAATAGTTTTTTATAGGATAATACACACAGTTCAACAGAACATGTCTGTTATTGGTAGTTGGAGTGCCATCTAGACTTCTTGCAAATATAAGTATACAACATTTCTTGTCTTCAACATCATCATTGAATCTGGAAATTAAATGTCTATCCAGAGACCCTTCAGACAACTCCATGAACAATCCCATCAGTGATTTTGATTTGAGTTGTCATGGAACTACCTCCAGTCCATCTGGCTTTGCATATAGATATGATTTGTAGAACTGTGTAAAAGTCAAAGTTTAGTAGCCACATCCCTAGTGAAACAGCTCACATTTTTTAATATCCCTCCTGGAGCAGTAGGCAATGGATGCAAATGCCTCAACATTCCCACCATAAGAAGTAATTATGTACTTGTGTTGGCAGGAATTGTGGGTCTGAGGTGAAGTGGCACAATAGAAGAATATGGTCTCTCATCTCATATTGAGTCAGGTGCAAAGCTTTCTCCATAGTTCCATATAACTGTATGTCCACTCTTCCATGCCACTTGCATGCTACTCAATAGTATTTCTCTAATGCACTGAGTACAAATCTTCCTCTTTTAATGTTAGTGAAAGTAATAGTCTTCTCATGCACTTTCCTCCCAGATAAATCACAATATCATGAGATTCCATGTGCAGAATTCCAGGGCTGGAACCATTACTGGCAGTGTTTGGTAGAAGTAAATATGTTAAGGAAGAAAGTTCATTTGCATTGAATGGGAGAAGGAAGTTGGGCATAGCACACAGGAACTGGTGCTGCCAGTTATATTGGGAACTAAGGCAAAACAAAAATAAGGCCACACTAAGCAGACCAGATAAAGTTTTTAATGCATGATCAACTCAACATTAAGGAGAGAGGTCTCCATAGGTATTGCCCAACATACTGGGCTTTGTCAGGAGGTCATTTGCACTGTTTGTATTCAATTTATAAGTACTAGGGTTAATAATTTCAAGCCCTTCAAGTTCTGATTTAATTTGCACCATTATAGAAAAAACAAAATCAGACCTGCAGAGATGTTCTAGCATTAGAAGCATATTGATTTTGTTCAGTCATTACAACTGGGAGCCACTGATCATGCAAACAATAATACCCGATGGGGGCAGTATTGAGCAATACCAGACAGCCCAGGGGTGTAATGAGGCCTGACACCACAGGAGTAGGGGCCTTATTACCCCTGGAAGAATCCAGTATTGCCCATATGACCCATCCTTGAGGGTATTATTGCACTTATAAAATGAGATTCTGTGTAAATTTAAATTAACTAATAAAATAAGAGAGGAGATGATTTTAAAACAAATATGAAAAATAAAAGAAACATTTTGGTGATAAAATAGTCCCCCATTTTGTGCTGTTCATCCCTGTTGCTTCCCCACAGAGCAATTATTTTCTAACAGCCCCCCACATGTGTAAGAAGACAAGATGGAGTTATTTGATAAAGAATCACATCAGCAGTGTGTTGGCATAATTTTTGTGCTTTAAAAAAAAGTGTTTTTTCCTGGTGTCAAGATATGGCTGATAGGTGCGTGACCATGCTTTGTTTAAATAAGGAAGTAAAAGTATGGTGGGATAACAGCTCTCTAAATTATTCTTATAATTATTATTATTTTTAAAGTTTAACCAGCAGCACTGTTAAGTTAAGCAGGGCCCTGTTATATTTTTGAAATAGGAGGCAATACGTTGATATGACAGGAGACAGTCCATTCGAATGGTAGAATGAGAATAGGACAGTGTATGGGACATTGTGTTTCAGAGGCGATTGGAGATGGAACATGGAAGTCAGTGAAAAAATAGAGTTACTCTGATTTTCTGCAGAAAATATTTAAGTTATTGTGGTGGTGATCTGTCTGTGATGGATAGGGAGGGATGAAGATTGCACTGATATGGAGCACACTTTTTCCACTTTTGTATGTATTTGTGTGCAGCTCCCACTGCAAGGAAAGCAATAGTGGTGTGATTATTATGGGTTTTGTATGAAGTCAATTGAAGTAACAGCTTGATTTTCATTGTTAAATGTGTGACTACATATTATTTAGACGAATGAGCCCAGTGGAGGTTGGTATGACATTTCATCTGGCACCAGGCATTGAATAAGGGGGTGTTGAGAGGGCATTATCTCTCACCAGAGAGAGAAAAAAAAATAGTGGCAATTTCAAATTCGGTGTGGTGATTTCAGCCAATAGGCAAGCAGGGTGGGCACAAAGATACTTGAATGGGTGAAGTGGCACTGGGCTGGTACATCTTATTTCCTGGGTATCTATTGTGATTAATGTACCCCTGCCAAGAGTACCAACCAATCAGATGCCAGAAAATAAAACATCCATTTTATACAGCAATACTTCTCATTTAGATGTCTTTATCTCTGTGAGCATTGCATAATTTTAAATAATAGTTTGTAAATGCATCAACCATACATTTTGTTTTGTCTTGCTCACTTTCTTTTGGATGCTGGTTGCTGCATTTACACTACCTACAATGCCCTCTATTGCTATCTGAGGTAGAAGGTCAATTATTTATCTGCCTTCCCTCTGCTTCATACCATTTTGCTTTAAATGGTGAAGTGCCATTCTGTGTAGTTGCACACAATTTCCTCAAATTTAACCTTGGTTTTCTTTATTAGATTCATGCTTCTGGATTTCCACATGTACATGCCTCTTGCTCCTGCTTTAACCTTTTTCCAGTGCTTCCTGCTGCTCTCAGTTGTTTATGCTAACAGATCATCAAGAAATAAGTTAACCATTTTTAACTTTGTTTCCCAAAATGTGGCTGTTGAGTTGTCTCCCTCTTATTTAACTTGAGATTTCCTTAAGAAAGTCCTCAACATCTTGCCATATCTGTTCATTGCAGGATATTATTGCTCTCAGTGTCAATATCTTATTTCCGTGCTCCATCCCATTTTCTATTTTCATTTAAGAAGACCGTAATCAGATAAATTTATTTGGAATAATTCCAATAACTGTATTCTTGACATTGTTTCTTTTTGCCAAATAAAATGTCTATATTGGAGTATACCTTGTATGGAGCTGAATAAAATGAATATTGCCTGCCATCAGGTATTTGGTCCTACATACATCTCAGTAACAAAGATTTCCCAGCTACTCACAAATGTAATGTTTTCAGAGGTCACTTTAGTCCGTCATTTATTGGTTGTGTTGAGACTGGGTCTAAAATAACACTGAAATTCCCACCCTCAAAATGACCACTCCATCTCTTTGTGTTGCAATTGAATTTAAAATATTCTGGAAAACTAGACCAAGGGCCTTTGGAAGAGTATATGACCTGACTCATTCCTCTTTTATCATACAAACATACAGATGTGCCAGCAGAAATAGAAACTCATTCTATCTAAGTCTGCTTGAGTGTGCAGCTAGCACCCCTAGTTTGCAGCTGCCCCCCATCAGACCTTTTACTAACACAAATCTCTCATCCAGTATCTGGTATCACTTTCTTTGCTGTGAAGTAGACGGATGTATCCTCTCACCAAATTGTGTACTTAGTGATATTCATCATGACTGTAACCAGATTGTACCAGCTTTTCTTGTGTCCAGGTCCAAATGCATTTCTTTAAAAACACAGTATTTCCTCCTTTCTTTTAAGTGCAAACTTTACAGAGCTTCACTGAGGTGCAAAACCTGTTTACATAACATGACAAAGCAGTAAGTTCTTGGTTACACATTTGTAACAGTTAAATAGCTCTACTATAATAACATGTTTAAAACTATTAGGCCCATTTCTCAAAGGGTGTTTCAGGCTTGTGACAAGCCCTGCATCAAACCCAGTGCTGTGCCCAACACATTGTTGCACCTTGCTCCTGATTGTCATACTGTAGGTCATGTGCATTTGTGACACTTTATCCTTTTATGGTGGCTTGGGCCTAATATTCAGCACAAACCCCATAAAATGCTCCTTGACTGAAGCAAAGTTAGATCAACAAAGCTGGTCTAATTTAGGCATTTGGTACGGGATTGAGAATTCAAATGCCAGCCAGGGGAATGCTGCAAGCCCCATTCACCATCTGTTTGGATCACCTAGGGCTTGCAGCATTCTGACTCTTGAGAATTGGGCCCATTATATTTATAGCCGCTATCTTTAACTATTGTGTTTTCTATTTTTTTTCACTGTTACCTGTTATAGCCTACTAAACATTTCAGGCAAAACAGTACCAATTGCACTGTGCCTTTCAAGCCAACTTAGACTATCTCTTACTGGTCTCACAATTGTTGTTTGTGGCATCACAATATATGGTTATGGTGATCACTATGATGTCATAAAAAGCACCATGACATCAGTAGATGACAGACAAATACTCATTAAATACATTTTCTTTAAACAGGCCTCCATGATGTGGTGTAAACCTTAAAAAGTGAACCATGTAACTAAAAATGTATTCCTAGAGAACTTTAAGAGCCAAATACTATGTTTAAGAAAGTGCATGCTAAATGCAGAACTGCTCTTTAAACTGACTCTCTGCTCTTGTCACTTCTGCAGGCCTCTGATGCAAATAGGTGAAGATTGCTCTACATCTTGCCCTGTCCTCAACACAGAATCCTCAAACTGCATTTGCTCAGTTCCCTACCAGCACATTTCTACAGGGTCCAATCAGCTAACAGCGTATACAGCATTCCCATCAAACTTAAAAGTTTGTGCATTCAATCATGATGACATAAACTTACCCAAGTGAGTTGGTGACTTCAAAAGCAAGGACATCCATATCTCAGGACACTTCATTTCAAGGTTGTGGATCTCTCACTAGGGTCTAGTTGCCAGAAGGATAACTGCAGCCTTCCCAGGTTGGCATGTCTTCCAAACCATGGATGATGTATCTATGGCCTTCTAAACTGGTAAAAGAAGGTATACTAGCCACTACCAAGGCATGACCTTATGTAATGTAAGTATATAATAAACAGTAGCTGGCAGGAAATGATCCTCCTTCTGTACAGGTCACTTGTGTGCACACTTTGAATACTGCACAAGGTATTGGAGCAGACACATGCGGAAAGACTGCTACAAGGTGGAGGCAGAACAGTGCAGGGTCGCTAAGATGGTGCATAGTCTCAGAAATTTAACATATAAAGAGAGGTTGAGGAATTAAACATGTACACCCTGGAGAAAATGAGGGAAAGGTGACATGATTGAGCTGTACAAGTGCTTGCAAGGGATAAATAGATAAGATACCAAGGAACTAGTATTCTTCAATTCAAACACAGGGATGAGAGGGAATTAACTAAAGCTGGCAGGGGGAATTGAAAAGGACTTCAGGAAGTACTTCCTCATTGAAAGAGTTGTAGGCAGGGAATAAGCTGCCAGAAGAAATGATACAGGCAAAGTCAATCATCAGCTTCAAGCAGGGTTAGGACAGGCTGGAAGGTTTAGTTAGAAAAAGGGGAATAGTAAAAAAAAGATGAGGATTGCCATAAGGGCAGGGAGAATAGCTAGACAGGGTGGGCAGACTGTATGGGACAACAGACTATTTTGGCTATCAACATATATGTATCTTTGTTTGTATGTATCTATGTAATTTATGTGTGCTCACTTGCATCCTAATGTGACTATTCCTCTGAAGGACCAGGATACATCATCAAATGTATAACTTGAATCAACTCAAATGACCCAGTTCTTCTCTACAGGTACTAGTGACCTGTCTGGGTTGTGATCTCTGTGTTTCTAATCAGATACAAAGAAGGAGGATTGCACCTTTGGACTATCCTTTATCTAACTTTTTCCCCAAGTTTGCCCTTTTCTCAGAAATCTCTTTGTTTGTGCTTAGGTACCTAACTTTGGAACAGTTAGGGTCTGCAGAAATAAAAATAGGCAGGGAACACCCTGGCAGATGGGGCAAGTAGTCCTTTTATTCTAACAAATTTGATGTTTCTATGTTTTATATTTGTACGTGTTTTATTTAAACATTGAAAATCTTCCTGCCAAAGTCCTACAAGCACATGCCACTGCCAAAAAGTCTGTGTAGGATGGTGCTCAATTTTCAAAGTTCTTTCCTTATGTTGCGACACTGTCTACCTTTTGTTCCCCTCCAGGTATGTTCTTCCATATTGTAAGCCACAGAGAATGTCCCCAAAGTGATGATTTTCTACTTTCCTCCCATGATGTAAACTATTCATTGGCTCCAGCTTCAAGTGTTACTTCCTACATGGTCTCCTAACCTACTATCTGACCCTCTGATGTCTGGTTGCAGAATAATTGCTAGAGTGGATTAATATCTTCTCAGAGCAACACAGTATGCTTCATGTACTCTACATGATTGGGCCTCTGTTGTCTCCAGCCCTCATCTCTCATCATCCTCTTCAGTCTTTCTGATGGTTGATGGGCAGATCCCATCATTGCTATGTGGATCCCCATCTTCTTCTTCTTCTTTAGGTCTGCTATTGTCTTCTGCACACTTTTGTACTCTTGGGGCCCCTTCGACAGCATTACTCACAATTTAGCTGGGAAGGTTGACTGAAACTTTAAGTTCTGCACTTCCATTGTCCACTTGTGCCCCCATAAGCCTGACACATTTCCAAAGTCTCAAGTGGATAGTCATTGTCTAGCATTATCCATGACCTCTGGAATTGTTTTGTTTACTCTTTTCCCACAATGATTGGCTTGTGCCTCCTTCTAGAGGAGTTTATTTTTAATGTAATTTTATTCAAAATTTTGATAACTGGATGAGAGCAGAGCTAGCAAGTTAAAATGGTGGCAGTTAAATTTGCTAGTAAGGGACCCTCAGGGACAGAATCAATTACATCAGATGACCAGCATTGCAAAATAGGACTTCCATTGACAGAACAGACCTCAGCTCACTGTAACCAACTCAGACATGCCAAGATTATAAGAAACAGAGGAGAACTGACCTAAAGCTAGCCAAACCTGTCAACTGCTGCACTCCTCATGGAGCTGATAAATTTCAAGGCCACCATTATTGGTGTAAGAGGTCTGATGGCTTCTAATAGACAGTGACAGCTATCAACATCAAAGAGCTCAAGATCGCAGGACATTCATTCTAAGATGGCACAACTAGAAACCTCCAGTACCTCACAAGAACTGGTACACATTACAAGACTCCTAAACAAGGTACTGAATGACACAGCCAAAATTAAAAGACACAACCTTCTGTACCAACCAGTATCTACAAAATCTAACTACCAGGGTCATGGGCACTGAACGCTCTGTCTGGCAGCATGATGCTTTGCTGCAGCAACATCATGGCTGACTTCATGAGCAATATCACCAAATCCTATACCTTCTCCAAAAGTTGACAACATGGAGAAAAACATCAGGCTCATGGGGATGCCAGAGGTATGGAGGGCAGTGACATGTACGCTTTCCTCATAGCCATGCTGCCAAAATTACTCAATGTGGATGGCCCTCCACCAGAGATAGAGAGCACACAGGTTTCTAGCCCCCAAGCCCAGACAGGAGGAGAGACCTAGACAGATATTAATTAAATTCTTAAAATATCCCACCAAGGAGAGGTGCATGAGACTCATCAGAGACAAGAGGAAGTGATGTTGGATGGCCATAGGCTGCAGTTCTTTCAAGATTACTCATACAAACTGTCCAAAGAGACTAGCCTATGTGGCTGTCAAAAATAAATTGTACAACAGGAATATACAAGCCTCCCTTCAATACCCCTCCCTACTCAGGGTACAATTTTACTGTTCAGCACCCCTGAGGAGTTGATCTCTTTCTCTAAGATACCCAAGGGAGACACCATCTGCCAAAACAAATGCCCTGCCATGATAGGAGTCAGAGAAGCCCTCAAAAATGGTGATGCCACACATAGAGATTGCAGAGGAAGAGGGCATGGAACTGGTGGATCCAATGCCCGAGGAGGCCTGGCATCAAGTCCAAAGGGGTAGGCAGAAGAGAAAAGGCAAGGCCGGACCCACAAAGAAAAGTTCCTCACAGAGAACATGCCCCTGGAGCCAGCAGAGGATCCAAAGGGCCCAATATCAGCAGTGATTCTCCCAGGGACATCCCAATTAAAATGCAAACAGATTTGAGGCACTACAGGAACTTGCTGCTACGTACTGGCGATGTCGGATCCGGTCCAGCACATTGAGGGGTTACCAACTTCTGCAGGAGGATCTACAAGCATAGACTAGGGCCCTATGTGATGAATGATCCAGCTGCCTGCAAGAGGAGGAGAAGAACTCTCATCCATGCTGGACCCGCTGACAGAGAATGGCCCTGCAAGCAAAAAAACACCTCCAGGTACTCTGAAATAAAGTAGGTGAGATTATTATCATTTAAAGTTATTGGTTTCAATGTAGGAACAGGAACACATACTGAAGCTTCTGCTGATGTAAATAAAGACTTGGCAGTGACTCTGTTTTAAACAGTGCTTATCTCGATACAGGCTGGTTACATCAAACTCTGCTCTACGGGCTGAAATGCAGGTGCCTGTTGAGGTGTTTATACTCCCTGCACCACACAGAAACCAGGACAGAGTATGGCTATCACTTTTAAGTGCAAAACTGAACCACCATGCTCTCACAGCTCTTTTGTCTGCTCCGTGTACTAACAAGGTACAAGAGGAACAAGGGATGTCTCAGTTTGGGACACAAGAATTATTAAGGAGGCAGCAGACATAGGGTGGTTCACCAGAACATCAGAAAAAGAGCTGTAATTCACTTACACACCTGTCTGCATGTCTCCTATTGCCAAGGGAATAACTACCATGTATTAATAGCAAGCTAGATAATACTTGTACAGGTTTTGTTTTTCACTAAGGTTGAATGTTTACATAGGTACAAGTTATAAATAAATTCTAAAGAGGTTTGTTATAGGTTTTCCTTCCTAAAGGTCCTAAGTTAATTATTACTGAAGGCCCTCATAGCGCCTTGTAGTTCCAGGTAAACACACCATTGGAATAAGTGCCCCCAAGATGCTGCAGGCAGCCAAGTTTTTAAAAGAGGGGCCATCTGTCTGGGTGGCACAACCAATTATGAGGGCCATACATAACATAAATAATTAAAAGGTAAACAACCAATGGAGATACACAGTCCCTGGGGATCATCACCCACTTCCTGCAGTAAGACAAGTTACTGAATCTCCAGGGCAAGGGGATGTGGGGAGCAGGATATAGGAGATTGTCTCCCTAGAGGAGCCCCAGGATCATAGGTGCTCCAAGATGTTGATGAGTACTGGATCCAGAAGATGTTTTCCCTACTGTTTAAACTTAATTGTTCAACAGTTGAAAAGTCAATATGATTAATACTATTGTGTTACTTGTTGTTACTGGTAAAACTAGTAAAGTTAAAGGTAGGCCGCTGAGTGCAGATCCCACCCCTCTGAGGGCAGGTGCAGTACCAGATGGTCATTTTGGGAATTCAGCAGATATACATGAATATCCACTGGATGTACTTTCTAAAAAAGATGTTGTGGAATCAAATCAGTAGTATTACATAAAGCATTGGATGCTGTTATGGAGTGCAGGGGTAGGCTTGGTAAAACGTGCAACAAGTGGGAAAATGGGGTTAACAAGCAAGACTATTTGAGGATAGGCAAGGTTCAACCTGGATCACTTAACAGTATCAATGACAAGATTTTAGATACCCAAGATAATGGATAAAGTCACCTCAATAGTGGCCACCTCCTGGAATGTGAGGGGACTAAATACACCTGTTAACAGAAAGCATTTCTTTAGGTTGAAGTAGCTCAAAACTCAAATAGCATTATTGCAAGAGACAAAACTCAGTAAAAGAAGCACCAGTTCTTTGTAGTAGGAATGGTGGATTGGAGGCGCACAGCGCCTCAGGGAAAGCCAAATGTGGGTATCAATATTGTGTCACAAGGGGCTGAAATGGAAACCTATTACTGTGCAGTTAGATGCAGAATGGAGGGGGTATTTGCTAAAATGGCAACCCCAATTGGCCCTATTATTTGGGTTAACAACTATGCCCCTAGGGAGGACTGTCCAGAGTTTTTCAATGTTCTGTCCCAGAAGTTAATGGACTTGTCTTATGATAACCTGGACCTCTTCCTAGGTAGGGATCTGAACTTAGCTATATATTACCTTTAGACAGGTCAAATTCCAAGCCTGAACCCCACACTAAAGCCAAACAGGCTGTGGAGGATGTGATTAAACTACATCAGTTCTAGACATATGGAGGCTTACACTCCCCTGCAGAAAAAGACTATACATATTTCTCAGTGCCCCCAGTATGGCAAGCAGACTGAACTATTGATTGATCTCCCTGAGGCTGACAGCATAAACACAAGAGGTCTGCATCACCCCTTTATGTCTCAGATCATGCTCCAATAACATTGCATCTCAAACTTGCACCCCACTTCTCAAATCTTTACAATGGACTCAATTCATTGCTACTACAAGACAAAGATTTCATAAAGTGGATAGGTGGCAACTGGCGAGATATGGTTAGACTTCCAGGATAACCCACAGGTTCAACAGCTCCTGGTATGATTTGGGAATCATTCAAGGCCATGATCAGAGGGAAGATTATTAGTTATGCCTCATACCAATGCTGCCTAAGGGAGAAGGAGACCACTGTCCTGGAGCAACAACTTGCTGCAAAGGAACAGTTTTTAACTCAGATCCCAGCAAAGCCCTAAACACACCACTAATTTATAAGCTGACACAGTTAAGATTCCAATTGAACCAAATGGCCACAAGGAAAGCAGAGCTGCAACTACTTTGAGTTAAACAGATGTACTGGACTCAGGGGAAAAGTCAGAAAACTCTTAGCATATAGGCTAAGGAAACAGCAGGCTGAAAGGTATGTAGCCCACCTCACCGATGCCAATGGAAAAATACAATCCTCCCAGGAGAGATACTGTAAATGCAAAAATTGGCCAGTTCTATTAGCAGTTATATCTCTTACGGGTTGATTACACTTGGAGAAATTCTCAGGGTTAATGGCAATGGTGTAAACACCTAAGCTATTTGAGTCCCAAAGGGAGGAACTAGAGTCCCCAGTAACAGAATCAGAGATCCACCATTCAATAAAGAATATGCCCCCAGAAATCTCCAGACAGTGGTGGCTTCCTGTCAGATTTCTACAAAGAGGTGCAGTCAGACATAACCCAGCTAATGATTAGCATGATACAGGGAGCTGTAGAGAAGGCAGAGCTACCAGAAACACTAAAAGCAGTTATCATTACCATACTTCCAAAGGACAGAAAAGATCACTCAAAACCATCTAACTACAGGGCCATATCTTTAATAAATGTGGATGCCAAAGTCCTGGCAGACTGTATGGAAAAAGTACTCCCTCAATATTCCATCCATCTTAAGTGGGGTTTGTCTAGGACAGTCCAGCACAGACCACATGGGAGCCCTGGTTTCACTGATGCACACAGTGGCGGATATCCCCACCCAGCAGCAGCAATCACAGTTGATTTTGATAAAGCTTTTGATTCAGCAGATTGGGAATAACTGCATGCAGTGCTACATTGCTGTAACTTCAGCCCTTATTTCTGCTCCTGGATAACTACTCTGTATAATGGACTGACAGCAAGGCTCCTCACTAACGATATACTCTCCCCATCCTTCCCGCTACACAGAGGTACAAGGCAGTGGAGCACTGTCTCCCACTTGTTTTAGTTCTAGCAATAGAACCCCTGGCAGCAGCTTTCAGGAACCATGAAATGATAAAGGGACTCAGATTAGGCCAGGAAGAATATGTCACCAAACTTTACACAGATGACTACCTCATCCTCACTAGTGACCTGAAAAGTAGTATCCCACATATATTAACAATATTATGAGATCTTGCCTCAATTTTCAGCTTGAGAATTAACCTAAAAATCTGAGATCCTACCCCTTAATTCCAAAACCACTTCAGGTCTAGTAGGCAATACAGGCTTAGCATGGGCCCTCTCAAGAAATAAAAGTACCACACCACCACAATGACAATTTTATAGTGTAGACCACAACAGTGACAGATCTCTCCAGGTCTCTGTGATGGTCTCGCTTTACACCGCTGCTCTTTTTACAGGTGTTGCACCCCACCCCCAAACCAGCTGTTACTGAGGTGGATATTTAGAGATGGGGGTGGAGGCACAGCCCCCACATGGGGAGTGTGAGGCAAAGCCACCCACACAAAAACAGTTTGTCCTGACGGAACAATGCTGACAGTCAGCATTGTTTCCGTCCTGTCAGGCATGTTGACAACATCGCTGTAGATGTGTTGACGTGGAACCAAAATAAAATACCCAAGGGTCTAGCTGTATGCTGACATTTGCAACATGGTCACCAGGAACCTGCAGCCTTTGATTAGGGAACTTAGGGAGAAAGTAGAGATGGAGACACCTACACCTGACCATGCCAGGTAAAATGCCACTATAAAATGATGTTCTCCCCAGAGCATATTACCAAATGGCACACCTTCCAGTAGAGATTCTAGACAAATAGTTCTAAGCATTGGACACCATTACAAAATATTTCTTGGGGAACTACCACTCCCAGGTATAACAAAGTGAAGCTCTGGGCCCCATGAAGCAGAGGAGATGGAACATCCCCACTACCCCTACTATGCAGATGCCTTTAGAGTGGTTACCGCCTGCTGCCTACTACACAGGAACATAGCTAGTGCTCCAGCGTGAGTACAGATTGAAACAGAGATACTACAAGGGTTTACATTAGCTGCCTACCTAGGCCATCCACTACCAAAATTATGCATTGTTGGATGACAATTGAAGAAGCACATACTGCATGGGAAAAGCTGGAAAAATCCTCCAAGAGCTGCTTGAGTTTGGGTCCCTATACCTCTCTGTTGTGTAGCCTCTTCTTCTGTACTGACCAGAAGCCCATAAGCTGTCCAGAGTGGGAAGAAAAGCAGATTCTCAGGATCAAGATGTACTAGTTCCAGGTAGTAATGACTTTGACTCCTAGGGTATACAAACAAGATATACTATCAAAAGAACAGATTTTTGAAGTACCTCCAACTCAGAAGTGTATTCGCTCAGTGGAAGAAACACCACTGCCCCAGTCACCCGTGTGTACATATACTGAATGATCCCTCCAGAAACTCCCCTGCAGTCATGAATAAACACACACAAGAGGGATGACTGGGTACATACAGCAGATGCTGAGAAATGTGGTACCTGACCCATCCTTATCAGCCAAGGCCCAGTGGCAGATGATGTTAAACACAGAGATTTCAGATGAGGAATGGCAGCATTGCTGGCTGATGGTGAACAGGGCCTGTAAAGACCAATGCAGCCTCCTCATTCAAAATAAGACCCTGCACCTGTGGTATCCCTCCACATGTCCTGAATACGTGGGCTTGTTCAGTCATGATAAATGTTGGAGGTGTGACAGCACAGGCACAGACATATTACATGTACTATGGTAATGTAAGAAGTTACATTCCTTTGTCAGAGATCATAAACTGCTGCTCAGAAATCTGCAGTGCCCTCTACCTAGCTCCCCCAATCTGTTCCTTCTAGGTTGCCTCATCAGCCTGCACCACTCTTGGTGGTAAAGCAACAGTGCCTGCTTCAAGCGATCATGGAGGCTAAGCAGCTAATACTCTCTAAATGGAGGAACCCAGACCCCCAGGTATTCAAACTGGTTTAAGGCTCTGGAAACCACCATGACAAACTCTGGGATGGCTCACCTGGTGGCTAATACACAACATATAATCAATGCCACCTGAACCCCATATTAGAGTACAATATAATAAGGACCTCTTTAATCCACCATGAACAGATATCTGGTATCCATGAGCATGGAGTTGTAGAGGAGATGCCTCATCTCCCCTCTACCTAGAAGGACTAGCTGAGGTATGTTGCAAGGAAATTTATCTGTACAGAGAAGGATGCTTCCCACTTCCCCATACATGGCAGACAAAGCAAGAAAAGGCTTTAGTGTCTACCTAACTTGCACCCCACAGAAGGTGCAAGATTATACTTGATGGTGTATAAGACTCAGATAATGAAATGGTCCAAGTACATGAATTTAATGCAGTCAGATATGTAAAAGCTCCTGAGATGAATGTACATGTTGTACTAACCTGTAATGTGTAATGTGGTTAACAAATACTCTTGATAACTGTGTAAATGCACTGGTCCACATGGCTGTTCTACTGTTGTGACCCAGACATATGTGCAATACCAAGTATACACAACAATCAATCTCAGCAACCTGACAAGTTATAAAATTGCATTACATGAAACATGAAATATTATGATCATTGTTACAATAAATATATAAAGCAAGTACATAAGACTCCACAATCATCTATTTTCAAAACAGTTATAGCCTGCCAAAGTTGACAGATGTTGCTTATAAAATGCTTTAAAATGACCTAAGATTTTGATTGCCTAATAATAAACTGAATATTGTTACAGACCTTTCCCACTGTAAATGAGAATGAGTTTTGACTCATCAACATTTTGCACAATAGAAGTATTGTTGTTAGGGTGTTAGCTGACCACAGTCTTTTATCACTGCTACTAAGATTAACAATATCAAAATTGGTCCTTTTTCCCTAGTAAGATTGTTTTATAAACCATACTTATAAAACTAAGCTCACAACTATGTTCAATGCTAGTTGTACACTGTTCATCCAAAAGACAGTACATCAGGAGTGCAGCACCTCCTCATGCTGCACTACAGTGTCAGTTTTGGGATTTAACCAGAGTGTCTGTTTTGGAGATAGAACCCACAGCCTTCTGATCTTCCAGCCACAGAGGTGAGTGTGCAACCTGCTGAGCCCTGACACTACTAAAATATCACTAACAGCTTAATCTGGTTCAATGTCAGTTGGCATCCATCTATATCCCCCCCACCCGGACAAGGCTGAAAATATGTAGAATGGTCTAGTCCTCCTTTCCCAGTCTACAAAAATACATAAATAAAATTCTTTCAATTGTTAACCAATCCCTATCCATAAGCAATAGCTACATCATTTTTTTTGTTCTTTTCACGATGATGTTCAAGTTTGTTTGTTCCCAGAGCAAAGTAGTGTACAACTACTGTAGCATTGAACATAGTTGTAAGCTTAGTTTTTTTTTTTTACAATTTAAGCTTTATTAATACATTTCCATTATAAAGGCAGTTACAGCAAGTCGAGATGAGACACAGTTCTTGAACAATAAAGACTGCCCGGCCCACCTCTCCCACCCCATCTCCCCTTACAGCAGCAACAAAATTGGGTTGCCCTAACGTGCAGTGCATGGTTCAATGGTACATATAGGTAAAACCAGAGTGTGACATAGCCTCAGTGAGGTAACAAGAGTAAAGAATGAAGGGGTCCCATATCCTGCTATATATCTCTAGTCTGTTATGAAGGCTTGCAATTGCCTTCTCTGTTCAAGGTTAGAAGTGATTTCATGTAACCATTCCTGGAAGGAAGGGCCGATTTTCCTTCCAATGATGTAGTATAAGTTTCTTAACTGAGAGAGCAACCATAGAGATATGGTATTTCCTAATTCTAGCATTACCCAGGGACATGTCACCTAGAATACATACCTCCGGAGTGAAATACTCCTGTAGGCCCAGTAGGGGATCAAGAGACATTTAATTGAATTCCATAAGGAAGAAACTTTGGGACAGGACCAGAACATGTTCAAGAGAGTACCTCTTCTTGAAGGCACTTAGTACATGTACTAGAGTTTGAGAAGCCCCATTTTTTAATTTAGTAGGGTACAATACATGTTATGGAAAATGTGGTATTGCATGAGATGCAGCCTAGCTTGGAAACATAGTTATGATAGGATCTCCATAGGGATTGCCAGTCCAACTGATATTGAGGAGGAGTGAATTCCAGAAACTAATAGGTCCAAAAGTGTCCCCGTACTTTTATAGTACAGAACCTTGTATAGCTTGGATATTATGCCTGAAGATCAGGACAATTGGAAGAGTTCAGGAATCAGAGCTGATACCTTCTGGGAGGGGAGAACTTCCCAGGGCTACAATGAGAAGGTGTCTTATCTGCATAACTTTAAAATGGGATGAGCCTGGAATATGAAACTTGTCAATAATTTCACATGAGGACAACCAGTGCCCTTCCCTGTCTACCAGGGAAAGCAGTTTTCCATCGCCTAGTTGAGGCAGCCAGTTTGAAGGAATCCACTTTCCGCTAAGAGTGAAAGATGGAGAATGCCAAATGGACTGAGTTAAGTCAGTCTGAGGGAATAGTGAAGAAATAAACATAACTGTGTATAAACTCTTAAAGAGGTACTTATTGTGGTACAGTTAACCATCTTTACATGAGACAACTTGAGGTAAAATAAGTTTGAGGGATCCAGGTGTTTAGATTTAATTCGTCTTAACTCAATCTTAAGCCACACTGGTTGTACCGTTTCAGAGCCTGGGGGATCCATCTCAGACAACATGCTAGATGACTGGCCCAGTAGTATAGTGCCATATAGGGGAATCCTCAGCCCCCCAGATTTTGGGGCAGCTAATTTATGATAGGCCAACCGAGGATATTTATCTGCCCAGATAAATCTAGTAAATATGCAATGCAGTTTCTTAAACTAGCGTATGGGGATAAAAGAGTTGAGAAGGGATAAGGGGTAATAAATTCTAGGAAATACATTCATCTTAATGATATTAATCCTGCCTCATAATGATATAGGAAGTTTAGACCATCTGTTGAGGTCATGCATAATGACCTGTGAGAGAATCCAGATTATCTTTGACCCACCTCGAGGGGTTACGGGATAGCCATATACCCAGATATTTAATTACTCTAGGAGTCCAACCTAAACCTAAGGGGAAAATATCATCCTTAAAACCTTGTGGTTTAGTGGGAAAAATAAGGATTTACTTGCATTCAACTTGTAGTTGGATAACACACTGAACCTAGCTATTTCGTTCAAAGGGGTGGTATTGATGAAACCGGATGGGAGAGATATATCAGCAAATCATCTCGTAAGCAGTGAGTTTAATCTCATGACTTCAACTCTGATACCTTGTATAGAGATGTTTTGGAGAATGTTTTGGATGAGGGTTCCAGATATAGGTTATACAAGAGAGGCAACAGGGGCAACACTGCCTAGTGCCTGAATGAAGTGAGAAATAGTCTGAGAAGGCCCTGTTAGCTGAGATTCTTGCTATAGGGGATTTATATAGTGCAGCAACCCAAGAAATGAATATTGGAGGGAAGTTAAAGGCACTCAAAACCTTGAAGAAAACTCCAATTCACCGGTCAAATGCCTTCTCGGCGTCCAAAGAGACCAAGCCTGCAGGGAAGTCAGCATCTCTGGAGGCTGAGAAGACATGGGATAATGTACTCAGCTGATCCGCTGAAGAGCGAGCCTTCATGAAACCTACCTGATTCATACCTATTAACTCTAGGAGCACCACGGATAGCCTATTAGCTAAAATCTTTGAGAAGATCTTGACATCCTGATTTAGGAGGGATATAGGCCTGTAGTTCTAGACGAGCTCAGGGTCTTTATCTGTCTTAGGGAGGAGCACTATCAAGGCTTCAAAGAGATGGCGGTCAACTTCTGACCCAGATAGGATGTGCTGGAATAAGCTATTAAGTATTGGCAATAGAAGATCATGAAATGTTTTATAGAAAAGGGATGAAAATCCATCAGGTCCAGGAGTTTTATCCGAGGGTAAACCACTAATAACCTCAGAGATTTCCCCTGAGTTATGGGAGAGACCAGATAGGCTATGTAATGTACTGGGAGGGAGGGTAGATGTGAATCCATCAGGTACTTCTCCACACTTACTGGGCTGGGAGGGTACTCCATGTCCCGTAAATCAATTTATAGTATGCTGCGAACTCTTGAACTATCTCTGTGGAAGATGTTTTCAGGGATCCATCTACAGAGGCCTTGATTGAAGGATAAATCTCACTGATTCTTGTTGTTTGATGCGAAGTGCCAAAAAGCGCCTGGCTTTCTCACCTTGATCAGTATAACTGGCTATAGTGTGTATGATAGCTAACTACGCTTTTCTCGGAGTAGTTCTAAGTATTTATCATTCAACCCTAGGAGCCTTACTTGTCCTCCTCCGAGGAGTTAACCAAAACATTGGATTCAGAGCCCGAACTTGGGATAACAAGGACAGTAATTCTAGCTCCCTAACTCTTTTCCTAGCCACCGAGAGCTAATGAGAACTCCTCTCATGTAAGCCTTGAAGGCCCCCATATAATATCTGGTTTTGCACTATTTAAAGGGTTGGACAGAAAAAAGGCCTCAATGTGGTCTCTTATGGTATTGCAATAGTTAGTATCTTTAAGCAGTTGGTCATTAAGCTTCCATCGTGTTTCTCTCTTTGACACATCTTGAATTGAGAGATCACACAGCACCAGAGCGTGATTGGATACAGGGCCAGGCTGTATCGAGCAGGCCTTAACCCGGGCAGAAGGATCTGAGAAATGAATATGTAGTCAATTCGGGACTGTGAACCATGTAGCAAAGACCTGAATGTGAATTCCTTGGAATCAGGGTTTAAGACAAGCCAGACATCACAGAGCCCGCATTGATCCAGTAATTCTCTAAAAGCCCTCTGACCTGGGATATCCCCGATATGCCTCCTGACCTGTCAAGACTGGAATCTGCAACTTGATTAAAGTCACCCCCAGGATAATCCTTATGGGAAGGAAAGGCAGGATTGAATTTGTAAGTCTCATGAAATGCGGGGGTCATCAGCATTGGGACCATATATACTGCCCAGTAGCAGAGGTATTGACCAGAAAGTACCTATAACTAAAACGATCCTACCCTGGGGTCCCTGATAGTATGAGTTGGGACGAATGGAATGCCCTATTAATGATGATCATAACCCCACAGTTGTTTGAGAGCCTTGCCTCATATACCGTTCCACTTGTTGCCTCCTCACCTGTGAGGTTTCTGTATCTAGTAAGTGCGATTCCTGTAGGAAAGTAACCTGAGTACATAAAAGACTTAAGTGTTTGAGAACCTGATATTGTTTAGATTTTTCCTGATCCTCTAGACATTCCATGTTGCAAAAGTCACCTCCTTAGCCATCTACTTAAGGGTTCTAAGGGTACTAGATTCAGCCTTGCACTCAGGGTATGTAACCGAATAATCTACCCCCGTTGCTGCTGTAAGGCCCTCCACCACCCCTAGCCCCCATGGAAGCCCCAATTCAAACCCTCTAGTACACCCCACCCCAACAAGAGCACGTAACCCTCTCCCCCTCTCAACCCCCACACTGTCGCAAGCAACGCTTAGTACAGCACTGGACCTTATCCTCTCCCCACCCCAAACATATCCCCTGCAAGTGATCGCCTTATAATTCAAAATACAAGGCAGTCAATAAGATACATTACTGAGGGCATAGTGTCAATGAGCGGTCTCGGGCCCAGGGCCTACAAACATCTGCTGGTGAATCCACTAATGAACGAGAGAGAGAGAAATAGAACTAGATGCCATAAATGTAAATGTGAAAAATGTCACTCAAGTCTTGAGAGGAGTTGAAAAAGCTTGTTCCCAGAGAACTCCTTCTTGAACCAGAACCAGAGTGAAAATTAGCATGGAGGGTGAGCCCATCACCAAGATAAAAACCTGAAAAAACAGATCCGGATGAGAAGTGAAACAAAATCCAGAGATGGGAAACCCGTGGGAGTAACTACCTAAAGGTTGCATACCCCTAGCTCTGAGAGGTCCCCCTACGAAAACAACACGACTTAATAACTGAAAGCAGTCCCTCTCAAGGCTGTATGACCGGAGTTGCATTAAGCGGTGAGGCCGCGCCCTCTTGTGGACATAACCTGATCCAGCCCACCAGTCAAAGGCACCCTGAAAGCCGGAATCATTCGAAGATCCGAGTTCCCTTCCTGCAAAGACTAAACAGGAGGTATAACCCGAGACCTAGCCCTGTGTGTTTCCCTGAATACTGAGTAAACAATGTTATATTGGATGCAGTCCAAAACAAACCCATGAGGAGCCCCCAGGACTCTCCCTGTAACACTATTCCCACCAACAAGGCCAGGGCCTGTTAAAAGTAAAGTTGAGCATCTACTAGTAGACCAGTTCTATTAGAGTGCATAAGTCAAGTGAGATCAGTCTCTAAGAAGAACACTGTCACACAAAGATCCAAATAACAGTTCGTTCTGAAGTTGCAGTGAGCCTCGAAGATTAGGAGGCCTTCTCAGGTAATGCGAAACAGGTCAGGCAATGCCGACTTAAGGTTTAATGCTTGAGCCTCAGGATCCTCGAAATTAAGCCATGAGCCATTTACAGAGACTTGTAATTTCGCTGGGTACCCCATCAGAACTTTAATCCAGCTACTATAATCTTGGATACAATTGGGTGGAAGGCTTTCCATTTCAATCGAACCGAACCAGGGATATCCTGAAGCGATTCTCAGCTTCACCTTCTCCCATCTGACTTTTTGCAGGGCCTTGACTTTCTGTAGGAAATGCTGCCTTTCAGATAGTTGAGAAAGTGGCAAATAATGGGGCGAGGAGGTGCATTGGGTGGGGGTTTTGGTCATAAAGATCGGTGGGCCCATTCTATTATGTAGTTTGGGCCAAAGGGAGAGGACCAGTGACTTTTCTAATAACTTCTGAATAAAGACAATGGTATTCTGGCCTTCTTCCTTGAGAGCCGAGGATTACCACATTATTTCTCCAACTACGGCCTTCCAGATCCTCGAGTTTTGCTTCTAATCTAGACAGCCTTTGTTTCTTAGTAGAAGCTCAGGATCCATGCTTTCCAACTTTCTCTCGATCGAAAATATTCGGGCAGTGTTGTCCGATACTATAGTGGAGTCTTCCTCTATCTTTCTGGAGAGGGACTTCAGGTCAATTGCCATATCTTTCATCTCCTCCGGAATGGTTTAAATTCCTTTAAGAATTTATTAAGTGTTAGAGGTTCTTAGTCCCCAGCTTGACACGCGGGTTCCAGTTTGTCTGGGCCACTCGAGGTTCAGGATTTCTTGAGGCCTTCTCGGGGGTGAAGCGGAGGGGTATGTTTCTGTGGGGCTTTCTTTATGTAAGCCTCCATTTACCACACAGGAACCCAACACAGGAGCACACACTGTTCAGGGACAAGAAAAACTTTTGAGCAGAGAGTTGGATGCAATTTAATGATATTAGATGACGATTTTGTATTCAGAAGGCAGGAGCTTAGCAGAGGAGCATCTACACAGCACTCTGCATCACGTGATCTCTAAGCTTAGTTTTATTTTGTTAGATACCACCCAAATCACACTTCCGTAGTCAGTGAAGGATAATAGGAAACTTAGGGCAATGAAGATTCTAGTGTTATCTGTGAGTAAATCTCTAACAGCGTATAATGCTCCTAGCTTTTAATCAGCTGCATAGAGACACATTTTGAGTCATAGTATGGCTGGAGTCCAGTAAGGCAGGGCAAAATTAGTAAATTCATATTTTGTGGAAGTTTTGAAAGTTTGCAAACTCATAAAATTTCACAAATATTTAGTGAATTTTCTGAGTATTTTTAATTGGTCATAATTCACTAAGTCAGTATTCTAACTAGAGGTTTGAAATTTGGTTTTCGTATTGTTTGGAAAATGCTCTACAAAGATGTCAAATTGCTTATCATATGGATAATGAGCAGGGAAGAAGTTAGAGGGCTCAAAGTCTGTCAAGTTATTATTTATGTGAGCATTTCTTAAAAATGTCTATGCTTACAACTAAGCCACCTTTGAAGCTAGAAAACAGAAAATTAATATGCATAAATTATTGGAAAAGTCATAGAAAATGCTAAATAGAAAGGCAATTTGATGCATAAAATGAAAGTTACAGGAGTTCAAAATTTCTCAATTAAATTATTTGTTAAATTGTGTGAACATTTTCATAATATTTGGATGTTTATAGCTCCAGAGCTATTGCAAGTATACACTAAAGTTTTGGCAAGCATGCTAAAGTAAATATGACCTAAAATTTAGTTAAGCTGAATAAATGTGGTTCAGAAGGTTAAAATGTATTGTGGATAGTTTGGAAATTACTGATTGGCTAAATCTGCTCAAAACTTCATGGATACATACCAGGTAATGCCACTAAATTCCACTTTTGGAATTTAACATTCAAAACAGTACTTCTCATCACTAAATTGCCTTTCAGTACCTGTTCTAGCATCATGACCCTGCAATACACGGTGATAGAGATGCCTGCATCTGCTTCATTATTACTAAAGATATTCATTTACTTCTGTTACAATGGCTTCAGTCACAAGTTGTAAGGCCTGATGTAACTTGGTGCCACTGTTTTCAAATAGAAAAAATATAGATTGTTATCTACAGGGTTGTTAAAGAATCAGCAGATGGCATTGTAGAGAACCAATGCTGCATGTGCATGTGCTTCCACAAGTTATTAAGTCAGTGAGTTCTAGTGGTTATCTGACATATTGCAAGAATTCAGGATTGTGCACAGTGATGTCCATGACTATTCTTTATGGTTTGTCACTCAAGACAGTGACCTGACACTTGTTACCATTGTTCTTTTACTGTGGACCCTCCTATGAATGTTTCCTTAGTGCCACTTTACACAGCCTTTACCTTCCTCTACAATGGCAATTGAAGTGTATGACTAGGTAAAATGTATGGACATAGCTTTAACAAAACTATCAAAACATTCACAATTTCACAAAAACTTGTGAAATTCAACTTTAATTACTGATGTTATTTTGGAACTTTTGGCTGCTAATAACTTGGTCAGCCTTTGAGCAAAGATTGAAGAACTGACACACAGCCTCTTTTTTCCAGATTCTTTTATTTTTTCTCTCTTTGCTGGTAGCTCATCTCTCAGGGATGTACCCTGTTCACAGAGATATTCCATGATCAGGCTGAACCCACCATCCTTCAGTTGGCTACTGGGTGTTTCACCCCAAAAATACTTCCTTCCATCTCCCTGGTTGGCTGGTGCCTCTGTCAGCCTTGCAAGCCACAAATTCCCTTGCAGTAAGAGCAAGTTCCTGGCCCAGCCAAATGGGTTGCAGTGTTGGTTCACCCCACCACCAAACCTCATGACTGAGATGCACTGTCAAGCTGCAGTTGTCTTGGCTATGGCCTGCTTCCCAATGTGATTTTCCAGGCTCACTTCTGAACCTGGGTTGTCAGCATGGCAGTGCAACATTCTGATGCTGGGTAATGGGGTGTCCTCAAAGCCTAATATTCATGGTCAGTGAATTTCACAAAATGTTTTGATATTCTGTTCTCTAGTTTTAAAGTTATAGGGTCTTAAAAGTCTTTAGTTTATATAACTGTGAAAAATAATTTTAAAATTTACAAAGTTTGGAGGCTTCTAACTACATCACCTTTAGCGACAAATATCTGCAATTTAGTGCAGTTTAGTATGGGCTTGGAAAATTACCATATTAAATTTGGTGCAATTTGAACAAATACATTTTAAAGCAGACAGAAATAACTGAAATCACAATTTTGGCAAAAGTCTGCAAAATTTTAATAGGAATTTTAAGAAATCTTAAGAAAGGGAATTGTAATTTCATCAAAATTCTACTGATGGAAGATAAATTTCACCCAGCCATAGAATCCAGGTATACCTCAAAATCGGACTCACAACCTTCAGACTCTCGGCACTATTGATCTTAGGTTGAAAGTCAACTTCACCGCCTTTCTTTTGTAAGAATCTAAAAAGCATTGCTTGTCTACCTTTCACTGTATGTACTGTACTATGGCCCGGATATTCAAAGGGGTTGCACCTGGAACAACTCTGCATTGCACCCCAGTGGGATGTTGAGAAGGCTGCCCAGCACAGTACATATCCTGATGCACTGGGGCACAATGTAATCATATGCAGTGCAGATGTAGGGGGTGTGCCCATGCATATGTGGCACATCCCAATATTCAGCCAGGATGCAGCACATATGTTGGTGCAACCCTGCACTGTGTCACGCATGGAGGAGGCTCAAAGTTGAGCCCATGCTGAGTAGGAACAACTCCCAGCCACCCACAGGTGTGCTGCAGTATTGCAAGGTGCAATACAGTAGCCAGCCGTGGGTAGCCACCCACCACCACCACCAGAACACTGTCCTGAGCACACACTGAACCCTGGAGGTCAAGTGAACCCCCACCCATAGCCGATTGGCACAGTATATGTTTAAAGATAACCCCTGGTAGTCTAGTGCCCCCCAAGTCCTTGATTCCTGATATATATAATACATGACCATCTCTAGTGGTCCCTCCTCCCACCGAGTCCCGATACCCCAATATAAGTCAATATGACTGTCCCTGGTGGTCTAGTAAGAACCCCTCTGCTCATTTCTGCAATTGCAGTAAACCTCCATTGATAAATGCCCTGGTGATCTAGTAGCACCCCACCTCCCACTCACACAGAACCCTTGTTCACCCTGCTCCCCACCATCATTGATGGGTGGCTGCATACCACCGGTTGCCTGCCAAATGACAGGTACAGTAGGTCTGTAAGCCCATTGGTCCCTAGTGTGGATCAATGGGCTTGCAGATATACTATACTACACAATCTCAAATATGTGAATGACTTTATTCACATATTTGGAACTATCTAGTACAGTATGCCCTGCAAGAGCCTATTGGATCTAATGGGGACAATGGGCTAACCATACTGTACCTTTCATTTTGGGTGGTCTGGTGGTATGTCGGGTGAGACTACAACCACCGATGATG
This sequence comes from Neoceratodus forsteri, assembly GCA_016271365.2. Lineage (NCBI taxonomy): Eukaryota > Metazoa > Chordata > Ceratodontiformes > Ceratodontidae > Neoceratodus > Neoceratodus forsteri. The sequence continues at coordinate 245,208,777 of CM028130.1, forward strand.
GGGAGGATTGGGTGGGCAAGGGTTCTGTGTGGTGGGAGGGTGGGGGTTCCACTGGATCACCAGGGCATTTAATTACAGAGGTTTACCGTGATCATGACAACCGGCAGGGGTTCCACTAACCACCAGGGATGGTCATATTGACATATATCTTGGGACTCAGGTGGGAGGAGGGACCACTAGACCACCAGGGATGGTCATGTATTATATTATCGGGAATTGAGGACTCGGGGGGGGGCACTGACCAGGAATTTATCTTTTAAACATATACAGCGCAATCGCAGCTACGGGGTGGGAATGCCTTGGGATCCCCACTGCACGCTGGCTATTCTGTGCAGGGTGCCAGGTGCAGGTCGTCAGTCTGCCCTAAGCAAGGCATGCAAATGGGTCAAAATGACATGCAAATGGCCCCATTTGCGCCTTGCATATATTATGGCCTCATTTACATACCCCTGCTGAATATCACAGGTGATGAGCCTAGTGCCACCGCACCTGAGCTGACACATCCCGTGCACCCTGTCTGTGGTTTGCACCAGTGTGCGCCACTGCACCATGTGCAGTATGTACATTGACTATGCCATATTCAACGGTAAGGCGCCATGGTGCATCACCATTGAATATCATCTGGCCCCTGGCACTGGTGCATCCCTGTTGTGCTGCACCCAGGCTTGCACCACTGCTGGCACAGTTTGAATATCCTGGCTAATGAGTCTACTTTGCCTAGACCTGATGCAATCCTCCCATATTCCATTTCCATTCTTTTATTAAGCTCCCTATTTCTTTTCTGCAGTGAACAGGACTTGCATAAACAATCTTTTTAATTAGTGCAGACAAGTTGTAGGTCATTTATGAATAAATAAATCTGAAGGGTCTAAGTATGTCCACTAGTGGGACTCCATTGGATACTGGGATTGTAGTCAATGAGAACCCATTTACTTTTACTCTTTGTTTAATTCAGTTAGGTAGTCACGAATTTAGTTCACTGCTAGAAGATCAAGCTCCATTTGAGTCAGCCTTGGCTTCAGGAGAAAATGGTTCACCATGAGCTGCCTACTCTTCCTTGCACTCCATAGGCTTGGATCCATCCTCCCTTACATGGTTCAGGTGTTACCTAACAGGAAGAACACAGCAAGTGAAAGCTGAAGGAGACCTATCTCCACTAAAACCACTTCTAAGAGGAGTTCCACAAGGATCTACCCTGGGCCCTATCCTTTTCGCCATTTATATTAACAATATTGATTCGAATCTTACCAAAGCCACTGTACACTTGTTAGCAGATGACACTGTTTTATATGTCAGCAACCCATCACCTGCTACAGCTTGTAGTTATACAAACATAATTCTCTATACTACAACATCAATTATTGGAAAAAGCTTCTTTTAAATGCAAAGAAAACAAAAGCAATGTTTTCTCCACCCAGAGCCATACAAATCCCTCATTACTAAACAACCTCCCCCAGCTATCCACTATCCTTGGTGAAAGCCTTGATTATGTAGAAAAATTCAAGTATTTGGGGTGTGGATAGATAGCAAACTTGACTACACAGTTCATATTGAAGAACTTTTAAAAAGCTTCACCAGAGACTTGGTCTATTTTTAGAATAAGGCACTTTCTAAACAGAGATTCCAAAATGAGGTTGGTCCAGGCCACATTTCTCTCAGTAATTGACTATGCAGACTTTCTCTATAGTCACTGCCCTATCTCCTACCTATGCAAATTGGATACACTATACCACAGAGCTCTGAGGTTCATAACAGATCTACCATTTAACACTCACCATTGCTCTCTCTATGCAGCAGTCAGTTGGACATCTCTACATCTCAGAAGAAACAGAAATGCTGCAGTGTGGACATACAGAATTTTGACTAAGATGCTTCCAAACTATATATTAGACTGCTTCGCACAGGCCACAGCTGGCACCTACTCCCTAAGAAGCTACAATTTCATTATGCTCAAAGTGCCTAAAGTCAACACCGGCATGGGAGATCTGCTATCAGCTATAATCTAGCTATATCATGGAACACGATTCAAAAGTCCTTGAAGCTGATCAACTGGTATCCTTAGCATCCTTCAAGCATCTATACCTAAGTCTCTTCCCTGAAAAATGCAATTGCTTCCACAAGTTCTAGTTTATTCACAGTTCTTTCCTTCCCCTCTCAGGCTGCCATCATGTCATGGTAATTCACTTCCCTAGAATTCATCTCCACAGATACCTCACCCTCTGGCTATAATCTTCTCCCATTAACTCCAGGCTCCTACCTTAGCCCTTATCACTGCCTTTCACTTCCAGTTCTAGCACCCAGCTCCTGCTCTAGTCATAGTCCCCTTCCTACCATGTCACTTGTCTCAGTCTATGACCACCTATTTCAGTCATCCAATCACTATTTCTCTTTGTCCACATTGACTTCCCTTGGATCTTTGGAATCTTGGGTATATCATGTTGAATGTATGCCATGATTACTGCCAATGTTGATATGTATATACTGGTTTACCTAGAGTGCATCTCATATGTTCCTACCATATCCTGTTATGTTTAAACAATTTCTGTTCTTGATTTCTGTAGATAAGTGTTTTAATTATTCATGTACATATACCAATTATTGAACCTTGATTACTGTATATAAGTATATACGTGTTTTAAATCTTCCTATACATGTACCAATTATTGAACCTTGACCTTATCAGGTCCATCTTACAAATGAGCTGTGCTCAATGATGTTCGCCTGAATAAATAAAGATTTGATTGATTGATTGATTGATTGAAATCAAATGCCTTGGTCTGACAGAAACACTAGAGATGCGCAAGGCTTAGAAAACTTCTTCACCAGAACTTTGCGATGCTGTCCAACTTCTCAAGTTTGAAGTACTGTCTTTGCAACTTCTTTTGCTAGGCAAATTGCCACTTTTTTCTAAGAAGTGACCAAACGTTGCATGCCAGTTCCCAGAAAAAGTGCAACTTCCTGGGAAAAAGTTCCAAATCAGCAACATTGAAATTGGCGATGTCAAGCAGGAACTTCATGGAGCTTTGCAATGTAAATTTTCACCACTTCACAGCAACTTTGAAGATAAAGTTTAACTTCATTGCATCTCTAACAAACACTGCCCCCATAAACAGGCTTCCTTCCATATTTAGGTATAGATCAGTTTTGAACCTGACTAAGGAAGTTGTGGTGCTACAGCCCTTCCTGTAGCCATTCTGGGCTGAAGATAGCACTTTATAGTTTCAAAATATTCCAGTTATTATTTATGCAGTAATTTCCCTTTTATTTTGTATTAGGAATAGGAGGGATGTTGGTCTATAATTCCCACTACTGTAAATCAGACAAACTCCCTTTATGCACCATAGCAATAAACACTGTCTGCCATGGGTCAGGGAGCATTTATAACCTCAAAGACAAATTAAAATTTTAGACAGGATGATAAACAAACTCTGGAGGGTAAAGAGTATTAAAGCAGAGGTTTGAGGGTACATAGCATCAAGGATAGAGTTAAACTAGGTGGGGAGGGTGGCGTGAGGACAGCTAGTAGGCAGGGATCCCAGAGGGGAGTCAAGCGTGCCTACCCCAAGCTATCAGAGAGGTATTTGAGGTGGGAACACAAGGAAGGATTAGGAGTGGGGAAACCAGGGTAAGAGGAGAAAGACACAAGTCGGAAGGTAGTTTCACTGAATGTGAGAAGCTCAGGTAACAAATCAGCTAGACTATAGGCTCTTTGGCTGTGGTGAGGTGGACATTGCAGTCATCGCGAGACATAGGCCACCCAGAACCAGGAATGGGATATGATGATCCCAGGGTACAGGATATTCAGAAAGGACAGGACTAGGGAAAGTGGGGTGGCAATCTACTTGAGGAAGGGATAAGGTGTATGAAAGAGGAGGTGGTGGAGGCAGGACAGGGCCCTATGGATGCAATTTCAAGGCTCTAAAACACTCAGGGTGGGGTTGTGTACAGGCCACCAGCTCAGGGGATGACCTGGATAGGGAGTTGGACGAGCAGATTAGAAGGGTTTGTAGGCAGGGGAACACCATAGTGGTGGGGGACTTCAACCTCCCTGGAGTGGACTGGAACACCCCAACCACTACATGTGCAAAGGAACAGAGATTACTAGATGCATTTCAGGACTGGTTCCTGATGCAATTTGTCCACAAGCCAATTAGGGAGGGTAGGACTCTGGACCTGGTATTAACAAATGGGGAGGATATAAGGGATTTGGGAGGGAAGGATCCCTGGTTGGGAGAGACCATCATACAGTGTGGTTCACACTCAATATGGGACAGGTAACAGGAGGAACAGGTACCAGGGTGATCAATTTTAAAGGAGTGGATGTTAAAGGATGAGGGAAATTTTGGTTGAGCATCTGGTGGTGAATTCAGACATGCATGGTGCCAGCCAAAATGAAATATCATTAAGAAAGGGCTAGCAGAGGCTACTGAGACCTGCACCAGAACACGGAGCAAGAAGAGGAGAGCAAAAAGCCAAGCTGGCTGACTCTGGTGTAATGGAAAAGATGAGGGCCAAGAGAAAGCATTCCAGAGGCTTTGTAAATTGGGAGGGCAAGGAGACAAAGATGACAACATGAAGAAGTCCAGAGAGGTTACCAGGCTAGTCAGAGTGGCCAAGACTTCCAGAGAGCTGAGACTGGCACAGGGAATCAAGGACAGAGAAAAGGACTTCTTCAGATACATTGGCGAGAGAGAAAGAAACAAAGACCAGATTGTGAGGATTAAGAAATATGGGAGTGGGTGGAGAAGGAGTAGGACCAGGCAGAGGCACTGAGTGAGTACTTCTGCTCTCTGTTCATGAAGGAAAGAGGGAAAATACTCATGAGAAGGGTGGAGTGGTGGGGGGTGGGGCAACTAATATCAGGATTATAAATGGCAGGGTGCTAGAGGGACTAAGGGCACTGAGGGTGAAAAGGCACCAGGGCCAGATGGCGTCACCCTAGGGTAGTTGGGAGCTAGCGGAGATCCTGGTGAGACCACTGGCAGACCTGTTCAGTACATCACTGGACACAGGATACGTGCCACAGGACTTGAGGATGGCTCTGTGGTGCCCATTCATAAAGGTGGCCTGAAGGATGATCCAGGCAACTATAGACTGGTGAGACTCACTTCAATCGTGGGGAAACTCATGGAGTCAATCCTAAAAGAGAGGTTGGTGACCTTTCTGGAAGACAATGCACTCCAAGATGGCCGTCAGCATGGTTTTGTATCAGGCAGATCCTGCCAGACAAACCTAGTTAAATACTACAACTGGGTTACCAGTGAACTGGACAGGGCCATGCAATGGATGTCCTATATTTAGACTTCAGCAAGGCCTTTGACCTGTGCCACATGGGAGGCTGGGAGGAAAAGTGGAATACATAGCAGGTAGGGACATGAATGGTCAACTGGTTCACCAACTAGCTGAGGGGTAGGCAGCAAAGGGCGGTGGTGGAGGGGAACCTCATCACCAAGAGACATTACGAGTGGGGTGCCCCAGGGTTCAGTATTGGGACTGGTGCTGATCGGGATATTCATAGCCAACATCTCAAATGGCATCCAGAGTAGAATCAGCCTGTTCATAGATGATACTAAGATCGGTGTTGTGGTAGATGACATAGAGGGGTGGAGGGGGCTGCAGGAAGACCTGACTAAACTACAGGAATGGTCAGAGACATGGCAGTTGGGGTTCAATGACAAGCAATGCAAGTAACTGCACTTCAGAGCAAGGAACCAGGGAGTAACTATCAGTTGGGAGGAGTACATTTGGAAAGCACACTGAAGGAAAAGGATCTAGAGGTACTAATATCGGCGATATGAACCAATCAGCTCAGTGCAGAAAGGTGACTGCAAAGGCAAACAAGATGCTGGAGTGCATAGTGAGGGAATCTCCTCCAGGCACAGAGAAGTGATCCTACCTCTGTACAGGTCCTACCTCTGTACAGGTCACTGGTCAGTCTGCACCTGGAATACTGCGTACAGTACTGGCATCCATTCCTGAAGAGGAACATCAGATTGCTGGAGGGGTGCAGCATAGGGCAACAAAGATGATCCAGGGACTTAAGGGAAAATCCTACAAGGAGAGGCAGGAGAGCTGCAAATGTATTCCCTGGAAGAGAGGAGGGATAGGGGATATGATCAAAACCTTTAAGTACCTAAAGGGTATTAGCAGTAGTAATACAGAAGGGATTATTCAGAGCAGAAAGGGAGGGACATGAAGGGCACCAACTGAGATTGAATTGGGGAAATTCAGGAGGGAAATCAGGAGACAATTTTTTCATGGAAAGGGTGGTGGACTAGTGGAACACTCTGCCCGAGGAGGTGGTATCATGTAGAATGGTGGGAGGATTTAAGAGAGGTGGGACAGAGTGAGGGGTGGTTATGAGGAGGGAGGGTGGGGCAGCTCGATAGACCGTGAAGCCTCTTTCTGAAGGCATTTCTATGTCCATATGTTCATATGTCTTAGGAACCATGCTTCCATATTGTCATACCCAGGTCCTTTGTCAGGATCCATGACACGGCAGGACAACCCAGACCGCCACATCCACTACAGTAACAGGAACCCATTGATCCCCCAACTGTGACGCAATCCTGAACTGACCAGCAACACCTCAGTACACAATGAAGGAGGCTGCACCCCCCACACACATACCCACTATAGATATCTAACTCCACATCGCACAGACAGTGGAGTTAGATATTTACCCCAATCGCTCTATGTGTCTTGAAGCAAAACCCATTGCTGCTGATATAGGTGCGTGGGGGTTTGCTATGGGGGTTCGTGTTCCAGTGTCACTTTAGCAATGGTATACCTCTTTGTCACATCTAACCTTTGGAATAATTTAGACACTTCATGGGGTAACAGACATTTAAAATAAACATTTAGCCTATGTTAAGCTTCTTTTTATGCTTTCTTTATTGATGGTTTTACATCATATTTTTTGTCAAGAACCTCTTATACAGAGTACTCAGGTTGAAAAAACATTGATCTTATCCAATTCAATCTCAGTTCCCAAAAGCAATTAAAAGTTCTAAAATCAGAAAGAAAAAGAAATGTAATGATTAACATTTAAAAATAAAAGTCAACATTCAACTTCGGTCTATTGAATTGTTTCATTTCATTAACCTCTATTTAATGGTACAATTTTTATCAGTTAATAGATATTATATATTAATTTGTAAGGAGTAAAATACAGTTATTTTTAAATTTAGGTCTACCACCTTAATTCCTGTAGGGTGGGTGAGATGTATTTGGTTACCTGTGACCTTATATCTATATCTGTTGGGGAAGATTCACACGGATCCCATCTATTCCATTGATTCTGATATTTGTTTATCTGTTGTGAGAGGCCAAAGGTGAGTTTTATAACCGTTGTATATGAGTGACCATCTGTTTACACTCTGCCACAGTTGGGGGAACCTGCTGCAACCATTTTTGGTAATTGCTTTTATAGCAGCAGTTGTTAAAATAGCTCACAGGTACCTACCCTCCTGACCCTTCACCTCCCTCGGTAGAGCCCCAGGACCACACTCTCCAGCCCCACCTGTGTCTGGATTCCAAATATATCCATTAAATGCTGTTTTAATTTTGTCCAGAATGGGAGGAGTGCTGGGCTGAACCAGAAAATGTGGTCCTGAGGCCTTGACCTTCTCACAATTTCTCCAGCATGAGGGAGAACATTGGTATCCACACGCTGAAACTTGCACAGGGACTAGGAATAATCTCATTTGGAGCTTCCGACCAAACTCCTTCTAGATGGGTGAGGAAGATGTCTTTAATGTATATTTTAAACTTCTTCAGTCCCTTTGTCAACATACATTAGTGAATCTATAACTATCTAAATTATTAAAGGTCTTGTTTAAGACATTAGTAATGTCCTTCTTATGTGAAAAATCAGTATCTCCAATTTTCGTTGTTTGAATAGTTCGATACATTGGATTTAACAAGTTATTCCTTCTCCTTCAGAAGGATGTTTGTCTCCAAACTTAGCTGTCTGCACTTTTTGTAATATTCTACCTTACCTTTTTCATTAAAACTTTATTGTTGTTTCATAACTCCCTATAATGGTTCTAGTCATTCAGACTTTTGCATTTATAGTATTGCTAGGCTTCATCTTTTCCTTCATAAGTGCATTCATAGTATTGCTAGGCTCCATCTTTTTCCTTCATAAGTATTATAACATTCTGATTTAGCCAGCTATTCTTAGTATTATGAACTCCTTCTTGGTTCATGGTGCAAATTTGTCAATTATTCCAAATACATTTCTAAACATTTCTGCAAGCCGTCACTGATGTTTTGAAAGTTGACAAGAACCTCCCAATTAACACTTTTAAAGTCTAACCTAATACTTCAAAGAATTGCTTTGCTGACCCTTCTGGTAACAATGATTCTTGCTTGACCCTAGGGCCTCTTGTTGCACCATACACAGTAAACGGCAGCATAATCATTGATAGTGTCCCAAGCCCTGTCATCCCTCCATCACTAGCCCTATCACCTCCCATCCCCAGAACTTACCTAGCTCCTTTGCCCCATGGAATATCCACTTGGTGAGACTGCTGGGTGGGGACCGGTCTTGAGGTGACTGAATCTGTATGGAGCTGCAACTGGTCAACTTATGTGGGACCAGTGGGTCTCTGGCATCATTCTGTTGCCTGGCTGATTTTCTGCCTCACCCTGGAGTTATTGGCATGAAAGTGTGCATGCTGGCATGCAGCGTGCGTCCTAATACATGAGCCAGCTGACTCCCCACCCACTGCCAGGCACATGAAACTGGACCTTTGTGCTTTCACAGGAGGGGCTCATGCTGCATCACAATTAACCCTCTCCCCAAAGAGAGTGAGCAACCTCTGAGGTGCTCACTCCCTCTCCTCAGCTTGGCACTCTAACAACCTCGACTCATTTCTGAATCCAGATCACTGGCATTGCAATCAGTGCCCTACTGCTGTGCCAATGGACCAGCCTTGCTCTGGAATTGTCAATACTTCTGGTGTCATGCATGATTAATGATATCCTGCTCTGTCTTAAAGCTAAAAATAGACCTTGGACTGGCTTATTGGTGTAAGCATTTTGGTACCATTACCCTATGAGCAAGTGCTATGTACAGCACATAATCTTATGGTACTGCATGCAGTCTTGAAGCAGGATCTTGATGAATTCCACTATGTTAGGTCCCTCTGATTCATCTCTCACTACAAAGATGTGAATTTTGTTTCAACATTAGCAGCCCTCAAGATCTACACATTTCACATTTAATTTATTTTCTGTGTCTAGTACATGCATAATATGCCACTGCATCCATACATAGATAAACCTCCTCCATGTCCAATACCCATTGATCCAGCCCCTCCACTCAGAATCAGGCTTTTAAGGTCAGTTTATGTTAGTGGATAAATTGGAAAGTTTCTGGAGGGGCACTTTCATCTCTAGATTCATAGGAGGGAAGCTGTTATCTTTAGCATGTGGAACTTTCCTACATGATTCAGTTGTAAAAGTGATAAACCAGCAGGAACTCATCCAATTTTGCAAGAGAAAGGGCTTAGGCTCCTGTGGGTTCCTGATCAATTTAACTGATAGCATTTATTTCTATTTTTGTTTTTTTTGATCTGTCTTTCCTATATAATGTGTCCCCACTGAGCCTCCATTATTCATTTCTTTGTATTTTGGCATGTGGAGTGGAACTGAAATCCCTGCCACCACCTGAGCTTTATAAATGCTCTCTCCCCATAACAGTGGGTTTATTTGTTGGGGAGAGGAACTGCCTTTGCTTACCCATTTCAGCAGGCTGTAGTCTGAAATGTGATGACTCAGTAATTGTGCTACTGCTGGCATGTCACCAGCTATCCTCAAGTGTTTTGCCCTGCCTATTCCGGGAGACTGCAGCCTAAAAGTGTGATGTCACTAGCAAATTGGGCTACTACTGGCATTCAACCAGCCATCCTCAAGTGATTTGTCTGTATGAAAACTCAGTTATTTCTCTCAGTTAAACCAGCATCACATGACAGAAAAGTAATGCTAAGCACTGCTGTACTGCTGCTGCTGGTCTCAGTGATGCATACTATTGGACTGTTAGGGAGATTTTAGAGAGCTGGAGAGAGAGAACTCAGGCAGGTAGCACACTTAGTGGCAGTCTCTAAGATGCTGCCTGTCTACCACCATGAGAAGATAGGGTTCTCCACACCAGGAGTTTCAACTCATGGTTGAAGGAATAGTGTTGAGAAGAGGGGTTTGGCTATATAAGGGACTGGGGACCTACATGTGGAGAAAATGGGCCTATACAGGAGTGATGGTCTTCATCAGTCCTTGGATGGTTTAAATGTTACTTTAAGGAACATTTAAACTAGCTGAGGGTGTGGAAGGAATCAGCAAGACATACACTACCCCCAGAGACTGAAGCAGAGAAGGAGGACTCAAGGGAAGGAAAATCCCTCCCCAGAGTAAAAATAAAGGAAAAAACAGTGTGATAGAAAAGTAAGGGGAAGGGACATGAGTTGTAAAAGAAAGGGGAAAGGAGGTAAGGTAAAACAGAAAAGAGGGGTAGCAGGCAGAGTGGTAGCAAAATGTGGAAGGCTGTGTGTGGAAACCCAAGAATTCTAGGAAATAAAATTTGGAGCTAAAGGCCATCATGGCAGAAGCAGAAACAAGATATAACTGCCATTACTGGTTGCAGTGCATAGCAACTACAACTGGGACATTGTCACACTATTCTCAATTCAGAAAGATAGGAAGGAAAGCAAGGGAGGAGGGTTGGTGGTGTATGTAAGGGAGGGTATCAAAGCAATGGAGGCACAGGGAATTTAGGAGGAGGATGGAGGAGTTGGAGGTACTGTGGGTTATCCTGGAGACAGAAACTGGAACCACTATTCACACTGGCATGCTTAACAGATCTCCAACACATAGGAGGAAACTGAATAAGGCACTGGTAGAAGCCATTAGTACAATGGCAGAAAAGGGGAAGTGCAGCTGGTGGGGAACTTCAGTCTGGCAGATGTAGATTGTAATTTCCCAGCCACAGCTTCAGCTAGAAGTAAGGACATCATAGACTCCCTGCATGGGGCATTTCTCAGGCAGCTAGTCAGGCAATCCACTCATGATGGGAAATACTGGATTTGGTGCTCTCAAACAGGAACAGTGTTGCAGACATCAAGGTTGGACCCCCTCAGGACCAATAATCACTGCACAGTGTGGTTCAACATAAAGACAGCAATGGAGGTAAATCACACAAGGACAAAGGTCCTGGACTTGAGGAGGCAGATTTAAAAACAAAGGGTGAATACTTTAGAAAAAACCTAGCGGAGAGGTGGAGTGGGGAAGGAACAGTGGTCTGTGTTAAGGAATGGAAAGTGAAGGGAACAAACTTCTGCACAAAGAAAAGGAGCAAAATGAAGAGAAAAAGAGATTGATTTTGTTCTCAAAGGATGTAACTAAAGACATAAAGGCTAAAAGAGTAGCATTTAGGTGTTATAAAGAGGTTCACAAGGAAGAGGATTGGGAGGTGTATCAGTAGAAGCAGAGGAAGCAGCGAAAGTAGTGAGGCGTGCAAAGGTATAAACTGAGGGAAAAAATAGCCCAATGGGTAACTAAAGGGGACAAAACAATTCTTAGATACAGGACATTAGTGAAAAGAGGAAGAAGAGGGAGGGAGGGACTGTCCAAAGGGGATCAGGAAAAAGCAGATAACCTGGTGAAATACTTTTGCTCAGTCTTCCCAGAGGAAGTGGAAGGGATGGGCCACATGAAAACAGCAGGAGCACTGGGGAAGGGAGGTAGACACAAGTCATTTTACAGAGGAGATAGTCCTGAAGGGACTGGCAGATCTGAAAGTGGACCAAGTTATGTGAACAGATGGTGTACACTGAAGGGTATTGAGGAAGTCAGGGAGGTACTGGCTGCACCTCTGACAGCCCTATTCAACAACTCAGTGGAAAAATTAGTGGTTCCAGAAAACTGAAGGAGTGCAGATGTAGTCCTGCTTCATAAAAATAGTAGCAGGGAGGAGGCTGGCAACTGTAGGTTTGTCAGACCAACAACAGTGGTGAGAAATATGGAATATGGAGTATTTTGCATCCAGCAGGTTACAAGACCCAAAGCAGCATGGATTCTCTGGGAGGTCATGACAGAGAAATATGATAGATTTCTTTGATTGGTTGACCAGGAAAATAGATTAGGGTGGTATGGTGGATGTCGTCTGCTAAGATTTTAGTAAGGCTTTTAACACCATTCCACAATGGAGACCCATAAGAAAACCGGCAGCTTAGGGTGGGTCTTGGTAGCAAACTGTGTAAGAAATTTGTTAAAAGATAGGTGACAGAGGGTGGTGGTAAATGGAGTTCACTCCATGGAAGGAAAGTGACCAACACGGGTGTGTCAGACCCCAATACTGGGACTAGTCCTTTTAAGGCCTTTATAAGTGACATCACAGATAAGCAAGAAGGGAAGGTATGTCTCTTTGTGGATGACACCAAAATCTGCAATTTGGTGGACACTCCAGAGGGACAGAAGAAATAGGAAAGACTTGAGAAAACCTGAGAAGTGGTCAGGGCATGGCAGCTGTCTTTCAATGCGAAAAGTGAAAATCATGCACCTAGGGTACAGAAACCCATAGGCAGAGTACAAAATGAGAAAACTATTTATGGTCACCAAACAGGAAAGGAACCTGGGGGTAATCATGCCTAATGACCTAAAGGTGGTGAGACAGTGTGACAGGGCAGTTGGTAAGGTAAGTTGAATGCTTGGGTGCATAAGGAAGGGTATCACCAGTAGAAGAAAGAAGGTGGTGTTGCCACTGTATAGACTGCTGGTGAGACCCCACCTGAGCACTGTGGCAGTTCTGGAGACCACATCTCAGGAAGGATACAGTGTGGAGGCTGTCCAGGGAGGGCAACTAATATGGTGCTGGGGCTGCACCAGAAGCCCTACAAGGTGAGATTGAAGTACCTCAATATGTATACCAGGGAACAGAGTTGGGGGCTTGATAGAGACCTATAAATACCTTACAAGAGTAAGTAAGGTACAGGAGAGGAGTATTTCTCAGAGGAAAACATGCAGAAGAACAAGAGGACAATACAATGAAGCTGGAAAGGGTACATTTAAAAGGAGAAGAAGTAGCTCTTCACTGAGAGAGTGGTGGATGCCTGAAACAGTCTTCTAGCTGAGGCGTTGGAAGTGAAAACAGTGGTGGGATTCAGGAATGGAAAAGAATGGGCAGACTGGGAAGGCACATGGGCATTAACTGCTGTCAGATTCTATGTTTATGTATCTATGTTTCTTTCCACCTCTCGCCAACATGGTGCAGGTTGCCACACTATTGTTTAAAATGGTGTACTTCAGAGATCAGGGAACTGAAGAGCTTAATGGATTGGTAGTGGCTTAAGGAGCCTTACACTGCAAGGTCACTGGTTCAAATACAGTCCAGGTCAGTAGTGTCCAAAAGCCATTATCGCTTTAGAGCTATTCAAGTGGCCTATGTGAAATGAGCAGTGCTGGTACAGTCCAGTTCATAATGGGCAGCTGTCACATCACAAAACCACCAAAACAATTAGCACTAATTGGCACCCTTGTTGCAATCTCACATGAGAGGCAAGGACTGAATTGGCATGGAGTCTGAACAAAATTCTCATCTACGTGGTGATCTCTCCATGACAGAGTTGTGGCATATGAGAAGGGCAGTGTGGGAAGCCTGCAGTGTGAATGCCAGTGCTGTATCTGCCATGTGGCTTAACAGAGGCTTTAACATACCATGTTGCTTTAGCTTACAACATTCACAAGCATTAAATTCCACACAGAAACTTTTTTTATATAAAAATAGTTGTGAAAGTGCAGCAATGCCGATGTCAGTGTGAACAGCACCCAATCTGATGGACACCTTCCGCTTCAAGTGGGAGTCACATTATTTACTTTTTAAAAAGCTACCTAATCTCTTTCACTGTGCATTAGTTCACCAAGGAAAAATGACTCTCCTACTGAAATGTATGTGACTTGTGCTGCTCCTTAGTGCCCTACAATCCCAGTTGCTAGGACTGTGATTAGTACTTGTTTTTCTATGTGGTATATTGTGTTCTGGTTAGCTGTGGCAGATGCTGTCTATTATACCTTGCCAGCTGATTATGGAGGGACATTGTCATTGGTTGTCAAGGCAGCAAATTGGCCTCCCTCTTTGTCACAGAATGGTGCTGCTACAGTGGTCCTGATCAACTGAATTGTAGACAGCAGTATCAGTTTGGAACATTGGGGGTGGGGCAAAATCATCTAAAAAGTAAGCTATATTTTCTGAAATGTGGGGCTAAGCTGGCTCAGTAGCAGAGTGGTAGTGCTGCTGCCAACTGCATTGGTGACCTAGGTTTGGGAGCAGACTCAGGTCAGGAGAGGACATAGAGTGCCCCATAAATTTCTCTCCTCTTTTGGGGATGAAGGTAGCTCTGCTGCTTGCTGTCAACTGCTTGAAGTTGGGTGGCAGCACAGTGTTAATATCTACTCAGGCAGGGCCCACTGTCAGATGCTCATGTGTGTGCATGGCACCACATACCTGTGTGGATTGTCCTTGCACAACCAGTAGCCCTGGGGTGAAAATTGGAGGAAAGCACCCAACTGAGCAGGATGACTCTCTGGTCGTCTGAAGGCCCACACCACATACTATGGTCCTCCTCCAGGCAATGTAGATTAAGCTCCAAAGGGCCTGGCCAGCCAGGATGGCCCTGCCATTGGGGTGGGATAGTCTGTTGGGGACTCAATGGAAAGAGAGGTATGCCCAAAAGAGGTAAATGACAAAGCCAGGAGGACCAGGGCTGATGTGAGTCGATAGAAGACATGGAGGATAAAATCCTTGTTGGGAAAAAAATATTCCAGGCTATTGTAGGTTGTAGATTAGCCTCTCTTACCACTGACATGATTTTTTTCATAGAGATGAAAAATGCCTCTGATATTGACACCATGCCCACTTAATTCAAAAGAGAAGTCTGCCAGAGTTCCATTTTTTAGAAATAAATTGGCAAGGTAAACAAAATCTTTATCAATATGACTTTTCTAACCTCATCTTGAAAACTATTATCTATTTGAGATTTCTTAATCCCTGTTATGAAAATTGTAATAGCATTTGGAGCCCTTTGCCCACTGATATTTTTGACAGGTCATAGTGATTTCTCAAGACTTAGCTCTGAAATCTCTGTGACCACAGGAGACTGTATCTATTAATTATACTGAGGCCTGAACTGCATGTTTTAATGAGGCCAGCATCCTTAGTATATTTTCCAGATATCAAACTTTTATAAAGCACTGCATAAATAAATCATGTTTGCTTGCATACTAATAATGCCTAGTAGTTGAACACATTATAATAAGTTATTTTTGAAATGAAAAATTCTGTAGTCTCTTTCTATTGGAAGGCAGTTTACTCTGGTGGCTAGAGTACAGGGATGTTGTTATGGAGACCTAGTTTTTAATTGCACAGCCACAAATTACTCACTGTGTGACCCTGAGCAGTTCAACTAAACTCCATTTGCTTATTATTTCTTGAATATATTTTTGCTCTGTTTGAATAGCCCTGTGCACCTGAAAAGACAGTGTCATTTCTCCCTTCCTCTCCTGGGTTATAAAATGCTTTGTAATCATTTTTATAAAAGACTCAATGGAAAATCAAATAATGTTTCCTTGTATAGAATAATACAACTCAGTCCTACCAACACAAATGCAAACCTGTTGATACAGTGAGTCACATTAACACAGTGCCTAAGGCCACTGCAAAGTCAATGAGACTACAGAATTAAGTCAGTCCTCAATTGTCCAGATTGAACCAAAAATTTACTGACAAAAGAAATCAGGTCAGCACAAAAATATCACAAGTATTCAAAGAGATCTGTACACAGAAAACTTAGTGTATATATAAAAGCTGAATGCAAAAAGAAGTCAATACATGTTTTATGGATTTTTAAGACTGATCTGCATAACATACCAGTTCCTACTGTGATCAGAGTCAGGACGTTTTGCAGCTGTCTCACTGAAATGCATTGGGGAGCTCAGATACACCTTTAATGCTGTCAGTGAGAGAGTGTGTACCTTGCTTTTGCTTATTGCAGCTGTCTGTAATGATTGTTAACTGCATATCTTTTTTCACCACTCTGTCCAGGTCAGCCCATGTTCATGCCATCCTCCCAGCCCTGTCTGGCGACCAACAGGACTTTGGGTAGGATTCACGAACCGCCAAGAAACCTAAGTCCCTCTCCATAACTGACTTTGCAGACTGGAATCTCCTGCTGCTGTGGCAGTAGTGATTCACAGCTGCAGCAGTTGTGGAGGATGTTACGTTGCTCCCAACAGCCATAGCCTATTCCCACAGCTGTGGCCATCTCCCGGTGACACCACCCACAATCAGTTGTAGATCATGAAGCTGGTCATAATCCAGCTCCACCTTTGTGACTACTCACCATGTGGGTAACTCTACGGATCTGCAAGTCGCAACCGACTTGCACCGAGGTTTCACCTGCAGCTGCCGTATTTCTTCAAGCTTCATGAATCCCGCTCTACTTTCACCTTCTTCCCCACAGATTGCACTCTGTGGTAGGGCGGCAGGAGTCCTTCAACCTGCCAGCACAGAATCCAGTTTGGGAGGTGCCTACTATCAGGAGCAGAGTCTGAAGAGGTTGGCTGTCATCCTATATGCCTGGGACCTTGTTTTCTGCCATTGAACCAGAGGGGGAGCATGCAATGCCAACAATGAGTAAGCTGTGCATGCTTCTGCAAGCAATATTCAAGTTGGCTGCTCTACCTCTGCCCCACGTTGTGTGGAACCTAGTCTGTGAACACCAAGCCACTGCTAGGAGTCAGGCAGGTGCTGGTCTACATTTCCCACCCTTCCCAGGAAAGGAGGCTGTCCTCTGGATACTCAATCCTCTCCCTCCTGGCCAACCACCTGGCAACCTGCTCATGCAGCAAACATGGGTCACCTGTGAGGCAGGAGACAAGGCATGATGCCTGAGCCCTCCACACTGCTGGGCTAGCCTTGCTTACTACATACTGACTACAAGGAGGGCAGTGCATGTGTTTGAGGATAGCGTCTGACAGTTGAAAAAAAAGCAAGTGGTGTTCATCTTGGGAACATGCAGCTTACTGTAGTGTCAAATCAATTCCTTCCCCACACCCACCTTCATTCTCTTCCTCTCTCTCTCTCTCTTCTTCAGCGTCCCCTCCCACATTATGATGTGACACTGGATACCCACCGCAGTGCTGACAAACAAAAGCATCCACTTCCCATCTTATTATGTGACACTGGGGTGCCAACAACTAGTGCTACCAAACAACACCGTCCTTTTCTGATCCTCATTTCACCACCCCTGAACAGAATATTGCACTAGGTGTCCAACCATGGTAATAACAAATAACAAACTGACACTGAGGTGCACAATCTCCAGTGCTGGGTCCTGAAATAAAGGAAACAGTTCCTGGCAGTCCTTTTTAAAACCTGAAAAGAAATTGGTCCCTCTGTGAATTTTGTACCATCATCATCAAATAAAATTGATCATAATGTGAAGTCATAAAATACTATGTTACGAGGCAGTACAGCGTGGCAGTTAAGAGCAATGAGCTACAAACCTAGAGAACTTGGTTTGAATCTTACAGCCACCACTTGCATACTGTGTGATAATGAGCAAGTCACTTAATTTCCTTGTGCTCACAGGACACACCTGGAATGAAGCCTTGGTTTAATATTTCTTCCCTGGTCAAAGACTGTAAAATAAACTACAGTACATAAACATTTCAGGTCAAAATGTCAAAAACAATAAAGTTATGAAGGAACATAATTTTGTTTTCAGTGTTTATTCATAACTTTGTCATTTATGCATATTTTGTCCAGCATATTCAACATTTTCCTTTTGCTGTCCCACATCATGAACATGACAAGTGTAATTTTCACATCCTTCTGAAACATGTTTTCACAGTCACTCCACAGAGTCACCTTTTGGATAAGATTTAAAAATTACACCTGTTTTGATCATAAGGTGAGGTCATAAAAGACTATGTTGAGAATTTGGGGTCAAAATGTCAAAGCCTACTGAAAATGAGATATTGCCTCTCAGCTGGCCTATCATGGTTAAATACATTGAAAAATGGGTAAAACAGAGCCCAATAAAAGTGAAATATTGCACCCTGCTGTCTTATTCTTGGTACATAGAGTTTAAAAATGTGTAAAGCTGGACACTGTTGAAAATGCAATATCACATCTATGTTTGGCTGTCTTTTGGTGTTTGTCTGTGTGTATATACTGTGTATATATATATATATATATATATATATATATATATATATATATATATATATATATATATATATATATATATATTCTTTGCAAAAAACTTAATTACTGCATCAGTTAGGGTGAATACCACAGCAACAAAAGCAGGGAAATGAGGCATTAGGGTTTTCAACCCCACGCCACCCCCAGGGTTCCTACCTATTATACCCCACCCCAGTCCTCCACATACTAACAGGTGCTGGGGTGTGCCATTGGGTCATTAGGCCCAACTTTCACCCCATACCACTTGTAAACAATCTTACATGCTACAGTATAGGAGATCGGGGTGAAAGTTAGGCCTGATACCAATGGCACACCCAATGCCTTAGTATGTGGAGGTGGAGGATGGGGTGGGGTGTTAAGGATAGGAGCCCTGGTGGTCGAGGAGTGTTAGGGTTACAAACCCTAATGCCTCATTTCCTGCTTTTGTCACTGTGCTATTCACCCTAACTGATGCATTAACGTTTTTACAAAGAATGTTCCTTCTTTTGAGATAGTATTATTGTGTCCTCATTTTCTGTGGGAGCACAGGATACATCAGACCCTGCGCTCCCATCCCTTGGTCCATATAGTACAACAGTGGCCATATATCATGGTGTGAGTGCCATACAGATAGTATAACAGTGTCCATATTTCACAGTGGGAGCGCAGGGTCATTTGGAACCTTTACTTTCATCCATCCACCCAGATACTATAACAATATTTCTGTGCTTGAGAGGTCCTGCACAATTAGTACAGTTCTGAAATATTTGCCCTTGTAAGTTGATGCTCAATTAAAACTTCCTTGACATTCCTTGGTACACAAAGATACATTTTTAGCAATGGTGCAACAGTGTGGAATAGCAGCATGAAAACTGACAAAAGAAAAGGACTAGCTTAAGAAGCATTTCCTGAAGAAGAACAAGCCTGTGACTGTCACATTTAATGCTATGTTGTGCTTATAGTCCCTATTGATCAGTCACAGAAACAGAAATTTTACAAGGGACAGGGAAAATCTTTGAGGCAAAATCAGTGACGTCCCTGAAAATCTGGAACAATTGAGAGGTATGTCCTCACTAACCAGAGACACAGAAACACCCATTTACAGTAGTGGACCTAACAGAAACTGATGTGCACAACACAGTGTAAGTGTTTTCTGAACTTCCACCACCAAATGTTTTCAATCAAAGTACCACCAAACCCGACACAAGTTATGCACTCTTGAGTTTGTAAACTGCTGACACCCTCTTCATTTTAAAAACTCCCTTCTTCTGCAACTGTTTTCACAGGAAGCACATATGGTTCAGAAGCACTGCACTTACCAAGCCTGACCCCTCAAATGACGCATCGCCACTTCTGTTCATTTTAATTCCTAACTACATTCAGCAAAGTGTCACAATACCCATATAGTTTAGAAGCACACATCACCAACTGGTTCAATAGCTGCTCAGTGTAATAGATCATGGCTTGCAGTGTTCAAGGTGACCGCTTGATTCCCCATGTGGATTTTTTTCTTTTATAAGTCTTTGCAAGTAATGAAGGTGTACTTTTCCCAGTAACTGTACTTTTCACCCTGGTGCAGTGGTAGGGAACAGCAGTTATGGAAACTTAGCACTCATTTATGGAAACTTATCACTCAACCATTTGAAAATAACTTGTGAAATCAACATTTTCAAAACCTGAGCAAGGAGCCATAATGCATTAGTATGTCCTGAAAAAAGCACACTAGAAATACCCCACTACATATCATAGTTTAAAAAAAAATAACTTGAAGTCCCCTGCGAGAAAAAGTCCGCAGAGGAATCATTCCCTGCACCTTCAACACTCTATCCCAGCATGTGTTACAGATGCTGGTAACCTATACTTTGAAAACTTATTTACCGCGACTCGACCAAAAGCGCATAAAAATCTTTTTCACAAGAAATGTGCTAAAACCTCCTTTTGTAAAGATTGCACATTTGTGATGATCTATCACATTTTGATAATACAGCACAACAATTCTTGAAAATGTAATTTTCACATTGAATACTCAATTTGGGAAAATGTAGAAAAGCATATGAAATCTCTTTTCATCAAAAAAGTGTGCAAAAACCTCTTTTTGCAAGGTACATTTTGCAAAATCTACCACATTTGCAAAAATTTATAGCATTTGATAATTCTAGCACATTTGCAGCAATCTAGCATGATTGCTAAATTCTTGTTTTACGCAAATCGGCCATATTGCAATGATCTTACTTTCGTAAACACGTAACTTTTCCCATATGAAATAATGGGAAATTAAAAACTTTAATAACTTTTAATGGATTATTATTTGTTCCTCCAAACCTTCAAAAGTTACATCTGTGACCCAAGGGCTTTCTACCCTAAAAATGTCACTCCACAAAATAAAGGCATTTCTGAGATCCAGCTGTAGAAATAAATGTCAAAAAATCCTGATTTATCTATTTTTGAACATTTTATATCTCAGCCACCACTAGACAGATTCCCAGAACATTTGGGAGGTCAAGAGACCTACCCTAGAGATTACACATGCCAAATTACATGCACATCCATTTAACGGTTCCAATGTTATTAACCCTCAAAGTTTTAACTTTAACATGGATATGTATATATCACATATATATACATCTTTCGGATGAGATGCTAAATCGAGGTCCCATCTGCCTGTTCTGTGGTAGTTCAGGTGGATGTTAAAGATCCTATGGCACTTCTCAAAAGAGCAGGGGAATTTTTATTATAACTTGAAAACAAATTATATAGATAATGGTGTTGCCTCACACAAATCATAGTATAAATTAAAATAAACATAAATAAATCTTGCATCATACTTTTCATACAAATTTCCTTCATAAGCCTCAAATAGGTTAATAAATGCTGAAAATGCCCCCCACTAAAGGTGTAGGGAAATGTGTTATAACTTAAAAAGAAATACAAGCAAATAGTGTTACATCACACCAAACTACATACAAATATGATAGAAAAGAAACTAAGTATTTCAAGCATACCTCCCATTTCTTATATACCATGAATAAAATAAAATAATACACCACCCCTGCCACTCTGGAGTAGAGGCAATATTTCCTTCAATATTTCTATCATTCAAATACTTTTTTCAACTTGTATTATATCATACAAAATCTAGGTGTCAACCCAACCCATAAAGTGTTACCATATAGCTGTTTTTCTAATCCAACAGGCAATACTTATACCCTTTTCCTTTTCCTCTTCTCTAACATGATAGGAGAACATTCTTTCATAATTTGAAAACATGAAGGAACCTGAAGACTTCTAGCCTTCTTCCTTTCCTTATTTCAGTGTTGGAAATATTATACTACCATTTAAGATAAAGAGATCATATACTACCTCCAAACATACCTAAGAAATGTGGGTTATAATCTGAAAAAAAGAACCAAATTAAGCAGTTAGGTGTAGCCACCATTTCTTTACTAGTTGTTCTGAGGTATTGTTAACTTCATACTGTTTTATGGTTTATAGAACCTGATTAATTTAATGAAAAGTTGTTTTTGAGGTAGAAATAATTGCTGCAATGACCATCGACATCGTGAATGCCATATGTAGTATTTCAAACAAGCAAGAACAAGTCTGTCTGTGTTGGATGGAACTTTTCCATTGTACTGGTATTAACCCCAATAATAAGGTAGCCAATGGAATATTATAAAAGGGACACAAACTCCACTGTTGTTTTACACCCAAAAGATAATGACATAAGGACATTCATAAAAAGATGTACAGTTTCTAGTGTATCTGTACAGGTGGGTCTGGAGCAATTACGTTCTGTCTTATCTTAATGTTTCAGGTTTTTTAACATTTAGTTTCTGGTGTGACATAACCATACAATATCCCACATATTAGAGGAGTCCTAACATATACTAACATATTCTGAATATCCGACTTGTTCCTTCACAAAAGAAAGGGTCCTACAAGAGCTCGATAAGCTCAGGGTGGACAAGGCAATGGGACCTTATGGCATACATCCCAGGGTACTAAAGGAGCTAAGGTGAAACTAGCAGAGCCATTATCAGAACTGTTTAGTGAGGCTCTGAGCACAGGAGAGGACCCAGAAGACTAGAGAATTGCTCATGTGATCCTGCTCCACAAGAGTTGTAGCAGGGAGGAGGCAGGGAACTACAGAACAGTTAGTCTTACCTCAGTGTTGGGCAATATTATAGAGACACTCCTTAAGGAAAAGATAGTGCAACACCTAGAACCCATAGGAGCACAGGATCCAAGACAGCATGGGTTTACAAAAGGAAGGTCCTGTCAAACTAATCTCACAGATTTCTTTGACTGGGCAACCAGAGTGGTGGATCAAGGGGAGCAGTTGATGTTGCCTACCTTGACTTCAGCAAAGCTTTGATAATGTTCCACATAGAAGATTGATTAATAAGCTGTGTAGACTCAGGGTGGTCAGACATTGGTCAACTGGGTGGCAAACTGGTTGCTGGGCAGAATACAAAGAGTGGTGGTAAACAGTATACAGTCAGAAGAGATGCAAGTCACAAGTGGGGTACCTCAGGGATCAGTCCTGGGGCCAGTCCTTTCAATGTCTTCATCAGTGACATTGCAGATCAACTGGAGGGTAAGGTTTTTTGTTTGCAGATGACACCAAGATCTGCAACAGAGTAGTTGATCCAGATGGAGTGGGCAGAATGAGAAGAGATCTGGATAAATTAGCAAAATGGTAAGAAAAGTGATAACTGGGGTTTAACACAAAGGAGTGCAAGATCATGCACATAGGGAAGAGAAACCCTGAAGCTATCTATAGGATGGGAGGGAGTGTTGGCAGTCACAAGGGAAGAAAGAGACTTGGGCATCATCATCACTGATGACCAGAAATCATCCAAGCAGACCACTAAAGCAGTAGGTAAGGCTAGAGGGATGTTGGCATATATTAACAGGAGTATCCAAGTTGAAAGAGGGAGGTAATAATCCTCTTTACAAGACACTGGTTAGGCTCCATCTGGAGTACTGTATGCAGTACTGAGGCCATACCTTCACAAGGACATTAACTAAATTGAGGCAGTCCAGAGAAGGGCAAGCAAAATGGTGCAGGGACTGCATCAGAAAACATATGAGGACAGATTAACTGAGCTCAATATGTATACTCTAGACAAAAGAGGGAGAGAGGTGATATGATTGAAACATTCAAACACCTTAAGAGCATTAATGAGGTGAAAGAGTCAAACATGTTTCAATATAAAAAATAGCAGGACAAGAGGACACAGCATGAGATTAGAGGGACGCTGATTAAGGGGTAATGTGAGGAAGTTATTTTTCACAGAAAGTGTGGTGGATGCATGGAATGGCCTACCTCAGGAAGTGGTGGATATGAATACAGTGCATGGCTTCAAACTGGCATGGGATAGGCATAAGGGAGCAATACAGATGAGTATGACTAGATAGGCCATTGACAGAGCAAGGCCAATGGCACATTCATAAGGTAGAAAAGAAATGGGCAGACTGGATGGGCCTTGCGTTGCCTTATCTGCCATCAACTGCTATGTTTCTATGTTTCTAAAGCTGTGAAACTGGGGTTTAAAAAAGGGTGGGGCTTGCATAAACCAGGTTTTCATAATGGAGCAGTAGAACATTTACCTGTACATATTAAGGATTTTTTTTTTTTGTTATTTTCCATTGTTTCAGTTTTGCAGTGCAGGAAATAAAATGTTGGGGACTAGTTGCATGTGTTTTTGTTTGAGAATGGGCATGTCACTGTTACAATATTGTAAAATCTATTGAAAGTGGTCTAAGAGCCAAGTCATGTATGATGTGGGTTTATGGGTTGGGGCTGGTTTTATATTTACATAAAGGAAGATACTGGCAAAAAAAACACAATCGGGTTGATCATGTTAAGACCATCTTTGCAGTAGGTAAATATGTTAATGCTATTTTAACTGGATTAAGTCTGCTGCCTCATAAACATAAAAAACATGCATATAACTTTGACTCCAACTGTCTGGGGGTGCGGATATGACTCAGGTGCAAAAAAAAAGTGGGATCAAAAAGGTCTTGATAGTGTAAATCTGTTCTTTTACTCATGTTTCATCTGTTCCAAATTTTAACTTTTCCATGGCTGTCCCAATTGACTTTTCCCAGTTCAGAGTCACTAAATTACCCTGACCAAAATAAATGACCAGACTTTTTTGTGGAGTAGTAGCTATTGGTATGCCCATAAGCTTGTCTATGTGTGACTGGTGACTTCCTCTAGGAAGACATATATTTTGCTATAGTTAAGAGTAGAACGGACACTGATTCATATTTACTTAATACATCTCATGTAGATTCAATGGATTGAAAATCAGCTAAAGTCAAAATGAGATTGTCATCATAGTCTAATGCTTTTATTTCAGTGTCTTGGCAGAATATTGATAGGCCAGTAAGTTTGTTTGTTATTTTGTATTGCTCTTATCAGGGGGTCTAAAGCTAAAATGGGTAATGCTGGACTTACAGGGCACCCTGTCGGATTCTCTTCCTTATGTAACAGGTTTGACCTATCCAACCATTAATAAAGGGTATACAGCAGCGTGCATGTAACTTGTTTTAGCCAAGAAATAAATTTAGGGGAAATCCATAATGAGATAAGATTGCCCATAAATAAGTGTGTGTTACTGAATCGAATGCTTTAGTCTGATCCAGACACTTCAAGTGGCCCACAGTTTTTCCTTCTACTCCTGTTGCCATAGTTTATCTGAGCAGACTGAAGACATCTGTTATTTTCCTCCCTGGTACCGAACAGACCAGGGTAGAGTCTATTATCTGTGGTAAAACCATGGATATACAACTATTGAGGAGCTTCATTAAAATTTAAAATCACAATTTAATAATGAAATGAGCCTCCAATTATTTATCACCACTTTGTCTCATTTTTTCAATAGAAAGATCAATAACCCTTGGGAAATGATTTCTGGTATCTGATCATTGTTTAGCATAAAATTGAAACTAGTTGTGAGTTCTTGCAATAGTTATTTCGCTATAATTTTCCCATAAAATTCTACAGGTAGGCCATCTATAACTGGGCTGAACCTAATTTAAGCTGTTGTATAGTATTATATACCTCTTCTTATTTATTGGTTGCTGTAGAAGAGTCTCAAAATCTTTTGTAATTTGAGGAACATTTTGTTTAGACATCCAGTATCTTAATTCATTTTGTTTTATTTTATCATTAGATATCACAGGGGAATTAAAGGACGAGGTTATAAATTGTTCAACTATTTTAGAATATTTGTTTAATCTGTTTTAATTGTGCCAGTTTCATCCTCTAAAAAGCATCGTTCTTTGTCTTCATCTGGCTTGACAACCATCAAAAGCATTGCTAAAAAGGACTTACCCTGCATCCCAAATTTCTGCTCCTGGTGCAGTGAGGCTAGCCTATCGTACTGAAATTGCATCATTTCACTTTTAGTTCAGCAATTTGCCAAGAATAGTCCCTATTAGTAGAATTTTGCATAGAGATTAATTTGTGTAAATTTTGACATAGCTTATTATAGTTTAGGTTTTGTGTGTCCCTTTAATCATCCTGTTACTGTCAAAAATCTGCCAAATCCTTTTTAGCGTCTACCCACCAGTTCACGGGGTTTCATAAAGAAAGTACACATACTTTCTTGCTGTCTAGGGTGGGATATTAAAGGGTTGCACATAGCGAACAGGGTTGCACCATGTGCAACCCACCCATGCACCCTGGTGCGATATTCAATGGGGCAAGTTGCACTCGCGAACTCCGATGTGATGGGGGGCACAACAGTAATGTATGCGATACAAGTGCTGGGGCATGCCCATGCATATGCAGCACATCCCGATATTCAGCCGGTATGTATGGTGCAGTATGCTGGCACATACCACCTTGCGCTGCTCAGGAGGGTTAAGTTGTGCCTTTTGCAGAACCAGGAACAAGCCCTGGCTACCAACAGGTAAGCTGCCATATTACAAAGCACAATAAAGGCAGCTACCTGCTGTGGTGGTCACCTGACCACCCAGGACACAGTCCACATGCTCCTGCACAGGGGCAGTATGCCCTCGCCCCTTCCATGGGCATCTGTTACATTCATCCCTGGTGGTCCAGTGGACCGCTATCCATTGCCCAATCATGGGCATAGGTTAAATAAATTCCTGGTGGTATAGTGGGCTGCTATCCATTGCCTGATCATGGGCTTCAGCAAAGTATAACCCTCGTGGTCCAGTGAAACCCCCAGTGCCTGATCATGTGCAGAATGAACGAAGGACACCCTGGTGGTCCAATGACATACCCCTCCCAACCTGCCAATTGAGGTCCCCACCACCCTGCACCCCCAGTCAGCAGTGGATGGCAGCATCCTGCTCGCAAGTCACCTGGCTGCCCACTGACTGGACAGCAGTAGGGTCTGTATGCTCATCTGCTTCACTGCGGGCTAATGGGCATGCAGACCATACTGTACTACACAGGCCCAAAATGTGAATGGTTTGTCTGATCTACCTGCAATTTTACATGCACAGTGTAGTACCATAGATCTCTGGATCTGGAAATGTTTGTTCCAGTCAGATCTTTGGTTGCAGAGCATTGAAAAGTGTGAACATCATCAACCTTTTTGAATTCTTTTGTTCATCTCTACAGCCCAAATGGTTTGTCTGGTATGTGTGAAATTTCCAGGTTATATAGTGTCTGGGTTAAGAAAGTGCCTTTGAAATTTTATGAAAAATGTAATCCATTCAAAAGTTATCAGACTTTAAAGTTTCCCATAATAGTCTATGGGGAAAAATATGTGCTAAGCTTGAAAGATTTAAAAGCTTTCACAAAAGCAAAGAAAAGCTTTTGAGCTCTGTTTTTTTGTTTTGAGCTGCCAACATCTTGTTTCCAATTAGTGGTAACAAAAACAGCCAAAATTCAAACAATACTGCCCCTAGATTAAACACTGTCAGTTGTGTTTACCTAATCAGAAGCTGAGGAACACTGGGGGCATTGAATTTTCAATCTGTCACGGAAATGCCATTTTCATGATTGATCCTCTAAGTGTCCAAATTGCTGAAGAAAATGGATGGCACTTTTGGGAAAGTATCACACCAGCTTCTTCCCAATTTCCAACACTAGGATCCTGAAATGGCATTTCTGGGGGTCATATTGAAAATCTGATGCCCTCAGTTTGTTCCTTAGTCCCCAATTAGGTAAACACAACTGACATCATTTACCTAAGGGCAGTAAATAAAGAAAACATCCCCAAAGTGTTTCAGCTTCGATGCCTAATACTGCATCAAAAGTTTTGATGTAGTATCCTGCTTCACACTTGTGTCAAGCACCTGACAATTGGGGTGTCCAATCCTCATGTAGATATGTGTCCCCCCCATCCAAGAATTTATCTGTCACACTGGATCCCACCCTAGTGTGCCCAGATTGTTGACAATATTTGTATGTTTCCGACACTGAGATGCCCACTCCCAGTGTCGGATGTTCCCCCACCCTCCCAGGCCCACTTTCTTTGCTGATGGGGGTGCCAAATTCCCTTGTCAGCAGCATGTAATCCCTGTTGAAAAGTCGTGGCACTCAGTGAAATAAAGAAAACTGTCCCACAATGTATTTTTTCTATGTAAAGATGAAAATAGTCCCTCATCATCTCCCCAGTCCCCCATCCCCACACTTCCACTGAGCACCCACCTCCCCACACTTCCCCTTACCCATACTTATCTCCAGAGATCAGGAGAAGCTATCTTCTCTGGACCGGAGACATGTCTGCATTCTTCAAAGCTGAACTGCAATCTGAGGCAGTTACCCCCCGACAGTGGCATTTCACTGTGAGGTCCCCAAGGTGACTACAGCACCATGCCACTTGCAAACCCACTAGACCCGGCACTGTCTGTCAGGGTCCTGCACCACCCCAATCAGATTGGACTCAGAGTTGATAATCATTAAGTGGGGTGTGTGGGGCTAAGAAACAAGGATGGACCAGCGAACCAGCAGCTGACTGCAGGATGCGGTTGACCTGCGTGTCACTGACAGGGCATTCAACAAGAATTTTTGAGCTCCTGTCGTGGATCCAATCTGAGGAATCAAGGTAAGCTGTATAATGGGAATCAATGTGATGGGTTCAACTTATGTTGATATCTCAGCCAATTTTGGGAATTTTGGTCCTAAATTTTCAACATGGGACTTCTTGGGACCCCAGCTCATGAACACAGTCACTGTCATTTCATTACTTGGTCCTGAAAAGTGATTTTGTGGTTGCTGTACAGAATCACGTTTGGGACTGATTAACAAAATTACAGCGCCACTGTTGCCATGGATGGATAGCGGTCCTATCTCAGCCATAGTGTTGTGAGGTGTCCTTTTCATGACTATAGGGTTTGACATGTCTCTGGCCTTCTGTGTAAGTGGGAGCCCAAAAATCATAGTAATGGTGTTCATGAGGGTAGGTCCCAAAAGCCCATGTTGAAAATCTTGTTCAAAATTCTAAAAATTCACTATGTTACAAGTGTCTGTTTTGCAATTTTCTTGTGAAATTCCCATAGGATAACATTGTGATGCCCATGGCGCCTTTCAACTCCCATATCTTGAAAACAGTTTGAGATACAGATTTTCACTTTTCTCAGCTTAGTACGCCATGGACTAAGCATAGGTGGAGGTTTCAAATTCATGAATACCAGTGAAGTGGAATTTTCTTCATAGCTGCTATGGTTACTGAGATTTCAGGAATTTAGTGTACAAGGCTTAATTTTCATGTATGAAGGCCTGTGTTATGTCTCTGTACTTACATGCTAGTGGCAGTGCAGGGCCAGAGGGCTCAGTTCCCACATTAGCATACCATAACACAAACATTTTTAGTATTATAAGAGTTCAGAGGAACGGAGGGCCCACACTCCTACAACCACATACCAGTTACATTACATTACATTTACAATGGTACTGGTGTGAATTTTCCCAGTAAACCAGCAAAAGGCATCTATGGAAAACATTGCAGAGATGTCAGCGTCTACACCACATTTTAGTGACTGTATCTCAAAAGTGGGTCAGGAAAGTACCAGTAGTGTTGCAACACTAAATTTAGTTTTGAAAAGTACTAGCAGTGTTGTGACACTACCTTTGGTTTTCCAAAAGTACCAGTAGTGTTGCAACACTATCTTTATTGCCAAATTAGTGTTGTGAGGTGTCCTTTTCATGACTATAGGGGTGTGGTATGTCTCTGGACTTCTTTGTAAGTGGAAGCCCAAAAATGACAGTGCAAGAGAGTGAAGGCCTGGGCACCCACACTCCACATATGGATATCACTATGCAAATGGTGTGAGGGGAGCACAGGGCCCAGAGTGCCCAGACTCCCACAACCACATACCAGTTACATTACATGTTCTCAAAAAGGGAAATTCATAGCAAAAACTTCATTAATGCATCAGTTAGGGTTGATAGTACACCAACAAAGTTTGGAAATTCGGTGTTAGAGTTGCCAATCCTACAACCCCCATAACCACCCACCCACCTTTCACATACCAACAGGCATTGGGGTGTGTGTTGGGGTCATCTAGGCCTAACTCTCACCCCATTCTCCTATACTGCAGTACCTCAGCTTGTTTACAAATGGAATGGTGTGAGCTGGGCCGATGACCCCAAATCACGCCCAACACCTCTTAGTGTGTGGAGGTGGGAGGTGGGGATGAGGATTGGTGGTTTGGGTTGGTAACCTCAACACCAAATTTCCAAACTTTTGTCAGTGTACTATCAACCTTAACTGATGCATTAACAAAGTTTTTTTGCAATGTATATATATATATATATATATATATATATATATAGATAGATATATATTATATAATATATATATATAGATTGCAAAAACTTTAATGAATCTGTTAAGGTTGAAGCAACAAAAGTTGGAAAAATGAGGTGTTAGGGTTTGAAACCATAACAATCCCCCACCCCACCACCTCCACCCTCCACATGCCAACAGCCATAGGTGTGTGACTTGGTCATCAGCTCTAAATCTCACCCCATTCCATGTGTAGGAAGCTGAGATGCAACAGTATATCAGAATGGGTGAAAGTCCAGGCCCAACAACCCCAGGTGCACTTGGCCACCTGTTGGTGTGTGGAAGGTGAGAGGCGAATGAGGTGGTATGGTGGGGGATTTTGGTTTTCAAAACCCTAATGCCTCATTTCCCTACTTTGTTACTTTATCCCCTAACTGATGCAATCATGAAGTTTTTACAATGAATTTCCTTACTTTTGAGAAAGTGTAATCTTACTCTTATATGTTTGTATGGAACTAGGGCCCCCATCTCTACAGTGTGTTGTTGCATCTCCTGTGGGAGTGCAGGTTCCTCTGAATCCTGCACTCCCCATCATGCTCCCATCACTCAGTAATAGTTTCCATTTGTGGGACCTCAGGATCCTAACTGGCCCTGTCTTCCTTCTCCTTCCATCCATAAGTGTAGAGACAATGTAATGAACTGCCTTCTCCCTTTGGGAGCACAGAGCTCAGAGGTGCTACATAATAGAGAGCCCTGCAGTCCCATTATTGAAAAACTGGTACCCATATGTGGAGCATAGGGCCCTCTGTTCCTATGCTACCACCTACCAATAAGAGTAGAGACTCAGCACAGACCTAGAGATATTCCAAGTAACCCTTGTGATGTAAATAGCGCAATAGCTCAGTAGACATAGCAACACTGGAAAAAATTACGTCACAGTTGTAATCATGTCCTGGCAATGTGTGCACGTGCTTAATACACTAGTAGGTGTACTCAGCTGTGTTTGTGAAAATCTTTGTCTTGAATCTGCTTTTAGATATAGGCACTGAAATGTACCTGGTCCGCCACAATGTTATCTTATGTGAAATTTTCAAATTTAGAAATGTTATAACTGTGGAAGTAATATAAATTTTATCACCAAACCAGTGAAAGTCATATCTGTGGGACAAGCCCTTTCTACCCTGAAAATGTCAGCCCTTAATTCCAAACTGTTTCTTTGCAGTGAAGTGGAAAAGAAACAGTAAAGTTTAGAAATCCTTTTGTGAGCTGTCAAAATCCTTTCTCATGAGATTAATCCCTTATCGCATTGTGTCAGAATCCTTTTCACATGCGAATCCCTTTTCGCAAGGTAGGGCCAGCTGGTCATCATTTCAACAAAGGATTTTGACAGTTTGAAAAAGGGATTATAAAAAGTAATCCCTTTTGTGAGTTGACAAAATCCCTTTTGCATGCCGATCCCTCTTCATGAGCCATCAACGTGCCTTTTTGAGAGTGAATCTCTTTTCGTGGGGTAGGGCCATCTGGTCATTATCTCCTGAAAGGGATTTTGACAACTCATGAAAAGGATTATAAAAGTAATCCCTTTTGTGAGCTGTCAGAATCCATTTTGTGAACCAATCCTTTTCATGAGTTAGGGGCATCTGGTTATCAGCTCATGAAAGGGATTTTGTTCAACTTCGTGAAAAGGGATCAGCTCACAAAAGGGATTTTGACAGCTCATGAAAAGGATCAGAAGCGAGTCAAGAAAATGGATTTTACATTTAAAAATTAGCATTTCTTGACTAAACTAAAGTAAACCAAAGCTACATAGGTGTGCAGGAAATCCCCATGAACATAACCCATAATTGGATGTCTACAGAAGGCATCCCTAGGGCAAGATATAAAATTTTGTTTGGGCACAAAGTTGAAAACAAAATGGTGACTAAGATTTTTTTTCTCACAAAGAGGATTTTATAAATCCCTCTTCCAGAGCTGTCAAAATCCCTTTTGTGAGCTTAAATCCCTTTCAAACCGTCAGTAGCTATCCAAAGACTGAACTGAGTATGCTCAGAACCTGAAATTTCAAAATTGAATAACTTTGTAATGTAATAACATTTTTCACCACACTAATGCTTGGTTGTTCTTGGGGCATGCTCCTTCTACCCTGAACATTTCAGTCCAAATTCTTTATGATGTGGCCACAGCATGATGAGGAAAAACAGCCCAAACTGGCAAAACAAAAGTGACTTTTGCACTACTTCACTCACGCACAGCACAAAAAGCAAATCCAATCAGAATTAAACTTGGTATGTCAAGAGATCTACCCCATAGGACAGCGTATACCACATTTTGCACAAGTTCGTTGAGTGGTTGCAGTTATTAAATTCAAAATTTGAGGTCTAACATTAAACTGCCTACTCAACCCTAACTATTGTGGCGGTACTGCTCCACTATAATAGATAGACAGAGATAGATAGAGATAGCTCTATATATATCTTATAGGCACGGTAGCACTACTATTGTTAGGTTAGTAGGCACTTAAATGTTAGTCCCACATTTTTGCACTTTAATAAGTTCACAACTGCTCAACATATTTGCATGAAACTTTGAATGCACAGTCTTGTTGGGAAGATCTTTGAATGTGTCAAGTGTTGTTCCAGACAGATATGTGAATTCTGTGATCTGGATAGTACAAATAGTGAATTTTGGAGGATTTGTTCTGTTTTTTCATGTCATCTGTAGTGCCAAGATGGTTTGGAATTTTGTGTCTGAAATTTTCAGAGCAGAAAGGGCAGGCCCACAGATGTGCCCTTTGCTGGTTTGGTGAAAAAAAAACATATTAATCATTCCTAAGTTATTAAATCTTAAAGTTTCTGGTTCTGAACATGCTCAGTAAGCACTTCAAAATAGCTGTTTGAAATGAAAAAATAAGCTCTTTTCATTTGGGGCCAATCCTGTTTCATGAAGGGAATAATCCTTTTTCATTTTCTGCCATTTTGTTTTTCATTTTGTGTAAAAAAATAATCAAAACCCACAAAAATGACATCCTGCAAAGACACCAACATAGTATCGTGCTCATTTTGACTCTGTTAGGTGGATGTTGCACTTCATTTTGCAGAAATTAATGCCCATTTTTTTAAGTTTTAAGTCCTGTTTTTGACTCACTTCTACTTTTTAGTATGCCCACTCATATGGAAATTTTCAAATGAATCACTGTTCCATTAATTCTGTAATGTTTCCTGGTGTTTAGTGGTATCCCCCACCCTCCGATTGGCATCCTCATAATTATTTTTTTTTCCTGGTGTCTACTGGCACCTCTACCCTCTGATCACAATCCCCTCATTAATATTATATTTCCCTGGTGTTTAGTGGCAACATCCACCCTCTGATAGCCATCCCGTAATGACTATTTCCAAGTGGCACCACCCACCCTCCAATTGCCATACCTGTTATTAATTTTATATTACCTTGGTGTTTAGTGGCATTCCCCACACCCGATCACCATACCTCAAATGATAAAGTATTTCCCTGGTGTCTAGCAGCACCCCAAATCTCCAAACAACATCTTCATAATTATATTTGTACCTTGGTGTGGATGGCACCCTCCACCATCTGATCACTGTCCCCATTTGCATTTTTTTCCTCTGGCATCTAGTGGCACCCCCACTCCAATCACCATCCTGTGTAAAATAAAGAAAATTATCTCAATGTCTTTTTTCAGCCTGTAAAACAGAACATTGTCCTCAGTGATCTGACCCCAACCCCGACCTCTCACTCAGCAGCCACCACCCCACACACCCCAACACCCAACAGATGCCCTCACTCACTTGAACAGGTCCCACAGTGAAGAGCTACTCTCTGATGTAAGACACAATTTGCTGCTGGAACCACAGACTGCAATATGTGAAACTAAGGTAAGTGCAGTTCAATGTATTTCCATGAGGTTTTCAACTTTGATGCAGAATATTGCCATTTTTCCATATTTTAAGGCTACATTTTCAACATGGGCTTTTGGGCCCCACCTCATGAACAATGGCATTGAAAGTACACAAATCTATCCCAAAAGGTAATTTTGTGGTTACTTGGCAAAAACACCTTTTGGGCAGGATTACAACATTTCACCATCCTTGTTCATGAGACATGGTCATAAGAAGGGTATGTTGAAAATTGATGTCAAAATACATAAAATGGCAAAGTCATGTGCATCCATTGAAATTTTCCTGTGCTCGCTCATAACTTTGGTAATTTAAATTATTTATACCCCAAATTTACAACATAGCCATTTTTTATACCACCTCATGAACGTGACAGTTATTTTTAAAATCCTGACCAAACTGTGTTTTCACACCTGTGGCACAGAATCATGTTTTTTGGCATGGATTTCAGCATTTTCAGTACCAGGTACATGAGGTGGGTAATTCATTTTTTTGTTTATTTGAGTTTCTTGGATTAAACCTTAGAGAACAAGCTCATTACATAGGTTCCACATCATGGACAAACATCAAGAGTCATAATATCAATTACAGTTAAACATTAGTAAAGTGGTTACAAGGCAATGAGCTTTTAAGTAAATAACACCATATTTAATAATAAAGGGCAAAACACAGGGAAAAGAAGGATGGGAGTGTGACAGAGGGAGAGGAATGTGCAGGGAGGAGGAAGCAGAAAGGACAACAACAGGAGGAGGTAGATCATGAAATTAGCCTCAGGTTTTGGGCCTTGTCAGAAGGATGTATAGATTGCAAAGGTACCAGGCATTGTGAGGGGTGGAGCAGAGTCCAGTACTAAGAGCAGGAACTGAAATTCCTAGGGGCCAGTCGTTGGGCAGAGCAAGGCCAAATTTAGGGTACCATGAGCAGAGAGAGCTTACAAGTGACAGTGTAGGAGGGGAATGGGGGAAGGAGGTAGGGAGGAAGGAGACAATGGATGAATTAGGAGGGGATGTAATGGAGTAGAAAGGCAGTGGTAGGAAGAGTGTGGTAGGATTACAGTCAGGTGGCCCGGAGGCTAAGGGAAACAGCCGCACATGCCTTAGCAACCAGATGAGTTCTAAGCTCGTGTTTAAAGGGACCTAACATAGATTTGGCAGTGACACTTTCAGGCAGGTTGTTAAGTCATTTAGGTGCCCGATGGGTGAAAGCTTGTTGTCCTAGGAAGGTCGACATCTTGGGATCTTGAGACCATACTCCCAGAACTTCTTGTAGGGTGGGTACTTTCATAGGAGGTGAGAAGCTTCTGGACGCCAGCAGGCAGCATACCTAGACTTGCTTTTTGGCCAGCAGGCAGGTCTGGAACTTGAGTCTGCCCTTGAACTGAGGCCAGTTGGCTCAGAAATATATGTCACAAGTGCATGTGAACTGCTCTGAGCCAGTGGAGAGGCAGCAGGCCTTATTTAAGGATATTTAATGTGATTGAATGCTGTGTCCATTGCAGACCCATATATTACAATTCCATAATCAACCAGGAGACAACAGAGCTGCAGATGGCCAGGTTGAGGACTTCAGGAGTCAGGCTGTGCTTATGTTTATAATGAAGGCTGATGCTTATGTTGAGGTCCTTTACAACAAGGTGCTGTTGACTGTGACCCCAGGTATTTAAATTGCTGTACTGGTCCAGTGATACCCCATAAATATTCATATTGGTGACAGGGTGTGGTCGGTGTCTGTTCTGTAGACTGGAAAACACCATTGACTTCATTTTTTTTTTTTTTTATAATTCATGACCAGTTTATGATCCTGAACCATCTTTCAACTGCAGTGAAGTTATCCTAAAGAGTTTGCTCCAGGGTAATAGGGTCAGTGTCATTAGTAAATATAATTGCATCATCTACAAAGAGCAAAATTTTGTAGTGGCAGGCATAAGGTAGTTGATTTAGGAATGTGCTGAACATTAGGGGATCCAGTATAGTGCCCTTGGGAACACCAGAACAGACTGGTCTGCTGTCAGATAGGACATTGTCAATCCTAACTTGCTGGGTCCAGTTGGAGAGGTATGACTTAAACCATCCAACTGTGTCATCGGAGAGATCACTAGTCACTAGTTGCTCAGCTAGGAGGTAATGATTAACCATATCAAATGCTTTCAACAGGTCAATGGAGGTTGCACCAACTAGGTTGCCCTGCTTGAGGAATGTGAATATAGCCTGTAAACCCAAGCAGGGTAGTTGTGGTACTATGACCTTTGCAGAAGCCATGCTGTTCAGTATAATTATTTTATAGTTATCCAGATATTCTACTAATTGATCTTCGACAATCCTCTCAAGGGTCTTCGATAGAGATGGGAGAATCAAAATGGGTCTATGGTTAGCAAACGAGGATCAATCACCACTCTTGAGGACTGGAGTCTCTAATGCCACTTTTCAAGTCTGGGGAACTCCGAGAATCTTAGCGAAGCATTGATTATGCAGATAAAATGCTCCAGAATATCTTCCAAGGTTAGTGCTACTAATTTTAGGTCAATGGAGTCCCGCTGTATCTTGATTTTCCCAAGACCTTTAGGACTTATTTCCTGGCTTCCTTTAAAGAGATGGTTCTGAAGCAAAACTGAGGGTTTGAAGGTGACTGGTCCTCAGTTTGAATAGCAGTAACAGAGTGAATAGGGAGGAAGAAGTCTAGGGGTAACACTACAGAGAGATATGTGAATGCTTTGTTGAATGCGTTTGCGATAGTTTCCTGGATGGTTGTGGGTAGGCCTTCAATGTTGAGCATAGAAGGTGCTGATCTACTTTCTTTTCCTGAAGGCTATGCTGACAATTTGGTTGCTGTTGCTCTGCACTTCCACAGCAGCATACACATACCCATCTATGGAAGGGAGGGAATGTAGGACCTAGAGGACCCTGCACTCCACAGGCAAATAAGGATACAATTATACTATCTCAAAGAGTAAGGATATTCTTTACTAAAAACTGCTTTAATGCAACAGTTACGGTTCAGATCAGATTAAACAAACAAAAGTAGGGAAATTTGATGTTAGGGTTTCAAACCCACACCACTGCCACAGCTCAGAGGCCAATGAGGGGTGGAGTCTTCTTGCTATTGTCCACCCTAACGCTCACCCAATTGAAGTGACAGAAAACTTGAGAAGTGATGGAGAGAGCTGTATATATTGCATGAGTGTATAGAATGGGTGAACGTTAGATTGACAACAGCAAGGAAGACTGCACCCTTCATTTGCTTCAGGTGTTCAACCAATGAATGAATCAAGCTTTATTAGGTAGAGTGCATTTCCATTGCGACTCAATGCACTTCACAATAGTTATAAAAATCTTAAAATACGATACAACCCAGAACAGAAAAAGAAAGCAAACATACAAGTAAATAGAAACATTAATTATCAGTAAAAACATACGAACTACTGATCAAGGCTTGGTTAAATGAAAAGGTCTTTAGCACCTGTTTAAAGATGTCATTTATTGGACTCTCTTGAATCTGGTGAGGAATGGAGTGCCACAGGATTGGATCCACAGGAAAACATATGCGGTCCCCAATGTCTTTAAATGAACCCTGGGAACTCCAAACAAACCCTCTTCCATGGAATTAAGGGAGCAGGTGGGTTGGTAGGACACAGATCTTGTAGGTAACTGGGTCCCTGACCATGTAGGGCTTTATAGGTCAGCAAATCCACCTTAAAAGAGATCCACCACCTAACCAGTAGCCAGTGCAGAGAGTGCAGCACAGGTGTAATATGACATGATCTAAATAGACCGGTCAAGCAACATGGCCACTGCATTCTGCACTAGCCGTAGGTGCAGTGATCTACCCTCATTAGCCCCAGGTACAGAGCATTGCAGCAATCCAGGTGTGATGTCACAAAGGCATAGACTAGTGCTGGCAGATTAGGTGGGGGAATCAGATGTTTAACCCTATCAATGTTCCTCAAATGGTAATAAGAGGTCTTGACCATGGCTGACACCAATGATGTAAGTGTCAGTCTGTAGTTCAAGACAACACCAAGATTTCTCAACCAGTCCAAGGTAAGCAATTGGTGTCCCTGAGCCTAAGCCCTGAGAATTGACCAGATTTCACCCTCATCCCTGGTGACTAGGTTCCAACACCAGAACCTCAATCTTATCTGGATTCAACCTCAACCAGTTCACCTCATCCAGTCTTGGATCTTGGCCAGCCAGGTGTTCAATACTAAGACCATCTTCCGCTGCTCGGGTGAAAAGAACTTGTGAGTATCATCTACATAACAGTGACAACTCAGTCCATACTGTCTTATAATGTCTCCTAGTGACAGCATGTACACTGCATACAACATTGGGGACAGAACGGAGACCTGCAGGACCTCACACAGCAGGGTCATGGGAACTGAGGAATAAACCCCAGACACCACACGCTGCAATCTGCTGGTGATGTAAGATTTAAACCAGTTGTGGACTGTGCCTGTCTGTCCACAACATACCACTAAGTGCTCCAACAGCACCCCATGTTGCTGAGAGATTGAGGAGGACAAGAATAGACTGTCTACCCAAATCCCTTGCCTCAAGGAGATCATTTAGCACATGTACCAGGGTAGTCTCAGTACTATGCCTTTTCCTAAATCCTGACTGGAGAGACTTGTAGATGTCGAGGGCTGTTAAATAGGACTCGAGTTGAACAGCCACCACCTTCTGTACAACCTTCCCCACAAATGAAAGGATAGAAACTGGTCAGTAGTTTGCCAGACAGTCTGCGTCTAGTGAGGTTCTTTTAGGAGGCCTTCCAACCGCCTCCTTCAGGGGCTCGGAAAAAACCCTGACACCAGAGAACATCAGACTATCTTGGCTAGGACCAGGCTGATGGCTTCAATGCACCCCACAAGGAGGTGCATTGGATCGGGGTCCAAACTACAGTAGGTTGGCTGTAACCCCTGGATGACACTCATGACATCTACTACTGCTACCTGGTCGAAGTCGCTCCAGACAGACTGAGTGCCTGCAACCTCATGCCCTTCACCGCAATGCCCCTTTGAGATCACTGACTGGATTTCTGATCTGATGAAGGAAATCTTATCAGCAAAGAACAGAGCAAACTCATCACATCCTGATTGCAAAAGGTTCCTGGAATGAAAACAGGCTGGGTTACAAAGCCTGTCCATGATGTGGAAGAGCTGAGCTGGTCAGTTAGTTCCTCCAGCTATCTCCTTGGAGAGGAACTTTGCCTTCTTACAGGAGATTGCTGATTTATAGTCCCTATAATGGACCATCAATTTAAGTTTATCATACCCCAGACCTCCACCTGTGCTGCTTTGATCTTTGACTCTCCTCCTCCTCATCTCCCTAAGAGTCCCATCAAACTAGGGAACCTCTGATGTGAGATTAGGGTCGAACATGGACAGGTGCAATAGAGTCAAGGGTCTCGGCAATCACCCTATTATAGGTCAGAACCAATTTCCTGACTCCTCACATGCACTCATCAAACATGATAGATCCAGCACCACCATCAGACCCTGTGAGGTCAAACCCCTCAAAGGGTGGTATTGGACCATCTCTGCAAGAGAAGGTCTATTTGAGGGGCCTCAAATGAGAACCTCACATTATGGTGGTCTGACCATACAACCAGCTCCAACATAAGGTCAAAGACCTTCATTCCCAGCAGGAAGATGAGGTCCAATGAATGGCTGTGTGCATGGGTTGCAGAGGTAAAATCCTGTGTCAGGCCCAACAAACACATCAGTTGGAGGAAGCCTTGACCAAACTGTGATAGTTCATTGTCAATCCAGGCATTGAAGTCACCCAGAATAATCCATCTGGGTGACTCCATACCATTTTATGATGAAATAAATGATTTCCTGCTATTTCTTCCCATCCCCAGCAGCAGGTAGATTAGAAGGATTCTGCAACCTGCACCTGCACCATCTTGAATGGCCACACATTCAAAGGATCTCATTGTTCCTACTAGGAGGGCTGTGAGGTTCAAGTCCAACTTAAAACATACTGCCACACCTGTACCCTAAGATCCTTTCTCGGCAGTGTACCACTGAGTACCAAGCCAGAATAGCCAATTCCAAAACTGGGCCAGCATTTTCATCCAGCCAGGTCTCAGTGATGCATGCCAGATCTGATGTTGTAACAAGATTGGCAATAATTACTGTCTTGTTTTTAATGGATCTGGCATTGCACAACACCGCCAGAGAAAGATAGGTTGATGAGGCTGGTCTGGTCACCTGTCAACTGATTGTAGAGTCCTTGGTATGGGAACCAGGCAAGGAGGACCCCCTCCTGGTCCCACTTTGCCCCAGGGTGTCTCCTGGTCTCCACCACCCAAATCCTCCCCATGCAATATTCTTCCCAACCAGCCCCCACAAATCTCTGCTTCCTTTCACCCACATGCTATCCCCAATGCTCTACAGCATTTATATACCTAAGATGACAAAGGGGACAGTCAAAGGGTTGGAGGTCACAGAGTCTAGAGGGGGAATAATACCTTCCCTTGGGAGCAGTTGACCAACACATCTTAATAGCTTAGCTACTACTAGCACACTATAAAATAAATCACAACAACGTAATATTAATAACATATACTAACCGATAACCATTCACGCTACCAAACACACTAACTCACTTTCACTATCATTCCACTGCCTCCTCAAAACCCTCCCCCACTCAAGAGCAAACAGTCTATAATAAAAAATAATTTATTTTTCAGAGAAGTCCATGAACCCATGAAGCAAGAAGCTAATAGTTCTTGGCCCAAATGGCTTTAATAACAGGGCACTCTCTTCTCACCAGAGCTGCCCCTTAAAAATCACTGTTCCTTTGGAGAGCAGTTCTTAAAAAGGAAAACTCCCATAAAATGGCCACAGAGTCAAATATAATTCAAGTTCCCATCATCTCAGGGCTCTCACCCTAAGGATTTAATTCATTCAACTGGGCCAGATATATACAGACCCCTGACCTCTCTCACCAATTGAGGACTGTTCTGGACCTGCCTACAAATCCTGGCTACTTGAATTAAGCTACAAGCCCATGACAATTTTTCCAGATGGATTTGCAACAGTTCTGTTCTTGGGCTGGTGTTACATGCACTCTCATGACCCACTACCCACCAGCAGAGTCCTTGGTTCCGTTAGCTCCAAATTCAAAGCTGTTCCTCACCACTCATCTTTAGGTTCAAGTAACTGCACACTTTTTGGAGTGGTCCCTTCTACCTCCAGCCAACCAGGAACCACATGTAGCACACAGTTCAAAGTCCAGGACAAGATCAGAAAAATGCTCACCCAGAAAGTGCACCTTGATACAGATGCTCAGGAAATCTCCAACTCTAAAACAGTATTGTAGCTCTGCAAACTTCAGGGATGCTAGACAGTGCACGCAGGAAACCCTCCTGATGCCAGGTATCCCCTGCAGCCTCCAACAACTGAAGTTCACAGCTCTGATGAACTCTTGATTTCCTGGGAGTACACAGTTTCTTGTGTCCCACTCTCTGACTCATGGATAAACAGCCTGTCACCAACTTGCAAAATTTCATCAGCCTCTTGATTTCTTCCAGCCGGTGAACCACAAAATCAAGACAGTGTTGCCCAGTTCACAGTGAACAGGACTGCTCTCCAAAATTACAGATACACTACAATGCTGTAGTGAAAATGAACCTATCTCAAATTAAAAGTGCTACCTCCTACTCCTTGCTCACTTATTGTCTTTCCTAACACTCCCCTAACCCTCGCTAACCTCTGCCTAAAGAATGCAAAAATTACTGATTAGAAAAGCTAGTAAAGAATAGAAGCAACAGAACTCCTATCTTCTTATTGATGCCAGCCCAGGGTGGCCACCATCTTCCTATCATCTTATGCAGAACAGGTGTTAAGGTTTGAAACCCTAACATCACATTTTCCTACTTTTGTTGGTTTAATCTGAATCCCACTAACCCCACTGTTGCATTAACACAAGTTTTTTTGCAAGTCTTCACTTCTATGTAAGGGTAAGGGCAACAGACTTCCTGGAAAACATAAACTGAACTTACAAACTTAAATGGGCAGACTGGGTGGGCCATAGGCCCTTATCTGCCGACACTGTCTATGTATCTATGTATGATAAATTGAAAATGTTGGACTTTAATAATTTCACAGTCATTCAAGCAATCAGCATGAATATTTGCATGCACTATCAAGGACCAAAGATCTCCTGATGTGCCAGCATTTGTTCTGGTTGGATTTATGGGCAGAAATATGGAGTGTCAGAAAACACGTAAATTAGTATTTTATGTTAAATTTTGTCATGCTGCTGCACAAACATGGTGTGGAATTTTGTCTGAATTCTTTAGAGTATATAGGTTTTGATGCACAGTGGTGCCTTTGGAAGCTTGGGTGAAAAATATTAATCTGCTTCATAGTTATTAAATGTCAAAGTTTCCCATTATTTCTTAAGGAAAAGTTAGATTTTCACCAAAAAGATTATCGAAATGGGAAATCCTTTTCCACAAATGTGTGATTTTTTTGCTGCAATGTGAATCATTTTTCACACTGCTGCCATCTTGTTTTCAGTTAGCATTGACAAAAAATTAATTACAAAAATAAGGGGCTTTAGCAAACACCAACAGTTGTGTAAGACATAAATGGCCTGTACAATCAGATTCTGGAGTTAGTTTTTGATTACTTAGTCAGGAATGTGCTTTTTAGCCACATAATCTTTTTACAAACTGCAGAAAACATATGCCAGAAAATAGAATATATTTCTGCAATTTGCAAAAAGATTTTCTTTGCTGCAAACTGGGAAAGTAGATTTTATGAAAAGGATTTTTTAGACAGTTGTTCCTTTTTCTCTGCACAGTCACAAAATAGTTTGTTATTTTTGTCTGAAATGTTCAGCGACAAAGGCCTGCCACCAGAGATGTTCCTATTGCTGGTTTGGTGAAAATATATTACTTGCTCTGGAGTTCTTCTGGGTTAAAATTTGCTTTGTTTCATAGGATATAATTGTAATGGGAAGTTTATTTGTCATTCCACTGTGAAGAAATGTAAGTAATTTTGTTCTGAAATTTTCAAGGTACAAAGGGGCTGCACCACCAATGTGCCTTTTGCTGGTTTCATGAAAATATATCAATTTGGTGCCAAGTTAGGCAGGTTTCAAATTTTCCTTTCTTTCTATAGGATCACATTGCAATGTCAGGTGTTTCTTTAGGTCTGAGAACTATGGGATGGAAGTACAAAGCCCAGAGGGACCTGCCCTCCCACAAGCAAAGAAGAGTAGCACTACACTATCTCAAAAATAATGTATGGATGGGAGCAAGGGCTCAGAGTGCCCTGCACTCCACATGCAAATATGGATACCATTAAGAACTGATTAGAGTGCAGGACCCTCAGGGCCTTGCAGGACCCTCAGGGCCTTGCGTGCCTCTCTGCTCCAACAAAGAAATAGGGATACTATTACAATATCTCAAACACTGTGGATGGATGGAACTGTGTGCTCCCACATGCAAATATGTATACCATTAAGGAGTGATGGGAGTGCAGGCCTAATGCATACATGGCAACGCAGGGCCTGGATGGCCTTTTGCTCCACAATCAAATAGGGAGAGGATTATAGAGTGATGGGAGTGCAGGGCCTGAAAGGCCCCATGCTACAGCAGGGAAATAAGGATACAATTAAAATCTGTCCAAAAGTATGGATAGTTGTGGTGCAGGCCATCTGAGCCCTGCTCTCCACAAGCAAATAAGCCTACCATTATACCTTATCAAAAGTAAGGAAATTCTCTGCAAAAGGTTGTTAATGCACCATTTGGGTACCAGTAAAAAAGTAGGGAAATTTGGTCTTAGGGTTATATACAGTATATATATATATATATATATATATATATATATACTGGATAGATAGATAGAAAGATAGAAAGATAGATAGGTAGCCTACTGGGTCAAGTTGTCACATGCATAACTGTGCATGGAATACCACGTGGAACATATTGCTTAGTACACTAGCACAATAGGGTACAAAACCCTGCAAGGCACAAGTGTTGCACACATGGTTTTATACCCTATCATGGATGGGTGAGGAGGAGGAGGAGTTAAATGGTGATGAAGACCTCCAATCAGAAGGTGGTCTGCCAAGCTGCCACCGTGGCTCAGTGGGATGAGCTGCAAGTGCAGGTGATCACTGTACATCTGTGGACCTGGGCTAGAATCCTGGTCCCAGACTTTTGCTAAACTGCATCGTGCAGTTTCTTTTTTTTTGCCCCACTGTGTTTCTTCCTATCCC
This sequence comes from Neoceratodus forsteri, assembly GCA_016271365.2. Taxonomy (NCBI): domain Eukaryota; kingdom Metazoa; phylum Chordata; order Ceratodontiformes; family Ceratodontidae; genus Neoceratodus; species Neoceratodus forsteri. The sequence continues at coordinate 245,252,887 of CM028130.1, forward strand.
CATGTTGACCACCCCATGGAGTTGATTACATTAATGGGAGGAGTTTGGGTGGTGCACCTTAAGGGGTGTGCAAGGGCAGACCTCCAAGAAACAAAGATACCACCTGTTTCTTTTGCCAAATGTGTCTTGGCAGTGAGTCAAATGGCAGCAATGTATCCACTGAATTTACAGTACAGTACATTGCTGCACTCTTATGTTGTATAACATAATGACCCTGTGCCAATAGATAGACAGACAGATAGATAGACAGATAGATAGATATGAAAAATGTATAAAAGCAGCACCACATTAAAAATTAGATTGCATCTCATCTGGTCCATCCCTGGTAAATATAAATATACAGTAAAAATATGTAAAAGTGGGATTCCACTAGAACAGGCACTCTCTGAAATGTGCATCTAAGCTGTTCAATCCTATGAAAAATACTGGATCACACTGAAATGAGAAATCACCATTCAGCTAGGCTAGATACATTATAAATATGGGTAAAATAAGGACACCACTGAAAATGAGATATTGCATCTCATCTGGTCTATGCTGTGTAAATATATAGTAATACTAGCAGGGCCCCAGTTCTGTACTCTATAAGGTTTCTTTTTTATTTATTTAGTCTATTTAAAAATAGATAAGCAGGAGAGGTACACTGAACTGAGACTTGTTTTCAGGTGTGATCCAGTGGAAGGGAGCAGGAGATACAGTATCACACTACACAGTAATATTTCATAGTACAACAATCATTTGTCAATGCTGAATGTTTGCTTTCTGACATTAGCATTGGAAGTGCAGGAGTTAGACAGATGCAGAATAGGACTGGCAGTGAAGTATTGAACTGACATCAGCCCCCACCCCACCCAGCAGAGATGGACAGGCATTGGGTGTGCCTTGGGTTGCCGCCAATAACGCTTTATGCCATTTCACCCTCACCCTACCCTGCAGACACCAAGTGTTGAGGTGTGCCTTGCAGTGTTCAAGCTTTACACTCACCCACTTCATAAGGAAATATGCTGAAATGGGTGCAGCATAGGAGAATGGGATGAACTTTGTGGTCAAAGAGTCCAAGGCACATCTCAATGCCTGTCACTGGCTCCAGGATGGGGTGGGGGTGGAATGGCATGAGCATCACTGTTGACAATTCCAAATCACAAGGCTGGAAACCCTAAAGCCTGGACATTTCATGGTATTTTTACTCCAAGTTTTCAAAATGGGTTTTGTGACACCACCAAATGAACAGTGACACTATCAGTTCATTACCTGAAAGGTGATTTTGCACAGCAACTGTGCCATTTGGCACCACAGGTGCAAAACACATTTCAGGCAAGATGTAAAAAATGACAGCTGTACTGTCCATGAGGAGGTGTGAAAAAATGGTAAGTTTGAAAATCTGGAGTGAAACCATAAAAACTGGTGAAGGGACCGGGGACATGATAGAGGTCTTCAGGTACATGAAGAGGGTAAATGGGGAGGAACAGTCAGGGTGCTTGAAGGAGGAGGAAGGGCCACTAGAGGGCATGGGTGGAAGCTGGAGGGGAAGATTCAGGGAGAAAGGAGGAGGTGCTACTTCACTGAGAGGGTGGTGGAGCCATGGAATGCACTACCTAGGGAGCTGGTGGAGGCAGAGACAGTGGAGGGGTTCAAGAGGGAGTGGGACAGGTACAGGGAAGGGTTCTGGAAGCAAAATCCAATGCAGCAAGAATATCCGGAACTGGGAAGGGAGAAGCCAGAGGAGGCGAGGGGACAGCAAGGTCAGCACCCAGGGTGGGGCTGACCAAACGCAGCAGACACGAAGACCGTTAGGCCTATTCTGCTGGCATTTTAGTATGTTAGTATGTAAGTCATGAGCGTGAATAGGAACTGTACAACACACATCTGTAATGCAATTCTTTAGGTGATTGTTTACACCAGATTTTCAACATTAGCATTTTGGGACCTCCGCTCATGAACAGTGGCACTTTAATTTTCTTAATCTGTCCCAACGTTGATTTTGCACAGCGACTGCTCCCATTGTGTGCCACAGGTGTGAAAACATGTTTCAGGCAGGATGTGAAAATGACAGCTGTACTGTTCATAGGCGGTGTACAAAAATGGTAATGTTGAAAATCTGGAGTAAAAATAAAAATTGATGGTTACGAAAAAGGAGAAACTGTGTAACGCACGCTAGTAATGCAATCTACTTTTTAATTTGTTCACCAAATTTGCAACATGGACTTTAGATTCTCCTTATGAACACTGTCACTGATTTTCTTAATCTATCCTGAATGTTGATTTCATACAGCGACAGTGCTACTGTACACCAGATGTGCGAAAACACATTTCAGGCAGGATGTGGAAAATTACAGATGTACTGTTCATAAGGAGGTGAGGAAAAATGGCAATGTTGAAAATCTGGAGTGAAAATATTAAAAATTCTCAATGTTACGAGAGCGTGGGAAGTCCTGCAATGCACGCCATAACATAGTCATTTTGGGGATTTTTCACCAAATTTGCAACAGGCTTTTGGCAGCCCACCTGATGAACAGGAACACTGCTGTTTCATTACTGAGTCTTGGAATGTGATTCTGTGCAGTGACCATGTAATCACATTTTGGGACAGAATAACCACATGACAGTGAGTTCATGAAGTGGGGTCCCAAGAACCCCCATGTTGAAAATTTGGACCAAAAATCACAGAAATGCCCAAGATATCTGCCTAAGTTCAACCCCCACTTATGCCATTATACAGATTACTGGCATTTCTTCAGTTTACGGTCGACTTTGAAGAGTGTAGAGTCAGACGTGTTCCTGCTCCAACAAAGATCATCACACCAGGCCCTGAGGTGTAGGGGGTGATGGCATGTGTGGGAGGTGGGGTGCACAGAGGGTTGGTGCTGGTTGGGATGGGACCCGACAGTGAGGGACTGTTTTCTTCATTTCAGGTTTAGAAAAAATCACTGCAGACTGTTTTTCCTTTTTACACACACTGGGGTGGGCTCCCAGTGTGTCCCATGATTGGGGTCATGAAAGCCACACTGGAGTGGCTCTCAGTGTGGCACTTAGTGGGATGGCAGGAAAATGACGACATAATGGGGGTTAAATATGCTGACGGGGATTGGGCACCCATCAGAAGTGTGTGGGGGATGATGCCGAGGGATTGGGCACCCCTCAGCAGATTGGGGATGGCACTGAAGCTGATGGGGACTGTCCCCATCAGCAAGTGTCTGTGTTTGTTGGGGATGATGCTGAGGAATTGGGCACCCCACGCAGCAGACAAAAACAGGAAAGGTGCACATGGCAACAAACTGCTGAGGGAGCATGTCGACATGGTGATTGGGCCTCTGAATTTGGCTTTGTTGGGACTGTGAGAGGAGGACGGTGACAGCCACCACCATGTTTATTGAAATGTTACATGAGGTTAGGTATGCCCTGCAATGTGGGGTGCTCCCTCATTGCAGCAACAAAATCATTTCAAGTTGGTGGCATGCTTGCAAACTACTGTCATAGCAAGCGTGTTCCTTCATTGGCACCACAGAGACAAGTCCCAAAAGCAGTGGTGGTATTGCCACAACACTGCCGCACCTCCACAACATGCTACTCCACCAAGCTGTCCCAACATGTTTCTTGAGCATGCATGCAAGCAAACATAAAAATAAAGTCTGCCTCAGTACATTAAGAAACACCAATAAAAGTGCAACAATTGGATAAAGTGAAAAATATTAAAACTATAAATGTGAGGATGAATGTAGTCTTTAAATAAATAACATTGTAAAAGTGGCATAATAACTGCTAAATTAAGATATGCATATATATTACAATACTAAAAGGAATAAAAAGCCATAAAGATGAACAAACATAACAGCAAAAAAACAATATCAACCTAGTTTGCACCAACCAAATCTTGTTATTGATTTTTTATTTTTATTTTACTAAGTCAAAATATTAATATATTTTGTGAAATTCTGACCATACCAAAACTTTTTAATCCAATAATACTGCCAGACTGGAATGTTATAACACCTAAGCATGTTACAATGACAATTCTGAATGAAAGTAAGTACAAGAGGCTAGAAAATTGAAATCAAAATTTAAGAGATTCCTATATTCAATAATGTCAGGACAATACCTTGTACAAAATTCATTTACAGTGGTGTAGTGTCAAAAAATCCCATCTCCAATCACCTCGTGTCCCAGTAGTAGCTACTTAAGTCATACATCATAAAACTTAGGCACCACAATATACTGTGCAAATTAATTTTATTTGTAGAAAGTGCGCCACACAGACAAGCAGCCGCCCTGCAGCTCAGAAACTGGTTTTGCACATCACGTGGCCTTCAGGAGGATGAATTGCCTTATGCTCACATAACATAAAAGCTACTGCTTAAAGTGACAATGTGCATAAAAGATGTTTAAATAGACAGACAAGATAATTTAAAAACAAGATTTGAACACCAGAATACCTCAATCCAATACAATAAATATTCACAGCAGCAAGATGAATTTTGGAATAAATAATACATAAATTATTGCACTCTCCACATTTAGGCTACCAGTCCATATTTTTGGCTGTTGCCAATTTAGACCCTTTTATGGATTTAAAGGTCATTCGGTGCAAATAAGTTATGGTAGAGGCTTCTTGTGGAAAAAAATTACATCATTCAATACAAACTATCAACATTATTAGCACTAAAAAGCTATTTCTATCTTTTAAACAGCTAATTGCTGAGTTCATTAACTTCATAGGCTTCTGGTTTCCAATATGTTCTGATAGCAACAGCACCACCTATAGGAAAAAAGAGCACACAATAAGCATATTGCTAAATTGCAAATACAGTTCCTAATTAGGTCTATGTTTTCTACCTTTTGATAATCAGTGGCATGGCATCTATTTGTCAGTTAATCCAGGGTGTTTTAGTCCCCACAAGGTATAAACCAATAGGCCTCATGATCTAGCAGTAAATTGTTTTTGCTGCCTGCTCTCAGTCTCAACCTTACTGCCTCTATCCCAGAAAATTTGAATTTATGCTGTTTGCTATTTCCCTTTTTGCAATGCACTACTAATGCATTTTGTCATCTATGTTTGAAATACTGAGAATATGTTCTCCCAACTTAATTTTAAGAGGGTGAGTGTTTTTCTTATATTAAAGGTCCCACATAAACATGTGGCCAAGTACACTAGATTTCTTTAACACAGTTAAAAAATGATCCTGCCTGTAGGTTCTCTGTGGACTGCCTGTAGTAAAGGTGTACATTTTTAGGATAGTAGTGCAGTTATTTGCAGTTACCAAAGGTAAAAGTACCATGCGGTTTTGTTGGTATCCAAGTGCCCTCAACTTCCTGTCTTTTGTGTATACTGTAGGTTGGTAGTTATTTATAATCATATCTATAATATTCCTACCCTTCTAAACACCATGCATGCTGGGTTAGCTGTGACTTCTCTCAGGCATGACTCTACACCTTGAAAGCAAAGCTCAAGAGTTGTGTTTGTTTTATTTTTATATATGTAAGCAGATGAACAATTTGTGCCTTTACACATGCGACAAGTACATACAGAAGAAAAATTAAACCGCTTGCCTAATAAGAATTTACTTACTGGTCCTCATTTTATGTCTGGATAACCAGATTTTGGAATCACATTATAACTGCTTAGTTGATACTTTGCATGCAACCAGGTGATTGTAATCAGTGCCTGTCAATTGACCTCATGCTACAGAAAGCTCATTGGCTCTTAGTCTGTGTGGGTGGCTGAACATCTCAGCCATCATGGCTGCTCTGTTCCTTTGCTACCAAGTACCCAGTTGAGCCTCTGTTAACAACATAAAACCTATTTGGTTCATCCTACCATTTCTACCCTTCGAGGGGCTTTGACACACAGTGGCTGCATTGCAACAAACCTGTGGTTCTATCTCTTTAATCTCATTTTTTTAACTCAGTAAAGAAAATATGAGTGTGACTGCTTTTAGTTTGCAGTTGAAATCAGTTTTGCCTGACTGCTTTCAGTTTCTTGGATAGCAGGGTCTTCAGTTCCTGTTTATAGGTTAGTCAGTGTTTTAAAATATTGTTTAGTGTCTCTCATCAGATCATCTTAGGAAACTATCCTATCTCTTCTCTGCATCTAAGGATTCCCCACATCTACGTCTTTGGTTTCCTTAGACACAAAAAGGCTTTTGATAGGGTATCTTTGGATGATCTTTCTCCTTACTCCCCAAATATCATATTCCTGTGGAATTTGTGAATTGGTTAAAATCCTCTACTCTTCTCCATCTGCGTATGTGCAGTGCAATGGTGTGTTTTCTATACCTTTCACTCTACATCAGGGAATACGACAGGGCTGCCCCTCTTGCCTTATTTATTCAACCTTTTCTAGAACCTCTTATTAGAAAAACTAAATACCTCTCCACTTATTAGTGGTATTGCAATAGGTGGCACAGAATATAATGTCTCTGCTTTTGTGGATTATATCCTTCTATGTATTTCATCCCTGCACAATCTCTTCCCGAAGCATTCCAAATTATTTCTCAGTTTGGTTCAATCTCCCACTATAAGTTAAACTTAGATAAAACTGAATTTTTCCCATCAACAAGTATACCCTGACAGCAGATGTAGAACATCTGGGCCTACAATGGCATACTGATAAGTTAAGATACCTAGGCATTAATCTTCATCCTTCCCCAAGATTATGAAAACTCAATCTCAATACCATCATAACTACTTTAAAAGAAAATACCAAACATTGGTCCCTTTAGCCTTGTCCCTGTGGGGTCATATGAGTATCATTTAGATGAATATTCTACCTCGTATTTTATAGCCCTGCAAATGTATAATTGGGCTCTTCCACTATCATGGTTCTCACAAATACACAAAATTAGTATCTCCTTTTATGGATTGGGAAAAAGCAAGATGAAGTTATATAAAATTACTCATCAAAAATAGATGATGGCTTACAGGCACCTAATTTTTACATATATTATCTAGTTATACATCTAACAAGAATCAGATTCTGGTTACTTTCCACAAACAATATCTCCAGTTGTCCTTACTGTCCCCACTGGCTTAAAATTGAACAACCTGTATGTGCTGCACAGGACGTGGATCCAAAACTCTCCTTTCTAATCAAAAGAACCTTCCCATATAGATATAGAGATACAGCACAACCTCTCTTCCATAATCCTAACTTTTAATTTTGGTCAACATTCTTAAACCTAATCTTTCTGGCCTGACATGGGAGTGGGAAGAGTGGCTGACCTAGTTACTAACCACAAACTGATGCCATTTCAACAAGCTAAACACACATACTGTATACAGTATATAAATATATATATATATATATATATACACACACACATATATATATATATATATATATATATATATTATAGTATACGGTAATGCTACCATAGTTAGAGTTGAGTACCCCATTTAATGTTAAATGGCGAAAATTTGCACCTTAAAAACTTTGCCACTGTTTAATGGATCTGCCTGAAATTTGGCAGGAACAGGGCATAACCATAGCTCTTGGGATCTGCTAAGTTTCATATCAGTCGGACATACAGCTGCAGAGTTATTAAGTGACATTCTGGGGTGCATTTACTTTTTTGCTCATTCTTTGCTCATGCCTACAGGTTGCACGGTTTATGCGACCAGTCCAAAACCTTCAGAGAACATGCAGCCAGCGTCCCCAATGCGCCTTTTGAAGATTTTGTGAAAAAATATTAAACTGTTCAAATGTGATTCAAAAACAAGTTTCCCATTATAGTCAATGGGAAAAGTTAAAGGAGAATCCACCCAAAACTTGAAAAAATATATGTTGTGCAGAGTGTTTTAATTTATATGTGAAGTTCTAGTGTTTTCTTCCCTCTGACTGGTAATAGGAGTTTTTGCTAAATTAGCCTGCTAGCTTTAGGGTAGTTTTACGACCCCTGGAGATCTCCATATCAAAAGTTTAATTGTATTCCTTTGTCCACACTGCACCTTGTTTCATGTGACAGTGATATAGCAGAGACCATAAATTCAGCAGAAAGCACTGCTTTACAATTAGTTTACAACAGTAGAGATGGCTATATTTTAAAATCTATAAAATTCAGCTTAGTGACTACCCTCATTGTAAAGGTCTGACTGTCCTGAAAAACTTTGCTGCTGGTAATTTTTGTGCAGCTTGTAAAGCTTCCAAGATATTTAGTTTGTTTGGCATGTGTGTGCTATATGTTGGGTCTCTCTTACATCACTGTCACATGAGACAAGATGCACTGTGGGAACAAGAATACAATTAAGCTGTCAGGGATGAAGATCCCCAGGGGTCATAAAACTACCCTAAAGCTAGCAGCTTATTTAGAAAAACTCCTAATACCAGTCAGAGGGATGGAAACACTAGAACTTCACATACAATTAAAACACTGTGCACAACATATATTTTTTCAAGTTTTGGGTGACTTCTCCTTTAACAAAAGTTTGACAGTGTCACAAATGCAGTTTTTAGTGTTGAAAATGACCTCTGTAGCGTCATGAGTCAGCCTTTTTTTCAGTTAGTGATCACAGAAATGCTTGACATTTAAAATTTGGACCCTCTAGGAACACAATTCTTTTTGTATTCACCTACTGTAGTTTGACCCTGAGGATGCTAGCCATGTCTTTATTTTGGGGTTAAACACCCCAGAAATATGTTTTTCAAATTTTGGGAAAAGTACTGTCACAAAGTAGTGTCGCACCTGTGACACTTTTGTAATTTTGTTGAAAGTATGGATTTGGACACTAAAATGCAACACAATGGGGAAAATAACAGCACTCCTTTGTCACACTGCTGCAAACTAATGGTTTGGTCTTTTGGGTTGAAATTTGTAGAGAAGAAAGCCAGAATCTGACAGATGTGCCTTCTTGTGGTTTGGTCAAAATATATTACAGGGTGGCAAAGTTGGCACTCCAAAGCTGATGCTTTTTCCCATAGGATAACATTACGGCATCCGCCACATTACAGGAATCATTTGCCACCCTGCTGCAGAATAACAGTTTAGTCTTTTGGGCTGAAATTTAGAGGGAAGAAAGTTAACATCCCACAGATGTGCCTTTTGGTGGTTTGGTGAAAAATAATACAGGGCAGCAAAGTGATGGCACTCAAGTTGACACTTTTTCCCATAAGATAACATTACATCGTCCGTCACGCTTTTCGGGACCTGTATCTCGAAACGGTGCGAGATACTGACTTTCATCACAAAAATGCTTAGCCCCCTCACATGATGGCTAAGAACAAAATTAGCCAGGAAAGTCATAATTCATATGAATTTTGTTTTTTCCTATGTCGACGGTTCCTGAGATATAAGCAATTTAGTATTCCAAGTCCTAATTTTCTGCTATGAGGCCCATTATGCATACATTCTTTGTTTTCACTGTGTTTTCAATGCAGTTTTTGAGGAAAAGAAGGGTGTGCCCTTTCGTTACTTGTGCCAGTTAGGCTTTCCAGTTACATTTCCATTACCATTCCTGTCACCGCTATTTTCACGCTACCGTGTGCATTATGGTTTGTGTTTTCATTTGCGCTTGCATTTGCATTTCTGTTTCTATTCCATTTGATATTTTTGTTGCAGTTACCATTACCATTTCCAGTTGCAATTGCGGTACTATGCCCTTGCACATTACGGTTTGAGTTTTCAGATGCGCTTGCATTTGTGTTTGTGTTTGTGTTTCCTTTGTCATTATTGTTGCTATTACCATTACCATTTGCATTTACAATTGCTGTACCATGACCGTGCACGTAACAGTTTGTGTTTCCGCACATGCTTGCATTTACGCTTCCGCTTTTCCTTTTGGTGTTATTGTTGCTGTTACAGTTATCATTTGCATTTACAATACCGGTACCATGACCGTGCATGTTACCAGTTGTATTTCCGTATGCACTTGCATCTCGCTTGCATCACTGTTTGCTTTGCGCCACTTTCACCTGCATTTCTATTAACACTTGCTTTACAATTTATGTTTGTGTCACCATGTGTGTAACCGTTACTACTTGTATTTGCATTGCTGTTACTGTTACTGTGTCACTAAAATCACATGGTGGGAGCATTCCATTCACTATTTATAGTCCTTATTCTCAAGAAGAAGGAAATTAGAGGCAAAAATCAATTTAATGCATTAGTTAGGGTTGTTCCACAGTAACATAAGTGAGGAAATTCAGTGTTAGGGTTGAAAACCCCCTTGCACCCCTCAGCCCTCTCCCCAATCAGCATCAGGTGTGCATTGGGGTCATCGGTCCTCCATCCCATTCTCCTATGCCTCAGCTTATTCATGCATGTGATGGGGTGAGAGTTAGGACCGATGACCCCAATGTACACCCCATGCCATTTGGGGCACGGGCTAGTGCAAGGGGTTTCAACCCTAACACCAAATTTCCCCACTTTTGTCTGCTGTGGAACAACCCTAACTGATGCATTAAATGGAGTTTTTGCCTCTAAGATATATATATGTGTATATATATATATATATATATATATATATATATATTAGTACATTATGACCAGTGAACAATGCAGTAAATATTCCATGCAGAGTAAATTACAGTAGATCAAAGCATAATCTTGATTGTTCAGTAGGTAAAGAACCAACAGTAGATCATACATACACCAAACAATTGACCACCGATGGTACATAGTATTTGACTTAAATAATCATAGGTAGCAAACAATTTCAACAGGGGTGACTAGAAAACAGATTCCCTTGAATTAAGCTGTGAAATTCAATGATTAGGCAAAGCAGGTGCAGGGCTAGTGCTTCAATAGGTATGAGGAGAGGGAGCACTTGAACATGGCAAGAGAGGAGATGGGGAGGGTAGATAAGGGAGAGCATTCCAAGTGGTGGGTGCTGAATAGGCAAATGACCATTTGCCGATTGCCAGGCGGGATATGGAATAGTCAGCAGTGGGGCAGAAGAGGACCTTAGTAAACATGAAGAGTGTTTACATTTCAGTAAGTCGCTCAGACAGGGGTACAGAAGAGGAAGGTAAGTTTGTAGACAAAGCAAAGGGAGGAAAACTGCAATCTTTGGTCATAGTCAGGCCAGCCTAGTGATGCTAAAACGTCACAGTGGTAGCTACATGAGTTGACTCCGAGATGAATCATCCCACCCTGTAGCATAGCATTCTCAGGTGGGTGAGTATGGTGGCCTTGGCAGAGATTAGTAGGGAACACCATAGAAAAGTATTGGGAGGAGGGAGGAGATGGCAATCGTTTGACAGGAGGTATGGAGAGAGGAGAGGAGAGGGCAAAGGTGGTAGAGCAAATCAAGTTTCTGATTGAGTTTTTTGTAATCAGTGTTATATGCTGTTTGAAAAGAGAGAGAGACTAGTAAGATGCACAAGTATTTGAAAGATTGAACCAATTTGAGGGTTTCCTGTAGTAGAACGAGCATGAAGCATGCCTTGGGTAACCGCTCACAGAGGGGTTGAAAACACATTGATTTTGTTTTTGGTGTTCAGAACTAAGTGATTATTAAAAGCCATTTTGCAAGTTTTATTTATTTTGTTAGTTATTTATTGATGTCTTTGGTAACCAGGTAAGTGCACAGATCCATTGGACCATTCTCAGACACGACCGGGCCATAGCTGTGGCTACAAAATGACATACTCAACAGAGACAATGTACAAAAATAGCAATAGTACAGAGTAACACATATAATACAATATCTACAATATAATACAAGACGTGTTAACGTACTCTCCAGATGAGGTAATTAACATATGATGGAGACAAAGCAGGTCTGCAAGCATAGTTTTAGTGTTCAACGTCTATCTAAGATGCCTACCTGCTGTAACAGTGGGCAGTTAGGCTAAATTAGTAGTTCATGGAAGCTTACATAAAGCATGTAAGCTATACAAGCTGGCAATGATCTAGGATAATTAGGTGCATAGAAGCTCAGACTTGCTAGAAATATAAAAAAGTGGATCAGTAGTACTGCAAAGAGGTAAGACCAGGATAGGAGAGCAGAGAATACCATGAGGTATGATGTGGGTAGAGAAGGCTGGGGCAACAGGTAGGTGAGCTGGAGGAATGGAAGGGTCACAAAAGATGGCACAGTGTATAGAAGTCAGTACCATGGACCCATCGCAGTGCAGTGGTCATTTGTTTATAAATAGAGAGAACAAAGGGCCCAAGCATTGAGCCCTGGGTACACCATGCATTATAATTTTAAATGAAGAGTGGACCCTGACTGTTTTACTCCTTGGGAGCAGCTAAAGAGGTAATTAGGGAACCAAGAGAGTGATTGGCAGTCCATATCCAGAGAGTGAAATTGTGCAACAGAAAGTTATGATTTACCAAACTGAAAGCCTTAGTTAGATCTACAGATATTTTTTCAATTATTCTTTGGTAACAGGGTAAGAACACTGGAACAATGGTCCTTTTCAGGCCAGACCCAGACATAAAACAAACAAAATACACAAAAACAGTTCAAACAGCAATACAGGACAGAGGAAAAACAAATTACATATTACAATTGTAAGCAGATCTCTGTAACAAGTAGTTTTTAACCTAGATTTAAAAACTGAAACTGAGGGAGCAAGCCTGACATTGATGTGACTGATACGGCCTCAGTGTATAGCCCTTTGTTGAGTGAGTTGAGGATATCTTTAGATACCCTGGTAAGGGCTATGAGGGTGCTATAATTCTTTTTGAAAGCATGCTGGCAGTCAATTTGGACACAATGCCATTTGAGGTAAGACTGAAGTTGGTTGAAATGAGTCATTGTTGTATCTTTACTAGGGAGAGAGGATTGATATGGATCTGAGGTTTTCAACTGCATATGGACTTCCCTTGTGCAGTGGAATGACTATTGCAACTTTCTATTTAGCTGGCATGCTCCCAGCTATGAGATACTTGTTTATCAGGTCTCAAATGGGAACAGCAAAGGCTGAAGCTCCTAGTTTTAGAAAATGAGGTTCCAAGGAGTCAAAACTGGTGAGCTATCTTCTTTTAACTTTAATAGTAGCTGCAACACATCTTTTGAGTAGCTAGTTTGAGGTGAAACACTGGCCAAGAAGGTAGCTGTCTGTGTGGGAGTGACAAGGGGTCAAAATTGGAAGAGGGGCAAAGTGCAAGGTATAGTTGGTGAAATCAGTAAAGAAGTGGTTTAAGCCATCTGCATAGACTGTGGGTCAGATAGAGTAATACCTCCAGCTTGTAGGGTACCAGGAATGACTGGGAGTTACCTTTAATTAATGTGTAGACTTGCTTCCAGAACCCTTGGGGTTACTGAGACATTCAGTCTGCAAGGAGCTATAATACACGTGCTTTGTACTGCAGAGCTTACTCTTATATGAGTTATGAAGTTGCATAAATGTCTCGCCAATCAGAGTGGTTGCCACTCTTTTAAAGTTTTTCCGGTCGAATCTCGAAAGAGCACGACATGCCTCAGGTCCTTGCTTAGCCAAGGTGCTTTTACACCTTTGGATCTCCTTTTGTGAAGGAGCATGTTGATTAATTATTGCAGTAAGTGTATTAATAAAGTAGCCTAAGGCCTGATCAATATCCAGCAAAGTTTTAATAAGGCCCCAACTGGCAGTAGAAAGAAATGACAGGAAGGCTGATAAGTCAATGAGTAATGCTTCTTGATTCTGTGATTTTGGGTGGAGGGTTCGGAACTTGTTATTCCATAAGCAGAGAACTGGAGAGTAATCGCTAATACAATCAGAAAGAACTCTAGCAGATTGTACCCTATGAGGGCAACTGGAAAGTACCCAGTCCAGTAGAGAGTGTTTACCTGACTTGGTAGTCAACCTAGTAAGTTCGTGATATGTGCTGAACAAGGTTGGAGTCAGCTAAAATCGAATGAGTAAAAGACACTGATTCTTTGTACACTGATTTTATAAATAAATTTATACAAGAGATGTAATTATACAGGGATTTAAAACAGACCAATTCCTTGTACACTGATTTTATAAAATAAAATGTGTGGGTGTGTATAAACAAATTTCACACACAACCTCGATGTGGGTACTTTTATAAACCCGTCAAGCTTTGATGTTGGGATTTATGTAGCATCCCACACCTTGGGTGTGTGTCAAATTCTGGTTACACACACCCACCCATGTATTATTCTATATTAATTAATGGTTATCATTTTTAACCACAGATAACCGTGTTTTTTTTTTTTGGTTACAACCTGCCAGTTGATATTTTTCAGTACAACACAGAAGGTTGTAATCACTGCACACTCCATCAACAGCTATGCAGCTCATTGGTTACAACTCTCTGACTGGGCAGGACAGTCATCACTTCAAACATGGCAGTTCCATTTCTCGCTAACCGAGTGCTTTCCGTGGGAACTTCCCTGCTCTTTTACTTCATCCCAGGTAATTTATGTGCACACTTCTTTAATATATCTAGTTGATCCTGCCTTCAAACAATAAAAATGCATCTGGTTGATCCTGCCATTCTTCCTCTTGACCAGGACGCTGCTGCATTCTAAACGATCGCTGACAAGTGATTGAGAGACAGTGTGTACATGTGTGTGTGTGTGTGTGTGTGTGTGTGTGAGAGAGAGAGAGAGAAAGAGGAGTGAGAGACAGGCTGTGTGTATCTGTGTGAGATAATGAGAGGCAGGCTGTGTATCTGTGTGTGTGTGTGTCTGTGTGTGCGTGCGTGTGTGCGCGTGTGTGTGTATATTGTGTGTGCGTGTTTCTGACAGAACTGCTGCATTAACTCAAGTGTGGTAAACAAAAAAATGATGACCATTAATTAAATAAAATAACATATGGGTGGATTGTATAAATCAGAATTTTCACACATCCTCAATGTGGATACTTTTATAAACCCCTCCGACTTTGCCCTCAGGGTTTATGTAGCATCCCACACCTCGGGTGTGTAAAATTTGGTACAAACACCACCCATATACTACTCTATATTTAAACCAGTAAGAATTAACAAATCACAGAGTCAATGACAATTGCAAACATTCTTTAGGAAGAAGCCAGTTTTTAAACAACTTTGAAAGGTTCTTCATTGAAGGCAATTGACCATGTCAATTGGCAGTGAATTACGAAAGGATGGGGCCTCAAAGAGTAGGATCTTTGTCCTTAGGATTTACAAAAGAGGATTTAAAAGGTACTTGCACCAGAGTCTAGTGCCTTGTGAGTCATGAACCCGGCAACAACTGGAATGAGAAGTTTTCCTAACATTGCCTTTGCAGCAGGACCCCAATATAAAAGTTTATCTTACTTCTTTCTAAAGACAGGCACCCAGCAGTCTGATACAAATTGCAGTGATGAGACATCCAGGGCAATTTAGAAAGAAAACAACAAATACTATGATAGGTAACTCCCGGTACCTGATGTCATTACAGCCCATTGATGGAACACATGCTATATTGGGCATGGTTGCTGGAAAATATTTTTTATAGCATGTGGTTCTTACTTTTATTTTTGTCATAGAATAGTTTTTATTGTTTTCCAGTAAGACTGCACCACAGTCAATAAATCAGGCACTTAACAAAGTACAGCAGGATATTCCTTCATATAACATATCTATAAACAACTGAACAAAGCATTTACAGTAATCTACCATTTCAACTAGAAAGAGCTACCAATAGTTTAGGGCTTGCATCTCCCATCATTGATATGGACAATAAAGGCAATAATCAACATAGATAGATTCTGCAGAGCAGAAGTAAGTAGGAAAGCATAAGTAAAGAAAATAAATTGTCTTGGGGTACCTACACGCAAGACAAGGATGTCATATTCCTCACATAAATCCTCTCTACGGGTCTGTTCTTACTTTTTTAAGTCATTTTCCCCAATTCACTAAATGTGTAGTTATTCCTTAATAAAAGAAGACAAAAACTTTGCACCCAGGTGCTTAATATGAACCCACCCAATGTCAGCTTGGTGGAGGGTGATGTCTCTAAATGCCAGAAGCCTGGGATGCAAGTCACTGATGGCAGAAAGAGAGGTGGACACAGTGGCCATCACAGAGACACGGGCAAACTAAACTATAACTGGGACTTTAGGGTTCCAGGGTAACTATATAGGAAGACTAGGAGAACAGGAACGAGGAGTGGCTTTGTACTTGAAGAAAGTGATAACTTGTAGTAGAAAGGAAGTGGCGAAGGGTAAGACTGAAGTGCTGGGTACATAGAAACATAGACTTTCATAGCTGATAAGGACTGCTTGGCATACCCAGTCTGCCAATTTTCCTATTTATTGGATAGGCTGCAGATCCTAGTTAGCCATCAGCCTACTTCCTCCTATCCCCCACTAGAATTGCCTTATGTCTGTCCATGCATTCTTAAATTCCCCCACTGTTTTGACCCCACAACCTGCTCAGGAAGGCTATTCTATGCATCCACCACCCTCCATGAAAAAATACTTCCTCACGCTGCCCCTGAGCCATCCCCATCTATCTTCAAATTGTGCCCTTGTTCCTGCACATCTCTTTTAAAAAAAAAAAATACTACGTTCTTGGACTTTGTTGATTCCTTGAGGTGCTTGAAAGTTTCTATCATGTCCCTCTCTCCCTCCTTTCCTCGGGGTATACATATTAAGCTATTTTAGTCTCTCTTCCTATGGCTTCTGTTGCAGACCCTGCACCGTTTTAGTTGCACTCCTCTGGGCTGCCTCCGTCCTGTCTATGTCCTTGCAGAGATGGGGTCTCCAGAACTGCACACAGTATTCCAGATGCTGTCTCACCAACTGTCTGTACAGAGGGTTACAACTTATTGTTTTCTATTATACAATGGCAAGAAAAATCCTGGACTCTGATTGGTCAGTCTTGGGCTGGACCCGTGATGTTATCCCAGTACAACATCACGGTCTAGTCTCAGCCTCACTGTGAACCTGCAGATGAGCATTTTATGGACCTTTTCTTGATTGTTTTATGGAGCCTTTGATTGATTGTTTCATCTTTTCTTAAAAACAGAAATATTTTTCACACAAAAACATCTTTAAAATTATTTATTTTATTCTGTATAACAACGAGCCATTACCTAATATATGTACCCTTCAGGGTGTGTATCGTTTAGGATAACGTCACGCCTCGGTTATTGGATGCACTCGGCCTGCGGCCTCGTGCCCAACCACCTGAGGCATGACGTTATCCCAGCATGACACACACCCTGTCGGGCATTATTGCTTAATTGTTGATGCCTCTCCTACATTCCAGTATCCCCCAGCCTCCTTACTGCCTTATCACATTGTTTGCCTACCTTTAGGTCATATGATATGAATACCTCAGGTCCCTTTCCATTTTGTCATTGTTAATACCTCCCCCAATTGTGTACGCTTCTTGGTTTTTGTTCCCAGGTACATTACTTTGCATTTCTTTGAATTGAATCTAAGCTGCCATACTTTTGACCATTCATCTAACCTTGCCAAGTCCCTTCTCATCCTTTCCACCCCTTGTGTATCAACCCTTGTTGATGATCTTTATGTCATTTGTAAAGAGGCATACTTTTCCTTCCATTCCCTCCACAATGTCACCTATAAAGACATTAATGAGGACCAGTCCCAGTACTGAACCCTACAGTACCCCTCTAGTAAACACCCTTTCTTTGGAGTGGACTCCATTTACTATTACCTCTACTCCTGTTGTCCAGTCAATTTTTTACCCAGGTTACAACCCTGGGACCCACTCCCAGGCTGGCTAACTTGTTTATTAATCTTGTTCGGACTGTGTCAAATGCATTGCTAAAGTCTAGGTAAGCTGCATCAACAGCCCTCCCTGGTCTACTACTTTGGTCACCCGGTCAAAGATATTGATTAGATTTATCTGACATGACCTTCCGCTGTGAATCCATGCTGCCTTGGGTCCTGTGCCCTACTGGCCTCTTGGTACTCAACAATTCTTTTCTTTCAGAAGTGTTTCCAACATTTTCCCTACCACTGAGGTCAAACTAACAGGTCTGTAGTTGCCTGCCTCTGCCTTTGTTCTCACTTTTGTGAAGGGAACCACATCTGCCCTCCTCCAGCCCTCTGGTACCACATCATCCTCCCATTATTTGTTAAAAGGGTAGTCAGTGGTGTCACTAGTTCTCCCTTAGTTCTTTTAGAATTCTGGGGTGAAGCCCCTCAGGCCTCATTGCTTTGTCCACCTTCAGTTTTAGGAGGTCTTTCAGGACCCTTTCTTCTGTGAATGAACTTGTATCAACCCCCAATGTAGAGTGCTTCTATTGATTGGTTTAGGTGCCCACCCCATCTATTCTTTTTGTGAATACTGGAGCAGAAGTATTCGCACAGTATCCCTGTGTTTTCACTGTCACCCTCTGCCCACCCTCCCTTTATTAATCCTCACTATCCTCTCTTGGTCTTTCTATGCTCCCAAATGTACCTGTAAAAGGTTTTATACCCTTCTTAACTGAGTTGGCCATCTTTCCTTAGTTTGGGCCTTTGCTATTCTGACTGCCTTCCCTGCTTCCTTCTGCTTTAACTGGTACAGTTTTCTGGCCTGCTCCTCCTGTGTTTCTTAATACTTCCTGAATGCTATATTTTTCTCCTTAACCTTCCCTGCCACCTCTTTTGAGAACCATAGTGTTTTTTTTCCTTCATTTTGTTTTGTTTATTTGCTTCACACAAGGACTTGATGCCTCTGTGATCGCAGTTTTGATTTTTCCCCATTATTTCTCCACCCTCCTTCTTTGCCCAATTGCTAGTGCTTTTCTGAGGCACTCTCCCATTTTGCCAAAGCCAGCTTTCCTAAATTCCAATACCCTCACTTTTGAATGGCTTGACTCTACAACTGAATCATCATCATAAACCACATTGTTTGGTGGTCACTTGTTCCCAGATGGCTACCCACTTCTAAATCTAAGATCCTCTTTATGTCACCATTTGAAAGTATCAGGTCTAAGATTGCTCCTCTCCAGAGTGGGTTCCAACACTAGCTGCCTGAGGCTTGCCCCTGTAGGGACTCAAGAATGACCCTGCTCTTGGATGTGGCTGCAGGAAGGTGCTCCAGTTAATATCTGGCATATTTTTGTTACCCATCAACATTATCTCCCTTTTCTGACATTATAAGAACGATTCTATCATTTCTTCTCCATTTCCACCTCCTGAGATGGGGGTCTGTAAACAACCCCAGTGCAGACTGTGGTGCCATTTCGTGTCTCCAGGGTGACCTACACTGCCTCCTCTCCTCCCTGTTCACCCTTAGTTCCATAGCTTTGACCCTTCCTTTATGTAGAGAGCTACTCCTCCTCCTCCTCCTCCTCATTTGCCATCTCTGTCCCTCCTGTAGATTGTGTACCCTGGTATGTTGACATCCCAGTCATGGTTCTTGTGTACCATGTGTCTTTGACTGCCACGATATCCAGGCATCTCTCTTCCATCAAGGCCACTAGTTTAGGGACCTTGTTTCCAAACTATGGGTATTGGTACTCATTGCTCTCTGTTTTTGATGGCCTTACCCCTTTTAGCCCCATCGCTGCCCTTACTGCCTTTGCCTTTTTCCTCCATCTACCCCGTCCTTCTCCTATCAACTTCTTTGCCTTGGTGTTTACCTCACTAAATACCCTGTTTTATGGGTTGGGGCTGAGATTTAAATGCTCCTTTTCAGTGCCTCCCATTGGCTAGTTTAAATTCTTGCAAAGAAGCATTTAAACCTATCACCTAGGATTCTGGTTCCTCCCGGACAAATGCATACCATAGTACCAGAATAGCCCTGTATCCCTCCAGGTGGACTCCAAGTCCCAAATGAAGCCAAATCCATGAGCTCTGCTCCATATTTTCAACCATTCAATGAATCCCATGGTGTGGAGTACCCCAGCCTCACCCATGCCATAGACAGGCATCACCTCCGAGAAGTTTACCCTGCATACTACTTGTCTAAGGCCCCTCCCAACTCCACGAATGCCTCCTGCACTGATCTGATCTCATTCCTAGCCAGAACATTCACCCTTAGATGAACAATGATGTCCAGCTGCCTCCCCATGCAGCTGCACAGGAGATGAAGATGGACAGGGTAGGGTACAGATACAATCCACTAGTGGGAAGAAACTAAGAATGGGAGTGGTCTACAGGCCACCTTCCCAGGAAGATGAAGTGGACAGGGTATTACGGTCTTAACCAAAATGGCCAGTATTCAGGAGGTAGTAATAATACAGGATTTCAATCTACCTTCAGTGGATTGAAAATCCCATCTACTTTCTGCATTAGAGAGGAAGTACTGCTGGATGCATTCCAGATTGGTTTCATGGCCCAGAGTGTCTGTAAACCCACTAGGGAGAGAGCGGTACTGAACCTTGTCCTGTCCAACTATTCGGCATGCTCAGGATCTGAAAGTGGAAGCACCACTTGCAGGTAGTGACCACTCGTAGGAATGGTTCCACCTGGATATGGGCAAGGGATGGTCAGAACCAAGGCAAGAGTTTTCAACTTTGAGGCATGACTTTAGTATGATGGGAGAAATTCTAGTAGGTGACATTGTTGGGATCAGAAGGGAAATGGATGTAGAACAGAAATGGGAAAAATATGGGGGGACTGATGGAGGCAGCTAGTGAGTGTGCCAGAATCAAAAGTAAGAAAACTATAGCCAAAAGCCCAGCTGGTTTGGACAAGAGTTGGCAAAAGCTGTAGGTGACAAGATGGCAGGCTCTGGTAGTACAAACATACTTAGGAGGAAGAGGATAGCGTGGCTTACTCTGCTAAGTTAAGAGAGGCAAGCAGAGCCATTAGTGTGGCAAAGGCTAAAACGGTGCAACTAGCACGGGGTAAAACAGGGAAGAAGGCCTTATTCCAATAAATAAATGAGAAAAGAAACACCAAGGATTAAATCTACATGGCTGCCTGTGGCACGGTGCTAAACAGAGTAAAGCTGATTCTGTAATAAAGGCGAGCTGTTTGTACTTGATGTAGAAAACCACACTCATAGTTGTATGCTTTATGCACTCACTAACTGGCTACCTTTATCCAGCAGAATAAAGCTCCAGACCTGTTTGCTAGCTAAAATGGTGCTCTTGGGCCTAACATCCCCTGCTTTAGCAAATTGTTTCTGCAACATTTCCAACCAATACAACACCTGGAACAAGGCCAGGAATGCCCTTAACATCATTTCCAGCATATTCAGCTGGGCAAGTGATCATTTGATGTCATGGCTACTTACTGATTAAACAAATTGCCTGATACATTGTGAAATCTCCCTAAGTTCAATCAAGTTGAGATCTTTGTGATCTACCTTTACAGTTTAATGCAATTGTAACTGTTAAACAGTTTTATCTGGTTTCTCTCTGTACATACACAACTTATGTAACAACTTGTATGGATTTCTTTTCAAAACTGTAGAGTAAATCTCTGCCTTAAGTACTTTTTGCTCTGGCTAAACTGCATTTCCTCTGAACTGCTTATTGTACTTGTAATGTTTTCTGTGACTATGTATTTGATGTAGAACATTTCTAAATGAATGCGCACTCAAAGGTACTCTCTGAAATTTTCAATAAATAAATAACTAGATTAAATAGAAACAACTGTTTGGCAGAGGGTAGTGAAGAGTATGTGGAGGCACTTAACAATTACTTCAGTCTTCACTACAGAGAAGGACAGATGAGTTCCAAAAGGTGACAGGGGTTAGGGACAGAGATGGGGAAGTCATGGATAGCACCATTCATACCCAGGGGGCATTTAAGGGCCTAAGGGCCTTGAAGGTGGATAAATCCTCAAGGCTGGATAATGTACACCCAAGGGTCTTAAGTAGAGCTCTGCAGAATGGGAAAATTTTGAATCCACAGAATTTGGCAAAGTTTGAAAATTCCATGAAATTTCATGGCATTTCATTAGAATTTCATGGTTTGTGAATTTTAATTTAGTTATTTGGTTATAAGTCAGCCACTGTTCAAGCTAGAGCTCTAAAATTTGGCATATATAATCTTTCAATCAATGTCCACTAATGTACTAAACATCATGAAAATTGGACAGGTAGTTTCAAAATTGTAGGTGCTCAAATATTGTCATTTTATTGTTTGGGTGAAATTTCATGAACATTTTTATCTGCATATACCTTAACCAAATATTGCATCAATAATCTTAAATTTGGCATTGATGATAGGTGTTCTAACAATGTGCCAGACTTCATCACAATATGATGGATCATCTCAAAATTATATATGCTTAGAATCTGTCATTTTATTTTTTCAGGAAATTTCATGAAAACATTTATCTGCATATAACTCAGGCACCTTTGAGCTAGACATGCATTAGTGCAGATAACCTTTTGTATTGCTTATAGAATGATCTAAATATGGAAAGAATTAGGTAAGATATTTCTAAGTTACAGGGGTTCAAAATGTTGCTATGTAAATATTTGCAAAACTTTGTGAAAACTATAAAAATGTGGATGTTTGTAACTTCTGTGCTCTTGCATGCATTGAGTAAACATTTTACATACATATCCATAGTCAGTGCATCCTGGTGTCTAACACAAATGGATAAATTGGTTGCAGTTTTAATTTTGTCAAGGAAAAAATGATTAGTAACATTTTCTCACATATTATGATAGCATATACTGTAGAAGAAGCATCCAGATTTTTTTTTTTGTGGAATTTAAGATTAACAATACACATACCGCTACTTCATTTGATGAGATGATCTGAGTCTTTGCAGGCCTACTGTTCCTGTCTGGGTGACTATTCCCCTTCTTCTCTTTTGGCATAACCAGTATGACTCAGTAGAACTACTGACCCTACTGATATCCACTTTGTTCTTTACTGTGACAAACTTCCTTAAATGTGAGTAGAGATGCTGCAAAATTTTATTTCAGTAGTGAAATGTCAGCAAAATCACAAATTTCTCTGCGTTATATTTCATGTAATTATGCTGTTGTGGCATCATTTTGCTGACAAATTTCACCTTAAATTTCGCCTTGCTTTTCTATTCAGTGAAATCCAGTGAAATTGGGCTTTTCAATGACCTACTCTCTGCAGGTCACATGGGTGACTGTATACAGGCAGGAAGTGAGTGATTCATTTCCTTATTTTTAGCTGAAGACTTGTAGGACAAGCAGGCAGCCAGCAACAGAGCATTTCAGACAGTTTACTGGGTCTGTGTGTCACTGTGTTCCATTGTGTGTGTTTTTACACAGTTTTTGTTCATAAATAATATATTTTGATTGTGTTTGTGTTGTTTGTTGATAATTTCTGTTAGTTGTCTATGTAGATTGAGTTTGTGTGTGTGCATGTGTGTGTGTGTGTGTGTGTGTGTGTGTGTGTGTGTAACTCCTCTCTCCTTTCTGTTAGGAAATATATTTTTTAATTGAATGATGGAAGGAAAAGGTAAGGGCAAGGGACTGGGTGGAAGGCACTCACTGTCCATCTCACAGGTGGGTATTTTGCTAGCTGAGGACCCCTTCCAGCAACAGCTTGTAGCCACCAATCCCCGCAACAGCAGCAGCATGATCCCATTGCCCCTCCATTCAGCAGTGTCAGGATGATGCTGCCCTTCCACATCCACCACCAATCAACAGAATCCTCCTGTAATCCACCAGGACCAGCAGCAGCAGCAACAGTATGAGCCCATTGCCCTCAGCAGCAGTGTGAGGATGATATGGCACCCTCCACATCCACTACCCAGCAGCAGAATCTTCCTGTAGCCCCACCTTAGGAATGACAGCAGGAGCATGAGACCCCACCCACAACAGCAGCCACAGAGTAATGCCCCCCAGCAGGAGCATATGCACCCACCTCCCCCAGCATAAAGGGTCTGCCATGTGGTGAATTTTCACCATAAACAACACTGACAACAGTGTTGTGATCTGCAAGTTGTGCAGCAGATCTATGCTTAGGGGCAAGCGAGGGGTATTTTGGAATTGGTGACCAAAGGAGCCATATGCAGCACCACCACGCTGCAGAGTCACTCTAAAAGCAAAAGGAGTTGGCAGCAAAGGAGGCAGTGGGGCCTAAGGGGAAGGGGCACAGCAGGAAGAAGAGGCCAGGGCTTAGCAACAGCCATGAAGTCACCACCGTGCCTGCAAAATCAGCAGAAGCAGGCAGCAGCAGCACCCACATTCACCTCACCCTACAGGCAATCGTGGTGCCGGGTTCTGCTGGAGGTGAACATGCACAGATAGCATCGCCCCAGCCTGTCCTCCTGTGAGCCAAGAAGACCTGGCAGCAGTACGGGCAAGAGGTATCAGCCAAGATTTTGATGAGTTCTGCCAGGAGGTCAGGGGACAAATGAAAACTGATGGAAGCCCAACATATAGTTTTGGACCGCCTGGCAGAGCTTCATGGAGGTGGTGGTGGTGGTGGCATGGTGGCATGGTGGAATCGGGCCTGGTGCCGGCACCATGTAATAACATCCTTGCTTTCCTACTATCACTCTTCCCTCATCTGCACCCCTAAAATAATAATAAAACAAAAATTAAAAAAATATTTTGTCCTCTTCCTCTTTCTGTATCCTCTTGTTTCTTTTTCTTGCCCAGTGTTTTATGTGTTATATATTGTTTACACTCCTTCTCTTCCTCTCAGATATGAATACCCTTGCACCTTCTACCCTGCATATCCCCATTGTGTATGTTGCTGTCAGTCCCTTAGTCTGTACCTTACTTTATCTATAAACACTGTACTTTCTTCTTGTTTTATGTTACTCCTTCTCCTACCCACATATGTCAAGTGTTGTAATTTGTTTGCATGAACAAAATTTATTTACCAAAGCTATGTGATGTTGTGGCAGTTTGTTTTGGCTGTGTCAGCTGCAGCATCAGTTCTTATATGTACATAACATAGAAACCTAAATTAGTAGCACTTTTATTGTGAATTTAGACATAAGTATGTTTTTTTGTGCTTAACATCAGTCCTCTGGGCTTAGTTGTCACAAATGTTCACTTGGTGTCCCTCCTCCACTCATCATGTCTTCTATAGTGCCCCACCACCACTCAATCCAAAATGTGCACTGGGCCACAGCTTAACACAGCCTTTGCCTCCATGGTGTGCTGAACAGGCCGTATGTGTCCAGAAATGCTACAGGAAAAATTATCAATCAAATTCAGACAGAAATGTGGTCTCACCCATGATGCTTTATGGTGCCCCCAGCACCTAGACATTAAAATGATGTTTTGGCCACTGTTTGTAATTGGTTTTAGGACACATCTTGTTTCTGCGAGTGCAGTACAGGCAGTACATGTCCAGTAATGTTTCCAAAAAAATTTACATCAAATTGAAACTGGAATCTGGTGTCAATCCTGATGTATTATGGTGCCCCCACCCCCAGCACCCTTGGTTTTAGGCCACATCTTGTTTCTGTGAGTGCAGCACAGGCAGTACATGTCCAGAAATGTTTTCTAAAAATGATGCATTAAATTCAGAAATAAATCTGGTCCTAGCCATGATGTTTTATGGTGCCCACCCCAGCACCCAGGCATTAAAATGCTGTTTTGGCCACTGTTTGCAATTGGTTTTAGGCCACATCTTGTTTCTGCAAGTGCAGCACAGGCAACACATGTGCAAAATGTTTCCTAAAAAATGGTACATAAAATTCAGAAAGAAATCTGGTCTCAGCCATGATGTTTTATGGTGTCCACACCCCACTGGACCAAATGATAGTCTTTGTTCCACTGTTTACAATTGGTTTTAGGCCACTTTTTTTCTGTGAGTGCAGCATAGGCAGTACATTTCCAGAAATGTTTCCCAAAAATTTTACATCAAATTGAGCCTGAAATGTAGGCGTCAGTCCTGACATTTTATGGTGCCCTCATCCCCAGCACCCAGACATTAAAATGCTGTTCTGGCTACTGTTTACATTTGGTTTTAGGCCTCATCTTGTTTCTGCATGTGCAACACAGGTAGTACATGTCCAGAAATGTTTCCAAAAAATGGTACATCAAACTGAGACTGAAATCTGATGTCAATCCTGATGTTACATGCTGTGCCATCACCTCAGGAACCTTAAAAGGAGTGCCATGCAGAGAAAATGAATTCTCCTGTAAAATGCTGCTGCTACTTGCAATTGTTTCTGCTGATGCTTTTCAATTGATTGAGATAGAAATGTAGAATTATCATTTCCTATACTGCTGTCCTGATTGGCTGTGTTGACTGACTCTGTGGTTGCAACTTGCCTGAAGGTAGGTAGTGAATGACATGTTGTGGCACGTAGCTTGCTGCCTGCTGCTGCCTGTTACTACATTGCCAGTTGCCACATGAAGTATTGTTTTGATGGTTGATGGTGAATCATCTTCACAGAGTCCATACTGCTGTACACATAAGTATCTGTCCTTATTTTTTTTTTTCCTGTGTAAGATAAGGGTGTTGGTGGATTGGTATTGTGGCATCTTGAGTTCCAATATATTTGTACTACTTTTTATATTGTTTTCAGTTTACTGTGTGGATGACATCATCATACAAGGCTGGGAATCAGGATTAGGATCTAGGGATGTTGGAATGCATTACATTTCACAATGCAGATTGTAAGTATTTAATTTTTATTACTAATGTGGAGGTATGTCTGTTACTGCCATCTGGATGTCACTCTGAGTTTGATAGTAATTGTGTTCTTATTTGCTTTTGTCAACAACAGGAATACCAGTGAAGTTAAACTCTCATTTCTTCTACTGCTGCTGCTCCTGCTCAACAACATCTGGGGATTTATTTAATTGTACAATGGTTCCAATCCAGTTTCACAGTCCCTGAGGTAAGTATTTCTTCATTTTTATGGTCTTTTGTGGGGGATGAGAATGGAAGGATGTTGGTGGGGGTTGAACTTTTACAATCCTCAAAATTTGCTCTTTTTATCTAATTTTCAGGTACACAGTACTGTTAGGGAAGGGAATGCCTGCTACTGTGCATCATCATGGTCAGGAATCATGCACCACCCAGAATGTTCCTTCTAGGGCCATTTCTGCAGTTTAATGTCATCACGGGATATGGTAAGTATACTGTATATTTTTTCTATGCTAGTTCTAATTTGCTTGCTAAAACCAGAATATGCAGAATTCAGATTGAAGAGTATTTGTCATTTTCCTTATCATTGGTCTTGCTTAGGTCATTTTCCTCTGTTGAGGTTTCATCCTATCTCTGTGTGATAACTACATCCATCCAGGTCCTGCAGGAGCTGGACTGTGTCAAGACCGAGTGTGTTGCTTGAACTGTGACATTGGCCACTGGTGTCCATACCATTAATGAATAAACACCACCCACATCCAGGGATAAACTATATGTTGAAATGGATGGTTGAGATGGTGTTTAGTAAATAATTAGGTGGAGGGGCTAATGTATTGTCTAATCATCTGAGGTGGCAGAGTTGCAGTAACCACAAAAATTTGGAATCCAAACTGAGGGCAGCATACACCTCTCCTGCCCTCCCTGATCCCCCAGGAACCATCACATATTCGGTACTAGAACTTTAAATTGGTAGTATAGCAGAAGTAAAATTTTGGGGGTAATTAGATGCTGTAAATTGTTCAAACTTTTCATAATTACTTTTGTAATTAATGACTAGCATTATTAAAGATGGC
The DNA here is from genome assembly GCA_016271365.2 of Neoceratodus forsteri. NCBI lineage: Eukaryota > Metazoa > Chordata > Ceratodontiformes > Ceratodontidae > Neoceratodus > Neoceratodus forsteri. The sequence continues at coordinate 245,280,261 of CM028130.1, forward strand.
CACCATTCACCATTTCTCAAAATTTTTCAAGTTGTGGTGTTAATGGTTGAATGAGCATGTTACATTCATATGCGACTTGTGCTAGGAGCCAGGGTTCTTCAACATGTCATGAATAGTAAGTGGCAGAAAATAATTTTGAGTCACACGGAGTGCATGGGTGTGTCTGGAGGTGGGAAGGAGGAGGGGGTGGTGTGCATGTGCCATCATGGGCACTTTTAAGGACATCAAGACAACATACCTTGCGTAAGATGGGGTCAATAGTCAAAATGAAAAGTAACATGTGTATCTTGATATTTTGCTGTGAAACATTATAACTCTAATCATGTAAATCTTTATGGTTTATGATTATATATTGCTGCTACTTTATATAGGCTGGGGACTGGGACCAAACGAAGATTTATGGCAAAGGGTGATCAAATGAAAGTGATTCACACTGCAGCAGAAAACACCTAATCATAACCAATACAATGGCACATAGCAAAAATAAGTTATAACACTATACTGAGCTGAAAGTGGTTGGGGTGGCCTTTGAGTAAACTCAGCCTTTTCCACTTCCACATCATCCAAGAAGCACCCCTCACAGTCTTCAGGATTGAGTTGTCACCAGGTGGGAATTCTCTCACCATTGCTGCTTCATCCACCTCGCTGCTGGTGGATGCTGTAGTCAAGCGATTATCATCATCCTTATCACCGAGACACAGTTCCTGTGGCAACACCACTGACATCACTGTGTTGTTGTGGAATGTGCCTTTCATTCATTTTGAAGAATGTTAGTATGGACACATTCTTGGGTGACAAATTGGTCCTATGGTCACTCACAATGGCCCCAGCTGCACTAAACACTCATTCCACACTGATACTGGATGGTGGGCAGCTCAGGTATTTCACAGCAACTGATGTTAGTGCTGGCCAGTCAGTCATTTTGTTGCTCCAGTACAGCAGTTGCTCATCAGTAAAGGCAAGGTGCTTTGGGTCCCCATGTAGGCCTCCACCATTCATTCTGCTGCCCTGAGTCCAGCTGTCTCATCTGTCTCCTCCTACGTTTCCTCCATATCTTCCATTCCCACCTGAAAGAGAACATCCCAAATGGGATTGCTTGCTGTTTTCTGCCTAGCCCATTTTCTCTGATTGTGTTGCCTGTGAGCTGCTAGTGGTGGTAGCAACACCCATTTTCACCACAGTGCATGCCTTTTCATGAGTGCAGCATATACCATTCTAATGAGGTTCTCTGTCAATTTTTGTACTCACTGATGACCTCCTTCAATTATAGAAGGCAGGTTACATTTATAGCATGGTTTCTAGCATGGTGGCAATTGCAGTCAGCCAACTGTAAAATGCCAGATACATGGGTACTTGTGTTCAGCATGTGGAGCATGTGATCCATTACATCACAACTGCCACAATCCCCACTTGCCTCCATCTAGTGTCGCACATTAACTAGTGTCTGCCTCAGCACACATATGCGTGAGTATGGTTTGACTTATGCAAGCAGTGTCCCCACTCACTGCCTGTGTAACATGCTCGAATGGATGGGGAATGAGTATTAGCCCATCCATTTGGCACCATTTCTCTGTTGTTAGAATGATGGACACTCCAGCACCGTCCACAGGTGGTGTGCACCAGCAGGTATTTTGACACAGCCTTATACTGTTCATACAGCTGCTCAAGCATGTACAGTGTGGAGTTCTACCTGGTCACAACATCAAGCTTCATGCCGAGGCAGATGGTTATTGCTCTGCAGTTCATGTAGATTGTCGCGGCTTTTGCAGAATGTGCAAAGTGGACACAGATGTGACATGTGACAGTAACTGTTTCCTTAATGTCCGCATGGTTGAGAAACTGCTGTACAACAAGATTAAGACAGTGTGCAAGGCAGGGCACCCTGAAAAAACACCATCGCTAATGCACTTCATTGCATTGGAGACATTATCACTTGAGATAAATCCTGCTATGAGTGACTGTGTGCGAAGCCACCTATCAATCTCTGACAGCAGAACATTAAGCATTTTCTCAGCTGTGTGAGAACCAATAACACTTGTCATACTCAGGGACACATGCTGCGAATGCCAGGTGTGTTGCTAACACCACAATTTTGATTGCCTGGTCTCAAATCAAGTACCACCCCAAGCAACTGTGCCCAGTGTGCTGTTATGCATAGATACGAGCTTGCTGCTGTTTGTCCACTGGTCCACATATCCATGCTAAGTGGATACATTCTGATTCACTATGTTTTAATGCATGTATAATGGAATCAGACACTTTATATTTCAGCTCTGGCATAGCACACTTAGAAAAATAGGTTTGCAATGGAACCTGCCATTTGGGACAGGCATGGGCCATCAACATTTGGAAACCAGCATTTTCCATGAATGAGAATGGCAACAGACCGATGGCTAGCATTTCAGCAGTGGCAGTATTTAACTTGTATGCAGCAGAATGACTGGGGTACTTTGTGTGCCACTCAAGAATGGTCTTTAGAGTGGGCTACATCTTTGGGGCTGTTCCACCAGAACGCTGAACTTGTGTCAGGAATGATGTTCTTTAAGGCGAACACTTAACTCTTGGGGCTGTAGACCACATGAAATCAGATATTTTGGTTGCTTGTGTGTGTGGTGGTGTACTTTTCAAACTCAAGGGACTGGGATTGGCAACTTCACTGCAATGCCCACTACTCAAGAGATCAAAGGATTGCTTACCCTCCTCCTACTCCACCACTGACTCACTCTGCTCTCCCTCCTCCTGCTCTTCCTCTACTTCTTTTAACTTGCCAAGGGAGATGCCACCAACAGCTGTAGCATCCTTCAGGTGTTGCTGCCATCTCAGCCGGTGCTTGTTTTTCAGGTGGGCGTGTTGGTCACCACAGCCTATGTGGCATCCCCTTCCCCCAGTTAACATGTGCTTGACAAAGTTGGCATATTGCTGTGGTCTCATCAGCAGGATCAAACACATAAAAGTCCCAAATTAGGGACTTTTGATCTCTGAATGTCAGATGCTTCTGGGAGTGGGATAATTCAGAAACAGGTGTGGAAGTATGCATTTTGTGTTCCTCTCATCACCTCCATAAGACTACTTTTGGGAGGGGTTACTTGACTGATTGGAGGTTTGCTTATAGGCTTGGTGACAGGCTGACCAATGGGCTGTATATGTAAATGGCCTACATCACCCTTGACCTTTTTAATTTAGGCTTCCATGTGGGATCATTCCAGTCATCATCATCACCACCAATAGCAATGATGTCCTTGTCCTCCTACTCCTCATCCCTATCATTATCTTCTTGCGGTGCAGCAACTTTTCTTTCTCTACAACAATCTCAGGGGCTGACTATTCCTATCTCCATGATTATCAGACTGTGGTTGAACACATCATCACCAACTCCTGCAGGAACAGGGACAGTCACACCGTCAGACTTATCACCATCCTCCTAGACCACTGTTCCTGTGCTGGTGTCAGTGCCTCCCAATCCTTTCTTCTCACTATCATCATCACCCACCAGCATGGATGCAACAGTTTGAGCCTTAAAAAGTAAGACACAGATATGCCAGTATAGTATTTCTGACAACTACTTTGCTGGTACCTGCTGCACCACCAGAGCCCACAGCAGAAGATACTGATGCAGACATATGTGCTTTCACTGCTATGGGAGTGGGACCTGGAACTGAAGTTGTACTCTTTTCAGCAGACTTCTTAGCTTCCTCGTCCCTCCTGCCACGTTTTCCCCTGTACTGGGTCATCTCTTAAGCAGTTTTGCTAGCTACTGCTTCAAAGCTTTGCCTTTCTCAGGAGAATATCAAGAAAGGATGTATTACTAACTCTGTCAATAACACCTCACACATCACACCTACAGTCCTGGCTTCCTTACAAGTCCAAACCATATCAGGACAGGTAGCAGCACTTAGAGTACAACTAATACCATATATGATAGGTAGACTATTGTAGTAAAAACAAAAAGGTAACTTTTTCTTTCCCAATCAGGAATTAAAGCAACACACACAAAGGAAAATGGGCACAAGTGACTGACTTTAAATACAGATCACCTGTGTCTTTATTTATTTATTTATTTATTTATTGAAATATTTCACTAGGAAGGCACACTGAGCAACAAGTTGCTCACCTCCGATGTTTCCTGGGAGGAAGGGTAAAATAGGAATGAGACATTAAACATTCAAGTTACAAGATCAACATTAACATACAGTTGTAAGGCAGGTGTTACAAACAGTGTTACAACAGTGTTATGCATAGCATGTAGAAAGACTGAACAATAATAAGTGCCAGGTTAATAAGTAAACAAGTGCTTACATGAAAGAAAAGGGAGAAAGGGGAGGGAGGGGTGAGGTGGGAGGAGGGGAAGAGTCATGACCCTGGAGACCCCTCAGGATGCAAGGAACCCTGCAAGGGACTGGGAAACCAAAGGGAAGGGAATAAGGCAGTGTCCCAGAGACACCCTTTAGGATGGGGGGAAGGAGTAGATGAGAGATACAAGCCCCTTGGAGGGTGAGGAGATGGACCCATGGAGGGCATTTGGGGTCTTTTACACTCTGTGAGAGATCAAGGGAGGCCAGTAAAGGGATCAATTTGGAGAAAGGGAAGAGCTAGAGATTTGGGGTGTGTGCAGCGGTTACCCACCCAACAGTGACATTTCCCCAGTGAGGTCCCCACAGCATCTACAGTGCCATGCAACTGTGGGTAACCTGCTGGAACCTAGTGCTGTCTGTCAGGGTCCTGCACCCCAATCAGCTCTGACTTGGAGTTGATCATCCTAAAGTTGGGGAGGTGCGGGGGCACAGTCCCCACATGGGGGTTTGGGGCAAATCCCACAAAAGAAAACACGGACAGTTACTGGGAACTGGGCTGACTGCAGAATGCGTCGACCTGCCAGTTTCGTTGATGGGTGTTCGACAAATATTTTGTCACGCACTGTCATGGATCCGTGTGCACAGGGTAAAATGAAGATGAAGGTAGAGGGGTAGGGTTTGTCCAGGACTTAGAGGAGGAATTAGGAGGGACATGGTAGGAGCAGCTAGGTGCAATGTAATTACTGAGGGCAGAGCTGATGAAGTAGGCGGAGGATGAGTGTCGGATTTGAAGGGGAGGGAATTCCAAATTTTCAGAGGCAGTGAGAGTAACCTGATTGTTCAATTTAGGTGGATCTGTGGGGACAACCAGGGTATGGGAGTTTGTTGATCTAAGGGAATGGAAAGGTGGGGGTGTTATAAAGGAGGAGGTGAGGTAGGACATGAGCTCACCCAACCAGTGTTTGAGGTGAATTTAGCACAGTGAAAGTCACCTATTTGTAAGAGAGAAGAAAGATAGGGCACTATAAAGATCACAGTGATAGGTGTGAAGAGGTGCATCCAGGGAAAAGCAGCAGAAGGGAACTGAAGACAGTGTCCAGTCTGGCCAGGAGGACCCAGTGGCAGCACCATAGACTATGTCACAGTAGTCAAAAATGGTCAGTATCATCTTCTGAACAAGTTCATGCCTAGCCATAGGAGTGATGCAACTAAGGTTCCTCAACAGGGCACCAAGCTTGGGTGCAGTTTTTCTGGATGGTATCAATATGTCCAGAGAGTTTGGTGTCAGTCCAACCAAACACCTAAATTCCTGAAGGAGGATGTGTCATCAAGTAAAGTCCCATCAAGGGAGTGAAAAGTGGGTAGGGAGGGAAGCCTAGAGAGTCTCTGCCTTGTGTCAAGGTCACGGAGACAGTCTACTTGGCATTGAAAACATTGATGGTTAACAAACCAGAGCTGAACCTTGTTGAAGACTTGTTGTAAGCTGGTTGTATCCTCATCAGGACAAGAGTCAGATGCATACAGTACTGTATCATTGGCATACATATGTACAGTGGAGGATGAGGTACAAACAGAGGGAAGGTCATTTAAGAAGATGAAGAATAGAAGGCCCTAATACAGAGCCCTGGGGGACTCAGTGCTAATCAGGAGGGAGGAAGGGAAGTGTAGTCCAAGATCTTAACTGACTGGGTTCTACCAATAAGGTAGGCCTTGAACCAGTTTGTGGTGGAGGAAGACAGGCCAGCTGCCCTGAGTGAGTCGAGGAGAAGGGAGGTGAGATGGTGTAAAAGGCCTTGGCCAGGTCAACAAAAATGGAAGAAGTAATTTGGCCATTGTCCATTCCGGTTAGGATAGAGTTTGAGAACTGTAGGAGAGAGGTGGTGGTCAGTATTTTTTATGAAACCAGACTGGAAAGGGGTGACAAAGGAGGTGACAGATAGAAAAGATTTGAATTGGGAGAGGACAAAGTGTTCTTGAAGCTTGACAAGGGTAGAAAAGAGAAAAATGGGCGATAGTTGCCAGGGGATGAGGGGTCACCCCTTTGGGTAGAGGGAGGACCACAGCATGTTTCCATGAAGAGGGACCAAGGCAGTAGAGAATGAGAGATTTAGGATTATTGAGAGGGGTAGGTAATGGCCAAAGAGGAGAGGAGAGGAGTTTGGGTCAAGTCCATCAGAGGAGGCACCTTTAGATGGGTTGCGGAGAGGAGGGAACTTAGGGCATCATTTGGAGTTACAGCAGTGGAGGAGAAGGGAATCTGGGAGGTGGTGGAGGTGGCACACTGGTAGAGGTGGGGACAGGAAGGGTGGGAGGGAGGATTTCAGTAGCTCAGTGGCACAGGAGGTATAGTAGGAGTTAAATTCTGCAGCTACAGCTGGTGGGTCAGACACTAGTGAGCAATTTTCATTAAGTACTGGGGGATTGCATGAGAATGAGGAGGTAAATAGGTATGTGAACCAACTTCCAGAACTTTGAAGGTGTATTTATGTTGGTGATGAAGGCAGATTTGAAATATTCAGACTTGGCTAACCTTATAGCCCTAGTGCAAGCATTTCTGAGCATGCAGAAGTTCACAAGGTCACTAGGATAGCTTATGATGCTTCCGGCTTGATCTCTAGCCCTGAGGCAGGCCAGAAGTTCAGGGGTTATGCAAGGTCATTGATTACCTCTGACTTTGGTTTGTTTGAGTGGGGCAAAGGCATTTCAGTTTACAAGAAAGATTTCCTTGAAGTAGGCATGTCTGGACAACTAAAGTACTGTAATGGGTTATTACTTAGATAATACCACATTTTCTTTACTATAAAGGGCAGGTACAACCATAAAACATTGACAAAGTTGAGTACCACAATATGGTGGTGGTCTGGATGGGAGGAAACAGCAAGCAATCTCTTGAAAACTACTATATTAATATATAGTTTGTTATACTGTGCGATCAGGTGTTAAACAATGCTATAACAGAGAAGGGTAAGGTAAGTCAACTAAAACAGGAACACCACACAATATGCAGAGGCAACTCCACCAATAAAATACAGGTGAAATTCAACAAAGCAGTGAAACTGTAAATGGACAAGTTCAAGTGATCAAGTAAAAGTACTTAAGTTTTCATACAAAAATATAGAACTGTTGATTTTCAGTTTATGACACAAGTTAACACTCCAGCAAACAGAACTAACCACAAACAAATAAAAATAAAATAATGGATCAGCTCTGCATGTTTAAAACTTTAGAATTCACAATCACAACTAAAAGCAGAAGAATGGTATATATAACACAGGCTATCAGCAGCGAATTCTCAGACAGGATGGAGTAACTTTTCAGAAAAAAATTGTCAAGATATAACAAAATTAATAAGAAATCACAGTAAAAATAACTCATAATTTGTGAGTAATCTGTTTGTAAAGGCTAAAAAATAGCTTGTACTGGTTACACTCCTACCCTACCACACTCAACACCTTCAATGACATAGGTAAAAGTAAAAATTAAACTAAGTATTATGCAAAAATCACAAAATTAGAAAATGTTTCCTAGCAGCACTAGGAAAACATTATATTTTAGAGCAATTAGCTTTCAAAATAAGTTTTAAAGAGGTTTTAAAAGGCTTTATTGGCTCTGATGCACCATAACAGATTACTCTGTGACTCAATGTGCTGCAGAATGAGCTGTAAACAAGATGCATGTGATATTTGACATATTTACCCACAGTGCATTGCAAATTATGCTTTTGGAGCAAATTCTGCAGTGAACTCAAAAGTTACACCAGCTGAATTACACCACAAGGTGACATTTAAGAATTAATGGGTGAAATTGGCCGCACAAAGTATTTTACTGAAATTTTACCATTATGCAAAATGGAAAACCAGGTGAAATGTAATTTCACCTATGTTAAAAATTTTGCACAGCTCTAAACATGAGTCCCTACTCCTTTTCCTATCAACCTACCTGTTGGAATAGCAAGAATTCTTTCATCTTGCTGCCCAAGATATGGTGAAACTGTGCATCTAACTGCAGAACCTGGTGACCCCTTAGACTGGGTTACCTCTTTTATTACCCTATACAACAAGGTGGCTCACTTTGACACCTTATCCCACTCCAGGAGCCATCATTGTGAGGCATTAGCAAAGCTTAACTGGCCATGCTTTGAGGCTCGCCTCCAGGTACCCTGTACTCTGCCTGGCAAAGAATATAATAAGCCCTCGCCTCTCCCGAGTCTCGGTGGACTCGCTCACAGTAAAAACTTAACCTGTGCAGCCTTAGGTCCGCGGCCTATGTTACATAGAGGTCCCCAAGGTTAGGAGTGCTAGGCTACAAATCCTTCTCACACACTGCCCCTTCCTTGTGGAATAACCTCCCTTTGAGGTGCGTGAAACCCATCGGTTCCGTGCTTCTGCACAAGACTTAAAACCCACCTGCTATCAATGGCCACATGCCAATGCCACGCACCCTATGATAGCCTGCTTACCAAACTAATATTTTCTAACCCCTGAACAGGCAGCACTAACTTTCCCTCCCCTCTCTGAACAATCCTAATGCTCTTAGAACTACATTACCTAATGAATTAACAGTACTGTCTCTTGAGTAGGTTTGGCTTATGTAGGATCTCATGTAGGTAGGGCTAATGAAGGATCACATGAACAACAACTTGCAAACAAGATATTTAAATCCATTGAACAACTACTTTGTGTAAACAGCCTGGATACTGTGTACCCATGATGACCTTTTATGTATATGTTCAACTGTCTATAATCTCATGTACTTTTATTCCCAGGTCGCCCTGAAAAAGGGACCTCTGGGTCCCAGTGGGCCTACCAGTCATCAAATTCAATAAATAAATAATACCCATATCTATTAAATATAATCCCTAGATAAGGCTGAGTGAAATAAGAAAATTCCAGCTGTATGGAATTTTCATGAAATTCTTCAATTTTCACAAAGACTCATGGGAATTGACTTTAAGTACAGATGTTATTTTGCAATTTTACACAGCAAGCTACTGATAAAATTGGCACACACAGTCTCCTTTGTAAGGTCTGAAAACCTGCTAAATTTAATAATATTGCATTATCTAGTTTTAAAGTTTCAGGGATTTTAAATTTGTAGTTTACCTTCTGCAAAATTACATTTTAAATGTTGAGAAAGTTTAACTACTTCAAATTCAATCCCATTTAAAGTTACAGATATGAACTTTTCTCAGAAATGGTCATGTGGTATAGTAGTTTAAATGTTTCAACTCTGGTTAAATTTGGATATGTAGTTTTAAAATTACAGGGGACTAACCGAAATTTAAATTTTGGGAATATGTTTGCAGGCTATAAATCAGTCCCATTTAAAGTCATAAATCTGAAACTGTGTGCATATACATGTGGTGATATCCTGTATACCTGTCAATTGTTTGTATCATTGAATGCTATCAAAATGATACTAAATTACAGAAATGCAAATTTTGGCAAAATATTTGACCACCTGTAGTTCAGCTCCTATTGAAGATTGAGACTTAACATGGTACATATACACATTCTATGTGTTTTCTAAATCTGGATATTGTAGAGAAATTGGATAAGACATTTTAAAATTATCTCAAAATAACTGAAAATTAAATTTTTATTAAATGTTTGGCAAAACATAACTCTTCCCCTTTCAATCTATAGCTCTGATATTTGGCACAATCTTGTATGACACAGGTACTGTTTATGTGGCATATTTGGTATCATTTGAACATGTACTTTTAAAATTATAACAAACTAACTGAAATTTAAAATTTTGACAATTCCACAGAATTTTCTCCAAGCGTCTGCAAAATTCCACAGAATCAGAATGGTCATTCTGCAGGCATTTTGCAGGTGGAATTTATATTCTGAACAGCTCTAGTCCTAAGGGAACTGGCAGAGGCTCTATTGGATCTCATAGCAGAGCTGTTTAACACCTCTCTGGAATCAGGGATGCGTGCCCTGGGATTGGAGAACTACACATGTGATGCCTCTCCATAAAACTGGGCTAAAGGATGAACAATGAACTATAGGTCAGTCAGCCTAACCTCAATATTGGCAAGCTGATGGAGACTGTCTTGAAGGAGAGACTGGTAAGCTTTTTGGAGGATAATGGGCTCCTGGATGTGAGACAGCATTGCTTTGTGTCAAGGTGGTCCTGCCAGAGGAACCTAACTGACTTCTTCAACTGGGTCACCAGATCAGTGGACAAGGGCCAAACAGCTGATATCCTGTATCTGGACTTCAGCAAGGCCTTTGAATCTGAACCTCATAGGAGATTGGGGAAAATACTTAGAAGCTATGCTGGTGACCAGTGGAGCCTCACAGGGCTCTGTGCTTAGTGCAACCTACCTCGCTGTTGACAAAATCGACAGCTCACTGACAGGTCATTGTGTTGGTACATCTAAGACAGGGCACACTGTCTCCGTCCTGCATCCCTTCTTTGAATCAACTCCAACTTGGAGTTGATTATTATTATTAGTATGGGGAGCGCTGGGGCAAAGCCAACCTGCATGGGCAGTTCAGGAGGAGAAGCTCACAATTAAAAAATGGACAGGAGACAATCGATTTATGTCAACCACAACTTCAGTCAACAAAAATCCTGTCGCTGTGATGCCAGTCGACAAAGTGTTGTCAAATCGGCATCGTGGGACCTTCAAAAGTGACATTGCAGATGGGATAAAGGCTAAGATATCCTGTCTGTGGATGACACAAAGTTCTGTGGGAGTGGACATGGAGAGGAGGCAGGAATTCCAGGTAGACCTAGTTAAGCTACAGAAGTGGTCTAGTATTTTGCAACTGGAGTTTAACATTAAAAGAGTAAAGTTATGCACCTGGGGTGAAAATCCCAGTCATCCAGTACTGACTGTGAGTGTGCAGGTAATCAGATTACAGGAGGAAAAGGACATGAGTGTAATTATCAAGGTGATCTGAAACACTCAGAACAATACAGGAATTCTGCAGCTAAATCAAATCTGATGTTCAGCTGCATAGCCAAGGGAATCACCAGCAGGAAGGCAGAGGTGTAATTCTGCTTCTCTACAGTCATCTAGTGAAACTGCACTCAGAGTATGGTGTGCAGTATTGGTGCCGTTATCTTAAAGGATATCAACCTGCTAGAAACAGTTTAGAGAAGGACAACTAGATGCTCTAGGGTCAGCAAAGCAACATTTATGAGGAGAGGCTCAGGGTGCACAACATGAACTCTCTTGTGGACAGAAGGAGAGGGTAGACATAACTGAAACTGTTAACTACCTTAAAAATATAAACAGGGTGAGCACTGAGAGCCTCTTCAGCCTTAGTGGAAACAAGACCACAAGGGTAACAAACTAAAGCTGGTAGAGGGAAGGTTCAGAGGGTAGATGCGAGGCACTTCTTCACTAACAGGATGGTGACTAAGTGGTAGAGATGCAGCAAAGTAAAATTCCACCTGCAAAGTGGCCATGAAGTGAGTACTTTGTGTCAACATCCCTTCACGTGAAATGCCCATTTTGAAGCCTCAATTCACTGCTTTGTGGAGTAATTATGACTTTGTGTTGTTCACTCCACCTTACTTCACTTCAAGGGAGAGAAGACTTTGGAAGCCCACACATCACATGACTAATGATAATAAACTGTACACGACGAAATACCTAAGGCTGTATTTCCTGACCTGCACCACACAAAACTATCCAATTTGAAAATTCATATTAATGAGTACAATGGTGTAGCCAAGACCTGAGATACTACAAAACAGGCTACATGCAACTAACAACAAAAAAATACAGTTTTGTGATTCATGATTGTGAATCATGACCGTGAAGATGAAGAACGTGATTTGTCTTGGAGTTGAAGTTGTGATGAGTATCTAGTCTGTGTGGCATGACTTATGAAAGTAAACTGTATGCGCAACTCAAATACTATGGCTGTACTTCCCCGACTTGTACCACACAAAACTACCCAATTCAAAACTCATATTAATGGGTACAGTGGTGAAGCCAAGACCTGAGATACTATGAAACAGGCTTGCATGCAACTAACAACAAAAAAACTTAGTTTTGGGATTCGTGATTGTGGAATTGTGACAGTGAAGACGAAGAACATGATATGTCTCGAGTCGGAGTCGTGATGAGTGTCTGGTCAGTGTGACATGACTAAAAATACCACCAACAGCTTAATCTATTTCAAGGTCAATTGACATTCATCTGTAACCCCTCCCCAGGTCATGCCTGAAAATAGGCAGAATCTGCCTAGTGCACTTATCAGTCAATAAAACTAAATAAATAAATAAATGATAGTAAACTGTACTCTATCATGAATACCTACGGCTGTACATACCTGACCTCTACCACACAAAACTACCTGATTTGGAAACTCATATTAACGAATTAATGAGTATAATGGTGAAGCCAAGACCCAAGGTACTACAAAACAGGCTTACATGCAACTAACAACAAAAAAGTGAGAGTTTGTGATTTGTGATCGTGAGTCATGACTTTGAAGATGAAGAATGTGATTTGTATCGTGAGTGACCTTGTGATGATCACCTTGACTTAAAAACTCACATTGAGTACAATGTTCATGCAGAGATAAGCACCACACCAGTACACTGAAGGGAAGTCAAACAAACAACTGTGACTTAAGTTACAGATCGAGATTGGGCCCTAAAGAGATGCAAATGCACAGGCAGATTAATATTGCGCTGCACACTCAAGAGATACAGATGAAAAGGCACAACAACACCTAACTAGTGCTCACAAGTCACAAATCCAAATCTAGGAAAGAATGCCTTTGCCAATTGGGGGCGGTGGGTTAGCCCACTGTAGCAACAGTCCACTACCAGTAAAGATATCACAAAGCAGTACAAAAAATCATGCAGGTGCAGTGGATAGCAGGTTCACACTGCAGCAATTACTGTGTGGTACAATAAAATGTGTCTGATTTGATGGCACATGTCTAATACAGATACACACACTACAAGTAATGTGCAGCAAATTGAAAACTTCATTAGTATTAACAAATCTTTTAAGCACACTGAAATGATGCACTTCTGCACTACAAGAATCAGCAATGGGCATCTGGTTGTATGGTAGCTGTTATTGTCAGACAGCTCTGTCGGTGGGCAGCCGTGGTGGTGTGTGGGTGGGATGGGCTGCCCGCCGCTGTGGGACCCTGCTGGAGTGGTGGGAGATGGGTGGGTTGTGGGTTCCTGGGGGTTCATTCCATAACTGATGGCTGCTGCATGGAGAGCAGCTTCAATGGGGAGCTTAGGGCTGGGGGATCTGCAGTTTGCCAACTACCACCGCAGAGGATGGCTTCAATGGGGGATTGGGGCTGGCAGTGGGGTACGTCAATTCTTTTACCACTCTGTGGAGGGCAGCTTTACTGGAGGCTTGGGAGGGATTCTGCATTTCTTTTACCACTGCTGGGAGTGACATTCTACTGGGGCTTGGGGTGGGTGGGGTTCTGCATTTCTTTTACCACCACTGGGAGCAGCATTCTATAGGGGCTTGGGCGGGTGAGTTCTGCATTTCTTTTACCACCTCCAGGTGCAGCATTTACTAGGGGCCTAGGGAGGGGGAGGGAGGGCATGCTTGTGCGACAGGGTCTACTGTTCAGGGCATTCCATGGGAGACATCCCTTGCAGGCGCAATGCAAATGGGGCCATAATGGCATGCTAATGGCCCTATTGTGCCATGCATGTCTAATGGCCTCATTTGCATGCCCCTGGCTGCAAATTGTGTTTTTGGGCACAGGGACATCCTGAGACACCCTTCCCAAAGGGTTCACAGCTGACATGGGGATGCACTGAGCAGCCTGGGATGCCCCAGCACATCCTGGGTGGGGAACACCTGTGCTATTCACAGTGGGGATGCGCCAGGGCATCTTCCTGTGCCTCACTGTGAATCACCATTTTGCACTCAGTGCATCTCCCTGTGCTGGGGTAGCTGAGATGCACTGAGCACATCTTGTTTGTGAATTCTGCCCTTTGTTTTTGTTGTATTTAGTCAAGTTCAAAGGTATATTCAGTGTGAGTGAATCAGCTGCATGATGTCATTGATAATGTCAGTAATAGGGCTTTTAGGTCTTGGCATATGGTTTTAAACCTAAATATGCCTGGGTTTGATCCACAGTATGAAACATTTTTTCTTTCTTTCTATAATTACGCAGTATGAGAGAAATTGCTAGATATTTCTGCTGATGTTAGTGATATACTTTCAGCAAGCTTTGAGTTCTATATTTGATAACTTGAAAAATGTTCCAGCTAAGACTCTGAAGTTTAAATGCAGCTTGGAAACACTTCTACAAATAGACAGACAGTTAATTATGAACATTTACTGCAACTGTGTAGGGGAGGTCTGCACTCACTGCTGGATGTCCATTGCACAGCATGCACCTTTGTATAGAAAGCTTAGTACAACATTAGAGCTTAAACATACCAAAGAGTGGGAGGTTGTGGGCCTAGTTTTGACCCCTCAGAGTGGAACATTTTTTCTTTCTTGCTACAATTTTGGAAGATGACATAAATTGCTAGATGCCACTGCTATTGATTGTGATATTCTTTCAGGAAGGTTAGAAGTTCTATATTGCTGAAAACTTGAAAGGTTCCATCTCAGACTTTGTGGTTTAAATGTCTCTTGAAAATACTACTTCAAATTTGGATTTATTATTTATTTATTTTATTTAATTTGGTAACTGGATAAGCCCGCTGAGACCATGATGGTTCCCTTTCAGGGATGACCCAGAGTTATTTTACATACAGTAGCGGTACAGTAGTGTGATATACAGAGACATTTCTGTGAGTTTCTATTTTCACAATTGTTCAACTAACAGTAATTATAATAAATCAGTGACTACAGTCATCTTTTGGCAATTTTTAATCTATATAAGACAGCCATGGAACATATAACATATATGCTCTACAACAAGTGCTGCGTGTTGATGACTGAGTATATGGCATCAGTGATAGCAGCTGCATTAGTTCAGCTCAGAAAGGTACACCTTGAGCCCTTTTAAATCCCAATGAAGAAACAATCTTGTATGTTCTCTGGGAGTGCATTCCAGAGGGGTGAGATGCTAGCTGGGTATGATCTTTGCTCTAGCGATGACCCGACTTTGGGTATATTAAGGAGTTTCATGCACTGAGGTTCTGAGGGGCCTTCTAATCAGTTTTTTGACAGTAAACTGGTGGTACTAGGTTGAGCATTTACCTGCCTTAGTCTGAAGGCTAGGCATAGTGAAGGGTACTGTAATCGCCCTTCTAGTGATGGCCATGAGCTGGCATGTAGCGCCTTGCAGTGATGCTTACCAGGAGGGCTCCCGAGCAATTTGGCAAACCCAGTGATACAGGGTTCTGAGCTTTGCATTTATGCCCCCTGACACTTAGTAACACTGGAGTACCATAAAATAAGGTGGGTAGTATTGTCTATAACCTCCTAAGCCTAGATTCATGTAAGAAAGGGCTTAGCCGATAGAGTAAACCCAGTTTCTGGTTCACAGTCTTGGTTAACTGGTGATGTATGCCTTGAGAGTGTGGGTTTGACCACCTCAACTGTTGATCCATCAGTGACAGCAGATGTCAAGATTAGTTGTCTGTCTATTCCTAGACTTGCCAGTCCAAATAACGCTGCCTTTTTTTTAACATGAGTTTGTTATTTTCCAACCAATGCTCAAGGAGTTGAAGGTCAGTTGTCAGTCTAACGTTTAAGGTCACTGGGTCTTTGGAAGACCTATATAGCACAATGTTATTTTGCATTGCCACCATTTTTGGCATGTTATTATGTTGTGGAGAATAACAGGGGTCACAGGATGGACCCCTTGAGACCCCATCAAGTATTGGTTGCATGGTGGAGTGGGTACCTGCCATTCTTATAAGCTGTGTCCCTTCCTGTAGGCAGTCAGTGAACCATTTTACTGATAGATTATCTAGACCTGTTGCTTTGAGATTCTTTATGATTAGTTTGTGATCAACCATGTCAAGGCCTTATGAAGTCAATGAAGACCGCACCAGTTAAGAGGCCTTCATCAAGAGATGAGAAAATGTCCAAGTGAGACTGACTAACGCAATGTCAGTTCCATGATTTTTCTGAAACCATGTTGCCTGATTGTGAATATGTTGTGGCTCTCAATGTAGCCTATTAATTGATTGTAGAAAACTCTCCAGCACCTTGCTCAGAATGGAGAGAAGGAAATGGGCTGATAGTTTTCAACATTTCACAAGGACCACCTTTATGTATTGGTGTTACCAGGGCAATTTTCCACAGTGTTGGGACTGGACATTCTAGAATGGATCTATTAAACAACCATGCGACAGGGGCTGCTATGACTGGGGCAGCAATTTTGAGTAGTCTAGGTTCTAACTTATCCTTCCCAGCTGATCCAGGTGTTTTGATTTTACAAAATAGCTTAAAACTTTGCATTTGAAGTGAGCTTAAAGTGGAACTTTGGTTGGGGGTTATATCTGAATTGACCCATGGGTGGTGGTGACCAGGGCTATCTGCCTTAAATTTGTCCAGATCAGTGAAGAAACGGTTGAATGCATTGGTGGCATCAGCTGGGTTCTTCAGGCTTGCACTGTTTGCTGTTACATTACATTCACCCTAGGCTGGAGGACCTTTGATTAGGGCATTGATTTGCGACCAACATTTTTGGGGTCAGAGAGGATTTTGTTTAGAGGTTTGTAAGTATGAAGTGTTTTTGCTGCTTTAGCTCATTTTTACATTATTTTTCATAGTACTTAAACATCTGCCAATCTTGGGATTGACTTGTGGTTTTGAAGGTCCCCATGTCCTGTCTCTTTCCTTCATGCATTGTTTTTGTCCCTGATTATCCATCTTGCTTCCTGACCTTTTAATCTAAGTTTTCTCATTGGGGCATGTTTACAGTATTTGCAGCTGATAGAAAACTTTTAATGAAAAGTTCAGGGCTGTGTCCAAGTGTGGGAATGTTTGATTTGTATCCAGTTTACCTCAGCTAGTGTCTTGTGGAAGGATTCATCATTGAAGTTTGAGTAATTCTGTTCCCAGAAAATCTGGAAGGGATGTGGAAGCTATTCTTCCATATACTCTGACAGTTATGAGTGATCGGCTAGATCACTCAAATAGATAGTTAATTTCAAACATCCACTGCATATGTGTACCTGTGGGGAGGGGTCTGAACTCACTGCTGGATATCCTTTGCCCCAGGATGCTTCTGCTGTATAGGAAGCTTAATACAACAGTACTACTACTACAGACTAATAAGTAGTAGAGGAAGGGTCCTGATTTTGATCTCCAGAGTGGAAATTGTTTTTCTCACAATTCACGTAGTGTAAGAGAAATTTCTAGATGTCATTTCAGAGGATAGTGACAGACTCTCAGCAATATTCAAAGTTCTATTTTGCTGATAACTTGAGATATCCTAGCTTAGACTTTGATGTGCAACTTAGTAAACACTACTTCAAAAGACAGACTGCTAATTATAGCCATCCAGTTCAGCTGTGTATGGGATGACTGCACTCACTGCTTGATATCCTTTGCCAACAGCATATGTCTCCTGTATAGGAAGCTTAGTACATTGGTAGAGTTACTAACTATCAAGAAGTAGTAGATAGAGGGTCTGGGTTCGATCTACAGAGTGAACCTTTTTTGTTTCTTTCTCACTACAATTTATGTAGCAGGAGAGAAATTGTTAGCTGTAATTCTAATGATAGCAACAGACTTTAAACAAAATTTGAAGTTCTGTATTTGATAACTTGAAAAGTTCAGCTAACACTTGGAGGATAAAATGCAAGTTATGAAACACTATTTTAAATAGACAGACTGTTAATGATGAACATTTAACACATCTGAGTAGGTGGGTGGGGGTCTGCACTCACTGCTGGATGTCCTTACCACGGCATGTTTTCCTGTATAGGAGGTTTACTACAGCAGTAGAGCTACAGTCTACTAAGCAGTAGAGAGGCAGGGGCCTGGATTGATCTCTAAAGTGGAATATTTTATTTCTTACTATGATTTATATAGTAGGAGATAAATTGTTAGATGTTATTGTTGATGTTAGTGATAGCTCTTTAGCAGGGTTTGACATTCTATAGTCAAACATCAGAGTTTGTTTATCGTTGATTGGTTAAAACATTACAACATTACCTAGTTAAAATTACAAAAATGCATAAAATTACATCACACTTAAACTAGCATCTATTTCCATGAATTCAATAAATAAGGTGCTTTTCATGTTACTCTTGGATTTTAAATTTCATTACATGCTCCATTAGTTAAATATCCAGTTTTAAGTCAAGTCTCTCACCCTTCAATTTCATTATGAGCAAACTATCCCAGAAAGGGTAGTTTAGGAATACCTTGAAGTCCAAGAAAGAGTTCCTTCACAGAGCACACTGGCAAACCTCACTTCACACATCACCTCATTAAACCCAGAAGGGCTCAAACAGGCAAGTTCCTAATTTTCAGCAGAATACCACCTGGTAAACTATCCCATTATCTGCTGCCAAGTTACAACTATAAGGACTCACTTTGCCATTCTTTAGGCAGGAATCCAAAGAACTCAACAACTAACAGAGTATACTATAGGCACTGGTTCCATCAAAATTCAAGAAGGAAAATCCACCTGGCATTGCCCATCCACATTTCCATGTCAGATCCATAAAGTAGGAACCAACAATGCCCTGCAAAAGCCAACCCTCAAACCCATGGTAACTCTAAAAACTTTCTTAATCAGGACAAATTAAGTCATTGTCAATTGCTCAAGGCATAAAATTGGTACAATGATATAATGTACAGATAATCAAATGGCAATTGAACTTATGAATGATAAATTATTATGAATTATAAATGCTCACTAAGGTTAATTAACCTTGTACAGGTCACTAGTAAGGCCGTATCTAGAGGATGGTGTTTAGTACTGTTGCCAACACCTCAAAAGGACATTAACCTACTGGAGAAGGTTTGAGGAGGGCTACAAAGATGATAGCTGGTCAGCAGGGTAAGGCATAAGAGGAGAGGTTGAGGGCACCAAACATGTACTCCCTGGAAAACAGGAGAGAGAGAAGGGTCATGATTGGGACCTTCAAGTATTTGAAAGGATAAATAAGGTTGATAAGGAGAGTCTCTTTAAGCTTAGTGGCAACCATAACATGAGGGGCACAATCTTAACCTGGAAGGTGGGAGATTTAGGAAGGATGTCAGGAAGCACTTCTTCACAGAAAAGGGGTGATGGACATTTTGAATGCTGCCAGAAGAGTGTAAGCTCATTGAAGACAATGAGCTGCTTTAAGAGAGGCTGGGACAGGGATAGGGAGGGTAAGAGTCATAGGTAGGGAGGATGGGAGGATTTGGGAGAGGGTCAGGAACATTAGCTCAAGCTGTGGATCCTGCAACACGAGCAGACTAGACAGACCAAATGGCCTTCTTCTGCTGGCTTCTTCATATGTTTGTATGTTCGTATGTAATTAGCAACATCAGGGATTGCTCCTTTTCCATCACACAAAAATAGGCTGTTAAAAGCACTGAGATAGCTAATATCAGCCATTTTTATTCTGTAACTTTAAATTTGTAAATAAGTTGCAGAGTTTTAAATGCAAAAATAAATAGGAAGCACAGATAATTAAGAATTATTGGGCCTACACATAGACATAGGTACTTTGTCTATGTGTAAGTCATACAAATCTAATTCAAAATATCTATAGACTTGTTTCAGCTAAACAGGAATATAGCTTTGTTACATTCTAGGAGCACAAACGCTCAAAGCTCCAATAATACTGTAGTCCATATATTAGATTGCAGGACTAAAGACCACCATTTGAGTCAAAATCATTATAAAGTCAAGAAGGATGGGAGCTTCTGAGCAGTTCCACAGCAAAAAGTTGACTCCATACAAGGAGTCTTTTCAGCTGACACTGTTAGTTAGCTCCATGGAGAAAATCTGCTCCATACAAAAATGTCATTATTTCAGTCTACTCAGGGCCTCACTTAAAAGCATTCTTGTAAGAAAGTTGTTTTGGTAATTTAGATACCCTTTGCAGGAAAAAAGAATGAAGCAGTACCTAGTAGGAAAAAATTACCCTTAGCAGATCTCTTCTGCCACTATAAAGCATACCACTGAAAAGCATCTTTATGGAAACCCAAAGAAAATGGGATTACCAGGGCAGAACCCTAAGGTGGTTGTATTTTGCTTAAGTCAGAGTCCAGGGTCCATCCAGATGGATCCACCTCCTGGAATCCCCTTTTGCCATCTTTGAAAAGGATTCTTCTTTTACTGTGTCCTTTCCAGAGCATCATGCAAAGCTGCAGCACATATATTTCAGCTCCATAGAGATACAGTTGACCATCTCCACAGCTGATCTCAAGAATCCTCTCCTCATTAATCTCCTGTGCCTATACCTATTTCAGTTCTTCCAGCATTATTTGATATCTAATATTTATTGAGCAGAAATTTAAGAAAATAAGCCATTTAAAAGACAGATGGGTTCCTGTAAGGCCACATGCTTAAAATAATTCATATCTCCATTGACAAGGGCTCAAACTCCAGACATAGACTGGAAACAGTGCCACTTTGAGGAGATTTATCCCAGGTCTGTGTGCAAGGATTATGGAAAAATGACACTCATAAAAGTGGAATGAGAAACAGTAACTCTTGGGAAATACCCACAGCCAACCTTCAATTATTACTGAATGTAGTTCAGCTCATCTCCCAGCTGCAGTAACACTATTGAAACAAAACAGAGTAAGCGCCTCTAACTGCAGTAAATTCAGACTTATCAAATAAAACATATCTTAAAGATCCCAGCCCCAGGCAACCATGGCATACCTTTAAAAGGTTTAAATAAGCCTGTCAGCACATAAAGTGCCACTGTACTTCAACATCCTTCAGCGCCTTTCTTTCTGTATGGGCATATCCAAATTCCTGAAGCTTAGGCATCTCTCTTCTTTAGTACAACAATCCTCGGTAGCTAATTTTTCCTTTATTAGAGCCTTATGACTGAGATTTTAAGTTTCAACACACTGCTGCAGTTGGTGTAGTTCTCATGCATGAAAATATCTCCTTATTTTCTATGCCTTTCTGTGTCATTATAAGGAGAAATTAAAATTTAGAATAAAACTAGAGCTACATAGCTTCACTCGCCGATTCCAATGGTCCAGCAAAATGATGGTGAAACACCAACAGAACGCTAACGCCAGGCATAAATGGACTCAAACTGCCAGCCATATAGCTGCACAGAAAATAAAATATGCTCTAAAAGCATACTTACAGAGATTAAATATAAAAACAGCTCAAGTTCCATTCATTTATTCAAACATGAGCTGTTTGCTTGTTCAAAACTGTAGAGCAAGAACTTCTGCTGCAGGGAGCAGAGCAGCACTCGGCCATCATGTCACTCCTCCCCTCCCTCCCGACATTCTATTTTGCTGTTAACTTAAAAAGTTCCAGTTCAGACTTTGTTTTTTTTTTTTGCTCCTCCTCGCAACTCTCACACTCTTCAGGAGACACCTACGGCCCTTTTCAGTCCTCCCTCATCTACCTGGTGACCAGTGCAGTCCATCCTCCATGGAACCATGGTTGTACCCCCAGACAGGTATGAGGCAGGGGTCCGTACACTCTGATGCATCTGTCTTTTGTCAGGATGCTGTCGCCGGCAGGTAGGGGCATTGAGGATCAGGGCCTGGTGCTCCATCTACCAGGAGCACTGCAAGGTGTTTTTCCAGTGTTCTGTCGATGTGTTGTGTCCCCTGATGTCAAGGCACTAGAGCTTAGAAGTCTGGCAGTTGCTTCTCTGTTAATCGTCGGGCTCATTGTACCTCGGGTCACCACCTGGGCCAGACAAGAGCCAAGCTCTGGCCCCCTCCCCTGGAGAAGATGAGCAGTCCTTGGGATGTTCAAGCCTTCTCCCTCGGCTGGCCCTCCAGTTCCCAAGTTCATTCCCAAACCTGGGTCACTGGCGTTGCAAGAGGAAATCCAACTGTTACATTGGCGGCTGGCCCCAGCTCAGATTTTGAGGATTAAAGAAGAGGTTGTTACTTAAATCGTGGTGTTTTCCACTTTATTTCTACCCTGTGCTAATAAAACTGATGACTAAAATATTGTCTTTGTTATTATTGCCCTTATCTGGTACATGGGTGGTCCCTCTGAAATGCTCACTACACAAGGAAGCAGAACTGAGATTAGGAGAAAAACTGCTGAGATGCACTTTGAAGCACGAGTCTAACTGAGATCACTTACAGTAAGCAGACTCGGCTTCACACCTTAGATACCATTGCAGTTGCACACTTTTAGTTGTGTCTGTACAGTGAGCACATTCATGCTGCAGTCCCAGAATCAGCTGTTCTCAATTGGCAGTGCCTACTAACAGCTTCTGCAAGTGCCGTTAACTGAAAAGCTGATGCCAGGAAAGCCTGTCAGCCTTTTTGGCCCATATATTTATTTCATATATAGACCTACTTTGGCACCTTTAATACCATTGGTACTTTGCTTAAAATTGATTTCTTGTTAGTTATTGTTGTAATTAGTGTGGATCCACATTAAAATTGCAGCCCTCTGTAATGAAAAAAAATGTTCTCCCATGAAGCCTATCTACTGTTCTGATATTGCAGAGATGTCTAGACTGAACAAGCACCGTCTGTGCTCACTGAAAGCATAGTAGTGCTCCAAACAACTTCACTTTATCAAGCCAGACCTATCAAGGAACTCAGGTTTTATAAAACCTTCAGAAATTCTTATCTTGTCATGACAATGAAAACAATGTTTGGATGAATTGGTATCCTTATAATTGCATTTATTCTATCTTATAGGTTATTTCAGTGTTTTAAACCATGAATTACTATGTTAAACACTTGCAAAATGAAAACTAGATGATTGGTTTGACAGTGTTTGGTTAACTGCTTGCTTGCTCCTTGAGAGACCTGGATTTACATTATGACTGTGTGATACCCATTCTGTAGTCAATATGTCTGGAGGTTTAGCACAATCTGTTTGGCCATGTGATCCCGCCAGGAAGGTAAGGAACATTTGCCACTGCTTGGCAGCCATTTGGGGACACAGACATTATGAACATTCCAACAGGGACATTACACGTATCAACATCACTCTCCTCCATGCTTATAGTTGTCTTGGGACCCATGCAGGTTCTGTCCAGGGACCAGGGATGGACAAAGTCCACAAAATTTGCTATGCGAATCAATCCACAAATTTGGCACAATTTGCTAAATAATCCACAACAGTTGCGACTATGAGTTCAACATCAAGAAGTTTGGAATTTCAACCATGAAGTTCGGAATTTCACCCAAAAACTGCAGAATTTCACCCGCAAACAGCAGAATTTCACTTTGAATAGTAGAATTTCGCCACCCAGGGCAAAATTCCACACTTCAAGGGCAAAATTCCAAACTTTGCAGTGAAAATGTTGTAATTTGTGGTGAAAATTTATACTTGAAATGGCAAAATTAGATGGACTAATTCGTGGATTGCTCCACGGAGCTGAATTTCCTACTTCGCCAGAACTTTGCTGGTGAATTAAAACTTTGCTGCATCTCTACTTGGGACCCTGTTATTCAGTTTTCATAAATGACTTCCCCAAAGCCTTCACTTCATGCAGTGTTCACGTGGTTCATGCTGACAACACCATCATTTTTCCTCATGACCCTCAACTTCAGTTATTGAACTGAACCTGCAGTATTGCTGAACTACAACAATGCCCAAAATCAGTTCCATACCAATCTAGTCAAAACTGAAAGAAAAATCTCTCAGTGCTATTTGTCACCAAACAATGGCTAGCAAAATCCCTTCCTCTCAATCACTCCTTGTCTGGTGACTGCCTTGACAATGTGACATACTACTTTTACAAATACAGTAGTTTGGCCTACTGTTTGATTAAAATTCTGATTACTCTGTACTAATGGTCTAGTTTCCAGGGGTTTTTTTTTTTCGCTAAACTGGATGCTTTGTAGAAGGTGAATAGTGCACCCACCTCCTCAGCACCAGAAGGAGTATGGTGAATGTATGATGTTTCTTATGCTGGATTGTGGTGGTGAGATTTTCTCTGCTGCTTCTTAATCTCCTTAATCTCCAAATCAGGTTGCTCCTGCAAAAGCTTTCATCTTAGTGTGCTATACCTGGTTAAACAACTAAATAAAATAAAAAAAAAAAATCTATATCTCCAAACTCACAAACCTTATTCAGTGCCCTTTGCAGGTTTGTCCTGTCTTGTCTGCCAGCACCTAATACTATGCATTGTACAAAAAACATTGAGGTGAGCTCCTTCTAAGTATTCTCTTGACACCATCCTTCTGAAATGTCAATATGGGGAGGAAATCTCCCAAGGTACCTAAATGGGATCTTGACCTCAGCCATTCAAGCATCCTAATAGCTCAGTTCAGAATCAGGAAATAGATTCCAAACTTCTTTAAGCTGATGTACAAGGCTCCATTGGTAGAAGACCCTGACTTGTGGAATGGCCTATCCAATTTTCCTGTCCACTTGCTCAAGCTTTTGGTCTGCCAAGGCACAGCTCAAGGAGTATCATAGGTCCCTCTGTTCAGCAACAACTGCCCTCTTACCTGCCACTTGAATGTTCTAGTCACTGCTTATGCTGATCTCTATCTGCTCTGATTGTTTATGCTACAGTATATCATGCTGATTCTTCATGCTGTGTATTTTGCTTATGAATTTTCCATTCCTTATGTTGCTTTTGATGTCTGAGGATATTACTGAAACTTTTAAATCATTTAAATTCCATTACCTTGATTCTTGTACATTATTATTTGTACATGTAGTTGTTTAAAGTTCTACTTGTTTCTTGTGCTATGAAAAGTGCTTAATGCATGTATTCCTGTAAATCTTTTGAACCCCCCCTAAGTTGTTACTGGAAACAAGTTGTACAGGGCTCTGCTTGCAAACAGTCAACACATGTTTAAATAAATAAATAACTAATTGGCATGCATAACACAATATCGATGTTTGCAGAAGCTCTATGGAGAGATCTCACATCAGCTCAACCCTGACCCATGTTGCATAACATACACCACACCCAAGGATCACAACCAGCAGATACACATACTACAGCACTGTCTGCTGAGCTTGGACATGGACTATCCTGCATGCACATAGCATAGAAGGGGAACAACTGGGACCCTGAACACTACTTAGAGCTAGGTGACATTAGCAAATTCCAGATTTGTGTTATTTTTCATGAAATTAAATGAAATTTTGTGAAATACTGTGATATTTTGTGGAAACTTCTGAAATGCTTTCATTGGCTGTTCCTTGGTCCAGGAGAGGTCTGAGGTTTGGCTTCCATATTGTCTGTTATTGGCCATAAAAGCATCAAAAGACTCATAATATATAGAATTATGGATGGGAAATTGTGTAGTTAGGAGAATTTAATGGTCACCTGAGGTGTGATATGCTATATAAACCCTGACGGCAAAGCCTAAGGAGTAATTAAAGCATCCCACATTGACGGCAACCATTAAATTGAGTATGACACACTTCCCCATCTTTTATTTTTTTAATTGCTGGTCAGCAGTTTTTGCCAAACTGAATTTATTATTGCAGTGTCTCACTCACGCAGACACACACACACACACACACACACACACACACATTCTCTTTCTCACATATAGTCTTTCTTTGTCTCCTTTTTTTTTTCTAGAGATGCTTTTTCTTCTTTTGTTTTGGTTTTACTTTGCTCCAGTCTTGTACATTTACATTGTGATCATGATAATGTTTACCTCAGTGAGCCATGATGGAGCCATTCCATTGGCAGTTGTTGTCTGCTGCAGCTTCTGAATGGCAGGATCAAACACATAGATTTTTTTGTTTTGTTTTAAATGTTGAACTGCATGCAAGTATTTTTTTAAAAGAAAACTGATGAGGACTGCCAGTCTGCTGCTCCTTGCCACGTGATAAAGAGCTGCCATGTTTCTAAAAGTGATTAGCCCACCCAGGAGGAGATGAACAGCCAGTCTGGGAGTGGCTGTTTTTGAGTGACTTGGCATGTGCTCACTATTATAAGCCATGGATATAACTGCAAATATAACTCATTGAGCCTATTGAAAAAATGCTGATCAGTTATTATAATTGGATAAAGAGTGGAGAAATTATAGGGGTTCAAACCTGGCAATTTAGTATTCATGTGAAAATTTCCTGAAGTATTTCTATGCTTACAACTTAGCCATGTTTGGAGCTTGAAAACTAAGATGTATACTTTCCTGGAAGAGTCATAGAACTGCTAAACAAAGAATTACTAGTTATGTAAATTGTAAGATTTAACCATGACCTTCCTCTCGATATGACTTCCCGGCTCACTTCTGAACCAGGGCCATCAGTATGGCAGCATGACTCTCTGATGCTAGCCCATGGGGTTGCCTTAAAGCTTAATATTTAGGGTCAATGAACCTAACCACATTGGCAATTTTTCTTAGCTTTAAATGTATATGGGCTTAAAACTCAGCAGTTTACAAAATTGTGAAATGTAATTTTAAAATTTCTGAATGTTCAGAGGCTTATACCTCAGTCATCTTTAAAGCTAGAGCTCTGAAATGTTGCACACATATGTATGGGCATTTGAAAAATCAGTATACCAAATTTGGTGCAATTTATTCAAACAGTTTTAGTTTATGTAGTTGTTAACTGTAATTCTGAAAAGTCCAAAGGTTTGGAGGCTTATAACTCAATCTTCTTTAAGGAGAGAAATCTTAAACTTGGTACACTTTCTGTATGGGTATTGCCAAAATCACCATACACAATTTGGTGCAATGTGGACAATACTTTTAAATTAGGTGGAAATAATCAAAATTGAAATTTTGGCAAAATTTTGTGAACTTTCACGGAAGTGAAATCAACATTTCACCAGAATTCCACGGGCAGAAGATACATTTTACCTAGCCCTAATACTACTATAAAAGTAATATGAAGAAAAGTCATAGGAAGAGGTTTCTGTTAGGGATGGGCAGATGCTGAATTTGTAATTGGAAGTTTTACCTTCATGTCAGCCCAGTTGAACTTTTGAGCCACTATGGCGCTACTTCAGCCCTCAGCCAGTCATTTATTAAAACATTTTTGCCCTTCCCAGGTAAGAAGGCAAGTCCCATGACCAGTGCTTTGCATACCCTGATCATTTCTCACCCTTTTCCCCACCCCACACATTTTTTATAAAAACTCTGGCTCTCAACACTGTGTTAAGTGTTGATTTAAAAAAAATCTCTAGAGGACCAGAGGAGATGGAAGGAGTTGAGATTGATTGGGGTGGGTAAGGGTGGTAGGTATAGCTATTTACCTCTATTTGCTTTCTATTAGTCTCTGTCAAGGCAATGACCACTGTCTAGAAACTGCAAAAGATATTGACAGGCCCAATCACCAAGATAATCTGTAATGTTTTATTATACTCAGTTTATGTCAGCAATACAGCTACTTTTCTCCATTCATCAACATTTCATGGCTAAGGCCACTTGATCTGGGTGGGTGGTGGGACTTAGATATAAATATAAAAATATGCACAAAATATTTACAATACATCAAATATTTAGTAGGGGAACAAGAGCTTATCCTCCCACTAGTACATAACTCAGATTATGTATTTATACTGTAAATACTGAAGCCCTTAAAAATCTGTACAAACTCAGATAAATCTTGTATCTTCAAAATTCATCTCTGTTCATGCGATGCTAAATAAAGAGACATTAATTCATCTCTGTTAATGCAATGCTAAATAAAGAGACGCAAATGATTAATCTATTACTATACAAATTAACATCATTATAAATATTTTACAGAACTTGCTATTTTTAACTTAAAGGTTTGTTGCATTGATCATTGCCACTATTCAATACATTTAGTGATAAATTGCTTACATACTAGTTAATCATTCACGCTGCTTTCTCATCCTAATACAAAACAGTATACCACTTACAGTAGCTCACATGGTAAACACATTTATTTAAAAGCGCATTACAATTTCTAGAAGCATTAAATAACAAAGTATTTTTAAGTTAATCAAAAAGTTAGAAATACCTTGCTCCTGGATTTTGAGACTCAAAACAGTTTTACAGCTTATCTCATTATACTCAACACCAAACTGACTTCTCAGATCACTTTCTTGTAGAGGCCAGCTTGAAGCAGATGATGCAGATGCATCATGTTAGCATCACATATACATGTGGTACTTCCTGTTTGCTGGTCTGCAGTGCACACAAACTCTCCTGAAGACAAATTCAGAACAGCACAATCCAGCAATGCTTAGATGACTTGTCCATTAAAATAGGTGCACATTTGTATCACAGAGAAAGCATAACTTATAATAAGATCTATGGCCCCTAAAATCAGCCATATTTTCTGCTTAAACGTTGAGCAAAATAATATTGATTTGCAATGAACATATGGGACTATAGGTGAATAATTACTACTAATCATATGCCTGATCTAGTCAGTCAGATCAGGAGGTCAAAGTGGAAAAAGGAGAAGCCAGCTGAATGTGGTGGAGGGCTTTGGTGCAGAGCACCTCACCTGCTGCTACACTGATGACTCAGCATCAAATACAGACTTGGGTCACTGGGGGTTGAACAGGAGGGAGAGGATCAAGCATCTGACAGACTGCTCTCTTCTCCATGGTAGGAAGGGCATGTTGGCTCTGCTGAATGACCGTCATGAGGTGGAGGCCCGTGGTAGTGTGGGACCAGAAATGCACAAGGGAGGGAGCTGCAGTACCCTGCAGAATATGTGTGCCTCCACATATACATACTGATGTGTGGTCCTCAGTGGGTAGGGAAAAGAGGAGGAAAATGGAAGGCAAGACAAGCATCTATGATGCCCTGTGTGCTGATCCTCCACCTGCATCACCACCAGGACTCTGCTGGCCAACAAATGGATGTAAGACTCCAGGGAGGGAGGAGGGAGGATAGCCCTTCCCAGCTCCTCCACTGGGGAGAACCTCTGGAAGAAAGCTTGACAGGGTAAGTCCTGTAGCAGTGGTCACCACTGGGGACAGCAGGGGCAGGGCAAATAGAAGCCAGCCTGCCTTGACCCAGGAGCATACAACATTGATAAAAACTAAAACTGAAAAATGGAAAGGGAAGATCACATCAAGGAAATTTATTATAGCTTCCTTTTGAAACTCTGAATACTAGATTGCTGCAATGTACTCTGAAAAGTATAACTCATTCAATAACTTCACTATGTTTATAGTTTTATTATGCAGTATACTGTTCTCGGTCCTTTTGGCCTCCTCATAAGCAGCAATGTGTCCCTGCCTCCTGTTTTGGAAGTTACCCATTATACTGTACATAATTTCAGGAATTAATTGTGCCTTCTTCCTGCATAAAATGCCTTACAGTGGGAGAATTCTTCTAGTCCTGCTGTCTGAACTCTGTAGTTAGTTTATGCTCAGAGGTATTGTATGCGCTTTGAGTTGTCTACCACTTTTCTAATAAAAGGTCCACATGGACACTTAAGAAAGTAAATAACATGATCTGCAGCACATTATATGTCAAATTATCTTATCTAAACTTTTTCTTCTTGCTGGAGCTCATTGTAAACACTGTTTTGTTGCATTAATGGAGAGAATGTCATTTCCACCTAAATGAGAAGAAGGCTTGGACAACTTGCTGCTCATAAAGGAGGCCAGAATAATTCAGAACAAACAAAAATGAGGACTAATAGAAAATATTGAATGAGTTAAGACTTTTGTGAGTATATGCTAGCTATCTATTATTCACAGGTTCACATGTAAAATGTCAACTATCAGAACATACATTGCAGAGACCTCCCTATTATCACTTTGATCTCTTGGTATACATTAGGGACTGTGGGTCACCCTGGAAAAGATGGGCCTTTACAAGGGACACAGACTGCATCCATCTAGAAAGGGACCACAATCCTTGGTGAGAGGTTTAAATTATACTTGGATGAGCATTTAAATTAGCAAAGGGAGGCAGTAAAATGAAGGAAGCAATAATTACCCATCCAGATGATGCAGCAGCAGGGAGGGATGGCCCAAAGGAGAAAGCTCCTCTAGGGCAGGGGCACAAACAGGCAGGGATGGGTTCAAGTCAGAAGAAAAGCAGGGAAGAACTCAGGTAAGCTTGTGTAAAGGATTAAAGGAGACAAAAGTGGGGAAGCTAAAAGGAAGAGGAGAATAAGGGGAGCATCAGAGAAAACACAGACAGGAATGGGGGTGAGCGGGGCAGCAGACAGGTGGGAAGAAGATGTAGAGTCATGTGCACCAATGCAAAGTTTGGAAAAATTCCAGACCTGGAGGCCATCATGGCTGAGGCTGACCTGGATTTATTGCCATAATGGGTTGTAGGCACTAAGCACCATGACTTGGACATGGTCATACCGGCTATTCTATGTTCAGGAAAGAAAAGGTAGAAAGAAGGGGGGAGGTTTTATATTTGAGAGAGGGAATCGAGGCCACAGACATCCAAGGCACCATGAGGAAACAGAAGGGCATGAGGGGCTGTGGGTCATCCTGGAGATAGGCCACTATCTATACTGGGGTAGTGTATAGACTTTCAGTGCAGGGAGTGCAGTTGGACAAGGCACTTGGGAAGCTGTCATCAGAATGGTGAGCAAGGAGAAGTGCTGCTAGTTGGTCACTTCAATCACCACACACATGGAGTGCGAGTCTTCAACTGCAGCTTCAGAAAGGAGTACAGTAGGGCCATCCTTAACTTCCTGCTAAGGGGCTTTTCTTAGGCAGCTAGTCAAATAACGATTTGTGACAGGGCAGTGCTGGACCTGGAGCTTCAAAAATGACAATGCTGATGATGTCACAGTTGGTTGTTCCCTGAGTACCACTGATCACTATATAGTGTGGTTTAACATAATGACTGGAACAGAAGTTAATCACATGAGGGCAAGGTTCCTGGACTTTGGAGGGTGGATTTCAAAGAAATAGAGACTGTCTTAGAACTTGCTCAATGAGGAGTTGCTAGGGAATGGTAGAGGCACAAGGGGAAAATAAGGGAAGGCATAATTAAAGCAACCGACCTGTGCATGATGAAAATGAGTAAATGCAGAATGAGAAAGAGACTGTAAGGGTTTTCTAAGCAAGTGGCAAATACTATGAAAGAAAAAAGGCTGGCTTTCCAGCAGCATAAAGAAGCACAGAGGGAGAAGGACAGTCAGGTGAAAACTATTGTACTAAATCAAAGGAAAGCAGGTAATGGTAATGTGGAGCAAAGGCACAGACAGAGGAAAGGATTGTCAATGGGATCACTAAGGGGATAAGATTTTCTTCAGATATCTAAGTGAGAAGAGGAAAGCAATGGGATGGATAGTGATGATTACAAAAGGCAGAGGAGGAGACTGCATAGAAGAGGACCAGGAAAAGATGCCATCATGAGCAGGTACTTTTCTTAGTCTTCACACTGGAGGGAGGGCACAGGCCCTCAGTGAATGGTAGGAATGGGGTGGACATAAGTCTATTTTCAGAAGAAAGTGCCCAGAAGTGACTTGTAGCTCTAAAGGTGGATAACGCCATGAGACTAGACAGAATGATCCCAGGATTTCTAAAAGAACTCAGGGAGGTGCTAGCTGTCCCAACAGCAGCTTCATTTAGTAGCTCACTGAAAACAGGTGTGGTTCTAGAGAACTGCTGAACACCTGGCATGGTCCTTCTGCATATGTGAAGCAGCATGGAAGAGGCTAGCAACTATAGGCCAGTCAGTCTTAATTCAGTGGTGAAGAAATTCTTTGAAACCCCTACAAAGGAAATACTGACATAGTATATTGAATCCAATGGGCAGCAGCAAGTCTACAAGCAGAATGGATTATTGGGGAGACAATACCAAACAAATTGAATAAATTATTTCAACTGTGTAACCAGAGAACTAGATTAAGGAGAGCAGATGATGTGGGGCCTGTCAGGACTATATTATGGCCTTCAACACTGTGCCACACAGGAGGATAATAAGAAACTGAGCCACCTAGGGTGGACCCAAAGTGATGAATTGGATTAAAAACTAGTTAAAATATACTAGACAGAGTGTGGTGGTAAATGGCAGTCACACTAATGATGAAAAATGGCCAGTGGGGTGTCATAGGGTTTTGTGTTGAATCTGTCCTCTTCAATGTCTGTTAAAAGACATTGCAGAAGAACTGAAAGTGAAGGTAAGCTTTTACAGATGATCCCAAAATTTGTGATAGGGTGGACAGCCAGGATGTGTCAGAGAGAATGTGCGGATCTTGGGATACTCAATGAAAGGTCAGCAGTGTGACAGTTGAAGTTCAATGCCAAAAGTACAAAATCTTTCATCTAGGGTATAGGAACCCAGAAGCAGAGTATAGGATGAGAGGTAGGTTTTGACAGTCACTAATATGAAAGGGACCTTAGGTTTACCATAACTAACAACCTCAAAGAGGCAGGGCACTGTGCCAAAGCAATGGGTTGGACCAATGATATGCTGGTTGCTTAGGGAGATATATCTCCAGCAGGAGGAGAAAAGTGGTGTTGCAAGGTATCACTCAGTGGTGTGACCCCACCAGGAGTAATGTGTTCAGTTTTGATGGTCTCACCTCAGAAAGGACATTGATAGGGTGGAGGCAGTCCAGAGGAGGGCAACTAAATAATGCAGGGTCATACAAGAAGCCTTACTAGGAAATAATAAGAGATCTCAACATGTACTTTTTGGAAGACAGGAAGGTAAAGGTGACATGATAGAGACCAGCAAGTATCACCTAGGGGTAAACAGAATGCAAGAAGAAAGTCTCTGTCAAACGAGAAAAAACACCAGGACCATGCAGCATGTGATGAAGGTGAAGGGGTGGGGTTAAGAGAGATGTTAGGAAATATTTGTTCACTGAAAGGGTGAAATAGATCTGGTACAGATTGCCAGCAGTAGTTTTGGGAGAAAATAGTGGGTGCTTCAAGCATGCATGGGGTACACATAGGGGTGTATTACAAAAATAGATGGGGGGGAGGGTCATCAGAAATCAGTTAAGAGACTGTGGAGACAGATTAGGCAGGAACAGACTGGGTGGGCAAAGTGGTCTTTTTGCCAAAACATTCTATGTTTCTTTGTTTCTAAATAAATATGTTAAGCACATGACTGTTGGCACTTCTTCACCTTTCTATAGTTCTGTGTTCTTTATATCACTTAACGAGTTATTTTGTTAAAACACAAAATAGGTTAACATTTACAGTCAGACTCTTAAGTTCTGTTTTCCCAGTTTATACACTAGTTTTAAGATATAATGTCCTAAACACCACAGGATGGTGCTGTGACAATTTTGTCATCTCGAAATTCTTTATTTGTAATCCTAATCCACAATTAATTGAGATTTTCAAAATAACATACATGACAGACTGAGAAGCAGAAAGCACTACACATTTACATGATGCTGACATGATACGTCAGTGTCAAATGCTTGCAGGCCAGGCAAAACAAGAAACAGTCCTCAGAAGCTGATTTGGCATTTAGTATAATGACACTAAAACTGTTTGAACCTCACAATCCATATACAAGGCATTCTAGTCCTAACCTAACTCAACTGATTAACTCTCACTAAAGTATTACCAACAGCTTAATCTGCTTCAGATTGGCTTGCATCTGTATCGACCCCTACATGGCTGAAAATAACCAATATTGTCCAGCCCTCCTTTCCTGGTCAACAAAAACTAAGTAAAGTAGTACTAACATAAATACATAGAATTTGCTGACCGATAAGGACTGCTTTGCCCACTTAGTTCTGTTCATTTTGCCTGCCTATAGTATCACCACAGATTCTACCAATAGCAGCACTCACTACTCAATCACAAAACCAGTTCTTCTTGAAGTTATGGTATTAGAGGCTTTTATTTCACACTAGCACAGCTGCTTTGTAAGCATAAACCAGCATAGTGCTACAACTGACGTTCACCTCAAAGGAACTTTGTCATGGATTCTCCTTCGTGTACGCACTGTAGTCAAAATGTATAATAACTTTATATTAAGAAAAGAGGAAACCTGGATTCTGCTACTTTTAAAATCTGTTTAAAGAAATATTTTGGCAAGGAAATTGGTAATTAAACTTCTTTTCTCAGGAACACCAATTGTCTCTTCCCACAAAGTTTCAGGCAAGTTTCAAATTGTAATTTTTCCCAGTTCAACTAATTGGAGTATTAACTTCTAAGTGTTTATGTGACCAGTCACACTACATCTATGAGCTCAAAAGACATAATTAAAATTCTTACGTAACATTCAATCCAGAAAAAAAGTGATTTAATTATTTTTAAGTCGACTATGCAGCACTAGAGCTCATTGTCACTGTTAAGTAGTTCCCTGTCTGATATGACAGGCTACCCACAGAAATCAGATGGGGTGATTAAGGATTGTACAAAATCATATTTAATTAACAAGCAAATAGTAAATTAAAACAATATTTAAACTATAGTCATCACTAGCAACATAATGATTGGTGCTCGACCTGAAAAGTGACCACATAAATATTGTAGAGACTAACAGGATTTTCAAAAGTATGGATACAGCACTTGTATCTGTATTATGGATGTATGCTGCATCCCAGCCAATGCGCTATGGGATGTTTGCAGCATATTTTCAAACATGATACATTTGCAACAGTTTACCCACTTTCTGGCCCAAAAAAATTATGCATGTGTCATAATTCTGATGCATGCATAATTTTCAGTGAGGAGGAGGAATCTCATAGCATTGCAGTGGGATCACAGAGGAAAGAAACCCCACATGTAGATACCAGTGGATGCCTCTGTGGAGACAGAGCTTATACATTGTGTCCGTTTATGTTTTTGGAACCAAGAAGAAAGCATTGCAGAAAAAACTTGACCACAGGAACACTGCCCAGTCCCTCCCAGGCCACTTACTTGTGACTGGGTACCTTTGCTCCTCCTGTGGCAGATTATGGTGGAGTGAAGGTAAGTCCCAAAAATTGGGCAATGGGGCTGGTGGACAGGTTTGATGGGGACGGCCAAGGCAGACCAAGATGAAAAATTCTAATTGAAAAAAGTCTGCTAAAGATCATTTTCAAAGTTTTAAAATTATTTGGATTAATAAACTCATCAGAGTTGAACACTTTAACATTTAAAGAGCAGCTGATGCTTTTGGGAAAACTTTGAAAAACCTAATAGCTAGACACAATTCAGCTTGTATATCATACATCGTCTATAGATTTCTCATTTCTATTTATTACTGAAGAAATTTCCACAAAAATAAGATCTTTATTCCTTGGATTCATCTGCCTCTATAGTTTATTCCCTTCATGAAATCATAATGCTGTATTGCGATATCACAGTCTGTTGCTATGTAATAGATGTGATGTCACAAGCAAAGTATTATGACATCAGTAGGGAAGCAGCAATATGATCTGATGAACTCTCAGGGAACAACTCTGCTGTTTTCATGCATATGTACTCAGTAATAAATAATGGGGATAAGAAATACAGAGCTAAAGAGAAATATAAGCTAATTTGTGTCCAAATATGTTTTCCAAAGTTCTTCTTGAGGTGTTAATGGCTTTTAAGTAAACTCTGCCCCCCCAATTTCACTGCTATTCGCTTGCCTAAATAAATAAAAAACAATTTAAATCATTACTGTTTATCTGCTCACTAGGGACACCAGGTTTCAACCATGTTTCAGACAATGCAACAAAATCAAATTAATTAAATGCATCCAGCCTAGAGTTTTATTAAGGTTTGCCTTTATGCTGTACTACAAATAATTAAATGAAAGAATTTTAAGCATGAAGAAGAGTTTAGTTGGACAGTGTTATTAATAAAAATGTCAAGCTAGCACTGTGAGATAACAATGTCCCTACTGTCATTATTGTGAGGAAGCAAAATCACTGCCGTGAGATTGCTGTAGGATAAAGTGTCTGTAGCTTTGCCTGCTGATGGGACAAAGGGTTTGCATGCAGTATAATACTGTATAAAGCTCAAGGCTACACAAAGGCCCCTTCATCAGGGAACTGACAGGCACTGTTGCTGTGAAACCTATAACATCAGAGAAACTAAATGGAAATATGCTTTTAATGTGAAGTTATACCATCTAATCATACTATAGAAACCTATATGTCAGACTCTAAAGCTGTTGGGTATAGCAATTACGAGCATACAGTATGCAATCAGTGTTTAGTACATAATGTCAACTTGCAGTACAGGGCTAGCCTGAATTGCAGCAGCAGGTTCCCCATATTTTTATTTATTTTATTTTATTTATTTATTTAATGATATCTTGGAGAACACTGGTGAGCAGATGCTCATTTGTAGGTTTCCGTGTCAGTTACAAGAAGAAAGTGAACAGGCGATAGCATTACACACAAGGCATTACATTACAAGCAAGTACAAAATTGCATTGGCACAAAGCAATACATCAGAAGCTAGACAGACAATAAATTGGTGTGGATTACAAGACTGGGATAGCATTTAGCTTAAGGTATAACATTTAGACATTGCTTCAGCACTGGTGAGAAGGTGCCTGCATCAGAGAATTAAGCCTACTTGTGGGGAGAAACAGAATGGAGAACAGGCACAGCTGTGGCATACTGAAGAGCATGCCTGCATACGGGGTTAAGAACAGATTTAAGGAAGGTTGGAGAGGAGGGGCTAGGAAAGCAGCAGATGGGGGAGCATGAAAGTGGGTTAGAGAGGAATGGTTGCCCAGTGGGGAGGGGTAGACTGGGGTGGGATAATGAAGTGCTTTAGAGGTAGGTGCCCCTTCGATTAGGTGGAACACTAAGTGGTACTGCTTTATGGTGGTCCAGATGTAGGAGAGTTCTTTGGTCAGCCTGAATGGCCAACAGAGTAACAAGGATTCATCTGCTGTACCAATAACCCAGGTTCACAACTGGAGCTTTTATCACTGATGGGTTAATGGAAGTTGACTGAGAAGCTACAGACACACTTCCCTCCCTTACTAGATGGGTTGCCTTGCATTGTTCTGTGTTCACTTCTAGTGTTCCAGGGGCTATAATATGGAGTTCCAGCTTTTTGAGGCCACATAAGGCTGTGTTGGGTCATGCTGTAGATACATCTGTGAGAAATAAAGCTCAATAAGAAACCCTTGATGTCAGGAGAGTGGGGATGGCATAGGAAAGAATCAAGAAAGCATTAGGCATGCCCAGGAGCTATATGAGCCCAGCCAGGTACCAATCAAAGGACCACTCTGACCTCTATGCCCACCTCCAGCCCTGAGAAGATTGCCTTATGGTATCAGAAGCCTGCCATTCATGTTACTGAGCAATAGTAATCAGACATAGAGCTTACAGGATATTTAGGAGACAATTAGTTCAAAAATTCCAAAATTCAGACAGGCCCACTGTCATTTTTAACCCTCTAGCTAGTTTTTCACATTTCAGGTTCTCCACTTAGGCATTCTTCAATTCAGAAATGGTAGAGACTGCAGGTTCTATCCATGAACTAGATATACAATTCTTAGCAACCATAGAGATCATAGTGATCATATACTTAAGTTAAATCAATATGAACATATCTTCAAAAACTGTCCAATAATACAAGACTTGGAATTTAATAAATTAGATAATGAAGGAATCTTTGATAAATATTGTTTAATGTGCTCCTAAAAATATTTATTTTAGGGCATTCCAACTACAGATGTAGCAAAGTTTTCTCCACGGGCATTTAGGTGAAGTCACCAAATTAGCATCCATGCAGAGCACTTCTGTATTTTCCAAAATTACCCAGAATTCACCATTTGTGACTTTGTCTTCATTTTGGGGTTAGTCTCCAAGAGTAGTCCTAGGAGGAACTATTTCTCTTAGAGGCATGATGGTGATGAGACATTTCCTGCCTGCCTCTCAAGGGGCAGGAAAAGTGTGAGTATGCTGGTGTTGGAAGAGATATAAGTAAGTTCGGTCCAGAAGCAGCAGTGTGAAGTTACAGTAGGTATGCAGATGGAGTACATTTCAGGGCAGGGTGCCAGCAGCTGGGGGTGGATTTATTGTGGCTGGCGATTGGTGGTGGGGGCACTGACACCAGGAAGGATTTAATGAAAAATATATTTTTATATATAGTGAGTTGTGGTGAGATCAGTGGGGTGGGGACCACTGGACACCAGGGAGGGAAGTCAGACTACCAGCTGTGGGGATGCAACTTCTCCTTGCTTTGTTTTTTTTTCATAGAGCTGTTTTCATAGAGCTGTTTGGTCCCTGTCGCCTCTTCCGGCAAACTGGTGATGGGGACACATAGATATTTTACCGGTTTTCTCCTGACCCCCACCTGAGGCCCCAGCACATGGTCATGCGATCATGTGGAGGCACGCTATACACCATGTTGCACCAGTTCAGCCCCTTCCACCTCCCGTAACTGCTTTTGCTGCCCATCTCTGCCTATGTTACCCACCAGCTTCCACCCAGTGGAGCGGAACTATGGGGTGCAAACCCATCTCACCACCCTTGGGAGAGGAAAGCTGTCCATTGGCATGCTTGAACCTGCTCTGCCATCCCCACACCACGCCGGCACCCCAACAATCCAAGGTTGTTCCTAAACCCGAGTCACCGGTGTAGCATGAGGTGTGGCATCCAGCACCTCAGTGCCTCGGACTAGCTGCTTTTGGGCTTTTAAATGCAATTTGCATTTGAAATACCCAAAATCAAGACGGTTACAAATGGTGAATACCGTAATTCCAGAAAATTAAACAAGGTGCTCTGGATGCGGATTTGGTGACTTCCACAAATTCACCAGTAGAGAAACCTTTGTTACATCTCCAGTTGGGAATTCCCTAAAATAAATATTTTTAGGAGCACATTAAACAATATTTATCAAGATTCCTTCATTATCTAATCTATTAAATTCCAAGACTTCCATTATTGAACAGTTTTTTGAAGACATGTACATATCGATTAAACTTAAGTATATGATCTCTATGATCTCTATGGTTGCTAAAATTGTATATCTAGTTCATGGATAGAACCTATGGTCTCTACATTTCTGAATGGAAGAATACCTTAGTGAAGATCCTGAAATGCAAAAACTAGCTAGATGGTTTAAGAATGACAGTGGGCCTGTCTGAAAATTTTGGAATTCTTTGAACTAATTGTCTCTAAATATCCTGTAAGTTCTATGTCTGATGACTATTGCATAGTAACATGAACATGCAGCTGTGGATCTCTTATGTTCACACTCCACTTCTTTTACACTTTACCTCACCTTATTTCTTTCATCTACCTTTCTTACCTATGTCCAGGCTTTTTCTTTATTAATAATTTATCTTTGTTACATTTTCTCTTTTCTCTATTGCATTCTAAATGGCATTGGTCTCCTTATTTCTCTTTTTGCTTCTTATGTAGGGGAAATTGTTCAATCAAATGTAGAGGGTAAGGAATACTGATGCATGTTTTCTTGTTTAATTGTTTAATTAGTTAGATTTAATTATTAATTAGAATTCAAGTTTTGGTACATTTTCTTTCCTTTTGTTATTACTTGATCGATGAACTTGCCTTTGGTTTCTGCTATTGTTATTTTCTTTTTACAGTGTTTTATAAATACTGGAAATATATCATACTCTCATAATCGGCATATAATGTATTCTTTTGTTACACTTTGTGAATTAATGTGCTGTGGAAATGTTTAATTGTTTTACCTTTCACTTTAATAAAATATTATTAAAAAAACTATAGCCTGAGTTCCATTTTGGGATTCATAAGAAGTGTGTGAGAGAAACAGTGAGAGAGAGAGAGAGAGAGGGAGAGAGAGGTAGTGCAGGCCGAGCATCTCTGCAAAACTAGGCCTGAGAAAGAGAGAGAGTGTGCAGAGAGAGCAGGCCAAGTGCCTCCGCATGAGGTCAAGCCTGCAACTATTTTCTGAAAGGTGAGCCTTATTTTACCATAGAAACATGGAAACATAGAATTTGATGGCAGATAAGACTGCTTGGCCCACCTAGTCTGCCTATTTTCCTACCTAACAGATAAGCTGCAGATCCTAGTTAACCAACAGCTTACTTCCTCCTCCCCAACTAGGACTGCCTTATGTATGTCCCATGCATTCTTGAATTCCCCACTCCCCACTGTTCTTGACTCCACGACCTCCTCAGGAGGCTGTTCATGCATCCACAGCCCTCTCTGTGAAAAATACTTCTCACATTACCTCTGAGCCGTTCCCCTCTATCTTCAAATTGTGCTCCCTTGTTCTTGCACATCTCTTTTCTGAAAGATGTTACCCTCTTGGACTTTGTTGATTCCCTTGAGGTACTTGAAAGTTCCTATCATGTCCCCTCTCTCCTTCTTTCCTCAAGGGTATACATATTAAGCTCCTTTAGTCTTTCTTTGTATGTCTTCTGGTGCAGACCCTACACCATTTTAGTTGCCCTCCTCTGTACAGCCTCCACTCTGTCTATGTCTTTGCGGAGATGGGGTCTCCAGAACTGCACACAGTACTCCAGATGGGGTCTCACCAACTGTCTGTACAGAGGGATACCAACTTCCTGTTTTCTACTATTGGTGCCTCTCCTGTGCCTCCCAGTATCCCCATCCTTCCTTACTGCCTTCTCACATTGCTTGCCCACCTTTAGGTCATTTGATATAATTGCCCCAGGTCCCTTTCCATTTTACTGTTGTCAGTATCTCACCCCATTGCGTACTCTTCCCTGGGTTTTGTTTCCCAGGTGCATTACCTGCACTTCTTTGCATTGAATCTGAGCTGCCATACATTTGACTATTCCTCCAACCTTGCCAAGTCCCTTCTCATCCTTCCCACTCCATCATCTTATGTATCAACCCTGTTGCAGATCTTTGTGTCATCTGCAAAGAGACATACTTTCCTTCCAGTTCCTCTGCAATGTCACTTATAAAGACATTAAAAGGACCAGTCCAGGTAATGAATCTCGGTACCCTGCTAGTAACCCTCCTT
Organism: Neoceratodus forsteri; assembly: GCA_016271365.2. Lineage (NCBI taxonomy): Eukaryota > Metazoa > Chordata > Ceratodontiformes > Ceratodontidae > Neoceratodus > Neoceratodus forsteri. Next base: position 245,321,318 of record CM028130.1, read on the forward strand.
TCTTCATGGACTCCGTTTACTACTACCTTTCGTCCTGTAGTCTAGCCAATTTTTATCAGGCTACCACCTTGGGACCCACTCCAAGGATGGCTAACTTCTGTATTAATCTTTTGTTGGACTGTATAAAATGCCTTGCTAAAATCTAGGTAGGCCATGTCCACAGCCCCTAGCTGGTCTACTACTTTAGTCACCCTGTCAAAGAAATCTATTAGATTCATCTGACATGACTTTCCCATAATGAATCCATGCTGCCTTGGGTCCTGTGCCCCACTGGCCTCAAGGTACTGAACAATTATTTCCTTCAGAAGTGATTCCATAATTTTCCCTACCACTGAGATCAAACTAAGTGGTCTGTAGTTTCCTGCCTCTGTCCTGCTCCACTTTTGTGATGGAATCACATCTGCCCTTCTCAGTCTTCATGTACCACCCATCCTCCCATGATTTGTTAAAGAGAGTAGACAGTGGTGTCACTAGTTCTATCCTTAGTTCTTTTAGAATTCTTGGTGAATCCCATCAGGCCCCATTGCTTTGTCCACCTTCAATTTTATTAGTTCTTTTCAGAACCCTTTCTTCTGTAAATGGACTAGGTATTGACCCTCATCTTCAGAGTGTTTCTCTTGTTTGGTTTAGATACCCCTCTTTCTTTGTGAATACTGAGCAGAAATATTTGTTTAGTATCCCAGCTTTTCACTGTCACCCTCTTCCCCATTTCCTCTCTTTATTAAGCCTCAGTATCCTCCTTTGGTCTTTCTTCACTCCCTAATGTACCTGTAAAAGGTCTTATCCCTTTTTAAGAGTTGGCTATCCTTTTCTCAGTTTGGGCCTTTGCTATTCTGACTGCCTTCCTGCCTCTTTCTGCTTTAACTGATAAAGTTCTCTGTCCTGCTCCTTCTGTGATTCCTTATATTTCCTGAATACTATCTTTTTCTCCTTAACCTTCTCTGCCACCTCTTTTGAGAACCATAGTGTTTTTTCCTTCATTGTGTTGTGTTGATTTGCTTTACACAAAGGCGATTGCCTCTGTGATGGCTGTTTGATTACTCCCCATGTTCCTTCACCCCTCCTTCTTGCCTGTTTGCTAGTGCTTTTCTGAGGCACTCTCTCATTTCCCAAAGTCAGCCCTTCTAAAGTCCAATACTCCTGCTTTTGTATGGCTTGATTGTATGGCTGTGTTTATCCTGAACCACACTGTTTGGTGGTCACTTGTTCCCAGATGGCTACCCAATTCTAAATTCTTTCTGTCCCATTTGAGAGTACCAGGTATAAGACTGATCCCTCCCGAGTGGGTTCCAATACTAGCTGTCTGAGGCATGCCCCTTGGACATCAAGAATGACCCTCTCTTGGATGTGCCTGCAGCAAAGTGCTCCAGTTAACATCTGTCATTTCAGGTCCCCATCAACAATATCTCCCTTTTTCTGTCATTCTAAGGAGGCCTTCTATCATTTCCTTGTCCATTCCCACCCCTGAGATGTGGGTCTGTATACAACCCCATGCGGATTGTGGTGCCGTTTCATATCTCCAGGGTGACCTGGAGTGACTCATCTGCTCCCTGTTTACTCTTTAGTTCTGTTGCTTTGATCCCTTCCTTTACATAGAGAGCTACTCCTCCTCCTCCTCTTTACCCTCCATGTCCTTCCTGTAGATTGTGTATCCTGGTGTTGACATCCCAGTCATGATTCTCTGTGTACCATGTTTCTGTTACTGCCACAATATCCAGGCAACCCTCTTCCATCAAGGCCACTAGTTCAGGGAGCTTGTTACACAGACTATGGGCATTGGTACTCATCACCCTCCACTGTTTGATGGCCTTACCCCTTTTAGCCCCATCCCTTTCCTTACTGCCATTGCTTTTATTTCACATTTACCTCTGTCCTGCTCCCTAATGACTTCTCTACCTTGGTGTTTACCTCACTAATTACCATGTTTTGTGGGGAGGCTGGGATTTTTGCCTCTTTTCAGTGCCTCCCCTTGGCTAGTTTAAATGCTTACAAATGAAGCATTTAAACCTCTCACCTAGGATCCTGGTTCCCCTTCTGGACAGATGCAGACCATCATGCCAGTATAGGTCTATTATCCCTCCAGGTGGCCTCCAGTCCTCAATGAAGCCAAAACCCTGAGCTCCACACCAGTTTTTCAACCATTCATTGAATTCCCTGATGAGGAGTACCCTATCATCACCTTGCCATAGACAGGCAGCACCTCCGAGAAAGTTACCTTATTAGCTGCTTGTCTAAGGCCATTCCCAACTCTACAAACTCCTCTTGCACTGCTCTGATCCATTCCTAGCCAGGTCTTTGTCCATAGGTGGACAATGACATCCAGCTCCCTCCCTCGTGCAGCTGCTCCTGTGATCCTGAGGATTAACTTTCTGTCCCTCAAGCCATGGCACCAGACAGGCACCTTACCTCCTCTCCTTCCTCCACCACTTCTACCCCTAATGATTGAATCCCCACCAGGAGTTGCTCTTCCCAGTGGGGTCTCATGCCACCTCCTGTGGGTCTCCTTTGTGAAGGTTCCCAGCATCCTCCTTGGTCTCCACTGCAGGTGCCTCCATAGAGGAACCACTATCCACCAGAAGAGTGTATAAATTGGTGGAGGTACAGCTGGAGGATGCAACTCTGTTCCACCACCCTCCCTCCCTGAGCCCATCCTGGTCCAGCCTCTCCACTTTATTGGCAACCTCTGAGGTAGTGGCATTGGCTCTGGTGGTCCCTGAGTGGGGAGGAGGTTTCTGAATCCTAGCCAGGTCAGCCTGGAGACGGGCAACCTCTTCCTTCAGACCAGACAGGTGCCTGCAACTAGGGCAGCATCACAGCCTCCAGAATGTCTCCCAGAACACTGCCGCCCCACAGCCATTGCACTGCACCACTCCTATCATGTCTTATTTTGTGTCCCTCTCCTGTTTCTCTTGTATGCTTACTCCCTCCTCTCTTACAACTCTCACCCTTCCTGTTCTGGGACAGCAACTTCCTATATTCTTCTGTATCCTCATTCTTCCTTGCTCAGTGTCAGACCACCAGCAGCTGGGGGAGAGCAAGCTACTTTTACTTTAGGGTTGACAAAACAGATGTTTCTCTATGATCCTCCTCTTCCTACTGCCAAACAGGAAGTTCCTGTTGTCAATCAAATCCAGTGGCTATAGAAGTAGAACTGGCTTAGGGTGAATGGGATGGAGGGCAATTAGTAAGAAAAAGGCTAGCAACAGGAAGTTGTAATTGAGTCATCTGCTTTTATAGTGTCTAAGCCACACCTCCAAATTAAGCTCTCTCCTCCTACTGGTTTAGCAAAGTAAGTTGATACAGTACCCTTCCCAGCACAGAACACACACTGACTTTCTTTCTTTCTTTTTTAACCCTAAATAATACCTTTTCTACTTCTAATAAAGTATCTGCCTGCTTAATCTCAACAAACACTGACTCCTGCTGAGATAGATGTGTTAAATTAGTAAGAAAATGGTAGCTTCTTTTAGTTAGTTGCTTTCTGCTCTACAAGCAAGATTTCTGTCTTCCAAAGTCTAGCAACCATGAGGGTGAAGCAACCCATGCAGCCTGAAAGGTCCCCTCTTGGAGTCTGGACCATCCACCTGACAGTCAGTCCTTGAGTTAACAAAAGGTGGGCTGTAATATGAAAGATTTGTCCAGTAAGTTGTCTGTATTGAACCTGAGACCTACTGGAAAATGAGGTATTGGATTTTGTGATGGATTGCCCTCAATGGTCCCAGGGGAAGAGAGAAAGTTTGCAGTAGGTTGGGTGGATGGTCAGAGTAGCTATGAGTGTCATCATTTGGACCAGGCCCCCTGCTTCTATATCCCAAGTATAGGCCCCCCCAAAAAACTATGCCAGGGCATTGTTCATGGAGGTGATCTACAGGCCTCCAGCTCAGGGGAGGGACTACTGCTGGGGTACTTAATATGCCAGACATAGAATGGAACATCCCTGCAACTGCCTTAGCCAGGAGCTGAGACATCATGGATGCCTGCATGGAGCAGGCCTCAGGCTGCTACTGCATGAACCAACCAGGGACAGTGAGACTTTGGACATGGTGCTGAGCAATGAGGAAGGAATCATGGAAGTCCAGGTGGAAGGGAACTTGGGGTACAGCGACCACCAAACAGTGTGGTTTAACATGAATATAGGGGTGCAGTCAAGCCACACAAAGGCGAGGTCTTGGATTTCAGGAAGGTGGACTTTTCTGGTATTGATATAGGTAATAGAATAGCCCTGGTGAGGGGCAGGTACAGGAAGTGGTAGAGGAGAGATGGGCAGACCTGAAAGGAGCCATAGAGGAAGTGACAAAAGAGTACACTAGGCTGAGACACAATGGCAACAGAAGAAGGAAATCTCTGTGGTTCTCAAAAGTGTTAGCACAAAAGCAAGAGCCAAGGGATGAGTTTCCAGAAGTACAAGGAGACACAGAAGGGGTGGTGAGTAAGGTAAGTCTGTTCGCTGATGACACCAAAATCAGAGCAGTGGTGGATGGAGAGGAGGGATGGAAGTAGCTGCAGGAGGACCTACACAAGCTAGAGGAGTGGTCAGAGAGGTGGCAGCTGGGGTTCAATGCAATGAAGTGAAAGGTTATGCACTTTGGGGTGAAGAACCCAATGAGAGAATACTGGTTGGGGGTTAAGCTGGGGATCACTGAGGAGGAGAAGAACCTAGGGGTAATGATAACAGGGTCCATGAACAACACTGCCCAGTGCAGGAGAGCGGCTGCAAAAGCGAACAAAATGCTGGGGTGCCTAGTGAGGGGTTTTCTATCCAGATGAAGAGAGTGATCTTGCCCTCTACAGCTTGCTGGTAAGGCCGCAATTAGAGTATTGTGTGCAGTTTTGGAGGTCATACCTAAAGTGTGATATCAGGCTACTGGAGGGATGCAGAGGAGGGCAACAAAGGTGATATGTGGAATGGAGGGAGAGACTATGACAGCAGACTGGGAGACCTGAATATGTACACCCTGGAGGATATAAGGGTTGGGGGGACATGATAGAGACATTCAAGTTTCTAGGAGAATCAGTAAGGATGGGGAAGATAGGGTCTTTAAGTTAAGAAGAGGATGGTCATCAGGGGCATGGACTAAGAATAGAGGGAAGATTTAGGAAGGAAATGAGGAGACACAATTTCACAGAGAGGTGGTAGCAAAATGGAATGCCCTACCAGAATGGGTGGTATAATGTAAATCTGTGAACAGCTTCAAAGGGCATGGGACAGGGAACGGGAGAGTGAGGGTGGGGAGGTGGGGTGGCAGTGGGATGGCAGAGGGAGGGGTGGGGCAACTGCAAACTAGGAGTGTTGGCTGCACACTCTAGCAGACTTAAATAGACCGGGTGGTCTGTTTCTGCTGGCACATTCATATGTTCGTATGTTTGTATAAGGGAAAGGAAAGGAAATTGTGTAACTAGGAAAGGCACACTAAGCTGAAGCTTGTTTCCAGGTGTGACCTGGGTGCACAAGGAAGTTAAGTGACTTGCTCAGGGTCACACAGTATGCAAGTGGGGGCTGTGAGATTCAAACCCAGGTCTCCAGGCCTGCAACTCAGAGACTTAAACCACTGTGCTATACTGCCCTAGCAACTTCCCTATAAGAGGAAAGGTTGCTGTACTTAATTGTCTAAATGAAACAGGCAAAGCTGTTAGAGTGCTAAGGCACAAATAGGAAAGACTAGCTCTACAGTGAAGACAGGGGACAAGACATTCTAAAGGTACATCAGGGAAAGAAGGAAATCCGGGGATAGTAAGGCTCAGATGGGAAGAAGAGGAGGGTGGAGGTAGACCTGGAAAAGGTGGAAATACTGAATAAATACTTCTGTTCGGTATTCAGTGAAGAAGTGGAGGACAGGGACCACAGCTGGACATTAGATACAAAGAAGGGAGAGGTGGACACCAGTCCCTTCTCAGAAGACCATCCTGGAGGAGCTCACAAAGCTGAAGGTAGACAAAGCTATGTGACCAGATGGCATGCATCCCAGAATTTTGAAGGAACTAAGGACTGAGCTAGCTGCGCCACTGGCAGCCATGTTCAGTGAGTCATTCAACACAGGAGTGATTAAAGAGGATTTCAGGAGAGTACATGTAGTCCCTCTAAACAAAATTGTAGCAGGAAAGAGGCAGGAAACTATAGGCGGTCAGCCTCACCTCAGTAATTGGTTAGACTATGGAAACACTGCTTAATTTATTTATTTATTTATTTAAGTCATTGATAACCTGGTATGTGCTCTGATCTAGGGGACCATTTTAGGCACGACCTGGGCCGCAACATATGGTACAATGTAAAATATACAGAGGAAATGACAGTAAAAATATATTCAGCATCTTACAATCATTGACAAAATGGACTAAGGTACAATTCAATTTACATCAAAAATCACATAGTAGACAGTAGCAGCCTATTAAATAATTACCCATTGTCAGTTCAAAACATAGGATAAGAAATGTGTTTACAGAATATACAGGAGTGGTAGAACAAACTAGACTATCAGGGTAGGAAGAAACAGGGCATTGGAGAAGGGGTGACATGATGAGGAAGAAAAGTGCTAACTGACATGGCACGAATGGAAGGGCTAAATTGTCCTCTGTAGGAGAGGTAGAAGGACAGGTGAAAAAAGTTTATCCTGGGCTTCATTTAGTAGCCAGGATTTGAATCATTCCTTGAAGATACTATGGGTGTAAAGGGAATGGAGGGATGTTGGGAGACAGTTCCACAAGAAGGGAGCAGCAAAGATAATGCTCACCCTCCATAGCAGTTGAGACTCTGGGATTTCCATGGGGTACAGAGGATGCATGGAAGCATCTTGATGGAGCACCAGTCTCAAGGAGTGATGCATATGGAGAAGCAGCCCACATCAAAAGGGAGCTGTCAATAATGCAGCCCAAGGAGTAGTCAAAGCGAGAGGGGGAGCTGAAGCCAGCCCAGCATCTGGTAAAGGAGGCAGTGGTGGGTGGAGTAAGGTGCCATGAGAGCAAAATGACAGGCACTGTTTTAGGTGGAGATTAGAGTGTGAGCAGAGGCTGAGATACACATGAGTAAATTGGGAGCAGTAGTTAATAATAGGTAGTAAGTTCAGTTGGGCTTCACTGGTCAGGAACAGTTTTAAATGATAAGCTGGCCCAAGCTTATGGTTACTCCACTGTATGATGTCAGAGACATGTTCCATAGGATAGGATAATGCTCTGGTATTTGAAATTGGGCACATTTGTAGTGCAGTGCCATCAGGTGTCAGTACTGAGAGGGTGAAGCCAGACTTAGTGATGCTAGCTAGTTAGGGTCTAGACCAAAAAGCATCGATTTGTTTTTTCTCATTGACAAGGAGCGGATGTGACTGGAACCAGGAGTGCACAGAGCTAAAGTTACGGGACAAGATGGTGGATAAATTATCAAGATTCTTGTCACTGTGATAGATGATGAGGTCATCAGCAGATAACAGGGCTTTACAAGTTAGGCTGTAAGAGGAGTTTATGAGCAGGGAGAAGAGTAGCGGCCAAGAATGGAGCCTTGAGGAACACTGGTAGTGACTGGGAGGGCAGGGGCGGTGATAGAGCCAATACATACTAATGAGATCTCCCAGAGGGTAGCTCTTGAACTATAGTGAGGTCTCAGATGAGTAGCCCAGTTTATGGAGGTGGAGAAAGTAAGGGTGTTCGACCAAGTCAAATGCCTTGGACAGATCACAAAAACTGCACCGTAGCCCTCCTCAAGCCCATGCTCAAATGAACATGGTTCATGAACAAGGCCAGGGCAGATGACATGCAGTGAGCTTGTGGAAACCATGTTGTAGGTGAGACATGGGGCTGTATTTATCGATGTGATTAGTCAGTTGCTAGTGGATAATCCTTTCCATGAGTTTACTAAGGTGGGAAGCAGGGATATGGGCCTATAATTATCTGCCAACAGCAGATCTCCTGCTTTAAAGATAGATACACCCTTTCATGTTTCCAGGAGTCAGGCATGGTTAGAGGTAATCAGTGCCAAATTGAAGATGAAGGTGAGGGTTTTAGGATGGCAGGGAGATTAGCTTGATCATGGCTGGGAAAGGCCATCATTATCAGGACTGCTGGGGGCTAGGAGAGACTCTTTCAAAACTTGGCAGTGTCTTTGGAGCAGATAGAATGAAAATAGAAAGGTGGGGTGTGAGAGTTTGCAGGTGTGTGGTGGTGGACAGATCAGGAAGGACAGGCTCATGGCTGGTAGGATGCTGGGTGGGCAGCTTACTAAGGTGGGCTGACAGGTCTGAGAATTTTTATTAAATGCCTGGGAAACCTCAATGGAATCAGCTAGGTGGCCAGAGGAAGTGTCCAGATGGATGGCAGAGGATTGGCTATGCAGGTGCAGCAGGAGCCAAATGCACTCCAGAAGTGATGAGGGTCCCTGAGGCAGTCCCTCTGTTGGTTCCAGAAAAAGTCACATTTTGAGCTAAGGCAGCCTGTTTACACCAGTTATGCAAGCACTTGTAATTCTTACAGCGGAAGAGGGAGGTGACCACTTTGTATTCTGACCATAATCTATATCCCTATTCCTCATCAAGGTCAGGAGGTCTTAAGAGACCAACGAGTGCAGCCACCCTTAACTCTCTGGGTAGTGAGGGAAAGTGCTGATCTTGCAGCTGTGGGAAGCAGCAGTGAAAAAGGCCATTTGCTTTGGACACATCAGAGAGAGCATAGAGGGTTGATCAGATTATTTACTTAACATTATCAAGGAGGGTTCGGGTGTCAGAGTGTTTGAAATTATGGAAAGAGGAGTTTGGGGGAGAACGTTTGGTCTTAGTGGACCAGACCTTATACAGTAGATGGGGAGTGGTCGCTGATGGCATCCAACAGAAGCACCTTCCTCTCTATTAGTGACAATCAATCGAGAAGAGTGCTATTTAGGGTCTGTTTGTTGTGTCTGGTGAATGCGGTGATGATTTGAACCAAATGATGTTGTTTTAACAAGTTCGAATAGTCAGGTGCTTGGGCATTTAGCCAGTTAAGATTAAGTCCCCAAGGAGGATGGAGTCCCTGTCAGGGAGGGCTATCCAGGCCTTCAAGGTGTGATGTGAGACCTGGGGTACCTCCTGTTGGAGGATTATAGCAGCACCCACATATATCTTTTGGACGAACCAATAGTCATCTCAGTAATGAGCCAATCACTAGGGGATCTTGGGTCAGAATGAAGGACAGGAGTAGCAGTGAGAGGCTCCCTGATATTGAGAGCTATACCACCACCCTTTTGTGCCTATCCTATCTTGCCTCAGCAGGGTGTACCCAGATAGGTTATATGCTAGATCAGGAAGATGGGTTTTCAGCCACGTTCAGAGACGCCAAGGACATGAGGTTTGTATAGGTGGAGAACAGGGGGCTGCCAGCAGGGCTCAAGGTCCATGAATTTAGACGGGAGGTTGCAAAGGTTTATGTGTGCACTTCTCAGCCCAGGGGATAAGGACCACACATTATTGGTGTAATTAATGGAGGTATAAGATGGGCCCAGGTTGCTCTCAACATCACCTGCATGAGCAGCAGCAGTGATTGAGACAAACTGTAAGGGCACAACAGGAAGTAAGGGCACAGGAAATGGAGTGCAGGAAAGATGCCAGCAGTCAGCATTTGAGTTTGGATAGTAAGGCATAAAGGGTGGCCCATGGGGTGAGCTCCCATCTATTTAGTGGGAAGGAAGTAGGCATCCAGCCTGAAGACAGGTGCAAAATGGGAGGCGTTCTTGGCCAATGGCAAGTACAGAGCACCAAGATCAACAATCAACAAGGTGCAGAGCAGGGAGTCTGCCAGCAGGGGAGTAAGACTAGCTTTATATTGGTGGTTAAGCAAGAAAGCCTGTTGCTGAGCCAGCTGGGAAAGCAGATCAGGAGGTTAAGGTGTGCTACGTGCAGTAGGACAGCAGCTCTCCTAAGATGGCATAGTGGTTAGGTGACCACCTCTGGAGTAAAGGGCTAGTGGTTTGAAACCCAGGGCAAGTTCAATGTAAATTGAGGACAATAACTCAGTGGAGGGCTAAAATATGTTACTGCAGGATTACCTCTAGCCTAAGAGCAGGAAAGACATAGAGTCATGCAACTCCTAGTGGCCAGAGAATAAAGTTGCTGCAGAAGAGTGACTGAATTAATCAAAAGATTAGGGGATATATTGTGGAGCCTCCAGTGGCCAGGTAGTATAATGTGCAAATGGGAAATCAAACTGTTGCAAATCAGAGGAGGGATCACAGCAGGGAGATGGTGGTGGGCTGGGAGCTGGCAAAAGCAGCAGGACAGTGGCGAAGAGGAAGAAAATAAAATTTAACAAGTACAATATAATCAATTAAAACAGTTAATACAATTAAAATAATCTACAGTAGCGAAAAATCCAGCACAGCAAAATCAGCTAGGAAAGCAAGTGCAAATTCTGGGCAGCTCAGAGTGCAGGGAGAGGATTTCCAATCTTTATATTTAAAAGGCACCAGATTTTAAAATCTGTGCCCTCGAACCAATAACGTTGGGGGCTTCAGGGATGGGCAGCTGGAAGGCAGGCGGCAGGCGCTAGGAGCAGCCAGAAGAGACTTGGAGCCTGGTAGGGAGCTGGAGACAAGTCTGGGGAAAGAAAAGGGAACAGTTTAAGTAGGAAAGAACACTCCAGACAAAGGAGAAGTGACTGTTTAGCAAATAGGCGGGATCACTGCAGGGGAATGGTGTGGGCTGGGAGTTGGTCAAAGAAAGCAACATGACAGGGGAGAGAGGAAGATAATAAAATTCAACAAGTACAATATAATCAATTAAAACAGTTAATACAATTAAATAAATTGTGCAAGCAGCCAGAAAAATCAAGCACAGTGAAATCAGCTCAGGAAGCATGTACTTAAGGTAAGGATTGTGAACACTTGGGATTCAGCTATGTCCAGGATCAGCAGTAGCATGGATTCACGGCAGGAAAGTCATGTCAAACAAATTGGATAGATTTTTTTGACTGGGTAACAAAGGTGGTGGATTAAAGGGGCAGTAGATGTTGCCTACCTCGATTTCAGCAAAACCTTCATACCGCCGCGCAAACAGCTGTTGAACATGTTGGGTAGCATGGAATGGAACACAAGGTGGTGAACTGGTTAGAAACTGGTTGGGGACAGGAAGCAGAGGGTGGTGGTAAACAGGATCCAGTCCAAGGAGAGCAGGGTGATCAGTGTGGTACCTCAAAGATCAGTCCTCTTTAATGTCTTCATTAGTGACATTGCAGAGGGATGGAGGAAAAGTCTTCCTGTTTGTAGATGACACAAAGATCTGCAACAGGGTGGAAACTCTGGAGGGTGGAGAAAATGAGGAGGGACCTAGAAAAGCTGGAAAAATGGTCAGAGGTGGCAACTGAGGTTCAATATGAAAAATGCAAACTCATGCATCAGGGATGTGAAACCATGGAGAGCTATAGGATGGGGGTGAATTGCTGGCGGTCACCAGGGAGGAAAGAGATCCAGGGTTATCATGTTGGATGATGTAAAGGTGGCCAAGCAAAGTACAAAGGCTGTGAGGGAGGCCAGTGGCATGTTGCGGTGCATAGGTAGGGGTATCACTAGTAGGAGGAGGGATGTGGTGATACCATTATACAAAACCCTGATGATGCTGAATATTGTGTACAGTTCTGGAGGCTGTATCTTCATAAGGACATGGAATGAGAGGCAGTTTAGAGAAGAGGCAACAAAAAAATAGTACAGGGCTTGCACCATAAGACATATGAGGAGGGACTGAAAGACCTTGATATGTATTTACTTGAAGAGAGGAGGGTATGGGGAGATATGATTGAACATTCAATTATCTTAAGGGCATTAACAAAGTGCAAGTGGGCAACATCTTTCAGAACAGGAGAAGTACTAAAGCGAGGGGCATGATATAAGATTGACAGGGGTAGGATAAGGGAAATGTGAGAAAGTATTTCTTAACGGAAAGGATTGTGGATGCATGGAACAGCCTGCCCTGGGAGGTGGTGGGGCAAGAGCAGTGGGAGGATTTAAATAGGCATGAGACAGATACAATGGAACCCTAGAGGTTGGAAGGAAGGCTAAAGCAGAGAACCAAATAGGGTCAGCGGCCACTAATAAAGGTAAGATATACAAGACAGACTGGAAGGTCCTAGTGGTCCTTATCTGCCACCAATTACTGTTACTATGTTACTGGAAGCCCTGGCATCATCATAACATGGGTCTGTTAACTCAGAAAATTGCAGAACTACTGTTAATAAACAATTGTGGTATTTAGAATAGGCTGCAAGCTCTCCATTTTTCTTCTAATTTGCTGTTCTTTTGTTGCTCTCTTCCAGATTGCCACATCACCCCAGCCCCCTTGTTCTCCTTCTCTTGAAATTACATTCCACTTCAGTGTTACTCCTTGGCTTGCTCCACAAGGAGGGTCATCAGGGGTGGGATGAGTACCTCTCGATTGAGTTAGATTGGTCATAAGGTGGGAGATGAGGTAGGTGGTGCAAGGCCTGTAGTGTGTGACCAGCATCATATAGCTGCATTCAGAGGTATTTTCAAAATTTTTTCCTTACCCACCCAATGACAATTTTGGGAGCATAACAGATGGACACATATGCAGGTGTCTGTCAGTGCACATCTTAGCTCATCAGCATCCACCCTTGCTCTCCATCTCCAGCTGCACCACATCCTATGGTCACCCAGGTAGCTGTGTTGAAGCTGAGGCTGTGATCTGACCCTCCCAACTGGGACACTCAGTCCTCCACTCCCATCTCATTTCTGAATCCAGGTTATTGATGTTGTAAGCAGTAGCACCACCACTACATGATCAGGCTGGCACAACCTCTCCAGTTTAATATAGCAAGTGGACAATGCCAGTGGTGTGTTTCCAAATATGCTAGTGATGTAAGGCACCATGAGTGGTTTTATGGTCTTATACAATGGATCATGATGGCCTCAAATGCATCTCAGTGATGAACAGGACAGTGAAAAGTATGATAAGTAAATGCTGCAATGCTTCCTTACCCTTCTAGTAAAATGTTGCTTTAAGTATGTATGTAATGTAAAGCACAAGTGCAGTTCAGTGAAGAAGGTGCTGCAAGCAAAAAGGTGTTAAGGCCACAAAAGAGCCCCTGGCTCAACATGATCTTAAGGCATATGGTCCAGTAAAAAGAAGGTCAGTGACTGCTGGAAAGAGTCATGTTGCCTCAAGATCAAGAGAAATACATAGCAATCTGAAGGGTTTCAAATTATGAATTATGAAAGCCAAAGAGGGTCTGGAAGTCATGATAGCAGCATAAACTGTGGATGACACCAAAGTCATTCAAGTGCATACTGCACTTGGAAAAAGGAAGGTGAAGGGGGCTTGGGTCGCTGGAAACAGGGAAGGGTTACAGAAACCTGGGAGAGAGTCAAGGGTGCTGACTGAAATGCAGAATGAATACTTTGTTTTATTGTTCACCAAGTATCTCCCTGTGGGAAGGGCACTGATTTGGAGGACATATGGCACTAGAGATAGCCTCAAAGCCAGAATACATCTTGCCTCCCTGGTACATGACTTCCTGGAAAAGATAAAGCTGAATAAGTCTCAAGGGGCTGATGGGTTACACCTCAGGACATTGTAGAGCTGCAGGAACAATTGTCAGAGACACTTGCTGTAATTTTCAGGAATTTGTCCAGGCGCTTGTGGTGCTGGAGGACTGGAAAAGTGGTCAGCGTGGTTTCCATCTTCCAGAAAGGCACATATTGAATCTGAATATCTGTAGGTCAGTCAAACTGACACCATTGTTGGGAAGGTCCTGTAAACCATTACCAAAGATAGAATAAAATAGCCATTGGTTGAGGTTAAGGTTCTTGCCCTCTTTCAGCAGGACTATATGAGGGATAGATTGGCCAAACCAAACAAATAACCTTTTGAGTAGGTGACGGGGAGGAGGACATAGGCAAAACCATGGGCTACAGCTAGGCCTTTGATGCTGTGACACATCACAAGCTTCTAAACAATGTAAAGCAGTGCAGTATATAAGAAATAAACTCAAGGTTGATTGCTAACTGGCTCAGAGCAGGAAGTTGGAGGTTGACAGGCACTTTTAAGTAGAGGTGTACTCAGTGGTGTTCTGCAGGGATCTGTGCTGGGGCACTGCTTTAACATTTTCATAAATGATTTGGAGCTGGTGTCACCATCTGACTGCTAAAGTTAGCTGATTGACACTGCGACGAGCAGCTTGGTGGACTCCCATGAGGATGGGGACAAACTTCTGACTTTTTTCAAATTCTATTTTATCTCCCTCCATGGCCCCACTGAACTCTCTCCAGTGACTGCCCAGTCCTCGGACTCTACCTCCCCTTGTGTGACCCGACTCGCTCTCTCCTCTCCCGGCACTGGGCATCCCTCGACTACCCTCCCGGGAAGGGCCTCACCAGGGCACTCTTTCTTATAGTGTTGAGCACCAGGCCAGGAGGAGGAGAACCAAGAGAGAGCTGCCCCTACTTCCTGTAGTGTGATCCTTGGGTGGGAGGCACCATCACCTATCGTTGGGATGAGGGGTATTTACTTAGGTAGTTCTCCAGTGGAGCACAGCTGTCAAGGCAACATGCTGCTGTGGCTCCATCCCAGGCATACACCACAATGCTGCTTTTGACTACCCCAGCCACCATCAGAGGTCACTCCTCTAGCTGTCATTCTCCCCATCCCTCACAGGGAAGAGGCAATCCTCAGACGCTCAATCTCTTTCCTCCCCTACTGACCCCCAATGACCGGGCTCATTCCCGGACCTGGAGTCGACAGGCGTGCTGTGATGTGTGGTGTCCAGCACCTCAACCCTAAGTGCCACCAGGCCGCCACTTCTGACTTAAGGAGAACCTGAAAATCCTTGGCTTATTGGTCAGACTCTGGTGCTACTGATGCAATTTTTTCTTATTTTAAATGTGTTTCACCTGGACAATTGACATTCTACATATGTCAAACAGGCCCTTTCAGTCTTACACAGATGACAAATAAAACAGGATATGTAAATTATTATTCAGATTGTAAAATCTTAACACATTATTCAATCAAACAGTTACTGTACATTTTAAATTGATTCCTGATATACTGTATATGCAAGTGCTTTTAAAAGATTAAAAGAAAATGAATACATAGTAACTCTGTCAGTGATAAAATCCAAACCTAAGGGTCATCTTAAGAAAAGAACCTGAGGTCCTGGTTGCTATCTACGCTCTTGGTATGAAGTAATTACCAGCTTGGTAATATCAATTGGCATGAGGTGTGATGTGCTTATGAAAATATACTGATACTGTAAGTACTGATGTTGTGAAGTTTTACTTTGCTGTTGAAATTCCAGTGAAGTGGTGGAATTCAACTTTGCAAATCACTTTATGAAGTTCTCACTTTGCCTAAACTTGGCACTTTGCCACTTTGCAATGATTTGTCCTGGCAAAGTGGTACTTTTCAGGTGATGTCATCATGAAGCAGCAACTTTGCTGGTAAATTTGCATGACTTCACTTGAAAAAGTGTCAATTTGCTCACCAAAAACTTTGCAAAGTTGGCAAACTTCTGAATTAATTCACAAAGTGAAGTTTGCCAAATTGCACATCTCTATTTAAGCAATAACCTAAGAAAAGGTGTGAGTTATGCTGAGATTTACCCCGTGTGGTCTGGTTTGTTCATGAGGCTGCAGGCCGAGTGACCAAGTCAGTGCTAGATATGAGTAAACCCCAGCATAATCCATATCCTGGAGTGGTTCATTGCAATTATGCAATGACCTGTGAGAAAACCATTAAAAAATTATTAAAATATTTAATTTGCTATGTTTAAAGCTTTTTTGAAATTATTCATAGTAATATCCTTCCACCCTTTTATGTTGTGCTTTGTTTCTAGGAGATTACTGCTGAAGACATCTGACATCTCAAGAGCACAGCCCCCCACAGCAGACTCCTGAGACACATGTATAATGATATTTACTTGTCAGCATGGCTCAGTTGGTAGCACATCCACCTCTGGACCAGAAGGTCGTGGGATTCTGTCCCACACCAGGCTTGAACTTGCACCTAAAATGCTGGCATCTGAGTGCAGTATTGGTGGGTGCTGTACTGTTGGGGTGTGCGTCTTTTAGGTAAGACATTAAACCGAGGTCCCTTCTACCTATCCTGGTGTTGTCCTGGTAGGTGTCCAGGTGCAAGTAAAACAACCCAGGGCACTCTTGCAAAGAGTAGGGGACATTCAGTGTCCTGGCAACATTCCCTTCCCATAAACCAGTTCATGCAGTTGCCCAGGTTGTGTGTGGGTATTGATGTGCAATATGGCCACCACTACACATTCAGTCACTTCACTACCAGTCTAGCATTGCTTGTAAAGTGCTTTGGGATACGCTGTGTATGAAAAGTGCTATATAAATACTGATTCTTCTTCTTTTACCTATTTTTTCATTTTTTTTTTTTTTGTGGGGTGGAGGTAAAGAACCTGGTGCCAGCCTCTGTAGTGGATCATGAATTAGAGGGCATCCTTTTAGTGGCAATGACTGCAGCAGTTCATTATGTGGTTCTGGGGTTAGTGCAGCTTTTCTGTTCAGGGGAAGTAATGGTCTGACTTTCGCCTTTTTTTACTTTCAATGAAAACTGCAACATTTGCTTTTGTTCTGAAGGGGTATAAAGGTGCAGCTGCAGGTTGCATGGATGATCATGTGAATGGCCCAACAGTGCTTTACATTTTTTCCAGGGTCAAGGTGATTCCAGTATGGGTGGGGGGTAGGGGTTGATCATATGTGGGGTGGACTGAGGAGAGAGCCATGGTTTAAGTGTGGCCCATATTCATGAGCAGTTATTGGAAAGGAATATAAGGAAAAGAGGAAGGTTTTCTTTCTTCTTTTATTTTTGTGGAGATATAAAACTGGGTTTGTGGACTGTTGGCATCTATCACTTAAGAAGAGCAGTCCTTTTGAAACTCCTACATTTGTGTTGTCATTTAGTGAGTAATCAGTATGGTGTGTTTAGTGTTTACATTTTAGGGGTTGCACTGATTTTTGATGTGGTTAGTGACATGCGACTTATTTATTTATTTATTGAAATTTGTTGACCAGGTGAGTCCACTGAGACAATGGAGTCCATTTTTCAGGGCGACCTGGAATTAATTACAAATGAAAGCACATTTGCATACAGGAGACAAAGGTAAGGCAATTAATCACATTGATTCACACATAAGGAGCATACAGTAGACATAAAACAGGTTGCAGTAGAGTAGTCAGGTATATAGGGTAGGTGTACAGGTGACCTGCCACTACTCAATATAAAGGTAAATAGAAACATGTCAAAACTCAGTAACCGGGGGAGTTATCATAATGCTGTTGCTGGGGGACACCAACTCGGCAATGGGTGTACTTCAGTTGGGCTGACTGTGTGGCAGCCTGGCATGGGAGGAGGCCCTGGGTGCACAAAGGTACACAGTAAATATAAGGACACCAACATTTCAAGTGCAACAGCACTGAATTACTACAAAAAGTGAGATTTTAAGGCATTTTAAATGCGTACCAAGTAGAACAGTTTGTCACTGCTGAGGGTAGGCTGTTCCAGAGTGCTGGGACGGAGATGGCAAAGGACCTGTCTCCAGCTTGGGATCTTGTCCTAGTAGGGACATCCAGGATGGGTGAGCAGCAGACCTCAGGTCATGTTCAGCTGTCTTGAGTAGGAGAAGTCCATTTAGGCTGGGGGGCTGATAGTTTGGCTGTTTTGAAAGTCAGACAGAGTGTAGGATATATAGCCTGGCCTTGGTGATGGCCAGCTCAGTGAGGTAAGAATGTTTCAGTGGTGATCTCAGGGATGAGCAGCAGTTGCAAAATGGGCAATATTGTGATAAAGGACTCTGACTTTGTTGAGTTCAGGGCCTCGAAGAGGTTTTAATAGGGAGCACCATAGAGGAGCACTGGAAGGATGGTACCTGTGGTGATTGCCATGCGAGCATCACTGCAGAGGAATCCGCCAAGTCTGTATAAGAGGCCAATTCTTTGATGGAAGATGTTGGTGGTTGCCTCAATGTGTGGGCTTAGGGTTAGCTCCTGTTCCAGGTGTACTCCAAGATATTTTGTGGATACACAGACCTCAAGTATAGTCCCATTGGACAATGAGATCTGTAGGAGGTTTGATCTATTGGCTCCCAGGCATTTGGGACCGAAAAGCATGGCCTTGGATTTATTGAGGTTGAGGACAAGTTTCTTATCCACTAACCACTTTTACAATACTCTGAAGTCCATACTGAGGTTCTGGTTGAGTTGATTTAAGTCTTTCGAACTCCTGTAGATAATAGCATCATCTGCATACAATTGGATGTTGGCCCCTCCACAATGCTTTGGCATGCTGTTGATGAAGACAGTAAATAGCAGGGGTCCAAGGATGGATCTTTGGGGACTCCTTGATGCAATAGCCTAATTATGGAGGTCATACCCTTCCATTTTACCAGCTGCTTTCTCCCACAGACGTATGTTCAAACCAGGAGGAGGCAAGTGAGTTCAGAGCAAGGTTCTGGAGTCTGGTAACAAGAGATCATGGTTCACCAAGTCAAAGGCTTCCATTAAACCCAGGAATAGGGCTCCAGTGATTAGACCTTGATTCATGGCCCCAAGTACATCCGAGGTGAACTTGACAAAGGCGACTGACTGGGTCTTTATCAGTGAGTTATGCTGGGATTTACTCATGGATAAATGACCCAGTTAGCCAATCAGTTGTCTAGTTTTAAAACTGCCATTGTATAATGATAAATAAGATGGTGCCAGCCAGTACACTAAAACAAATGTTTGTATAGAAAGTACTGCTTCCTGTGTATTAAATTGAGACACAGAACACCAGAAAATAAGGTATAATTGCATGTGACACAATTTACATTAGGAATAAATCTGTAATGGGGACAGAGCCTTTGGGGTGGCAGGACTGGTAATGTGTAATTCACTACTAATGGCTCTGAGGGAGGCCCGATCAGCAGAGGTATTCAAAAAGGTCATAAAACCTAACTATTTGCTCAGGCATTTGGTTCCACTGTGGATACAGTATTAACTGATTTTAGTTGATCTAATTATATTGATGGTTTTAGAGTTTTTATTGTCACATCATGATGGTCGTTTGTATTAGTATTGGGTGATTGTGCTATAATGGCACCCTGGGCCTCTGTAGAATTGTGTCAAACACAAATAAAACTACTACTACTATGTTAAAACTACATTAAGTCCATCTAGAAAATCATTACAGCAATTTTGATAAACAGTGCATCCGTATTCAGTGCTAGCATGATACTTTTGAAAATAATGGTTTTCTTTGCAATAAAATCAGTGCTGCTCTTTATATTCTATGATATCTCAATCATAGTGCCTGTGTACAAGGCTTTCTAGCAGGGGGCTCTGGATAGGGGCAGCTGAATATAGCAAAGGATGTCACTATGTATACACATGCACACGGGAGGGTGACCATGCCATGCAATGGGTTGAAGGGAGGGAGGGATTTAGGGTGTAGTGCAGTGGTGGGCTGCCAAGCTGGCCTTGTGGCATGGTGGGTTGGTGGCAGGCTGGGGTTGAGAGGGTGCGGGTTCAGTTCTGGGCATGCCTGGGTGTTTTTGCGCCAGGTCAGGTTTTTGTTTTTTTTAGTTTTGCACCTGGCATGCACACCCCTGGAGTTGAGAACTTTTAGTAGGGGTGTGTGGGGGCTGTGCCTAAATCTAAATATTGGGTGCCCTGTTGCTGTTCATCGTGGAGTGTACATTGCCTAAATTCATTTTTGGTGATATACACTTCGGCCAAATAGTGATGCTATTCTGCAATCACCATTATCACATGGAACCTATTATATAGATCTCAAAATTGTTGGACTGTAGTTTAAACTAGCTTCTTAATATGAAAATATGATAATAATAATTGCAATTTATAGAAAGGTTTAAATGGATTTATGTAGTGGGTTTAGAAGTAATAAGTGGTATGGCAGTAGAGCAGGATATGGTGGGATCTGGGACTAAAGGGTGGAAGGTGCATGTCTGGATAGATTTCCATATAGGCAAAATAACACAAGGAGGGCCTGAAGTTAAGAAATTGAGAGAGTCAGAGGAAGGTGATAGAAAAATTTTGAAGAAAGTATAAGTGGAGGATTCTAAAGGCTATCTATATAAATGCCAGCAGCCTGCAAAACGTGTCTTGTGACCTACAGACATTGGTGGCTGAATCTCAACTGGATCTGCTGGCATTCACAAAGACATGGGCAAGCTAGTACCATGAAAGGGTCTAATCATTGCATGTTATGTATTATTCAGGCAAGATAAAGAGCACAGGAGAGTGTAGGGATGTGTTATACATAAGGAGGACATAACAACCACCAAAGTCAGGAAACATGGGGTTGGTAATGGTACAGACACTGCCACAGAGATACTGTGTGGGTGCAGTTAGGCATGGGGTGAGAAACATCAGGATAGAAGTGGTATAACAACCTCCATCTCAGAAGGAGGCAATTGATCGGGACTTGAAGGATGAAATCAGTGGGGCAGCAGAGCAGGAGGGTGCTGCTAATGAGTGGCTTCAATTTGCAGGATGCAGATTGAAGCATCCCAGTGGCAGAAAGCACAAGACTCCACTTGCTGATGAAAGCAATTCAAGAGGCAATTCTCATGCAGAAGGTAGTGAATGCCTGCAAGATAAGGCACCATGGGCAAATGTGAGTTTTCCTGCTGACAGATTCTATCTTTCTTTTTCCAGATCCATTGGGATCCAACCATCGCTGGACTGTATGGTTCAGTGTCAAGCTAGAACTAGACAGAATACATACCAGAGAAATGTTTGGGATTTCAGATTGGTGAGTTTGGCAGGATGCAAGAAATTCTGAGGAAGAATCTGGAGGGTGTGGGAGCAGCAGTTGGTGTGAATAACAAGAGGGATTTAATTATAAAAAGGTTTTTGGAGACTTAAAGTGATTGTGTAAAGGCGGAAAGCAAGAGCGATGAGAAAATAAACTACTGCAGTACTCAAGGGAAGTGAGGTGGCAATCAAAAGAAAAGGAAGTCTTTCAAAATGTACCTCACAAGCTAAGTGGAGGAAGATAGTGATGAGCACCTTAAAAATGCAATGAAGTCAAGCAAGACAGTGAGAAAAGTAAAGTCAAATACCAAATTGAGGATAGATGAGAGACTGAAAAAGGGTGATAAAGCGCTTTCTTGATACATATGGGAGAAATTCAAATTCAAAGAGGGATATTCAGACCAAGGAGGGATGGGGTGGAACAGTGGGAGACAAATAGAGGAAAGAAGACATGAGAACCCAGTATTTCTCTAAGTGCTCACAGTGGAGGATAAGTGGATGGCAGCTTGAATGCGTCATTAAAGCCAGGGAGGAATGTGGTGATGGCATCAGTGGGGAACTACATTTTGAAGGATGGGTATTGAAAGGATTAAATTCACTAAAGGTGGATACATTAATGAGCTTGGATGGGCTATATTCACAGTTACTAGAGAAATTGTCCATGTACTGGCTGCAGCATTAGCAGAACTCTTTAATTGCTACTTTGAAACCAAGATGCTACCAGGGACTGGATGTCAACAGATGTGGTGCTCCTGCACAAGAGGAAGTAAGGGAAGAACCAGGAAACTACAGAAAAGTCAGTCTGATGTCTATAGCATAGAAGTTGTTGGAGGCCATAATAAAAGCGGGGCTAGTAGTGTTCCTGGAGCCAAACAGTCTCTAGGACACCAAGGAGCATGGGTTCACAGATGGGAGGTTGTATCAGACTAACTTTATCCATTTCTTGGATTAGGTGATGAAGGTGATAGACAAGGGTCAGGCTGTTGATGTACTGTACCTGGACTATAGTAAAGCCTTAGATCCTGTCCCACATGGATGGTTGGTCAAACAAATTGCGATCTCAGGATAGGAATAGGATTATAATGCAGTAAGGAATTGGCTCCATGAGAGAACTAATTGGATTGTCCTTAATGAAAAGTACTCAGAGATCAGGAGGTCACCATTGGTATACCACAGGGATTGGTCTTGGGACTGGACCTCTGTAACCTATTCATCTGTGATACTGTAGTGAGTTCAGGCTCTTTGCAGATGACACAAAGATCTGTGGATGACTGGACAGTACAGTGATTCAGGTGATAGGGCCATGAGGAAGGATCTTCAGAGACTACAGAAATTGTCTAGGGTATGGCAGTTATAAATTGAATATAAAAAAGTAAAGATAATGCACATAGCTACAAAAACAAAATAACAAAATACAGCATGGGAGGAGATGAAGATGAGAGAATGAGAGAGGAAAACCTAAGGATAATACTTACGGATACCTTGAAAGCATTGTCCCAGAGGAACAGGGTAGTGAGGAGGAAAATAGAATGCTGAAATTTATAGGAAGAGGATTGCAGTTAGATAAGAGAGGTGATCCTGCCCCTGTACAGTTGCCTGGTTTGACCACACGTGAAGTACTGTATGCGGTTCTTGAACCCACACTTGAGAAACGATAGGGAACAGGTGGAGGCAATGCAGAGGAGGGTGAAAAAATGATCTGGGGAAAACAAATGGAGTCATTCAAGACATTGACACGTAGGTAAAAAGGTCCTGTCATCAAAAGGGGCCAGTCTGGTGAGAGACACAAGTAAGTGTGTGCCTGAGGACTGAAGTCAACACACTAGTGCATAATGATGAAATAACTCACACAAGTTCAGTACAAAGGGGCAAGACCATGATGGCATTTAGACACCAAAACAAGAATTCTATGGTCAACATGTTGCTAAACTGGAAGTGAGTGAGATTTAGCCTGGAGGGAACCATGGTCAGACTTTCTGGTGCCAGTAAATAGAAGGCTGCAGCATTTAGATGAATGAACTGTAGGATAGGAATCTAGTGTGGGGCCAGCCAGAAGGCAGTTTCAAAAGAAATGCCCAGTGAAAACATAACAGTGGTAGCAGCAGCATCATAATTCAGGTACTGTAGGAACAGACTCTGGTCATGTTGTATGGATGAAAATTAACTTGAGAGAGTCCTTTGTATGAGTCTAAATTGCATTGATTGGTTACAAAAGAGCCTAAGACTACATACAAACCATATTAGGATGGATAACAGTGGGGAGGGGTGCTGTAGTCAATATCAGATAAGCTGAGTGATTTCATTTTTGCTCTGCTATTGCATATTAGCAAATGAGTCTTGTTAATGTTAAGACAGAGTAAATTTGTGGATATAATTGTGATGATAATCACAAAGCAAAACAGAATCCAACCATAGTACTAAATATTTGTTTATTTTTTTGTACCATTGAAAGTGGATGTCCCTCAAGAGTCGTAATGGCAAGTTTAATGTTTTAGATTTCACTGTAGCCATCACCTTATGAATACTAAAAAATTAGTCATAGATTTTTAAACTTTGTTGAATACATTACAATGTAGCACAATGCAAGGTCAAACATGTTATTTATTTATTTATTTATTTATTTATACTTACTTATTTACTTTTTTAATGTGTGTTGAGCAGGAAAGGGTAGGCAAGAAAATTCTATGTATTAATATGTATAGTGTATTGTGTTTCTTACAGGATATAGAGGATAATAGATCGTCCCCATCATTAGCAAAGGTATTGTTGTATTGAGAGGTTGTCCCTGGTGACAATAAGAACCTCAAGAGCAAAGTTCAGGAGGTTCTGTCACCAGGAGCAACTTTGAGATACAAGGGCATGCTTGTTAACAATGGGGATGGTATCTATTATCTTTATAGTATAGGGTTGCCACCCAATGCAAGGGGTGTACTAAAATTTCACACAACCAAAAGGCAGCACAAGCAGAGAAAAATCCATACCCAGCACAACAGGGGAAAAAACAGGCCACACACTCACCACGCCAGTGCAGTAATAACAAATGGAGACAAACATTCTATTGTTCAAAAATGTTTTCATTACTATTCAGCTGGGAACAGGAAAGTAGATGATAAGTCGAGCACATCAAATATTTAAAAATAAAAAAATAACTCCAGTTTAGTTTTATTAGTCCAGCTAATGTTATTTGTTACTTCCTCAAATGTGATTAAGTTCATGACATGCTCTACCTAATCTTCAGCCAGTGTGACCAGAACAAAACAAAAAAAAGTTAAGCCAAAGGTTAAAGGGAAATTTTACACAGGTCTTGCACTTAGAAAAAAAAGAAGGGATTATCTTTTCAGTGTCTGCACCTACAGGGTTTCTTTTGCTGCTATTAGCCAGATAGATATATATGTTTACAATAAAACCTTGCTGGAATACACAGTTCTCACCAAAAGGCTGAAATTTGGCATCTCATGGAAGAAGTTTGGCTGAATAGTTGTAGGTGGCTTTGCTTGTGGAACAGTCATATATATTGAGGCTGAGGAAGTTAAGGGCTGCTCTTCTGTTTTGGGGTTGCCAATGAGGTGAGAGAATTTCTTTTGCTTTTTTCACTGAGCACACTATAATTGTTTATAGACTGAAGGCACTTGTGCCTGGAAACTTATTGACCTTGGTGGGTGGTACATCCCAATCTACCAACATTTTTATGGTTGTTTTCATGTGGAATAATTAGTTATTCATTTATTTTATGGGAGGCCAGCCTGAAGTTAAATTTTCTTTACCATTGAGTGTATTTTATTTTCCCCACTGGCATGGTTCGGTACCATTGAGAAACCTGTCTTGAGGTTTAGGTTTGGGGCCAAGTAAAATGGTGAACCATCCTGCTGCATTTTGTCTGGTCTCTGGCTTTTGTAAAGTAAATATGCAGCAACAGGGCATCTCTGCATGTTATCTTTATTCTTGTACATACTACATCTCACAGATCAGATGGGTCTCGGATTTTCTCCACTACATGTCTTAGTTTGATGCCCATAGTACTCCAAGCACTGTTGGCCATCAGTGTTCTTTGCCAGCTGTAAGTCACCCCATCTTAATGAATATTGCTCTATGGTGTGCAGTGCAAAAAATAGCCCATTGTTGAAGAATACAGTGTTCAGGAGAGAAGAGGCATTTGACAGCCCAGTGTATCACTGGCATACTACTGGTTTATGTTATCCTGGGAAAGGGTATCAGCCCTGTTGGGCTTGTTGCCCTTACCCATTCTCTTAGAAATTTCTGTTTAGCTGCTAAAGTTGCTAATGTTGTTTTGACATTGCCAGTATTTCCATGGAAGATTGAATGTTTGTAATTTTGTTTTAGGAGGTACCTTTCAATACTGCGATTATTCCCTCACTGTACTTGGCACATAGTTAGAACCATCACTGCACTCAAGCCTGAAAATGAACTCAGCAACCATTTTATCCGGATCCTTCACAGGTATGTCACATATCATTTAGCTTTCTCCTGATCAGCCCCAAAACTTCTAAATAGTTTCAGGTCAGTTTTTTTATTGTTTTTTTGTTCTCCTACTCGAGGATGAATTTTTCCCAATCAGACATAACTTTTGAAAATACAGGCAGCCATGCTTTTTGCTGTCACAGTAATTACTGTCAGTAGCTACTTTCTGTTGAAACTGACAAGTGCCAGCTGACAGATGCTGGGACAGCGCGAATGAGCACAATGGCAGTTATGTGCAGCAGTTCTATGTCGTTATGCTCCAATAGCTATGTAACTACTGCAGCATAACAACACAGAATGACGTGCCTAGTGCAGGATTAACAGAGTTTCAGAGAGAGAGATGGTTTTGAGCTATTACAGTGTTACGTCATACACTATAAGAACATTATCTCATACAGTTTTGGGTGAGAGGACCGTGCTGATGGTAATTGAACAGTTCTGTCAGCCCAAAACAACATGAGATAATGTTCTTATCAATAGAAACACAATACACTACACCTATTAATATATCATGAAGCAGTCTAATTGCCTCCAATGAAAGAGTCTGAGAATGTGACAGAAATTAGCTTTTTTGTTTTGTTTGTGCTCTCCCTCTACTTACAGTACTAAATGGTATGTTCTGCCCCTCACATGGAAGGACATGGTGGTGCCATTTACACAGCGAGTAATGGCAGTGGGTTATGTGGAGCAGCTCAAGTGGCTTAACAATCATAAAACTTTCTTTTTGGTGAGTTTGTTTCAGTGAGAAAGTTCAATTCATGCTGATTTCTGTTTGAGAATTCAAGCTGCTGCATTTGTTTGAAAGCAGTCTCTGAAGATGGTATCAGTGCGATGGGAATTAGCTGATCGGAGCAGTGCAAAGTACCAACAGTACACTGACTAAGAGGTAGAGTAATTGCTAGAGGTCTGGTGTTGGCTGAGGCAATTAGACTGCTATAATACCTATTTTCAGCTTCATTCCAGAGGGTGGGGTGGAGGG
Source organism: Neoceratodus forsteri (assembly GCA_016271365.2). Lineage (NCBI taxonomy): Eukaryota > Metazoa > Chordata > Ceratodontiformes > Ceratodontidae > Neoceratodus > Neoceratodus forsteri. Next base: position 245,347,513 of record CM028130.1, read on the forward strand.
GATGCAGATGCAAACCAACTAAAATGGAACCTGATTTAGCTATTGATGGTATTTTAGCAAGAAGGGATAGCAGATATAGGATCTACAACCTATGTGGCACTCCTCTTGCTGCAGTTAAGGAAGACAAACATCTTGGGGATTATAATATGAAAGGGGTGTGAAACATGACAAGCCATATACAGCTTCTGTCAAGACAACTCGCAGAATGCTGCTGATGCATCAAAAGGGTGAAACCAGCAAGGCATGGGGCATATTTCTACCACTTTACAAGGCGATTATCCTGTTCCACCTGAAGTACTGAATTCAGTTCTGGACCTTACAACACATAAAGGACATTGAAACAGTCCAGATGGTATAATTCATGGCAACAAAATGATTATCAGAATGGAGGATAGTCACTACAAGAAAATGCTCGAGGCCTTAACATAGAAACATAAATGATGGCAAAAAGATCAAGGGTCCACTAGTCTGCCCATAGTTCCCTATCTGATACAGACATCTTAACTCTGTAGGAAAGGAGGGTGAGAGGTAACATCATCTCCATCTACTGCATACTCAAGGGATATTGACAACATGGAACATATGGAGATATTTGATTTAGTGTGCTCCCCAGGATGCAGGGACATGCCCTGCAGGTCATGGGGAGGGTGTAAATCAGGGATAAAGTTTTTAGATGATGAGGTCCTGTCTGCTTGTTCTGTGGATGTTCAGGTGGACGTTAAAATTTACAGCACTTCTCAAAACAATAGGGTACTTTCCCTGTTTCCTAGACAACATTTCCCATTCACTATTCAGTTTCAGTGTAGTGTGGGTGTCTAGTAGCTGGGAGGAGAGAGACTGTACAGCTGCGTTATCTATTCTGAGGGGTCTGGTATGATTTTCCGACTTCGCGGTCTCCCATCTTATTTTATCCCAATCATGTTTTGCCGACTACAGTAATCCGCCTGCACATTAGCTTGTTCTGTTATCGGCCGTCCATATACACTGATTGTACTAGTAATGCTTTAGTTATCTGCGTATAGTTAGCAGTTGCATATGTTCCCAGAGCAAGCTTACTTCATGTTACAATGCCACAGTATGAGTAACAGCAATGCATAAAAAACAAGAACAAGCAGCAGTATAAATAAAATAAAAAGAGATTAAAACTGCATGAATTACGGTAACTCCTAGAACCTGTAAATTGTCATTAGTAAACTGGATCTCATACAGTTCAGGTCTCTCTGATTCCCCAGCCACAAAGCTTTAGTTTTTTGTTAGATTTATCTTAATCCCTGTAGCTGTTGACTGTGCTGTTACCTCCCTTACCACTCGGTTCCCTGCTTCCATGTTTCACCATCATGTACCATCAACAATACAGCATCTGCATATGCATAAGTTTTAATAATCTTCTGCTCTGTATTGGTTTTAATCAGGGTTATACGAGCAGATAAAATAATAAAATGCTTTGCAAACAGCAACCATACCTCCAGCTGCAATAAAAGCATGAAATAATTTTCTACCTGTGCAAGCATACTTAATCACATATGGACACTTTTGCAGTCCTGCAACCTCTTTTCTGTTAAGGTGATCATCAGAAGTTTGCTGGACAGGTGTTTTGACGACATCAGGATTAATTACATACGGACATTTTAAATTGGTAGTCTGTTTTCAGCCTCTTTTCAGCCACTTTGAAAGTAGCAAACAGTCTGCTATCATGAGTGTTGAAGAGGCTATCATTTGTGCTGTTGTTCCTTCCAAGCGTGGGCATGACAAGTTGTCTGTTGATGGCTACTTATATGTGAAGGAAAGGGCAGGTGGGATTTGTTTTACTGGTGTTGCCAGCTCGCAAATCTGCAGGTTGTCGTGGACGTGCATCAACTACTCTTGTGGTGGACAACACCATTTGTGAACCACTGCAGAGCACAACCATTCCCCTGATGCAAATGACAGTCAGATAACAATTTCCTTAGCATCGCTGAACTCACGAGCACTGACAACTAATGACACTCCAGCACAGCTTATACAAAACAAACTGTCTAAAGTGTCTGAGGAGGTGGCATAACATGCCGAGCTGCCAGTGCCTGCAATGTTGTAAATGTGCTAGGAAAGAAAACATGCCAGTAGAGCTGCGAACATTGACAGACATATGCATTCAACCAGAATTACAAACTGTGAGTGGGAAGCAATTCTTATTGAAAGATTCTGCATTTGGCACTGATCGAGTTTTGCTGTTCAGCACAAAAAGAATATTGAGAAATTAAGCTTTGCAGATTTGTGGCTCATGGATGGCACTTTTAAAACAGTTCCCACTCTATTTAGGGCAGCTTTATTCCATACATGCCCCTGTAGGTGCTGCTGAGCGAGTCGCATTGTGCCACTGGCATATGCCTTGATGTCTGCGAAGTGTACTGAGTGCTATCTAAAGCTGTTCAAGGACTTAAATGATGCAGCAGATGAATTGACTACAGCCTGTCTCTGAAATTCATTTTAACAGATTTTGAGCAGGCTGCGATCCACGCTACTAAAGTAAATTCCCAGATGCAACAAACAAGGGTTGCTTGTTTCATCTGGGACAGATAGTATGGAGGAAAATACAGAGCTGCGGTCTAGAAGTAACTTATGGCAATGATCCAGAGTTTAGTTTACTGATGCGGCAACTAGTAGCACTTGCCTTCCTTCCACCAGATGATATCCCACTCTGTACAGTGAAATAAAGTGTGAAATGCCTCCTGTTAGTTTGCCTGTCCTTGAATGGTGTAGAGACATACTTGTTTGGCAGAGTACACAGGAGGATGAGAAATAACATAGTTATCTGAGCAGCCCCTATACCCACCGCAGTTTTGGTCAGTACATGAGCTTTCAGAATGGAATGCCCAGAACACAGAATAATGTTGAGGTGTGGCAATCCATGTCTGGGAACACTGATTGAGGCTCACATGAGGGTAACAAGATTTATCAATGAACTTAGGCATGAGCAAATGGTAACGGACTCAACTATAGAGAAAATTAATCATGGACTGCTGAAATCACCCTTAAAAAGAAATATGCAAAGCGGGAAGAGAAGATCAGCAACATTATGTCAGACCGAGAAGCAAGATCTGGCAAAGACTATGTACGTAGGACTAGCACAATATGGTGCTGTAAGGAGTGTTGGAGCATTTTAATCATCTACAATAAAGTTTTGAGCTTAGCGTTTTAATATTCAACAATAAAAATTTGACCAGTGGCATTTTAATCTACAATTACGACATGACCATACCGTAAGTGCTTTCTGCTAAATCAGTTTATGCTGTTACAGTTTCCATATGTGCCTCTAATGGGAAGCAGTTTCCAAATGTCAGTGTTAGGCTGCAAATCAATGTCCTGCTATGTCCCTCTACAGGTTTCAAAGTTATGCTGCAAATCATTGTCCTGCTATGTCCTGCTCTACAGGTCTCAATGTTATGCTGCAAATCAATGTTAGTGCTCAATCTTGTTATGCAGCTAATCTATGTCAGTGCTTAATCATGTTATGCTGCTATGCTATATCCTGTTAGTTCTGGCTATTCGTCTCTACAGGTCGCAATGTTATGCTGCAAATCAATGTTAGTGCTAAATCATGTTATGCAGCTATGCTATGTCCTGCTAGTTCTGGCTATTCATCTCTACAGGTAGCAATGTTATGCTGCAAATCATTTTTAGTGCTCAATCTTGTTATGCAGCTAATCTATGTCAGTGCTTAATCATGTTATGCTGCTATGCTATGTCCTGATAGTTCCGACTATTTTTTGTTACTCTGCAATGTTGGGAAAATAACGTTCGTACTTAGCATGTCAGCAAACATGATATTTCGGCAAATCAAGTCGGTAAAACATTTGTCGCAAAATCCATTACGGGCAATCATACGGATCCCATTCTGAGGAAGAAGAAGGAGTAGCAGGGACAAAGACATGCATTTACTCTCATTTATTACAGGTATGCCATTGTTGCCTGTAAAGAAGAGAGACAGTCAGTGTACTTTCCAGTCCAGCTTGTGCTGCAGTTTTGGGAGAAACCTGGGCTCCACATTCCAACTTCTTTATTTGTTGAGTCCGGCAGTGGAGGAACTCTAAAAAACAGCATTATAGTGGGAGATCCTGTGGAAGGTTGGTGGCTGGAGATATTTTACCCTGATTTTAGCTAAATACAGTCAATTTCTGTTTTTAGCTTTTGGATAGTTGGTGTCTTCCCACTCCCACTTGGATGCCTTTTGTGCCTTATTGTTTATTCATTTTATTTACTTTTTAGTGTTGTGTAGGAGTTTATATACTAACTGTGCTTGCTGCACAAAAGTATTTATTTACTTAAATTTTATAAATAGGTGGACTTGTGGCCTTGTGTGGCTTTGTTGTATTTTTTCCTTCTACTTCTTGAATATATCTAATGATGTTAATACATTCATTGCAAGCAATCTCTATGAACATTAGCATGAGTGATAGTAGAATTATGTGCTTGCAAAACAATGAATGTGATTAGTTTAAATAGAGGTGTATGTGCAAGGGAAATTGTGTAGTTTTACTCTAGCAGCATTTGAAGTAGAGAGTTTCAATCTGGCTTTAGTTAATTGGTTAATCAGTTAATTAGTTAATTAGCCAAAGCGCAGACCAAGGGAGAGGCTATGTTTTTGAAAGCATAGAGTGGATCGCAAGCATTAATTGAGAGTTGCAGCTAACTGTAGTTAATGAGGATGTAATTGGTTTCAGATGTTCTGAGTCCAATCAGTTCAGATAAGACATTGCACTGAACCTTTCATTCATTCTGCTTTCTACCTCTCTCGGTGCCTGTCTAGTTGTATGCTGAGCTGAGCTGTATAAATGTTTTTGCTGTTTATATTTACTGAGCTCTCCTTCATTTGAGAAAATTCTTAGAGAGATTCCGCATTTGTTTCATCGAGGGTCATATAGTCCTGTTCTCTGTCTGCCATACATTAATGCACTTAAACAATGAAATGCTGCAATTTTGTCTGCAGCTTGCTGGTTGCTGTCAGGAGCACACCTGAATGAAAGCTGGTAAAGTAAAAACAGAGAGAAGCAAAAAGTAAGTGTTGTATTTGCCTCTATTTGCTATTGACGTCTATTGCTTTTTAAAAATACAACAGGCAATTTTAACAAAGTTTACAGCTAAGCCGATGGATTTGGTCCATAAAAGGGATAATGCTTTTTTGGTTTACCTGGTTGGTTTTGCTATTGTTAGGTGTTATGGGTGTTTTGGTGTATTAGGCATGATAGGAGCATTTTTTTCTTTACTGTTTATTGTTTTATTTTTTAAAGTATTTCTTTTTAGTTATTTATTTAAATTCATCTCAAGTTGGAAATTATAATTTTATTGTCTTGCCTTTAATTCTTTTGTGACAGGCCCTTGGATTTTATTAGTTGTTACCCTATTCTTTTCTTTTTGCCCCCCATTATACAGTGTTCTTCTGGATCCTTGATGGTCCAAGATTTAACAGCAAGGGAAAAGAAAGGAACTATCAAAATTCAAGAAAATGGAAGGGTTCCCAGAGTTTGAAATTAAAATCGCTGGAGAAGAAACAATGTGTTGGGACTTTGTTGGAACTGTGTTGTATTATGCCTGATCTGTGTGCTGGGAAAATAATTTCTGCACTACAGAGCCAAGTTGGGAGAATTGGATGAACAAAGACTTTTAATTTTTGATTTTACAAACTGTGTACGTGATATAAAACAGATTGGTGTATATTAGGATATATTTGAATTTTACTTAAGAATCATATTTGAAGGTGACCTTTTATTAGAAAGAATTAATGTAAAAGAAGCACTTTAAAAATATAGACTGTCTAATCAGTTGCACATTTAACAAATATTTTGACACTTCTTATAGACATACTTGGTTTATTAAATAATAAAGTACTGTTGAGTACTTAGGAATCTTTGTTCCTGTAAATTTCTATTTAAAATTTAAAATCCTTGGTCTACTAGTTGGATTATTGGCTATATCTCTGGTTATATTGTGAAAGTATATAAAACAAGAAATGATGACTAGGCTATAAAAGGGAAGATAAGTGCTAATCCTGTATGCTATAAAAATCAGAAAAAGAAACAAAAAAAACTTGAATGGAATGGTGAAAAAGAGATAGGAAAATCACTGGTTATATTTTAGCCCCAGGAAGCCAATAAATTTTGTGGGGAAAAAAGAGACCTTAAGAATTCAAGGTTCAAGCCTGCCACCCATAAGTTCCTCCCCTATAATTGATAGATTAAGCCCACAACAGTTAAGTAAAGATGAGCATCCACTGATGAAATCTATAAGGATATTTGAAATGGAAAATGAAGGTCAGATTCTACAAGAGGAAGATTTAGTGTAGAAGGAATTAGAAGAACAACAGAAGTGGAGAAAGGTGAAGAAGCATAATAATATACAACAGTTTGAAGAAGAGCTGGGAAGAAAGAAACAGCAGATGCAGAATATTGGCTTGGAGCAAAGAAATGTAAAATGTAATATGAGAGATGTTTCACATCCGTGTCCTAGTGCCTCATTCCTTTGTGACTTTGATGCCTTTCTTACCCCATATGTACAAAGATTTAAATTAGACCCCCATCTATATTTCTTCCAGATACATCTCATTTATCTCAGAACAGAAATGAAGAAAACTGGAAGATTTATGTATAAGGGGAGAAGAGTAAGGTAGTAATATAATGGGAGAAAGTGAGGCAAGAGAGTCTCCTTTTTGAAATCTTAAAAGAAATAAAGAATAGGATTTTGTTAAATAATGAATTACTAATCAATCTTACAACAATGTTAAGTGGGAACTTGGCAGAGGGTAAAAATACATTTATATTGAAGAGACAAATGATAGAAATTACGGAAAAAGATGTAGAAAGGAAGGTAATCTAGATGAAAGATAAAGTCTACAACAATAGAAATTGGAAACAAGGAAAAAGGGAGGTTAAACAACTAGTACAGAACTTACAGAGAATTAAGGAGGGTAAGAATAATAATTCAAAGGAGAAAATACAGAGGTGTAAAGGGAAGAAGGAGAAACAGGAACAGAGCAAGATAGGAAAGAAAAGAGAAAGTAGAAAGTGGAAAACAAAAATCTTGTGAAAAAGGAAAAGGGTAGGAGATTCCAAGATAGTCTACATATAGAAAATGAGGATAGAGAGAAATAGATTGAGAAAGGGAAAGATTACCTAGAGTCTTTTTCAAAGGTATACCAAGAGCAAAAATGAGAACCATGTAACCCTAAAACTGGTTGTATATAATGTATGCAAGGGAGTTTTGGTAAAACAGTTTACATGGAATTATATAAACTCTACCTACAGATATCATGGAGGTAAAGAAAACAGTTGGATTTGATTGGTGGTTAAATACAGTCATGTCAGGAAACAGTTACTGACAATGAAAGAACAGTTTCGGAGATAGGAATAAATGTGGATACATCTGTAGAAGAGAGAAATATTGAAGAAAGGGACAGTAGGGATAGGTTTGATTTAATAGAAAAGGAGAATAATGAAAAGAGTAAACAACAAAAGGGTAAGATCCAACAGAGAATATCACACTACATGAAACTAACAGTGAGTGAGCATGTATTAACAGCAGATGTGGAATATAAGAAGTGATAAGAGGTAGACTGCAAAGGGACCCAGAATAAATAGTAGTGTAGTCTTGCATGAACCCCAAAAGAGGAGACATTAGATAGTTATAGAAGTAAGAAATGGAATGGAGAAGAAAGTGTGAAAATTGGAACAGAAGAAACAATAGAAATAGATTGACAATATGACTATAAGAAAATTAATGAAGGAGAACAAAAATTAAATCTCCTAAGTTGGAATGTAGCAGGAGCTGTTGGGAAATTTAAAGATAATGGAATTCTTAGATTTATAAAGAAAGCACGTAGTTATGCTACAAGAAACTTGGGTAAATACATTAGAGGGATGCCACTTGGAAGGATTTCAGGGTGTCATATTTCTGCCAAAATGACTAGTCTTTATGGGCACCTAGCAGGGGAATTAGCATTTTGTTAAAATAATGCCTGGTTTAGTATGTAAATGTATTTGGAATGACAAGAACTTTAATGTTCTTGTGTTGAAATGGAATGGGAAAACAAGGAGAAACTGTTATTGGTAAATGTGTATTTTCCACCTGATACCACTGCTTCACCCATCATACACTGCATATGTATATATTTAGAAACATTAGAAGAATTACAGACCCGGTACCCATGAGTTATGATTATTGCAGCAGGGGATTATAATTTAAGATAAGCAAAGAACAAGAGGAAAATGGTAATAATTGGGTATTTGGATGATATTTTGGAATCCCTATTAGAAAATCTTGTGATAAAAAAGAAAGTAAGCATGGTAATAGATTTTTAGCTGGATTATCCAAATTAAATATGCAGATTATGAATGGAAGAAGCAGTGGAGATAAACTGGTTTATGCACTTATGTGCATAATAATGGTACAAATATGCTGGGCTGTATAATTGTAGACATATACTCTTATCAAAAGATTTGCAATTTGAAAATAGTTGAAAACTGGGACAGTGAACACAAGCCACTTCTAGTGACACTGGAGTGTCCAATTATAATTGTAAAGGTGGTAAGGATAGAAGAAAATGGGAAGATCAGAATATGGAACTAAAGGAAAGTAAAAGAATACAATGGAATAAAGTGAATAAGGAAGAACTAAAAGGTTATTTAAATTCACTAGAAATAGAGGAATTAAAGAAATGCTGTATGAATATTCTATAGCTTAATTTAGATTTGGATATAGAACAAGATCAAAAGAATGAGTTGTTTTTGAATATTTATAGTTGGAAGAGAAATATCTATAGAATTGGAGAAACAACAAAAGGGGTAAAACAAAAATAGCTTTTCTTGGTGCAAAATGGTATGACTGTGAATGCATTAAAATAAAAAACTAATAAATCAAACTGGTAGGAGAAAATGAAAACTAATAGTGTAGAAGATAGAAAAGCTTTGAAATCATTAAAATCTGAATACAAAGAATTGATTAAAAAGGATAAAATATAATTATGAGCTCTGGTACAAACTGCAAACAGCTATTCAAGAAAAAATGAAAGTGATTTCTGGAGATTGGTGTCATTTGGTATGGATGATATAAGATGTAATTTAAACTGCAGTTATTCCCCAGAACAATGGGTTCATTTTTATGGAAATGTTTAGTAGTAAAGAAAATGTATATGAACAAGAGACAGAGACAGAAGCAGATAATGCTGAAAAGCTAAACTGGATGGAATTTACAAAAAGGAGATTATGTTGGCAATACAAAACAAAAGGAATAAAGCTCCACGATAGACAACCTTGGGGCAGAGTTACATTGACAGACATTGAATGGTGGGATGAGATATTATTAAAATTATATAAGAACGATTAAAGTATAAGAGAACACCTGAGAATTGGAATGTAGGAGTAATAGTACCCATTTTAAAAAGGGGATACGACAATGCCAGAAAATTATAGGCCAATAATACTTCTGTGTATTAATCAAAAATATTTGCTAGACTGATTTTAAACAGAATAGAACACTGGATAGAAGAAAATGATGTCCTCTCCTGCTTTCAAGCAGGTTTTGTAAAATAGGTCGCGATGGATCAGATGTTCACTCTTAAATATATTTTGGACAAGTATGTTGGAACAAAGAAGGGAAAGATATATATTGCGTTTAATGATATTAAATCAGCATTCGATTCAGTACAGAGAATCACCTTATAGGAAATCTTAAAGGATTTGGGTATGGACTTAGAATTATTGAGTATTATTAAGATATTGCATCAAGGAAATAAACTTGTTGTTAGATATAACAAGGAAGGTGATATGAGCAAAAATATAAAAGTTAATTGTGGGGTAAGACAAGGTGCATATTGGCACCATCTTTATTTAATTTATATATTGACAAAGTTGTGAGAGATTTAGAGGAGGTGGATACTTTTGCACCAAGGCTAGAGGAGATTAGAGTGCAGATAATGTATTGTTATATGCAGATGTTGTGGTATTAATCTCTCAAACCCCCTTGGTCTAAAGAGCTATTGCAGCGATAATAAAATCATTAGAGATGTTACATATGAAATTGAACCAGGAAAAGACTAGAATAGTGTTATTTAAATGGAGAATTGAGACTATAGAGTTAAAAGAAGTTAGAGAGTTTACATACTTGGGGTGATTTTTAGTGAGGATTTAAAATGAAAAAAAACAAAAAGAAAAAATAAATGAAAAGGCACTAAAACTTTAAATGGAATTAAGCATTTTACAAAACAAATGGATGGAAATTCCTTTATAGCTCAGTGCAGATGTTTATAAGCAAAGTTAGTTCTCAAATTGTATATGCCTCCGAGGCTTGAGGACTCCCAGGTAACCATACAACACTGGAAACAGTTCAAAATAAGTATCTAAAAATCTTTTAGGTATAGCAATGTGGGCTTCAGGAGCTGGAGTAAGACTAGAAATGGGGACTTTATCAATTCAAGCAGAAATTATAAAAGAAATATAATATACTGGAAAAAAAATATAACTACTTTTAAAGATAAAAGATATAAAGATAGCCCGATATATAATTGTTCGATAGATGCTAGTAACAATGAAGGAGAAAGGGGTATAATTTGGTTTAGTATATTAAATCAAGAACTAAATAAAGCTGGGTTTTCCTATAACTATATACTGGACTCAGAAGGTGTTAAGAATGGTGTACAGGATCCAAGGCAGCATGGGTTCACAGCGGGAAGGTCATGTCAGACGAATCTAATAGATTTCTTTGACTGGGTGACCAAAGTAGTAGACCAGGGAGGGGCTGTGGACATGGCCTACCTAGACTTTAGCAAGGCATTTGACACAGTCTCACACAAAGATTGATAGTCAAATTAACCAGCCTGGGAGTGGGTCCCAGGGTGGTAGCCTTGAAAACATTGGCTGGACAACAGGACACAGAAGGTAATTGTAAATGGAGTCCACTCTGAAGAAAGGCGGTTACCAGTGGGGTACCGCAGGGTTCAATATTGGTCCAGTCCTTTTAATGTCTTCATCAGTGACATTGCAGAGGGACTGGAAGGAAAAGTATGCTTTTGCAGATGACACAATGATCTGCAACAGGGTTGATACACAAGGAGGCGTGGAAAGGATGAAAAGGGACTTGGCAAGGTTGGAGGAATGGTCAGACGTATGGCAGGTAGGATTCAATGCAAGAAAGTGCAAAATAATGCACCTGGGAAACAAGAACCCAGGGAAGAATACACAATGGGTGGGGAGGTAGTAACAACAACAAAACAGGAAAGGGCCTGGGGTAATCATATCAGATGACCTTAAGGTTAGCAAGCAATGTGAGAAGGCAGTAGGGAGGGCCGGATTATACTGGGATGTATAGGGAGAGGCATCAGCAGCAGAAAACAGGAAGTTGTTATCCCTCTGTACAGACAGTTGGTGAGATCCCATCTGGAATACTGTGTCCAGTTCTGAGACCCCATCTCCGCAAGGACATAGACAGGATAGAGGCAGTCCAGAGGAGGGCAACTAAAATGGTGCAGGGTCTGCAAGAGAAGCCATATGAGGAGAGACTAAAGGAGCTTAATATGTATAGCCTTGAGGAAAGAAGGGAGAGGGGACATGATAGAAACTTTCAAGTACCTCAAGGGAATCAACAAAGTCCAAGAGGGTAGCATCTTTCAGAAAAGAGACTTGCAAGAACAAGAGGACACAATTTAAAGATAGAAGGAGGGGTGTCAGGGCAATATGAGGAAGTATTATTTCACAGAGAGGGTAGTGGATGCATGGAACAGCCTTCCTGAGGAAGTTGTGGGGTCTAAAACTGTGGAGAATTCAAGCATGCATGGGACAGACATAAGGCAATTCTTGTGGGGGCAGGAAGATATAGGCTGTTTGTTAACTAGGATCTGCAGCCTAGCCTGTAGGTAGGGAAATGGGCAGACTAGATGGGCCTAGCGGTCCTTATCTGCCAGTCAAAGTCTATGTTTCTATGTTTCTATTGGAATTTATACAAATGGCTGTCCAGAGAATAGAAGATCAAGTGATACAATTTGATTTTGGAAGGATAAAGGACTCATGAAATTGTTCCATATTTAAAAAATTAAAACAATATTTGAAACAGAGGGTTATTTATTGAAATGTGAAAATGAGAAACATAGAAAAGCAATCAGTAAGTTAAGGCTAGGTGAACTTGGTAAATGGGAGGAAGATATAGTGGTTTTTAACATACAGATATTTGTAATGGTTGTAATAATGCTATCTCCAATGCTCATTTAGTTTTAGAGTGTAAGGCTTATAGTGATATAAGGAGAATATATGTTGAGTAACCCTTCCAAACCTTCTAGGTATGAATAGAGATGAGAAAATAAAGGAAATTTTAAACTGTAAACAATTGGAAACATTTTTACTTTAGCAAATTTTGCACATAGAGTGGCAAGAAAAATGAACTGGAGTATTAGACTTTGTTGAATGTGCCTATTGATTGAATAATTGTTATATTAACTTCCTGAAGTTGCTGGGGATGAACATATATGTATCTATGAGAATTGGAGAAGGTTATATATAAGATTGTATGATTTTAAAATTTTGTATGTAACAAAAAATGATTTTTATATATACTTGGAAATAAACTTTACCTTACCTTACCTACCTATTCAGTTTAAGTTAGTTTCCATCTGTATCAACCCCTACCCCCAGGATGAAGCTGAAAATAGGCAGAATTTATCTTGTCCTTTCCATTCAACAAAAACTAAATACATTAATAGAATAAACATTGGGAGGTACTTTTTACCCAGAAGGTGATGACTCACCTATCTGCCAAGAAACTAGCTATGCAGACACCGCATACCTTTAAGGTAAGTCTGAAAGATTTCTGTTTACCAAGGGAATCAGTGGGCACCTGCATACTGTGGTAGAGTGGGCAGGAATGCCAAATAATTAATACATGTTTCATAGAAAACATTTTTCATCCTTGCTTATGAAGTATGGGGAGGGACATGATGGACCTAGTGTCCTTCCTACCTTAAAGTACTAGTTACTATATTGCAAATGTATCTGGAATGTATTATACTGACAGTAATTCTTAAATACAGTACACAGTTTCATATGTACAGTAAGAATAGCACCTTCAACCTAAGCCACAAAGTCATGGTGTTGCATTCTCCACCATAGCCCTGGGCTCAAACCTAGTGTTAAGACTGAAGTGCAGTATTTTTTTGGAGGGGGTTTATGCCATCCATTGGATAATAAATTAATTATTGCTCACCTTGTCTTGTCTCTGGTAGTATTCCAGAGTGAAGTTATCAATTTCCCAGATCATTCCATATTTGCAAACATAGAGGATACCCTGAGCATGGTTCAGACTTTCCCATTAATAAGATGACTTCTTTCACAATTGCCTATAGCTGTGGATTTTGATATCCACCTAATGGCTGATCTATGTGACAGGGAGATCCTGACACTCTTGAGGACCAACCTTTTTTAAATCTGTTGCAACAGTTCATCTATTTCTTAGCCTAATCTATCCTTTACAATTTCTAGTACATAAGGCTGGCCACCTATGGGTGCTCCCTCCCTTTCCTGACTATGCTATAGTGTCCTCTTTAATTTTCCTTTTCCCTCTCAGGTCCTCATACAGGGTGGTTACTGTGGTGACCTACGAGCTGATGTAAAACAACAGGCTATGTTCCTCATTGTTGGATTTAGTATGCAATAGCACAATGTCATAAAATACCTTGATGCATTTACCGTATGTGTATGAAACCTCTAAATGTTGAAAATACCACAGCACTAGATGTTTTGATAATGGTAAAAGTTACTAGGGGCTGTATTATAAAAATTAAGTTACCGGTAGAGATATTAGAAACCCACATTGTATTATTTAAATGCATGTAAATTACAGATTGTTTGAGAGGCTCTTTGGCACCATACATTCCTGATTTAAGCTGAAACAGCATAAAATGTCATTGGTGATTTGCTATATAGCCCATGATGCATTGCATTATGGGGTATATGTGATGTTGTGTTCTTGAAACTTGGCATTATTGCCAATGTCCTTTGGGGTAACCCTGCTTCAGTGCTTTTGTGCTGAGGTTTTTTGTCTTTAGCTTGTTTTTGTGTTTTTCTTTTTGAGTTTCCCATCACCCAAACACATAAGACCAGCATAGGGAATGAAATTATTTTCACTAAAGAAATAGATCAGTAGATCAATGGGTCAGTGGGTGCTGACTAAGTACAGAGGAAGGACATGTGTAGTCTGTTGCTGCAAACTGATGTATTGTAGAATGGATATGCCATTGCTTAAGGTTATCACCTGTGTTTAAATAAACATCACAAAGAGACTGTGTGTTGAAGCTGAAGTTCCGTGTCTGGTCCATCTGTTATCCCACAACCCTTCAGAATCCACTTGATTTTGTACAGTTTTGAACTACCAAGGGAGGATGTAAGGTTCCAGTTTGGAAAGGAGCTGCTCTAAGCCGCTCCAAAGTAATTGCTTTATACCCATGTTGCCTTATGTTCAATTGCCCATTGTTTGGATGCAGATTGACCCGCATCCAGACTTATGTCCTGAGTTTGCAGAAAATTGGCCAGGTATTAGAGTTTGGAAGCAAGTCTCCTCAGTCTGAACACAAAGGCCCAACTTTCAAAACCTCTGTCATGGCTCAAGGGCTTGCACCACGAATGCCAAGGTGACCCTTGCACCAAAAAGATACCAGGGAAGCTATTCTTGTAGGCAGCCTGTGTCAGCCACAGGCTGCTTGCCTAAAGAGGGCTAGCAATGCCCGTGCATCCACGAATGGCTGTGACATGCCTCAATGGTGCATGTGGCAGACGCAAGCTGCCACAGCCCCATGTGGGATTCTCATAACACTCTCCAGTGGAGATTTTTGGCACTTTTTAAACCAGCCAGAGCTGGTCTAAGGGTACTTAGAAATGTCTCCTTGGGAGAACAACTATTATGAGGCATTGTACCAATGCCCTGGTGCCCTAATTGCCCTCCCTGATATCCCCACAAGAGTGCCATATGCCACCTCTGTACCTGGTGGTCCATTGGACCCTTCTCCTTCCTACATATGCCAGTTGACCTCTGCAGTATTCCAGCGGTATAGCATCCCACCACCCTGGCAAGAAGCACTCACTACCTCACACCTCCCCAACCTGTGCTCTGAGCTGGACTGGCACAGCCCTTCTCACACCACTAGCCAGCCCCAACTGAACTGGCACTGTGCATATGACACATACAGTAGGTACTTACTGAGTATCTACTGTAATGTACTTTGCACTGAGCAACAGTCCAGTGGGGCCAGCCATGTTGGTGGGAGGGCTGTGCCAGTCCCAGTTCGAGGTATAGGTAGGGGGTGCAAGATGGTGGGTACTTCTTGCCAGGGCAGCATTTGAGTCCACTAGACCACCAGGATGGCAACAGGTATTCCACAGGGCATGGGGGAAGGGCCACCACAATTACCACTGGGTTGGTGCACAGCCACCTTCAGGCTTGTGGCTAGCCCTCCTTCTGCACCATGCATTCAGCACCTAGTTTGGCTTGCTGCAAGCACAGGAACTTAGCCACTGGGACCCTGTCTGTTAGAGAATCAGGCACAGGGTCCCTGGCATACCTGGCTTTGGCCACAGGCTGCTGTTTGCCACAGCTTGTGCCAGACACAGTCCTTATTGAGAATCAGGCCCAAAGTGTATCAAATCACACATGAAGTAGTTTCTGCAAACCAGAATAACATATACTGTATCTATATGAACTGCAAAGGGTATTGGAGCTAGGGCCCTAGATGGATCTGGGAAGCTGGGATTCAGTACTCTAGCTTACATAACAAAAACTGATAAGCAATGTCAAGCTCTTAGACCTTTCTGAGGTCTAATTGTTTTCATTCTAAAACCCTGTCTTTGGATGTTAGGCATTTATTTATTTATTTTTTATTTACCAGGTGGGTGCACTAGATGAAACATTTGCCTATTTTCAGGCATGACCTTGAGATTACAGCATAGAAGGTCAACATAACAGTATACAAACAACCAGAGAACATGGTTCTATACAATAGTCAAGCAGTAGTGCAGGGAATTAAATAGAGTAAGGGAAATAATAAGATACAATGCATAAAGGTCATTATTCATATCACAGTCCTATGCACAACAGTATACATATTGTCAAGATGCAGGAATAGATAACATTCATTGGTATGGAATATTGCCAGATAGGCATGGTGACACACTTTCTTGCAGACTAATGGCAGGTACATACATAAGGAGAGTGTGGTATGCTCTTGCTTACATCCTCCAAGGGACTCTGGATACAGGCCAACAATATTTAGGATGCAAGCTGCATTGGAAAAAAATCTGTTAATGAGCTTTGAGATTATTCATGTATGGAAGAAATGATAAAGAAACAAATTCTAGTCATCTCATTTCTATTCAATTAACTCCTACTCAGTGGTTCTAAGTGCTGGAAATAATAAATAACTCAGCAATAGAACTTACATCAGTAAGAAACTTTCAATTTGCTAACTATGGTTTTATCTTAAAGTTGCAGTATACCAACAGTAAAAGATGTGGAGAATTAATAACTGCAGCACAGAATGGTACCTTCACCTCTGTTTAAAGACGTTAGTACATCATACAGATGTTTCCTGATACTGTATATCGCCTTGTGATTTTTTAAATGTTATTATTTACCATCAGTGAAGGGGGTGAGTGAGTGCTATGGTAATCACAAATGTCATAGATAGAGTTTGGCAGTGGACATAGGTTGTGAAGCCTTTTTCGTCAGTCATTGTCTGTGAGTCTATGTTTCTATCATTAAGAACAGGAAACTGTAAAGTATTTTTTCCACTGAGGAGTCCTGCTACTTGATGACATGTTCCACTGAGCTTTACTTGAGATTGCAGCTCATTAAGATGGCATTTCCTTCAGCTGTGTAGGGTACTTCAACACTATTGTTTCTACCCTTAGAAACACTGAGTGCTTGATTCATGGGGACATAAAGTGAAGGAGGAGGGATGAGACTCAATCATCATGAAATGTGGATATATATTGTTTTTATTTGGCAATTCCTCAAGGTCACATGGTCCTTATGCTTCACGTACTAGCTTAGCCATTGGATGTGGGCCTTCTCTGGATTATTCAAAAGTCTATTAGAGACTATAATAGTATATTACTATATTGTTTTTGGGTGGTGTTCTAATGGTAGTGTTCATTTTGATGAAGGCATCATATCCTTTCATTTGGTGGTTGGCTCTCCGTGAAATCAGAGAGTACTGAAGCCAGGACAGCTCTCCTGCAGTTCTGTTGCTGGTGCCCCAAAAGACAACTATGACTCCTATAGGAGACTGGGCATACTGGACATTTCTGTGCATGATGAGGTAAAGTAGCAATTGAGAGAAGAAACACTATACACAGAAGAATACTATACAAGCAAGACACAGTCTGAGTGGGCAAAAAGATTGTGTATAGGGTGAACAAGATGCAACAAAGGGTCATAGCATTTACAAATTGCCACAAAATTTGACTTCTAGCCATCACTAGGTGCTAACAGCACTAGGTAATAGTTTGCACATTCAGGTGCATGCACAAAACAAATATGCACATTTTCTTGCAAACTGCCTTTGGTGAAAAATAATCATCATTGTCCAATGTCCTCATTACCATCAATCCTACCTCTCAGATCAGTTATAGGTAGTCCAGGTTGGTCATGCCCTTGCCACCCCATGCTCATCAAGCCTAGTGTACTCGGGCACTGCCCTAAGCCCAATCCATTTCTCAGTCTTTTTGATTGACCTCCCTCCATTGGTGTCTCTTCACGTATACAGATATATGCTGATCACACAGTTATATGTGTTTCTGGTGTTTAGCTCTCTGAGCTGGAATCATAACTCCAGTGTGCCTTTAACAATATCCAGGGTTGGTTCAACTTTAACCAGCTCTCATTAAATGCCAAAACAGCTATCTTCCTGGCTTTTGATACTAGACAGAAACTAACAAGTCTCCAATGTACCCCAGTCTTTAAAACTCTGGATGGTAACCTGCTTGAAGTGGGAGGCAGTATAGCACAGTGGTTTAAAGCTCTAAGCTGCAAAACCTGGAGACCTGAGTTTCAATCCCACAGCCCCCACTTGCATACTGTGTAATCCTGAGCAAGTCACTTAACTTCCTTGTGCTCCCATGTTACACCTGTAAACAAGCTTCAGCTTAGTGTGTCTCTCCTGGTTAAAAAAAGTAACTGGGGTGTAGCTGGGCCAGAATTTCAGATTTCACCCACATTGATGCCATGCATAAGAAATTTCACCCTATGCTTAGTGTGCTGTACTGAAACAAAGCCTGCTTTTCACTCCTAGACTGCCATGAGATCATTCTTAAGATGCTCTTACCAGTGTTTGACTAGGTAGAAGTAGTCTACAGCAGTGCACCAAAGTCTACACTTACCATGCTGGACCCACTTTTTCTTTCTTTCCATCTTTTGCCCTTAGTGCTCCATCTCTCACCAATCAGTAATCTCTCTATGCATTTGCCCCTTTCATTGTCCTTCTTTCTGGCAAAATACTGACCACTGTTCTCACTGTCTCCCTCTCTCCTTAACCCTGTCATCCTATTCTCCTACTCCGTCTAATATCCACTGCTCATTCCTTTCATATCCTCTCTCAGCAACTCTGTAGTAGCCCAGTTTGCTTTCTCAACCAGCCTTCCAACACTATGAAACAACCAACCTTCTCTATCTGGCTGTCCTAACTCCTGCACTCTCTTAAATCAGTTTTGCTGAAAACTTCTGACAAGCATGCACTGACACCTAGCATTCTTCTTTTCTCCAAAATTATAACAACCTATGCCCTATCCACCCCAACACACTATTTACATAGTGGCCTCTTGCTTCACTATATAGCTTAACAGTCAGTATATTATGCAGTTCAAATTATATGACACCACCATTCTATTAAAATTATCTTGCCATATATTGGCAGCACACTCTCCTAGCTCTCATCCTGGTTGTCTCTTTAACAGATGTACTTAAACATTTTTACATTGTTTTTTGTCTTTATCAGGAATGTAATACTTGTATCTTGCTTTTATCATTCATATTCATCCACCTTTTATTATCACTTTATTTGTTACTGTGATTTTACTCCGGCTGCATCACCTCCACCCAGATATGAACTCCAGCTCAGTATACCTGTCCCAGGTACCACATTTTAAATAAATAAATAAATAGATAGATAGATAGATAGACAGACAGACAGACAGACAGACAGACAGAGAAACAGACAGAGAGAAGGATGGATGGACAGATGGACAGACAGACAGACTGACAGACTGACAGACAGAGACAGACAGAGAGATATAGATAGATAGATAGATAGATAGATAGATAGATAGATAGATAGATAGATAGATAGATAGATAGATGTTCTTCCAATAGCATTGTATTGCCTGCCAGTCACATTCTGATATGCAATATAATCAATCCACTGACTTGATGCTACAGGGTGGCTATTCTGATGCTAGATCCAACCAATTGTTGTACTTGTGCACCATTATTTCTTGCTTAAAAATGCTGATTGTTTCCTGCATGAAAAAAAAATAGCATGTGCTCTTCTAAAACATAGATGCATTGGCAACATTCATGAATCTTTTCATTCATGAAGCCTTTACTACTGTAACCTTTGTTCACCCATCTATTCATGAACCACTTTACATTTTTATATTTGCTTTACTTGGCTTTATTTTACATGTGCTTACACTGTACATTAAGGGCATTGCTGAATGAGGAGTACAGTAAAACCACAAAAAGTGTAACAAACAAAACCAAAAGAAAAAAAAAACTGAGAAAATGCCTTTTGACTAGCACAGTAAAATATAACTCTCAGATTTCCTGCAAATTGCTTCAGTAATACACAGTAAGCTACTGACTAATGCAACCAGACTGCACAATTTTGAATAATAAAATTGCATTCATTTACATGGTATGCTTTATTAAAATAGATGTTTTATTACAGAAGTCAGTCATTACTAACATTAAGTGGGAGGTCGTTTTTAGGTTTTGGCTGTGCATTTTATTATTTTAAAGCATAGAGTACAAATGTAATTTACACAAAATGTAAGATCAAAGTAACCAGTTGTCACATCGGCATGTACAAAGTAAGCATATCAAAAGAGGCATCTTGAATGTATACTGAGAATATGAAATTATAACAGAATTAATATTATAACAGGTTGTACTGAATGATCTATGCCACCAAAAAATAAGTATAGTTAAAAAGTTATATTTAGTTATTGTTTTCCAAATATCTCATCTGTATCAGAAAGAAAGTTATCTGCTAGTAGAAGTATTAGAACATTTACAGTTAAAGCCTGTGATATCCAGGTGTTTGCTGGGTGCTAAGGATAAGCAGTGTCAAATTTGCATTCAGTGAGCATGCCAGAATGTGATCTGAACGAATTCCTTACTGTAAAAAGTAAGGTTTATGAATGATCTTGCATGATTTGTAAGAAAAACATAAGAACATGTACTTAGTGCCAAAATTCCTCTAAGTTCTTTGCTTAACTGTGCAATAATTTCTTCTTGCATGAATAAATTCAACTTTATTGCAAGCATACACAAGGTTTTCTCAAGATCACAATGTACATTTAACACTACTCAAGAAATCTGCAAGTTTGAAATGTACAAATCAAAGGAAAGAGTCTGGCAACTCAATGGACCACATCCACTTATAAATTAAAGTGAAAATATCAAAATGTATTACAAATACATAGTATGGTAGTAGCAGCAAAAATATTACCACTGCGCAAGCAATGCCATAATACGGTTTGAAATGTAGTATGATACAAAATAATTACACGTTAATATTTTTGACTAGTGTAAGTACAAGATTTTTATTCCTAGAAACACCTACAGATGTTTGTAAGAATAGTGCAAGAAAAATCCATTACTTACACTGGTCAAGAAACATGCAAGTATAAAATGTAATGTTTAGGATAGATTACACCTTGCAAGAATTATGCATGGAACATTGATCTTCTCTGGATATATATACAGTAGGCAAGAATTCATGTCTTCATAGAGCTGATACACGTAGAATCTGAGCTGTAAAACACTGCATGCACATTAGTAAAAGCTTTTACTGTTTAGGTACTATTTAACTAATATTACATACATTATATCTTTCTTAGATGTCTCCTTCCTGTTGCTACTGAAGAAATGTGTATGAAAATAGGGTATTAGTCCTTCACAGTTTATCTACCCTTATATCATATCTTATTTCCCACTTGAATTCGTATTCCTCTATAGCTACATCATAATCATGGTAATAAATGCAATGTCACCAGTAGTGGTTCCGGTCAGTAACATCACGGAACAAAATAAAGTGGACAAAAATAAAGTGACAAAACCAATGTCATCAGGCACCCATGCACAGGAACAGCACAGGGGTGCAGGGATATGGAACAGGGCAGGGTGCAACCACCACTGGGGAAGCAGGCCACTGGACACCTACCATGGTAATCTAATGGCACAGGCACCCACATGGTGGGGTACCCCACCAGAATACTGAGTGATGGAGAAATGTGACTGGGGTAACCACTGGAGGACAGGTGGACCATGGCCACCATGTGGATGGCCGTGTATAATGCAAGGGGCCAGAAGCACAAGGCCAACATGTCCCCAGCAACACACAGAACACACAGGACATGGGAGATGGCATGCTGGCTTGTGCTCCTGGCCCCTGTGGTTCTAGTGTAGTGTCTCCATATGGTGAATGTTGTTTGCTACTTGGGTGTCATGTGGCTACATTGTTCTGGCATGCTTCATTTTGTGCTGCCAATATTGGTGGTGACACTGTTTTTGCTGCTTTATTTTTATCCACTTTATTTTGTTCTGTGATGTTACTGACCAGAACCACAAGGGGTTGTTGCTTATAGATGCCCTTATTAAAGTGGTCAACATAATGTTTTGTGCCTTGTGTCAAAATAGACAGAATCTTCTCTTGAAGCTCTTAAGCAGGTAATTCTAACTTTATAATTCCCCTTACTGGATGTGGTTTGGTGATCTATTCTTTTGCAAGAAATCTGCATTATGCTGAGTCAAGATGTTGGTAAATACTACTTAAAGCTTTGCTGCTGGTCTGCCTATGGACTGCCATACCTGCACTCTCTATTCAATAGCAAAATGGTCGTGTCTGACCCAAAGAATAGAGCATCTGTTGAGTTGCTGGAGATAGAAAATGTATCATGGGAGTGTATGTTACAATTTGGCTCTGTTGGTACTAAGGGTAGTTCAGAATCTAATGTCAGTAAATCTTCATAGAGAGCTGTTTGAAACTATTGTTTAGTAAAACAAAGTTTGCAAGTTTCCTTTACTATAAAGCAGGACAATTCTGGAATTCATTACCTTCAAATTTAACTGTTGTGATGACGTTTAAGCAATTTTACATTCACTTAGACTCTACGGCCCAGATATTCAAAGGGTTGTGCATGGGGCAACAGTGTTGCACCATGTGCAACCCACTGAATCACCAGCATGATATTCAAAGGGAAAAGTGTGCTGCACAAATCCCAATGCTAGGCGCATCAATGTATGCAGACCACAGGTGGGTGGGGCATGCCCATGCATAACCTGCACAGCCCGATATTCAGCCCAGGATGTGCAGAGCCATGCATTTGCAACCCCTACTTGCGCCAGCACAAAGTTAAGCCAAAAAAGGAACAAATGATGGCCACCCACAGGTGAGCTGCCACAATGCAGGGTGCAACATGACAGTTGCCACCTGTGGGTGGCCACCTAGTTCGGCTGCACCTGGCGGCGCCTCCCATGCCCGATCACGGGCATTCATAAAGACAAAACCCCATCCTATATCCCTGGTGGTCCAGTGAACCGCTATGTGCCCGATCGCGGCATCTGTATCTAGTAAACCCCGTCCTATATCCCTGGTGGTCCAGTGGACTGATGTCTGCCTGATCACGGGCATCTGTTTAATAAAGAGACCCCCGGCCAATATTCCTGGTGGTCCAGTGGACGCACTCTGCCAATCACGGGCATCAGTACAACAAGCGTCCTATTACCATGGTGGTCTGGGTACCTCACCCACCACACTGAGACCCACAGCTCACTCCCCTGGTCAGCCAGCGGGCAGCAGCACCCACCCACCTTCTGCCCCGCCGCCCACCGACTGACACTCAGTAGGCTACACACCCATTGGCTCACAGTGTGAGCCAATGGGCATGCAACTCTATGCAGTACTACACTCGGATATGTGAATGAAATAATTCACATATCTGAATTGTGTAGAGCGTGCACGCCATTGGCTCACACTCAGAACCAATGGGCGGCAGCCCTATTGAGGTGTCGGTCGGATGGATGGCAGGTGGCAGGTGGGTGGGGTGCTGCCGCCCGCCAGCTGACCAGGGGAGCGGGCGGTGGTCTCAGTGGGCGGTGGGAGGGGGGTACCAGACCACCAAGGTAATAGGACATTTTCTGTTGTACTGATGCCCACAATCAGGCAGAGTGCGGTCCACTGGACCACCATGGATATTGGCTGGGGAGTTCTCTTTATTAAAACAGATGTCCGCTATCGGGCGGAAATCGTCCACTGACCACCAGGGATATAGGACGGGGTCTTTATTAATAATACAGATGCCTGTGATCAGGCACATAGCGGTCCACTGACCACCAGGGTTATAGGACTTTTTATCTTTACAGATGCCCGTGATCGGGCTGCAGGGATCAGTCCCACGGCTGCTGCCTGGCAGGGCACCAGGCGCAAGTCATCGGGATCAGCGCACCTGCATGCAAATGGGATGGAAAATAATGACATGCAAATGGCTCCATGTGCTCCTTGCATAAATTATGGCCCCATTTGCATGTCATCTTTCGAATATCGTGGGTGCTGTGAATGGTGCAATGGCACTTGCGCTAGCGCATCTTCATGCTCCACTCGGCCACTTGCACTGGCACAGTGCCACTGTGCCATGCACAGTGGGGTGGCTAGGTGCGATATTCAAAGCTGCTGAACCATAGCACAGCTCCGCTGAATACGCCCAGGCCACACCCCTGTACAGCCAAGCTGAGCTGCACCCAGGCTTGCGCCACAGCCTGACGCAGTTTGAATATCTGGGCCTACTTGTATAACTTATAATATTGTACTTAATTTAAATGAAAATGTATTTTAGTTGTATATTATATTTTGTCTGTTTTGCACTTTGTACAGTCATCTAAGAAAATGGGCTGTATTGTCCATAGGCCTTCATTTTAAATAAATATGAATGAATGAATGAATGAATGAATGAATGAATGAAGTAGAATACAGTATTATAACCTCAGGTGTATGTTAGTATTGATGTGAGACCACTCTAAGACTTGTAAAAGTTGCCTTGGCTATTCAAATCATAAATATTGGTAATGGAATAAAAACATTTCCTTTTAAAATGCAAGAAATATGTAAACATTTATCAATATTATTGCTTGCATACCTGTTTATATGCTTTTCTGCAAGACACTTGAACAGCACAGGGTCAGCAGCTAAATAGGTTGCATGCCCTCCTCTACAGACTGAAGGTCATATGCTCTAACCCACATCAGGATGTAAAATCAATACTGTAGTGCATTACTTGATGCACAATTTTTTTCTTGCATCTCATGATATTGAAAGGAATTTTTCTTGCATGAAGCAAGGTATTTCTTGCACGAAATTTTCATGCACGGAAAATGTCACAATCTTTATATATTCCATGTATATAATTCTTAAATAAAAACAATTATGTACACACTTGCATGTAGCTTGCAAATGCCAACATATATCCTTCTATGTTTACTGATCAAAATACTTAAAAGGTCTTGCCTTTCTTAGGGCTACAGTGGCCATAGCCTTGCAGACCTCTTGCTATCAGAAAAGGAATCTGTGCATTCCTTCTGACTGAACAACATGTTGGAGTTGCAACACAGTCACCTCCACATCCATGAAGAACTCCGCTCGTTGTCTTCATTGGAAGTCAAACTGCACTATTTTTTTTTTTTTGCTGTGTTGGTGGTCACAGCTTAACATGGCACAATCTGCCATGTCCAAGATGGCCAAAAATTATATCATGTGTGACTACTAGCACATGTGCAGTACAGTACAGTAGCCATCTTGGTCACTGCAGACTATGCTGCGCTCAGCTGTGACCACCAATTTATTTTTTTTTATATACATATCCCCACCCAATCCTCCCTCTCAGCACTCATCACTCCACACCCCCAGAAGCATAACAATGACACTGGGGGTGCCTAGTCCTCCAGTGTCATGATGGCTATTCTCTCAGCCCTTTTTATGCTGTAAAGAAAACCATCCATTGATGTCTTTCTTTAACCTGTGAAAGTAAAACCATCCATCAATGTCCTTTGCAACATTACTGTGCCCTCACCTGACAATCCAACTCGGCACCCACCACCCTGCACCACCCCAAACCCTCACATATCCATCGGGTCCAATGCTGTAATTCTTCTGACCACAGACACATTTTCACTATTCAAAGCTGGACCACAAACTGAAGAAACAGGTATGTAGTTCAATGTATTTCTATGGGGTTTTGAACTTAGTAGCATAACTTGGACATTACATTTTTGCATTTTTTGGCCTGAATTTCAACATGCCTTTTTGAACCCCACCTGATGAACAATTGGACTAAAATTAGGAAAATCTGTCCCAAAGCTGATTTTGTGATTCCTGCATGAAATCACCTTTTGGACAGGAGTTGAATACTTTCTCTGCCCCTGTTCATGAGATGGGGTCATAAGAAGGCTATGTTGAAAATGTAGTGTAAAATGTAAAAACAATAAAGTTATGAGTCTACATTGATTTTGAGAATGCAGGCTCATAACTTTCATAATTTTAAATATTTTATACTACATTTACAACATAGCCTTATCTTCACAGCACCTCATGAATGTGACCACTGTCATTTTCAAACCCTGGCCAAAATGTTTGTTTTTTTTTTTACATTGTGAAAGGTGATTTCATAGTCTCTGTGCAAAATCATCTTTCAGGCAGGAGTTAAAAATCTGATCTTCCCTTGCTCATGAGGTGGGGTCATAAGAAAGCTATGTTGAAAATTTGGTGTAAAATATTAAAAAGCAATAAACTTAAAAGCCTACATTGAATTTTGTGAGCGGAGGTTCATAACTTTAGTAATGTTGATATTTTTACCCAAATTTACAACGTAGCCATTTCTTTACAGCACCTCATAAATGTGACAGCTGTATTTTCAAATTCTGACAAAATGTCTTTGTCTTAGCATCCTGAAAGGTGATTTTGCAGTCCTTGCACAAAATCACCTTTTGGACAAGTTGAAAATTTTCTCTGACCTTATTCATGATGAGGTCATCAAAGAAGGCTAAGCTTAAAATTTGGTGTAAAATAAAAAAAGTTATGAGGCTATGTTAAATTTTGAAAACTCAGTTTCTTTTGCATTTTGGCACTTGGATATGACTTTTACAGAGTTACAGATAGAACACACTAAACATATCCAACCCACCTGAAACAACCAATCAGCAATGCATAAAGGATGTCCATGTTTAAGCTGTCAAGACTTGCAAAATAGTATCAGTACCTAAAGTTGAATTCCATGAGTTCATAATGATATTGTGGAAGCACCATCCATGATATTTGTCCAACTGAACAGCTGATCTGTAATGGAGGAGATAGGAAAAGTCTGGTGAGAATAGTAATTAGGATGGATTCAAAGGGACTCCATTCTAAAAGCAGCAGGAAAGTTGGCAAAGCATTGCAGGGCTATGATGCTAATGCAAGTAAGATCATTTGCTTGCTTATACTACAGGCCAAATGAGACTGTGATCCACAGGCACACTGCAGCTAGAGGAGGAGGAGCTCATTTGTTCATACATTTTAATAGGGAGTATAGATTCTGAGAACATGGAGATTTTATTTATTGAATTAGAGATCTTCAAAAGGGAAGTATGTCCAGAGGGTGTCTTTGCAAGGCCATCATATTTCTATTGCCTGTGAGGAATGACAGTGATAGAAATTAAACACATTAATCTTGCTATGATTCTGTTGGAAAAAAGAGATTTTTTTGGCAGGTTAGAAGGCATTCTGGAACAAGGAATGTCAGAATGCTCTGGACACACTGCAGTTGGGCCAAGAGGGAGGGGTACTGGTCATGTAAAGGAAAAGGGCAGTCTGGAAGATTTATATTAAATGATGGAGGTTGGGAAGGCAGCTAATGTAGATATCACCAGTTGTAGGGGTTAAATGCATTGATTTGCTAAGAAAAGGACAGCTGAGCTAGATAGCACAAGAAAGTAGACCCGCCCCAGTTGAAGCAAAGAAGCACAGCAGGACAGTAGTTCCAGTTTGAATACAGATCATAGAAGAATCATACCCACTGCCTTGACAAGCCTTAGAGTCTGATGATGTACTTGTAAGTCTTGGACATCACGGCACTAAATGAGATATACTGGGTGGATGACTGGGTCACCAAGAAGGATGGATTCTTCTATTTAAGTTGGATAGGTCTGACAGGTCATGTCTCTGCAAAATGCAGAATTCCACCAGTGAAACTAACATGGAATAGCCATTCTGCCAGCAGAATTACTTCTGAATTTCACTGGTTCTTCTGCAGAATTCTGCCTGCTGCAATCCTCAGAATAATATTATGCAGAACATCATTTTCCACAGAAAATCATTCTGCAACCATTTCCATGGAAAATATTGAGATCCATTGAATAATATTCCACAGAACAGCATTTTTTTGTGTGGAAAATCATTCTGCAAAATTTCCATGGAAAATGTTGAGATCTGCAGAATAAAATTCCATGGAAATGTTGTGGGGAAAACTAATTCCGCATTTTTGTGCTGCGGAATTCTGCCATTCCATTTCTGGCAAAATTTGACAGAATTTTGCAGAATTTTGAAAAATTCCTTAAATTGTATTCCACCGGAATTTGAAAATTCCACATGGCACTACTGACAGGTAAAATCATAGGTGACTCTCTTTTAAAGGTAGTTTGTCACTGTGATAAACAATGAGGACCTCATGGAAACACGCATTTCTACTGAGTCACTCTGGTCAAGCTAAGAGAAACAAATTCTTGTCAGAGCCATTTTGACTCCTATTACTGTGCCCAGATGTTGAGAAGCTGCAGTGGCATACCTACAGCTCCAATTAAATACAAACAAATAACCTGAGGTGGATCTGCTGTTTAAGTGGGAAAGTCTCAGTATTTAATAAAAATAATGTTTAGAGTTTCATGGGGGATTTTAAATAGCCACTGGTTAAAGTTATATTTTCCTTCCTATAAAGTGTGCGTGTGTGTGTGTGTGTGTGTGTGTTTTGGGAGGGTATTTTACTGTCACGGACAGACCATGTGACCAAACATTATTAATTGACATACTTAAAATCTGCAAAGCAGGAAGGGCTATAATGCCCATTTGAAAGCCCTAAAAGCAATGTAAGTGCTGTGCTAGAATGTGTTGGATGAGGAGTCTGGTATGGATGAGCAGGACCTGAAAAGGCTGGCATTGCAATCCCAGAAAATAGAGAGGGAGCTGGTCAGCAACTGCTGCTCCTCTGGTGTGGCATCTTGAAATGGTATCAGAAGTAAGGCAACTGGCTCCTGGACATCTGGGACTGGGTCAATAGAACTGTTGTCCATGTCTGCCTACTGGCTCTGCTACTCACCCTGGGGACCAGGCCAGCCAGGTAGCTGTGGAAAAGTACAGCAAGGAGTTCTGGGAGGTCTCTGGGATTACCAGGCTGAGAGAGAAAGCCAGGTGCTTAGTGTCTATACTGGAGAGTGGGACCAAATTTACAATTCCTGATTTGGAAATGGTGATTACCATGCCGCTGGACAACTTCTCCAGTGAACATATAGAAAGCAGTAAGGATCAACTATGCAATGGCAACTGCAAGCAAATCTGCTAAAACAGTGGCAATGCAGATTGTTAGAATATCTGCAGCACACTGTTCTTGTACACAGAAACAGATACAGGTACAGATACATAGGCAATGACAGCAAAAAGGCCCATCTGTTCATTCAGTCTGCCTGCCTATTTTAAATAATTTAAGCAGGATTCTTCTCATATGTCATGTTCAATCAACCTTTTTATTATTAAAAGAGTTAACAAACACCTCAGATAATTAAAAAAATAATTTATTTTTGTGCTTAATGTTAAAAAATATGTTCTTTGTTAGAAAGAGTTTTGGTTTCTCAACAAAACAAAAACATGTTTTTAGATGCAAGACCATTTCCACAAAATCTTCTGGTATGAGTTTCAGTCCCATCTCCAGCCCCTTAAAGACATAGTCACTCTTTCACTCCCTCCTCTCTCTCTCTCACGCATGCTCTGATTTTCCAAAGGTTGGAAGGAGGTTTTAGATGCACTGCTCTTGCATTAGACAGTTAATTGATGACAAAATTAACATCTGATTGCATGGTATAGCTTACCACCACTAGAGGGCATGAAGGATGGCCAGGGAGCAGCAGTGGCATGATGGAAGGGATGGCCATCAGTCTTCTGCCAGAGTTGGTTTTGCTGGGTCGCTCATTTAATGGTGCTTTTACATCATCCATTCTAGCCTTTAAATGCCCCAAATTCTATTATTTCTAGAAAATTCCAGTGCTGCAAAGCAAGTGTCTTAAAAGGAATTAACAACATGAACTCTGAGGAACTATTTAACTGTAATTCCAGGTCACAGTCACGTGATCATAAGTGGAAGCAGTTCCAAGAGGATATGAGGAAATATTGTTTTACAGAAAGGGTGGTGGAGCTATGGAACAGGTTGCCAACTGAGGTGGTGGGTGCAGAAATAGTGTTTTAGCATTGTGGGACAGAATAAAAGATATAGTGGTCACTCAGGGTGTCACAATCAAGAAGAAGGATGGAAGGGATAGAACCCTGGAGGAACAGTAGGTCTTAAGGCTAAATAGGGAACTCGAGCAGACTGGATGGACTGTTGGTCTTTTCTGCTGTCATTTTCTATTTCTATGTAACTTTAAGAGAATGAATGAATATACCAGATCCCTTGTGAAACACCATATCACAAAGTAGACAAGCAGACAGAGCAAATAGGCTGATTGTATTGGGAGACCAGACACACTGTTGCACACTGCTGTGCTGTGGAGTTAGCCCAGAAAGCAGGATCTGCTATATGCTTAAACTTTTTATTAAAGGTATTACATTGTTGCCAGAATAGCAGACATACCAGTAAATTATGTGCTGTGCAATGGTCGGTGTGCCATCTTAGGTGTCCTCTCTTCTTCCACAGGAGGAATGCCAATAGTGGGAGTCGAATGGTGGAGAGAAGAGGGCCTTGGAAAGACACCCACAGAGGAAAGAGGAGCTAGAAGTGAGGTGTTGCCACAGGCCATTGAAGGTTGGAGAGAAGCATTACAAGTACCCATGGTGGAAGGTGATGGGGAAAAGTGGAAAGTGAGAAACCACCATAAGGCCAACAGAAAAACACAGAAATACACTAAAATTGTATATTTTTGTATACCGTTGAGCTGTTTTTCAGTCATGCTAGCCATGTTTAAACTCTTTTAATGGGTTGATTGCTATGTTTTTCCTTAAATTCCGCACTTTGATCCTTAACTTGAGCTTCTTGTGTCTAATAGAGACTGAAACTCAAATGATTTAACTCAGTGATTGAACACAGTTAGCATAGTTAAATACAGATGTTAAAAGGTATTTAAAAGGATATTTGTATTTTATAAATTGTTAGGATATTTTATTTTATTTTAAATTTCACACCACACACTGAGAATCTAGCACCCATTAGTCCACCAGTCCACTTGGTGTGTGTGTTTAAAGTGCATGCATGGTGTGGTAAGGATCAGATTTGCCTTTTGATCGAGGAGGAATTTTGTAAAGGTCAAGCAGGTCTGAGAAGTGCAATTTAAATGAAGTGTAAAGCAAAGTAAAATAGGTTGCAGTTTTAGGGAAACAGCTTTCTTGGCACTTTAAGACACTTTTAGGCACTTTAATGAGTGGGAATGTGAGTTTGAGTGCTGTTCTATTTAGCCTGAGCCTGAGCTTTTTAGCAGGAAGAGATACTGTTTACATACCAGTGTTTAAAGTTGGTGATTTAATCTTTTGAATATTCTGAGCTTTTTCTGTCTTTATAGTTTTACAGGTTTTGAATCTTATTATCTATATGTTTGTTAATGTTTATCATCAATCATTACTTATTATATCCCAGTGGACCCCTAAATTATTTTTTAATTACTTCTGCCAATATTGCTTGCACATTGTTAATCCTGTAGCCAGGTTAGCATTGTTACTACTGCCATGAACTGTTTGATGCCACAATATATGGGGGATACATTATCAAAATCTAGCATCCCAGTATATATGACTACAAAATGAATATCTAGAAACCATGCAAGTGTAGAAAAGAAATTCAGGTCTGGGTTCTCCATGTATTATTCATTATGTCCTGTTGTTAAAGGTATCAGGAAATTATGTCTGCTACTTTAAAGGCCCTGAAGGTCCAAAGGCCCTAAAGGCTGCAAGGCCTGTACCAGCACCCCAAGAGGAATATCCAGAAGTCAAAGTGTCACAAGATATCCAGGATGACCATCGGTTGAGGAAGCGCTACTTAAAACTAACACCACAATAACAATCGCGAGGAAGGTAACTATGAACTGGGAGAAGAATATAAAAATAAAAGCTTGAGAAGAAGATACCAGGAGAAAGGACTGCTGTGTGACTGTACTTCTCTGCTGGACTAAAGTAGAAGAACTTTGTATTTGGACCTTTAATTTAGGGTAAAAACTAACATACAAAACAAAACAAAAAAAAGTGTGTTTTGGGTTAACTGAACTGAATGGGTAACTGAAAAGTAATCTGAGTGTAAATCTCAGGTGACTGAAAGGACTTAACTGCTGTGAGGTTTAAATTACTTGTAGAAAGATCTGGTAAGTAGGAGTGGCTTAGCTAGAAGGAAGCTACATTTAAAGACTGCTTTAGAAAGATTCTGCTAATAGCTTGGCAGAAGATACCAGGAGAAAGGACTACTGTGTGACTGAACTTCTACTGGGACTATATTGCCCTCCTTTCCCCACCCAAAGCTAGTTCTATTTTTATAGGCACAGGATTTGACTGACAACAGGAACTTCCTGTTTAGGGGCAGGAAGTGAGTGATCACAGAACCACCAAGGACCCACCATCCTAGAAGGGCAAGAGTAGCTCTCCGCCCTCTCTAGCTGCTGGAGGTCTGCCTCTGAACAAGTAAGTGGTCTACTGAAATATAGGATATTCTTGTCTCAGAACAGGACAATCAGGAGCTTAAAGGGCACACAGGCAGAAAGTAAGGAGAGAGAGAGAGAGAGAAAAAACAGAGGAAAGAGTAAGGATTGCAAACAGTTAACGGTCCAGAAATAAGACATGATTGAGTGGTGCAGTGCAGTGGCTGTGGAGCAGCAGTCTTCCGGAGATGTTCTGGAGGATGCGGTGTTGTCTCCATCTGCAGGCACCTCTCTGGGCTGAGGGAGGAGGTTGCTCATCTCCAGGCTGAGTTGGCCAGGATTTGTGGGACCTCCTCTTCCATCCAGGGACCACCAGTGCCACTGCCGTTGCCTCAGAGGTTGCCAAGAAAGAGGAGTGGTTGGACCACAGTGGGCTCAGGGAGGATGAGGGTGGTGGAACAGAGGCACATCCTCCAGTTGTACCTCTCCACAATTTCTGTGCCATTCTGGCAAAGTGTGGTTCCTCTATGGAGGCACCTACAGTGGAGGCCAAGGAGGATGCTGGGAACCTCCACAAAGGAGACCCACAGGAAGGTGGCAGGGACCCAGGGAAGGAAACAACCCTGGTGGGGGACTCCATTGTTACGAAGGTAGAACTGGGCAAGGAAGGAGAGAGAGGTAAGGTGCCTGCCTGGCGCCATGACTTGGAGGGATAGGGAGCGAACTCAGGATTGCTGGAGTAGCTGCACAGGGAGGGAGCTAGATGTCATTGTCCGCTAGGGACAAATGACCTGGCTAAGAAAGGGATTAGAGAAGTGCAGGAAGAGTTTGTGGAATTGGGGAGGGCCTTAGTCAAGTAGCATGCACGGTAACCTTCTCGGAGGTGCTACCCATCTATGGCATAGGAGAGGCTAGGGTGTTCCGTTCCATGGGATTCAATCAGTGGTTGAAAAACTGGTGTGGAGCTCAGGGATTTGGCTTCATTGGGGACTGGGGTCCACCTGGAGTGATGCAAGCCTATGCTGGCATGATGGGCTGCATCTGTCCGGGAGGGAACCAGGATCCTAGGTGATAGGTTTAAATACTTCATTGGCAAGCTTTTAAACTAGTCAAGGGGAAGGCACTGGAAACGAGCAGGAAAATCCTAGCCCCCAAAAAATCATGGTAGTAAGTGTGGCAAACACCAACATGGAGGTGTCGATAGGGAGAAGGGCAGGGTAAATGGAGAAAGTGACAAAGGCAAGAAGGACAGGATGGGGCAAAGGGGGTAAGACCATCAGGAAATGGAGGGTAATGAGTACCAATGCCCATAGTCTGGGCAACAAGCTCCCTGAACTGGTGGCCTTAATGGAAGAGGGATGCCTGGATATCGTAGCAGTCACAGAAACATGGTACACAGAGAACCATGACTGGGATGTTAACATACCAGGGTATATAACTTACAGGAGAGACAGGCAGGGGAGAAGAGGGGAGGAGTAGCTCTCATGTAAAGGAAGGGATAAAAGCAACTGAACAAAAGAGTAAACAGGGAGGAGAGGAGGCACAGTGGGTCACCTTGAGACTGGAAAGGGCACCACAATCCACACAGGGGTTGTGTACAGACCCCCATGTCAGGGGGAAGGAATGGACAAGGATATGATGGAAGGCATTCTTAGAATGGCAGAGAAAGGGGAGATACTGTTGATGGGAGAGCTGAATATGCCGGATGTTAACTGGAGCACATTAGCTGCAGCCACATCCAAGAGCAGGGCCATTCTTGATGCCCTACAGGTGGCAGGCATTAGACAGCTGGTTTTGGAACCCACTCATGAGGGAGCAATCTTAGACCTCATACTCTCAAACGGGGGCAGTGGGAGGATCTCAGATCTAGAAGTGGGTTGCCATCTGGGGACAAGTGACCATCAGACAGTGTGGTTCATGTTAAACTCAGCTACAGAGTCAAGCCATACAAAAGTGAGGGCACTGGACTTTAGGAAGGCTGACTTTGGCAAGATGGGAGAGTGCCTCAGAAAAGCACTAGCAAACAGGCTAGAAGGAGGTGTGGAGCAACAATGGGAATTATCAAAACTGCCATCACAGAGGCAACAAGCCTTGTGTGAAGCAAATAAACAAATCAAAATGAAAGAAAAGCCATTATGGTTCTCAAGAGAGGTGGCTGTGAAAGTCAGGAAGAAAAAGATAGCATTCCGGAAGTATAAGGAAACACAGAAGGAGCAGGACAGAGAGCTGTACCAGTTAAGGCAGAAAGAAGCAGGGAGGGAAGTCAGAATAGCAAAGGCCCAAACTGAGGAAAAGATAGCCAACTCAGTTAAGAAGGGGATAAAACCTTTATAGGTACATCAGCGAGCGAGAAAGACAAAGGGAGGGATAGTGAGGCTAAATAGAATGAACGGTGGGTGGGCAGAGGGGACAGTGAAAGCAGGAATACTGAACGAATATTTCAGCTCAGTATTCACAAAAGAGGAGGGAAGTGCCTAATCCAATTAACAGAAGCACTCTTGATAGGGGGTCGATCCTAGTCCTTTCACAGAAGAAAGGGTTCTGCAAGAACTCCTTAAACTGAAGGTGGACAAAGCAATGGGTCCTGATGGAATTCACCCCAGAAGTCTAAAAAGAATTAAGGAAGGAACTAGTGAAACCACTGGCTACTCTTTTAATAAATCATGGGAGGATGGTGTGGTACCCGAGGACTGGAGGAAGGCGGATGTGATTCCCTTCACAAAAGTGGGACCAAGACAGAGGCAGGAAACTACAGACCTGTCAGTCTGACCTCTGTGGTAGGGAAAGTGATGGAGTCACTTCTGAAGGAAAGAATAGTTGAGTACCTAGAGGTCAGTGGAGCACAGGATCCAAGGCAGCATGGGTTCACAGCGGAAGGTCATGTCAGACGAATCTAATAGATTTTGACTGGGTGACCAAAGTAGTAGACCAGGGAGGGCTGTGGACATGGCCTACCTAGACTTTAGCAAGGCATTTGACACAGTCCCATACGAAAGATTATTAGTCAAATTAACCAGCCTGGGAGTGGGTCCCAGGGTGGTAGCCTGGGTAAAACATTGGCTGGACAACAGGACACAGAAGGTAATTGTAAATGGAGTCCACTCTGAAGAAAGGGCGGTTACTAGTGGGTACCGCAGGGTTCAGTATTGGTCCAGTCCTTTTAATGTCTTCATCAGTGACATTGCAGAGGGACTGGAAGGAAAAGTATGCCTTTTGCAGATGACACAAAGATCTGCAACAGGGTTGATCCACAAGGCGGTGTGGAAAGGATGAAAAGGGACTGGCAAGGTTGGAGAAATGGTCAGACGTATGGCAGCTAGGATTCAATGCAAAAAGTGCAAAATAATGCACCTGGGAAACAAGAACCCAGGGGAAGAATACACAATGGGTGGGGAGGTAGTAACAACAACAAAACAGGAAAGGGACCTGGGGTTAATCATATCAGATGACCTTAAGGTTAGCAAGCAATGTGAGAAGGCAGTAGGGAGGGCCGGGGTATACTGGGATGTATAGAGATAGGCATCAGCAGCAGAAAACAGGAAGTTGTTATCCCTCTGTACAGACAGTTGGTGAGACCCCATCTGAATACTGTGTCCAGTTCTGAGACCCCATCTCCGCATGGACATAGACAGGATAGAGGCAGTCCAGAGGAGGGCAACTAAAATGGTGCAGGGTCTGCAAGAGAAGCCGATGAGGAGAGACTAAAGGAGCTTAATATGTATACCCTTGAGGAAAGAAGGGAGAGGGGGACATGATAGAAACTTTCAAGTACCTCAAAGGAATCAACAAAATCCAAGAGGGTAGCATCTTTCAGAAAAGAGACTTGCAAGAACAAGGGACACAATTTAAAGATAGAAGGAGGGTGGTTCAGGGCAATGTGAGGAAGTATTATTTCACAGAGAGGGTAGTGGATGGATGGAACAGCCTTCCTGAGGAAGTTGTGGGTCTAAAACTGTGGGAGAATTCAAGAATGCATGGGACAGACATAAGGCAATTCTTGTGGGGGACAGGAAGATATAGGCTGTTGGTTAACTAGATCTGCGGTCATCCTGTAGTAGGAAAATGGGCAGACTAGATGGGCCTAGCGGTCCTTATCTGCCGTCAAAGTCTATGTTTCTATGTTTCTATGTAAAAGGCCAGAAACTATTGGAAAAAGGGCAGAGCCAGTCTTTCACAGACTCCAGATTGATTTAAGGACAAGTAACCAAGAAATCCAGAAAGAAGGAGGCAGTAAGACAGAAGGATGCTTTGAAGTCATAAGACTATTGGTCATTTATGCTGTAATCCCAATCTGTGAAATACCAGGTGAGTGGGAATCTATTTTGAATTATAATAGAATCATCCCAAGAGAAGGGTAGATAATGGACTGCTTGATTTAAGTCTAGATTGTTTTAGAAGGTCTGTTGTTTCTACTTGTGTGATAGGTCATTATGTTGCAGTGTGGTAATCTTGTATTTCTGTATCCTTGAAACAGGATGATCATACCTCATAATTGTATAATTGCATGTTTACATATTACTATCTGTACTGCCAAATAAGTATTATTTTATATCATAAAAGTACCACAATAGTAAGATATATAATGCCTGTGAAGACAAGAAGCTATGTAGCCCCAAAAATGATGAGGAATCGAAAGACTAAAGGGATCTGGTAACAAGGAATGAACACCCCAAATAAAGGGAGAAAATGAAACAAACTAGAGTTAGGAAAGGAAATAAGGAGAGGAAGAAGGACAGGAGAGGGAGAATGGTGATGGTAGTTTACAACAACCAAAGATTACTGTCTTAATATGTAAAACAAAAAATGAGGAAGGGAACATATGTGGATCGACAGAACAAAAAATAGGAACATATTACAGACATCTACCCCTAAATTAAAATTAGACAAAGATGAAGATAAAGAGGTTGAGTCCAAGAGAGGAAGATCAAAAAAGTTAAAGTCAACTCAAAAGGAAAATGAGACTAGCTTAGTGTCACAAAACACAAAGAGTTAGTCAAGGAAAGAAAGGAGATGGAAACTACAGTACAAAAAGGAGTTTCAGACAAAGAAATTAATGAGGTAAGGAATCATGTTTATCAGATCACCCAAGGATTCAAATTAATAGAGAGTAACCAGGAGAGATGGTAGGGAAATAAGATCAATCAAAAGCTATATGAATCTTATATGAGGGAGAAAGTAGAGAAAGAGGAGAACACAAGATTTATGAGTCAGGACAAGACTTTTATTCCAGATACTGAAAGGATAACTAAAGATGTAACCATCTCATTGAAAGATCCATATTTGGCTAATAGTCTAATATATGAACAATTAGTTAAAATAGTACAGGATTTGAATTTTACAAAAGGAATTATAATAGAAATGAAAAGCAATACAAGATCTGCAAATTTATACATGGAAGGAAAATAATGTTGAAAATATGGACAAACCCTAGGACAAGAATCTCTGAGTCAAGATCTCTCCATGGAGCTGATCATGCTACCTACACCAGGGGTAAGAGAAAATAGTATATGAGGAATTAAAACAGAGAAGTAAAGAATTATGGCAGAAAGGAGAAGAGAGGGAAAAGAAAGAGGAAAACAAATGAAAATTGAAATGAAACAGAAACTAAACAAACAGGCTCCTAAGAAAATAGGTCAAGGGAAAAAATCAAAGAGAATAAATACAAATATAAATGACAAGCGAGCTACAATGGCTCAAGACAGTGATAGTGCCAGATGACAATCATCAACTAGAGAATTTCCTGAAATACTGAAGGAAACAAACAAAGAGAGGGAACAAAAGAAAGACAAGGGAATGAAGAGCAACAAAAATGATATAAACAAACAAGAACTTAGTAAACAGGATAAAGAAATTAGAATAACTGAAGACACACAAAAAACAAGCAAACCTTGACAAAGTAGAGTATTAATGACAAAATGAAAGATAGACAGAAAGCATTAACAGAGAAAGGTAAAAGGAGCTTACAGTTCTCAAGACTAGTAGAGAAAATTTTAATCTGAGCAATAAGTTCATGAATTTTATGAGAAAAACGAAGGAGTCGGGTTTTGTTTTGTCATTGTTTGATGTTGAAGTCTTGCATAATGAAAACAAGAAAACACTGGAGGAGAATGTCAAGAGTCTGATCCTACGCATTCTGGGAAACCACCAGACTCTGACATTCAACCTAAGTGTAATAAAACCATTGAAAGATAGAGACTGGGTCATGCTGATAACAAATACATTTTTTATCCCTAAAACTATAGAATAAAATAAGGCAAAACTACAACAAGCAGGCATCCAAAGTGGAAATATTTTGACATTCAGACAATTATTCCCAGAATATTATGAAAAGCAAAAGAAGTTGTAAGAGAGGAAAACTTCTAGTATGATGAACACTAATCTCAAATTGTCCATTTCTGAGCTAGAACAGTTTATAAATGAAACTAGTAAAAATTTAAAAACAAAAATAGGAGACTTTTTGGAACCCTTGCTGAAAATACCAGGGTTAAGAAATAACATCAAAAGGGCAATTAGATGGGGAAACAAGGGCTAAATAACAATCTGATAGACAAAGAAATAGTTTATAACCAGTTAGTGCAAAAGCATGTGAGTTAGACGATTTGGAGATAGT
Source organism: Neoceratodus forsteri (assembly GCA_016271365.2). NCBI lineage: Eukaryota > Metazoa > Chordata > Ceratodontiformes > Ceratodontidae > Neoceratodus > Neoceratodus forsteri. The sequence goes on from CM028130.1 coordinate 245,386,253, forward strand.
TATGTATAAAAACAAAGAACCATCTGCTGAGGGAGAACCAGCAAGTGTAAAACCTGAATGGGTAAAATGTTAGAAAATCTCAATAGATTTGCAATATTGGAAACTTCTATTAAGGACTGACCAGAGAGGGAAGGACTGAAAAGGAAACAGCTGAACTGGAATGTAATTCTTTAAAATATTGTCCATGAACATATCCAGTATTAAAAATAAAATAGTGGACAAGGAGGTAATTAAATATTTCAACAAGTTCAATATGATTTGTATACAAGAAACATGGGCAATCAATGAGTTATATTTGAATGGTTATATATCTTTCAATAACATTTCTGTAAGGAATAAGAAATGGGGAGAAATAGTGGGAGACTAACAGTTCTGAGTACATTAAATATTAATCATCTATCCATAGAATTGGGTACCAATAGTGATAATATTTTAGGGTAAGAATCAAGACTAAAGAATTGGAAATTATAATGTTGAATATTGAAATGCCTCCTATAAAACATAATAGTACTAGAGATAAAGTCATAGAACATCTGGAAAGTATCATTGATACAGAGGTAGCTGATAATCCACTACCTAGAATAATTGTTCTAGGAGATTTCAATTCAGAATAGGCGATTTATCAACAATTACAAATGATGTTTAAGAAATTATAACAATTTGTAACAGTAAGAGATTAAAAAAACACCAAAGGTTCCATGGACAATAAGTTCAATGAAAAGGAATAAAGAATATATAACATGTTTAGAGCAAGAAATGTTATCTTAATCAATGTAAGATCTATCTCAGACAATAAGGGTGGTTACACTTTCATGAACTCTAGAGATGCCTCAATAATTGATATGATTTGATAAATATAAACATGATAGAAATTGTATTGATTTAAAATAGAAGATAGAGGGAACTGAATATTTTCCATTGGAATTACAAAAAGTTTAGGGCAACAATATTGTGAGACAATAAATAAACAAAACGACTTAGGTTCAAAAATGACACACATAAGAAAGGAGTGTATTGAAAGAAATCAGTCACAGAAATGTTCTGTTAACAATGGAAATGAAAGGAATAATTTATGAAATGAATAGTTTATGGATACAGAAGAAGAGGAATATATAGTAAATTATAAAGGGATAGTTCATAGTTTACATAGATTTGTACATAAAGACATTAACGTCTATACAAAGAAACATGAGGCAATATGGTTCAAGAAAGAAAGTGCCAAGAAGAAAAGAAAATTGAATACACAAACAAGGAGAACAAAAAAATGCCCAACCATCAAGAATAGAAAGGTATTGAATAAAATTAAAAGTGACTATAATAAAGTAATTAAGAAACACAAGAAATAGCATAGGCAGGAGTTATGGAAACAACTAGAGAGAACCGTCTATGAAAAAGACATAAGACAATGTTGGATAATAGTAGCAAAATTCTAGGAGAGAAGAGAGGAGAAACAGAGGCATTTATAGAACAACATGAATGTATAAAACATTATAAGGGTATTTGTATGACAAGGACATTACAAATGCAAAAGAACAAATAATTAATGAATGTGTTCCACTTAAACAGAGAATAGATGAATTATAAATATATAACTCAATATATAACTCAATTAAAAAATTGAAAAGACACAAGCTTCCTGGACCAAATGGAATACCTATAGATGCCATAACTAATCACTTAGATTTATGGATACCAATTTTGAAAACATATTCAATTATAGAGGGAAATCAGGCAAAATTCCAAAACTTGAACTAAATCAATAATAGTTCCCATTTCTAAAAAAAAAGGCCAATAAGTCTATAGGACAATACACAGAAAATTCTTACAAGAGTTCTAAATAATAAATTGACAGACTGAAAAGAAAAATAATTTAACTGAAGAAGCTCAGGCAGGGTTTATAGAAAAGCACTCAACAACTGATCAACATTTTATATTGAGCCATCTAGTATATAAATATAATATAGTCAAAAACAGAAGCTATTTTGCATATATATAGATCTGAAAATGTTGCTTGATAGTATCAATAGAAATTTATTGTGGACGTGCCTAGATGGAATAGGAATAGAGACAACAACATTAAATATAATAAGGACCCTTTATAAAGATAATCTAATTAAAATAAGATATAACAACAGGGGTGAATATGAGGAAGAATTTGAAGGCAATAGAGAGGGGTAAGCAAGGGTGTGTGTGTTGTAGCCAATATTATTTGATCTACTCATAAATAGAATTATGGCTAAATTATACAAAACCAGAATATCACATGCCTAAAATAAGGGAACAACATTGTACTTTTTGGCCTTGCAAATTACATTGTATTAATTTCAACAAGTAATTTGGCAGCAAAAAGATTATTTGAGAGATTTCAGTTAGAATGTGATATTGCTCAATTAACAATTAATGTGAGGTCGCAGGGGCAAGCTGGTACAGCCCTCCCACAGCCACCGAATCCCATGAGCAAAGACAAGCTGAAAAAGCACCCAGCAGTGAGGTCATGAGGGCAAGCTGGTACAGCCCTCCCCACAGCCACTGAATCCCTCGAGAGCAAGGACGAGCCGAGAAAGCGCAAGTAGTGAGGTCCCGAGGGCAAGCTGGCACAGCCCCCCCACAGCCACTGAACCTTCAGGAGCAAGGACGAGCGAAAAGCACCCAGCAGTGAAGTCATGAGGGCAAGATGGTACAGCCCTCCCTACAGCCACTGAATCCCCTGTGGAGCAAGGACGAGCCGAGAAAGCCCAGTAGTGAGGTCACGAGGGCAAGCTGGTACAGCCCTCCCACAGCCACTGAATCCTCTCGGGAGCAAGGACGAGCTGAAAAGCACCCAGCAGTGAGGTCACGAGGGCAAGCTGGTACAGCCCTCCCCACAGCCACTGAATCCCCGCTGAGCAAGGATGAGCTGAAAAATCACCCAGCAGTGAGGTCATGAGGGCAAGTTGGTACAGCCTTCCACACAGCCACTGAATCCCCTGCAGAGCAAGGACAAGCCAAAAAGCACCCAGCAGTGAGGTCACAAGGCAAGCTGGTACAGCCCTCCCACAGCCACTGAATCCCCACGGAGCAAGGACGAGCTGAAAAGCACCCAGCAGTGAGGTTGTGAGGGCAAGCTACAGCCCTCCCACAGCCACTGAATCCCCCGCAGAGCAAGGACGAGCCGAGAAAGTACCCAGTAGTGAGGTCACGAGGGCAAGCTGGTACAGCCCTCCCACAGCCACTGAATCCCAGCGAGCAAGGACGAGCTGAAAAGCACCCAGCAGTGAGGTCATGAGGGCAAGCTGGTACAGCTCTCCCACAGCCACTGAATCCCCAGAGCAAGGACAAGCTGAAAAAGCACCCAGCAGTGAGGTCATGAGGGCAAGCTGGTACAGCCCTTCCCACAGCCACTGAATCTCCTGTGGAGCAAAGACGAGCTGAAAAGCACCCAGCAGTGAGGTCATGAGGGCAAGCTGGTACAGCCCTCCCACAGCCACTGAATCCCCTGTAGAGCAAAGATGAGCCAAAGCACCCTGCAGTGGGGTCATGAGTGCAAGCTGGTACAGCCCTCCCCACAGCCACTGAATCCCCAGAGCAAGGACGAGCTGAAAAGCACCCAGCAGTGAGGTCGTGAGGGCAAGCTGGTACAGCCTCCCACAGCCACTGAATCCCCACAGAGCAAAGGACGAGCCGAGAAAGTGCCAGCAGTGAGGTCACGAGGGCAAGCTGGTACAGCCTCCCACAGCCACTGAATCTCATGGAGCAAGGACGAGCCGAAAAGCACCCAGCAGTGAAGTCATGAGGGCAAGATGGTACAGCCCTCCCTACAGCCACTGAATCCCGTGGAGCAAGGACGAGCCGAGAAAGCGCCCAGTAGTGAGGTCACGAGGGCAAGCTGGTACAGCCTCCCACAGCCACTGAATCCTCCGCTGAGCAAGGACGAGCTGAAAAGCACCCAGCAGTGAGGTCATGAGGGCAAGCTGGTACAGCCCTCCCCACAGCCACTGAATCCCTCAGAGAGCAAAGACGAGCCAAAAGCACCCAGCAGTGAGGTCGCGAGCAAGCTGGTACAGCCCTCCCCACAGCCACTGAATCCCCTGCTGAGCAAGGACGAGCTGAAAATCACCCAGCAGTGAGGTCGTGAGGGCAAGTTGGTACAGCCTCCACACAGCCACTGAACTCTGCAGAGCAAGGGCAAGCCAAAAGAACCCAGCAGTGAGGTCACAAGGCAAGCTGGTACAGCCTCCCACAGCCACTGAATCCTCTGCTGACAAGGACGAGCTGAAAAGCACCCAGCAGTGAGGTTGTGAGGGCAAGCTACAGCCCTCCCCACAGCCACTGAATCCCCGCTGAGCAAGGACGAGCCGAGAAAGTACCCAGTAGTGAGGTCACGAGGGCAAGCTGGCAGCCTCCACAGCCACTGAATCCCCAGCAGAGCAAGGACGAGCTGAAAAGCACCCAGCAGTGAGGTCATGAGGCAAGCTGGTACAGCCCTCCCACAGCCACTGAATCCCCCGCAGAGCAAGGACAAGCTGAAAAGCACCCAGCAGTGAGGTTGTGAGGGCAAGCTGGTACAGCCCTTCCCACAGCCACTGAATCTCCTGTGGAGCAAAGACGAGCTGAAAAAGCACCCAGCAGTGAGGTCATGAGGGCAAGCTGGTACAGCCCTCCCCACTGCCACTGAATCCCAGCGAGCAAGAACAAGCTGAAAAAGCACCTAGGTAGCAACCCCACGCTTGCAGCAGCTACAGCTGACTGCGCCCAGAGGAAGTTTAAACTTGGCGCCTTTTTACCAACAAAGACTGTTGCCTTTTCTGTCAGTGGAGCACTGTAGATTGTTTTTCACTTCTCACTGCTCTCACAACCACATTGGATTTGCACTGAGGAGAACAGTACCTTAAGGGAAATTAATTTAGTTTGAGCCTTAAGGATCACTATAATTACCAGAGCCATATTAAGGCTCTTAGGCTGCAGGTGCACAAATTAGATTCTCTGCATTTGAAAGCAAACCTACCTACTGTTAGCTCCTCCCTCCTTCCTACCTGTACTTAAGCTGCTTTTCTGTCCCTTTCAGCAGTGAGGTCATGAGGGCAACTGGTACAGCCCTCCCACAGCCACTGAATCCTCCTGCGGAGCAAGGACTAGCCAAAAAGCACCCAGGTAGTGACCCCACACTTGCAGCAGCTACAGCTGACTGTGCCAGAGTGAGTCCCAATGGCGCTGTGCGCGGCTCCCACCGCCCCCACCCTTGGTGAGCTCCTCCTTTATAGAGTTTACTGCGTGAGCGTGAAACAATCAGCCCACTTTCCCATTAGCTCCTTTATATTATTCAGCCACTAGTGGCCACCTCTGGAGCAGTTTTCAAACTTCTATTAAAATGCATTATCTCCTCTAATAATTATTGTGCTTACCCAACCATATCTTCCTTCCACCCTTGTCCTACCCAATTCAACCTAGCTCTCTGCCCTTATTCCTGTGGCTGCAAAGCCACCCTCCACTCTTCATCTGCCCTAGTGGACCACATGCAGCACCACTGGCATAACTGGTCACTGGGGCCACTATCCTTCCTCCCTCTTTCCATGCAGAGCTGCCTGCCTTATATCTCCCCTACTACTTAGACCCTACACTCACTCCCAGACTCATAACCATCTCCCTCTCCACTGGACATGTCAAAAGACCATGCACCTAGCAAGGCACATTTTGCCTCTTTTACTCTTATAGCCGGGATGTGAACGTAACCCAGGTCCCCCTCCCCAATATATAGGCAACTCCCTGCACCGCTACTCACCTCCCAAGAGGTTTCAAAATAATCCACCTAAACATATGCAACATCCTGAACAAAATAGCAGCCTTACAAACTACTGTGCTATCCCTTCGCCCTGATAGCGTAATCATTACTGAATCATGGCTGAAGACCCACAACCTTGATGCTGAATTCTCAATACCGGGTACTTTTTAATCCACCAAGACTGACAGGGTAATAAGAAGGGTGGTGGCACTGACATGTACATCTCCTCTAAACTCCAGTTCTCCACAATCACACCTACCATACCCACACAATCAATAGATTCCCTTCTAATCAAAATCCCCTTCTGCACTCTATCCCGTATACATAGCAGGATCATACTGCCCACCAGACACACCACTGGGTAGCATCCTAGACCACCTTGGCAACCTGAGGTCCCTTACGGCAGGCGGCAAACTCCATATCCTTGGAGATTTCAACCAGAACTGGCTAGGGCGTAGCCACCAAAATGCACTGTCAAATGAATGCTCTAAACCTGTCCCAACAAATAGCGGAACTCACTCACCTAAACAACAAACCAAAAGCATACACTACTGGATTGGGCCCTCACCACCCACCCACATCGGATAATTAAAGCTGGCCTACTACCAGACTCCTTAGTGACCACCATATGAAATATATGGTGCACAAAATCTTCAGACCCAAGGCCCCCACACACCTATACAACAGAGCTTACAAATCCCTTGATCTGACCACTCCTAAATGACCTCACCAGCATCGACTGGTCCTTCATCCCTAGGGCCACCTCCATGGATGAGGCCTCAAATGTTTCACTACCAACTTCCTAGCTATCTGGGACTTCCATGCGCTCTCAGAAGATCCAGAGTAAGAGAAGCCCACTTACCTTGGGTAACAGCTAACCTCTTGAACAAATACGAGCCAGAGACCGAGCCTAGAAATCTTTCAAGGCAACAGGTGCTCAAACGGCTTGGCAACACTACCACTCACTAAGAACTGCCTGCACAAGACTCATACATCAGGCCAAATTAAATTACTTTAAGTCTGCTTTCAACAATAACTTCGCTGACCCTACACAATTTTGGAAGTCAATAAAACCTTCTCACCCCCCCAGCCCAACCCCCTACTCCCACTCTCAACATAGGTGGAAGCATCATCCGGATCCTAGCATGGTTGCCACTGAGTTTAACTCATATTTCTCCACCACTACATCCTCTCTACTCTCCTCCCATCCCCCACTCCCTCCCATTGTTCCCCTGAAGTCGCCTCTCTGGCCTCTTTCTCACTCCACCCAGTTACACCTGGTAAGGTACTAAAAATACTTCAGTCACTCAACCCATTCAAAGGTAAATGCACGTCAGGCCTTGATTCCAAAATGCTCCTGCTTTCAGCAACTGCCATAGCCTACCCTCTAGCCACGCTCTATAACCTGTCTTTAGACTCGGGTCTGTCCCTACAATATGGAAACAAGCCACAGTCATTCCCCTAGCTAAAGGAGGTGATCTTTCCTCCCATGCAACTACTGTCCCATATCATTGCTCTCCATCCTAGCCAAAATTTAAGAGTGCCTTGTACTATCCCAGCTCTACCACTATCTAGATACCATATCATTCTTCACCCCTTCCAGGCCGGGTTTAGAAAGAATCACTCCACCACCACCTCTATCCTTCGTCTCACCAACACCATCCTTACGGGTATGGATAAAAGGAGATAACTGTGGCTATCTTTATCGACCTGGCCAAAGCCTTTGACATGGTCTCGCATGCCCTGTTACTGTCAAAACTCGCTCAAGCTGGACTGACAGTGTCTGCCAATAACTGGTTCCATTCATACCTGGTAGGTAGGTCCCAATCTGTCCGTATTGGCTCGGCTGTTCCACCTCACTCCCAGTCACCAGTGGAGTCCCCCTACGGGTCTGTATTAGGCCCTCTGCTGTTCTCTATCATTCTCAATGATCTGCCTGTTGTCTTCCCACATACTGCTATCCACATGTATGCAGATGACATGGTGCTGTTTGCCTCTGGCTCATCCCCCAATTCCATGGCAGCCTATCTGCAGGAAGACTTCGACTCCATCCAACGTTGTTTCCTCTCAAATCAACTATTTTAAACTCTAAAAACTGTCTCCTCACTCGGCTCTCGGGCCAAACTGTCCCACCTTCCTGCCCCCACATTCTACACTCTGGATAGCTCCCCTGAGGTCTGTACTTCCTATAGATATCTCGGTGTCTGGCTAGACCAGTATCTTGACTTCTCTGTGCATATTGATGCTCTATGTAAGAAACTGCATCCCATGCTGGGTGCTCTCTACTGCAACAAAAGTTGCAACCCCTACCATGTGACTAGCGATCATCCACAAGATGATCCTCCCAATTATGGACTACGGCGATGTAGTCTATTGTGCTGCCCTCAAACTTCCCTGTCGAGGCTTGATCCCTTCTTCAACTCCTTCTGCCAGTTCTCCCTGGACCACCCTCCTAGTACTCATCACTGTGACCTCTACCAGTCCTTGGACCTCCACTCTCTACACAATCAGCGATTGCTACACTGCGCCAGAACTACTGCCAAGTTCTGGATGCAGTCACTCCCCTCCTACCTGTCATCCTCCCTAAATGCCCTTCCACCACCAGCATACACTCAGGAACATTGATTCTTGGCTCCTTCACATCCTGCAGAGATCCACCCAGTCTGGCCAGGCTGCTTCAACTTCAGGTTGCCCAAATTATGGAACTCCCTGGCAGCCAATATTAGACATGCCACAAGCACTCCACACTGGAATGCCTTCTTAAAACTAATTTCTACCACCTGCTCCTGCATCCTGCCCCATTGAGTCCCTCACTACCTAACTACCAGCAGATTACTACCAAAACTGGTTCTTCCCACTGTTGTCAACCACTGCTTACTATGTGCAGTTGGCATTTCCAAACTTCAGGGCATGCCATTCCCTCTGTTAACACCTGTCTGGTTACTCCAATTTGAACTTGTGATTTTGTCAGCTCTAAATTTCTACTGTACTGAACATGTATATAAATGCTGTACCCTGCCTATCTCAATGCCCCTGGGCCTATCTATACCACCTATCTGTAAACCTGCTAATTGTATATATGACTGTCTCCTCTATTGAATTGTACCACACATGTTTATTTATGTTTTCATCTTTATTACTGTACCCTATGTAACCCCTCCCCCCAGGGCGCCCAGAATTGGAGCGGTACACAGCTCAGTATGCCTTCCTGGTAAAACTCTTAAATAAATAAATAAATGCAGACAAGATCAACCCTATAGTATCTAGAAACAAGACAGGAAAAATATAACATGCAACTTGACAATTTCATGTTAGAACATTTTAAATACTTAGGTATTAATATGAATGGAAATTTGTATGGAATAATCATATAAAAGAAACTGAAATAACAACTAAAAACTTCTAACCAGCCACTATGAGCTTCTATTATAAATTTGGAGTAGCTCAGTAAAAGGAGCATTAAAAGTAATAAACACCAAAGTAAGATCACAGATACTATATGGAGCAGAAATCTGGGGTCAGAAAATAAATAGCAAAATAGAAAAGAATGTAAACTCATTTTACAGGAAAATTATCAGATTACCATCAGGGACTGCTGCAGCACTAATAAGAGCTGAATTGGGTCAAGTGTTGATAGAATGTCTGATACAAGAAAGAATCATTTCATATTTTGTTCAAGTTTATAGGATGAGAAATTATCAAATGCCATGACAGTGTTTGGATGAGACCATAGCTTATTATGACAAAAAATTAGATTCCCAATGCTAGAAGTACTGGAAAAGTGGATTAAACCATATGGGTTTATACCATACATAACTGATACTTATAGAAAACCTCAGGAAGAGATTTGCAGAAACATTAACACTAGGATAAGAGACATATTTAAACAGAAGGATCTGGAAAGATGTTGAGAGTTCAAAATCAGTAAATGGTTAACACACTAACAAACAAACTTTTGACTAGAAAAATACTTAATTAAAGTTAAAATTCATATAGAAGAAATCTATTTATAAGATATAGATTTGATTATCATAAAAGTGAGAGATTAAAACACATAATAAGCAAGTCAACAGATTCCAAAGGAAAATGCAAGTGCAATCTAGACACAGGTGGTATAGTTCACTTACTAATTGTTTACCCCTCTATCAAAAGGCAAGAGCAAACGTATTAGCCAATCTAGGGATAAATGGAAGGCAACCCCAAGTATTGACAGTGAATTTGCTTAATACACCAACAAAAACTCAAGAAACAGTTATAGCTTTTAAAGATTATTGATTTACAAAGGTTACACACTAAACATAAAGGAGATTGAATGCAAATAAAGCTGAAAATAAGATATACAAATCTGTTTAGAAAATCAAAATGACATTTGAATCATGACAACTAGCAAAATATGAACAAACAAGGAAAATGTAAACAGAGTGCAATAGTATTGTTATGATGTCTTGTACTAATAAGCACCATGCGTGTAAATAGGAGTGGATGATAATCAACAAATGGTGAATCAACAAACATAGAAACATAGAATCTGACAGCAGATAAGGACCGCTTGGCCACCCAGTCTGCCCATTTCCCTACCTAATGGATAAGCTGCTGATCCTAGTTAACCAGCAGCCTACTTCTTTCTACCCCACCCTCTAGAATTGCCTTATGACTGTCCCATGCATGCTTGAATTCAACCACTGTTTTTGACTCCACAACCTCCTCCAGCAGACTGTTCCATGCATCCACAACCCTCTTTGTGAAAAACTACTTCCTTACATTACCTCTGAGCCACCCCCCATCTTTAAATTGTCCCCCTTGTTCTTGCAACCTCATTTTTGAAAGATGCTACCCTCTTGGACTTTGTTGATTTCCTTGAGGTACTTGAAATTTTCTATCATGTCCTCCCCCTTTCCTCGAGGCTATACATATTAAGCTCCTTTAGTCTCTCTTCATATGTCTTCCGGTGCAGACCCTGCACCATTTTAGTGCCCTCCTCTGGACAGCTTCCATTCTGTCTATGTCCTTGCAGAGACTGGGTCTCCAGAAATGCACGCAGTACTCCAGATGGGGTCTCACCAACTGTCTGTACAGAGGGATAACAACTTCCTGTTTTCTACTGGTGATGCCTTTCCATGCATCCCAGTGTCCCCCAGCCCTCCTTACTGCCCTCTCACATTGCTTGTCCACCTTAAGTCATCTGATATGACTAACCCCAGGTCCCTTTCCATTTTTGTTGTTGTTAGTATCTCACCCCCATTGTGTACTCTTCCCTGGGTTTTTGTTTCCCAGGTGCATTACCTTGCACTTCTTAGCATTGAATCTAAGCTGCCATACATTTGACCATTCCTCTAACCTTGCCAAATCCTTCTCATCCTTTCCACCCCACCTTGTGCATCAACTCTGTTGCAGATCTTTGTGTCATCTGCAAAGAGACATACTTTTCCTTCCAGTCCCTCTGAAATGTCACTTATAAAGACATTGAAGATGAAAGAGGACCGGTCCTAATACTGAACCCTCGATGTACCCACTAGTAACCCCACTTTCTTCACAAAGAAATTATAAATTCAGTGCAATATTATTTTTAATAATATGTAATTTTTATATGTATGTGTAAGTGTAAATACTTATGGATGCAATTTTTGATGTATTTAAATTGTAACAACATAACTTGTTAAACAATATTTTTTGATGATGATATAACAATAAAATATATTCATATTTCATACTCTTATAAAGGCATTTTTGGACACCCTATCAATTGATACCACATGAGAAATTGCATCTGTATAAGCACCATATCTTAAGAAATGCATGCATCACAAGAGCTTTACAGGGACATCCTAACATAACTGTATTCAAAAATTCCTATTTACCATATAGGCTACCAGCCACTTGTCCCCTTTAGTATTAAAAACTTATTTGCAAACAAGCAAGTTCCCCAAAAGAGATTCATTTTATACACAAACATTTCATAGCTTTTAAATGTTGATAACAGAACTTTACAACTTGGAAAACTGTAGTCTAAACAAGCCCTAACTCATGGTATTAGCCAAAAGTGCCCCATAATGGCTCCTGTGTGCTACAAAGTATGAGGAGTATCTGTAGCTTGACACATAGAATGGTTTCTAGTGAGGGAGCCAATGGGTCTCAGAAAGAAGTTCATATGGTGGCAAGAACTGTCATTTTAAGGAAAAAGAAGATGTGTCAGGCCTCAAGGAAGGTATCGAACCTGCCCCTCACTAGTGCTCTCCTTCCATAATTCTCATCAACCTCTAATTATCAGTATATAAATACGTGGCACATATACAATCCTGAGATTAAAGTTAAAGATAGGAAAACATATTCCATTCCAGATCATACCCTGCTGATGTGTAGTAGTGTTCAGAGATCACAGTTCAATGGTGTGTTGCCAATGTGTCCATACACTCCTAAAAATATGAGATAGATTGCAATTTGAAGAAGCAAGGTAAACAAAAAATTGTCCACATTATGTAATTTTAATTAGTGTAAGTCTTGTTCAGAAAGGTGCAGAAAACAATACAATTCTGGGTCTGTTCCTCCAGCTTCAGTCTGCTTTGGACACATCAAGATTTTCTTCACAACTTGCACCCAGTTCCTTCTCCCATTTCTGGACCAAATTTGTAGCAGCAGTAGGGTCTTTCTATGATAGGTTTGAATGCTCCATACCAATCTGAGTGTTGCTGGAAGGAGCAGCTGGTGAGAGATGTTTGACACTCACAGTGCCCCGGACCCAGTCAAGTCCCTTGCTACTCACTCAGGTGCTATAAGAAAGGTCAGGAAACATAAATATATATCCACCTCCTCAAAATACAGAGAGAAACATAGAAACATAGACTTTAATGACAGATAAGGACCGCTTGGCCCACCTAGTCTGCCCATTTCCCTACCTACAGTATAGGTCGTAGATCCTAGTTAAACAACAGCCTATTTCTTCCTACCCCCACAAGAATTGCCTTATGTCTGTCCCATGCATTCTTGAATTCTCCACAGTTTTAGACCCCACAACCTCCTCAGGAAGGCTGTTCCATGCATCCACTACCTCTCTGTGAAAAATACTTCTCACATTGCCCTGAATCACCCCCATCTTTAAATTGTGTCCCTTGTTGTTGCACATCTCTTTTCTGAAAGATGCTATCCTCTTGGACTTTGTTGATTCCACTGAAGTACTTAAAAGTTTCTATCATTGTCCCCCTTTCCTCAAGGGTATACATATTAAGCTCCTTTAGTCTCTCCTCATATGGCTTCTCTTGCAGACCCTGCACCATTTTAGTTGCCCTCCTCTGGACTGCCTCTATCCTGTCTATGTCCTTGTGGAGATGGGGTCTCCAGAACTGGATGCAGTACTCCAGATGGGGTCTCACCAACTGTCTGTACAGAGGGATAACAACTTCCTGTTTTCTGCTGGTGATGCCTCTCCTATGCATCCCAGTATACCCCCAGCCCTCCCTACTGCCTTCTCACATTGCTTGCTAACCTTAAGGTCATCTGATATGATTACCCCCAGGTCCCTTTCCTTTTCCTTTTTGTTGTTGTTACTACCTCCCCCATTGTGTATTCTTCCCTGGGTTCTTGTTTCCCAGGTGCATTATTTTGCACTTCTTTACATTGAATCCTAGCTGCCATATTTCAGACCATTCCTCCAACCTTGCCAAGTCCCTTCTCATCCTTTCCATGCCTCCTTGTGTATCAACCCTGTTGCAGATCTTGTGTCATCTGCAAAGAGGCATACTTTTCCTTCCAGTCCCTCTGCAATGTCACTTATAAAGACATTAAAAGGACTGGACCCATTACTGAACCCTGCAGTACCCACTAGTAACCCTCTTTCTTCAGAGTGGACTCCATTTACAATTACCTTCTATGTCCTGTTGTCCAACCAATGTTTTACTAGGCTACCACCCTGGGACCCACTCCCAGGCTGGTTAATTTGACTATTAATCTTTTGTGTGGGACTGTGTCAAATGCTTGCTAACGTCTAGGTAGGCCATCAACAGCCATCCCTGGTCTACTACTTTGGTCACCCAGTCAAAGAAATTTATTATATTCGTCTGGCATGACCTTCCCACTGTGAACCCATGCTGCCTTGGGTCCTGTGCCCCACTGGCCTTTAGGTACTCAACTATTCTTTCCTTCAGAAGTGACTCCATCACTTTCTCTACCACAGAGGTCAAACTGGCAGGTCTGTAGTTTCCTGCTCTGCCTTCGTCCTACTTTTGTGAAGGGAATCACATCTGCCTTCCTCCAGTCCTCGGTACCACACCATCCTCCCATGATTTATTAAAAGAGTAGTCAGTGGTTTCACTAGTTCCCTCTTAATTATTTTAGAATTCTAGGTGAATTCCATCAGGCCCCATTGCTTTGTCCACCTCCAGTTTTAGGAGTTCTTGCAGAACCTTTCTTCAGAAAGGGCTGGATCGACTTCTATCAAGTGTGCTTCTGTTAATTGGATTAGGCACTTCCCTCCTCTTTTGTGAATATGGATCAGAAATATCGCTCAGTATCCCTGCTTTTTCCCTGTCCCCTCTGCCCACCCACCATCCATTCTATTCAGCCTCACTATCCCTCCCTTTGTCTTTCTACACTTTCTGATGTACCTATAAAAGGTTTTATCCCTTCTTAACTGAGTTGGCTATTTTTCCTCAGTTTGGGCCTTGCTATTCTGACTTCCCTCCTGCTTCCTTCTGCCTTAACTGGTACAGCTCTCTGTCCTGCTCCTTCTGTGTTTCCTTATACTTCCGGAATGCTATCTTTTTCCCTGACTTTCCAGCCACCTCTTTTGAGAACCATAGTGGCTTTTCTTTCATTTTGATTTGTGGCTTTTTCTTTCATTTTGATTTGTTTATTTGCTTCACACAAAGACTTGTTGCCTCTGTGATGGCAGTTTTGGTGATTCCCCATTGTTGCCACCCCTACTTCTAGCCTGTTTGCTAGTGCTTTTCTGAGGCAGATTCTAAGGGCGGCTGCCTGGGTTCTATCTGTCACCGACTCTATACATACTATCATAAAAGTCCATGGTGCCGATGTGTTCCCTGGTGTATGATGGGGTCAGGTGGTATGCCTACTTGAGAGAGATCGTCAGATCTGATTCTGAAAGTTCCAATATCTGTGGCAGTAATTCACAGACAAAATCAGTTGTATTCCTCCCACATCTTGCAATCGATAATCCAATTATACTTATATTTTCTCTTTGGCCTGGTTCTCTAAAGTCATTAGACAGTACTGTATCAGGGTATTCTTCTTGACTAAGTATGAAGCTATATCCTGAAGTTTCATAAAGGATACTTCCATTCTTTGCATGATCTGCTCCAAATTGTCCATTTTGGACTCTAGAGTTGAGACCCTCAGTCTAAGGTCATCCAGTTTTTATCTATTTCTTGTACCATTCATACAAGCTGCTTTAGGGTATGATTAAAGGTGATGATAAAAGGAATTAATAATTGAGGACTCTGATTGGCAACTGGCATTCTAGTATCCTATACTTTATTAGTAGCATATGGCGCCACTTCATGTATGGCTAGATAACTAAAAAGTACCTATTTTCAAATTAATTATATTATGAAATTCCAAACTGTTACCTACTGCCCCCATGTAATTTCCCGACCATCATCACAAAAGTGCTACTTACTTCACTAATAACATTGCCCATCCCTAAAAAGATATTTACTTGCTATTGAAATAATTGTCACTAGGGAATGTAGACAGGGATACAGCAATAGCTTTTGCTCCTATTCATATAAACCAAGATCCCATATGACTGGGCTGGATGCAAAAGGTGTAGGATATACAGAGGATGGCCACACTGATTTGAGCAGCCCATTACATTTACTATATCCTGTGATCTTTACCAGTGATGGTCCAGAAAGCATGCAGATGGGGTAGAACAAGACACAGCTAGGATTTCACACATGTAAAGAATGGGGGGTGTAGTCCACCTGCAATGGGCAAGCTTTCACAGTTCAACACATTGTGGTGAATATTCTAACCTGTGTGTACTTTCTGTTAATTAAAACAATGTTTTCTGACTCACACCACATTCCTCATTGAATACTGGTTGCTATGATAGCAGATTTTTTTTTAATTCCATAGCAGCCAGTCTCAGGAGCAGGGGTCACAATATCAACATTGGGCACATTGGTGAGCAGCATAACATTTATGCTGACTTTGATCTGCTGAAAGTCAGACATTCCATCACACAGCAGTCAAAGTGGAAGAACTATTGTTTTCCTGTTTCTCATCTAAAAAGAAAATAAGAGAAACAACAAAAGTTACATCTGTACAAACATTGTTTTTTATTTTCTAACTAGACAGCTATAAGAAGTAACACCTGTAGTATGAAAAGTGGAGGGAAGGTATGTGGTGTGTCTAAATAATAGGGAAGTTGCAGTATCCCACATAAGATAAATAAAGAGCAATCCATGTACTAAAGACTATAAAATAAAATGGTGTGATAATTAACAAGACACAACCTGTCCATAGGTAATTAGGATCCCTAAAGTGTGCCTTATTGTCCTGTTCTTCTGATCAATTTCATTTCTACACCTTTTATATATAGTTAAGTTACAAGGTCCTTAAAGACAGCATGGTTTCTCTTTTAACTCTCCTAGCTGAAAAGTGTTTCTAACAACAAAAGGTTCATAAGCATTATACATCTAGTGATCACCAATATTACTGAGAATGCTAATATGCACCCTGCTGCTTTGCAAAATAACAACAGACATCACTTGAAGATTGCTGAACACCACAATCTGAAAAAAAATCAACTCCTCATTAAATTGATCTGCTAAATGTGCACTCAAAATACTATCTGTATTGCTTTTAAAGGGAGCTAGCCCATAATCATGAAGGCAATTAAGACGACACTGCACCATGATGTCAAAGTCTTTCCTTTGGGACATAGTGTAAAAATGAAAGCCCTAAAATTGCATCGAACCCACAATCTGGAGCAGAAACAAGAAAATCAGAAACATGGATATACATCCTAGTAGCATTGCCTGACACACATGTTTACTAAAAAGGGGTTCATATTTAGCAAAAACTGCTGCTTTATAGAGACGGAATATTACCGTTACTGGTAGGACAGTAAAATGGTCTCCTTGCTGGGTCATTGGCCATATATAAGTGAAAGGTAGACCCATAAAAAGCAAATCTTTAACCTCTGAATCCATATTTGAATAAGGAATCACATCATTTGATTATAAAGGAAAGAGCCTTGATGGGAGCCCCTAAATATCTATGTAAGTAACCTTAGCCAGGCCAAATAGTCTGTATCCATGAGTGAGATTGTGTAAACTGCAGGATAGACATATGGCTGAGTTGCAAAAGTCATAATACATACATAAAGGAGACTAAAAAAATCAGAAAACTAAGAAAATTATTGTTATTGTTGACCAAGCACTGCTTTTTAAAGGAACTAGTTCAACTAAGGGAATTCACCAGTGAGAGACAGTGTAACCTTACTAACAGGGAATACAGAGAAAAAAGATTAGCTATTCATATTGCTAATGGAGAAAAAGAGAGAACAAGGAAAAAGGTTAAGATTATTTATTAGTGCTGGTCTGGTGGCACTGAGGTTTGAGACGTCCAGATGCCACATCTTGTTCCACACTGGCAACCCGGGTTCTGGAACAAGCCTCAGTTGTCAGGGGTTGGAGGGTGGGGCAGGCCAGGAGATGGCTTGACTTTCCACTGATCTGCTCTCTCTCCCAGGTTGGGACCCAGTTGTGACTGCTGCAAGGCTGCCTCAGGGTGGAGGCACAATGGTAGTGCAACCAGGAATGGCTAGGATAGGGATCATGAGCGTGGATTGCTGTGCATATGCCTTCACATATGCTTGGGCAGCGGCTGCAAAGAGGGAGAAAAATGGAAACTTGGAGCTGGCAGGCTCTATGATGGCCCCACAGCTCTCGCCCTGGCCTCCCCAGAGTCAGATGTTGGTCCCAGGGGAGAGGAATGCAATGCCCTTTGCCCCCAACCCTGCCATAATGGGAATCAATGGAGGACCTCCCAGGTGAGTTGGAAGTGGGAATGGGGGACTGGAGACTGAGCCCTCTGAGGAGGAGCTGGAACCACCTGACAGCACCACTGGAAGGGAAGAAAAGTCTAGACTGAAAAAAATACTATTTATTAGTTGAATGGGAAGAATCCCTACATGGTCCATGAAACAGGCACCTGTGCCTAGCTGTCCTTACCTAGTTACCAAAGAAAGAATAAAAAACGAACAATATGATGAAACATGATTTTCAGAGAAGGTAACAGATCTTTTGGAACAGGCACAGAGTTCTACTTTTTTCATAGATGCTATCTCTGTTCTCAGGATCCCAGTCCATGACATCTGAAACAAAACTTTCTAATCAGGTTACTGGACTTGATCAGACAGTGGAAATATATTGCTTCTTTTTTTAAGTTGAAAAATGGTAATGTATTTGCACACACACAGAATTTAGTGGAATCTGAAGCTCAGTGTACAGTAAGTGTGACAGTGAGATAAATTAGTGAGCCAGGAGGGAGGGAGGATTGAAGGACCCACCAGATTCCACTCCCTCATAACAACCCAACTGTTCTCCATTAGGATTCCAGTCCCATTGTAGTGAGTGAGAGTATGTGGACAAATTCCACTCCCTCTGTACTGCATTAGAATTCCAGTCATATACTCCTTAGTCTGATAGCAATACGTCAGCATTGCGTCATTGCAATGCAGCTGTAAAAGAGGCTGGACAAAAAGTCAGCCAGGAAGTAATTACAGGACTGCAAGCAATCAGCTCAGCTCATCAGATGAAGTGTTGACAAGTGCTTTGTGAACATTAAATTGCACAAATGGAATTCTGGAGACATAACCTATTACACTACAGTAAATATTTGGGAACATTTTTCCAATAATAATTTTAGGCATTTCTTCTGTAAATGTAAAACTACTAAATTGAGTTTCTCCAGCATTGTTAAATATCAAGATCCATTGACACTGGAAAGGCATGCCAAATTAAGTAATAGACCTGCTGCAGCAGGGCAGTTACAAACATCCACAAATTTACAGCATTTATTGAATGTGTTTTGAAATTTCTTCAAAAATGTTGAAAATAATTATGGTATTTAGTGAAATAATGAACATCTGTAGCTTAAAAATGCTATACAAAATCTCTCCATGTGTAATAGTTTCTATAACCCTTCAAAGAAGGTTATGCATATCTAGTTCCAAAGATTTCTGAGTTATAAACAGATAAATATTTTAGCAAACATTTTGCCAAAACATAAGATGCCAGAGCTTTATCCACTGTATGTTGGGAACTATTCATTTTAACGACATGTTTCTCTTTATTTTATTTAGATTTATCTATGTCTTTGATAACTGGGTAGGTGGACTGATCCATAAGGACTGATTTCAGCCACAACCCCAGAGAGAGAGGCAGAAAAGTGGACATTGGAAGATTGCACAAAAGTGCATATCCAGCAGTAATACAAGTACATGTAGGGACAGTGAAACAATCTGGACACAGAGAAGTAGAGACTGGGTAACAAAAGAAGGTCTAGGTCTGAAGATCAAAAAAGTATATACAAATTACACATAACAAATTACACATTACACACAGATTATTTACAATAGTTGAGTTGTCATACATTTAGACAGGGTTGCTAAAAACATTAGACTATAATACAGCAGTTTATTTTTCAGTTATACAATATTAGATTATAATACTGCAGATTATTTTGACAGAGGCAGCCCTGCTTGACCGTTAGGAAATAAAGAGACCAGGGACAAAAACAAAATTAGAAAAGCTCAAAAGGGATTAGAGGGCAGGGATGAAAGCTGACAAGTAAAAGTCTTGGGTAGAGGCAGTGGAAAAGGTGGTGCAGTAAGGTGGCTAAGGTGGATCATGGGCCAAGACATGGTCTCGGGAGCAGTTGCAGGAGGATTCCTTTAAGAGCCGGGCTCAAAGGTTGTTTTGAGGGACATGTGTGAGGGGAGGAATGGATCATTTGTGGAGCCTGTTCCAGAGAGAGAGGCTGACACAGAAAAGACTTTACTGCCCATGGCAGAATGGGTACATGGGACTACCAGAGAAAGAGATGATGGCCTGAGGGTTCAAGGTGCAACCTTGTCTATCAATAGTGAGGCGAAGGGACAGGTGACAATTTCTGAGGCGTTATCAGTTAGGCAGCCCGTGGCTAGGTCAAAACATCCCTGGAGGTTTGGCCACCCTCAGGAATTCTAGGTGTGCAGTGGTGAGGTGAGTAGAGTAGAGCACTTGGAGAACAAAGCAGCAGATGGAGTTGTATGTAGCAGTGAAGCAAGAGCAAGGCAAGGAGGCAGCAGTGAAAGAGTAGACAGGGGAGCAGTAATCAAGCAGAGGAGATGGTTTCCTTGAGCTATGGCCAGGCGGGCCTCTGGAGACAGAAACAGTTTGGTTCTGTAGGCTGCCCAAAATTTTTGGTGGATTTTGGTGGAGTTTGCTGACACCTAACAAAAGTAATCATGTCACATTTCAGGTATCTGTCTCAGTAGATGGCTGAGTTATGACCAAATAAACACATGTAAGTATCAGCTCTATTATTTAAAACTGCTAAAGATCATAAATCATTTTTATACAGCTGCTAAATACTGGAATTGGCTTGATCCTAAATCAATTTAAACTACTGTAGAAATCTTGCCTAAACTCAGAAGCAGTCTGTAGCTATTTTAGTTATAACAAGTTTGCATAAAATATATAAAAAATTAAAACCCAGTTTGGTGTTCTTTTAGTGGTGCTGTTTTCCTTTGCTATCTTTGCTTGGAATTGTGTTGGGGCTGTTGAAAATTTAAAACCTAATTTGGTGTGCTTTTAGTGGTGTTGTTTTCCCTTGCTGTCTTTACTTGGGATTGTTTTGGGGCTGTTGAAATTTAAAACCTAGTTTGATGTGTTTAGTGGTGCTGTTTTCCTTTGCTGTCTTTACTTGGAATTGTTTTTGGGCTGTGAAAAATGTAAAACCTAGTCTGGTGTGCTTTTAGTGGTGCTACTTTCCTTGCTGTCTTTACTTAAGATTGTTTTGGGGCTGTTGGAAATTTAAAACCTAATTTGATGTGTTTTAGTGGTGCTGTTTTCCTTTGCTATCTTTATTTGGAATTGTTTTGGTACTGTTGAAAATTTAAAACCTAGCTTAGTGTGCTTTTAGTGGTGTTGTTTCCCTTTGCTGTCTTCACTTGCTGTACATTTTTGCCCTCCTCCCCGTCCCCACTCTTAATTATATGCCCTGTTAAATATGACTGACTGGAGCCAAGCACAGAGAATAGCATGAGTTGTGGAGTAGGAGGGGCATAAGGGTGAGGAAGCCCACCCTCAGTGCAAGTGTTTTGACTCATTATTTGTTATTGTTTCCTTCTTTAAAAAAATGAATCTGAGGATCAGTGGCAGGATTTTCAGGACAGTAAATTAATAAAGAGGGAACTACAAGCAGAGCATCAGTAACAACAACTGCTGGAATAGCAGTATAAGTGCAGTAGAATGTGGGGAGTGGTGCATCGCGATGGATGCAGGGCACCTGTATTCAGTTAGACCTTGCAGATGCTGAGGTGCTGCCCTATCAGCAGGCATCTCTCTGGACTATGGGATGAGGTAGCCAGACTCAGAGCAGAAGTAAAATGGGCCAGGAGTACCTTTGGCCCATCTAGAGACAACCCAGTCCAATGCTGCTGCCTCAAAGGATGCCAAGAATGAGGAGCAATTGGATGACCATGGGCTTGAGGAGGGTTAGGGTGATTGAGCAGAGGCATATCCCAAATCCTTTTCCACTCCATGTCTCATATACCACCTTGGCAAATAGGGGACAACCAGAGGTAACCAGAGAAGTGGAAGGGAAGGATGTAGAGATCAACAGAGAAGAAGACCTCAGTGGGAGAGCAGTGGACCCCAGAGGAGGAGAAGGAGGACGAATCCTGGTGGGGGCTCTATCATTAGAGGGATCCAGCAAGGAACACATGAGGGGAAGACAGGGAAATGAGATGCCTACCAGATGCCATGGTGTGGAGGAATGGGAAGAAGATCCTGGGAATCACCAGAAAGGCAAGATGGGAGGGTGAGCTGGATGTCATTATCCACCTAGGAACTTATGACTTGCAAATGGTGAACCTAAGGAAGTTCAGGAAGAGTTTAGGAAATTAGGGAAGGGTCTCAAGCAAGTAGATACATCTGTCACTTTCTTAGAAGTACTACTCATGAGAAGCATGGGAAAATGAAGGGCATACCAGTAACTTTAAGACATGGTTGAAGAACTGGTGCTGCAAGGAAGGGTTGAATTAATTGGTGACTGGGGACCCACCTGGAGGGATGGGGCTTGTTCAGTCCTGATGGCCTGCATCTGTCTTTTTGGGAAATCTAAGCACTCAATGATAAATTTAAATACTACATGGGCAAGCATTTAAACTAGCCGGGGATGACAGGCCAGAAAGGAAGTACCTAATTGCCCACCACCCACAACTAGCAGTGGAACCAGTGAACTGAATGAGGGTGATCTCTACAAAGCAGCGTGCAAAGGATGGAGATACGCACCAAGGGGATAGGCAGAAAGAGGCAAAATTCAACAGAAGGGCAGATAGTAGGGAGAACCAGGGATAAAGGACAACCAGGGCGGGGACTGGATTAGAACAGCTAAATAGACCAGCGAGTTCACATCATGGAAAGCCATGTGTGCCAATGCCTGGTGTAATGATAACCATGACTGGGAGATAGCCATTCCAGCTACAACATATTCAGAAGAGACAAGGCAGACAGGAAGGGAGGAGGAGTAACACTTTACTAGCTTGGCAGAAGACACCAGGAGAAAGGACTGCTGTGTGACTGGACTTCTCTGCTGGGACTAAGAAGAAGAACTTTGTACTTGGACCTTTAATTTAGGGTAAAAAACTAACAAAACAAAAAGTGTGTGTTTGTCTGGTTAACTGAACTGAATGGGTATCTGAACAGTTATCTAGGAGTAAATCTCAGGTGATTGAAAGGACTTAACAGCTGTGAGTTTAAATTATTTGTAGAAAGAGCTAGTAAGTAGGGAGTGGCAGCTAGAAGAAGCTACATTTAAAGACTGCCTTAGAAAGATTCTGCTAATAACTTGGCAGAAGACACAGGAGAAAGGACTGCTGTGTGACTGAACTTCTCTACTGGGACTATATTGTCCTCCTTCCCTCCCCTCCACCTCCCCACCCAAAGCTAGCTCTATTTTTATAGGCACAGGATTTGACCGACAACAGGAACTTCCTGTTTGGGAACAGGAAGTGAGTGATCACAGAACCACCGAAGACCCACCATCCTAGAAGGGCAAGAGTAGCTCTCCGGCCCCTCTAGCTGCTGGAGGTCTGCCTCTGAGCAAGTAAGTGGTCTACTGAGAAATATAGGATATTCTTGTCTCAGAACAGGACAATCAGGAGCTTAAAGGGCACACAGGCAGAAAGTAAGGAGAGAAAAAAAACAGAGGAAAGAGTAAGGATTGCAAACAGTTAAGGGCCAGAAATAAGACATGATTGGAGTGGTGCAGTGCAGTGGCTGTGGAGCAGCAGTCTTCTGGGAGACATTCTGGAGGATGCGGTGTTGTCCCATCTGCAGGCACCTCTCTGGGCTGAGGAGGAGGTTGCTGATCTCCAGGCTGAGTTGGCCAGGATTTGTGGGACCTCCTCTTCCATACAGGGACCACCAGTGCCACTGCCGTTGCCTCAGAGGTTGCCAAGAAGAGGAGTGGTTGGACCACAGTGGGCTCAGGGAGGGTGAGGGTGGTGGAACAGAGGTGCATCCCTCCAGTTGTACCTCTCCAATTATTATGCCATTCTGGCAAAGTGTGGTTCCTCTATGGAGGCACCCACAGTGGAGACCAAGGAGGATGCTGGGAACCTCCACAAAGGAGACCCACAGGAGGATGGCAGGGGACCCTGCAGGGAAGGAACCACTCCTGGTGGGGACTCCATTGTTAGGAAGTTAGAACTGGGGAGGAAGGGAGAGGGAGGTAAGGTGCCTGCCTGGCGCCATGGCTTGGAGGGACAAGGCAGAATCCTCAGGATTGCGGAGCAGCTGCACAAGGGAGGAGATGGATGTCATTGTCCACCTAGGGACAAATGACCTGGCTAAGAAAGGGATTAGAGAAGTGCAGGAAGAGTTTGTGGAATTGGGGAGGGGCCTTAGTCAAGTAGCCGCACGGTAACCTTCTCCAGTGCTGCCCATCTATGGCATAGAGAGGCTAGGGTGTTCTGCACCATGATTCAATCAGTGGTTGAAAAACTGGTGTGGAGCTCAGGGATTTGGCTTCATTGGGGACTGGGGGTCCACCTGGAGTGATGCAAAGCCTATACTGGCATGATGGGCTGCATCTGTCCGGAGGGAACCAGGATCCTAGGTGATAGGTTTAAATGCTTCATTGGCAAGCATTTAAACTAGCCAAGGGAGAGCACTGGAAATTAGCAGGGAAATCCTAGCCCCAAATAATAATGGTAGTAAGTGCAGCAAACACCAACATAGAGGTGCTGATAGGGAGAAGGGCTGGAGTAAATGGAGAAAGTGACAAAGGCGAAGGACAGGGATGGGGCAAAGGGAGTAAGGCCATCAGGAAATGGAGGGTAATGAGTACCACTGCCCATAGTCTGGGCAACAAGCTCCCTGAGCTGGTGGCCTTGATGGAAGAGGGATGCCTGGATATCGTAGCAGTCACAGAAACATGGTACACAGAGAACCATGACTAGGATGTTAACATACTAGGGTACACAACCTACAGGAGAGACAGGCAGGGGAGAAGAGGGAGGAGTAGCTCTCTATGTAAAGGAAGGGATAAAAGCAACTGAACAAAAGAGTAAACAGGGAGGAGAGGAGGCACTGTGGGTCACATTGGAGACTGGAAAGGGTACCACAATCCACACAGGGGTTGTGTACAGACCCCCATGTCAGGGGAGGAATGGACAAGGATATGATAGAAGCATTCTTCGAATGGCAGAGAAAGGGAGCTACTGTTGATGGGAGACCTATATATGCCAGATGTTAACTGGAGCACATTTGCTGCAGCCACATCCAAGAGCAGGGCCATTCTTAACACCCTACAGGTGGCAGGCATTAGACAGCTAGTTTCGGAACCCACTCTGTGAGGAGCAATCTTAGACCTCTTACTCTCAAACGGGGCAGTGAGAGGATCTCAGATCTAGAAGTGGGTTGCCATCTGGGGACAAGTGACCATCAAACAGTGTGGTTCACGTTAAACTCAGCTACAGAGAGTCAAGCCATACAGAAGTGAGAGTACTGGACTTTAGGAGGGCTGACTTGGCAAGATGGGAGAGTGCCTCAGAAAAGCACTAGCAAACAGGCTAGAAGGAGGTGTTTAGCAACAATGGGGAATCATCAAAACTGCCATCACAGAGGCAACAAGCCTTGTGTGAAACAAATAAACAAATCAAAATGAAAGAAAAAGCCACTATGGTTCTCAAAAGAGATGGCTGTGAAAGTCAGGAAGAAAAAGATAGCATTCGGAAGTATAAGGAAACACAGAAGGAGCAGGACAGAGAGCTGTACCAGTTAAGGCAGAAGGAAGCAGGGAGGGAAGTCAGAATAGCAAAGGCCCAAACTGAGGAAAAGATAGCCAACTCAGTTAAGAATTAAGAAGGGGATAAAACCTTTATAGGTACATCAGCGGTAGAAAGACAAAGGGAAGGATAGTGAGGCTGAATAGAATGAAGCGGTGGGTGGGCAGAGGGGACAGTGAAAAAGCAGGGATACTGAACAAATGTTTCTACTCAGTATTCACAAAAGAGGAGGGAAGTGGCCTAATCCAATTACAGAAGCATTCTTGATAGGGAGGTCGATCCCAGTCCTTTCAAAGAAGAAAGGGTTCTGCAAGAACTCCTAAAACTGAAGGTGGACAAAGCAATGGGTCCTGATGGAATTCACCCCAGAATTCTAAAGAATTAAGGAGGAACTAGTGAAACCACTGGCTATTCTTTTTAATAAATCATGGGAGGATGGTGTGGTACCCGAGGACTGGAGGAAGGTGGATGTGATTCCTTCACAAAGTGGAACCAAGACAGAGGCAGGAAACTACAGACCTGTCAGTCTGACCTCTGTGGTAGGGAAAGTGATGGAGTCACTTCTGAAGGAAAGAATAGTTGAGTACCTAGATGCCAGTGGGGCACAGGACCCAAGGCAGCATGGGTTCACAGCGGGAAGGTCATGTCAGACGAATCTAATAGATTTCTTTGACTGGGTGACCAAAGTAGTAGACCAGGGAGGGCTGTGGACATGGCCTACCTAGACTTTAGCAAGGCATTTGACACAGTCCCACACAAAGATTAATAGTCAAATTAACCAGCCTGGGAGTCGGTCCCAGGGTGGTAGCCTAGATAAAACATTGGCTGCACAACAGGACACAGAAGGTAATTGTAAATGGAGTCCACTCTGAAGAAGAGGGGTTACTAGTGGGGTACCGCAGGGGTTCAGTATTAGGTCCAGTCCTTTTAATGTCTTCATCAGTGACATTGCAGAGGACTGGAAGGAAAAGTATGCCTTTTGCAGATGACACAAAGATCTGCAACAGGGTTGATACAAGGGCGTGGAAAGGATGAAAAGGTACTTGGCAAGGTTAGAGGAATGGTCAGAAGTATGGCAGCTAGGATTCAATGCAAATAAGTGCAAAATAATGCACCTTGGAAACAAGAACCAGGGAAGAATACACAATGGGTGGGAGGTAGTAACAACAACAAACAAGCATTTGTCAATGCCGACGTCGCTTGCAGGTAGTTGCAGTGGTGTTTGGCACGTGAGGATGCTTTACCCTAATGCCCCAGCGCGATTGCTGGTATTTGCACAATAAATTTCACTGACCTTTTTGTTACCCCCATTGTGCGCTACATAGGTGGAAACACGTTTGAGCAGGATGTGAAAATGACA
Organism: Neoceratodus forsteri; assembly: GCA_016271365.2. Taxonomy (NCBI): domain Eukaryota; kingdom Metazoa; phylum Chordata; order Ceratodontiformes; family Ceratodontidae; genus Neoceratodus; species Neoceratodus forsteri. The sequence goes on from CM028130.1 coordinate 245,412,890, forward strand.
GCTGTACTGCTCATAAGGAAGTGTGGTAAAATGGCAATGTTGAAAATCTGGAGTGGAAGTATTGAAAATGCAAACCCACGAACATGCGTGGAGCTGTGCAATGCACACCGTAAAACAGTCATTGTTAGGAATTTTTTCAGCAAATTTTCAACATTGACATTTTAAAACCTCTGCTAATGAACAGTGTCACTGTGATTTTCTTACTGTGTCCCACATTGATTTGCACACCGACTGCGCCATTGTGCACTACATGGGCGGAAAGACGTTTTGGGCAGGATGTGAAAATGACAGCTGTACTGCTCATAAGGAGGTGTGGTAAAATGGCAATGTTGAAAATCTGGAGTGAAAATATTGAAAATTCGCAAACTTACGAGCATGCGTGGGAACTGCACAACACGCTCAGAAACAGTTATTTTAGAAATTTGTTCACCAAATGTTCAACATAGCCATTTAAGATCTCTGCTCATGAACAGTGACACTGTGATTTTCTTAATGTGTCCCATGCACTGAGTTCGCATGGGGACTCTGCCATTGTGCGCCACATGGCGAAACACGTTTTGGGCAAGATGTGAAAATGACAGCTGCACTGCTCGAAGGAGGTGTGGTAAAATAGCAATGTTGAAAATCTGGAGTGAAAATATTGAAAATTCGCAAACTTACGGCGTGCATAGGAACTGCGCAATGAACACTTGTAAAACAGTCATTTTAGGAATTTTGTCACCAAATTTTCAACATAGCCATTTTAAGACCTCTGCTCATGAACAGTGTCACCCTGATTTTCATAATGTGTCCCATACATTGAGTTCAGTACACCGACTCAGCCATTGTGCACTACATGGGCGGAAACACGTTTTGGGCAGGATGTGAAAATGACAGCTGTACTGCTCATGAGGAGATGTGGTAAATGGCAATGTTGAAAATCTGGAGTGAAAATAGTGAAAATTCGCAAACTTATGAAGCTGCGTAGGAACTGCGCAATGCACAGTCGTAAAACAGTCATTTTAGGAATTTTTCACCAAATTTTCAACATTGCCATTTAAGACCTCTGCTCATGATCAGTGTCACTGTGATTTTTTACTGTGTCCCATACATTGATTTCACACACCGACTGCGCCATTGTGCACTACATGGGCGGAAACACATTTTGGGCAGGATGTGAAAATGACAGCTGTACTGCTCATGAGGAGTGGTAAAATGGCAATGTTGAAAATCTGGAGTGAAAATATTGAAAATTCGCAAACTTATGAGCGTGCGTAGGAACTGCGCAATGCACACTTGTAAAACAGTAATTTTTAGAATTTTTCACCAAATTTTCAACACAGCCATTTTAAGACCTCTGCTCATGATCAGTGTCACTATAATTTTCTTAATGTGTCCCATTCATTGAGTTTGCACACCAACTGCGCCATTGTGAGCTACATGGGCAGAAACACATTTTGGGCAGGATGTGAAAAATGGCAGCTGTACTGCTCATGAGGAGGTGTGGTATAATGGCAATGTTGAAAATCTGGAGTGCAAAAAGAAAATTCAGACACGCATTATCGCAGGAACTGCACAACGCACGCCTTAAAACAGTCATTTTAGAATTTTTCACCAAATTTTCAACATAGCCATTTTAAGACCTCTGCTCATGATCAGTGTCACTGTGATTTTCTTAATGCCATCCCATACATTGATTTTGCACACCGACTGACGCCATTGCTTCTTAGCGAGAACACGTTTTGGGCAGGATGTGAAAAATGACAGCTATACTGCTCATAAGGAGGTGTGGTAAAATGGCAATGTGGAAAATCTGGAGTGAAAATATTGAAAATTCGTGAACTTACAAGCCTGCATTGGAACTGCATAGCATACGCTAAATAAAACAGTCATTTTTGGAATTTTTGCACTAAATTTTCAACATGGGTTTTGGGACCTTCTCATGAATGGTGTCACTGTCATGGTGTTATTCAGGCCCAAGGGTGATTTCCGCGATGACTCAGAAATCACCCTTGGGCCCGAACAATGCCATGACAGTGAAATCATTCATGAGAAAAGGTCCCAAATACCTGATGTTGAAAATTTGTGCAAAATTCCAAACAATGCCTGAGATATGCAATAAAGTTGAAACTCGCTATCTAGCCCATTATACAGCTTACCGCATTTCTTAGTTCAAGGTCGGCTTTAAAGAGTGCAGACGTGTTCCCCGTCCACCGAAGATCATCACACCAAGCTCCGGAGGTAAGTATGGGTGGGTGTGGGGAGGCTGGGTGCACAGTGGTGGGTGGGTTGTGGGAGGGGATTGGGAGACTACGTGACCGTTTTTTCTTTACAGGTTTAAAAAAACGGACCACGTTGATGCTTGCCACGCTGGGGTGGGCTCCCAGCATGGCAGAAGATGGCTGGGGGCCAAGGAGCCGGCAGGGATTGGGCACCCCATCGCAAACACAGGATATTTGCCACGCTGGGTGGGCTCCCCAGCATGGCACCAAAGCTTTGGGGCGGCGGACGCGGGTGGTGGTGTGATGCGGGGCGGCGTGATTTGCTTTCAGGCGACAGTGTGGTTTGTTTTGAAGCCAAGACCACCGGGCTAAGTCATTCACAGCCTCCCGCACTCCATTGATGCAGGACTACTCACGCCTGCTCAACCGAGCAGCAGATTGAAAGGGAGAGGCACACCTCTAAAGTGTGCCATTTCTCCTTAAAATATCCTGCGATGCCGCTTAACGAAAAGGAAAGGGACCTGAGAATCATCAGATGACCTTAAGGTTAGCAAGCAATGTGAGAAGGCAGTAGGGAGGGCTGGGGTATACTGGGATGTCTAGGAGAGGCATCAGCAGCAGAAAACAGGAAGTTATTATCCTCTGTACAGACAGTTGGTGAGACCCCATCTGAGTACTGTGTCCAGTTCTGGAGACCCCATCTCCACAAGGACATAGACAGGATAGAGGTAGTCCAGAGGAGGGCAACTAAAATGGTGCAGGGTCTGCAAGAGAAGCCGTATGAGGAGATACTAAAGGAGCTTAATATGTATACCTTTGAGGAAAGAAGGAGGGGGACATGATAGAAACTTTAAGTACCCCAGTGGAATCAACAAAGTGCAAGAGGGTAGCATCTTTCAGAAAAGGACGTGCAAGAACAAGGGACACAATTTAAAGATAGAAGGAGGGCGTTCAGGGCAATGTGAGGAAGTATTATTTCACAGAGACGGTAGTAGATGCATGGAACAGCCTTCCTGAGGAGGTTGGGGTCTAAAACTGTGGGAGAATTCAAGAATGCATGGGACAGACATAAGGCAATTCTTGTGGGGGTAGGAAGAAATAGGCTGTTGGTTAACTAGGATCTGCGGCCTATCCTGTAGGTAGGGAAATGGGCAGACTAGATGGGCCAAGCAGTCCTTATCTTCCATCAAAGTCTATGTTTCCATTTTTCTATGTTTACGTGAAAGATGGCATAAAGGTCACAGAGATCCAGGAGGAACAAAATGGGGATAGATACTATGGGTTATACTGGAAAGGAAAATGGGGTCAGCCATCCACACAGGGTGGTCTACAGACCACCAGCCCAGGAGGAAGAAACAGATAGGAGTTGATGCTAGCCATCCAAAGGATGGCAGACAAGGGAGGTGGTACTGGTTGGAGACTTAATATTTATATGTGGACTGGAGCCTCCCAGCAGCAGCATCAACAAGCAGCAGATTTACCCTGGACTCTTCCAGGTGCCTTCCTTAAGCAACTGATCATGGAACTAACTCAACAGAAGGCAATACTGGACCTCATGCTCACAAACGTGGGACAGTGAGAAAGGGGTAACAGTGTGGGAGCACCTGGAGAAAACTGACCACCAGTCACTGTGAATTGAAATCACAGAAGGAACAGAACCAAACCGCACAAAATCATCTATCTTGGATTTTAGGAGGGTAGACTTTGGGAAAATGGGGACATACTTGAAAGTGGCACTAATGGGAATGGGGAGGGAATCAGTGGTGAAGGAACAGTGGACAATTTTAAAACAGGGATTACAAGAGCAACAGAATTATGCATTAAGCAGGTTAGCAAGGGGAAAAGGAAGAGGAAGCCATCATGGTTTTCTAAGGTGGTAGCAGAAAAGGCGAAAGACAAAAGATAGCATTCAGGCCATACAAAAGACACAAACAGAAGGGATAGGGAGATGCAGGAGAAGCAAAGGGAGGCAGGGAGATCAGCAAGGAAGCCAAAGCTCAGACAGAAGAGCACATCGCAAGATCAGTGGGTAGAGGGACAAAACCTTTACAGGTACATAAGTGAAAAAAGAAGGGCAAAGGGAGGGATAGTGAGACTGAAGGGAGTATGGGGCCGCATGGAGGATGACAACAGTAAAGCTAACATACTGAACAGAGATTTCTACTCAGTCTTTACTGAGGAAGAGGAGGGTGATGGGCCATAAGGGGTTACAAGGGGTGGAAATGGTGCAATAATGGACACAAGTCCCTTTACACAGGAAAGGGTCCTAAAGGAAATGGAAGAAATAAGAGTTGATAAAGCAATGGGGCCAGATAGGGTGCACCCCAGGGTCCTAAAGGACCTAAGAGAGGTAGTGGCTGGACCTTTGGCAATCCTGTTTAGCTGATCTCTGGAAACTGGGGAGGTACCCAAAGACTGGAGGACAGCAGATGTAGTCCCCTTTACAAAAGTGGGAACAAAGAGGAAGCAGAGAACTACAGACCAGTCAGCCTGACCTTGGTAGTTTGGAAGATCATGGAAGCACTACCGAAGGAGAGATTGGTGAACATCTGGTTGCCAATAGACTACAGGACCAAAGGCAGCATGGTTTCACTGTGGAGAGGTCATGCCAGACCAACCCCATTGAATTTTTGACTGGGTGACAAGGGAGGTGGATCAGGGAGGGCAGTGGATGTGGCCTATTTGAACTTAAGCAAGGCCTTTGACACTGAGCCACATAGAAGGCTATTAAACAGACTGGGGAATATGGGATTGGGCAGGACAGTAGTGCAGTGGGTGTGTAATTGGCTGGGCAGCAGGACACAGAGGCTGGTGGTAAATGGCTGTCGCTCCACAGAGGAAAAGTGACCAATGGGGTACCACAGGGATCAGTACTGGGATTGGCCCTATTCAACGCCTTCATCAATGACATTGTGTAGGATCTAGAAGGCAGAATTTCCCTGTTCATTGACGACATGAAGCTCTGTAACAGATTGGATAAGACAGAAGGTGTAAACGGAATAAGGAGGGACCTGCAGAAGCTTGAAGAATGGTCAAGGGTTAGCAGTTGAAATTCAATGCAAAGAGTGCAAGGTAATGCATATGGGGCACAAAACCCTGGAACAACATATTAGTCGGGGGTGAGGATATAGCATGCACCAAGCAGGAAAGGGACTTGGAGTTATCATCTCTGATGATCTCAAGTTAGGAAACAGTGTGACAGGGCAGCAGATAAAGCAAATAGAATGCTGGGATGCATAGGCAGGGGTATCACCAGAAGGAAAAGGAGGTCATAATTCAATTATACAAGACACTATTGAGGCCCCACCTAGAGTAAAATGTAAGTTCTGGAGACCTTGCATACATAAGAACATAGACATGGTAGAGAAGGTTCAGAGGATGGCAACAAATATTGTGCAGGGATTGCATCACAAGTCCTATGAGGACAAACTGAAGGACTTGAATATGTACTCCCTGGAGGAGAGGAGGGAGAGGGGATATGATAGAGACATAAAAGTACCTTACAAGGATGAACAGGATGCATAAATACACTATTTTCCAGCAAAAAGATATTCCAGGACTAGAGGCATGGGAGGAAGTTGGAGGAGGGTGATTCAGAGGAAATGTGAGGAAGAATTTCTTCACAGATAGGGTGGTGGACAAATGGAACACCCTGCCAGAGGACGTGGTGGGGCTGAAACAATCACTGGATTTAAGAATGCATGGGCTTGACATAAGGGAATTCTGGAGGTCGGGTAAGGGCAACAGACTTCTAGAAAAACATAAAGGGAACTTACAAGCTGAAATGGGTAGACTGGGTGGGCCATAGGTCCGTTTCTGAAAACAGTGTCTATGTACAGTATATATGCATCTATTATGTTAGAATGTCATTTGTGTTATGTAATTTATATTGTAGTTCTTTGTACTTAATTTTATGGCATGCATTGTCTGTCGGGATTGATCCTGTAAAAGTGACACGTGGCTCAGTGCATCTTATCCAGTTAACAAATTAAATTTAAAAAACGTCAAAATTCCAGAACATTCTGCACAATTGTGCAGAATTTCACTAATTTCTGAGAATTCTGTAAAATTTAGTGAACTTGTAGAAAAGTTGAAGAGGAGAAGAACAGTAGGAGAAAGGGATGCCAAAGAGAGAAGGGCAAATACTGTATATGTTCCACCATACCAGTTCCACCATTAACAAGTTTTGCAAGTTGTGGCAGATGAGACTGGAGCTGTCATGGTGGAATAGGGACTGAGTCATGGTTTTGAGGATGTGAGAACAAGGACTACTGGTTGCATGATACAGGCAAAGAAAACATGGTTCAATAGCCCACAGAAATGCACTGGTTCAACTCCAATTGCAGTGCAAGCAGCTTTCCTACTGGTCATCCAGTGCATCTGGGGATGAAACTGTCCTAAGCAAACCAGAAGCACACCAATTTCTGTGTCTTTCTATGTTCTTCCATTCACTCAATGTGTGGCAGTGACAAAGTTAAAAGTGTCAAGACTGAGGACCAACCCACTTCACCCAGGGGCACCCTTTGATCAAGGATACAAGTACCCCAGAGACATGCTCCTGACAACCTCTTCCTTGAACACGCCATACAGGGCAGAATGGCTTATCATCTCTGATATCAGTAGTATGAAGATAGCTTCAGCAGATTCCCTCTCACTACAATAAAGTCTTCTGTACACTTCAGCTCAACTGGGATTGACTTCCAGCAACCAGTTTATCTCACAGCAAGATCTCTGGCCCTGATGTCTGGCTAGGCCCTCAGTTCTCCTCCTCGGCACCTCTGATCTCACCAACAACTCAGGATGGACTGCCATGAACTCTTCCTTGGTTGAGAAAAAGTCAGTGTGATTCCAACTTGTCATTTACACTCTGACTTTCTTAGTGGCTATAAAAGGGTGCTAAACACTCAGTTGCTGTTCCTTTCATGTGCCTGTCTTCTTTCAGGACCCCTGCCATTCCAGTTGGCCATTCACAGGGTCAAAGTCACAAGATAGGCGACATCCACTTAGTTATGCATAGCTCATACAAAGTTCAAAGTCTTTCTGCTGCTTTCCACAAGTTAACAAAGCTGCCATTTTAACTCTTCAAGCAGTTAATACAAATGATATTATAATCTGGATTGTCCCTGGTGATGTTAGCTTTCCACCTGGTTCAGATTCAGGGATAAGAGCACTCCTTTCATCAGTGGAGTACAACTACAGAACAAATGGGCAACTACACTCCTTTCCTGGCCCCCAGCACCAGTTCCAGTCCGAGGATGCAGGCAACACAGATGGACCCACCCTGAGCCAGTAGGAGCTAGATAGGTAAGCCCCACCATTTGGGGGTGTTACACAGACAGACAGGAATGCACTCCCCAACCAGGACAAAGTGTCACAAAACCTGAACTGGCTTACCCTCCTTTGACCAAGGGTGGATATCAGTCATAAGAAAGGTCTTGTCCACAGCTTCCTAACAGCTGACTGGGTCCCTTGAAACCAAACATATTGGTGAAATCCTCTGTAGCCTGTGAGCTCTCTGGAGGCTCTAAAGCAGGCTTTGTTGTTGGACCCTGACTGGCTAACTGACAGGTGCCAGAGTTGCAAAATGGCAGAAACCATTATTCCCCAAAGGCAAAATATCCAAAAGTCATTTTTAAACACTTGGCTTTTAAAACTCACTTGGTGCCCTGCAGTAATTCACATCTGCATGGGCAAGAAATGTCAAGTTGGTCAGGGCTGCAATACCCCTGTTGTTATAAGCACTGTTGATGCTTGTTGACATCAGCAGTGTAAACTAGTTAATGGTTTTGCTCAACAAGTTGTTCAGGCACAGGTGGCACCAAAAGTGTAGTACTAGTCTTTATTTACTCATTCAATGACTCCCACTAGCATGGTCCCCGAAGTCTTGAAAAACATCAGAAAGTCCACATCACTAAAGGGTTGTAAGCTAATAGTACAGGTAAGCCCCACCGGTATAGGGGGTTACATTTTATAAACATTGCAAAGCAACAAAATAGGTATAATGGACCTGATTTTCAAAGGGCTTGTCACAAGCCCTGCGTCCACTGCAGTGTACTGTAGGTCATAACTGTGTCAAATGCAAGGACACAAAGTGTGGCAGATTTTAATACGTTTGGTGCAGTTGTGATAGTTTACCCCATTTATGGTAGTTTGCATCCCAAACTGTGGCACAAGCCCTATATCTCAGATGCGACTGTACACCAGGGGTGTAAAGGTAGAACAGTGCTATGGGGACGCAGGGGATGTGCATCAGGAAGTTGCAGCACTGCAGTTTTGAAATCACACAGACCTCCCTTGTTTGAAAATCACCTAAAATCAGGTCAATTATATCTATTTTGCTATTTTGCAATGTTTACAAATGTAGAGAGATTAAAGGAGCATAATATGTATAGCCTCGAGGAAAGGAGGAGAGGGGACATGATAGAAACTTTCCAGTCCCTCAAGGGAATCAACAAAGTCCAAGAGGGTAGCATATTTCAAAAAGGTGTGCAAGAACAAGGGGCTCAATTTGAAGATGGGGCAGCTCAGAGGTAATGTAGAGAAGTATTTTTCACAGAGAAGGTTGTGGATGCATGGAGCGGCCTTCGAGGAGGATTGTGGAGTCAAGAACAGTGGTTGAATTCAAGCATGTATGGGACAGTCATAAGGCAATTCTAGGGGGTGGGGTAGAAAGAAGTAGGCTGCTGGTTAACTAGGATCTGCAGTTTATCCATTAGTTAGGAAATAGGCAGACTGGGTGGCCAAGCGGTCCTTATCTGCCTTCAAATTCTATGTTTCTATGTTGATGCAAGTCACCACTTGCCTCAGAATCAAGCCACAAGTCTCATGCATCCCGCTACAGTCATTTGAAAATTGGGCCCAATGATTTTAACACACACTTTATTTATTTATTTAGTTTTTGTTGGCCAGGTAGGTGAGCTACACAGCAAAGCTGCCTATTTTCAGGCACGACCAGGAGGTTACATACAATGGAGTAGGAAAACAAGAGTGTAATGCACAGAAATATATCAGGTGACAACAAGCAGTACAAATTAGCCAAAAACATTAGTCAGGAGACCCAAAGAGAAGCAATATGTCAGGCATGAATTTCAACAAACTTAGCACGTAACAGTTGCATTGGCAAAGATAAGACAGATACAGTGCCCTGAACCATGACAAACAAGCAATTGTACTAATAGAGGATAAGTGCAAGGGAAGTCATTAGTAGTAGTAAGGTTCTGGGAGAGCAGGTCCCGGAGTATAGGAACAGATGCCAGGGCAAGAGCTAAGAGGGTGTGACAAGTGAGTGGTTACAACCACCACAGAAGCAGAGTTCAGAATTGGCAAGGGCCTTATAGAGAATCTGCTTAAAACTCCTGGGGCCAGATATTCAAAAGGGTTGCGCCATATGCAACAGGGTTGCGCATGCTCAAGTCCTACATTGTGCCATTCTGCGATATTCAGCAGGAGGCAGTTGCGCCACTGAAAACAGGCTGAGCAACAGCACAATGCAAATGAATGCATGCTCAACAGGAGGAGGAACCATGCATAAACTGCACAGCCCGATATTCAGCGGGCTGTGCAGAGTTCTCTTAGCGCAACCCCCAATCTGAGCCTGCAGGACCTTGAGCCAAAAAGGCTTAAGTGAGGCCCACCCACAGGTGAACTGCTGTATTGCAGGCACAACACAGCAGCTGCCACCTGTGGCTGGCTAACTCCAGTCTGTGCCCCCCATGTCCCGGGCATAGTGCCTCCCCCCACCAGCCGATCACGGGCATCAATGTAGCTCCCCCTCCCGTTCACATCCCTGGTGGTCCAGTGGACTGAAATGCCCGATCGGGGCAGAATGTAAATTGAACCCCAGACATGTCCTAAGTGCCCGATCGCGGGCAGAAAGTAAATTGAACCCCGAACATCTCCCTGGTGGTCAGTGGACCGTAATACTTGATCAGCGGGCAGAATGTAAGTGACACTCCCCAAACATCTCCCTGGTGGCTAGTGTCCCCCACCCACCACCCACAGGCCCCACCCCGATCCCCACGGCGGCGGCGGGTGGCAGCATCCACCAGCCTGCCGCCCCGCCGCCTGACTGCCGGTAGGGCTGCATGCCGATTGGTGCAGAGCAACAGCCAATGGGCATGCAGCCCATAATACATGACAGTCCAGATTTGTGAATGATTCATTTACAAATCTGGACCGTCATCTACGGTATGGGCTTCTAAGCCATCATGGCTCTTGCTCTCCAGCTCAAGTGTGCAGCCTTACCGGGCAGTCAGTCAGGCGGCGGCGGGCAGGCAGGTGGTGATGCCGCATCGCCGCCGCCGGGGAGCGGGTGGTGGGGCTCGCGGTGGGTGGGTGGGGGGGGACACTAGCCACCAGGGAGATGTTTAGGGGGTGTCAATTACATTCTGCCCGTGATCGGGCATTATGGTCCACTGGACCACCAGGAGATGTTCGGGTGGGGGCACTTTACTTACTGCCCGCGATCGGGCACTAAGGACATGTTCAGGGGGTTCATTTTACATTCTGCCCGCGATCGGGCATTACGGTCCACTGGACCACCAGGGAGGTGTTGGGTGGGGGGCACTTTACTTACTGCCTGCGATCGGGCACTAGGGACATGTTTGGGGGTCAATTTACTTTCTGCCCACGATCGGGCATTTCGGTCCACTGGACCACCAGGGAGATGTACGGGAGGAGGTGTGGGGAGCCACATTGCTGCCCGCGATCGGGCTTGCAGGTGCGTCGGTCCCCGGACGGCTGCTGCCTGGCAGGTGCCAGGCGCAAGTCCTCGGATCGGGCGACCTACATGGTAATGGCATGCAAATGGGGCCATAATCAGATGCAATGGCTCTGTGCCTTGCATGAATTATGGCCCTATTTGCAGGTCACCTTTGAATATCATGATTTTGGCGCATGGTGCAATGGTATGCCACCGCAAGTAGAATGCTCCACTCTGACAACTGCGGTGGCGCCGTTCACTCGCGCCATGCACAGTGGCTGTGGCTGGGGGTGATATTCAAAGGAGTTGCTCAACAGCGCAACTCCTTTGAATATCGCCCGGCCACACCCCTGTGCAACTATTTTAAGGCAGATAGGGCTTGCGCTCAGAATGGCGCAGTTTGAATATCCAGCCTCGATGTATTGGAAGTTCCTGATAGCCAGTGGGAGGAATTCCATTTTTGGATCACTAATGGAGAAGGCATTTCCCCATTTTTGTGTTACACTTGGGTTGGGTTAGGAAGGACTAATCAGCTGATCTCAGGGGAAGACAGAGTAAACAGGTTTTAGCAGTAGGGCCAGCTTTTCAGGTTTCTGGGAGACAATGATGTTATTGATGAAACAGGTGGTACTGTATTGCTGAAAGCTGTGAGGGATGGCTAGCCCAGACTAGAGTAGGGAGAGCAGTGGTGAGTGTGTTTGGTTACTGACAGAGCAAAATGGCAGATGTTATTTTAACAGGCATCCCACTTTTGGAGTAGCCCTCTTGAGGATTCTTGAAGGGCAATCATCCCATAGGCCAGCTTGGGTCTCAGAACCGCCTGAGTGATGGCTAGCCTTGATGCAGATGTGAGGTGGTGTCTAACTTTATATGCCAGACCTAATTGTATGTTTACAGATTTGATAGTAGAGGAGAGGTGCAGGTCATAGTCCAGGGCCAGATCTAAAGCAACTCCAAGGTATCTAAATGAGGAGACAGTATTGAGTAGGGTCCCATCAGATATTCTGATGCTTTATGTCTGTTGACAGGCCTAAGCTTAGGTCCGAGAAGAAGAAAATGGAGACTGACTTTTTGTTGTTTAGGACCAGTCTGCTTTGCTTCAGTTAGTGTTGGAAGGTGTTGAAGTTAGGGTTAAGGTTCTGGTTGATGTTTAATATGTCAGAGGAGCTGAAGTATTGTACCAATTTGTCAGCATAAAACAGGGCAGAACATGGGCTGGACAGCTGGGGTAGATCATTAACAATAATTGAAAAAGTAGAGGTCCGTGATGGATCCTTGAGGGACTTCAATCCAGGTGTGGGATAGAAGGACTTGGCAGTGCCGAGCTGCATGAATTATTGACACTCCATGAGACAATGGATCCATAGTTTCACATGAATTTTACTACAATTTGCAAGATGTCTGTCATTTTGACCTTGACAAAACCATGCTTTTCACATAATTCACTATGACAAAACTACAGCCCTAATAATGGCTTTTGGACAATACTGACCTGGACTAGACTTGATCTAATGACCTTGATGTGAAAAGCTTTTATTAGCTACTAGTCCACTGAGCTATCCAGTCCCACTGGTGATTGCTGATAACCATGCAATGTATAAAGTCAAAGTCTAAGGGCTCAATCCACAACAATGCAGGGATACATGTTGATTTACATATATCCTGCCACAGGACCCACAGCCTGATGCCTGTCAGCAACAGACAGCATCAAAGCATGGCATGTGCATACTGCTGTCTGCAGTTGCAAAACTTCATGCGGGGACAGGGTTTATTTTGGGGTAAAGGTCAGCCAGACAACAGGCACTCAAAAGGATGCCCATGTCAGTTCTACAGCAAATCTCCTGTTCCACATGGAGTGGGGATCATGGGATAAGGCAATCCTCCAAAGACTGCCATATCCCCTTAAGGGTCACTAATGATTTTTTTAAAAAGCACATGTGCCAGGGTGTCTCACAGCATTCTTAATCAGTTAGAAGGCTGAGAGCAGGTTGACTGAGGTCAGTCAGACCCCTAAAATAATTTTGTGGCTTTGTTAGAGGGACATGTAAACTCTATGACAGGATCATGGTCATCATTGCCTATGCCCCTCCACCAGCCTGCCACTCTGTGGAGAGGGTATTGCAGATGGCATGTTGCCGCACCCGTGCCCCCTTGCCTGCCCTAACCAGACCACTCACGTAGCTGTGCAAGTTGCTCAAAATAATATACAAAGTTGTTTTCATGCAAGACTGTGGGTATGTGGATGTCTCCTGTGCACCATAAGCCCTATTGCAAACACTTCCATGTGTGTGCAATGCCAAAGCATATCTGGGGACAGGCTGTCATTCAGACCTGCATGATTACAGAAATCCCTTAAGGGTTCAAACTCCTGCTTATAGGACCCAGAGACCCAGGTTTGATTGCCAGCAGTTGCTGGATGTACAATACATCTGTGTGTGTGTGTGTGTGTGTGTGTGTGTGTGTATATATATACATATATATATATATATATATATATATATAGTCATTACAAAACTTTGTTAATGCATCAGTTATGGTTCATGTCACACTAACAAAAGCAGGGAAATGCAGTGTTAATGTTTTCAACCCTAACTTCATCCCCCAACCCCTACAAGCCATGGAACTGGTTAGACAGCACAAGCAGCCAGAGACAGCCTTCATCAGGTAACACAGACAACATTCAACTCTGCAGATAACACAAGAGACATCCATCATCATGGTCCACCTGGTGTATGAAGTCTGCTACCATGCAAGTGTGCTGGGGGATGCCCAGATGCAGGGCATTATAGGCAGCCACTGCAGGCACTGCACCCAATTGCTTTAAGAGACCTACCGGGAGACTGCAGGCATCAAGCAGGATGGCACAGTGCAAAGGGAGGGATGTTGGGACACAGATACTTTACAACAGTACATGGTTTCATCACCAGAATGGGGCTGTTGAGCCCACTGCCATACCGTTGTCTGTTGGAGAAGTTTTCATCTCAGTTGCCATTGTAGTCTGTTGAGGGATATTGATGTGCTGTTTACACAAGGGGCAGCGCAACAGTCTTTGGGAGTAGTGGAAGACAGATGCCAGATTGCAGCAGATGGTCTCAGCACCATCATGTGCCTGTATGAGTTACAGTGCAGTAGCACTGTGTTAGGGATACCTGTTGTGAGCTCCATTGTCACATGGCTGTGTTTGAGGGCACCTCCATGCAGGGAACCAGGAGGGTCCTCAACACTACATAAGCTGTGGAGCTGTGAGATAGATGAGTGAGATGAGCAGTAACATAAGGTCACCAAAAGCCATATGACATGTAATACCATATGATTGTGTTATAGATTGTCTATGGCTGTGCTGCCATGACACTCTGTTGATGCACTAACCACAGCAGAGGCCCATGTAGAGCCTACTATGGTTATAGGGGATGGCTGTCTAAACTAACAAGGAAGTGAGAGACACAGGTGAGTGACATTGATGTGGCATTAGTACCCTGTTGGAATAATATGCTGTCTCCTGGCATGACAATGTGTTTGGGGCTGCAGCCATATGGCAAGCATTGGGAGACTGCCAGTGTCATAGGTGATATAGCAGTACACACGCAGTACTGGTAGGAAACAAAAGTGCAATGCAAGTGATGGTATACATGTTGCAATGGGCGTGCATAACTTGCATTATCATGATACTGTGTTACGTGAGCACATGAATGTCCAGTGCCATGACACTGTATAACAGGTGCCCACATGCTGCTGAGCAAGTCCAGCTACAAATGGTGCCACCAAAAGCTCAATGAATAAATTTACTGCCACCAAACTTTAAATAATATCAGCATTTATTTGTTTAAATCCCAACAAACGTGCTGTACAGTCACTGCCAGTGCACTGCCTTAGTCCTTCAGCTTCAACCTTCCTCAGTGTGCGCCCTGTTATGGGTGCCACACTTCCATGCAGTTGCACAGGTGAACATTTTTGGATTTCCTACATGAATAGTAGTGTGCGGTAAAGGCACTGCATGCACAGGGCTTGTGATTGTCACATTGGTAATGTGAGGAATAATGTCAGGACAGCAAGTTGAATCTATGAGGCCTGCTAGCATGACACTGTGTTTGTGGGGTGATTGCTTGTTTGGAGTCATTGCACAGTGTTGGAGGGACACCTAGAACAGAGGCCTACTGGGAAATTGTTATGGTTAGGGAAGATGAACAAATGACTGGAGAGATGTATGGCTGATGGGAGAAGTGAGAACAGTATCAGAATAACACAACATTAATACTTTTATCATGAAATTGTGTTGAGGGGTAACCTGATGTGCTGTAACAGAACTGTGTTGCAACAGCACCAACATGTTGTCCTTCACCATCCCACTGTATTTACTTGCCCATCCCTTGACACTGGCAGCCTCCGGTGAGGTCTCTATGGAGCACTTTGGGGTGCAGTGCCACAGTGACCCACGATGGTGCCCAGCATGTGCACATCCCCAACACACTTGCATGGCAGCAGACTTTATACACCTGGTGGACCATGATGATGGCTGTCTCTTGTGTTATCTGCAGAGAGTTATATGTTGTCTGTGTTACCTGATGAAGGCTGTCTCAGGTTGCTTGTGTTGTCTAGCCAGTTCCTTGGCTTGGAGGGTGTTGAAGAGGGCAAATGCAGAGTTAGCATTAAAAACATTCCTCTGCTTGTGTTAGTGAGGCATGCACCCTAAATGATGCATTAACAAAGTTTTCTGCAATGCATTTCCAACTTTTGTAAAGCCCAGACCACAAAAATGTAGCAAACATATTTAAACACTGACACTTCATTGAGAATAGCCACATATTTAGCCACTGTGTTCTGCACATCCTATATTTAACAGTAGTAAAACAAGAATTCTTCTCACCTAGTGAACACAAGAATAGCATGTGCTTGTCAGTCATGGCTTTTGAGGAATCCCATTAGGTCATGCACACTAATCAAACCTTTCACCTGACTTCACACTCAGAACATAATCATTAATACTGTAGTATATTTTAGAAAAGAGAAAGAAGTTGAAACAACAATTTATCCAGTATTGTATGTTCAGAATTCAAGTGGAAAAACACACAATAGTAAATTGGCTTGGGAGAAAACCCTTTATTTCAAAAATACCAATTATAATTAGAGCAGATTGCATTAATTTCCTGAAGTGGGCAAAAACAACCAGATCACTTGACTGAATTAGGTGAAAACATACTACCACTGAGAGCACAGCACTATGAGACCTATGCACGAACTGGTGAAATGTATGTGTTGGGCTCATATCCCACCTCTGTAGCTCTGCACCTGTGGAGAGGTGTGCCCTGTCTGTGTTTATCAATGGCTACACCTGTCCACAGGCCCACCACCTCAGAATGCAGGTCTCTGCAGGTGGCGAGGAGGAGTCGTGGACCCAATTGGGTATCAGATCGGATGCCTGGCATGGTGCCACAGTGGATCCCATGCATGAGGGTGTGGGTCCAGCTGTGGAATGCCCAATGCAGGCACCCAGACCCATACAGCCTGGACCACTGGCCGGGGACCCAAATCCCATGCTCCAGTAGTGCTACAGCCCCATGCTGTCCCCAGCAGAACCCCCACCCCGGCCCATATGGCCACCTCCCCACTTGCCAACAACACTCCCCACAGATGCCATCACCCTCCATGCCATCCATACCCTGGTGCCTGCACCTCTGGTTCATAGGCACATAACGCCGCTGTCCCCATTGCATGTCATGCAGTCCCCGAAGCATCACCAGCCACCCTCACATCCCTGTACCTGAGCACAAAGGGCACTGCATGGGACAGTGGCGCACATCCTCCTTTCACCTCCTCAGCCACTGGCCATCCAAATGTTGCTGGGAGGGCATTGCCTAGATATCGGCAGTGAGCAACCAGCATCACTTGTCAGCCGCGGCTGAGGCAGTGATAGGAGGTCTGTGCCACTGGCTGTCCCATGCGGTGGCCTCATGCTCAGGTATTGGGAATGGGTGTGTGCTGGTGGAGTCATGGGGAGCTGCATGCCAGGCTGGTGCCCCATGTGTGTGTGCATGCAGGGCAGGTGTTCAGCCATCATGGGGCTGGGGCATAAAGGTGTGATGTGGTGGCTGGCAGTGGGTGGTCCATGGGGATGGGTGCTGGAGTCCTGTTCATGGGGATGGTGGCTTACTGCCATGTTCAGGTGGTGGTCTGTGTGTATGGTGTACAGGGCACTTTTGACAGGGTTCTTCCTGGCATACCCTGCATCATCCTCTGCACCCCAGTGGGAAACACTACGCACCTTCATGCATGGCGTATAGTGCTGGCATGCCTCCCATCTGCCCCAGCATATTTTTGTCCTTGCTGCTGGGGATCAGGTGCATAGGGGCTGTGCATCCCATTTTGTACATCCACAAGGAGGGCACAATGGTGCGGGTGGCTATGCACTGGAGGCGCATGGTGCATTGCCACTCTGCACAATCGTGCTTAGGCCCCTTAGTCTGTGTTACTGTACATTGCAGACATTGCAATATGTGGTATACAAAGTCTTCCTTTAATGAACAAAACGATAACTTTATTGTGGCTGGAAAATTCCACACTCAACCCCAAAGGTTGGCGATCCTCTGAAAGAGCAGGAACTCAAAAAATAAGTGAGTACCTGGGTAATCTGTTCAAATAACACATATACACATATTAACATGTATAAACATAAATAGAAACTAATGACATACAATGGTACATCTTCTCCATGAAAAAGTGTTTCAGAAATACTCAGATATCTTGTCAAATCCTTCTACAGTATACACAAGTACATGAAGTATTCTGGCTCTATGATGCCGGTTCAACAACCCTTTTGTCAACGGCATCTTGTCGACAGGAATCATGCTGACCACAAGCTGTGATCATATGATTCCTGTTTTCTCCTGATCCTTTTACTGGGAGCTTTTCCCCAAACCCCTAATGCAGGCTGTGCCCAACCCTCAGACTTTAGGAGTTTTAACTCCAGTCAGAGTTACTTAGGGCAGGGTGCAGGACTGGGAGATAGTGTGCCCCTGTCTTGGGCACATCAACAGCGCCCTATTGGCAAAGTGTCGATTTTGCAGAAGGGATTGTGGTTCGCTGTATTGGTGTTGCCCTAAGGGCACATACCAAGTATTCCATGCAGAATATATACAGTAAAGAGTTCAGTAGTACATCTCCTAATGAAGTTAAGAGGAAATAAATATTACAAATTGTTTTGCCACAATACTGTATGCAAACCACATGCATGCATCAAATGTTTCAAAACTCACCATGAGTAATACAGGCATGCATAGTTGTACTGTAATATTTCTCTTACAGGAAGAAAAAATATGCATTGCTACAATAATACAGTAAGTGTTACAAAAGTGAATTTTTGAAAAAATACACCAAAAGATCCGAGGAGCACTGCAGCCCAAAATAGTTGCTTTCCTGAACGGCAGAACATCCAAAGGTGAGCAAATCACCAGAATAGACATGCAGATGGGGGATCAGGACCCTCACTCCTGCTGCTCATAGTAAGTAAGTAACATTTATTTCTCAAGCGCCTTTCAAATACCAAGGCACTGTACAATAAATTCAACGTTCAATATAACAAATAATAATAACATTCTAAAACCATCATAAAGGCCTGATAAAACAAATATGTTTTAAGCTGTGATTTAAAACTCAAGACTGTCTGGCATCCCTTCAATTGACAAGGTAGAGAATTCCACAGGGTAGGTGCAGAATGAGAAAAAGCCTGTGCCCCAGATGTTTTAACTGAACATTGGGAACCTCTAGCAATCCTTCATCGGTGGATTAGAGTGAGCAGAAGGGGCAGTAAGGAGTAAGGAGCTCTTGCAGGTAATGGGATCCATGTTCATGTAGGGCTTTATAGGTCAGTAAACAGTTTGCGAGCTGCAGGCTATATGACTAGACCTAGAAGTACCAGTCAGTAGCCTGGCCACCACATTCTGTACTAGCTGCAAGCAACAGATATCAACCCCTGGATGCCCTAGGTAGAGGCATTGCAGTAATCAAGGCGAGTGGTTATGAAGCGTGAGACCAATTTAAGAAGGTCAGCTGGAGGAACCAGGTGTTTCACCCTGGTGATATTCTTTAAATGGTAAAGGAAGATTTGACAGTGGCAGACACCTGAGATTTCAGGGTCAAACCACTGTCAAAAATAACACTCAGGTTACACACCCGTCTGAGATCGAGTTGGACACCGCCAAGCTCATAAGCCTGAAGGTACCACACCTCAAGACCCACCTCTGGATGACCCGGCCCACAACCAACACCTTGGTCTTATCCAGACTTAACCTCAGCCAGCTAGTGCTCATCCAGTTCTTGACTTTGGCCAGACAGTTGTTAAGCACAGAGATCATGTCATCCTGTCCGGAATAAAGGGCACAGTTGGGTATTAATTGCATAACAGTGAAAACCCAAACTGCATCACCTAATGATATCTCCCAGTGGCAGAATATACACTGCAAACAAGATGGGTGCAAATATGGAGCCCTCAGCACCCCACAGGACAGGGGAGGGCATCAAAGGAATACATTCCGTGACAACCCTCTGAGACCAGCCCAAGAGAAAAGATTGAAACCAACTTATGACTGTTGCAGACAATCCACAGAGAAGCCACAGGCACTCCAAAAGCACACCATGGTCTACAGTGTCAAATGCCACCAAGAGATCAAGAAGGACTACGATAGTACAAGCCTTTCGATCTCTTTGCTACTAGAAGGTCATTTAAAACCCAAACAAGGGCAGTCTCAGCACTATGTCTTTTCCTAATCCCAGATTGAGAGCATCATAGACATTGTGGGTTGTAAATGGTCATCCAGCTGCAACGCAACCACCTTCTCAATAACCTTACCCACAAAGGGTAGATTAGAGACAGGTCTGTAGTTTGCTAGACAGTCTGGATCTAAGGAGGATTTTTAAGGAATGGTGAAATGACCACCTCCTTGAGGGGATCAGGAAAGACCCCTTCTCCAAGGAACTCCAGATGCTTTCCTCAAGGACTGGGCAGAGAACATCTACACAACCTAGCAATAGTGATGTAGGGCCCGGATCCAAACTACAGCTGATTAGTCACTAAGTCTGAACTATCCTCACTATGTCCATGAATTCTGGTTGGCTAAAGTCAGACCACGCAGAATGAGCACTCGCTATCTCCCTCTGATCTCCACAATCTCTCATAGAGAGGCTGGGCCGAACCCGACCTGATGCTGCAACCTTATCTATAGGGAAGGGAGAGAGAGAGAGATACCTTGCTGCAGGGGTACCAGTCTTGCAACAGTGCAGCATTTTTTATTCAGAGGAGTCGGGGGTGCCCCTGACTGCTGCTCCTTACTGAATTTCTCTTTACTGCTACATGCTTCTTAGGAGTGGGCACTACTTGAGGGACCACTCCCAGTATAGTGAGGTTGGTAATGCTACCAGAGGGTCTCCAACTAGAGCAGAGGTGGCAGACAGATGCTACCTGAGGTCTGGCTCCACCTGCTTCCTGCTCTTGCAGTGGTGAGCAGTTTGAATTTATTCAGATCCCTAACAGAGTTAATGCAGGCATGCTGTTAGTGGGAGAAATCATATACTCCTGTGCATGTTCATCTGTCAATGAGACTGCCCTAGAAAGAGGTAGAAGTAAAAGAAAAACTAAAAGGGGAATAGAGTTTACCTAAGGTGGGAATGATTTAGATCTTGGCCAACTTCCAGGAGATGCATGAAGTAACTGGTCTCTCTGGCTGGAGCCAGGGATTGGCCTCTAGCAGACCAAAGATTTACTATTTGGCATTGGCCAATGGGATGGCAGAGGATTACCCACTTGTGAGAATTTATGAGCACTGAAAGGTTGCAGGGATAACATATGTTATGACACTCAAACAGACAACATGCCAGCAAATTCACACCTATCATAGATATGGAAAATTACACAACACTACCAACATTGCTGTAATATCTTTTAACTATCTGCAACTAACAAAAACACATATTCTCAGTTATTTAGTGAAATAATGTTGTTAATATGTAACAGAAGTACAATCTCACTTTAAAGCCTTACATGCACATATAACATTAAGACAATATTTCTCTGTGACAGTGTAAACATTACCCTGGGAAACAAGAGGTTAACACCTTGGCTGAGGATGAGGAAATGCATGGAATGCAACATGAACAGGCAAGAGGGGTGCCTTCCCAGGTGTTGCTGATTAGAGGAATTACTGAAAGGCAGGAGAATCTAGCAAGGAGTCAATGGGAGGTTGGAAACTTCTGCAGGAGGAGATACTCCTAGGCAGAGAACCCTGCAAGATGGAGGGTGGAATGTGAGAGGAACCAGAGCAGAAAGCAAAGAGAAGGGTTAATTGTTGGAGAGAGCCTTTGGGAGAAGCTGAAACCTACTGCTGAGAAAGAGACCATTTCTAGAGTAGAGAGTCCTGAGGTAAAGGATCAGCCTACTAGCTGGGCCACATACAGTGAGTGGAATGTACTGCTGGTAACAGCCTGCAAACAAGGCTAAAGGAAAAACTGTGTTTTATTTGAGACTGTGCATTCAAAAACAGTGAGTGGAATGTACTGCAGCTAACAGCCTGCAAACAAGGCTAAAGGAAAACTGTTTGCATTTTATTTGGTACTGTGCATTCAAAACTGCTGGCCCACAAACCGTTTATGTTTTGTTTGAGATTGTATATTGAAAACTGCTGGCCCACATAGGTGGTTCAAAGATTCCTTTTGTCAAGTCAGCCTGAAAGAAATGTTTTGTGTTAACCTTTATGTTACCTGAATAGGCTGGAGAAGTTGAACTGACTGATTATGCTTTTCTGGAGCAATAACTTACATTTGGAGCAATAAAAGTACATTTCTTCTGTGAACTTTAAACCCAGCATGTTGCCTCTCCATCTACAGTACCATAGGTCAGCTAGTCATGTTGGAATCAGAGTGGGATTTGAACCCCTGCTGGAGTGAACAGGACTAGTTACAGTCTGGAAAAATGGATATGGAGAATTACTGAGTTCCTCACTGAACAACAACAGCAGGCTTTCAGGCAGCTTTCTCAGCAGCAGCAGCAGGAGGTGCAACAGCAGGCACAACAAGCACAACAGGCTCAGCAACAACAGGTTCTCCTCCAGCTGGCTCAGCAGCAGCAGGAGGCGCGACAGCAGGCCCAACAAGCACAGCAAGCCCAATAGGAGGCACAACAGCAGTTTCTTATACAGCTGGGGCAACAACAGCAGCTCCTGTAGTCCCTGATGCAACAGTTGCAACAACATCCTACTGGTGAGGCTGGTCCAGCCATTGTGGGGTCAGGGGGTCCTAGGATGAATGCCATGCTGACCAAAATGACATCTGAGGATGATCCTGCTGCCTTCCTGGTAACATTCAAGCAAGTGGCAGAAGCTGTTGGATGGCCCAGACCCCAATGGGCTGTCACACTTGCCCCTGTATGACCAGAGAAGCCCAAGCAGCCTATCGAGCTATGGACAGTACCACAGCTGGGGAGTACACAGAGGTGAAAGCAGCAATGCTGGACCACCTAGGCATCATTTCAGAAAGTTACCAATGGAGGTTCTGGAGCTTCAGATTTGCAGTAGGTGCACAGCCTAGAGCAGTGGTACAACAATTATGGGACCTATGTTGGTGTTGACTAAAACCCAAAGGATGCAGTGGCACTGAGGTGGCTGAGTTAATCATCTTGGAACAATTTCTGAACATCTGCCCCAGAAATTCAGAGCTGGGTCCGCAAACAGAAAATCACCACATTAGCAGAGGCCATGCATTTCTCAGAACAAGTGTTGGATGCTGAACTCTCCTCCACCCCGTGACCCAAGCACAAGACCACCTGAGAAGATGGGGAATCATCCAGGAGCCATACTGAAGGAATATTGGCTGAAACTCAGAAGGAACCTTGGGCATGTAGGGAGGGGTTATGGGCCAAATAAGTGTCAGACTCTGGGAATAATGACAACCCAGCAGCCCAGAGAGACACTTCCTGAGGCTCACCCAGAGCCGAGACACAGGGGCATGTTTCTATGTGGACAGAAGGGTCACTTTGTGAAGAACTGCCCCACATAGACTGTATCTTCATAGACTGCACATTTACAGATGTGTATTCACTGTACAGTGGGGTGGGGCTCTGAATCCTGAGATCTTGTGGTCCCTGTTGAGGTAGAAGGATAGCGATGGAGCTCTGGTGGACTCAGGAGTTGCCAGACCCTGTCAGTATGGCCCTTGTGAACCCCTGATATTGGCAGGACCAGAACCCCGTGCCTATCTGATGTGCATGGTCATGTAAAGGCTTACCCTGGTGATATGGTTGCACTTACTCTGGGGGCCAAACAGAAACTATAAAGGTGGGGCTTGCCCGAGTTACTCTATCCGGTGTTACTGGGAAGAGACTGAAATGGTTTGATGACTTATGGAAAGCAGACTTATCTTTGGTAATTACCCAGTCTCAGGGTCATGAAGGAGGGCCAGTCACCTGCAGCTGGGAGACATTTTCCCATTCGAACCAAGATTTTAACTCCCAGAAGAGAATCCTCAAATCTAGATGAGAATCGAGCAGCACGCTATCCTCATTTTGAGTTACAAAGGGTATCCTGTATCAAGTTAGTAAGGGGCCCAGGTGGTGGATACCCAGCATCAGTTGCTAATCCCTCTAGTCTTTCAGGAAATTACTATACCTCGCCCACTCTATTCCTGTGGCAGGGCACTGTGGGGTAGAGAATACACTAGCTAGACTGTTACCCCAATTATTTTGTCCAGACATCTATCAACATGTTAAAGATTATTGTGCATCTTGTCCGAGTGCCAGTTAGTAGCTCAAAAGAACAGTCCAAGGTCCCCTTTAGTGCCTTACCTGTTATGGAGCATCATTTGACTGGCTTGGGGTTGATATAGTGGGACCCTTGAAAAAGTGCAGGAGGTACCAATACATTCTAGTGATTGTAGACTATGCTACCCAGTTCCCGGGAGGCCATCCTGCTATGAACCATTTCCGCCAAAATTGTAGCCTGGGAACTATTAAAGGTCTTTAATCATATGGGAATACCAAAGGAAATGTTGACTGACCAGGAACTATCTTCATGTTCTGCCTGACTCTGGAGGTTTGTACTTTATTGACTTTATTGGGAATCAGCTCCATAAGGACCTCTATCTACCATACCCAGACGGATGGTCTTGTGGAGCAGTCCAACAAAACCCTTAAAATAATGCTTCAGAAGTTCAGAACAACTGAGGTCAGGGACTGGGAGAAGTTACTTCCTTACTGATATTCACAATGCAGGAGGTCCCTCAAGCTTCACAGGGTTTGCTCCTTTGGAACTCCTTTATGGGCACCACCCATGAGGTGTTCTTGATGTAGTAAAGGAGATGTGGGAGAAACCTGACCACAAGACTGAAAACGTGGTGCAATATGTGCTGCAATGAGGGAAAGACTTGATTGGGTGGGGAGATTTGCCAAGAGAATATGTAGAAGGCTCAACAAAGACAAGAGTACTACTATAATCAGGAGCTCAGTTGAGGAATATAAACTAGGGATCAGGTACTTGTTCCATTTCCAAGCAGCCAGAATAAGCTTCTAACCAAGTGGAAGGGCCTTATGAAGTTACCTGGAGGGTGGCCAGTTGACTATAAAGTTTGCCAGCCAGAGAGTTGAAAGAGACCCAGATCTACCATGTCAATTTGATGAAATTCTGGAACCAGAGGGATAGCCTATTTCCCTATGAACCGGACATAGTGGACCTGGGACCCCAAGAGCTGGATGAGAATCCGGGATACAAGTCCCAATGGGAGAACAGCTGTCTCACAAACAGAAACAGCAAGTAGGAGAGTTGGTAAGCCAGTTTTGGATGTTTCTCCTTCCTTCCTCCAGGGGCAACCCATATGACAGCTCATCATATAGAAACAGAGCCAGGGAGAAGATGCTGCAGCAACCATATCACTTGCCAGAAGCCATGTGAGACACTGTTAAGAAGGAGTTACATGACATGCTAGAGTTTGAGGTGATTGAGGAATCCAGCAGTGATTGGTGTAGCCCACAGTGTTAGTACCAAAAAGGTGGGGCTACCTGCTTCTGTATAGATTTTCAGGGTCAATGCCATCTCGAAGTTTGATGCCTTTCCATGCCCAGGGTAGACAAACTGTTGGATAGACTAGGGAAGCCAAGCACATCATGGCTTTGGACCTAATAAAGGGTACTGGCAAATTCCTTTGACCCTGCAGTCTCGGGAAAAGACAGCATTTGCTACACCCTTTGAGCTATACCAGTTCCATACCATGCCTTTCCAGCTTACAAGGGCACCTGCAACCTTTCAAAGGCTCATGAATCACTTGTTGTGACCCCATGCCCACTATGCAGCTGCTTACCTAGATGAGGTGGTGATCCACAGCACTGATTGGAAGTCCCATGTATCCAAGGTGGCAGCCTTACCAGTCCTTATGAGAAGCAGGGCTGACAGCCAATCCAGTGAAGTGTGCTTTGGCCAAAGCTGAAATGAAGTACTAGAGTACTATATAGGCAAGGGACAGGTGAGATCCTTGGTCAGTAGGTCCAACCAAAGCCGAGTGCCCAATACCCTACAAAAACCCAGGTGAGGGCCTTCTTAGGACTGGCAGGGTATTACATGAGTTCACACCGAGTTCTCCACCCTTGACAGCCCCCTTACAGATCTCACCTGAAATCTGCCCCAGTAAGCTCCAATGGTCAGAGAGTGTGACCAGGCCTTCACACACTCAAAGCGACACTGTGCAGAGAGCCAGTGTTAGGCAGTCCTGATTTCAACAGGACCGTTATCCTGCAGACAGACACCTCTGAAGTTGGGCTAGGAGCCGTGCTGTCCCTGGAGTTTGAGAGTGAGGAACATCTTATCCTCTACCTCAGTCAAAACTCTTCCCTGGGAGAACAACTATGCAGTGATAGAGAAAGAGTGGCTCTGCAGTCAAGTGGACTGTGAACACCCACCTCTACTATCTGCATGGCTGGCAGTCTATCCTGGTCACAGATCATGCCAGTCTGGACGGCTACAGGTGATGAAGGATGACAATCCCAGCATAACCAGGTGATACTTGGCCCTCAGCCATTTTCCTTTATGGTGCACCACCAGGCGGAAACCAGAATGGAAATGCAGACTTCCTGTCCTGGGAGTGAAATGGTCAGGGCCGATCAACTGTGCCTTTGCACAAAGGGAGAGGTATGTTACAGTGTAAACACTACCCTGGAAACAAGAGGTCAACACCTTGGCTGAGGATGAGGAAATGCAGGGAATGCAACATGAACAGGCAAGGGGTGCCTTCCAGGCGTTGCTGATTAGAGGGATTGCTGAAAGGCAGGAGAATCTAGCAAGGAGTCAATGGGAGGTTGGAAACTTCTGCAGGGAGGAGATACTCCTAGGCAGAGAACCCTGCAAAATGGAGGGTGGAATGTAAGAGGAACCATAGCAGAAAGCCAAGGAGAAGGGTTACATAGAAACATAGACTTTGACAGCAGATAAGGACTGATTGACCCACCTAGTCTGCCCATTTCCTACCTACAGTATACGCTGCAGATCCTAGTTAACCAACAGCCTATTTCTTCCTACCCCCCACAAGACTTGCCTTATGTCTGTCCCATGCATTCTTGAATTCTCCAAGAGTTTTAGACCCCACAACCTCCTCAGGAAGGCTGTTACATGAGTCCTCCACCCTCTCTGTGAAAAAATACTTCTTCACATTGCCCTAGAGCTGTCCCTCCTCTATGTTTTGAGAAATGTAATTTTGCTTAGAAGCACTAATAGAATGCTAGTAACACAGTTTTCTTCAATGTCATGAACTATGCACAGCATGCATAACAACTTCAAGTGCAACAAAAAGCATTAAGGATTGTGATCTACAGTCATTCCACTTAGGATTATCATGCAGGGACTGCAATGTATATTGAGACACTTCAGTATAGAAAGCACATAAACACCCCAAGACTGCCAGTGCTTCCATGCCATTAGGCATCACCATCAGATACACACAGTAGAAATGATATCTCTCTAGCCATGTCTGAGTAGTACTATGTAGCACAGTACATACAATACATCCCAGAATAAAAAATAGTCAATTGTAACAACATATTACACAGGATATTGTGTAAAGTGACCACTTATACAGTTTTGCTGTTTTCTGGGCCTGCTTAAACTGCAAAATCGCTGTGCTTCCAGATATGTCAGTGTTGTGATTTCTTTTTGTGTTTAACAATTTCATTGGTAGACATGAAATCATACATGTAACAGATGGCTGATATTGGCGCATGTCATGCATCAGTCTTCATGTATGCTACCATGAAAAGCATCATATGTTACAAAGCATATCAAATGCAGTGATCACTTACACAGTTTGTGCTACTTTATGAGCACACTCAAACTGTATGAATTACAGTGACTCAAGGAAATGTCTCTGTTATGTTCTCCCACTGTGCAAAACAATATTATGGAAAGATCTGAAGCTTTCTTAATTTGTAAATACTGATGACATGTAACACAGCATATCAAGTTAAGCAGCTACTGACACAGCTTGCATACCTTTGTGGGCCTCATTAAACTGTGTGACTTGTAGTGAGCCACAGATATGTCTGTGTTTTTAGTTCTCTATGTCTATGGATAGCACTGTAATGAATATAAGATGACACATCTGTAACTTTGCAATTTACTTTGCAGCCTACAAGCAAACACCACAGTGCAAGTCATGCAATGGCACAAGAATTTCTACTTTTGTTCTCCTGCAACTCTCTGTAATTTTTCAGCACTGGAACATATGCATTCTTCAAGTTACAGGTACCCTCTGCTTGAAGGTGAACAGAGATTCATTGCACTCCACAAACCTATTTGGTACCTTAGCCAGGCAATGTAATGGCCTAAATACACAGACACTCCATGATGTAAAATAACAGCATGGGTATCATACAAATGCTGCCCAAAAGCAACTCTCCCAGCAATGTAATTAGTGACTGGTGTAACCACTGTTGTTCCACTTGAATCAAACTGCTGCAATACAAGGAACAGGTACTGTGAAGATTTTCTAATGTGCGTAGACTGAGTACACAGACCTCCACATGGAACACAGATGTCCACATTTGCATGAGTGAACAACTGTTGAAACTTTACAGAAGTAAGCGTGTGGAACATCAGAGATATCCACAACATATCTTCTGTCACTTCTCTGACACAATGCCCACATAAAGTGCAAGTATATATGGACAAATAGCTCACCCTAAAGTGCTGGCATGCAGGGATGTTCCAGAGTATTAATAATTGCCATCATGAACTCCGTAACATCTTGCTGTCTATTGTCTGCAAATGTTCCTCTGTCAGGATAACTGCCCAAATCAACATGCAAAGAAGTCAAATAAATTGCACCATTATGTTTATCTGCTTCAGACACACCATCAGAGATTGTCTTAAATAACACTGTACTTGGAGAAGTATGTACAGTCTCAACAAAGTGTGGCATATGCAAGAAAGCCTGCATTGCAGAGTTTGCTTAACAATTAATACCAACACTGTTGTCAAATTTTGACACACTGCTTAAAACATATGGTTTCTTTCTTGGTGGAGAACTGCTCATGATGTCAGACACAGACTTTCCCTGTCTGAATACATTCAACCCATCTGTACCTCCTTGCTTTCTCTTCCATGTACCATGTTGGCCTACAGACACATGCTGTTTCTCAATGTGCATGGTCACAGGAAGCAGAGGTAGGTGAGGCTGAAAACAGTCGGCAAATAATTATACTCAGTTATGCAATTCTTGTCAGCATGCAACTTTTCAGGTGCTATGGTCCTGATGTGAAGTCCAGCTAGGGTCCTTACACATGACAGTGTCATATAATTCATGCCATCCTTGAAGTGCCATGCCCTATATCAATCATCACTGCATCAAGACTCAGGGCTTGTCTCATGTGTATGGACACAGCATATGCAACACAAAGAAGAAATTGTTTCCTGGTCACATATAAATCTTTCATCAACTGAAACTTGATGGTGCATCTCTCAATAGATTGCACAGCATCTACATTGTCACATTTGACAGGCAGAGCTTCCACAGATGTTTTCTGTACATTGCATTGAAAGCTAACAATGTGTCCCATGGCACCATTAACTAGTCCATGTTCAACATCAAGATTTCTGCACAACATCACATGTGCGTAACAGCTTCCAGGACAGCTGTACGAGAAACATCCGTTAGCTCAGAAAGTCACTCTGTGACTTTCTACACCATGTCACAACTTAGACAGATACCATTACCAGAGACCACAGCATGCAGAGCCAGAATTTCATGGCCTTCTTTCTGCAACATGATGACATTGAACAGCCCATTGCTTTAACCATGGCATTAAGCACACAATTTGTGGAGCAACATGATACAGTCTGCTGAACACTTCACAGGCAGCACTCATACTACGTTCTTCTCCATCAATAATTTGACTTCTTAACATGGAAGCATTAGATGGACTAAGTCTTCAATCCTTGCCTCATCAAGTAACTCTTTATATGAAGCATTGCTACTCTGTGTCATATTTTTAGATAACTCCACGTAACTGAACAGCTCCTACATGTTGATTCCACCTATGCATCCCAGTGTCTTTTTAGCTTGCAGAGCTGATAACATAGAGAACACATGTTCTCCATTGACTAGTGCAAGTTGAAGTAGCTCTCAAACAAACAACATTTTAACCTCCAAAGGGAATGTCATCATCAGTAGCCATAATTTCCTGCAACAGAAATGAGCAGCTTGCAGTATAGCCTAGAGGGTAGAGTAACAAGCTGCGAATGAGCTCGGTTCAGCAAACCTTGGTTTGATTTCCCCAAACTCCACTTGCATACTGTGTGACCCTTAGCAAGTACCTTAACTAGCCTAAAGCTCTCTGGTTGCCCTGAAAACAGGCAGTTGTGCCTAGTAGACCTTATCCAGTTAACAAATAATTAATAAATAAAAATACAAAGAGAAAACAAGCAAGCATGACATTTGACACCATGGTAATCTCATCAATGATGAGTAGACACATGTTTTGAACATATGTCTTAGACTTACTGCTGTTTCATGAGGCAATTTTTGTACTCTTCAGTACCCCTATGTTCCACTGGCAGTGAAAATAGTCAGTGAAGTGTGACAGCACCAATGTTACAGGCTGCAAGTCCGGAGAGTGGTTATTGTAACAGATGTAGTGTCATCACTTTCCTAATACATGTTGCCATTGCCTCAATCAGAAAACTTTTCCCAGTACCAGCTAAACCACTCACAATCATAAGCAGTGGTTAACAGTCAGAACATGAACTTTGCTTACGGTCATGTAGAGTGTCATGTCTCACAACATTGGTGACTGCAGTATACACAACTCTTGGTTGCAAATTTAATTGTGTTTCATGCACTGCTGGATCAATGCAAGACTGCAAACCATGCTGCATAACAAATTCAGCTTCAGACATCAAAACTGATGGATCATTGAATAGTAGAGAAGCACCCAAAAGTCCTTCTCCCTCAAGCACACCATTTTCTTGTAAACTCTCAAGTGTCATTCTCCATTTGCTGTCTTGCCCTCTCCAATTGCTCTTTCTGCAAATTTAGTTGCTGAATGTAACTGTTACATGCATCAGTCTTAAATGCATCATAAGTTGCATTGAAATGTTCCTCATATGTGGCATGATCACCTTTCAGGGTGGTTTCATCCCTCAAGGTTTGAAATGGAACAACACAGGAAAGTAGTAATGCTCTTTTTCTCATCAGTTCCAAGGCTGAGTTTGCAGTGATCAATTACCCATGATTTGTTTCTTTTCCTAAGGCTATCTTCCAAACCCTGCACCTAATATACTGTATCTCTCTGTCAAAATTGGTATGAACTCCATGAACATAGTCATACCATTTAGCTACCTCATACAAGCACATGCTTTTCATCACAATGTGTCACTGAGGATAGTAAGTGTCAGTCAAATTCTCTTTCAAAATGCACGTTGATGATGGCACAGGAGACGTCAATGACTCAATCTGCTCAATTGGTTGCAGCACACATTTGAGATTCTGCTGGTAGTTCATATTGAGGAAATGTATATGGTCAGACTTTCAAATAGGTGAGTACCTATGAGCCTGTCACTGGCCTCATACACATCATACCCTGTGTCTCCATGTCCTCAAACCTAGCGACCATAGACAAGATGACATTGACCTACTAGTGTTTGTTAGTTCTTCCCATAGCTCATGCAAACAAGTTTGCTCATGCCTAGTGATATACGATGTCACATATCACACAAGAGCCATAGAACTGTCAGCAACAAAATGAATATCTATGTTTGCTTGCCACATCAGAAGAAGATCAGGATTGCAGTCATTGATGTATATTCCATGCATTTTATTGGAAGCTCATACACCCATTTTGTGAATTTTTCTTTCAAGTGATGTTGCATTGCTGAAAACACACCTTTCGTGAAAAGCTAAACTGACATCTTGTGTACCGCTGAGAGCTACTTTTGACAGCTCCACAACAATACTTGCCACACAAGTGTGCTGAAACTTCTGAAATAGTTTCCAAAGTATTGGGCTGTTGTACTTGGCTGGGATTTCACAAGTGACATGCTGTAAGAAAATTTAGAACTGCAGCTTCTGGACAGTCATCAATGCATTGGGTATCCTTAATCCAAAACAGCATGTGGATGTGTGGAGCTCCACATGCCTGATACTCCATTTTCCAGATGTGATGTTCCTCTAGGCTAAAGGGTGTGTTCATGTTTGACAGGATGAATGCAAGCAACTCATAAAACAGTGTTGGAAATGTCATGACACTGATACTGGATCAAGAAACACATCTTCCCCAGTTGTCATTGTGGAAATGTCAAGAACATCAGCATTAGCCCTTAAAAAATCCACAAATTCATTGCAATAATACCAGCACAGCTGACAGTAATGAATTAAGTAGCTAGCCCAAACTCTGGAAGCATGCACATCACTTCTGAGTGTCTGAAACCAGTATTCCTTTGTGCCTCTTATGTTTAACGGACTGGAATTCAAATTCATTTGTAGAGCATAATCTCTGCCTTTTAAATTTTGTAGAAACTCTGCAGCTGTCATGCCTTGCAGATAACTAGTTCTTTTTTTGTACATTATTTTCTGCTGCAGCTAATCAAACTCTCTCAGCAACCCTACTCACCAATGGCTCTACATCCCATCTGAAGATCTTTTCCTGCCAGGTCCGCTCAAGCCTGGTGGATCCTCCAGCTCTGGACCCCCAAGATGGGGCCGCCATCACCCTCATGCTCTATCTATAGTCTGATGTGCTGGGTTGGACTTGGAGGAGGACCCCTGGCAAAGAGAACCCGACTGTGGGAATGTGGTCATGGCACTTGAGGTGCCTTTGCCTATCCCTGAAGCCAGGGAGTTTTGCTGTGTGTAGTTTCCCCTAGGAGCACGGGCATGTAATGGCACCAGTATGGTAACTGACATAAGCGCCACCACGCTTCTCCCCTAAACTGCTCAGGTGCTATCTGTGCCTCAGGTCTCCACTGGGGGTCACTACTGCACCAGATTAGCCCTGGATCCCTCTCTTGGGAGAGAGGCAGTCTATTGAATGCTCTATCCTCTCCCTCCCTGCTGACCCCTGGTGCCCAAGCTCATTCCAGAACCTAGGTCACCTACATGGTGCAAGGTGTGGCAGCAAGCACCTCAACCCTCAGTGCCACCACGCCAGCCCACAGAAAACTAGTTAATCGTAAAGTGTGAGCTATTGCAGCAGTCAATGTGGTTAGCTAACTTTCCCAGAGTAAATGAAATAAATATGGAATACTTCATCTGAACTTACCATATGCATGTCGAATTCATGAAGCCCGATACTCAGAGCCAGAGACTTGAACCTCTTGATCATCTAAATGACCTACTGTACCATGTGGAAACAAATCTGGAAAGCACTGAGCTTCCAATGTACTCTCCACACACTGATAGCAGATCCTTCCACCTGCTTCATCTGGTACAAGTCTAAATTTTCCACAGCTAGATCTCTACTATACATAGGATGAATTGTGTTTTGCTCATAAATATTCTCATTGCTATTCATTGTCACCTTCTCTATCATAGGGTGGCTGACCTTGGCCACTTCAAGCTGCCTATGTAAGTCATGCAGGTGTTCAAGCGTCAAATCTGCATATAAAGTATTGTTGTCCTTCAAGTACATGAGAGCTTCCTAACATGTTGAACATTGATAATGTCTTGCCAAATTACATTGGACATGGTCGTCACACCATTGACCAAGAAGAAGAATCAGTATTTATTTAGCACTTTTCATGCACTGTGTATCCCAAAGCACTTTACAAGCAATGCTAGACTGGCAGTGAAGTGACTGAATATGTAGCGGCGGCCATATTGACATGAACACCACACACAGCCTGGACAATTGCATGAACTGGTTTGTGGGAGTGGAATGTTAGCCAGGACACAAGGAATGTCCCCTACTTTTTATGAAGAGCACTCTGGGTTCTTTTCTTCCACGTGGACACCCACCAGGACAGCACCAGGATGGGTAGAAAAGATCTCAGTTTACCATCTCATCTGAAGGATGGCACACCCCAGCAGTACAGCATCCCCAATACTGCACTCAGATGCTAGCATTTGAGGTGCATGTCCAATCCCAGTGTGGGATGAGAACCCATGACCTTCTGAACCAGAGACAGATGTGCTACCAACTGAGCCACACTGACATCAAGATAACATGACTACCGTCATGTGAAAGTGCATCAACATTTTCCTGCAGAGCAAGTGGTAGGTTCATGACAGTGCCCTTCAGAGATTTAACAAGCTCTGGGCATGTTTTTCATCTTCATATTAAGACACACAATTGTTTGGAAAGGTTTTGTTGTTTAAATCAAAATTCGTTCAAACACATAAAGTCTTTCAATCTCTGCTGGAGTTCTGTCTGTTACCATACCATTCGGTATGGACCTGGAAAACTAAAAGTATTGTCTTTTATATTACTGAAGGAGTAAAATCAGAACACTATCTTAGTAGGCAGCTCAAACTCTGACTTCAGTAATAAGTAAGCTAGCAAATGGTACCACACGACATTAGATGCGTGCAATCTTCTCAACATCAACTTCATTGACATTTTCCTGTAAAACAGCCATTGACAGGAAAAACAAGTCTAATCAAACTTTTCCATTTTGACCAACTCAAACTTAACTATTTCAGACCCACATCTTTAACTACTGCAGACTTCTCCACCGAAGCACATACTAGCATTACATCTACAGAACTATCTGAGTCTGCATTTAAACATGTTTGTCTCTGTATATTGTTAATCAGAGCAGAAGCACCATCCATGTCACCTCCATTCAGTAAATGATTTAGTTCACTGTAAAGGTGCACTCCACATCTGACATGGTACACCTTACAATCAAATATTCTCATGCCAGAGATGTGTACACCAATCATACGCATATGATGTAGTAAGCTGTCACAATTCCCTGTCTGTAAACATGCTAAGGAATGTCCCAGTATGTGGATGAATGTCACAGCAATCTATGTTCTGAAACAATCTATGATGCCTACTGCTCCTTAGTAGCAAACACATTGTTGAAGGCGCCTGCTTGTCAAAGGATCCTTCTCGTATGTCACAAAGGTCATCACAAGACCATCCAGCACATGGAGCTTTGTGCTCCTCATCCACACTAGCATCATCCTCATCCAATGCCTCCAATAGGGAACCACTCTCCAGTGGAAGAATGTTGCATGCTTTTCCATGCTCATTAACTGAGACAAGTGTTGTTCTCAGCAGTGGATTGTATGCCTCTTCCCAAAAGAAAGACTCAGAGTGTATTGTGTGCAACCAATTGCCCTCAAAGATATCAGACATTCCATACCCTGCAGTTTCTTTTTCATGGAATGCACAACTCTTGTGAAGGACTTAATGAGAGCTGTTATTACCCTCCACAAGTGAACTTTAATACTGTATGTAGGGCATTAGTAACAAACATCCAAACATAAAGTCGAATTTTCATCAAGTACATCATATTTTTGCTACCTGTCTCATAATACTGTAGCACAGATTATACACTCCATTCTAGCTTTATAAGCTAAACAACAAAATATCTAGCTTTGACATGAGCACTGCTAACAATATTAATGCTGTTTTTTTTGTTTTCTCTTGCCGTGATACACACTTCTTGTGTTTCTCTTCTCAGGCACATTTTCCATGAGAGGGACGCCAGCAGACATTTCTGGCAAAACCTGTCTGCTCACTCTTTATAAGCACACATGTTTTGACCAACTTCTTCTCTGCTGATAGACAATGTACATGACTTTCTGCATATTTTCTCTTGTTCTGACACTTTCTTATATTCATCACCTCACTAATTTGCCTATACTTTGATTCCTACAAAGTACTCTATCGTTTGAAGGCATGTTGGTGTATTACAATTTTCCTTCCACCACTTTCACTGCTTTCTTCAAATGTCCACAGTGGTCATTGTCTTCTGGCCATCCTTCCAAAATGACCCAATTCCCAGACAGGTTTTGGATGGGCAAAGGCAATTAACTTTATTTACACCACTGTTTACTCTATAATAGTTCATCAAAACATCACAGTTTATTTGTTTCACAGAACTCTCCCAATTCAATCTTGCATTGAAATCCATAGCATGTCCTGTTCTCCACCTTCTGTTCCTCTCTTCTCGGGTCCAGATCCATCATGCAACCCCACCACCACCATCAACCAACTCCTCTCTAACTTCTATTATGCTAGGTCTGGATGTCACGGACCAGATCCCTAGCCATTCTATACTCCACCCCTTCCAATCACATCCAGGTGCACTGCCCCGACCTGTGAAACTCCCTCCTCTCAGCTGCCCCCTTTAGCCCTTTTAGCCCTCTATGCCTCCCCAGATCCTGAATTCCTTTTCCTTCAAAATCTTGCTCTTGCAGTAATCTTTCCATCTGTCAGGAACTGTCCGCCTGCCACAGGACCCTCAGTCCAACCATAAACCTTGCCCTAAGTACATCCTACCTCCCCATTACCTCCATTGGTCAACCAACCTTCAGGGTGGGTAGGTGGGAAAATGAAAAATCCCAGCAGAAAGAGGAGAGGGCTCCCAAACCTGGCCTTATAAGCCCTATTAGGACCCCTGGCAAGGACTCCTCCAAGCCACTTCCCTGGCCAATCCTGTGTCCCTCCTGCCAATCATGGCCTTACCTGTCCCCACCCTTCACTCCATGCTGTCAGTCATGACCTCACTAAACTCTACCCCTTCCTCCTGTCCTACCTAGTCACCAATACCCATGCCCTTCCTCCCTCCCTCTATCCCTTCAGCTCCTAATCCCTTCCTCCCATCCCCTATCCTTTCAGCTCCTAATCCCTTCCATTTCTCCAGGAATGCCATCAGACAATTCTGGTTGCCTTTTAATGGCAACCCTATTTGTCCTCTGACCAGCCCTTCTGAAATGACCCAATGTCCAAACAGGTTTTGGATACAGAATTAGCTTTATTTACACCACTGTATAACATTACAGGTTACGATAATAGTTCATCAAAACATCACAGTTTATTTGTTTCATAGAACTCTCCCAATTCAATCTTGCATTGAAATGCATAACATGTCATCCACTCCACCTTTCTGTTCCTCTCTTCTTGGGGTCCGGATCCATCATCTGATCCCCATCACCATCAACCAGATCCTTCCTACCTTCTGTTATGCTAGATCTGAATGTCACAGACCTGACCCCAGCCCTTCTGTACTCCCACCCCATTCCAATCACATCTGGGTGCACAGCCCCAGGCCCATGGAACCTCCCTCAGCTGCCCCTTTAGCCCCCTATGCCCTTCCCCCTTTTCCTGGCTTCTCTTTCACCAGTCCCAACCTCCAGCTTGCACTGGATGGTGGGGCTTCCCCTAAGTGAGGCCTTTATCCACACTTCAACCTATTGTACACCAATTTCCAGAAAGAGTAGCAAATAGAAAGCCATGCCGGGTCAAAAGATGAACCCCATCACCCTGTAAAATTCCAGTTTGTTGAAATGTATTTCCTTGTGTGCAATGTAGCTTTCCACCAATGCTGTCATGAACCCAGACACCCACCTGATTGGCCTCTTCCTTGTTCCTTTAATTGCTGCAATACTTTTACATACCACCACACCCTTCATGATATGATCTCCAACCATACTACATTCACTCCTGGCCACCACCTTTTCATGGTTCATAAATCTGCCTTGATGGCCTTCAATGAGGCTCCCATAGTATCTCCCTCAAATTGTTACCCCCAAGGTGAACAACAATTATGTCAGGCATTACCCAAATAAGCTTGAACTCCTCCACCACAGGAAGCAGGTGGGCCCAATGCATTCCCATACCTCTTTCCAGTGAACCTGTGGGTTTCTGAGGTCTTTCTTGAATTCCTCCCCCCAGGGTTGGTTGCTGCAGGTTGCTCCACCCAGTACATGAAGAATGTCCCAAGATCACATAGTCCTTCTCCTGTGAACACCTGCTAATAGAAGAAAACCAAAACAGCCATCATTTAAGTTATGACATAGCACTTATAACATGCTGATTGCCATCTGACCAGCTTCCTTTTTCCTATTCTGATCCCCTCCTTTCTGGGCCAATGTAGAGGCTGCTCCTATCCGGAATGAGTGAGTGGTAATCTCTGCGGATCCTGCCCCTGAAATCCAGAGCATTTTTGTGACTCCCCTCACCTGGAAGCAGGACCCACACCCAGTACCATGTCAAAACCAAAATCCCCGACTGAGAGCCATATGCTCCTGTAATTTGCCATAGCCCAGACTACTCACACTTGATCCCCTCCTCACGCTTAATCTGCACCCAAACCCCATGTCCCACTTGGTTCATTTTAGAGCACCATAACTTAATGTTCAGTCTCTCCCTGTAAATCTATGTCCCCATTTGCAAACCCTCTTGTCCATCTCCCTTGTTTTTGGCTACCACTCCTCAAGGCTCCCTGATGCATCAGGGTAAAGACTGCCTGAAACAGGCAAGCTTCATTGCCCAAATTGAAAACGACCTCCAGTGCCCGGCACCACAGCTAGGATATTGGGGCGTGATGGGTTTCGTGATGTCCACCTGGGACCCTACCCTTCTGCCAGTCAAACCATGTGTCTTTCCCTTTTGCTGCCACTTGGCTGGGGCCAACCCCTAGTCTCACAGGCCCATCCTATCCCAGCTAATTGTACTGCCATGGTTGAGTGCAAAAGCCTTTTCCACTGCCTACCATAAACCATATTTCCTGCCCATCCATGGTGGGCAAACATACCACCATGCCCTGCTGCAACAAAACCCCTGCAAGGCCTCCCATGCACCTTCATATGCCTTCAAAGTGTTGGCCAACCATGAGTTCCAGTACAACCTTCAGGGTCTTGCCACCCAATTTCCACCGATGTCCTGGAACCAGTGTTCTTATCACTTCTGCATGAGAGCCAGCCTCCAGAATCTGACCAACTGAAAGCAGGAAGGCTGTCAGCAATTTCATTCTGAACCCCTCCATGTGCCTGGCTCTAAAAGTAAGGTTCAGACATAGTTCCAGGAGTGCCATCTGCCTCATAACCCTAGTCACCGTTTCCATGGATCCCTTCCATTTGTTGAGAACTTCAACCACACCCTTGTGTCACACCAGAACAGAACCTTCTTGTTCCCCATCTCTGTGCCCCATACCACTAGATACACCCAAATGTGGAAGATCTCCAACAAGGTGATATCCTTCAACAAGCTACAGGTCCCACCCACTTTCCAGCTGGGCCTCAGACATCCATCTACCCCATAATAAGCTCCCAGGCTCAGAGCCCCAGATGCATCCAGTATACAGTTGGAGGGTGTCGTCAATCCACCCAGTCCTCCTGCCATGCCCACTTGATATCCACCAATGATGAGGCCACTTTGCCTGCCCGTGGCCTGCCCTAATTATTGAGTGAAAACCCTGCCTGGATCAATGGCCTTGCTGGCAGAATTCAGATGTCCCAATAGCTGTTGCACCAGCACCAAAGATACTCTTCTGCTGCCCAACCACTGCTCAAGCAGTTCCTAAGTTGCTGTACCTTGCTTTGGGGCAACAGGAAACATTCTTCCACTGTATCTACCTCTGTCCCTAAGAATTCTAATACCCTGGCTGGTCCTTCTATGTTCTGTTTTGCTAAAGGAATTTCAATTGCACAACATTTGTTCTTGAAATCCTGCAACATCCCTTCTCTTCCTTCTTGTATTCCCTGATAAGCAAACATCGTCCAGGTAATGTACCACCCACCTGTGGCCATATCTATGCCCAAACACCCACTGAAGTCACGTGCTAAATGCCTCAAAAGTGGATCAAGCTGCTGAACAACCCATAGGAATGGCCTTGTCAAAATAAATCCCCGTTACAACTGGAAGTCAGACAGGTCTCAGTCCTGGGGCCATATCAGCAGTAGCTGAAAAGCAGGTCAATGTCCATTTCAGCAACCAAGCCCCTGGACTGCTCTAAGCAATAGCATCACCAAACCCAAAGATGCATAGGATACAGTGTTGTGCTCATCAACTATGTCATCATTAACAGATGAGCCCTCAGGATAAGACAAATGGTAAATCAGGTGGTACTCACCTGGCTGCCTATGAGGACTATACC
Source organism: Neoceratodus forsteri (assembly GCA_016271365.2). NCBI lineage: Eukaryota > Metazoa > Chordata > Ceratodontiformes > Ceratodontidae > Neoceratodus > Neoceratodus forsteri. Next base: position 245,452,354 of record CM028130.1, read on the forward strand.
CAAAGGGAATGCAGAAATTACTACACGGTGGGTCTGAGAAGGCCTCTCCACCTACCGCTATTTTTCTCCTTGAAGGGTTGCCTGCACACTATGTCCTCCTAACCTTTGACGAGGGGCTCTTAGCCTCTGCCCTTATTCTATCTTTTGGAAAACTAATGTGAAAGCCCTTAAAAACCCTCCCGTACCACCAGTTATTCTGATCCAAGGTAAACCACTCTGCATGCCTCCACCAATTTGGCCTTAACCAGAGTCCTGGTCAGTGGAAAACCCCATCTCAGCCCTGCCATCCCCTGGCCTCAGTTCCACTCAATTGGAATTGTAACCACCTCTGTTCCCAGATCCCCATCCTCTGCCCCAAACCTGCTAATGCTACCTCCCCACTTGTTCCCCTCGAAAGGACTGGTCCTGAACCCCCATATCATTCCTTGTTCCTTGCATTTCAGTGCCAGATACTGCCCACTGCATATTGAACAATTAGTCCTAAATTTACAGTTGGTCCAGGTACACACCAGCCTGTTGTAAGCCCAACAGGACTTGGACCCACCCTGTGTCCCAATGTCTTTTGGCCCTTCTACTGCCACTCACGGTGGCCAGCCAAGAATCCTGACCCACTCTAGTGTGCTGTCCGCTAGATCACCTCGCTGTTATCCATTGCCAGAATGCCTTATCATACTCCAACCATCCATAGCCTTTTGTGCCTTGTAAGCATCCTTAATTATGGCTGTATAGATCAGCAGCAGGATAGACAAATCCGGTTGTTTTCTATCAGAATGGCACTGTGTGCAAAAACTCTGCTTGCCAAGTGTCTACATTTTACCCTTATATGTGGTTTGTTAGTCATTATGCCCCACCACTGCCAGCTCCACTGTCATTTCTGATTTTCCTACAGTATCCTTCTGCTCAAACTTTTGGCTGTCTTCTTGTCCAAAATCCAAATATGTCAACAAGTTTCTTTTCTACATTTCATCCTTGATGGAGGTGGGTATATTGTCCCAAGGAAAATCCTGGAGGCGTCTGAGCTTCAACCCCCACCAACTCCTAGACCTGCCCCCTCAGCCCCTTTGACTCCTTTCCATTTTTAGCTCCTCCTGGATTTTCTCCATTGTGTCCAGTCCTTCCCCATCTCTTCCAACAAACCTGCCATATACTCCTTGAGGCTGCCATCTCCTGAAGGTTCACCTGTATCCTTACCAGCTCCTGTGTCCGGGTCCAAAGGTTCAGGTGAGGTTCCAGTGGGAAGGTCAGCTCAGGGTCTGGGATTAGCCCTCTCAGGTGCTTGCCTCCTGCCCCCTTCCTTAGGGCCCCACTGGCTGCTTTCTTTTCTCTCCACTTCCTCCTCCTCTTCCTTCATCTGAACCATGTCGATGAGCTCTGTCATCTTACTCATCAATGCTGCAGCTTCTGAGCATAGGTGAGCACTGGAGGTGCAGTGGGCTGCTTCTTAGGTGCCATGTCCTGCAATAAATGCTATTACAGCCCATAAGAAAATGAGAAACAGACTATGGTCCCCACTGCAGTTTTGTTATTTATTGCCCCATGCCTGGCCAAAGTCCTGAGGATGCCCTCATATCCATATGTTCACCAGTGACCTGGCCCTAAGGGCTTCTGCCCAGGCTGTGTCCCAATGCAGAGACTCTCAGATGTCTCCCTGGTAGCCTCTCCCTCCCTGTAGTGGTACCTCCCAGGCAGAGCCTGCTCACCCATATGTCCCTGGGCCTCCAACCTCCTCCACCAACTGGCCTCCCTGGTCACCCTGCAGCATGGCAAGGCTAGGATGTATTCCTTACCAAATGATCCCCTGACAAGAAATCAACATAATATGTGAGGAAAACTCACAGGCCCAGGATGCACAAGTATGTGTTTGTATCAACACCAAAGTGCCAGTGAGGCCACAAATTATTTTCCTTGATTGCTATACCCTGTATTATTCCTTTGCAGTCCTGGTCCTGCAAAAGGATAAAAATTTTTCAAATCCTGGGCTGAATAAGGAGGTTGCACCTCCTGACTTTGCTACAGGCCCCATTTTGCCGGACTGCATGGTGATGATGTCAGATGCCATCACATGTGGTCACATGGTTGGCCCTAACTCATGGTTTCCCTCTCTACAGCTGGCCCTAGCCTGCCCTGACCAGCCTGTAACCCCACAACCAAACAAAAGGTCTCCCACAGGCAGTGGGCAATAACCTTTTGAGGTGGCCTTGTGCTGCTCCTCTGGCAAAGGGCAGGTTTCTCCTCCCCTCACTCCTGCCCAGCACACAGATCAATTCTCTCCATGCTTGGTGAGCCCCAATGAGGTCCCAACACATGCACCACACAGAATTGTGCACTCCCTCTGGACAAACTGTGCTACTGGTCTCTGTGTGACTCCCCAATTCTGCCTTTCCTCTACTCAGTGACTTTTGGAACATTCTGCTTTCTTTCCTTCCTCCTGCAGCCCAGGATGTACATCTGTGTCCTGCTAGGGAATCATTTACCCCCACAGAACTCCTGGCCACTCGACTCCCCAAGTCCTTCCCAGCCAACACAGATGGTGCAAACCACATAGGTTGTCTCTTCTCTGATAACTGGAGGTGGGGCTTAGTCAGAGTTGAGGTAGCAAGTGAGTTTTCTTTTCTCAGAAGAAGCCAGAAGGAAGGAAACATATTCAATTCAGTGCTTTACAGTAACTGCTAATTGCTATTTTCTTTTAAACTTAGATTGTGGGCTTTTAGTGACACTGTAATTTATTGCTGTCTTTACTTAGAATTGTTTTGGGCTGTTGAAAATTTAAAACATAGTGGTGGTGTATTTCTTTGCTGTCTTTAATTGCTGAAAATTTTCCCCCCCTCAATTCCCCAACTCTTAATTATATGCCCTGTTAAATCTGATTTACAGGAGCTAAACACAGGGATAGTAAGAGGTGTGGAGTAGGAGGGGCATAAGAAGGAAGAAGCCCACCCTCAGCAAGACAAGTGTTTTGACTCATTTATTTATTTATTGGTTTATTTTCTTTTTTTAAAAGAAAAGTATCTGAGATCAGTGGCAGGATTTTTAGGACAGTAAATTAATAAAAAGGTAACCAAGAGGCTTCAGTAACAGACAAGTAGTGGAATTGCAGTATAACGTGGGGAGTGGTGCAATGCAGTGGCTGTGGGGCAGCCATATTCAGGCAGACCTTCTGGACACTGAGGTGCTGCCCTATCTGCATGCATCTCTCTGGACTGTGGGATGAGGTAGCTAGACTCAGAGTGGTAGCAAACTGGGTCAGGAGTACCATCACCCTATCCTGAGACCACCCGGTCAATGCAACTACCTCAAAGGATACCGAGAATGAGGAGCACTTGGATGACAGTGGGCTCAGGGAGGATAGAGCAGTCAGGCAGTGGAACATCCCAGATCCTATTCACTCAAGAACTCATATGCCACACTGGCAAAGGGGACAACCAAATAGAGGTACCCAGAGAAGTGGAAGGAAAGGATGTGGAGGTTAGCAAGGTGGTGACCTCAGCGGGAAGCAGTGGACCCCAGAGGAGGAGGAAGAAAATCCTGGTGGGGACTCCATCATAAGAGGGCCAGCTAGGAACACAGGAGGGGAGGACAGGGAGGTGAGGTGCCTACCAAGTGCCACGGCATGGAGGATGGAAGGAAGATCCTGGGAATCACTTGGAAGGCAAGGCAGGAGGGTGAGTTAGATGTCATTATCCACCTAGGTACTAATGACCTGGCAAATGGAGAGCCAAAGGAAGTTCAGGAAGAGTTTAGGAAATTGGGGAGGGTCTCAAGCAAGTAGCTACTTCTGTCACGTTCTCAAGTACTACCTGTGAGAGGCAAGGAGAGCATGAGGTGCATGCACCAGGAACTTTAACTCATGGTTGAAGAACTGGTGCTGTGAGGAAGGTTTGGATTCATTGGTGACTGGGGACCCACCTGGATGGATGGAGCTTGTTCAAGCCTGACGGCCTGCATCCATCCTGGAGGGAATCAAGCACTCAATGATAAGTTTAAACTACATTGACAAGCATTAAACTAGCAAAGGGTAGCAGGCGGCAAGGAGGGTACCTGTTGCTCACCCCACAGCTAGCAGTGGGACCAGTGAACCGGAGGAGTGGCTATCTCTACAAAGCAGTGTGCAAAGATGGAGATTAGTGCCCAGAGATGGATCAGCAGAAAGGGAAAAATTCAGCAGAAGGGCAGACAGCAAGGAGAACCAGGGATAAGAACAACCAAGGAAGGGCTGGAGCAGAACAGCGAAACAGTCTAGGAGGTCAAATCATGGAAAGCCATGTGTGCCAATGCCAGAGTCTTAGCAACAAGATGGAAGATCTGGAGGCTGTCATGGTGCAGTCAGACCTGGACATTGTGGCCATCACTGAAACCTGGTGTAATGATAACCATGACTGGGAGATGGACATACCTGGCTAAACATATTCAGAAGAGACAGGACAGGTAGAAAGAGAGGAGGTGGCAGTGTATGTGAAAAATGACATAAGGGCCACAGAGATCCAGGAGGAACAAAATGAGGGAGAGATACTGTGGGGTAAGCTGGAAAGGAAAATGGGGTCAGTCATCCTCACAGGTGTGGTCTATAGACCACCAGCCAGGAGGAAGAAACAGATAGGGAGCTGATGCTAGCCATCCAAAGGATGGCAGACAAGAATGAGGTAATACTGGTTGGAGACTTAATATTCCAGATGTGGACTGGAGCATCCCAGCAGCATCAACTAGGAGCAGATTTATCCTGGACTCCTTCAGGGTGCCTTCCTCTAGCAACTGGTCATGGAACCAACTCGGCAGAAGGCAATACTGGACCTTGTGCTCACAAACAGGGACAGTGTGATGGGGTAACAGTGGGGAGCACCTGGACAACAGTAACCACCAGTCATTGTGGTTTGAAATCACAGAAAGAGCAGAACCAAACAACAAAAAACATGTATCCTGGATTTTAGGGGCAGACTTTGGGAAAATGGGGAGATACTTGAAAGAGGCATTAAGAGGAATGGGGCGAGGAATCAGGGGTTGATGAACAGTGGGCAGTATTTAAAATGAGGATTACAAGAGCAACAGAATTATGCATTAAGCAGGTTAGAAAGAAAGGAAAGGAGACCATTATGGTTTTCCAAAGAGGTAGCAAAAAAGTGAAACCAAAAGATTGCATTCAGGCAATACAAAAGATACAGGCAGAAGGGATAGGGAGAAGTACCAGGAGAAGCAAAGGGAGGCAGGGAGGTCAGTAAGGGAAACCAAAGCTCAGACAGAAGAACACATTGCAAAATCAGTGGATAGAGGACAAAACCTTTTACAGGTACATAAGGAAAAAGAAAAGGCAAAGAGAGGGGTAGTGAGACTGAAGGGGAGGATGGGGGCCGCTTTGAGGATGACAACAAGTAAACTGACATATTGAACAGGTATTTCTGTTCAGTCTTTACTGAGGAAGAGGAGGTAATGGGTCTGAAGGAGTACAAGGGGTGAGAATGGTGCAGAAATGGACACAAGTCCCTTTACTCAGAAAGTGTCCTGAAGGAACTGGAAGTAATAAGAGTTGATAAAGCAATGGGGCCAGATGGGGTGCAACCCAGGGTCCTTAAAAAGCTAAGCGAGGTGGTGGCTGAACCTCTGGCTATCCTGTTTAGCCAATCACTGGAAGCGGGAGGTACCCAAAGACTGGAGGATGCAGATGTAGTCCCCTTACAAAAAGTGGGAACAAAGAGGAAGCAGGAAACTACAGACCAGTCAGCCTCACACCTGGTAGTGGGGAAGATCATGAAGCACTACTGAAGGAGAGACTGGTGAAACATCTGGTTGTCAATGGACTACAGGACCCAAGGCAGCATGGTTTCACCAGGGGCAGTCATGTCAGACCAAAGTCACTGAATTTTTGACTGGGTGACTAGGGAGGTGGATCAGGGAGGGCAGTGGACATGGCCTATCTGGACTTCAGCAAGGCCTTTGACACTGTGCCACATAGAAGACTATTACATAAACTGGGAATATGGTTGTGGGCAGGACAGTAGTGTGGTGGGTAGGTAACTGGCTGGGCGGCAGGACACAGAGGGTGGTGGTAAATGGCTGTCACTCCACAGAGGAAGAGTGACTAATGGGATACCACAGGGATCAGTGCTGGGACGGTTCTATTCAACATCTTCATCAGTGGCATTCGCAGGACCTAGAAGGCAGAATTTCACTGTTCGCTGATGACACAAAGCTCTGTAACAGAGTAGACACACCAGAGGGTGTAGACAGAATGAGGAGGGACCTGCAGAAACTTGAAGAATGGTCAGGGGTTTGGCAGTTGAAATTCAATGCAAAAAGTGCAAGATAATGCATATGGGGCAGAAAACCATGGCACAATATATCAGTTGGGGGTGCGGATATAGCATGCACCAAGCAGGAAAGGGATCTTGGGGTTATCATCTCTGATGACCTCAAGGTAAGGAAACAGTTTGACAAGGCAGCAGGTAAAGCAAATAGGATGCTGGGATGCATAGGCAGGGCATCACCAGCAGGAAAAGAGAGGTCATAATTCCACTATACAAGACACTAGTGAGGCCCCACCTGGAGTACAGTGTACAGTTCTGGAGATCTTACCTACATAAGGACATAGACAGGGTAGAGAAGGTTCAGAGGAGGGCAACAAAGATGGTACATTGATTGCATCACAAGTCCTATGAGGACAGGTTGAAGGAACTGAATATGTACTCCTGGAGGAGAGGAGGGAGAGGGATATGATAGAGACATACAAGTATCTTACAGGGAGGAACAGGGTGCAGGAACACACTATTTTTAAGTGAAAAAGATGTTCCAGGACTAGAGGGCATGGGATGAAGTTGGAGGAGGAGATTCAGAGGAAGCGTGAGGAAGAATTTCTTCACAGAACGGGTGGTGGACAAGTGGAACACCCTGCCAGAGGAAGTGGTGGGGATGAAACAATCACAGGATTTAAGAATGCATGGGATAGACATAATGGAATTCTGGAGGTCAGGGTAGGGCAACAGACTTCTGGGAAAACAGAAACTGAACTTACAAGCTCAAATGGGCAGACTGGGTGGGACACAGGCCCTTATCTGCTGACACTGTCTAAGTATCTATGTATCTATGTATCTTCTTTCTTTTTAAAGCAGAAAAAACCCTGTCCTGCTCCGCCTCACAAAAACCTCTGCTGTCAGTCAGGATCAACACTGCTTGCAAGCTACTCCAAAACCTTGCAGCAACACTCCCGGAAGGCCGTGCCTCCCTACCACATAGTCAGGATGCCTCACGCCACCATCCACACCACCTAAACAACACTGCCAACATCCTGATGACCACTGACCTGATACCTCTAGTGAGTAAAACCCAAGAATGACTCCTAGTCATCAGGAAAGGTGTCTTCCAGCAACGCCAGAAAAACAGCCTCAGAGGAGGCCTAGCCATTGAAATGTGGGCCAGCAAGCCATGCAGTTGGCTCACCAGAAAACCAGGAACTGCCAGGGCCCTTCCAGTGGCATAAACCATAAAGTCCAGACAGGCTGCAAACAAAACTCATTGTCCACCAGTTTGTTCAAATTGTGTAAACCGCTAGCACCAACACAAAGCAGTGGTTGGAAATTACTCAAACTTTGCCAACTGAGCAAAACAAATCACTTCACTCCTAGCAGATTCTACCCTTTGCTTGTAGAATGAGGGCCCAAAACTAACGTGCTTTTAGACACTTATAAAACAAATGGCACTAGCCACATTTGAATTGTTTATTGCTGTACCAGCAATACAAACAGACTGAGCCAAGAAATTACTCCCTCCTCATATCAGCTATCATTTTTGTTTCTGTTTTTGTTTGCTTTTGTCTTCTTACTTGTGCCTTTAAAACTAAGAAAATCACCAGCATAAACCTTCAGGGGCCTAGTGCCCAGGTCCCTAGGGTTGCCATACCTTACCTAGTGGTGCAAACACTCAGTAGAAGTTGCCAATGCTGTGCTGAGATCCACTTCAAACAAAAATCCCAGCAGAAGGAGAGAGACAGAGAGAGAGAGATCCCAAACCTGGCCTTATAAGCCCTATTAGGACCCTGGCAAGGATCCTCAAGCCACTCTACCAGGCCGGTCCTGTGTTCCCTCATGTGCATGCATCACTCCCTTGAGACCTGCCAATTATGACCTCACCTGTCCCCACCCCTTCACTCCTTGCTGTCAGTCATTACCTCACAAAACTCCACCCCTTCCTCCTGTTCTACCTATTCACCAACCCCAACCCCTTCCTTTCCTCCCCTATCCCTACAGCTCCTAATCCCTTCCATTTTTCAAGGAATGCTATCAGACAATTCTGGTTGCCTTTTAATGACAAACCTATATGTCTCCACAGACAAGATGCCTACGCTAGAAAGAAAACACAACACATTAGTACCAGTGTGATAACAGAGCAGCACAGCAGCACAAGGTTCAACATATATCCTAAGTTTGGATTTACCATTGTGAGACCTGAAAAGAAATTCAGAAACATTTACCCAAGGTGTGTAACACTGATATGCTGTCCCTCAAAAATAAAGTAACACACAGTATCACGTACACTGAGTAGAGGCGAGAATTATTATTTCCATGTCAGCTCTATGGTAATACTTCACACAGCTACACTGACTCAAACAAATCAATATATTCAGAAACATATGTCATACAAACAGTGTAAGTATTTTAATAAACAAACCTACAAATCAGTAAAACTTTTCCTCTTTAATTTAGAAAGGAAGAAAGGAAGTAGCCAAAACCATATAGAAAACAATTGCAAGCCACTATTAAAAAGTGAATACCCAGTTCAAAAATAAAGACCTATTCATTGAAAAATGTCACATATTGTCCTAGACTCCCTTGAATGAAATGTCCATACCAGTGAAATTTTGAAAGAACAATTCAGTTTACCAAATAGCAAATTCTCAAATTTTTCACATGCATCAGCTTATTTGTGAAAGTATCATACTTCGCAAAATGACCACAACTTTCACATATATATATTTAACAGAACATTTTTCCTATCCTTGTAATGTTCAATGTCACACAATTGCCATGTGAACACTTGCTCAAAACAAGCAGAGAGAACAGACTCAGCCAACAACCCCTAAGACAGAGAATCAAAGAAAAGCATTATTTTAGTATAGTAGCTCAGTTCAATTTTAACCGTAGAAGAGTAAAAACAGGGCAGAACACGTTCACCTGATAAAGCCTTACAAAGTGTCAAAACAAACACGACTTCAATTTATCAAATAAGCAGAAATAATTCAAAAGTTAATTTTCCTGATTTAAAATTCTCACACATAACTGTCATCTCCATACTTTGCTTTTTTCCAAAGCTTAGAAACAAAAGTTTTTAAATAATAAGATAAGATTTGCACAATAGAAAAATATTATACTTGAGTTTTCAAACTAAGAACCAATGTGAAAAAACAGTCACTCCAGTGTTATTGGGCAAAGACAAGTATGGCTACATAATTATCCCAGCAGTGGTATTGAACCTTACATCTATGTCATTAATGACCAGAGCCATATCATTTGTGCCATCACGTCTATATAATCTCCCATGGATTCTGTGCTCTTCTAGAAACAACCAATGACAATAACTACTTCTTATGACATTTCCATCTTTCCATAAAATCTCTTCCCGCCCTCCTTTTCGAATTTTATATCTTTCAAAAACTAAGCAGAAAGTTTTGCACCAAGTTTAACATCCAAAATTCCACACGAGGCTCTACATGAAGGTATCATTTTTCAAACAATAACAAAGTTTTGCACAACACGTTTAACGCACATTTTCACACACTTGCACACCTTAACTTTTGCACAATGCCGTTGTGTATATTGCCTCAGTCCAAACCTGATAGAGCCCTACAGGGTGTAACTATAGTTTCTTTTGAAAATAACTAACCTAACTTTCACCTTGAATGAAATGTCCATACCTGTGAAATTTTAAAGAACAATTACATTTTCATCAAATAGTGTATTCTCAAAATTTCCGTGCATCAGCTTTTTGTGAAAGTATCATACTTTCATAAAATAACTGACCAACTTTCACACAATGTATGTTAAACAGAACATTTTCTGAAATTTGCAATGTTAAATGTTGAACAATTGCCATGTGTACACTTGCTCAAAAACAAGCGGAGAGAACATGCTCACCAGCGACACCTAAAAGAGAGAGTCAAGGAAAGCATTATTTTAGTACAATAGCTCAGTCCAATTTGAACCATAGGAGAGTAAGAACAGGGCGGAACACGTTCACCTGATAAAGCCTTACAAAGTGTCAAAACAAAGCACAACTTCAGTTTATCAAATTAACATAAATAATTCAAAAGTTCATGTTTCCCAATTTAAAATTCTCCCATGTAGCTGCCATCTCCATACTTTCCTTTTTTTCCAAAACTTAAAAACAAAGTTTTGGAACAATAAATTAAGTTTTGCACAGTAGGAAAAATACCAGATTTTGAGTTTTTCAGACTCAGAACTAATGCGAAACAGTCACCCAGTGTTATTGGGCAAAGACAAGTATGGCTATATAATTATCCCAGGGTGGTATTGAACCTTGCACCTATGTTATTGATCACCAGAACTGTATCATTTGAACCACCTCATCTATATAATCTCCCATGGATTCTGTGCTCTTCTAGAAACAACCAATGACAATAACTACTTTCTTCGTCACATTCCATCTTTCAATGAAATCTCTTCCTCCCTCCTTTTCAAATTGTATATCTTTTGAAAACTACACAGAAAGTTTTGCACAAAGTTTAACATCCAAAATTCCATGAGGTTGTCCATGAAAGTATAATGAAATAAGTTTTGCACAATACATTTAACGTGCATTTTCACAAACTTGCACACCTTACTTTTCCACAACCGTTGTGTATATTGCCTCTGTCCAAACCTAACAGAGCCCTACAGGGTGTATCAATTTTAAAAATAGCTAACCTAAGTTTTGAACAATACGTTTTATGCAGCATATTCACAAAGTTTTATTTATTTATTTATTTTGTTTTTGTTTACTAGGTAGGGTGCACTAGCATGGCAATGCCTATTTACAGGCACGACCCAGGAGATTACAGACAAGTGAAGACAAAGCAGAGCATTAGCAAAAATTGCAATAACTATACAAGACATTTACATTAAAATGAAACATTTTTCATGGATAGGAATACATGACAAGTAACATGCGAGATACTATTTAGAGTAGAATTCATTATCTAAGTTGCACACCTTAAGTTTCAAACAATGAAGTTGTGTACATTGCCTTAGTCCAAACCTGACAGAGCCCTACAGGGTTTCAGAAAAAGCAGCACCTCAATGTATCAAATAAGTATGACTAATTCAAAGGTTCATGCTTCCCACTTTAAAATTATTCCACTAATGGTCATTTCCATACTTTCGCATTTTTTTTATTTAAAGATTAGGCACAAACTTATCGAATAATAACATAACTTTAACACTATAGCAAAGAATATCATCAGATTTTGAGTTTTCAAACTAAGAACCAATGTGAAAGAAACAGTCCCTCAGTGATATTGGACAAAAACAATCACGACTACATAGTTATCCTCAGCTGGTATTGAACCTTGTACCTATGCTATTCATGTTCAAAACCATATCAATTGCCAATGCAATTTTGTGATGGCTTGTGCTTTCTGTGTTCTTTAAGAAACAAGCAATGACAAAACCTACTATCTTTGATACTTTTCAACTTTTCCATAAAAACATGTTTATCCTTCTTTTTGCATGTCATCTATTCAATAGTATGTTAAACATTCACACAAAAGTAAATTTTGGCATTTTCCTTACAGCAGAAGCAATGGGTGGAACAAACAAAGGTCTCAAACTGTGACAACCAATAAGATTTCTAGTTTTGAATTTTTGTAAAAAACAATCACTATCACTTGCGAGTGACTTCAACTAATGAAAACTCATGGAAAGACTGTCCAGACACACTAATGATTTTCAATAAATGAAAGAATTATGAGCATCATCAGGTTATACAAGTAAGATACTTTTGCTCTTCTGCTTCTGAGCTAACATTTTAATGCATCATAGAAGAGCTTAATAATTTTTGAACTTTGGCAGTGCACAGCAGTACAACTCTCACAACTTTCCATAGTGTGTGGCAGTAAATATATCACGGACACCATTTGTGAGTTTGCAGAGAACCAATACACATTTACTACCAATGGAAGTCATTATGGCAAAGGAAAGTAGTTTATCTCCATTCTTTGTTAAAAAATTAACCTGTTGGCATATCACCAGCAGAAAAATAACCACAGTATTAAAGTAAAGTGTGAAAGTTTCTTTTCCTCAGTTATTGAAAAGAGAGTACCCTGGATGAACTTGAGCACATTACATTCTATTGTTTGCATTTTCAAATGTGCACAGATAAAAAACTGTTTCTCTGACAAATAATGAGAAATGATTAACTGATATCACTCCAAAGAAAAGTACAAAGGGTTCCACTATATAAATTAATGAAAGATAGTAACTGACCATAATGTGCGAAAATTGCACTCTGTCTTTCACACATTACAATATTTGCCTAAAACTTCCTTCATAGAAAAGCGGACATCTGGCAAAGTCCAACACATCAACATTTACATCTACCATGCTGCGAACGTCTTTTTTTTTTAATTACCCAGCATTTATAGTAAGAGCAACAATTCATACATTCCTTACCATAAATGCAGCAATACAACACATTATTCCAACATTTGTAACCCAATCCAGTTATGAAGCAACACACTCCACTCACAAATATAATAATTACCAACACACTTCACACCATAAATTGTAATACATTTAAACACTTGTACACACCAAAATAAAAGTAGCTCATACCAGTTGTGGAGACAAAAGGTAAAGAAATCTCCCACTTTATCAGACATAACAGTGGACCAAGCACACAGAGATAATATTTTGCTTTTCTATTAGAGAACTACTTAGAAATATAAATATATCCTCCTTTAATTGATGCACTTTTCTTCATCTGCCTGTGCTAACCCCTTTATCTGGCTGATCCTCTTGCCAGCTTTCCTGATCCTACCTGTCTTTAGATCAGTTCCACCATGCCACAGCAACATGGAATTCACCAATCATCAGTACTGCCATGGCACCACACCACCTATTGGTGTTGTGCCATTGCTGAAAGAAAAGTGTGTTTTCTGGGGGCTTTGCTCCCCACACCCTCATACGAGGAGCTCTGCCCACATCATCCCTGCACTAGGATAATCAACACTGAGTCAGAATAAGTTCAGGGAGGGTAGAACACCCCAGAGGCAGCAGCATCAGAAACCTTGTGGACCATCACTGCGAACTGCTGAAAATATCACTGTGATGGTGCCCACTGTATTCCTATCTCTATTGTGACGTGGTACTCTTTTGATTTTCCCCAACTCTGCTCATCTTTGATCCTTGCCCTGTCCTGCCACTACTAATCTCTAGTCTCTGATCTCTGTAATTGTACCCCAAATGATTTTATTTGTAATGATTCTGTGTCTGTCTCCCGAACTGTATGATATGTTGTCCTGCTGTGTTTTACCAGCCATATGTTTTATTTTATTTTCTCTATGTAGCTTTTGATTCCTTGCAAGTCTATTCCCTGCCATATACTATTTCTAGCCCACAGTATTAATCTTGTTTCATTCTGTTTATCCTGCCATGTGATTTATTGTATCTGCACCTGGTAGCTTAATGTTTTTATTCTCATAATTGTTGTTGAAGCATACCATTTTGTACTCTGCTGTCAATACCTTGTTTTGTATTTTGCTGTAAAACATTGTTTTGCACTCTCTTTAACATACTCTGTAACCTCCCGGGTTGTGCCTGATCCATAATCCAGTAACCACGGTGACAAAACTGGGCAACTACAAAAGCGGTGACTCAATTATGGTGCCAGTGTTCCTGCTACCAAGCAAGGGGTGACTGGATACTGGGGTGGGAGAAATATCATGACAGGAAGCAGCAGGTATACATGCATGCATGCACATGCTCAGGGAGAGGCAGTGGATGGATGGTATGTTAGAGGGGGTATGGTGGGCAGCTGCGGTTCCATTAGTGTGGTGGGGAGGGTTGTCAGCTGGGAAGCACAGTGTACAGGATTTGGGTTTGGCACCATGCAGGTTTTTCTTAGCCCACAGGTGGCTTTATTTTTACATTTTCACCCACTGCCAACATGCAGGAGTTGAGAATCCATAAGTAGGGTGTGGGAGGAGCATTAAAATGAGACCTGTAGGTCTTGGGCACTGTTTTTGTCCATGCTGCAAGTGTGCATTGCCAAAATTGTTTTTGGCAATGTACAGTGCTGCTGAATAAGTTTATCATTACCGAGGGTGCACCACTTGTTGCTGCTCTCTGCAGTGCATTAATGAGGAGTTAATGAGTCAGTAGCTAGTTACCACCGTATTGGATGCAGTGTGAGATGTCTTATTATTTTAGTTAACTGTATTTCCTTCTTTCACACAATGTCTACTTGAGCTGGTACCACAGTTATGTGTGTCGTATTGAAAATGGATGTCCCCTCAGAATTAACCAGCTGATGGTGTCAGGTTGCAGTGCAGGGACACTGAAACAATGTTAATTAGATCAAGAATACTGTGTACTGTGTCTCTGAATGTGGTCTGAAGGCTCTTAATAAAATCATGAAGAAATTCATGTTCTTTTGTTTCCAATTTATGTTACTGAAACAGGTCATTATACTGTAAAAAAGCCCATGTAATCTAACCCTTTACAATGTGAGAAAAATGTGATCTAGCGGTTCCCCTTCCTTATTCCAATCCTCCTTTATACAGTAGTAAAAAACTGGTAATTCAGTGCCCCTCCATCCTGGTCCCATTTTTGCATGAAAAAAATGATACTCTATCAGTCTTCCCTCACTAACAGTGGTCTGGTTAAAGTGTTGGCTTTCTCCATGCACATTAAGATTGTTGGTTCCATTAATTGCCATTTTTTAATTCTGCAAGTATGTTTCCTATAACATGTTTTGTAAATTAGGTCTATGGAAAAGGCAATTATTTTAATCTGTTCTTGTTGTGTTAATAATGTTTAGCAGTACGGTATTCAATGAATGAATGCTACCAAGGAATTTAAAAGAATGAATACTTTCACTGTGCTCACGTGGGGTGACCATTGGCTGCATACGTTTTAATCCTTCTGATTGAGAATAAAAATGTAGAAGTACTTTGTTTACACTCTCACTTACTGGTATTCACTTCTTTCACTTGGTCGGTTCTGTCCACACTTAATTTTATAAAAGACTTGTGAAGCCTTGTCTCGTTATTTATTTGATCAATTTTGCCACAACTAAATATGATACAGTTTCAGTATCATAAATCTGTTGAACAATTTTCATACAGAATAAACATACATGGACAACTTTTTCAAAACTGCAAACTAGTGGCTAAAAAATGCATAAAATAAATAATGCAATAAGGTTTCACAGGACAGACCTAGCCGAATGAAAAATGTGAATACCAGTAAGTGAGGTGTAAACAAAGCACCACTGTTGAGTGTGGTAACACTGCTCAGGCATGAGCTAAATGTTCCCATAATGTAGGATTTTTAAGCCTCGCTTCATAAAACTAATAACACACTGACCTACAGGATAATGGCACTGACCAAAATAAGAATTAAAAACATACTGTATAAAATGCATGTAACTCAGGTTGACAGTGTCCCTGTGATTTTATCTTCACTGGGAATCATACACAGTATTTTTATAAACACTGTACTGCATGGTTATTAATTAAATAAAATATTTGCCTTTTGTGTCTTCACTTATGTTTCCTTCCCTAACTGCACACACACAGTGTTTACTGGTGTCCTGAAGAATTCTATTTAAATTAAGATGCCATTAATTCATCAGCCCTTTGTCTTTATGCACAGCGTTGCTTCTCCATGCGAGTTCACCGTGCTGCTGATTTTTGTAAGTATTCCCTTCCTGTTCAGCAAAAGCCAGTGCTGTCAACCAGTCACACTGCCTTGTGATCCTATGTAAATCAGCCATCTACTTTTGGATTGCTTGATGAGTCTGGCAGGCTGGGCAAGAGGCAGAGGTGACAAAAAATTAAGTGCCTGGTACATAGCAATTTTTTTATTTAAGATAGGGTATTTAGAGTAAAAAAACTTTAGTGTGACCAAGTTTAAAATCATTGATACAGTAATTGCAAGTGGAAAGAAACAAGCTACAGTATTTCGATTCTATGGAGTAAATCCATCACCCACACTCTGTCCTGTGCCATTGGCCTTTTAAGACAACCTGTGAGATGGTAATAACTGACTTTTAAACTCCATTCAGTTTAATACATCTTAATAGAAGAGCATTTTGAGAATTGGAAATTGTTATTTATCTCTAATGAATGGAAACACTTTATCCCCTAAGAAACCATTTCCTAAGAAGTCTCAGCAGTGCAGATATTTAGATCTGCACTAGACTGAATGAATGAGCTACCATAATGTCATTTTTTTGACTGATCATTAAGGTTAAAAGTACCAATTTACTAACAAGCCATGCAGGCTAGATCAGCGGAAATATGTTATTAAGTGCAATTTCAATTACATTTCAGAGCAAAACAGCTTAACAGACATGTTAGCTCTGTGGCATTCCACCTATTAGAGAACTGTTGCATGTGCCCTCATTGCAAGTTCATGAAGGAAGATGATTATTATGTTCATGTATGATTTGAAATTACTTCTCATAAGTTACTTTGCCCCATAATAAAGAGTAGATATGCAGTGGATAAGGTGGTAAAGATGATGTAATGGGAGAGTTGGTCATTAAGTCTATAAAGTGAGATGAATGCTGAATAAAGAGATATGCACAACAATTTTGTAGGAGTAATAACGAAATATTACTTAGAATGGCAGTTATAGATAATCTGAACTGTAATAGAAAAAATATCCCATCACGTACCATTTGTGGTCCCGCCCACCTACTTACACTTAAGGTTGAATCACCTGACATTTAGCATTGTGTAAATGGAAAAACTCATCCTTCAAAAGCACAGAGACTACATACTCTACCTACAGTATACTTATTAAACTAGCATCTTAATAGAGTGTGATGAAAACTCAGAAAAATAAATAAAGGCGTGTACAAAAGCCACTAAGTACCTTGCCCAATCTACCATCAGGTTGGTATATATATATATATATATATATATATATATATATATATATATATATATATATAATTGAAACTAGTGAATTAATTTCACAACTGTGGCAGACTTTGGACTTAGCAATGGATGCCAGTCACAGGCATTCATTCAAAGCCACTGAACTGCATGGTACACTGATATCAATTGTATTGCAATGTCAGAGCTTTAAAACTATACAGGAGATGACTGCCTGTATCTGGAAGCAGAAGGATGTTTGAGGGCTGCAAAATAGCATTATATAATGATTATCTGCAATACAATTTGTGTTACAGAACCAGGCCATTATAATGTAAAAAAAAAAAAGCCCTTGTAGTCCAGCAGCTCAATCCCTTTACAAAATGAGAAAAAAATAGTCTAGCAGTTCTCCTTCCTATCCCAACCCCCTTATACAGTAGTGAAAAAAATCCCTGGTAATCTAATGGTAATGGTAATCACATCCTGCTCCCTTTACTGGTGCCAGAAAAAAAACGATAGTCTTATCAGTCACCCCTCACTAACTTTCCTAACCTATAGTATTAAATGAAGCTGGATCCCATCCACACACTCCACGGGCACATTGATCATACAGCACTTAGCTGAGTTTATATAAGTCAGTTTAGTAGCCTGGGACTCATAACGAGAAGGGTGGACAAAGCAGGACACTTGGGGGTATAAGATACCACCTTTACCAGCTTAGAACATCAATTTATGCAGTATGTTCAGGTTAACCTCTCACTGCATAACCTATTAAACATCTTCCAGGCTTGGTTGTGAGATGGCACTGTCTCCTCTCTATACTCCATTGAGGATCTATGGGCTTGCAATCTGATGGACTTTTGCTTATGCTTCCTGTGAGGCTTTGAAAATATAGACACAGGAAGAATTTTAGGACTGATGGCATATTCAACTTGGCAGATGTCCTTTGCAACTTTGGACTAAGCAACGGATGTGAGTCAGCACAAGGGACTTATTTCAGCCACCAAAAAGGCTACTATATATGTAACATGCCTATGTTTAACCTGGCCAGTGCCAGCTGTTTCAGTGTTTACCTACCAGATTGCTCACTTGATACCGACTTGTGTAACACCTGTTATCAATTACATGTACCCTGTACCCAGTTGTATTTGTCTGACCACAATGTAGTGGCGCCTCTGTTGAGCAGCCGATTGTTTTTGCAAATCTTTGCTATGTAACCAAAAACACAATGTATGTCTTTATGTGCCAGTACCTTTGAAACGAGCCTCTGGCTCAAAGGTTGTAAACTGATTCTTAAAATAAATAAAAATGTTGAAACTCTGTATGGACTCAGGGGATATGTGTCAAAATGAGGGGGCTTGTAGGAGGAAACAGTACTGTGACCCAGGAGTTCCCTGATACCAATTTAGTTTCACCTAGGCCCATTGCCTAGCCACCAACCCCATTTTCTCTATGTTTTGCTTTTCAAGCAACTTTGGCCTCAGAGGTTTGGCATATATTCATTCTCTTCAGAGGGCAATGTACATGCGTCACAGCAGCTGCCTCATTTTGACACAGGGGACAAAACCAAGAGCAAAACTTGCCAAAATTGGATAACCAGTCCTACACCACTGTAGATCTTGAGTCGCAGTACCAGAGAAGACTTATCTCATTTTTCAGTAGAGGACAATATAATAATGTGTTTCTGTAGAAATAGTAAATATTTATTTTATATTAAAAGAATAATACATTTGAACTGCAATTCAATCTAGTATGGACACTAACCAGAGGTGGGAGGTCAAAAAGCTGGGGATAGTGGAGGCAACCAAAACCTGCTGCAAGACCCAGAGCAAGAAGGTTAGGAGTAAGAAACTGAGCTGGTTGAGCAAGGAGGTCATGGAAAAGGTAAGAAGGAATAGAGCTGCCTTTAGGAAGTACAAGAAAACAGGGAGAGGGAGGACAGGGAGGAGTACTTGATGGAATCGAAGGAGGTGACAAAGGCAGTAAGGGAGCCAAGGCATCTATGGAACTCAGGCTGGCACAGGGCATTAAGAAGGGAGAAGGACTTCTTTAGGTACATCAGGGAGAAAAGGAGGCTGTAAGGACCACATAGTAAGGATTAGGAAGGAGGGTTGGGTGGAAGCTTGAGGGTGCGATAAGGCGAAACACTAAATGAGTACTTCTGCTGAGTATTTACTAAAGAAGAGAGGGGTGATACCCAGGAGGAAGAAATAGCAGAAATGGGGAGAGGTGACAGAAAGGAAATCATGGACGGCAGAGTTTGGCAGGGTTTGAAGGCACTGAGGGTAGACAAGGCACCAGGCCCAGATGGTGTCCACCCCAGGGTATTAAAAGAGCTGGCAGAGGTCCTTACATGACCTTTGGCAGACCTATTTAATGCCTCACTACATTTGGGGTGTGTACCTCAGGACTGGAGGATGGCTCATGTGGTACCCATCCACAAGACTGGCCCCAAGGATGAACCGGAAACTACAGACCAGTGAGCCCACATCCATCGTGGGTGGCGATAGGAGACTATCCTGAAGGAGGGGCTGTTGGCCTCCTACAGGCCAAAAGACTATAGGACAGCAGACAGCATGGCTTCATACGGGCAGATCCTGCCAAACCAATCTGATGGAGTTCTATGACCGGGTAACTAGGCAACTGGACAGGGGCAATGCAGTGGATGCCCTGTTCTGGACTTCAGTAAGGCATTCGTCTCAGTGCCACATGGAAGGCTGGGAAGTAAGTTAGTAGCACAGGGGGTGGGTGCAACGCTGGTGAGATGGGTAGGGTACTGGCTGAGGGAAGGCAACAGAGGGTGGTGGTGGGTGGGGAGCTCTCACACCCAAGGGTAGTGACGGCGTGTTCCACAGGGCTCGGTGTTGGGGCCAGTGTTGTTTGGGATATTCATTGCAGACATATCATTGGACATCAAGAGCAAGATCAATCTGTTTGCTGATGATACCAAGGTGGGAGCGGTGGTGGATGGCCTAGGGGGATGGCAGGGATTTCAGGATAATCTGGCAAAGCTTGAAACCTGGTCAGACACCTGGCAACTGGGGTTTAATGCCAAAAGTGCAAGGTGCTGCATTTTGGGATAAAGAACCAAGGAGGATTTACCAGCTGGGGAGTGCAGCTAGCCCAGACAGAGGAGGAAAGGATCTGGGGTGCTCATTACAGGGTCAATGAACAACTCAGGACAATGTAGGAAGGCAGCTGCAAAGGCCAACAAAATGCTGGGTTGTATTGCAAGGGGTATATCTTAGAGGAGGGAGGAGGTGATTCTGCCACTGTATAGGTCATTAGTGAGACCGCACCTGGAGTACTGCATGCAGTACTGGTGCCCGTATCTGAAGAGGGACATTAAGTTACTGGAGGGATGCAGGCGCAGGGTAACAAAGATGATCAAGAGTCTGGGGGACTTAACATATGAGAGGAGGCTGAGGGGTTGAACATGTACTCGCTGGAGGAGATGAGAGAAGGGGACATGATTGAAACCTTTAAGTACATAAAAGGAATAAACAAGACAGGTACAGAGGGGCTGTTCAAAGTAAAGGAGGGAGGGACACCAGGGGCCATGATATGAGACTGGAGGGAGGAAGGTTCAGGAAGGAGAAAAGGAGACACTTTTACAGAGAGGGTGGTGGCTGGGTGGAATGCATTACCTGCAGAAGTGGTATCAGTAGAACAGTGGACTGCTTCAAAAGGGGATGTGACGGGACAGGAGGGAGGGTCAATGAAGGAAAGGGTGGAAGGAGGGACAGCTGCAGAATAAGGGGTGCTAGCTGTACATTCGAGCAGACTTGATAGAACTCTAAGCCTTTATCTGCTGGCAAATTTTGTATGTTCGTTATGCAAGGCATGTAACTTGATTAATGAACAACAGTGCTTCATGATGAAATAATTACTCAAAGCCACATGCCCATTAATTTCAGGATGCATTTGTACTTTTCAATCAATTGGTATATGGCACTTACTAAATAATATAATAATAATAATAATAATTCTATAACAGGCATACATAATACATTAAACTGAGCAAAAGTAAAACTGTGCCTGATACCCAGCTGTCAATGTGTTTTACCAAGTAATACAATGTTTTGCAGTAGTGCTTTCTGTTTTATTTACACTGATCAACTTATATCAATTGAGCACTTTTATAATTTTTACTTGATTGCTGTTTTCATGTGATTTATGGGTGCATAGAAGTAATGCAAAGGAATTTCTCTTTTGGTAGAAAACTATTATTTATTTAGTTTTGTTGACCAGATGGGTGCACTAAGCAAACAAACCTCTTAAACTCTTATTATGGTCCTATTAAATGCATATTTTTCACTCAGTAATTTTTTTTGTTCAAGAGTGAACTGCACTGGCCCAGTTTTACTGACACTACATTTAGCAGCTGCCTTACTGATTAGCAATTAGTTGCCTGTTGAAGGACTGCTCTATGTAAAATGAGGTGTCAATAACCCACTCCAACATTTTAACTGACAAACCCAAATTACAAAGCACCCCCCCACACACACACACACACACGGAAATCAGAGCAAAGAGCCCAAAAGAATGTCACAGAAGAACTTTATGAATCTCTGAAGCACCATCCCTTACACAGGAATTAAAGCAAAGAATGCCACAGCATGTCACAAATCACTTTACCCATATAAAGAACCATTTAAGTGAAACTGGCATTTCTTTTCCACACCCTGGAAGAGAGCAGAGTAGAGTGCAAGAAAGCAGCATCAAAGGCAAACAAGATGCTGGGATGCATATTTAAGTGCACCCACCTGGTCAACAAAACTAAATAAATAGTAACAGTGGTTTGCATTGTCCTGGGGGTGAAAGTACCTTAAACAGGACAGAATAACATGCATCCTATATAAAATACTTCTGCCCCCAATCATAGTTTCCAATCTATTCACCAAAGAATACAACAGGAACATTTGAAAATATATCTGAAGGACTATCCAAATGGTGAATATAAAACGTTCCCATTAACTCATGGTGATCACACAGTCAAGTATCGAAAAGTAAAAACAAAACTCAGAAGGAATAATTCCTCATTGAAAAGCCCCCACCACATTATCCTCAGGGACCCATCTCTCATACAGCCCCCGCTTCATCACATGCCCTCTGATCCTGGTGCTTCAGTATGTCTCTTTGCAAAAGACTACCATTTCTATAATATCCTCTCACACTCATAGATTTATAGACATGTGCCGGCACAAAAGGACCTTCTTGGCCCATTGAGTCTGCCCTTTCTTAGATGAAGCTAAAATAGGATGTTTTGTAAATTACTAAAAGAATGTGCAGGAGACACACAAAGCCTCAGCTAGCCAGTTATCTTCTTACCTCCTTGTCCTCTATTCAAGGAAAGTACATACAATTATACAAAGGTAGCTGAAACTGGCAGCTATTTATTTCATTCTGTGGTAAACACCTGCCTTACTGCAATGCACTCTCCTCTCTTCCAAGGTGTTGAAAAGAAATGCCAATGTTGGGAGGGTGCTTCTGTAACCTGTATTTGTGACACTGCAGAAAAAGTGAGTGGTACAGGGATCTGCAGAGATTTACAATACAGTAGGTGTCCCTGTTCTCTGTTATCCCAGTTGTAACCCCCACACATACACATATACAATGTCTTGGGACAGGAGGAAATAAAAAATATTTTCCTTATCCCTTCAATAGTAAGGCAACTGTAGCGAGCTTGCTATTTGATTTTCTTTCATCACTGTTTGTAAACACAAACACATACAAACATATGAAGAAGCCAGCAGAAGAAGGCCATTTGGTCTATCCAGTCTGCTCATATTGCAGGACCACAGCTTGAGCTATTTTCCCTGTCCTTCATCCCCACTCCTCCCATCCTCCCTACCCATGTTCCTTACCTTCCCTATGCAAATCCCAGCCTGTCTTGAAGCTGCCCACTGTCTTCAATGAGCTGACATCTTGCAGCAGTGCATTCAAGTGTCCACCACCCTCTCTGTGAAGAAGTGTTCCTGACCTTCCTCCTAAACCTCCCTTCCAACTTAAGACTGTGCCCTTGTATTATAATTGCCACTCAGCTTAAAGGGACTCTCCTTATCCACGTATTTATCAATTTCAAGTACTTGAAGGTCCCAATCCTGTCCGCTCTCTCCTGTCTTCCAGGGAGTACATGTTCAGTGCCTCAGCTCCCTCATATGCCTTACCCTGCCGATCCACTATCATCTTTGTAGCCCTCCTCTGGACCTTCTTCAGCAGGCTAATGTCCTTTTGAGGTGTGGGCACCAATATTGAACTTCATACTGTAGATGCAGCCTACTAGTGACCTGTACAAGGGCAGTATAACAACCTCTCTCCTACTACTAAACCCTCTAGATATGCATCCCAGCATCTTGTTTGCCTTTGCTGCTGCTTTCTTGCACTGCATGGAGTACTTCAGGTCACTAGTGATCATCAGTCCCAGGTTCTTCTCCTCCTCTGATGCAGATACTCGGACTGCATCCAAGTAGTACTCTCTCCTGAGTTCTTGGCTCAACACGCATAACTTTGCATTTCTTGGCATTGATGCAACCGTGTAAAACTTAATAAAGTGTTTATAATACTAATTATGAACTGAGAATCATAAATAGAGAATCTGATTGGCCAAGAGCTCTTTGAAGTCGTGATGATATCGGGACTACATCATCACGGCTTCAAAAAGTTCTAACACACCAGCCTCCTTGCTCTCTACTGTCTGAGAACTATTTTTTCAAAGTGTACTCCTACTCCTCAAAAAGCGTGTTCTTAAAATGTTTTAAAACCTGTTTTTATTTTTTTATTCATAAAACTTCAAACTCGATTCATAATAGCAATAAGTCACTCTAGGGTGTGGTATATCATGGGATATCATCACTTCTCGGTCACTGGAAGCACTCAGCCTGCGGCCTCATGCCCAACCACCCGAGGCGTGATGTTATCTCATAATATACCACATCCTGTCATGCTTATTGCTTAATTGTTGACTGGTTGTTCACTGATTATTTCCTATCTTTACCATAATTACAAGTACTGTATGAGTGAAGTCACTGGACAGTTCCACAAATATATATTTTTCTACATGTGATGAAACCTCTGAAAGATGTAATTGCGATTGGGATCGAGAAGCAGCCTGCCTGTTACCTGGATCCAGGTCGAGGCAGCACCCTCACCAGAAGCCCAGCCTCCTGGAGAAACGACGCAGGACCCTCCCAGGCTCCCAGATACCACCACACCACTGAAGAGGCAGGCATGGTTTTGGTGCCATTTTGAATTGAACAAAGCCACCCGCAAAGACTGCAACAGAGACTCCTTGGCTTCTCTGTGTTGGCAGGCGATCTGCTGATAATTTTTCATTATAAGAATTTCATGTTGTGCACTACAATCTTCGCATTTCTCAAGAGGTTCCTTAAGACACCAGCAATCACGCTGCTCATTTTCTGGGTTGTCCCCAGGGACTTTAAAAGAAGAATTTACAGTTTACCTTAACTAGGTAAAGTATTGTATAGTAAGTTGGTTCCCTAATACGCTCAACCACCAGCTCATTTTATCTGTGCTGCCCCATGATTTTTTAAAGGCATTTTCATGCTGAATTAATTCGTTAAAGTGTTGGGCTCAAATGTTATGGTTCTGTATTACACAGAGTATTACCAGTGTTGTCCCCAGGTGTTAGCCAAATTCCCTGTTAACTTATGTAGTCAAGAGTGAGCACATATGCTGAGCAAAACGCCAGGTACACGCAACTTGTTTCCTGTACTGTCCCCAGGCACTTTCTGTATTAATGACTGCACTCTGCATGATTTACCGAGCTCAGCGGAATACCAGAGTTGTCCCTAGGATTTAGCTAGATTTACAGCTAAGTTAAAACAGTTATAGAGTTGTGTGCAATTGCTGTGTCAGAAAAACACCAGGAACATGCAGCTCCATTCCTGTACTGTCCCCAGGCACTTTCTAAATTACTGGCTGCACTCTGCACGTATCTGGAGCTCAGTTAAAACCCTGCTTACCATAAGTTTCAAATTCCCCAAGGCATACGCATTTCAGGCTGACCGTGCTGCTAGCAGCCTCGCACACCCTCTAGTATCTAATTCGGACCCGGTGAATAGATCGCACTCAAATTAAAATAAAATCCCCAAGACTGCAGCTGAGCCGGTCCAATTAGCGTCCTCACTTACCTGAAGGTTAGAGTTGCTCCTCCCAGTGCATTTTCTATAAAATGTCTCCCTCTCTGCAGTTACGGGATCAGGTTGAGAGGAACCCTCACCAAGCCCAGTCCTCCCTGGAGAAACCGACACAAGGACCCCCACCCCAAAGCTCCCAGGTATGATGGCACCAAAGCAGCAGAGTACAGTTTTGGTGCCATTTTGAATTGAACAAAGCCAACCGCAAAGACTGCAACTGAGACCCTCAGCTTCTCTGTGATTCTGCTCCCCACCGGGCGCTGTGCGCTGGCTCCCCCACCCCCACCACTGGCCTTGGTGAGCTCCTACCTTTATAGGCTGAGTCACGTGGTCTCAATAACCTATCAGCCTATTTTCCCATTTGCAGCTTATCAGCTGCCTCCACCAGAGATCGCACAACCTGAACACCGCTCTCCTCCTTTCACTTTAGACAAGATGCTGCCTCTTACACTCTTGCTCCACCTCACAATGGCCACTCTGTCATCCCTGCCCCCAGCTGACCTACCAAGCAGAGAACCCCCGCGACTGCCCCTCGACTTGCAACAGAGCCCCTACCATGATGCATCTCACTCCTACCTGCCCATGCCAAGGCTCGTGATCCATCACTGGCACATTAGTGCCACCATCCTGCCTCCTTCCTTCCACCCAGGACTCTCTGTTCTACACACCTCAGCCAGACGCTGCCCACTGCTTGTTGTCCACACACCCAACCTCCCACCCAAAACACACCTGGATAAAAATAAAACACCTTATCTCCTGCTTCTGCTCCTGTCCGGGGACATAGAGGCAAACCCTGGTCCCAACACCTCATACACCAACACCCCATTCTCTTTCCCCAAGGACTCAGGATCCTGCACCTTAACTCCTGCAGTTTACTATCTAAAATATCTTTGCTGCAGCCAATCGTCCTAACACAGCGCCCTGATATCCTGGTTATTTCTGAAACCTGGCTAAAACCCCAGCATACTGATGCGGAGTATCCATACCTGGATACACCATCATCAGACATGACCATCCAGGAAAAAGAGGAGGAGGAACTGCTATGTATATGCCAACAGTCGACAGTTCACAATAGTGCAAATTCCTCACTCCCAGCCCACATAGACTCCTACTAATTAAACTCTCTCTTCCATGCTCCACCCCTGTGTTTGTGGCTGGCACCTATTGCCCCCAGTACACCCCCAACGGACATCCTTACCCACCTAGTCATCTTACAGTCCTTAGCCATAGGTGGCGAAGCTCCACGCCACTGGTGACTTTAACACCAACTGGTTAGCCAGCAATAAAGCTCACCTTAAGACCAAAATCAAGACCCTGAACCTCACTCAACTTATAGCTGACCCCACCAGGCTCAATCACAAGACACAAAACCACTCACTGCTGTACTGGGCTCTCACTTCCACACACACAGGGTTTTATGTGCAGGCCTGCTCCTGACTCCTAAGTGATCACCACATGATTTTCCTGATTAGGAAGGTGCACAGCCCACTGCCCCACAAGACATTGCACAGGTCATATAACTCCCTGGACCTACCATCACTCCTGTCGGACCTAGGGTGCATAAACTGGTCCTTGATCTCCATGGCTTCATCCATTGATGCAGCGCTTGATGAGTTCAAGACCAGATTTCTAAATGTCTGGGATAAACATGCCCCCCTGTGAACTAAAAGAGTCAGAGGGCACACCTTCCTGGGATCACAGCTAAAATAATCAGGACTTGTCACTCAAGGGACCATGCCTGGAAAGCCCAGTACAAACAGGGCACCGGCTTCTCTCTTTACCTATAGAGCCCTTAGCAACTCATGCACAACATTATCCGCCAGGCAAAAATAATTATTTTCTATCGGCTTTGAGTCAAACATTAACCACCCTACAGACTTCTGAAATCACTCAAATCCTGCCGCCC
This sequence comes from Neoceratodus forsteri, assembly GCA_016271365.2. Lineage (NCBI taxonomy): Eukaryota > Metazoa > Chordata > Ceratodontiformes > Ceratodontidae > Neoceratodus > Neoceratodus forsteri. The sequence goes on from CM028130.1 coordinate 245,479,499, forward strand.
CCCACTCAACCCCCACCCCGACACTATCAGTCCAGGGCACCCTCATCACTGACCCCTGCAGGGTAGCCAAGGCCTTCAACACTCACTTCTCCAGCTGTGCCGACATGCTCTATCATCCCTCCCATGCCCGGCGAATGGTCCCCCAGCAAACCAGCACTCACCCACCAGTCCAACAGTTCTCCTTCCACCCTGTAACCAAGCTGAAGTCTTCAGATCCCACGAGCCCTAAACCCCAACAAAGGCAAATACCCTACGTCCCTGGATGCTAAGATGCTATTCTTGTCCACCCCAGCCATTGCCACCTCTTGCTGCACTTTCAACCTCTTCTTCACTCTGGGCAAGTTACCCACAGATTGGAAAAAGGCCACCGTCATACCTTTCCTAAAGGGGTGACCCCTCCTCCCTAGCAACTATCGCCCCATCTCCTATTCGATTCTGGCCAAATTGCAGGAATGCCTTGTCCTCTCCCAACTCACACCCCACATGGGCGCCTCCTCATTCTTCACCCCTTTCCAATCAGGCTTTTGCAATCTCACTCTACCATCACCTCCCTTCTATGAGTCACTGGTGACATACTCACCAGTATGGACAACAAACACATCACCTCTGCCATCTTTTTGACCTAGCCAAAGCTTTCAACACCATCTCACTCCCTGCTCCTCTCAAACTCACTGAAGATGGGCTCTCACACCAGCCACTGCATGGTTTCCATGACTACCTAGTGGGTAGACTCAAGCAGTTAAAGTTGCATTGCATGCCTCAAACCCCCTGCCTGTTACCACCAGCGTCCCCAAGGTTCAGTACTGGGCCCTGCTTTTCTCCATATTTCTAAATGGCCTCCCATCAGCATGCTGCCTCCTCCATCCAGATGTATGTGGATGACACAGTCCTGTATGCCTCCGGACCAACAACAAGCAGTGTGGCAACTCTTCTTCAGGAAGATTCAACGCCATCCAGGAATGGTTCCAGTCAAACCAGTTATTTCTAAACCCTAAAAAACGATGTCACTAACCTTCGACTCCCAACAAAGACTCTCCACCAAGCACCCTGCCACCCCTTCAAAACCTTGGAGCGGGACCCCTCTGGACCAATGCTCCAGCTTTAGATACCTAGGCATCTGGCTCGACCAGCACCTCGATTTTGCCACTCATGACTCCTACAAAGAGGCTGCCCCCAAACTTGGTGCATTATACAGAAACAAAAGCTGCCTCCCTTACCTACAAGGCTTGCTATAGTCAAAAGATGATACTACCTGTAGTTGACTATGGTGACATAGTGTACTCTATCGCTCCCTCATCCACCTCAGCCAGCCTCGACACCTATTCCACTCATTCTGTCACTTCATCCTCAACTGTCACAATCTACCCACCACTGCTCATTATATAGCTCCTAGCCCTGCCATCCCTCCAAGATCGCAGAATAATCCATTGTGCTAGGTTATAGCCAAATTCTGGTCCCTCTCCCTACCCCTTATCTGGCCTCTACCCTTGCCCAACAACCTCCACCAGCTTACTCCCTCAGGCACTGACCTCCAGGCTAGTCCACGTCCGTTCATGCACACAACCAAGAGGTCAGGCCACTTTCCTACTGAATACCACAGATCTGGAATGCCCTGCCAGCTACCATAAGACATGCACGAATCCCAGCCATATGACCAGCTACTCAGCACACATTTATCCTCCAGCTGCTCCTGTTTTTAACTATCAATGTACTATGCTATTCATGTAGCTAAGACGCTTCCTCTAAAGTTGCATCATGTATCTCAAACATTCCACTGTTTGTATCTATTTGCCTGCCTGTAGCTATTCTGACATATGTCTATAAGGCAGCTAGCCATACCTCTCACTGCTGAATGTCTCTGTCTCAAATACTGTGTATTGTATTGTATTGGTCTTGGCCCCAGGTTGCATCTGAAATCGAGCATCACTGCTCAGTATGCCTTCCTGGTAAAACTAGTAAATAAATAAATAAATAAAAGATAGCTGTACAATTATTCCTTCTTGTTCAATGAGAAACAATGAAAAGCAACACTATATTAAATGTGTGTAAGTGTGTACCTTTGCAAAGATACAGAATACAGAATAACTTTGAAAGAGATACACAATAATTTTGAGAATGTTGAAGCCAATGCCACACTGTTACCAAAATATTAATGAAAATTGATACAATGTTTGTTTCTGCTCACGCAGGGATCTGGAACTGTGTATGACTTGTAGGTGCAGCACAGTTTTCTTTTATCTGTCTGCTTGCATCTACACTTCATTCCCATTTCATTCTAATAACACCAAAGTAAAATGAAGTAAGGAAGGATGAACATTGAAAACATGAGTTCAATACCCTGTTTTTCTGACTGTATTGTCTTATATCCAGTACATTATATGACAAGTTATTCACAGCAGTTGTAAGAAATAAGCAACTACTGTAACTCAGTGGCACATCGCCTTTGTGAAGTCAAACATCAGTTGTCATGGTGAGTAATTTATTTCACTCTCAAAGACATTCCAGCACATTCAGACTAATGTTAATGCCCTCAATGCTCTCAGAGGTAAAGAAATTTAAAGGCTCTGTCTTCACTTGTCGGTGGGGGGTCATTCATACAACAGTGAGCACATTGACTCCCAACTTCAGAACAAAAAAAAACACTTATTTATGTAGTAGACAGCATTCAGAAATAATTTAAAAAAATGCAATATTATCTATGGTACAGTACGTGCTAATGGTCAAGACTGAACTGCTACTGTCAGCACCCTCCATGCATTCAGTGGAAATATATTGTGTGAGACTTGCTTCAAGAAGGCTGCACTGCTCGCTTATAGAGAGCAATACATTTTGTAAGCCATTCAAAATGAAACTGCAGAAGGCTCAGAATATGGTATACAAAACAGATTTTGTTGGATTACACACACACAAAAAGTGGAAAGCAGACCCAACTCACTGATCACCCTGTCATGGCTAATTACTGTAGCTTCACATACCATATTACAAGCCTGCTACAGTTTACATAGAAACATAGAATTTGATGGCATATAAGGACCGCTTGGCCCACCTAGTCTGCCTATTTCCCTACCTAATGCATAGGTTGCAGATCCTAGTTAATTAACAGCCTACTTCCTCCTACCCCTACTAGAATTGCCTTATGTCTGTCCCATGCATTCTTGAATTCCTCCACTGTTTTCAGTCCACTGTCTCCTCAGGGCTGTTCCATGTATCCACATCCCTCTCCATGAAAAATACTTCCTCACATTACCTTTGAGCTGTCCCCCCATCTTCAAATTGTGCCCCTTGATCTACACATCTCTTTTTCTGAAAGATGCTACCACCTTGGACTCTGTTGATTTCATTGATGCACTTGAAAGTTCCTATCATGTCACCCCTCTCCCTCCTCTCCTCGAGTGTATACATATTAAGCTTCTTTAATCTCTCTTCATGTCTTCTGGTGCATACCCTGCACCATTTTAGTTGCCCGCCTCTGGACAGCCTTCATCCTGTCTATGTCTTTATGGAGATGGGGTCTCTAGAACTGGACACAGAACTCCAGATGGGGTCTCACCAACTGTCTGTACAAAGGATAACAACTTCCTGTTTTCTACTGGTGATGCCTCTCCTATGCATCCCAATATCCCACCAGCTCTTCTTACTGCCTTCTCACATTGCATACCCACCTTAAGTTCATCTGATATGACTACCCCAGGTCCCTTTCCACTTCTGTAATTGTTATTATTGTTTCATTCCTAATGGCTTACTAAATTTTATGTTTTATAAGAGGTGCAGTGCAGCATTATTTGAAGGAAGTTTCACATGTAATATTTCCAGATTTAGTAACAGTTTGTCAGACGGTGGCCCCCTTTTTTGTTCACTTACCCCCAAATCATGATTTGGCAGACTTTCTTTGTTGTACAGTGTGCTGGTCCAGAGGCTGGTACCTTAACTTGAGTAATAGTCCAGTGAATTTCGATTAAACAATCAGGATCATGTGTAAATAGGACTCTGACATGATTTATGTGTTTTTGTGTCTTTGCTGACATGCAAAGATTTGCAGTCATGGCATTTCCAAAGTTGTTATTTAAAGCACGATAGTTTTCTGGGTTTGTGTAATCTGTCAGTTCACAATTAGTCTAATTCTGTGTGTGCATTCATGGAGTCCTGTCAGCATAATTGAATCAATCCACGCTTACCAGACTTTTTCTCCTTGCTTAGAGTTATTTATGTTATTGTCAATGGCACAGATAATCTCATCCATATTATAACATTTCAAACTTTGCCAAGCTGAAGACAGCAGGTACAGTAACATTGGATGATTCTGTGTGCTGACAGATGACTCTCCATTCACCTGCTTGTTGTCATATCTCCTCATACCTGTTCACAGAAATGCAACAACACTTGTCTAAGATATGGACATGATTTTTTGTATCTTCTTCCTCCCTATTATTTGAAATCATTACACATTTCTAGTAGATTAATTTGAAATAAATAAAAGTAGTTTTCATTCATGTTACAGTGGCTGCCTGCCTTCTCAGTGATGTTGCCAGTGGATCCTTTTAAATCAAGTAGCCTTACTTGATTTAATGTGCCCTCCCACCTCTACAGCTCCCGATGTTGCATCTCGATAAAGTATAATTAAATTATAATTTCTCTGATGGTATAGTGGCCCTTCTTCTTTCCCTTAAAGTTGGCCATGGATCATTTACAAATCAAAGGATTTCCTGATTGTATATTTGCCCTCCTGCCCCCTCCACTTTCCATATTTTCAGACCAATTAATTATAAATTTAAGTACCCTTCCCTGTGGTGTATCGGTCCCCACCCACTCCCAGTTGTTGTCTGTATATTAATTAAATATAAAAAGTCCTTCCTTTATCGTGTATTAGCCTCCCACCTGCTCCCTGATACTGCATATGGTTTAAGTATAAAACAAAGTCCCCTTCACTGGTGGTACTATATAGTGATGATGATCACTATCTGTATGTGGTGATTGGGGTGTGGGGTGTGGACACTGTAACACTGTGGAAGGAGCTCTTAGTAGTTCTGTGTGGGTAACAGTTATTAAAGGGTATGTTTGCATCTTTTTACTTTATTTATGGTTAAAATGACATTTCAGACTGTCTAACCATGCCATGCATTTTAAACAACACAGACATTCCCTGAATGACTGCTGATGTACATTTTTTTGTGCAGTTTGATGCCCTACCTCCATTTTACTAAACATAAACATAATATAAATTCAGTATGTGATTACCTGACCACTGCTAGTGTTAGTTGTATTCTTGGCCTTAGAGACTGGTGGTGGGTGAGGCAGCTGGCATGCAGTAAAGTACAAAAGCTGTGAAAACAGATGTCTCTCCTACATCTCCTTCTTAATTTTACATTAATTGTGAAAATGTTGCCCTATATCAGAACTGTTTACTTATTTAGTATACACACATTTATTCATGCTTTCTATACTGGGGATCCAGTGACATTTTTTTATTTTTAAATAAATGTATAGTAAGGGCTACATAATAATTTCAATCAGAGCAATTAAAAACATCAGACACTGAAGGGCAGGCAACTGAAACTGGATAAGTACCATATATTTCACATTGGCCATCAACTGCAATCACTGACAGTCTGAGAGGAGCCAGAATGAGCCAATAGAAAAGTGAGACTGATGACAGCACTTTCTCATGTATCAGGGAGAAGATGCAGATTGGACAGTACTCATAATCTGAGCAGTTCAATTTAGCTCCAAGTGAATTTTTTTAATTTACTGCTGTCACTATCGGTTTTGTTGTCTTGATCTCTCCCACACGTCAGTATTATGAATAGACATTCTCATTGTAAGGCATCTGTCAGCAAGCTCAAAGCACCATGTTTGCAGTCACAGAGAGTTCCCACCTGCTTTGATGGCACTGTTGTCAACCCCTGAGGAGGCACATACCTGACTAATGTTAGGAGCAAGTGTGGCATGGATGCATGTTGGCATGATGCCTGAGTTATTTACTGGTTCTGACATCAGTGATACTCAGGCTTCATTCAGCATGGGACCCTGAGAGAGAAAAAAAACAGTGCCTCTCTGCCCCACAGAACAATGGGATGGCATCAGAATGAGTAAAAAAAGACACAACAATCTGGTAAGCAAAATACACTTTTCTGAAATGGCTAAAATGTCAAACATTCCTGGCATAGAGCAGTGAATACCATATGCAGGCACAATGACAGGGATGGGGTCTAGACTGCATTATCTTTTGTGCAGACAACACAAAATAAATCCAGATGTTACCAGGTGCAAACGAGTCTTATGATATCTAAAATGCTGGGATGCAGTATTGACCAGGCTGCATCATTGACTCAGCAATGGTTTCTTGGCACTAAGCCAAGCTGATAAATGAGAAGACTCCCAACCCAGAAGATGATCCACTCTCTGGACACCTTTAATTGTCAAATGGACATATTTGTTCTATTCCATTGCCCACTGACCATGTCCCTGGCAGTCTTGTGTACCACCACTCACCCACCTCCTTGAAGATCAATGGCAAATGCTGATGTTAGCAAGATTGGTGATTCTTCAGTTATCAGTCAGAATGCCTATAGTTAATAAAATTATTATTTTCAACCAAGCCTGAGTGTATGTATGAGACTCTTCAGTGAATGAATGTGATAGGTGTTCTGAACTTCCTGACATGTTATCGGCGTGATCCACTTGTTTTTTTTATTTTAGTCTTTGGTAACCAAGTAAGGCCCACTAGGCACAAGTGCCTGTTTTCGAAGGGCGACCTGAGAGCATTGGGCAGTTCGTGACTTGTTAAGAGTCACACAGTATGCAAGTGGAGGTTGTGAGGATCAAACTCAGGTCTGATTTGCTGGATGTATCAAGTTCGTTCACACCTCATTCCTCTAACCTCTAGAGCTATACTGCCAGACCAAAATCAGTGCAAAATATTGATTTCTATGCTTGGTATGCCACAATGAATACAGAATGAACATGCATGTAGCATATTCTCTGTGGTGCATCAGGGCATCAGTGACAAATATAGTGGGCACCTCATAATCTCCCTTCTCAATGCAGGCACAGTTTATGAAGATTAGCCCCAATGCACTTGATCCACCTTCATCTACTTTCCCATCTCTACCTGTATTGTTGCTTTTTATTTTAACATTTTCCCATTTCTTTATGAAAATAGATAAATAAAACATACATATACATACATAAATAAAACACAGCCAGAAAATAAGATATTTTCCTTTAGCATGATGAATGGAACTGGTAGGAGTTGTCATCTGGTTTCCTCTCTGGTTTCCGCTGCCCAGTTGTCAATTTTAAATTAATCGCACCTTGCTGATAAGCATATCTTTATTCCTGCTAAGATAGACCAACAGACAGACAGACAGCTAGCTAGATAGATAGATAGATAGATAGATAGATAGATAGATAGATAGATAGATAGGTTAGAGAAAGAGATCTGATCATGGCTCATGGCTACAATGAAAACTAGCAGTAGGACTCCAGCTGCAACTAGACAATGTTTGTGACTTGATATAAAATGAAAAAAATGCAGATTTTTTTCACTCTGATACTGTCTGTTGCAGCTGGAATCCTACTGGTTTAAGATGGAGCAGTGAGCCTGTGATTGATATCTCTTTTCTAGTCTATCCATCTGTCAGTATGTCTTTGTTTCTTTTTAGTTAGCCGGAGTAAATATTTGCTTAACAGCAATGTGTGGTTAATTAAAAATGGAACTGGCAGCAGAAAACCAGAGACATGTAAAAATCAGGAAACTGCTCCTACCAGCTACATTTCTCAGGCTAAAATCTCTGATATTCCATGTTACATTCTTTTGGTAAGAAAGCAAGTGAAATGATTAAAAAAATAAAAAAGATCAACAATACAAGCAGAGCTGGGAAAGCAGATGCGGGTGGATCAAAGGATCAGAGCTGGATGTCCCCACTAGCTCAGACTGCTCAGGCTACACACTGACAACTCCAGCTCAACTGTCTCAGACTTCTGAATCTGCTAAGAAAGGCAGGATAAACTGTCATCTCTTTCTGTGTCAAGTATTAGATTGGGGTGCTCGGCTGCCAGAAAGCAGAAAGTCATTGATTAGTCTTGCTGGAGCAGAGAGTTGATTAAAGATCAGTGATAAATATTGTGGGCACCTCATAATCTCCCTTCTCAATGCAGGCACAGTTTATGAAGATTAGCCCCAACCAATTTATGACGGATACACAACTATGTTTAGTGTGATTAGCTTTTCAATTATCTTTAAGGACTTGAGCTTGAGTACATTGAGACTAATATTTTATTTCTCTTATACTGAATCACTGTTCGAATCCTGCCATAGCCACTGTGGTACTTTAAATATATCCTGTTTTCCTGATGCCATGTCAGTAGAGTATGAGAGGTTACCAGTCTGTCAAGCAGTTTGAAGAGTGGAATTTTACTATTTGTTCAGGCAGATAAAATTGAAAAATCCTGCTTGAATATAAGCAGGCATATGAGTTCTGTAATGTTGCTTCCACTGTCTTTAATGCCACAGATAAGTTAAATGACTGACAATACATGCCGTGGAGCTATATAATATATTTTTTCATGCATTCTACTATAGAACTATTTAGGTTTAGAACACCATTTATATAGCCATGGCAAATTCAATATATTGCTGCTGTAACACTAAGTTTGAATCCCGTTACAGATTATTTGAGCTTTCTGTATCACTTGTTGTCTCACTGCCATGCTGTTTGCTGTAAGAGGAGTCCTTGCTCTGATCCATCCTGTTGCACCAAAGTCTGTCCCCAAAGCACTACTTGTGGCATGTTGCCAGTTGATTCTCACCCTAGGTTTGATCCTGCCACCTTATGGTCCCTTGATTGCTGCATTGCTCCTGATTCATGTGTAGCAGGGGCAAGTGACCTGTAACTCAGGACCTTTGTGATGTTTGTTTACTATATAAATTGAAAATTACCATAGTAAAAACAATAAAACATGGTTATTTATTATTTTATGCTGCCAGTTCTTCCCAAGTCAGCATGCCATCATGTCAAGGTGCATTTACTACACATTGCTATGTTTCTTGTCCAGGAAACACTGGCCATGATGTAAGTTAACATATCAAATAATAAAATATTACATACAATGTTTTTCTTATTTGGTATGGCAGCAGAAAACACAATTCCCTATTTTCCTGGAGGTCCAGACAGTGTCAGATTAACTGCTCCCACAGTATTAGATTGTGGAGGTCCACACCACATGAAGCCATCTGGTAGCATTTATTTAATCCTTCCTGTGGCAAATATCTGGAAAATCTATCTTTTTATAAGGTTTGAGGAGAGTATAGTGATGGATTTGAGCCAGTAACAGTTATTCTTTACCTCAGTTTGGAATACTTTCTGCCGTCTTAATATTCCTTGGTGAACCCACCCCATACAGCTCCAAATGTACTTTGTGCAATATCCATACTGTACAGTACACCAGCACAGTGAGCCACAGGAATATGTTCCTTACATGTTTACTCTTTATTCATTATAGCATGCAAAACATAAAAAGTGCAGTGCTGCTACATGCCCTCAGTCAGGGCTAAACATTAAGGGTTAGTGGCCATGTTTTCTGGTGTAATTGCTTCTGCTAGTTGCAATGGTTTTATAATTCATAGCATGCCTTATATATTTGAATAAAAAAATATTGATTCCTATGCTTGGTATGACACGATGAATACAGAATGAACATGCATGTAGCATATTCTCTGTGCTTCACTGTGCTGGTGTTCTATACAGTATAGAAATAGCAAGGAGTGCATATGGAACTGTATGAGGAAAGGATGCACCATTTACTTTGCAATGCTCTGCATTTTAATTTGCTGGTGCTCACCCTAAGACAGCATATAATTTATTAGTGGAGTGCATTTTTTGTGTTTAATGGTCTTCCAAAGCTGCTGCAAGTTTTACTTTGTTGCAGAAGTGCCTTTAGCTTGCCTCTATAATACTGATATATTTTAAAGTGGGATCATTTTATAGATATACAATTATTGAGTTCATATTACTGGAATGAGGTAGAAAATACTAGTTTTCATTGCTATAAAACTGAGATACCATCCAAGTCACTGTGCAAGTGGAGTATTAACACAGCATCTACTGTAGTCTGGCAGAAGCATGAAATACTACTTACTCACTGGCAGACACTCTAATCAGCATTTAATTATTATAGTTTCCAGAAAAGGCCCTACTGTCCCCTCTCCCTGTCACTGTGACCATTGTTTCTTTATCTTCCCTGGTTGCTGGTGGCACCTCACCCCATACCCTAGTGTCTAGTTGCACCAGCCACCTCCGATCATGACTTTCTCTGGACTGCCCCTATGGTACCCACAACAGTTCATCAGCACCTCCAGAGGACTGCTTTTCGTACAGTGCCTATAATCCATAAAACCAGCTCCACCTCAGGTACTTCTGAGTCCCTCCTATTTTCCAGATTTATGTATCTACTGTTACAAGGATAGAACATGGTGCCAGCAAAACTCAGGTAGAGGGTAGACTATAAGGGTATCAGTGGGAGGAAGGTGAGGTGGATGACATGCTGTGGGACACTGCTGTCTCTTTCACTGCTGTATCTTGCTGGTATTGAGACCACTGATATTTCTCTGTTCTCATCCCTCCATCCATTTAAAGGTAACAAAGGTTGCAACCAGAATGTTTATAGCAATTACCCAAATACAATTAATGTCAGAGGTACAGCAATTAACAAGATAAAGGTAAACAGGTGAAACAGTGGATCTGAGAAGGCAAGATGATACCATGCTGCACAGAATTACAGTGTTGGTTCTCTCTGTTATAGACCACAACAATACTGCCCCATGCCTTACACTGTCTATGCATAAATGGAAGCAATACATGCAAAACACATTGCAAGACCAGATTTGAACTGCTGTATACAAGTAGTACCATAAGAAAAAAATAATTTTAAAAACCTAAAAAGAACAAAACTCCAGCAGTCTTGAAAGTGCCATGGAAGACAGTGGCAATAACAAAAATCCTGAATAACAGGCAACGTTAATTCATGCTACAGACAGTATGTTTTACCTGCTCCAAGCAGTGCACCACAGGGTTCAATTTTACACTTCAACTGCACCTGCTGGACACCTATTTAAACTGATGTTAAATAGTTTGATTGATCACTTCTGTAAGTGACAAAGTAGTATACTAGTGTGTGCAGATACTGAAGCACACAATGGTCTTCTAAATACTGAAGGTACAGTAACATTTTTGAAATGTCTACAAGGCCCTGAACATACCCTAAACTCCATCCTAAAAAAACCGATAAGAACATAAGATACACCAAATGTTATTAATCTGGATGTTGTATGGAATCACTCAGTCAATACAGAATGTTTTTCACAGGTGTTTTTTTACCACTACAGCTTTGGTAGGGTTATAGATATGAATGGAACTGCATTTCCATCTTGCAGTCTGATATTTAAACAATTAGGCAACATAGGGTGAGACTAAAATCATAAAGCTCAGCAATGGGTTTTGTGCGGTAAGAGTCAAAATCTGACTGAAAAGGGCAAAATGGGAATTATTTTACAAGGTTTTAAGACACACACAAACAATTAAAAATCTGTTTAAATCAGTGTCCAGCATGTGTAGTGGGAAAGGTAAAACTGAACCTTGTGGTGCAGTGCTTAGAGCATGGGTTTGAGAAAAAAAATTCAGGTCTCACCAGGGCCATGAACTCTTACTGTGTAACCCTAAGCAAGTCACTTAACCGTCAGGGAGGGAGCTGTTTTTCTTAATGTGCCAGGTGAGTGGAGCTTCAGTGAATTGGATATGGACACAGACATTCCAAATTTCTTACAGATATCATACTCACATCTGAGCATGATAAGAAACTCAGAAAGGGTAACCAGCACATACTCTCTTTTACTTGCCATCATGCATCTCCTTCCATTTCTCCAGATTCAGAGACATTTTGCAGAAACCCTGCTGTTAATAAATTGTTGCATGGCTGCTTCGTCAGTGTATAAATACACAGTCCACAAAGAAAATGCCAAGTTTTGTTGAATGAAGAAGTACAACTTGTGCCTCCATTTCTTAGAGATCAGGTCAGAAACTTAGTGTGCTGTGCTTTCTTTGCATTTGTCTACAAATGTGCGGGCAGCAAGAAATCTTAAGTCCCTTATATGAAAATGATTTTCCCCAGCAGTTTTCAACATACTGTGTGTTCTATTTCCTCCAGTGATGATCTGTCAATAATTATTGTTTTGTCCCACTTGTAAGCTTTCAGATGATGAATCTCCTGGTTGCCTCATACTGACCCTTGGTAATCCAGAAAGCATCGTCACTGATATTGTATGTCCTTGGCTATAAGTTATTTTTATTTTGCAGGAATTCTGAGTTGTGTTATGGTGGCTTACATTATTCCAGATATTTTATTAACTTTAAGATGTAATAAAATTATGTTTAGTTATGCTGCCATATTATTATTTTTTCTTTTTGGGCTGCCTTAGTATTACTGTTCACAGACTGCATTAATTAATTACCTCTTCTCTTTCTGTACTTCATTTTGCTGAATGTTTACTGTCAAATGATGCACTCTTTTCATTTAAGTTAATTGTTCTTTTTAATTTTTGAAAGGCAACCATGAAGTCTCACTCCACTGCGGTGTGTGTGTACAGTTATCTGCAGCAACAATGGGAGCAAACAAGAAACATTGCTATTACAAGATACTGTACCTCCACATAATTTATTCCTTCTTTTGTTACACATGCCATCAGACAATCAGTGAAGTAAAAAATTGTATTCCACATCTTTTGTGCGGACCGACCCAGGCGTCACTATGACTATAAACTGCAAACAATTTACACATAATCAAGGTACCCACATGACTTAGTGGTGCAATATTAAGGCTGCTACAAAAATTGGTATGTCTTTAATGCACTTTTCAACCCCCATACTTTTTTTTTACTTTTATAGTGGTTTACGTAACAGGATTATTTCATTTTATTTTGTTTTATGGTCATAATTTAATTTATTTCATTTTGGGCCTCTGCATATCAAACATTTTGATGACCTAATCAGCCAACTGCAGATTTCTTCACGTGCTCTTTGGATATGTGGACAGTGGACTGTGGGGACACCTGCGGCACATTACAGCTGAGTCAGAAATGTGAAACTGAACAGTACCACCTTGTGCATTTAACCCAGATCATAATGAGATTTGATTAGTTAAGCACTTAAGACAGTACGCAGCAGTGCACTGTGTAACGAGGTATTCCTCGGTACCAATGGTATACCTCTTGGTGTCCCACAGCTGCTGAGTTATATCTTGTTACCGGCAAACATTTCTATAATATCTACTGTACATGTGCCGTAATGGTGATTGCTATTCCTCGCTTGCTGTTAAGACATGGAACCATGTAGCACACCTACCCAGTAAAAAAAACTAAATACAATCAAATTAGATTAAACATTTTGCAAGATGAGGTCAGTCACAGAACCCACAACATAACCAGTTTATCACCTTATACCATAACCTGACTACTGATGTCATCATCTACCAATGAAGGAACTGTTCCTACTCCTAAACAAAAACATTTTTAAAAACAGTACTGGATCCACTAAACAAGTCACTTTTGGCAAAACGCTCTGAAAAAAAGGTTTTGCACAGAACACTGGCATATTGTCTTCATCTGAAATAGAAGATGACATCAAACTCCAGAAAGGTGGTCTGGATTGTTGGCAGCAGTCAAGTCCATTGAGGTTGCCAGTTTGCAAGAACAAGCCATATTGGAAATGACTTGACTCTTGCAAACTGATCTGTGTATTGCTTTGACAAGGGAGGCATGAGGTGGCATCAACTCATACTCACTTTTACATGCATATCCCACACCTGACATACTGCTAATCCATCTCAGAGGAATGGTTTGGCTGAAAAAAGGTGGATAGATCTAGTATTGCAGGCTAAATCTGATTATATAATAGCAATAAAGAATGCTTGCCTCTGATTGGTCAGTCTGGGACTGGACCCATGATGTTATCCCAGTACAACATCAGGGTCTAGTTCCAAACCAACCTCACTGTATTGATTTGTTGGAGGATCTTCTTTCAGAAACAAAGATATATTGCTACACTAAACATTTACTAAAATATTTTCTTTTTTTTATTTTGTATAATAATGAGCCATTGTATAATAGCAATAATGCACTCAGGGCATGTGTCATGCTGGGATAACCACACATCTTGGGGTCATTGGATGCACTCAGCCTGTGGCCTCATGCCCAACCACCCCAGGTGTGAGGTTATCACAGCACGACACACACCCTGTTGTGCATTATTGCTTAATTTAACCTCTCTAGCTTGAATGTTACCTGCCTGTAAAATTCTCTTTTTGGATATTACAGAGCAGATGATCTAGAAAACGAAAAAATACAGTTACCTGCTTGACAGATCACAAAAAGTAAACATTCACATATATGGTTTCCTATGTGATCTTGGCATACACACCATTCAAAACCCTCAAATTAAGTATAATAAACATTGTCCATTCCTAAAAGATGGTGTGCATTTCTCAGACCAAGACAATTGCATTTTCATGGGTGACCTCCAACATGGAAATCAGACTGTCTTGTGAGCCACCTTCTGCATCTCTTGCACTAGCAGCCAGTACTACAAAATGGCTCTTTTCAGAGCCACTCTATCCTGGTCAAAAATAGAAGAAGCTTTTACATTAACAGAACAATAATATCACACTCCACAATCTCTTGTTTTATATGTTTTTGAAGTACTTCTGCTTTGTCTTACAACCTCCAGAGCTGTTGGACTCCCAATGATTCATACTACATTGCTCTCTCCTTGAGTTCCTCAAGATCACTGCAACCACACTAGATCACTGTCCACCTAACTCCCTCCCCACTTACCAACAGGTGCTTAATCCACTCACTAAGCTGTTCCACCTGACAAGTACTACAACAGAGACTGTTATGTCCTACATACTGACAATCCTAGGTATATGACATGACGATATGCACCACCTCTCCCTCACATTTCACACCTGCCTGTATCATGCACTATCAGCTCTGACAGTAATTAAGTGTGACTGAGAGTGACAATTCACATAACAAATGAGAACACATAACATGAAATCTGCTGCGTATGCTCACAATTTATTTTACTATCTTATTTTCTTTTCTCTACTTCCACCAACAGAAATGTTTCAATGCTGGAAAGATGAAGACTATTCACCTGGTGGAGGCTGTCTCAATGTTGGCAGTCCTCATGTACTCATGAGAGCCAGCAACCAGCCACTAAGTAAAATGTGGCAAGCAGCCAGTGACCACTTAAAGAAAGTACACATATTACCGAGATTACCCATGTGTAAAAAAATGGAAGCTTTACTCCAGGCCTTCTACAAACTACAGGAAGCTGAAGAAATACCAGAATCCCAAAGGAAGTGGTACACTATAGCTGAAAATATGTGGAAAGATGCTGGGAAGCCAAAGGCAGCAGAGTGCATTTATGGAAGTAAGCAACAGCAAACATCCACAGAGCAAACCCTATTACCAGACGCATAAACTGTAATGTTCAAAAACTTACTCATGGCACACTATGTAAAGTAACACAGTTTTATATTTTAATTACCCCTTACAGAATGCATAAAAGGAATGCCAGTAGCAAAGAAAAGAAAGGTCTTAGAAGAGGGAGAGACAACAGACTCTGAAGAAGAGCCTCATGAACACAAACACCAGACTGCAGAGACCAAGAAAAATCCATCAGTGAGCCAGGTAATCACCTGGGAAACAGTCAACAGTAACTGCTCTTCACACCTAGTGCTCTAAAAGCTCTGAATAAATAGGGTTCATTCACATATTTTTGACTGTATAGCACTCTATGCCTGTAAGTCCATTGGTCCACACGTGACCAATAAACTTACAGCTCATACTGTAAGCTGTCATTCTGTGGGTGGCCGGACAGTATGCGGGTGGTTGCAGCAGCCCACCAATGACAGGAGGGAAGCTGTGGGCTGGGGTTCTGTTTGGGTGGGGGTTATGACTGGATCACCAGGAATATGTGGATTACAGATTCACCGGCAATCGCTACATTGTGTGGGGTGGGGGACCACTAGATTACCAGGGAGGGAATTTACTGTTTGGGTGAACACTGCATCAGGTAGGGTGGGGACCACTAGACTACCAAGAAGGAATTCTGTATGTGTGTGCAGTCTGTGCTTCGAGAGGGGTGGGAGTACTACTAGTTCACCAGGGTATATGTTGTTACTTAATAATACTACGTGCTCACAGCTACAGTAGGGAGGTGGGTTACCG
Source organism: Neoceratodus forsteri (assembly GCA_016271365.2). Taxonomy (NCBI): domain Eukaryota; kingdom Metazoa; phylum Chordata; order Ceratodontiformes; family Ceratodontidae; genus Neoceratodus; species Neoceratodus forsteri. The sequence continues at coordinate 245,495,784 of CM028130.1, forward strand.
CAAAACCACCTGGGAGTTTATTTCACTCACTAGTACCCAAAATCGGTACAGAGGGAAGAGGTACCACTAGATTACCAGGGATTTGATTCCATAGACTAGTACCCATGATCTGGGTTACAGGGTGGGGGTTCCACTAGTCTACCAGGGCTTGTATTACTGTAAAATATCCTGTGATTGGGGTTATGGGGAGGGTGGGGGATCACTGGATCACCAAGACATGTATTGTATTACTTTTTACTGTGACCATGGTTACAGGGTGGTAGGTGCCCCAGGACCCCTCAGTCCACATAACAATCTTTGCAGGGTGTCAAACACATTTCACCAGGCTGCTCTGTGCAACTCATGCAAATGGGGCCATAATGACATGCAAATGGCCCAGTTTGCGCCTTGCATACATTATGGCCCCATTTGCATGCCCAAGTATGAATATTGTGGGTGATGCACCCAGCGCAACTATGGTTATTCTGGAGCATTCCCAGTCCTCCTGGTTTGGGGACTGCACTGGTGCATTGTACATGTGCCATGCACATTCTGTGCCACTTTCAAAGGTGATGTGCCATGGCACATCACCTTTGAATATCCTGTCTGGGCCCTGGTGCATCTCATTTGCACTGTGCCTCACTTGCACCATTGCCTAGCAGTCTGAATATCTTATAGCATATGTGCAATTTATACAATAGGGGTTGTCTTTTGTTGGGGTACTATTATCATCTCATTGGAGTGATTGTGGCTTTTGTGGAGTTATTTTATTTTCAGGTACTTTTCCACGGTTCTTGTATGGTTGTTTCAATGAATGCAGCCGTCTGTTTTCTGGATGCATTTGAGTACTGTGTACAGTTCTGGAAACCCCATCTCCACAAAGACATAGAACAGGGTGGAGGCTGTCCAGAAGAGGGTAACCAAAATGGTGCAGGGTCTGCACCTGAAGACATAGGAAGAAAGACTAAAGGAGCTTAAGATGTATAGCCTCAAGGAAAGAAGGGAGATGAGGGACGTGATAGAAACTTCAAAATACCTCAAGGGAATCAACAAAGTCCAAGAGGGTAGCATCTTTCAGAAAAAGATGTGCAAGAACAAGGGGGCACAATTTGAAGATAGAGGGGGACTCTCAGAGGTAATGTGAGGAAGTATTTCTTCTCAGAGAGGGCTGTAGATGCATGGAACAGCCTTCCTGAGTAGGTCATAGAGTCAAAAACAGTGGGAATTCAAGAATGCATGGGACAGGCATAAGGCAATTCTAGTGTGGGGAGGAGGAAGTAGGCTGTTGGTTAACTAGGATCTGCAGCTTATCCATCAGGTAGGGAAATGGGCAGATTAGGTGGGCCAAGTGGTCCTTATCTGCCGTCAAATTCTGTGTTTCTATGTTTCTATGAATGTGTGATGTAGCTTGTCCTTTATTGATTGTTTCTGTCAATGGTTATATGTAGCAGTGTTCCGACTGGTTGCTCTGCTGCAGCATGTCAGCGTCGTGCAGTGTAATTGGTCGAATGCTGTTTGTGGGTGGGGCTTTGCCTAGAGCACAGAGTCAGCTTCCATGTTCAGAAAATACTTTTCTTTCAAGTTTTCAGGATATTTGTGGGAACTAACTTGTTTTTATTTTATATTTGATGTGTTGTATGTGCCATTAAGCGTCTGTGCATGTTTATGTACTTTTCCAGTTATCGTCATCAGATGTGAATGATATTCATTTTCATTTTTCTACTTTGCTGAATAACATCAAGACAGAACACAAAAAGACAGGACAGACAATTAGTTTCAGTTTTCTTGGGTTCAGCAAACTTTTCTTTCAAGTATGTCCCCAACAATGAGTCATGTCTTTCTAACACAGGGTTGCTGGCATACAAAGTTAGTAATTTTTGGCACCTTTGTCCATTTCGGGATAAAAAAATTATTTCCTTTTCTCATTTTGATTTGTAGGCTGCTGGATCACGATGTTCTGTGTGCTGTCTCTGCAGGGTTTCGAGCAGGACAGGCTTTGCAATAGCGTAGATACAGCAGGTGAAATGCAGGCGGCTGAAATTATGATGTTTAGGGCTGCAGAAGTAGTTCCAGCAAGAAAGCGTCTGGGGTACCTCTTCTGTTCACGTAACTAGGATAACAATAACATGTGATGACATAGGCACCGTATGTATAAATGTACCAAAAGTCACAGTGCCTATGTCATCACTGATTTATTCCATGGGGTGAAAATATTATTTCTAGAATGGTATACCTGCAAACCGCAGATTGTATTAAATGCATACTTGACAGCTATACATGCAGTTGTAAAAGGAAGCAGGACCTCAGTCACACATAGTACCAGCACGGTCCACCTCTCTAAGATCAGCACCACAAACAACCTCTTCTAAAGTAAACTCCTAATTCAGCCACTGTCTCCATACAAGTGCAATCATTCAAGAAAATGCACTATCACAGTAGCAAATATAAGAAATAGTGAAACATCAAAAATGAAACTTGGATACACATTGGTAATCTGTAAAGACTACTATGAAATAATAGAAAACACAAGTGCTGATTACTACATAGCTTGACTAATAAAATCTTTCTCTCTACAGACACTACATATGAAGATACTCACCATACTATTACCAAAGACCAATCTAGTACACTTGTGAAAACACCCACATGTAAATGATTACTTTTTCCATTCTCAATTAGCTAATGACACATGAAGAACAAAATCTGTGAAGTACTAATCATGTTTATTCTGTATCTTGTTAAAACAATGTTCACAGAATATAAACAGGTTCACCTGTGCAATACGACATGGACATGCTAGAAGAGAAAAAATGACAAACTCAGAAGAGGAAATTAAGCATCAGACGTAGCAAAAGAAAACTCAGAAGACCAAAGTGTCACAGCTACTGGTAAGCACATTAGCCAAATCCATCCATGAAAAGCATCAAACTCCTTTCTTTGACAGCTTTTTTCATAAATGCATGCTGTACACCCACCATCATGCCCTGAGATTCAGTTTTGCAGCCCCTCAAAATGGCCTGCCCCTAAGGAGTTGGTACAGTACCATCCTTTGAGGGAATTATTTCAGAAGGCCTAATGATGGTATTGGACCTCTCGGGAATTCTGAGGGATAGCATTGATCCGGGGTCCCTTGTATTGGCCTATAGAATGGCCATTGCTGAAGCACTGGATATCATTGCTCCAGTTCATGTTCACCCTCTCACTCTTTGCCCAGGTACCCCTTGGTTTGATGGGGAAATTCAGGAACTGAAGAGATGAGAGTGAAGGTTGGAGAGACACTGAGGGAAACTTGCCTGGAGGGAGAGACATAGATTTCTGGATCATTATAAGATCCATCAATCAGCAATTTCTCATAAAAGGCAGATTTCCTGTCCCGGGAAATTGCTGCAGTGAAAACAGCCAGCCCAACTCTTCCGGACCTTGAACAGACTGTGCAGTCCAGCCTGTCTACATGCTGGTTGAGCATTGTCACAGGCACAGTGTGAGGAGTTGGCACAGTTTTTCATGGATAAGGTGTCCACGATCAAGGATGAGATCAGCCAGTGCCTCTCCATTGACCTTGCATTAATCCATCAGGTGGTACTAATGCTTAGTTGGCCTGGTCCACCTTTAGCCAACCAGTAGTCATGGATATAGTAAGAATCATCTGGACTCTGCAGCCAACTTGCTGAGTTTGAACCTGGGACCTACCCACCTCCTTGTGGGATGTGTAGAGATCATTGGCCCTGTCCTTGCTGGGATGGTGGGGGTGTCATTGGAGAGAGAGATCTTCTCAAATCCCTTAAAGGAGACGATAGTATGGCACCTCATGAAAAACTCTCCCTTCACCCAGACTGCCTGGCTATCTACAGACCAGTCTCAAACTTGCCCTTTATAGGCAAAGTTATTGAGAATGTGGCCACCCTGCATCTGGAGGATCATTTATTCAACCACAATATCTATGACTCTCTCCAGCCTGGCTTCCAAAACAGTCATAGCAGAGACTGCCTTGGTACGGGTGCTTAATGACCTTCTGATGGTGAGAATCGGAGATCCCTTCCATCCTGGGTCTCTTTATCTTTCAGCAGCTTTCAACACTGTGGACCATGGGGTGCTGCTCAAGGCCTGTGGTTTTCTGTGGACTGAGGGAGGCAGTCCTCAGTTGGTTTCAATCCTTCCTCAAGGGCAGATCCCAGAGAGTGGTGTCAGGGATTTAATCCTCAGCCCTCACTGGCTGCCCTGCAGAAGTACCACAGGGGTCAGTGCTGTCCCCCATGTTATTTGCTGTGTACATGTTGCCATTAGGGTCATTATTAGATGGTATGGATTGAGTTTTCATTGATATACTGATGACTTTCAACTGTACTTGCCTTTTGTGCCTGAACAGGAGTTAGATTCTGTCCTGGTGTTTAACAACAACTGCCTATCTGAGATACAAGACTGGATGAATGCTAGTTGGCTGAGGCTGAACTTGGGTAAAACAGAGGTATTGGTGGTGGACACTGATTGTAGGATGACTGGGGCATGGGTGGGAAAACCCTCAGGTGTAAATCTTGGGGGGCCCACTTATTGCCTTGGACTAGGTGCATAACTTAGACATGATATTTGATGAAGGCCTGAACCTTAAGGTGCAGGTCTCGCCATAGTCAAGTCTTCCTTTTACCATCTAAGGAACATAGCCATGGTGAAGCACTTAGTCCCACCTGAAGATCTTCCTTCCTGGTCCATGCCTTTGTCACCAGTCATTTTGATTACTGTAACTCCCTCTACCTAGGCTACCGGGGTGAATATCCACCAATTGCAGCTAGTGCAGAATGCGACGGGCAGGTTGTTGACTGGAACCTCTAGATCCAGTCATATAACACCTGTGCTGTGTGAACTGCACTGGCTTCCAATACAGTGAAGGATCACCTTCAAGGTAGCTTTGATGACCTATAAGACCCTACATGAGCAGGGACCCTCTACCTGAAAGAGCTCCTGTCTCCTTACTGTCCCACCTGCACTCTCCGATCCTCCAGGGAGGGATTGATGGAGATCCCAGGGTATTCTTAAAACTTAAGGAGGATGATCTTTGCCTTTATGGCACCTACCCTGTGGAATTTCTACCCCACCAGATACAAAATATCTTGACCATGGAAGAATTAAAAAATCCTTGAAATGTATCTGTTTAACCAGACTTTGAAGGGACCCAGTTTGTCAGTACTGGAATGTTGTTAGTTGATTTATGTTTTAAATAATAATGAAGAGTACTTGTTTTAATGTTGACTGTTAAGGCAACCTGAGCTCTGGAAGGGCACCTGATAGAAATACATTTTTACTTACTTTCTTACCTACAAAACAGTACTCAAAGATGACATGGAAACAAGTGATGAGCTAGAAGGAACACCACCAACACCCACACAACATCACACTGCAGAACATATGCACTCTATTAAGAGCACAATTCCAATCCACACAGTGTGTCATGAACATCAAAGAGATAGTTACACAGACTTAAAACATAGTGCACTATTACAACTTTAAAACATTTTTATAGTCATGTATGCCTACACACACAGATGCAAACTTGACCCTCAGAAGAAACAACCAGCTGGGCCTAAAACCCCACTACCAATCATATCAGTGCATAGTATTTCTCAGAAGAACCCCTTGAAGAGGAGAAGGACACCATATCCAGTGTGTCCCACAAACATGAAACAGGTAGGTATACATAGCACTTGATACAAGCCCAATCAGTGTCTTCAAAAATTAATTGCCATAAAATATCACTAGCACCCAGAGATATATCACTGCAAGTAAATATGAGAAAGAGAAACTTCAGACATGATCAACACCACCACCAACAATGTAATGTATTGAACAACACATGCAACCCCTAGAAAAGAAACTATTTTTGAACAACTGTCCTTCAGAAGCTTTGTGTAGTAAGTCCATTAACTCCATTACATTCAGACCCCTGTATCCCACTATACACATCACCTAATGGACTCACCCAGTTTCCCACAGTAAACCCAGCTGTGTACCCAACAGGTAGTTTGAGCACTCATATGGCATTTCCTTCTAAACTGTACTACAAGGCTATCTGTTAGTTGATCCAAGTTGACAAATGTACACACATGACAAGTGCAACATAGAATTCAACCCAGTTCCTATTGCCCCTTGCTCCTCTGGTGCCTCCTCCCCTACTACCTCCCCTGCTCTCTCTTGTCAGCCCTTCCAAAGGGCTTAAAGACCCACATCTAAACACCCGCAGCTTGTTGAAAAAAATAGGCCAGATTCAGACCATGGTGTGCACTCTAAAACCAGACATTCAAATCATCTCAGAAACTTGGCTAAAGAGCATTATCCCTGATCACTCTGTCTCCATTCCTGGCTACTCACTGCTAAGGCAAGACCATGCTGGCAGGGTTGGTGCTGTGGCCATTTATGTCCTAGTCGCCATCCAATATTCAATCATCTACTCATCTTCCAATCCTGAGACCCATGATGCCCTAGCTATCCATGTTACCCTCCCTTCACTTTTCCAATCTTCATAGCCAGCATATACTGCTGCCCAAATGTCCATCCTTTGGTCGCATTAGACCTCCTAACCTCTGTCACTTCCTTGCTCGCTGTAGGAATTATTCATACTAGGTGACTTTAATATAAATTGTTTATCACCTAAGTCTACCAAAACTAAAAACAAAATTGGTGCCATAAACCTCTCCCAAATGATCTCTGAACCCACCTGCCCAAACACAGAGACACAACAACAATCCCAACTCAACTGGCCCTTACCTCCCTCCCTACAGTGTCATCATCTCTGGCATCCTCCCCGATGCTCTCAGTGGCCATAACCCAATATTCATAGTTAGGAAAGTCCCCAGAACTAAATTGCCACACAAGCCATACAACTACACCCTTTCAAGTCTCTTGACCTTGAAACTGGCTGGTAACCTTGCCACTTCTGACTGGTCCCCTAACCTCCTTCCCCTCAGTTGATAGGCCCTTGCCTACTTCAAAGAAATCTTTCTTGTAAACTGGAAAGCGTTTTCCCCACTCAAGCAAACCAGAGTCAGAGGTCACCACTTACCTTGGATAACCCCTGAACTTCTGGCCTGCCTCAGGGCTAGAGATTGAGCCTGGAAGCTTCATAAAAGCTACCCAGCATCCTATTGACCCAGGAACATCTTTATGCTCAGAAATGCTTGCACCAAGGCTACAAGGTTAGCCAAGCGTGAATATTTCAAATCTGCCTTTATCACCAACATAATTTCCCCTTCAAAGTTCTGGAAGGTGGTCCACACACTTTACCCCTTCATCTCACCCACCTGCCCATGGTACATAACGTAAATAGCTCACTAGTGTCTGTCCTACCAGCTGTAGCTGCAGAATTTAACTCCTACTATACCTGCTGTGCCACTGAGCTGCTAAATACCTCTCCTCAACCTTCCCCTCCTCACTGTCTGCCGTTGTGCCCCTTCACCACCCTCCCACCTTCCCTTTCTTTCACTACTGTAACCCCAAATGATGCCCTAACTGCCCTCTTCACCATCAACCCATCTAAAAGTGCCTCCCTGATGGCCTTGACCCAAAACTCCTCTCCCTCTCTGCTTTGGCCATTGCCTACCCCTCTCAATAATCCTAAATCTCTTATTCTCGACTGCCGCCATCCCTCTTCATGGAAACATTCTGTAGTCCTCCTCTACCTAAAAGGGTAACTCCTCATCCTCTGAAACTGTCGTTCCATTCTCTCCTCACTACCCTGGCCAAGCTTCAAAACACATTGTCCTCTCCCAACTGACCTCTTTCTATCTGACACCTCCTTTTCACCCATTTCCAGTTTGGTTTCAGGAAAAACACTCCACCACCAGCTCTTTCCCATGGTTTGCAGACTCCATCCTAACTGAGATGGACAATGGTGAATACCTCTGCCATTTTTGTCCAACCTGGTCAAGGCCTTTGACACCGTCTCTCACTCCTTCTCCTAAACTCACTACCAGCAGCTGGCCTATCTCCTCCACCACAAACTGGTTCAAGGCCTACCTTATTGATAGAACCAAATCAGTTAAGATCTTGGATGCCACTTTCCCTCCTCTCCCAATTGGCATTGGAGTCCCTCAGGGCTCAGTATTAGGGTCCTCCTGTTTTCCATCTTCTTAAATTACATTACCTCTGTTTACTCCCCATCCTCAGCTATCCATATGTATGCCAATGATACAGTCCTGCATGCATCTGGCTCCTGTTCTGATGAGTTACAACCAGCTTACAACAAGACTTCAACAAGGTTCAGCTCTGGTTTGCTAACCATAGCTTTTCCTCAACTCCAAGAAGACTATCTCCATGACATTTGGCACAAGGCAGAGAATCTTTGGGCTTCCTTCCCTACCCACGTTTCACACCCTTGAGGGGACTTTACTTGAGGACACATCCTCCGTCAGGTAGTTAGGTGTTTGGTTGAACCAACATCTAAACTTCTCTGGACATATTGATGCCATCCAGAAAAAACTGCACCCCAAGCTTGGTACCCTGTTCAGGAACTGTATTTCCCTCCTACTGCTAGGCATGAACTTGTTCAGAAGATGATACTGCCCATTTTGACTACTGTGATATAGTCTATGGTGCTGCCACTAAGTCCTCCTGGCCAGACTGGACACCTTCAATTCCTTCTGCCGCTTGCCCTGATGCCCCTCCTCACCCATCACTGTGATCTTTATCATGCAATATCCTTCCCCTTTTTTACAAATGGGATACTATTCCACTGTGCTAAATTCACCTCCAAGCACTGGTTAGGTGAGCTCGCTTCCTCCTAACCTCCTCCTTTACAACACTCCTCACCCTACCATTACTTTAGATCAACCAACTCCCGAACCCTGATTGTCCCTCCAGATCCACCCAAATTGGCCAATCTAGTTACTCTCACTGCCTCACAAAATTTGGAATTCCTCCCCCCTCAAATCCAGCACTCATCCTCCACCTACTCCATCAGCTTTGCCCTCAGTAATTACCTTGCACCTAGCTGCTCTTGCCATGTCCCTCCTAATTCCCTCCTGTAAGCCCTGGACAAACCCTACCTCTACCCTCACCTTCCTTTTACCCTGTGACACCCACCCCCAAATCTCTAGCCCACCTCCTTCCTCAAATTGCTCCCCATACTGGCCTCCTTAATCTCTCACAGAATGTAAGGACCACAAATGCACTCCATGGGTCTCTCTCCTACCCCCCAAGGCTTGTATTTCTCATCTACTCCTCCCCAACCTTCTTAAAGGGGTCTCTCTGGGACACTGCCTTATCCCCTTATCTCTGGTCCCCACAGTCCCCTTGCAAGATTCCTTGCATCCTGAAGGGAACTCCAGGGCACAACTCTTCCCCTCCCCAACTCACCCATCCTTCCCATTCCCCCTTTTCTTTCACATAAGCACTTGTTTACTTATTAACCCAGCACTTATTATTGTCCACTCTTTCTACATGTTATGCACAAGTCTGTTGTAACACTGTTTGTAACACCTGCCTTACAACTGTATGTTAATGTCGATCATGTAACTTGAATGTTTAATGTCTCATTCCAATTCTACTTCTTCCCCAGGTTGCACCAGGAGATGAGTGACTTGTTGCTCAGTGTACCTTCCAGGTGAAACATTTCAATAAGTAAATAAATAAGAATTCCTGTATTTGACTTTCCCTGCATAAGACAACCAAAGAAATGTATCATACAGCAACACATCCCCACATAGTCCACATCCCACATGTGCACTGCAACTGTACACATTTCAAATTGCCCCATTGCCACATGTCAGATGGGCCCAACTGTGCAGTACTATTAGTGATCTAGTATTCCCAGGAGAAAACACTTGCCCTTCACATGCAATTCTTCTCTTCCTAGTCATGCCTCCCTTCCCAAATCCCACCAAGCAAAGTATAAAGAGTTGTTTACATTCTAAAGAAAGAAAAGTGACATAGCACCATTTGTTTGTAAGATAAAAGGAGCCTCTCTCAACAATACTACTTCACTTCATATGACTACATTTCCTGCAGCAGGAAAGAGAAACCCACAAGCCACCTATAGGTTGGGAGAGGAGCTGCTGGCAGTCACAAGGAGAAAAAAGACGTGGGCATCATCATCACTGATGACCTGAAATCATCCAAGCAGACCACTAAAGCAGTAGGTAAGGCTAGGGGGATGTTGGGGTGTATTAGTAGGGGTATCACAAGTCAGAAGAGAGAGGTAATGATCCCTCTTTACAAGACACTGGTTAGGCCCCATCTGGAGTACTGCATGCAGTATCAGGCCACACCTTCACAAGGACATTAACCAAATTGAGGCAGTCCAGAGAAGGGCAACAAAATGGTGCAGGGACTGCATCAGAAAACATATGAGGACAGATTAATGGAGCTCAATATGTATACCCTACAGCAAAGGAGGGAGAGAGTGATATGATTGAAACATTCAAACACCTCAAGGACATTAACAAGGTGAAAGAGTCAACATGTTTTGATATAAGAAAAATAGCAGGACAAGAGGACACAGCATGAGATTAGAGGGAGGCCAATCAAGGGTAATGTGAGGAAGTTCTTTCACAGAAATGGTGGTGGATGCATGGAACAGTCTGCCTCAAGAAGTGGTGGATATGAATACAGTGCAGGGCTTCAAACAGGCATGTTATAGGCATAAGGAAGCAATACAGATGAGTATGAATAGATAGGCCATTGACAAAGCAAAGGCCAATGGCACATTCATAAGGTAGAAAAGAAATGGGCAGACTGGATGGGCCTTGCATCCTTATTTGCCATCAATTATGTTTCTAGCAGACAAAAGATGCCAAAGCACACAGACCAAAGCTGAAAGTAAGACTGAATATTCAGCTGTCCCACAAGAAACCCATCATCAGGAGTAACATAATCGGGTAAGCAGTTTTATTAATCGTGAGGCAAACAAGTTGTCACCAAATGTGGTATATACATTTTTTGTAAATGTGACCTCACACCAAACTCAATAATATATTTCCTATACCTCTGTCTGCCTCCTCCTCTGTGTTCCTGTTGCACTATTTTGAACAGCAGACATAGTGAACAAACTGGATATTATGACTCAAGTAATGAAGTACGAATTGAAGCCATCAACAAAGGAATAAAGGAAGTTGTCCATGAGCTATGAAGCATCGAACATACACAAAGCAACACAATGACGGTGACATGGCAAATCCAGTCACTTCTACCTGATATATGTGACAACATAATAGAAATGAAGGAATCCCTGAAGAACGCGAGTAACTCATAACCCTCCCACAGAACAGCATCATACAGTATGTGACAAGTCACAGAACTGCTCCAAACATTGCAGACATTATTCATTTAGCTTACGCATGCAAATTGAACTATGATGATGTTGTTTTCTAACATAATACCAAATTGTACTGTTAGATTTCTACAGTTACTCATTTTCATGTCCTGTTATGTCCTCTAACACAAAATCAATAGAAAGGTAAGTTACTTGTATAATACACCATCATGTTACTTGTGAAAATAGCTGTTAACACTTGCTACATAGTAGTAATAAACCTCTTCATTCAACATGATGCTGAGGACAATCAGTTACCTTGACATATTTCCTTGTTGTACTTCATCAACAACAATGTATCAATTGTATAGAAAATCACTAGAAAGAATGGTAAGACATACATGAAAAAATGCATGTAACAGTTACACTTCACTGTTACTAAAACAATTTTCATTTTGCTCCCAGCAACATCTGTGACAGCTTAAAGTGGAAAAGAACTCCTAAGCTGTTTCAGCTATCCTCTATAGTGTAATCCCATCTCACTATGTACATAAATTGTTTCCAAGGTTCTTGGTTCGACTTGGAGCTCTTCTGTTTTCCTTTGCTACTCCTTCTCCATATCTGCCATATGCGACTTGTATAAGTGTACATTTCAAAATTTCCTTTTATTGGAAAGTTTGATAGAAACAATTTTTTCCAGCAACTCTGTGGCAGTTTAAAGTAGGAGAAAATGTTATTTTAATTCAGGTGTGCTCTATAGTGTAGTGATCTAATCCCTGTCACTGCCAAGCATACATTTTTACATAAGTCCATGGTTCAAACCTGCAGTTCTCCCATTTTTTCCTACTGTTCTCATAGCTGCCATGTGCAAAACATTAAACAAGTTTATATTTCAGCAAACGTTTGCTAAAAGGATGATAATATGGGAATGTTTAGTGAAACAATGTGCAAAAATTACTGTAGCTGTATCTTTTGCACGTCAGCAATACCACCTAACGGTACCACTACAAACAAACGACAGAAGGTATGGAATACATTCTCCACATGTGGTGCACATGGATTGGCATTAGCCTTCAGACACGTATGTCCTACATTCGAAATCCGATGCTTCATTTTTTTTTAGTCTTACAATACAATTCTCCCATTGCCTTCAAAAGTAAAATACTTTCAGTTTTCATACCAAATATATCACAGAAAAATATGTCAACAAAGCCATAGTCAAAACCGTATGCTTCCTTTTTCAGTTTTTAATACAATTCTCCATTGCCTCAAAAGTAAAATACTTTGTTTTTCCCACAAATGTATATTTCAGCCCAAGTCTGCAAAAGTATTCTAATATGCGAAAGTTCAGTGAAACAATGTGTGAAAATTACTGTAACCATATCTTTCACATGTACAATATATGCTAACAGCACCACTACAAACAAGTAAACGACAAAAGGCTTTGAATGCGTTCTACTACAGTGGTGCACATGGATCAGCATTCGTCTTCAGACATGCATGTTCTATGTTCAGGACCCACATACTACATTTTTCAGTCATACAATACAATTCTCAATCGCCTCAAAAAGTAAAATACTTTCAGTTTTTCCCACCAGATGTATCACAAGACAAAATATATCAACAAAGCCATAGTATTTTAGCACTCCTCTAGGTTCTGTAATGAAAACTTAATATCATTGCACATTCACCCATTAAAGCTATAGTGAGAGCACATCCCCTGCATGGTCACGCCCCTGGGTCTGTGTGGTGGCTGCTTGTGTTTGTCTGTGTCTGTAGCTTAGTTTTGTAGATTTACATGTTTTTCTGCTTGTGGTAACTATACCATTCTTGCTCACTACATCAGTGAAAGTCTCCTGGACTGGATTTCTGCAAAAAATCATCATCAGGTATCTTTATTTTCATTTTAAAATCAACTTTTGGAAGCTATCCCAAGCAAAACACAAGTGAAGCAACTACATCTGACAAACTTGGTGACTCTGGGTCCTGCTGGAATCCACATTTTCATCTGACCTGCTCCATGATCTGTATGTGGGCTTTTCAGCAACCTGTTTGAATGACAAAGACATACAGACAAAGGATTTCACATCCTGCATATGTGCAGGCAAAGTTAATCACCTTCAGGAATTTTAACATTTCAGTGACTCTGGACCTCAGCTGTTGATCATTCTTTTGGCTTTTGACTTAACCACAGGTACCTATCTGCAAGCGACTGGGTGCAACTGACAAGCTACAACAAGGATAAATGGGCATATCATCCTCTATTACTAACAATTTCCTTGCTCTGGGTCCCTAGAGCGCCTGCACTGGTCCAAGCCGCATAAGCCTCAAGTTTAATTCAATTGACTACAAAGTACAGCAACTGTCTCTTAAACTCCTACTCTTCCTCCTCTTGATATCAGGAAGTGTCCACTCAAATCCTGGCCCTGTCTCCTACAGTACAACAAGGCCTGCCAAAATGGAAGGGGCTCAAATTGCTCTAAACATCTGCAGTCTCCTCCCAAAACTGGCCTCCTTCAAATCTTTGCCAGCCAACACAACCAGATATCCTTGCCATCATCGAAACTTGGCTGACACCTAATACTCCGGATCATGCCATCTCTATACAAGGCTACAAGATATTCAGGCTGGATAGGACCTCAAAAGGGTGGTGGATGTTCAATCTACATAAAGGACTACCTCACCTGTCTCCCTGGTTCTTATCCCACCACAGAAACCTCAGTGCAACTCCTCCCTATCAAGATACTACTTGGTGCCCAAAACAAAGTCCTCACGATTGCTGCTGTCTATATCCCACCAAAGATCCTGATTCCGCCTACAGGCTGTCCTCGAGTTTGTAAGTACACAACCTTCTGACTTGAACTCCTTCTCCTTGGGGACTTTAATATAAATTGGCTTGCTCCTGATGCAGGGTCAAACAAAGATGCCATCCTAGCAGCAAATTTAACACAAGTGGTAAACTCCCTACCAGGAAAAACTACAAATCAGGGACCAGCACCCTCATTGACTGGATCTTTCCAGCCACCCTACCCGTATAACCAATGTAAGTGTTCTCCTGACTCGCTCAGTAATCACTCTCAATAATATGTACCTGAACAAATAAGTTTCGTAAGCCACCTCCAAAAACCATCTATAGCAGAGTCCTACTTTATGACAACCTTACTCATCTCAAGACCTGTCTTAGGCAGATAGACTGGTCCTTGATTTACAAAACTCAAGATGTTGAGCTAGCCCTTGATTACTTTATTACTACTTTCAACACTGCCTGTGACACCTATGCACCAGTAAAAAGCTCAAAATCAAAGCACTCACAAATCCCTGGCTCACAGCAAAGCTATTGGCATAACTCAAAAGTAGGGATCATCTCTGGGCCACTGCAAGAGCTACTGGCACTCTGTCGGACATTCAAAAGTATAAACAGGCTGCAACCACTGTACTAAACAGATCCGCTTGATGAAGAGCTCCTACTTCAAGAATGCCTCTCCAACTCCTGGGCGAAGGGAAATCCTTCTGAGACAACATAAAGAATATCATGGGTCAGCAGTCCAAATCCTCTCCTACAATAATGAATGTGGATGGAACCACTACATTAGAACCCAAAGATCATTGCAAACACCCTAAATGATACCTTCACGGACCTTAGCGGTGTCCTCTCATCTGATTTCTTTACTGATGCTGACCCTCCAATTTCTACTTCTACTACTGCCTCTCCAACCAAACCACCCTTCCATTTCAAACTAGTAAAGGCACATGAAGTCTATAAATATGTAAAGAAGGCCATTTCTAAGTCCGAGCAAGCAGCGACACTATTGACCTTAAACTTCTGTCCCTCACTCTGGAGGAAGTACTGGTCCCCTCACAAAAATTTTCAATCTCTCCCTCTGCTACAGCAAATTCCTAGGAAATGGAAGGCTGCAGTTGTCACTCGGTGCACAAAAGTGGTGATAAGTCACTGCCTGGTAACTATGCCCAATATCAATACTACCACCTCTCTCCAAGGCCCTTGAACACTTGGTGGTGGACCAACTTTCAGACTACCTGGAAAAGCACAACATCCTATGCACTCAGCAGCATGGATTTAAGAAAGGCACAGCACATCGACTGCCCTACTTGAATTCTCAGGAGCAATCCACAATGCCATGGACAAAGGAAACTTAACTGGAGCAGTCTACATTGACTTAACAAGGCATTTGATACAGTTCACCATGGCCTACTTATCAAACAACTTCTATCCCTAGGGCTCTCACAGGGTCCTGGTGACTGGGTAGAAAATTACCTTGCTCAGCGCTCTCAATCTGTAAAAGTAGCTGGAGTTCTCTCAGACTAAAACGGTTCGCCAGGAGTTCCCCAGGGATCCATCCTGGGCCCCTCCTTTCAGCCTTTTCCTAAACTCCTCCCAAATCCTGCCCTGAACAATTAATCCTCTATGCCGATGATGCCGTGATTCTTGCCACTCATAAAGATCCGAACCTCTTCGCCTCAACCTTCAGCATGCTTTTTCCAAAGTTGAGATGTGGTTCCTTGAACATAAGCTGATTCTAAACCACAAAAAAATGAAATCCATGCTCTTCTCTAACCTGCAAAACAAGAAACGGCAAGTCCCACTCACCATTAATACATACCTGGGAAATACCCTTGAACAAGTGCCAATTTTCAAATATCTTGGAATCAACTTTGATCAAGGCCTAACCTTTGCAACTCACATTGATAGTACAGCAAAACTATTAATCAGCAATTGGGATTCTGTATCGGAACCGACAGCTTCTTACCCATTCTGCACTGAGGATTGCCATCAATCTTCTATCATCTCAGTCGTTGACTATGGCTTAGTTATATACGGATCTGCCACTACTACAGCACTATCCATTACAACATCCTGAAATAAGGCCTGTCGGCTGCTCACTGTGCACTCGATGTACCCACACATGTGAACTCTATGCTGACTCAGGTTGGTTGCAACTCTCAAACCGGATAAAGTACTTACCTGCCTGATGGTGAAAAAATCCACTCTGGGCCTCACTCCACCCTGTGTCCAAGACCTGTTATGCCCAAGTGCTAGCACCCATTTTACCAGATCAGAACACCAGCCTCTCCAAGTCCCCGATGCCGGACTTCTCAGGGACAAAGATCATTTGCCTATCGTGCCCCTAGCTGGCTAAATGCCCTCAGCACTCATATTACTGCCTCCACCTCTCTAGGTATTTTCAAATCAAGGCTTTTCTCTCACCTTGCCACCTCCAGTTCCTGTGACTGCCCTGATTAAACCTCCTATTTTCTCACTACCCACCCTGTTCCATTATTTGACAAAGACATGTTTAGGAAACCTTTTCTCCTGCTATTGTCTGCTCCCACACCTTTCACTTAATCGCTCTGTTCTGGACTTTTCCTATTTGTTTCTCTAATCTGGCATGACCTCTTTCTTGTAATAATAATGTGATTATTGATATCTCATGTCTTTTTGCACAAGTGATTTGATATGTATTTGTATATGTTTTCTTGCTCTTGACACAACACAAATTGTTGTGTTATCTATGTAACCTTTTGTACTGTACCTAACTGACGTGGAACCTTTGTAAAAGAGCCTCTGGCTCAAAGGTAGTAATTCCTAGAACAATAAACTAAATAGTTGTTCACTCTTCAAACATACTGTGTGAGTAACTGTGTGACAAGTGTTAACAGCCTATTTTCTGAAAGAAGGTGGAAAGGTAATTGTGTGAAAAGTGTTAACAGCACATTTTCTGAAAGAAAGGCAGAAATGCAGGGAAGCAAAGTGGGTCAACATCACCCTGTGCTCCTTGCATGGTAGTCCACCCATCAAAGGTAGAGTGGGAATGTGGGTGCTTTGGAGCCTGCACTTGCTGCATGGTGGTCCACCCATAAAAGGCAAGGTGGGAGTCCAGGTTCTTTGGATATATATATCACATTAGAGGCAAAAACTCAGTTTAATGCATCAGTTAGGTTGTTCCACAGTGACAAAAGTGAGGAAATTCGGTGTTAAGTTTGAAAACCCCTTGGACAGCCCACCCCCAACTGGCATTGGGATGTGCATTGGGGTCATCAGCCTAAATCTCACCCATCACATGTGTAAAGAAGCAGAGGTATAGGAGAATGGGGTGAGAGTTAGGACCGAACACCCCACGCGCACCCCAATGCCAGTTGGGGGTGGGCTGGTGGGTCACAAGGTCAACCCTAACACCGAGTTTCTCACTTTTGTCACTGTGGAACAACCCTAACTGATGCATTAAACAGAGTTTTTGCCTCTAATTTCCTTCTTTTGAGAATGATAACAAGAAATAGTGAACGTATGCGTGGTGGGAGCGCTGGGCAACATAGTAACAGGAACAGCAACACAAACAGAAGCACTAACAGTGGCGCACATGGTAACACAAGTGAGAATGAGAACAGAAAGGGTAACACACACGGTGGCATGGGAGGACGGTCCACCACGTGATGTCTTGTCACATAGTAATATGGTGCCTGCAAGGGAAATGGCAATGGGCATGGTGATGCAAAGCGAAACAGAAAAAGAAACAGTACTGTGGACACAAATGACAAAAATAACAGAAGCATAGCGTAAATGGAAACACAAAGGATACGCACATGGTGGCGTGGCGTGAGCGAGTAGAGTGAAGCAGTGCGGAACATAAACAGAAAGAGGCAATGGTAACAGTAATATAAAGCGCACAGGCTGGTTTTCCCAAAAGCTGCATAGAGAAAGACAGTGAGTACAAAGAATGTATGCATAATAATGGGTCTCGGAGCAGAAAATGAGGGAGTTGGAATACTAAATTGCTTATATCTCAGGAACCGTATGACATAGGAAAAAATTTAAAAGTCATATGATTTATGACTTTCCTGGCTAATTTGTACTTAAACCCAGTGAGGATAAGCATTTTCCGAACGATAAGTCAATGTCTACGTGCCACGTTTCGAGATACGAGCACTGAAAGGCACGCAACAAACGCCGTGAATGTTATCCATGGGAAAAAGAAAGTCTGAGTGCCATAACTTTGGCTCCTGTAATATTTTTTTCACCAAACTACAAAAGGCACATCTGTGGAATGTTGTCTGTCTTCCTCAAATTTCAGTCAAAGACCAAGCTGTTATTTTGCAGCAGGCGCAAAGGATTGCTGCAATCGTCGGATGCCGTAATGTTATCCTATGGGAAAAAGCATCAACTTTAGAGTGCCGTAACTTTGCCGCGAGTGTAATATTTTTCAGCACAACACTGAAAAGCACATCTGGGAGATATCAACTGCGTTCCTCCAAATTTCAGGCCAAAGCACCAAACCGTTCTTTTGCAGCAGGGTGCCAAAGAATTGCTGTCATTTTCCTACAGCATGAAAAGTACTGTTGCAATTTGCAAAAGCTTTCACAAATGCATTCAACAGTGTCACAAGTGTGAAAGTACTTTGAAGTACTTTTCCAGAAATTTGAAAACATATTTCTGGGGTGTTTTATCCCAAAATAAAGACATGGCTAGCATTCTCAGGGCCCGACTAGGTGAATACAAAAGAATTAAGTTGCTAGAGGTCCCAATTTTAAATGCCAAGCATTTTTCTGATCACTAACTGAAAACAAAATGGTGGATTTGCCACAGTAAAAGTGCATTTGCGACACTGTCGAACTTTTTGTTAACTTTTCCCATTGACTTATAATGGGAAATTGTTTTGAATAACTTTTAGAACCATTTAATATTTTTCACGAAATCTTCAGAAGGCACATCAGGGACCCTGGCCACACGTTCCCTGAAGATTTCAGACTAGTCACATAAATCGTGATGCGACCTGTAGGCGCTACCGTAGAATTCCAGATAAAGCATAAATGCATCGCCAGAGATCACACTTAATAACTCTGCAGCCGCTGTATCAGACCAGTACGAAACTTGACAGATCTCAAGGTGCATGGGCTCTGATCATGTATGCCAAATTTTCGGCAAATCTGTCAAATGGTTGCAAAGTTATTAAGGTACAAAAGTTTGTGTTTAACATGTAAATGGCTCCTCAACCCTAGTGCTACCATAATATCTATATATATATATATATATATATATATATATATATATATATATATAAGATATTCAAACTGAACTTTAAGTAGGCGTATATGTGGAGATAGTTTCTTGCCAGAGGAACTGTGTGCCTAAACTGTAGCCTTTACCTTAATTTCTGGTTACCCTTAATTCTTGTACCTGTCTGCTTAACATCTTACTTTCATTTAAGACAAATGAGTCTGAATTTCGTATATGAGGGATAATTTCTTGCGAAGAACTGTGTACCTAAACTGTAGCCTTTACCTTAATTCATGTTACACCTCAATTCTTGTACCTGTCTGCAGAACTCCTTATTTTCTTTTCAGACAAATTAGCCTGAATTTTAAGCTTGTGTTGCTACATTTTCTGCATTGCCTTAAGTGCTCACTCAGCTCATCCGGAGCTCCATTCTGCTAGGTCTGCTAGGCTGTCCTTGACCCGGATTCCAACAAAGTGCAGAAAAGAAAAAAAGAAAGCGAGTGTTAATAAAACTTTGGGGCTCCTCAGTTTGTTACTCCAGTGGCAGATAGCTGTTCTATAGACAGAACTATCAGCTGATTACCTTGCATGCTGGATTTGACTTAAAGAAAAATAAAAATAAAATAATTAAAAGCACTCCTGCTAGGTTTAAGTGGGGCAGGAGCAGATTATAATTCACATCCAGTAGCAGGCCCCTTGGCTCTCTGTGCCTTGCTGCCCGTATCTACTCCCATATTATTAACACATACCTTCTCTCCTTTCCTCAACAGTGCTCATAGGGATCCTGAAGAGAGGGTCAGTGGAGGTCATGAGGGCCTCAGACAAGCCTTCCCCCACCCCCTGAAACAGCAAGCAGGTTCGGACGGTCTGTAAGCACGGCACACAGGAGCTCCAGCACTGCGCGAGTGAGATATATGTGTGTGTGTGTGTGTGTGTGTGTGTGTGTGTGTGTGTGTGTGTGTGTGGGCCCCACCACCCCATCCACAACCCTTGGTGAGCACACCCTTTATAGGGTTTGGGGATTGTGTGAGAGCCAATCAGCCCACTTCTCTATCTGCAGCCTATAGTATTCTCCACTGGGGCAATACTGCCCTTTCACTAACTGCTGGATTCCCTTGGTCCTGCTTCATGTCCTTATTACTAAGCTTTCATCTACTCCTCCTGCTGTCCACTCCACTCCCATTTAGTGACTACCCTGAAACCCTGCCTGACTACTCACAACGTCTATGTTATAGAAAGCTGCCTGACTGACAGCCACCTCAAACTGCAACCCCAGAGACTATCACAAGACATGTATGTCTGTCCCTCTATGACATTTGTGCAGATTAGCCCATCCTACAGCCCTCCCTCCTTCTTTCTTCTCCTATACACACCATACCACACATAGCACCCTCTGCTCTCCCTGCTACTTCTGGCAGCTTTGCCACCTGCAACTACAGCTTCTGCCACTTGCCCCCTACGTCAGCTCCTCCACTGCCCACCACCTACATAGCTAGTCTCTCCATTCCCTCATTTCTACCCTGAAAGGGCACCCAGGTCGCAGCTTGCACTTTCCCAAAAAATCAAACTGGAACCCAGTCCTCAGGCTTCTCTTCCCCTCCTTTTCATTTCTGGAAATGTCCCCCAAACCCCGGACCTCCCACACCTACTGCGCCTGCTCACCTCTCAACTAGCAGACACGCATTGCCACTCTTAATGTCTGTAGCTTTTTAAAAGGTGGGACTCCTTCCAGGGCTGGGTTCACCAGCACCAAC
Organism: Neoceratodus forsteri; assembly: GCA_016271365.2. Taxonomy (NCBI): domain Eukaryota; kingdom Metazoa; phylum Chordata; order Ceratodontiformes; family Ceratodontidae; genus Neoceratodus; species Neoceratodus forsteri. Next base: position 245,516,764 of record CM028130.1, read on the forward strand.
CTGATGTCATTGTGGCTGGTGAAATCTGGCTGTCCTCATGGATTCCAGATTCATCATTAACCTTTTGGGGTATAACATATACTGTGCAGACTGGCAAGGTAAGTGAGGGAGGGGGCTGCGCCATTTATATCAAAGACATTCTACGTAGGCAGCCACTTCCCACCTCCCAGCTGGATCGGACCCCAGGCCCTCACTATCAAAATCACCCGGAAGTTCCAAACCCTCCTCCCTTCTCATCACTGCTCCTACAATCCCCAGGGACCAGAAGGCAGCCTTCTGCACTGTACTGTCTCTACCTGGCCACCCTTCCATCTCAAGCTGAGAAAATCATACTTGGAGACTTTAATATTGATTGGCTTGATAAAGCCGCTGCACTGTTCATAGATGCTGCCACTGCCCAAGACCTAACACAAGTAGTCACATCCCCGACCCATCTGAACCAATGCACATGATCCTCCTCACTGCTGGACCTGGTATTCACCAACCCCCTTAAAATCACCAGTACTACTGTCCTCCCAAATGCCCTTAGTGACCACCCCTATCCTCTGCCCCTGGACATGCAAATCACCAAACTCCCCCAAAATAATCCAACACCGCAACTTGGCCCTGGCAAATTTGCTCAACTCAAAGCATATCTCAGTACCATGGACTGGTCCTCATAATGAAGATCCCTGACCCTGACAGAGCCCTTGACCTCTTCATTCTCTTCTTTAACACCATATCAAAAAATTTGCCCCATCACCAAAAAGGTGGTCAAAGGCAATCCAGCACCGTGGATCACTGACCATATCCTGGACCTCATATGGACCAGAGATTCCTTTATTTCACCTCTCCAACCAGACAGGCCTGCCAGCCAACAGACAAAGGTACAGAGAGCCACAGAATAAATGTACTTGGTCCTTGCACTAAGCAAAAGCAGAGTATTACAAGACCTCTCTAACCACTACCTGGGGCTCAGGGCGAAAGTTCTGGGCCAATATTAAGGACCTCTGTGGCAATGTCCCAACACTATCCCTAATCAGATTGTGGTTGACGAGTGCCTGACTTCTGACCCGCTCCCATATAGCCACAGCCTTCAATGACACCATCACAAACCTCAGACCAGGTTCTCCCTACTAACTTCTTTGACCCACCCCCATCCAGCTCCCCACCACCCCAAGTAGCCCCTCCTTTGACTGCACAGCATTACACCCCAAGTACGCTGAACCATATCTCAGAATAGCCCTAAGCCACTCCCACTATAGCAGTGACTCCTTAGACCTGAAACTTCTTCGTCTCTCTCTCCATGACATGCTCAACCCCTCACCCATACACTAAACCACTCCTTATGCCTGGGAAATTCCCTCCCATTGAAATCCACTTCCATTACCCCTATATTTAAAAGTGGGGACCGGACCCTTACTAAAACTACCATCCTATCTCCATTCTCCTCCCTATCCAAGGCCCTAGAGAGGATCATCGCTGATCAGCTCACTGACCACCTCAACAAATGTAACCTACTCTGCAAGCAGCAACACGGCTTCCAGAAGGGACATAGTACTACTAGTGCCCTCCTGGAACTCACCACACATATCCACTCTGCCTTAGACAGAGATCAAATTACTGGGGCTGTCTTCATTGATCTCACAAGGTGTTCAACACTGTCAACCACCTGCTCCTGCTATCCACACTCTCAACATCGGTTTCTCTCGGGATGCCCTTGGCTGGTTCACTGATTACCTGTCAAACCATTCCCAGCAGGTCAAAATTAGTAACACCCGTATCTAATAGGCTACATGTCCTCTTGGTGTCACAGAAATCCATTATTGGATCACTGCTGTTCGATCTCTTGCTTAACTCCCTCCCAGGAATCTGCTTCTCTATGTGGACGATGTTGTCCTATATACCTCCAGCTCTGACACGCTGCAACTCCACCTCTCCTTTCAATCCTCCTTTAGTGGTGCTGAAAATGGTTCACCTCAAAACGCCTTATCCTGAATTATAACAAGACCAATGTTATGTTCTTTTTCACCCACTTAACACTAGGAAGGAACTTTGCCCTCATGTACGAACTTCCAACCTGACCCATCTTGAGCAGTGGACTCCTTTAAATACCTGGGCATTATTCTAGACCCTTCCTTACTTTCCACCAACATATTCACCTCCCTATCTACCACCCTCAATGTTTTGACTCAGGTTACTGTATCACTTCAAACATTGTTTTACCCCAAATGCCATGAGGCTTGCTGTCTCCTCCTCTGCCCTCTCTCTGCTTGACTATGGCTTATCTTATCTATGGGTGGCGAACACCTCGTCCCTCCATAGACTTCATATCTCCCTAAATAAAGCTGTCATCTCACCCTGGGCTGTGACACCCCTAACTCATACATGCTCTCTATATAATAATGCCAACTAAGCAACCTTGACAGCAGACTTAGTTTTCACACCTGCCCACATGGCAAAATAAGTACCCTAGGCCACTGCCCCAGGACTTGCACTCTTAATCAGCCCGGCCCTGACACGTAAGCATACTTGTAGCTCTGGCAAGCAACTCCTCTCTGTCCCTCACTGCCTGCACCTCCCAACTCCAAAGGTCCTTTAGCTACAGAGCCCCTACTTGGGTGAACAGCCTACCCACCCCACTTGCCAATGATCAGACTTGGACCCTTTAAAACCTCTCTTAGAGACCTCCTTCAGTCCTCAAACCACTGTGATTGCCAGTGAAGCACCTCCCACTACCTTCTTGACTAAGGCCTTTGGCCGGCCTACTTCTACCCTAACTGCCCCTATTTGAGTTACCCAAGCCTAGCTCTAGGTCTGAGTTCTATATGTATTGTTTAATTGCACTAATTATCCTAGTATTTGACTGTTAGCCTTACAATTGCTCTTGTAACAACCTATGTACTGCTGAACAGCTATGTAACTGTATGTCTTTGTATGTAAATTCTGTGACTTGGAACCTTTGAAAAGGAGTCTATGACTCAAAGGTACTTTCTGAACCCTCCAATGAATAAACTAAAATAATATATATACATATATATATATATATATATATATATATACTGTATATATTATAGGGGCGCAGTCGTAGTTAGGGTTGAGTAGTCACTTCAATGTTAAACTTGAAGTTTTGCACTTTAATAACTTTGCAACAGTTGAATGGATGTGCCAAAGTCTGTGTGCTCCTTCCTGTGGCGTAGCTCCCTTGATCTGATAAGTTTTGTTCCAGTCACATCTGTGGTCTCCGAGTTACGGAGGTGAAAGACATGTTTTCACCCATTGACTTTGCTGGGAGTTTTCATTGAACTTGCCTACAGCACAGAGTGTTTGTTTGGTATGAAATTTTCAGGACAGAAAGGACTACCCACAAATGTGCCTTTTGCTAATCTGGTGTAAAAACAATATGCTGTTTTAAGTTATTGCAATTTAAAAATTTGAAAAATCTTTTCTGAGCATGCTCAGTAGGCACTTCAATATAGTTATATGATACAAAGAGGAATCCTGCATTATATGAGAAAATTCCTCTTTTGTATAGCTAACTATCTTGTTTCCAATTTGCCTCCAATTCAAATTTGAAACCTCATAAAATGATATTCTGGGAAGAACCAACACATGTAGCTTGCTTATTATGACTACCTAGATGCATTCTGCAATTTTCTGTTTGGAAAATGCTCTTAAAATGTGTGTTATTTAACATTTCAATTCTTTGTTCGTACTGTCATCATACAATGTAGGATATTAGTTCATATGATGGGATATAACTTAGGATCCTACTTAGTAAGTCATCGATGTAGGATCTTAGTTTGTATCTCACCATACAAACTAAAATCCTACTTCATATAACTATGGTACAAACAAACATGTTTTAGTATTTTCTGATCAGATTTTCAACATAAGCATTTGGGACCCCACCTCATGAACACTGTTACTGTTATTTCATTACTTGGTCCTGAAAGGGATTTCGTGGTCGCTGCTTGGAATCACCTTTTGGGGCAGATTAACAAATGACAGTCCCAGTGTTCATGAGGGAAGATCCCAAAAGCCCATGTTGAAAATTTGGTGAAATAAATCAAAACAGTTGTGTTACAAGCTTGCTGTAAGCAGTTTCTACACATGCTCATAACTTCACCAGTTTTTAATACTTTAACTCAGATTTTCAACATTGACATTCTTTCACTCCTCCTATTGAACAGTACAGCTGTCATTTCTCATATCCTGCCTAAATGTGTTTTCACACATCTGGTGCAGAAAGGCGTGGTGGCTGTGTGAAATCAACTTTTGGGATGTAGTAACAAAATCACAGTGCCAGTGTTCATGAAGGATTTTCCAAAAGCTGAATGTTGAAAATTTGGTTGGAAGCATTCCCAAAGGTTATGTTACAAGCGTGTGTTGTGCAGTTCTATGCGTACTTTAACCGCCAATTTTCATATTTCCTCCACATTTTCAACATTATCTTTTTCACACCTCCTCATGAACAGTATACAGCTGTCATTTTTCACATCCTGCCCAAAACATGATTTTGCACCTGTGGCACAGAATGGCACATTCGCTGTGCAAACTCAACTTTTGGGACAGAGTAATGAAATGACAGTGACATTGTTCATGAGGTGGGTCTCCAAAATGCCATGTTAAAACTGGGTGAAAGCAATCCTGAAAATTCCTGAGTTATGAGCATCCATTGAATTGTGGTGCCCACCATGCCTTTCAGTGCCTGTATTGCAAAATGATTCAAGATAATGTTTTTCTCTCTGTGCAGCTTAGTCCACCACTGCAATAGATTTTCCCCATTGCTGCTATGGTTGCTGAGATATTGCCAAATTACTGTTACAAGGGTTACTTTTCATGACTATAGAGCTGCGGTATGTCCATACTTGTGTGTAAGTGGGAGTGCAGGGCCAGATGGCCCTATGCTCCCCACTTATGCAAATCATTATGCAACAATGGGTAGTGTGAGGAAAGTGCAGGGCCGGATGGCCTTCCCTCCCACAACCACATAGCAGATACATTATGTTTTCTCAAAAGAAGGACAATTCATTGCAAAAAACTACGTTAATGCATCAGTTAGGGTTTTTATTAAAGTGTAAAAGCTGGGAAATTCAACATTAGGGTTATCAACCCTAACACTCCCCACCCTCCACTCACCAACAGGCATCGGGATGTACCTTGGAGTCACTGGAGCTCTCACCCTGTTCTCCTGTACTGTACCATCTCATCTTGTTTACATGGAATGGGGTGAGAGTTAGGGCCAATGACTCAAGGCACACCCACATGCCTGTTATTGTATGGAGGGTGGGGGGTGTTAGTGTTGGTAACCCTAGCGTTGAATTTTCAAGCTTTTATGTTTAATAAAAACCTAACTAGATGTAGTAATTTTGTCAATGAATATATATGTGTGTGTGTGTGTGTGCATATATATAGAGATATAGATATATATATATATATATATATATATATATATATATATATATATATATATATATATATATATTTATACCATTCCTGTGAGGATAAAAAGGCAAATATTTTCGAAATTCTCATGGTGGTCAGACCTACAGTGAGGATATTACATTTATCCTTACTGTAGGTAAATTTATCCTCACAGTAGGTAGAGATTGGCTCATTCGGAACTCATTTGCATATTCAGCTGCAGTAGCAGTAGTAACTGTGTTCACATGCGAATAACTTTAAAATGAAAATGGTACCATGGTACTGTGAGCATGAAAGTTGTTCAGTACAAAGATATCTACAAAATGAGTTATGTTTCATTTATGGGTAACTTTTATTTTTTCATATAAGTAGCTGAAAACAACAAAAAATGCATTTTTCACTTTTTCGACAAACAAATGTGAATAACTTTAAAATCAAAATGATAGCATGGTACTGTTAGCACACGAAAGTTGTTCAAGCACAAAAATATCTACAAAATGAGTGCTGTTTTATTTATGACTAACATTTATTTTATTATATAATAAACACAAAAACAGCAAAAATGCTATTTATTTCCTTTTCGACAAACAAATGCAAATAACTTTAAAAGGAAAAAATGATAGCATGGTACTACTAGCATGAAAGTTGTTCACCATAAATATATCTACAAAATGAGTGATGTTTCATTGCTATATATCTTTTAGTTTTTTTATAATTAGCAAAGAAACTGCAGAAAAGTATTTTTTCACTTTTGAAACAAACAAATGCATATAACTTTGAAATGAAAATAGTAGCATGGTACTTTGTAAAAAAAGTTGATCAGGGCAAAAATACCTACAAAATGAGTGGTGTTTCATTTATAGATTTCTTTAGATTTTTATAATCGGCAAAAATTGCATATTGAATTACTTTTTTTCACTTTTTTGGAGGTATGGCATAAATGGAATACATAACCCCCCTACTGGAAATATTGTCAATGTATTTTGTTCTCGTGTCACTTGACCGATAACATCACTTGTGGCTTTGCCACTAGTAATGTTATTGGGTCAATTGGCACTCAAACAAAAACATTGACAATATTCAATAAAGGTTGTATATATATATATATATATATATATATATATATGTGTGTGTGTGTGTGTATATATATATATATATATATATATATATATATATATTATAGTGGTACAGTAGTGCCACTATAGTTAGGTTGAGTACAACACTTAAATTTAAATCTGAAATTTGGCAGCTTAATAACTTTGCAACTGTATGATGGATTTGCCTGAAATTTGGAATACATGGTTTGGTACCATAGATCTCTGGACCTGACAAGTTTTGTTATGGTCGGTTTATGGTTGCAGAGCTACAGATCACCAAATAATGCATAAATGATAGTTTTTGCATGTTTCTTTGCTCGTGCCTACAAGTTGTATAGTTTGCACAGTCAGTCCAAAACCTTCAGGGAACATGCAGCCAGGGTCCCCAATGTTCTTTTGAAGATTCCATGAAAAAATATTAAATGGTTCAAAAGTAATTAAAAACCTGTTCCCATTATAGTCTATGGGAAAAGTTAAAATATTAAAAGTGTTGCAAATGCAGTTTTGCTGTCACAAATTACCCTTTTACTTTCATAATTCAGCCATTTTTTTCATTTGGTGGTCAGAGAAATGCTTGGCATTTAAATTTGGGACCTCTAAGAACACAATTCTTGTGTTCACCTAGTCGAACCCTGAGGATGCTAGCCATGTCTTTTGGGAAGTAAACACCCCAGAAATATGTTTTTAAATTTTGTACACCACGAAGACTTTTAAAAGCTTTTGTGAAAGCACAATTTCCTTTCAAGCTCTGGGTTTTGTTTTCATGCTGCCGCCATCTTGTTTTTAGTTAGCTGTAGACTGCAACGTCTGTAGTTCAAATTTGTCTGCCCCTAGGTAAACACTGGTGGTTGTGTTTACCTAACTTGAGAACATAGGAACCACTGGTGCCATTATTTGATCCCCAGAAAGATGTTTTCACGATCGACTGTCCTGTTCATTTGCAAATTGCAAAAGAATGGATCGAAAGTTTCCACTTGAAAATGTCGCACCTGTTATTTTGCAAGTGTTTGCAACACTTTTCAAATGTGACAGGATGGCCAATTCTGCAAAACATCTTTATGGTGGTCATTCCCCAAAATAATGGCACCACACTGCCCTTTGATGTGGCACACTGGAAGCCGATTCCAGTGTGCCCAAATCATGTTTTAAAAAAAGAAAACTCTCCCCAACATCTTTTTTTTTGATGCAGAATCCTGCATTGAAATTTTCAGTGCAGGATCCTGCATCAAACTAGTCTACCCCATTCCTTTTCCACTACACTGACAGGGGTGACTAATCCCCATGTTGGTATGTCCCTCCTCACCATATGTGGCACACTGGGTGAACTTTCCAGTATGCACATTGTATTTAATTTTTAAACCTGTTTAAAATAAAGAAAACCATCCCCAATGCATTTTTGATGCAGAATCCTGCACCAAAATTCTTGATGCAGCATCCTGCATCGAACTAGTATGCCTCCTCCCATTTCCTTTTGTACCCCACAATATTGGGGTGTCCAATCCCATGTCGGTATGTCTCAAACCACACTTATGTGGCATACTGGGAGCCCACCCCAATGTGCCAAAACGTATTTGTTTTTAAACTTGTTTAAAATAAAGAAAACTGTCCCTGACTTCTTTTTGATGTAGAATCCTGCACCAAAATTTTTTGATGCAGAGTTCTGCATGGAATTAGTATGCCCCCATTCCTTTTTACCCCAACCGACATCAGGGTGCCCAATCTCTGTGTCGATATGTCTCCCACCCCTCACATTATGTGGCACACTGTGAGACCAACTCAGTGTGCCAAAATGTATTTGGTTTTAAAACCTGTTTAAAATACAGAAAACAGTTCCCGACATCCTTGTGATGCACTCCTGCACCTAAATTGTTGATGCAGGATCCTGCATGAACTAATGCCTCCCATTCCTTTTGTACCTCACAGATATCAGGGTTTCCAATCCCCATGTCAGTATGTCTCTCCCTACACTTATGTGGCACACTGGAAGCCCACCCCAGTGTGATCAAAATGTATTTAATTTTCAACCTGTTATTAAATAAAGAAAACCATCCCCAACGTCTTTTTTCTTCCTGTAAGCACTGTATAATGGTCATCCATTGAACTTATGTTGATATCACAGCCATTTGTTGTGATGTTTTTTTCAAATTTTCAACATGGGGTTCTTGGGACCCCACCTCATGAACACTGTCACTGTCATCTCATTAATCAGACCAAAAGATGATTTTGTGATTGCTCGCAGAATCACCTTTCAGGACCGATTAATGAAATGGCAGTGCCAGTGTTCAGAGGAGGTCCCCAAGAACATGTTGAAAATCTGCAAATATTCCAAATAATGACTGCATTATGAGCTTGCATTGTGCGGTTTCCATGCAAACTTGTAACTTCACCAATTTTTAAAATTTCCACTCAAGATTTTCAGCATTGTCATTTTATAAAACCTCCTTATGAACAGTGCAGCTGTCATTTTACATCCCTACCTGAAACATGTTTTTCACCTGTGGCACAGAATGGCACAATCACTGTGTGAAATCGACTTTCGGGATGGATTAACAAAATTACAAAGCCACTATTGAAGAGGGAGGTCCCAAAATCCCATGTTGAAAATTTGGTTAAACAATTCAAAAAAATCACTATGTTATGAGCATCCGTTGAGCAGTTTCTTGTGAAATTTCCCATAGGATGACATTGCAGCACCATGGTGTCTTTAGACACCTGTAGCTCAACAGTTTGAGAAATTCATTTTCACTACTCACAAGTAGGTGAATGAAGCAGCGTGGAGGTTTAAAAGTCATGAATACAACCACAGTGGACTTTTTTCATAGTTGCTATGGTTACTGAGATATTGGCAAATTAGTGTTCCAAGGGTTCATTTTATGACTCTAGGCCTGTGTTATGTCCCCTTATTTATGTGTAGTGGGAGCACAGGGCCAGAGAGCCACGCTCCACATATACAACATTATGCAAACATTTGCAGAGTTAGGGGAGCGAAATACCACTTACATTACACTTTCTCAAAAGAAAGAAATTCATTGCAAGAAACTTCATTAATGCATCAGTTAGGGTAGATAGTACAGTGACAAAAGCTTGGAAATTCAGTGTTAGGGTTACCAACCCCTACCCCACCCTACCTTCCTCTCACCAACAGGTATAGGGGTGTGCATTGGAGTCATGGGCCTAGCTCTCACCCATTCTTCTATACTATACCACCTCAGCTATTTACATGGAATGGGGTGATAATTTGGCCAATTTGACAACGCACACACCAATGCCTGTAGGTGTGTGGAGGTGGGGTGGAGTGGTAGGATTTGTTAACCCTAACACTGAATATCCAGGCTTTGTTGCTGTACTATTAACTCTAATTGATGTATTAATAGAGTTTTTTGCAATGAATACATATATGTATATATATATATATATATATATATTATATATATATACATACATACATATTAAGGGTGAGATAGCTCTCTTACAGTTAGAGTTGGTACAGCTTTTCAATGTTAAATCTCACATTTTTCACCTTAATAACTTTGGCATTTTTAACAAAATTGACCAAAATTGGTATGTTCTGTCATGTTGCCAATGTCACAAGATGTAGAAAGTTTCATGTTGGCTGCTGTTATGGTTTTTAGATATAAGTGGTCAAAATCCAAATATGTATGCTTGTTTTTCCCATAGGATAACAGTGGGGTTTTGCCCTCTTCTACAGCACACACAGAATGAAGTTTTCTCTGACATTTCCAGGGATGATGGGGTGTGTGCCAAGGGTGTGCCTTTAGATGGTTTAGTGTCAAAATGTATTATCAGTTTTGAATTATAATGATTTTTGTGGTAGATGCAGGACAGGCTGCTCGAGATGGTACATAACACTTGCCATTTGAACAGTAAAGTTTGAAAGGTAAATAGCCATTTACCCTTACGCACTTTACTGTTAGCAGTTCACTTTTTAGTTCAGATTCTGCCATCTTGTTTTCAGTTAGCAAGGGTGGAAAAGTTAAATATTTTAGAAATACTTTCCTAGATAATCACTAACAGTTGCGTTTTCCTAGTGGGGCCCTAGGAACATGATTCTGACATTAGTTTGTCAGGCTGGGTTTCCAAAATATGTTGCTTTTTTTCAGGTGGTGACTGCCACAAATTGTGGCAGAATCCTACACAACCTTGTGACCAACAAAATTGGTGGTGGATTACTGTAAATTACCCTGCTCATTTTGGGGCAAACAGACAACAGAATCAAATTCTTCTGCCCCTAATAAATGCTGTTTTTCCTTTTACTTATTCTAAGGAGAAGGGGCAGAGGAATATTAAAATTAAGTATTGAAATGTCTGCTGACATTGGGGTGCCCAATCCACATCAGCTGTTAGCCCCTCCACCGACAGTGTGGGACACTAGGTAGCCCACTCCCAGTGTCCCCAGTTGTCTCCACCAGCCAGTATTGTGGGACACTGGGGAGCCCAATCCCAGTGTCCCCAGATATAAAATGTATGGACCTGCAAAAACAGAAAACAGTCCCCGTCTTTTATTTTATATTAAACCTGGAAAGAAGAACACTGTCCCTCATAGTCTCCCCTCTCTCCTACCCCATCCACACCTTCTCTCTGTGCACCCACTTCTGCACCCCCTTATCCCATACTTGCCTTCAGAGATCTGTGGCTGTGATCTTCTCTGGAACAAGACACATCTGCATTCTTCAAAGCTGAACTGCAAACTGAAGAATCAAGGTAAGTGTCATATAATAGCTGTCTATGGCATTTTGAACTTATGTTGATATCTCAGGCTTTTTTCAACAATTTTGCACCAAATTTTCAACATGGGCTTTTGGAACACCACTTGGAACACTGGAACTACCAAATAAAATAAAATAAAATAAATACTTTCAAATAAAATAAAATAAGCCTAAAATGACTTCACTCATCAAATTAGGAGAAGCCTTCAGAAGGGTAGAGATTGATGTCAATCCAAAGGTAGATAAGGAATTGTCAGCAACAGAAAATGCAAAGAATCAGAAAAGGAGTATAAAGATAAAGACCAACAGAAAGAAAAAACAATTGGAAAGTCCATAATTATAGTGGAAAATACGAGGGGCTACTGGAGCAACCACAGGTCTGATCAAGCCCTGACCCATGAGTGGTTAAAAGAGGTGAATTTAGGCCACGAGATGAGAGACTAATAATGGCAGCCCAAGATAGTAGGCTACGCACAAGATGGTTCACAAAATCCATAGAAAAACAGGAGAAACAGACAAGTGCAGGTTCTGTAGTACAGAATTAAACAGTTGCACATCTTGTGGCTGGATGTGAAGTACTTATGGCAGAAGGCCTGTATACTGAAAGACACAACAATGTAGCAAGATTGATCCACTGGAAACTGTGCAAACACTATAACATACAGGTAGCAGAGAGACACTGGAAACATGAACCACAAAGAATCACAGAGAATGAAGAAGTAATGATCACATGGGATCACCCAATACCAACAGCCAAGAAAGTGGAAGCAAGAAAACCTGATATTGTAATACAAGAAAAGAGGACAAAGGTAGCATTACTGATTGAAATAGCCACCCCCTAGTGACTACAGTGTGCTGCGCATAGAGAGACACACAAAATCATGAAATACCAAGATATGCAGTCAGAAACCAAACTGATGTGGAATAAGGACACACAGATTGTTCCAGTAGTGCTTGGAGCAATGGGACTAATCAAAAGAACTTTCAGGCACATTTAAATATACTACCAATATTTGTGACACCTTATGAACTTCAAAAGGAAGCTATTTTGGGGACGTTGCTTGTGCTGAGGAAGAGCGCTTTCAGCAAACATCAAAGATTAATACAGTACTAATTTCTTGAGTTTTGAATATGCCCTGGCTAAAGAATGGGGTCCATTCTTGCCACGGTATAGAAATCCCTAAACATTTGGAGATACTAACCCGAGAACTACCATCTCGTTAATCAGACCTTTAAGGTGATTTTGCAGTCATTGCATGGAATCAACTTTTGGACTGATTAATGAAATGACAGTGCCAGTGTTCATAAGGGAGGTACCAAAAAGCCCATGATAAAAATCTGGTGAAAAGATTCCACAATATGATTGCACTATGAGTGTACATTACGCAGTTTCTACGTATGGGCATAACTTCACCAATTATTTTATATTTTCACTCAGATTTTCAATATAACCATTTTTTCATACCACATCATGAACAGTATAACTGTCATTTTAAGACATCCTGGCCAAAATGTGTTTTCACATCTGTGGTGCAGAATGGCATGGTTGCTGTGCGATATTACCTTTCAGGACCAAGTAATGAAATTACAGTATGAGTGTTTGTGAAATGTAGTCCCAAAAGGCATGTTGAAAATTGGGTCAAAATTCTCAAGAATTCCCACGTTATGGGCATTTGTAGCAATCTTGTGATGCACGTTCTTAATGTTGTAAATTAAAAATATTTTCACTCCATATTTTCAATATAGTCTTCATAGTTCCCCACATCATAAGATACAGCTGCCATTTTTCAAATCCTGGCCAAAATGTAATTTCACACCTGTGGGTACAATGGCATTGCAGGTGCCCGTAATTATGTTTTAATGGGGATTTGAACCTTTTCTGTACAGTACATGCAGTGAGGTAATAAAAGATTATGTTCAACATTTGGTGTGAAAATGATTTAAGATTGCACAATTATGACTATTTCTTTTAATTTCGCTATGCCTGCTCATAACTTTGTGCATGGAACGCATAGGGACTGGAGGTCCCTGTGTTACCACAACTTAATAAATATATACATCTATGGAGGATGGAATGCAGGCTACAGGGAGTGCAGGTTACAAAGGAACCTGTACTCACAGTAAAATAAATAAACTATTATACTTTTTCAAAAAGTATTGAAATTATTGCATAAAACTAAGTTAATGCATCAGTTATGGTTTTATTAAAGTGTCAAAAGCTGAAAGTTTGATGTTAGGGTTACCCACCTTACCACCCCACCCTCCACACATAAATAGGTGTCGGTGTACCTTGAAGTTGGCTGTGAACTCTCACCCCATTCTCCTATACTGTACCATCTCAGCTTGTTTCACATAGAATGGAGTTACAGTTAAGGATAATATCCCAAGGTATACCCGATGTCTGTTGGTGTATGGAGGGTGCGGGTGGGGGTAGGAATGATAACCCTAATGTTGAATTTCCCAGCTTTTGATGCTTTAATAAAATCCTAAGTGATGCATTAAAGTTGTTTTGTTGTACTATATGTTATATATATATATATATATATATAGATATATATCTATACAGTATATATATAGATATATATCTATATATATATATATATATATATAATAGTGGTGCAAGAGTATATTGTTAGTGTGGCTCAGTTGGTAGCACATCCTCCTCTGGACCAGAAGGATGTTGGTTCTGGTCCCACATTGGAACTGGACTCATACCTAAAACACTGGCATCTGAGAGAAAGTATTAGGAGGTGCTGTACTGCTGGAGTGTGCCATCCTTCGAATGAGACATTAAAACCAAGGTCCCTCTACCCATCCTGGTGCTATCCTGGTGGTGTCCAGGTGGAAGCAAGCGAGCCCAGGGCACTCTTCACAAAGAGTAGGAGACATTCCCTGTGTCATGGCCAACATTCCTCTTCACATAAACCGGATCATACAATTGTCCAGGCTGTGTGTTGTGTTGATGTGCAATATGTACACACCACTATACATTCATTCACTTCACTACCAGTTTAGCATTGCTTGTAAAATGCTTTGGGATACAGCGTATGAAAAGAATTATATAAATGCTGATTCTTCTTCATCTTCTTCTTTATTTAATTTTAATTTAATTAGTATTTCAGAAAAGACCTTTGAGCGTGAGTTCTTTTACAAAGGTTCCACGTCAGGGTGGACAATAAGACAATACACATATTCAGTGGTTACAGAGTCCTGATTATTAGGCATTAAAGAGTGATTACATGACAATTAGACAAATAGAAGGAAAAACTGAGCAGTTATAATTGAATACTAAGCTTTTCTAATCGGTTGCCCTAGGTAGCACACCCCTGGAAACCTCAAATCCATTGATAGAACTCTGACAGAGTAACTGCATAGGGTATAATGCTATCCCAGATGGCGAGAGGCTGGGTGACAGTGAAACAAGGGGATTGGGTTTGAAACCAACCGCAGAGAGTGAGAGGTGGGGGATGGTGAAATGGGGCTGTGATGGGGAGCAGCTCCAGAGGGCTTTGTCAGTATGTGTGTGTGTGTCTGGGGGTTTGGAGGCAGTACCAAGTGCGTTTAAAGGGGACTGATAGCTTACTTAAGCCCTTAGCTAGGCTGGAATGAGGCAGGGTTTCTAGGTAGCCCTGCTGGTGTTACCTTGAGGGCAGGCCTGTCTATCAAGTGGGGCCTGAGAAGCAGGTGCATTTTGAGTAAGACATTAGGTGCTGTTTGAGGCCTACTTTGCATTGAGACAGGCTGTTTGTTTGTAATTTCATCGGAGTTCATTTATCCAGAGGGGCCCGATGGGAGAAAGACCCTTCCTAGTAGAGGTTCGATGGAATGGTAGGGACAGTGCTCCATTCTTCCTCCGGTCTGGTGATGTGTGTTGAGAGAAAGCCTCTAGCAGGTTTCCTATACAGGGTGAGATTTTTCCGAGGTGCCTTCTTTCCCAGAAGGCAAGTTTAGTATTTGATCCTGTCTTTGAGGTTAAGCCAGTTTGTGTGCTCACACAGGGTGCAATATGAGTGCAGTGATCTGCACACAGGGGTGAGAGGCATGCCTTATTGAGTGCAATTTGTACCCTTTGAGCACTGTATCAGTAGCAGCTCCATAGACCACCAGCCCATAGTCTATCATGGACAGAATGGAGCTGGAGACTGAGATTTGGAGTGCTTCCAGGCGAGGGATTTCTTATGCCTATACAGGACCCCCAATCTTTGTGTTTACCACTTTGACAAGGGAGTCTACGTGGTGAGTATAAGTGAGAGAGTCATCAATGGTGACCAAGGTATGAACAAGTGCACCTGCTCAATCGGCTCACCAGCCTTGTTGGTGATTACAAGAGGAGCAAGCTTGTGTTTGTTGAAGGGGCTGGATTGTAGCATGTACTGGTTTTCCTGTAATTTAGTAGCAGCTTTGCCTACTGAACCAGTCCTCGAGTTTATTGAAAGAGTTCTGTAGTTCTGTTTGTAGGGCAACCTGAGAGGTGCTGCTGCACAGCAGTATGGCATCGTCCACATACAGAATAAGTTTGGTGTCACATTCTGTGGGTAGGTCATTTACAAAGAGTCTGAAAGCAGGGGCCCTATAATTGATCCTTGAGGGACTCCTAGGAGTACATCTCTGGAGCTGCATAACATCTGCCCGATTTTGACTCGCTGGCTCCTGTGTGTTAGGTAGTCATTGAACCAATTCATGGTGTTGGTGCCACACCCAATCTTTGGAGCTGGAGTACTAGTAGTGAGTGGTTGACTGGTGCCGAAGGCTTTGGTGAGGTCAATGAAGATGGACCCACCAATTTGCCTTCATCCAGTGCCTTGTGCTCATAGTCAGAGTATTCCAGCAGTGCCATGGTGGTACTGTGTTTTTGCCTGAAGCCATGTTGATTTGGGCAGAGCAGATTGTACTTATTGAGGTATTCTGTGAGTTGACTTGCCATGATTTTTACAAAGCTTTGGATAGTAGGGAGGGATAGATATTGGCCTGTAGTTTGATACCAGTGCCTTATCACCATTCTTATGCACTGGAGTTACAAGGATTGCTTCCATACCTCTGGAAATTGAGCTAGGGCCAAGGATTTATTAAATAGCATTGTTATGGGCATAATAAGAATATCAAGGGTGAGAGATAGTAACTTCATGTCTAGCCCATCACTCCCAATCTGGTTTTGCCTAGGACTTTCCTGACCATCGTTAGGGCCTCCTTCACTGACACCTTCTTAAAGTAGAAGGCTGGGTGGTTAGTTATGAGCAGGTTGGTGCAACCTTGGTCCTCCACAGGCAGAAGGCAGTCTGGAGGCAGCACTGAGGACAGGTCTGCAAAGACTTGGTTTAAGGCATCAGCAATGTCTAGCGGATCTGAGGAGGATGAGTTATTAATGTTGAGCATCTTAGGGTGCTGCTTTGATCTTTACCAAGGATGTTCTGATGTTGTCCCAAAACCTCTTTCCATCTCCCATGCATTGTTAAGCTTTTCTTATGGAAATTGACTTTGCGAGCCTGATAAGTTTGTGCACCGATTTCAGCCGCTTTGTAGCACTGTAGGTCATGCTTGCTGCCTGAGTTTAAGGTTTTTCCCAGAGGCAGTCCCTATCCTTTAGAGAGAGGAGCTTGCCATCAATCCAGCCATTAACCCCCAAATTTTCCATTTTGTGTGTGGTGCACAGATATCACAGATGGAATTGAAGCCCTCAGTGAAAAACTAAGGGCCTGGTCCAGTGTAGGTGCCTTGTTGATGGGGACCAGTTGTAGGCAGACAGGGTCAATTTGAGGGATTCAAGTTTGCCTTTCCACAGAACCCTGCTCGATGAGGTGGGATGGGCTTTTGGCAAGTTTAGTGGGCCATATAAAGGAGATTGGGGAGTGGTCACTTAGCACGTCCAGGAGAACCCTGAGTTCAAAGAATCGAAGTCGGTGAGCTAGCTAAGACCCAGTCTATGAGGGTGCTGGTACCAGCCTTGTAGTTCTGCCTGGTAAGGTGAGTTATGAGTTGTGTGAGATTGTGGAAGGTGATTAGGTCTCTGGAGGTGTTGCCTCCTTACATAACCAGTTAATATTAAAGTCACCGGTCAAGATAAGTTCTGAGCCCTTTGTGAGTGCACTAATTTCTACCATAACAAGAGGAATGCCTTCCTTTGCTTTCTTGGGGTCAGGTAGGTTGTGGTGATGGTATGGGTCTTGCTTTTGGTGACTTGTATTTTTACCACTAATAGCTCATAATCCACCACAACTTTGGAGATGGGAGGACAGAGCAACTCAGTGAGTTTCTGGCATATAGGAAGCAGCCGCCACCTTTCCTGACTATTCTATCAAGTCGAAATGCTTGGAATCCTTCTTATGCTCTCACCATCTTTGATCCTACCGACAGCCAGGTTTCAGTTAGGCAGAGTATGTCAGGGGCATGGATGGTCATCCAAGCCTGGAGCTGGTCAAATTGGCAGTTAGGCTGCAGATGTTTTAATGCTATCTCTGGCAGTTCACTGTATGGACCCCTTGCTCCTCAGGATTGTTGGTCCAGGGTTTGGGGTGAACATTGCCAGAGAGTAGCAGTAGCAGAAAGATAACCTTTCTGGCAGATAGGGTGATGTTTATCTTCCTTCATGGACTTACTCGCCTGGGCGCTTTCAGGTGGGGAGGTGTCTATATGCCTGTGTTAAATTAGGGGAAAGCTAACCGTTAAGGTTACGTTTGCAAGGTTGGTTTGGCGATAACTGTGTATGTGAGGTGTGGGAGGATAAAGAGCCTATCATTACCAGAAGTGGTAGTGGCCATGTGTATGCTTTTCTTCCAGCTTGCACCCAGTGAGGATTCAGAGTGGGAGGTAGGGGTCCGAATTCATATATGGTACCAGCAAAGCCAAAAGAGGTAGTGAGGAGTAGTAGTAGGTGGTTCCACCCAATGGTAGATTGTTTGGTGTTACTGGCCTGCTTAACTGCTAGCTGGTTTATAGTTGAAAGGGTATATAGTCGAATTAGGTGGAGGTCCCTAACAATAGGGCAGGAGAGCAGTAATTGAGAGGAGTTAGATGGAGTGGCTGGAGAAAAGTTGAGTGCATGTGTGATCCTCAGGAGGGACTGCTTTAAAAGGGCAGTGATAAAGTGGGTCAAGTCAGGTATTGAAGACAGAGGCCAATAGCATGAAAATGTGCAGCAGTGGAGTGACCAACCAGCTGCTAGGCTGAGCAAATGGGGAAAGTGAGGGTCTATTTAATACTGTGGGGTGAAAAATGTCAGTCCAGAACACAGCACTAAAAGAGATTTCCCTGAGATCAGGAAGTGCCAGGAATTGGAAAATCAGCCAAGGAGCAAAACTGCCAATCAGTGCCTGGCTCCTCCACTGGGCATCCAGTCAAAACAGTGGCATTCAAAACCATGAGTTTGGAGGTCCAGTGCATACCTGAATCTGCTTGGAGAGAGCCAGCGCCACAGAATCAGCTTGAGAAGTCCATGAGATGGGCTGTCTGAATCTGTCCGAGGGTCAGTCAGGTAGTCTGTTAGCTGTGGCCTGCTCAGAGAGAGCCAGGGCCACAGGAGCAGCTTAGGAAGCCCGCAAATGGGCTGTCTTCTTCTTCTATATTTAGGGTTGAGTAAGAAATATAATGTTAAGCCCCAACTTTTGCCTTAAATAACTTTACAATCGTTCAAAAGATTTGCATGAAATTATGCATCCACAGTCTCATGTCATAGATCTGTTGATCTGCTAAATTTTGTCCCAATTGATTGTGGATTCGAGTTCAAATAGTGCAAAAAGTTAATTTTCAGTTGTGTTTTCCTGTTTTGCTGTACTTCTTTGAACTTGGCTAGTGCTCATATGGTTTAGAATGTTTATCTGACATTTTCAGGGTACAAAGAGTTGGCCCACAGCTGTGCCTTTGGCTTGTTTGGTGAAAAAATATTAATCCATTCCAAAGTTATTTAATTTGAAATTTTTCAAAATTGGTTCTGGACATGCTCAGTAAGCACTTCAATGATAGCAGTATGAAATGAAAAATGAATCCTTTCTCATATGGGGCCAATCCTTTTCCATGAGGAAAAAATCCTTTTCATTTGCCACCATCTTGTTTCTACATTATTTTGTTCTAAAAAATATTAAACAACCACAAAAATTACATCCTGGAGAGAGAGACCAATATATCTATTTGGTTCATCAGGACACTATTAGGTGGATTCTGCACTTAACTGTTAGCAAAATGACCCCCAAATGTGTTTCTGTTACATTTTAACAAATTTTTCATGAGTCACCTTGCAGTTGTATGAAATGAAAAGGAATCTTTATTTGTTTGAGCCTGATCTTTTTCATGAGGAAAAAATCCAATATTTTGTCCCTGGTGTCTAGTAGTACCCTCCTCCGTTCACTGATCACTATTCCTGTATTATTATTTCTGTGGTGTCTAGTGGCCCCCTTCCTCCAATTACCATTCCCATAATAATTATTTTTCTTTGGTGTCCATGGCAGCACCCAGCCACCAATCACCATCCCCGTATTGTTTATTATTTACCTGGTGTCTGGTGGCACCCTCCCCCTTCATTCCTTTCTCTGTCATTGTATTTTTCCTTGGTTTCTAGTGATACCACCACCCTCTGATGGTTGTCCCCATTTAAACTTTTTTCTTTCTCTGGTGTGTAGTGGCATGCCCCACACTCTAGTGCCATTCTGCCTGTAATAATTAATTCTGTCCCTCAGTTTCTTTTTTTAACTGTTAAACAGAAAATGGTCTCTTGCTAATCTTCCCCCCACCCTGACCTCCCAATCAGCATCCACCAGACCTGCAGCCCACAACACAACAGACATCCTCACTCACCTGAACAGGTCCCAGGGTGAAGATTCAGTCATTGATTGAAGATACATCTTGCTGTAGAAATGTTGATTGCTGTATGAGAAATTAAAGTATAGTAAGTGTGATTCTATGTATTTCAATGGGGTTTTCAACTTTGTGGCATCATTTTGAAATGTTTGCATATTTTGAGCCCAAATTTTCAACATAGCTTTTTTGGGACCCCACCTCATGAAACAATGCTGGTGGACTTATGCAAATCTGGCCCGAAAAGGCAATTTCACATTCCCTTGTCAAAAACAACTTTTGGGTTGGATTTGAAACTTTGCACTACCATGTTCATGAGGTGGGGTCATAAGAAGCTATGTTGAATGTTTGAGTCCAAATATGTAAAATAGCAGTTATATGCAGTCATTTAAATTTTGCTATACTGCTGGTAACTTTGGTAATTTTAAATATTTTACCTAGACTATTAACATAGCCATTTTAAAACCACCTCTTGAACATTCATTTTCAAATCCTGCCAAAACTGGGTTTTCACACCTGTAGTGTAATCAGATTCCAGTGGCTCAGAATAATGTTTCAGCAGGGATCTGACAATTTTCAGTACTGAATTCATGAGGTGGGGTAATAAAAGCCTGTGCTGACCATTTGGTTGTTGCTTTGCTAGGGCCCTTTACTTCCAAAACAGCATGCATGTCCACTTTTCTGGAGGGATGGGAGTGCAGGACACAGAGGTGCTGCACTTCCATGAGCAAATGAGGATATGATTTTAATATCTCAAAAGTAATGAAATTCTTAAAAAACGCCATTAATGCACCATGTAGTGTTAAGACTACAGTGACAAAAGTTGGTTTGTATGTTTCTGGAGTGTATGGAATGGGGTGAGCTTTAGGTTTGACAACCAGAGGAAACCTTATTTGTTTTAGGTATGGGGGAGTTCAGGATTTAATCCCTAAAATCACATTTCCTGCTTTTGTCACTGTTGTCTTAACCCTAAATCATCTGCAGGACGTCTGTTACCCTGATGACTGGTTAGATAGCAGTTTCCATGCAACCTGGTTTGAGACCAGCCTGGTCTGGTGCTAGTTTCACAACATGTACAAGAGCTTTCTTTGGTGCAATTATTTTTTTCTGCACCAACTGCCTTTAGTGTAGTTTTAATATTACAGTACCAACTCCATGCCACCATTGATCACCACACCAGTGAAATTTGGGGTCAAAAGAATTTTAGGGAATGTGAGATTCAAATCCAGACTTTCAGGATCACAGCCTAGTGAACTAATCACTACACTATGCAGGCTGCTGCCTAGCAGGCCTGTGATTAGGCACATATGTGACAAGAACTGATTTCAAACCAGTTCAGCTGGAAGTAGAACCTGGTCTCAGACCAGTTGGTACAGAAACTGGTCTAGGATCAGACAGCTCTGAAGCTGGTCTCTGACCAGGCGAGTCCCAGAACAAGCTTTTCTCAGTCCAGGTTTCTCAAAACTGGTCTCAGACCAGACTGGTCTCAGAGCAGTCATCAGGAGAACAATTTTCCTACACCTAAATGGTGCATTAATGAAGTTTATGCAAAGAATATCTATCTATCTATCTATCTATCTATCTATCTATCTATCTATCTATCTATCTATCTATCTATCTATCTATCTATCTATCTCTCTGTCTGTCTGTCTGTCTGTCTGTCTGTCTGTCTATCTATCTATCTATCTATCTATCTATCTATCTATCTATCTATCTTATAGGGGTTGGTCACACCCTATTTTTAAGGTGATAGGTACTTCAATGTTAAAATTGAAATTTTTCAATTTAATAACTTTACAACTGTTCAACTGATTTGCATGCAAATTCACATGCACCATTGCCCAGGGCAGATCTCTGGATGTGGTAGTTACTTTCCAGTTGGATTTGCAGTTTCGAGTTCTGGAGAGGTGAAAAAAGCATTTTTGCTCATTGACATTGCTGGGATCTTTCTTTGAACTTGCCTGCAGCCCAGACAGTTTGGAATCTTGGTCTGACATTTTCAGGGAAGAAATGGACTAGACCAGAAATGTGCCTTTACTAGTCTGGTGAAAGAAAATAATAAGCTGTTTTAAGTTTGAATCCCATAGCCCCACTTGCATACTGTGTGACCCTGAGCAAGTCAATTAACTTAGTTGTGCTCCCAGATCACACCTGTAAACAAGCTTTCAGCTTAGTGTGTCTCTCCTGGTAAAAAATAAAAAAAGTGATTGCATTTAAAAATTTGAAAAATAATTTCCAATCATGCTCAGTAAGCACTAAAAGCTGTAAGAAACACAAAAATAATTATTTTTTTCATATGACATCATCCTTTTTCATTTCAAGAAAATCCTTTTCATATGGCTACCATCTTGTTTTCAGTTTTGCCTGAAAAATTTACATTTGAAACCCTCAAAATAATATTCGGGGAGGAATCAACACATGTCGTTTGCTTATCAGAACCCCTTAGCTGCATTCAGCACTTCTTTACTGCTTGAGAAATGCCCTTAAAATGTGTTTTTTAACATTGTAATTTTTTTCATATTGGAATCATATGAAAAAGATCTTGTTTTATATGACGACTCATGAAAAAGATCTTTTTCTTATGGAAATCAATGTATTTTAAAGGGATTTTCAACTTTGGTGCATAACTTTGTCATTTTGCAAATTGTGAAACAAAATTTTCAAAATACCCTTTTAAAACCCCTCCTCATGAACAATGGGGCGTTGTTATGCAACTCCTGCCCGAAGGTGATTGTTACCTTTCAAATGGGTTGCATAATGACAAATTATTATTCGTAAGGTGGGGTTATAAGAAGGCTATGTTGAAAATTGAGGGTCAAAATATGTATCAATGGCAAAGTTATGACCATTGATTTCAATGTTGCTATGAATGCTCATATCCTTGAGAATTTAAAAGACTTTGACCCCACATGTTTCAACAATGACTTCTTATTACCCCACCTGTATTTGACAGCTGTCAGTTTTCAAATCCTAGTCCAAATGTGTTTTCACACTTGTGGTACAGAATGGTGTTGCAGTTGTGTGGAATTACATTTTGGCATGGATTCAACATTTTCTGTATCAGCTACATAAGGTGGGGTAATAAGATGCTATGCTAACAATTTGGTCACTGTTGTCCTATGAATGGAAGCACTGGGCCCTTCTACAGCAACATACATATATGCATCTATGGAGGGATGGGAGCACAGGGCCCAAAGGGCTCTGCAGTCCAACAGGCAAATAAAGATACAGTTACTCAACCTAAAACTTACAATTGGGTGCGGCGTAGGGCCCTCTGGGCTCTGTTCTCCCATAGACAAATAAGGCTGCAGTTAAACTATATCAAAAAGTAATGACATTCTTTGCAAACAACTGCATTAATGCATTGGTTGGGTTCAGATCAAATCATAAAAGGAGGAAAATATGATGTTGGGTTTACAATCAAACACCCCATCCCCACCTGCACACATCAACAGTTGTGAGGGGTTTGCCTTGCTGTTATAGTCCCAACATTCCTCCCATTCTCCTATACTGTACCCATCTCAGTTTATGAAGTTATGGAATGGGTAAGTGTTAGAGTTGATGACTCAAGGCACCCCCATGCCTGTTGGTGTGTGCAGGGTGGGGGTGGGTGTTAGAGTTAGAAACACCAATGTCATATTCCCTCCATTTTATGGTTTGATATCAACACTATGTGATGCATTAATGTATTTTTTGCAAAGAATATCTATATACTATATAATATATATGACAAAGAACAATATATATTTATGGGATATGTGGAGGCGATAGTGTGAACTAATTTATCTAGTACAGTTGAAAATGACTTGAAGTTATCTCACAAGTGGCAAAGCCATGAGTGAGGGTTACAAGAGGTCACTGGCAACTGTACCAGATAAAGAGTTATCACACACTCCCCTGCATATTCCAGTTTATGCAACAGGGCAGGAGTTTGTGTGATGGGGTATGTTGAGCCTAAGGTTTGTTTATTTATGTATTTATTTATTTTTAATTAGTAAAGAATGTGGGTCTTTTAATCATTTGGTGGTTGTCTGTCTTTTGTGTACCCATTTGGTAAGGGCGTTGCTAGGGAGTGCATTATGATGGCAGCATTGATTGATGTTTGAGGTCAGAAGCAGATTTTTCACCCTAAGAAGATGGTGGTACCACTTAGTAAGAGCGAGTAGGGTGTGGGCCGAATGCCTGGTCCTAGAATTTTTTGATTCATAACATTTTGGTTACTGCTGTGGACGAGTTGCAGGACAGTTGTTTTTGAGGAGTAAGTACCAAGAGGCCACAGCCAATAATGCCAAAGAGGGCAGGACAAATGGGAGAAACAGTGGGTGAGGATGATGTTGCAAGGACAGGCTGCAGCATGCAGTACAAAACCTGGACAACAGAAGCAGTACTAAAAACAAGCATTTGTCAATGTTGAATGTTGTCTAGCTAGCATTGGTATTGGTAGTGCTAGAGTTAGAGACACATAATAGGAATAGCAGTGAAGTATTAGTGGCGCTAACCCCACCCGACTCTGTAGAGACGATGGGCATGAGTGTGCCTTTGGGTCATCAGCTATAATGCTCATACCATTGTACCTCACCCCACCCTGTAGACTCTGACAAATGTCATGGTGTGCTTTGGGGTCTTTGGGTGTTATACTTACCCCATTCTATAAGGAAATATGCTGAGGTGGGTGCAGTATAGGAGAATGGGGTGAACTTTGTAGCCAAACAGTGCAAGACACACCACGATGCCTGTCACTGGCTGTGGGGTGGGAGAGGGTGGAATGGCAGGCATTACAGCCGATGATGCAAGTCACACCTGAATTTGTCAGTCTCTACAGGATGGGGTGCTACAGTTGGAAACCCTAACACTGTAGGCATGTGCTGGTATTTTCACTCCAACTTTTCAACATGGGCTGTTTGTAGAGCCCACCTCGTGAAAAGCAGCACTATCAGTTTGTTAGCTGAAAGGTGGTTTTGCACAACAGCTATGCCATTTGGCGACACAGGAAAAACACAATGTGGGCAGGATGTGAAAAATGATATCTGTATTGTTCATGAGGGCGTGAAAAATGGAAATGTTGAAAATCTGAAGTGAAAATATGAAAATCGGTGAAGTCATGAGCATGCATAGAAACTGAGCAACACATGTCCATAACCCAATCATTGTTGGGAGTTTTTAGCTACATTTTCAACATAGGCATTTTGGGACCTCCCTCATGAACAGTGGTGCTGTGATTTTGTTAATCAGTCCCAAAGTTGATTTCCCACGCAACCACGCCATTGTGCTCCAAAGTGCAGAAACACATTTTGGGCAGGCTGTGAAAATGACAGCTATACTGTTGATAAGGAGGTGTGAAAAAATGCCAGTGTTGAAAATCTGGCATGAAAATATTGCAATTTGCAGGTTACATGGGTGCATGGAAACTGCACAATGCGCCGAGTGACACAATAATTTTATGGACTTTCGACACCAAATTTTCAACATAGGCATTTAGGACCTTTGCTCATGAACACTGTCACCATCATTTCCTCAAACTGTCCTGAAAACTGATTCTGCACAGCGACCGCACTATTCTGTGCCACACATGCAGAAACACATTTTGGCCAGCATATGCAAAATGACAGCTGTACTCTTCATAAGGAGGTGTGGCAAAATGACAATTTTGAAAATCTGGAAGGAAAATATTACAAATTCACAAAGTTATGAGTGTGCATGGAAACAGCACAATGCACGCTTAAAAACAGCCTTTTTGCATTTTCTCAATTTCAACATAGGCTTTGAAGCCCTCATGAACAGTGCACTGTCACTTTGTTACCCGTCCCAAAAGGCAATGCCACTCAGTGACTGCAAAATCACCTTTTGGGACTGAATAATGCCATGACAGTGACTGAATTCATGAGGAGGGTCCCAAAAACCCATGTTGAAAATTTGAGCAAAATTCCCAAAATGCTCGAGATATGCTCCAAAGTTGAAAAACCCTATTTATGCAATTATACAGCTTATCAACATTTCTCAGTTTGCTGTCTGCTTTGAAGAGTGCAGACGTGTTCCTGGTCCACCAAAATTGTCAAACCAGAATCCAGAGGTAAGTATGGGGTGGTGGGGTGTGGGAGGCAGGGTGCACAGTGGGTGGGCCTGGGTTGTGGGAGGGCAGGTAGACAGTGAGGACTGTTTTCCTCTTTCTGAGGGTTAAAAATAAAAATAAAAACATTGCGGATGGTTTCCTTTTTCAGGGGATTTGGCACACTGGAGTGGGCTCCCAGCATGCCACCTAAGTGTTTTTGGGGGATGCTGTAGCCGATTGGGATTGTGCACCCTATCTGCACACAACAAAAGCGGGGAGTGACATTATGCCAACAGGTAGTGGGCTCCCCATTGGCAAAATGACTAGGATTAAAGCTGACAGGGATTGGGCCCCCATCA
The DNA here is from genome assembly GCA_016271365.2 of Neoceratodus forsteri. Lineage (NCBI taxonomy): Eukaryota > Metazoa > Chordata > Ceratodontiformes > Ceratodontidae > Neoceratodus > Neoceratodus forsteri. The sequence continues at coordinate 245,543,186 of CM028130.1, forward strand.
GCAAGGAAAGACTGTTGGGGGCACATGATTCGAGGAATTGGGCACCCCTCTGCATAATTTTAAATGGGAGGAGACTACCGACAGGAGTGGGCTCCCCATCGCATTGTGACATGCGGCAGCTGCAGTCACTGCCACCATGTTGCCTGCACAACAGAAGGCATGTTGTGGTTCTGCTGCTTGAGAGCTTTGCTCTCATTGCAGTGGACCTTTCTTTGTTCTGGTGGCCACATTAGGGATGCTTGGGTTCAACACCTGCTGCTGGCTGATTGGGGAATGAGGGGCGCACCTGATTAGTTCCCAGCATTCGCCCAACATTGACCACGCCTTCAAATCTGCTTCTAGCATAAGATGTTGGCTGTGCAGCGCAAGCCAACATAAAAGGAGCAACAACATAGAAACATAGAATTTGAAGGCAGATAAGGACCGCTTGACCCACCTAGTCTGCCCATTTCCCTACCTAACGGATAAGTTGCAGATCCTAGTTAACCAACAGCCTACTTCCTCCTACCCCTACACTAGAATTGCCTTATGCCTGTCCCAAGCATTCTTGAATTCCCCACTGTTTTTGACTCTATGACCTCCTCAGGAAGGCTGTTGCATGCATCTACATCCCTCTATGTGAAGAAACACTTCCTCCACATTACCTCTGAGCCATTCCCTTTATCTTCAAATTGTGCCCCTTGTTCTTGCACATCTCTTTTTCTGAAAGATGCTACCCTCTTGGACTTTAATTCCCTTGAGGTATTTGAAAGTCTATATCATGTGCCCTCTCCATCCTTTCCTCGAGGCTATACATCTTAAGCTCCTTCAGTCTTTCTTCATATGTCTTCTGGTGCAGACTCTTCACCATTTTGGTTGCCCTCCTCTGGACCATCTTTGCAGAGATGGGGTCTCCAGAACTGTACACAGTACTCCAGATGTGGTCTTACCAACTGTCTGTACAGAGGGCAAACTTCCTGTTTACTACAGGTGATGCCTCTCCCTATGCATCCCAGTATCCTCCAACCCCTTATTGCCTTCTCACATTGCTGGCTCACCTTTAGGTCATCTGATATGACTACCCCAGGTCCCTTTCCATTTTGTTGTTGTCAGTATCTCACCCCCATTGTGTACTCTTCCCTGGATTTTGTTTCCCAAGTGAATTACTTTGCACTTTCTTTGTGTTTATTCTAAGCTGCCATACATTTGACCATTCCTCCAACTTTGTCAAGAACCTTTTCATCCTTTCCACCACACCTTGCGTATCAACCCTGTTGCAGATCGTTGTGTCATCTGCAAAGTGACATACTTTTCCTTCCAGTCCCTCTGCAATGTAGCTTATAAAGACATTAAAAGGACTGGCCCCAATCCTGAACCCTGTGGTACTCCATTAGTAACCCCCTTTCTTCACTGTGGACTCCATTTACTATTACCCTCTGTGTCATGTTGTCCAGCCAGTGTTTTACCAGGCTACCACCCTGGGATCCACTCCCAGGCTGGCTAAATTTTTATTAATCTTTTGTGTGGGACTCTGTCAAATGCCTTGCTAAAGTCTAGGAAGGCCATGTCCACAACTCCTCTCTAGTCTACTACTTTGGTCACCCAGCCAAAGAAATCAATTAGATTTGTCTGACATGACCTTCATGCTGTGAATCCATGCTGCCTTGGGTCCTGTGTCCACTGGCCTCTAGGTACTCAACAATTTTTCCTTCAGAAGCGATTCCATCATTTTCCCTACCATTAGGTCAAACTGACAGGTCTGTAGTATCCCGCTCTGTCTTGCTAGCACTTTTGTGAAGGTGAATCACATTTACTCTCCTCCAGTCCCCAGGTACTACACCATCCTCCCATGATTTATTAAAAATGGTAGTCAGTGGTGTTACTAGTTCTTTCCTTAGTTCTTTTAGAATTCTGGGGTGAATTCTATCAGGCCCCATTGCTTTATCTACCTTCAGTTTTAAGAGTTCTTTCAGAATCCTTTCTTCTGTGAAAGGACTATCAATCCCCATCCAGAGTGCTTCTGTTGACTGGATTTGGTATCTTCCCTGCTTTTCCATTGTGAATACTGGTAGAAGTATTCGTTCAGTATCCTGCTTTTTCACTGTCGGTCTCTGCTCAACCACCTTCCTCTTTATTCTGCCTCAGTATCCCTGTCTTAGTCTTTCTTTGCTCCCTAATGTACCTATAAAGGTTTTATCCCCTTCTTAACTGAGTTGGCTATCTTTTCCTCAGTTTGGGCCTTTGCTATTCTGACTGCCTTCCTGCTTCCTTCTGCTTTAACTGGTAGAGTTCTCTGTCCTGCTCCTTCTGTGTTTCCTTATACTTTCTGAATGACATATTTTTCTCCCTAACCTTCCCCATCACTTCTTTTGAGAACCATAGTGTTTTTCTTTCATTTTGATTTGTTTATTTGCATCACACAAGGTTTGTTGACTCTGTGATGGTGATTTTGATGTTTCCCCACTGTTGCTCTATCCCACCATCTTGCCTGTTTGCTAGTGCTTTTCTGAAGCACTCTCCCATTTTGACAAAATCAGCCATCCTAAAATCTGATACCTTCACTTTTGTATGGCTCGACTCTAGAGCTAAGTTTATTGTTAACCACACTGTTTGGTGGTAGCTTGTTCCCAGTTGGCTACCACTTCAAGATCAGAGATCATCTCTTCATTTCCCTTTTGAGAGTACCAGGTCTAAGATTGCTTCTCTAGAGTCGGTTCCAAAACTAACTCTCGAGGCATGTCCCCTGTGGGACATCGAGAATAGGCCATGCTCTTGGATGTGGCTGCAGCAAAGGTGCTCCAATTAACATCTGGCATATTTGGGTCCCCTATCAGCAATATCTCCCTTTATCTGCCATCCTAAGGATGCCTTCTATCATTCCTTGTCCATTTCCTCCCCAGAGAAGGGTCTGTATACAACCTCTGTGCAGATTGTGGTGCCATTTCCAGTCTCCAGGGCAAGGGTGACCCAAAGTGCCTCCTCTCCTCCTGTTTACCCTTTAGTTCTGTTGCTTTGATCCCTTTCCTTCCCAACCTTCCCAACAACTATGACATTACATTCTTTTGTTTGTAGGTAGGTGGTAGGATGTTAAAAGAGCTGGAGCAGTTTGCCAGAGGGGCACTGAAGCAAACAGGTGGGGAGCAGGCGTCATAGCAGAGAAGCTTTGGTTTCTGAGATGGTGTGTGAGCTGGAAGTAGTGCTGGTTGACAGGGAGGGTTTGGGGGTTTCATGGTGAGGTAGAAACTGTGTAGATAAAGAAAGTGTGACATAGTCATTGTGTAAATAAATTGATCTACATGTATCACACAGTTTTTATATGTACACCTGTTGCATAAATATATCTATTGTAGGGTGCAGTCACCCCTTTATTAGTGTTCAATGATCACTTCTATAGATAAAGACAAAATTTTGAGCTTTAATAACTTTGCAACTGTTCAACTGAACTATATGACATTTTGTATGGGCTTTTGGGGACAAAAGATCTCTTGATGTGGCAAGTTTTGTCCTGGTTAGATGTGTGGATGTGGAGATAAGGATTGCCAAAAGGTAAAGATTACCACTTTTGTCAAATTCTTTTCACGCTGCTGCACAAAAACTGCTTCTCATTTGGGGCTGAAAGTTTCAGAGTGTGTAGGTCTTGAGGCATAGATGTGCTTTTGTAAGGTTTTGTGAAAAAATTTATCTGTTACAAAGTTATTAAATCTTAACATTTCCCATGATTTCCTATGGTAGCACTTAGAAGTCCTGTGAGAAAAATGATCCTTTTTGCAAATGCAGAATCTTTTCTGTGCTGCTACCATTTTGTTTTACAGTTAGCAGTAGCAACACAATTAAATATTTCAAAACATAGACAGTAATGAAAGACAATCACATTTTCTGACTTTTATCCCTCCCTCCTCCCTTTAGAGCTCTTACCTCACCATCTACACTCCAACAATGGCCTTCCTGCCTGCATACTCTCCCTCACCTGCAGCGCTTATTTCTATGATTCCCTTGACTGGTATGTCATGCTACCTAACATTCGGCATATCTTGAATTACTGGAATTTCCTAAGCCTCGCTTCTTTTTATTGTGTATCCATGTTTTATTATGTCAACCTTTGTATGTATGTATACCCCCATTCCTTTGATGTGGAACATTTGTAAATGAGCAGTTCATGCTCAAAGGTATTTGTAATCCTAGATTTCAATAAAATAAAATCTATACCTAATTGGGACCCATAGAATCCGATTCTGGGGTTAGTTTTTTGGCATCTTGCTTGGAACTGTGTGTTGTTTATTTTTAATATGCAAAATCTTTTTCTGGGAATTGTGATAAATTAATCATGGAAAAGAATACTTGGTCACAATACTGTGAAAAGGATTTTCCTGGTAGTCTAGTGGTCCCTCCCCGATGTACAATAACCGTCCCCTATAAAAAAAATTCATGATAGTGTTGTTGTCCCTCCCCTATATCCAAACACATCTCACTATTAAAAAATCCATGATAGTCTAGTGGTCCCTACCCCAATGTCCAATCGCTGCCCCTCCCCATAGAATACAATTTGGGGTCAGTTTTTATAACTTTTAGAGAATGCAGATTTTTAATCCATGGAAATCCTTTGCCACAAATCTCAGAAATATTCTGTGAAACAGGATCCTTTCATGCAATTTGCAAAAATAATATTTTCTTTTCCATGAATTGCAAAAAGCATTAGTGAAAAGGATTCTTTTCACAGTTTATAAAAAGGATTTTCTTATATAGCTGTTTCTTTGTCACTACACAGCTATAAAACAGGTTGCTCTTTAGGGCTTAAAGTTTCAGGGTACAAAGCCCTGGCCTGCATATGTACCTTATGCTGGTTTGTTGAAAATACATTACTTTGCTGTGAGTTCTGCAGGGTTACATTTAGCTTTTGTTTCCATGGATAACATTGTAATGAGAGGTTTACCCAGTTGTTTCCTTGGCACTGCACTGTGAAGAAATGATTTGTAATTTTCTTTTGAAATTTCTAGGGTACAGATGGATTGCCCGCCATGGTGCCTTTTATTGGTTTCATGAAAACATTAATTTGGTGTGGAGTTCTGTGGGGTTACAATTTGTTTTGTTTCCCATAGGATAACATTGCAATGGAAGGTGTATAGAGTCATTTTTGTCACTCTGCTGTGAAAAAACAGTTTCAATTTTCTTCTGAAATTTTCAGGGTATGAAAGCCTGCCCCACCATTGTGCCTTCTGCTGGTTTTATGAAACTGTATTATTCTTTTGGTGTTGAGTTACATAGGTTTAACATTTTACTGTGTTATATATGGGAGACTATTGTAATGTCAAGTGTCTCTTTGAATCTCACTCTATGGCATTGATGTGTTCGGACCTACTATGTTAAAATGATGGATGGATGGGAGAACATGACCCAGAGGCACTGTGCTTCTATACAGACATAGTGATAGGATTATAGTATCTGAAAGATTATTGATGGATGGCACTGTGGGTTCCCAGATGCACATATCAATACCATTATGGACTTCTGAGATTGCAGGCCTTATCCATACATGGCAGCATAGGCCCATACGGCCTACACACCAACACACAAATATGCAGAGGAGTATGGAGTGATGGGAGTAAACATGCAGAAGAGAATGAATGAAGGGAGTGCAGGGCCTGAAGAGCCATGCACTCCACAGGGAAATAATGATACAATTACAGTCTCTCAAAAATTATGGATGTTTTGGAGTGCAGCGCAGAGGACCCAACACTTCCACAAGCAAATAAACCTTTGATTATGCTTTCTTAAAAGTAAGGAAATTCTCTTAAAAAAACATTGTTAATGGACCATTAGGGTTCCAGCATCAAAAGTAAGGAAATACCATCTTAGGGTTTGAAAACCCTAACTCCACATTCCCTACTTTTGTGGTTTTATCTAACTAGAGCATGAATGCAGTTTTTTGTAATATATTCCTTACCTTTTGAGATAGGATAATCTTGTACTTATTGCCTATGGACACAGGGTTCCCATTCTTCTGCAGATGTATATATATATTTCTGTAGCTGTGTAAGCACAGGGTCATCCCTGCATGTCATTTCCATTTAAAGGATAACAGTGTCCAAATTGTCAGCTTAGCCACCATATTATCCCACCTCATTCATCCAGTGCAGAAAATGTTAAATTCCAGCCAAAATGTAATTCTGCACAGCTCCAACACCATTCCGTGCCACAGGTGCGAAACGTATTTTGGAAAGGATTTGAAAAATGACAGCTGTGATATACAGTACATAAGCATGGATCATAAGGAGGCTATGTTGTAAATCTGGGGTAAACATTTTTAACATTTCCAAAGTTATGAGCGGGCATAACAAAGATGCAATGAAAGACCATAACTTAGGTATTTTTCATATTTTAACCACAAATTTTCAACATAATCTTTTATGACACCTCCTCAGAAACCCCATAGGTGAAAAGTTTCAAATCCATGACAAGATGCCATTTCATACCACAGGTGCAAAAACATGTTTTGGAAAGGATTGGAAAATGACAGCTGTACTGTTCATGAAGTAGTGTGAAAAAATAATGAAAATTACAAAAGTTATGCGAACACATAGAACAATTTAAATGCATGCACATAAGTCGCCATTCTTTGGAATTTTTCACCAAATGTTCCACATGGCCTTTTAGGACCCACCTCAAGAACACTGGTGGTGATATTTCGTTATTCAGTCTTGGAGGTGATTTTGCACAGTGATCATGAAATCACCTTCCAGGCCAGATTTAATGAAATGTGAGTAACAATGATTATGAGTTGGGGTTGAAAAAGGCTATGTAAAAATGGTGAAAATTCCAAAAAATCTCAAATTATGAATATAAGCTCAAAACACAATTGAAATTCATTACATGACACTTACCTTTATTTCTCAGTTCAGCGGTTCAGCTTCAAAAGAATGCAGACATGTCCCAGTTACAGAAGATAACAGCCTATGTCCTCAAGTGGTAAGTATAGGGTATGAAAGGTTGTGGGCTGGTGGGTGCTCAGTGAGAGGGTAAGGATGGGAGAGGGATGGGGAGATGATGAGGTACAATTTTCTTTTATCAGGTTTAAAAAGACACTAGGGACTGTTTTCCTTGTTTCAGGAATATAAACATCCCTGGGGGAGACTGTAACCACCAAAGATTCCCTAACCATCAAGGATAAATCATTAAATACAGGGATTAGAGGGTGGGTGGTACCACTAGACATCAAGGAAACATATGAGAATGTGAGGTACAACTAACACCAATGGAGCAATTTTAGAAATATTTTAATATGGGGATCAGAGGGTGGGGTTACCACTGGACACCAGAGCTACATAATGGAGGGATGCCATTAACAACAATGGATTATTTTTATAAAATAAAGTATGGGAATCAGAGGGTAGGGTGCCACTAGACACCAGGAAACTGGTTCACATTTAAATCTGCAGCTGGTAGCATGAGTTCCAGCTGCATCTGCAGAAGTCAAGAAAATCCTGCTGATCTCATACAGAGAATGTGGAAGGCTCCTCATGGTAAGCTGAGCGCCTTGGATTTTGGGTGCCCATAAAACATAGATATGGACACAATATTTAAAAACAAATGTCAGACTCTAGCTAAATGGGTCTTGTTTTTCTAGGTTCTGATTTTTTATTAAAATCACAGCATTTTGTATTTTTGCATGTTTGTCAGTTTGTGGAAGAAAGCAACAAGATGGCGGTTGGCACAACACCAAAAGGTTTGGTGCCCTGCCAATACAGTGGTTCAAAACCAAAACAAACATTTGTGGCATCAAATATTTACTTTTAGCAAAACGCTATCTCAAAACCCTACTATGCAAGTCGGAAAACATTAAAATTTAAAGCATTATAACTGTAGAATTCTTTAAATTTTTTTCCCAGACCTGTCAAAGGCACTACCTTGGGACATGATACTGTCCTCTGATGTTTTGGGGCAACAATTCCTTTCCATGTAGGCTGTAGGAGAGAGCAAAAACATAATATTAAGTATGGGAAAAATATGTTTTATCTTAAAATGACACATGCAGATCTCAGAAACCACACAAGCTGTCATCAAAAAATTTCCACAAAGCAAGACTTGGCCTATTAGACAACACATGCAAAATTTCAGCTCATTCCATCAGTGAGAGTCAAAGACAAAGAAAGGTGCTAAAACTGAGTGTAACATTAAAAAGACCTCTCAACCATGACTATAGTGGTGATAGATCTATCTATCTATCTATCTATCTATCTATCTATCTATCTATAGATCTATCTATCTATATATAGGTAGATCTAGCTACACCAAACAGTGTGGTTCACGTTAAACTCAGCTACAGAGTCAAACCATACAAAAGTGAGGGTACTGGACTTTAGGAGGGCTGACTTTATAAGATGGGCGAGTGCCTCAGGAAAAGCACTAGCAAACAGGAAAGAAGGAGGTGTGGAGCAACAATGGGGAATCATCAAAACTGCCATCACAGAGGCAACAAGCCTTTGTGTGACGCAAATAAACAAATCAAAATGAAAGAAAAAGCCACTATGGTTCTCAAAATAGGTGGCTGTGAAAGTCAGGAAGAAAAGATAGCATTCCAGAAGTATAAGGAAACACAGAAGGAGCAGGACAGAGAGCTGTACCAGTTAAGGTAGAAGGAAGCAGGAGGGAAGTCAGAATAGCAAAGGCCCAAACTGAGGAAAAGATAGCCAACTCAGTTAAGAAGGGGATAAAACCTTTATAGGTACATCACAAGCATAGAAAGACAAAGGGAGGGATAGTGAGGCTGAATAGAATGAACAGTGGGTGGGCAGAGGGGACAGTGAAAAGCAGGATACTGAATGAATATTTCTGCTCAGTATTCACAAAAGAGGAGGAGGAAGTGCCTAATCCAATTAATAGAAGCACTCTTGATAGGGGGCTCCATCCCAGTCCTTTCACAGAAGAAAGGGTTCTGCAAGAACCCCAAAACTGAAGGTGGACAAAGCAATGGGTCCTGATGGAATTCACCCCAGAATTCTAAAAGAATTAATGGAGGAACTAGTGAAACCACTGGCTACTCTTTTAATAAATCATGGGAGGATGGTGTGGTACCAAGGACTGGAGGAAGGCGGATGTGATTCCCTTCACAAAGTGGGACCAAGACAGAGGCAGGAAACTACAGACCTGTCAGTCTGACCTCTGTGGTAGGGAAAGTGATGGAGTCACTTCTGAAGGAAAGAATAGTTCAGTATCTAGAGACCAGTGGGGCACAGGACCCAAGGCAGCATGGGTTCACAGTGGGAAGGTCATGTCAGATGAATCTAATAGATTTCTTTCACCAGATGACCAAAGTAGTAGACCAGGAGGGGCTGTGGACATGGCCTACCTAGACTTTAGCAAGGCATTTGACACAGTCCACACAAAAGATTAATAGTCAAATTAACCAGCCTGGGAGTGGGTCCCAGGGTGGTAGCCTAGGTAAAACATTGGCTGGACAACAGGACACAGAAGGTAATTGTAAATGGAGTCCATTCTGAAGAAAGAGGGGTTATTAGTGGGGTACCGCAGGGTTCAGTATTGGGTCCAGTCCTTTAATGTCTTCATCAGTGACATTGTAGAGGGACTGAAAGGAGGGTATGCCTTTTGCAGATGACACAAAGATCTGCAACAGGGTTGATACACAAGGAGGCGTGGAAAGGAAGAGAAGGGACTTGGCAAGGTTGGAGGAATGGTCAGAAGTATGGCAGCCAGATTCAATGCAAAGAAGTGTAAAATAATGCACCAGGGAAACAAGAACCCAGGGAGGAATACACAATGGGGGACGTAGTAACAACAACAAAAGGAAAGGGACCTGGGGGTAATCATATCAGATGACCTTAAGGTTAGCAAGCAATGTGAGAAGGCAGTAGGGAGGGCTGGGGTATACTGGGATGCATAGGAGAGGCATCAGCAGCAGAAAACAGGAAGTTGTTCCTCTGTACAGACAGTTGGTGAGACCCCATCTGAGTACTGCATCCAGTTCTGGAGACCCCATCTCGCAAGGACATAGACAGGATAGAAGCAGTCCAGAGGAGGACAACTAAATGGTGCAGGGTCTGCAAGAGAAGCCGTATGAGGAAAGACTAAAGGAGCTTAATATGTATACCCTTGAGGAAAGAAGGGAGAGGGGGACATGATAGAAACTTTTAAGTACCTCAGTGCAATCAACAAAATCCAAGAGGGTAGCATCTTTCAGAAAAAGAGACGTGCAAGAACAAGGGAACACAGTTTAAAAGATAGAGTAGGGCGGTTCAGGGGCAATGTGAGGAAGTATTATTTCACAGAGGGCAGTGGATACATGGAACAGCCTTCCTGAGGAGGTTGTGGGTCTAAAACTGTGGGAGAATTCAAGAATGCATGGGACAGACATAAGGCAATTCTTGTGGGGGTAGGAAGAAATAGGCTGTTGGTTAACTAGGATCTGCAGCCTATCCTGTAGGTAGGGAAATGGGCAGACTAGATGGCCAAGCAGTCCTTATCTGCATTCAAAGTCTATGTTTCTATGTTTCATATAGATAGATAGCTATATATATATAGAGTGAGCTCTGGATATCTCACGAGTGCCGAAACACTAGTGAGATATCCAGAGCTCACGATGCAGGAGTGACAATATTTGCCATAGCACAAGATCTGCCCATTATGTATTCAATACATACAATAGGGCCAAGAGTTTTACAAGTTTTGTTATGCTGTCTTGTGTTCTGTTCCTGTTTATGTTTGCTCATTCTGTGTGTGAGCTTTTCTGAATGGGCTGACAATGTTATAAACTCAGGAGACACACAGTGTGTTTTGCAATGCTAAATGAATTAGTTTTAGGTAGGAGTGAGAAACATAATTTTGTGAGGCTGTATTGTTTAGAAGTCTGGCTGCAGTGAAGCTGAGAGCATCACAGTAATTGTAATGAGCTGAGAGGTGGAGTGTTAGAACAGCTCATACTGTTTTCAGTGGTAATTAAGTTAGCTGCAGGCAGGTGCAGAGTGTTCTGTGAAATGTGCTCTTTAGGATTCTGGCTGCAGTCAAGCTGAGCGTATCACATTAATTGTAATGGGTGAGAAGCAGAGTTTGAGGAACAAGTGAGAGTGTGTTTCAGTAGTAGTTGAGTTAGCTGCAGGCAGTAGTTTAGTCTGTTCTGTGAAGCTGTGTTGTTTAGAATTCTGGCTGCAGTCATAGTAATGAGCTAGAAGTTGGGGGATAGGTGTGTTTTGTAATGCTCACTGAGTTAGCTGTAGACAGCAGTGAGACCTCTGAAATAGTTATGCATTTGTGTCTATGGTAACATCACAGGTGTTTCTTGCATGCTGAGGAAAAGCTGCCTAGAGTGATGACCTTTTGTGACCTGTGTGTATAAATGACTAATATCATCACAGTAGAGCAGAGGATAAAAATATCACACTGCAGTGGATGATACATAGTTTTATCTCACTCATTTACCACTCACCCTATTGTATATGTATGTGTGTGTGTGTGTGTGTGTGTGTGTGTGTGTATATATATATAGAGAGAGCGAGATAGATATATATATATATATATATATCGATATATATAGATATCTATATGTGTGTGTGTATTATGTATGAATGTGTATGTGTGATATATGTATATGTATGTATGTGATTACATACACATACACACATACACATACACATATACATTCATGGCAAAAACTCTGTTTTAGTGCATCAGTTAAGGTTGTTCCACAGTGACAAAAGCGAGGAAATTCAATGTTTTGGGTTGAAGCCCACCTTGCACTCCCAGCATGCCCCAACCATCATTGGGTGTATGTTGGGGTTGTTAACCTAACTCTCACCCCATCACATCGTAAAGAAACAGAGGTGTAGGAGAATGGGGTGAGAGTTAGGACCCGATGACCACAACGCACACCCCGATGCCGGTTGGGTGGCGGGCTGGGGGTGCAAGGTTGGCTTTCAACCCTAACACCAAATTTCCTTGCTTTTGTCACTGTGGAACAACCCTAACTGATGCATTAAATAGAGTTTTTGCCATAAATTCCTTCTTTTGAGAATGAGGACCATAAATAGTGAATGGAATGCAGTGGTGGGATTGTAGGCTCTTTGGGCCCATGCTACCTACGTGATGCTTGTGACATAGTAACGGTAACTGCAATGCAAATGAAACTGCTAACGGTTATGCACAAGGTGACGCAAACGTAAATGGTAACGAAATGTTAATAGAAACGCAGCAAAGTGACGCAAATGGAGATGCAACGCTTATGGAAATGCAACTGGTAATGCGCACAGTCACGGGTACCAATATAGTAAATGCAAATCTTAATTGTTACAGGAACAATAACGCCAAAGGAACAGAAACAGAAACACAAACGCAAGCGCATACAGAAATGCAAAGTGTAATGAGCACAATCATGGTACTGCAATTGTAAATACAAATGGTAATGGCAGCAGCAAAAATAATGCCAAAGGAAACAGAAACAGAAAGGCAAATGCAAGCCATATGGAAAGCAAAACACACTTACACACGGTCACAGTACTGCAATTGTAAATGCAAATGGTAATGTTAACAGCAACAATAACGCCAAAAAACAGAAAGCGAGAAAGGCAAATCAGATGGGAATTGCAGACATAGCGTGCACAGTCAGTGTACCGCCGAAATGCAAATCATAATGGTAACAGCTAAATAATAGCCAAAGGAAACAAAAACAGAATGTGAATGCAAGCATACAGAAACACAAACCATTACACACACGGTCATGGTACTGCAATTGTAAATGCAAATGGTAATGGTAACAGCAACAATAACGGCAAGAAAACAGAAGAGCCAAATGTAAGCAAGTATGGAAGCAAGAACCGTGAACGCCGCGACGGTCGGGTCACGGTACCAAAAATTGTAAATGCAAATGATGGTAACAGCAACAATAACGCCAAAGGAAACAGAAATGAAAAGCAAGCACGAATGGAAATGCAAACCGTGAATGCACACGGGCACACAGGCACAGGAATGCAATTGGAAAAGCAAATGGTAATGGCAACAACATCTATGATGCAAAACGAAAGATAAACACAAATGCAAATGGAAGGGCGGCAGCAAACACAAATAATAATGCACACAGTGACACAAAGCAAAATGCAAACAAACAGTACTGTAGACACAAATGGTAAGAGTAATGCAAATGCAAGTGCAAACAGAAACTCAAGGATAACGCACACAGTGGCATACATGGGAACGCTAATGGAAACAAGTACTGAACGCAAGTAGAAACGTTATGTGTAACAGTAACTGGACGCACACCTGGTTTTCCCAACAGCTGGATAGAGAAACACAGTGAGTACAAAGAATGTATGCATAACAATGGGCCTGGAACCAGAAAATGAGCTCTTGGAATACTAAATTACTTATATCTCAGGAATCGTACAACGTACAGAAAAAATTAAAATTTCATATGAGTCATCACTTTTCTGGCTAGGTTTGCACTGAATGATTAGCCTCATTAAGGGCTAACCATTTTTCCAATGAAAAGTCCATATCTAGCACCTTTTCCGAGATACGGGCCCAGAAAGGCATCGCGGATGCCGCAATGTTAGTCTATGAAATAGTGTCAACTAGAGTACCGTAACTTTACATCCCTGCGATATTTTTCACCAAACCACCAAAAGGCACATCTGTGCGATGTTGGCTCTTCCTCAAATTTCAGCCCAAAGACCAAACTGTTCTTTTGCAGCAGGTTGCAAAAATTCCTGTCATTTTGGCCATAGTGTTGCAAAGTAGTGTCGTGATTTGCGACACTTTAGCAAAAATCACAAAAGTGCTGCAGGTTGACACTACTTTGCAATACTACTTTTCCCAAAATTTCAAAACATATTTCTGGGGTGTTTACCCCAAAATAAAGACATGCCTAACATTCTCATGGCTTGACTAGGTAAGCACAAAAAGAATTGTGTCCCTAGATGGTCCCAATTTTAAATGCCAAACATTTCTGTGATCAGTATCTGAAAAGAAAATGGTTGACTCAGCGACACTACAAGGGTCATTGCGACACTAAAAACTGCATTTGCGACACTGTTGAACTTTTGTTAACTTTCCCTTTGACTGTAATGGGACACTTGTTTTTGAATAACTTTTGAACCGTTCAATACTTTTTCATGAAATCTTCAAAGGCACTTCAGAGACCCTGGTTGCATGTTCCCTGAAGTTTTCGGACAGGTCACGTAAACCATGTGACCTGTAGGCATGAACAAAGAATACATAAAAACCATAAATGTGCTTTGGAATATTGCTTAATAACTCCGCAGCTGTATATCTGACTGATACGAAAGTTGGTAGATCTCAAGATCCATGGTTACACTCCGTGCCTGCCAAATTTCAGGCAACTCTGTTGAATGGTGGCAAAGGTATTAAGGTGTAAAATTTCACCATTTAACCTTAAATGGGGTACTCAACTCTAACTATGGTAGCACTATAGTGCTACCATAAAATATAAATATATATATATATATATATAATGGTAGCAAGGTAGTGCTACCATAGTTAGGGATTGAGTAGCATTTTTAAGGCTAAAGGGTCAAATTTTGCACCTTAATAACTTTTGCCATCGTTAGGCATGGTAGATCTTGGTATCTGTCAAGTTTCGTACTGGTCGGATATACATCTGCGGAGTTATTGCTGACAACCAATTGCACAATTACGTTTTTGTGATTTCTTTGCTCTCACCCACAGGTCGACAGCTTGTATGACCAGTCCGAGAACTTCAGAGAACATGCAGCCAGGGTCCCTGATGTGCCTTTTGAAGATTTTAGAAAAAATATTGAACGGTTCAAAAGTTATTCAAAAACAATTTACTATTATAAGTCAATGGGAAAAGTTAACTTAAAAGTTTGACAGTGTCACAATGCAGTTTTTGCTTTCGCAAATGGTCCTTTACTGTCGCAAATCCGCCATTTTGTTTTCAGTTAGCGATCAAAAATGTTTAGCATTTAAATTTGGGACCCTCTGGCAACCTAATTCTTTTTGTATTCACCTAGTCGGACCCTGAGGATTCCAGCCATGTCTTTATTTTAGGTACCAACACCAGAAATATATTTTCAAATTTCTGGAAAAGTACTTTGGCAAAATACTGTCGTATTTGCGACACTGTCGAATGAATTTACAAAAGTTTTCACAAACTGCGACGGTACTTTTCTAGGCTGTGAGAAGATGACAGCAATTCTTTGGCATTGTGCTGCAAAAGAACGGTTGGGAGTTTTGGGCTGAAATTTGGAGGAACACAGCTGACATCTCATAAATGTGCCTTTCACTGTTTTGTTGAAAAATATTACATGGCGGCAAAGTTACGGCACTCAAATTTGATGCTTTTCCCCTAGGATAACATTACGGCATCCGACGCATTACAGGAATCCTTTGGTGCCCTGCTGCAAAATAACGGTTTGGTCTTTTGGGCTGAAATTTGGAGGAACACAGCCAACATCACACAGATGTGCCTTTGTGTGGTTTGGTGAAAAATATTACAGGGAGCCAAAGTTATGACACTCAAACTTCTCTTTTTCCCATAGGATAACATTACAGCGTTAGCGCCTTTCAGTGCCATTTCTTGGAGCAGGGCTGGCAATCTGGGACTTTCATTGGAAAATGCTTAGCCCCTACTAGGGCTAAGTACAAAACAACCAAGAAAGTCCTAAATCATATGACTTTAAAAATGTTTTCTCATCGTCAGCGGTTCCTGAGATATAAGCGATTTAGTATTCCAAGCCCTCATTTTCTGCTCCGAGAACCATTATTATGCATACATTCTTTGTACTCACTGTCTTTCTTTATGCAGGTTTGGCGAAAACCAGCCTGTGTGCTTACTTTACTGTTACTGTTACTGTTTTCGCTTGCGGTTCAGTTCCGTTTCACTTACCATTCATGTCTCATCACCACGTGCATTACCCTTTGTGTTTTCATTTGTGCTGTTTTTAACATGTCTGTCTACACTACTGTTTCTCTTTCTGTTTTGCTTTGCGTCACCATGTGCATTACTATTTGTGTTTGCGGGCACAATGTTACTATGTGACAAGACATCATGTTTGGGCTCAGTGCTACGCCTCCACATTACATTCACTATTTCTCATTATCATTCTCAAAGAAGGAAATTAGAGGCAAAAAATCCATTTAATGCATTAGTTAGGGTTGTTCACACCGACAAAAGTGAGAAATTCGGTGTTGGGTGAAACCCCCTTGGCCCCCCTGCCCACACCTCAACCAGCATTGGGGTGCACATTAGGGTTGTCGGTCCCTAACTCACCACATTCTCCTACACCTCTGCTTCTTTACACATGTGATAGGGTGAGAGTTAGGACTGACAACCTAATGCACACCCTATGCCAGTTGGGGTGTGGGCAGGGGGCAAGGGGGCTCAACTCCTAACACGAATTTCCTCACTTTGTTGGTGTGGAACAACCTAACTAATGCATTAAATGGAGTTTTGCATCTAATATATATATATATATATATATATATATATACACAGTGTATATATATATATATATATATATATACACACACACACTACCATAGTTGGGTTGAGTAGCACTTTTAAGGTTAAAGGGTCAAAATTTGCACCTTAATAACTTTGCCACCATTCAATGGATTTGCCTGAAATTTGGTATGCACAATTGGGCATGGCAGTTCTTGGGATCTGCCAAGTTTTGTACCAGTCAGATATACAGCTGTGAGTTATTAATGACAACCAATTGCAAAATTACACTGTTTTGTGATTTCTTTGCTCGCGCCTACAGGTTGCTCTGTTTTTGTGACTGGTCCAAAACTTCAGAGAACATAGGCCATGGTCTCTGATGTGCCTTTTAAAGACTTTGTGAAAAATATTGAATGGTTCAAAGTTATTCAAAAACAAGTTCCATTATAAGTCAATGGGAAAAGTTAAAATATTCGACATTTTCAAATGCACTTTTAGTGTCACAAATGGCCCTAATAGTTTTGTAAATCCACCATTTTGTTTTCAGTTGGTGATCAGAAAAATACTTGGCACTTAAATTTGGTTCCCTCTAGGGGCACAATTCTTTTGTGTTCACCTAGTTGGACCCTGAGGATGCTAGCCATGTCTTTATTTGGGGGTTAAACACCCCAGAAATATGTTTTTCAAATTTCTGGAAACAGTAGTGTCACAAAGTAATGTTGAATGCATAACACTTTTGCACATTTTGTGAAAAGGGTCTCAAATTCTGACACTACTTTTCAGGCTATGGCCAAAATGACAGGAATTCTTTGCCACCAGCTGCAAGCAAACAGTTTGGTCTTTTAGGCTGCAATTTGGAGGGAAGGCAGCCAACATCTCACAAATGTGCCTTTTGGTGCTTTGGAGA
The DNA here is from genome assembly GCA_016271365.2 of Neoceratodus forsteri. NCBI lineage: Eukaryota > Metazoa > Chordata > Ceratodontiformes > Ceratodontidae > Neoceratodus > Neoceratodus forsteri. The sequence continues at coordinate 245,560,492 of CM028130.1, forward strand.
AAAAATATGTGGCTGCCAAGTTATGATAATCCAAAGTTGACACTTTTCCCATAGACTAACATGGTGGCGTCCGCCGCACCTTTTGGGCTCGTATCTCAGAAGCGGTGCGAGATGCTGAATTTTCATCATGACAATACACATTCAGAAAATAGCAGGCAGTAAAATCATAAATCATGGAGAAATTTTTTCTATGTCATACAGTTCCTGAGATATAAGCAATTTAGTCTTCCAATAGCTCATTTTCTGCTCTGAAGCCCATTATTATGCATAGTTCTTTGTACACACTGTGTTTCTCTATGCAGCTGTTGAGGCAAAAACAGGTGTGCTGCACACATTACTGTTACACTTAGCGTTACCACTTGTGTTTCCGTTCCTGTTTGAGTTACTGTTCCGTGTACACCACCATGTGCATTACACTTTCGTTCTTGTTTGCATTCATGCTTGCATTTATTTCCATTTCTGTTTCCTTTGACATTCTTTCTGCTGTTAACATTACCATTTGCACTTACAGTTGCCATGCTGTGACTACGCGCGTCATAGTTTGCATTTCCATATGCACTTGCATTTCCTGTTGCGTTCTGTTTCCTTTGGCGTTATTGTTGCTATTACCGTTACCATTTACATTTACAATTGCTGTAGCTTGCGCAAATGCGTACTGTTTGCATTCCGTACATGCTTAGATTTCCAGTTTTCTGTTTCGGTTTCCTTTATTCTTCCAAGTTAACTTTACCACTTTTGTTTACTATTGGGGTATCGTGCCTCGTGCACATTACAAATTTGTGTTCGTCCGACGCTTCTGTTCCTGTTTCCATTTCTGTTTCCTTTGAAATTATTCTTCATGTTAACTTTACCATTTGTGATTACAATTGTGGTACCATGCCCATGTGCATTGCGTTTGCATTTATGTGCTCTTGTGTTCACATTTCCATTTCTGTTTCCTTTAGTGGTGTTTTTGCTGTAACTTTTAACATTTGCATTTCAAATACTGGTGCCATCACTGTGCATGTTACCACTTGTGTTTTCATACATGCTTGCATCTCCATTTCTCTCACTGTTCACTTTGGCATCACTTTATGCTTGCATTTCTATTAATGTTTGCTTTACCATTGAAGTTTGCTTTACCTTATGCGTCACAATTGCTGCATGCATTTGCTTTGCAGTTCCTGTTACTATGTAACACAACAACTTGTGGTGGGGACCCAGCCTCCCACCACCACATTCCATTCACTATTTATCGTCCTCATTCTCAAAGAAGGAAATTATCGGCAAAAAATCCATTTATTGCATCAGTTAGGTTGTTCACAGTGACAAAGTGAGGAAATTTAGTGTTAGGGTTGAAAGCCCCTTGGACCCCAGCCCACCCCCAACTGGAATTGGGGTGCGTGTTGGTATCCAGTCCAACACTCACCCCATTCTTCTATACCTCTGCTTCTTTACACATGTGATGGGGCCGAGTTAGGGCCAATGATCCAATGCATGCCCTGTTACTAGTTGAGGGGTGGGCTGGGGGTTCAAGGGGTTTTCAACCCTAACACTGAATTTCCTCACTTTGTCACTGTGGAACAACCCTAACTGATGCATTAAACAGAGTTTGCTCTCTAACATGTATATTCATTGCAAAATTTTTGTTAATGCATCAGTTAGGGTTAAAGTGACAAAAGTGGGGAAATGAGATGTTAGGGTTGAGACACTAACCCTTCCCCACATCCTCCACACACCAACAGACTCTTGGGTGTGCCATGGGATGTCAAGCTCAACTCACCCCATTCCATGTGTAAACAGGTTGACATGCTACAGTAAAGGAGAATGAAGTGAGAGCTAAGCCTCACAACCCCATGGCACACCCCAGATTCTGGTTCGTGTGTGGAGGATGGGGTGATGTGTGGGGGAGGGTTAGGCTTAACCCTAACATCTGACTTCTGCACTTTTGTCACTTTAACCCTAACTGATGCATTAACAAAGATTTTGGTAAATGAATTTCCTTACTTTTTGAAAAAGTGCAATGCAACTAGTATATAGTATGTATTATTGAAGTAGGGACCAAAGAGCCCCACATTCCCACCAAACTGCCCATTTGTGCATAATGATATGCTTGTCTCAAAAACATGGGCTCCTGTGGCCCAGCACTCCTCCTTACACATAACAACGGAGCTACAGTAGCCCTGTAGGCCAGAAAATGAACCCTTGTAACACTAATTTGCCAATATATCAGTAACTGTACACCTATGAAAAAAAATCCCACTGCAATTGTAATCATAACTTTGAAACCTCCATGCATGCTTAGTTCACCTAAAGGTGGACATAGCTGGGTAGAAAAATCCATATCTAGTATAGTTTTCAAGATACAGACACCAAAAGTTACTATTGGAACTGCAATGTTATCCTGTGGGAAAAATCTCAAATTCGTGATGACATATCTTTGCAACTGATTAACTTTTAACACCTAAATATCACAGTTCACATCTCTGGGACATCTCCTTTATACCCTGCAAATGTCAAGCCACTTGTCCAAACCGTTTATTTACAGTGGAGTGGCAAAGTTTTTAAAATCCTAGTTCATGAGGTGTCAAAATTCCCATTTGTAGGTCAGTCCCCATTCGCAGGCGTCAGAATCCCAGTTCATAAGTTATCCTTGATTGTCAGATTCTGGACATCTGGTTTCCAAGTCTCGAAGGGGATTTCCCGTTAGCTCGTAAAGGGAGATTGGCTCACAACCGAGATTTTTGAAAGTCGCGGAACAGGGAATTTGACAGCTCATGAATGAGGAACTGAAAACCATTCTCTTTTGTGAGCTGACAGTATCCCTCGTTTGCAAGCCAATCCCTTGTAAGGTGTCAAAATCCTCATTTATGAGCCAATCATCATTCACAAGAATGGCCATCTGGTCGTGAAATGATGATCAAGGATTTTGTTAGCTCAAAAGGATTGGCTCACGAATGGGATTTTGTCACTTGATGAAGGGATTTTGTCAGCCCACGAATAGGAATTAAAACCCAATCCCTTTTGAGTGACAAAATCCTCGTTGGTGATCCAGTCCCCTTTCATGAGCTGTCAAAACCTGTTTGTGAGTGAATCCTTGTTCGTGAGATAAAGCCATCTTCGGTCCCTAAGTCATGATCAAGGATTTTGCTAGCTCACAAAAGGGATTATTGTGAATGGGTATTTTGACACTTTGCTAACAAGGATCGAAGTAAAGTCACTTAATGAAGAATTTAAAATTAAAACTGCATTGTTTTGCCAAAACAAAGAAAACCAGATATGGGTTTGAGTGGTGCAGCATTAAATGATAGTCACCTTTGAAAGTGTTTTGTATTATTGATTTTATGGGAAAATTCAGTGCAGTTTGTCTTGGTGCAGGACGTTCTGTGGGTGACAGCAGAGGACAATATTCTTTTGAATAATTTCACCCTAAGTGCTTTGCACACCCTGGCCTATTTAATCAGTAGACTAGATGTTTAAGTTCTGTCCTACACAAATATCAGGTAATTGATATTACTGCACTGTAAGTGAAAGGACTGTGATAGATGTAAATATAATCGATTGAGAATAATATTGTTTTTGAACTTCAAATTGTACTAATATTGTGTTGTCAATCACAACACTTATGTATTTAACTCATTGGGAGCATAAGTAATAGAATTTAGATTTTTAACAAAAATATTCACTTTATATCACATTATATGAATAAGACAGTATTATTTATAGATTACATGTTTGTATACATTTTAGAAAAGTTGGGTAATTCATTATATACAGGTGTTTGAGGTTTGGTGGACACCATCCCCACAAACTGAATTACAACATTATAGTATACTAAGGCCTGATATTCAAACTGCTCCCAAAATGTGCCCAACAGCAGGAGCAAGCACAAACCAATTAGCATATTACAACAGGTGTGATATTCAAACATGGAGCAGAACAAATTGCGCAAGTAGCCAATGTCTGAATATCGCACTAACTGCGCCATAGCACAACCAGGAAGGAGAAGCTGAGTAGAAATGTTGTGCTATAGTGCAACCAGGCAGCCCAGCTGAGCAGTCCAGAGGTGCCATATGCAAGCAGAGCCTCCAGAGCAATGGAACTGCACATCCAGGGAGGCAGGCTGGGGCCCACCGCCAGCCATGCCACACATGGGCACAGGAACACACTGCAGAACCAACACCACACCTGCACACCCCAAGCACAGCATCACTGGGGTGTGACGGATGATCTACTGGCCCATGGGGACAAGCCAACAAAGCACAGCAGAGCCATGACACCCCAGCACAACCACTGGCAGGCTGAGAGTGCCACACAGGGGTTGACAAACACAGTGCACATCAGCTCCCTCCACACACACAGCACACCCTGCACCGTGACCCCAAGATACCACCCAAGTGCAGTGACGAGCACTGCAGGAAACCTATGCATCCCCAGCACACGCCAACCCCTGGCAGCACAGAAGCACACAAGCCAGACACACCCTGTGCACCCAGCAGTGGGTGGCAGCAGCCAGCAAGACCAACAGAAAGTCACTGCCATGCTGGAGGTACCCTACGCATACACACCTGAGCTGCACGCGCACACACACACACACACACACACATATACCCAGGACCATACCACTCCAGATGGCATGTACAACTCTGCAACTGAGCACCCATAGCCAACTGCAAATCAGAGACCAACACAGTATTCATATCAAAATAGAAATGTATATTTAAATATCCAAATAGTAAAGAACCAAAACAATAACAACTATTTACAAGGGAGGCGGGTACAAGGTAGGTGTTCAAGGTAGGGATGAACAACTTGGAGAGGGAAGGCAGGGTGGTAGGGATGGAGAAGTGGGAAGGTATCATCAGCTATGGCCCAGCCGGCTGCTCATCCTCTTCCTGGTTCTGGACCGTCCTGTGCCGCCTCCTCCGAAGGCCATGGCGCCTGATGGACTGGAGGATGGCCTGTTCTCCATCGACACTCGGTGGTGAGGCCCCGAATATCCTGGCCCAATCCTCCTGAGAACCTCGAGGCCTAGGAAAATGGGAACACAGTCAATGGCTGTGACTGACCACAACCCTGAATACCACCCAACCTGCAGGCCATATAGCTCAATGTCCCACACCTGTGATGGCATGCACCCACCCACAGTGAACATGCACATGGCTATCACAAACAGGCGGCGCTAGCTATGTGCACCACTGCACACACACACTGCCCATGTCCATCACAGCACAAACAAGGCTGTCAAGTGACATGGCAACGTGGTGCGATGCCAGTTACACAGCTATGTGCCCAGTGCATGCATGGACCACCAGTGACACATACACAGAGCGTGCTGGAGTTACTGGATAGTGATGCATATCACCTGCGTCATGCATACATACATAGATACATAGACAGTGTCGGCAGATAAGGCCTATGGCCCACCCAGTCTGTCCATTTGAGCTTGTAAGTTCACTTTGTTTTCCTATAAGTCTGTTGCCCTCTACCCTGACCTCCACAATTCCTTTATGTCTATCCTGCATTCTGAAATCCTCGTGATTGTTTCAGCCCCACCACCTCCTCTGGCAGGGTGTTCCACTTGTCCACCACCCATTCTGTGAAGAAATTCATTTCCATGTTTCCGCTGAATCATCCTCCTCCAACTTCATCCCATGACCTCTAGTCCTGGAACATCTTTTCACTTAAGAAAAGTGTTTTCCGCACCCTGTTACTCCCTGTAAGATACTTGTATGTCTCTATCATATCCCTCTCCTCCTCTCCTCCAGGGAGTACATGTTCAGTTCCTTCAACCCGTCTTCATAGGACTTGTGATGCAAGCCATGCACCATCTTTGTTGCCCTCCTCTGAACCTTCTCTGCCCAGTCTATGTCCTATGTAGGTATGGTCTCCAGAACTATACACTGTACTCAGGTGGGGCCTCACTAGTGTCTTGTATAGTGGAATTGACCTCCCTTTCCTGGCATGGTTGTATTGTGCAGGGCTAGCGGTCTCCCCCAGCATGCAACAGCATCCATGAAGTCATGATACTCACACTGCTCAAGCAGCTGTGTCTGCCGCTGCTGCTGCTGCTGCTGCTGCTGGGTGCAGCACCCGCTGACACCGGGGCCAGGCACGCCCTCCTCAACCCGGGCCTGCATCCTCACATCCCGACCTGTAGAAGACATATGTTGAGACAAACATCAGTGTGACTCCAAAGCAGACTGCCCCTGCCCCAGTGAGAGTGCCTGCCCACACAGCCAGACCCATTCATCTCACAGCTGCACACACTGCACAGCCAACCATGGCAGAGCCATCACCTATGCACAGCCACCAAAACAAACTCACACCCCTACAGAGAATACAGGTGATAAATGGTACACCCAACTGGCCTAGGCACCACGCCCGCCTGGCATGTGACCGCAGCCTCTACAAAGGTCCAGATCCTCCATGAGGTCACTGTACCGTGCCAGCACACTGCTCATCAGACCGGCTGCGCCCAGTGACCCCACCAGGTCAGTGGCCACTTGATGCCACACTGTGTGTGGGCAATGGTGAGGGTGCTCACCATAAAGTGCCCTATAGTGGGCTCTACTAGAGCCACCAAGTTGGCCAGTTCAATTGGCTCCAGGGAACAGCTCTTCTCCTAGCCATGGTACCAACTTTAAAGCAGGCAATATGGTGCCCTGCTGCACTGTAACTTCGTATGGGCTGTTGTGCAATAGACACCACATGCTCCAATTAGCTGTTAGAACAGGCGCCGTCACGTCATATGGCGCTGTCCCAGACAGCGCCCAATAAGGCGCCACACATGGCAGGAGAACAGCACCAGGGGCAAATGTCGGACACAGATCATGGGCCGCCAGACGCAAGGCCACGCACAGCGCCATCTGATGTATAGGCACCCTGTGCGACCGACCAGCTGCGTGCAGTGCCATAGTGGACTATGCGCGGTATGCCACAGCGCCATAGTGCCCATTGCTGTAGCGCCACCGGGCACAATGGGTACCATGGCTCGAATTGCTGATCGCACACTGCACGCCAGCAGCATGACAGATGCCCGAAGCTATCTGGGCATGCGCATGCAGTGTACCACACAGTCATAGATCTGCGCCATTGGCTCAGCCGACTCAACAGGCTGCGCAGCGCTAGATTCGCATATTCAGCTGACACATGCAAATCATCTGATCAGCCATTCAAAGGCGCAGTGGCGCGATTTGCATGTCATTATAGTTGCTCCATTCCTCATTTGCATGCATTGCACTATAAATGTGCGACTATTGAGCTGCACTGGCCAGATCGGTTACTGTAGGTGAGAGTGAGATTGCATGCTGTGTGATGTTCTGGACAATGGTCATGGGAAATGCTGTAGACTGCACAGTGACAGGTGTCCACTTCCCCATACAGATCGCCATCACCGAGCAGAGCAAGGTGAGGTGAGGGGCAGTGAGGTGTGGAGGAGAGCCCTTTACAGCAGCAGAGACAGAGGCCCTCTTCCAGGCCTACCTGGATGGAGCCAGTATAGTGGATGGAGGGCACTCCTCAGTCCTGTATAGCGCTGCATGGAGGGGTAGTCAGGCCATTAACCTGCACGGAAACCACCAGCGCTCCGTGCAGGAATGCAAGAAGAAGATGGGACAGACGACCGGAGAGTTGAAGGAGAAGGTGGCAACCTTCAGAGGTGGTATGTGCTGGCACTGGAGGGGCCCGCCAGTGGTGTTGGAACTGACCCGACTGAGAGACATGAGTCGCATCAATGCAGTGGAGGCGCTGTTGAGGCGTACCAGGAGGTGGATTCAGACAGGTGGAAACCCATCACTGCTGCAGTATGACATGGTGGTGGTGTTGGGGGTTGGGGGGAAGGTTGTTCACATGCACTCACTATACTTTCTTTCTGTTACAGATCCTGTTCATCTTCAGGAGATGGTGGTGGTGGTCCAGGTAGAGATGATGACCTGCTGGACATGGAGGAGGAGGGTCCATCCACCTCTATCACCAGCCAGCAGGCACTGCAGCAGCATGCGCTGGGCTGCCAACTCTGATGTCGGTGATCCGAGATGCGGGGGTGCACAGCCTGTGTCTCAGCAGTCTGGCATGCAAGCATGCCAGCACGCCTGTGACTATGGCTGCGTAACCACCGCACCATTGATGATGCAAGGACTGCAATGGGCAGTGATAGGTGTGCGTACTATGACAGACACACAGCAGCCCAGCACGTGCCCCTGGGCCTTTCTGGTTCCAACTTGTGTACCAGCATGCTGGCACAGTCCCAGGCTGTGCCTGTCAGCACCGTGGGGCAGCACCGGTGGCTTGCAGGTGTCTGGCACTGTTGCCAGCACAGCGGTGGAATGAGGGGACCCTGGGGCACAGCCGTTGGAGGGCAGCAGCAGCAGTCACCCACCAGGTCTGGAGGTACAGTGTCAAGCGGTGGCACATGTCCGCTGCCCTTTGATCCACCCATTCCTGGTCCTGGAGACAGCACCCACCCTCAAGGGTGTAGTACATCAGGACCTTCCACACCCTGGGGGACAGGATGCCGTTGGGGCACAGTACCCGCTGGATGAGCACACCGCCTGCTGTGAATCAGTACATCTGCAGGGTGGCGTTGCAATGTCCGTGGGAGGCACTGTCTCTGTGTCTGTGGAGCGGCACAACAGGAGTGTGCTCTGGACTGTGCTGAGCTGGTTCGTATGTGGAGCGGATGTGACTGCCGCCATTGACAGGCTGACCCAGGCAGTGGTCTCTGTCGTGGACGCATTGGCACACAGTCAGGTGCCCCTGTACCGCACACCCCATACAGTTCACTCTCCACTCCCTGCCCCGGCGCCATGTGACACCAGGCCTGTCGACGCCGGGTTCTGCTGTACCATCCGAGCACCCCTGGTGCAGGTTTGTTCAGCATGCTGCAGACCTCCAAAGGGCAAGGCCGGTTCGCGCAGTGGGACCCCTGGTGGTGCAACAGTGCCACCCCATGTGGCCCCTGCTCAGCCTGCCAGTGCTGTTGGGTCATGGCGGGCCACCCACGCATCCGTGGTGGCCTGGGACAGTGCTACATGACTGAGCTGTCTCCCAGTCGGGCCCTGTCTGGTGCTGCCATGTGTGCAATGTGTGTCATGGTGGGCAGTGCACTGCTGGGTGCTCTGCCTACCACGCCTACACGGACCACCTGCACCCTCCCAACTGCTGTCCACAGGTGCGTGTGCATGATGATGCCTGCATTGTACTGTACACCAGGTGCAAGGGTGCCCAGCATCTGACACACGTACTGGACAGTACAGGTGGTGGGGTGGTAAGGAGCTGTGTGTTAGCAATGTCGGTTCTGCTGTGCTGTGCATCTGCCCATGTACGCCTGTGCCTGGTGTGTGTCCATATGAGTGCTCACCCCTCCCTGATGGTGTGTTTGTATGCCTGGACCCTTCCACTCCCTGACCATCATGCACCCCTGGTGTGTTCCCCTGTGTGCCTGTGGTTTGCGCATGGACAGTGTGGGTTGCACATGTCCCCTTGACTTACCTGTGTTGTGCATAGTGCTCCTCTGTGATGGTGTTCCGGTGCAGCTGGGCCTGCCGGATCAGTCGGGTCCTGCCGTCCTAGGGGGCTGCTCATCACCATCAACACCGGCGCCACTGGCGTCCCCATCGCTGTCCCCTCTTCAACCTGTATGGCTATCCCATAGTCTTTGGCCATGTTGTGCAGGATGCAACAGGCCAGGAATATCCCACAGGCCTTTTGGGGGCTGTACTGTAGGGCACCGCTGGAGGTGTCTAGGCATCGGAAGCGTGCCTTGAGCATCCCAAACACCCACTCTATGATGTTGCGTGTGGAAACATGTGCCTCATTATAGCGTTGCTGTGATGGGGTCATGGGGTGCCGATGCAGTGTGAGCAGCCAGGGACGGAGTGGGTATCCGCTGTCACCTGTGTGGAGATAGTGGAGATCAGTCTCATGTTCAGGTCCATATTGGCCATGATCCCTGTGTGCCACTACAATGGCACCTGTGGCATTCCACCCTTGCCCCGAGTTTGCATTCCATACATGTGTACTCACCCACTAGATGGCCTGTGGGGATGTCCCCACTCTCGAATCGATGGCACAGTGCAGACTGATACCATATGAAGGCATCATGTGCTCTGCCAGGGTGTGTGGCACAGACATTGATTATGCGCCCAGTGGCATCACACACCACCTGGCAGTTGACACTAGAGAATCCCTTTCTGTTCCAATCAGCGATCCCATCGGGCCAGGTGGCATGCGAATGGCCACATGGGTGCAGTCTATGCCCCTAGCACGCCAGGCATACGTGCTACCCTGTGGAACTCCTGCATGTTTACTGTACGCTCTGCCGCGTGTGCTGGGGAAATGGATGTACTCCGCAGCATGTGGCAGCAGTGCACTGAGGTGGGTGAGGATGCATGATGTGGCCGACTGCGTGATGCCTGTGGTGTCCCCTGTCAGCCTCTGGAAGGTGCCCGTGGTGAGCAGGCACATGCAGGCTGTCACCTTGGTCTCCACCGACAGAGTGTGACTCCGTCATGAGAGTGCCTGCATCACATCACTGCACAGCTCTCAGAGCCGTCAGTATTGCCCTGTTCAGCGGCACCGCCGGCCCATCTCTATATCTGTGTGTACAGCTCAAAGCTGATGCGGCACGGTACTGCTTGTTGGCATACTCGCCACGGGCCCTTCCACGGTCATGTCCCCCTGCAGCATGCATTCTCACCCCCTCATTACAGCTTCCATGTGGAAGCTGGCATTGTCCATCTCCTGGCTTCTGCCCCCTGGCTGGTGTTGCTGTGTTGCCTCGCTGTCCTCATTGCTACTTCCACTGCACGGGCACCCGCTGGCCTCTACAGCCTATGGCCCACTTTCCTTGCCTGCCCTAGGCTGTCTGTCTGTCTGTCTGTCTGTCTCTCTCTCTCTCTCTCTCTCTCCCCCACTTGGCAGCCTTGTGCATTGCCCATGCTGCTAAAGCCTTTTATTTTGGCTTATTTCGCTAGTGCGCAATTTCCGGCTATGCCGCTATGCGCATGCGTGCAGAGCATTTGAATATCGCATTGCGTTCTTTATGCATGGATCCACCCCTTGGTTGCGCATGCCTTCATTTTCATTAGCTGTTGATCAGCATGTTTTCGCAAGCGAGCTGCCTCCTTCTGAATATCACTAAATGGCGCATTTTGGGACTTGCGCATGGCGCAACCTTTTGAATATCCAGGCCTAAATGTATTAGTTATGATGTAATTGATTCACTATGCTACCTGTACCTTATACAATATAAAGGACACATATGAAAGGGTTAGCTATTTCCGATGAAGAGATATTGCAACTCAAAGCACTGGGGCTGGTCTGCTGGGTAAAGTTGCTAATTTTACTCTAAGCTATAAAGGTGATTTTACACTTTGATGCCAGTAAAGTTGTTGAAGCAAATATTTGGAGTGCTGGTTTTCCTTTTGCTTGTTCTCAGACTTATTTATTGAGAATAAAAGATAAAAAAAATACATGTACAGAGACAGAACCAACAGAATTGAGAATTATACATTGCTCTTCAGAATATCAATTCAGACTTAATATATAACATTTTGATCAAAATATTCATAACTTATTCAACATATTTGTAGGCGTCAAGTGATTTTCAAAACTTTGCCAAATGTTATCAAACTTTGTATAATGGTCTTGTTAGACATACTGTACTTTTTCAATGTATAAACATCAATCATGAGATTTAACCACATTTTATAATCCGGTGGGTGTCATCTTTCCATTTCATCAATAGACACTTAAGTGCATTTATGATGGCTAACATGATTAGTCTTTGTTAATTTTATTGCACTCATCTGAAATGTGTTCCATTTGAGAAATACATTTTCACTGTTTTTATCAGTTTAATAGATGTGATTTTATAGAGCATGTCCAGAACTGTTCTTCAGAATGTATTAATATTTTTACAATAAATTAAAATACTGTATGTTCTAGTGTTCCATTTTCTGATTTACATCTAGGGCAGAGATTTGAATAACTGGGATTCATTAAGTTTAATCTGTAGGGTGTGTAGTATGTTCTGTGATTATATTAAATTATACAATGGGCATCGAAACAAAGTCAAAATCCTATATTCTGATTGGCTGGCTGGCACCTTTCTGTGGTATAAATTCCTACGATAACCCATGCAAAACATGTCAGCCAGCCATCATGCCATCCCCTCTTGAAATCACTCTGACCAAAAACAAACAAAAAGCCTACTTGCTGACTCACTCATAAACAGCAGTCACTAGCTCTGATTTACCATTAGTGTCAGCTCCATCCATATTCGGTCCACATTCACCTAACTGCATATTAAAAATCACTTAGGAAGGAAGGTGTGGGAATTTCTATCTTTATTAAAAATGAGAGGTAATAATTAATAAAATTGTGGCTTCAAACTAAAAGACCAGAGCTGAATCTAGGCATCGTGAGTGGTAAGTAAGTACATGCCCAGTATCAGCACTGGGCTTTAATTCTTCTGCAATTTCATTACTTTTACCTCTTGTTATCAATAAACAAAAGTTTCCCCACATCTGCATACCTAAAGACTTAAACCAGATCCTAATATCTCTCTCTATAAAGTTTTGTTCCAGACAACATCAGTAACTTGTGACAAAATATAGCCCAAGTGCAAACTCAAAGAGAGCACCTGATTCACTCTCTCCACAACCATGATGCCCCATTCCCAATAGCTTCAGCAACAGCTTACACTCCGTAATCCAGCACTAAATACCTCGATCTCAGTAGCACATCTTCCCAGATGCAAAATCAAACTTAAACTGAACTGATAACCCCCTACCAAGCAAACCCAGACATTCATAATGGTAAGATCTCCACTCCAATAACACCTCTTAAATACATGGAAAAAACTAAAATATGAGTCTGTGTTTAAAAAAAATGAAAAAAGCAATTATGAATTACCCACTCTCTCACCTTCTAAACAATACTCAGTTATGGGTGGGGGTCAAACAAAGAAGGCTGGCATGCTTTTCTTAGGAGTGAATCATTATACTACCTGGCAACAAGGAATATGTTTTTGGGTGGAATAATCATTTTAAAAATTATTTAAATTACTAAAAACAGTATGTTTTTTTTTCTATAAAAACTCAAGGGACACATTGCATAATCACAATAAACCAAGCCAGGTGTGAGTTATAGGGTTTAACATGGCTATCCTGGATTTGACCACTCACCACGGTCTCAAGGCCAAACCACACCAGCCCTAGTAAACCCCTCCATAACCTGTTGTGGTTTATTGCTTTAATAAATTTTTAATAGTCTTGAAGATAATATGCCTATATCTTTGATGTTGATAATTTGAGCCCATTCTGTTTCTGCAGTTGGTAAATTCTGTTTGGTTTCCCATTTTAGTTTTAGTGTTACCAATGGTTAGGTTAGATGATTTTGTAATAGTGTATAAGCTTTTGAGATTAGTTTTGTATTATTGCTGATGGTTAGCTGTGTTTCAAATTCATTTTATTTATAACAATCATTTTTTCTAAATAATTCTTTATTTGAAGGTATCTGAAGAAGTGAGTATTAGGGATATTATATTTTTGTTTGATAATATCGAAATTCATAAGACCATTATGGTCATACAGTTGCTGGATCTCCTTTAGGACTTTTATATGGCATATTTTAAAACCAATATCTGAAACAGATGGTAAGAAACTACCATTTAAATATCACAGGGGTTACAAGGGATACTTCATTTGAGGAGTGAATTATTTCATAATTGTGTCCCATATTTTGCAAGTTTTTATGGTTGTGATGCGCATTGTAGCTATTTATTTTTCTGAGGGCCTGCAAATAAAATATGTTTTAGATGTTGATATGAGGTTGAGCAGGCTTCTATTTGACAGGCTGCTCAATATTGTTCTTTGTGAAACCATTCATATGTTATAGAGATATTAGCTGTCTGATAGTACCATTGTAGGTTTGGCATGATAGTCTCCCATATTTTTAGGTAAATATAGTTTTCTATTTTAGCCTTGGTTTCTTACCTTTCCATAGAAATGTCTTTAGAATTTTTTTCATTTGTTTAAATAAATTATTGCTAATATATATTGGTAGTGTTTGAGAAAAATGAAAGAATTTAGGAAGGTGTTCATTTGATGACATTGACTCTGCCTATCAATGTCAGTGGTATTGATTCCATTTATTACATTCTGTTTGTGTTTTGTTAATAAGGGCTTAAGATTATTTTGATATATTTAATCTATATTATTATCTAGAATTACACCTAAATATTTTAATTTTGTTACCTTTATATGTTAGGATTAGTTGTATGATTGAAAGGGTTTGTATGAGTTTTTGATTCAAGTAATTTGGTTTTATCTCAGTTAATTTTATACCCTGAGATGCTACCAAATATTGTTAAGATGAATTAAGTTCCATATAAATACTGTTTAGATTGTGTATATTGATGCATCATCTGCATAGAGGCTTATCTTATGTTCTGCTTGATCCACTTTTAACCCTTGAATATTTTATTATTTCTTATCAGTGATGCTAATGGCTCAATTGCTAAAGCAAATATTAGTGGGATAAGAGGCAACCTCGTCTGTCTCCCCATTCTAGTTTAATTGGATCTGATATTTCTCTATTCATTTTTATTCTAGCAGTGATATTATTGCATATTATAGCTATCCAGGTTCAGAATTTTGGAACAAAGTTCATTAATTTCAATAATGTCTTAAAATATTTCCATTCCACCTAATCAAACACTTTTTCAGCATCTAGGGCCAAAATTTGTCAATTACATTTATTGTTCTCCTTATATTGGTTTTTAATTGTCTGATTTGTATAAAGCCATTCTTATCAGTGTGGACTATTTCAGGAGAATATTGTCTATTAGCTAATTTAGTTATTTTTATTGTCTGTGTTAATTAGAGAAATTGGTCTGTATAAAGAGGTTAATGTATGATCTTTGTCTTTCTTTTTAAATAACAATATTGTTGCTTCTAATGCAGATGCATTCATGGTGTTATGTAGTAATATATAACCAAATGACATTTTTAAATGGGGGTTAATATGTTTATGAATTTTTTTATAAATCTTATTGTTATGCCATCTTACCTGGTGACTTTCCTATTGTTATGGTTTTATGCCGATTGGATTTCTGTGTGTTCTTTCCTGATCTAAAGTTGAGTTATGACTATCTTTTATTAAAGGTAGTTAACAGATTGTAAATATTTTTCTATCTCTTTTGAATTTATGCTGCATTCTGATGTATAAAGATTTTATATTTTTCAAAAGTTTTATTAATTTCTGTAGGTTCAGATTTTGTTATACCATATTCATCTTTCATTTTAGTTACTGTATTTTCTTCTGTTTCTTTTTGAGTTGCCAGGATAGAATTTTATGTGGCTTATTTCCTACTGTGTAGTATTTAGATCTTGTTCTCAAAGTTGTTTTTCAGCTTCTGATGTCATGAGTTTATTATACTGATTTGTCTAATTCCAATAAATCTTGCATTATTTTAGGGTTTTATTTATATTATACAGATTTTCTTTTGTAATATTGTGTTTTCCAGAGGTATTACATTTATTTTTCTCCTATTTTTTTTTTTTGTGTTGAATGAAATTGTTATGCCCTTATGTATGCTTTATATGTATCCCATATCATTGTAGCAGGCATTTCATTATATGCATTAATGTTGAAAAAGCTTCTGTCTCTTGAATAATTTTGATATTGAAATTATGGTCTTTGAGTAATAAATTGTTAAATCTAAAATTATGACTGTGGCATGATCTGATATGTGTATTGATTTATAATCTAGTGCTGTTACATTGTAGAGTAAAGACTCTGGAATAAAAAGTTATTTCTTGAGTAAGACTGATGTACTAGTGAAAAGAATGAATACTGTTTGACTATGGGGTGGATATATCACCGAGGATACATTAAATTATAATCTGACATAAAATCTATGATTTGAGAGGTAAGTAAGTTGGATTTATCCAATTCTGGGTTCAGAACTAAATGAAAATATCCTCCTATTATTAGAGGTGCTTTGAATGATGTAGCTGTCAGGAACAGATCTGTAAAGAAGTTCAATGAATTTTCATTAGGTCCATAAATATTTAATAGCATAAAGGGTATACCATTAGCTAATATTTCACAAAATATGAATCAGCCATTACTATATATAATACGTTTATTGATAGTAATGCCATAATTCTTTAAAACAAATATAGCCACCCCTCTGGAATTTGAACAATAGGCAGTATTAATACCTTTTCCCATTTCTTAGCATAAATTGAAAATCTTACTGTAATAAATGTGATTCTTGAATCATTATATTAGCTGTTTGTTCATCAGTGTAGTTTAAATGTTTTCTGCCTTTTACTCTTTCTTTCATTCCTTTCACATTCCAGCATAATATTTTCAGTCAATCAGCCATTATGCAGAAGAAAAAATGCTAACATTTCATTGAGATACAAATAGTGATGTACTGAGTATACTTGAGTGCAACCTTTTACTTTATCTTGCCAAAGAATGCACATGTTTTTTTCCTTGGTTTTTCTTTTTCCTATTATAATTTTTATTATATCTTTTTGCTTTTTATTAACTTGAGGTTCCTGTATCCTGTTTCTATTAATAGTTATAACACTCAATATGTTTGTTTTTCTTGTTTTTATCCTATCATCTTAGCTACTTTGCCCCCACCCTCCTTTCTGACCCTGTTTTGCCAGTGGTCCATAATAGTATTTTTATTTGCTTCCCTACATATACTTATTCTGACTTTAATGACCTCGTACCCCTCCCCAGACACCTATCTTAATGACCATGGTAGAGAAATGTTGAACAGATCTTAGAGAATGTTTGTACTCCTTCCTCCTTTCTAAAAATTATATATGGCTGAGAAAACATCAGGCACTATCAAAAGAAAAACATGTCTAAAATAAAATATAAAGATAGCTTATGCAAATAAATAAATAAAAAGAACACCAAGAACCGAATCTCTCGGGGTGATACTGTAGTTTCACATTTGCTTTTTCCTAAACTCTTAACTACATAATTTAAAGTGATGTTTTATTATATTTAATTCCCTTAGTATATCAGTATATGTTTTCATCCTCATTTACCTTTTTATTTCTCAAATATAAATTTAATCCACTTTTCCTCTATTTTCTTCAATTTTAACCACCCTCCTTTTAGTGCATGTTTAATTTCATCTATACCTCTATTCTTCTATCTTTAAATTCTTTAACCTTCCCTCTCTTCTTGATAGATTTTCATTTTACCCTTCTTACTTTTTTTAATTTTCCAGCAACCATTTACAGCCTTGTAACTATATTTTTCATTAGATTTGTATATTTGAGGATTCATTTCTAGATGTTGCAATTTCAGACTGTGGTTGTGTTTGAAACAAGGGTTAGTATCAAACTGTTGTTTAAGATAGTTCTCAACCTTCTTGTTGTCTGCGAGAAAAAATGTATTTAGCCATGACAAAAAATTTCATTTTGCTGTAAGTAGCATAGTAAATGAATTCCATATCCCTTAACATGTCTTTTGTTTTGTCAAATGTTCTGCATGTCTGTACAGTTTCAGAACTGAAGTCTGGAAAGGCTGAGAATTGACACCCTCTGCCCAGGGCTGGATTAACAAGTTATGGTGCCCTGGGCAATTTAGAATTGGGTCCCCTGTGACTTAACCAATAGGCTGGGGTTCGGGGACAAAATGCCGAATGAATTTTAATGCCTTAAAATGGCTTGAGGGGCTGCTGCCTTAACAGTGTGTCTGGCCATGGGGTCAGCCAGGCAGGAGTCTATCACATGTTTAGAATTCATTTGGTCCAACTCTTTAGGACTGCATTTGAAACCTATCTCTGACTGCTGCAGTGCAGCCTGCTACAGTCTCTAAACAGCATATTACTAAGGTGAGTGAGAACAAGAATAAAGGTACCAATTGATATCATTCAGCTTGCATGGACTCTCCTTCCATCTTTCCAAGGAAAGCAGTTACATGTTGCCAATGTGGCTGATTCAGCTCCTAACCATTCTGCCTGATGACCTCCCACCCAGGACACCAGTCTGATGTTCCAATACATCTGAATCAGCTTCCACCAGCTTTTCCTACTCCCTTCTGTCTATCAAGGACTGCATTTGATGTTGAAATGTTGCTGAATAAGCCCCTACTGCTCTCCTCTTGCCCACCCTGGACAGCCTGCCATTTAGACGTGTTGGCCATCCTAGATCAGTGAGCTGGTGTACCTGGTGTGTTGAACAGAGGTAGTGGTGGGTGCTGCTGTGACAAGGAAGGTAACCCAGATACAAAACTGCTGCAGTTACTGTGAATGTTTGCTGAGGTCACAGTACTGACCACGGTCAGCAAGAGAACTGAGTAACTGTGGCTACCTTACAAAACTTCACTGACTGGTGGCACAATAACAAACAAAGCACTGGGGAAGAAGTGAGAAGCTGGCTGGTGCAGTGAGAGGCCACATTTCTCCCACTCTCTTCCTATAGTATGATCTTCTTCTCATCATTTTATTTAGAATATTTTTTAAATAACAAACAAGCATAGAAACATTCAGTTGCAGTTGTTTATCAGGTGCATTATTAATTATTATTTTTACCTGATAAAGTCAAGAAGAAGGTAAATAGGGCAGGCACTGGTGGTGGTCTGGGCAGGCTGAATTTGATGTGGGTCCATTCTGCTGACTAATCACGCTCCTCACCAGTGGTTCCTACTACTTGATGACCTCTCTGTCTCTCTGACACAAGGTGGTGGCAGGCTCATTCTGCACTGCTTTGGCTGATAGTTCAGCTTCTGCTGGCAGTGGCACTGCTGCTGACTGTTTGTGTTTATCTTTTTTTGTTTAAAGATTTTCTGGACCACGGACCTGACTAGACCAAGTCGATGGCCAGGCCAAACAGTGGGCCTAGTGACTGGCCTCAGGTGGTGAGGCACAAGTGATGCAGAGGTGGATGGTTGGTCTCCTCTCTCTCTATTGATGAAGATGACAGGAGGCTTTCTGAGAGGAAATGAATTTGGTGCTGCATGGCACCATTTCCTATCATCCTGGTGGGACTTACTTCACATGAGCATGATGGGACCACCATACACGGTGCATGACACATGGACCTGAGGGCCAGGGGACAGAAAAGTTATGGTCTAGGAGGGTGGGTGGGAGAAAATAATCAACAGACCACATTGGAACTTTTCATTGGCTAGCATGTTGTGCTTCACCTGCAGAGAGAATATCTGTGGAAACAAAATGTTGCAAACAGTGAGCTGTTTGGACAGTCAAGACAGCAGGGTAAACGGTCAGCAGCAGCACAGACAATTGACCCCCAAGGTTTAGTCACCAGTGGAAAGTACAGGGGCAGGGAAGAAGAAGAAGGAAAAAAAGAAAAATGAAAAAAAAATCAGTGGCCCTCAAACTATGTGGCCCCGGCAATTGCACCTTCTCTGCCCTATGGTTAATCTGGCCCTGCCTCTGCCATGAGATCATTCTCCATTCCTGCTTTCCTTAAGATTTTTTCTTTGTCCTTATAGTAGTGTGGCTTGATGTATATGGGTCTGGAAAAGTGTCTCTGAGTATCAATATTTGTTCATCTGGGGTGTGTTGGGGCCAACTCTGGGCCCTATCCAAAATATTTTTTCCTTGTCTACTTTTGTCCCATTGTCAATGTAATTAATTTTCAAAGTATTAAGTAGGGTCCTCTTTACCTTCTAATCCCTGGTATGTTTGTCAGTCTTAAATTATTTCATCTAGATTGATTTTCTTGATTTTTATTTACTGTTATAGCATTTTAAGTTGTGATTTACATTCTTTGAGTTGTTGCTGTAGTGGATTAACTGAGTCTTCTAGTCTACTAATGCATTGTTCTGCTTCTGTCATTCCTATTGTTAGGGAATCCAGTTTTGAGCTCAAATCATTAAGGTATTTTGTGAGACCTGATAGTGCTTTGGTCATTTGTTCAAACCCCTGTTTAATGTCAGGTTTAATTTCATTTTTTAAATTTTTGAGTACATCTGTGTTCTGGTTTGAATCTGCTATTTGCTTTTGCCTTTAATACTGTGTTTAGCACTGCATTCATATTAGTTTGATTTGCACCTGTTAACATTTTCCCTTTGTACAGCATTTGCTGCAGCATTTGGCACATTTAATACCACATTAGATACCCCAGTGGATATTGGACGTTTTCAGGGTCATTAATCCATTGGGTACCTCGGGGTATCAGTAGTAACAGGGGCTACATTTGTAACCAACAAAATAGCTGAAACATTTGGACTCACCTCTTCGGTCTAGCCCTTTCAGTTTGGATGCTGGATTCCCATTGGCCTTCTCCATTCTTGAGACCTTTGTCACAGGTGTTTTCCCTTGCTGGGTTAATTCTTCTGCATCAAAAACAGACTCATTTCAGAATGAGCTTCCACAAGGTTAGTTTTGGTAGCCATTGTCCTCTCGGTCTTGGAATTTGAGATGTGGAAGTGTAGCTATCAAGCCGGTACTTTGAAAAAGTTTTGTCTGTAGCTAGGAAAAACTGCAGTGTTTTTGTTGGAGCTGCATTTGCACCATGGGTAGGGAAGTAGAGCCAGGTGCTGTGACAAATGTATCAATGCTGGTACCCTGCAGCACTCCATGGTCTACAATTTGTTTCCTTTTGCAGTCTGTGCTTTTTGAAATCATGAATTTCTGATAAATCTTTCACTCTTCTTATTGATTTTGATATTTTGAGGTAGTCTCTGCTTTCCAGTAAGGCATAGGACTATTAAGATTCCTTTGTGTGTAAAAGTGATCATTTCATTCAGGAGGTCTGGAGTTCATCTCTAGTCTTCCGCAGCATCAGGCTACCATCTTGGAATCCCTATATGTTTTCAGACTTTATACCTGTTACCCAGCAGTCCTATGAGTGCTGTCTTTTGTGCTGAATTTTTGTCCTTCTTAACCAGCTTCTGACAAATTCTATTAAATTCTAATAGTCTCTTTTAACCTCTGCTGTGCTGTGGACAGATATAACAGTACAGAATTCCTATATGTTTAAATTTTGTAGCAGCCTAAGGGTTAATGAATACATTTCCTATCCCTCAATCCTTTTCTCCCACCTTTAGTTTGTATTGGGTTTTCCCTAACTTTATAAATCCACACTCCTGAAATTAAAATCATTGATCTTGCCTCTATCCTCTGTTTCTTGAGGGCTAAGTTGAATTATAGGAATCTGTCAGCAGAAAAGGACCCACTGGCTCATAGAGTCTGCCCTATCCCTCCCTTGTTAATCACCCATACCATGGGCCCTCACCTCCCTCACTTATGAACCCCATGTGTCTGTCCCATGCCCGCTTGAATCCTTCCACTTTTTCAGTCCCCACCACTTACTCTGGCAGTTTATTCCAGGCCTCCATCACCCTCTCCATGAAGAAACAACCCTCACATTACCATTATATCTTCCTCCTTCTAATCTCAGACTATGCTCTTTAGTTTTAGCCCCTCCTTCCTTTTTAAATAAGTTCCTCTTCACCTTGTTGATCCACTTCTTGTACTTAAAAGTTTCAATCATGTCCCTCTCCTTCTAGTCTCCAATGGGTACAGATCCAGTTCCTTCCACCTCTGCTCATATGGCTTCCCTGCATGCTGTACACCATCTTGGTTGCCCTGGTCTGCACCCTTTCTATTCCATCTATGTCCTTAATTAGTGTGCTCTCCAGAACTGGACCCGTACTCCAGGTGTGTCCTCACTATGGATTTATAGAGGACATGGGTACCTCCTTCTTCTGCTAGTTATACCCTTCCCAGTACATGCCAACATTCCATTTGCCTTCCCCACCACTTTTCTGTAATGGTTACCTACCTTCAGGTTGCTTGATATTATAATAAAAAACTCTCCTGCTCAGTTGTCTTAATTATCTCCCCTAGAGTGTAAGAGGCTGTTTTTTTATGCCTCATGTGCATCACAGCACACTTTTGGCATTAAATTTCAGTTGCCAAGTTTCCAACCACCCTTCCAGAAACTTTAGGTCCTGCCTCATGGCCTTCACCCCTGGTGTCCACTATATTGCAGATCTTTGTATCATCTGCAAATAAGCACAATCTCCCTCCAGCTCATCTGCTTTATCACTGATATAAATATAAAAGGAGGGTCCCAGTACTGGCCCTGGGGCATCACACTCATCACCCCCTCACCCTGGAGTGTACTCCATTCACCACCACCCTCTGGCTTCTGCCTGTCAACCAGTTTTCCACCAACTTAGTTATTTTTCATTCCACCCCTAAACTTTCCAGCTTATTTATTAGCCTGCTGTGAGGATGGTGTTGAAGGCCTTACTAAAGTCCAGATAAGCTACATCCACCCCCGCTCAACCACCTGCATCACCCAATTGAAGATCTCTATCATATTCATCTGACTTGACCACATTCATGAAGCCATGCTGCCTATCATCCTGTAGCCACTGTCCACCAGGCAGTCTACCATGCTGAGTTGTGGTCACTCAACTCCAAAGCTCCTTTACCCAGATGGATAGCACTAACCTGTAGAGCAACAGTGAGGTCTAGGGATGTCTCAAACCCCTTGTAGTTTATTTTATCCACTGTACAAGTAAGCCCTGTTGAATTAAATCTTCAACACCCAAGTTTACAGATTACAGGGTATAGTCCTGGGTCTGGCCCTTTCAATATATTTCAGTGACATAGGAGAAGGAATAAAGGGCAAGAATATATTTCATCTTAGAAGACACTAAGCATTGCTGTGGGCTGGATCATGAGGAAAGGATAAGGGAGCTGCAGAGTGACCTGGTAAGGTTGAGGAGGTGGTCCAAGACTTGGCAGTTGAAAATTAATGTCAAGAAGTGCGAGGTGGACACATAGGAAACAAGAATCTCAGGACAGACTATTGAATTGGAGGGATTAATTTGGACACCACATCTAAGGACAGGAATCTGCAAGTCATCTAAAGTGAATCCCTAAAACAATCCGGCCAATGCAACAAGGCCTATAGCAAGGCAACATGAATGTTGGGGTGTATTGGGAGAGTGTTGGATAGTAGGAGGTACTACAAACCTCTCAATAGACAACTGGTGAGGCTATATCTGGAATTATTTACTGAGTTCTGAGTCCCTTATATGGAAAGACAAAGGCAGGCTGGAGAAACCATTGTTGCAGCATATGTTAACCAAAATGATTCAGAAAAACAGAGCAGGTCCTATGAAGATGTGCTTAAGGCCTTGAACATGTCACATTGGAGATCAGAAGGAGAGAGAGGTGATATGACAGAGACCTTTAAGTTCCTGAAAGGAATGAACAAGGTAGACTGTGATGAAATATTCAGCAGGAATGGCAAATCAAAAATATGGGGAATGAGTTGAAATTGATGAAGGCAGATTCTGGAGGGACATAGAGTTTTTTTTTCTTTTTTTGACAGAGTTGTTGAATGGTTGAGTCTGCTGGCAAAGCATGGGTGCAAGAACTGTTAATGGTTTCACTTATAGCTAGGACCAAGAAAAAGGCTTAATAGTTACTCAGTGGTATAGCAGCATGGCAAGGCAAAGAGGAAAGGTGAGAGCAAAAACCTTGATTAGACAAAAGGTCCTGGAGTAGGATACGTATAACAACGCTGAGTGGATAGAACAATTGTTTTTTCTGCCAACATATTATATGTTTCTGTGTTTCCCTGTTAAGTTTATTGAACTCCTTGCCCTTAATGTTTCTCAGTCCAAATCTGATAGATTGAAATTCCTCATTATTACTATGCCTCTAGCTCTTTATTCCTCCTATGTGTGGTTATTACAGATCTCCCTTCTTTCCTACTACTAAAATAGGCCTAATAAAAAGAGAAATAAAAAACATTCATTGTTCAGTCACTTGTTGTACCACATCTTCAAGTCCCTGTTATCCACAAAAATAATTAATTTTAGAAACACAGAATATTTTATGATTTGAGTGAAACCTTATTTTTAATTGAGGTGACAGCCTCTGCAAAGTTTAAATCTGACACTACCAGTGAAGACCTGGCACCTTGTTCTCTTCTTAGAACACATACAGTGGACACTGCATCATAAAGAGCAAACTGGGTTGTCAGATGATCCCTGAAAGTAGGAAGCCTAGGGGAAGCGGAGGAGGAGGAGAAAAGAAGAAGGTAAGGAAAGGAAAGGGGTAGAGCTAAGGAGAAGGGATGGGATGAAGCAGTAAGAAGGGGACGAGCTATACCAGTGAGTGGCAGGTAAAACATAGGCGACAGGATTGGACAGGTTCAAGGCAGGAGAGGGGTAAAAGATACTAGATAGGGGATTCAGGGAACAAGAGATCCTCATTCTCTCTGCTGTTTTTGGGAAATATTCAGGAGCAGCTCCAACTGACCTCTATTGTTCCAGAAGTTTGGGAAGAATTTGCTAGAGGAAAGGTTTTAAGGACAAGGGGGCCTGGATTAGGCCAAGATTAACTATGATGTAAGGTTTGGTTTGTAAGATGGAAGGGTCTCAGCATGGGGGCCAAAGAACAAATGTGGGATGGTTTACTGTTTAAAATTGTGCTGTTTTAATGGAATTGCTTACAAGTATTTAGTTGCTTTGGGCAAGTTTTAATTCATTGTGGATTAATTTAATTTCCTGCATGTTATTTAGTAGCTGTGACAAATACTGGTTAATAGATAGAGAGTATCCTAATTTATTTGAGACAGGCTGGGGAAAAAGTTGTTTAAACTACAGTGGAAAAGTCTAGGATTACACCCAAGAATTCTAAAAGAACTAAGGGTAGAACTAGTGACACCCGTGACTACTCTCTTTAACAAATCATGGGAGGATGGGGTGGTACCCGAGGACTGGAGAAGGGCAGATGTGATTCCTCTTCACAAAGTGGGAGCAGGACAGAGGCAGGAAACTACAGACCAGTTAGTTTGACCTCAGTGATAGGAAAATGATGGAATCACTTCTGAAGGAAAGAATTGTTGAGTACCTAGAGGCCAGTGGGGCACAGGACCCAAGGCAGCATGGATTCACGATGGGAAGGTCGTGTCAGATGAATCTAATAGATTTCTTTGACTGGGTGACCAAGTAGCAGACCAGGGAGGGGCTGTGGACATGGCCTACCTAGATTTTAGCAAGGCATTTGATACAATCCACACAAAAGAATAATACACAAGTTAGCCAGCCTTGGGTGGGTCCCAAGGTGGTAGCCTGGATAAAAATTGGCTAGACAACAGGACGCAAAGGGTAATAGTAAATGGAGTACACAGTGAAGAAAAGAGGGTTACTAGCGGGTACCGCAGGGTTCAGTACTGGGACCGCTCTATTTTAATGTCTTTATAAGTGACATTGCAGAGGAACTGAAGGAAAAGTATGTCTCTTTGCAGACGACACAAAGATATGCAACAGGTTGATACACAAGATGGAGTGGAAAGGATAAGAAGGGATTTGGCAAGGTTGGAGGAATGGTCAAATGTATGGTGGCTCAGATTCAATGCAAAGAAGTGCAAGTAATGCACATGGAAACAAAAACCCGGGAAGCATACAGAATGGGGTGAGATACTGACAATAGTAAAATGGAAGGGACCTGGGGATAATTATATCAGATGACCTAAAGGTAGGCAGGCAATGTGAGAAGGCAGTAAGGAAGGCTTTGGGGATACTGGGATGCGATAGGAAGAGGCATCAATAGTAGAAAACAGGAAGTTGTTATCCTTCTGTAGAGACAGTTGGTGAGACCCCATCTGGAGTACTGTGTGAAGTTCCTGAGACCCCATCTCCGTGAAAATAGACAGAGTGGAGGCTGTCCAGAGGAGGGCAACCAAAATGGTGCAAGGTCTGCACCAGAAGACATCGAAGAAAGACTAAAGGAGCTTAATATGTATACCCTTGAGGAAAGAAGGGAGAGAGGGACATGAAAGAAACTTTCAAGTACCTCAAGGAATCAACAAAGTCCAAGAGGGTAGCATCTTTCAGAAAAGCGATGTCCAAGAACAAGGGGCACCATTTGAAGATAGAGGGGGACGGCTCAGAGGTAATGTGAGAAAAGTATTTTTCACAGAGGGTTGTGGATGCATGGAACAGCCTCTGAGGAGGTCATGGAGTCAAGAACAGTGGAGGAATTCAAGAATGCATGGGACAGACATAAGGCAGTCCTAGTGGGGGTAGGAGGAAGTAAGCTGTTGGTTAACTAGGATCTGCAGCTTATCTGTTAGGTAGAAAATGGGCAGACTAGGTGGGCCAAGCGGTCCTTATCTGCCGTCAAATTCTATGTTTCTATGTTTCTATGTTAGAAGGATTGTATGCTGAAGTGTCTCAGTTTGCTTGCATTTTGGAGGGCATAAGTTGAGTTTGGAGTATTCCAGCTATAACATGGTAGTCAACTCAAAATAAAAAAAAAAATATGTAGGATATTTGTACTTGCTAAATCACATGGTTGCTGGTGGTAGGCTACATCTCGTCGATCTTGCGGGCTGAGGGACCAATGGCACAAGGAGGCCTCACTTGGGAAGGCTGTTTAGGTGCAGGGAGGGCAAGAGAGGTCTACAGCATTGCAGCTTGGGGGCTCATCTGATATGCACCAGTTGGCGATTGCATCATTTCCTGCTGACAAAACAAAGCATGGCATGGCACAGGCAAAATGCTCAAGTAACAAGGGCTGAGGTCAAGAAAAGGAGGCCCAGGAGCCTGAGGGTGGGGACAGCGATGACACAACAAGTTTGGGGATGGGGTAGATAGGGTAGGCCCAGTGGGTGATGTCAGTAGGTGGTGGCAGGTTAGTACAAGAATGGATGGTCTAGATGCTATTCAACTAAATTTCAGCAGTTAATACAATTTTTTGCAATCGAGATGATAGTGGGGCAGAGGAGTTGAATGCTGCAATGGGCATGAGACACAGTCTGCTGGGTAGACTGGCAGGAGACATCACAAGGGGCTGTGTGGCTCCTCAAGTTTTCATACAGATTGTCACAGCATGCTTGGAATGTTCAGCAGCATACAAAAGGGAGGACAGCACAAGCAAGTAAGGAACAGTTTTAAAATATTAATGATAAAACAAATAATTAATAAGGTGGGTAGCCGAGTGGGTGATACCATGAGCAGGGGAACACCATGCTGAAGATGCCCGGTGGGTTTACATCACAGTCTGCCTGGGTTAAAAGCAAAAAAAGAACAAAATGGGGAAGCAAGTATTTTAAATAAACAAAGATAAGGCGGGTCACCAAGGATGCAATACTGTGGGTGGGGTGTGGCCTACTAGGGACTTCCCAAGGTACCATGTGGTTCACCCTGCATGGGGGCAAGAAGTTGCCTTGGGGCATGGTCTTTCTCCATGGAGGAGCAGTAGATGGGGAGCAAGCTTAAGACTAAAGACTAGCAGGTAAAACACAGGTGACAGGATTGGATAGGCCCAAGGTAGGGGAGGGGCAAAAGGACTAGAAAATGGGATGCAGGAACAAGAGATCCTCTTTCTCTGCTATTTTTTTAACTGCCACTCACCATCCCAGTATTGGAGTGATTGCAGCAGAACAGGAGCATTAGGGGTTTAGGTTGCCCAGGAGGGCAACAGGTGAAGCATCCATGTGGACATGGTTGCTAAGTGAGGACAACAAGAAATGAGGATAATATGTAAATAGATATAAGAAAAAGGGGCAGGAGGGAGGGTTTGGGAGAGAAATGGGGCCCAGACAAGGTTAGTACCCCAGTCAGGTGGGCGGCACTCATGGGGTGGTCACCCCGAGGGGCAGGGCTGGGGATCAGGTGGAACACCTGACCCCAGGAACTGGATGTGGTTAGGTGTCAGATACATTCCAAGACAAGAAGAAACGGGCAACAGCTGTAAATGAAAACAAATGTTGGAACAAGATTGTAAATAAAGGACAACCCAAAAAGATTTATATAAATAATCTGGAAATGGGATGTGGTGCAACTGTGGAACATGATAGGTTTGGATGGATATGGATGGATATGTATGTCAACTTTATGAACAAGTTCTGCACACAATAAAAAGGCCATTTGAACCCAAGAAGTTGTGGTGTGGTTGATTTCAGAGTTCCAATGACAATGTCAAGTTGTCTGGATTGAAGAATACATGGTTCTTACTATTTTTCATTGTTTGAGCTTTTCTGAACTGGTTCCAGGAAATGAGTTGAGCCCCAGTTTCTTCTATGCCTTTGTTTAAACTGCAGAAACGGGCATCTCCATCGATGGGTTTGATTGCAATAATCAGTTAGATGAAAAGCTCTTAGCTGTGAAGAACAGAGCTAGTCTAAATATTAAGTCCATATCTTAAGAAATGGAAAAGTGGCCAGTATAATAGCCTTTGATGATTGTCTATTCATTCCTTCTCTAGGATGCCTATTAGTGCTTTTCATAGGGCCTATTACACTTTAACAATGAGAGGGTTTTTCTTTAACACAAAAGAGACAGTTTCAATACAAATTTATTTTACTGCTTATCTTTTGTAAGGAATTCACCTTTAAAATGAGAAAAAAGAAAAGAACTAGGAACCCCAACAATCCTGGTATTATGATATTGCACATGATTTTCCAGGTTTTACACACATACACCTTGACCCAGCCCCAAGCTAATGAGGTGATAGCACACGGATTCTATTGCCATAATTACGCTTATGGAGCCTTAGCCTACATCAACACATTCAAATCCAGCTTGAAAAGGTGGGATGTAAAGCATTTGCTACTTTGCTCTAGCTACAACCAGACTAAGATATTATTATCTGAAGATTACTCATATAAACATATGCAGTCTTCCTCCAAAGTTCCCTGATCTGGATGCTTGAATTATGCTACAAGGCCTACATTCTGGGACTTTCTGAAACTTGGCTAAAGCCTCACCATGCCACCACCACATATCAACTACCTGGGTACTCCTACCTGCATCTCGATAAGTCAGGGAAGAAAAAGGGAGGTGGTGTTGCACTGTTCATCAGGAAACCCTCTCAGACAACATTGTCCTCTGTTCTGATCCAACCTCACCTAGTGAGTGGCTCCTCACAGAACCAACCATGGGCACCTGTAAGAAACTCTGCATAAGTTGCTGCTATAACTCCTCCACCACAGGAACTGAGAGTCTAAACAGCTTCCTCAGGACTGAGCTCCTTATCCCCTCATAGAGGCTCTATTCTCCTTGGTGATATAAGTTTAAACTGTCAGAGTACTCACCCATTGGACCATGCTTCCCACCCAAAACAACACAACCTGGTTCATACAATCATGCTCCCCACCAGACAAAACCCATGCATGGCCACTCAGACCCTTTTGTAAAATTGATCCAATTATACAGGTTCCTGGTTGGTAATTGTCAGTAATTCAATAAAGCCACCACTCTATTTCTTTGCCAAATTAGTTATAATTTATTGAGATAGTCTCAGGTAGCCTTCTACTACCTGAGTGTACCTGATACAAATTAATCTTTACAGCCAATGGAACAGTCCATTGGGGTGTTTTAACATGCAATCTAGACAGCTAGTAATATTTGCTTTTACAGGGCTACAGAATTTCAGAGACATATGAAACCATATATCTCTGGATCCCTCCAACAATCTATGGATAGTCACAGACTGCATCTTCTCGAAGGGATGCTGGACATTACCATAGGTCCCATATTTATTGTAGCAAGCTTAGAAAAATGCAAGGCTGGAAGTTCCCAAAAACTACGACAGCAGATTTAAACACAGACAATATGTCATTCAAAAGTCATAAGACTCGGGTTCAAAAATACATTGGCCATAAGATACCTTGGTTGCCGAGATATACAGTCATCCTTAAATGGAAAACAAGTAATCAGGGGATTTTTATTTATCAAAAATACTTACTTTAGGATACAGAAAACATGCAAGGATGTGGCTGTTCCAAAAATAATTGGCTTGCAGATAAAACCCAGACAGTGGCCAAACTGCATAGTAATCAAAAACATGGGGAACTTCAATCATCAAGACCAGCCACTTTACTAGCACCTGCCTTTATCTCTGCCATAACCTTTTAAAAGACATATTTTGTCACACAATATTTTCTGCTGAATAGGACAATTCCAATTTAGACCTTAGCTTTGTGCTTAGATTTATTTTATTTTCTTCATTTCAACCATTAACCTTTTAAAGCCTTACACATACATGCATATTAACTGACACAGTGGTATCATTCATTTACTTAGCCACTTGCAGCCATTGACTAGCTAGCCATAATAACTTATATGTTGGCCTCATTTAGTTATTCATTACTCATTTGCACTCTCTACACTAGCCATTTTACACCTTTCTATCTCCTCAACCTTTTGGTTAGCCAATTATATATTGCTGATAAAAGTTTTGTCATTGTTCACTAAAACCTTAGCCACTGGTCACTAAACATTGGCTACTGGCCACTGTCACTTTCAACACTTTTGGACTTGATAATCACAAACAGGGATGCTTATGTACTTCATGGTGGTAAAATGGAGGACTCTATTAGTGACCACTCCCCACGTATCTCTTTGGTCAACAAAATTAAAAGTTCCCTCCCAAATACCTGTCCTTTCAGAACTTCAGTAGTCCCAACACCACCAAACCTCCTTGAGGAGGCTTGGTCCCAGGACTGGTATGCTCTATACTCACTTTCTGATGTGACCCGCAGTAACCCTATTTGCATAGACACTTATGACCCTCACAGATCAGGCAATTTCCTGTCACTACAAAGAAGGGTCAGAGGCGGTTGCTCTCATTGGGTCACAAAGACCTCGTCACCTTATGAAGGATAGGGATTGTGCTTGGTCCACCTACAAGGCATCCCTCCCTGCCCTCTGGGTTGCCTACAGGCACTGGAGGAATCTAGGCAAGCATCTGGCCAAATCCCTGAAAGAGACTCATTTCAATAATCTCCAACAGGCTAACCTTGGAGACCCTAGTAAATTCTGGGCATCCATTGGCACCTTCCTGAACCCCCACTCCAGTAAGGCAGCCCTGCAACTCAACTCCCCAGACAGTCTCATTATGGACCCACTGGAAATGGCCAAGGTTTTCAATGACAAATTCTCTGATCTATCCATGTATCTAAGTAAACTCCCAAATTGCCAGTCAAATTGCTTAGTCCCCATTCAAACCCCCTATCGACCACCGCCAGACCTACAACCCATCCTCAAATCACCCCATTTTATTTTAACATAGAAACATAGTAGTTGACAGCAGATAAGGACCTCAAGGCCCATCCAGTATGCCCATTTATATTTCTACCTCATAAATGTGCCATTAGCCTTTGCTCTGTCAATGGCCTATCTATTCATACACATCTGTAGTGCTCCCTTATGCCTATCAAATGCCTGTTTGAAGCCCTGCTCTTTATACATATCCATGACTTCCTGAGGTAAGCTGTTCCATGCATCCACCACCCTTTCTGTAAAAAGAACTTTCTCATTACCCCTTAACCGCCTCCTGCTAGTCTCATGCTGTGTCCTCTTGTCCTGCTGTGTCCTCATATGCTCTGATGCAGTGCTTGCACCATTTTGCTGTGCCCTTTCTGAACGCCTCAATTTGGTTAATGTCCTTGTGAAGGTGGGCTTCCAGTACTGCATGCAGTACTCCAGATGCAGCCTAACCAATGTCTTATAAAGAGGATTATTACCTTCCTCTTCTGACTTGTGATACCCTACTAATACACCCTATCATCCCCCAGCCTTACCTACGTTTAGTGGTCTGCTTGGATGATTTCAGGTCATCGGTGATGATGATGCCCAAGTCTCTTTCTTGCCTTGTGACTGCCAGCAACTCCTCTCCCAGCCTATATGTGGCTTCAGGGTTTCTCTTCCTATGTGCATGATCTTGCACTTCTTTGCATTAAACCCCAGTTGCCACTCTTCCGACCATTTTGCTAGTTTATCCAGATATCTTCTCATTCTGCCCACCCAATCTGGATCATCTACTCTGTTGCAGATCTTGGTGTCATCTGCAAACAGACACTCTTACTTCCAGTCCATCTGCAATGTCACTGATGAAGATATTGAAGAGGACTGGCCCAGGACTGATCCCTGAGGTACCCCACTTGTGACTTGCATCTCTTCTGACTGTATACCATTTACCACCACTCTCTGTTTTCTGCCCGTCAACCAGTTTTCCACCCAGTTGACCAACTTGACCCACCCCGAGCCTACTCAGCTTATTAATCAATCTTCTATGTGAACAGATATCGAAAGCTTTGCTGAAGTAGAGGTAGGTAACATCAAATGCTCCCTTGATCCACCACTCTGGTTACCCTGTCAAAGAAATCTATGAGAATAGTTTGGCAGGACCTTCCTTTGTAAACCCATGCTGTCTTGGATCCTGTGCTTCTATGGATTCCAGGTGTTGCACTATCCTTTCCTTAAGGAGTGCCTCCATAATCTTGCCCAATACTGAGGAAAAA
This sequence comes from Neoceratodus forsteri, assembly GCA_016271365.2. NCBI lineage: Eukaryota > Metazoa > Chordata > Ceratodontiformes > Ceratodontidae > Neoceratodus > Neoceratodus forsteri. The sequence continues at coordinate 245,592,762 of CM028130.1, forward strand.
CTGACTGGTCTGTAGTTCCCTGCCTCCTTCCTGCTACCACTTTTGTGGAGCGGGATCACATGAGCCCTTCTCCAGTTTTCTGGGACCTCTTCTGTGCTCAGAGACTCACTAACCAGTTCTGAAAATGGCTCTGCTAGTTCTACCCTTAGCTCCTTTAGTACCCTGGGATGTATGCCATCCGGTCCCATTGCTTTGTCTACACTGGAGCTTATCGAGCTCTTGTAGGACCCTTTCTTTGTGAAGGGACTAGTGCTCACCTCCTCCCCTGTATCCAAGATGCTGAACTGTGAGCCCTACCTACCTTCTCTTCAGTAAATACTGAGCAGAAATATCTATTTAGGATAGATGCTTTTACATGGTCCTCCTCCTCACACATCCTTACCTCCTTTGATCTTAGCAATACCCCTCTGGACTTTCTCCTCTTCACTAATGTATCTATAGAAAGTCTTGTCACCTTCTTTACTGTTCATGCTAGTGTTTCCTTGGTTTGGGCCTTTGTCTGCCTTACTGCCTTCCTGTTTCTTAGGAAGTTTGATATGCCTCCTTATCTTCATCCTGCTGTGTTCCTTATATTTCCTGCAGGCCAAACTTTTGACTCTGACATTTTCTGCTACTGTTTTGAGCACCAAAGTGGTTTCTTTCTTCTTTGCACTTCCTTTTCTCTCTAACACAATGGGATGTTGCTTCAAGTATTGCATCCTGAATGCTTGCCCACTTTGACTGTACCCCTCAACTGTATTTCTTTTGCTAGGGCTAGCTTAACTCTGCTGACTATCTTATCAAAGTCATCTCCTTTGAAGTCCCATATTTTGCCTTGGAATGGGATGATTTAGTTCTAGTGGTCAAATCAACTATACCATGTGATTGTCACTGGCCCCAGGAGACCTTCTACCTGGAGATCTGTGATTCTTTCCCTGTTAGTCAGTACTAGATCTAGGATAGCCCTGTCTCTTGTGGGTTATTGTACCAGTTGTTTGACGCCTCCTCTGCAGGAATCCACCATGTGTCTAGTTCTAGCAGATGTTCCTGCTGGTATTGACCAATCTGTATCTGGCATGTTAAAGTATCAAATCAAATCAAATCATATTTTATTTCTAATGCGCTTTTCTTAAATCAGAGCGAGTTTACAATTTAAAATAACCAACAAATAGTTAAATACACATAATTAAAAGTCAGCATACATATGGCTAAATAGTCTGCCCAAATGCTAGATCGAATAAAGAAGTTTTCAAAGAGGATTTAAATGTCTCAGTGGACAGGCATTTTCTAATCCAATGAGGTAGAGAGTTCCACAGGGTTGGAGCTACAAAAGCAAAAGCCCTAGCACCTGATGTCTGAAAATGGACCCTGGGAACCTCTAGCAATCCCTCGTTGGAGGAGCAGAGAGGGTGGAGGGGCAGTAAGGTTGCAGGAGGTCTTGCAAATAACCCTGTCCCTGTCCATGTAGGGTCTTATAGGTCAGCAATGTGACCTTGAAGATGATCCTCCATCACACCGCAGCCAATGCAGTTTATGCAGCACAGGTGTAACATGGCAAGATCTTGACTGCCCTGTCAACAACCTGGCCGCTGCATTCTGCACCAACTGTTGGCAATGGAGATCCACCCCAGTAACCTAGGAATAGAGCATTGCAGTAGTCAAGATGAGAGGACACAAAGGCATGAACCAGCACAGGAAGATCATCAGGCAGAACAAGGTGCTCATCGCGCTATGTTCCTCAGATGGAAAAATGAGGTCTTGACAACAGCTGACACCTGTGCTTTAAGTTTCAGTTCACTGTCAAGCACAACCCCCAGATTCCACACCTTTTCGGAAAGTCTCAACTGGTTACCCCCAGCACCAGGCCGGACAGTTGCATAGGGGTCATCTTCTCTACCAGGTGAGCAGGGTCTACCACCAACACCTCAGTCTTATCTGGATTTAGTTTCAACCAGTTGGCACTCATCCAGTCCTGAATCTCAGCAAGGCAGTTGTTAAATACTGAGACAGAACTACTCTATTCGGGTTCAAAGGACAGTTAGAGCTTAGTATCATCTGCATAGCAGTGAAAACTCAGCCCATACTGCCTTATGATGTCTCCCAATGGCAGCATATACACCGTGAACAACATGGGGACAGTACAGAACCTCATGGAACCTCACAGGGTAGGGCAAAGGGGCCAAGGAAAAATCCCAGACACCATTCTTTGAGACCTGCCCAAGAGAAAAGGATGGAACTATCCGAGGACAGTCCCTAACAGTCCACAGATTAACAGCAGGCATTCCAACAACACCCTGTCATCCATGGTGTCAAATGCTAGAGATCAAGAAGGACCAAGATTGAATGAGTCCTCCGATCCTCGCTATTCAGAGATAATTCATCACCCGAACTAATGCTGTCTCAATACTGTGCCTCTTCCTGAAACCAGACTGAAGAGGATTGTAGACTTCATGGGTGGTAAGAAAGTTCTTGAGCTGCAACGCAACTATCTTCTCAATAACCTTACCCATAAAGGGTAAGTTAGAGAATCGTCTGTAATTCACAAGACAATCTGGGTCGCTGGATGCTTTATTTAAAAGGGAAGTCACCACTGCTCCTTTAATGGATCAGGGAACACCCTTGATCCAGTGAACACCAGACTATCTCCACGAGGATAGGTCTGATGACATCTATACACCCACCTGGAGGTGTGTTGGACTAGGATCCAAACTACAGTAAGTCAGTCGCAAGCCCTGAACAATCTTCATGATATCCACGATCCCTGGCCGTCAAAAATCATCCAGAGAGACCGGTGTCTGTGTCCTTGCATCAACCTCCGCCATACTAATTTGAATGGGTTAAATAGATCTCTGATCTGATGGAGGACACCTTATCTGCAAAAATTGAGCAAACTCCACTAATCTCATGAAAAGGCTCTCCAGCCTAGAAGACAGACAGGATTGCACAGTCTGTCCATGGTCCAAAAAGCTGAGCAGGTCAATTTCTTGCTGCAGTAATATCCCTGACAGGAACTCTGCCTTCTTATGGGAGATTCTGATTGATAATCGAATTTTACTTTTATAATTGGAGAGCTGAGTATGTGATAATCTGGGATTGTGCTCAGTGATAAAGTATTACCTAAAATAGTTCAGAGGATGCAATATACATTAAAACTGTTCAAAATCTAGTTTTGCCATTTAAAAAAATCAGCTGTTGTGTGGGGCAGAGGGGCACTTAGGGGGCCTGGATGGGGAGCCCACTACAAAGTCTTGCACCAGGCCCAATATATCCTGGAACCGGCCCAGATCACCTGTTAAAGACTGAACATAGGAAATATATTTTCTCTGGAAAATTCCTGCTCCTATGCCAATTGTCAACCATACCTATGATCTTGTCTCTTTGTAATGTTCTAACTGTCCTCCAATCTACAGATAGGAATTCTGGTAATAACCAAAATGTTATTGTTGCCTACTTATACTTAATCTCAGTTTATGCAGTAACTATTGCTGTATTAGATTTTAAAACATTGCAATTGTTGTTACACTTTTCACTTGACTGTGCAGAATTAGAAAATTCTGAATTTGAAATTCTGTCATTTTGTGTAATTCTGAGTAATTTTATGAAAGTTCATGGAATTTTGGAAATGTGTTTATTTCATCAAAACTAAGCTGCCTACTAATCCAGAAATGTAGAATTTAATATGGTGTTACTTGTTGTCAGGCATCCTGAGAACATGCCAAACATCAAGTCATTTGAACAAGTAGTGTCCAACTTAAAGGGATTCAAAAATCTGCCATTCTGGAGTGCAGGGGATGCAGTTTTGTGAAAATATTATTGACTTTTAATATATGGATAGAAACATAGAATTTGATGGCAGATAAGCACCGCTTCAACCTAGTCTGATCATTTCCTACCTAATGGATAAGCTGTAGATCCTAGTTAACCAACAGCCTACTTCCTCCTGCCCCACTAGAATTGTCTTATGTCTGTCCCATGCATTCTTGAATTCCCCACTGTTTTTGACTCTATGACCTCCCTCAGGAAGGTTGTTCCATGCATCTACAACCTCTCTGTGAAGAAATATTTCCTCATATTACCTCTGAGACATCCCCTCTATCTTCAAATTGTGCCCTTGTTCTTGCACATCTCTTTTTTGAAAGATGCTACCCTCTTGGACTTTGTTGATTCCCTTGAGGTATTTGAAAGTTTCTATCATGTCCCATCTTTCCCTCCTTTCCGCAAGGCTATATATATTAAGCTCCTTTAGTCTTTCTTTGTATGTCTTCTGGTTCAGACCCAGCACCATTTTGGTTCCCTCCTCTGGACAGCCTCCACCCTGTCTATGTCTTTGTGGAGATGGGGTCTCCAGAACTGTACACAGTACTGCAGATGTGGTCTTACCAACTGTCTGTACAGAGGGCCAACAACTTCCTGTTTTCTACTGGTGATGCCTCCCTATGCATCCCAGTATCCCCTAGCCATCCTTACTGCCTTCTCACATTGCTGGCCCACCTTAGGTCATCTGATATGACTACCCCAGGTCCCTTTCCATTTGTGTTGTTGTCAGTATCTCACCCTCCATTGTGTACTCATCCCTGGGTTTTTGTTTCCCAGGTGCATTACTTTGCACTTTTTACATTGAATCTAAGTTGCTATACATTTGACCATTCCTCCAACCTTGCCAAGACCCTTTTCATCCTTTCCACCCCACCTTGGGTATCGACCATGTTGCAGATCTTTGTGTCATCAACAAAGAGACATATTTTCCTTCCAGTCCTTCTGCAATGTCACATATAATGACATTAAAAGGACTGGCCCAGTAATGAACCCTATGGTACCCAACTAGTAATCCCCTTTCTTCACTGTGGACTCCATTTACTATAACTCACTGTCTCCTGTTCTCCAGCCAGTGTTTTATTAGGCTACCACCCTGGACCCAATCCCAGGTGGCTAATTTGTTTATTAATCTTTCATGTGGGACTGTGTCAAATGCGTTGCTAAAGTCTAGGTAAGCTCATGTCCACAGACCCTCCCTGGTATACTACTTTGTCACCCAGTCAAAGAAATCAATTAGATTTGTTTGACATGACCTTCCTGCTGTGAATCCATGCTGACTTGGGTCCTGTGCTCCACTGGCCTCTACTGAGGTACTCAACAATTCTTTCCTTCAGAAGTGATTCCATCATTTTCCCTACCACTGAGGTCAAACTGACAGGTCTGTAGTTTCCTGCCTCTGTCTTGCTCCCACTTTTGTGAAGGGAATCACATCTGCCCTCCTCCAGTCCTCAGGTACCACACCATCCTCCAATGATTTATTAAAAGGGAAGTCGGTGGTGTTACTAGTTCTTTCCTTAGTTCTTTTAGAATTCTGGGTGAATCCATCAGGCCCCACTGCTTTATCCACCTTCTGTATTAAGACTTTTCAGAACCCTATCTTCAGTGAAATGACTAATATCAACCCCCTATCTAGAGTGCTTCTATAGACTGGATTAGGTATCTCCCTTGCTTTTCCATTGTGAATACTAAGCAGAAGTATTCATTCAGTATCCCTACTTTTCACTGTCGCTCTCTGCCCAACCATCTTTCTCTTTATTTAGCCTCAGTATCATTGCCTTAATCTTTATTTGCCCCTAATGTACCTATAAAAGGTTTTATCCCCTTCTTAACCAAGTTGGCTATCTTTTTCTCTGTTTAGGCCTTTGATATTCTGACTGTCTTCCCACTTCCTTCTGTTTTAACTGGTACAGTTTTCTGTCCTGTTCCTTCTGTGTTTTCTTATACTTCCTGAATGCTTTTTCTCCTTACCTTCCCACCACTTCTTTTAAGAGCCATAGTGTTTTTTTTCTTCATTTTGATTTGTTCATTTGCTTCACACAAAGGCTTGTTGCCTCTATGATGGCAGTTTTGATGTTTCCCCATTGTTGCTCCACCCACCTTCTTGCCTGTTTGCTAGTGCTTTTCTGAGGCACTCTCCCATTTGACAAAATCAGCACTCCTGAAGTCCAGTACCTTCACTTTTGTATGGCTTGACTCTACAGCTAAGTTTACTGGAACCACACTGTTTGGTGGTAGCTTGTTTCCAGATGGCTACCCACTTTAAGATCGGAGATCCTCTCTGTCCCCATTTAAGAATACCAGGTCTAAGATTGCTCCTTCATGAGTGGGTTCCAAAACTAGCTGTCTGAGGCATGCCCCCATAGGGCATTGAGAATGGCCCTGTTCTTGGATGTGGCTGCAGCAAAGTGCTCCAGTTAACATCTGGCATATTCAGGTCCCCATCAGCAATCCTACTCTTCTCTGCCATCCCAAGGATGCCTTCTATCATTTTCTTGTTCATTTCTCCCTGAGATGGTGGTCTGTGGTCATTTCCAATCTCCAGGTGACCCACAGTGCCTCCTCTCCTCCCTGTTTACCCTTTAGTTCTGTTGCTTTGATCCTTCCCTTACATAGAGAGCTACTCCTCCTCCTCTTTTCCCACCCTGTCCCTCCTGTAGATTGCGTGACCCTAGTATGTTGACATCACAGTCATGGTTCTCTGTGTATCATGTTTCTGTGGCTGCCACACTATCCAGGCATCCTCTTCCATCAAGGCCACCATTACAGGGAGCTTTTACCCGACTATGGGCATTGGTACTCATTATCCTCCATTTTGTTATGGCTTTATTTCTTTTTGCCCCATCCCTGTCCTTAGTGCCTTTTGTCTTTTACTCCATTTACCCCATCCTTCTCCATATCGAGTGTTCTATATTGGTGTTTACCTCACTATCTACCCTGATTTTTTGGGGAGCGGGAATTTTCCTCCTTTTCAGTGCCTCTCCTTGGCTAGTTTAAATGCTGGTCAATGAAGCATTTAAACTTATCAATCAATCAATCAATCAATCAACTTTATTTAAACAGGCATAGACACCATTGAGCAAGCTCATTTTCAATGTGGTCCTGGACATAGATACAATACATAATCACAGGTACAATAAATCAATGTTGCTAGACCAATGTCCAGGTAGTCATCAATACAGTCAGTGCATAATGGTCTGCTGGAACTGTAAACAGCTACAATTGATAGAATAGGTTTACAGAAAGAGAGGAAGCACCAACAATCCTAAACTATCATTAGCTTATTGGTAGAATATAGGTAGAGTAGGACCATGTAAGTAGAAGGGATATAATGAAAGTAAGGCCAAGATTAGAATGAAAGGTGGAGAAAAGATAATTTTCCCTTGATTGAGAGAGGTGAATCAGTTTCTGGTGATGGGATTCATGAGGAGATCCAGTGGCTAAGGCTCAGAATCATCTAAAACAAACACATGCTTCCTTTAGGAAGTCTGCTATCAGGGCTTTGAAAGAACATAGGCCTGGAAGTGAGGAGATCTTTAATGAGCTTTGCATAGTATTCCACAGTGAGGGAGGAAATTTTGATTGTGGCCTCGCATAAGATGTTTTCACTTGGGAATCTGAAGACAGAATATAGAGAATCATCTTAGGCCATAGGATCCTTTGCCCATTTGAAGAGGCTAGAGATGTATTCAGGAAGATTACAGACAGTGCTCTGTGGATCAGAGGAGAGCATTCCTTTTCCTCCTAGTTGAGAGTGAAGGCCAACCTGATTCCTGGTACAGTAGGCAGTGGTTAGTGTGAAGGGTAGGTTGAGGATAAATCTTAAGGCCCGTGGTAAAGGGTGTCTAGTTTATTGAGCACTGAAGAGGGCAATGATTGTAAAGGAAGTCAGCATAGTCCAGTATGGGTAGGAATGTGGATTGTACTAGCCTCTTTCTTGCTTCTGAAGTAAGCAAATGTTTAATACGGTAGAATAAGCCTAGCTGCTGCCTTAGCTTCTTTCAGACTTCATTCAAGTGGCACAAAGTTAAGCTTATTATCCGCCAGAACCCTAGGTATTTAAAGTTTTCAACTGTTTCAAGGGTTCGATATAAAAGTGTTAGAATTTGAGGAATGAATGTTGGTCCAGGGACTGCCTTTGATGAAAGGATCATGGATTTGGTCTTTTTGGCATTAAGGAGGCATTTGCATTTGATAAGATTATATTGAGAGTAATGAAGTCTTGTTGTAGGTTCTCATGGGCCACATCCAGTGAGGCATGTGTGGTATAGAGTACAGTATCATCTGCAAATAAATGAACATTAGCTGCACGTAGATGGGAGTCAGATTGTTGATATAGATTGTGAAGAGGATTGGACCTAGTATGGAGCCTTGGGGATGCTTTAGGAGCAATTTTTGTGGAGACTGGTCACCTGTCACCTTGACTTGTTGTAGCGTATTGGTGGGGTAATTGGCAAACCATTTGATTGCAGGGCTACCGAGACCGATATTGCTCAGTGCTGTAAGTAAGATGTTGTGATCTACGGTATCGAAAGCCTTGCTAAGGTCAAGGAAAAGAGCAAACACATGCTTTTAGAGTCCAGGGCAATTTCCCAATCTGTGGTAACTTTTGTGAGTGCAGATCTAGTGCTATGGTTGGCTCTGAAGACAGATTGTGCAGGGTTTAGCAATTCTGTGAATCGAAATGTTCTCTAATTTGGGTATTGACAATTTTTCAAGTAGTTTTGACAGAACAGATAATATAGATATAGGCCGGTAATTATTAAGGTCACAGGGGTCCCCTGACTTGAATAGTGGAAGGATGTGAGCAGTTTTCCATAGCATAGGTAGTTCTCCTTGCTTCAAGGAGGTGTTGAATAAGTAGGTGATGGGCGGTCAAGTAGTAATGGCCAAGCTTTAGAAAGTAGGGCTTGATGTTGTCAGCACCAGCACTCTTTTGGTGTCCAAAGATAGTATTAGGTCCTCTACTTGTTTAAATGAGAATGTTTTGAAGCTGAAGCTGGTGGGATGAGGTTGGTTAGCAAAAGGATGAGCATTAGGTCAGAAGCGGAGTCCCCTAGGGGAATGAGCTTGCTGATAGGTGAGTAGTCAAAAGCTAGCTCTGCAGTGGCAAAGTGATCATTGAACTGTTCTAGTATATTTTTATTTATTTATTTATTTTATTTATTTATTGTTGAGATCAGTTTTATAACCTTTGAGTCAAAGACTCGTTTACAAAGTACCTCATCAAAAGGGGAGACAACAATAGAGTGAGGTTGGGACAGGGATGACCGAACAGGTTAGATACATAAAGTATACATTTGAGAGTGCAGACAGCGAAGCTGTACTGGAGCAAACTTGTGTAAGGTACTAACATTGGTAAAACAACAGGAGAACATTATTCAATTTAACAACATGTATCAGCTCTGTCTGTGTAGGGTGATTCCAACGGTCATAATTTTGGTTGGGAGAGATGTGTCAGCAAAGTGTCCTTCAACCTCTCTGAGGATGTTCCAGAATTTGGATGATTTGTTTTGTTGGCTTCTAATTCAGCTTGAAAATATCTAGTTTTCTCAGCTCTGATTAGCTTGGTGCAGGTATTTCTAGTGATGCAAAATGCTAACCAATCTTTCTGTAGGTCAGATTTTCTCACTCTTCCACCAGTAGTCCCTGACTCTAAGCGCTTTCTTCAGGATGGGGGAGAACCAGGAAGGGGTCTTTTTCTAGATCTGATCAGTCTTAGTGGGGCATGCTTGTCTATCAGTCCCATTAAGAGGCCATGGAAGATATCAAATGCCTCGCTAATGGAGGGGGGCTAGATAGAAATCCTGCCATCTGATGTTACTTAGGTCTTTCAAGAAAGTGTTCTGGTAGAATTTTTTCATGGATCGTTTCAATTTGACTTTGGTGGCAGATTTTATTTGGGGAGAGTATCTGATGCAGGCAGTAGCACAGCGATCACTTATATCGTTAAAGAACACATCGGTGTGTGAGATATTATGAGGCTTGTTTACTAACATGAGGTCCAGAAGAGAACTACACTCTGATTTTTACTGTTAGGTCTGGTATTTGCAGGTGTCATTTGTACTAATCCAATTGTATCACAAAGATCCTTCAATTCCTTGGAGCTATCATCATTCCAGTTTAGGTTAAGATTATCCAGTAAAATGCATTCCATGTTAAGTGAGTTAATTAGGCTTTGAAAGTGTGGTAGGAGGGGCTGCACCTGACGTGGTCAGTAGCAGACTGCAATAAGGAGTGTCTTCTCATTGGAAATGGATAATTTTGGTGTTAGGTATTCAAACTCTTTAGCCTTTTGAGGTACAGTCAATGACTGTGGCTATAAACTTGTTCTTGACATATATTATGACACCTCCCTCCTCTAGACAATCTATCACACTGGTAGATATTGTATCCCGGAAAGATGATAGATTTGTCTGGGGTCAAAGGAGTAAGCCAGGATTCAGTAATCATGAAGAAATCAAGAATTGCATGAAGAGCCCAGGTCTGTATAAGGTCTAATTTCTTCAGTAAGCTGCAAGTATTAATGTGGAGAAAGCTCAGACCTCTATATTGCGGGAGGTCTGCAGGGGTGCCAGAGGAGTGGGCGGGCCTGGATTTAGCTCACATTTCCTAAGCAGAGTAGGAGAAGCAGCAGAAGTTTTTGAGGTAGTGATTTAATCTGCTGAGCAGTCTTTTGTTTCTTCTGCTTGATGTAGGATGGTTTAGAGATGGTTATTTTTCTGTTCATATTATTGCATTTTGAAAGGAAACGTGCACAGATAATTGCTGTGGCTGACAATGTAGTAGGCATTCATGTGTGGTCTCTGGTCATTGTCTGATGTGAGGTGGGCACAACCATAAGGAAGACGCTCCTGCTTTGATATGCCACATTTCATTGAGAAGGGGCAAGCTTTGGTATTCACCAGAGATGGAATTTTGGTTTGGTGCAGGGTGGGAACTGACACTTTGAGTGGTGCAAAAGTAGGAAAAAAGGCAACTATATAGAAAATCATCGATATGTGGCATTATTACTAGAGGGTATCTCCTAGTGTTGGTATCTTGCCCAAGATGACATGCCTGTTCAATAATAGTTTCTTAAAAGGCAGAACTGTTTGGGGATGTAGGCTGGTCAATGGGTGTGGCTGAACTTATCAGACCAATAGGCAGGCAGGGGCTGGCCTAGAGCTCAATTGGAGCATTTAATAGAGGATGGGGATGGGTGGTGTGGGAAGAAAATTGCCCCAACAATCAAAAAAAAAAAAAACGAGCGAGCAGGCTGGTCATCATCTATCATCTATCGGGCTATCATCTAGGATCCTTGTTTCCTCCTGCATAGATGCATACCATCACACCTGTATAGACCTGCATCCCTCCAGGTGGAGCACCAGTCCCCAATGAAGCCAATCCCTGAGTTCTGCACCAGTTTTTCATCCAGTCATTGAATCTCACTGTGCAGAATACCCTAGCTCTCATCCATGCCATAGACAGGTAGCACTTCTGAGAAAGTTACAATGTGTGCTACTTTGTCTAAGGCCCCTCCCCAACTCCACAAACTCCTGTTGCACTGCCTGATCCCATTCTCAGCCAGGTCACTTGTTCCTATGTGGATAATAATGACATCCAGCTCACTCCCCTTGTAGCTGCTCCATGATCCTGAGGATTCGTTTCCTGTCCCTCCAAGCCATGGTGCCAGGCAGGCACCTTACCTTCCTTTCCCTCCCTCCCTCAGTTCTACCCCTAATGACTGAGTCCCCCAACAGAGTTGTTTCCTTCCCTGTGGGGTCCTTGCCACCCTCCTGTGGTCTCCATTGTAGAGGTTCCCAGCATCCTCCTTGGTCTCCACTGTGGGTGCCTCCATAGAGGAACCATGCTCCTCCAGAGTGGTGAATGAATTGTGGAGAGGCACAACTGGAGGGATGCACCTCTATTCCACTACCCTTCCTCCCTGAGCCCACCATGGTTCAATCACCCTCTTCCCTGGCAGCATCTTGGGATCATGAATTTAATACTATACTAAAGCATACAAAAACATTTTGATAATATTATCACTCCCAAAGTGATAATACCACACTTCAAGAGTGATAATACTATTGTTCAGGTCCTGTAATAGTATAATTCAGGGCCTGAACAATAGTATTATCAGCCAAGCTCAACAGCACAAGTGCACAACTCCCCAATTCAGTAAACCTGTCAATCGTCAATCAACCATTCACACTCACAACACAGCTAATCATTGGCCACTTTCTGTCTGTAAGCGACCAAAATACTTTCAAAAACTTGTTGGTGATCTCTCACTTAGCGAGAGCATAAAGAGTTCATGGTAGTTGCCATTTTTTTCTTTCTAATGAATACCACAAAAGGATCTACAGTGGCAGAACCTGTGCTCCTCCCAGAAAGCAAAATGTACGAGTGAAATAAAACTGTACATGTCTGAGTGTGGGGTGGTAGGGGTGGAGGGAGAGACAGGCACCACACTGAGAGAAAGTGCAGCAGTCAACTAGGACTCAGACAGTCCTTCACTGAACAGCCAACCACCTGTAACAAAAGTGCACAGAAAAAAAGAACTTCATACATATTAAAAAAATAAAGGATAGCTCAGTGGGCATTTATGGTGAGATACCATCTCGAGGTTCTGGACACTGCAACCTCTCAAGCTTTGATCTTGAGGTTCCTATGTGTCCAGAACCTCTCGATTATTACTCACCCGTAACACTCAGTGACCTTCCATTATTCTCTTTATAACCCACCACATTTGAAGCTAGATATGTGCAAATTAGCATGCCTAGCCTTCATTGAATGGCAATAAAGGCTATTAAATATGAAGATATATGGTTAAATAATTTTTAGATTAAATGGTTTTATAAATTTCACTGTATAATTGTTTGTGAAACTTTGTGAAAACGTTTTAAAAATTTGGATGTCTGCATCTTCCTACTGTTGCAGGTATAGACCTGCATTTTGGCATGCATACCCAATGTCCACTGATCTTGGCATTTAACAGTGCTGAAGAAATTTATTTGTTTTAAATTGTATAGTTGAAATACCATAAATTATGGGCATGATGTTCTCAAATAGTCTTCTATTGTTATAGTTAATACCTTCAGAATTCCTGTTGTGGAATTTAACAATCAGAAAGCACTGACCACTGAATATGATGAGCTGCGCTAAGCCGAGCTGAGCTGTTTTCAGCCCTGCAGGTAACTATTTTGTCTGACATCCATTTTTAATCACTTAGGTTACCCAGACTGACTCAGTGGAGTTGCTCATCTCCTGAATATCCTCCTTGCTATTCACAGTGATACACTCCCTTAAACAAGTACTGTAGTTGTCTACCCTTTCCTCTCAGACTTAGTCCATTTGAATAGCAAGAATCCCTCCTCCTTGGTGCTCCTGTTTTGTCCACTACATCTCTTTGACAGATTCTAAATCCTAGATTTACAAGTACTGCAAAGTCAGTAGTCTTATTGTTATCATAGTCATTCCTAACAGGCCCCAGGACCATGAGGGTCATGGAGAAGATCCCTTTGGGCATATTTCCACTTTAAAACATATCTAATTTAATAAATGGACTTCTGAATTTCTCAGAACATGCACTCCCAATCTGAATGTGCACAGTTGTCAGCTGTTCCTCAAGCTGCACTGATTGGCTGTGGATCACACTGTTCTTATCATTGTCCTGCAGTTTCCGTCCAACTCTCATGCTACTTTTAAAAAGAGTCCCTTATGAAGTAACCTAATTTCTCTTCTCACCAGCATTTTCTTTTCTCCACTATGATGGGTCATGTGTATGACTGGGAAAGATTCTTGGATAAAGCTTTCATTATATTTTCGTGAAACTGCACAATTTTCATTAAGGCTTATTTCATTTGACTTTAAATACTATTTTTTTCATATTTTGGGCAGTTTCAGTGTCACTGGCTCAGCAGATATCAGTGGCAGTGGTTTAGCACATAGCACACTCACCTCTGAGGCTGGGAGATCAGAGGGTTGTCAGAGGACTGTGGGTTCAATTCCCACACCTGACACTTGGGTTACTATCCCAATACTGACATTTGAGTGCAGCAGAGGGGGTGCTACACTTGAGGGTGCTGTCTTCAGGATGAGACATTAAATCAAGGTCCCATCTGCCTGTTCTGGTGGTAGTTCAGGTGGATGTTAAAGATCCCATGGCACTTATTGAAAAAGTGTAAGAGAAGTTCCCGGTGTCCTGGCCAAATTTCCCCATTACTAAAATACCACCAACAGCTTAATCTGGTTCAAGGTCAGTCAGAATTAATCTGTGTGAGGGTAATTGAGGAGGAGGAGGAGCAGCTGTAGAAAGTGGGGTACCAGCTGTACACTCGAACAGACTTAATAGACCGTGTGGCCTGTTTCTGCTGGCAAGTAGTAAGTAAGTAAGTAAGGAAGTTTATAACATGGGCATCCTTCATGCATGGGATTATAACACTATTACATATAGCCTCCTTTTAAGGTCTACACATTTGTTAAATGTTATGGCAACTTACTGGTATTGTGTTCTTTAGTACTACAGTTACAGTGTTACAGTTTACATATAGTACTTGCGAAATTTAAAGAAAATATCTGAAAGTTTAAATACTTATAACCTGGCCCTTATTAAAACCTAAGTCTAGAAACATGGCAACACATCCATGTGGTAAAGTATCATAACATTTCAAATTTGGTGAAATTTGAAACGTTTTAAATTTAGACAGAAATAACTATATGAAATTTTGAGAAATGTTTGGCTGTTTTTAATTCAGTTCCTTTAAAGCTTGAGATGTAAAATCTGACATACATACCCATGTGGTATTGTTCTTAAAAATGTTTCAAGTGTCAAGACATTGGATAAGTAAATTTAAAATTAGAAGTTTGTTTAAACTGGTGTTTATACTGTAATCCATCCACTTTTACCATATTGCAACTTTTCAGAACATGCCTGAAAGTAGATAATTTCTTGTCTAGTGCACTTATAGTGCCAGGTTACCAATAAATAAATAACATACAACAGTCTTTCTTATTGATAATGAAAAGGGTCCATACTGTACATGGAAAACTAGTAAAAAAAACAGCAAAATTCTCACCCAAAGCTGCTGCCACAGCAGTTACAGGAACAGTGTTTGCTTTTTTGTACTGTTACCTTTTAATCATGCACTGATGTCCTTAGGTGTAACCAAGTTCTCTGCTGTTACTAATTTTCCAGGTTTATACTTTCCTAAAAATATTTATCCCCTCACTTATGTCCACCACATACTTAGCCTATAATGCAAGTTTCTGGTTTCAAGATCAGTTGTTTACTAAGATGCATTGCCTTATTCCCTATTGATGTCAGCGTTCAGATTTTGCAGATCTTTCTGCAAAACATGTTTTGGACTCACAGCATTGAATGTCCTATCCAACCACTGCATCCATACATTTATATTTTCAAGGGCTTTCCTAATTATTGTCCAGGGAGTGCAGAGAATCAGGTAGAGGTACTGTTAATGGCTATTCTAATTCAAGGATTTCAACAATGAAGAGTAAGAACGAGGCTTAGGATTAATTTTATTTTCCTTTTCAGCTGGTTTTGTAGATGTGAAGAGAGTCTTGCATAGTGTTCTTAGCTGGATCCATTGTGATCTTTGTGGCCCTCAAGGTAGCAGTACTGCTCTGGGGTACTATATTTACTTCCAAATCCTTACATGGCTTCCGTGGGCTTTGAAATTCAGGACAAAACTATCAGTAGTCCCAGCCTCTCTGGGATGCAAACTCCTTGGAAGATTGTAAGGTCCCAGTCTGGCATTTTTATTCTTTTGTCCATAGAATACTTACTGTAGAACAATGAATTTGTATTAGCTGGATGAATGAGACAGTGATCAAATCTGCAGCGGTTCCATTTTATAGGAAAGACCTTTGAGTCCACACTCAGGTACAACAAATTGCAGACACTGTAGGTAACCATACAATAAAACAAACTCTGGCAGAGCCACTATGCCTGTAAATGCATTAACTAGATAAGGGTGTTTCATGTGCTTAAACATAAATATGAATTGCCATTGCATACACTAACTGATTCAAAGTACTGTACATTGAGAAAGAATAGATATAGAAATAATGCCACCATCTGTATTACAGTTACCTATATTTTTCCCATTTTATTCTATGCACTGTTATAGCAATCAACTCAACAGAACAGGGCCATCATATACATGAAGGTACTGTACCTTAATTGCAAACACTGCTGAAACAACTATATGTTCTGACAAGGTGGAAGATAAACACAATGTTGAGACATGTTTATAAAGACATTTGATGTGTTTAATTGATCTTTTAGAGCTTGCTATACAGTACACACACACACATAATTACTGTAATATAAAAGTGCATATACCCAAATGTTCAATTTTCATTACAAGTTATTCTCTTGATGGAAGATCTTTCTGTACAAGGCCTAAAATGGGCATTGGGTAAAAGTAAACTGGGTAGGTGTGTTATTGAGGACATTGCATATTTATATTTCATTGCTGCTCCACTCCACACACACAATCTGGAAATCAACAACCCTTTGATATGAAGCAACAGGAATTAGTTTTGTACAAGGACAGAAACAAGTGGAAGACTGAGTAAGTGGGTTAACAAGCATGAGTGTGTAAGTCAAATAACATTTCAAAAAGTATCACTATTATAATTTATTTTTAACAAATGTGTCTGCACAGTTGACAATTTTATAAAAGATAATAATGGTAGTGATTCCACATAACACATAATTTAAGTGATGTGTAGAAATGCTTCTAGATGAGACCATGTTCCTAGGTCTGATGGTCTCCTAGGTGAGCTCCCCAACCTTGACATGAAGCATCCATTGTAAGGGTCATGGTAGGAACAAGAAGGTGAAAGGGAACCCCGTGGAGAGATTGCACAGCTCCTGCCACCTAAGAAGATCCTTCTTTATCTGCTGTACCCAGCACTAGGACCCTGTGGTCCAGATTGTCCAGCTGCTGATCCCATTGGACATGAAGAGTCCATTGGGTCACCTCATATACAGTTTGGCTAGAGGAACTGTAGGGATTGCAGCTTCCATCAGCCTGTGAAGATGGAGAATTGACTGGGTTGTGGTCCAGCATGATTTGGCTACTAATCTGGCCTGTTCCTGCAGGGTCTCCACTCTGTTCAATAGGAGGAAGGCCCCCATGGACTGTATCCAGCACTGCCCTAAATCAATTGTAGGGACTGGGAGGGATAGGTGGGACTTGGAATAGTTGAATATTATTCCAAGTCTGGAAAAGAGGTCCAGGGTGAAGGAGAGGGACTCCCTCAGACTGCTCTGTGATGGGGATGACAGAAGCCAGTCATCAAGATACAGGGACAGTTAGATCACTCTGCAGCATAGGGCCACAGCCACCACTGCTAGGCACTTTGTAAAACCCAGGGACTGAGGACAGTCCAAAATGGAGAGTCTTGAACTGGTAATGTTCTTCCTGGAAGGCAAACTGAAATAAGTGGTGGTGGGCCTGGAAAACAGGAATGTTCAGATAAGCATCTTACATGTCCAGCGCACAAAGCCAATGGCTTTTGCAGAGCAGGAGTATAAGTTCCTGGATGGTGAGCATGCAGAACCTCTTGTACTTGATGTACAGTTGAGTATACTGTGATCAATATGGGTCTTAGGTCACCCATCATTTTGGGCACTAGGAAAAAATGGAAGTAGTACCCTCTTTCTATCTGTGCTGGAGCCACGGCTCTATGGCTGACTTTTCAAAGAGCCTGGATCATGCCCTATCAGAGACAGGTGCCTTGGAGGATAATAGGAGAAGCCTGTGGGGATGTTTGGAGGTCTGTCTAGGAGCTCTGTGGTGTGACAACAGCTATTAACTGAAGGACCCAAGAGTCTGTGTTTATGTCCTGTGACCCTGGAAGGTGGAGGGCAAATCCCCCCACTGGTTCCTCCAGAGGATCTGGAGGAGGCAGGGAGATTCCCTATGAGTCAGGAGGCTGAGTGGAGGGAGCCAGCGGCTTCTCTAGGGGCTTCTGGATCTTGTCAGTGGGAGTAGGAGTTTGTGATGCTAGATACCAGGATTTGGCCTGGAGTTTAACAGGGCATCTTTGGTCTGGTGTCTCTGTTGCCAACAAAAGGCTGTTTGCCTTTGCAACCCTCTCAGTACATGAAGTGGATGTCGAGGATGGATTCACCGTGGTCCTCCAATTCAATGATAATATCATTGGCAACACCTCTGAATAACATGGATTCCCTGGAAATGATATCCAGGATGGAGATCAGGACATCTTATGCCAGGCCAGCAGTCCTAAGCCATGAATATCACCTAATGCAGACAGCAGTGGCTGTGGTGTAAGCCACTGATTCTACTGTATCATAAGTGGCCAGGAGGGCATGACAACAGGAGATTTTAGCCATTCTTACTGTCTTGGCAATCTTTGCCTTAAGATCCTGGTCCTAGATGGCTTCCAGCTTGGACTTGAGGGAGGCCAGGAAGATTTCTGGTAGGAAACCATATTGAGGGAAGAATGCAGGCAATTTTGGCAGATGATCAGAGACTTAAAAATATTAAAATGACTAAGTCTGAATGAGACAAAAATGATTACCTGCTAGATCAGTCTTCAATCCAATCTAATCCAATCCATCTTTATTTCTATAGCGCCTTTCAAAACCAAGGTACTGTACGAATTATAAATGCAATAAAATACAATAAAACTGAGTTTACAAATATTTAAAATCAAATCATTATAATCCAACCTTAATCCGGAAAGCCAGAGCAAACAAATATGTTTTTAACATTGTTTTAAAACTACTGATAGTCAGGCATTCTCTTAACCGATGAGGTAGAGAATTCCACAGGGTCGATGCTGCAAATGAAAAGCACAAGCACCAGATGTTTTAATATGAACCCTGGGAATCTCCAGCAATCCCTCGTCAGTGGATCAGAGTGGACGATTGGGGATTAGGAGTCAGGAGATCTTTGAGATAGCTGGGTCCCTGTTCATATAGGGCTTTAAAGGTAAGCAAGCCTACCTTATAGGTAATCCACCACTGAACTGGCAGCCAGTGCAGTTCACAGGACAGGTGTAATATGACTGGACCTAGAGGTACCAGGCAACAACCCAACTGCAACATTCTGCACCAGCTGCAAGGGGTGGATATCAACCCCTGACAGCCCTAGGTAGAGGGCATTGCAGTAGCCAAGATGGGTAGTAATGAAAGTGTGGACCAATGTTGGAAGGTCGCTAGGGTGGGAATCAAATATTTCACCCAAGCAATGTTCCTCAGGTGGAAAAATGAGGATTTGACCACAGCCAACACCTGACACTTCAGGATCAAGCCATCATAAAAATAATGCCCAGATTTTGCACCCGATCTGAGGTGGCAAGCTGGGCACCATCAACAAAAGGCCAGACACTTGCCCACCAACACCCACCCCAGGTGACCCAGTTCCACAACCAGCACCTCAGTCTTATCCGGATTCAGTCTCAGCTAACTAGAGCTCATTCAGTCTTTGATCTCAGAGAGGCAGCTGTTTAGAACAGAGACTGCATCAACCTGTCCAGGTACAAAGGACATATACTGCTGAGTATCATCTGCATAGCAGTGAAAACCCAAGCTGTATCACCTAATGATCTCTGCCAAGGGCAACATATACACTGCAAACAACACGGGTGCCAATATGGAGCCCTGGGCACCCACAAGACAGTGGGTGGGCATCAGAGGAATACATTCTGTGACCACCCTCTGAGACCTGCTTATCAGGAAAGATCGAAACCATTTGAGGACTGTACCTGACAGTCTATAAAGAAGCCAGAGGGTCTCCAAAAGCACCTCATGGTCCACAGTGTCAATAGCTTCTGAGAGATCAAGAAGGACCAAGATGATATGAGCCTTTTGATCTTTCACCATTAGGAGATCATTTAATACCTGAACAAGGGCAGTCTCCATGCTATGCCTCTTCCTAAAACCAGACTGGAGAGCCTCATAGACACTGTGTGTTACTAGGTGATTGTCCAATTACACCACTACCACCTTCTCAATAACCTTCCCAAGAAGGAAGGTTAGAGACAGGTCAGTAGTTAGCTGGATCATCTGGATCTAAGGAAGATTTTAAAGAGTGGTCAAATGACCACCTCCTTTAAAGGGTCCAGAAAGGTTCCTCTCTCCAAAGATCTCCAAACAATTTCCAGATAGGATTGGGCAGATAACATCAACATATCCCACCAACAAGGAGGTGGGGCCGGATCCAAACTACAACAGGTAGGGTGCAAGGTTTGGACAATCTTCACGATGTCCATGAATTCTGGACAGTGGAAATCTGTCCAGACAGACCGGGCACTCATCACCTCCCATTGACCTCCACAACCCCTCTTGGAAGAGCTTGGCAGATTCTGCACCTGATGCTGGCAATCTTATCTGTGAAGAACCGAGCAAGCTCATCACACTTAATTTGTGAAAAGCTCTTCCAGACTGTAGACAGACTGGATTGCACAGTCTGTCAACAGTATGAAAGAGTTGTGCGGTCAGTTCTGCACAGCAGAAATCTCCCTGGACAGGAACTCTGCCTTCTTACAGGTGATTTCTGATTGATAGACATTATAATGCTCCATCAATCTAAGCCTGTCAGCATCCAGGCCAGATTTCTGCCAAGCTCTCCCAGCCTTCAACCACTCTGCCTCAACTCCTTCAAGGACCCATCATATCATGGGGACCTTGGGCAAAGAGTGAGTGGTCAAACACAAACAGGAGTAATTAAGTCCAGGGCATCTCCCACTGCCTTTTATAAGCCAGTACAAGGTCCCTGGACTTGTGCTTTCACCCAGCAATCCCAATAGGTCCAGTACCACTGACAGCCCATATGGGGTAACTCCCCTCAAAGGTGGTACCGGATTATCTCCACAGGGAAGATCCAATTGGGAAGCCCCAAAACTGAACCCTATGGTATGATGGTCAGACCAACTGACTGGTTCCACCATCAAATCAGTGATCTCCATCCACAGGAGGAACACCAGATCAATGGTGGCCTCCTATGTGGTAGAGGAGGTCACAACCTGTGTGAAGCCCAAAGTTGTCATTGACTGGAGGAGATTTTGACCAAATTGCAAGAGTTCATCGTCAACCCAGGCACTGAAATCCCCAGAATTATCCATCTGGGAAACTCCAATACCATGTCGATGATGAAGTCCGCAAACTCCGGCAGGAATAAGCCCCTTCACCTGGTGGATGGTAGATGAGAAGTAGCCTGCAACCTACTCCCTCACCCATAACACACTCAAAGGATCTGGTGGTCCCTACTGGAACATCCATAAGGCCCAGCTCGGTCTTAAAAGATAGTTACACCACCACCCCTATGATCCAACCTCGGGCAGTGAATCACCAAGAACTTGGCTGGAACTGCAGAAGCCAAAACTGGGCCTTCATTTTCATCCAGCCAAGTCTCAGTGATGCATGCCATGTCCACTGTTTCAACAAGATCAGTTATAATAGCCGTCCTGTTCTTGATGGACTTAGCTTTACATAACACTGCCTGTGTTGGATGAGATGCTGAAGAAGACCTCAATTCCTGTCCAGCACTAACTGGGTCCTTGGGTATGGGAACAATACAGGGATTACCCATGTCTTGATGCCATTTTGCCACAGGATGTTGCCTGGTCCCTACCACCCCAATTCATCCCCCTTTCCCTTCCACCACTAGGCCCAACCGCCCCTCTTCTGCCTCCTAAAATTCCCGAGGGATTGACAATGTTTATAAGTTTCAGTTGGTAGAAAAGGGCAATCAAAGGGTGTAACTCCCTGAGCCTAGTGGGGAAATACTGCCTGACCATCCTTAGACCTTTCTTATACATTTTGACACAAACTATCTACACACAGGAGAAAAATTAGCAAACAAAACAAAAATAATACACACCAAAATTAAACCCTTCACACAACTCTCACTTGTGGAGCTTAAAATCACTAAAATATTGCAGTATAATACATTAATGACAAACAACAACAACGCACTGCAGCAGTCTAATCAGATAGAGTTTGTCAAAAATTGTCCAAATATAAGCTGCAAAGTTCAGAGTAAATATTTTACCCGAAAGTCCAAAAATATTCACTGTGTAAAATGGAGGAGCTCTCACCATCCTCTTGCAAAGAAGTCTGTCCATAAAATGTGGTTCTCTTACTGCCACAATTTAACTGATTTAAATAATAAAGCAAATGGAGGCTCTCTCACTGCCCTTAAATAAGCGGATAGTTATATAAAACCAATATATTTTATAATGTACTTGCAGAATTTGATGTATAACTCCAACATCTGATTCTCCACTGGTAATCCAAAATCTTCAAACTGAACTCAATTAGCCAGAACTCTTAGAATTCAACAGTCCAAGAGAAATAGGACTGAATCCAGGTATAAGCCACTCTTTAGAAGCCTGGGCCAGACTCTGGAGAGCAGGCACACAGCACAAATTATCCCACGGTTTAGCCACTGGATTATACCGAGACAGTCAGGCAGCCCCAGAAAAGCTAAGGACAAGTCAAAAGAACTGACCCTCTAGTCAGCACTATGCGAACCTCACAAGGAAGAAAGCTGTGCATTGCACCTTCCAGGACAGAACAGCCCAGCCTGCCCAGTTTACCACACTTGCCTTCTCGGATCCTTCTCAGGGACCTGGCTTGAAGTAAAAGGCCAGATAGGGTCTCAGATTGATCACTTCACATAGCCATCAGTATTTAGTCCATAAGTCAGAACTCCAAATCGATAAAATCCACTGACCGACATCACATTCTGGCAGGTTACATCCCTCCGATCACCATCGGACATGAACTCACAAAATTTACCAGGCCAATTAGCTAAGAATTTCTTGATTCAGGATAAAACACGAATCAAAATCATCACGACCTACATCCAGCTTCATAAAAGTAGGACAGCCCAAGCAGTAAATGGTTGGACAGAATGCCACAATACAATAAAGCAGTGCAATGTTGCTGAAACCTCTCACAATAAACAAATAATACACTCAAAAACTAATAAACTAAAAACAAAAATAATATATATATAAACTAAAAACAAAATGTCAATCTGCTGTAGTGTTGAGTGGCAGACTCAGCGTACCACCATCTTACTTATCAAAGTGGAAAAACAAAGAGGGAACTGGGCAGTGAAGAAATAATAAAAATAAGTAATAAAAATAAAGGCAAGAACAAGAATAAATCTGAAAAACAAAACAAGAATAACAATCAGAGAAGGGGAGTGCAAGTGCAATTGCTAATGATTCAATTGACTCTGATTCATCTGCCACAAGTTTTGTTATGCATTCAATTCTGAAAACACTAACTTCCAGTACAGGCAATGTGGGACTGGACATTCACGAGGATCACTTTACCTCAGAATTGGCTACAGATTCCTTGGAGGATTTTTGAAAGAGATGCAACAGAAGACAGAAATACAGATGGCGAAAATGGCATTAAGGCGCAGTCAGGACTGGTCCAATTCAGATATTGGGAGAACATACAAATGAACAAGACAAGGGGCAGACATCACAAAGGAGAGAAGGACTGGAACAAAACTGAAGCAATGGCTGAGTTATAGTAACTGGCTCAGACAGCTCTATGATGCGGTTCAACAATCCTTTGTCGACTGGCATCTAGCCAACAGGAATCATGTTGACAGAAGTTGCAGTTAACATGATTCCTGTATGTCTCCTGGTCCATCTTTTTATCGGTGGCTGAACCCTGTCTTTAGGATTATCAGCTCCAATCAGAGTTGATTTGGGGCAGGATTGGACCAAAAGACAGTGTGCCCTTTCTCGGAGCACCAACACAATGACCTGTTGGCAAAGTGCCGATTTTGCCAACAGGGTTGTAGTTCATTGTGTTGGTGTTGCTGCATGTGGGGCATACCAGCTCAAACATCAGTATTGAACACTATGAAAGTGAAGAGGTCTTAAAGGGCAAGAAATAAAGGTATTTAACTTATCTATTTCCTAACATCAGCACAAATATCGGTTTTGAAAAGAGCTTGACTTTCATATCCACGTGTCCTTAGGATCCATTTGGGCTGTAAATAGACATTAACAAGTTTGTCAGGAAACTTAATTTGAAAATAACTTTTATGAGAAAATGAGTTCTGTTGCAACAGATGATGCTGCAGCACTGATAGATGAGACTGTCTCTGATCCCCTTCATCCATCTGAACTCGAACAACTAGCCCTACTCCTGCTAATAATCTGGTGCTTGCCCTTTAAGAAGGCCTTCTATGTTTGTGCCATACTACACAGCAGTTACTGCAACATTTGAAAAACACTTCTACATGAATTGGAGAAAAGACAGTCTGATTTAACCACTATTACCTATAAGAATACTACAGCGTGTGAATTTAAGTCACTGGAGAAGTCAGAGAATAACCTCCATATTATTACAAAATCAGTGGACAAGGGAGGTCATTAGTGGTAATGGACTGTGAGAAGTACAAAGTAGAGGTCTTTAAGCAGTTATTGAATATTGATTTCTATGCAGGTTTAAAACAGATCCAACAAAGTCATTTGAAGTTGTTATTGATACATTTTAGAACAATCTCTTGAGAAGGGACTTATTGATAGAAAAACTTTGGGATTTCTGACTGTATCACATCCAATTAGACAGACTATGTACATTCTACCAGAGTCATAAAACTTTGGTTTGATCCCCCAGGACATCCTATTGTGTCAGGAACTGGCTCACTTACTGAGCCACTTTCAGTGTTTGTGGTTAAGCATGCACATTTTCTAGTACTAACTCTGAAATCATATATAAAGACACAAAACAGATTTGGGGCATCCTAGGGGTATGCAACTTGAATCTCATTGGATATTAGTCACTATGAATATATAGTCCCTTTATTCAAATAATCCCCATTCAGTAGGGTGGGAAGCATTAAGATATTGGATGTCTAAATCTACAATGTATGACTGAGTTTATTGAATTTATTTGTGACATGGTGGAGCACATTGACAAAAAAAATCTTGTGTTTTCAAGGACAGTATTTCCTACATTCCAAGTGTACAGCAATGGGGCAACTTCTCCCCACGTATGTCAACTTGTACCTTGACCTGTGGGAAGAAACATCAAGCAACAATGTGGAAATAAACTCTTTCTATGATCTGATAGATTGTTGGTGGCACTTTATAGATGGTGTGCTGATGGTGTGACAGGGAGATGCAACATCCTTGTATGAATTTGTGGCATATTTGGAAAATACAAATCCGAATCAAAAATTCACTGTACAGTATAGTTTAATAACAGTGATTTTTGGGATTTAAGGCTG
This sequence comes from Neoceratodus forsteri, assembly GCA_016271365.2. Lineage (NCBI taxonomy): Eukaryota > Metazoa > Chordata > Ceratodontiformes > Ceratodontidae > Neoceratodus > Neoceratodus forsteri. Next base: position 245,617,802 of record CM028130.1, read on the forward strand.
GAAAAGATGAGTAATGGTACAATAGAAACTAATTTATACAGAAAACTGACTGATTATAATAGCCTGTTGCTAGCAAGTAGCTGCCACCACACCACACCATCAGCAACTTACACAAATCTCATTTTATTCATATTAAGAGAACTTGTTCCATATCAGAGGTTTTATAAGTAAGAAATAATGATCTAGAGCAGTGCTTCATAAATAGGGTTATAAAAGAACCTAATACAACATATAAGAGAATCAGTTGGATCCGTTTCCAGGGAGGGATGTCACGTTACCAGCACAGGGATACGGTACAAGATGACAGGACTTTATTCATCACAAAGTATTTTGCAAAAGCAATGTGGTAAGCCATCGTCTGAACAAGGTGTGCACCATATACTAGAAGCAGAACCTGCATTACAAAATATTGCTACACTGCCTCCACAGATTACAAACAAGAAGGGTAATAACTTTTAGGATTTGCTAGAGTCAAGTTATTTACCATTGGAAAAAAGGACTCTTTGAATTGGTTACCGCAACTCCTAAAGGGTGCTTTACCTGTGGTAAATGTTCTCATTGCATTCATATTAATAAATCAAAGACCTTTTCCACTGTAAATGACACTCAAATCTTTCATATTAATCATAGTTTGTAAATTGTAGTTCTACTAATGTTGTGTACTTGGCAACATGCACATATAAAGCGCTTTATAGAGGCAAAACTACTCGTGCACTAAATACCAGGGTAGGGAGACATTATAATGATATTCAATGCATGGATATGGGGACCACTTTATTTTGCCATGTTTCTGAACAAACAAATGAGAAGAACATAAATTTAAGTTTATAAGCATGAAAAAGGTTGTTAGGGGACCTAAGAAGTGGTAATTTGAACTTATTGCTATATAAAAGAGAAACATTCTGGATATATACATTAGGAGGATTGAGGAACCAGAAATTAATGATACTATTAATTTAACAGTATTTTTGGTAAAATTAAATATCTAAGTGAGAAATCAAAGGAACAGATAGAATTAAATATGCACATGTTCTAAATGTAATTTTTATTTATGGGTTTAGGAATTAATTTGGGAATTCTTTTACGGCTACTACAGATATGTTTGTCTCAATATATTTTGACAATATTCACTGAAAAGAGGTGACATATATAAATATATATATATATATATATGCATATAACGTATTGCTATTAATGGATATCCTATGTCAACAAATGTATTTATTCCTAGATGAGCATTACATAAGTGGATCTGTAAATGAAATTCTCTTCCCAGATAAAAATTTAAGTTTTCTATTTTCCTTTCATAGAATACATCTCCTAACTTCCCCTTTCCCTTTTTCTCCCCTTCACCTTAAATACCTTTATATTATAGTGGTATACTAATAGCTATCCTTTTTATACCTTTGTATTTACTCTATGATATTTTTATTTATTTATTTATTTTATTTTAACATCAGTTTAACAACCTTTGAGCCAGTGGCTCATTTACAAAAGTACCTCGTCATAAGGAGGACAACGACATACATACATGAGACAATTGCAGATCAGCAGTACAGTTCAACAAAAAGGTATAGTCAGGTTACAAGTATTGAGGGACATAACACTGATTAACAGCAAATTCAGATAAGCAAATTCAGATAGGCAACTATGGGTAGTAGAGTTGAGAGAGGTCCTGCAGGGGAGAGTGGGCTGATATAAGGAGAAGGTGCAGCTCAGTAAGCTTTGTCAGTAGGAAGGGAGGGGCAGGTCAAGGGCAGCGGCAGGTGTGTGAGTTGAGCAAGTGACTTCTGAGGCTGTATTTAAAACATGCTAGTGAGGGATCCTCAGTGATGCCATGCAGGAGGAGTTGTACCCAGCGGGTGCTCTATAGGGAAGGCCCTTTGGCCCTGGGAGGTCCTAGCCTTGGAATGACCAGTGCAGTTTTGCAGGAGCTGTGTGTGTGCACTGTGGGATTAGTTCAGTGAATAGAGTTAGCAAGGCCAGGAGGAGAAAGACCATGGAGAGCTTTATAGGTAAGTTGGCAGGTTTGGAACATGAGTTCATCGAGGTTGAGTAGGGTGGCCATGGAGTACAGAAGACAGGTGCAGGTGAGTCTATGGGCACTGGTGATAAGTCGGCATGCTTTGTTGAGCATTAGAGCGTACCTTGTGGAGGGCAGTTGGGTCTGCTGCGCCATAGACAGGAAGGCCATAGTCAATTAGAGGATAGAACCGAGGAAGTGACTGCCAGGCGAAGGGTGTCTGTGGGAGGCATTTTTGTGTCGGTAGAGGATACCCAACTGAGCATTGGAGGCAGAGGTCAGGGCAGAGATATGGTCATGAAAAGAGGGGCAGAGTCAAAGATTATACCAAGGTATTTATAGGAGTGTACAAGTTCTACAGGGAGATTACGGGTGGAGTGCACAGTGAGAGGAAAGTTGCTAGACTTATTTTGGGTGTAAAGAGCATGGTTTTGGTTTTCTTAAGGTTGATGATGAGACGGTGCTCACAGAACCATGTTTCTCAGAGCTGTAGGCAATCTGAAGCGAGTTCTGGAGTGAGACAGGGTTACTGTCAGAGGCAAAGAGTATTGCATCATCAGCGTAAGTAGGACATTTCCTGCACACCGTTGGGCAGGGAGTTGAGATAGAGGAGGCAGTAAGAACCGAGGATGGAGCCCTGGGGACTCCCGAGTGGATTGGGCAGGTACTGGAAAGAGTGGCACCCACCTTCACACGTTGGGAGCGGTCAGACAAGTAGCTGGTGCACCAGGAGACTGGACCAGAGGCAAAGCCCACACAGGCAAGGATAGCTAACAGGAGAGGATGCGAGACAGTATCAAAGGCTTTTGATAGTCGATCAACACTGCACCAGCGAGGGAGCCCGTATCCAGTGAGGTGTGAATAAAGTTAGCAAATTCCAGGAGTGCAGTATTGGTGCTATGACCGGCTCTGAACCCATGCTGTTCAGGGCAAAGGACATCATATTTAGCGAGGTAATCTGAAATTTGGGCAGCTACAATTTTCTCTAAGGCCTTAGAGAGGGAGAGAGGATAGAAATAGGCCAGTAGTTACCTGCAAGCGTGCTGTCACCACCCTTGTGAATAGGAGGTAACAGTGGCGACCTTCCAGACAGAGGGAATTCCCTAGGCAGAGGGACTTAAAATAGTTTATGTATATTTAAAGTATGTATAATTATACTTCAATGCTGTGCTCCATCCTTTGATTGGCTGTTCACTGTATAGACAAACATTTGTATTTTTTCATTGTTTTGCACATATATACTTAGATATTTATTGTTAGGTAATCACACCAATGGTATGGGTATACATTTTATGATAGATGCTTGATTCTCTATATCTATCTATCTATCCATCTATCTATCTATATATATATCTTTATATATTATGTATGGATAATAGTGTAGTTTCACTTTAAGATGTCTATTTAAATAGTTGGACCCAGATATTGAAAAGGTTGCACATAGCACAACAGTGTTCGCCATCGCAACCCACTGATACACCCTGACACGACATTCGTATAGGGAAAGTGCGTGGCACAAACCCCATGCTACCGGAGCACATTAGTAGAAGTATCAGGTGCAGGTAGGGGCATGCCCATGCATACTCTGCACAGCCTGATATCCAGTCCGAAATGTGCAGAGCCATGCATCGCAACCCCTACCTGTACCAGCACAAAGTTAAAAAAAAAAAAAAAGGAGCAAGGACTGGGCACACAGGTGAGCTGCCGTGTTGTGAGGCACCACAGCAGCTGCCACCTGTGGGTGGCCACCCGAACTTCAGCTACACTTCGTGGTGGCGCCCACCCCATGCCCGATCGCGGGCTTAAGTCAATAAAATGAATTCTGATATCCTGGTGGTCCAGTGGATCACTATCTGCCAGATCGCAGACTAAGTACAAAAGAATAACCTATAGATATAGGGATATAGGATTATTCTTTTGTACTTTAGCCCGTGATATGGCGGGCAGCCGGTCCACTGGACCACCAAGGATTTATGATTTTCTTTGCTACAGTCCCCGATCTGGCTGTAGGGCACACTGCCGCACTACAGAGGTGTGGATCCCCGGCGGCTGCTGCCTGGCAGGTGCCAGGTGCAAGTCGTCGGGATCGGTGCACCTGCATGCACATGAGGCCATAATGACATGCAAATGGCCCCATGTGCACCTTGAATACATTATGGCCTCATTTGCATGTCAACTTTTGAATATTGTGGTTGCTGCAACTTGTGCAATGGAACTAGCGTAGCGCATCCCCATTCTCCACTCTGGCCACTGGCGCTGGCACACCGCCACTGCGCCATGTGCACAGCGGTGTCCAGGTGCGATATTCAACGCTGCTGAGCAGTCCATGCCCTGCACAGCCAAATTGAGCTGCACCTGGGCTTGCACCACAGCCTGGCACAGTTTGAATATCTGGGCCTTTATATTCAAATCAGAACCTCACTCCCTGATGACACTTTGAGCAAAAACAGTCAGAGGTTTGTTTGGTGAAAGGAGTGCCTTCTGGTGTTCCCACATAAGGTACTGGGCACAGAGGCCTTGAATAAAAATGTATGCACTTTTATTTGAGTGTTAGCCTGCATTTTTATGTACTGGTGAATGGTACTTTGGTTTGGTTGTTTGAGCTGTGATATTTTACTGTGCACATTCATTGGGGCAGCTTTTATTTGGCTTCAGGAAACTATATGAGCCACATAATTAAGGGACCTGAGGTGCAAGTAGAGGAGGAATGGATCTTGCAACAGAAATTGTCTGAAACTGTCCAGCTGCTAAGACTCCTTATTGGGAGTAGCCATGCTCAAATGTTTAGGTTTAGAGGACCACTTGTGAGCAGCCATGACAACAACCGAGTCTGCATTAGGATGGCCAGTAAGGTGTGTGACCCCATCCGGAGGTGGTACATCCTGTTTGCCTTTTGAAACAGCCAGCATGGAGGAAGGCTGTTGCCAGATAGTGGACTTCAGGTCTCATGTGGCCTGTCCAAGACTGTATGGCCACAGAAGTTGTGTCATTCATGTCTAGATGCTGCATAAGCCTTTTCTGCTTTGGATTCTGGTCCTGGATAGCCCAGCAACAGGCATTGTATATAGTTAAGGGAGGAGTTCTGCAAAGGAGGTGATCCTCCGGAGGGGAGTTAGGGACTCTTAAGCTGAGGATCTATAGGTGTATGCATACCAGAGCTGGCAAATGAGTCAGAGTCAGGGTTCAAAAAGTGCCTGCTGGGGATCTGAACCCTTTTAGAGGAGTGTTCTGGGTTTTATCCTTGACCCAGTGTCTAGAGGAGCCTTCTCCAGAAAGGTGGGAATCCACAGGACAGGCTGATCTAGGGGTTGGAAAGGAGATAGGAGTAGAGGCTGCCACTGGTTTCTGACAGTCAAGTTCCGAGGCTAGTTGAGTCCTGGCCTCCTGAATCAGGGTCTGAAGCACTGCCAGGATATCAGCCTGAGGCTGCTGTGGAGGCAGAAGTTGAGGCTGAGGAGGAGGAGATGGAGGTGGATGAGGAGGCTAGTAAAATGAATAGCCCAGCATCTGATACTGAGGGTATCAATGAGCATGATGGGGTAGGGAAAGCCAGAAGGAGCACACTCTTGATAAGACATAGCCTAGCGTTTGGTACCCCGGTACATAATGGGGTTGATAACCAGGTGTTGGATACCCTGGTGAAGGGTTCATTGGATACTGTGGGGAAGATAGCCCAGCACATTGCCCACAGGTTCAGCTGGAGGCGGAGCTGAAGGCCCAGCAAGAGGTGGGGATGAAGGCCTGGCAGGAGGTCAAGAAGGACCAGGTGTTGACCCATAGGGACATTTGAAGGGGCTGGCATGGGATCAGGCACAGGAATGTCTGGCACCGAAATTCGGCACCTGGGGCCTGATGGAAAGCTTTCCAGCATTTCAGGAATGGCTGAGGGCCAGACATACCCTGATCCAGTGAAGGGTCACTTGGCATTGGGGTGTGAGTAGAATCTGAAGGAAGACCCGCCAACGCCTGGGGATCCAGATTCCAAGATGGCAGAACCTGGTTGTCCAAGGGGCTTGGTTTGAGAGGTCATGATGAAAAGTCCCAGAGGGATTAACAATAGGTCCAGTGAGTGAACCAGAAAGAGACTGACCCAGTGAAGAAAGGGGAACCTCAGATTAGTGCCCACCTCCGGCTCTTGATCTTCAGGCAAGCCAAGAGGATCCGTTTGGTCAATGGGAGAAAAACCCTCTAAAGACTGTTGCATATGTGGCATCTGGCTCAACTCAATATCAGGGGCATCCTGTGACCCCAATGGTAAAGCCTTAGCTGTGTGGTCCCCAGAGGAACCAGGGAGTGACTTATCAGCCGCAGCCCTGCAGACATCAAAAGAGCTAACATCTGACTTATCGGCCTGGGCCATGCAGACAACAGTGGAGCTAGAGTCTAGCTTACCATCTGCGACCGTGTGCTCCTCAGTGAGGCCAGGGAGTGACTTATTGACCTGGCTGCTGGCAACAGACCCTGAAGAAGATATGGGCCTAAGGAGCACAATCAGGGTTCCGTCATCCAAGAAGAGCTCCGACTGCACCGTGAGGAAAGCAGACAGGGGCTGTGGTCTGATCCACCAGAGTGGTAGAAGACCTGGCAGTAGGGTACTTACTGAAGTGGACACCCCTCCAGTGTCAATGGTGCCTAATGGCTGCCACCAAGTGAATGGGGACCTAGCTCAGTCTTGAGCCGCTCCTTGTCCTTTTTCTTCTTTTCAGTTCTGGCATTGGAGAAGAAGATTTTCCTTCAGATTCTGCAGCTCCTTTCCATCAAAGCTAGGTGTTCCTCCAGCAAGTGGGCTTCGAGCTTTTCTGGTGACTAATTCATGTGACCTGTTTGAAGGATTGGCAGGCCACACAGTCCTTGACCCAGTGTTTGTGGCCTAAGCAGATCACATGCAGAATGCTCATCCAAATGCAGGATCTGGGTGCTGCAGGACTTGCACTTCTTCTTTTCTACACATCACACAACTGTTCATTAATAGGTCAGTGGATGAACCAGGAAGAGACTGACCCAGAAAAGGAAGTGGAACCTCCAGATTAGTGCCCACCTCTGGCTCTTGAACTTCAGGCAAGCGCAGAGGTCCACTTGGTCAGTGGAAGAGAGAAACCCTATAAAGACTGTTGCATGTCTGGCAGGTGGCTCAACTCGATGTCACAGGTATCTTGTGACCCTGATGGGAAATCCTCAGCTCTATGGTCTCCAGAGGAACTGGGAGTGACTTATCAGCCGTGGCCCTGCAGACATCAGAAGAGCTAACGTCCAACTTATCAGCCTGGGCCATGCAGACAACCGCGGAGCTGAAGTTCATCTTACTATCTATGACTGTGTGCTCCTCATTGGGGCACGGGAGCAACTTATTGACCTGGCTGCTGTCGACAGACTGTGAAGAAGATATGGGCTAAGGAGCACAATGGGTTCTGTCATCTGAGAAGATCCCCAATTGCACCCCTGAGTAAAGCAGGCAGGAGGTAATGGTCTGATCTGCCAGAGCGGTAGGAGACCTGGCTGTAGGGGTACTTACTGAAGCAGAGGCCTTCTTGGTGTCAGTGGTGCTCGAGGCCACTTCCAAGTGGATGGAGACCTATCAAAGTCTCGGTGCCTATCCTTGTCCTTTTCTTCTTTTGGGTTCTGGCATTGAGAAGATTTTTCCCACAGATTCTGCAGCACTTTTTCCATCAAAGCTAGGTGCTTTTCCAGCAAGTGGGCTTCAAGCTTTTTCTGGTGACTAATCCATGTCACCTGGTTGAAGGATTGGCAGGCTGCACAGTCCTTGACCTGGTGTTTGAAGCCTAGGCAGATTATGCAGCAGGAATGCTTGTCTGAATGCAAGACCTCGGTGCTGCAGGACTTGCACTCTTTTGATGCATCACCCAACTGTTCATGAATAGGCCAGTGGATTAACCAGGAAAAGACTGACCCAGAAAAGAAAATGGAACCTCCAGATTAGTGCCCACCTCTGGCTCTTGAAATGCAGGCAAGCCGGAGGATCTGGCTGGGTCAGTTGGAGCAAGGAACCCTCTAAAGACTGTTGCATGTCTGTCAGCTAGCTCAAGTCAATGTCGGGGTATCCTGCTACCCTGATGGAACAGCCTCATCTATGTGGTCCCCAGAGAAACAGGGGAGTGACTTAGCCATGGCCATGTAGACGTCAGAAGAGCTAATGTCTGACTTATTAGCCTGGGCCATGCAGACAAGAGCGGAGCTGGAGTCCAGCTACCGATCAGACCGTGACACTCCTCGGTGGGGCCGGAGAGTGACATATTGACCTGGCTGCTGGTGATAGACCCTGAAGAAGATATGGGCTTAAGGAGCACAATAGGTTCCATCATCCAAGAAGAGCCCTGACTGCACCATGAGAAAAGCAGGCAGGGAGGCTGTGGTCTGATCCACTGGAGCAGTAGGAGACCTGGCAGTAGGAGTACTTACTGAAGTGGAGGCCCCTCCAGTGTCAGTGGTGCCCAATGGTCACTGCCAAGTGGATGGAGACCTGTCCCAGTCTTGGTGCCTCTCCTTGTCCTTTTTCTTCTTTTGGGTTCTGGGTTGCAGAAGAATTTTCCCACAGATTCTGCAGCTCCTTTTCCATCAAAGGTAGGTGCTCCTCCAGCAAGTGGGCTTTGAGCTTTTCTGGTGCCTAATCCATGTGGCCTGGTGGAAGGATTGGCTGGCCACACAGTCCTTGACATGGTGTTTGGGGCTAGGCAGATCACGCAGCAGGAATGCTCATCCACATGCAGGATCTGGGTGCCACAGGACTTGCATTTCTTTACAACACATCACCCAACAGTTCATGTTCCTGAACTGTACCTCAAACTATAACCCATGCTGTAAATTTGTCAGTTATTTATTTGCTTCCCTTTCTTCTCTATATCCCACAGAATCTCTGTATTAGACCTATTTACTGTATGTTGGTAGCATGTCAATACTAAGCTTCAATTACAGTGAGTCATTTATAGCAACGCTAGTATAGCAACTGTAATAATAGCAAATTGCTACACATATCAATGCACAGCTTCAGCGATAATGGTTTAACAACCTACCTCAAGGTCCAGGTGTGCCTCAGAGGATGTTATTTTAGAAATTGGGGGTTCAGGGGTGCAGTCCCCGGGGGATCAGGAGGCATAGCCCCCTGCATGATGTATAAACTTTGGAAGTTATAAAGTGGTTAATGGGGAACAGATGTGGGGGTTATTTAAATGATGCCTGGTGATTTTTTATTTTTTTATTTTAGCTTTTGTTGACTGGGTAAGTGCACTAGACAAATCCTGCCTAATTTCAGGCATGACCAGGGTAGGGGATACAGATGAATGCCAACTGACCTTGAACCAGATTAAGCTGTTGGTGGTATTTTTTTAGTGAAGGAAGGAAATTTGGCCAGGACACTGGGGAAATTCTCCTACTTTTCGATAAGTGCCATGGGATCTTTAACATCCACCTGAACTACCACCAATCCAGGTAGATGGGACCTCGGTTTAACGTCTCATCCAAAAGATGGCACCTCAGAAGTGCAGCACCCTCTCATGCTGCACTACAGTGCCAGTACTGAGATATTAAAGTGCCAGATGTGGGAACTGAACCACAGCCCTCTGATCTCCCAGCCTCAGAGGCAGTGTGCTACCTACTGAGCCACTGACACTGCTCATGGGGTGTTGGAGGATGTCGGTGGAATTCATTTGCAGTCAACGTGCGATGCTCCTCAAACACCACAAACGATGAGTTGTTGGAATCTCTGATCACATATTATGAGAATACATGGGTCGGATGTCCAATGAGTTGATCTGGAAGGCACAGACCCATGTTTCCCATATCCTTTGGCTCTGTTATCAGGCTGTGATGAATGGCTATACTTTCATGAATAACACCATCGAGGGCTAGCATCAAGCATTTAATACAAGTCTCGGTGCCAGTCATCCCAATATGTGGCATTTTATTCACTGGCCCGGATATCTCAAGTCCAGCCCAGTGCAAATCCGATGTGCCATGGTACAACTGGAGCCATATTCAGAGGTTGCACAGGCTGAAAAGGGCCAGTACAATGAGGCAGAATATAGCAAACAGAGTTGCACCATAGTGCAAACAGAGATGCTACAGCACAACAATGGCAGCGCAGAGCAGCACAGCAACAGAGGGGGCAGGGCACAGAGAACAGACCCAGGGACAGAGCCATGTAAGCACAGTGACAGCAGCCACAGGAGGACTCTACCAGCAGGGAACAGCAGGGCACACACAGGCACCCAGACACTGGACCCCAGAACACAACAGTGGCATGGATAGCAGGTGACAGGAGGTGCCAATGGAGGGCCACAAGGAGCCCCACGCCCCAGGCAGGCTGCTGGCTGTGCCCCACCACCACGAGACCATAGCAAGCCACACCCAGGACCATGCAGCCAAGCACACACACATGCCACACAGGCACACAGAGAGCCTGCACAGTGGGCACTGAATGGGCCAGGATGCAGACAGTGTGGCAGATCACATGGGCCAGACACACAGTGCCAAGCAAAGGACAACACAGTGTCGTGGACAGTACTCAAACAGTGACCATGGCCATATGCCACCACTATGCACACACCCACCACACACCCCTGATTGCCAACCCATGGGCACCCCAATGCACAACCTCTGACCCAGGGATAGACACCATCACAGTGGACACACCACAGCACACAGCAGGGAACCACGGGAGCATAACATGCACCCCTCTCATGCACACAACAAGGACAGACACTGGGCCACTGCAGCATGGCTCCACACTCCACCTGCAAAGCAGACAGGGACACAGGCAGGTATGTCAGAATATATTTATATGAAAGAACTATTTATAAATATAACAGGGGCTGGGAAAGGGTAGGTACAGTGAGGAAGGGACAGAGAACAGGGACTGTACAGCGGGAAGGGACTGTAGGAGAAGGTGCAACAGGGCAAACAGGGAAAAGAACAGCACACTAGCGAGGCCCCTTCTGGCCACCCCAGCACGGCGTTGCTCCCTCCGCTCTGCCACTATCATTCACCATATGGCAACCACAGCCTCAATATGCTGGACACCACCAGCAACGTCTGCTACATCTGCTGGCCTAGCATTCTTCTGGGCGCTCTCCGCACGGACGCGGACACCTATAGATAGGGGCAGGACAGGTGATCAGTGCAATGTCCCAAGGCACCATGCCCACCCACAGTGTGCAATGGGCAGCGGGACCACACACACAGGAGGGCCCAGAATGGACATCTGCAGGGGGTGGACCAATGCCAGACAGTAACACAGTGCACCAGGACATTGCACTGAGAGGTGGTCCCCACTGCACAATGGCCACACCACTGCACAATGACAGTCACATGGCACACTGGACCGGCAGCACTGCAGCAACAATGGTGACAGCCAGGTGCACACCCACCCTCCAACAGCCGGTACACATGCCAATGGATGCTCCACAGTGGCATGCACCATGCACAGTGTGACACACATAGCTGCCATGGCACAGGTAGCCATGTCCACACCTCCCCATCGCCACTCCCCATGTACAGTGCAAAGGACCATGACAGTGCTTACCTACCCCTGCAGTGCTGCTTGTTCAGGTCCTCCCGATCAGGTTGTGCCACCCAGGCACACGCCACTGCAGCCTTGGCCTACCTGCAGTCCTCCAGCCCTTGAATGGAAAGAAGACAGGTGCACATCAGTAACCAACCAGAGCAGCTGCCCCCCAGCCCTATGCGCAGGGGCATGCCCCTGCCCGACACATCCCACATGCCAGCATGGCTACATCACTAAGCAAGCAGCAGCTGACAATGCCACTAAGTGATGTACACAATGATAGTGTACCCCACCACAGGGCATGCCAGGTAGCAAGGCCAACACCACAGTACAGCACCAGGGCAGACATGCAATATGGGATGATTTACCTGGCTGTGGCACTGCACCACGCCTGAAGCGTGCCTGAATCCTCTGATGCCAGTCAGAATCCCTTCACATCAGGTCACCGTACCAGTGCCTACACTACTCAGCCATCCTGGGCACCCTGGTCCTCCTCTCCAGGCTCAGAGATATCCTGCCACACACTGCTCCTGGCCTGCTGCAAGGACACCTGGCCAAACAGCTGCAGGCTGTGGGGCTCCACAGGCAACCAGGTTGACCACCTCCACATCTGTCCAATTACAGGTGCAGTGATTCCGACCCTGCACCATGGCTTTTGCTTGGTTTAGCCGTGAAATTGTGGGTACAGGCACCGCGTGGCAGCCACAGGTGCTGGATGCATGATGCACGAGAGAATGCGCGTGCCTGGCCATTGCGTAGTGCTGGACATGCGGTAGGCCTGGCCTGGTGGGGTCACAGGGTCATGGAGGTGACCCAGGGATCAGAGGTCAGCGGCCAGCACAACATGCACATGTGTGTGTTAGAAAACATGCCATCATGCGTGAAATGTGCATAGCTGGCCATGCGCAGCTTGTGCAGTGCTGATACATCACATTGGTCATGCATCTTGTGCAACTGACACCATGACAGCGCAGTGCACATGTCACTGCAGGCCCGCATGTGTGGGCATTGGGCCACCACTTGCTCTGGTACAATACCATTGCACACGGTGCAATATCTTGATATTCAGATGCCACATGCAAATTAGCTCATTAGCCAATGTGTGGAGCAGTGGGGTGCATTAGCATATCATTACCATTGTGCACAACCTCATTTGCATGCATTGCACCTCCAAGCACCATGGAACAGCACAGGCCATGTACTGGTATTGCAACAGTGAAAGGTAAGTGGTGGATGCCGTAGCAGCACACTGGGAGTAGACAGCACTACAAGGTGGGATTGACCAGGGAGATCCTGCCACTGACACACTGTGACGTCCATGTTCACAGGAGGCAACATGTCAGCACAGGGGGAGGGCAAGGAGTGGGGGCCTGCACAGAAGCACAGGTGCAACTTCACAAAGGGAGGACAGATGTCTTGTTCAGGACTACCTCAACAGGGAGGCCCTGTTGAGTGATTCAAGGGCACACCACAGGACAGGGCTGTTGGGTGGGAGGAGGTGGAAACCTATGTCAACCAGCACAGCAGTCACCAGCGGTCAGCACAGGAGTGCTGCAAGAAGGTCAGGACCAACAGGTGGTGCATAAAGAAGAATGTGGCAGCCATCAGAGTGCCCGTAATGCCACTGGAGGAAGGCCAGAAGATGCATCCACACTGATACCAATGGAGAAGTTGGTGAGAGCCACCATCTGCCACACCTCAGTGGAGGGTGCCTGGAGGAGGCTTCCAGATGGGTGGCAGCCCATCACTGCATGGTATGTATGTCAGCTGCGTACAGCTTGTGGCCGGAGGGTGTGTACATGGGCATGCTGTTGTGCTTGTGGCCATCCTGCATGGCATATGCAAGTGTGCACACCTGCACACATGCCATGTTGCAGGACACATGTGGCAGCAGTGTATGGGGGCACATGTGGGCACTGCATCACTGACATGCCATCCTTCTCTTGCAGCACCAGCATGCCTCTGTGCAGAGGATGGGGCACCGCAGTGGCAGCAGCACTCATGGACACTGGCATGGCCCAGAGAATGAACCATCAACATCCACTGGCATCCGGGGCCCAACAGGCTGCAGATCAGCACCACGATGCCTGTGTGTCCTTGGTCTAAGGTCAGATGAGGTCCTGGATGTGATCCTGCAGGATGCCAACCTTGGTGTCCTGTGTTCAGAGACACAGATTGGGGTGGGGTCCAACTCCAATGATGACTTCACACACCTCCTGGACAGCATAGGTGACATTGTGGTGTGCCGCCTCTGCTGGCAGCACAGCCAGTTACCACACCCAGCTTATTGCCAGTGGTGGCACAGCTGCCTGCCACCACTGTGGGTTAGCGGTGTGCACCGCCATGGATGTACCCCGTGATGGTGGTTGTATGGCTGTGCAGGTGCAGGGTGGTGTACAGTGGCCAGATGGGCAACAGCAGCAGGCTGCGGTGCCACAGGGCAGCTGGACACAGGGTCCACTGCTGGTGCACCTGCCGCACCCATTCCCCTGCAGACCCCATTGTGCAGGATCCACCAGAGAGGGGGCTGTGCAGCATGGCAAGACACCCAGATGATTGGCTTCCACCCAGGAGCCCCAGGATGTGGACCATCTGGCTGAGTACACCTGGCTGCTGTGGGTGTGCATTCAGCAACAGGTGCTGCTCACCACTGGGGTGCATGCACTGTGTGTGGAGGGTGCCAGTTAGCCAAGCAGCAGGATAGGGGCACTGCACAGATCCCGAGAGGATGCAAACATGCAGAAGGTGATGAATGTGTCCTGGATCGCATTGCCAGTGCAATTGAGGATGGCTTTGCATTGCTGGCTGTCACAGGGCATGGCCGTGCACAGGAGACCCCCACGTGTGCTGTCCACCCCACAGACCCAGCATCATGGCTGTCCACCACCCTCAAGCGCATTGTCTCCGTTGTCTCCACTACTGTTGCTCATCAGCCTCGACAGCTATCCTACGGTCAATGGCCATGTTGTGCAGTATGCAGCAGGCCAAGAATAGGCCACAGGCTTTCAAGAGGCTGTACTGTAGGGCACCACCTGACCTGTCTAGGCAACAGAATCATGCCTTCAGCATGCCAAAGATATACTCAGTGATGTTGCACATGCTGGGCGTTGGCCTCATTGTACCGTTCCTCTGCTGGGGACGATGGTCGCTGGTAGGGGGTGAACTGCCAGGGCCTCAGTGGGCATGCACTGTCACCTGTGTGGAGAATGACATGGTTAGCCCTCTGCTATTCTGTGCTGTGCCCTTGCCTGTCCCTGGTGCCCACGCCACCATGCACACCCTGCCCACCCCATCCCCAGGTCTGCTCTGCCCATCGCACCTTGCTGGTGCCATACTCAACCACTTGGTGGCCCATGGAGATATTCCCACGTTCAAACCTGTGGCACAGCACAAAGCTGTGCCAGGTGAATGCATCATGTGCACTCCTGGGTGTGTGGCGAGACATTGATGATGCACCCTGTGGCATCACACACCACATGGCAGTTGATGCCCAGGCTCCCCTTCCTGTTGATATACTCCATTCCCTCAGGGTCAGGTGGCATGCGGATGCCCACATGGGTGCAGTCACATGGCCCCAATCATGCCAGGCATATGTACCACCCGTGAAAGTCCTGCATGATTGCTGTATGCTCCACCTGTGTGCTGAAGAAATGGATGAAGTCTGAAGCTCATGGCAGCAGAGCATTGAGGAACTATGTGAGGAGGCGAGGATGTGGCTGACTGGGTGATGCCCATGGTGTCCCCTGTTGGTCATTGGAAGGTGCCTGTGGTGACCAGGCACATGACGGTGGTAACCTTGGTCTCCACGGACATGGTGTGGCTCCGTCTGGTTGGTGCTAGCATCTCCTCACTGCACAGCTCACAGAGCTGCCTCAGAATGGCCCTGTTCACATAATACCAGCCCATGATCTCAGTGTCACTATAGTTCCTAAGGTGATGCGGGCACGGTACCACCTGTGTTGGGCATAGCACTGACGCACCCTTCTGGCCGGCCATGTGAGTCGTTCCTCCTGCCTCCTTGCACCTCTCATTACTGCCTCCATTAGGAAAGATGCACTCTCCATCTCTTCTGCAGTCCAGTATCCTCTGGGAGGTTCACTGCTGTCTGTGTGCCACACTGGTACACCGTTTTTGTGTCTATGTGTTCTCTCTCTCTCTCTGTTTCTGCACCCTCTCTGTCTCCCATGGCTCCTCTCTGTGTCTCTTCCTCTGTGTCTGTTCTTGTGTCTGTCTGTCTGTTTCTCTCACTATCTCACACTCTCTCTCTCTCTCTCTCACACTCTTGGCACAACTGCTGTCTGTGTGTTTGCACCCTGTTTTTATAGGAACAAGTCTCTTTGGCGCATCTTCCAGGTTGCTTCACACTTAGCCATGACTTCACCAGTTGAATATACTGTTGCGTGGCATATTCATGGGAATGCCCCCAGCACTTACTGGCAGTATATATTATAGTTGTGTATTGCAGCAATGGGTTTTGCGCTGCGCTGTAGCTCCCACTGAATATCGCCTCAGCACATCTCTGTACTTATGCTGGTGCAACTCAGTTGCACCATGCACAACCGCTCTGGAATATCTGGCCCACTGTCTGCAGGAGGAGCAATGAATTTCAGAGGTGAAAATTGAGCAAGTGGTGTCTGGTGCTGCAGCAGGGGGCAGCAGATGTTGATACTGTGATCCAAACCAAATGGGTTTGTCAGTTGATAAGAGAGTACAGGATACTGCCTCAGTACAACTATTTGTGTGGATTGGCTAATTTTCAGCTCCAGATGTAATAGGAAATAGGTTTGCTGGCCAAGGCACCTAGCTTCACCTGAGCTCTTTTTCTAGGTTGCTTTAAAGGACAGAGCAAATAACCTTACCAGAGCGAGGAAAATGATTAATTCTTCTTTTGGCTAGGCAGATTTACTGTGTGTTGTTATTTTTATTTTGTACTCACAGGGATTGTTACTGTTTGTTTGCTAACATTTTATTGCTTTATTTTTCTCTTATTCAAATTGTTGTTGATGGGTATACCTTCTGCTGCATTATTACAGGGTGTGCCTACAGGTGTGTGCTTACAGATTACTGCTGTAATCTTCTGATTCAAATTGTCTTTGAAAGGTATATCTTCTGCTACTGCTTTATTGTTCTCTGTAGCAAAGTGTTTCTTACAGGGTATATCTTCTGTGAAATTACTACAGGTGGTGCTCTACAGATGTTACAGTTTTATCTATTAGGACAAGCTTTCAGGGCTACTACATTTGTTGCTTGCTGATTGTTTCTGGTCTTACCTCCTTGTTTCTTTCATCCATGGTTCTTCTTTTTCTGCAGAGGAAGGCACACACCACCCCTACATCCCCAACCGCCCCACTACACACCTTTTATAGGACAGCACAGTTGTGACATTTCTGTAGCAAAGCAGGAATGGGTGAATCAAAGGGTATGCAAACAGTGACCTCATTTACGGGGCACTAGTAATTTAACTTATTATAACAAGTTATCCAAAACAAACAAAACACAAAATTAAACTTTTGCTTTCATTTTCTTCCTTCTAATTACTCTGACCAGATTATAAACCAAGCAACTTATCTGGATTGGATATCATTAACTGCAGGTACTGTGGAACACTTTTCAGAAGGGCAGTTTTACGGATTTAGGACACTGTCCTACATGCTGGGCCATTGGAGATCTAAGGGCTCAGCTCCAGGCAGCATGGGCAGAGATTGCGCACCTCAAATTGCATATTCAAGAGGAAATACATTATAAGAACCACCCGCCATTTCCCTCAACATCCAACAGAAACACCTCGACCACAGAGGGTAGTTGGTCCAGGAGGTTGGCAGGTGGTTAGGAGGGCAAATCGGGTGCCCCATCACTTGCTGCTCCAAAATATCACCTCCACAAACCGTATAAAAACCACAAACAGGTATCTGCCTCTATATCCAAATCAAACAAAGGGCAGAGGACACTGCAGAGCAGGACACTGCAGCACAGGAGCTAGCACAGCAAAACTCACCCAAAACAGGAATTAAAACAAAAAGCAAAAAGGAAATCAAAAAACTTATGATCATAGGAGACTCCATGATCTGGGAGTTGATACTATCTCCCACTGGGGTAATGGTCAATGTCTCACAGGCACATCAGCGTGGAGACACTGACTACTGCCAGTCTGGGAGAGAGGGAGGCAGATGGACGTAAGGTCAGAGAAGGGAGATAGGGGCTAAACATGTGGCTCAAGGGCTGGTGCCAGGAAAAAGACACAAATTTAGGAAACTGGCAACAGTTTTGGGAAAGTTCTTTAAATCTGATGGACTGCATCTGACTAAGGAGGAAGTCAGTGCATTGGGGCAAAGTCTGATGTCTTTGCAGAATATTTAAACTACCAAATGGGGAGAGGTGCAGCACCCATCTGTTGAATGGGAATAACACCCCTTCCCCCACATCTAGTGGTCAAACAGGAGTGCAGCATGTTTGTAGTTCATTTGCATCACCAGGTAAAGAAAAGGTCTGGCTCCCACATGATGCACAAGGGAACGCGAGACCTCCCAACAACTAACATACCAAAATCTGGCCAATGGAAAATCATGTACATAAATGCTCGCAGTCTGGGAAACAAGATCCCAGACCTGTAGGCAATAATGACAGAGGCTAAGCTGAACATAGTAGCCATTAGTGAGACATGGTTTACCAGTAACCACACTTGGGAGACTTCAGTACCTGGCTGTGTACTGTTCAGAAGAGACCAAGGTGCAAAAGGGGGTGGAGGCCTTTATGTTAATGAAAATATCAAAGCTACAGAAATTCACAATACACATAAGGAGCCAGAAGAACTGTGGGTCACCCAGGAAACAGGAAATGGGACAACCATACAAACTGGGGTTGTGTATAGGCCTCCAGACCAGGGGAGGACATAGACACATTGCTGTTAGAAGATATACAAAACATGACAGCTAAATGGAAAGTTCTGATAATGGAGACTTCAACATGCCGGATACAGATTGGTCAATACCAGCAGGAACATCTGCTAGAACTAGACACATGGTGGACTCCCTGCAGGGGAGGACCTCAAACAACAGGTACAATAACCTACAAGAGACAGAGCTATCCTAGATCTAGTACTGACTAACAGGGAAAGGATCACAGATCTCCAGGTAGAAGGTCACCTGGGGCCAGTGACCATCACATGGTATGGTTCAATTTGGCCACTAGAACTAAATCATCCCATCCAATGGAAAATACGGAACTTAAGAGGAGCTGACTTTGATAAGATGGCCAACATAGTTAAGCTAGCCCTGGCAAAAGAAATACAGGTGAGGGGTACAGGCAAAGTGGGCAAACATTAAAGATGCAATACTTGAAGCAACATCCCATTGTGTTAGAGAGAAAGGAAGTGAAAAAGAAGAAGGAAAACATTTTGGTTCTCAAAACCAGTAGCAGAAAAGGTCAGAACCAAAAGTCTGGCCTTCAGGAAATATAAGGGAAAGCAGCAGGATGAAGATAGGAGGCATTCCAAAATTCCTAAGGGAAGCAGGGAAGGCAGTAAGGCAAGCAAAGGCCCAAACTGAGGAAACACTAAAGCAAACAGTAAAAGAAGGTGACAAGACTTTCTATAGATATATTAGTGAAGGAGAAAGTCCAGAGGGTATTTCTAAGATCAAAGGAGATAAGCAGGCATGTGAGGAGGAGGAACACGTAAAAGCATCTATCCTAAATAGATACTTTTGCTCAGTATTTACTGAAGAGAAGGTAGGGCAGGGCCCACAGCTCAGCACCATGGATATAGGGAGAGGAGGTGTGCACAGTCCCTTCACAAGAGAAAGGGTCCACAAGAGCTTGATACGCTCAGGTGGACAAGGCATTGAGACCTGATTGCATACATCCCAGGGTACTAAAGGAGTTAAGGATGGAACTAGCAGAGCCATTATCAGAACTGTTTAGTGAGTCTCTGAGCACAGGAGAGGTCCCAGAAGACTGGAGAAGGGCTCATGTGATCCCGCCCACAAGAGTGGTAGCAAGGAGGAGACAGTGAACTACAGACCAATCAGTCTTACCTCAGTAGTGGGCAGGATTATGGAGGTACTGCCTAAGGAAAGGATAGTGCAACACCTGGAATCCATAGGAGCACAGAATCCAAGACAGCATGAGTTTACAAAGGAAGGACCTGTCAAACTAATCTAATAGATTTCTTTGACTGGGTAACCAGAGTAGTGGGCCAAGGAGGAGCAGTTGTTGTCGCCTCCTTGAATTTAGCAAAGCTTTCAATACTGTTCCACATAGAAGATTGATTAATAAGCTGGGTAGGCTCTGGGTGGGTCAGAAGTTGGTAAACTGGGTGGCAAACTGGTTGACAGGCAGAAAACAGAGAGTGGTGGTAAACGGTATACAGTCAGAAGAGATGCAAGTCACAAGTGGGTACCTCAGGGATCTGTCCTGGGGCCAGTCCTCTTCAATATCTTCATCAGTGACATTGCAGATGGACTGGAGGGTAAGGTTTGTCTGTTTGCAGATGACACCAAGATCTACAACAGAGCAGATGATCCAGATTGGGTGGGCAGAATGAGATCTGGATAAACTAGCAAAATGGTCAGAAGAGTAGCAACTGAGTTTAATGCAAAGAAGTACAAGATCATGCACATAGGAAGAGAAACCTGAAGCCACCTGTAGGCTGGGAGGAGTTGCTGGCAGTCACAAGGGAAGAAAGAGACTTGGGCGTCATCATCACTGATGACCTGAAATCATCCAAGCAGACCACTAAAGCAGGAGGTAAGGCTAGAGAGATGTTGAGGTGTATTAGTTGGGGTATCACAAGTCGGAAGAGGGAGGTAATAATCCCTCTTTACAAGACACTAGTTAGGCCCCATCTGGAGTACTGCATGCAGTACTGGAGGCCACATCTTCACAAGGATATTAACCAAATTGAGGCAGTCCAGAGAAGGGCAACAAAATGGTGCAGGGACTGCATCAGAAAACATATGAGGACAGATTAATGGAGCTCAATTTTTATATCTTAGCGCAAAGGAGGGAAGAGGTGATATGATCAAAACATTCAAACATCTTCAGGGTATTAACAAGGTGAAATAATCTAACTTGTTTCAATATAAGAAAAATAGTAGAACAAAGGACACAGCATGAAATTAGGGAGACCGATTAAGGGGTAATGTGAGGAAGTTATTTTCACAGAAAAGGTGGTGGATGCATGGAACAGCTTACCTCAGGAAGTGATGGATATGAATACAGTGCAGGGCTTCAAGCAGGCATTTGATAGGCATAAGGGAGCAATACAGATGAGTATTGATAGATAGGCCATTGCCAGAACAAAGGCCGATGGCACATTCATAAGGCAGAAAAAGCAATGTGCAGCCTGGATGGGCCTTATGGTCCTTATCTGCCATCAACTTTTATGTTTCTATGTTTCTGAGTTATGGTATCTGAATATGTATGCGCTGTAATTGTTGAGCACTATTGGGTCACTGTAAAAAGTTGCTGAAATTACACGCGCTTGATATTTATTCACCAAATTGACATGGAACCATTTATGTTAGACCTGTTTATATTGTATTTTACTATGTAATTGTTTGACCCGACATTCTGTTCACTTTTTATGCTTAACTGGACATTTGTGTAAATGGGTATTTTGCTCACATACTTTTCAGTATAAAATAAAGATTGATTGATTAATGAAAACTGGACTAACAGACCTGAACCACAGTAGTTCTGTAAAATCCAAACTAGCCATACTAGATGCAACCTACACAAATACTGCTGGTCCGGTCACTCTGGCTGCACTGTTCAGTCTGACTTTGCATATCTGGTCTGCTCCTGGATGTCTGTTTTCAACCCTTCTTGGCATGGTTGAAAATGGAATCATCAGGACCAGACCAGACAGCTAAAAGCCAGACCAAATCATCTGGAGTGAGTGGATCAGCAATATTTGCACATGCTGTGCCCAGTCAAAATTTTACAGCTCTGTTCCAGGTCTAGTGATCTGGTTTTACCCTTACCCCATTGTATGTGGCTTAGTGACATACTGTACAGATGGATACAGAGTCTAACCCATTGAAGGCTGAAGTTTCAGAAAACCGTTATGCTAAAAATACCAAGACTCACTCAGTTCCTCATGATCCTCCACCCCTAAGTCACACTTAGTCATCTATCAAAGCCATGCTCAAATATTGCTGCCTCTACATCCACACCATTAAGCTTTTAATGCCATTGTGCCTCTTCTAATACCATGAAGTCCCATTCTGCTTGTGCCAGCACCCCCAAACCAGGTAATTTTCCAGGGAGCAGTTCTTTGCACCACATCAACTAAATTATTGCTAAACTTCTTATTTTAAAACATTTTGTTAATACATTTTTGTTTTAGTATATCCATGGTCAGAAAAAATGAATTTGTAGAAGAAACCAAAACCCCCATTTATCAGTTCATTCAGTCACATTACAGTATATTAAGAACTGATCAGATTCTATGTAACCTGATTCAAACAAAATTAGACACACACACACACACACACACACACACTCACATGCCTACCTATTTGCAAGTGAAGCAAATGTAGTTACTATTGTTTAGTTGTAAACACCTATAGTCACAAATTGCAGGTTAAGAACATTCAGTAGAATATAAACAGTAACCCAGAACTGCCTGCATAAGAAAATGAAGCTGGTGTATTATTTGGAAACAGGCATCACTGGGACTCTTTGCTGTGCAATGTTGTGCAAAGTGGCAGAATGACTGCTGTTAGGATGGTGGTATCAAATGGCTTAATAAGGTGTTCCTAGGGGGCTGAGTGCACAGCAGAGCTTATTTGTTATGCAGAAAGCTCCAGGAAGTGTTTAACCCATTCTACTTCCAATAGCTTTCTATGATGTCTGTACTATCCATTGGTAATCTGACACAGTATGACTGCCAGAAGATAATTAGTAAACTTTCTGTCGGCTCAATTAACTTCTCAAGCCAGAGCAAAATAGTGCTGTACACCTTCCTATACACACACAGGCGCATAGTAATGAGGCGTCAGTGGAGGAATCTATTTTTAACAGTCTATCATGTTATTTGGTAGCAAAATGACATTAGCCTTTTTCTGAACACAAAACATCTGTTGGCTATTTTCTCAGCCATAAAAGACACAAACTAATTTTGTAAGTCAAATTACATGCAGTTAAACATCATAGAC
Source organism: Neoceratodus forsteri (assembly GCA_016271365.2). Lineage (NCBI taxonomy): Eukaryota > Metazoa > Chordata > Ceratodontiformes > Ceratodontidae > Neoceratodus > Neoceratodus forsteri. The sequence continues at coordinate 245,640,498 of CM028130.1, forward strand.
ATTGTTTTCCAAGTCATGATCCATCTTTGTCTTTTTCTTCTGGTACTTTTCTGTTGTGCCATTATCTTTCCTCAGATATAGGCCCCAGAACGACAACTATATTCAATATGGGACATGCTCAATGATCTGTATCAGAGCATTATAATGTCTCTCAGCTATCTCTAACTGCATGCCAGGATTTGGTTTGCCCTTGCTAAGAAATGCCCTGACACTGTTGTTCCATTTAAGGTTGTTGCCAATCAATACTCAAAATCCTTTTCAAGCATGGATTTAGTAATCCAAACCTTTTACTAGTATCTTGTCTTCATATTCTTCTTTGATAAATGCATCATCTTACATTTTGCAGCATGAACTTCATCAGCCATGTTGTCACCCATTCCCCAAACTATCCCAATCCTTCATCATTTCATTGATGTCCTGTTGTGATGTAACTGCTCTCTGCATCATAGTGTTATCAACCAACTTGGCAGTCTAACCAGTGAAACTCATCTCCTAGTCATTCACTCCTATATGTATAGAACAATGTAGGCTCCAGGACTGCCCGGTGGGACCCCAACTGGTTACATGTTTCTGTGTTGATAGGTTACCATTTATTATGACCCTTTGTTTCCTCTTCTGTAACCAGTTCTGATTCATTTTCTCCACATTTCCATTTATACCTAGGCAATGCAGTTTATGAACTATCCTACCATATGGTATAACAATGCATTTATTTATTTATTTATTTTGTTGACCAGGTAAGTGCACTAGACAAATTATGCCTATTTTCAGGCATGACCGGGGAGGGAATACAGATGAAAGCCAACTGACCTTGAACCAGATTAAGCTGTTAGTGGTATTTTTAGTGAATACCATGTGCATGCTTTATCTTCTGAAGTAGTCATGCAGCCTTTGAACTGATGTTGATGCATTACATCGAACATCTGCACACCTCCATAGAACACAAACACACACACACACACACACACACAGATACAGAGTACTTCAGGCCACCATCATTCTGGTTAGAATGACAGTGTGTGGTTATTGCTAATTTTTTTTCCAGAAACAATCTTGTGATACTGCTGAGCTAAACTCAATGTGGATTACAGTACCATTCCTTTGTGGTTGCAAATAGAAACATAGAATTTGTCAACAGAAAAGAACCACTTGGCCCACTCAGTCTACCCAGATGGTCCCTGTCTAGTCCGTTTCTGTAAGCCTAACTGGTCTCTGATGACCCCACCTTCTCCTCCCTATTTATTATATTCCCATGTATGTCCCCGCATGCTTGAAGCCCCCTTCTGTTTCTACCTCCACCCCTTCCACTGGCCATCTGTTCTAGGCTTCTACTACTCATTTAGTGAAGCAGTGCCCTCACATCCCCTTTACACCACCTCCCACTTCTTTACATGCCATCTGGTCCTGGTGCTCTTCCTCATTTGAAGAGACACCCCTTCTGCACACTTTTCACCACCATGAGGTACAATGTAAATCTCTATCATGTCCTCTTGCTCTGCTCTCCTCCAGGGTGCACATGTTGAGATCCCTCATTCTCTCCTCATAGATGTTTTGGTGCAACCCTGCACCATTTAGTTGCCCTCCTCTGGACTGCCTCCATCCTGTATATGTCCTTTCTAAGTTATGGCCTTCAGAACTGGACACAGTACTCCAGGGAGGGTCTTACCAGTGAGAAATACAGTGGCAGAAAATACTTGCCTCGTCCTGCTGCACATCTCTCTCCCAATGCATCCCAGCATTGCACTGGCCCTATCCACTGATTAGTCACACTGCCCTGCCACTTTGGGGTCATCAGATATGATAACTCCAAGGTTCTTTTCTGTATTAGTGACATGCAGTGCCTTCCCATCCTGTACTTAGTTCCTGGATTCTATGCCCTAGGTGCATAGTTTTGCACTTTGTAATTGTTCAACCCAAATGCAATGTTTTTAACCACTCCTCAAGTTTGCCAAGATCCTTATGCATTCTTTCTACCCTCCTCATTGTCCACCATATTAGAGAGTTTGTATCTTCTGCAAAAGGCATATAATCCATTCCAGTTTAGTTGCAATGCTACCTTAGAAGATATTGAAAAGGTTTGGTCCCAGTATTTAGCCTTCTTCCATTTTTAGGGTGAGTGCCATTAGCCTCTACTCTCTGAAAACTAGCCATTAACCTGCTAACCCAATTCACCATTTTGGATCCTACCCCTCGATGCCAAATTTCTTAATCAGTCTCCTGTACAGCACAGTGTCCTAGATCTTGCTAAAGTCCTGATAGGCCATGTCCACTGCCCTCCCGATATATCTTCCTGGTCACCCAGTCAAAAAATCAGTCAGGTTCAACTGGCATCAATTCTCCACCAAGAATCCATGCTGCCTTTGCTCTTGTAGCCCAACTGATTCAATATACTTTACCAACCTTTCATTTAACAGTGTTTCCATTAATTTCCCACCACAGAGAGGAGGCTGACTGATCTGTAGTTACTAACCTCTTTCTTGCTGCCACCTTTATGTAGAAGGACCATGTCTGCTTTCCATTAATTTCCTACTACAGAGGAGAGTCTGAATGGTCTATAATTACTAACCTCTTCCTGCTACCACCTTTTGTAGCGGGACCACTTCTGCTCTCCTCTAATCCTCTGGAACCATTCTCAGTTTCAATAAGCTGCTGAATAAGGCCTCCAGCAGGCCAGGTACTGTGGGTAAACATGCAATAAAAAGACATAAACATTGTAAGTAAAATCACATGCAGATAAAATCATAGCCCATGTTTTCAACCCATTAACCATCTTTGTCTCTCTCTTGCCTCTGTACCTCTTCCATTGTGTCATTATCTTTCCTCAGATATAGGGACCAGAACTGACAACTACATTCAAAATGTAGCCTGATCATGATCTGTATCAGAGCATTATAATGTCTCTCAGCTGTTTCTAGCTGCATGCCAGAATTTGGCATTACATATGAAGGAAAGGGGTGGGGCTGGTATGTGGCAATTCACAAAATCATGGAATCTCTGAAAAGCCTGGTCACAACATCCTGTTACTTCCTTTGGGTGTCACTGGATAACACTCTTTGTGATGGAGCAATGTGTTGTGAGCAGGTACAGCAGCCCAAGATGGGGACACATTTTGAAAGGGGATGCTATGGGAGAACAAGTTTGGCTATGCACTGGGGCTAGACAGTGGGTATCACTGGACACTAGGTACTTCCTTGTGCAAGGGAGAGTGGGTGTCTTAAGTCTACTGCACTACAAAGGGGTCTGGCATTAGACCATGACAAAAAGAACTACTGGTTGACCTGGGCCCAAAAGGTAAGGAAGGGATATGGAGGGGTGGCACTTTCTGGTGGAACACCCATGGCTTATGGCTTCTAGTGGCTGGTAGTACATAAATGTGCTATTTGACTGGTACAATGCAATGCTCCAAGTCGGTCATGGGCAAACTGACACTGTAGCAGATGCAACCCCATTTGTACCCTCTTACATTTAGATTTAGATCCACAATTTGCACTGTATTTCTGTCACAGGTGGTGACTCCATTCTGGCAATATTCACCCTGCTTTAGGTATTGCACTGGAGGGTGGTGAGCAGTTTTCATCTGTTTTGCATTACCACCCTAGTGACTGAGAGTGAGACTCAGAATGTGTACTGCCATCACACTTTATTTCAAAGCATTTACCCCACAGGTGAGAGCTATGTTAGCTGTTACTCAAGAAAAGCTCTAGTCTGAGAACTATTTCAATTCAAAACTGAGGCACAGAAATGCAAATACATAGATCACAAGTTGTTGAGGATTTGCGAGAGATGTGAAAATGTAATTTTATTATAATGAGTATTTCACCAGTGCATTCATTTGGCTTGTTCCCTGTGGTTATAACATGGTGAACTCTCTAATTTCACATTATATTTTAAATGTCTCTGTTGATTTTACAAATTAAAACTGAGTGTGTCTGTTGGGGAGAGGGTATATGAAGACTTGACTGTGACATTGCTAAGTTAGTTGTTTACTGCTTTGTAAGTTAACAAACCATTTTATAATACAGACTCAGTTTTTCTGTTGACTGAATGACTAATGCCAAAGTATGCTAGTATTTGAACAATGGAAAAATCTGAGTCAATTTCATATTTGCTGTAAGGGTGGTACAAATATATGCTTTTTAGTTACACCTGAGTGCCACATGCTGTCAAGCACCAGATACCAAGTGTGATGAATGTTAAAGGGTAAGGAGTCCTCCCTGAGGCAGAAGTGCATTAGAAATCTACTGCCCAGATGATAGTGAGTATAAATAGGGTTTGCACCAACTAACACTCAAATGTTCACCTGTAACCATGTTACAGCATGGCACTTCACCAAGCATGTGCCACAGTGTCCTATGATAACCTGATCAACATTTGTCTAATGGGTGATAAGTGTTCCCCCCTAGCCCATCCCTGTATCATTGGGTCCTAGTGGTTCCATTGTTCCCAATTTTGTAACTCATTTTAGAACCTCCTGATGGTCAGGTGGACACCTATCAACTCCCACAATTTTTGTCAGCACTGGTGATACAGTCCCCCGATAAGCACCTGACCTTACTTGGTGGTCTAGCATCCCACCCACCAAACATGGCACATTTCTGGCTCGTGCCTACATTGCAATGCTTTGCCTCAGTTACCATCATCATTTAATGGGCAGTAAATGGATGGAGACTTTGATCAGGATTGCCAAGGTCAGTATGCCTTGTGAATTACACTGCAGACCATTTACATGGAGGTCCACCTCCTTCCTGACCACTCATAAATGAATTTTGGGCTCTTGAGAGGGCTTGTGGTGCTCATTGAGCATGGCTATACAGTGTTGCAGTTGCTGAGGTTGTGCCAAGTAGCGTCAATAACCAACTTACCACCACAATTAGGGACAGAGACTGGAACCCTAGAACTTTTAATGTCACTATTTATTCAGCTCCCAAATTATCTGTGCTGCAATAATCCATTGCTGATGTTGCATTCAGCTTGAGTTTTACAATATTCATTATAATATGGGTAGGCAAGTTGCTGTGTCCTGATTGAATGACAGGGTTTGGAACCGGTGTCTTATGGGGTGACAACCACTCAGTTGGAAACCCTTCCACCAACCAGGACACAGTACACCTAGATATCCATGCCTCTCAGAAATTGTTTTGAAACAAGATTTTTGGCAGCCATGTTGGTAAGGTTAAAATTTTTACACTACTGTCTTTTCATACTAGACAATGGTACATTTACACAGACTACAAAACTCCCCACCCCCCTCATGACCTATCACACATGTAACAGGGTAAATACTGCATTTAAACCCATCTACATAGCCATTTCTTTTTATTCTGTTAATTTTGTTTTTGGCTACCAATTCTCCTTCTCAGTTTCCCCAATCTGCAGTCATACAGCCCACAACATCCACAACAGTGTCTTGGTAAAATCCCATCTGACAGCCACCACTGCTGCTCATTTGGTTGTTCCACATGGCCACCAGTCCCATATAATGATCACTCACTGATGTGACTGTTAGTGTGCTATGTAAGGTGGTTAAACAGTTTTTTTCCCTATTTTCTAGCCTTCAACCGCAGGCAGGAGCTGGAATCACTGTTTGTGGCCGTAAGTATGACAGAACAGACAGTGGTATGCTGTCACATCATAGTTACTCATAGGACTGCACATTAATTTCTCTTTCACTTGTAGATGGGCTCAGTCTGCTATTCAAAAACAGCCTCACAACTCTAAAGCTGAGGACAAAGTATAACATTGTTAGCCACAACTAATTCTCTCTTGTTCCCCTGCTGTTACTAAGAAGGATGGAGCTATCACTCACTCTCTTTCTCTCTCTGTCTCTCTCTCTGTGGTTTCTATCAGCACTGTTTTTGTTGTTTATTTATTATTTTAATATTTTTGCATGGGGACCCATTTTATAAGTGCAAGACTACACTACAGGGGTGGTGGTTGTCTTGTGTTAATGCACTTCAAGGTGCTGAAGGCACTTGGTGCAGGCGCCTAGTGCATCATTACACTGGTGTATATCAACACTCGACAACCATCCTCTGTCATGTCTTTATTGCTTACTTATACAATTCAGTGAAGCAACCCATAGATGTAATTGAGAAATCCCATTAAAATTCTGTCAAGTTACTGACTGCTTATATTCATTTTAACAGGGGATCAGTTTTTGTGATTCAGTTAGAGACTGATATACAAAACTATTTAAAACCACACTTTCTATGAAGAAAACAGTCTGTAAAACTGTCTTATTTCATGTACAGTACAATTCACATTAAACTGCCCCACCTACTGTAAATTGGTTTTGCATTGTTTTTTAAACATTGGAAATGCATTGCAATCATACCTCCCAACCTCTCAGCATTAAAATGCATAGCACTGGGCTGGCCTTCAAAATGAGAAAATGGCCAGAATGTGTAGCACTTTCTTATGTTAAATAATATGCCTATAAGTAGTGGGCACCATATGTTTCTATCTAAGTTAGTTCAATGTTTTAGTAGTTTGAGTACCCAGAAATACCTCCAGCATTATAACTAAACAATAGGCATGACAGGGTGTGGTGGTACTAAGTTTACCCCATGGTCAGTGGTGTGAGTGCAGCACAAGGTGAAGCCGAGTGCCTTCAGCCTCCTGACACGTGAGGTAAACCTAGTACCACCAATGACCAGAGTGCCTTATTGTTATATAAAATGGGCCCATAAGCCCTTTTAAAAAACAAACACTTTTCAAAACCACAAAATATAATAAAGTGTTGCTAAATAATGTAAAATAGTCCCTCCACAGATGTTTTCACCTGTCAGTCATCTGTCTTTCTTCATATTCAATACATTGTGTGATTGTTTACCATAGACTAGAAGAATTCAAAGGTCTGCATTATTCCAGTAATAGAATGCCCCACCCACCCACACACACACACACACATGGAATGGTAACATGGAATACATGAATTCAAAATTCTTCTGAGTTCCATTGACATACATACACAGGCACACACAGAGGCTTCAAGTGGATCCAGAACCACAATTTTATCTGTCGTCCAGGTAAGGAGCATGGAGGACTCTGGCAAACTGGTAGGGATAGGAGGAGGATTTTCATGGTCATCAAAGAAACAACAGCAATGGAAACTCTGAGTAGTACTTGACTTTCTAAAATGTGTGTCTGCGTGTAGGAAAAGGCTCTTAGCGAAAATAACATATACAATAATGCATGGGGGTGAGTGCATAATGAAATTATATGTACACCCAAGGTGTGGGATGCTACATAACCCCAGCTGCAATGCCAGAGGGTTTATATACATCCTACACCGAAAGTACACAGAATATCTTATTTATGCACTCACCCCCAGGCGTAATTATATGTAATTGCAGACACGTCTTTTGCCACACAGAGAAAAGGAATTGTAGTGATTGAACAATTCTTAATTAAGGCACATTTAACATTGCATGTCACAGTGTAGAATGAAAACTCTTAACACTGGAACTTTTAAACTTTTTTTTTTACCTTGTATATGTGCTGTTAGTGAGAGGTGAACGAGAGGAGTCTAAACTGTAGTGAAAACTGCAAGGCAAAATCAGTATTCATAACATTTAATAGCAAACTTTTTAAACATTTATACAGGCCAAATGGGTTAAATAATAATGGAAACATATGGAAATGTTTATTTATTTATTTGTTTTACCAGGGAGGTATGCTGAGCAGACTACTGCTCGATTTCAGATGCGCCCTGGGGGTAGGGGCAATAGGAGAGCATATAAACATATACAGTAAGGTCAAATATATAAAATACATAAGCGAATGGGAGAGCATACAAACATATATATAATCAGTAATGACAATTTACATGATGCATAAGAGAAACATTAGCAAAGCAGAGTACAAATTCACAAGCAGGTACATAGTTTTGTTTCAGTATGTTAATATGTACAAGGTGCATAGTTCGTGTGGTGAGCTTTACGATGGTGGAAGTATGGAGACCAGATGACAGGAGACTTCTGGGAGGTTCCATCATCAGGTAAGTGGATAGAACAGTGAAATTTTGGAGTGGTGTGTGCTGGTGGTAATTACCCTGATGCAGGGGTTTGAGGACTACCGGTTAGTGAGCTCCCAGGGTGCAAGCGCAGATAGGGTGGAAATTTGTTTTGAGTAGGGAGTTAAGGTGCCTACCAGGTGTGACTTGCCGAATGTCTGTGTGAGAGAGTTCAGAGGCTGGGCAAGCGGAAACTGAAAGCTGACTGGCCTACCGAGGTTGACATGTGAGGGATGGCCAGTAGAGCGTAAGTCTTTATTTCTCAGTGCATAGCCCTGGGTGTGGGCTGAGAGGACTGTGTGAGGCAATGGGAGGGACTGTGACCAGTATTTTGCCATGAAGCCCAAACAACAGGCTTGACAACGCCTGCAATGAGGAAGGTCTAGGTTCTGGTACAAGACACAGTGATGAGTGTTAGGAGAACAGTCAAGAGCAAAGCGACAGAAGGAATGGAAGATGGGGTCCAGTCTGGCCAGGGTGGACTTTGGCATGGCACTGTAGACTACATCCCCATAGTCAAGATGGGAGAATCATCCTCTGCACTATGGCATGCCTTGCGGCAATGGGATGCAGCCACGTGTTTCGATATAGTGCACCAAGCTTGGGAGGAGCTTTTGTGTATGGCATCAATGTGTGCAGAGAAGTCAAGAAGCTGTTCAAGCCAGACCCTGAGATACCTGAAGGTGGAGCATGTTTCAATTGGAGTTCCATCAAGGGTGCTGAAAGGGTTGGTGGGGGTTGCCTTGAAAGTCTCTGCCTTGTGCCGAAAGTCATGGAGATAGTTTTCTTGGCATTGAGAAAAAGCTGATTTCAGCAAAACCAGCACTAAACTTCATTGAAGTCCTACTGGAGTCTGGTCTCTACTTCAGCAGTCGAGGCTCTGATGTACAAGACTGTATCATCCACATACATGTGAATGGATGTACTGGGGCAGGTGGCCGTCAGGTCATTGAGGAAGATGGAGAACAGGAGAGGACCAAGGACTGAGCCTTGCAGGACCCCAGAGGTGACAGGAAGGAAGTAGAGGTGACATTGCCGATTCTGATGGATTAGGATCAGTCTAACAGGTAGGACTGGAACCACCTGGTGACCAAGTCTGAGATCCCTGCGTGCAGAGTTTAGATAGCAGGAGTATATGGGAGACAGTGTAGAAAACTTTAGCCAGGTCAACAAAATGGCAGAGGTGATTAGGTCCTTGTCCATACCAGTGAGTATGGAGACTGTGAGTCTTAAGAGGTAGGTGGTGGTGGTGGAGTGGGTCTTCCTAATGCCAGACTGATAAGATGTGAAAAGGAAGAGGAATCAAGATAAGAGGAGAGTTGAGCAAGAACTCATTTTTCCTGGATTTTGGCTAGGATAGGAAGCAGGGAAATTGGACGGTAATTACTGGTGATGAGAGGTCACCGCCTTTTGGCAGCAGGATGACTGTAGCATGTTTCCACTCAGTGGGGACCACAGAAAGAGGAAAGAGAGGTTGTAGAGATCTACTAGGGGGTGGCGATGGCTGGAGCCAACAAGTAGAGTAGTTTGGAGTCAAGGCCAGCAGAACATTTACCCTTGACAGGATTTAGGGCACATAAAGCTTTGTAAACTTCAGCCGGATAGTCAGGTGGAGGTTAAAGGTGTTGCCTGGGAAAGTATTTTGGGGTGGGATGGCTGAGAGATTGGGTGGCTTGAGAGTTAGCACCCAAGAGAGACGGAGCTGTCCATAAAGAAGGAGTTGAAATGAGGGGACACGTCTAGGGTCAGTAATCATGGGCTACCAGTGTTGAGGGCAGTGGGGCCACCAGAGTTGAGGGTAAGGTAGGAGGTTGAGTGGGGCCAAGAGATTAAACCACCTTCAAAATTTGGATGGTTAGCTCAGGTCATCTTTGAAGGTGTCGCTGAAGTATTTTGCCTTAGCCATGCGGATCTGCCTAGTGCAGGCATTTCAAAGAGCATGATATTTTGTTGATGCACCTGAGAGCCGGAGACCTTAGAAGTCTTCCAAGCTGTGTCCCTGTCTTTGAGGACTGTCAAAATGTGCGAGGAAATCCATGGCAGGTGGGTACCCTTCACCCAAGCCCTTTTAACAGGGGCATGTGAGTTCCAGACTGCAATAAACAAAGACTTAAAGTATTCCCAGGCTGAGTCAATAGAGGTGGCCCTTTGGATGTAAGACCAGTCCAACCTAGACAAGTCAGACAGGAGGGATGAAAGGTCCAGGGATTTGTAGGATCTTTTAAGGATGGTTCTGGGTGGGTTAGCTTTAGGGGCGGTGGATTTTAATTGAGTATATCATGTTATGATCACTTACAGAATCCAGTACCAGGCCAGAGGTGAGTATTCGATGTGGGTGCGATGTAAGGGACCAGTCCAGAGAGAGTGGTTTGAGGATTTATGATTGAGGCAGGTGGGCTCTGTTATTAGTTGGGCTAGGTTTAGTGCTGCCACCTGGTGCTGCAATCTGGAGCTGCTACTGGAGAGCTAGTTTTGTTGAAATCACCAAGAATGTGCAGCTCACCCCTGCAGCCTTGAGGTGATGCTGTTCAGGTGTTCCAGGATGGAGGGTGGAGATGTGTCAGGGACAATAGGACCCGGCTATGAAAATGGGGTATGTGGGCTAGGAAAAGTTTGATTAGAATGGCATTGATGGGTTGCATGGGACTGTGCAACAGGACCAGACTGAACTGCAGAGATGAGTTTATATACATGGTAATGCCACTCCCCTCTTTTGGAGCTGTGGCAGTCCTGGCAAATAAGGGTGTAGCCGGGATAGTGAACTCTGCATCAAGATTGTGTGGTTTCAGCCATGTTTCGGTAATGGTCAGTATGTCTGGTTTTAGAGAGAGGGCAATGGGTTGCAGCAGACTGATTTTATTTAGAATGCTGCAAATATTTAGGTGCATGAGTTTAAGGGCAGGACAGGCAGGGGTGGATTTGGATGGGGTTGGGTGAGGGCCAGGGCTCTAATGTCACTGGCTAGCAGGAGCAGAATGGTTAGCAAGACCCTGCTGTATAGAAATACCCTCAGGGGTTTATGACATGTGTATGGAGAATGTCCTGGGGTTGTTGAGGAGGCTTTTGCCTGAACTTGTAGGGCAACTAAGCCAGGGTGGAAGGAGGTGGAGGACTGAAGGGCTAGCAATTATATTTGGTTGAGGTGGTGTAATGGACAACTGATCGGTACAGATATGGGAGGGGGAGGTGTGGAGGCTAGAATGTGAAATTTATGCATGCCAGGCTGCTGCTCCAGGAAGGAGGAAGGGGGATGCAGAGTAAAGGGGCCAGAAATAAAATTGCTGCTACCCCTGCAATCCAGGTTTTAGGCATGATAACAGATGCTGCAGAGGTCAGAAGGACTACTGTCTTTAGTGGTGGATACCGATAACCAACAAATGGAAAACTGGGCTGATAGGTTGAAATCAGTCATGAACACCACTATAAATAACCAGTCCACCAAGGGTGGTGGTGGGGGGTGGGAAGCCAGCAAAAGTGTTGGTGGGGCCAAGCTGCTCAAGCTGTAAATTTCACATTTGTCCATTGCACCAGTAACCTCCTGTTTGCTCCTACAGCAATGTGGCTCGGGAAGAGCCGGCAGAGCTGGCCCTCACGACTACTCTGGGGAGGGAGCTGTGGAGAAAGGAACAGACAATGGATTAAGATAAGGTAGGGTGGAGGGAGGGCTGGGCACACAATGGGTCAGGGTGTGGAAACAGGATGGGGAGGTTTGCTTAACTAAAGTGCATCATGATTTAAAAAAGGCTTTGAGCACAGCAGAAATTGAATTTAAGCTCCACTTTAACTCAAGCAATCACAAATAATTAAAACAGGCTGCTTTGAGAAAACAGGAGCTGGGATTTCAGACGGATCAGCGGTGGAGACGGACTACCGCTTTAGTATACACTATAGTAAGGAGAAGCTTAAGGCACACTGTGGAAAAATTAGGTAAACAGCAATTAAAGACAGAGCTAGGCAGACTGCTAGAATTTAAACCTAACAGAATTGTTCAACAGACTACTTAGGTGGTTATCAGTCAGAGAAATTCTTGTTTGAAAATTGACGCCAAGCTGCTCAAGCTGTTAATTTCAAATTCATCCGTTAGCCTAGTAGTACCTGTTTCCTTGCTCTGGCGGTGATGCAGCTCGGGAGGGCCATGGCAGAGCTGGCCCTCACGACCATGGAGGGAGAGCTGTTTCCTTGCTCTGATGGTGATGCGGCAGAGGAGGGTCGTGGCAGAGCTGGCCCTCACGACCACTGGGCTGTTTCCTTGCTCCCACGGCGATGCAGCTCAGGGAGGGCCGTTAATGCAAGTCTTCAGTTCTAGCTGTTCTTCTGATTTTATTGTGGTGGTTGATGTAGGCTGCTAGGTGATATGCCATGCTGTCATTTGGTCTGTCATCGTGATGATGATCTGCATCTGGTCTGCTGTTAGGATCTGGGTTGTTTCTATGGAGAGACAGAAGGTTCGATTGCTAGTTAGGGTCTGTGTGTGTTTTACTAGGTAAATACTGTTTTGAGGTTGGAGATTAAAACTTGTTGTGAGCTTGAATTGTGCTCTGGCCAACATTTGTTGTGCTATTGTCCATTTATTTTACTGGGAGCCAGGTATGACAGAATTCCTGTCAGAGGCTTTTTCTCTGGTGACTGTGCACATGGTGGCAGTTTGGTAGGTGAAAAAAAAGAAACTGTCACGCTTCTCGCTGTTTAACTCACGGGTTATAATGGCAAATTATGTGTTAGTTTCAAATGGGAGAAAAGACGTGCTAGTTATTACATAAAAGTATTCACTCTATTTAATTTAATGGACTTTTATTTTTAAGGCCTAGTTAAAGTTTTTTATATATACGTAAAGGCTGCAACCATGTGTGTGATGGAAATTAGGAAGTAAGTAGTTTAGGAATTCTGTGGGTTGCCTTGATTGGCGGGACTTGTTTTCAGCCATTGGTGGTGCTCTCTTATTGCCATAGCTAGAACCAGGTCTCAGCCAATAAGGACACAGGATTTCTTGCCCATTTTATGTGGAACATCTGTAAAATTTGTGGAGTAAGGGGGCATTTGAGTCTACAATCCATACCACTATGTGAAAGACATAATTCATAGCAGTTGAAAGGTATGTTAAAAGGTAAATTGTTGGCAATTCACATTGTGTTGTTTTCAACCCTTCTCCAGATCAAGAGCAACATTTATGAAGTGTTTCTGCAACTTACCTGTAAGACATCTGGAGTTCTGTCACAAGGTAATGGAAAACTGAATTCAAACTTTCAGACAAATGTTTTTAAAGGCTTTGTTTTAGATCCAGTGACACTAAAGCAACTCATTGAGAAATGCTAAAGCAACTAATAGGAGCACTTATGTAATGCAAATTATACTGCACTTCTGTGAAAGAACTGGGTGATTGGGAAGGGGGCTAGCCACCAAGTAAGGTGGCCACTTAAACCAGGTCTGCTGCTAACTATCATCTAAACCCTTCAGCATCCAACAGAAGGGTGCATCCTACTCAGGAAACAAACAGCAGGATCCGATTCTACAAATGACCAATAACAGATCAGTACTTTTTTGCAGCGGAAGCTGACTTCTCTACCAGGTGGAACATCAATATAAATTGGGCCCACCAAACCATCCAAGTACTATGCACCACACTCTTGATCCAACTGGGGACTCCCAATCTCACACCCTAGGACCTACAGAAAATTATAAAAATATTAACTCAAGTGCTTTAAGACACAGCAGAGTTCAAACTCTCAGCAACCGACACCCATCAGGAGCTCACCCAGCTGTGGGACATCTCTTCTCAGTGCAGTAGTGCCTGCTTCAGTGGAGGAGACTACTGACAGCATGCAAGCCCAGCTCCAAGGACAAGCTTCCACCATCCTCTATCTTCTAGACCAGTGATGGGCAATCGGAAATTGCCCAAGGGCCACATGAGCAGCCCTCGAACCATCTAGAGGACCACATTACCACGCACAACTTGGATGGGATAGAAACTTATCCATGTTAGCAGTACAGTGCTGAGTAGTCCCATTGTGGTGGCAGAGGAGTTTGTTAATGGCGATAGTATTGAGTCACCTTTTATATACTCATGCTTTCCATTAACAAAAGATAATAAGGCATGATTAAGATAGGTAATTTAATTTTATTAAACTGTTGTCAAATAGGTCCCACAATACCACAATGCCCATCTTAAAACTGAATTAAATTGGGGGTGGTGTATCAGCTCAATTGAAAACAAAGCTTCCACTGCCCATCTTTAATTGTCCAGTATTTAACTTTCAACAAGGATTAACTTGGTCTCACACCTTTCCCACCTTTCCAAAGTGAGCTCTTTGCACCTAATTACCTGCATGATTACCATGTTAATGAAGGTTTTCATCCTGCCTAACATGCACTTCTTTAACCATGAATGCCACTTAGCAATGTGGGATAGAGATGTAGTGGACCACCTCAAATCACAAATTATTATTATGGTCCTAGTCCAGCATTTAGAAGCACTGCACCCCTTGCCACCCATGTTAAAATTCTTATGCTAAACCACATTATATCTTGATGTGCTAACCACTGGATCAGTGGAGAAGTGTGATTAAATGAACAAAAGTGGAAAGCAGAATGGATTTTAAGACACAGTGAGCATTTTAGAAAATGTTTTTTTTTTCATTAACGAAATGTTCTCGAATGCCACAGCTAAACACAATGGTGGCGCATGTGACCTGCAGCCCATGCGCCACAGGTTGCCCACCACTGTTCTAGAAGAGGTCGATGACTTGGAAAACTGAGCATGATGCAACAGTATGCACACCGTCAGATTCCCCAGGGGTCTGAAAACAACTCCTCCACCAGACTCTGCCCCAACTCCTGAACACACCAGACTGCCCAACTATTGAATTAAAGCAGGTTCACAGAAGCTTGGCCCCAAGGCCTAAGCAGAGACAACCTCCATGACTGATTATAAATAAACTTTGCTTCCCAGTTAAGGAGCAGAGCCCACTAATATGGCAGGGCCATACCATTCTAGGATTTCTCTTCCCAAGCTCTCACTGATGCCAGGCCTTCACAGCCACCTGGAAGAAGCTAGCACTACTCAGCCTGCAATACTGTATGTGTTACTCAGTTACACTGTTTGTACTGCATAATGGAGTGCAACATTCTTTTCCTCTCCTGAGGTAGTGGATCATTACCTGACTACTTAGACCTTCCAGGCCACAGCCACAGCCCCAAAGGACACCCAGCTCATGCTCAATCCCGAAACTCAAAGGAAGGTCTCCACTATTACGGACATGAAACAGGAAACACCTACCATAACAGACCCCCCAAACAACTGGTAAAGAAGCAATGTGGCAGGCAGAGAAATGGTTGAACCAACAGAAAAGACCCCTAACAAAACTGACCAGATTGCGTAGCTGAGGCAGAAATTCAGGCTCTCTTGCCTCATCAACTAGCTCAAGAATACCTTTTGCTCCTAACAGGTTTGTGCCCCTATCAAAGAAATCCAAAACCTTCAACAGAGTGGGAAAGGAGCTATCGACACCCTGGATGCATCCCTCAGTCCTACAACATGTTCTTGGGCTGATCAAGCAGCCATTACACCCATGCCTTTACTTATCTCCTCTGGCATGGAAGATACAGACTCCCTTGTAAAAAGGCCCTAATCACTGAGTCAACTCATCTGCTCCTCTTTCTGGGTGAGTACTCTCTAAGCCTTTTCATGTGAATATTACTGAATGTATGGTTTGGAGGGCCTCTGCTCAGCCATAGTTACTAGTGCTCCATTTGTCTGTGCTGCATAGAAATTTTGTCATTGGTGACTTCTGTTACAATCAACTGATGCAGCATACTTGGACCTGGATTGATTTCTATAATGGGAGGAGACACCGACTGGGTGTTTGTTTCTCCTATTTGATCAGCACTCCAATGCTAGGGTGCCTCCTTCTGAGTGCGGTCTCAATACCACCAGTTTTCAAGATCTGAGACCCTCTGCCATGGGCTCTCATCCCTCTATACCACAGGACTAATTTCTTCCGGACCCACTGTATGCAGGAAGGGTAATTGAGCTATGACACTATTACCAAAATAATTTTTTTTTATATAGCTTTTTCTCCTCTCTAGTCAGTATGGGCAGACTCTTAACCCTGTCCCTGCCTCCAGCTGTCAGCACCACATCGCTTCTGTACCTCAGATCTAGGAACCCCACAGATTCCCCGTGGTGAGGAGCCAGGACAGGGAGGGCCATCCCTCCCTCACCCAAAGAACAACACCTAGATTGGGCCAGAGACTGGGCGATGGTATGGGACAGAGTTAGGTGGGCATGGCTTCATGTGTCCCATGCTAACCATTTTCCATTTTTCTCCTTCCCATTGCTGGGGCACGCAAGTCAGTGTATGCACAAAGAGGCATACACACGATGCTAAGTCCAGCAACACTCTATGATCTTTGGCACCCTGAAACCCACATCACTCCTCAGGCCACCACCTGGTGGCAGTAAGTTGGTGGGAATGCCAATCCACCTTCTCTGGGAGAGAGAGTTGTCCTTCAGACACTCGATCCTCTCCTCTCCTGCCGACCCCCAGCAACCCGTGGTTGCCACCAAACTATGGCTACTGGTGTGGCAGGAGGAAAGCACCAGTGCCTCAGCCCTCCACACCATTGGCCTGGCTTTGGGGCTAAATTTTGTGGGAAGTATTTTATCGTAGGCATCTGCCCACTGTTTTCAAGCTTCTCTTCAGACATCTCCCATATGGTATTGAAGGTGTCGCTATTAGTTTTTAATCTTGTTTGGTAGTGCCATTAACTTGATCATTGAAAGGGATGTTTTATTTGGCTTGCCTGTTAGATCTTTTATATTGTCCCAAAACATTTGACTGTTTCCTAAGAGTTTGTGAGCTCACTCTTGTAGTGATTTTGGTTGGCACTTCAAATCTCATGGGTACACAGGTTCCTGTGTGTCCTGTTGTGTTGCATGTCACCCTGATGGCTAATTTCCTGTGCTCTGTTCCAAAGATGATCCCTGTCTTTCATCATGCTTATTAGGGCTATAGTAATCCAAGGTTCAAAGAACCCTTAGTTTTCTTTTTTCTGAAGTGGGACAAACTTGTCAAGCTGCATTAAATAGGTGATGAAGTAGTTTAGTGCATAATCCATGCTGTTAGCTTTACCTAGGGAGACCAGTCACTGTGGGCAAGGAAGGCTTGAAATTGATTGAGCTTCCCCTTTTTAGGATGCGCTGATAAGAAATTTTAGACTGTGGTTTGTGTGTCTTGTTGGACCAGTGACAAATAATAGGTGAGCGATCACTTAATAAATTGGGGAAGACTATGGTGTTGGTGATTCTATGTGGGTGGGTGGTAAGGATCAGGTCTAGTAGGGAGCATTTGCCAGCCCTGTAGCTGATCCTCATGGGAGTGGGTACCATCTGGGTGATGTCGATGGCCATAAAAGTATCTTTAAAGGGATGGCTTTGGAGGCAAGCCAGCTGGACATTGAAGTCACCCAGTTCCAATGTTTCTGAGGCATATAGAGGTTGTCCAGAAGGTCGATGACCATTTTAAAGCCAGATGTCTGGTCACATGGAGGATGTAGACAGAGATAATAGTGAGGGATTTTCCATGTTGACTGAGGATTACTTACATCTAGCACTTGAGAGTTGTTGTCGGGTCAAGTGGGAGGACTTGGCCTTTAGGGAATTTTAGATAAATAGCACAGCCACCTCCCTTTTCCTGACCCAGTCTTGTATAAAAAGGCCATAACTAGAGAGGAGATGGCAGTGTCAGAAACCTTTGGGGAGAGCCAGGTTTCATTTAGGGCTAGTATATCGGGTTTATACTGCATGACCCAGACTTGCACGTCGTTGGTTTGGGTAGCAGATCGTGAATGTTGAAGGAGGCAATTGTTAGGTAACTGCTTGCTATTTTGACAGTTTCTGGGCTTTGGGGACCAGGATTAGGTAAACATTGTCAGATAAAAGTAGGAGAAGCAGGGCAATCCTGCAATTGACTTGAGTAGCATTTCGTTTTCTCCAACCGTGGGATTTTCTCTGAGAGGTAGTGATATAAGGGGTGAGAAAGAGTTGAAGTAGAGATACACATGTAGATGGGGTCACTTGTTTGGAAGCTGACTAAAGGGGTGGATTGAGTGGCCCAGGTGTATGTTGTATTTAGGATAGCGTGCTTATGGTGTAATACTCTGCAGTGTGCTGGAGTGCAGGTGGCAAAAGGCAAGATGGGAGGGATGCTGTAATAGGAACATAGTGTTAGGAGAAGAAAGAGGGAAAGGAGCCAAGATGTTAAGGGCATTGTGTCTAGTTATAGTATAAGGAGTGGCAAGTGGAGGGGCTACCAGGTAGGATGTGTATGTCCTGGGGAAGAGACCGAGAGAAACTTGAAGGTTGTAACCGGACAGGTTAAGGTAGACCAAAAGGCAGAGCACATTGTAGCAGCTGCTGTTGCATAGTGGTTAGGGTCGCTGCCTTGAGAGGTGGGGTCCAAGGTTCATGTCCAGGGGAGCAGGAAGGAAAATACCAGGAGGGAACCAGGATACCGAGGACAAATGTAGGTGAGAAAGGGAGTAAATTGAGTATAAAGGAGCAGGCATTAAGCTGTAGTAGAGGAAAAGGGTGCACAGCAGTGACACCTATTGGGCAGATGAAATAAAATTCAAATGGGAAAGCAGGTGGATAGTTTCTGTAAGGAAGAATCACATGATGTGCTACAGCTACAAATTGGTGGCGTGGGGGCAAGGCCGCCGCAGCACGTCTAACACAGTTCAAAGATAGCAGCTTTCCCAAGGAGAGGACGGGATTTTCATTCACCTTGCAGCTCTGGTAGGGCTACTGGGGTATGGCTTGTTTTTACCCCCTTCCTGATTTACTTAATATACAGTATCTGAAGAATTATTTTCCACTCTTGACTCCTGCACAACACACAGCTCTGTGTCTACCTTTGCCTCTCTGAATGTCCTGTTTGCTTTCCTAGTTTCTATTTGGTACTCTCACCATTTCTCCTCCACTTGCTTTCCTTGTACCTGGTGAAATTCTTTTTCTAGTCCCTCACTCTTTCCCAGAACTATATTGTCTCATGTACCTGTTTCATTTTTAACAATTCTCATGGATAACTTTGTTGGCTCAAGAATGTTCCCTTGATTGCCTCCCATCTTTCTTCTACACCCTCCAATGCTGTTAACCCTGCTCAATTTCACTCAAATCAGACTCCTCATCTGGTTGAAGTCTGCTCTTCTGCCACTCTTCTGAAATCTAGAACTTCAATTTTTATAGGGACATTCTGGTCTCAAGGGCCAGACTGAACCAAATAGCGTTATGGTCACTGCACCCCAATGGCTCCCCTACCCTCACTCCACTCCACCATCTCAGAGTTGGTGAAAACCAATGGAGAACAGCTGCTTGTCTAGTGGGTTCCTTAACCAGCTGCACCAGTAGTCAGTCCTGCAATGAATCTAGCAGGGTATGACTTCTCATGCACAGGAAAGCTGGAATGTCTCAGTCGATACCAGAAGGTTCAGATTACCCACCACCACTACTTCTCCTTCTTCACTCCCCTTGCCAGCTCTTCCTTGAGCTCTCTATCTCTCTCTTCCTCTTGCCTTGCTTGCACTGATTTTAATAACCAGACTCCTGGCATTGAGACAGACCTCATTCCAACTAGTTCTGGATCCTCTTTTTGTCTTTTATTGTTTTGTGATCCTAAACCTGCATTCCTTCTCATTCTCATCTTATTTTTCTGTTGCTTGCAGATCCTAAAAGCCACTCCCTTTGATTCTTACACTACTCCAGTTTTAATGTTGACCTTATTTTGCTCCACTAACTGCTACCAGCCCCAGTATAGGGAGCACTAGCTAGGTTCTCCTCCCTACTCTCTTTACTGTGGTTTCCATGCCCCAGTGTCCTCTCTGTCAGTTTAACTGTCTGTTGTAAACCTTAAACTTCATTCCAAGCATGCTGGTCCCTTCTTGTCCAATGAGGTTGTCACCTTGAAGCATGAAATCGAATCAAATCATACTTTATTTATAAAAAAAGCACCTTTCTTGTAACCAAGGTGCTTATACACAATAAAACAAAATGCAATAGACAATCACAACAATAATCAATAAAATCCTACAATTTAAAAATCCAGCTGTTATAATACTACCTAAAAATCTGGATATGCCAGATCAAATACTGTAAATAGGTCTTTAGTGCAGTTTTAAAGTCCTGGATGGTCAGGCAATTTCACACCCAGTGAGGTAAAAGAATTCCACAGGGTTGGGGCCGCAAAACCAAAAGACTGGGCAACTGATGTCTTTAAATGGACCCTGGAATCTCTAGCAAGTCCTCTTCAGCAGATCAGAGGTGAAGGGGACAGTAAGGTCGAAGGAGATCTTGAAAGTAACTAGATCCCTAATCATGGGGCTTTACAGGTCAGCAAACTGACCTTGAAGGTGATCCTCCACCACACTGGCAGCCAGTGCAGTCCATGGAGCACAGGCATCATATGATTGGTTTTAGATGTTCCAGTCAATAGCTTGGCTACCACATTCTGCACTAGCTGGAGGCAGCAGATATCAACACCAGGTAGCCCTAGGTAAGGGGCATTACAGTGATGTCAGGCAAGAGGTAATAAGGAGCGTGGACCAAAGTTGGAAGATCCTCAGGAGGAACCACATGTTTTACCTGGGCAATATTTCTCAATGGTAAAGAGGCTTTGTCGACTGCCAACACCTGCGATTTCAGGGTCAAGCCATCATCAACAATAATGCCCATGTTCCACACCAGGTCTGAAGTAGTCAGCTGAACACCCCCAAGACATAGTGCCGACGGTAGACCTGCCTACAAACCCGCTTCCCGATGATCTGGATCCACAACCAGCACCTCAGTTTTGGCCAGGTTCAACCTCCCATCCCAGAAATCCCCCAGTCCCCACAATATGGTACCTTTTCTACAAACACTATCCTTTATAATCCCCTATTTAATTCCTCTTTCTCTTCCTTCCTTACTCTATCTTTCCCTCCCCATACTCCACACAGGGAGGATTTTTGAAAAAGGCCGGGAAGGCCACGTGTGTCTACAAACTGTCCCCATCCTCTATTAGTTCCATTTAACTTGCTCCATAGGCTGGTTTTGAGATCATTGATATCTAAGGGTACCAGTACCCCCAGCCCCCCACCATTATCTTCCCTATTCCATTTATGTCCCTGATGGCTGATGCCCTAGGAAGGCACCTGACCTTCCCCACTCTCCTTCAACCCCCTCCATGCTCTCTACTCAAGCACAATAACTAAAATAATGGTTTCTTTCAAGAAAGTATAAAGAGGATGTTTTGTAAAATGCACTCCAGAGAGAAATACATTTGAAGCAGTCAGATTTACTGACACAAAAAATTAAAATGAATTTTGACCAACAACCAGTGACCTTGTCAACCAGTTCAACTGTCTTACACACCAGATTGCAAACACTGTTTACAGTTTCTGGCCTGTGTTAAACAGACATCGAGCTCTCAATATCTCTGTAGATGATGATGCTCGAATCTCATATGGAAGAGGGCAAAATGTAGGTGACATACTTACTAGGTGTTTATACTAGCCCAAACCAAATAAGCTCACATAACCTCTCT
This sequence comes from Neoceratodus forsteri, assembly GCA_016271365.2. NCBI lineage: Eukaryota > Metazoa > Chordata > Ceratodontiformes > Ceratodontidae > Neoceratodus > Neoceratodus forsteri. The sequence goes on from CM028130.1 coordinate 245,662,086, forward strand.
GGCTATAAGCATGGCCCATTGGCTGTTTCAGATGTGGGTGTTTCAATATGTGCCACTATTGTTACCAAGTCAAGGTCTTTTAACATCGATCTTTATCACAACCATCAATCTTTACCATCAAACAATTTCTTAATCGCACACTTCCATATGTTGTTTCTGTTTTGACATTTCTGTGTCCAAGGTTAATGTTGGCTGCACTACACATGCATTAAGAGAAAGAATGTAAGAACATGTCTGCTCAGTCACCAAAGTTGCCACTGACACACCTGTGGGAAAGCATTTTGCCCTTCTCCATCCCCATCCCCATCGGGTGGCCCTCTTCTGCCTGACACTCGACAGCGAAACACAGAAATGACTACTACAGCGCATAGTCGCTGTAATGGTCCATTTCTGTGTTTGATTCCAGTGCCCTGCCCTCACCGGACCAACTCCAGCTGGAGTTGAGAATCCTAAAGTCTAGGGCATGGCAAGAATTTTAGCCCCCAGAGAAAACACTGGGGCTTAGGCAGCCAATACCCTATGTCGGCATTGTGCCACTGTGCAGGTGGCAGACAGATTTACTGTTGACCAAACTTGGTGCTTTCATGCCACCAAAGAGATCCACATCTACTTCATTTTCTGGAATTGAGCATATCACACCACATTCATGGGGTGGTGATTGACAATATCACATTTTAACAAGAATCTAAATGGATTTACACCTTGAGATCTTTATCACCTCTAAGACTGACAGGCAGGATTGATATTCTGCCTTTTTAATTTAATTTTCTTTCTGTGCAGAATTATGAAGACCTGAGTGTTTGACTGGATAAATTGAGGTGTACTACTTTTTTTCAGCCCTGTCCTGCCCATTGCCTCTGTCCCTTATCCAGGTTCCCTTTCCCCTTTTTCCTTCCTTCTTTTGCATCAATTTATTTATATTCATAGGAGTGTGCACTCACTGCTAAATTTTATAGCATTAGTAAATACCAGCGACACTATTGCAATAGTTACTAAATTGCATGCACCACCTCTGTTTGTAATGTTGTATTAATAGCACTTACCATTGCACTTTTTCACTTCCCCACTGTATTGCTTTGCCTCACTGTCCCATCCTGATTTTACCTTTCACTTCTTCTGCCCTTCACTTCCACACTTTCTAATTATTCTCTTCTTTCTCGCCTCCTTCTACTCACTCTCATGTCACCCCTTCACTGCATCTTCACTCCTAATTTTGCTATATCACTCTGATTTTATGATATTCACTATGGGTGGTTGCAATTCACTTTTTACACTGCAGAGCATTAGTAACCATGTCTGCATGGATGTGTCATGCAGCCCACTAAACAAAATTAACAATGTGCACTTTAAGTAAGCTGTATAAATTTCATGGCACAGCAAGACATAGCTACATCCCTGACGACGGCACACTAATGATGTGAAGCATTGGGGCTTAAAGTTGTATTTTCAGTTTAATATGGATTAAACTATTTTGTTGGCAAGCTTTATGGACTACTGAGTGAGAACATTTCCATTTTGTTTTCGGATTGCTTTACCTTGTGTTCCGTTTGCAGCTCTGCATCCATCCCTGTGGCTAGAACGTGTATTTTTTGGTTTCTCTGAATGCCTCTTGCATGGTATACATGCCACCCTGGTCACCAGTCAGTAGATTAAACTTCTTTTGTTCTTCCACCAACAGTTTCCACATCAGTTAAGCTGGTTTTGCATTTAGCAATATTTTTTCAAATGTTGAGTTTGATGTAATAGCCCTCTTGTCTCACTCACCTGAGCAGCCCAGGAGCCCTTGGGGTCCTCAATGTACTTCCCAAGGGGATGGGCCTGAGTCCTGGCCGGATCACCAATGGTGACGGTGCATCCACCTGGGGCAATGGTGTGGCCTCCTGTGGGCAGGACAGGTTACCATCCTCCAGGAACAATGATATATCCTTAGTAATTGACCCTCTGGCACAGTTAGATCAACACTCCCACCCAGCAATACAATAACAAAGCACAAAGCACAAACACTTGTGTAAGATGGCAACAATAATCCCTCTTTATTTAAAATGATCTAAGACAGAGGAGGTGAGGGCTACTCCTTGAGCCTCCATAAAATCAGGCACACAACCCAGTATGAGCTCTTCACCCTCCTGAGTGCACCCAGAACTAATCCCAGATGGTGGGTACCTCACCATTTTCAGTTGCAGGCCTGCAGTCTCTCATTGGGGCCCTTGCAGAACAACACCAGTTCAAAGAAAATCAGTCTGTCATTGGGGTGGGGCTTTTCCCCAACCCTCCTAGCTGATGCAGCAAACAAAGAATCCTCAGAGCTGCAACCTGGGTACCATGGCTTCCCCAGGCGGGTGATGGCCTCCCTGATTCAAGAATATGGCATAGAGTGGAGGAGGCACTGTTCTTCACCTGCCTGGCCTTTCCAGCTTCACCGGAGGACCTTTGTATTCAGTGTTCACCAGGCAGGCCTGTTCATCCTTCTATTTCTTTGGTCTCTCTGCAGCAGTGGATTCACATTGAAGACATAGGACAGATCAGCTTCCCTCAGCCAGACCTTGACTAGTGGCCACGCAGCTTCCAGTGCTCTCCCCAGCTGGAATTCAAGGGCCCCTGTCTGGAACAGTGCCCAAAGCCGAGGCTCACTTTAATTGTCCCTTCAGTCCAGTGAGTCAGCCCTCAGCCCCCTCAGGGAAACCTCCTGCTCCCTTCTCCCAGCAGTTCTGCCTTTCTCCTCCCTTGCTTCCTGGAGGGTGATGGGTGAACAGAGAGTCTCCCACTCAGCAGGCAGCCTTCCTCCTACTTGCCTTTTTGGAGGGGAGGCTAGCCAGAAAAGTCTACTTCCCAGTTTGTTTGCCTTTTTCTCCTAGCTCTTGGATCCCTCCTCTAGTCCTTTCTCCTTTGTTTCCCTTCTCTCCATTCGTGCCCTTTTTCCGGCCCCTCTGCAGGTAAGCCCATTTTGGGGTCTTACATTTACATTTGCTGCTCATGTTTCAAAGATCTTTCCAAATAAGCCCATCCAGTCATCTTCCAGTTGCACTGCTTTGGGTCTGCAAGTCTGCAGATTAGCAAAATGAATAACATTGAGTACCCACAACCAACTCAGATAATCTGACTTCCAGTGAGAATTCTTCTTTTCCCTTTTGAGAAGTACATCTGCATCACTATGATGCCATTTAGCAGTGGAAGCACCAGCTGGCAATTATGAGACACTGAATGAAAAATATATTATCTATACCTGTTCTGTGTTTGTTATGTTCTGTTTGTTGTTCTTTTTGAAAATCTATAATGTTGACTCAAAAAAAATACAGATATTACGATTTAAGAATTCTTTCAGGAGTTCAAAAAGTTAAATTCAAAGAGAAAAAACACATTAGTTATGACAAGGCTTTACTTGCACAATATAAAGAAAAGGAGTGGGAACTCCAAGGGTTGAGGGTTGGACCCCCCACTGATGGTTTTGTGATGCAAATGTATAAAAACAAGTGGAAGGAGACCTTGTAACCTGCTTAAAAATGCTTGAATATGCTTGTCCAAATACTAGTTGATCAGGACAAAGACATCTATCAATCTACAGTATATCAGAGGAAACTGATTCCATGAATGAACAGTTCTTTCTTATGAAGACCACAGTCTATTTGAAAGCTTTCAAACAAGCTTACAAAAAGCTTGTTAATTAATGAAAAGGAAATCTCTAATTGCAAAGGATACATTTCAAAGAGACTCAATGGATTACGACTTGGACCATATTTTTTCTTGGCAATGAAATTACAGATCTGCAAGTCAAGGTAGATCAAGACAATACTCAAAAATCTAGAAAGTGTAATCACCTGACAAAATTGCAGATTCCTAAATAAATACAGTAACTCAATGCAAAGATACAAATTCCATGGGTGTCTTTTTTATACTCAACCAAGAAAAGTGAAAACAACAAAAAAGAAACACCACAAAACCGTTGGAGGTGAAGAGGCTGAGATAAAGCTAGAGTGGTCTTAACTGGACAACCCCAGCAGAACAGCAAAGTAATCAGTCTGTCAAATGCCACCCTTAATCCACAACAGATTAATACAACCCTGCTTCCTTTATTACTCTCTACCCTGGGGTTTCCATTCCCCTCAGGTTCTCTCTACTTTCTACTTCAGCCTGTAGGGGAGCAGTTACTGCCTCCCAATTTCTTCTGCAACCCACTTGACTAGTTTAAATGTTCATCAAAGTAATATCTAAACCTTCCACTGAGGACTGCAGTTCCCCTCATGGATGGATGCAGGCCATCACTCCTGTAAAGCTCTTATCTCTCCAGGTAGATCTCAGTCCCCAGTGTAGCTGAACCCTCCTCTCTGTACCATTCCTTCAAATGAGTTGAAGGTTTTGGTGCAGAGATCCCTCTCCCGCTAAAGGGATTTTACGTTTGTACCTGATCCCAAGGTCAAATAACTTCAAACGTACATATAACTTAATTTTTTTTTCAGGAAGTTACATCTCAATAAATGCTATTTTATACTAACAACATGGGGCACTGCAACATGAAACACACATAAATCTTTGAGTCAGGACTGGAAACACTGAATGAACTTTTAGCATAGTAAGACCTTGCAGCATCAACTACTGTTCATGATAATCCAGATCTTGTACTTTTGGACTCTGAACATTCGGCACAGCCACATCTGGTACAAACCATGAGGATTCTACCAAGATCCACTAATTTCAAGCCTCAAGCCACCATTAATCCATCAGACATAAGAACACCAGCACTTATAATTTACCAACATTTGTTATGCAAGGCGCTAATAAGCTGTTTAGCACAAAGTGGAAATACCACTGCCCTTCACTACCGCAGTTTCCATTCTTCTCTTTTCCCTCCTCCATCCCATTCACTCTCATTTTGTCCCTCACTAGTTCTCTGCTTCCTAATGTTGCTATGGTGCTCTGATTTTATGTTGTTCACTATGGGTGGTTGTAATTCATTTGTTGCACTGTAGAACATTAGCAACTATGTGTCTGTAAAGATGTGCCATTGCTTTGCAGCGCACGACACAGAATTTGAACTATGCACCTTTAATATATGATGTATAAATTATATGGAGCAGCAAGAGACAGCCTATGCCCCTGACAAAGATTCACGCTAATGACAAGAAGCACTGGGGCTTAGAGTTGTACTTTCATTTTGATGTGGATTAAACTGGCTCTACCCCTCTGCTCTCACTAATGCACTGCATCTGAAAGCAGAAACAAAATCTTTGTGTTCCTTATAGTAACACCTCATAAACACACTTCCAATCAACCTATTACAATCTTATTAGTGTATGGAATAGAACCTTATTACCACATTAACGCATGTAAAATCCACCTTAAATATCTCAATACCTGTCACAAATTCATTCCCTATAAAATATCACAAATACTAAAATCCTACCTTCATATCCTAACTTAGCCTAAAACTCTATCACTAACCAGACACATTCCTCCAACTTCACTCACCAAACAGCCATGTCCCGCAACACTCCTGCTGTCACTTATGAGCCCTTCATGATGCCTCCTCCATGGTGCTACTACTTCTACTACTAGGTGCTGATGATGACACCCAGCTGCTACACAATACAATATCATGCTGCTTCCAACTGAAAATGTCATGCTGCTGAAAACACTGCTCATGACTACACACAGAACATCATATCAAGACTGAAAACTAGGGCTATGCAAAATTTAAACTGCGGTAAAATTCTTTCAAAATGCGGAATTCACTTCTGCAAATTCTCAAAAATCAGGAAAATTTCACAAAATTCCACCTTAAACTGTGGACTTTTGTCTTGTATTATGGAATAATGTGGTGAACTGTGGAAAATATTTCCACATAACTGATTGCCTTTTCTTTTATTTAGCAAGTAAAAAACTGATGTAACTGGGACCCTGGGACCAAAATTGAGAAGTGAAGATGTTGGTGTAACTGAGAAGAGAAACTGAATAACTGGGAGGTGACACTGCTTCAACTGGTACTGGTGAACTGGGAGTAGAAACTGGCATAACTGGGCTGAGACACAGATATAATAAGTTATGAAGAAATATGTGTAATTTTGAATACTGTGTGATGCACTAACAGAACTGTGAGGGGAAACAATTTCAGCTGGGAGTGGACACTGCCAGAGTGCAAAATACCTATTTTAGGTGCCCCAAGGCACGCACTTTGTCTAAAGACATCTACAGTTCCTAAGTGCCTGTCCACTGGGGAAACTGAGGCATTAGTGCTACTGTATCTTCATTTTTTCTCCTGTATGCATACCTTTTTTTCATCTCTCGAGCCCACCCCTCCCCAAGTGCCTGTGCCATCTGTGATGGTGCAGCATTAGCACTGCATGACTCTCTTCATGAGAGCAGTTACCTTAGATGTAGTGGAGAAACCAGGACCAGAAAGAAGCAATGCAGTGGAGAGTTTGTCATGTGACCAAAAAGTCTGTGCACTGAAAATCTTGCTGACTCAATAATGTAGCTGGTGTCACATGACAGGTGCTTTCACTAGACATCAGATCACAGTCTTGAGCGGAGGCATTAATTGGCTGCTGCTGGCAACTGATTCTTCCTCCAACAGGTGTTGCTGGAGAGTGCTATTGAGCCCATCAGAACATGCTGTGGTGCAGATTTGAACTGGTTGTCAGAGCAACAGGCAGCACACAGAAAAATGTCTCTTTAAGAGCTTTAAATCAGTACTCACAAGCCATTCTTTTAAGAGCTACTGATATGGAGTTTGAGGGACACTCACCAATGCAGTATAATATATAGTTAAAAGCCCTTTTAAGTACTTGAGATAAATAATTATAAAGGCCTACTGTATCAGGGCAAGTAAGCATCAAATTCATTTTAAAAGCACTTTGCAGGGCTTGGGAGCTAACGAGAGTCCTTTAAGGACAAGAGGCATGCAGGCAGGCAGAGAAAAATCATAAACATTTTTTTAGGGATTAGGGAATGCAGGCTACTATTACATTCATTTTCAGGGCTTGTGGGCTAGTGAGTCCTTTAAAGAACTGAGTGCATGCAGGCAGGAAGGAGAAAAATCAGTACAAAAATAAAAAAAACTTTTCTGGGCTTGGGAGCTAAGGTCTTATTAAGAAATGCAGGCTGTCATTAAAGTCCTCACCAGGACCTGGAGGCTATTAAGTTCTTTCAAGGTCTAAGGGCACACAGACTGGCCAGATTTGCAACTTGTTCCTTTGCACCACTCCTCAATGCACCACTGCTCTTTCTACCCGTCCCTTCTTTGGCTTCCCTCAAGCCTGACCCTCCTACTTACTGGCCTGGACCATCGGGGACACCATCCACTGCCTCTCGTACTTCTCTCTGTCTTGTCTAGTCTGCCCCAAGACTCATAGCTGCAATCTCTGCCACTTGCCCCACCTTCAACTTGTCCATCCACATATTACCACCAGGATGGGTCAAAGGTCCTTCTCCATTGCTGGGCCCTCCTCTGGAATGATCTGTCCCCACCACGTTCCATTGACCCCCTGCTAAATTTACATATCCTACTAAAACCCACTTCCTGTTCTCCATGATCGGTTCCTGTCCCCAGGCTACCAGCACTCCTGTGCAATTTATCTAGGCCTCCATTACCTCTACCATCTCCTTCTTCTCCCACCTAGGGTTGGCTTACTGGCCAGCACCCTCCGCAGGAGTCAGCTGCCTGCTACCTGCAAATTGTAAATGTCGATAAATTATAATTAGTAAATAGTATGTATATTTTTGTCAATACTACTCTTACCTGTCAATGTTAACTCTGAGCTGCAGTTATTACTGCCAAACACAAATGTAGCTACTAGATCCATGCTGCCTGCTATTTGCTAGTGTAGAACAGTGTGTATTTACCTGCCCTTGCTATGACCTTTCTGTATGTGCCAGTCTCTGGTCCAGGTCATGCCTGAAAAAGGTCCTTGGATCAGTGCACCAACCCAGTTAACAAAGGAATGAATAACTAAATAAATAAATTAATAGATAAATGAATGAATAAATAAAAAATAAATACAATTAAAATAAAAGTCCTTTTAAGAGCTTGAAGATAAATAAGTTATTTTAATGACATTTGGGGCATGTTGACAACATATAGTTGTTTAGAAAAAGACCTTTTGTGGCAAACATTTAAAAAATTCCACTTTAAATGACTACCTGCTCTCCATGGAGGTGGCCATCACAGAAGGAGTACAGGGGATTGTGTGCCTTGTGAGTTCCTGGAGGAGGCAGGTGTGAGACTGGAAGGGATTATAAAGAGAAAGAAAAAGCAGTGGCCTACATAAATCTCAGAATATCCTGCAAACTGTGGATTCCTCTTTCATTGTTCCGCAATAACTCATATTTTAGTCACTACAGCTGCTTCAACTGCATTCACCTGCATAAGTATCCAACATCTCCTGTGTCCAGCGTTAGTGCTGTCACAGGTTTGCCTGAATTATGTTTGTGCTTGACATAGACATTACTGCCTTTTGGTTTAGAGTTACATCCTGTCCCCAAAACTAGCAATACTGATGTTGGCCCCCTCATGATTGAGCCCCCCACCCTCACCCCAATTGTGGAACAGTTGACACTACAGAGGGTGGCAGAACCACCTTCATGCCCACCACCACCACTGCTTGATAATGAACACATCTTTGTCCTCCCATTTCTGCCACCACAAGATCCATTTCTCTCATCACTCAGCAGTGTGCAAACAAATAAGTATCTCAGAACATCTAACATCAATAATCTAACAATTATATGGCAGAAACATACTGCAAAAGCATCAGAGATTTCACAAAACATTTCACAAATAAATGCCACAAAGTGCTTTGAAATATAGCTTTTTGATTTACAAAAGTAAGTTGCAAAGAGCTGCAGATCTTTCTACAGCACCTGCTGTTAAACGTCCACACCCTTCTATCTATTCTGGTCCCATTACATGCTCCCATCCTGCTCCTCACTTCTCCCATTGCCCAGCACCAGTGTTTTACTTCAACTACTAAAATATTATGCTTCATCCTCTCACTCTTACCCTACTAAATCACATTCCCTAACAGCCCATCCTTGGTATGAGCATTCGTTTTGCGATCCTATTATTACAGTTCTGTTACTAGCATCTGGTGACATAAATCCCAACCCTGGCACTCCTCCCCACACACCCTCAGCACTCGCTCGTGGTCTTAAATCTGCCACCTTAATATAAAGCCTCCTCCATAAAATTGACTTATTGTTACCACTCACAGCATCACTTGCTCCTGATGTTCTAATACTTTCAGAGTCATGGCTCAATGCTAAAATTCTGACACCCCTATTGCTATTCCTGGTTTCATTCACTGGAAAGACCGTGCTGGAAGAAGTGAGGTGTGGCAATATACATCTCTTCCTCTATCCAATATGCTACTGTACTATCAATGTCTCTAACTTCAGCTTGTGAGATGCTTATTACTAGACTCTCACTTCCTTTCTCTGTACCGATCTTTGTGGCAGGGGTATATTGCCATCCTGGCCTCAGTGCTGCCTCTACCACGGATCAACTAAAACTATTGCCTCGCACACCTCATCAGGTGAACTCTATGTCCTGGGGATTTCAACCAGAACTGGCTGCCTTCCTCCTAAACAAAACTTGTAGTAATATAGCTGCTCTGAACCTCTCCCAGTTGATACAGGAGTCAATCGGTTAAATCATAAATCACAAAACCATTCGCTTAATAACTGGGTCCTCACCTCATACTCAAATAGGGTTATTAAATCTGGTCTCTTTCCAGATGCCTTAAGTGACCATCACAAGGTTTATCTAGTCTGTAAAACCCACAAATCAAAGGCCCCTCACAAAATCTTGCAAACCAGATCCATATAAATCCTTGACCTATCCCCTTTTTATTCGACCTTGCTCCCACTGATTGGTCACTTATCACCTTCCATGTGTCTCTCAAGAACTGTTGGCCTGCCAACGTCTCGTGATCAGGCCTGGAAAAGCTCATAAAGTATCTCAGTTGCCTAGGGATCTCCAACTGTACCACACACTTCATAACTCCTCCACCCAGGCTATTAGACTGGCTAAAGCTGAGTACTTTCATTCTTCTTTCCAGGCTAACATAAACAAGCAATTGAATTTCTGGAAAGTCGTCCATGCCTTGTTCATTCCTTCTACTCTTCTATTCCTCCTTAAGTCTTATGGTTCGTTAATATCTGACCCCATGCCTGTAGCCTCTGAATTTAATGCCTACTTCACCTCCTGCACTTTTGCCTCTTTCTTCTCTCTCTCTCTCTCCTCCGCCTCCCCCTCCACCTTCTAACAGCTATACTTCTAAGTCGACTCCTTCTCCTTCCCTGATCTCCCTGCTGACTCTTTAGCAGCCCTCCAAACAACCAACCTCTCTAAAGGCAGCTCTACAGATGGGCTCAATCATAAACTGTTATTCTTATCTGCTTCAGCATCTCCTCCTGCTAGCAGATCTACTAAATCTATCTTTTCATCTGCCTCTGCGACCGCCCAGAAATATGCAATTGTCATTCCTCTACCTAAGGGTAGTGACCCCACTTCTCCTGCTAACTATTGCTCTATTTCTCTCCTCCCTTTACTCACTAAATTACAGGAGCACTTGGTCCTCTCTCAACACACTACCTTTCTCTCAGAATCCTTCTTCTTCACACCTTACCAATCTGGTTCAGAAGGATCACTGAACCACCACCTCCCTGCTTAGGCTCACCTACTCCATCTTCTCAGGGGTGGACCATGGCCTAATCACCCCCATTATCTTTGTTGACCTTGCTAAGGCCTTCAACCTGTCTCTCACTTTCTCCTTATAGACAGCATTACTGTGGCAGGTCTACGAACTCTGCCGTAAAATGGTTCAGTGCATACATCTCTGGTAGGTCTCAATCAGTCAAAATCACTGGCTCTATTACCCCTCCTCTCCCAATTAATACTGGTGTGCCACAAGGCTCAGTGTTAGGTCTTGTTCTTTTCTCTGTTTTACTAAATGACCTTCTTATAGTATGCACCACATCCTCTATCCATATGTATGCCGATGACACAGTGCTGTTTACCTCAGGCCAGTCATTCGTTGATGTTGCTACCAGACTCAAAGCTGACTTTGATAAAGTTCAACACTTGCTTAGCTCTCATCAGCTCTTCCTAATGCCAAGAAGACGCCCCATGACCTTTGACACTAGGCAGAGACTCTAAAGGCTTTCTTCCTCACCCTGCTTTCACATCCTTGATGGGACTACACTAGAGGACTCCACCTCTTTTGGTACCTTGATGTTTGGCTTGACCAGCACTTAAACATGTCTGTTTATCTGGACACCATCTTGAAAAACCTGTGCCCCAAGCTAAGTACCTTGTACAGGAACAGAGTTTATTATGCCTTCCAATAAGGCATGAACTAGTTCAGAAATTATCATACCCATTTTGACTACTGCGATGTAGTTTACAGTGCCCTCCCAAGACCTCCTGTCCAGGTTGGACACCTTCTTTAACTCCTTCTGCCACTTTGACCTGGACTCTCCATTCCACACTCACCATTGTACCTTATATCACTGCCTAGCCTTTCCTCTCTTGACAATTGAGACTTCTCCAACACTGGCAAATTTGTGTTGAAATTTTGGCTAGCTCTCTCCCACCTATCTCCTCCTCCTCTATTAGTATCCCTCCCACTCCTCTCACTCCTCAAATCTCAGGACACATGACCTCTGTCTGTCCCTCACTGCTCAACTTCAGCAGGCCAATCAGCTTTCTTGTACCATTCCTAAACTCTGGAACCAACTGCCTCCTCAAATTAGCTACTCCTCCAACCCCCGCCCTCTCTCTTCTTCCCTGCTCAGCTTCTTTTCTCCAAGTTGTTCCTGCTTCTAATTTGTTCTTTCCTCCTCCCACCCTCTAGTTCCCTCCGTTTGCTTGAGCTCCATCCCCGCCACCGGCTCCTGACTACAATTTACATACTGACTGTGAATTTCTCTATACTAGCACTTAGCTTAGTCTGTACTTATCACAATTAGTACTTACCATAAATATTAAAATCCTGTTGTTTTTCAGTGTATTCTTGTCCTTAATTTGCTTGCTAAATCTGTTAATTGTCACACTGCTCTGTAATACATCTTATTGTAATTTGTCCTCCTATCCCCATCCCCAGGATGCATCAGGAGACAAGCAATTGTGTTTGCTCAGTGTGCCTTTCCTGGTGAAACTTTTCAATAAATAAAATAAATAAACTGCCCAGCAGAGTAGGGAGGAGCAGTCCCTTGAGAAGGGGGAGAGAGAGAGAGAGAGAGAGAGAGAAAGAAAGGGTTGCTATAGCAGCTCACACTTTGACCTATAGACTCCCACCTATTCAAAAGGATCATGTGACAGCATTGTTTGCTGAATTTTTTTGTGTGTTCCACAGAAAATGTTAGCGAATGGCAAACTTTTGGGATCTACCATGGAATTTTTGAAGAAATTACAGTAAATTACAGTTTTGAATTATACCATATAAAATTTAACTTTGGACAAGAAGGAAAGTATCACTAAAGAAAGAGACAGTAATGATAAGAAACAGTGCTTTGACAATTCAATTTCTGACTAAATTAATGAACTCACATGACTACATACCCTCATAAATACATTTTCCACAAATTACATCTCAAAACAGTGTTTTTTTCTGTAACAAACATTTTTGCAGTCCATTACATATTTTCCACAGTATACTTAATTATTTCCCAAATAAAGTGAACATTTCACGGAAGGGGTACAAATTTCACCAAAGGTGAAACTTTGGACAATTCCACAGAAATTGCAGAATTCTGCAAATTTTCATGAAGCAGAATCTGCAATTTTCACCTAGCCCTACTGGAAACACCACACAACCCATAGGGTTCATCCATGCCATTGCAACAAACATGTTATTGACTCAGATTATGGAGCAGGCAAAATGCCACCCGGCATTAGAGCACCAGGCATAGTGTCTCCCAGGAGTTACAGTGCCAAAGCACCCTCCTGAGAAACAATCAGCATTTGTGGGGTGCTTTGCCCCACCCCCAGTGCAGGGCTTTGCCCTCCCACCCCAAAACTAATATAACCTCCTCCTGGGTAGGCATGCCCAGGAGGAGGCAGAACTGTGTGGGTGCACAGGGTGGCATCAATGAGGGTGATCCAAAATCAAGCACCCCTGTCACTGTCACTGTCACCCTTGTTGCTGCACCATAATTGAGCTACCAAATTTCAGTCACTCTGCTAACGGTATACAACTCATAAGCACCATCCTGAAAAAACTGAAGAACAGGCCACCACAGACATGCAGTCTTTTATTGGAAGAGCCTTCGCTATGTAAAAGCAAAGGGGATAAAATATCCTGCCACACCAAAGCTGCCACTACATTACGGAAAACAAAAATATCAAAAATACAAATGCAAAGCAGAAAACAGTCACAAAAGCAATCTTAAATTAAAACATGATATAAAGTAATAACTGGTTAGTGTGCCAAAGAGGAATCTACCAACTCAGGGGCTAATTAGCTCAATAAATGGAGAAGACTTTGAGGATTTGGGGTTAGTGAGCTAATTAACCTCCTTTGATGGTACATGTTCATGTACTCTACAGCATAGTTATCCTTATTTATTCCCTATACATAATATACACTACAGTTCACCAAATTGAATGGCTGGAAATAAGGTAAAGTACCTTAGGGCCAATTTTATCCACATTCAAACAGAAGTAGTGGGCCAGACACTCCTCCATTCACCTTTAACCACCTGTTCCATTTGGGGAGGGGCCATCCTTACACTCTACCTCACCAGTCCTCTACTGTATGCACTTCAGGCCTGAGGGGAAGGAGAACCAAATATTGCCCCCAAAATGAGAACCATTGAGTAATCCTCTACCACCAGAGGAAGAGGCACAAATAAAACCATTCCTCTAACCACTACATTTTTGTGCAAGACTTTGAGGCAAGACTGGATCAATAAATTGAGACTATCTGGCCCAATTTCAAACAGCTGAAGCCCATTGGTGTGGTATTGGTCTGGGCAACTGGCTATGGTCTCTTTGTAATTCACTATTGTCCACCTGATGTACCTCACACAGTTCACAATATTTTTATTTGTTTTGCCAGGCTCTGTCAATCCCTATGGGGTCCTTGGCGTGGCACCAACTAACCAGAGAGCATAGCCAAACACACTAGGTGGTATCCCAGCAACAGTTCATTTAAGGGCCACCCAATCCCACTTAATCAATACAATAAATTCTGTGGTGACCTGCAAACCCATGTTATTGCTGACTGTGCACCGGCTGTTCACATTGAAAGCTCTCTGTCACTACAGTTAAATAGGAAGTCCAACAATGTACTTACAACCAAGGAGTACTCCCTGCATCTGGCACTACTCAGTGTAATGTTACACCAGATGGTTGTATGTCCTCCTGTTGTAGGGTGACCAACTGAGATTTCACCAACCAAGCCTGCTATATCTGCTATCCCACAGGTCAAAGGGCATTCTCCATAGGGCATGCTCTGCCTTGTGCTGGTCACTGAAATAAGGTCCATTGTAAATGGAAACATACATCTGCTATCTGATTAGCCACTCCAGGCACATATTGGCACAAAACGCTCACATTAAGCTTCAAACATATCAGAATGAATACTCCCAGCAATCTAAACACCTTAGCATAAGCTGCGGTCTTCCAGGTAATGATTTGTACCATGCTGAGATTATCAGACCAGAATTCAACCCATTTATCCTCAGCTTCTCTCCTAGATTTCTAACACAACCACTATGAGGAAGAACTCTAGAAGCATCACATTCCTTATTAGGTCTTCCTTATGTCATGCATCCAGCTGGGGCCACTAACCCTCCTTTGAAATTGATCTTCAAACTATTCCTGTTTGAAGCACTCATGAAACATTTTATGATTCATTGCCACAGGCATGCCGCACTGCCACCCCATTAAACTGACACAGGAAATCCATGATCACTGTAAAGTCTCCTCATTCCTGACACTAATGATGGAGATGGCTGCCGGCTGGGCGCAGAGTAACTTGTGCTGCAACTTGCATTCTGTGTTTGCAGTGTTTTGCTTGTTTTCTCACCATTTTCTGCTCATCTTTTTGTTTGTTTCGTGTGTTTCTTCATCCCTAACTATTGTTTAATTTAGACTTAATAGTTAGCTAGGGTCTTGTAGTGAGTAAATTAGCTCTCTGTGTTACTGGGATTTCTAGAATACCCTTGTAGTGTATACAAAGGATGCTTCACAAGTCCCAATACCACCCAGATAAAAGGGATTTGTGTTGTTTCAGTTTTGCTTTGCTCAACTTGTGCAATACACACTGAAGAACAAAATGGTTTTGGTGGTCCTTTTACTTGCCCTGTGGAGCTAATCGTGGTCAAGAAGAGGTGCAACTCATCGGGAGGAGGCAGTGCTATGATTCTGGAGTGGAGTTTCATTTGTCAGAAGAATCCTCTGGTTCATTGGGCCAGCTGACTTTTGTGACCATCTGAGCTGCCAGTGGAACCGAGCCTCTTCTGTTGAGTGGTTTCTGTGCTGTTTTCTGAATTGGACCTTGGTGGGGGTTGGTCATGGGCATTGGGGGGACCCGATATTGTTGGTGACCTGTTGCTGGATTTGCTGCCGCATGGAGGACTGGCTCTGGATTAACTGGGATCCAGTTGATGAGCTTGTTTGCTCTCCAAGGTCCTCGGCCGGGGTTGGCTGGTGGGCTGTCACTCGCTGAGGATTGAGGTTGCAGCAACATTTTTCTGGTGGTGGTCACTGTGGAGGGAGTTGTGCAGCCCCTGCTTGTTCTTTGACCACCAACCCTGGTTACCTTCTTGGAATACCATCATAAAGAGGACTTCTACTAGGAAGATCAAGCCCTTGGAGATGGTCAGGCTTCTCTTTTATCTCTGTTGAACCAACTCCTGAATCTTAGGCAGTGAGAGTGCCTGTTGTATTTGGAATCCCAGGCAGTGAGAGTACCTGAGGGGTTCTAAGAGACTGTATATAACAATGTTAGATTTTGGTGCAATATATAGTGAGAGGTGGCACACTTGAATCAATCTGCATTCGAAGCTGGTTTTAATTTTTGTTGTCATTTAACAACCTGTATAACTATGCATCCTATTAAGGAGGAAGCGCACTCTGAAGTTTTGATATTGATTTTGTGATAAACAAACTCCTCAAACAGAATCACTATTACCAGAGACTTTGGTGATTGGCTGCGTAATTTTAGTTTATGTTATTTAGGTAGTTGCCATTAGAGTTTTTTGTATCTTTATTGTTTATTGTATGGGTAGGGGTGAGGTACATAGGGTTGTTTATTATTTGGTTGATTCTGTTTATCATTGTTTAAAACCCCACCCTCTCTGTGAGAGAGGAGGGTTTTCTTGAAGGGTGGGCTTCATTTTATATTTTGGATCATTTTGATTGTTTTATTTTTATTTCATTCAATCTCCCATCAAGTGAGAGATGATGGAGTATTCAATTGTTTTGTTCATTGTTTTGGGTGTTATTTTTTGACTTTTATTTGGATAATTGTTGGGAATTGTGGCTTTGGTGTAGTCTTTAGGTTCTGGGGTAAAACATGTGTTGGAGGCCTGCCCCCTGGTTGTGAGCTATTCATTCTCTGAACTTACGACCTCTGCCTATTTGTCTCCCCTTTGCAGTTTCAACCAACCAGCACTGTAGAGTGCTGGGTATTGCCATCAGGGGGTTGGGTGGGGTTGTGAATGGCAGAGGATGAATGAGTGGGGATCTCACATCAGGGTAGTTAGGTCCAGGAGATGCCCTGGGCAAAATGGATTCTGGAATGTGGTCCTCCATGTCTAGTTTCCATACCCAAGGACACCACCATTTCTGGTGAGCAGGTAGCTTAGGCGTCCCTGGATTTCAATCAAACTCGAGCAGTGCTATGCAATGCTGGATCTATCAGAAACAAGATCGCAATTATTGCAGATCTTGTTTGGACAGCTGATCTGGCTTGCATCACTGAGACTGGCAGGGATGAGAATGATGGCCCCATATTGGAGGCTGTGATTCCAGCTCAGTACTTGGTGATACACTGCTCGAGATTAGACTTTGGGGGTTGCAGCCTGTTTAAAACTGAACTGGGCCTGACAAGTGCACCAGTTGAGGAGGCCAAGTAATTTGAATGTACTGTAGTAGCAGGTGTAGGCTGTAGGATTGCACTCATCTACGGTCCCCGGGACAAGAAGCGATTCCTTCAGGAAGTAGCGGACTCGGATAGACATGACGTTCGAGTCAACCAGGCTGATGGTCCTGGGCAACTTCAATGCCTGGGTCGATGACAAACTCACAATTTGGATAGGATTTCCTCCAGTTGATGACATCAAGGGCCTCACACAGATTGTTACCTCTGCTACTCATAAACACGGTCACCTCTTGACTTGGTCTTTCCTGTGGATTAAAGCTTCTGAGCTGGGGTGGAACCGGTCAGATGGTCTGATCACTACACTGTGAGATACAGTTTTGCCCCCTCATAGGCGGCCTGTGGAGATGGTCAAGTACTGCCCTTTATGGGAGGTGAGCCCTGATGGCCTTGTGGCAGTACTTGACCTATTGGAAATTCTTGTGGCTTAGGAGCCCAGAGGGCCTTGTTCAGAGCCTATAATAATGCCATCACTTTGGCCCCGGACTCTATCGCTTCTGTCTGTGTTTGTCCTCTCTCCTTCTCCCTCGGTCCTCTTGGTTTGAGGGAACCTTGAAGGAGTTGTGTGACAAGGACAAAGGTTAGAGCACTGCTTGGGAAATCCGCCTGAAGTGGACCATCTTAGATTGATGGAATATTACCAAGTCTATCAATCAACAATCACCCTAAGAAGGCAGAGTTCCTGTCCGGAGAAATTACTGCTGTTCAGAACTGACTGGCTCAGCTCTTTTGAACTGTGGACAGGCTGTGCAACTTGGCCTGTCTTCAGTCCCAAGAGCTTTGTCACAATTTGAGTGCGATGAGCTTGCCCGGTTCTTTTGGATAAGGTGGCGGCATCAGCGGAGATCCAACCGCACACTCTATGGGGTTGCTAGTGGTTGATGTTCAGCCACTCTCCTCACTTTGCCTGAGTACCTTTGACCATCTGAGTCTGCAGATGTTATGCGGATTACCCACAGTATGCACCCTACGTGCTGTAGTTTGATCCGGTCCCAACTTCTCTGATTATGGGTTGTTGTGACACCATTGGCCTGGTCCTAGGGATAGTCTGGTGCTCCCTTGAGTCAGGTGAGTTTCCTAGCTCCCTGAAGGAGGCAGTGGTGACACCTCTCTAAAAGAAAGCTTCTCTGGACCCTGGCTGCCCTGCTAACTACAGACCTATCTCTAACCTTTCCTTTGTAGGGAAGGTGATTTTAGAAGGTAGTGGCGCTGCAGTTAAATAACCATTTGACCATCCATGATATCTATGAACCTCTCAAATCCAGTTTTTGAAAGAGGCAAAGTACCAAGACTGCACTGGTTCAGATGCTCAGTGATCACTTGATGGCAAGAGATCAGAAGCACCGTCCATCTTGGTGCTTGTTGATCTCTACTTAGCTTTCAACACCATGGACCAGGTGGTATTGTCAAGTGCCTGAGGTTCGTCTGTGGCCTGTCGGCACAGTTCTCAGGCGGTTTAAGTCCTTCCTCACTGGCAGAACACAAAGGTTGTGTCATGAATTTTCTCCTCTGACCCATTCTTTCTGCCATGTGGGGTCCCTCAGGGCTCTGTTGTCTCCCATATTGTTTGCGGTATACATGCTGCCCCTTGGAGACATTGTAAGACAGTATGGGCTGAGGTTTCACTGCTATGCTGATGATACCCAGCTCTACCTGTCTTTCACACCTGACCAGGATAGTGCACTCTCGGTATTCAGTAACTGCCTCACTGAAATCCAGGACTGGATGAATTCCAGCTGATTGAAGTTGAACTCTGGGAAAGACGGAGGTGATGGTTATGGCTCCGGTTGCTGGATAGAGGGTTGGCGACTGGTCAGCCTACTGAGCTTTACTTGAGGGGCTCCCAGCTTCTACCTCTGAATGGGGCAGGACCTGGGGTGATTCTTGATGATAGGCTGACACTACAATCCCAGGTGTCGACAGTCATCAAGTCCTCTTTATACCATCTGAGGAACATCGCCAGGGTCAAGCATCTAGTTCCGTCAATGATCTTCCTGTGTTGATTCACGCCTTTGTGACCTTGTGCCTTGATTACTGCAACTCCCTTTACTTACAGCTGTTGGGGTTGATATCCAGCGCTTGCAGCTGGTGCAAGCTGCAGCCCAGTTGTTGACAGGGACCTCTCAGGCATGTCATATTACACCTGTGCTGTGCAAACTGAACTGGCTGCATATTCAGTGGGGATCACCACTGTGGGTCAGGCTTCTGACTTACAAAGCTCTACACGGACAGGGCCCAGATTACCTGAAAGAACTCCTGTCTTTCTACTGCCCCAGGTGACTGCTCCACTCAGCTGACGAGGTTTGCTAGAGATTCCAAGTGTATCCTTAAAGTTATCGGAGGCCATTTACGGTATGCAGCCCCAGCCCTGTGGAATTCTCTACTCCATCAGCTACAGGAGTGCACAACCATAGGAGGTTTTAAGCAGGCCTTAAAACCCATTAATGGTGCCAAGCCTACTTGAGCTAATTTTATGGATTTTACTGATTTTATGCATATTGTATTGTATTTCTATTGTTTTAGCTTGTTTAATTGTTTATTTATCTTCTGTTGCTGTTTGATTATTTGAAAGGCGCTCAATAAAGTTATTATTTATTAATATTATTATTATTATTAATGTAGTGATGGGACTGTATTCCCAACATGGACTTTGCAAGTTGCTTTCAGAATGGAAGTCCCATGAGAATAAACCAGCAGGTGAAATTCATGAGCTTATGTAAGACCTGTGGCTGCCATAGGGTGACTTTCTTCACCTATATCACCTCCCCCACCAGAAATAGGAAGCTAAAAACCTTTTCTTGGGTAACTGTAATACACACTGCATGGACTGCAGTTTGATCCCCAAGAATGTGAGCACCATTTGGGGCCCTTCAGTCAGGTTCAATGAGAGGAAGACCCAAAATTATCTGGCTGTAACCTTGAAACTATCAAGGCTTTTTCACATGTGCTTGTGCCTCTCAGTCCCATAAACAGGAAGTTGTCTAAATAATGCCATTCTTGATTTCTTCTCTAAGCTGCCTAATCAGTCTGAGGTTATCCTATTAGGAAACTTTGACATAAATTGGCTGGCTCCCGACTCGGGCCCCTTTAGAGATGCAGCTGCAGCTCTGAACTTCTTCAAGTTGTCTCCACTGTCACTAGGATCAATTACAGAAGAGGTTCCAGCACTCTTATAGACCTCATACTCACCAACCACCCGGAAAGACTCTCAAATATTGAGGTCCTACCTGACTTTCTGAGTGACCACTCTCCCACTCTTTGCCATTGGTCAAATCGCTCTGTTAAAACCCCTGCCAAAACATCCTATCGGTGCATCCTAAAGAAAGTATGCTTGGAAAGTCTGAGGACTACCTCTGAACCCACGACTGGTCCCAGTTAGACTCTATCACAGCTATTGACAGTGCTCTAACTTACTTCATTTCCTTCTTCAATGCTGCCTGTGATACCTTTTGCCCCTACTCAAGCGTAAGATCAAAATCGTAGTAATCCTTGGATCACACCTCTCTTCTAAAACTTATGGCAGCCCAGGACAATCTTTGACATAAGGCCCTTGCTACTAGTCTCCAGGTCAACAGGCAAAGTATTGGGCAGCCAGAGACATCTGCACGCGTGAAATTTGCCAGCACTGCCTCTCCCTCTTTTTAAATATCAATGGAGTCACCACACAAGACCATCAGTTAATTGTTGATACGTTTAACACAGCATTTACTGACCTCAGTGGAGTACTCCTCCAGACTTCTTCAACAAGGCCTCTGGCCCTCACTATCCTCCACTCCCAATAACACCTCCCCTTCATTTTCAGGAAGATATCCACTAGAGAAGCTAAACTTACTTCACATGAATGCTGGGCAAATCTAGGTTTAGTGGTGACTCCTTGGATCTGAAATTACTACAGCTTGCCTCGACACTGTTCTTCTTCCACTCACTAAGATTCTAAATCTCTCACTCTGCTTGAGCCAATTCCCTCTCAGTGGAAATATGCAGTTGTTGCCCTGATCCAGAAGAGTATCGACAAAACCTCCCATAGCAACTACCACCCCACCTCTATCCTCCCCTGTTTCTAAAGCCCTCAAATGAATTGAAGCAGATCAACTATCTGACTATCTCACCAAATACAATCTCCAGTGTCACCAACAACATGGTTTTCGGAAGGGCCACAGCACTACCACTACCCTCCTGGAGTTTACTAGCTATGCCCACAAAGCCCTAGACAGTAGTCAACTGGTAGGGTCTGAGTACATAGACTTTACTAAAGCATTTGACACAGTTAATCACAGGCTCCTCATCACATCCCTTCAGACTCTTGGGATCTCTCACAAGGCCACCTCATGGTTTGCCAGTTACCTCAGTGACCACTCCCACTTTCTCCACTAGTCTGCCGATTTTTTCTGGCATCCCACAGGGCTCCATATTTGGACTGCTCCTTTTCAGCCTTGTCTTAGTACCTTCCTCTAGCCTGCTCAGGATATGTGCTCCTTTATGCAGATGATGTGACCCTTTTCCCAAGTCACCCGGATCCAGTCAAATTAGAAAATAGTCTTCAAATGAACTTTGCTGAAATAGAATCCTAGCTCTCTCAAAACAAACTTGTCATAAATTACAAAAGACCAAAACCATGTTGTTTTCCAAGCCCCAGAACAAGCATAAAGATGTTTTCCTAGCATCCTCAATAATCAACGCCTAACCCTTAGAGCAAGTAAACAGTTTCTAATACCTTGGTGTTACTCTAGACTCCTCTCTCTCCTACCACAATCATGTCAGTCTAGTTTGCAAAGTGGTAAATACCTGAATCAGCCTCTTGTATAGACACAGAAACTGTGTGGTGAATGATGCCCTCTGCCTAGCTGTCACAAGCTCAATCCTCTCCATAGTTGACTATGGTATTGTCATCTATGGCTCTACATCTGACACAGTTCTAAAGAGATATGATCTCCCTCAACAAAGCCTGTCACCAGATGCTTGTTGCATAAAGGCTCACCCACAACTGTGACCTATGCGAACAAGTAAACTGGTTAAATTTCAAGGTCGACTTACCTACCAAATGTGCTTGTTGGCAAAAGATCACCTCCAGTCAGTCTCCTCCATCAGCCTAGAAACTCCTGGCCCCTGCCCACCCCCAGAGCTACTTGAAGCTCCACTAGGTGTCTTCCCTTGTTCTTTTCTGCAGAACCACTTTAAGCCAGTGTGCCTTCTTGTATGGGGCTCCTGCTAGGTTAAATGATCTGCCTCAAGACATTCTTTCCACTGACAAGTTTGGTTCTTTTACAGGTAAACTCTGGCAGCATTTCCTCTCATTAAATTGCTGTACTGCTCCTAACCCTTCCCTTTATGCTGCTTGACCCTCACTGCCATTCTGTCACTCTCTGTTACCTCTCTCCTGATCTTCCTGGTATGTCTATCACATGACTGCCCAGTCTCCCTACTACCCCTTCATACTTCTTTCTCCTTAACCCTCTCATTTGATCTTTGCCTAACTCTAGTAATTTTCCCCCATGCCTTTTTTTTTGCTCTTTTCACCTCTCCTGGTTTCTCTAACAATGTGCCCTGGACTACCAACTCTACTCGTAACTCTGATTTTGCCTGGGCCTTTCCCAAGCCCTGTGTCCGTAGGTCCCCTGCTGTGTCCCCGCTCTACCTTTCTCCTGTAGTGCTGTTTCCCTTGTCTTGCATATTGTGTAAATATCCCTCCTCATTTTTCTCATTACTATAATCCCTTGTGTACCCATTATTCCCTATTTTTCTTTTCCTTCCACTTAATAGGTTGCATACTGTTCCTGTTTGTTCCAATGTACTATTTTTTCTATTGTAAATTGCATTGCACTGTTTGTATTCATTCTGCTCCTGATTGTTCCTAATGTACTGTTTTTTTTCTGTTTTTTTCCTGTTATAAATGACCTTGCACTGTTTGACATGGCGCTTTGTAAAAGAGTCTCTGACTCAAAGGATTGTAATTACAAAACTTCAATAAATAAATAAATAATGGAGCACTGAGGCCACTCCACCTTTTCTGCAAACAGCCCCAATTCAGGGAGGTACAGAACTTCTATAGAATTGAGAATGATATTGAGGAACCCACTGGCATACACTTATCAGCAAAATAGTACATCACCTTCATACCCAATAGACAAACATCTGCTGGTGAACAGGTAGCAGACAGAAATCTGACTCTATATCAGCCTTTGCCATTAGGGCCCTAACAGTCCCATGCCCATTTTATTGTCTTGCTAAAGGACAGGTATGAAACAACCACCAGCTCTGGGTCTATGTGGTCATGTCATTGGGTAACTCTGTGCCTCATATTTGAGATCCTAAATCCACAAGTAAAACCCTCCTTCAGTTCCTGTACTGTCTCATTGTTGGTGTAACATGCCAACCATGGGTGCCAGTCCTGGATCCTAAGGACCCATCCCATTCTTTCTGGCTGCCGTTAGAGTGTCTTTTTTACCCTGACTGCCGTGAGTGGTGCCTTACACTTTGTGCTCAGATGCTTTCCATGAGATGAACAGATGTGCCAATATTTGCAAATTGCATTGAACTGGGAGGACTTATTCTTAAATTTCCAGAAACTACCCTGAGTACCCCTTTACCTTCAGGAATTGAGCCCAGTAGGGGTAAGCTTTGTCAGTTCACCTGTGTGTCAGTTCAACTGTGGAACATTTTTCATCTTTAGAATGATTTGTGTCTTGCCCCAGCTGAGATTGGGGTTGTACACCATCTTCTTACTAAAACGTTCATGACAAACCCTCCAAGCATCCCAACCATACAAATAATAGGCCTTTAATATATGTTTTGATATTTTATGAGGCTACATGCCTCCTCTGTGTGTTTCTTTAAGATAACAGTACTCAATATGTTAAATGAGGTGATCAAGGGATCTACAGTGTTCATTTTGTTCTTTATTTTCTTTGGCCTGTTTTTTCCTTATTGTCTTTCTCCCTCCCCACCTTCTTCCTTCCCCATACAATAATGTGAAGCTCTCCATAAAGTCCCAATGCCAAATCTTTCTTTTTGTCACTATGGTAAATTTCATCTGTTTGGACAGGAAGTCCCTTTTCTAGATGACAGCTGGACTATGAGAGAATCCCTCCTGCAACAGAAAGTACACTGACACCATGTGGTGTGCACCGGGGGCCCAGGAAGGTACCAGACAGGCAAGAAGTGAAGAGAAGCATCCACCCAGACTGGATTTGTCATATGCATTGCTTGAGCTGGACATCCCAGAATGGAATGCAGCTGTGACTGTTTGTCTGGGAGATGTCTGCCCTTGTCCACTTGTTTTTGGGCACACAGTGCATCTCTGCTGCCTCTACCAGTGCTCAAGCCCATAGCTGGAGCAGCCCACACAGACCCATTATCCCTGGAGGCTAAGTGATAATTGAAGTTGGTCCATGTCCTTGCAGGCAGCCAGAGCTCAGATCTAGCTGATCATCTCCATCATGGACATAATGGTGGAGAAGGCAGCTCAGAAAAGGCACTTACACAAGGGACAGAAAAGTGTCAGGAAGATATTGAGTGCAGGAGAGCCCTGGGTAGCTGACCAGAGAAAATGGCCTACAGAGTGGAGGGAGGCATGAAGCATGAAGGCTGTGTGTCAGGAAGCTGAATGAGTAAGCTGTGAATTCCAAGTAAGATTTTGCATCTTTCATCTTTCATAGAAGGCTGGATCCCTAAAAACATGTTGGTTCCAGTGGTGGCTCAGGAGCTTGTAGGAGAGGCAAAAAGAGCTCTGGCATGGGTTCACATACCCTTGTGCCCCACACAATAGGCAGTCTATCACTCACCTATATGGCCTCTTGCCAGACCAGAACCCTGCAGTTTTTGGTGAGCCAAAACAAACTTGGCTCAATCTATGTTTGTGCCATGATCAAAACAGATAGCTGAAAGCAAACAGGCACCAGACACCACAATATAATCAGAAACTCATTTATTAAGCTAACATCACATTTAATACACCAGGAAAAAAATTGAGGTTAAGAGCTTCCTTACTGGTTTTGCATGATGTGTGTCCTCAGGAAGAGGGAGAGTGCAGTGAGTGGAGGCTATTTAAGCCAACAACTTAAAGACACATGTACAAATTTATCATAACCACTGCCAACATATGATTACATTTCTTGTGCACAAAAGTGTAGAACAGAACAAACTTTAGGAAAGTATTTAAAAAGGGCAGATATATGCAGTACATTAGTTATATTAGTCAAATCAGGTTGTCACTGGTCCATATATGTAATTGCATTCAACACTGCCAGAGATGGAAAATTAAGAGACTGCAAAATGTCCTGTTATGGAAGTTTTTCTGCTTATAAACTTCATAGGCTTGGATGTCCAAACATGGTGCAGTAAAATTTTCACAACATGTCGTATCTCTTCCGGACAGTGTTCAAGTGATGTCTTCTTGAATTAAAAAAAAACACTGAAGTAACAGCTTTCATAATCAGGAACAGCAGTACCAGCAAGGGTGACAACCAGACCAGCTCACAAAACCTGTGTGGAGTATAAAATGTATAAGCTGATGAGGGCTGCTAGCAAATAAACTGGCCCCATGTATATTAAAGAGAGGCCTGCCAAAAGTACTACTGTGCAGAATTAGAACAAGCATACCCCCAATAAATCACATAGCAAAATTAGGATACTGCATTACTTCATTTTAAAGTATGAGCTATTTTGTAACCCTGATTTCACCAACTGCTCAAAAAAAGCCAGTTTCAGTGAAGAGCTGCTGCTGATGTCCTCTCCAGAACTCAGTCTATTCCTCCTGTCAGCAAACATAGAAACATAGACTCGATGGCAGATAAGGACTTCCTGGCCCACCTAGTCTGCCTGTTTCCTACTTAATGGATAAGCTACAGATCCTAGTTAACCAACAGCCTACTTCTTTCTAACCCACACCAGAACTGCCTTATGTCTGTCTCATGCATTCTTGAATTTCCCCACTCTTTGACCACAACATCCTCAGGAAGGCCATTCCATGTGCCCACCACCATCTCTGTGAAAAATAATTCCTCACATTACCCTGAGAGGTCCCCCTTTATCTTCAAATTATGTCCCCTCATTCTTGCACATCTCTTTTTCTGAAAGATGCTACCCTCTTGGACTTTGTTGATTCACTGAGGCTCTTGAAAGTTTACATCATGTACCCCCTCTCCCTCCTTTCCTCAAGAGTATACATATTAAGTTCCTTTAGTCTCTTTTCATTGTAGCTTCTGTTGCAGACCCTGCACCATTTTAGTTGCCCTCCTCTGGACCTCCTCCATCCTGTCTACGTCTTTTGATGAGATGTGGTCTCCAGAAATGTACACAGTATTCCAGATGGGGTTTCTCCAACTGTCTGTACAGAGGAATAACAACTTTCTGTTTTATACATAGATACATAGACAGTGTCAGCAGATAAGGGCCTATGGCCCACCTAGTCTGCCCATTTGAGCTTGTAAGTTCAGTTTGTTTTCCTAGAAGTCTGTTGCACCTACCCTGACCTCCAGAATTCCTTTATGTCTATCCTATGCATTCTTAAATCCTGTGATTGTTTCAGCCCCCACCACTTCCTCTGGCAGGGTGTTCCACTTGTCCACCACCCGTTCTGTGAAGAAATTCTTTCTCATGTTTCCTCTGAATCGTCTCCCTCCAACTTCATCCCATGCCCTCTAGTCCTGGAACATCTTTTCACTTAAAAATAGTGTTTTCCTGCACCCTGTTCCTCCCTGTAAGATACTTGTATGTCTCTATCATATCCCTCTCTCCCTCCTTCCTCCAGGGAGTACATGTTCAGTTCCTTCAACCTGTCTTCATAGGACTTGTGATGCAATGCATGCACCATCTTTGTTGCCCTCCTCTGAAGCTTCTCTACCCTGTCTATGTCCTTACGTAGGTATGGTCTCCAGAACTGTACACTGTACTCCAGGTGGGGCCTCACTAGTGTCTTGTATAGCGGAATTATGACCTCCCTTTCCTGCTGGTAATGCCCCTGCCTATACATCCAGCATCCTATTTGCTACCTGCTGCCTTGTCACACTGTTTCCTACCTTGAGGTCATCAGAGATGATAACCCCAAGATCCCTTTCTGCTTGGTGCATGCTATATCCACACCCCCAACTGATATATTGTGGAGGTTTTTGTGCCCCATATGCATTATCTTGCACTTCTTTGCATTGAATTTCAACTACCAAACCCCTGACCATTCTTCAAGTTTCTGCAGGTTGCTTCTCATTCTGTCTACACCCTCTGGTGTGTCTACTCTGTTACAGAGCTTTGTGTCATCAGCGAACAGTGAAATTCTGCCTTCTAGGTCCTGCGCCATGTCACTGATGAAGATGTTGAATAGGACCGGTCCCAGCACTGATCCCTGTGGTACCCCACTGGTCACTCTTCCTCTGTGGAGAGACAGCCATTTACCACCACCTCTGTGTCCTGCCACCCAGCCAGTTACCTACCCACCACACTACTGTCCTGCCCACACCCATATTCCCCAGTTTGTGTAATAGTCTTCTATGTGGCACAGTGTCAAAGGCCTTGCTGAAGTCCAGATAGGCCATGTCCACTGCCCTCCCTGATCCACCTCCCTAGTCACCCAGTCAAAAAATTCAACGAGGTTGGTCTGACATGACCTCCCCTGGTGAAACCATGCTGCCTTGGGTGTTTTCTACTGGTGATGCCTCTCCTATACATCCCAATATTCCCCAGGCCTCCTTACTGCCTTCTCACATTGCTTGCTCAACTTTAGATCATCTGATATGACTACCCCAGGTCCCTTTCTATTTTTGCTGTTGTTAATAACCTCCCCCCACTGTGTACTCTTCCCTGAGTTTTTTGTTTCCCAGGTGCATTACTTTGCACTTCTTTGCACTGAATCTAAACTGCCATACTTTTGACCATTCCTCCAACCTTGCCAAGTCCCTTCTCATCCTTTCCACACCCCTTGTGTATCAACCCTGTTGCAGATCTTTGTGTCTTCTGCAAAGAGGCATACTTTTCCTTCTAGTCCCTCCACAACATCACTTATAAAGACATTAAAAGGACCTGGACCTAGTACTCAACCCTGCGGTACCCTGCTTAGTAACCATCCTTTCTTCAGAGTGGACTCCATTTACTATTACCTTATGTGTCCTGCTGTCCAGCCAATTTTACCCAGGTTACCACCCCAGAACCCACTCCCAGAATGACTAATTTGTCTATTAATTTTTGAGTGGGACTATGTGAAATGCCTTACTAAAGTCTAGGTAGGTCATGTCCACAGCCCTCCCTGGTCTACTACTTTGGTCACCCAGTCAAAGAAATCTACTAGTTTCATTTCACATGACGTTCCCTCTGTGAATCCATGCTGCCTTGGGTCCTGTGCCCCACTGGCCTCTAGGTACTCAGCAATTCTTTCTTTCAGAAGTGATTCCATAATTTTCCTACCACTGAGGTCAAACTAACAGGTCTGTAGTTTCCTACCTCTGCTTTGCACCCACTTTTGTGAAGGAATCACATCCACCCTCCTCAATCCTTAGGTACCACAATCTTCCCATGATTTGTTTAAAAGTGTAGTCAGTGATGTCATTAGTTTTCACTTAGTTCTTTTGGAATTCTGGGGTGAATCCTTCAGAACCCATTGCTTTTTCCACCTTCAATTTTAGGAGTTCTTTCAAAACCCTTTCTTCTGTGAAAGGATTGGTATTCACCTCCTATCCAGAGTGTTTCTATTGATTGGATTAGGTACCTCCCGTTCTCTTCTTTTCTGAATACTGAGCAGAAGTATCGCTCAATATCCTGCTTTTTCACTGTCTCTGCCCACCCATCCTATCCTTTATTAAGCCTCTCTATCCCTCCCTTGGCCTTTCTTTGCTCCCTAATGTACCTATAAAAGGTTTTATCCCCTTCTTTACCGAGTTGCTTATCATTTCCTTGGTTTGGACCTTGCTATTCTGATTACCTTCACCGCTTCCTTCTGCTTTAACTGATACAGTTCTCTGTCCTGCTCCTTCTGTGTTTTCGTGATACTTCCTGAATGCTATATTTTTCTCCATAACCTTCCCACCACCTCTTTGAGAACCATGTGTTTCTTTTCTTCATTTTGATTTGTTTATTTGCTTCACACAAAGGTGTGTTGCCTCTGTAATGGCCTGATTGCCTGTTTAGTAGTGCTTTTCTGAGGCACTCTCCCATTTGTCAAAGTTAGCCCTCCTAAAGTACAGTACCTCACTTTTGTATGGCTTGACTCTGCAGCTGTGTTTATCGTGACCCACACTGTTTTGTGATCACTTGTTCCCAGATGTCTACCCACTTCTAGATCTGAGATCCTCTCTCCATCCCTATTTGAGAGTACCAGGTCTAAGATTGCTCCCTCCTGAATGGGTTCCAACATTAGCTGTCTGAGGCACGCCCTGTAGGGCATCAAGAATGACCCTGTTCTTGGATGTGGTTGCAGCAAAGGTGCTCCATTAATATCTGGCATATTCAGGTCCCCATTTAACAATATTGTCCTGTTTTCTGCCATCCTAAGGATGCCTTCTATCATTTTCTTGTCCATTTCCTCCTCCTGAGATGGGGTCTGTATACAACCCTGTGTGGATTGTGGTGCCATTTCCAGTGTCCAGGGTGACCCATGATGCCTTCTCCTCTCCTCCCTGTTTACCCCTTAGTTCCATTGCTTTGATCCCTTCCCTTATGTAAAGAGCTCCTCCTCCTCCTCTTCTACAATCCCTGTCCCTCCTGCAGATTGTGTACCTGTATGTTGACATCCCAGTCATGGTTTTCTGAGTACCATGTTTCTGTGAGTGCCACAATATCCAGGCATCCCTTTTCCATTCAGGCCATCAGTTCAGGAGCTTATTTTCCAGACTACAGGTGTTGGTACTCACTGCCCTCCATTTTTGATGGCCTCACCCCTTTGTCCCCACCCCTGTCCTCACTGCCTTTGCCTTTTCTCCATTTACCCCTGCCCTTCTTCCTATCGACTTTCTATTTTGGTGTTTACCTCATTAACTATCCTGAATTTTTGGGGAGTGGGGTGAGGATTTCCTTGCTGCTTTCAGTGCCCCCCTTGGTAGTTAAAATGCTTGCCAATGAAGCATTTAAACTTATCACCTAGGATCCTTGTTCGCCTCCTGGACAAATGCAGACCATCGTGCCAGTATAGGCCTGTATCCTCCAGGTGGACCCCAGTCCCCAATGCAGTCAAAACCCTGAGCTCTGCACCAGTTTTCAAACATTGATTGAATCCCATGGTGCAGAGCACCCTACTTCACCCATGGCATAGACAGACAGCACCTCTGAGAAGGTTACCGTGCATGCTACTTCTAAGGCCCCTCCCAACTCCACAAACTCCTCCTGCACTGCCCTGATCCCTTTCCAAGCCAGGTCATTTGTCCCTAGGTGGACAATGATGTTCAGTTCCCTCCCCATGCAACTGCTCCCGCGATCCTGAGGATTTGCTCCTGTCCCTCAAGAAATGATATCAGGCAGGCACTTTACCTCCCCCTCCCCAGTTCTACCCCTAACAATTGAGTCCTCCACCAAGTTGTTTCATTCCCTGTGGTGTCCCATGTCATCCTCCTGTGGGTCACCTTTGTGGAGGTTCCCAGCATCCTCCTTGGTCTCTACTTTGGGTGCCTCTATAGAGAACCACACTGCCAGAATCGCATACAAATTGTGGAGGGTACAACTGGAGGATGCACCTCTGTTCCAGCACTCTCACTCTCCCTGAGCCCACTGTCGTCCAACAGCTCCTCTTTCTTGGCAATCTTTGAGGCAGTGGCAGTGGCCCTGGTGATCCCTGGGTGGGAAGAGGTCCCCGATCCTGGCCAACTCAGCCTGGAGATGAGCAACCTCCTCCTTCAGCCCAGAGAGGTGCCTGCAGATGGGAAAACACCGCATCCTCCAGAATGTCTCCCAGAAGACTGCCTCACCACAGCCACTGCACTGCACCCACTCCCATCATGTCTTATTTGTGGCCCTCAACTGTTATTTTGTATGCTTACTCTTTCCTTGCTATGTTTACTTTATTTGTTCTCCTACTTTCCTACTGCCTCCATGTACTTACATCTCCTGCTCTTCCTGTTCTGAGACAGGAAGTTCCTGTATTCCTTAGTAGTCTCTTCTTACTTGCTTAGAGTCAGACATCCAGCAGCTAGGGGGAGGAAAGCTACTCTGTTCCTTGAAGAATGGTGAATCTTTTGTGCCTCTGTGATCACTCCTTCCTGCTCCCAAACAGGATGTTCCTGTTGTCAGTCAAATCCTGTGCCTATAAAGTTGAACTACCTGAGGGTGGGGGTGGTGGGGAGGGAAGGAGGGAGGGCTATATAGTTCCTGTAGAACAGTAGTGAAGTTCTGTGGGATCACTTGATGCAGAGCACCAGCTAACAGCTCTCCCTGTCAGCTCCAGCTACCCAGCCAATTATTTTACCTTTAAATCCAATTTTTCAGTGGTTTGATACCTAATTACTGCCACTAACTGCAGCTGCTTTCTGGCTCAGTTTATGGAGGTAGATATAAAGAAAATGTTGCAGAAACATACCCCACCTGCCATGCCTGGGAAGGCCATGAAGAAACCTAGGGCTGCGTCTGCTGCAATACACAGGGAACTTTTTCTTCTAATCCTGATATGGAGCCCCCACATTGGCCCGCTTTCTTGAGGAATTGAAACCTTTCAAGGAAGAATTGCAGCAAATTACAGAAGAATTAAAATTGTTTGCCCAAGCGCTGGAAGATGTAACTACCCATACTACTGATAACTAAGCTCACATTTACTCCACAGAATGCAAGTACGCTAAAGCTGATTCTGAACTAGTGGCAGCCCGTCAGCAGATTTCCAAACTTGAAAATAACGTTGAGGACCTAGAAGGAGGTAGATGCCATAATAATGAAGTGTTGATTGGGCTTCCAGAGAAGGAAGAAGGGCCCAATTCAATATCCTTGCTCAGAATTCATTGAAAAGGTGGCTGCCCCCCTTTGGCTCTAAATACATAATTGAAAGAGCCCATCATGCCCTCTGTACACCTCCAGCTCCAGGTACTCCACCACGGACCTTCATTTTCTGTTTCTTGAATTTTCAGGTGCACCAACACTTTATTGTTAAAGTTTGAGAAGTGAAAGAGCCATAATTGGAGGGGCTATGATCTGAGTGGCACAAGAATTTCCACTCTGTGCGACAATGACGGAATCTTTCCATCATCTTGTCACTAAATTCATAGCTGCGGGCAAGTTTTGAATGTGATACCCAGCCAGGTTCCAAGTTTTCCTTTCAGGCTCCTGGGTCACTTTTGAAGGGTGGATGCTGCAACAACTGGGCTCAGGCGTCTTTTCCTGACCTTTCAGGGACCCGTGAACACATTATAGAGGCTGACCAATGGATTATCACCAATATGTGACAATATTGTTAAATAAGAGATTTCCTCTCATCTCTTGTTCTTTTAAAGGTGGAACTGGTTTGTAATGTGGAAGCAGTAGTCTTATTCTACCATGATTATGATTAGAATTTACTCCCACATTACATTTGCACTAACATTTCTGGTCTAGACCCTTATCCTGCATTTGCCAGTAATGCCAATGTTTTTTCCTTGACTTTTCTTTTATTCACAAGATTCAGTTTTTCTGTGTAAAGTTTATGTACCCATGAAGAAACGGAGCCCTCTTGTTTGTGGTCCTTTATGTTTTGGATGCTAGAGGGCACCACGATCCGCCTCATATTTCACATCATAATTTCATTTCATTCATTCTGTAGGCATTAGCGAGGAGATGCCTAGTTGCTTAAACTTATTCTGCTGTCTGATTTTTGAGACTTCCTATTACTGGCTTACAGTCTCTGTTTTCAGTACATTGTCAGACATTGCCAAATGTTCCTGTTTGTGTTTGTGGCATATTTCTTAAGGTCTCATGGACTGCAGGCAGTTCCCATGGGTTAAAGACTATGGGCAGGATTCACAAAGAAAGTCAGAAATTCTGCAACTGTGGGAAAAAGCCTTTAGCACTGCGGAAAAGCAGTTATAGAAACATAGAAGTTGATGGCAGATAAGGACCACAAGGCCCATCCAGTCTGCCCTTTTCTTTTTCTACCTTATAAATGTGCCATCGGCCTTTGCTCTGTCAGTGGCCTATCTATTCATAGTCATTTGTATTGCTCCTTATGCCTATCCCATGCCTGTTTGAAGCCCTGCACTGTATTCATAGCCACCACTTCTTGTGGTAAGCCATTCCATGCATCCACCACCCTTTCTGTGAAAAAGAATTTCCTCACATTCCCATTTAATCGGCCCCTCTAATCTCATGTTGTGTCCTCTTGTCCTGTTATTTTCTTATATTTAAACATGTTAGACTCTTTCACCTTGTTAATGCCCTTAAGGTGTTTGAATGCCTCAATCATATCACCTCTCCTCCTTTGCTCAAGGGTATACATATTGAGCTCTTTTAATCTGTCCTCATATGTCTTCTGATGCAGTCTCCTGCACCATTTTGGTTGCCCTTCTCTGGACTGCCTCAATTTGGTTAATGTCCTTGTGAGTGTGGCCTCCAATACTGCACGCAGTACTCCAGATGGGACCCTAACCAGTGTCTTGTATAGAGGATTATTAACTTCCTCTTATGACTTGTGATACCCCTACTAATACACCCTAACACCCCTAGCCTTACCTACTGCTTTAGAGGTCTGCTTGGATGATTTCAGGTCATCAGTGATGATGATGCCCAAGTCTCTTTCTTCCTTTGTGACTGCTAGCAACTCCCTCCCAGCCTATAGGTGGCTTCAGGTTTCTCTTTCCTATGTGCAAGATTTTGCACTTCTTTGCATTAAATCCCAGTTGCCATTCTTCTGACCATTTTGCTAGTTTATCCAGATCTCTTCTCATTCTGCCCACCCATCTGGATCATCTACTCTGTTGCAGATCTTGGTGTTATCTGCAAACAAACAAGCCTTACCGTTGCGTGATATTACTAACATACTAATTGCCAGCAGATTAGGCCTTATGGTCTATCGAGTCTGATCGAACCTCAGATCCCTAGTTGGGTGCCGAGGCCCTCCCCTTGTGTTCCAGAAACCCTATCATCCATCCCCACCCCTGGGCAGGGCCATCATCTGATACATCCACTTTCTGTATCTGTCCCACCCTATCTTGAAGCCCTCCACTGTGGATCTCTGAACCAGCTCGCCAGGCAGTGCATTCCAAGGGTCCACCACCCTCTCAGTGAAAACCTCCTCCTCTTCCCCTCAACCTTCCACCTTCCAACTTCAAACCATGCCTCTGGTGATACCTCCTGCTTTAGTCTAAAGATCCTCCATGTTTACCCTATTTATTCCCTTGAGGTACTTGAAGACCTCAGTCATGTCCCCTGTCTCTCCTCTCCTCCATTGAAAACAGGCAGAGCTCCTCAAGTCTGTCCTCATACGTCAAATCCCTAGTCCTTGTATCATCTTAGTTGCCCCTCTGTACCCTTTCCAGGAGCTGTATGTCCCTCTTCAAGTGTGGTCTCCAGTACTGTACACAGTACTCAAGGTGTGTCTAACCAGTCCATTGTACAGCAGCAGAATCACTTCCCTGCTCCTAGAGGTGATCCCTTTAAGATGCATCCCAACATCCTGTTTGCCTTGCTAGCAGCTCTCCTGCATTACTCATATTCATACAGAAATTTTGAGCAGGTGCAGAATTTTGTAAAATCCCTGCAGCTGTGGAATTTCAGCAGCTGCAGAATAAGCACATGTTAAAAATCCCAACTGCAGATCCGCAACTCGCAGAAAGAGTTTAGGAGGCACAGCAACAGTGAACTTCATTAGCTGGAACAGCAGACTTTAATAGGGCTGCTATAGAATGAAGCTGAAAGCATTAACAAAGAGACCAGCAACCAGTCCCTTAATTGGGACCACTGCAGCATCACAGGTACCAGCAATATCATGGCACCACAGTGGCCAACTGTCACTGCTAGTCCTCCCTCCCTAGGGTGTCCTGTTGCCTGCAGGGTAGCACTCACTGCAGGATGGCCAGGCTCTACTGCCTATGGGGCTCCATCATGAGCTGCACTGTGTCTGGTGGTTGTTGCCTGTTGTCATAGCATGGCAATTTGTGCTTTTGTTGCTGTTACAGCAGCCACAGTTATACTATCTGGGATGCTATTACCAGTGCCTCATCTCCACCTTAATTGATTCCAATTGCTGGGGCACTACTGCAGTTTGCTGAGGAGAGTTACTCCTCAGTCCACTATGTGTAAAATTTTTTCCACACCTGTGGAAAAAACTGGTTGTGAATAGCCTCAGGGCTGTGCCTTACTTATCTCACACCTTTTTTTCTCAGGGACGTCCAAGGGACGCACTCTTTTTTTCACAATCCTTAGTGTTGTTTTCCACAGCTGTGGAGGGTTTTGTGAATAGCACTCAGTGCAAGTTCCCTTGTTTCCATAGCTAAGGCACTTTTGGTGACTTAGGAAGGTTTGCACCTTTAGAAAGATTTGTGAATCCAGCCCTATGTCCATCATTTCATATTGTCATTGTTAGCTAGAGAAGGGTGTAGGTTCCTCTTATTACTAGAATATTAAGCGCTTTTAGCAGCTTCCTTAACAGAACAAGGGGTGCAATTCTACCTCACATCCACAGTAGGGGAGTGTTGCATAAATTTTCCAGTATTAAAGATTAGGATTATCGAGGACACAATAGAGGTCACAATTGTAACTTTAAAGCATTAGATAGATTGCTAATGTTTTGAAAATGGGGTTTCTGACTTTCAGTGCAAAGTAGTGAGGGTGGTTGGAGGGAGGAAGTGAAAGTATGAACTGCAAAATGAAGGCTTAATAGAAAAGAGATTGGGGTGGGCGGGGTTGCAATGGAAGGAAATTTGGGGGCTTATTGTGGACAGTAATAGTTTGTGTTTTTAGAAAAGTGGGTGGAGGGGTCAGACCACAGTCCAAAGATTCAGAGGATGTCAAGAAATGCTGACTGTTTCTTTTTCATGTTTTCCTTGTGATCTCTATATCTTCCTGGAAAATGGCTCATGATATAAGTTTCTCTTCCAGGAATGTTAAAGGGTCAGAAGACAACTACCACAATATAAAATCCTGAAACACTTAAACTTCCTACAATCACAAATTACTTTTATTCAGGAATCTCACTTATTAGATGGTGAAGCATTACAAATAAGGAGACAACAAGTAGGATAAGTCTTTTCTGCCCAAGGGACCAAAATAGCTGTGGAGTTATGATTTTAATTAATAAAAATGTTCCTTTCAATCCCACGAGATCATGAAGGATCTGCAGGGCAGGTACATTTTAGTTCAGGGTTCTATACATTCTACACAGCTCCTACTCTGTTGTGTGTATGGACCTAATGTAGATGACACCCAATTTTTATGCAACTTATTAACATCTCGCTTCCCTTTCTAACCATACCAATAGTCTTAGGTGGTGACTTGAATCTGGTTATTGAGCCCAACATGGATCGGTCGGGTTCTAATACCAGAGGACTTTCCTAACTCAACATGCACTTTGCGACCTATTAGATCAGATGGGCCTGTGCAATGTTTGGAGGATATTGAATCCTAAAGATAGGGAATATACTTATACTTCTCCATTTCATAGACATAGATACATAGACAGTGTCAGCAGATAAGGGCCTATGGCTCACCCAGTCTGCCCATTTGAGCTTGAAAGTTCATTTACGTGTTTCCTAGAAGTCTGTTGCCCTTAACCCTGACCTCCAGAATTCCTTTATTTCTATCCCATGCATTCTTAAATCCCGTGATTGTTTCAGACCCACCACTTCCTCTGGCAGGGTATCCATTTGTCCATCACCCATTCTGTGAATAAATTCTTCCTCACGTTTCTTCTGAATCGTCCTCCCTCCAACTTCATCCCATGCCCTCTAGTCCTGGAACATCTTTTTGCTTGAAAATAGTGTATTCCTGCACCCTGTTCCTCCCTGTAAGATACTTGTATGTCTCATCATATCCTCTCTCACTCCCTCTCCTCCTGGGAGCACATATTCAATTCCTTCAACCTATCCTCATAGGACTTGTGATGCAATCCATTGTTGCCCTCCTCTGAACCTTCTCTACCCTGTCTATGTCCTTACATAAGTAATGTCTCCAGAACTGTACACTGTACTCAGGTGGGTCCTCATTAGTGTCTTGTATAGTAGAATTATGACCTCCATTTTCCTGCTGGTGATGCCCCTGCCTATGCATCCCAGCATCCTTACTACTTTACCTGCTGCCTTGTCACACTGTTTCCTACCTTGAGGTCATCAGAGATGATAACCCCAAGATACCTTTCCTGCTTGGTGCATGCTATATCCTCACACCCCAACTTATGTATTGTGCCGGGTTTTGTGCCTCATATGCATTATCTTGCACTTCTTGCATTGAATTTCAACTGCTAAACCCTGACCATTCTTCAAGTTTCTGCAGGTCCTTCTCATTCTGTTTACACCCTCTGGTGTGTCTACTCTGTTTCAGAGCTTTGTGTCATCAGCGAAGAGGAAATTCTGCCTTCTAGGTCCTACGCAATGTCACTGATGAAGATGTTGAATAGGACCGTCCCAGCACCTATCCCTGTGGTACCCCACTGGCGACTCTTCCCTCTGTGGAGTGACATACATTTACCACCACCCTCTGTGTCCTGCTGCCCAGCCAGTTACCTACCCACCACACTACTGTCCTGCCCACGCCATATTCCCCAGTTTGTGTAATAGTCTTCTGTGGCACTGTGTCAAAGGCCTTGCTGAAGTCCAGATAGGCCATGTCCACTGCCCTCCACTGATCCACCTCCCTAGTCACACTGTCAAAAATTCAACGAGGTTGGTCTGACATGACCTCCCCTGGTGAAACCATGCTGCCTTGGGTCCTGTAGTTCATTAACAACCAGATGTGCCACCAGTCTCTCCTTCAGTAGTGCTTCCATGACCTTCCCACTACCGAGGTGAGGCTGACTGATCTGTAGTTCCTGCTTCCTCTTTGTTTCCACTTTTTATAAGGGACTATATCTGCAGTCCTCCAGTCTTTGGGTACCTCCCTGTTTCAGTGATCAGCTAAACAGGATTGCCAGAGGTTCAGCCACCACCTCTTAGTTCTTTAAGGACCCTGGGGTGCACCCATCTGGCCCCATTGCTTTATCAACTCTTATTACTTCCAGTTCCTTCAGGACCCTTTCTCCTGTAAAGGGACTTGTGTCCATTCTGCACCATTCCCACCCCTTGTACTCCCTTCGGACCCATTACCCTCCTCTTCCTCAGTAAAGACTGAACAGAAATACCTGTTCAATATGTCAGCTTCACTGTTCTCATCCTCCACATGGCCCCCATCCTCTCCCTTCAGTCTCACCATCCCTCCCTTTGCCTTTCTTTTTCACTTATGTACCTGTAAAAGTTTTGTCCCTCTACCCA
This sequence comes from Neoceratodus forsteri, assembly GCA_016271365.2. Classification (NCBI taxonomy): domain Eukaryota; kingdom Metazoa; phylum Chordata; order Ceratodontiformes; family Ceratodontidae; genus Neoceratodus; species Neoceratodus forsteri. Next base: position 245,700,514 of record CM028130.1, read on the forward strand.
CTGATTTTGCAATGTGCTCTTCTGTCTGAGCTTTGGCTTCCTTATTGACCTCCCTGCCTACCTTTGCTTCTCCTGGTACTTCTCCCTATCCCCTTCTGCCTGTGTCTTTTTGTATTGCCTAAAGGTAATCTTTGGCTTTCACCTTCTCCACTACCTCTTTGGAAAACCATAATGGCCTTCTTTTCCTTTTCCCTTGCTAACCTGCTTAATGCATAATTCTGTTGCCCTTGTAATCCCCATTTTAAATACTGCCCACTGTTCCTCAACCAGTGATTCCTACCCCTTCCCTTAATGCCTCTTTCAAGCATCTCCCATTTTCCCCAAAGTCTGTCCCCTTAAATCCAGGATATGTGTTTTTGTGTGGTTTGGTTCTGCTCTTTCTGTGATTTCAAACCACAATGACTGGTGGTCACTGTTCCCCAGGTGCTCTCCACTGTTACCTCCATCACACTGTCCCTATTTGTGAGCACTAGGTCCACTATTGCCTTCTGCCGAGTTGGTTCCATGACCAGTTGCTTGAGAAGGCACCCTGAAGGAGTCCAGAATAAATCTGCTCCTAGTTGATGCTGCTGCTGGGATGCTCAATCCACATCTGGAATACTGAGCTCTCCAACCAGCACTACCTCATCATTGTTTGCCATCCTTTGGATGGCTAGCATCAGCTCCCATCTGTTTCTTTCTCCTGGGCTGGTGGTCTTAGTCCACACCTGTGTGGATGGCTGGCCCCATTTTCCTTTCCAGCTTAACCCACAGTATCTATCCCTCTTTGTTCCTCCTGGATCTCTGTGACCCTTATGTCATTTTTTCACATACACGGAACATCTTCCTGAGTCGATTATATTTTGGTCTCTCAGACACTTCTCCCTGGGGTTTGTCCTCTTCATACAGCCTGGCCCTCCATCAGACCATTCCCTTGTAATATGCCAGTTCTCTTTAATCTCTTTACCTAAAGAGATAAACGTTGGAAACTAAATGACCAATTGCTTAAAGATTCAATGATAACTGATTTGATTAAGGAACATATCGAACAATTTTTGATATGAATTTTTCCATTACTAAGCCTGATATTATTTGCCGCGCCTTTAAGTTATGTCTTAGAGGAATACTTATTGGAGTGGCCTCTAAGAGAAAGAAATCCCAAGATGTTAAGTTGAAACCCTCTTGTCCCAAATTTGGGCTATAGAATCAAATGTAACCCTCAAATCTCTGATATTATTAAACAGAATTTAGTTAAAATTAAAGAGAATTGTTTGGACTTGCTCATGGAGAAGCTGAATTTGCAATTTCGCACCAAGGCTCCTATATGGATTAAGGTAAAAGCTGCAAAATTACTTGCTCTTGAATCAAACAACAAGAATCGGCTCGATTCATTCCTCCCATTTGGTCTTAAAAGATGGATCCCTGAAATACTCCCTACTGATATTGTAAACAAATTTACACAGTACTACAAACAACTATATGGGAAAATGACCAACCCTTCAAATTTTGCTTTATCTTCTTACCTTATACAGTCCCAATAGCCTCCCTTTCTGAAACTCATAAATTGGCAATAAGTGCCCCCATTTCTACCTTAGAAATCACTGAAGTTATACAAAGCCTTCCCACAGACAAAACCCTGGCCCAGACAGATTTTCATCCAGTTTCTACAAGAAATTTAAGAAACAAATTACCCCATTCCTTCTACCATTATACCAATATATTTTATCAGGTGCAATGTTGATCCTACCCTTTTGAAGTTCTAATTGTTCTTCTACCCAAACCAGATAAAGATCCTGAGTTGGTACAGAATTACAGACCCATCTCTCTTCTAAATCAAGATATCAAAATCCTAATAAAAATACTTGCTGATAGACTGAGTTTAATACTTCAGGACTTAATTGGTTTACAACAAGTGGGATTCATGAAGGGAGATCTTCAATTGATCACCTTTGTACTCTTTCTCATGTCTTCTCGGCATCCAGGGATGCCTCTTTTCCAGCTGTGTTGTGTCTCCCTGGAAGCCGAGAATGCATTTGATCGAGTCAATTGGAATTTTTGTTTCAAACCCTAAATGCCTTTGGTTTTCCTCTAGAATTTCAAGAGTGGAATCCTCTATCAATCCCTTCAGCTAGGATTGCAGGGAATGGGGTGATATCAGATTCATTCCTGTTACATTCCAGAACAAAGCAGGGCTGCCTCTTTCTGCCTTAATATTTAACATATATCTAGAACCCTTATTTGCAATCTGACTGCAAGTCAGGAATACAGGGTATAAAGATACAAGACACAGAGGTCAAAGTTTCCACATATGCGGATGACCTTTTCCTTCAATTGTACCATGTGGAGACATCTATTCCACCAATGCTTGTGATTATAGCAAAATATAGTATTGTCTCAAATTACAAATTGAATGTTAGTAAGTCAACTATTTTTCCTCTCAATCACAAGGTATTCAAACATACCTTTACAGCTAGGCCTCTCCTGTTCTCCAGATTCCTTTAATTTCAGTCAATGCCATCGCCCTACAACATATTGGATAGCCCTATTCCCATTTGACTATAGATTGGTCCATACTCTGTGAAATTGCCATCATTTTGTGACAAAGGATAGATTACACCTTATGCAATTACATATTTTATACAATTTGTATTATTCTCCTCAAAAACTTGGCAAATGGGGCTTAATATCTTCCAGTTTATGTACTCAATGTTCTCAAGAGGAGGGACACTCCTTCGTATGTTTTGGAATTACCCCAAGGTGGCTCCCCTATGGAACAATACACAAGCCAAGATTACTTACTTGGCTTTCTGATTACTTTAAACCTGAAATATGTTTATTCGGTGATTACTCTCAAATATCAGTGAATAACCACAAATATTACATGTCTTTGATAGCAATGTCTGTATAAAAGTTGATTCTTAAACATTGGAAGGATGATGATATTATTTCCTATACTGAATGGCTTAATGAATTATTAGCTAATCTTAGAACTGAAGAAGTTATAGCAAGCCTTCATAACAGGTTGCCTAAATATCAACAGATATGGAAATCTTTTCATGCTTTGTATTCCCTTTAATGCATACGTATCTTGATGTCTATATTAGATAAACTATTTTGTGTTTAAAGGACTATGGTATGGAAGGGAGGAGGGGAATGGGGAAAGAGGGAGTGGAAGGGTACAGAACCATTGTATAGGACTTTTACTCTGATATATGGACTTAATCCTCATGGCACCTCCTTCCTCTTGCTGTTCTCTGCTAAATGTCATCTAGGACAATTTTAAATCTAAACACCTGGATTCATGCTGCCTAAGCCACTCTCCTAATTCACAGCTCCTTCTTCACCTAGCTAACTGCACAGATAGTTTCCTTCACCCAACTCAGACAAACACACTAACTCTTGCTTTTTGTTTGTTTTTAACCTAAATTGAAGGTACCAGTAGAAGAGTTCTAGTTTGTAAGTCCCAGTAGAGTAGTAAAGTTCTAACAGCACCTCCTTTCTCTTGCTGTTCTCTGCCAAAAGCTACTTGAGCAGTTTTAAATCCAAACACCTGACTTCCTGCTGTATAAGCCACTCCCACAAATCACAGCTCCTTCTTCACCAAGCTAACTGCATAAATAACAGTTCCTTCAACCAACTCAGACAAACACACTAACTCTTGTTTTTTCCTAAATTGAAGATCCCAGTAGAAGAGTTCTAGTTCTTAAGTCCCAGTAGAGTAGTAATTTTCTAGCAGCACCTCCTTCCTCTTGTTGTTCTGTGCCAAAAGCTTTCTAGGCAGTTTTAAATCCAAACACCTGGCTTCCTGCTGCCTAAGCCACTCCCCTAATTCACAGCTCCTTCTTCACCTAGCTAGATGCACAGATAACAGTTCCTTCACTCAACTCAGACAAACACACTAACTTGTTGTTTTTGTTTTGTTTTACCTAAATTGAAGGTCCCAGGAGTAGAGTTTTAGTGCTTCCATCTCAGTAGAGTAGTAAAGTTCTAACAGCACATCTATCCTCTAGCAAACTCACAGGACATGTTTCTCAAAGTTTAAAAATCATGTGCAAGGTTTTTACAAGTAAAACAGGCAGCAACATTAAAAAAAGTTGCTATAAAGTTGTTTGTGTTTCAGGTTTTATAACAAAGTTGACAAATTCATATTTTGTAATGCCTTTTGATGCAGTCCATTTCTACTGGGTTGCTGGAAGCTGAATCTGCATGCCTCAGGCTGCTGATACTATTTGAGGTGCTACTCTACTGTGTCTGCTAGGAAGGTGTATTGCTACTAGTACTGCATAATGTTGGTAACCTTTGCTGTATGTCAGTGTCTGTTTTATAGTAAGTTTGAATAGGGGCTTTATACAGTATGTTAATTCCTGCTAGTGGTGAAAGTGTTAGCCCTGTTAAAATTATCATTTTAATGTGGAATACAACATAGATGAACCTGTGTGTCAAGTAACAGCCTGCCAGGAGAAAACACTAAGGTTGGCTGGGTTGGCTTCTACATAGAAACTCATAGTAAGGTTTCAAAACAGCATTCCTCTCCACCCCAATTTACAGGGAGATAGTGTAATTGTTTTAAAGTGTCATCCTGAGAAATCACCTCAGTTGATTGATAGATATGAATGACCACAACCTTCCACCACATCAGAAAGTTAAAGATACATGCCAATGGTAAGACAATCAAAAGCAACAAATGTTCTTCCCTTGTTTAAATCCGGTGACTCCTGTGATTTAAACAATTAAAACCATCTCTATCCTGCCTGTCCTTTCCAAAATATTTGAAATATTTATCCACTGTCAACTTAAACACCATCTTGAAACATTCTCCTCCTTAACTCAGCTCAATCCAGCTTCCATCCCAATCATAGTACCATATCTGCCATTGGCAAAGTAACAAATGACTGAGTTACAGACCTGGATTCCATAAAGATCACTGGTGCAGTCTTCCTAGTTCTAAAAGGCGTTCAACACTGTTGACCACAACTTAGTTACCAGTAGCCTTATTAATATAAGAGCTACCCTCCACTGCCCAGTGGTTTACCAGTTATCTGTCAGGAGGATCCAGAAAGTTAAGGCTGATGGCCTATTCTCAGCCTCCTTACTGATCACTAGAGGCATTCCAGAAGGCTCTATTTTAGGCCCTCTCCTCTTTCGCTCTATATTGACAACCTTGACTATAACATAGCTCAATCCAAACTACATTTCTTTGCTGCTGATACAAGGCAAGGCAAACTTTATTTAAAAGGTGCGCAATCCCAGAGGCTCTGGGCACTGTACAATAATAAAACACAGCATCAATTGGAATACAATAATACAACATAATAACCAATCATAAATATCAAAGTAATGAATCAGTTGTGCTACAGTTAATTAAAAGAGAGCACAAGTCAGGAACAACCTGCATAAGTCAGGCACAGGATGTTACACAGCAAATCAGGAATTCCTGCATAAACAGGAAGGCCTTGAGGCAGGACTTACATACCTTAACTGAAGTGGTCTCCATTATAGATGGTGGAGTGAATTCCACAGGATGGGGCCAGTGACACTGTCCAGCCCTTTTTAATGTCTTTATAAGCAACATTGCAGAAGGACTGGAAGGAAAAGTATGCCTCTTTGAAGATGACACAAAGATCTGCAACAGAGTTGCTACATAAGGGAGGTGGAAAGGATGAGAAGGATTGGAAAGGTTGGAGGAATGGTCAGAAATATGACAGCTTATTCAATGCAAAGAAGTACAAAATAATGCACCTGGGAAACAAAACCTAGGAAGAGTACACAATGGGGGTAGTAACAACAACAAAATGGAAAGGGACTGGGGTAATCATATTAGATGACCTTAAGGTTAGCAACAATGAGAGAAGAGCAGTAAAAAGGGCTGGGGATACTGGGATGTATAGGGAGAGGCATGACCAGCAGAAAACAGGAACTTGTTATCTCTCTATACAGACAGTTGGTGAGACCCCATCTGAGTACTGCATCCAGTTCTGGAGATCCCGTCTCTGCAAGGATATAGACAGGATGGAGGCAGTCAGAGGAGGGTAACTAAAATGGTGCAGGCTGCAACAGAAGCCACATGAGAGAGAGAACTAAAGGAGCTTAATATGTATACCCTTGAGGAAAGGAGGAGGGGGACATGATAGAAACTTTTAAGTACCTCAGTGGAATCAACAAAGTCCAAGAGGGTAGCATCTTTCAGAAAAAGAGATGTGCAAGAACAAGGGTGCACAATTTGAAGATAGAGGGACAGCTCAGGTGCAATGTGAGGAAATATTTTTTCACAGAGAGGGTGGTAAATGCATGGAACTTCCTTCTTGAGGATGTTGTGGGGTCTAAAACTGTGGCAGAATTCAAGAATGCATGTGACAGGCATCAGGCAATTCTTGTGTTGGGGTTAGGAAGAAATAGGCTGTTGTTTAACTAGGATCTGCAGCTTATCCTGTAGGTAGGAAATGGGCAGACTAGGTGGGTCAAGCAGTCCTAATCTGCCGTCAAAGTCTGTGTTTCTATGTTTCTATGAAAAAAGCTCTGTCAGTGGTCATTTTCAACCTCATCCTGGGAATCACATAAAATATGTCTATGCAAATTATCTTCACAAATCACAAGATAAGTCTCTGTGCCCCAATATTGTTTAACTAATGAATATAAACCAAACTTATCAATTTCATGTATTTTCTCAAAATCCTAGTAATTGCATTATCTTTTAATCTCATCATAGCACTTTCAATATATTGTACAACATTACATTCTGCAGATAGTGATACAAGTCCTCTAACCCTATACATCTCAATTTTTCATTTAATCTTGAGAACAAAGTATTTTTAACATTATTTGTTTGTAAACAATTAGTAAAATCTTTCCAACATAATTTTGGTAGCCTATCTTCATTCATACCTTTGATGATACCCCAAAACTTAACTGCCCTTATTATTAATGTTACATTTAATGAGAGCATACCATATTCTAACCACAGAAAAGCAGAAGGACAGTCCCTTGGCAGATTCAATATAAGTTTAAGAAATCTATTCTGTGCTGCCTCAATATTGTCATATTTATCAAGATAAATCTCCAAATTTCCTCACCATGCAGAAGTTGGCATATTGTTTAGCATCAAATGTTGTTTTAATGATTTAAAACTATTTCCCAAAACTTGTTTGCAAATGCCAGAATAGCACATGTAGTTTTCTAAGATTTATTTTAATTTCCTCACATGAGCAAACCAGGAATGATTACTATTGAATATAACCCCAAGATATTTATATGCCTGCACTACTTCAAGGTTAATACTAATTATACTCCAGAATTTTCTCTTTACATTCATTCAACTCATTATCATAATCTTAGTCTTCCCTACATTCAATTCCAAGTCCAACTCTTTTAAAGTTGACATTATATTAATAATTCCTCTTTTCAAACCTAATGGGGTTCTTGATAGAAGTATAGCATCGTCTGCATAACAACTTTATTTCTTCATCATTGACCTTAGGTGCAAAATTATCAATATCCTTTAATCTATTTATTAAGATGTCATTGTATAGATTAAACAGAGTTGGCAACAACAAACATCCTTGTTTCACACCTTTTAAAATATTTATCTGGTCAGTTAGATCTCCATCCCTGGTATAACGTACCCTTGCTGTAGTATTATAGTGTAACATTTAAGAATACCCAACAGATGAGGACCAGTTTGCAATGTCTTCAAGATTTCCCATAATATAACCCTATTAACTGAGTCAAAGGCCACTTTTATATCAATGAAATATATATATGTTGGAGTTCTCTTTGCTTCTACATAAATATCTATAATATAATTCAATATTAAGATTAGAACTAGAGTACTACTATGTTTTTTAAATCCACATTGCCATTTGGAGACTAATTTACTTTCCTCCACCCATAAATTTAATCTATTTAACATTAACTTGGTATAAATGGCTATACTATTGGAAGAAGTGTAATTGTTCTATAATTCTTAGGGTCTTGTTTATCACCATTCTTTAATAATGGTATAATTATACCTTGATTCAGTCATGGGGTAATAGCAAGCACTGACTTATTGATTGTTATCAAACTAGCCAACAAAGGTGGATCTTGGTGGTACTCGACACAGGTAAATACACTAGTAAGATATACAGCCAACTGGGCAATGTACAGTTTATGAGAAGCTCAAATTTGACACAATCAAACAATTTAAAGGAAATAAATTGATGGTTTCTTGAGAACTGAACCTAATAAGGGGATATTAGCACAGAGGAATGGAAATGTCTCAGTGTTACATCACCTGTAGGTGTTGTCATTTACATACTACCAAAGGTCCACAGGAGATTGGATGATCCTCTGAAATTCACAGTACTGGCAGGAACAGGGTCTCTGACAGAGCCCTTGTCAAAGTTCTTGATTCTTACCTTAAATATTTAGTATTCAGTTTACCTTCCTGTGTTAGGGACACTGCAGTCATACTGAGTGTCTTGGGGATCTCCAATTGGAAAAAGGTTGGATGCTTGTTTCCCTTCGTTGAATTTTTATACACAAACATTCCTCATCAAGGTCAATTTCAGGCACTATTGTACTGGTTTGACACTAAAAACCATTGAGCCTGATCTTAAGGAGTTTCTACTGAAATGTTCTAAGTTAGGTTTAATGTTTTTCTTTCAGGGGATGATTTTCTACAGAAGAAGGATACTGCTATGAGGCAACCTTGGCCCCAAATATAAACCTGAACCTTGGATATTGGAAACAGAAACTGTCTATGATACCGTCAGTACTTTTCTTGATAAGATTCACTTATGGCATTGTTATATAGACAACATTTTCCTGGTGTGGTGGAATACTAAACAGGAGCTTAAGGAATTTGTGAACTACTTGAAGAGTAGCAGTCCTAATCTCAGGTTTAATGTCCAGGCAGATACTACACAGGTTTCCCCTTCTAGATCTAATGGTCAAGAAAAAGCGAGACAACACTTTGTGTACTGACCTCTATAGAAAAAGACCAACAGGAAAAATTTCCTACACTCGACCTGCTATCATCCACAGCATACAGTCAGGCATATTCCCAATTCCCAATTCCTGAGACACAGGAATAATTGCAGTGATTCAACTGATTATGAGGTCAGATGTTGGGAGCAATGTTCCTCTAATTCTTAGTCTCTGTGGGTGGGCGACTGATATGCGTGTGTGGCACTTTGTGCAAAAAAATTGATTCATATATTGGGTGGCCAAACAAGTGATATATTTTATTGTCAGTAAACAGTAGAAAATATAACCAAATGCTCAAATACTCAATGCAAAGTATAAATATACATTCTGACACAGTCCGAAGCTTGGATGTGCATTATGCGCCATAACAGTATAAACTGGAAACATGTGTAAACTATGTACATTTAAAGAGTCTTGCATGCATCTAAAGGGTGCTGCTGATGATGCATTGCTAAGAAATCAACATTTACTGTTTTTCTCTTCTGTCTTTACCATTCTTCCAGTGGACTTATATTTTATTAAGATCCATTTTCCACCAGATGTTAAAAACTATTTTGCTCACATCAGTATATCTAAATGGCTTTCTTCAAGCGGTTTCTTTGTTTGCTCTTAATGCAGTTCATGAGGCTGAAGCCTCTTTCTGAACAACACTAGAAGCTTGAAATGTAGTAGTAGCAGTAGTAGTACAATTTATTGTTCAGCATAAAGCAGTTACAATATACTAAAATCAGGACAAAATACATAGTAAATATAAATAGACAATAAATAAATCAACAAGGGACTTAAATATCTTTACAGTGCAATTCAATTTAACAGAGTACCTTTTCACATAAAAAAAACTTCCATAGGACTTCAAACCCCTAATAAACTTTATAAATGAGTTGAGATTAAACATTTTGCAAAGATCTCTTCCATGTTCTTCTCTTTCATAGTAAACAAATATTCAAAGATCCTCCGGGAGGCTGAGATCCTCAGCAGTTTTTCGTAGTTGATTCTTACCTAGAACACAAGAGTACAACATGTTTCAGATCATCTATAGTTCCCACTCCACATTTTCAATATGGAAAAAGTACCCCCTCTCTTTTGTCTGAAATGAATGCATTGAGTATTATAGTTTTCAGTTCTGAATCTTGTATAGATTCTTCTTTGTTGCTTCAGGTTAAAATGAGAGATATGGCTCATATCCCCATGAAATCTTTATTTTTTATAAAATCCATATAGTTTAAGCTTGGAGAGTTGAAAATAGAAAGAATGTATGTCTTAAGTCAATAAGTCTCAATTTGACATCCTGCCTAATCTCTCAAATGGTCTTGTGTAAATTTTATATAAGAGGTGGCCCAATCCGGCCGGCATTATTGTTTCCTTAATAAGTTGAATAAAGGGATGTACCTGTCCCATGCTGGCCAATTTGATGGCTTCCACTACACACATTCTGGGATATCTTTGTTGGGGCAAAAGAAAAAGTTTCAACAGAAAGAAAATCTGTCATTCACAGATGAAAGAAGTCAAGGAACGTTGTCCTACCTCAAAGGTGAGAATACAGCTTGGATTTCCATTTAAAATATTAAGATGTATCTATAAAGTTTATTCAGAATTATTTCTAATTCTCTAACCTTAGTATAACCCCAGATTTCAGAGCATATAACATGCTCGTTCTTATTTTGGCATTAACAACTCTTAATACCCGCTCACTGATGACTTCCCCATCTTGCTGTTAAATATTTTAGGGCATTTACAAAAGATCCCATTTTAAATTGAATAGCCTCCAAATGTTTGGTCAAAGATAGGCTCTAGGCAAAATGGGTACCTAAATAGTCATAACACTTAACAGTGTCTGTATGGTTACCATTTAGCCTAAAGCCTACCGTATTCTTGGTTTGAGAACCAAAAACTACAATGTTGGTCTTGCCGAGATTAACTTTTAGTTTCCTTTGAGAACAGAGAGATTCAAAGTGAGCCAATTTTCTTTTAAGACCTAGGACTGAAGTAGAGAGCAAGGCTAAATCATCTGCATATGCTAAACATTCAATCCTTTGATCATTAATTTTTGGAGTATGAAAATCTGGGTTACCTAGCTGATCCAAGACTGTATTAATGTAGATGTTAAACAGAGTGGGGCCAATATACACCACTGTCTGCCCCACATTTGTCTCAAATCTATCAGTTAGATGACTATATTGATTATACTGGACCCTTACACACATATTTTCATAGAGCCTATTAATAACATCAGAAGTGAGGCCTCCAACTTCAGATCCCTTAATGTAGCCCAAAGGATTTTTCTACTAATGCTGTCGAAGGTTGAGGAGAAATCCACAAAACAGCAATATAATCTGTTTTTCTTACTTTAGTATACTTCAGATCAGGTGCTGAATCACATAACAGTGTTGTACTGTAGAACAGTCCTTCCAGAAACCGTTCTGTGCCTCATTCAATACTGAGTTCTCCTTGACCCATGACAGCAATCTGCCCAAAATGATCCTATAGAAAATCTTCTGTGAAACATCTATCAAACTATTAGGACTATACATCCTTGGATCATTCGGATCCTCTTTTTAAAAATTGGAAAGATAACACTACCTGTCCAACTGGCAGGGTAAGTACCCTGAACCAGGCCATTAAACAGCAAAGAAAGGAATCCATCAGTTGATAAAACCTTATAGAGATCACCTAGGACCCCATCCGGCCCTGGTGCTTTATTTGCTTTAAGGCCAGTCAGTGCCATCAGTTTCGTCCTCTGTGATCAAGATAGAGGCTTGGAAAAATTTTATCCTCCTGTATTTTGAAAGCATCATGCGTCTTCTGCTCTTCATCAGAATAATAGAGCTTGGAGAAATGAGATGCCCAAACTTCAGGTGTAACATAGGCTTCAATCCTATGGGCATATCTATTATATCCCTGGGCAACAATATTCCAAATCACCTTCCATCCTGTCCAAAACAGCCTGCCTCAGTTTTCCCAAAGTTCCTGAGTATGTTTATGTCTCTCCCATTCAAGAATTTTCCTTTATTATTCTCTTTCAGTCTTTAGCAATTTAAAATCTGCTGCAAACTTATTTCTTTTCTTCTTATGCTGTCTTAGTTTTCCTCCAAACTCTTTCTTTGCCTGTAGGCATACAGAATTAAACTAAGACTTTTTATAAAGGGACCTAGGATGTATGTTGTTTTACATCTAGTTACAAGTAAAGAATGAATAGTTTCCCAATTCTCCAAAATATTAAAGGCCTTACTTTTGTCCAGGACCAACTCATGAATATCACCTAAGACTCCTGTACTAAGAATTTCTTTGAAACTAGCTTGATGAATCAACTCCCATCAATTCTTCTCTTGTTTATGACTTTCAGACTCTCTTCCTGTTGTGCCTCACTGCTAAAGTTCAAAAGGGCATTTTATGTTTATTACAATAGCACAGTGTGCTGATTCCAATCTATCCATGACCTCTAACTTTTGGATCAGCTTTAATGATTCCAAATTGGTCCAAACCTGATCAGGGGTTGAAGAGCTAGTAGATCCTCTACACGTTAAGGATCCGACTAGATCAACCTGAGTTCTACCATTTAAAATACAGAAATTTCTACTGGCCAAGCCGCTAGCAAGTCCCTACTTCTGAGGTTAGATTTTAGATCCTGAGCAGTCCTAGTATATGAGATATTTAGATTAATTATAGATATTGTATGGATCATATCTGAATATACATCCTCCAAGAAATGAGAAGGAATTCTAGCATTAAAGGTTCCCAAAATAATTATAGGATAAGGTATACTCTTATCTGACAATTAGTCAAGTGCCATTTGAGATCCTATATGAAAAGGTCAGCGGGATCAGTAGCTCTATTTCGATGGGGCAAAGTATATATCAGCAGAGAATGATCTTCTCTTGTCCCTTGCTAATCATTAAAGCCAAAATACCCTCTGACTTAGTAGAAATGTTAGTGATCTGAAAATGTAGCAAAGTTTTGATAAAAATATCCTTTAAACCATCCAAACTTTTTATCTTTAGTTGCTGGCAGAGTAAAGACAGAATATCCAGCCAATTTGGGAGTTATGTTTTCTGTACACCATGTTTCTTGCAGTCCAATAATATCAAAATTATCCATAAATCTCACTACTTCATGGTCAATTATTTTAAGATGGAAGCCCTCAATATTCCATGAAAATCTTCTCTTTTCTTCTCAATCTCAGTCTCTGTGGCTGCAACCATTAGCTCCCTAGTCCTGGTCTCATTTCTGCCACACTGCTTTGAACCTCTCTTCATCCTGGATGTATCTCCAAACCTATGATGTAAATTTTCTGTTGTTGTCTAAATTTCATACTAATTGGTGGGTAACTTGATGTCATGCATTTCTAATAAGAGCCTGAATGCGAACCTGATTTCTACCCTCTATACTGTTGCTAATGTATATCTGTGTAACTAATGTAACTACTGTAAATAATGCTTGAGTCTAAATGTGAACCTGATTTCTACCCCTGTATACTGTTAGCTAATGTATATTTGTGAAACTAATGTAACTACTATAAATAATACTCGAGTCTAAATGAACCTGATTTCTACCCTGTATACTGTTGCTAATGTATATTTGTGAAACTAATGTAACTACTGTAAATAATGCTTCTAAATGTCTTTTTCTGTAACTAATTCTGGGTCACCCCTGAAAAGGGATCTCTGGTCTCAGTGGGCTCACCCGTTACCAAAATCCAAACAAATAAATAAATAAATAAAATATAGAAAGGGCATCACATCTAGATCCCAAGCTCCCTTATCCAAATCCAGCTGGCATTCAGAGTTCATTTGTTTGATATTATCTACAGGCTGCATTTGTCAGGCTTAATCAATAACTGTCAGTGGCGAGTAGGTATTAGGGTCAGTTAGGTTTCCAAAGTCAATCAGGGTGTCATCTGCCTCTAAAATTGATTCTGGACTATCCTTAGTCTGTTTAAACAATGAAAAGACTTCACCCAAGTCTAACATGTTAACTAAATATATTCCCAAACAATCCAGCTTGCTGACCAGAGAAAGCAAGCTGCTAGCTGTTTGAGGATTTTTAAATGTAATATCAATCTGTGTTGTGGACTCAGGATCTCCATATAATTTTATGGACTCCACCATGTTTCTGGAGATATAAAATCCTAATGCTCTTTCCAAGAGCACCAACAAATCTTCCTAAGTTTCCTATGAGAATCCTTGAGTGAAACCTTCCGCCAAAGATAGTTATGGTCCTACTCAGCCATACTTCTCTCTGCTTCAATCGTGATCCTCTATCACTCCCAAGATTTTCTCTGTGCTATCGTAGCTTTCTCACTCTGCACCTCCTATGGAGAATCTCTTCTGGGAAGGATAAGACTGTGTAGGAACCTCTGTACATGATAGCTTCATGTTTAGCTTGGAATGTAGCACATACATCAATAAGTTTAGCCACCATGCTATACTGCACAATAATCAAAGCAAAGTGGATCATGTCAGTAAAGGATTTTAATGATCCTCCTTTATTTTTCAGCAACTATAAATCTGAAGTCATTGTACTGGCTAACAATGTCTGCCTGGTCCACTGATGAAAATAAATAGTCCTGATATTTGCTGTACAGTCTCTCAATATTTGATAAGCAAAACTCAAAGCTGCAATGTGACACTGCTGCAAAATCAAAGGCAGATCAGTCAGAAAGTTCACCTGCAGGAAATCAGCTGTCCAGATGGTCACATAACAGGCCAATGAATTGCAAAATTGCTGTTGTGCTTACTTCAGCTGTGCAATTAGCCAAAAGCAGTTTTACTGGTGGGCTCCAGTAGACAGTTTCACCCAGGTACTGGCTTCTGATCTTTTATTTTTGCCCTAGCAACCTGTACAGCTTCAACTGTTGTTAGACCACTTTCTGAAACATCTTAAACAACTCTGCCAACTCCAAAAGTACATAATTTAATACTGTTATGGCAATGTGGTTTCAGGGTTGGACAGCTTCTTAAAGCAGTACTTAGCAATGGGATCTTTGATGGATGCATGCATAATTGTATGTGATATCATTTACCCTAGGTATGGTTTACAATAGCTATGCTGGCTATTGTAAAGCTCAGTCGAGTTTTAAATTGTATTTTTGCAATGTAGTGAGAGAGGAGATGCATTTAGGAGTCTGTATTTCTTCCATTTGGGATCCATACTAAGCGCAGTCTGAATTTATGAAATTAAATGAAGAGGACATTTTTGCACTGCTATTTCTTGTTGTCCATTTTAGAATTACTATCCCCATGTAGCCAACATGGGCGACCTTTACAAGCACTGATTCACAGAATCTCAAATGTTTATAATGTCAGACCCTGTTTTAAAGAAGTGCAATCTCATCTTTCTAGACATATGTACAGCCAGTGTCTCAGTCTGCTAATTGAGAAGGTTCTATCCATCCGGCCCCAACAAATACATACAAAATGACACAAACAGACAGTAGGTTGCTTTGATGCTTTTATTGTAAATAAAATCTATAGTTTTCCCATTTTCTTATACTGAAAAAAATGAACATGGTTTCAACGGTGAGGCTTTAAATCCATTATAAACACATTTTGTATGTGAAGCGCTGCTTGGAGGAGGCAGATTACACTGAAGTTGTGCAACTTTAAAACTAAAATGATATAATATACACCCTATGTCAGATAGTCTCTGCATTGCTTTGTTGGGAAATCTACCAAACAAATAAAACATGCCATTTCTGTGAACAGTAGGGAATACTGTTCATTATCAAATACTATCTTACTGAAAAGAGGTGTCAAGCCAAAAACATTGCTGTAACTGTAAAGCTGATTGGTTGGAATTTTGCTGATCGGTTCCATTGTTCAACAAGTGGAGCAAGAGTGAGATGTCTGGCTTGTTAACTGCTGGCTTGTTAAAGTTAATGGGTCGTGGCCTCAGGGGGGGCATACAATGTTTCTTTCCCATTCACTTTCATGTCCTGCTGTCTGAGTCTTAAATCTGAGTGATGAGTGTAGTCACTACTTCATGAACATGAGGATCTCTGTCAGCTGCTTTGTGCGCTACTACTGAAGCTGTGTGCAGGTTATTTCTGACTGCTGTGCAGGTGCAGCACTACACCTTAGGGAACACAGGTTGGGAGCTACAAAATACATTCCTTAACAAAGGGTACAATGGGGCAGAGATGAGCGAAGTTGGCAAACTTTGCTTTACAACTAATTTGCAAAGTTTGCCAACAAAGTGCTGACTTTGCAAGTTTTAGAAAGTGAAATGCCACTTTTCAGATATTATGCAAATAATCTGGTGAAGTTGTAACTTTGCCTTAACTCACCTGTCTTTGCCTGAGAAAGTGTCATTTCCCAGGAAAATGAAATGTGAAGTGGCAAATTGGCAAAGTGGGAATTTGTGAAGTTATTCACACTGGAAAATTTTGCAATTTCATTGGAACTTTGTTGGTGAAGAAAAACTTCATAACATCTCTTAATAGGGATACTGTGATAGCAGCCAAGCAAGAAGTTGATAGCAGGGATAGGCAGAATTTTCTCGTTGTGAATCATAGTGATGGAGTAGGGGATGTGTGACTTAATTTTGTCACAACTTTTCCAGACAAGCAAGGGTCACTGAAAGGGTGCTGAGGAAAACTGCCATATTTTCCGGTCGGATGAGCATCTGGTATGAGCTACTACTGTACCATCAAGAACTGTGTATAGATGAGGGGAGGGGTAAACTTAGCACACAAGCTGGTATCGGTCTCTAGTAGATGCAGAAGTTAGAGGAGATGATACGGTTGCTCCCACATCCTAATGGGTGCCACATCTATGGTAGCTGTAAATTTTGTCTAGACATCCTTAAGACCAAAACATTTACCACTATGAATACCAATCGCAACTATGATATCCTGCATTTTATCAGTGCTGTCACCCTGAATGTAATTTATCTTACCACATGTGCCTGAGGGATATTTTATGTGGGAAAAACTAGTCTATCCTTTAAGCTCAAAGTCAGCATACACCTTAGGAGCATTGCAGGGGAATGAAAATATTGTCCTAGCAGTGAACATAATGCTAAAGAAGTGGAGAACAGCATAGATTTCTGGTTTGTGTAATCAATAGGGTCACACTGGGAGAGACAAGGGGATATGTGGACTTGGCCTTTAAAGAAGTTGTTCTGTATTTGTACACTTGGGGTGGCATTAGTTAGCACAGGTCTGAATGACAAATTTGATATAGTCCCTTCCTCAAAAAGTAGACCTTATTTTCTATCTGCAAACATGAGCTTAAATGTTTTGTACTCCTGCAGGATTGTGAGCTGGTCTAGTTGTTGTTACCCTTGCATGTTCTGCTGTTCCAGATTATGAAATCTGTTGCTTCAGTGTTTTCTGAACTCCAGAAAATATTGCTTGAATACTGGCCAGAAGAGGTATGACATGCGCAGTTGTGTAAACATTTTTCTGCATCATGTTTGGTATTCATGCCTGTCAAGGTTTATAAGCAGAAAGAGGTTCTTCAATAACAGGACAGTTTACAGTTTCTTAATTTTGACCCCTGATGGTGCTGAATGCAATAGTGTATATGGACTAATGACAGCTATATTTGGCTAATAAAACTAATTGACTGCATGTATCTGCCTTGTTTTTAAATGTTCTACTAATGTTTGTTCTATCCTGCACTTTTATGCATAAGCACTTTAATCATATTTTGTCACTGGTTTTGATATAGTAGTATGTGTTTCTTTAAATTCTTGACTTAAATTGCAGCCACTCACTGCACTCCTCTCCCCCTGAGGATGCACTGCATGAAAAGTCATTAAGGAATCTCTCATGGTCTCTTTTTGTGCTAGTGTATTACTTGCTGATGTTAGCTTAATAAATGGGTTTTGATTATATTATGGCATCTGGTGCCAGTTTTTGTTTTCAGACTCCTGCAGTATTTGACTGATGTGCCCACCTTCCCCATCCCAACATCTGATTACACTTGCCTCCTTGATGCCAAATGCTGAGGGTGAGAGGGCAGTGAGGCCTTACTAGTGAGGCAGAGGGGAGGCAGAGCCCATGCCAAAACCTCCTGTCTTGGGAAAGGTTCATTTATTTCTTTCTTTTTCCTGTCTAAGCACATGGCTAAAAAGGCCATATGACCAAGCTTACTTCTTCTGGTATACTCATACAACTATATCAATATCGCACAATGCAAACATTTTAACTCATTCATGCCACAAGAGCTCTTTGAGACTTTCACCACTTGTGCCCTGTATACTCTTAGCACCACATCCTGGGCATTTCTAAGAAAAATCAAGCCATAATCAGCATGCCACAAACAAATGTGAATCCTCTTGAACCATAAGTGCTACACACAAAGTACCAGTGGCAAAGTTGTTCAGCACAACATTACCGTTCAATGGTGCTATGCAATCAATTGTAATCAATTTAGTTTTTATTTTATATTAGCTGAAATACCAAACAACTGATTTTGTCAGATTTTTCAAGGTGCTTAGGTGGCGTGAGAGACAAATGTCAGCCATGTACACCATACCTTAAACAAATGCAAATAACTCCTAAAGTATACGTGATAGACACAAAGAATCAGTGGCAAAGTGTTCAGCACAAAATTATCTTTATAATGGTGCTATGCAAACAGTTGTAATCCATTTAGTTTTTATTTTATAGTAGCTGAAATACCAAACAACTGTGTTTTATTTTTCTAGATCTATTCAAGGTGCTAGGTGAGGCTTGAGAGACAAATGTCAGCCATTCACCATACCTTAAACAAATGCAAATAACTCCTAAAGTATACATGATAGACAGGAAGTATCAGCAGCAAAATTGTTCAGCACAAAATTGCCTTTCTAGCGGTGCTATACAATCAGTTCTAAGCAATTCAGTTTTTTAATATGAGGTAAAAACTGCGATTTCCTCAGGCGTTTCTAGGCCTGAGTGAAAGTCACGGAAATACGTCTACAGGCGTTATTGTCCTGGTGGCTGTGCTTTCAGACACCACCTACGAGCATATCTAGACCTGGATGAGTTAACTAATGTTCTTGATTGACAAAATGTGAAATGAGTTGACAATTGCCAACCTGCACTGTCAATGGCAGTGTAATAATCAGTTGGAATGTTTTATTATAATGTTGAAATAAAAGAAGTTGCTGCTTAGTTTCTTTGTATTCAGCAGTGTCCCAGTTGGCACTATCACTTACAATGTCACCACCATGGGACTGAGATAGGGCATTCTACTTTGACTGATCCCTTCCCCTGAAGAACAGGTTATCAGATCATGAAGCACTGAGGTTTTCTGTACTTACAGTATGCTCAATATCACACACACAATTAGGGGCTCACTCCAGTACTTCAAGATTTTGTTCTCTGCCACAGTTGTAGATACAGTAGTAGCACCAAATTAGTCAAAGGATTTTTAAGAATCCCTATTGAGAATTGTAAAACCTTTAGTTAAGGATTTTGTTTTGTTTACTAGTGTGTTCACTGCTACACAGAGGGTTGTCTCATCTGATAGCATAGTAGAAAATCAACGGATGGCACTTAAGTACTGTAATAGGAGCTGTCCTCTTTCTGTAGGTATAACAAAAATAATTTTAGAGGATTTTTCCTCTAAATTTTGTGAAGAATAAATCAATCAATCAATCAAATCTTTATTTATCCAGGAGGACACCATTGAGCAAGCTCATTTACAAAGGTGGACCTGCATTACACATGGTCAAAAAAACAGATAACATAATTGGCAAGGATACAGACATTAAGACACCATACAGACATTGATAAAAGAATGAAATGTAAAGCATTAATACTGTATGTGTGTTCAAGAACAGAGCAAATTGAATATCTATTCTAACTTTAGGTGTAATCAGTACAGAGAGCCAAGTTTGGAGTATATTCACTACAGGGATGCAGGAAGTGGGTTTTGTTAGGTAATAACTGTAGGTACCTCAAGTTGGTGTGGCTGCAATAGAGAAGGGACAAATGACAAAAGCAGCTCTCAGCCTTAAGTTCATGATATAGAGTGAGAAGGTAGATGGCTCACTGAAGCGGAGAGGTTTAATGAGACCGACTATGGCACCAGGAAGCACCAGCAGCCCAGCTCACCAAACTTAGGTTATTGCTATGGAGTAGGCAAGAAGTATGTGGCTTACAGAAGTGGAAAGAATTAAGGATGACCAGCTATGGCACCAGGAGGTGCTGACAGCCCAGCTCACAGGCATTACGCTTTGTTGTGGCGCCAAGAGTTCGTGGCCGCAGAGGCAGAGAGATTAATGAAGAACCTTGTTATGGTACAGGGAGGCATCAGCCACCCAGATACAACAAGTGACAGCCTATCTAGGCTCCTTGAAGAACTTTGAGCTAGAGGGGCGTGAGTCGCTCTGGTGAATTTCAGAGTAGCGGTTTCGGATGCACCACAGCAGGTATACTTGAATCATGTGTGGCTATACTTGGAGAACTTAGGGGTTGGTGGCCCTAGGAGAGGAGAATCAAAGCAAGAGTAAGATGATTAAAGGGAGGGTGAGGCAAAGTTGCGGGAAAGAGGAAGGGGTATGTGAGGTGGCAGTGCTGATCAGGCGTAGGTGAAAACAGAAGCTGTAGAAGAACAAGGTCAATGGGAGCAGTGACATTCATCTCCGATTAACTTTGTGTATAGGTACCTGAACACTGCAATAGTTACTGTGGTTCTTAGCTTCAAAGTTTTCTGGATTTCCTTCCAAAGTGACAGAAGCGAGTAGCTTATGGCGCATTCACTACCGTGTGTGGACCCTAGGGATATTCAGGGTGATAAAGGAGCAGCTCCTTAGGGCATATTTTCAGACTTTGCTTAAGGGCAGAAGATCAGAGATATAGCATGGTAGTTTTCCAGATAGTGCTTTCAGAGTCCATATGGCCACATTTCTTTTTGTCTGAATGCAGGAGGTCCAGCCTACGGCAGCGTACAGGAACAGTGATGGGTAGAGCAGGGAGGCTGGTGATGAGCTGCAGCTCTGTGATACAGGGCGTCCAGCTTACCCAGGTATAAGGCATTGCAATGGCAGTAGATAAATCAGCGTAATCTAACAGAGATGAAGGTAGACTGTACGAGCTGTTTTTGCCTCCGCAGTTAAGCGGTTTATCAATAGAAGAGCCCTAGTCTCTGTCTCAGCTTTTACCATGTCCTCCAAGTGTTCCCTGAAACAGAGGTTGTGGTCTAGCCAGATTCCCAGGTATTTGAACTTGGGGACATAGTCCAGGTTTTCCCCAGTAAGGTAGTGATGGGGTGGGTGCCAAGAGCAGAATATGATGGGAGGTTGTCAGGAGAGGATCATCGTCTTGGTTTTTGGCATTGAGTAGCAGTTTTTTATTGAGAAGCTGATGTTGGAGGATGTCAAAGTCAGATTGTAGTTCTTTACAGGCAGCTTCAGTTGTAGATCGGCTTAGGTATAGTACCGTATCATCTGCAAATAGGTGGATATTAGCATTCTTAATGCCATGGTCGATATTGTTACTGTATATGGTGAAAGTACTGGTCCCAGAATGGATCCTTGAGGACACCTCTAAGTAGCAGTTTGAGGAGAGCTCCACTTCTGCTTTGATGTTCTGTTGCCTATCCATTAGGTAATTCTGGAACCAGCCCATAGAGATGGTATCTAGACCCAGTGCTTTTAGTGATGAAAGAAGTAAGAGTGGTTAACAGTATCAAATGCTCTGCTAAGGTCCAGGAAGACAGCGCAGCCTAACTTTTTGTTATCAAGGTCATGTTGCCAATCATTCATGACCTTGGCCAGTCTCATGACTGTACTGTGGTTCATGTGGAAGCCTGATTGCATAGGAGTTAGAAAATTTGTCTTTTCCAGGAAGACTCACAGCTGAGCATTTACTATTTTTTCTAGGATTTTTGATGGTATGGGAGTAGTGAAATTGGCCTATAGTCATTTAGGTCACAAGGGTCCCCAGATTTAAAATTGGTATAATGTGGGCAGTTTTCCATAGTTCAGAAGGGACTCCTGGGAGGTGAGAGATTAAAAAGGTGGGTAATGGGCACTGCCAGTCATGCCAGGCAACCTTTACGTAGTAGGGATCAAGGTACCGTGCCGGCACTTTTCTTGCTATCCAGGCAAAGTAGGTGTTCTTCAAATTCTTTTAAGGTAATTGGTGAGAAGGAAAAGGCAGCTTTCATTGGATTTGGGTCCGGGGGCAAATATGTTCATCTGGGAGTGCAGTTTGCAGACAGGCGAGTTATCGAAAGCCAGGCCAGCTGAGGCAAAGTGATTATTAAATGCTTGTAGTATTTTGTTTTTGTCACTAATGATGCCATTATTAGAGGATATTTTTGAGGTAGTGTATTGCCTGTCATGTGTCCAGCGAGATTTTTATGGTGGTCCAGAATTTTATTGGGCATTTGAAGTGGCGTCTAACTCTGAGTGATAGAATTTGGATTTGGTTTCCCTGATCAGCTTTGTGCATAGGTTCCTAGCAGTTCTGAAGAGACACCAATCCTTATCCAGCTGTGTTTTATGAGCACATTTCTAAAGCATGTCCATATTTAGTAAAGCAACTTTGAGGTCTGCAGTAAACCAGTGGTATGTTCTTGGCTTTATGTGAGTTTGACTATGGAAGTATGGGCATTAAGGGCATGGGTTAAGATTTCTTGGAAGATAGTAAAAGCATTGTTTACTGTTTTTGCTAGGTAGAAGTTCTGCCAGAGTGGAGAGGCCTTGAGGTCAATGATATGGGCCAGTGGGTCAAAATTCCTTTTAGATCTCTTAGTCAAAATGTCGAGGTTGGTTTGGACATATGGCTAGTTCTCACACCTGTGATAAAACAGTGGTAGCTAACGTCAGCATGGAAGATTCCTGCATGGGAGAAAAGGTAGGGTTTATTCACTAGTAGAACATCTAGAAGGTGCTACTTGATGGGTTTTCTAATTGGTGCGTGTAGGTTCGTTGATGATTGTGAGAGACCATGGATTCACAAAAGATTTGAGTGGTAGCGGCGTTGGTCAATCAGTCATAGTTGAGGTCTCTATTATTATAGTTTCAAGGTTGATGGAGTCCGTCATGGATGTTAAGTGAGTTAGTAACTGTGGTCCAGTGGAAGGTGATCTGTAGCATCAATTACTCTGATGGCTGATGCAGGGATGTTTCAATTTTTAGGGACAGGCATTCATATGCATTAGAAAGTGAGGAGGAATTAAGGATAGAGACTGAAAATTTGTGCTTCATGTAGATGGCAACTCCATCACCCTGGTATGTTTGTTGGCTCTGAATAGAAGATAGTTGGGTATGGCAATCTCCTGCGTCAGGGAGTGGATGGACAGTCGGATTGTATTATGACAAACACGTCGGGTTTGGTGTGGGCGATCCAAGCCTGTATGGAGGACAATTTTTAGAAGGCTACATGTATTAGCGTACATGAAGCTGATACCCTTTAGTCTAAGGTGTTCTGAGGGTGGGTGATGTCTTTTGTGGGCCCAGGATTGAGTTCCATGTTGCCTGAACATAGTAGTAGAAGGAGTACAAGTTTCCTTAAGGCTCGGGTGACATTTTGGAGATTTTCATCCTTCTCCTGGTGGAAGTAACATTTAAATCTGTTTGCAGAGGCTTATTGTAGGTGTTATGTTGTCCTGTCATTACATAGCATAGCATAGGACCTTGCTGTGAAATACCACAGGGAGAAGGTGGCTGGCTCTTTCCACTGGTATTTGACATCCTGATGCACACCAATTATGTCCTCCATGATAAGGATGCAGTGGTGCAGTGGTGTTGCAGGAGTACAGTAAGGGCCTGATGTCGCACATTCGATGGGGAAGGATGGATTTCCCCATTAGTATAAGTCCAACCTCGAAGTTCCCCTAGTAGGGGTAGGATACATAAGGTGCTAGGAGCTGAAGCCACTTTGTCATGATTTGAGGTATAAAGGATCTATTTAGAGAGGCTTTTGTGAGTTACAACTCCTTATTTAAAATTAAAAGCTACTGTGATCGTTAGATAGTGTCCCAGAGGACTAGCGATTACTTGGCCAAAAAAAGTGGGAGGAATAAGAGAAAGTATATAGTGAGAGCCAATAGCTGCAATGGATGGGGCAAGACAGTCTATATAAGAATGTGCAGGAAAGGGGGTGGTGGGTGGGCATAAAGTTTGTGGCTTTGCCGTACCTCTCAAGCGGGTTGAGGTCGAGCTTGTGGTCTCAGGCGTCGGCTTCTGGAGTGCCGACCGCCGGTGGCTGTGGATCATTTGGTGGTAGAGCTGGAAGCCCTAGGAAGGTCTCGGCTGAAGAGGAAGGAGACAAGCCAAATTAGAACTGGAGGAGGAGAAAAGGGTCTCACTAGCCAGTGACAAGAAAATTTACAAATGAATAAGGGTGATTTCCTTGGTGCCTGAGAGTCTGGCTGCAGTTACCAAGTCAAAGAAAGGGCTGTAATCACTCTAACATTTAGATAACTTTAGCAAAGTAAAACAGCTTTTCTATGTAGAATTAACACTTTCTAAGCAGGTTTGGCAGTAAAACAGTCTAGGTATTAGATTTCAGTCTGGTTTTACTAGGAAAATTGTGCCTTTTCACTCCACTAGATAGGAGCAAATAGTGGATTAAAAGGGACCAATCGAGTGAGTCTGGAAAAAGGTACTCAAGCTCTGATTGGTTTGCAGCTTTGATGTACCTCTCAGTGGGTTGAGTCAAGCTTGTGGTCTCGGGCAACTGCTTTTGGGCACCCGACCGCCTGGTGGCCGTGGATCATGTGGCAGTAGAGCTGGGAGCCCAAGGAGGGTCTCGGCTGAAGGGGAAGGAGAGAGGCAATTAGTACTGGAGGAGGAGAAAAGGGTCTCACTAGCCAGTGACAAGAAAATTTAAAATTGAATAAGGGCGATTTCCTTGGCACCTGGGGTCTGGCTGCAGTTATCAAGTCAAAGAAAGGGCTGTAATCACTCTAACATTTAGATAACTTTGCAAAGTAAAAACAGCTTTTCTATGTAGAATTAACAATTTCTAAGCAGGTTTAGGCAGTAAAACAGTCTAGGTATTAGACTTCAGTCTGGTTTTGCTAGGAAAATTGTACCTTTTCACTCCACTAGATAGGAACGAATGGTGGGTAAAAGGGACCAATCGAGTGAGCCTGGCAAAGTCGCTCACCTCCGATTAGTTTCTTGACTTTGCTGTACCTCTCAGTGGGTTGAGTCCAAGCTTGTGGTCTCAGGCGTTGGCTTCTGGGCACCAACTGCCCATCGGCCACGGATCATGTGGCAGTAGTGCTGGGAGCCATAGGAGGTCTCGGCTCTCAGTGGGTTGAGTCGAGCTTGTGGTCTCAGGCATCGGCTTCTGGAGTGCCAACTGCCCGGTGGCCGCGGATCATGTGGCAGTAGTGCTGGGAGCCCTAGGAGGTCTCGGCTCTCAGCGGTTTGAGTCTGAGCTTGTGGTCCTGGGCGTCAGCTCTGGGCGCTGACCACCCGGTGGCGCGGAGTCGTGCGGCGATAGAACTGGGAGCCCTAGGAGGGTCTCAACTCTCAGCAGGTTGAGTCTGAGCTTGTGGTCTCGGGCGTCGGCTTCTGGATTGCTGACCGCCCGGTGGCGCGGATCATGCAACAGTAAAGCTGGGAGATCTAGGAGAGCCTCAGCTTGGAATCTCACAAAATTGCTTGACAAATTCAGTGCTACTACTGTATAAGGTGAATTTTTATGGACAAGTGCAACTTTGTCAGACTCTATCACAGTTTTTGCTTCAATTACTTAGAATTATTTATGATGTCCTAGGCTTAAAGTATCAAGCAATCTATTACCTTCATATTGTGCCAGCATTATAAGAACTTGACAACATTTAACATCTTTTATAAAGTTGAAATAAAGAAAATTATTGTTTAGATTTTTTGTATTCAGCCTTGACCCAGTCAGCACCAATGCTTATGATGCCATCACTGTGAGACCTAAGGTGTATAAGATATTCTATTTTGACAGAGCCTGGTCCCAAGAAGAGATTCATAGACCCTGAAGCACTGGATTTTTCTGTACTAGGGCCACATTTCCTTCAGTAAATACCACTTGCCTGTACTGCATGCATTTTGGGCTAGGTTTTCTGTTTAGTTTCATGCTGTTTCTTTTTGATTATATAACAGTAGCTGATTATGTCAGCACTATAGATACATAGACAATGTCAGCAGATAAGGCCTACAGCCCACCACTCTGTCCATTTGAGCTTGTGAGTTCACTTTGTTTTCTTAGATGTCTGTTGCTCCTTACCCCTGACTTCCAGAATTCCCTTATGTCTACCCTATGCATTCTTCAATGTCATGATTGTTTCACCCCACTGCTTCCTCTGGCAGTGTGTCCCCTTGTCCACCACCCATTCTGTGAAGAAATTTTCCTCACATTTCCTCTGATTGCCCTCCCTCAAACTTCATCCCATGCCCTCTAGTCCTGGAACATCTTTTCACTGAAAAATAGTGTATTCCTAAACCCTATTCCTCCCTGTAAGATACTTTTATGTCTGTATCATATCCCTCTCTCCCTCCTTTCCTCCAGGAGTACATATTCAAGTTCTTCAACCTGTCCTCATAGGACTTGTGATGCAATCCATGTACAATCTCTGTTGCCCTGCTCTGAATCTTCTCCATCCTGTCTATGTCCTTATGTAGGTAAGGTCTCCAGAACTGTACACTGTACTCCATGTGGGGCCTCACTAGTGCCTTGTATGGTAAATTACAACCTCCCTTTTCCTGCTGGTGATGGCCCTGCCTATGCATCCCAGCATCCTATTTACTTACCTGCTGCCTTGTCACAATGTTTCCCTACCTTGAGGTCATCAGAAGACAACTCTAAGATCCCTTTCCTGCTTGGTGCATGCTATATCCTCACTCCCCAACTGATATGTTATTCCAGGTTTTATGCCCCATATGCATTATCTTGCACTTCTTTGCATTGAATTTCAACTGCCAAACCCCTGACCGTTCTTCAAGTTTCTGCAGGTCCCTCCTCATTCTGTCTACACCCTCTGGCATGTCCAATCTGTTACAGAGCTTTGTGTCATCAGCGAACAGGAGATTCTGCCTTCCAGTTCCTGTGCAATGTCACTGATGAGAGCGTTAAATAGGACTGGTCCCAGCACTGATCCCAGTGGTAACCCATTGGTCACTCTTCTCTTTGTGGAGCAACAGCCATTTACACGCCCTCTGTGTCTTGTCACCCAGCCAGTTACCTACCCACTGCACTACTGTCCTGCCCCTCCCATATTCCCAAATTTCTTTAATAGCCTTCTATGTGGCACCTAGTCAAAGGCCTTGCTGAAGTCCAGATAGGCTAAATTCACTGTCCTCCCTGATCCACCTCCCTTGTCACCCAGTTGAAAAATTAAATGAGGTTGGTCTGATATGACCTCCCCTGGTGAAACCATGCTGCCTTGGGTCTTGTAGTCTGTTGGCAACCAGATGTTCCACCAATCTCTCCTTCAGTAGTGCTTCCATGATCTTCCCACTACTGAAGTGAGGCTGACTAGTCTGTAGTTCCTTGCTTCCTTTGTTCTCACTTTTGTAAAGGGACTACATCTGCTGTCCTCCAGTTTTTGGGTACCTCCCTTTTTCCAGTGATTGGCTAAACAGGACTGCTTGAGGTTCAGCCACCACCTCTCTTAGTTCTTTTAGAACCCTGGGGTGCACCCATCTGGCCCCATTGCTTTATCAACTCTTATTCCTTTCAGTTCTTTCAGGACCCTTTCTTGTGTAAAAGGACTTGTGTCCATTTCTGCACCATTCCACCCTTGTACTCCCTTAAGGACCATTACCCTCCTCTTCCTCAGTAAAGAGTGAGCATAAATACCTGTTCAATATGTCAGCTTTACATTTGTCATCCTCTACACAGCCCCATCCTCCCCTTCAGTCTCAGTATCCCTCCTTTGCCTTTTTTTTTCACTTATGTACATGTAAAGGTTTTGTCCCCTCTACCCACTGATTTTGCAATGTACTCTTCTGTCTGAGCTTTGGCTTCCTTACAGACCTCCTTGCCTCCCTTGCTTCTCTCAGTACTTCTCCCTATCCCCTTCTGCCTCGTCTTTTTGTATTACCTGAATGCAATTTTTGGCTTTCACCTTCTCCACTACCTCCTCGGAAAATCATAATGGCCTCTTCTTCCTTTTCCCCTTGCTAACCTGCTCAATACATAATTATATTTGCTCTTGTAATACCATTTTAAATATTGTCCACAGTTCCTCAACCCCTGATTCCTGCCCATTCCCAATAATGCCTTTTCAATCATCTCCCCATTTCCCAAAGTCTGCCCCCTAAAATCCAGGATACATGTTTTTTGTACTTTGGTTCTGCTCCTTCTGTGATTTCAAACCACGTTGACTGGTGGTCATTGTTCCCCAGGTGCTCCCCACTGTTACCCCATCACTCTGTCCCTGCTTGTGAGCTTAAGGTCAGTATTGCCTTCTGCTGAGTTGGTTTCATGACCAGTTGCTTGAGGAAGGCACCATGAAGGAGTCCAGGATTAATCGGCTCCTGGTTGATGCTGTTACTGGGAGGATCCAGTCCACATCTGGAATATTGAGATCTTCAACACCACCTCTCCCTTGTCTGCCATTCTTTGGATGACTAGCATCAGCTCCCTGTCTGTTTCTTCCTCCTGGGCTGGTGGTCTCAGACCACCCTGTGCTAATGCTGTCCCATATTCCTTTCCAGTTTAACCCACAGTATCTCTCCCACATTTTGTTCCCCCTGGATCTCTGTGGCCTTTATGCCATCTTTCATGTTACGTGCCACTCCTCCTCCCTTCCTACCTGCCCTGTCTCTTTTTAAAACTGTAGACCCATAACACCAGACTTCAGAATGGAGGTAAAAAGTACCTCTGCACACAGCAAGCTTTCTATTCATTCCCTTTCAGCTCACATGACCCCACCACTGTTCCTCCAATGAACTCCCTGGACTGCCACCACAACCTCTTCTCTGACAATTTCCATAACTTACGAATAAATAAAGTAAAACAATAAATGAATGTTCAAAGACATAACAATGTAACAAAATAATGACACATTGATTCTTGTTGTGACTCTCCATGGGGTAGAGGTAAGAAACCAAGACAACCAGCTTAGAAACACAGAGCAATGGGGCTCCTTTACTACCTTAGCATACAAAATAAAGCAGCACACAAATTCAGGTGAAGGAACTATTTGATAAACAAAAATCAAAACAGTAAAACTTTTCACATATGAACATAAAAAATATTGAGATAAAAATATTATTTTCAAACATAAACAAATAGTGTGCCCATTTCTAAGTACAATAATACCCTTCAGGGTGGGCAGTATGCA
The DNA here is from genome assembly GCA_016271365.2 of Neoceratodus forsteri. Lineage (NCBI taxonomy): Eukaryota > Metazoa > Chordata > Ceratodontiformes > Ceratodontidae > Neoceratodus > Neoceratodus forsteri. Next base: position 245,729,670 of record CM028130.1, read on the forward strand.
GTACCATATCTTCCTGGGGCTATAGGGCCCTCCACCTGTAGTGTTGGGCCTCATTATGCCCCTTGGTGATCCAATATTGCCCAATACTGCCCACCCAGTTGGGTATAATTGCTTGCATAGCGTTACATTATTTGAAACTGAGGAGAGCACAGGACCTTGCAAGATACATTTCAATGATTCAAAGATATGTAAAATATACAAAAATCATATCCATCAGGTATTGAAATTATATTCAAGATTTTGGTTATATAAAAACATATTAAATGTATAGAACCATATAACACTTATATACAGTATATAGGGTTTATAAAAGTAATCAAAATAATATATTCACATGTACTGTATTTGAAACATTTTAACACATATTTAAAATATTTTAGAAAATGGGCTTTTATTTGGAGGCATCTGATTGTCTGGTACCCATTCCACAAGGGTACATTAACTTTCAACAGATGCCCACCAAATAAAAATTTCCAACAGAAACCTGCCTCATGCCCAGCTAAGCATCCTTGTGCCCAGCCTGCTTGGTCATTGGCTGAAACACTGGGCACACAATTTCAAACTGACACCATTTTCCCCCACTCACTTAATGACAAGAGACCATGGCAATGGTCACTTCTCCTACTCTACACAGACTGACAATATGGATTCAACTCTATTTTAAAGTATTCAGCAAGTAGTGGTGGTAGAAGTGCTCCCACTTTGCTACAGAACACTCAGTGTATTATCCCTCAATCCCGTAGTGCTCAGCAACATGAGTGAATTACTCTGCCTGGTAATTAGGAACAGGAAGTGCATTGTTTCAATGGGTTTCCCACTATTTCACCTTGTTTTACTGCATCCCTTAATTTTAATGCAAAGGGACCTGGGGGTAGTCATATCAGATGACTAAAGGTGGACCAGCAAGTGTGAGAAGGCAGTAAGGAGGGCTGGGGGATACTGGGATGCATAAGGAGAGGCATCACCAGTAGAAAACAGGAAGTTGCTGGCCCTCTGTACAGAGAGTTAGTAAGACCACATCTGGAGTACTGTGTACAGTTCTGGAGACTGCATCTCCAAAAGAACATAGACAGGGTGGAGGCTGTCCAGAGGATGGCAACCAAAATGTTGCAGGATCTGCATCAGAAGACATGTGAAGAAAGACTAAAGGAATTAAAGATGCATAGCTTCGAGGAAAGGAGAGGGAGGATAGACATGATAGAAACTTTCAAATACCTCAAAGGAATCAACAAAGTCCAAGAGGGTAGCATCTATCAGAAAAGAGATGTACAAAAACAAGGGGCACAATTTGAAGATAGAGGGGATGGCTCAGAGGTAATGTGAGAAGTATTTCTTCACATAGAGGGTTGTGGATACATGGAACAGCCTTCCTGAGGAGGTAAGTAGAGTCAAAAACAGTGGGGAATTCAAGAATGCATGGGACAGACATAAGGCAATTCTAGTGGGGGTAGGAGGAAGTAGGCTGTTGGTTAACTAGGATCTGCAGCTTATCCGTTAGGCAGGAAATGGGCAGAATAGGTGGGCCAAGCGGTCCTTATCTGCCATCAAATTCTATGTGTATGTTTCTATGTCATTGATTTGAATGGACTTCACTTCGCTTTGCCTGTTTATTGCTAAGTGAGACAAATTTTATATTGATTCATGGGATGGCATGTCACATGGGCTCTATATTGTATTGCACAGCCTCAGTTCTGTGTAGTGTGTGTAGTGGAAAGCTGGAGACAGTTTGCTGTCAGAGATCTGAAAATCAAACCAACAAAAAGCTTTAAAAATCACTTTTGATCAATTATTTTGGTCCAAATTTGTTACATCGACTGTAGGCACCCTCCTGTGCTTAGATCATCGAGTGCTGATTGTTTTTCTGTGCATTTTGAATGTTAATTTAGGATATTTAGCCTATGTACTGACAAACACTGTTGAATGTGTGCTCGGGGAGGCGCATCTGTGGTGGAGTGAGATTCACATGAGAAAGGCAGTCTTTCTAACTGTTTTGTACTAGTGTGTCAGTATTTTTATGTTGATGTACGTGCAGTAATACTTGAAGCAAATTTTGATAAATATTTTCTGTTTGTTGTGGTGCAGTGCATATTTTCATTTTGTTTAAAGATTTGGTTATATAATGTACTGCACTGTTAAATTTTCTGCACATTACCTGTAGTGTGTGAGTATATGTGTTGTCATCAAGTCAGACTCATTTATTGTGCCCACAGTAATCGCCGCACTCTTAATCGATTATCTGTCTGCGGTATTTTTACTGTTCAGTTCAGTTCATGTTTATTCTGTTCAATCTTTAAAATGATTATCACAAAGTACACAAAAACGGAAAAAAACATTGAATAATTTACAAAACCACCAACAATAATGACATAGTCATACTTACAAACTTACATTAAATACAATAAATATATCATGTGTTTGTCTGTATATAATAATTGATAAGATACATATAAATAGCAGTGCAGCATTAGTTAAAGTGTATTTATTTATTGATCCATGATAATTTTCCTATATTGCACTATACCTATGTTCCAGCAGTTTTTTCTCCTTATCTTCCTTGTGATTAAAGATATTTCCCAACATTATATATTATAAGTGGATCTTCAACAGTGAGAACAACCAGTATTAGATTGGTGTCACTGGAGGATAATAATGAGTCCACTATCAGGGATATCAGTTATTTCTAATTTTATTGTACCAGGGACATCTTAATAACACATGGTCTATGTCTTCTTTTCTCTTAACACAGCCATGAAAGAGTGTTTAGGATCCTTAGATTGTTTTGTACAATGCAGTTTTAATATTTGATTTGAATAATTCTAATCTGAATCTAGTGAAGTTTTTCTGCAGATTAGGGTCCTCTAAGACATCTATAATATCTGAAGCAAAGCTGGTTATCATTACATGAATACCATTTGAGCGCAATTAGAGGCAACAATATATACCAAATTGCAGTTCCTAGGGTATTGCCTAATTTTGTTTTATATATGATTTATATTGTGGAATAATACTAATATTGTTTTGACTATATTCCATAAGAAAAGTAAGCATGTATTTATCTAACAGTCTATTCAAATGCTGAAACCATATTCAGCTCTTAGAGACCCTTGTTTTCCATTCTTCTTTATCTAAAATAATTTTTTTGCCCATCTATCATTGGAGAAACTAAGGAATCATAGCCTGTAATTAATGATTCTTGAGTCAACCCATGTTTGTAATATGATTAGGCCCAACTCTGCATGTATATATTGTGCAGGGTAGACTTTTGACAACCGAGCACTTCTCAGGAGCTTGATTGCAGGATTCTCAAATTTGTCAGTGTGACTCAGGCCCCATATTTCAACACCATATAGTGTCTGTCCATTAAATTTTGCTTGTAAGGCACGCAATAGAGGTGTAATGGAGTAGCTGCAATATGAGTAGTTAAAGCTTGACAAAGCCCCTATTGTTTGTTTTGTTTAGTAATTATATATTCAAGTGACAGTTTCAAAGACATCTATTTATGTAGAAAATTTGTAGATACATATAACTCTGAACTCTCTTTAAATGTATATCATCAATTTTCCATAAATATTTTCTCTTCTTGCTTCCTTCTATCTAGATAGTGAACTGCTACTGCTGTGCCCCCAAACTGGCAAAGGAATCATTTATTTTTTCAGTTTTGATTTGTGTGACCACTGGTTAAGGTGTTTTGTGCCAGTGTGGTTGCATGTCTTTTAGTGTGCAATCTGCATCTGTGTGTTTGCATCTGTTTAGTGCCCAATCAGTATCTGTAAGCACAATTGTTTTTGGCTTCCCATCCACCCAAATTTCACAAATCTCAATTCTTTTTGAATCTTCTGTGTAATCTAAAAAATGTCTGCAAAAGGCGTGCATGCAAACATGCTTCTGGCCATGGCACTGCTGCCAGAAGCAAGAGTGGCATGGACGTGGTAGTAGTATGCAGCAGAAGTGCCTAGCTGATGCCAGTAAAGGATTTCTCTATGTTGTTCACAGCACAATCAGTAGCTTCAATCATGGTTGGAGATGCTGTTGTCTCCACTGGTGGTAGTGAAATTGCTGATGGAAAGAGTATTGCCCACGTTCAACACATGACAAGTTAACCAGTTTCCAAAATATTGTGGAGTCTAAAGCGATGAGCGTGAGTCAGATGTAGTAGATGTCACACTCCCTGACATCCACATCCCTGTCCCCACATTGGTTGAACATGATTCTGATACTGATGAAGTGTCGCTGCAATCTTGTTTTCAGCACTTTTGATATAGGTCATGCCTGTACCATCCAACCCTTAAAATGTTGGAGAAAAATATTGTTTAATCATAATGATGCTGTGGTTTGGTACTTGTTCACCACAGGACAGCATCAAGCTGACATTGTGGATGCAGATGGGGAATCGTTGATGATTTTAGTGACCCAGTTGGGAACTGGAGAAAAGAAATTAAAGGTGGCTGTGTATAAACAGCCTCAGTCAGTCAGTGTTAAATCACCACCTCTTCAAAGTTATGATGTGGCAGTTTATGTTGATGATGATGATGATGACGCAGTAGTAGTCATCATAATAGTGATTAATGAGTAGAGCCCAAATATGGCCAACAACGAAACCATGTATTAGTACACCCACCATGTCATTGTCTAAAAACTGGTGTCCAATCTGCAGCATCAGGGACCTGTGAAAACTGAAAGTGGGGATCTAAATCCATCATTTGGGACTTTTGTACAAGATTCAAGTGATGAAGCAGCGGCAATCTGCCAGCTTTGCAAGCGCATGTCAGATAGGGTAAACAGGGTAGTCATCTGGGCACCAGGGGCCAGCATGCACATTTGAAGAACAGGCACATGGCACTGTGGTTCTGCACCAGAGTGGAGCTAATGCTGCAATAGTGGGGCGTTCACCCTCATCTACCTTATTAAGCATGTTATCCCTTCCATGACTGTATGTAGCTCAACCAGCCATGTCTGTAGTAGTGGTGAAATAACAGCTGAGGATTACTACAGGCATGAGAGGATGATGATTTTGAATTGTTGTCAAGTGGTGGTCAGAGTAACAGCAGTGGTGGTGGTCTATGCAGGATATCTAGTGCAAGTGCAACATCAACCCTGTGCTTCAAATGGGGAAAATAACTTAATTTGTGGACTTGTCACCTGTGCACCCCTCTTCATCACATGTCAAAAGCACCCACCATGGCCGTTTGCAGAGCAGAGCCATTTGCACACCCGTGCAAAACAGGTAACAACTCAGCCCAAGTTGCAGAGTCTTTTGCCCAGAACATGAAATACCATCTAATCATGCAGTGTCACATGAACTGTATGCTGCTGTAGTGGAAATGCTGGCAATTGACCTGTTGCCCTTCTCATTTGTGGAGAATTCTGGATTCCAGCATTTTGTGGCAAGTGCCTGTTCCAAATGGAAAGTCCCATCCAGGAAATAATTTTCCACCCATGCTACCCTAGAGTTATACTAGCCTGTGACAGAGTCTGTAAGACATGCCTTCAACATTCCTCCTCACCATTTATCCACTTATGTATGAATATGTGGACAAGTGGCAAAATGAACAGTTCATATCTGTGTATTACTGCACATTGGGCACAGGTACTGGGGTTGTCTGTGCTGGTGGTATTGGAAATCAGTGTAGTAAGGCAGACTGTCAAGGTAGCAACCTTCCTGGAATTCGACAGCATGCATCATTTGCAATGCACAGTTTGGCTGGTTCCCAGACTGGTGAACACATGCTTGACTTGCTATTGATCAAAGTTGATGAGTGGCTGCACCCCTGTCCCAGAAAGGTGGCTTTATAGCCAGTGACAATGGCTCAAACGTGGTGAAATGTATCATCAATGGTGGCTTTGTTCAGGTTCCATGCGTGGCCCACTGTTTAAATCTCATGGTCCAGGAGTTTCTGCAGCACCTGACATCAAGGAAATGTTGACAGTTACACGTCACATCTGTACACACTTTTACGCTCTGGAAAGGGCCGTGACCAACTTCAGCAGCTGCAGATTGAAAACAGCTTCCCTCAGCACAGCCTTAAGCTGGAAGTTGTCACTCACTGGAACTCGACTCTACATGGCAGAGACATTGTATGAACAGTACAAAGTCATCTTGTAATACCTAGTCATGTATACCAGCCATGACACTTTGGGAGACCTCGATGTCTATGACAACAGATCAGTGGTAACTCATGGACTCAGTTATATCAATTTTGAGGCCCTTTGAACATGCCTCTATTGTTTCTTCCACCGCTTGTTATTTTGTCTACATACATATTAGGTAGCCCTTCCTCTTCCCTTTCCCCACTCATGTTCACTATCACCTCTCTGTTTCCCTCCCCTATTCTTCATTCTCCCCTCCCTCACTGCCTCCCTCTCCTTTTTGTTTTTACTCCACTTGATTTTTCTCTCCCCCTCCTTGATTTTAATGTAACTGCTTCCATCTGTGATTTTAACTTGTTAGGCGCCTTGGTTTTGAAGGCACCACACAAATAAAGTTTATTATTATTATTATTAGTAGTAGTATTATTATTATTATTATCTTTGTGGCTCCTCCCTCTATCCACAGTTGTGCCCTTACATCAATCAGGAAACAATACCCACCTCAGTACTCATAATTACCTATGGCACTTGTCTCTATACACCACGGAAACAAAAGATCTTAACTGTAAATCTGTAAATACTTATTATATATGTAAATACTTGTAAAATTGTTCTCATTGTCTTAGTTTCTCTGATATATGTATATTGTTTAAGTTGTCTGATGTGGTTCCTTTGAAAAGAGCATGTTCTCATAAGTGTATTCTAGTACTGAAATAAATAAACAAACAATCAAACAAATAAATAAATATATAAAATGCAAATAAATAAATAAGTGCCACACAGTCAGTGAGTGGTGACACTGTTCCATGAACCAAGTCATTCCATTGCTGTGAGTGCTGAGGCAGACTTTGTTGAATCTGCACGCATAGCCTTGATGTGTCGGAGATTGTTCAAGCAGTGTGTTTGTTAAACATAAGCTGGCAGTACTGGACCACAATCACCACATCCATAAGTATTCTGCAAAGTGCCTAATTTGGAATAGCAACAATGCTGGACCCACGATACAAACGTGAAATTGCATACTTACTAGAGAGAGGGCCTGAAAGATTAAAATCTCAGTGAAGAACTAGTGTGATTGGCTCATAGGGAACACAAGTCACGTGCTAAGTTCAGCAAACCACAGGATGACAAGGCTGAAGGTTACTGTGGACTACTAGGCACATCAAGTAATGTCTGCGGGTCCAGGTGGGATGTCAGCAAAACTGGTTGCCATTAACCCACTTTGGGGTGCCTTGTCCAAAGTGGGAATCTGAGACATCAATGAATCGGTGAACATGAGGATGAGTCAACAACAAGACTGCATGCAGCACAGAGAATGGTTGACTCATATTTGTCTGAAAAAGGCATCTGTCAGTAACTGATGATCTGCTGCTGTGCTGGAGTGGAAAGGTGAGTGAATGGCCAGAGCTGACTTGAGTGGCAATGAAGTACCTTACCATTCCACCCTCCAGTGTAAATGTGGAGAGGGTATTCAGTTCTATGAAGACAATAGTTTGTGACCGTGAAGTAGGAATTGGGGCCATCCTTGGATTCTCATCCTTCTCAGGTGGTGTTATGCAATGCCAGTTCTGTTAGGAATAAGACCGCACTGGTAGCCTCTCACGGGCCTGGTTTTCATTACGAGACCTGGCTGGATGAGAATGCTGGTCCCATTTGGAATCCGCTGTTACAGTCATTTTCTCGGTGATACACCACCTGAGAGTGGACTGTAGGGGTGGGGGGGTTACTGTCTGTTTTAGGCAGGAACTGGAGCTCAAGGAGGTGCTAGTTGGAACTACTAACTCATTTGAGTGCATAGTGGGTGTGGGTACAGGCTACAGGATCCTTCTCCTCTACCATCCACCAGGTGATGGGAGGTTTTCCTAAAGGAGGTTGAGGACTTTATCTCCGAGATGGTATTGGAGGCCCCAGATGGTTGATTCTGGGGAATTCAATACCTGGGTCAAAAATGAACTTTAGCCCTTTGGAAAAAATCTCCTCCAACTGATGGAATAATTGGGCCTGACACAGGTTATTACCAGAGCAACACACTGGTGGGGCACTTTCGTTGGACTTAGTGTTCTACCTGGAGTAGAAATCTCCAATACGGAGGTGGATCCTATCAGCTGGTCTGACCGTCATGCCCTGAGATTCAGTTTTCCAGTCCCTCCTAATAGACCTGCCCCAAAGGAGTTGGCAGTTGGCTAAGCTGAAGGTGGCATCCACCCCACCCAGAGACCACTGGGTCCACAACCTTGCCTCAAAGGATGCCAGGAAGAGGAGTGATTGGACTTCAGTGGGCTCAGGAAGGATGAGGAGGGGTCTAAAGCACATCCCACAACGGTCCCACTTAATAACTCCTACACTGTTTTGGAGGAACAGGAAAGCCCCACTCAGGAACCTGAGGCTGGGACCATGGAGGATGGGAGGGTCCTCCATTATGGAGCCCCAGGAAGGAAGCAGACAACTTCAGAGGAGGGGAACTTCTCCTAGTGGGGACTCTGTTGTTCAGGGAGTGGATTTAGGGTCACCTAGCAGGGGAGAGAGGAGGTCAAGTTCCTCCCAGGAAGTGCTGCATGGAGGGATGGGAAGCAAATCCATAGAATTCTGGACGTCAATATCTAGGAGACAGCAGCTGGATGTCATTGCCACCTGGTGATCAATGACCTGGCCAGAAGAAGTGTGAAGTTAGCCAGAGTCTAGGATGATTTCAGGAAGCTGGAGGAAACCTGAAACAAATAGCATGCTCCGTCTCATTCTGGGAGGTGCTACCTGTCAGGCGTGGGGAAGCTAGGGCACTCCACATCAGTACCTTCAACTCCTGGTTGAAGGATTGGTGTGAAAGGAGGAGTTTTCTTCATAGGGGACTGGGGCTAGACCTGGGCAGATGTAGGCTTATATAAGGAGGATGGCCTGCATCTGTACAAGAAGGGACCTTGGTCCTTTGAGAAGTTTAAATGCTTCAGTTGTGAGTATTTAAACTGGCCAAGGGGAGAGCCAGGAGGGTCAGGAGGCTTAGGAAATGCCCCCATGGGAACATGCAAGAACATAAGTTGACTACAGGAACAGCGAAAGCAGGCAGGAGGTGAAGAATGTATAATGAGGTAATCGGGGCCAAAATCACATAGGAAAGGAAACCAGGGCGGGGAAGATGCTGGAGATGGAGAACAAGAGCAGAGAGAGGGCAGACTGTAAACATGGAAGGTCATGCTATCGAATGCCCTAGCCTAGAAATAAGGTTCCAGATCTGGACGCCTTGTTGGCAGATGCAGACCTTGACATAGCAGCAATAACAGAGACATGGTACTCTGCTAATCATGGCTGGGAAGTCAATGTACCAGGCTATACATTGTTCAGGAGGGACAGGAGGGTAAAAGGGTGGGGGAGTGGCTCTGTACATCAGACATGGTATAAAGGCTACAGAAGTTCAAGGAAGACAGGGGAGGCTGAGGTTATGTGGATCACCCTGGAGCCAGAGAATGGAACAACAATACATACAGGGGTGATCTACAGACATCCAGCACAGAGGTGGAAGTAGACGGGAACTAGTGGAGAACATACACAACATGGCAACTAAGGGAGAAATCCTGCTACTTGGGGATTTCAATATGCACAGATGTGGATTGGGCAACCCAGATGGCTGTTTCAGTCAGAAGCACAGCCATCCTAGAATCCCTGCAGGGGTTGGATATGAGACAACCAGGGACAAGTCAATTCTGGACCTGGTATGGACCAATGGATACAGAGTCAAAGAAATACAGGTGGAAGGGCAGCTGGGGTCCAGTGACCACCACATGGTGTGGTTCAACATGGAGACATGGACTCAATCAAGCCATCACAAGGGAAAGAGTATTAGATTTCAGGAGACAGATTTCACTGAAATGGGTAGATGTATACAAGCAGTCCTGGAGAAGGGCAAGGTAGTAAAGGGGTGGAAGAACAATGGGAGAAACTGAAAGGAGCAATAGTGGATATAACAAACCAGTGTGTTAGGACAGTGGCCAAAGGAAAAGAAGAAGGAAACCACTATGGTTCTCCAAAGAGGTGAGGGACAAAGTCAAGGATAAAGGCTGAGTTTCAGAACATATAAGGGGAGCCAAAGGGAGGAGGACAGGGATGTACCTTGATTGTCTAAGGGAAGCAGGAAGGCTGTTAGGAGGGTGAAGGTGCAGACAGAAGAGAACTTAGCACAGTCTGTAAACAAAGAGGATCAGGCATTTTATATGTACATCAGTGAAAGAAGAAAAACAAGGGGAGATTGTGAGACTCAAAGGGAGAAGGGAGAGTGTAAGGAGGGGGATCTGAACAAGGCAGAAATACTGAACGAGGTGCTTCTGCTCAGTATTCACTAAGGAGGGGCAGGTCAACTGACCACAGTTGAGTTGCAGAGGCAATGGGAGGTGAACACCAGTCCATTAACAGTAGAGAGAGTCTGTAAGAACTCACAAAGCTGAAGGTGGATAAGGCCATGGGGTCAGATGGCATCCATTCGAGGATATTAAAGGAGCTGTGAAGGGAACTAGCAGTGCCTCTAGCTGCCCTGTTCCAGAGTCGCTCAGCATAGGTGTCATTCCAAAGTACTGGAGGAGTGCACATGTAGTCTCACTGGACAAAAGCAGCAGTAGGGAGGAGGTGGGGAACTACAGGCCAGTTAGCCTCATGTCAGTGGTGGGAAAGATTAAGGAGACACTGCTGAAAGAAAGGATAGCAGCACATTTGAAATCCAGTGGTGCTCAGGATCTGAGGCAGCACAGATTCACTAAGGAAGATCATGTCAAATTAATCTAATCATTTTTTTGATTGGGGACTAAGGAACTTAATCAGGAGGGGCAGTAGATGTTGCCTACCTGGATTTCAGCAAGCCTTCGACACTGTCCCACATAGAGGCTGATTAACAAGATGGGTAGTCTGGGCATGGGAGACAAGGTGGTGAACTGGGTTAGGAACTGATTAACAAACAGGAGACAGAGGGTAGTGGTAAAAGGGTACAATCTGGGGAGAGGGTGTGACCAGTGTGGTACCACAGGGATCAGTACTAGGATCAGTCCTGTTCAATGTCTTCATTAATGACATTGCAGAGGGCTGGAAGGAATGGTCTGCCTGTTTGCAGATGACACCAAGATCTGCAACAGGATGGATGCTCCAGAAGGGTGCAGAAAATGAAGAGGGACCTGGAGAAGCTTGAAAGATGGTCAGAGATGTGGCAACTGACGTTTAATGTAAAAAGTACAAATTAATGTACCTGGATAGAAGGAACCCTGGGGAGAGCTACAGGTTGGGGAGGAGCCGACTGTCACCAAAGAAAACGGACCTAGGGGTCATCATCTCTGATGACCTTAAGGTATCAAAGCAGTGCACAAAGGTGACAGGGAGGACCAGTGGCATACTGGGGTGCATAGGCAGGGGATCAATAGCAGGAGGCTGGAGTGGTGATGCCATTGTACTAAATATTGTTAAGGCCTCACCTGGAGTACTGCATGCAGATCTGAGGTCACACCTGTCCAAGGACATAGATAAGATGGAGACTATCCAAAGAAGGGCAACAAATACAGTGCAGGACTTACACCACAAAACATATGAGGAGAGACTAAGCGACCTCAGTATGTACTCACTGGAGGAGAGGAGACAGTGGGGCACATGATTGAAACTTTCAAGTACCTCAAGGGCATAAACAAGGTGCAGGCAGGGTGCTTTTCAATGTAGAAAAGTACTAGAACAAGGGGCACAATATGAAATTGGAAGGGGGTAGATTAAGAGGTAATATGAGAAAGTTTTCTACACAGAAAGGATAGTCGACACATGGAACAGTCTGCCACAGGAGGTAGTTGGGGCAAGTACAGTGGAGGGTTTTAGCATGCTTGGGACAGGCACAAGGGAAGCCTGAGAGGCGAGGGAGTGATGAAAGCCATTGATCACATAGGGTCAGTGGCCACATAAAATGTACAGGGCCTACAAGCAGACTGGATGGGCCTAGCAGTCCTTATCTGCTGACAATTTCTATGTTTCTATGTTTCATCCTTTGACAGGAGTTACCTCAGAAGGCCTAATGACAGTACTGGACCTCTGACATTCCAATAGATAGCACTGACCCAGGAACCCTTGTACTAGCCTATAACAGGGTTGTTGCTGGGGCATTTGAAGTCATTGCTCTGGTATGTGTTCACCTCTTACTCTTCACCTGGGTGCCCCTTGGTATGATGGGGTACTTTGGGGAGTTGAAGAGGAGGGTGAAGGTTGGAAAAACACGGGGAAACTCGCCTGGAAGAGGACAGACTTAGATTGCTAGATCACTATAAGATCTACCAATCAGCAATTTCCCTAAGAAGGCAGAGTTCTGTCCAGGGAAATTGCTGCAGTGAAAGATAGACCAACTCAGCTCTTTCTGGACCATGGACAGACTGTGCAATCCAGTCTGTCTACATTCTGGTAGAGTATTGTCACAAGAAAAGTGTGAGGAGTTTGCACAGTTTTGGCTGACAAGGTGTCCTCCATCAGAGATGAGATCATCCATTGCCTCCCCTTGGACCTTGCATTGACCAATCAGGTGGTACTAATACCCAGATGACCTGGTCCACCTTCAGCCAACCAGTAATCTTGGATATAGTGAGGATCATCCAGACTCTGCTGCCAACTTGCTGTAGTTTGGATCCAGGGCCAACCCACCTCCTCATGGGATGTGTTGAGGTCATTGGCCAGTCTCGCTGAGATAGAGGGAGTTTCATTGGAGAGGATCTTCCTGATCCCTTAAAGGAGGTGATAGTATGACCCCAACTAAAAACACCTCCCTTGACCCAGACTGTCCAGCTAACTACAGACCAATCTCTAACTTACCCTTTATTGGGAAAGTTATTGAGAAGGTGGTCGCCTGCAACTGGAAGATCATTTATCCATCCACGATATCTTGGACCCTCTCCAGTCTAGCTTCAGGAAAGGCACAGCACTGAGACTGCCCTGGTATGGGTGCTAAATGATCTTCTAATGGTGATAGATCAGAGAGCCCACTCCATCTTGGTTCTCCTTGATCTCTCAAGCGGCATTCAACATTGTGGACCATGGGGTGCTGCTTGAGTGCCTGTGTTTTTCTGTGAACTGAGGGGTGGTCCTCAGCTGGTTTTGTTCTTTCCTTGAGGGCAGCTCTCAGAGAGTGGTGTCAGGATTTATTGCTCAGCCTCTTTCTGGCTGCCCTGCAGGGTACTGTAGGAGCTCGGTGATGTCCCCATATTGTTTGCAGTGTACATGCTGCCATTAGGGGACATTATAAGATGGTACAGATTGAGTTTTCACTGATATGCAGATGATTCTCAGCTGTACGTGTCTTTTGTGCCTGAACAGGAGTTAGACTCTGTCTCGATCTTTAACAACTGCCTGTCAGAGATATAGGACTGGATGAGTGTTAGTTGGCTGAGGCTGAACTCGGGGTGAAAAACAGAGGTATTGTTAGTGGACCCTGATCGTAGGATGACCAGGGCATGGGTGGGAAAACCCTTGGCTTATACCATGGAGGGGCCCCACTGATGCCTCGGCCAGGTGTGTAACCTTGGCATGATATTTGACCTAAGGCCTGACCTTGAAGGCTCAGGTCTCGGCTGTGGTCAGATCTTCCTTTACCATCTGTGGAATATAGCTGGGTGAAGCACCTGGTCCCATCTGAAGATCTTCCCACCTTGGTCCACACCTTTGTCACCACTCATTTTGATTACTGCAACGCCCTCTACCTGTGGCTACCAGGGTGGATATCTGCCTTTGCAGCTAGTGCAGAATGCGACGGTCAGGTTGTTAACTGGAATCCTAGATCTAGTCACATAGCGCCTGTGCTGCATGAACTGCACTGGCTGATGATACAGTGGCGGATCACCTTCAAGGTTGCATTGTTGACCTATAAGGCCCTACATGATCAAGGACCCTTTAACTGAAATAACTCCTGTCTCTCACTGCCCCACCCACTCACTCTGATCCTCCGGTGAAGGATTACTAGAGATCTCCAGGGTATGCTTAAAAACATTGGGAGGAAGATCATTTGCCTTTATGACTCCTACACTGTGGAATTCTCTACCTTGTTGGATATGAGATAGCCTGACCATGGAGGGCTTTAAAAATCTTTAAAGGCATACTTGATCCAATAGTTCTGGTAAAATTGCTGCTGAAACACTGTATGAACATGTATATTTATTGTTTTAATGTAGTATGGAAATATTATTTGTTTTCTTGATGTTGTTAAGGCGCCTGAGCTCTGGAAGGGCACCTAATACAAATAAAGCTTTACTTACTTACTGTCATACCATACTCTCACCAACAAATGTCAGCATGCTGACATTCATAAATAAGTGAAGGTCACATACCACGTCGAACTACCACATCTGTGTTCATACCCCATCACATTGATGGCTGTGCTGATGATGTGGGAGAAGCAGACCATCCTACTGGGCACAATTCCAACCTTGATGACTGCGAGGACAACTTCCTGTTTGATGAAGATGAGATGGATGTTGCTGGTATTTAAGTTGATGGCTTGAAAGGTTGTCATATTTTATGAATGGAACATGTTTTCATAAAATGAAACCAGTGTCCTTGACTCAGTCTCATTCTATAATTCAGACTGGCACAAATAATGCTACATCAAAATTATTCCATTTTACCTTCCCATTAGTATACCTTCTGATTCCACTTAAAGACCAGGTACCCACTGTCAGGTACCAGCAGCCCCTCACCGTATAATAGCCAACCTGTTCCGCTATTGGTGGTGTAATAAAAATTCATGCATTTCCTCCAGTTAAAAGTTTTAGTATCCCAAATGTCACCACCATAAGACAGCCATGCACGAACTACGCATCCAGGGATGTACCCCATCCCTTTTGTGATGTCAGAAAATGAAGGCTGTGTATGTGCTCCATAGACCTGTATTGCTGCCATGTTGTCACTTACTTTTAATACTATTTAGAGTTGCCAACTGGAAAATGAAAGTGACCGCCTAGTAAACAGTGACTGTTACTACAGCTGCTTTTATTTTATATATGGCATCTCTAAATAGTACTAAAAGCCTCAGAAATATTGCATACATACAGGTTAATGGAATGAACACTCAGTATTCATTTTCTGACATCACAGAAGGGGCTGTGGGTACATCCCTGAGGCATGTCAGGCACTGCTCTGTTTTACAGGATGCACATTCCAGAGTGCTATAACTTTTTAACAGGAAGGAGTGCATGGAATTTTACACCACTGAATAGTGCAGCAGGTCCGCTTTTCAATATGTGTGGCGGGCTAAGGTACCTGAGGGTGGGTACCTTCTGTTTAACAGAATATGTGCTGTCATTAGCAAACACAGTCAGCCTCTTAAACACAACTGTCTATTTGTAGTAGGTGGTAGCCACTAAGTCCTGCCATTTAAAGATACTGTATCTTCCTCCTGAGTACCACTGAAAGACTGTAACACACCATATCCAGCCACCCAGTCATTTGTCCAAAAGTGAGTGAGAATGTGTTCCTCTGCCCATGACCATAAGTAACCCTCAGCCAGCCAAAGCCACTGATCTGTCTAATAGGGAGAGAGAGAATGTGTTCCTGTGCCCATGACCAGAAGTAACCCGCAACCAGCCAAAGCCACCAATCTGTCTAATAGGGAGAGAGAATGTGGTCCCATGCCCACGACTAGAAGTAACCAGCAACCAGCCAAGCCACCAGTCACTATGCCAGTGAGAGGGAATGTGTTCCTGTGACCAGGACACTAAGAAGGATCCCGCATCCAGCTACAGCCACCACACTTCTTATTATCAGTAGTTTACAGTGAGTATGTACTAATTTGTCATACTATGGAATTTCCTTGAGCTGTGGGAATGCTTCCTTTAACATTTTAGAGATGCACTTGAGAAACATATGGTCAACTTTTTTCTTTTTACAGGTTTCAGTTTCAATCAGTGTAATGGACCAGAGGACAGGAGTACTGCAGTACTGTTTAAAACCACCTATAGGATATCAGTTTCAGGTAAGTATACCAATCTTATTTTATTTATTGATTTATTTACGAGTTTAACCAGAAAGGCATACTGAGCAGTGCTGCTCAATTCCAGATGTGACCTGAGGATCAAGATCCAAGACAATAGTACAAAACACTAGTTACAGAGTTAATACAACAGTGAATGGCCATCCGCTGTACAGACAATGAGCAGGTAGATACAGACAGTAGGAATACTGAATACATGATATATTTTAGATGGTTATGTCTGAGCTCAGAAACACAATTTCAATACATAAGTTGGCATTAGCTATAGCAAGGCAGCTGGAGGAGAAGTGGGTACTGAGTGAGCGATTGCAATGGCTGGGTTGGGTGAGTGTCTTCACGTCAGCTGGCAGGGCGTTCCATAATTGTGGGATACGGTGGATGAAAGTGGCCTGCCCCTTTGGTTGTGCTCATAAAGGGGATGTGGAGGAGCCTGGGGTCAGTGCATCTGAGGGAGTAGGTGGGGGTTGTTGGGGAAGGGTGAGGCCAGGTAGGGGGTGAGAATGGGACCGAAATTTGGCTTGAACCTAGCGCTATGGAGTTAATCTATGGTCTTGGAGGATGGCAGGGCTAGGAGCTATATAAGGTACAATGGTGGGTTGATTGTGAGCAATCAGGATAAATCGACAAAAAGAGTGAAAAAGGGAGTCAAGGCTGGCCAAGGCGGAGGAGGGGTGATAGTATAGACTATATCACCGTAGTTGAGTACTGGGAGTATCATCGCTTGGACAATAGCATTCCTAGCAGGAGAAGGAGGCAGCTTTTGTTCCTGTATAGGGTGCCGAGTTTAGGAGAAGTTTCTGTGAATGGAGTCGATAGAGTGGTGAAATCGAGGTGCGGGTTTGCCAGATGCCTAGGTTTCTGAAGCTGGTGCATTGTTCCAGTAGGGACCCGCCCAGGGTTTTGAAAAGGGTCAGGGGCTTGGCGGAGAGTCTTTGCTGTGAGCCTAATGTTAGCGACATAGTTTTTTAGGGTTTAGGAATAGTTGGTTTGACCAGAACCAGTTCTGGATGGTGCTGAAATCTCCTGAAGGAGATTTGTCACTATGCATGTGGAGGGCCTGAGGCATACTAGTACTGTGTCGTCCACATACATTTGTATAGAAGAGTGGCGACAGGCTGATGGTAGGTCGTTTAGAAATATGGAGAAGAGCAGTGGGCCCAAGACTGATCCTGGGGATGCCAGCTGTAACTGGCAGGGGTTAGAGATGTGTGGTGACTTTTACAGCCTTGTTCTGCCCACCAGGTAGTCGTGGAATCATGTGGTGGCTGGTTTGAAGAGCCCGGCTTCAGTTAGTTTGGAGAGGAGCAGAGTGTGGAGGCAGTGGCGAAAACCTTGGCTGAAGTCTATAAAATGAGAATGTGATGTGGCCTTTGTCCATACTGGTGGTATATCGTCAGTGACTCATAGCAGGGAGGTGATGGTTGAGTGAGATTTGTGAAAGCTGAATTGAAAGGATGAAGAAGGCAGAGCGCCCAGATGGGGAGAGAGTTGGGTGAGGACAAGGCGTTCCTGTATTTTGCCAGAATTGGGAGTAGGGAGATGGGGCGATAGTTGCCTGGGGAGGAGGTGTCACCCCTTTAGGTAGGGGTATGACAGTAGCCCATTTCCATTCTGAGGGTAATTTGCCCATCATGAAGGAGAGGTTGAATAGCTGGCTAGAGGGGCAGCTATGGCTGGAGCGGACAAGTATAGCATCATGGCATCCAGGGATGTAGGGCATTTGCCTTTGTTGGGGTTCAGAGAACGTAGGGATTTGAGGACTTTGGCTTGAGATACAGGGTGGAGGGAGAACTGTAGGGCTGGAGGAGTGCACTAGGTTGGTAGGTGGGTCTGGGTGGGTGGACGCTGGAGGGTCGTTAGAAGCGAAGTCAGTGCAGCTGGAGAAGTAGGTATTGAAGGTTCGCCACCCCACAGGATCGGAGATGTGGATGCCCTGAACTGATAGTGTCGGGGGTGAGGTTGGGTGGGGGGCAGGGATTTGAATGATTTCCAAGTTTGATGGTGGTTTATGTTTTGCTAAGGCCAATAGAAATAGTCCTTTTGCCTGGCGTAATGAAGTTTGTGCAGGAGTTACGGAGGGTTCTGTGGTTTGAAAGGATGCCTGGGTGCCCAGTTTCTTGTGGGCTTTCCATGCGTAGTCTCTGGAGTGGCATTTACTGATGATATTAGCTGTGATCAAGGGAAGGTGAGTGCTCTGACTCTTTTTGCACAGGGGGCATGTTTGTCCCAGACTTTAGAATTTGGCCTTGAAAGGTTTGATCAGGCGACAATAGATGTGGCCACTGGGATGAAGGACCAGTCTACTTGATCTAGGTCTAACAGGAGCGAGGCTAGGTCCAGTGAATTATATGACCTTGTGCGCAGTGTCTTGGCGGGGGTGAGCTGTGGGCCTGTGCACTTCCTGATCAGGAAAATCATGCGGTGGTCACTTAGGGGAGTCAGGAGCCGGGCCGAAGTATGATCCTGTGTGGATGGGAGTAGACAGCCCAGTCCAGCAGTGAGTGGTTGTGTGTCTTGTGATTGAGCCTGGTGGGATCTGCAATCAGTTATGTAAGTTTCAGGGCCTTGATCTTGGTTTTAAGGTGGGCTTTATCTATGGCTAGCCAGTTGTGGTTATAGTCACCGATGGCATGAAGCTCGCCACTCTGGCTAAGGACTGTAGGGTGTCCAGGTGAGTAACGATGTCCATTGGGAGTGTTCCCAGGAGGGCAGTAGGTGCCTGAACGACACTGGATGGAGCATGGGGCGAGAGTTTGATTAGTAGGGAATCGTTGTGGGCTGGAGGTGAGGGAATTTGCATTATTGTGAACTGCAGACTAGTGGAGATGTACATGGCAGTTCCTCCACCTCTCTTTTCCCTAGTTTATCATGCTTTATGATTGTGTAGCCAGGTATGGATACTTCAGTATCAGTATGCTGGAGTTTTAGCCAGGTTTCGGAGATAATCAGGATGTTAGGAGGGATGGGTTAGGCAATTGGTTGGCACAGAGATTTTAATTAGTAAGCTGCAGGTGTTGAGGTACAGGAGCCTGAGACCTTGGGGAATGAAAATGGGGTGTGAGCGCTTGAGGTGGTGGGTCCAGGTTTACCTCATACCCCAGCCAGGAGGAGTAGTAGTGTGTAATAAGCTGTTTGGTTTTATGCCAGAGGTATGTTGGGCAGGCGCTAGATGGGGTTGGTGGGGTTGTACGTGGTGGGCAGTGGAGGGCTGGGGTGTGGAGAACAGAAAGTCCCAGGAGAAAGGATGGGGGCAGGATGGTGGCGCTAATGGGCCCGTTGCATGTGTGCCTGGGCATGGGCATGCAGGAGGTGAGGGGCAGCATAGTTAGGCTGAAGGGCAAGGCAGGGGCATCTGTTGGGGGTTCTTTGATAGGGAGGTCTGCTGGGGCAGGGATGCCAGAGGAGCCAGTGAGAGGAGTAGCAAAGGGTAGAAAGGGCAGCATCTTGGTCAGAAAAATTGTGGAGAAAGGCTATATCCTGGTGGTAGCAGCCTCTAGTGGTAGCAGCTGATAAGCTGCAAATGGGAAAAGTGGGCTGATAGATTTTGAGATCATGGGTGAGCATATAAAAATAGGGAGCTCACCAAAAGGCAATGGTGTGGGTGGCGGGCTGAAAGCCCAGTAAGCACTAAGAGTTCTCTGGGAGCCAAGCCCTTGCAGATTCTATTGTTCAAGTTTCAAACTGTAAAGGCAACAAAACTGTGCTCTGAGTCACAGCTAGAGTTCGGTACCTGTGATGAGCTTGAAGTCCACGTTGTGGCTACTGGCCGGGAGAATGCGGCTGTCAGGGAGCCCTCATGACCGAGAATCCCGAACTGGGATGAGGCTTGGGGGTTCCACGCTGCGGCTGCTGGCTTGGGGATGGCTGAGCTTTTCAGGCAGCCCTTGTGACCCGAGTCCTGAACTGGGATGAGCTTTGGGGGGTCCACGTTGCAGCTGCTGGCCTTGGGAAGGATGAGCTTCATCAGGGAGCACTCACGACCCGAGTCCTGAACTGGGATGAGCTTCAGGGAGGGTCAGCTGTAGTTGCTGGCCCAGGGAGGCTGAGCTCTTCAGGAAGGCCCTCGGACCCGAGTCCTGAACTGTGATGAGATTTGGAGGGTCCACATTGTGGCTGCTGGCTTGGGGAGGGCTGAGCTTCTCCAGGAGACCATGCAGCACCCAGTTTCAACTGGGATGAGCTTGCGTGGGGTCCACATTGCGGCTACTGGCTTGGGAGGCTGAGCTTCTTCAGGGAGCCCTCGAGACCCGAGTTCTAAACTGAGATGAGCTTCGGGGGTCCATGTTGCAGCTGTTGGCTTGGGGAGGCTGAGCTTCTTCAGGAAGCCCTCACGACCAGAGTAACAAAACTGGGATGAGCTTGGTGGGTCCACATTGTGGCTGCTGGATTGGGAGGCTGAGCTTCTTCAGGAAGCCCTCGGGACCCAAGTTTCGAACTGGGATGGGCTTTGGGGGTCCCTTTGCAGCTACTGGCTTGGGAGGGCTGAGCTTCTTCAGGAGCCCTGGGACCCAAGTTTCCAACTGGAATAAGCTTGGAGGGGTCCACGTTACGGCAGTTGGCTTAGGGAGGCTGAGCTCCTTCAGGGAGCCCTCATGACCTGAGTCCCAAACTGGGATGAGCTTCTGGGGGTTCTTGTTGTGGCTGCTGACTTAGGGGACTGAGCTTCATCAAGGAGCTCTCAACCTGAGTCCTCAACTGGGATGAGCTTCAGAGGGTCAGAAGTTGTGGCTGCTGGCTTGGGAGGATATGCTTCTTCAGGGAAACCTACGTGACCCTAGTCCCAAACTGAGATGAGCTTGGGGGTCCATATTGTAGCTGCTGGGATTGAGGTGGCTGAGCTTTTTCAGGTAGGCGTCGCGACTGAGTTTTAACTGGGATGAGCTTGAGTGTCCACATTGGCTACTAGCTTAGGGAGGGCTGTGCTTCTTCAGGAGCCACTTGTGACCCGAGTCCCTAACTGAGGAGGAGTTCGATGGGGTCCACATTTCAGATGCTGGCTTGAGGTGGCTGATCTTTCTTCAGGAGCACTCCCGTGACCTGGAGTCCAAACTGATGAGCTTCGAGGGATCCACATAGCGGCTGCTGGCTTGGGAGGGCTGAGCTTCTTCAGGGAGCCCTCGGACCCAAGTCCTCAACTGGGATGAGCTTTGCTGGGGTAAACGTTGTGGCTGCTGGCTTGGGAGGCTGAGCTACTTCAGGGAGCCGTCGACCGAAGTCCAAAATGGGATGAGGTTCTAGTGGGTCAAATTGTGGCTGCTGGCTTGGGGAGGGCTGAACTTCTTCAGGGAGCCATCGTGACCCGAGTTTTGACAGAGATGAGCTTCAGTGGGGTCCACATTACAGGCTACTGAAGCAGGAGGGCTGAGTCTTCAGGGAGCCCTCACCCCTGAGCACTCAAACTAAGATGAGCTTCGGGGGTCACATTGTGGCTGCTGGCTTTGGGACTGCTGAGCTTCTTCAGGAGACCTCGTGACCAGAGTCCTCAACTGGGATGAGTTTGGGAGGTCCTCGTTTGGCTGCTGGCTTGGGAGGGCTGACCTGCTTCAGGAACCCCTCCGACCCAAGTTTCGAACTGGGATGAGCTTCAGGGGGTCCACATTGCAGCTACTTGCTTTGGAAGGCTGAGCTTCTCAGGGAGCCATCGCCAACCCAAGTTTCAACTGGGATGAGCTTAGGGGTCCACATTGTGGCTTAGCTTTGGGAGGGCTGGAGCCTCTTCAGGGAGCCTCACGACCCAAGTCCTCGAAAATGGGATGAGTATCGGGGGTCCACATTGCGGATGCTGCTGGCTTGGGGAGGCTGAGCTTCTTCAGGGAGCCATCGCAACCCGGTAATGAACCGGATGAGATATGGAGGGGTCCACATTACGGCTGCTGGTTTGAGGATGGCTGAGCTATTCAGGAGCCCTCGTGACCCAGTCGAACTGGGATGAGCCCGGGTGGTCTACGCTAGGTTGCTGGCTGGGGTGGGCTGAGCTCCTTCAGGAGCCATCCGACCTGAGTTTCCAAATGGGATGCTTTGGGGGTCAACATTGCGGCTACTGCCTTGGGGAGGCTGAGCTTCTTCAGGGAGCCATGACCCAAGTCCCAAACTGAGATGAGCTTCGGGGTCCACATTGCAGCTGCTGGCTTGGGAGGGCTGAGCTTCTTCAGGGAGCCCTAGCGACCCAGTCCCTCAACTGGGATGAGCTTTGGGGGTCCACATTGTGGCTACCTAGCTTGGAGAGGCTGAGATTCTTCCAGGGAGCCCTCATGACCCGAGTCCCAAACTGGGATGAGCTCGGAGAGTCCACATTGTAGCTGCTGGCTTGGGAAGGCTGAGCTTCTTCAGGAGCACTCCCCAGACCCAAACTGAGATGAGATGAGCCGGAACCACATTGTGGCTGCCTAGATTGGGGAGGGCTGACCTTCTTCAGGGAGCCTTTGCAACCTGAGTCCTCCAGCTGGGATGAGCTTTGGGGGGTCCACATTTGGCTGCTGGCTTGTGGAGAGCTGAGCTTCTTCAGGAAGCCCTCGCGACCCGAGTCTCGAACTGGGATGTGCTTGGGTGGATCACGTTGTGGCTGCTGGCTTAGGGAGGCTGAGCTTCTTCAAGAGCCCTCGGGACCAAAGTTTCAAACTGGGATGAGCATCGGGGGTCACATTGCAGCTACTGGATTGGGGAGGCTGAGCTTCATCAGGAGCCCTCACGACCTGAGTCAATACTGGACTGAGCTTGAGGGTCCACATTGTGGCTGCTGGCTTGAGGAGGACTGAGCTTCTTCAGGGACCCTCGCGACCCAAGTCCTCAACTGGGATGAGCTTGGGGGTCCCATGTTGTGGCTGCTAGCTTTAGCCAGGGCTGAGCTTCATCAGAAGTCCCCATGACCCGAGTACCAATAGGATGAGCCGAGGGTCCAATGCGGCTGCTGGCTTGGGAAGTGCTGAGCTCTTCAGGAGCCATCGTGACCCAGTTTTGAACTGGGAGGAGTTTCAGGGTGGTCCACATTGTGGCTACTGGGTTGGGAGGCTGAGCTCTGGGAGCCTCATGACCCAGTCCAAACTGGGATGACTTTGGGGGTATGTTGTGGCAGCTGGCTTGGGGGCTGAGCTTCACCAGGAGCCCTCACGATCTGAGTCCTGATGGGACCAGCTGAGAGTCCCGTTGCGGCACTGACTAGGAAGGGCCAGCTTCTTCAAGAAATCCCGGACCGTCCCAAACTGGGATGAGCTAGGAGGGTCCACGCTTTGGCTGTTGCTTGAGGCTGAGCCTGGGGCTCGCAACCAAGTTTCGAACTTGATGTGCTTTGGGAGGCCACTTGGCGGATGCTAGCCTTGGGAGGATGAGCTTCATCAGAGAGCATCAACCCAAATCCAAACGGAATAAGCCGAGGGGGTCTAATGCTGTGGCAGTTGCTTGGGAGAGCTGGTATTTTTCAGGAGCCCGCAACCTGAGTCCCAAACTGGGATGAGCTCGGGGGTCCTTGTTGTGGCTGCTTGCTTAGGAGACTGAGCTTCATCAAGGGCTCTAAACCTGAGTCCTCAACTGGGATGAGCTTCAGAGGGTCAAAGTTGTGGCTGCTGAGGAGGGATGGCTTCTTCAGGAACCTCAGCCCTAGTCCCAAACTGAGATGAGCAGACCATATTGCAGCTGCTGGCTTGAGGTACCAGGCTTTTTCAGGCCACACCGAGTTTTAACTGGACAGCTTTGGGGTCCACATTGTGGCTACAGGTTGGGAGGCTGTGCTTCTTCAGGAGCCCTCAGACCCGGAGTCCCAAACTGAGAGGAGCTCGTGGGTCCACTTGCAGATGCTGGCTTGAGGTGCTGATCTTCAGGGAGCATTCAGACCTGAGTCCAATCTGAGATGAGCCGCGAGGGATCCACAGCGGCTGCTGGCAGGAGGCTGAGCTCTGGGGAGCCCTCACGACCAAGTCCCGAAATGGGATGAGGTTTCGTGGATCCACGTTGTGGCTGCTGGTTTTGGAGGCTGAACTTCTTCAGGAGCCATCGTGACCAGGCTTGAACTGGATGAGCTTCAGGGGTCCACATTGGCTGCTGGCAGGAAGGGCAGGCTTTTCAGGGCCTCGCGACCCGAGTCCCAACTGAGATGAGCTTGAGGGCCCATTAGGCTGCTAGATTGGGAGGCTGACCTTCAGAGCCTTTACAACCTGAGTCCTCAACTGGGATGAGCTGGGGGCCCACCGCTGCTGGCTTGTGAGCTGAGCTTTTCAGGAGCCCTCATGACAGTCTCGACAGGATGTGTCAGGATCCAAGTTGTGGCTGCTGCTTAGGAGGGCTGAGCTTCAAGGAGCCTCGGGACCCAAGTTTCAAACTGGGATGAGCCGGAGGTACAGCTACAGGATTGGGGCGCTGAGCTTCTTCAGGGCCCTCACGACCTAGTCAATACTGGACTAACCAGAGGAGTCCATTGTAGCTGCTGGCTTGGGAGGCCGAGTCAACAAGGCCTCACACAGTCCTCAACTGGGATGACTTTGTAATCAATGCCGCCTGATAGCTTGGGTAGGGCTGAGCTTCAGCAGTCTCATGACCCGAGTACCGAAATGGGATGAGCTTCGAGGGGTCCACGTAGCTGCTGGCTTGGAGGGATGAGCTTCTTCAGGAGCCATTACACCCGAGTTTTGAACTGGGATGAGTTGGGGTTCCACATTGTGGCTACTGGGTTGGGAGGCTATTTTCTGGGAGCTATGAAACAGTCCCAAACTGGGATGATCTTTAGGGGTCCATGTTGTGGCTGGCTTGGGAGGAATGAGCTTCATCAGGAGCCCCGCCATCTGAGTCCTGATTTGGGATGAGCCTGGGGTCCACTGCGGCACCTGGAGGGCTGGCTTCTTCAGGAGCTCGACCCAAGTCCAAACCGATGAGTCGAGGGTCCCGTTTTGCTGTTGCTTGGGGAGGCAGAGCTTCAGGGAGCTCACAACCCAAGTTTCGAACTTGGATGTGCTTTGGGGAGGCCACTTGGTGGAAGCTGTCCTTGGGAGGGGATGAGCTTCATCAGAGCACCACACCAGTCCAGACTGGATAAGCTTGAGGATCCACTTTGGCACCTAGCCGGAAGAGCTGAGCTTCTTCAGGGAGCCTCACGACCTAAGTCCCAAACTGGGATGAGCTCAAATCCTTGTTGGCGCTGCTGAAGCAGGAGGACAAGCCATCAGGGCTCTCGCAACAGGTCCGAACTGATGAGCCTAAGAGGGCTCACGCTGCAGCTGCTGGCTTGGGAGGCTGTGCTTCTTCAGGAACCCTCGTGACCCTAGTCCCAAACTGAGATGAGCTTTAGTCCACATTGCAGCTGCTGGCTTGAGGTGGCTGAGCTTTTCAGGAGGCCACGACCCGAGTTTTGAACCAGGATGAGCTGGGGTGTCACATTGGCTACTGGCTTGGGAGGCTGTGCTTCTTCAGGGGCCCTTGTGACCCAAGTCCCAAACTGGAAGGGAGCTTCGGTGGGGTCACATTGCAGATGCTGACTTAGGTGTGATTCTTCAGGAGCACTTCAACCCGAGTCTCAACTGGGATGAGCTGAAGTCCCATGTCAGGCTGCTAGCAGGAAGGGCTGTGCTAATAGGGGCCCCAGACCAAGTCCCAAACAGAGGAGCCGTGGGTCCACATTGCAGATAATGACTTGAGGTACTGATCATTTTAGGAGCACTAGGACGAGTCCCAAACTGAGATGAGCTTCAGATATCACATAGTGGCTCTGGATGGAGGGCTGCTTCAGGAGCCCTCACGACAAGTCCAAAATGGGATGAGGTTCTGTGGGTCCATGTGGCTTTGGTTTGGGGAGGGCTGAACTTCTTCGGGGAGCCATCGTGACCCGTGTTTTGAACTGGGATGAGCTTCAGTGGGGTCCACATTGGCTACTGGCCAGGGGAGGCTGAGCTATTCAGGAGCCCTCACCACCTGAGAACAAACTAATATGAGCCTGGGGGTCCACATTGTGGCTGCTGGCTTTGGGATAGCCAGGCTTCTTCAGGAGCCCTCGCACAAGGCTCCTGGGATGGCTTTGGGGGTCTTCATTGTGGCTGCTGGCTTGGGAGGACTGAGCTACTTCAGGAGCCTCACAACCAAAGTCCCAAAATGGGATGAGGTTTGGTGTCCACGTTGTGGCTGCTGGCTTGGAAGATGAACTGCTTCAGGAGCCATCATGTTGAGTTTGAGCAGGAAGTGAGCTTCAGGGGTCCACATTGCAGCTATCATGGTAGGGCAGGCTTCCAGGAGCATCACAACCAAGTTTCAACTGGATGAGCTCGAGGGTCACATTGGCTGCGGCCCCAGGAGGCGAGCCTCTTCAGAGACCATCACAACCGTCGAACTGGATGAGCATAGGGGTCCACACGACAGCTGGCTTTTGGGCTGAGCCCAGGGCCATAGCGCACCCAACTACCAAAAGGATGAGTATCGGGGGTCCACGCTAGGTTGCTGGCTTGGGAGGGCTGAGCTTCTTCAGGAGCCCTGGTGACCCGAGTAATGAACCGATGAGATATGGAGGGTCCACATTAGGCTGCTGGTTTGAGGAGGCTAGCTTCCTCGAGAGCCCTCATGACCCGAGTCCCGAACTGGGATGAGTCATGGCTACACGGCGCTGCTGGCTTGGGAAGGCTGAGCTCCTTAGGAGCCATCGACCCGAGTCTCGGAATGGCATGCGCTGGGCAAATTGTGGCTACTGCCTGGGGAGGCTGAGCTTCAGGAGCCACCGCGACCAAGTCCAAACTGATGAGCTTCGGGGGCAAAATGCAGCTGCTGGAGAAGGTAGAGTTTAGAAGCCCTCGCGACCGAGTCCTCAACTGGAATGGTGGGGGGTCACATTGTGGCTGCTAGCTTGGAGGGCTGAGCTTAGAGCCCTCAGACCCAGTCCAACTGATGAGCTTCGAGGTCCATTGTAGCTGCTGGCCCAGGACTGAGTTCTTCAGAGACCTCACGACCAAATCCCAAACTGAGACGAGCTTGAGAGGTCCACGGCGGCTGCCACTGGGAGGCTGACCTTCTTCAGGAGCTTTGCAATCTGAGCCCTCAATGGGATGAGCTTTGGGAGTACATTTGGCTGCTGGCTTGTGGAAATGGCTTGTTCAGGAAGCCCTCACGACGAGTCTCAACACAAATTGTCTTAGGTGGATCCACGTTTGGCTGCTGGCTTAGGGCTGAGCTTCTTCAAGGGCCCGGGACCCAAGTTTCAAACTAGGATGACATCGAAGGTACATTGCAACTGCTGGATTGGGAGGGCTGGCTTCTGCAGGAGCCCTCACGACCTGAGTCAGTACTGGACTGAGCTGGAGGTACATCACGGCTGCTGGCAGGAGGCTGAGCTTTTCCAGGGAACCCTCGCGCCCGAGTCCTCAACTAGGATGAGCTTTGGGAGTCCTGTAGTGGCTACTAGCTTTTGTAGGCTCAGGCTACTAGAGTCCTCATGACCGGAAACAAATGGATAGCCGAGGTCCACATTGTGGCTGCTGGCTTGGGAAGTGCTGAACTTTCTTGTAGGGAGCCATCGTGACCCCGAGTTTTGAACTGGGAGAGTTTGGGCGGTCACATTGTACATGAGCTGGGGAGGGCGAGCAACTGGGGAGCCCTCAAGACCTGAGTCCCAAACTGGATGATCTTAGGGGTCCATGTTGGCAGCGGCAGGGGCTGAGCTTCATCAGGAGCCCTCTCCATCTGAGTCCTGGGTGGGATGAGCTTTGGGGGTCCACGTTGCGAGCACCTGGCTTGGGAGGCCAAACTTCAGGGAGCCCTCGGACCCAAGTCCAAATGAGTGAGCTCAGGAGGTCACGCTTGGCTGTTTGGGAGGCTGAGCTACTGGGAGTCTTGCAACCCGTTGAACTTGATGTGCTTTGGAGGCCCACTTTGCGGATGCTGGCTTGGGGAGGAATGGGCTTCATCAGAGCACTCACACCCAATCAGAACAGAATAAGCCGAGGAGGTCCACGCTAGGCAGTTGGCTTGGGAGAGCTGAGTCAGGGAGCCCTCACCACAGTCCCAAACTGATGAGCAGGGGTCCTTGTTGGCTGCTGGCTTAGGAGGACTGAGTTCATCAGGAGCTCACAACCGACCTCAACTGGGATGAACTAGAGTGGTCCAAGTTGTGGCTGCTGGCTTAGAGGATGCTCAGGAAACCTCGTGACCCTAGTCCCAAACTGAGATGAGCTGGGGGTCCTATTGCAGCTGCTGGCAGGGTGTGGAGCTTTTTCAGGTGGTAAATCGCGACAGAACATCTAGGATGAGCTTGAGGGTGTCCACATTGGCTACAGGCTTGGGGGAGCTGTGCTTCTTCAGGAACCCCTCAGACGAGTCCCAAACGGAGGAACTGTGGGGTCATTGCAGATGCTGGTTTGAGGTGGCTGATCTTCAGGAGCATTCATGACCTGAGTCCCAAACTAGAGATAGCCAGAGGATCCGCGGCTGCTGGCTTCTGGAGGCTGAGTTTTCCAGGGAGCTCACGACCCAGAGTCCTCAACTGAATGAGCTTTGCTTGGCAACGCCAGGCTGCTGGCTTGGGAGGGCTGAGCTCAGGAGCCCTCACGACGGGTCGAAATGGGATGAGGTTCTGTGATCTAATGCGGCTGCTGGTTGGGAGAACAGACTTCCGAGGGAGCCATCTGACCCGAGTTGAACTGGGATGAGCTTCAGGTCCCATTGCAGCTATAGATTGGGAGGCTGACCTTCAGAGCCTTACAACCTGAGTCCTCAATTGGGATGAGCTTTGGGATACATTGGCTGCTGGCTTGTGGAGGCTGAGCTTCTTCAGAACCCTCACGACCGAGTCTCGACAGGATGTGCCAGGTGGATCACGCGTGGTTGCTGGCTTAGGGAGGCTGAGCTTCTTCAAGGGCCTCGGGACCCAAGTTTCAAACTGGGATGAGCCGGGTGTCCACATTGCAGCTACTGGATTGGGAGGGCTGAGCTTTTCAGGGAGCTCAATGACCTGAGTCCAGTACTGGACTGTGCTTTGGGGTCCACATTAGGCTGCTGGCTTGGGGAGGGCTGAGCCAAGGAGCCTCACGACCAGTCCTCAACTGGAATGAGCTTGGGGGGTCCATAGGCTGATAGCTTGGGTAGGCTGAGCTCTTCAGGACCTCACGACCAGTACCGAATGGATGAGCTCGAGGGTCACTTTGGCTGCTGGCTTGGGAAGGGCTCAGTTTTAGGGAGCCACCGCGACCCAGAGTTTTGAACTGGGATGAGTTTGGGGTCCACATTGTGGCTACTGGGTTAGGGAGGGCTGAGCTTCTCGAAGCCCTCATGAAATGAGTCCCAACTGGATGATCTTTAGGGGTCCATGTTGTGGCTGTTGGCTTGGGAGGCTGAGCTTCATCAGGGCTCACGATCTGAGTGCTGATTTGGGATGAGTCAGTCACTTCAAGCCACCTGGCAGGAAGGCTGGATTAGGAAGCCCTCGACCCAAGTCCCAAACTGGATGAGCTTCAGAGGGCCCAGCTTGGCTGCTTGCTTGGGAGGGCTGAGCTTCAGGGCTCCCGCAACCCAAGTTTCAACTGGATGTGCTTTAGGGCCCACTTTGGAAGCTGTCTTGGGGAGGATGAGCTTCATCAGAGAGCATCATGACCCAAGTCCAGAACTGGAATAAGCCGAGGAGGTCCACGCCAGGCAGCTGGCTTGGGGAGAGCTGAGCTCTTCAGGAGCCCCACGACCTGAGCCCAAACTGGGATGAGCTTTGGGGTCTTGCTGTGGCTGCTGGCAAGGGAGGACTGAGCTCATCAAGCTCTAGCAACCCGAGTCCAGAACAGGATGACTCAGAGGGTCCACATTGCAGCTGCTGGCAGGGGAGGGCTAGCTTCGGGAACCCTCGTGACCTAGTCCCAAACTGTGATGAGCTTTGGGGTCCACATTGCAACTGGCTTGAAGTAGCTGAGCTTTTTCAGGGAGGCGCCACCCGATTTTGAAATGGGATGAGCTTCAGGGTGTCCATTGGCTACCAGCTTAGGGAGGCTGTGCTTCAGGGCCCTTGTGACAATCCCAAACTGAGAGCTTCCGGAGTCCATTGTAGATGCTGGCAGGGTGGCTGATCATCTTCAGGGAGCACCTGTGACCAGTCCAACTGGGATGAGCTTTGGGGTCTGTTGTGGGTGATAGCTTGGGAGGCTGTGCTTCTTCAGGAGCCCTAGACCCAAGTCCCAAACTGAGGAGCTTCAGTGGTCCACATTGCAGATACTGACAGGGTTGATCATCAGGAGCAGTCAGGACCCGAGTCCCAACTGAGAGGAGCTTCAGGATATCCACATAGTGGCTGCTGGCTTGGTGAGGGCTGAGCTTCAGGACCCTCACGAACAATCCCAATAGGATGAGGTTCCGGTGGATCCAGCGTGCTCTGGTTTGGGGAGGGCTGAACTTCTTCAGGGCCATCGTGACCCGAGTTTCAAACAGGATGAGCTTCAATGGGGTCACATTGCGGCTACTGGCAGGGAGGCTGAGCTGGGGCCTCACACTGAGAACAAACTAATATGAGCTTCGGGGTCCACATTGTGGCTGCTGGCTGGGATGGCTGGCTTCTTCAGGGAGCCTCATGACCCAAGTCCTCCACTGGGATGAGCTGGGGGGCTTCTGCGGCTGCTGGCTTGGGAAGGCTGAGCTACTCAGGGAGCCCTCACAACCCAAGTCCCAAATGGATGAGGTTTGGTGGGTCCACGCTAGACTGCTGGCTTGGGAGGCTGAACTCTCAGGAGCCATTGTGACCGAGTTTCGAACAGGATGAGCTTCAGGGGTCACATTGCAGCTCACTGGCTTTGGTAGACTGAACTACTCAGGGAGCCATCACAACCCAAACAACTGGGATGAGCTTCAGAGGTCCACAGTGGCTGCTGACTTGGGAGGAAGCCTCTTCAGGGAGCCCTCGCGATCCAAGTCGAACTGGGATGAGCATCGGGGTCCCATTCAAGCTGGCTTTAGAGGCTGAGCTTCAGGGACCTCACCACCTGAGCCACAAACAGTGAGCACCTGGGGTCCACTTTGTTGTAGGCTCGGGAGGCTGAGCTGCTTCAGGAGCCCTCACGATCAGTCCCAAACTGAGATGATCTTAAGGGGGTCCATTGCTGCTGCTGTCTTGGGAGGCAGAGCTTCAAGAGACTCAAACCAGGTCTCAATTGGATGAGCTTTGGCAACTCCCACTGCGGCTGTCTGGGGAGGCTGAGCCCATCAGGAGCCCTCGTGATTCGAGTCCCGAACTGGGATGAGCTTAAGTCACGTTTTATCCTTGGCTTGAAGGCTGAGCTTCAGAGCCCTCATGACAAGTCCCAAACTGGGATGAGCCTCAGGTGGTCAAGTTTGGCTGCTGGCATCGAGGCTGAGCTTCAGGAGCCCTCACTAAGTTCTGAACAGGATGAGCTGGGGTCCATGCGGTTGCTGGCTTGGGAGGCTGAGCTTCTTCAGAAGCCCTCAACCTGAGTCCTGAACTGTGATGAGATTTGGGTGGGGTCCACGATGCTTCTGGCTTAGGGAGGCTGAGCTTATTCAGGGAGCTCTCAGACCAAGTTCACAATGGGATGAGCTTCAGGCGTCCACGTTGTGGTTGATGGCTTGGGGAGGGCTGAGCTTCTTCGGAAGCCTCCGACCTAGTCTGAACCTTGATGAGCTTCTTGGGGGTCCGTTGTGGCTGCAGGCTTGGCGGGGATTGAGCTTTTCAGGGAGCCTGGCGACCAGGAGTTTCGAACTGGGATGAGCTTCGGGGGTCCATTACATGGGTTTAAGTGGAGGGCTGAGCTTCTTCAAGGGAGCCTCAGGACTCATGTCCCAAACTGAGAAGAGTTTCGAGTTTCCACATTGTGGCTGCTGGCTTGGGAGGCTGAACTTAGGAACCTCGCGACCAAGTCCCGAACTGGGATGAGCATCCGAGGGTCAACATCAGCTGCTTGCTTGAGGAGGGAGCTTCAGGAGGCCGCACCCAGTCCTGAACTGGGATTAGCTTTGGGGGTCAACATTGAGCTGCTGGCTTGAGGAGGCTGAGCTTCTAAGGAAGCCCTTGATCCAGTCCCAAACAAGGATGAGCCAGGGGTCACGCTAGGCTGCTGGTTGGGGAGGGCTGAGCTTCTTCAAGGAGCACTGCAACCCAGTTCTAACTGGGATGAGCCGGGGGTCAACAAGCGCTTCGGCTTGGGCGGCTGGCTTTTCGGGAGCTTAAACTACCAGAGTACTCAATTGGCAGTCTTTGGGTGGGTCCACATTGTGGCCAATAGTTTGAGGAGGGCTGACCTTCAGAGCCCTCAATCGAGCCTCATTGGGATGAACTTGGAGGTCACATCACGCTGCTGGCCCAAGGAGGCTGAGCTTCAGGAAGCCTCGCAGAAGAGTCCCGAACTGGGATGACGGGTGAATCCACATTGTGACTGCTGGCTTGAGGAGGGCTGAGCTTCACTGGCCTCCGGACCAGTTTCTAACTGGGATGCACTGGGGCATCCCATACTTGACTACTAGCTTCATGAGGCTGAGCTCTTCAGGGCCCTCGCAACAGTCCCGAACTGGGATGACATCGGAGGGTCCACCGGCTGCTTGCTTGGGAGGGCTGAGCTTCTCAGGAGGCTACCCCAGTTCAGAGCTGGGATTAGCTTTTGGGGTCCACATTGCAGCTGCTGTCTTGGGAGGCTGAGCTTCTTAGGGGCCTCGCTACCGATCCCTGAACTGGGATTAGTTTTGGGGTCCACATGCAGCGCCATAGGGAGAGCTGGAGCTTCAGCCCTTGCAACGAGTCCCAAACTGTAATGAGCTGGGTGGGTCCAAGCTAAATGCTGGCTCAGAGAGATGAGCTTCTTCAGACCCCCAACACGAACCTGAACTGGTATGAGCCAGGGTCCACGTCGCTTGCTGGCTTAAGAGGGCTGAGTTTCAGGGAGCTGCCAGGTCCTCAATTGGGATGAGCTTTAGGTTATCCACATTGTGGCTGCTGGGCTGGGATTGAGTTTCAGAGCCTCATATGAGTCCTCAATTGGGATGAGCTTTGGGGTCCACATCAGGCTGTTGGCTTCATGGAGGCTGAGTTTTCAGAGCCCTAGCAACTAAGTCCCAAACTGGATGAGTCAAGAATCCACATTGTACAGCCTTGAGAGACTGAACCTTCAGTGAGACCTGGGACCCAAGTTTCTAACTGGGATGAGCTTCAGGGCATCACATTGTATACTAGTTCAAAAGGCTGAGCTTCTTCAGGGAGCCCGCAACCCAATCAGACTGGACAGCTTGGGGTCCACGTTACAGCTGCTGTCCAGTAGGCTGAGTTTAGGGAGCCATCGTGACCCGAGTTACCAACTAGGAGAGCTCAGGGTGGGTCCATATTGTACTGGCTTGGGAAGGCTGGTTTCACAGAGGCCTCACACCAGTACAAACTGGAATGAGCATGGGGTCCACACAGCTGCTGGCGTGAGGGCTGAATCCTTCTGGGAGCCCTCACGACTCAAGTCCGAATTGATGAGCTCCCGGGGGTTCATTGTAGCTGCAGGCAGGGGAGGCTGAGCTTTTCAGGGCACTCAGACCAGTCCCAAATGAGATCAGGGGTCCACATTGCTGCTGGCTTGGGAGGCTGAACTTTAGGAGCCCTCGCGACCTGAGTCCTCAAATGGATGAGCGGCAGGCCACATTGTGACTGCGACAGCTTAAAGGCTGAGCTGCGGAGACTCTACAGATCAAATGGAATGAGTTTGATTTGATCACGTTGCAGCTGCTGACAGGGAGGCTGAACTTCTTCAGGAAGCCTCGACCTGATCCTGAACTGTGATGATTGGGGGGTCCACATTGTGGCTGGCTTAGGAGGGCTGAGCTTATTCAGGAGCCCTCGTACCAAGTCCGAACTGGGATGAGCTGAGGTCCAGCCGCTATGTGGCTGTCAGTTTGGGAGGGCTGATTTTTGGCCCCTAGTTTTAAACTGGGATGAGTTTGGGGTCCCTCATTGCTGCTGCTGGCTTGGGGGGGCAGTCTCTTCAGGGTGCCCCCGACCTGAGTCTCAATGGGATGAGCTTTGAGTCCCACATTGTCTGCTGGCAGAGGGCTGAGTTCTTCAGGAGCCCCTCGGGAGCCGAGTCCTGAACTGGGATGAGCTGTTGGATCCATCGGCGGCTGCAGGCTTGGGGAGGACTGAGTTTCTTCCAGGAGCCCTCGGGACCCAAGTTTAAACTAGGATGAGCAGAGTCCACAGCGGCCACTGGCGGCGAGGCTGAGCTTCTTCAGAGCCCTCGCACCCAAGTCCAGAACTGGACAGAGCTGAGCGGGTCCACGCGGCTGCTGCTTGGGAGGATATTTTCAGGGAGCCCCAAGCCTAAGTTCAAACGGGATGAGTTAAGTGATTCATGTTGTGGCTGCTGCCGGGCAGGGCTGAGCTCATCAGGAGCCCTCACGATCAAGTCCAACTAGGATGAGCTTTGGGGTTTCATGTTTTGGCACCTGGTCAAATTGAGTCCCAAACTGGGATGAGCTTCGGTGGAGGCACATTGTGGCTGCTGGCTTGGGGAGGGCTGAGCTTCTTCAGGAGCAATCTAACCTGAGTTCTAAACTGGGATGAGCTTTGGGGGAGTCAACGTCTGTGCTTTCTGGCTTAGGGAGGGCTGAGCTTTTACAGGAGCCTGCTGACCCAAGTCCTTAACTGGGATGATCTTTGGGTGGATCCACATTGCAGCTGCTGGCTTGAGGAGGGCTGAGCTTCTATCAGGGAGTGTCATAAACCAGAGTCCCGAACTGGGATGAGCTTGGGTGAATCCACAGTGTGGCTGCTGGCTTAGGGAGGGCTGAGCTTCTTCAGGGAGCCCTCGTGACCTGGAGTCCTCAACTGGGATGAGCTTTGGGGGGTTACATGTTGTGGCTGCTGGCTTGGGGAGCAAGAGCTTCTTCAGGGAGCCCCGTGACCTGAATCCCGAAATGGGATGAGCTTCAAGCGTCCCTACACTGTGGCTACTGGGTTGGGGAGGGCTGAGCTTCTTCAGGAGCCCTCATGACCTATGTCCAAAAACTGAGAGATGTGCTTCAGGGGATTCATGTGCAGCAGCTGCTGTCTTGGGGAGGACTGAGAATTCATCAGGGAGCCCCTCGTGATCCAGAAACCCAAACTGGGATGAGCTTTGGGGGTCCACGATTTAATCACCCTGGCTTGTGAAGGGCTGATCTTCTCTCAGGGAGCCCCTCACCACACCAAGTCCCAACTGGGATGAGATTCAGGCGGGTCAGCGTTTTGGCTGCTGGCTTCAGGAGGGCTGAGCTTCTTCAGGGAGCCCTCATGACCTAAGTTCCCAACTGGGATGAGCTTCGGGGGGTCCAGGTTGTGGTTGCTGGCTTGGGGAGGGCTGAGCTTCTTCAGGTAGCACTCTCGCTCTGAGTCCTGAACTGTGATGAGATTTGGGTGGGGTCCACCTTGCGGCATCTGGCTTCGGGAGAGCAGAGCTTCTTCAGGGAGCCCTCGCGACAAGTTCCAAATGGATGAGATTTGGGGGTGCACATGCTGTGGTTGCTGGCTTGGGGAGGACTGAGCTTCATCAGGAAGCCCTCTCGTCCTGAGTCCCTGAACTGTGATGAGCTTCGCCGGGTCCACGCCGTGGCTACAGGCCTAGGGGAGGGATTGAGCTTCTTCAGGGAGCCATAGCGACCCGAATTTCGAACTGGGATGAGCTTCAAGGGGGTCCACATTCCGGCTACTGGCTTGGAGAGGGCTGAGCTTCTTCAGGGAGCCCTCGTGACCCGAGTCCCAAACTGAGAAGAGTTTCGGGAGTGTCCACATTATGGCTGCTGGCTTGGGGAGGGCTGAGCTTCTTCAGGGAACCCTCGCGACCCAAGTCCCGAACTGGGATGGGCATCCAAGGGTCAACATTGCGGCTACTTGCTTGGGGACTGCTGAGCTTCTTCAGGGAGGCCTCTCTACCCGAGTCCTGAACTGGGATTAGCTTTTGGGGGTCCACATTGCAGCTGCTGGCTTGAGGAGGGCTGAGCTTCATCAGGAAACCCTTGCGACCTGAGTCCCAAACTGGGATGAGCTTCGGGTGGGTGCACATTGTGGCTGCTGGCTTGGGGAGGGCTGAGCTTCTTCAGGGAGTAATCGCAACCCGAGTTCTAAACTGGGATGAGCTTTGGGGGCGTCAACGTAGTGCTTTCTGGCTTGGGGAGGGCTGAGCTTTTTCAGGGAGCCTTCGCGACCCGAGTCCTCAATTGGGATAATCTTTGGGTGGATCCACACTGCATGCTGCTGGCTTGAGGAGGGCTGAGCTTCTTCAGGGAGTGCTCTGTAACCAGAGTCCCGAACTGGGATGAGCTTCGGATGAATCCACATTGTGGCTGCTGGCTTGGGAGGGCTGAGCTTCCAGTGAGCCCTCGGGACCCAAGTTTCTAACTGGGATGAGCTTCAGAGGCATCCACAGTGCAGCTACTGGCTTCAGGAGGAGTTGAGCTTCTTCAGGAGCCCTACATGACCCAAGTCCAGAACTGGGATGAGCATCGGGGGTCCTTTGCGGCTGCTTGCATGGGAGAGGCTGAGGCTTCTTCAGGGAGGCCTCACTACCAGTTCTGAGCTGGAATTAGCTTTTCGAGTCCCACATTGCGGCTGCTGGCTTGGGGAGGGCTGAGCTTATTCAGGAGCTTTCGCAACCCAAGTCCTGAACTGGGATGAGCTCGGGTCGTCCACAGCCATGCCTCCGCTTGGGAGGGCTGAGCTTTTTCAGGAAGCCTCATGACCCGAGTCCTCAATTGGGATGAGCTTTGGGTGGGTCCACATTGTGGCTGCTGGCTTGGGGAGGGCTGAGCTTCTTCAGGGAGGCCTCGCCTCCCGAGTACTGAACTGGGATTAGCTTTTGGGGTTCCATTGCAGCTGCTGGCTTGGGGAGGCTGAGAGCCTTCAGGGGGCCTGATGCACCGAGTCCAAAACTAGGATGAGCTCGGGTGGGTCCACGTTGGCGCCTCGCTGGCTTGGGAGGCTTAGCTTCTTCAGGGAGCCCCTCGCAACCCGAGTCCTGAACTGGGATGAGCTTTGGGGGGTCCAATGTGGCTGCTGGCTTGGGATAACTTTAGTTTTCTTCAGGGAGCCCTCACGTCACTGAGTCCTCAATTGGGATGAGCTTGGGGGAGTCACATTCATGACTGCTGGCTTGCGGAGGGATTGAGGTTCTTCAGGGAGCCATAGCGACCCGAGTCCTCAACTTGGATGAGCTTTGGGGGGTTACATTTTGTGGCTGCTAGCTTGGGGAGGGCTGAGCTTCTTCAGGGAGTCCTCGTGACCCGAGTACCGAAATGGGATGAGCTTCGAGGGAGTCCATGTTGTGGCTGCTGGCTTGGGAAGGGCTGAGCTTCTTCAGGGAGCCATCGCGACCCCGAGTTTTGAACTGGGATGAGTTTCAGGGGGGTCCACATTGTGGCTACTGGGTTGGGAGGGCTGAGCTTCTTCAGGGAGCCCTCGTGATCCGAGTCCCGAACTGGGATGAGCTTCAGGGGGTCCACGTTTTATCACCTGGCTTGTGAAGAGCTGATCTTCTTCAGGGAGCCCTCACGACCCAAGTCCCAAACTGGGATGAGATTCAGGTGGGTCCACGTTTTGGCTGCTGGGCTTGGGAGGGCTGAGCTTCTTCAGGGAGCCCTCGCAACCTAAGTTCCGAACTGGGATGAGCTTCGGGGGGTCCACGTTGTGGTTGCTGGCTTGGGGAGGGCTGAGCTTCTTCAGGAAGCACTCTCGACCTGAGTCCTGAACTGTAATGAGATTTGGGTGGGGTCCACCTTGCAACATCTGGCTTCGGGAGAGCAGAGCTTCTTCAGGGAGCCCTCGCGACCTAAGTTCCAAAATGGGATGAGCTTCGGGGGGTGCATGTTGTGGTTGCTGGCTTGGGGAGGACTGTGCTTCTTCAGAAAGCCCTCTCGTCCTGAGTCCTGAACTGTGATGAGCTTTGTCGGGGTCCACGTTGTGGCTGCAGGCTTGGGGAGGGATTGAGCTTCTTCAGGGAGCCATAGCGACCCGAGTTTCGAACTGGGATGAGCTTCAAGGGGGTCCACATTGCTGCTACTGGCTTGGAGAGGGCTGAGCTTCTTCAGGGAGCCCTCGTGACCCGAGTCCCAAACTGAGAAGAGTTTCAGGAGTGTCCACATTATGGCTGCTGGCTAGGGGAGGGCTGAGCTTCTTCAGGGAAACCTTGTGACCCAAGTCCCGAACTGGGATGAGCATCCGAGGGTCAACATTGCGGCTACTTGCTTGGTGTGGGCTGAGCTTCTTCAGGGAGGCCTCTCTACCCGAGTCCTGAACTGGTATTAGCTTTTGGGGGTCCACATTGCAGCTGCTGGCTTGAGGAGGGCTGAGCTTCTTCAGGAAGCCCTTGCGACCCGAGTCCCAAACTGGGATGAGCTTCGGGTGGGTGCACGTTGTGGCTGCTGGCTTGGGGAGGGCTGAGCTTCTTCAGGGAGCAATCGCAACCTGAGTTCTAAACTGGGATGAGCTTTGGGGGGGTCAACATTGTGCTTTCTGGCTTGGGGAGGGCTGAGCTTTTTCAGGGAGCCTTCGCGACCCAAGTCCTTAACTGGGATGATCTTTGGGTGGATCCACATTGCAGCTGCTGGCTTGAGGAGGGCTGAGCTTCTTCAGGGAGTGCTCGCAACCAGAGTCCCGAACTGGGATGAGCTTCGGGTGAATCCACATTGTGGCTGCTGGCTTGGGGAGGGCTGAGCTTCTTCAGGGAGCCCTCATGACCTGAGTCCTCAACTGGGATGAGCTTTGGGGGGTTACATGTTGTGGCTGCTAGCTTGGGGAGGGCTGAGCTTCTTCAGGGAGCCCTCGTGACCTGAGTCCCGAAATGGGATGAGCTTCGGGGGGCATCCACCTTGTGGCTACTGGGTTGGGGAGGGCTGAGCTTCTTCAGGGAGCCCTCATGACCTATGTCCAAAAACTGAGATGTGCTTCAGGGGGATTCATGTTGCAGCTGCTGTCTTGGGGAGGACTGAGCTTCATCAGGGAGCCCTCGTGATCCGAGTCCCGAACTGGGATGAGCTTTGGGGGGTCCACGTTTTATCACCTGGCTTGTGAAGGGCTGATCTTCTTCAGGGAGCCCTCACGACCCAAGTCCCAACTGGGATGAGATTCAGGTGGGTCAGCGTTTTGGCTGCTGGCTTCAGGAGGGCTGAGCTTCTTCAGGGAGCCCTCATGACCTAAGTTCCCAACTGGGATGAGCTTCGGGGGGTCCACGTTGTGGTTGCTGGCTTGGGGAGGGCTGAGCTTCTTCAGGTAGCACTCTCGTCCTGAGTCCTGAACTGTGATGAGATTTGGGTGGGGTCCACCTTGCGGCATCTGGCTCCGGGAGAGCAGAGCTTCTTCAGGGAGCCCTCGCGACCTAAGTTCCGAAATGGGATGAGATTTGGGGGGTGCACGTTGTGGTTGCTGGCTTGGGGAGGACTGAGCTTCATCAGGAAGCCCTCTCGTCCTGAGTCCTGAACTGTGATGAGCTTCGTCGGGGTCCACGTTGTGGCTGCAGGCTTGGGGAGGGATTGAGCTTCTTCAGGGAGCCATAGCGACCCGAATTTCGAACTGGGATGAGCTTCAAGGGGGTCCACATTCCGGCTACTGGCTTGGAGAGGGCTGAGCTTCTTCAGGGAGCCCTCGTGACCCGAGTCTTAAACTGAGAAGAGTTTCGGGAGTGTCCACATTATGTCTGCTGGCTTGGGGAGGGCTGAGCTTCTTCAGGGAACCCTCGCGACCCAAGTCCCGAACTGGGATGGGCATCCAAGGGTCAACATTGCGGCTACTTGCTTGGGGACTGCTGAGCTTCTTCAGGGAGGCCTCTCTACCCGAGTCCTGAACTGGGATTAGCTTTTGGGGGTCCACATTGCAGCTGCTGGCTTGAGGAGGGCTGAGCTTCTTCAGGAAGCCCTTGCGACCTGAGTCCCAAACTGGGATGAGCTCCGGGTGGGTGCACATTGTGGCTGCTGGCTTGGGGAGGGCTGAGCTTCTTCAGGGAGTAATCGCAACCCGAGTTCTAAACTGGGATGAGCTTTGGGGGGGTCAACGTAGTGCTTTCTGGCTTGGGGAGGGCTGAGCTTTTTCAGGGAGCCTTCGCGACCCGAGTCCTCAATTGGGATAATCTTTGGGTGGATCCACATTGTGGCTGCTGGCTTGAGGAGGGCTGAGCTTCTTCAGGGAGCGCTCGCAACCAGAGTCCCGAACTGGGATGAGCTTCGGGTGAATCCACATTGTGGCTGCTGGCTTGGGGAGGGCTGAGCTTCTCCAGTGAGCCCTCGGGAC
Source organism: Neoceratodus forsteri (assembly GCA_016271365.2). Classification (NCBI taxonomy): domain Eukaryota; kingdom Metazoa; phylum Chordata; order Ceratodontiformes; family Ceratodontidae; genus Neoceratodus; species Neoceratodus forsteri. The sequence continues at coordinate 245,769,911 of CM028130.1, forward strand.
CCAAGTTTCTAACTGGGATGAGCTTCAGGGCATCCACATTGCGGCTACTGGCTTCAGGAGGGCTGAGCTTCTTCAGGGAGCCCTCGCAACCCAAGTCCCGAACTGGGATGAGCATCGGGGGGTCCACTTTGCGGCTGCTTGCTTGGGGAGGGCTGAGCTTCTTCAGGGAGGCCTCGCTACCCGAGTTCTGAGCTGGAATTAGCTTTTGGGGTCCACATTGCAGCTGCTGGCTTGGGGAGGGCTGAGCTTATTCAGGGAGCACTCGCAACCCAAGTCCTGAACTGGGATGAGCTTCGGGGTCGTCCACGTTGCGCTTTCCGGCTTGGGGAGGGCTGAGCTTTTTCAGGAAGCCTTCGCGACCCGAGTCCTCAATTGGGATGAGCTTTGGGTGGGTCCACATTGTGGCTGCTGGCTTGGGGAGGGCTGAGCTTCTTCAGGGAGGCCTCGCTTCCCGAGTACTGAACTGGGATTAGCTTTTGGGGTTCCACATTGCAGCTGCTGGCTTGGGGAGGGCTGAGCTTCTTCAGGGAGCCCTTGCGACCCGAGTCCAAAACTGGGATGAGCTCCGGGTGGGTCCACGTTGTGGCTGCTGGCTTGGGGAGGGCTTAGCTTCTTCAGGGAGCCCTCGCAACCCGAGTCCTGAACTGGGATGAGCTTTGGGGGGGTCCACATTGTGGCTGCTGGCTTGGGGATAACTTAGCTTCTTCAGGGAGCCCTCACGATGCGAGTCCTCAATTGGGATGAGCTTTGGGGGGGTCCACATTGCGGCTGCTGGCTTGCGGAGGGCTGAGCTTCTTCAGGGAGCCCTCGCAACCAGAGTCCCAAACTTGGATGAGCTTCGGGTGAATCCACATTGTGGCTGCTGGCTTGGGGAGGGCTGAACTTCTTCAGTGAGAGACCTTGGGACCCAAGTTTCTGACTGGGATGAGCTTCGGGGGCATCCACATTGTGGCTACTGGCTTCAGAAGGGCTGAGCTTTTTCAGGAAGCCCTCGCAACCCAAGTCCAGAAGCGGACTGAGCTACGGGGGGGTCCACATTGCGGCTGCTGTCTTCGGTTCTGCTGATCTTCTTCAGGGAGCCATCGTGACCCGAGTTTCGAACTGGGATGAGCTTCAGGGTGGGTCCACATTGCAGTTACAGGCTTGGGAAGGGCTGAGCATCTTCAGAGTGCCCTCACGACCCGAGTACCAAACTGGGATGAGCATCGGGGGTCCACATTGTGGCTGCTGGCTTGGGGAGGGCTGAACTTCTTCAGGGAGCCCTCGTGACCCGAGTCCCAAACTATGATGAGCTCCTGGGGGGTTCACGTTGCGGTTGCAGGCTTGGAGAGGGCTGAGCTTCTTCAGGGAGCACTCATGATCCAGTCCCAAACTGAGATGGGCTTCGGGGGGTCCACATTGCTGCTGCTGGCTTGGGGAGGCAGAACTTCTTCAGGGAGCCCTACATCTGAGTCCTCAAATGGGATGAGCTTTGGGCCGGTCCACATTGTGACTGCTGGCTTGGGGAGGGCTGAGCTTCTTCAGAGAGCCCTCGTGACCCAAATCCCTAACTGGAATGAGCTTCGGTTTGATCCACGTAGTGGATGCTGGCTTGGGGACGGCTGAGCTTCTTAAGGGAGCTCTCGGGACCTGAATCCTGAACTGTGATGAGATTTGGGGGGGTCCACGTTGTGGCAGCTGGCTTCAGGAGGGCTGAGCTTCTTCAGGGAGCCCTCGTGACCCATGTCCCGAACTGGGATGAGCTTCGGGTGGGGGTCCACGTTGTGGCTGCTTGCTTGGGGAGGGCAGAGCTTCTTCGGGAGCCATCGCAACCCTAGTTTCGAACTGGGATGAGTTTCAGGGGGTTCCACATTGCTGCTGCTGGCTTGGGGAGGGCTGAGCTTCTTCAGGGAGCCCTCGTGACCTGAGTCCTCAATTGGGATAAACTTTGGGGGGTCCACATTGTGACTGCTGGCTTGGAGAGGGCTGAGCTTCTTCAGGGAGCCCTCGCGACCGGAGTTTTAAACTGGGATGTGTTTCAGGGAGGTCCACCTTGTGGCTACTTGGTTGGGGAGGGCTGAGCTTCTACTGGGAGCCCTCATGACCTGTGTTCCAAACTGGGATGATCTTCGGGGAGGTCCATGTTGTGGCTGCTGGCTTGGGAATGCTAAGCTTCATCATGGAGCCCTCACGATCTGATTCCTGAACTGGGATGAGCTTCTGGTGGTCCACGTTGCGGCACCTGGCTTGGGGAGGGCTGAGCTTCTTCAGGGAGCCCTCGGGACCCAAGTCCCAAACTGGGATGAGTTTCGGGACGGTCCACGTTTTGGCTGCTTGCTTGGGGATGGCTGAGCTTATTCAAGGAGCTCTCACATCCCAAGTTTCGAACTTGAATGTGCTTTGGGGGCCCACCTCCTGCGGCTGCTGGGTCTTGGGGAGGGATGAGCTTCATCATAGGGGAGCACTCACACGAGTCCCAACTGGGATGAGCTCGAGGGGGTCCACGTTGTGGTTGCTGGCTTGGGGAGAGCTGAGTTCCTTCAGGGAGCCCTCTTGACCTGAGTCCTGAATTGTGATGAGATTTGGGGGGGTCCACATTGTGGCTGCTGGCTTGGGGAGGGCTGAGTTTCTTCAGAAAGACCTCGCGACCCGAGTTCCAAACTGGGATGAGCTCAGGGGGGGTCCACGTTGTGGCTGCTGGCTTGGTGAGGGCTGAGCTTCTCCAGGGAGCCATTGCAACCCGAGTTTCAACTGGGATGAGCTTCGGGGGGGTGCACATTGTTGCTACTGGCTTGGGGAGGGCTGAGCTTCTTCAGGGAGCCCTTGCGACCCAAGTCCAGAACTGGAATAAGCTCCGGGGGGTCCATGTTGCGGCAGTTAGCTTGGGGAGGGCTGAGCTTCTTCAGGGAGCCCTCACGACCTGAGTCCCAAACTGGGATGCGCTTCGGGGGGGTCCTTGTTGTGGCTGCTGGCTTAGGGAGGACTGAGCTTCATCAAGGAGCTCTCGCAACCCGAGTCCCGAACTGGGATGAGCTTCAGAGGGGGTCCATGTTGCGGCTGTTGGCTTGGGAAGGGCTGTGCTTCTTCAGGGAGCCCTTGTGACCCTACTCCCAAACTGAGATGAGCTTCGGGGGGTTTCACATTGCAGCTGCTGGCTTGAGTTGGCTGAGCTTCTTCAGGGAGGCGTCGCGACCTGAATTTTGTACTGGGATGAGCTTCGGGGGTGTCCACATTGTGGCTACTGGCTTGGGGATGGCTGTGCTTCTTCAGGGAGCCCTTGTGACCTGAGTCCCAAACTGAGAGGAGCTTCGGTGGGGTCTACATTGCAGCTGCTGTCTTGAGGTGGCTGATCTTCTTCAGGGAGCACTCGTAACCCGAGACCCAAACTGAGATGAGCTTCGGGGGGATCCACATAGCGGCTGCTGGCTTGAGGTGGGCTGAGCTTCTTCAGGGAGCCCTCGCGACCCGAGTCCTCAACTGGGATGAGCATTGGTGGGGTAAACATTTTGGCTGCTGGCTTGAGGAGGGCTGAGCTACTTCAGGGAGCCCTCGGGACCCGAGTCCCAAAATGGGATGAGGTTCTGGTGTGTCCACGTTGTGGCTGCTGGTTTGGGGAGGGCTGAACTTCTTCAGGTAGCCATCGTGACCCGAGTTTCGAACTGGGATGAGCTTCAGTGGGGTCCACATTGCGGCTACTGGCTTAGGGAGGGCTGTGATTCTTCAGGGAGCCCTCGCCACCTGAGCACCAAACTAAGATGAGCTTTGGGGGGTCCACATTGTGGCTGCTGGCTTTGGGACTGCTGAGCTTCTTCAGGGAGCCCTCGCGACCCGAGTCCTCAATTGGGATGAGCTTTGGGGGGGTCCTCGTTGTGGCTGCTGGCTTGGGGAGGGCTGAGCTACTTCAGGGAGCCCTCGCAACCCAAGTCCCGAAATGGGATGAGGTTCTGGTGGGTCCACGTTGTGGCTGCTGGATTGGGGAGGGCTGAACTTCTTCAGGGAGCCATCGTGACCCGAGTTTCGAACTGGGATGAGCTTCAGGGGGGTCCACATTGTGGCTACTGGCTTTGGGAGGGCTGAGCTTCTCCAGGGAGCCATCGCAACCCGAGTTTCAACTGGGATGAGCTTCGGGGGGTCCACATTGTGGCTGCTTGCTTTGGGAGGGCTGAGCCTCTTCAGGGAGCCCTCACGACCCAAGTCCCGAACTGGGATGAGCATTGGGGGGTCCACATTGCGGCAGCTGGCTTTTGGAGGGCTGGGCTTCTTCAGGGAGCCTTCACGACCCGAGCCCCAAACTATGATGAGCTCCTGGGGGGTCCACATTGTGGTTGCAGGCTCGGGGAGGCTGAGCTGCTTCTGGGAGCCCTCGCAATCCGAGTCCCAAACTGAGATGATCTTCGGGGGGTCCACATTGCAGCTGCTGTCTTGGGAAGGGCAGAGCTTCTTCAGGGAGACCTCGTGACCTGGGTTCTCAATTGGGGTGAGATTTGGGGGGGTCTACATTGCGGCTGCTGGCTTGGGGAAGGCTGAGCTTCTTCAGGGAGCCATCGCGACCCGAGTCCTCAATTGGGATGAGCATTGGGGTGGTCCAAATTGTGGCTTCTGGCTTTCGGAGGGCCGAGCTTCTTCAGGGAGCCCACGCGACCCAAGTCCCGAACTGGGATAAGCTTCGGGTGGATCCACATTGTGGCTGCTGGCTTGGGGAGGGCTGAGCTTCTTAAGGGAGCCCTAATGACCCGAGTGCCAAACTGTGATGAGGTCCGGGGGGACCACATTGCGGCTGCTGGCTTGTGAATGGCTGAGCTTCTTCAGGGAGCCCTCGCGACCCCAGTCCTCAATTGGGATGAGCTTTGGGGGGGTCCACATTGCAGCTGCTGGCTTAGGGAGGGCTGAGCTTCTTAAGGGAGCCCACGCGACCCAAGTCCTCAATTGGTATGAGCTTCGGTGGGGTCTACATTGCAGCTGCTGGGTTGAGGTGGCTGATCTTCTTTAGGGAGCACTCGTGACCCGTGTCCCAAACTGAGATGAGCTTCAGGGGGATCCACTTAGCGGCTGCTGGCTTGGGGTGGGCTGAGCTTCTTCAGGGAGCCCTCACAACCCGAGTCCTCAACTGGGATGAGCTTTGGTGGGGTAAACGTTTTGGCTGCTGTTTTGGGGAGGGCTGAGCTACTTCAGGGAGCCCTCGGGACCCGATTCCCAAAATGGGATGAGGTTCTGGTGGGTCCACGTTGTGGCTGCTGGCTTGGGGAGGGCTGAACTTCTTCAGGGAGCCAACGTGACCCGAGTTTCGAACTGGGATGAGCTTCAGGGGGGTCCACATTGCGGCTACTGGCTTTGGGAGGGCTGAGCTTCTCCAGGGAGTCTTCACGACCCGAGCCCCAAACTATGATGAGCTCCTGGGGGGTCCATGTTGTTGTTGCAGGCTCGGGGAGGGCTGAGCTGCTTCTGGGAGCCCTCGTAATCTGAGTCCCAAACTGAGATGATCTTCAGGGGGCCACATTGCAGCTGCTGTCTTGGGGAGTGCAGAGCTTCTTCAGGGAGACCTCGTGACCTGAGTCCTCAATTGGGGTGAGCTTTAGGGGTGTCCACATTGTGGCTGCTGGCTTGGGGAAGGCTGAGCTTCTTCAGGGAGCCTTCACGACCCGAGCCCCAAACTATGATGAGCTCCTGGGGGTCCACGTTATGGTTGCAGGCTCGGGGAGGGCTGAGCTGCTTCTGGGAGCCCTCACAATCCGAGTCCCAAACTGAGATGATCTTCGGGGGGCCACATTGCAGCTGCTGTCTTAGGGAGTGCAGTGCTTCTTCAGGGAGACCTCGTCACCCGAGTCCTCAATTGGGGTGAGCTTTAGGGGGGTCCACATTGTGCCTGCTGGCTTGGGGAAGGCTGAGCTTCTTCAGGGAGCCATCGCAACCCGAGTCCTCAATTGGGATGAGCTTTGGGGTGGTCCAAATTGTGGCTTCTGGCTTGCGGAGGGCTGAGCTTATTCAGGGAGCCCTCGCGACCCGAGTCTCAAACTGGGATAAGCTTCGGGTGGATCCACGTTGTGGCTGCTAGTTTGGAGAGGGCTGAGCTTCTTCAGGGAGCCCTCATGACCCGAGTGCCAAACTGAGATGAGGTTCGGGGAGACCACATTGCGGCTGCTGGCTTGTGGAGGGCTGAGCTTCTTCAGGGAGATCTCAGGACCCCAGTCCTCAATTGGGATGAGCTTTGGGGGGGTCCACATTGCAGCTGCTGGCTTGGGGAGGGCTGAGCTTCTTCAGGGAGCCCACGCAACGGAGTCCTCAATTGGTATGAGCTTTGGGGTTCAACATTGTGGCTGCTGGCTTGCAGAGGGCTGAGCTTCTTCAGGGAGCACTCACGACCAAAGTCCAGAACTGGACTGAACTTCAGGGGGGGTTCACGTTGCAGCTGCTGGCTTGGGAAGGGCTGAGCTTCTTCACGGAGCCCTAGTGACCTGAATCCCAAACTGGGATGAGCTTCGGGGGTGTTCCATGTTGTGGCTGCTGGCTTGGCGAGGGCTGAGATTCATCACGGAGCTCTTACGATCCGAGTCCCAAACTGGGATGAGCTTCAGGGGGTCCACATTGCGGCACCTGGCTTGGGAAGGGCTGAACTTCTTCAGTGAGACTTCGCGACCTGAGTCCTGAACTGTGATGAGATTCGGGAGGGTCCACGTTACGGCTGCTGGCATGGAGAGGGCTGAGCTTCTTATGGGAGCCCTCGCGAATCAAGTCCCAATCTGGGATGATCTTCGGGGGGTCCACGTTTTGGCTGCTGGCTTGGAGAGGGCTGAGCTTCTTCAGGGAGCTCTCACAAACTGAGTTTCGCACTTGGATGTGCTCCAGGGAGGGCCCACTTTGCGGCTGCTGGCCTTGGGAAGGGCTGAGATTAATCAGGGAGCCCTCGCAACCCAAGTCCTGAACTGGGACGAGCTCGGGGTCACATTGCGCTGCTGGCTGGGGGAGGGCTGAGCTTCTTCAGGGAGCCTTCGCGACCCGAATCCACAATTGGGATGAGCTTTGGGTGGGTCCACATTGTGGCTGCTGGCTTGGGGAGGGCTGAGCTTCTTCAGGGAGCCCTCACGATGCGAGTCCTCAATTGGGATGAGCTATGGGGGGTCCACATTGCGGCTGCTGGCTTGGGAAGGGATTGAGCTTTTTCGGAGAGCCATCGCGACCCGAGTTTCGAACTGGGATGAGCTTCAGGGTGGTCCACATTGCGGCTACTGGCTTGGGGAGGGCTGAGCTTCTTCAGGGAGCCCTCGTGACCCAAGTCCCAAACTGAGATAAGCTTCGGGAGTGTCCACATTGTGGCTGCTGGTTTGGGGAGGGCTGAGATTCTTCAGGGAACCCTCGCGACCCAAGTCCCGAAGTGGGATGAGCATCGGGGGGGTCCACATTGCGGCTGCTTGCTTGGGGAGGGCTGAGTTTCCTAAGGGAGCCCTTGTTACCCGAGTCCTGAACTGGGCTTAGCTTTTGGGGGTCCACATTGCAGCTGCTGGCTTGGGGAGGGCTGAGCTTCTTCAGCGAGCCCTTGAGACCTGAGTCCCAAACTGGGATGAGCTTCGGGTGGGTCCACGTTGTGGCTGCTGGCTTGTGGAGGGCTGAGCTTCTTCAGGGAGCTCTCGCAACCCGTGTCCTGAACTGGGATGAGCTCCGGGGGGTCCACGTTGCGCTTGCTGGCTTGGGGAGGGCTGAGCTTCTTCAGGGAGCCCTCACGATGCGAGTCCTCAATTGGGATGAGCTTTGGGGTCCACATTGCGGCTGCTTGCTTCATGGAGGGCTGAGTTTCTTCAGAGAACCTCGCAACCAGAGTCCCGAACTGGGATGAGCTTCGGGTGAATCCACATTGTGGCTGCTGGCTTGTGGAGGGCTGAGCTTCTCCAGTGAGCCCTCAGGACCCAAATTTCTAACTTGGATGAGCCTCGGGGCATCCACATTGCGGCTACTGGCTTCAGGAGGGCTGAGCTTCTTCAGGGAGCCCTCGCAAACCAAGTCCCGAACTGTGATGAGCATCGGGGGGTCCACATTGCGGTTGTTAGCTTGGGGAGGGCTGAGCTTCTTCAGGGAGGCCTCGCTACCCGAGTTCTGAACTGTGATTAGCTTTTGGGGGTCCACATTGCAGCTGCTGGCTTGGGGAGGGCAGAGCTTCATCAGGGAGCCCTAGCGACCCGAGTCCAGAACTGGACTGAGCTTTGGGGGGGTCCACGTTGTGGCTACTGTCTTGGGGAGGGCTGAGCTTCTTCATGGAGCCATCGTGACCCGAGTTTCGAACTGGGATGATCTTCAGGGTGGGTCCACATTGTGGCTACTGGCTTGTGGAGGGCTGAGCTTCATCAGGGAGCCCTCGCGACCCGAGTCCCAAACTGAGATGAGCTTCGGGGGGGGGTCCACATTGTGGCCGCTGGCTTGGGGAGGGCTGAACTTCTTCAGGGAGCCCTCACGACCTGAGTCCCGAACTATGATGAGCTCCTTGTCGGTCCACGTTGCGGTTGCATGCTTGGGGAGGGCTGAGCTTCTTCAGGGAGCCCTCACGACCTGAGTCCTCAATTCGGATGAGCTTTGGGGGGGTCCACGTTGTGGCTACTGTCTTGGGAAGGGCTGAGCTTCTTCATGGAGCCATCGTGACCCGAGTTTCGAACTGGGATGAGCTTCGTGGCATCCACATTGCGGCTACTGGCTTCAGGAGGGCTGAGCTTCTTCAGGGAGCCCTCGCGACCCGAGTCCCAAACTGAGGTGAGCTCCGGGGGGGTCAACATTGTGGCTGCTGGCTTGGGGAGGGCTGAACTTCTTCAGGGAGCCCTCACGACCTGAGTCCCGAACTATGATGAGCTCCTTGGGAGTCCACGTTGCGGTTGCATGCTTGGGGAAGGCTGAGCTTCTTCAGGGAACCCTCGTGACCTGATTCCCAAACTGAGATGAGCTTCGGGGGGTCCACTTTGCTGCTGCTGGCCTGGGGAGGGCTAAGCTTCTTCAGGGAGCCCTCACGACCTGAGTCCTCAATTGGGATGAGCTTTGGAGGGGTCAACATTGTGACTGCTGGCTTGAGGAGGGCTGAGCTTCTTCAGGGAACCCTCGCGACCCGAGTTCCGAACTGGGATGAGCTTCGGGTGAATCCACATTGAGTCTGCTGGCTTGGGTGGGCTGAGCTTCTCCAGTGGGCCCTTGGGACCCAAGTTTCTAACTGGGATGAGCTTCGTGGCGTCCACATTGCAGCTACTGGCTTCAGGAGGGCTGAGCTTCTTCAGGGAGCCCTTGCAACCCAAGTCCAGAACTGTGATGAGCATCGGGGGGTCCACATTGCGGATGCTATCTTGGGGAGGGCTGAGCTTCTTCAGGGAGGCCTCGCAACCCGAGTCCTGAACTGTGATTAGCTTTTGGGGGTCCACATTGCAGCTGCTGGCTTGGGGAGGGCAGAGCTTCTTCAGGGAGCCCTTGCGACCCGAGTCCAGAATGGGACTGAGCTTTGGGGGGGTCCACGTTGCGGCTGCAGTCTTGGGGAGGGCTGAGCTTCATCAGGGTGCCCTCATGATCTGAGTCCCGAACTGGGATGAGCTTCGGAGGGTCCACATTTTGGCACCTGGCTTGCAGAGGGCTGAGCTTCTTCAGCGAGTCCTTGCAACCAGAGTCCCGAACTGGGATGAGCTTCGGGTGAATCCACATTGTGGCTGCTGGCTTGAGGAGGGCTGAGCTTCTTCAGTGAGCCCTCACAATGCGAGTCCTCAATTGGGATGAGCTTTGGGGGGTCCACATTGCGGCTGCTTGTGTGCGGAGGGCTGAGCTTCTTCAGGGAACCCTCGCAACCAGAGTCCCGAACTGGGATGAGCTTCGGGTGAATCCACATTGTGGCTGCTGGCTTGTGGAGGGCTGAGTTTCTCCAGTGAGCCCTCAGGACCCAAGTTTCTAACTTGGATGAGCTTCGGGGCATCCACATTGTGGCTACTGGCTTCAGGAGGGCTGAGCTTCTTCAGGGAGCCCTTGTAGCCCAAGTCCCAAACTGGGATGAGCTTCTGGGGCTCCACGTTGTGGCTGCTGGATTGGGGAGAGCTGAGCTTCTTCAGGAAGCCCTCTCGACCTGCGTCCTGAACTGTGATGAGATTTGGGGGGGTCCACGTTGCAGCTGCTTGCTTCGGTAGGGCTGAGCTTCTTCAGGAAGCCCTTGTGACCCAATTCCTGAACTGGGATGAGCTCCGGTGGGGGGTCCACATTGCGGCTACTGGCTTGGGGAGGTCTGAGCTTCTTCAGGGAGCCCTCACAACCTGAGTCCAGAACTGGACTGAGCTTCGGGGGGGTCCATGTTGTAGCTGTTAGCTTGGGGAAGGCTGAGCTTCAGGAAGCCCTCGCGACCCGGGTCCTCAACTGGGATGAGCTTTGGGGGGGTCCACGTTGTGGCTGCTGGCTTGGGGAGGCTGAGCTTCTTCAGGGAGCAATCGCGACCCAAGTTTTAAACTGGGATGTGTTTCAGTGGGGTCCACCTTGAGGCTACTGGCTTGGAGAGGGCTGAGCTCCTTCAGGGAGCCCTCATGATCTGAGTCCTGAACTAGGATGAGCTTTGGGGGTCCACGTTGCAGCATCTGGCTTGGGGAGGGCTGAGCTTCTTCAGGGAGCCCTCGGGACCCAAGTCCCAAACTGGGATGAGTTTCGGGACTGTCCACGTTTTGGCTGCTTGCTTGGGGAGGGCTGAGCTTCTTCATGAGTTGCAAACAAGTTTCAACTTGGATGTGCTTTGGGGTTCCACTCATGCTGCTGGCCTTGGGAGGATGAGCTTCTTCAGGAGACCTCGTGAACTCAACCCCGAACTGGAATGAGTTGCCTGATCCACGCTGGATGCTGGCTTGGGAGGGCTGAGCTTCTAGGGAGCTCTCGGGACCTGAGTCCTGAACTGTGATGAGATTTGGGGGTCCACTGTCCAGGCAGCTGTCTTCAGGAGGGATGAGCTTCTTCAGGGTCTCTTGTGACCCAAGTCCTGAACTGGGATGAGCTGGGGTCCACGCCAGGCTGCTTGCTTGGGGAGGGCTGAGCTTCTTCGGGGAGCCATCGCGACCCGAGTTTCGAACTGGGATGAGTTTCAGGGGGGTCCACATTGCTGCTGCTGGCTTGGGGAGGGCTGAGCTTCTTCAGGGAGCCCTCGTGACCTGAGTCCTCATTTGGGATGAGCTTTGGGGGGGTCCACATTGTGACTGCTGGCTTCCAGAGGGCTGAGCTTCTTCAGGGAGCCCTCGCGACCGGAGTTTTAAACTGGGATGTGTTTCAGGGAGGTCCACCTTGTGGCTACTTGGTTGGGGAGGGCTGAGCTTCTACTGGGAGCCCTCATGACCTGTGTTCCAAACTGGGATGATCTTCGGGGAGGTCCATGTTGTGGCTGCTGGCTTGGGGAGGGCTGAGCTTCATCATGGAGCCCTCATGATCTGAGTCCTGAACTGGGATGAGCTTCGGGTGGTCCACGTTGCGGCACCTGGCTTGGAGAGGGCTGAGCTTTTTCAGGGAGCCCTCGGGACCCAAGTCCCAAACTGGGATGAGTTTCGGGATGGTCCACATTTTGGCTGCTTGCTTGGGGATGGCTGAGCTTCTTCAAGGAGCTCTCACAACCCAAGTTTCGAACTTGAATGTGCTTTAGGGGTCCCACTTTGCAGCTGCTGGCCTTGGGAAGGGATGAGCTTCATCAGGGAGCACTCGCGACATGAGTCCCGAACTGGGATGAGCTTCGAGAGGGTCCACGTTGTGGTTGCTGGCTTGGGGAGAGCTGAGTTCCTTCAGGGAGCCCTCGTGACCTGAGTACTGAACTGTGATGAGATTTGGGGGGGTCCACATTGTGGCTGCTAGCTTGGGGAGGGCTGAGCTTCTTCAGGGAGCCCTCGTGACCCTACTCCCAAACTGAGATGAGCTTCGGGGGGTTTCACATTGCAGCTGCTGGCTTGAGTTGGCTGAGCTTCTTCAGGGAGGTGTCACGACCTGAGTTTTGTACTGGGTTGAGCTTCGGGGGTGTACACATTGTGGCTACTGGCTTGGGGATGGCTGAGCTTCTTCAGGGAACCCTTGTGACCCGAGTCCCAAACTGAGAGGAGCTTCGGTGGGGTCTACATTGCAGCTGCTGTCTTGAGGTGGCTGATCTTCTTCAGGGAGCACTCGTGACCCGAGTCCCAAACTGAGATGAGCTTCGGGGGGATCCACATAGCGGCTGCTGGCTTGAGGTGGGCTGAGCTTCTTCAGGGAGCCCTCGCGACCCAAGTCCTCAACTGGGATGAGCATTGGTGGGGTAAACATTTTGGCTGCTGGCTTGGGGAGGGCTGAGCTCCTTCAGGGAGCCCTCGGGACCCGAATCCCAAAATGGGATGAGGTTCTGGTGTGTCCACGTTGTGGCTGCTGGTTTGGGGAGGGCTGAACTTCTTCAGGGAGCCATCGTGACCCGAGTTTCGAACTGGGATGAGCTTCAGTGGGGTTCACATTGCGGCTACTTACTTGTGGAGGGCTGTGATTCTTCAGGGAGCCCTCGCCACCTGAGCACCAAACTAAGATGAGCTTCGGGGGGTCCACATTGTGGCTGCTGGCTTTGGGACTGCTGAGCTTCTTCAGGGAGCCCTCGCGACCCGAGTCCTCAATTGGGATGAGCTTTGGGGGGGTCCTCGTTGTGGCTGCTGGCTTGGGGAGGGCTGAGCTACTTCAGGGAGCCCTCACACCCAAGTCCAGAAATGGGATGAGGTTCTGGTGGGTCCACTAGGCTGCTGGCTTGGGAGGCTGAACTTCTTCAGGGAGCCATCGTGACCCGAGTTTCAAACTGGGATGAGCTTCAGGGGGGGTCCACATTGTGGCTACTGGCTTTGGGAGGGCAGAGCTTCTCCAGTGAGCCATCGCAACCCGAGTTTCAACTGGGATGAGCTTCGGGGGGTCCACATTGTGGCTGCTTGCTTTGGGAGGGCTGAGCCTCTTCAGGGAGCCCTCACAACCCAAGTCCCGAACTGGGATGAGCATCGGGGGGTCCACATTGCGGCAGCTGGCTTTTGGAGGGCTGAGCTTCTTCAGGGAGCCTTCACGACCCGAGCCCCAAACTATGATGAGCTCCTGGGGGTCCACGTTGTGGTTGCAGGCTCGGGAGGCTGAGCTGCTTCTGGGAGCCCTCGCAATCCGAGTCCCAAACTGAGATGATCTTCGGGGGGTCCACATTGCAGCTACTGTCTTGGGGAGGGCAGAGCTTCTTCAGGGAGACCTCGTGACCTGAGTTCTCAATTGGGGTGAGATTTGGGGGGGTCTACATTGTGGCTGCTGGCTTGGGGAAGGCTGAGCTTCTTCAGGGAGCCATCGCGACCCGAGTCCTCAATTGGGATGAGCATTGGGGTGGTCCAAATTGTGGCTTCTGGCTTGCGGAGGGCCGAGCTTCTTCAGGGAGCCCTCGTGACCCAAGTCCTGAACTGGGATAAGCTTCGGGTGGATCCACGTTGTGGCTGCTGGCTTGGGGAGGGCTGAGCTCCTTCAGGGAGCCCTCATGACCCGAGTGCCAAACTGTGAAGAGGTAGGGGGGAGAACACATTGCGGCTGATGGCTTGTGGAGGGCTGAGCTTCTTCAGAGAGCCCTCGGGACCCCAGTCCTCAATTGGGATGAGCTTTGGGGGGGTCCACATTGCAGCTTCTGGCTTAGGGAGGGCTGAGCTTTATGAGCCCACGCCGCGACCTCGAGTCCTCACCCGTATGAGCTGTGGGGTCTACATTGCAGCTGCTGGGCTGAGGTGGTTGATCTTTCTTAGGAGCACTGTGACCGAGTCCCAAACTGAGATGAGCTTCAGAGGATCCACTTAGTGGCTGCTGGCTTGGGGTGGGCTGAGTTCTTCAGGAGCCTCATCAACCGAGTCCTCAACTGGGATGAGCTTGTGGGGTAAACGTTTGGCTGCTGGGTTTGGGAGGGCTGAGCTACTCAGGAGCCTCGGGACCCGATCCCCAAAATGGGATGAGGTTTTGGTGGGTCCACGTTGTGGCTGCTGGTTTGGGGAGGGCTGAACTTCTTCAGGGAGCCATCGTGACCCGAGTTTTGAACTGGGATGAGCTTCAGTGGGGTCCACATTGTGGCTACTGGCTTGGGGAGGGCTGAGCTTCTTCAGGGAGCCCTCTCCACCTGAGCAATCTAAGATGAGCTTCGGGGGGGTCCACATTGTGGCTGCTGGCTTTGGGATGGCTGAGCTTCTTCAGGGAGCCCTCGCGACCGGAGTCCTCAACTGGGATGAGCTTTGGGTGGGTCCACATTGTGGCTGCTGGCTTGGGGAGGGCTGAGCTACTTAAGGGAGCCCTCGTGACCCAAGTCCCGAAATGGGATGAGGTTCTGGTGGGTCCACGTTGTGGCTGCTGGCTTGGGGAGGGCTGAACTTCTTCAGGGAGCCAACGTGACCCGAGTTTCAAACTGTGATGAGCATCGGGGGGTCCACATTGCGGTTGTTAGCTTGGGGAGGGCTGAGCTTCTTAAGGGAGGCCTCGCTACCCGAGTTCTGAACTGTGATTAGCTTTTGGTGGTCCACAATGCAGCTGCTGGCTTGGGGAGGGCAGAGCTTCTTCAGGGAGCCCTAGCGACCCGAGTCCAGAACTGGACTGAGCTTTGTGGGGGGTCCACATTGCAGCTACTGTCTTGGGGAGGGCTGAGCTTCTTCAGGGAGCCATCGTGACCCGAGTTTCGAACTGGGATGATCTTCAGGGTGGGTCCACATTGTGGCTACTGGCTTGTGGAGGGCTGAGCTTCTTCAGGGAGCCCTCGCGACCCGAGTCCCAAACTGAGATGAGCTTCGGGGGGTCCACATTGTGGCTGCTGGTTTAGGGAGGGCTGAGATTCTTCAGGGAACCCTCGCGACCCAAGTCCCGAAGTGGGATGAGCATCGGGGGGTCCACATTGCGGCTGCTTGCTTGGGGAGGGCTGAGTTTCATAAGGGAGCCCTCGCTACCCGAGTCCTGAACTGGGCTTAGCTTTTGGGGGTCCACATTGCAGCTGCTGGCTTGGGGAGGGCTGAGCTTCTTCAGCGAGCCCTTGAGACCCGAGTCCCAAACTGGGATGACCTTCGGGTGGGTCCACGTTGTGGCTGCTGGCTTCTGGAGGATGAGCTTTCAGGGAGTCTCTAACCCGTGTCCTGAACTGGGATGAGCTCTTGGGGTCCACGTTGCGCTTGCTGGCTTGGGGAGTGCTGAGCTTCTTCAGGGAGCCCTCACGATGCGAGTCCTCAATTGCAATGAGCTTTGGGGGGTCCACATTGCGGCTGCTTGCTTGCAGAGGGCTGAGCTTCTTCAGAGAACCCTCGCAACCAGAGTCCCGAACTGGGATGAGCTTCGGGTGAATCCACATTGTGGCTGCTGGCTTGTGGAGGGCTGATCTTCTCCAGTGAGCCCTCAGGACCCAAATTCCTAACTTGGATGAGCTTCGGGGCATCCACATTGCGGCTACTGGCTTCAGGAGGGCTGAGCTTCATCAGGGAGCCCTCGCAACCCAAGTCCCGAACTGTGATGAGCATCGGGTGGTCCACATTGCGGTTGTTAGCTTGGGGAGGGCTGAGCTTCTTCAGGGAGGCCTCGCTACCCGAGTTCTGAACTGTGATTAGCTTTTGGGGGTCCACATTGCAGCTGCTGGCTTGGGGAGGGCAGAGCTTCTTCAGGGAGCCCTAGCGACCCGAGTCCAGAACTGGACTGAGCTTTGGGGGGGTCCACGTTGGGCTTCTGTCTTGGGAGGGCTGAGCTTCATCAGGGAGCCATCGTGACCCGAGTTTCGAACTGGGATGATCTTCAGGGTGGGTCCACATTGTGGCTACTGGCTTGTGGAGGGCTGAGCTTCTTCAGGGAGCCCTCGCGACCCGAGTCCCAAACTGAGATGAGCTTCGGGGGGGTCCACATTGTG
Organism: Neoceratodus forsteri; assembly: GCA_016271365.2. Taxonomy (NCBI): domain Eukaryota; kingdom Metazoa; phylum Chordata; order Ceratodontiformes; family Ceratodontidae; genus Neoceratodus; species Neoceratodus forsteri. The sequence goes on from CM028130.1 coordinate 245,785,746, forward strand.
GCTGCTGGCTTGGGGAGGGCTGAACTTCTTCAGGGAGCCCTCATGACCTGAGTCCCGAACTATGATGAGCTCCTTGGGGGTCCACGTTGCGGTTGCATGCTTGGGGATGGCTGAGCTTCTTCAGGGAGCCCTCGTGACCCGAGTCCCAAACTGAGATGAGCTTCGTGGGGTCCACATTGCTGCTGTTGGCCTGGGGAGGTCTAAGCTTCTTCAGGGAGCCCTCACGACCTGAGTCCTCAATTGGGATGAGCTTTGGGGGGGTCCACATTGTGACTGCTGGCTTGAGGAGTGCTGATCTTCTTCAGGGAGCCCTCATAACCCGAGTTCCGAACTGGGATAAGCTTCGGGCGAATCCACATTGTGTCTGCTGGCTTGGGGAGGGCTGAGCTTCTCCAGTGGGCCCTTGGGACCCAAGTTTCTAACTGGGATGAGCTTCGTGGCATCCACATTGCGGCTACTGGCTTCAGGAGGGCTGAGCTTCTTCAGGGAGCCCTTGCAACCCAAGTCCCGTACAGTGATGAGCATTGGGGGGTCCACATTGCGGACGCTATCTTGGGGAGGGCTGAGCTTCTTCAGGGAGGCCTCGCAACCCGAGTCCTGAACTGTGATTAGCTTTTGGGGGTCCACATTGCAGCTGCTGGCTTTGGGAGGGCAGAGCTTCTTCAGGGAGCCCTTGCGACCCGAGTCCAGAACGGGACTGAGCTTTGGGGGGCTCCACGTTGCGGCTGCTATCTTGGGGAGGGCTGAGCTTCATCAGAGTGCTCTCACGATCCGAGTCCAGAACTGGGATGAGCTTCGGAGGGTCCACGTTTTGGCACCTGGCCTGTGGAGGGCTGAGCTTCATCAGGGAGTCCTCGCAACCAGAGTCCCGAACTGGGATGAGCTTCGGGTGAATCCACATTGTGGCTGCTGGCTTGAAGAGGGCTGAGTTTCTTCAGTGAGCCCTCGGGACCAAAGTTTCTAACTGGGATGAGCTTCGGGGCATCATCCTTGTGGCTACTGGCTTCAGGAGGGCTGAGCTTCTTCAGGGAGCCCTCGCAACCCAAGTCCAGAACTGGAATGAGCTTCGGTGGGGGTCCACGTTGCGGCTGCTGTCTTGGGGAGGGCTGAGCTTCTTCAGGGAGCCATCGTGACCCGAGTTTCGAACTGGGATGAGCTTAAGGGTGGGTCCACATTTTGGCTACTGGCTTGGGGAGGGCTGAGCTTCTTCATTGAGCCCTCGCGACCCGAGTCCCAAACTGAGATGAGCATCGGGGGGTTCCACATTGTGGCTGCTTGCTTGGGGAGGGCGGATCTTCTTCAGGGAGCCCTCACGACCCGAGTACCAAACTCGGATGAGCATTTGGGGGTCCACATTGTGGCTGCTGGCTTGGGAAGGGCTAAACTTCTTCAGGGAGCCCTCACGACCCAACTCCCGAACTATGATGAGCTCCTGGAGGGTCCACATAGCAGTTGCATGCTTTGGGAGGGCTGAGCTTCTTCAGGGAGCCCTCGTGACCTGAGTCCCAAACTGAGATGAGCTTCGGGGGGTCCACATTGCTGCTGCTGGCTTGGGAAGGGCTGTGCTTCTTCAGGGAGCCCTCTCGACCCGAATCCTGAACTGGAAAGAGCTTCGGTTTGATCCACGTTGTGGCTCCTGGCTTGGGGAGGGCTGAGCTTCTTCATGGATCCCTCAGGACCGGAGTCCTGAACTGTGATGAGATTTGGGGGGGTCCACATTGTGGCAGCTGGCTTCAGAAGGGCTGAGCTTCTTCAGGGAGCCCTCGTAACCCGAGTTCGGAACTGGGATAAGCTTCGGGTGAATCCACATTGTGTCTGCTGGCTTGGGGAGGGCTGAGCTTCTCCAGTGGGCCCTTGGGACCCAAGTTTCTAACTGGGATGAGCTTCGTGGCATCCAGATTGCGGCTACTGGCTTCAGGAGGGCTGAGCTTCTTCAGGGAGCCCTTGCAACCCAAGTCCCGTACAGTGATGAGCATTGGGGGGTCCACATTGCGGACGCTATCTTGGGGAGGGCTGAGCTTCTTCAGGGAGGCCTCGCTACCCGAGTCCTGAACTGTGATTAGCTTTTGGGGGTCCACATTGCAGCTGCTGGCTTTGGGAGGGCAGAGCTTCTTCAGGGAGCCCTTGCCACCCGAGTCCAGAACGGGACTGAGCTTTGGGGGGGTAAACTTTGCGGCTGCTATCTTGGGAAGGGCTGAGCTTCATCAGAGTGCTCTCACGATCCGAGTACAGAACTGGGATGAGCTTCGGAGGGTCCACGTTTTGGCACCTGGCCTGTGGAGGGCTGAGCTTCTTCAGGGAGTCCTCGCAACCAGAGTCCCGAACTGGGATGAGCTTCGGGTGAATCCACATTGTGGCTGCTGGCTTGAAGAGGGCTGAGTTTCTTCAGTGAGCCCTCGGGACCAAAGTTTCTAACTGGGATGAGCTTCGGGGCATCATCCTTGCGGCTACTGGCTTCAGGAGGGCTGAGCTTCTTCAGGGAGCCCTCGCAACCCAAGTCCAGAACTGGACTGAGCTTCGGGGTCCACGTTGCGGCTGCTGTCTTGGGGAGGGCTGAGCTTCTTCAGGGAGCCATCGTGACCCGAGTTTCGAACTGGGATGAGCTTCAGGGTGGGTCCACATTTTGGCTACTGGCTTGGGGAGGGCTGAGCTTCTTCATTGAGCCCTCGCGACCCGAGTCCCAAACTGAGATGAGCTTCGGGGGGTTCCACATTGTGGCTGCTTGCTTGGGGAGGGCGGATCTTCTTCAGGGAGCCCTCACGACCCGAGTACCAAACTCGGATGAGCATTTGGGGGTCCACATTGTGGCTGCTGGCTTGGGAAGGGCTAAACTTCTTCAGGGAGCCCTCACGACCCAACTCCCGAACTATGATGAGCTCCTGGAGGGTCCACATTGCAGTTGCATGCTTTGGGAGGGCTGAGCTTCTTCAGGGAGCCCTCGTGACCTGAGTCCCAAACTGAGATGAGCTTGGGGTCCCATTGCTGCTGGCTGGGGAGGGCTGTGCTTCTTCAGGAGCCTCGTGACCCGAATCCTTGAACTGAAAGAAGCTTCGGTCTGATCCACGCCAGGCTCCTGGGCTTGGAGAGGGCTGAGCTTCTTCATGGATCCCTCAGGACCGGAGTCCTGAACTGTGATGAGATTTGGGGTCCACATTGGGCAGCTGGCTTCAGAAGGGCTGAGCTTTTCAGGGAGCCTCGTGACCCAAGTTCGAATGGGGATGAGCTTTGGGGGTCCGTTGATGGCAGCTGGCATCTGAGGCTGAGCTTCTTCGTTTCATTATGACCGTGTTTCAATCTGGGATGAGTTTCAGGGGTCCACATTGCTATGCTGGCTTGGGGAGGGCTTGAGCTTTCATTGAGACCTTGTGACCTGAGTCCCAAATTGGGATGAGCTTCGGGTGTTCCATGTTGTGGCTGCTGGCTTGGCGAGGCTGAGATTCATCAGGGGAGCTCTTGATCTGGTCCCAAACTGGGATGAGCTTCCAGCGGGTCCACATTATGCACCTGGCTTGGGAAGGGCTGAACTTCTTCAGGAGACTCGTGACCTGAGTCCTGAACTGTGATGAGTTTCGAGGTCCACGCTATGGCTGCTGACATGGGGAGGCTGAGCTTTCTGGGAGCCCTCGCGAATCAAGTCCCAATCTGGGATGAGCTTCTGGGGTCCACGCTGGGCTGCTGCTGGCTTGGAGGGCTGAGCTTCTTCAGGAGCTCTCATTAAACTGGAGTTTCCTGGGTGACTTGGATGTGTTTCAGGGAGGGCCCACTTTGCGGCTGCTGGCCTTGGGGAGGGCTGAGATTAATCAGGGAGCCCTCACAACCCAAGTCCTGAACTGGGATGAGCTTCGGGGGGTCCACATTGCGCTTGCTGGCTTGGGGAGGACTGAGCTTCTTCAGGGAGCCTTCGCAACACGAGTCCACAATTGGGATGAGCTTTGGGTGGGTCCACATTGTGGCTGCTGGCTTGGGAAGGGCGGAGCTTCTTCAGGGAGCCCTCACAATGCGAGTCCTCATTTGGGATGAGCTATGGGGGGGTCCACATTGCGGCTGCTGTCTTGGGGAGGGATTGAGCTTTTTCGGAGAGCCATCGTGACCCGAGTTTCGAACTGGGATGAGCTTCAGAGGGGTCCACATTGCGGCTACTGGCTTGGGGAGGGCTGAGCTTCTTCAGGGAGCCCTCGTGACCAGAATCCCAAACTGAGATAAGCTTTGGGAGTGTCCACATTGTGGCTGCTGGTTTGGGAGGGCTGAGATTCTTCAGGGAACCCTCGCGACCCAAGTCCCGAACTGGGATGAGCATCAGGGGGTCCACATTGTGGCTGCTTGCTTGGGGAGGGCTAAGTTTCATAAGGAGCCCTCGCTACCGAGTCCTAAACTGGGCTTAGCTTTTGGGGTCCACATTGCAGCTGCTGGCTAGGGAGGGCTGAGCTTTAGGAGTCTCTTTACACCCGAGTCCCAAACTGGATGAGCTCGGTGGTCCATGTTGTGGCTGCCGCTTGTGGAGGGCTGAGTTTCAGGGAGGCTTCTTTAACCCGTGGTCCTGAACTGGGATGCGCTTCGAGCGTCCATGTTGCGCTTTTGCTGGCTTGGGGAGGGCTGAGCTTCTTCAGGAGCCTCACATGCGAGTCCTCAATTGGGATGAGCTTTGGGGGTCCACATTGCGCTGCTTGCTTGTGGAGGGCAGAGCTTCTTCAGGAACCCTCGCAACCAGAGTCCCAAACTGGGATGAGATCTGGTGAATCCACATTGTGGCTGCTGGCTTGTGGAGGCTGAGTTCTCCAGTGAGCCCTCAGGACCCAAGTTTCTAACTTGGATGAGCTTCGGGGCATCCACATTGTGGCTACTGGCTTCAGGAGGGCTGAGCTTCTTCAGGGAGCCCTTGTAACCCAAGTCCCAAACTGGGATGAGCTTCTGGGGGTCCACATTGTGGCTGCTGGATTGGGGAGAGCTGAGCTTCTTCAGGAAGCCCTCTCGACCTGAGTCCTGAACTGTGATGAGATTTGGGGGGGTCCACGTTGCGGCTGCTGGCTTCGGTAGGGCTGAGCTTCTTCAGGAAGCATTTGTGACCCACTTCCCGAACTGGGATGAGCTCCGGGGGAGGGTCCACATTGCGGCTACTGGCTTGGGGAGGTCTGAGTTTCTTCAGGTAGCCCTCACAACCTGAGTCCAGAACTGGACTGAGCTTCGGGGGGGTCCATGTTGTGGCTGTTGGCTTGGGGAAGGCTGAGCTTCTTCAGGGAGTCCTCGCGACCCGAGTCCTCAACTGGGATGAGCTTTGGGTGGTTCCATGTTGTGGCTGCTGGCTTGGGGAGGGCTGAGCTTCTTCAGGGATGCAATCGCGACCAGAGTTTTAAACTGGGATGTGTTTCAGGCGGGTCCACCTTGTGGATAATGGCTTGGAGAGGGCTGAGCTTCTTCAGGGAGCCCTCACGATCTGAGTCCTGAACTGGGATGAGCTTCGAGGTCCACGTTGCGGCATCTGGCTTGGGGAGGGCTGAGCTTCTTCAGGGAGCCCTCGGGACCCAAGTCCCAAACTGGGATGAGTTTCGGGACGGTCCACGTTTTGGCTGCTTGCTTGGGAGGGCTGAGCTTCTTCAAGGAGCTTCGCGAAACCAAGTTTCGAACTTGGATGTGCCTTGGGGGTCCCACCCCTATGCTGCTGGCCTGGGGAGGGATGAGTTCATCAGGGAGCACCTGACGACCCGAGTCCCGAACTGGGATGAGCTTCAAGGGGGTCCACGTTGTGGTTGCCAGCTTGGGAAGGGCTGAGTTCCTTCAGGGAGCCCTCTTGACCTGAGTCCTGAACTGTGATGAGATTTGGGGGGGTCCAGATTGTGGCTGCTGGATTGGGGAGGGCTGAGCTTCTTCAGGAAGACCTCGTGACCCGAGTGCCAAACTGGTATGAGCTTCAGGTTGGTCCACGTTGTGGCTGCTTGCTTGGGGAGGGCTGAGCTTCTCAAGGGAGCCATCGCCATCCGAGTTTCAACTGGGATGAGCTTCGGGGGGGTCCACATTGTTGCTACTGGCTTGGGGACGGCTGAGCTTCTTCAGGGACCCCTCACGACCCAAGTCCTAAACTGAGATGAGCTTCAGGGGTGGTGTCCATGTTGAAACTGCTGGCTTGGTGAGGGCTGAGCTCTTCAGGAAGCCCCTCAGCGTGCGTGATGAACTGGAGATGAGCTTAGGTGTGTCCACATTGTGGCTGCTGGATTGGGGAGGGCTGAGCTTCTTCAGGAAGCCCTCGGGACCCAAGTTTCGAACTGGGGTGTGCTTTGGGGGAGTCCACTTTGCAGCTACTGGCTTGGGGAGGGCTGAGCTTCTTCTGGGAGCCCTTGTGACCCAAGTCCAGAACTGGAATAAGCTTTGGAGGGGTCCACATTGCGGCAGTTGGCTTGGGGAGGGCTGAGCTTCTTCAGGGAGCCCTCGTGACCTGTGTCCCAAACTGGGATGAGCTTCAGGGTGGTCCTTGTTGTGGCTGCTGGCTTAGGGAGGACTGAACTTCATCAAGGAGCTCTCACAACCAGAGTCCTGAACTGGGATGAGCTTCAGAGGGTCACATTGCGGCTGCTGGCTGGGAGGACTCAGCTTCTTCAGGGAGCCCTCGCCACCTGAGTACCAAACTTAGATGAGCTCTGGGGTTCACATTGTGGCTGCTGGCTTTGGGACGCCTGAGCTTCTTCAGGGAGCCCTCGTGATCTGAGTCCTCAACTGGGATGAGCTTTGGGGGGGTCCTCGTTGTGGCTGCTGGCTTGGGAAGGGCTGAGCTACTTCAGGGAGCCATCGAGACCCAAGTCCCAAAATGGGATGAGGTTCTGGTGGGTTCACATTGTGGCTGCTGGCTTGGGAAGGGCTGAACTTCTTCAGGGAGCCCTCGCGACCGAGTCCCGAACTATAATGAGCTCCTGGGGGGTCCACGTTGCGGTTGCAGGCTTGGGGAGGGCTGTGCTTCTTCAGGGAGCCCTCGTGACCCAAGTCCAAATCTGAGATGGGCTTCGAGGGGTCCATATTGCGGCTGCTGGCTTGGGGAGGGCTGAGCTTTTTCAGGGAGCCCTCGCGACCTGAGTCCTCAATTGGGATGAGCTTTGGGGGTCCCACGTTGTGACTGCTGTCTTGGGGAGGGCTGAGCTTCTTCAGGGAGCCCTTGCGACCTGAGTTCCGAACTGGGGTGAGCTTCGGTTGGATCCACTTTGTGGCTGCTGGCTTGGGGAAGGCTGAGCATCTTCAGGGAGCCCTCGGGACCCAAGTTTCAAACTGGGATGTGCTTCGGGGAGTCCACATTGCGGCTACTGGCTTAGGGAGGGCTGAGCTCCTTCAGAGAGCCCTCGTGACCCAATTCCAGAACTGGACTGAGCTCCGGGGGAGGGTCCACTTTGCGGCTGCTGGCTTGGGAAGGGCTGAGCTTCATCAGGGAGCCCTCGTAATCCGAGTCCCAAACTGGGAAAAGCTTCGGGGGTCCAAGTTTTGGCACCTGTCTTGGGAAGGGCTGAGCTTCTTCAGGGTGCCCTCGAGACCCAATTCCCAAACTGGGTTGAGCTTCAGGTGGGTCCATGTTTTGTCTGCTGGCTTGGGGAGGGCTGAGCTTCTTCAGGGAGCCCTCGTGACCCAAGTCCAGAACTGGACTGAGCTTCGGGGTTCCATGTTGTGGCTGCTGGCTTGGGGAGGGCTGAGGTTCATCAGGGAGCCCTCATGACCCAAGTCCCAACCTGGGTTGAGATTCAGGAAGTCCACTTTGTGGCTGCTGGCTTGGGAAGGGCTGAGCTTCTTCATGGATCCCTCATGACCTGAGTCCTGAACTGTGATGAGATTTTGGGGGGGTTCACATTGTGGCAGCTGGCTTCAGGAGGGCTGAGCTTCTTCAGGGAGCCCTCGTGACCCAAGTCCCGAACAGGGATGAGCTTCGGGGGTGTCCACGTTGTGGCTGCTGGCTTGTGGAGAGCTGAGCTTCTTCGGGGAGCCATCGCGACCTGTGTTTCGAACTGGGATGAGTTTCAGGGGGGTCCACATTGCTGATGCTGGCTTGGGGAGGGCAGAGCTTCTTCAGGGAGACCTCGTGACCTGAGTCCCAAACTGGGATGTGCTTCGGGGGTGTTCCATGTTGTGGCTGCTGGCTTGGCGAGGGCTGAGATTCATCAGGGAGCTCTTACGATCCGAGTCCCAAACTGGGATGAGCTTCAGCGGGTCCACATTGCGGCACCTGGCTTGGGAAGGGCTGAACTTCTTCAGTGAGACTTCGCGACCTGATTCCTGAACTGTGATGAGTTTCGGGAGGGTCCACGTTGTGGCTGCTGGCATGGGGAGGGCTGAGCTTCTTCTGGGAGCCCTCGAAATCAAGTCCCAATCTGGGATGAGCTTGGGGGTCCACATTTTGGCTGCTGGCTTGGAGAGGGCTGAGCTTCTTCAGGGAGCTCTCACAACCTGAGTTTCACAATTGATGATGTCAGGAGGCCCACTTTGCTGCTGTTGGCCTTGGGGAGGCTGAGATTGATCAGGGAGCCCTCACAAGCCATGTCCTGAACTGGGATGAGCCTCGGGGGGTCCACATTGTGCTTCCTGGCTTGGGGAGGGCTGAGTTTCTTCAGGGAGCCTTCGCCACCTGAGTCCACAATTGGGATGAGCTTTGGGTGGGTCCACATTGTGGCTGCTGGCTTGGGGAGGGATGAGCTTCATCAGGGAGCACTCACGACCCGAGTCCCGAACTGGGATGAGCTTCGAGGGGGTCCACGTTGTGGTTGCTGGCTTGGGGAGGGCTGAGTTCCTTCAGGGAGCCCTCTTGACCTGAGTCCTGAACTGTGATGAGATTTGGGGGGGTCCACATTGTGGCTGCTGGATTGGGGAGGGCTGAGCTTCTTCAGGAAGACCTCGTGACCCGAAGTGCCAAACTGGTATGAGCTTCATGGGGGTCCACGTTGTGGCTGCTTGCTGTTGGAGGGCTGAGCTTCTCCAGGGAGACATCGCAATCCGAGTTTCAACTGGGATGAGCTCCGGGGGGGTCCACATTGTTGCTACTGGCTTGGGGATGGCTGAGCTTCTTCAGGGACCCCTCGCCACCCAAGTTGTAAACTGAGATGAGCTTCAGGGGTGGTGTCCATGTTGCAACTGCTGGCTTGGTGAGGGCTGAGCTTCTTCAGGAAGCCCTCAGGACCCGAGTACCGAACTGGGATAAGCTTAGGGTGTGTCCACATTGTGGCTGCTGGATTGGGGAGGGCTGAGCTTCTTCAGGAAGCCCTCGGGACCCAAGTTTCGAACTGGGGTGTGCTTTGGGGGAGTCCACTTTGCAGCTACTGGCTTGGGGAGGGCTGAGCTTCTTCTGGGAGCCCTTGTGACCCAAGTCCAGAACTGGAATAAGCTTTGGAGGGGTCCACATTGCGGCAGTTGGCTTGGGGAGGGCTGAGCTTCTTCAGGGAGCCCTCGTGACCTGTGTCCCAAACTGGGATGAGCTTCAGGGTGGTCCTTGTTGTGGCTGCTGGCTTAGGGAGGACTGAACTTCATCAAGGAGCTCTCGCAACCCAAGTCCTGAACTGGGATGAGCTTCAGAGGGGGTCCACATTGCGGCTGCTGGCTTGGGGAGGACTCAGCTTCTTCAGGGAGCCCTCGCCACCTGAGTACCAAACTTAGATGAGCTTCGGGGGGTTCACATTGTGGCTGCTGGCTTTGGGACGCCTGAGCTTCTTCAGGGAGCCCTCGTGATCTGAGTCCTCAACTGGGATGAGCTTTGGGGGGGTCCTCGTTGTGGCTGCTGGCTTGGGGAGGGCTGAGCTACTTCAGGGAGCCATCGAGACCCAAGTCCCAAAATGGGATGAGGTTCTGGTGGGTTCACTGTATGGCTGCTGGCAGGGAGGCTGGACCTTCAGGGAGCCCTCGCGACCGGAAGTCGAACTATAATGAGCTCCTGGGGGTCCACGTGCTGTTGCAGGCTTGGGAGGGCTGTGCTTCTTCAGGGAGCCCCCGTGACCCAAGTCCAAATCTGAGATGGGCTCTGGGGTCCACATATGGGCTGCTGGCTTGGGAGGGCTGAGTTTTTCAGGGAGCCCTCACACCTGAGTCCTCACTTGGGATGAGCTTTGGGGGTCCAGGTTGTGACTGCTGTCTTGGGGAGGGCTGAGCTTCTTCAGGGAGCCCTTGCGACCTGAGTTCCGAACTGGGGTGAGCTTCGGTTGGATCCACTTTGTGGCTGCTGGCTTGGGGAAGGCTGAGCATCTTCAGGGAGCCCTCGGGACCCAAGTTTCAAACTGGGATGTGCTTCGGGGAGTCCACATTGCGGCTACTGGCTTAGGGAGGGCTGAGCTCCTTCAGAGAGCCCTCGTGACCCAATTCCAGAACTGGACTGAGCTTCGGGGGAGGGTCCACTTTGCGGCTGCTGGCTTGGGGAGGGCTGAGCTTCATCAGGAGCCCTCTAATCCGAGTCCCAAACTGGGAAAGCTTGTGGTCCAAGTTTTGGCACCTGTCTTGGGAAGGCTGAGCTTCAGGGTGCCCTCGAGACCCAATTCCCAAACTGGGTTGAGCTTCAGGTGGTCCATGTTTTGTCTGCTGGCTTGGGAGGGGCTGAGCTTCTTCAGGAGCCCTCGTGACCCAAGTCCAGAAACTGGACTGAGCTTCGGGTTCCATGTTGTGCTGCTGGCTTGGGGAGGGCTGAGGTTCATCAGGGAGCCTCATGACCCAAGTCCCAACCTGGGTTGAGATTCAGGAAGTCCACTTTTGGCTGCTGGCTTGGGAGGCTGAGCTTCTTCATGGATCCCTCATGACCTGAGTCCTGAACTGTGATGGATTTTGGGGGTTCACATTGTGCAGCTGGCTTCAGGAGGGCTGAGCTTCTTCAGAGAAGCCCTCGTGACTAAGTCCCGAACAGGGATGAGCTTGGGGTGTCCACGTTGTGGCTGCTGGCTTGTGGAGAGCTGAGCTTCTTGGGAGCCATGGCGACCTGTGTTTGAACTGGATGAGTTTCAGGGGGTCCACATTGCTGATGCTGGCTTGGGAGGGCAGAGCTTTTCAGGAGACCTCAGGACCTGAGTCCCAAACTGGGATGTGCTTAGGGTGTTCTATGTTGTGGCTGCTGGCTTTGGCGAGGGCTGAGATTCATCAGGAGCTCTACGATCCGAGTCCCAAACTGGGATGAGCTTGCGCAGGTCCACATTGCGGCACCTGGCTTGGGAGGGCTGAACTTTCAGTGAGACTTCGCGACCTGGATTCCTGGAACTGTGATGAGTTTTGGGAGGTCCACGTTGTGGCTGCTGGCATGGGAGGGCTGAGCTTTTCTGGGAGCCTCGCAAATCAAGTCCCAATCTGGGATGAGCTTCGGGGGGGTCCACATTTTGGCTGCTGGCTTGGAGAGGGCTGAGCTTCTTCAGGGAGCTCTCACAACCCGAGTTTCACAATTGGATGTGCTTAAGGGAGGGCCCACTTTGCTGCTGTTGGCCTTGGGGAGGGCTGAGATTGATCAGGGAGCCCTCACAAGCCATGTCCTGAACTGGGATGAGCCTCGGGGGGTCCACATTGCGCTTCCTGGCTTGGGGAGGGCTGAGTTTCTTCAGGGAGCCTTCGCCACCTGAGTCCACAATTGGGATGAGCTTTGGGTGGGTCCACATTGTGGCTGCTGGCTTGGGAAGGGATGAGCTTCATCAGGGAGCACTCACGACCGAGTCCCGAACTGGGATGAGCTTGGAGGGGTCCGTTGCTAGGTTGCTGGCTTGGGAGGGCTGAGTTCCTTCAGGAGCCTCTTGACCTGAGTCCTGAACTGTGATGAGATTTGGGGGTCCACATTGTGGCTGCTGGATTGGGGAGGCTGAGCTTCTTCAGGAAGACCTCGTGACCCAAGTGCCAAACTGGTATGAGCTTCATGGGGTCCACGTTGTGGCTGCTTGCTGTTGAGGGCTGAGCTTCTCCAGGGAGACATCGCATCCGAGTTTCAACTGGGATGAGCTCTGGGGTCCACATTGTTGCTACTGGCTTGGGATGGCTGAGTTTAGGGACCCCTCGCCACCCAAGTTGTAAACTAGATGAGCTTCAGGTGGTGTCCATGTTGCAACTGGCTGCTTGGTGAGGGCTGAGCTTCTTCAGGAAGCCCTCAGGACCCTGAGTATCTAACTGGGATAAGCTTAGGGTGTGTCCACATTGTGGCTGCTGGATTGGGAGGGCTGAGCTTCAGGAAGCCCTCGGGACCCAAGTTTCGAACTGGGGTGTGCTTTTGGGGAGGTCCCATTTGCAGCTACTGGCTTGGGGAGGCTGAGCTTCTTCTGGGAGCCTCTGACCCAAGTCCAGAACTGGAATAAGCTTTGGAGGGGTCCACATTGCGGCAGTTGGCTTGGGGAGGGCTGAGCTTCTTCAGGGAGCCCTCGTGACCTGTGTCCCAAACTGGGATGAGCTTCAGGGTGGTCCTTGTTGTGGCTGCTGGCTTAGGGAGGACTGAGCTTCATCAAGGAGCTCTCACAACCCGAGTCCCAAACTGGGATGAGCTTCAGAGGGGGTCCACGTTGTGGCTGCTGGCTTGGGGAGGACTGTGCTTCTTCAGGGAGCCCTCGTGACCCTAGTCCCAAACTGAGATGAACTTGGGGGGGTCCACATTGCAGCTGCTGGCTTGAGGTGGCTGAGCTTCTTCAGAGAGGCATCACGACCCAAATTTTATACTGGGATGAGATTCGGGTGTCCACATCATGGCTACTGGTTTTGGGAGGCTTTGCTCAGAAGCCCTTGTGACCTGAGTCCCAAACTGAGAGGAGCTTCGGTGGGGTCTACATTGCAGCTGCTGGCTTGAGGTGGCTGATCTTCTTCAGGGAGCACTCGTGACCCGAGTCCCAAACTGAGATGAGGTTCTGGTGGGTCCACGTTGTGGCTGCTGGTTTGGGGAGGGCTGAACTTCTTCAGGGAGCCATCGAGACCCGAGTTTCGAACTGGGATGAGCTTCAGTGGGGTCCACATTGCGGCTACTGGCTTGGGAAGGGCTCAGCTTCTTCAGGGAGCCCTCGCCACCTGAGTACCAAACTTAGATGAGCTTCGGGGGTCCACATTGTGGCTGCTGGCTTTGGGATGGCTGAGCTTCTTCAGGGAGCCCTCGTGATCCGAGTTCTCAACTGGGATGAGGCTTTGGGGGTCCTCGTTGTGGCTGCTTGCTTGGGGAGGGCTGAGCTACTTCAGGGAGCCATCGAGGCCCAAGTCCCAAAATGGGATGAGGTTCTGGTGGGTTCACATTGTGGCTGCTGGCTTGGGGAGGGCTGAACTTCTTCAGGGAGCCATTGTGACCCGAGTTTCGAACTGGGATGAGCTTCAGGGGGGTCCACATTGCGGCTACTGGCTTTGGAAGGGCTGAGCTTCTCCAGGGAGCCATCGCAACCCGAGTTTCAACTGGGATGAGCTTTGGGGGGGTCATCATTGTGGCTGCTGGCTTGGGGAGGGCTGAGCTTCTTCAGGGAGTCCTCGCGACCCGAGTACCAAACTGGGATGAGCATCGTGGGGTCCACTTTGTGGCTGCTGGCTTGGGGAGGGCTGAACTTCTTCAGGGAGCCCTCGCGACCCGAGTCCCGAACTATAATGAGCTCCTGGGGGGTCCACGTTGCGGTTGCAGGTTTGGGGTGGGCTGTGCTTCTTCAGGGAGCCCTCATGACCCAAGTCCAAAACTGAGATGGGCTTCTGAGGGGTCCATATTGTGGCTGCTGGCTTAGGGGAGGGCTGAGCTTTTTCAGGGGAGCCCTCGCTCCTGAAGTCCTCACCTGGGATGAGCTTTGGGGGGTCCACGTTGTGACTGCTGTCTTGGGGAGGGCTGAGCTTCTTCAGGGAGCCCTTGCGACCTGAGTTCCGAACTGGGATGAGCTTCGGTTGGATCCACCTTGTGGTTGCTGGCTTGGGGAGGACTGAGCTCCTTCAGAGAGCCCTCATGACCCAATTCCAGAACTGGACTGAGCTTCGGGGGGGTCCACGTTGCGTCTGCTGGCTTGGGGAGGGCTGAGCTTCTTCAGGGAGCCCTCATGACCTAAGTCCCAAACTGGGTTGAGCTTCAGGGGGATTCATGTTGCGGCTGCTGTCTTGGGGAGGGCTGAGCTTCATCAGGGAGCCCTCGCAATCCGAGTCCCAAACTGGGAAAAGCTTTGGGGGTCCACGTTTTGGCACCTGTCTTGGGAAGGGCTGAGCTTCTTCAGGCTGCCCTCGAGACCCAATTCCCAAACTGGGTTGAGCTTCAGGTGGGTCCACGTTTTGTCTGCTGGCTTGGGGAGGGCTGAGCTTCTTCAGGGAGCCCTCGTGACCCAAGTCCAGAACTGGACTGAGCTTCGGGGTTTCACGTTGTGGCTGCTGGCTTGGGGAGGGCTGAGGTTCATCAGGGAGCCCTCATGACCCAAGTCCCAACCTGGGTTGAGCTTCAGGAGGTCCACTTTGTGGCTGCTGGTTTGGGAAGGGCTGAGCTTCTTCATGGATCCCTCAGGACCTGAGTCCTGAACTGTGATGAGATTTGGGGGGGTTCACATTGTGGCATCTGGCTTCAGGAGGGCTGACCTTCTTCAGGGAGCCCTCGTGACCCAAGTCCCGAACTGGGATGAGCTTTGGGGGGGTCCACGTTGTGGCTGCTGGCTTGTGGAGGGCTGAGCGTCTTTGGGGAGACATCGCGACCCTTGTTTCGAACTGGGATGAGTTTCATGGGGGTCCACATTGCTGATGCTGGCTTGGGGAGGGCTGAGCTTCTTCAGGGAGACCTCATGACCTGAGTCCCAAACTGGAATGAGCTTCGGGGGTGTTCCATGTTGTGGCTGCTGGCTTGACGAGGGCTGAGATTCATCAGGGAGCTCTTACGATCCGAGTCCCAAACTGGGATGAGCTTCAGTGGGTCCACATTGCGGCACCTGGCTTGGAAGGGCTGAACTTCTTCAGTGAAACTTCGCGACCTGAGTCCTGAACTGTGATGAGTTTCGGGAAGGTCCACGTTGCGGCTGCTGGCATGGGGAGGGCTGAGCTTCTTCTGGGAGCCCTCGCGATTCAAGTCCCAATCTGGGATGAGCTTCCGGGGGGGTCCACATTTTGGCTGCTGGCTTGGAGAGGGCTGAGCTTCTTCAGGGAGCTCTCACAACCCGAGTTTCGCAATTGGATGTGCTTCAGGGAGGGCCCACTTTGCAGCTGTTGGCCTTGGGGAGGACTGAGATTAATCAGGGAGCCCTCACAAGCCAAGTCCTGATCTGGGATGAGCTTCGGGGGGTCCACATTGCGCTTGCTGGCTTGGGGAGGGCTGAGCTTCTTCAGGGAGCCTTCGCGACCCGAGTCCACAATTGGGATGAGCTTTGGGTGGGTCCACATTGTGGCTGCTGGCTTGGGAAGGGCGGAGCTTCTACAGGGAGCCCTCACGATGCAAGTTTCGAACTGGGATGAGCTTCAGGGGGGTCCACATTGCGGCTACTGGCTTGGGGAGGGCTGAGCTTCTTCAGGGAGCCCTCGTGACCCGAATCCCAAACTGAGATAAGCTTCGGGAGTGTCCACATTGTGGCTGCTGGTTTGGGGAGGGCTGAGATTCTTCAGGGAACCCTCGCAACCCAACTCCCGAACTGGGATGAGCATCGGGGGTCCACATTGCGGCTGCTTGTTGGGAGGCTGAGTTTCATAAGGGAGCCCTCGCTACCCGAGTCCCGAACTTGGCTTAGCTTTTGGGGGTCCAACATTGCAGCTGCTGGCTTGGGGAGGGCTGAGCTTCTTCAGGGAGCCCTTATGCGACCCGAGTCCCAAACTGGGAAGAGCTTTGGGTGGCTGTGAGTGCTGTGGCTGCTTGCATGGGGAGGCTGAGCTTCTTCAGGGAGCTCTCGCAACCCGTGTCCTGAACTGGGATGAGCTTCGGATGGTCCACGTTGCGCTTGCTGGCTTGGGGAGGGCTGAGCTTCTTCAGGGAGCCCTCACAATGCGAGTCCTCAATTGGGATGAGCTTTGGGGTCCACATTGCGGCTGCTTGCTTGCGGAGGGCTGAGCTTCTTCAGAGAACCCTCGCAACCAGAGTCCCGAACTGGGATGAGCTTCTGGTGAATCCACATTGTGGCTGCTGGCTTGTGGAGGGCTGAGCTTCTCCAGTGAGCCCTCAGGACCCAAGTTTCTAACTTGGATGAGCTTCGGGGCATCCACATTGTGGCTACTGGCTTCAGGAGGGCTGAGCTTCTTCAGGGAGCCCTCATAACCCAAGTCCCAAACTGGGATGAGCTTCTGGGGGTCCACGTTGTGGCTGCTGGATTGGGGAGAGCTGAGCTTCTTCAGGAAGCCCTCTCGACCTGAGTCCTGAACTGTGATGAGATTTGGGGGGGTCCACGTTGCAGCTGCTGGCTTCAGTAGGGCTGAGCTTCATCAGGAAGCCCTCGTGACCCAATTCCCAAATGGGGGTCCACATTGTGGCTACTGGCTTGGGGAGGTCTGAGCTTCTTCAGGGAGCCCTCACAACCCTAGTCCCAAACTGAGATGAGCTTCGGTGGGGTCCACATTGCAGCTGCTGGCTTGAGGTGGCTGAGCTTCTTCAGAGAGGCGTCGTGACCCGAATTTTGTACTGGGATGAGCTTTGGGGGTGTCCACATTGTGGCTACTGGCTTTGGGAGGGCTGTGCTTCTTCAGGAAGCCCTTGTGACCTGAGTCCCAAACTGAGAGGAGCTTCGGTGGGGTCTACATTGCAGCTGCTGGCTTGAAATGACTGATCTTCTTCATGGAGCACTCGTGACCCGAGTCCCAAACTGAGATGAGGTTCTGGTGGGTCCACGTTGTGGCTGCTGGGTTGGGGAGGGCTGAACTTCTTCAGGGAGCCCTTGCGACCCGAGTCCCAAACTTGGATGATCTTCGGGTGGGTCCACGTTGTGGCTGCTTGCTTGGGGAGGGCTGAGCTTCTTCAGGGAGCCCTCGTAACCCAAGTCCCAAACTGGGATGAGCTTCTGGGAGTCCACGATGTGGCTGCTGGATTGGGGAGAGCTGAGCTTCTTCAGGAAGTCCTCTCGACCTGAGTCCTGAACTGTGATGAGATTTGGGGGGGTCCACGTTAGGCTGCTGGCTCTGTAGGGCTGAGCTTCTTCAGGAAGCCCTCGTGACCCACCTAACTGGGATGAGCTTGAGGGTCCACATTATGCTACTGGCTTGGGGAGGTCTGAGCTTCTTCAGGGAGCCCTCACAACCTGAGACCAGAACTGGACTGAGCTTTGGGGGAGTCCATGTTGTGGCTGCTGGCTTGGGGAAGGCTGAGTTTCTTCAGGGAGTCCTCGTGACCCGAGTCCTCAACTGGGATGAGCTTTGGGGGGTTCCATGTTGTGGCTGCTAGTTTGGGGAGGGCTGAGTTTCTTCAGGGAGCCCTTGTGACCTGAGTCCCGAAATGGGATGAGCTTCGTAGGGGGGTCCACGTTGTGGCTGCTGGATTGGGGAGGGCTGAGCTTCTTCATGGAGCAATCGCGACCCGAGTTATAAACTGGGATGTGTTTCAGGATTGTCCACCTTGTGGCTACTGGCTTGGAGAGGGCTGAGCTTCTTCAGGGAGCGCTCACGATCTGAGTCCTGAACTGGGATGAGCTTCGGGGGTCCATGTTGTGGCATCTGGCTTGGGGAGGGCTGAGCTTCTTCAGGGAGCCCTCGGGACCCAAGTCCCAAACTGGGATGAGTTTCGGGACGGTCCACATTTTGGCTGCTTGCTTGGGGAGGGCTGAGCTTCTTCAAGGAGCATTCGCAACCCAAGTTTCGAACTTGGATGTGCCTTGGGGGGTCCCACTTTGTGGCTGCTGGCCTTGGGAAGGGATGAGCTTCATCTGGGAGCACTCACAACCCAAGTCCCGAACTGGGATGAGCTTCGAGGGGGTCCACGTTGTGGTTGCTGGCTTGAGGAGGGCTGAGTTCCTTCAGGGAGCCCTCTTGACCTGAGTCCTGAACTGTGATGAGATTTGGGGGGGTCCACATTGTGGCTGCTGGCTTGGGGAGGGCTGAGCTTCTTCAGGAAGACCTCGTGACCTGTGTCCCAAACTGGGATGAGCTTCAGGGGGGTCCTTGTTGTGGCTGCTGGCTTAGGGAGGACTGAGCTTCATCAAGGAGCTCTCGCAACCCGAGTCCCGAACTGGGATGAGCTTCAGAGGGGGTCCACGTTGCGGCTGCTGGCTTGGGGAGGACTGTGCTTCTTCAGGGAGCCCTCGTGACCCTAGTCCCAAACTGAGATGAGCTTGTGGGGTCTACATTGCAGCTGCTGGGCTTGAGGTGGCTGAGTTTTCAGAGAGGCGTCGCGACCTGAATTTTGTACTGGGATGAGCTTCGGGGGTGTCCACATTGTGGCTACTGGCTTTGGGAGGGATGTGCTTCTTCAGGAAGCCCTTGTGACCCGAGTCCCAAACTGAGAGGAGCTTCGGTGGCGTCTACATTGCAGCTGCTGGCTTGAGGTGGCTGATCTTCTTCAGGGAGCACTCGTGACCCAAGTCCCAAACTGAGATGAGGTTCTGGTGGGTCCACATTGTGGCTGCTGGTTTGGGGAGGGCTGAACTTCTTCAGGGAGCCCTTGCCACCCGAGTCCCAAACTGGGATGAGCTTCGGGTGGGTCCATGTTGTGGCTGCTTGCTTGGGGAGGGCTGAGCTTCTTCAGGGAGCTCTCACAACCCGTGTCCTGAACTGGGATGAGCTTCGGAGGGTCCACATTGCACTTGCTGGCTTGGGGAGGGCTGAGCTTCTTCAGGGAGCCCTCACAATGCGAGTCCTCAAATAGGATGAGCTTTGGGGGGTCCACATTGTGGCTGCTTGCTTGCAGAGGGCTGAGCTTCTTCTTGGAACCCTCGCAACCAGAGTCCCAAACTGGGATGAGCTTTGGGAGAATCCACATTGTGGCTGCTGGCTTGTGGAGGGCTGAGCTTCTCCAGTGAGCCCTCAGGACCCAATTTTCTAACTTGGATGAGCTTCGGGACATCCCCATTGTGGCTACTGGCTTCAAGAGGGCTGAGCTTCTTCAGGGAGCCCTCGTAACCCAAGTCCCAAACTGGGATGAGCTTCTGGGGGTCCACGTTTTGGCTGCTGGAATGGGGAGAGCTGTGCTTCTTCAGGAAGCCCTCTCGACCTGAGTCCTGAACTGTGATGAGATTTGGGGGGGTCCACGTTGAGGCTGCTGGCTTCGGTAGGGCTGAGCTTCTTCAGGAAGCCCTCATGACCCAATTCCCGAACTGGGATGAGCTTCGGGGGGGTCCACATTGTACAGCTTGGGAGGTTTGAGCTTCTTCAGGGAGCCCTCACAACCTGAGTCCAGAACTGGACTGAGCTCCGGGGGGGGTCCATGTTGTGGCTGCTGGCTTGGGAAGGCTGAGTTCAGGGAGCCCTCGCGACCCGAGTCCTCAACTGGGATGAGCTTTGGGGGGTTCCATGTTGTGGCTGCTATCTTGGGGAGGGCTGAGCTTCTTCAGGGAGCCCTTGTGACCTGAGTCCCAAACTGAGAGGAGCTTCAGTGCGGTCTACATTGCAGCTGCTGGCTTGAGGTGGCTGATCTTCTTCAGGGAGCACTCGTGACCCGAGTCCCAAACTGAGATGAGGTTCTGGTGGGTCCACGTTGTGGCTGCTGGTTTAGGGAGGGCTGAACTTCTTCAGGGAGCCATCGTGACCCGAGTTTCGAACTGGGATTAGCTTCAGTGGGGTCCACATTGCGGCTACTGGCTTGGGGTGGGCTCAGCTTCTTCAGGGAGCCCTCGCCACCTGAGTACCAAACTTAGATGAGCTTCGGGGGGTCCACATTGTGGCTGCTGGCTTTGGGACGGCTGAGCTTCTTCAGGGAGCCCTCGCGATCCAAGTCCTCAACTGGGATGAGCTTTGGGGGGGTCCTCGTTGTGGCTGCTGGCTTGGGGAGGGCTGAGCTACTTCAGGGAGCCCTCGAGACGCAAGTCCCAAAATGGGATGAGGTTCTGGTGGGTTCACATTGTGGCTGCTGGCTTGGGGAGGGCTGAACTTCTTCAGGGAGCCATCGTGACCCGAGTTTCGAACTGGGATGAGCTTCAGGGGGGTCCACATTGCGGCTACTGGCTTTGGGAGGGCTGAGCTTCTTCAGGAAGCCATCGCAACCTGAGTTTCAACTGGGATGAGCTTTGGGGGGGTCCTCATTGTGGCTGCTGGCTTGGGGAGGGCTGAGCTTCTTCAGGGAATCCTCGTGACCCAAGTACCAAACTGGGATGAGCATCATGGGGTCCACATTGTGGCTGCTGGCTTGGGAAGGGCTGAACTTTTTCAGGGAGCCCTCGCTACCCGAGTCCCGAACTATAATGAGTTCCTGGGGGGTCCACAATGCGGTTGCAGGCTTGGGGAGGGCTGTGCTTCTTCAGGGAGCCCTCGTGACCCAAGTCCCGAACTGAGATGGGCTTCGAGGGGTCCATATTGCGGCTGCTGGCTTGGGGAGGGATGAGCTTTTTCAGGGAGCCCTCGCGACCTGAGTCCTCAATTGGGATGAGCTTTGGGGGGGTCCACGTTGTGACTGCTGTCTTGGGGAGGGCTGAGCTTCTTCAGGAAGCCCTTGTGACCTGAGTCCCAAACTGGGATGAGCTTCGGTTGGATCCACCTTGTGGCTGCTGGCTTGGGGAGGGCTGAGCATCTTCAGGGAGCCCTCGGAACCCAAGTTTCAAACTGGGATGTGCTTCGGGGAGTCCGCATTGCAGCTGCTGGCTTGGGCAGGGCTGAGCTTCTTCAGGGAACACTCATGATCTAAGTCCCAAACTGGGATGAGCTTCAGGGGGATTCATGTTGCAGCTGCTGTCTTGGGGAGGGCTGAGCTTCATCAGGGAGCCCTCGCAATCCGAGTCCCAAACTGGGAAAAGCTTCTGGGGTCCACGTTTTGGCACCTGTCTTGGGAAGGGCTGAGCTTCTTCAGGGTGCCCTCGAGACCCAAGTCCCAAACTGGGTTGAGCTTCAGGTGGGTCCACGTTTTGTCTGCTGGCTTGTGGAGGGCTGAGCTTCTTCAGGGAGCCCTTGCAACCCGAGTCCCCAACTGGGATGAGCTTCATGGGGTCCACGTTGTGGCTGCTGGATTGGGAAGGGCTGAGCTTTTTCAGGGAGCCCTCGCAACCCAAGTTTTGAACTTGGATGTGTTTCGGGGGGCCCACATTGTGGCTGCTGCCTTGGGGAGGGCTGAGCTTCATCAGGGAGCCCTCACGACCTAAGTTCCGAACTGGGATGAGCTTCAGGGAGTCTATGTTGTGCTTGCTGGCTTGGGGAGGGCTGAGCTTCTTCAGGAAGCCCTTACAACCTGAGTCCTGAACTGTGGTGAGATTTGGGGGGGTCCACGTTGTGGCTGCTGGCTTCAAGAGGTCTGAGCTTCTTCAGGGAGCCCTCGCGACCTAAGTTCCGAACTAGGATGAGCTTCGGGGGTCCACGTTATGGTTGCTGGCTTGGGGAGGGCTGAGCTACTTCATTAATCCCTCACGACCTGAGTCCTGAACTGTGATGAGCTTCAGCAGGGTCCATGTTGTGGCTGCTGGCTTGGGGAGGGATTGAGCTTCTTCAGGGGGCCATCGCAACCCGAGTTTCGAACTGGGATGAGCTTCAGGGGGGTCCACATTGCGGCTACTGTCTTAGAGAGGGCTGAGCTTCTTCAGGGAGCCCTCGTGACCCGAGTCCCAAACTGAGATAAGCTTCGGGAGTGTCCACATTGTGGCTGCTTGCTTGGGAAGGGCTGAGCTTCTTCAGGGAACCCTCGCGACCAAAGTCCCGAACTGGGATGAGCATTGGGGGGTCCACATTGTGGCTGCTTGCTTGGGGAGGGCTGAGTTTCTTAAGAGAGCCCTCGCTACCCGAGTCCTGAACTGGGCTTAGCTTTTGGGGGTCCATATTGCAGCTGTTGTCTTGGGGAGGGCTGAGCTTCTTTAGGGAGCCCATGCGACCCGAGTCCCAAACTAGGATGAGTTTCGGGTGGGTCCACGTTGTGGCTGCTGGCTTGGGGAGGGCTGAGCTTCTTCAGGGAGCCCTCACAACCCGAGTCCTGCACTGGGATGAGCTTCAGGGGGTCCACGTTGCGCTTGCTGGCTTGGGGAGGGCTGAGCTTCTTCAGGGAGCCCACACGATGCGAGTCCTCAATTGGTATGAGCTCTGGGGGGTCCACATTGTGGCTGCTTGCTTGCGGAGGGCTGAGCTTCTTCAGGGAACCCTCGCAGCCAGAGTCCAGAACTGGGATGAGCTTCGGGTGAATCCACATTGTGGCTGCTGGCTTGGGGAGGGCTAAGCTTCTCCAGTGAGCCCTCGGGACCCAAGTTTCTAACTGGGATGAGCTTTGGGACATCCACATTGTGGCTACTGGCTTCAGGAGGGCTGAGCTTCTTCAGGGAGCCCTCGCAACCCAAGTCCCGAACTGTGATGAACATCGGGGGGTCCACATTGCGGCTGCTAGAGTGGGGAGGGCTGAGCTTCTTCAGGGAGGCCTCGTTACCCAAGTCCTGAACTGTGATTAGCTTTTGGGGGTCCACATTGCAGCTACTGGCTTGGGAAGGGCTGAGCTTCTTCGGGGATCTCTTGCGACCCGAGTCCAGAACTGGACTGAGCTTCGGGGGGGTTCACGTTGCGGCTGCTGTCTTGTGGAGGGCTGAGCTTCTTCAGGGAGCCATCGTGACCTGAGTTTCGATCTGGGATGAGCTTCAGGGAGGGTCCACATTGTGGCTGCTGGCTTGGGGAGGGCTGAGCTTCTTCGGGGAGCTCTCGCGACCCTTGTCTCGAACTGGTATGAGCTTTGGCTGGGGTCTACATTGTGGCTGCTGGCTTGGGGAGGGCTGAGTTTCTCCAGGGAGCCCTCGCGACCTGAGTCCTGAACTGTGATGAGCTTTGGGGTAGTCCAATTTGCGGCTGCTTTCTTTGGGGAGGGAGCTATTTCTGTGAGTCGTGGACCCGAATCCCAAACTGAGATGAGCTGGGGGTCCAATTGCTGCTGCTGGCTTGGGATGGCTGAGCTTCTTCAGAGAGCCCTCACAACCTAAGTCCAGAACTGGACTGAGCTTCGGGAGGGTCCATGTTGCAGCTGCTGGCTTGGGAAGGGCTGAGCTTCTTCAGGGAGCCCTCATGACCTAAGTCCCAAACTGGGATGAGCTTGTGGGATTCATGTTGTGGCTGCTGTCTTGGGAGGGCTGAGCTTCATCAGGGAGCCTCGTGATCCTGAGTCCCTGAACTGGGTTGAGCTGCGGGTTCATGTTTGGCACCTGGCTTCGAAGGGCTGAGCTTCTTCAGGGAGCCCTCGCGACCCAAGTCCCAAACTGGGATGAGCTTCAGGTGGGTCCACGTTTTGGCTGCTGGCTTGGGGATGGCTGAGCTTCTTCAGGGAGCCCTTGTGACCCAAGTCCTGAACTGGGATGAGCTTCAGGGGGTCCACGTTGTGGCTGCTGGATTGGGGAGGGCTGAGCTTCTTCAGGGAGCTCTCGCATCCCGAGTTTTGAACTTGTATGTGCTTCGGGGGGCCCACGTTGCAGCTGCTGCCTTGGGGAGGGCTGAGCTTCATCAGGGTGCCCTTGTGACCTACGTTCCAAACTTGGATGAGCTTCAGGGTGTCCATGTTGTGGTTGTTGGCTTGGGGAGCGCTGAGCTTCTTCAGGAAGCCCTCGCGACCTGAGTCCTGAACTGTGATGAGATTTGGGGGGCTCCATGTTGTGGCTGCTGGCTTCGGGAGGGCTGATCTTCATCAGGAAGCCCTCGTGACCCGAGTCCCAACCTGGGATGAGCTTCAGGGGGTTCCACATTGCGGCTACTGGCTTGAGGAGGGCTGAGCTTCTTCAGGGAACCCTCACAACCCAAGTTCCAAACTGGGATGAGCTTTGGGAGTGTCCACATTGTGGCTGCTGGCTTGGGGAGGGCTGAGCTGCTTCAGGGAACCCTCACAACCCAAGTCCCAAACTGGGATGAGCATCGGGGGTCCACATTGCAGCTGCTTGCTTGGGGAGGGCCGAGCTTCTTTAGGGAGGCCTCGCTACCCAAGTCCTGAACTGGGATTAGCTTTTTGGGGTCCACATTGCAGCTGCTGGCTTGAGGAGGGCTGAGCTTCTTCAGGGAGCCCTTGCCACCCACGTCCCAAACTGGGATGAGCTTCGGGTGGGTCCATGTTGTGGCTGCTGGCTTGGGGAGGGCTGAGCTTCTTCAGGGCGCACTCGTGACCCAAGTCCAGAACTGGAATATGCTTCAGGGAGGTCCACGTTGTGGCAGCTAGCTTGGGGAGGGCTGAGCTTCTTCAGAAATCCCTCGCGACCCGAGTCCCAAACTGGGATGAGCTTCAGGTGGTTCTATGTTGTGGCTGCTGGCTTAGAGAGGACTGAGCTTCATTAAGGACCTCTCACAACCCGAATCCTGAAATGGGATGAGCTTCAGGGGGGGTCCATGTTGCGGTTGCTGGCTTGGGGAGGGCTGAGCTTCTTCAGGGAGCCCTCGTGACTCGAGTCCTGAACTGGGATGAGATTTGGGGGATCCACATTGCGGCTGCTGGGTTGGGCAGGGCTGAGCTTCTTCAGGGAGCTGTCGTGACCCGAGTTTCAAACTGGGATGAGCTTCAGGGGTGTCAACATTGTGGCTACTGGCTTGGGGAGGGCTGAGCTTCTTCAGGGAGCCTTTGTGATCCGAGTCCAAAACTGAGATGAGCTTCGGGGGGGTCCACATTGAAGCTGCTGACTTGGGGAGGGCAGAGCTTCTTCAGGGAGCCCTCATGACCTGAGTCCTCAATGGGATGAGCTTTAGGTGGGTGCACATTATGGCTTCTGGCTTGGGGAGGGCTGAGCTTCTTCAGGGAACCCTAGCGACCCAAGTCCCGAACTGGGATGAGCTTCGGGTGGAACCACATTGTGGCTGCTGGCTTGGGGAGTGCTGAGCTTCTTCAGGAGCCTTGGGACCAAAGTTTCTAACTGGGATGAGCTTCGGGGGTCCACATTGTGGCTACTGGCTTCGGGAGGGCTGAGCTTCTTCAGGGAGCCTCAGGACCCAAGTCCAGAACTGGACTGAGCTTCGGGTTCCATGTTGTGGCTGCTGGCTTGGAGAGGGCTGAGGTTCATCAGGGAGCCCTCATGACCCGAGTCCGACCTGGGATGAGCATCGGGGTTCACATTGTGGCTACTGGCTTGAGGAGGGCTGAGCTTCTTCAGGGAGCCCTCGTGACCCAAGTCCCAAACTGGGATGAGCATCAGGGGTCCACATTGCAGCTGCTTGCTTGGGGAGGGCCGAGCTTCTTCAGGGAGGCCTCACTACCCAAGTCCTGAACTGGGATTAGCTTTTTGGGGTCCTCATTGCAGCTGCTGGCTTGGGAAGGGCTGAGCTTCTTCAGGGAGCCCTAGCGACCCAAGTTCTGAACTGGGATGAGCTTTGGGTGGATCCACATTGTGGCTGCTGGCTTGGGGACTGCTGAGCTTCTTCAGGGAGCCCTTGGGACCAAAGTTTCTAACTGGGATGAGCTTCGGGGGTCCACATTGTGGCTACTGGCTTCGGGAGGGCTGAGCTTCTTCAGGGAGCCCTCGTGACCCAAGTCCAGAACTGGACTGAGCTTCGGGGTTCCACGTTGTGGTTGCTCACTTGGAGAGGGATGAGGTTCATCAGGGAGCCCTCATGACCCAAGTCCCAACCTGTGTTGAGCTTCAGGAGGTCCACTTTGTGGCTGCTGGCTTGGGGAGGGCTGAGCTTCTTCGGGGAGCTCTCGCGACCCTTGTCTTGAACTGGTATGAGCTTTGGCTGGGGTCTACATTGTGGCTGCTGGCTTGGGGAGGGCTGAGTTTCTTCAGGGAGCCCTCGCAACCTGAGTCCTGAACTGTGATGAGCTTTGGGGTAGTCCAATTTGCGGCTGCTTTCTTGGGGAGGGCTGAGCTTCTTCATGGAGCCCTCGTGACCCGAGTCCCAAACTGAGATGAGCTTCGGGGGGTCCACATTGCTGCTGCTGGCTTGGGGAGGGCTGAGCTTCTTCAGAGAGCCCTCACGACCCAAGTCCAGAACTGGACTGAGCTTCGGGAGGGTCCATGTTGTGGCTGCTGCTTGGGAGGGCTGAGCTTCTTCAGGAGCCTCATGACCTAAGTCCCAAACTGGGATGAGCTTCAGGGGGATTCAGGTTGTGGCTGCTGTCTTGGGGAGGGCTGAGCTTCATCAGGGAGCCCTCGTGATCCGAGTCCCGAACTGGGTTGAGCTTCGGGGGTTCACATTTTGGCACCTGGCTTCGGAAGGGCTGAGCTTCTTCAGGGAGCCCTCGCGACCCAAGTCCCAAACTGGGATGAGCTTCAGGTGGGTCCACGTTTTGGCTGCTGGCTTGGGATGGCTGAGCTTCTTCAGAGAGCCCTTGTGACCCAAGTCCTGAACTGGGATGAGCTTCAGGGGGTCCACGTTGTGGCTGCTGGATTGGGGAGGGCTGAGCTTCTTCAGGGAGCTCTCGCATCCCGAGTTTTGAACTTGGATGTGCTTCGGGGGGCCCACGTTGCAGCTGCTGCCTTGGGGAGGGCTGAGCTTCATCAGGGTGCCCTTGTGACCTACGTTCCAAACTTGGATGAGCTTCAGGGTGTCCATGTTGTGGTTGCTGGCTTGGGGAGCTCTGAGCTTCTTCAGGAAGCCCTCGCGACCTGAGTCCTGAACTGTGATGAGATTTGGGGGGCTCCATGTTGTGGCTGCTGGCTTCGGGAGGGCTGATCTTCTTCAGGAAGCCCTCGTGACCCGAGTCCCAACCTGGGATGAGCTTCAGGGGGGTCCACATTGCGGCTACTGGCTTGAGGAGGGCTGAGCTTCTTCAGGGAGCCCTCGTGACCCGAGTCCCAAACTGAGATGAGCTTTGGGAGTGTCCACATTGTGGCTGCTGGCTTGGGGAGGGCTGAGCTGCTTCAGGGAACCCTCACAACCCAAGTCCCAAACTGGGATGAGCATCGGGGGTCCACATTGCAGCTGCTTGCTTGGGGAGGGCCGAGCTTCTTTAGGGAGGCCTCACTACCCAAGTCCTGAACTGGGATTAGCTTTTTGGGGTCCACATTGCAGCTGCTGGCTTGGGAGGGCTGAGCTTCTTAAGGGAGCCCTTGCCACCCGCGTCCCAAACTGGGATGAGCTGTGGGTCCATGTTGTGGCTGCTGGCTTGGGGAGGGCTGAGCTTCTTCAGGGCGACTCTGTGACCCAAGTCCAGAACTGGAATATGCTTCAGGAGGTCCACGTTGTGGCAGCTAGCTTGGGGAGGCTGAGCTTCTTCAGAAATCCTCATGACCCGAGTCCCAAACTGGGATGAGCTTCTGGGTGGTTCTATGTTGTGGCTGCTGGCTTAGAGAGGACTGAGCTTCATTAAGGACCTCTCACAACCCGAATCCTGAAATGGGATGAGCTTCAGGGGGGGTCCATGTTGCGGTTGCTGGCTTGGGGAGGGCTGAGCTTCTTCAGGGAGCCCTCATGACTCGAGTCCTGAACTGGGATGAGATTTGGGGGATCCACATTGCGGCTGCTGGGTTGAGGAGGGCTGAGCTTCTTCAGGGAGCTGTCGTGACCCGAGTTTCAAACTGGGATGAGCTTCGGGGGTGTCAACATTGTGGCTACTGGCTTGGGGAGGGCTGAGCTTCTTCAGGGAGCCTTTGTGATCCGAGTCCCAAACTGAGATGAGCTTCGGGGGGGTCCACATTGAAGCTGCTGACTTGGGGAGGGCAGAGCTTCTTCAGGGAGCCCTCATGACCTGAGTCCTCAATTGGGATGAGCTTTAGGTGGGTGCACATTATGGCTTCTGGCTTGGGGAGGGCTGAGCTTCTTCAGGAACCCTAGCGACCCAAGTCCCGAACTGGGATGAGCTTCGGGTGGATCCACATTGTGGCTGCTGGCTTGGGGAGTGCTGAGCTTCTTCAGGGAGCCCTTGGGACCAAAGTTTCTAACTGGGATGAGCTTCGGGGGTCCACATTGTGGCTGCTGGCTTGGGGAGGGCTGAGCTTCTTCAGGGAGCCCTCGTGACCCAAGTCCAGAACTGGACTGAGCTTCGGGGTTCCATGTTGTGGCTGCTGGCTTAGAGAGGGCTGAGGTTCATCAGGGAGCCCTCATGACCTGAGTCCCGACCTGGGATGAGCATCGGGGGGGTCCACATTGTGGCTACTGGCTTGAGGAGGGCTGAGCTTCTTCAGGGAGCCCTCGTGACCCAAGTCCCAAACTGGGATGAGCATCAGGGGTCCACATTGCAGCTGCTTGCTTGGGGAGGGCCGAGCTTCTTCAGGGAGGCCTCGCTACGCAAGTCCTGAACTGGGATTAGCTTTTTGGGGTCCTCATTGCAGCTGCTGGCTTGGGGAGGGCTGAGCTTCTTCAGGGAGCCCTAGCGACCCAAGTCCTGAACTGGGATGAGCTTTGGGTGGATCCACATTGTGGCTGCTGGCTTGGGGAGTGCTGAGCTTCTTCAGGGAGCCCTCGGGACCAAAGTTTCTAACTGGGATGAGCTTCGGGGTCCACATTGTGGCTACTGGCTTTGGGAGGCTGAGTCTTCAGGAGCCCTCGTGACCCAAGTCCAGAACTGGACTGAGCTTGGGTTCCACATTGTGGTTGCTCACTTGAGAGGGATGAGGTTCATCAGGGAGCCCTCATGACCCAAGTCCCAACCTGTGTTGAGCTTCAGGAGGTCCACTTTGTGGCTGCTGGCTTGGGGAGGGCTGAGCTTCTTCGGGGAGCTCTCGCGACCCTTGTCTCGAACTGGTATGAGCTTTGGCTGGGGTCTACATTGTGGCTGCTGGCTTGGGGAGGGCTGAGTTTCTTCAGGGAGCCCTCGCGACCTGAGTCCTGAACTGTGATGAGCTTTGGGGTAGTCCAATTTGCGGCTGCTTTCTTGGGGAGGGCTGAGCTTCTTCATGGAGCCCTCGTGACCCGAGTCCCTAACTGAGATGAGCTTTGGGGGGGTCCACATTGCGGCTGCTGGCTTGAGGAGGGCTGAGCTTCTTCAGGGAGCCCTCACAACCAGAGTCACTTCTTTTAGGTATTTCATTTTTTAAAGCCAGTCTAAATCATACAAAGAAGGTGACATGTATGGCAGATAATATATTTTTCATGGGCATCAGTCACTGGCTTACTTCAGCTTGCCATGTGGTTTAATAAAGTTTTATCTGGGTCGTGTCCATGGCCACTGTAAAACTGTACCATCATTTTTTTTGCAGAATCCACAATTTTCACCATTCTCTGCAAAAACTGCCATGTTCTGCATTTTTCTTGCAATTTTTGAATTTTTACATTAAACTGTGTAAAAAGTATTAACATTTTTAATAAAATACTCTCAAATTTTTTGACAATTTTGCATGCAGACTTGGGTTTGGCTGAAACAATGCAGTGCAATGTAGGGCAAGGGTTTTATGTGACACTGCTTTCCTTTGAATGCTTTTCTTGTTTGGTTTCATAATCCACTGGCCAAGCATAAGTACACTTAAACACTTAACATTTGTTTTGTGTTGAAGCAGTCTAGTAGAAAACATTTTGTTGCCACAGAAACTGAGACAAAAGATGGGACAAAATGTGCAAATTATCCCACTCACTTAAATGGAGTGCTAACTATGAAGCCTTTTTGTAAGTGGTAGGGCAAGTTTTTCCTTGGTAGTATACTTTCATTTAGAGTAGTTTTGATTCAACAGCTGAGGATTTTTGGATGGCCTGTTGATTTTAAACTTGTATAAGCTATTTGCTAACAATGATCTCGCTCTTAGCAATCTACCGCCTAGATGCTCAAGTGCAAAGACTACAATAAAAACCTGACTAAAGTCTAAAAACAAGCTTATAAAACACATAAAAAGTATCTGAACATTTATATTTAACTAAACAAAATCATTGCAGCCAGAGTAAAACAAAGGTAAATTACAGGGTACCCTGACTAATGTATGCTGCAGTAAAAATATATTGGTATTTTTTAAAATGTTTTGATAACTTGGTAAGGCCCACTAGGCACAAGTGCTTGTTTTCAGGGGCAACCCAGGAGCACTGTGGTGGTTATGTGTGACTTGCTCAGAGTCACACAGTATGCAAGTGGAGGTTGTGGGAATCTATCCCATGTTTGCTAGATGTCCCTAGCTAATTCACAGTTTGTTACTCTAACCTCTAGTCTACACTGCTAGCCTCAATAATCCACAGATTTAATGTTTAAATATGTGATTTCAAAAGTAGTGTACAGTACCTGCAGTGCAAATTATGAACATGAAACACTTTAACAACATTTTACTAAAACTCAGCTATTTACCACTCTAGCTGCTTATTTTTTCTTGTACCAAAGTGGATGAATAGCTGGCAGAGTACTGTAAACAACTGTTGATTAGGCTTCATTATTCTACATCCAGAAACAGAAACATGTATTTCTTCTGGATTTATTTAATATTGATTTGCTGTGGATTACTTTATAGAATCTACTTAGCACTGTATGAAGCAAATTTTTTTTTGAAAGATAGGCAATGCTTACGATAGCTTATCAGTTTAGTATTCATTTTAGGAACATACAATTTTCTTTATGTTTCAAACATATTCAAGTGGCAGTGTATTCATTTAGCAGTTTATACTGACTAATACATGTGGCAGAAAACATAAAAAGATTTATTGTGAAGCACTCAGGGACTATAGTAGAACTGCTGGAATTTCCCCACAATGTGTGCAAAAAGCTCTGCAATTTTGGGAAACTATTTCCACAATTTTCCAGTGGTCCTGGTCATGACAAGACATATTGGAATATATCAATCAATCAATCAATCAATCAATCAAAATCTTTATTTAGTCAGGCGAACATCATTGAGCATAGCTCATTTACAAGATGGACCTGAGTGGTCATACAAATAAGAGTACAAGTATTTTTACATAGACAAGAATAATATAAACAGTAGTACAATGACATAAAGTGATAATATACAACAATTTACATATATAAAGGCACAGTAAAACCATTTAACCTGTAAGAAAAAGGAGACAATGGGTATAGCAGGCATAATATATAAATTATAGGCCTAATTGGCTTTTGTGAGAGTATATCAGGTGACTGGAAAATAGAAGTAGAACTAACATAATGGAACACGGAAAAGGGGGTGGGAGGGTAGGTAGGGTAGGGGATTAGGCCTTATAAAGGCAATTGCAGAGCTCTGGAAATAGGGTGGAAAATAATCTTTTGAAGGATGTTAAAGGTAAGAGGCTATTTAGCTTCATGGATTTTTGGAGTGAGTTCCATGCAACTGCTAGTGAGTGACTGATAGCGGCCCTCCCAAACCGGGTGCAGGCATTGGGGACCTTTAGTATGATGAGTTTACTGATCCTTAAGGAGTATGGCATAGAAGTAATTCGGGTAAAACAGTCTGTGATATAGGTGGGTAGTTTGTCTGATAAAGCTTTGAATATCCAGATTGCAACATTCCTATTTCTTCTGTGTTGTAGTGATGTCCAGTTGACTGCCATATAAAGAGAGCAATGATGGGTGCTGGAGGGAAGGTCAGTAATAAATCTGATGGATCTATGATACAGGGTGTCCAGCTTGTTTAAGAGGGGGAGTGAACAATGGCCATAGAGAAAGTCAGCATAATCAATGAGGGATAGGAATGATGCCTTGATTAATCTTTTTTTGGAGTCTCTGTTAAGGTAGTGTTTTATTCTAAAAAATAGACCAAGCCTTTGTCTCAGTTTTTTTAGTAGCTCTTCAATATGGACAGAATAGTCAAGCCTATTATCAATCCAGACTCCAAGGTATTTGAAGTTATCAACAAATTCCAGCTTCTCTCCAAGTAGGGTGGATAATTGTAAGGTGGTGGGTGATGGGGTAGTGGCAGAGCAACTCTTTGTGGCAAAGAACATAGGTTTTGTTTTTTTGGCATTTAGAAGTAGTTTTTTTTCCAGTAGATTGTGTTGCAGGATGGAGAATTCAGATTGTAACAGCTCACAGGCTTTAGGTAATGAGGGATTCTGACATATAATACAGTATCATCAGCAAACAGATGAATGTTAGATTGAGTGAGGTTGGCATCAATATTATTAATATAAATGGCAAAGAGGATGGGGCCAAGAATAAAGCCTTGTGGTACACCTCTTAGCAGTGGTTTTAAGGTGGATAGGTAATTTCCATTTTTTACCAGTTGTGACCTATCTGATAGGTAGCACTTAAACCAGTTGAGTGAGAGAGAATCCAGTCCTAGTGAGCTAAGGGAGGTGATTAATGATTCATGATCCACTGTGTTAAATGCTTTACTCAAATCCAGGAACACAGCACAGGTACTGTTCTTCTTATCCAGGCAATCTGCCAATCGTTAGTTACTTTGGCTAGGGCAGAAATGGTGCTATGCCTGATCTAAATCTCGATTGTGCTGAGTTTAGGAGGTTATTGTTATCCAGATAGTCCCTTAATTGTGAGTTTACTAATTTTTCGAGCATCTTGGATAGTACTGATAGGATGGAAATGGGCCTGTAATTGTTGAGGTCCATGGGATCACCAGATTTAAGTAGTGGAACTACTTGAGCTGTTTTCCAAGTGGAGGGAATGGATCCAGTAGTTAGGGAAAGATTGAAGAGATGAGTGAGTGGGGCAGATAAGATGTGTGATGCAATTTTAAGGAAGTAGGGATCCAGGGAGTCTGTACCTGCACTCTTAGAAGTATCTAAAGTAGAGAGGAGGTCTTCTACTTCTTTCAAGGATATTGGGTTGAAGGAAAAAGTTGAAGTAGCCTTTTGTCCCACAGTGGATTGAAGGTTCAAGGAAGATCTCAGGAGATTTGCAGGTGATGAGTCAAATGCTAGGCCAGCTGTGGTGAAGTGGTCATTGAAGGTATTTAGGATTTCTTGTTTGCTCGTAATTTCTGTATCATTTAGTAGCAGTTTGGAGGTTAAGGCAGGAGTAGAGTTTTGGCCCAGAATTCCTTTTATAGTACCCCAGAGTCTGGTTGGGTTATTGTAGGAGGCATCCAATTCAGCTCTATAGTAGGCAGCTTTGGCTTAGCCTGAAAATGAACTTTATTTTTAAACATAGTGCTTTTTAATTGTAATTCTGTTTTTTGACATGTATATGTCTCTTAAAGTTAATACACTGGGACAGTGCATGTCACATGCACTAAACTTGTTATTGGTCTTGGTGTGGTTTACTAGTTCAAGTTCAAATCGATTTTATTGTTCAACTTACTAAGCCATTACAGTAATCATATAACTAATACAAATATACATATACATGTCAAAAAACAGAATTACAATTAAAAAACACTATGTTTAAAAATAAAGTTCATTTTCAGGCTAACTCAGAATAAGAATAATTGCAACCTAATATTATAGACTCATGTTATACACTTTACTATATAATTACCTAAAAAGGCATCTACACCTTCAAAATAGTATAAAGTCTGATGGCTCCTGCCTCTAAACACCTCTGAATACCTGTAGGCTCCTCCACACATCTCCAACAATCAGTAAGCACTGGCTATTTTTCCTGCTTTCCAGTCTCCCATACCAGAGTTCATTTGGCTTAGCAGACAATCTCCAGCATTTCTATTAGCTCCAACAGTTTCGGGCCATTGCACAGCAGCTCCTCCATCTGCACTCCATGGGCCATCTACATTCCATCTTCTCCATCTTCTCCATAGAGCTACTGGCACCTGCGTTAACCTGAAAAATAAAAGAAAGAGAATGCTCCCCTAAGCGTAATAACATCGGTACTATAAGTCAGTAACAGTAGAGCCTCGGCCCGTAAGCAACGTTGACATACTTTTTAACAATGCAAACAAGCATGTCAGCATAATACATGCTATCAGGGTTCCCAAGGTTTTCAGTGATTGGCTCCTCTTCTCTCCAAATCCTCAGGGAAGAGCATAAATGGCCCAGGAACATCTTCCAAAAAAAACTCAGCAATCCGTAAATGTGACTACTACCACTCGGGCACACATATAACAGGCTCCTTTGGTCAATCAACAAAGTAAAACGCGAGACCAAATGAGGTACAAAACTGAGCAGTCTCTAGGTCAACCATTGCTTCTTATTCCACATTTTTCTAACATTCAATTAAAATGCTACTGTAAAAAATGTATACCAAGAGGTAAAATAACAGAAGTTTCATTCAGCCAGGCTAACAAAGGAGAGTATTTTTTTACCAAAACTAACCAAAAACGCAGAGCTGCAAGGAGCATAGCAGCACTGAAGCCATCTTGCCATCCCGCTGCTCTGCTGTGTGGTTTATTAATAGCTTGGTATCTGATAAGCAGGATATAACAGACAGTAACTGCCACACTTAGAACAGAATGTGTTAATGCAATGAAATATGAATTATTTATTATTCGTCTGTTTGCAGGTAACAGTTAGGTGCTGTGTGCTGCCATCAGTGCTTTCTTCAAATAAGAACACATGCAACTGGTATGAATCTGGAGGATACACAGAAAACCTGTAAAGTAGTCAAAACAAAACCATTCACAAAACCTGCTTCCAAATGACCCCCCCACAACCAAAGTATGACTGTGTGACCTGTGAGAGAAAAAACAGCAATGATCACATGTATATATATATATATATATATATATATATATATATATAAATGTAATGTCTGATTCTGTGTAAAAACATGAGCGTGCAAGATACAATAACTTACCAATGGTAATATGAGTACACACTCATATAGGGCATCATGTTACACATGTCACAGCCAGTGCAGCAGACTTTCTGACCACCATTGCATCATCACATCATTGTTCACACAATGATCATCTATGGCATGCATCATTTGGCAAGACACTGTGCATCAGCCCAGTCAGCGTAGGCAGCAGAAGATAGAAGTACAGGAGCAGCAGCAGGTGCCATAGTTGTGGGAGTGGGTGCACGCATACATCAGTGCATCAGGAACTAATTGAGAATTTTCTTAACATTTTATCATGATTTCTCTTCATCTGGACCCTGGCAATTTCAGGACACTGTAACAGCAGCCATTTCTGGGGCCACACATATGCAGAGTGGATTCACTGCATGCATATATCAGTGCATCAGGAAATAATTGGGAATTTTCTTAACATTTTATCAAGTAATTTTTCTTCATCTGGACTCTGGCATTTTCAGGACATTTTGACAGGTGCCAAAAAATTGTAAGAACACCGTCCAAAAACAGTTTAAAGAAAATAACCTAAAAAAATGTGTCCTTCACTTCTTTATATTCCTACCAACAGAAAATATTTTTGGGGGCTCAGTAATATTTTCTTTCTGTCTTGGGGTGTTTGTGGAAAAGCAGCAGTGAGCAGTTCAATAATCTGCTGAACAGCATGTGCACACTGTCAGGTGCCCACTGCCCAGCCCCCTGAAAACATATATGATAGCTAACTTGGACAAATTTTGATGGCATAAATAATATATACTGTATATATTATTTGTACCATCATCAACAGTGGACCAAGTCATCTAACATATATGTTTTAAGGGGGCTGGGCAGTGGGCACCTGACAGTGTGCACATTCTGTTTAGCAGATTACTGCACGCTCACTGCTGCTTTTCCACAAACAAACCATGACAGGAAGAAAACATTACTGAGCCAAAATAAAAATGTCCTGTTGGTAAACAGAGCTTATTAAGTAGGAATATAAGGAAGGGAAGGAAACCATTTTTTTAGGTTATTTTCTTTAAACTGTTTTTGGGCACTGTTCTTACAATTTTTTGGGGCGGGTAAAGTTATGATAAAGAAAGACAGAACACAAACTTAAAATTATACACCAAACAGTGCACAGTGGGGGGGAGGTACTAACAACAACAAAAATGGAAAGT
Organism: Neoceratodus forsteri; assembly: GCA_016271365.2. NCBI lineage: Eukaryota > Metazoa > Chordata > Ceratodontiformes > Ceratodontidae > Neoceratodus > Neoceratodus forsteri. The sequence continues at coordinate 245,821,329 of CM028130.1, forward strand.
GACCTGTATCAGATGACCTAAAGGTGGGCAATAAATGAGAGAAGGCAGTAAGGAGGACTGGGGGATACTGGGATGCATTGGAGAGGCATCACCTTAAAATCAAGTACAAAACGAGAAGTTCTTATACCTCTGCACAGGTATTTGGTGAAACTTTATCTAGAGTACAGCATGCAGTTATGGATAGCATATCTCTTCAAGGACATAGACAGGATGAAGGCTGTACAAAGAAGGGCAAATAAAATGTTGCAGGGTATGCATTAGAAGCCAGATGAAGAGACACTAAAGGACATTATGTATAACCACAAGGAAGGGAAGGGGCATGATAGAAAATAAGTGCTGAAAGGGAATCAACAATGTACAAGAGGGTAGCATCATCCAGAAAAAGAAATGTGCATGAAGAAGGGGCCAAAATTTGAAGACAGAGATGGGATGGATCATGGTCAACATCAGGAACTATTTTTTCACAGAGAGGGTGGTGGGTGCAAGAACAAAGTAAAACTAATGATCAACATTATGCTTTAACAGTAGCAGTTGAAGCATCCCCATAATTTGTAGCTGGTGCCACTCATTTTGATCCAACTGCTGCTCAACTTTGTCAAGATGGTGGTTAAAACCCTCTACCTCACTCCGCATCAGGCCCAAATCAACATGTGTAACAGGTAGTTGGAGGGGGTTGCCACCATCACCTGCTGCAGGCTATGGTGGTGGAGCAGCTGCTTGATCCATGGACCTCCCACAATTCACACCACCATGTGCAGGTGGATGCCAAGCTGCCACCTCTTGCCCAGCAGGGCCAGCAGGAGCATTTCTGCCCTGTTCCACAACCTTGGCCTGCCACTCTACATGGTGGTGATTGCACGGGTGGGTGCACTGACCACCTGTGCCAAGGTGAGTTCCTTTGGGGCTACAGTGCACCACCACACCACACAGATTACATTTCACTACACTGCTGTTCCCAGGCAGTGTAGTGTAGAAATACCACACTAATGAGGTGCAAGGAGGACTGGTCATAGGTGGAGGGGGGCACATTGTTGGAGCTGGTGGCTGCTGCTGCACAATTGGGGCCAGGGATGTGAAAATCTGCTGCTGCGACTGCTGTGGCACCTCCTCCCTGACCTTCTGCTTCTGAGCCACTGGCACAGGGGCCATAACAGGTTGTGGCACTGGGGGAACACTGGTAGGTGCCACCAGAGGTGGTGCTTCCATGGCACCAAGTTTACTACCTCCTGCCTCGGGGGGGGGGGACACTAGTCAAGATGGTGATCTGGTTCAATTGCAGCCTGCCACCACGTGTGTGTACACCTATGCAATCTCCTCCACTACGTCAGCAAAAATAACTTCTTTCCCCCTCCATTCAGGTCTAGGTCTCTGTCTCTGTCTCTGTCTCTCTCTCTCTCTCTCTCACACACACACACGCACAAAAACAAAAAAAAATTAACAATTAATAAATACTACACTGAAGTGCTGCACAAACACAAATCCAGACAACAAATAGGCTTTTAAAATACATAACAAATCAGCTAATTAGCACAAAAATTAAAAGGTTTATTCTAGTTTTTGGATTTAGTCTCCTTTCTCAACCAGCTCTTTCTCCTGCAAGGCAAAAGTGAAACTCACTTCCTTGCATTATTCACTTCCTGCCTGAAGCATGTGACCTTCAGACTCTGAGACTGTGTGAGCCATTTGATCGGTGGCCTGTGGGCTGTTCTCGCTCCACCTTTAAAGTGAAGTAAGGCAGAGTGAGCAACACAAAGTCATTATTATAAGGCAAAGCGGTGAAATGGGGGTTTCCTATGGTTGCTTCACATAACCATGGGCAATGTGAATTGGGCTGCTTTGTTCCCACTATGCGGGCAGATTTAAACTTTGCTGTATCTCTGTCAGCAAATAGCACAGTTTTTTTTTTTACCAGCCACTTCCAGCACTGTGTCCAATATTTTTCAATTGAAATTGCTCCCAGCCCCACTATACTCTGCTCTACTCCACAGCTACCCAGCTGACTACTTGCATTCCTCCCCACCCCCAGGCCATTTGTGTCGGTGATCAACCCAATACATTCAAACAGGAAAAGAACAATCATGATTTTTTTTTCTTTATTTTGATAAATATCACACTTCCTATGTACCTGCATTGCCACTAACAGCAGCCACAGTACTGTGAAGTCTCTCAGGGATTGCCGAAGCCACTAGTGATTTCCAGCTTGGGCACTCTTCTTCACACTCCTGGTCCAAGGGCTCAGAGCAGGCAGCATGGACTGGAGTTCCAGTCCTCAGGGCAGGCAGGGAGACTGGAAAGATGGAGAGAACCATTAGTTCAAATTCTGAGGTCAAGCAGTGAGGATCGCAAATTCCCAAATAAATGTCATATGATTCTGATCCCAAGAGCACACAGCGGGTACCAGCAAAAAAAAAAAGGAAACATAAACTGATTTGTTCCCAGTTCTCAGAGAAGGCAGTGAGGACTGGGAAACTGTAAACAAACAGAAACAAAGAAATAAAAAAAACAAAGCAGGGCAGGGAATGAGCAGTAAATCATCACTGTAATCATGAGATATAACACCTCCCCCTACTGACGACTACTGGAGCAAGTATTCCAGTAGTAGAGGGGCTACTTTATCAAAAAAAGAGCAAAAATACAATTGTAGTAATTTTTTATTGGATTACTTAAATTTTTTTTAACCCTAAAAAAATAACACATGTAGCCCATTTTCTAAGCTCAATAATATCCTCCTGGCTTGGGAGTATGGGCAATATTGGACCTTCCAGGGGCTATAAGGTCCTCTACCTGTTGTGTCAATTCTCTTTACACCCCTGGGCAGTCCGGTATTGCTCAATACCATCCACCCTGTTGGGTATTATTGCTTGCATGAAAACATATTTCTAATACTGTATATTTCTTATTCATATGGGCAGTCTGGTTGCGAATGAAACTGATGTTCAGCTGCTGTAGAGCACTTTATGATAAAGAAATCAAACCTGTGGAATAATCAGGCTGAGGCTTGATGTATATCATACATCTTGTGCTGCTACCTGTGTCTCAAGGTGGTACACACACACACAGTAGTTTATGAGACCACAGCACACAGTTTGTGGTGCCATGCCATCTGCAAAGACATGTTTTCTGGTACTATTGTAACTGCTCAACACACTACAGCTTGCAAAACATGAAGTTCAAAAATGTACAAACATCTGAAATTTATTTCTGTTTGGGTAGCTGGTGCTTAACTTGTTTCTTGGAAAGGATATCATATGCATTGGGAGAACAATAGAAGTGTTTTGGGGGCAATGTGATCATTCTAGTTACTAGAGCTGGAAGAACCTCAAAATGTGCTTATCAGGCCTGAAACAACTTGTAAAGGACCCAACAAGGGGGATGATGTCCTAGACCTGCTACTATCAAATGGGGACAATATTGTGGAGGTAGAGGTGGGAAGCCACCTAGGGTCCAGCGTTCACTGCATGGTGCAGTTTCATGTCAGGACAAAAACAGAAACCAAGCACTCTAAAACTAGTCATGGACTTTAGATGAGCAGATTTCATGGCAATGAAGGAGGTCTTAAAGGGAGATTTGAAAATATAGTTTGAGGAGGTATGTTGAAGAGTACTGGGCGCATCTCAAGGCAGCTATACTACAGACTGCAAACCATTGCATAAATTGGTTGAGCAAAGCAAAACAAAAAACAAAAAACACTCTGGTTTTCTAAGGAAGTAGCCACCAGGGTTAGGGAGAAAAGGGCTACTTTCAGGAAATACAAAAAAACAGGATCCGAAAAAGACCAGGAAGACTACAAAAAAAAAAAGGGTAGCAAGCATGGAAATCAGAACAGTGAAGGCAACAGAAACTGGAAGCCTCTAAGCAGGAAAGAGGTCGGGGAATAATTATAACAGATGACCTAAAAATGTCCAAGCAATGTGAGAAAGCAGCACTGCGAGAAAATTGTATGTTGGGATACATAAGCAGGGGGATTACCAGCATAAAAAGGAAGTCATCCTGCCACTCTATAGTTTGCTGGTGAGGCCACACCTGGAGTACAATGTTCAATTCTGGAGGCCATACCTTGAAAAGGATATTACCAGACTGGAAACAGTGCAGAGGAGAGCTATTAAAATTATTCATAAACTGCATGATAAATCATACGAGGAGTAGCTGCGTGAATTAAACGTGTACTCCCTGGAGCAGCGGAGGGAGAGGGGTGACATGATCGAGACTTTCAGATTTCTAAAAGGAATAAACAAGGTGCAGGTCCAGGACCTGTTCCATATCAAAAATCACTCAAGAACCAGAGGGCACAACATGAAGCTAGAGGGGGACAGATTCAGAGGCAACACATGCAAATTTTTCTTCACCTAGAGAGTGGCTGATCCATGGAACTGCCTTCCACAGGAGGTAGTGAAGGTAAAAATGGTGGGGACTTTCAAGAAAGGGTAGGATAGACACAAGGGCATCATAACACTGAAAAGCAGTTAAGAGAAGGGGTGGGCTTATGGGCAGACTAAATGGACAGCATGGCCACCTTCTGCCACCACTTTGTATGTTTCTATGTAGGTTCCAAGGTTCTAAAAAAGTTCTGATAAGTTCCAAAAGTTTATGATGCTTATTCAAACCTTTTTGAACCTTCATGTATTATGGTAACTGTATGTTAACAGTCATTATAAAAAGCTTTTAATCCACATATCTACAGAAAAAGCAATGAAACCACGGTTTAGTAGAAATAAACAGCATGACTTGTGAAATGAGTGAATTGAATTGTGGATGTGCTTACTGGAAGAGCCAGTGCTTTATTGTACATGCTGAACTTCTCACTCCAGCAGCCCCCACCCACCCCAGATAACAATTTGGTTTCAAGGAGTCAAGTCCTATACCAGAACACACAGTAAAGTCATGTGCACAGTAGTCACAGCTGGTGCCTACTCAAATACCAGCAGCTAGAAAAAGACAAGCAAGAGCACTTGAACAGAGAAAGAAATCTGAAATGCAAAAAAGTTTTGCAAAATTCATGGTTTATTCAGTGTCATAGCTAACAAAGAGCACAAGTCAAAACCCTAGCACTTCAGGGTGACAGTGAGCCACTTTGTTGGGGAAGGGGAGTAACTGCCTTACGTATACAGGTACATTTTAATTGTTGGAGGACTGAATTAATTTTAATGTTTTTAGTTATCTTGTTTTTATTATGTCATATACAGGCGCCTTGGTTTTGGAAAGGCACCTTTTATAAATAAAGTTTGACTTGACTTGACTTGACATTTATTTCAGATCCTTGAAGTTATACATTTTCTTCAGCCAGTGATTGCAGAAAAATGCCATTGCTAAAAATTGATTACATTGCCCCCTGCTTAAGGTCAAGGAAATGTGAATGTGAAAGCCATGAAGAAAGAAGTAGAACAGAGAGGTGAAATGTGGGTAGTGAAGTGAAAAGTTAAAGTAAAAAATTACAAAGAATAGGTTAAAAACAAAACTAGATTTACTTTAAACTTTTCTTGTTCTGTAATCATGTTTAGTAGAAACACAGAAACTGATGGCAGAAGGGGACCACAAGATCCATCTAGTCTGCCCAAAATGGGTAGCTACCCCCCTTCTATCCTTTCTGTGAAATGATACCTTTGTGCCTGTTCCTGGCATTTTTGAACCCATTCACCATTTTTGCCTTCTCCACTTCCTGGAGCAGGCAATTCCATGGGTCAGCCACCCTCTCAGTGAAGAAGAATTTCCTAACATTGCTCCTGAATCACCCACCCTTGAGCCCCATATCGCATCCTTTAGTTTTGACACTTTTCTTCTCTTGAAAGAGCTCCTGTACCCCTACCTTATTTATACCCTTGATATAATCAAGCGCACTGATATAAATAAGCAGGTCTGCCAGTATCAACATAGGGTTACTCCACAGACATAAACACAATCTAATGCCTGAAGCCTTATACTAGCTATCTATAGCTCCATAGTATCCAATGTTGACTATGGTCTGGATATCTATGGCTTAGCTTCCACCACTACCCTCCACAGAATATTAGTGGCACTCAATAAAGCATGACGACCTCTTACTAGAGCAGCACACCTTATCTACACATGTGAACTGTATGCGCAAACAGGTTAGCTTCAGCTAAATGGGAGAATTCACTATCAAATCTGCTTGCTAACTAAAAAGGAACTTCTCAGGCTCTTGCCTTCTAGTGTTACAAACTTACTCAGCCCCTCTTACAGCTCCCAGCACACACATTGCTCAGTCAACCAACTCTTCTCTGTCCCAAAGATGCCAGACTACACAAGGGCAACAATTGTTTGCATATAGAGCACCACTATATCAAAATTGGGACCTCTTAAAGGCACTCTTTATCAGCATCTTACAGTTAACAGTTCCTGTGACTGTTTTAACTGACATGGCACTACTTCAGCAGTATTGACACATCCTTGTGTACCTACTTCTTCCCCTTTCTCTGTGAATGACCACTTTCACCCTAATCACTCTGCCCTATTTCCTGCCTCCTTCCACAATCCTTTTTTCACCTCACCCCTATCACTCTCTACCTTATTTCCACTGTTTAGTTTCACTTACAGTGGTAGCCACAGACATTGCCTGCTATTTCCAGATATTTCGCGAATTTTCTGATGAGTTTCTCTCTGCTGCCCTTACTGTTTCAATGCAGAAAGCATCAGATATTTCTGGAAATATCACATAAATTTTGGGGAATAGCTGGCAGTGTCTGTGGCTGCTATTTTACCAGAACTTTTGTTCACCCAAATCTACCTATACCTATTTGACAAAGCACCATGGGCTGCCTCCTTTTATTAGGTTATTTTTGATTTCCTACCGATTCATAGTTATAATTTTTAGTTGCAATGTTAATGTCATATTGTCATTTTAAATACTTTCTTGTCAAACCTTTGTGTAATGCCATCTGTTGTATGTCTGTTACTCTTCCCACTGACATGGAACCTTTGTAAAAGAGCTGTTATGTGCTCAAAGGTATTGTAATCCGAGAAGAAAGAAAGAAAGAAAGAAAGAAAGAAAGAAAGAAAGAAAGAAAGAAAGAAAGAAAGAAAGAAAGAAAGAAAGAAAGAAATTGAATGTCTAGGTCATGTCCCCCCCCCACTCCAGGAAGTATATGTTGAGCTCCCTCATCTTATCCTCAAATGCCAGTTGATGCAGACCCTGAATCATTTTTGTGGCTCTCTTCTGCACTGTCTCTATCCTATCGATGTCTTTCCTAAGAAGTGTTGCACCACAGCACATAAAATTCCTTGTTCTTGCATTCATCTGTGTATAGACTTCCCTTTTCTAGAACCACGTTGACATATTAAATCTTCTTGGCTGCGTATACAGTAAATTCAGCTCTTTATAATTTAATCAATGTAACTTTACATTAGATATTGTGGTTCTTAATTTCCCCCAGCACGCCCCTATTCACTCTTTACTCCTACAGTAGTCTATCTTCTTTTCTGGCATTATCAGCCACATAAAAGTTACTTTTAATACCACTTTCTCACATATCTAGAAGTTAATGCAGTTTTTGCACTGCATACTATTTCTGTCTACTTTAGCATAATGCGAGGCATGCACTTTACTAACATCAGCAGCAACTGTTTCTTTTTCTTCATTCCTCTCTTTCACCTTTTGCATTTTTGCTAATACTCTTGAAAGATTTTCATTTTCTTTCAGCATGCACTGTATTTACAGCAGCAGCTACAGATTTTCATTTCTCTCCCTCCCTCCCCCACCACATACCTCGTACAACACCTACTACTCTGTGCCACATATACAAATTGTATTTGTAGAGTGCTGCAGCTTTACTCGTTATGTTGCAACATGGTTTCACTACTTATTTGATAAATGAACTGCTGTTGTATTCCATATATACCTCTCTAATAGTTTGACCCCCCACAGCAAATTTTTTTAACTTCATGCTGTAACCACAGCACCAAAAATAATTTTTGGCTCTGGCACAGTGTTCTGTTATGAATTATGCAGATGAAAACCTTCCCCCCATTCTTCTTTTGCAACACTGGGTGACAGCAGCTATTATACTATTTCACCTTGGCCACATAAGCACATCTAATGTTGTTTTTAACCTATTCTTTGTCTTTTTTTACTTTATCATTTCACTTCGTCACCCCCACCCCCATTTCTACTTCTCCCTCCCTGCCTTACACATTCACACATCCATGACTTTAATTGGGGTAATGTCGTCAATTATTAACAATGGCATTCTTCTAATGTCACTGCCTTAATGAATTGTATACCTTTAAGGATTCAAAATAAATGTACAAGTATATGTGAGGCAGTCATGCCACCTGATTAAGTGACTCGCTGTTGTCCCGAAGCACTGGAGGGATTCGAGCAGCACTCTTAGTTATCTATGATACCAAATAAACTGTGAGTTTTGCAAAACTTTTTTGCATTTTAGATTTCTTTCTTTGTTGTACTGCTCTTGCTTATGTTTCTGCAAATCCCAGATCTCTGATCAGCCCTTATACCATAGTAATTAGATCACCAGTGTGAATAAGAATAATGTATGGCATTTAGCAGATGTGCATGTGTGTGAACTCCAACAGCCTCCCACTGTCATTTTGTCAAAATAAATGCAGGAATGTCCCTGAACTCTCTCTAATCTCTCTTTTGTTTCCGTCTTTTTTAGAAGATAATTAGCTAATAGTTACTTTTATTTTTCAACAGGCACCACTGTGTTTACAAACATCTCTCAGGTATGAATGAAGAAGGAAGGAACACACCAACAACATGAAAAATCAGAATGTAAGAAACGGCACCAGCCGATCAGACAGCCAGTCATTCACCACTTCACTACTGCTGCTACCCCTACTATCAGTGAAAAAATAGAATTAACAGCATTGAGATCAATTCAGTTAAGGCACATTTACTAAAAAGGTCTGTTCAAAAAGAGAAAGAGACTGATGATTGAGAGAAAGGTTTTGACTGCCACAGCTGCTGCCAGTACAGAGTCTTATACTGGCTGCACCTTCCACTGGTCCTCGAAACGATGATTTGGTCCAAACGCAGATAAGTCCCAGAACTCTCTTTGTAACCACTCCTCTGAGTCTGATTTTTAAGAAGGTAATATTATGTTTGAAGATAGATTTATTTATCAGCAGTCACGGGCACCACTTTGTTTAGCAATGGCTCTCAGTTACAAAAGAAACATCACCATTAGAAAGAAAAACAAAATGTAAGTTAGAGCACCAGCCAATCTGAAAGTCATCTCTTAACCACTGCTTCTATGCACTAATGTCAAGGTGGAAAAAAAAACAGAACTACGAGCATTTAAATCAATCTGGATAAGGCACAGTTACCAAAAAGATCTGTTCAAAATGAGAAAGAGGCTGATGGCTGAGAACAGGTACTTGTCTGCCACAGTTGCTGCTAATACAGTGTCATGTACTGACTCTGCCTCGCATCCTTCCCCAGGATGATGATTTAGCCCATGGGCAAGCAAGTTCCAGATCTCTCTTTGTAACCACTCTTCTGAGTCTGTTTTTTTTTTAGAAGGTAATATTATGTTTATAGTTAGTTCAGCATTTATGAAAAAGAAACCCTCCGCCATTAAGAAGAAATGGAATGTAAGAAAAAGAAGCAGCAGACAGTTATCTCGTCACTGAGCAATAAAGCAGTCTGCAAAGATATCAACATTAGTTCAAAATGCCATTGAAATACATTATAGGGCACTTATCTTTATTCCTCAGTTCATGGTTCAGCTTTGAAGAGTGCAGACGTGTCTCGGTCCACAGAAGATAACAGCATATGATCTCTAGAGGTAAGTAGAGGGTAATGAGGGGTGTGGGGAGGTGGATGCTCAATGAAGGGTCAGAATGTGAGAAAGGAAACAGTGGCAATGACGAGGAACCATTTTCTTTATTTCAGGTTTAAAAATAAACAAACAAAAAAAAGACAGGGAACGGTTATCTTTTTTCAGGTACATATAACATAAATCTATTTTGGGACACTGGGGTGGGCTCCCCAGTGTCACACTCTGCTGGGGGGGATTCTGAATGCCAAAACAGGGATTAGGCCTCCTGATGTTGGCAAACATTATTAAACAGTTAGTGCAATAGGTCTATTTTAAAAACAAATTATTGTGACTGGGCTGTGTCATTATGCTCATTCATGTAAAAACAAAATATACACATTTGTATCATATCTTATTGAGTATTTGTTAATCAATGCCATGCTTGACATTCTGCCAGTTTGGTCCTGAGCTGTGTACCATGCACACCAGTAGGTCTGATCAGAGATGACGAGGTGGGGGGAGGAGTTTGAGCTGTCTGGGGTGCTCTGGCATTGTCTGGCCAGGTCTCTTTTTTGGCCTTGGAATGGTTAAGGAATGTTCAAAACACCGTTTTGATGAAATCTCATTCAGTGTGTAGTGCAGTGGTTTCCTCTTTTTTTTTTGTTGGAGAGAACAGCAACATTTGAGGAGGCTCTGATAGCTGACTCCTATCTGTTGTGCCTGGCAGTCTGGAGTCAGTCACCACAGAAGAGCTTCTTTACTTTAGGTGCTGCACTTGTTTCTATTGGTGGGGTACTACACCACATATTGACTGCTTTAATGTTCCTTTCCATTGCCGAATTTGGGACAGAAATACTAGTGGATGATTATGGAGTGGTCTGGGACAGTTCAAAGGTGGTGCTCATAGCTAACAGGTTCATGATACTGGCTGTCTTTCAAAAAGGAGCTGAAGAAGACCATCTGTTACCTTTCTGTTGCTGTCAAGCTCTTTAGCAGTCTGTCTCTTTCTGCGTTCTGCCCCTGGAGTGTGTTTTCAGTTGAAACAGTCTATCTCTCCCTCTATCTCCTCCATACCAGTTGAAACAGTCTCTCTCTGTCTCTCTCTCACTCTCTCTCTCTCTCTCTCTCTCTCTCTCTCTCCCTGCTCTGTCCCAGGAGCATGTTTCCTGAGCTAACATCAGAGCCAAAAATCTGCATATCATTTGGAATATTGCCCTAACACAGAAGGCACATTAACTCTAACTGGACCTGTAAAAATTTAAAACAAGCTCCTGAGGCATCTCCCAACAGGCTGTTTCTCACTGTCATTAAAAATAAAAACATCCCCTACACACCAGCCTCTCACTCTCTCACTCTGCTTGTTCTGCACTATAGCATTTAGGGGCACAAAAAGCACAGTAGACACATTGGGCAGTGGGGTTGGGGCATCCAACACCGGTGGTGGGCATCCTGGTGTTGGATTATATAAATATAATAAAAAAAAACTGTGAGGGTAGGGGGTTGTCAATGGATACCAGGGAAATACATTACAACATGGGGAATGGCACAGAATTCATGTAAATGGATCATTTTCTGTGACTCGTGATACAAAAAAGGATTATTTTTTCATATCATGTGATAACAAAAAAGATTCCTAACAGTAAATAAAATACATTTCTGTAGTATATCTCTAACATTGGAGTGCAGATTGCACCTAAGGGGGTCACGATCAGCCAGTGAGGTGTGGTGATCTCTCTCCAGAATATAATTTTTGTAGCTTTTGAATTTTTTGAGTGTGTGTGTATGTGAAAAAAACAAAAACAAGATGGTGGCTCACAAAAATAATTTTTCTCTAAGGAAAAATGATTTTTGCCTAATGAAAAAGAAGCAGATCTCATGAGAGTGAATCCTTTTTGTGAGTTCAATCCTTGGCCAAACTTTATCCCTCTAATTTGCACACGGGAATTCTCATCAAAGGAAAGCTGTCATTATTACCCGCTCTTGCCACAGCAAAGCTTATCCTCTGGTTAAGCTTTTAATGTATGTTGCAGCATTTTTCTTACGCCACAAGATATGTTATTTTAACTTGTAAAAATTCACATTTGCAGATAATAGATCCCCTCTCCCACATCCACCATACTTCGGGGTTGCAGATTTTTACAAGTTAAAATAATGTATGTTGTGGCATGACATCTGTTGGTGTGTATAGGGTGGGGTTGGGATGAGGTGGAAGGTTGGGTGGGGGTGAGGTGATTTGTTAGGGTTTGGAACCCTAGCACCACATTTCCATACTTTTGTCACTTTAATAAGAACCCTAACTGATGTATCAACACAGTTTTTGAGATGAATTTCCCTACTTTTTGTGATAGTATAATAGTATTCTTATTTAACCATGGGTGTGCAGGGTCTTTCGGTACCTGCACTCCAATCCCTCTGTAGATGCTCATATGTATGTAGATGTGGAAGCACAAGGCCCTCCGAGCCCTGCACTTCCATGTGTAGAATAACAGTGACCAAATTGTCAGCATAGCCATCTTATCTCCCCCATGTACCCCGGTATAAAGAAATTGTGAAATGCAATGCAAAATGTAATTATGCACAACTACAATGTCATTCTGTGCCACTGGTACCAAAACACATTGTGGGCAGGATTTAAAAAATAACAGCTGTGACATGCATGAGGTAGAGTAATAAAAACGGCTATGCAGAAAATCTGGGCTAAAAATATTTAACATTTACAAAGTTACAAGTGTGCACAGTGGAATTGCAACAAATTGCCATGAGTCTGGCACATTTTCATATTTTAACCCCAAATTTTCAACAGTCTTCTTATGAACCCACCTCATGAACCCCATAGATTAAAAATATAAAATACATGCCCAAATGCCTTTCTGTGCCACAGGTGCAAAAACACATTTCAGTCAGGATGTGAAAAATGAAAGCAGTGTTGTTCATAAAGTGGTGTGAAAATATGGCTATGTTGAAAATTTGGAAGCAAAATATTGAAAAGTACCAAAAATATTCATGTGCATAGAAAAACTTCAATAGACACCCATAACTCAGGCATTTTTATAAATTCTTTCATAGAATTTCCAACATGGGCTTTCTGAGACTCCGCCTCATGAACACTGGCACTGTCATTTTATTAATCAGTTCTGAAAGGTGATTTTATGCAGCGAACATAATATCACCTTTTGGGCCTGAGTAATGAAACAACTGTTATAGTGTCCATGAGGTGGTATCCCAAAAAAGCCCATGTTGAAATTTTGGTGAAGAAATACCAAAAAATGGCCAAGATATCACCATAAGTTCAAAACACAATTTTACAGCCATTATACAGGACTTGCCTTGATTTTTTAGTTTGTGGTTTGGTTTTGAAGAGTGCAGATGTGTCCCAGTCCACAGAAGTTGACACCCAACAATCTCTGTTGGTAAGTATAGGGCAAGAGGGAGGTGTGGGGTGGTGGGTGCTCAGTGGGAGGGTTGGGATGTGGAGGGGGATGGGGAGACAACGAGGGACCATTTTAATTTTTTTCAGGTTTTAAAAAATTAAAAAAAGACATTAGGAGACTGTTTTCTTTTTTACAGGTGTAACTGTTAAAATATTTGGGGACACTGGGAGTGTGCTGCCCAGTGTCCCACACTGGTGGGGGGGGCTTACATTGCCAATAGAGGGATTGGGCACCCCGCTAATGGCACATAAATGAAAACATTTTTCAGGACATGTGGAGTGGGTTCCCCAGTGTCCCACACTGGTGGAGGGGGGCATTATACTGCCAACCCAGGGAGTGGACATCCCAATGTCAGCACATAGAGAAATGGAAATAATTGGCAGATAAGGACCACTAGGAGAATCCAGTCTGCCCGTAATCATTATTATAAATATATTTTATATTAACATTCCTCGGCCTCCTTTCCCTTAGATTGAGTGAACCGGGGGAAAAAAGACTTTATTTAGGTAAACACCAATAGGTGTTTACCTAAAAGGGGGGACAAGGAATCAGATTCTGCAGTCTGTTTTGCTCTAAAATGTATAGGGGAGATTTTAGGAAGTAGTTCAACAAACCCCCACACATACTTTCACACAATAGTAAAGGAATTGCAGCAATTTGTGGTATTTTTGCACAGGTAGTGTTGCAAGTTGCGGCAGTAGTGCCGCAAATTTGCAACATTATCAATGACTGAATGCAAAAAACATATTTCCAGAGTCTATTTTTAAAAAGTAATGCCAGAATCATGTTCCTCTGTTCCCGATTGGGTAAACACAGCTGTTGGTGTTTACCAAGTGGCAGTAGTTTTTGAATTACATTGTCTTTTCTGCATCATTAACTGAAAACAAGATGGCAGAAGCACAAAAGAACAGATGCCATTTGCGAAAGAGTATGGCACTTTCGCTAAAGAGAATAGAGCTTTCACACGAGACAGCTAATCTTTCCCATTGGAAGTAATGGAACATTTTAATTTTTAATACCTTTTGAACGGATTAATATTTTTCCACCAAACCTTCAAGAGGCACATCTGCAATCCAGACCCCATATACCTTGAATGTTTTGGATCAAACTACCAAGCAGTTTTGGAGAAACAGCGTGACAAAGAAGTTGACAAAAAAGTGGTATTTTTCACATTATGTAACATTCCATAACTCTGCAGCTGTACATCTGACCAGAATGAAACTTACCAAATTGAGAGATCTATGGTACCAGACAGCACATACAACATTTCAGGTGAATCAGTTAAATGGTTGCAAAGTTATTAAAGTGACAGTTGAAAACTTACAATAGAGGCATTACAGTATATATACATATATATTTAGGTTTGGGTTTAACATAGAAGTAACAGTTAAAAACTTACAATAGAGGCATTACTATATATATATATATATATATATATATATATATGTATATGTATATATATATTTATAAAATGGGTGAATAGTATTCTGTGTCCTGATTGGCTGAGAGGCACCGGAGGCCATGTCCTTATCAGTACATATTGTGCCAACCAGCACCTCTTCAGCCAATTGGGACACAGCACCTCTGTAAATCCATGCATGGCAGAAAGGTTTAACAAATGTTGTGACCGCTGTCCCGACAATAGTCACTGCCTGCCTGCCTGCCAGTCCGCCTCTCCTCACTGCTGCCATGCAGTCTGTTTGCTGATTTACTGAACGAATCCTCCCTCCCTGAGAAACACATTAAAAATCTGACCTTTTATATTTTTGTTGTAAAGTTTGTAGCAGCTCCAGATCCACGGCTCTCCATGATCTGTTTTTTTCAATCGGCTGCCTGCGATCTACCGAGTGTTCCCGTGTGCTATCGAGAAACGGCTTTGAAATCAAAGCCGAGACCCACGCCTGCACCAGCCTTCCTGCCATAACCTAAAGTCATTTAAAAGTACTGCAATCATCACAAGTGGTAAATCCACTTCGGGACAAGCGCGACCGCTGCCTCTTGCAGAAAACCATGTACAGCTGCTGTGAACTAAACAGATAAGTATGGGGGCCCGTAAGGAAAACAATCACTCCCAATCACAGTAAAACACTGAAACAGTCCCATTGCTGTGACCTGACAGAATTTCACTCAAAGAAAAGTCAAAATCTTTTTAGAGGTGTGTTGTGGGGGCATAGAGAGCCACAGCCACCATCTGGTGGCTTTCTGGTGACACAGAAAAAGCTCCTAGAGAAGCAGTGACTATGGCCAGTAAGGGACACGCTTGTTCCCATCAAGACTGGCTCACATTGAGGAAAAAAATCTAAATTTAAAAACAAAAGCAGTTTGGAATGTGCTTGTGTGGAGCTCGTGTGTCTGTGTGTGTGTGTGTGTGTGTGTGTGTGTCTGTGTTGGGGAGGTGTATACACTGGACAGCACACAGTACAGAAAATACCTCAATGGAGAGACTGTTTTACTACTTCAGGTAATAAAAACTGAAATTATTAAAATGCTTTCCCTCTTTTTTTTTTCCTTTTTTTTCTTAAATACTTACTTCTGGAACCCATTTTATAAGCACAATAAGACACTCAGAGGTGTGGTTTATCGCCTGATAAGAGCATGCCCAGTGGCATAAGACACTCGGTGCAAGCTCCTCGTGCCTTAGTACACCCCTGGGTGTGCTCTTATCAGGCGACAAACCACACCTCATCGTGTCTTATTGCTTGCATATATATATATATATATAGACATATAATATACACACACTGGATCCAAAGCTTATGTGTACCCCAGGAGCACAGTCTGGAAGGTACTTAAGGGACTTAACTGTGACAGAGTTGCAAATAGTGAGTGAGTGTGGGATTTTCAAACACAGGTCTGCTATAGAGTCACAGTGGTGCTCTACTAGGCTGCTTAATGCTGGTGCCATTGCCATATGCGAGAGTTTAAATCTAGGGGTCAGTCTCTGCACTAGCTGCAACTGATGTTAAGAATTATTTTCCTGTCTTCTGTGACTGGCTTGATTAACTAAACTAGCTGCTGCTAATAATCATTTTTTTAACAACTAGCTTGATTAAAAATAAACAGTAGCACCTGCTGGCTATATTATTTAACAATGTCTGCTCTGTCTGTCTTGACTGCAATTGCACGCACTAGCTGCAACTGAGCTGAAGCTGCTTCCAATTTCCATAACAGAATTCTGTGACTATGAGACTCATTAAAGATGAAAAGAAAAATAAGAGAAATTGAGAATGAGATTGAGCAATGAGATAACAGCACCTACAGGGTAGGTATTATCAGCTACTGTAGCAGTATGTCTGCCCACCCCACATGTGCAAAGTGCTTTCTCTTCTCCTCCCCCACCCTCTGTTTTTGCCTCTCAGTAAATCAATAAGACACTAATTGCTTACTATTTTTGGCATTTATTTTGTAAATAATCCTTTTTTTTTTTTTTCTACAGAGAAGAAATAGACGAGTCAGAAGTACTCTCAAAGGGCTATTTATCTCTAAATTTCCATTTCAGGACTGAGCTGCGTCTTTGCTGCTTCTTTCCTTAATTTCTGCCCCACACTGTAGTAACAGATGCAGGCAGCAGCATTAGAACAGTAACCACGTGGGTACATGTCTGCCTGAACCAATCAGGTCCACTCTTACATTACACATGGATTCCCCCCAACAGTTCCATCATGTGAGACAGTCTTTTTCTGCTTTACCTCCTTCCTCTTGGCACTCTCCAAGACTCCTCCTGTAATCCTTTGTGCTCCCTTCAACCCATCCCACCCGTCTCCATGACTGCTGCTCCCTCCTCTCAGCATTCCAAAGACAACTGCTGCTCCCTCCACCCCCCTTTCTGGGATTTCCTCCAATTCCTCAGGCTCTTAAGATGTCTCCTGTTCCCTCTGCTCCAACTCTCCCATTTCTGATGCTCTGATCCCTTCAACCCACCTTTCTGCTGCTCCTTCCTCTTGGTGATGCCTCAGACACCTCCTGCTCCTTGTGTTTCCCACCATGCTAAAGTGATCACAGTTGAAATCCAAACAATCTAATTCAGCAGATTATTTGGAAGTGGCTTAATGGCCACCTATGTTACCATTCAGAGGGGTTCAGACATGCTCCATACTGGTCCACCCACCCCTAGTAGTGACATTTTGCCTATCTTTCTGGAAATCCCATACAAACAGTTAAAGGAAATTGGCAAAGCATAGGATACAAGTACAACATTCCCTGCCTAAAGCCTTCACTATATTTGACCCATTATCTGAAACCACAAACCCCATTCAAACGTTCTAATCTTAAGAACCAATTGAAAATCTATGCTTCATTCCAGTTATCTATTCTGTCCATTCTGGTCATGATCTACAAGCCTGTCTTTGATAAGGAGTAAACACCAGGCACTTGGGTTAAATCCCAATACTGACACTGTAGTGCAGCATGAGGGGGGTGCTGCACTCCTGAAATGCCATCTTTCAGATGAGATGTTAAACTGAAGTCTCATCTGCCTGTTCTGTTGGTAGTTTGAGTGAATGTTAAAGATCCCATGGCATTTCTCAAAAAGAGTGGGAGAATTTTTATTCAGATTTCAAAATAAAATAAAATTACATGCATGTTAACTTCATAGCAAATTAAAATACAGAAACAATAATAATATCATATCAGGTCAATATTAAATCATACCCCTTTCCCACTTTCTTCCTACTCTAGCCTAATGGAAAAGTTTATCTTTTTTTACAATAAACACAAGATAAATGCATTCCTTTCCTATGCAAAGTAAACTACTACATAGCCCAAAGAAGTGACAGGCACCCCTTCAGTATTAACTTTATACGAGAAGATGGGGCCATAAATCTTCTAAAGTGAGTTACAGTGTCTTACAGAAGTGTCACCAAACTGAATTCCATAGGCCCTGCAATTAACTATTTCCTCCCCCTCCCTTCCAATGTATAATATTTTTATCCCCTGTAGCTAATGACAGTTTATCACATAAGTAGTAATTTACTTACCAAATAACCAAATCTTAAAGTTCAGTTTCTATATATTTTCTTTCAAAAACATCCGTGTTACTCTTGCACCCTTTTTCCCTTATGTACGTGCAAAAGGATCTAAATTCCATCTAACCAGCTAATGTTTCTCCACCATTTTAAAACATCTGTGGAGAGACTACCACTTTTTCCTTCCTTTGAAGTTCACAAACAGCAAAGGGAATATTCCAAAATAACTGTTCTGGTGTAATAACTTTCTTTTTTTAGTTAATTTACATCTAGTATGCCATATAAAATACTTAAAAAACACAAGAATATACAGGCTCTATGATGCTGGTTCGACAACTAAGTTGTTGACTGACATCACAGCAATAGAATTATGTCGACCACAAGTTGCAGTTGACATCATTCCGGGAGGAGACACTGGTCATTTTTCCATCGTGGGGGTGGTTTGCCCCCACAAACACCCCATGCGGGGGGCTCTGCCCCCCCACTCCCCAATCTAATGGATTCCAACTCTGAGTCAGAGCTGATTCAGGGAGGAGGTGAAGGACCAGGAGACAGAGTGCTGGGGTCTCAGGAAGACCATTACAGCGAACTGTCTATGTTGTTGGCATCGATATGTTCATTGTAATGGTGTTGAGATATGGTCAGCATACTTAATTGGTGCATCGTACTTAACACATATTTGCCCCATGCCTTTGATATTAGACTCTTGGGAAGCTCTTGCAAATTTTCCAAAGATGGCGGCCATGCTGGGCTAGTCGTCCATAAGAAGCAGCACCAGCATAGTTTATTTTGTTAATTTACTTATTCATTTTGTATAGTATTTTGTTATTCATAGTTTTATTTTTATTTAATTAGATAATCAAGTAGCTTTCGGTAGTAAGTTAAGGAAGGAAAGTGAGTCATTAAGGTCTAGGTGGCGTAACAGGTTTAGAAAAGGATTTTAACCTCAAGTTTGATACGGAGTTAAAAATGTTTGTTATATAAGAAATTATGGTAAAGTCTGCAACCCAATTAGCCTTACAACTCTTACCTGTCAGGAGTATTGAGACGTGTGACCGGAGGATTAAAATGGGAGTTTGGAGTCTGGAGTAAGCGGCTATCATCCGGAAGAAGGAATCGCAGTAGCAGGGCTCGCTGAGAGTCGGAGTGTCTCAGTGGTTGAATTTCAACAGGAACAACATCGGTTTTGTGCAACTGTGAGCAGAGATACTATGGAACTGGAGCTGTGGTATTTTACAGGATTGTGAGCAGGGATTTCTTGCCTTACCTGGGGAGAGCGGCCTTTGATATTTTGCTGAATCGAGCAGGAAGCACTGGCTTGTGGTCTGCTGGAAAGTGGACAGGGGCTCATTTGTTTCCTAAGCATCCCAGGGGCTGGCTTAGCCTGGGAGCTGTAGTCACGGGCACGGCAGGTGAGGAGGTGGCTATCTCCTGGGTCAGTGCTGGGAGGGTCTTCTGCTTACCCTGGTTAGTGTTTGTGCCTACCCCAACAGCTGTGGAGGCAGCTGTGGGGGGTTAGATACTGTGTGGAACCTGCTTTTGATCTGAAGTTCTAAAGAAGAAGATCTGTATATTGGACTCAGATTTAATACTGGAGACATAAAGGACTCTTGGTGGAGTCGTGGGTCGGTTCGGGTAAGAGATGAACTTATTTCGGATTTCCTGTTATGCATTTAGAGTTGCGATCTTTTACCTTAAAAAACTAAGAGTCTGAACTGATTCACTCTGTGAATTACTGGAAATATACTGGCAGTGAGATTGCCCTACAATCTTATTTTCTCCATCAAATTTTTGGCTAAGTTGCTCAGGTTCAAAATGAGAGCTGAATCTGGATGACCTTATCTGGTCATGTCTTAAAGAAGCGGAAGCTCTTTAAACCATAATAGCTCAAAAACTGTGAGACATATTTTGACTGTGACTGTTTCCTGATTTGGACTTACACACTGTGCTGCTAAACTTTTTTTGTATAGGGTATTGTATTTGTTTGGTTTTGGGAAAGTATTTGAGTAATGTATGTTTGTGTGTGGGTTAATTTGTATTTGGGATTGTTTAGTTGCTGGTATTTGTTTACTGTGGTGAAAATGTGTTGGGAAGGCATAGGGACGGTCGGGTATTATTCCACCTCCAGGCTCAGGAACCTCCGTCCTTTTTTTTAGTTCTCCACTGTCACCAGAGGTATTTAGATGGTGTAGGGCTTTGGGGATTGTTAGGAGGAGGAGGAGGAGGAGGACGGTGGCTGGGTCTGGAAAGGGAATGGAAAGGAGTGGGAGGATAGAGATAGTGGGGACAAGGAGATGCCCTTGGGTGAAATGGGTCCAGGAAAGGGGTCCTCCCTGCCTGGTTCCCATATCCAAGGGTTCTGATTGTAGCAGGCAGGTAGCATGGTCATCCTCAGATTCTCATCCTACTCGCACGATGTTATGCAATGCCAGGTCTATTAAGAACAAAACTGCTATAATAGCGGATTTTGTTGGATCATCTGACCTGGCATGCATCACTGAGACCTGGATGGATGAGAATGCTGGCCCAGTTTTGGCATAAGCAATTCCGGCTGGGTACTCGGTGATTCTCCGCCCTAGGATGGATCGTAGGGGTGGGGGGTGTTGCCATCTGTTTTAGATCTGAACTGGGCCTAGTGGAGGTACCAGTGGGAACTACCAACTCCTTTGAATGTATTATGGGCGAGGGTGTGGGGTGCAGGATACTTCTCGTCTTCCATCCACCAGATGATGGGAATGTTTTCCTGTGGGAAGTCGCAGACTTCATTGTCGACCTGACATTGGGAACCCCCAGATGTTTGGTTCTGGGGGATTTCAATGCATGGGTTGATGATGAACTCTCACATTTTGGTCAGAACTTCCTCTAGTTAATGATTTTACTGGGCTTCACACAGGTTATTTCCTCTTCAACCCATGTTGGTGGTCATTCATTGGACTTGGTGTTCCTACTGGGGATGGAGATATCCGATTTGCTGATGGAACCAGTTGGGTGGTCTGACCATCATACCATTGGGTTCAGTTTCGAGGTCACCCCTAGTAGCCAGCCCCTACAGAGATGGTTCAGTACCGCCCTTTGAGGATGTTTCTCCAGATGAAAGCAGTGGCGGTACTGGACCTACTCAGTGTACCAGTGAATGCTGATGGATCCAGGGACCTGGTACGCCTATAATAAAGGCGGTGATAGGGGCCCTGGATTCCATTTCTCCTGTTCATGTTCATCCCCTCACTCTTCACTCCAGGTCTCTTTGGTTTGATGAGACTTTGAGAGAGTTGAGGAGAGTTGGACGAATGCTAGAGAGGCGCTGGCGGAAGTCAGGTCTGGATTGTGACAAACTTAATTTGACGGACCATTATGTGGTCTATCAATCAGCAATCACCCGTAAGAAGGCAGTATTCCTGTCCAGAGAGATTGCTGCTGCACAGAATCGACCAGCTCAGCTTTTCCAGACTGTGGGCAGATGGTGCAATCCAATCTGTCTTCAGCCTGGAAGTGCTTTTTCTCAAGAACGGTGTGAGGAGTTTGCTCAATTCTTTGCAGACAAGGTTGCCACAATCAGGTCTAGTATCCACTTGTCCCTCCCTAATGGGAGTTGTGGTGGTCAGCAGGAGATGTCAGACACCCAGTTTGTGTGTTTTGACTTCAGCCTTCCCACAGTCAGTGACATTGTGATGATCATCCAGTCACTGCATCCGACCAACTGTAGTTTGGACCAGGGCCTCACACATCTCCTAGTGGGCTATGTGGATAAAATCGGACTGGTCCTTGCTGAGATAGTCTGGAGGTCTTTGAAGAGGGGAATTTTTCCTGATCCTCTGAAGGAGGCTGTGGTTCGGCCCCTTCTTAAGAATTCCTCCTTGGACCCGGATTGTCTGGCTAACTACAGGCCTGTCTCTAACCTGCCCTTTGTGGGTAAGGTTATTGAGAAGGTGGTTGCGTTGCAGCTGGATGATCATTTGACCAGCCACAATGTCTATGACTCTCTCCAATCTAGATTTAGGAAGAGACATAGTACCGAGACAGCTCTTGTCCGGTACTAAATGACCTCCTAATAGCGAGAGATCAAAGGAACCATTCCATCTTAGTCCTTCTTGATCTCTCTGGAGCATTTGACACCGTGGACCATGGTGTACTATTGGAGCACCTGCGGTTTATCTGTGGGCTGTCTGGTGCAGTCTTCAGTTGGTTTTGATCTTTTTTCAAGGGTAGGACTCAGAGAATGGTGTCTGGGATTTTTTTCTCGGCATCACTCCCCCTATCCTGTGGGTGCCGCAGGGCTCCATTTTGGTGAACATGTTGTTTGCGGTGTATATGCTGCCGTTGGGAGCGATTATTAGGTGGTACGGCTTGAGTTTTCACTGCTATGCAGATGATACTCAGTTGTACATGTCCTTTGTTCCTGGCCAAGATGCTGCCATTTTGGTCTTTAACAACTGTCTCACCGAAATCCAGGACTGGATGAATGTGAGTTGGCTGCAGTTGAACCCAGAAAAAACTGAGGTGTTGGTCATGGATCCAGGTCACCAAGACGTGGGTTTGTTGGCCAGATTACCTTCAGGTTTATGGCTTGGGGGTGTTCAGCTAACTACCTCAAACCAGGTGCGTAACCTGGGCATTGTGTTTGATGACTATTTGACACTGAAATCTCAGGTGTCGGCAGTTGTCAAAGCCTCTTTTTACCACCTGAGGAATATCACCCAGGTGAAGCATCTGGTTCCTTCCAACGATCTTCCAACTTTGGTCCATGCCTTCATTACCTCCCGCCTTGACTACTGCAATGCCCTTTACCTGGGGTTACCGGGGGTTGACATCCGCCGCTTGCAGCTAGTGCAGAATGCGGCAGCCAAGCTATTGACTGGTTCATCTAGGACCGGTAATATAATGCCTGTGCTCCGTGGACTGCACTGGCTGACTGCACTGGCTGCCAATATGCTGGCGGATCACCTTCAAGGTCAGTTTGCTGACCTATAAGGCCCTACATGATCAGGGACCTAGTTACCTGAAAGATCTCCTTTATCCCTACTGTCCCTCCCACCCTCTTCAATCCACTGACAAGGGATTGCTAGAGATTCCCAGGGTTCATTTAAAGACATCTGGGGCCAGGTCCTTTAGTTTTATGGCCCCAACCCTGTGGAGTTCTCTACCTCATCAGGTGCGAGATTGCCCTACCATCCAAAGCTTTAAAGTAGCATTAAAAACATTTCTTTTTAGCCTAGCATATAAAGATTTTTAAATGTCGCTGTCGTGAATTTTAATTGATACATGGTTTTTAATTATTTATTTATTGATTTATTTTATTATGTTATGTACAGGCGCCTTGGCTTTAGAAAGGTGCTTTTTATAAATAAAGTTTGATTTGATTTGATTATACCTAAATATAAAATAAATCCCTTAAGTTAAATGAAAGGTGAATTTTTCCATGTAGTATACACTACAGAACAAAATGATGTTATGTAGGGATATTGAAAGAAAAGATCCTCCATAATTTCTTACCTGTCCTGACATAAATCTGTTCTTGGACAGATCCTTTCCCTATGGTCTTTATGCTTAAGATTGTTTTTAACATTGAGTCTACTGTGTAGACACAACCACAGTACATCCCAGATATGTACTGGATTCCGGTGGTGTGTCACCATGGCCTCACTTTGTAATATCTGTGTTCAGTTTAATACTAAAAGAAGGTTGCTCCAGAAAAAATTCTGACACAATCTGCCCATACTATTCCTTCCTCATCAAGTTCATTATTCGTTGTTTTGGTATTGCCCACCATTTTAATTTACCAAAACAACTGTGTAAATACACAGGTAGTTCTAATAAGGATTTTTGCTTTTGTATTTCTGTATGTAATTCCCAAGACTGAAGCCAAGGCTATACCTAATCTGAAATCCAAGGGGACTTCCATTTAAAAAAAATGGTGTACTAAAGGCTTTATGTTACTGTAAAGAAACATACAAAAGAAAAACACCAGTGGGTTCACCATACCCAGCCCTCCTTTCCTGATAGGTAAATATGTAATATATTTTTTGTTTTATTTATTTATATATTTTATTTGTTTGATATTTTATTTTATTTGTCAGTGTCAGTGGCTCAGTAGGTAGCACACTCACCTCTGAGGCCGGGAGATCAGAGGGCTGTGGGTTCAGTTCCCACATCTGGCACTTGGGTTAATATCCCAGTACTGACACTGTAATGCAGCATGAGAGGGGTGCTGCATTTCTGAGGTGCCGTCTTTCGGATGAGACGTTAAACCGAGGTCCCATCTGCCTGGATTGGTGGTAGTTCAGGTGGATGTTAAAGATCCCATGGCACTTATCGAAAGAGTAGGGGTGTTTTATTGACATAAAAACATAAACAGCAACACTTTAAAGTAGGATAATCGATAGAACAACACTTTTCCATAACATATAACATAACAAAATCAAAGAGATTGCAAGTCTTACATTGTAAACGCTTACGAGAACACAAAAATCATGAGAAGTAAACTATTAACAAATATCCAGTCCACTTTTAACTCTTATTATTTGAACTTAATAAAGTGAAGAAAACCTTTCCACCATTTACGTAAAGTTCCTGGGGTCACTCTTGATGCGTCCTGTGTATAAATCAGTATAAGCTCCTTGATGACTAACCTACTTACACAAGAGTAAGGCATTCTCTTTTGATAAAGAACCCATTGAACCCTGGCTTGCCATAAATAATATCTTAGACATCCCAAAAATAAGGATAATGTTTCTTCATGAAATTCAGACAAATTCTTGGGATAACATCCTAGAATCAAAATTCATAAGACATATTACCTAACCATTTAAATCCCCAAAGCTTTTCTAGGTATGACCATAAACCCGTCAGATATGAACATCTAAAAAAAATGTTCCATCGATTCTTCTACATTAATACAATCCAAGTATGGGCACAATCTTTCCTGTAAACCTTGTACTTCGATTTCCTCTGACATTCAGTTTCCTAAAAGATCAGCTACTGCGCCTCCCATTGTTTTGAGGCATCCTCTTACAGTTTAATTGAGCTAATACACTAGAATTTAAAGTCATAGGACAATTTTTAAATCCTGGTTCTGAGGGAAGAGTCAACGACATTAAAAATGATAAAGCCCCTTCATGTTGTTATTCAGAATTACCTGTTTCTGTGTTTTCCATTTGAACAATTTCGCGCTGGCCTAAAATATGATGGAATATATAATAAGATTCAGTTTAGGGCTATAATGTACCAATTCTAAAGTATTTACCCATTGTTTTCAAGTTCCATGACTCTACTGCCTCTAGTTCTACTTTTAACCCTTCTTTAATTGAGTTTGATAAAACAAAGCATGCACAAAAATCACTGGGTCTACCATTCCTAAACCACCCTTATTTTTCATTAAATACATAGCTCCTTTTAACAGGATTTAGCGATTTCCCATAACATTTGAAAAACACACTATATATTCTAGTCTCAAGAAACACAAGAAGCGAAAAATCATCGCCACATACTGTATCGTTGGAAGAAGAAATTGCTTGATTACCTGAACCCTTTTAAATTTGGTCATTTTCCACTGTTTCCATCTATTAACCTTTCTCTCTATTTTAATAATGACATCTTCCTAATTTTCAACAGGCATGTTCTGGGAACCGAACAATATCCTAATATTTTAAGAGGTTTACTGGAGATGTTAATACCTCCTGACACACTTCCTCAGCACCAGTAGCTCCAATAAATAATCCCTTTGTTTTATTTAAATTTATTTTGCATTTGATACCTTTGCAAAGGCCTCAAATGCAGTCACAAATGAATTACTGAGGCCTTATCTTCCAAGTATACTACTAAATCATCAGCATAGGCTTGTATCCTTAAATGCAAATCCCTCTGCCCATTCACTGTAACACCCTTCCAAATCTGTCTCGAAACTATCCGTTTGCAAAAAGGGTCTAGAGCGAAAATATAAAGAAGAGGGCTTAGAGGCAACCCTGTCTAACTCCTGTAGTTAACTTAAAACCTTCCGCCTTCTGATCTTTTAAATATGGAATTACTGTATAATTATCATATAATTTCTCAATTATTTTCACTAATTGCTTTGGAACCCCATAATGCTTAAGGGTAAGGAAAAGAGCGGCAAATGAACTCTATCGAAGGCTTTTTCTAAGTCAGCTGCTATTAAGCATCTAGTTGACCCTAACTCAGTAAAATACTCAGTTACATCTCGAATCAACATCAGAGCAGACTGGACTCTTCTATCTGGTAACCCACAATATTGAAAGGGTGAAATAACTTCTTTAGCTAAATTCTTCAGCCTATTATTTAAAATACCAGTAAAGATTTTATAATCAGAGTTTAAAGAGTGATTGGTCTCCAGTTAGTAATGTTTTGCTTATCCCCTGACTTAAATATATAAATCAATAACCCTTCTGTAAAAGAGGGATAGATTGTAGCTTTGTCTAAAAAAAACCTAAATAAGAGACATAGGCACTGACTAAGTTCGTCTGAAAATAATTTATAAAAGTTATTGGAAATCCCATCTATTCCGGGGGAAATATTTAGTTTCAATAACCTAATGGAGCTTGAAATCTCTGTTGGAGTGATAGGTTCCCATACCTCCGATCTCCCAACTAGGTTAACTGGAATTAAAATATCTTTTAAATAGGCGGCCATAGCTGAATTGGGATTGTTTCAAGAGGCTTCAAAGCTGTAATGTTCTACAATCACTTCTCTTAGTTGGGCCACAGAGGATACCAAATTACCATCTGAATCTTTGAGTTCCTCCATTTTCATAGAATCTCTTACCTGTTTACACATTTCAATGGATCCCAATGGGTGATTTTTTAATTCCATTAGTTAAAATGGCCTGCATGGTTTTCCTCATCATACTGAAACTCTTTCATTTTTTCTTTAAGATTAGCAATTTGTTCTGAGTAATCCATCCTAGAAGAATAAGCTATAGTCATAAGCCTCTGTAATTGTTGTCTTAAACCTAAATAGTGCAGGAATTTGTCATTCTTTGCTCTAACTCTTGCAATTTAAACCATTTCCTTAAGTCCGATTTAGTCTCTAACCACCAATCTCCCAAATCTGAATATAAAAGGCTACTGATAACCTGGCTCTTAATAGGTATCTCACCCCAGCTTGTATATAAGGGAGTTCTAATGAGGAGTTATTGAGTTTCCATCTAACTAGCCTTTTTCTTGCCTGTCTGAAAAGCTAAAAGAACTTAATAGAAAGGAATGGTCCGAGAATTCACTAGGAAATATTTTAAAAGATTCTATTTGCATATTAGGTGACACTAACATATGATCTATGAAAATCTCTTCCCTTTTAAACGAAAACCTTCTCCAACCTGTAAAGCATTATGACAGTTCAAGAGTCCAGCACTTTTATAATTTTACATAAAGCATTAGAGTCACAGTATGTTTTTTTTTTTTTTACTAGCATGGGTCGAAATGGGACAATTAAAGTCCCCCCATAATACTCTAACTGTTGTTAATAAAAGGGCTGTACTGATTTAAGACAATTAACTCTACCTGCTTTTGTTTGGGGGTTATAAATGTTGATAAACCTAGCTTAGCCCTTGCCACTTCCCATCGATAATCAGGACCCTTCCTGGTATTAGATCTATCAAATTGTGTAACTGGAAGTCATATGAATTAAACACTATTCCTATACCATCTGCAGAATCTTCCCCAAATGACCAAAATGAAGGGCCCCAAAACCAATCTCTTTTAAATGCACCAACTGATCTATGGAATACATCCATGTCTCTTGTAAAAACAAACAGAAACAGGAAATTCATGTATATAATGAAAGAGGGCTTGTCAGCAACCATATTCAATAAGCTATGAACATTCAAAGAACCCCAAACCAACCTCATTAACCTTTTAGGTATTTAAATCATTGTTTTTCCTTTTTCTTTTTTTATCCTTGTAATTATCCGTGATTTGTGACCTGGTTGAAAGTGAGGATTTTGAGAGTCTGAATCTTCAACCTCTATCTCAGTGTTACCCAAGAGGAAAACAGAGCCGCATATGAGTTACTGGTATCAATCTGTTCCACTGGGGTGGGGGGATTTTTGATAGTGAATTCGTAAAGATCTTCTTTGGGGCAGTACAGTCACTGGTTTATCAGCGGCTGCCACCACCACCGCATCTGTGACCCCTTCCGTATAACACACTGGAGGGAAATCTGAGAGGTTAGGGGACCCATGTTGCCTTAACTATCTTAACCATTTCTGAGGATATCTCACGCTGATCCTCCCACTTGGTGAGTTTAACTTTTTTTCTAACACCTTCCTTTTAAACCCCTTCTTTTCCAATTTCTCTCTTGCCTAGAGGAGTTTCATCTGATTTGTTGCAGGGAGGGGGCACTATCCTGGAGAGTAGCTTTAACCATGGATTCTTGGGCTTTTGAATAAAACCTCAGAATTAGAACGAAAGGATTTTTTGGGCAGCCCAAGGACATAGTTTGAACACATGGCCTTTAGTTTCGCACAAATCGCAACTTGATAGATTGCTGCAAAACATGGTTAAATGTCCTACCTCCCCACAATTATCAAACAGGGCTGATTGCATACACTTGAAGGTGCGTTCTAGCCCCACACTTATAACATGCACGGGCTGCCCGCTGTAAAACATACCCTCTATCTTTTCCTAACAAAAGGAGTTAGGTATATGTTCAATTCCAGCCTCTGTTTGCCTTAATTTAACTTTATACTTCCATCCTCCAGTCCAGAACCCCTCTGTATCTAAAATAGGCTCTGGCTCATAGTACTTCACATTTTTTTAACCAAAAGGTTATGTCTTCCACCCATACCTTCATTTGAACATAACTGTAACAAACTTAATCAGGGTTTTGAGAGTGGTATAACAATAAAGGGTGTCCACATAGGAGAATACTTAACTTGACCATACCTAACCCAGAACAACTCTAAAGCCTGTTGAGAACGAAACTTATGTCATAATTGTCCTCCCTGAAATATTAATGAAAGCATAAACATCCTGAGGGTGAAATGCAGTGAGTCTTTCAACAAGGTTTTCCCACATAATGCCTATCTGGCCTAGTTTCTAACCCTCCTTTATACCTCAGCCTCACAGCATTACGCTTAGGGGCTGCTTCCCTATGGAATTTGAGAAAAGTTCGGACATCAATCGCTTCTGTGAAGAGGGAGGGGGGGGGAGGTTGTACAGTGACCTCATCTGTACTAAACCGAATGGGCTCCTGCAAGAGAATTTCCTCCCCTTTCTGCTGCTGGCCACCTGGAATCCACTCAGGAGAATGCTGAGATAAAGATAAGTTCGAGTCCCAAGCAGGATCAGGCTTCCATACACCAGCTACTGTCTGTTTCCACCCTGCTTCACTTAAAGCTTTATGAGGTGACCAAGAATCTTGTGAGCCTTTTATGTAAAAAGGGGTCTACCATCTGTATATCAGCTGTAGACTTTTTGGTTCATTTTGTCAGAAAAAAAGAAATCTGTAGCCCCACTTTGGGAACCGTCAGTCTTTTGATATGTAACAGCTGAGTCAGTTGCTGAAATCTCTTGACTCTGCTGTTTGAACACAAACCCAGCTACCTTGTTCAA
Organism: Neoceratodus forsteri; assembly: GCA_016271365.2. Classification (NCBI taxonomy): domain Eukaryota; kingdom Metazoa; phylum Chordata; order Ceratodontiformes; family Ceratodontidae; genus Neoceratodus; species Neoceratodus forsteri. The sequence goes on from CM028130.1 coordinate 245,851,016, forward strand.
CTGTGCTGTTTTATTTTCACAAAAAGTAGATGGCAATATATTCTGTGCAGATAAATCATTTATCTTCACTTCGTTACTTCCTTTGACATTATCAGAGACCGAAACTGGCAGTAAGCACTCACTTTTAGCAGCAGAGATAATACCATCCTGTACTGAATTCAGAGAGATTATTTGTTCTTGGGAAATGGAGCTCAAGCCTGTTGCTCTAAGCTCTCTTCCACAGAGCTGTTGACAATCTTGGGATCAGCCTTAACTCTGCCTTTGTGCTCTTCATTACAATCAGGCTGACACCTGCTGTAGTCAGGAGCTCAACACACTGCAGTGAAGCTTCATTAAACAAGGACAGAGCATTCTTTTTAACACCAGAGGCAAACTCTTTTGCTGGCAACTCTATCCTGCCAGAACTATAACTTAAATAAGACACAGTACTTTTTGCTCCATATTTTGCGCCACTGTCCTGCAGTCTGTTTGCTGTGTTTTAATATCTTGGCTTTCTCTGTCAGCCTGCAGTTTTAAATTCATCTCGCTTCTTTGAGCTATCTGATGAAATTGGTTCTTCCATTTCTGCAGAAAACATTATCGCAGCATTTTCCTGTTTCAGACCCACATTTAGAGGTTTAATAAGCGACTTTTCTGTAGAGGTTGCAGGTTCAAATACCGACAATACCTTTTCTCTTCCTGTTGTTGCAATTTCCAACTGTCCAGTTTCTTTCTTTGTTTTATCCAAAACCGATTGCTCCCAGCTCACAAAAGCATCCTGAAGTTCAATATCTGATTCAATTTCAGCCAAATCCACGGCTGGAGCCTCCACAACACCTGGAGCAAGAGTCGAGGCTAGCTCTCCTGCTCCACAGACTTCCTTCTCCTTCCCTTGTCCACTTGGAGTGGCCATCTTGGGAAATGGCCTGTCCCCCTACTGGCCAATGCAGAAACATCAGCACAGCAGCATCAGAGTAGGGGAATTTCCCCGGTGTCCTGGCCAAATTTCCCTCATTCACTAAAAATACCACCAACAGCTTAATCTGGTTCAAGGTCAGTTGGCATTCATCTGTATCCCCCTCCCCCGGGTCGTGCCTGAAAATAGGCAGGATTTGTCTAGTGCACTTACCCGGTCAACAAAAGCTAAATAAATAAATAAAATATATCGGTTTACAACCTTTGAGCCAGAGGCTCATTTCCAAAGGTACCTCGTCACATGTAAGACAGAATGTAATACAGACAGGGTATAACAACAATTACATAGAGCATGTGCTACAGACATTTGACGCAGACATTATTTACAGTATTTACAGTAAGTACAGACTTTTTTTTACAATATTTGGATGATGATATTTATATCATCACAGCAGAGAGACATTAATAGCTTGAGAAAGCATCTAAACAGAGTAGCCAGTCCTATTCATGGGTTTGGAAATTCTTGATGTAGGTTGCAATCCATAATGGACTTTGTCAGAGAATTAGAATCAGAGAGGGTGAGAGAGTGAAAATGTTAGTTGCAGTTACAGGAGCAGATATTGAAGAGGTGGTTGCGAAGAGTGTTTTTGAAGTGGACGATCTTGGGTGCACTAGTGATGGTGTTTGGGAGTGCATTAAACCATGTGGTGGCCCTGGAGTGGAAAGATCTCTGGGCAAGGGAGGTTTTTACCCTGGACACAACCAGGGGTGCTTTCTCTGAGTTGTGGGTTGAGATAGTGGGGGTGGCCAGATGAAGAGATGCGGAGACCCCAGGGGGAGAGAGTCCAAGCAGTATTTTCTTGGACAGTATGCAGGTCTGGTAGCAGAGCCTTTCATCGAGGTTGAGAAGATTGGCAGAAGTATAGAGGGAGCAGGTGTGAGTGAGCCTCACTGCCAGTTAGGACCCTGCAGGCCTTGTTTAGGGAGACCTGGATTTTCTGATGGGGTTTAATCTGTTGCCCCCAAAACTCTGAAAAAAGACACCATAAATAATTGTTTCTAGTTGTATCAGTGGTGGAAATGCTACACATAGATGTAAAACATACTAGTTGGAAGGTTTTTACTTGTGATATAGCATAGCCTTTTTTGGACATGCACCAGGCATTCCAGTGAAGCACTTTCCCATTCCTTTAGTAAGAAGTTTTCCCAATTAAAGAAGCCCATGTCTTCTTTTCCAAAATTAAGACCCAAGATTTTGCTAAACCATTTTAAAGTGGTATCCCCATAATATCTGCTTTCCCAACCTATCCATCCCTGTTTGTAAACACTTGCTTTTTGCAAAGTTTATTTTTGAACTTGTGCCTGTCTTAAATTCCTGTTGCATCATTCCTGCCACCCTAGTAGAGGGAGATCAGCCAATAGGAGGCAAACTTTGTCAGCGTATATCACCATCTTTATCTCCTCATCATTGCTGGTTACAGAAAGACCCCTACTATTATTATCAGTAGTTATTCTCTAGATAAGGGGTTCAATGGTTAAAATATGTAGGAGAGGACTTAGTGGGTAGCCCTGCCTTACCCTTCTCATCACTGTACAGGCTTTTCCCACCCATCCAGTCACATAAGGTGCAACTGTGTCTCTGTCATAACATGTTTTAACCCGAACATGTTTTAACCCACTTATTAAATTCCTCTGGCATACCATATTTTGCCATACACTCCCAAAGGTAGGAATGATCCATGCTCTCAAAGGCTTTGGTCTAGTCAAGACTGATTAAAAAGCCTAATATTTCTTCAGCATTTCCTTTTTCCATAATCTCTCATCTTAAAATCAAACCGTCAGAGATTTTCCTCCCTGGCATAGAGCAAAACTGGAATGGATGTAGAATGTCCTCCAAAACCAAAGAAAGTCTATTACTCAATATTTTGTTAAGATTTTACAGTCAGAGTTTAATAATGTGATTGGCCTCCAATTTGTCAGTAACTCTTTATCCCCCGATTTATGCAACGGTATCAATAGGCCTGTAGACATACTATGAGATGTCTACAGGCCTACTGTCATAGTGTCTGATGATTTAAGCAATAATTAAAAACCTGAACTAGTTAATTCCCTAATTCTTGGAAACCAATTTTATATATTTCGTTCGGTAATCTGTCTTTCCCTGGAGCTATCCGAGTATGTCAGTTTTGTATTACCTGTCCTACTTCTTGTGCTGTGATTAGCTTTATCAATGCAGTTTTACAGAATTCAGGAATGGTTTTTAACTGATGTGTTAATAACCAGGATTCAGCTTCACTAGCTAACAAATCTGTACCTTTTTGGAACATTTACTAACATACTGAAATGCCAGCAGAATAGGCCTAACGGTCTTTCGAGTCTGCTCGATTGGTCAGCCCCCACCCTGAGTGTTGACCTTGCTGCCCCCCTCGCCTTCTCTGGCTTCTCCCTTCCCAGTTCCGGATATTGTTGCTGCATTGGATTTGGCTTCCAGAACCCTTCCCCTGTACCTGTCCCACCCTCTCTTGAACCCCTCCACCGTCTCTGCCTCCACCAGCCCCCTAGGCAGTGCATTCCATGGCTCCACCACCCTCTCAGTGAAGTATCACCTCCTCCTTTCTCCCCTGAATCTTCCCCGTCCAGCTTCCACCCATGCCTCTAGTGGCCCCTCCTCCTTCCTTCAAGCACCCTAACTGTTCCTCCCTATTTACCCTCTTCATGTACCTGAAGACCTCTATCATGTCCCCCGATCCCTCTCTCTTCCAATGTGTACATATTTAACTCTTCAAGCCTCTCCTCATAGGTCCTGTCCCTCAACCCAAATCATTTTGGTTGCCATCCTCTGGACCCTCTCCAGGAGTTTAATGTCCCTCTTTAAGTGTGGCCTCAAAATTGCACAGTACTCAAGGTGTGGCCTCATCAAGCAGTTATACAGAGGGAGTATCACTTCCTCCTTCTGGAGGTGATCCCCTAGTGATGCATCCCAGCATCCTGTTGGCCTTGGCTGCTGACCTCCTACAAGTCTCTGAGTTGTTCATCTTGACATCCACCACCACCCCCAGGTCCCTCTCAGCCATCGAGACTTGTAGCATCCCAGGGTGTACACTTGGCCTGGGTTTCTGGCCCCCAGGTGGAGTACCTTGCATTTTCCTGCATTGAACCTCAGCTTCTACTTTCTAGACCATCTTTCCAGAGCCTCTAGGTCCCCCTGTAGGGCCACCCTCCCCTCCTCCCCATCCACTACCGCCCCCAGTTTTGAGTCATCCACAAAGAAACTCATCTCACTCCTGATTCCTGTCCTTATGTCAGAGACGTAGGTGTTGAACAGGAGGGGCCCAAGGACTGATCCCTGTGGGACCCCACTAATGACCCTGCTTGGGTATGAGACTATCCCACCAACTACGACCCTCTGGGTCCGGTCCTGGAGCCAATTGCCTATCCATCTGATCATCTGGTTCCCCCCCCCATTTCTCCCAGCTTATCCAACAGGCCCATGTGAGGAACAGAGTCAAATGCCTTGCTGAAGTCTAGAAAGAGGACGTCCGCTGGTCTACCCAGGTCCAAGGCACTCGTCACCCAGTCATAGAAGTCCACAAGGTTTGTCTGACATGATTTCCCCGGGATGAATCCATGCTGTCTATTGTCCAGGCACCCTGACTTTTCCAGGTCCCCCCCTAGCCTCTCCTTGACAATGCCCTCCATCAACTTGCCCACCACCGATGTCAGGTTGACAGGCCTGTAGTTCCCTGCCACCTCCCTTGATCCCCCCTTGTGGATAGGCACTATATGAGCCACCTTCCAGTCCTGGGGCACCCACCTTGTCCTCAGAGAGATGGTGAAAAGCTCTGCCAGGGGTTTTGCCAGGACATCCGCAAGTTCCTTCAGCACTCTGGGATGTAATTTATCCAGCCCCAGTGCTTTCTCTGTCTTAAGGGAGCTGAGGGCCTCCCTCACTCTCTCTGCTGTGATTTCCACTTCCGGTACCTCTTCTCCCTGCTTAGCCCTCCCCCCTCCTGCCAGTGATGCCTCCCCCTCTCCCCAGACCCGCCGATCGGTAAGGGTCCCCCCTCCTCAGTATCTCTGTCTCCTCCCATGTATGATGCAGCATATCTCTTTTAAGACTTATTTTCAATTCATTATCAGATTACCATCTTGTAATATAATTTGCCTTATCTCCTTTTTTCCTCTGATTTGAACAACCGTCAAAGAGATTGGTGTAAGCCTGCCTTCCATGTGTGCCAAACTTTTGCTCAGTTTGAAGGGTTTTCATCCTGTTATTTTATATCTGGTTAATTTCTTCCTTGATATTTTGAATTTTTCTTAAACATTTTTGTTCCCTAGTTACTGTTCAGATTGTAAACAGTATAACTGCATCCCCAAATCAAAATACGTGTCTTTTTTATTGTCCCGTTAATTTTGCCCATCAATTGGAAAAAATTCCCTTATATCTTGTTTGCTGTCCTCCCGCCATTCATCCACATCATCATATAAAGAAAACATTGATTTTATTGCATTCATCACATTTTGAAAACCATGAGAAATTTAAACGATTTTCAAATAAAGACATATTGAGCTTCCAATAGCCCAGCCTTTTAGATGTGTTTTTAAAATTAGATAATGTAACACATAATAAATCATGATCTGATGTGGCCAATAGTCAATCCTTGCTGACAAATTACCCTAAAGTAAGTATGCAGAGCTTTCTTGTTGTTTTTTTCCAGAAATACATCACATAATCTTGTCTGGGAAATCAAAAGGTTAAGAAATGATGTGTCACAAAACATTTTTGAGTTGTTTAGTCCCCTATCCACTACTGCTCTGCTAATATTAAAATCTCCCCAAAAAATATTGTTTCTCACTGTGTATAAATGAGGTTGTATTGCTTCTAACAAAGCAATGTGTTCTGTTTTCAATTGAGGTGCATACATGTTGATTAGTGAAAAATCAATAGAGTTTATTCGGATGCCTAATAATAATGCTCTTCCTGGACAAATGTCCACCATTTGTATTACTTTTGTGCTGGGGTCTGTGAAACAAATTCCAACACCACAACAAGCATCTCTGCCCACAGACCAGTAGCTTGGACCCTAAACACAGGCATCAGAGGCACTCTGTACTTCTTCTATAGAGTGCAGCCTAATGTTCTGCAGAAATACTATGTCATATTTCAAGCTAGCAAACAGTGCAAAAGAATCCAAAAGCTTCCTTTCTGAGAGGATACTGTTGGCATTTAAACTGGCTATAGAGAAGTCTTAATGCCCTGAGTGTGTAGTAAGGGCTTCAAGTAGGTTTTTTTTAACGTATTTATCTGTAAACCGGCATGTGTGCCCATTCTTCTTTTTCTTTTTTGCCGTACTGCTCACTTCATTTGGCAATTCTTTTTCTAAAGTAACACTCATTTGAGATGATGTTAGAGAGGCATTATCTGAGTCCATATCTTCATCAGACTGATCCACACATAATGCTGCAAATCAATGTTCAGTGGGAATTGATTCCTCAGGAGGGTCAGGGAGAGGAGTTGATGACCATTTCCACTGATTTTTCACCATCTGAAACTCTGAAGCCACTGACACAGTGATCCCAGGAGTGGGTGGGGGGGGGATACTACTAGGTTCTGGCACAGTTACCACTACTGATGCTTATATGAGCTGAGCACTTGTTTCTGGCACTGATGGTGGCAAATCAGAAGATCTGGGTGGATCAATTCTTGGGCCCACAGGGCCCTCAGTGGAGCCTTGTGACAAGTAAATTCAGTAGCTGATCTAGCACCTTTAAAAATGTAGAAATCCTGAATTCCATAATCCACATTTTCTGTACTGTGTGATGCCTCTGGGCACTCCATGAAGGAGTGTCCCTCTGTATCACACAGGTCACATTTTAGGTTTTTATTACAATGATAACCCGAATTATCAAGTTTTCCACAATATGTGCACTTCATTATCTCAAAGGTTGTGCTTATGTGCCTAGGAGAGCCACATTTATAGCACCTCCTTGGCTACCCCCAATAGAAAAGGAACCCTTTGTCCAGACCTATATAAAAACAGTTAGGTAAATGCTGTAGGTCATTTGTCTTATGGTGTAATTTAATTTTTATCCTCCTGTCCCCATTTAAAAATCCTTCCCCATCCAGAATAGCATCAGGTGTACCCTGGACTGACCAGTATTTCTCAAGCCAAAATAGGATGTCAGCCATATTGACACTCTCACTCCTGAAAAGCACTATAATCACTCTGAATGATTGTTTCATTAAAGGGATAACTTGGAAGAGTGTCCAAATTTGGTTTGCTTTTAATGGCATGCTCTTTGCCCCAAATTGCTCCAGTATCTCTTGGGTTCTAAAACTGTTGTTGAACATATGCTCTCCGGGGACATGTATGAGCGCATACACATCTGCTGAGAAAAACCCAAAGATAGTTTAATTAAATGCTTGTCCATGTAATGTCTGTCTGGGGGAGAATCAAAGCAGCCCAGATACCTTAGTCATATGGCAGTACACCTTTTGACAAGCTTGATCAGTTTCTGGAACAGACTGGCCTATGTGGGACCACTGTCTGATTCCCCTGCCTCTGAACCTGTAACCTCTTTGTCCCTTGTTTCCTGTGCAGAACCTTGAGTGGTCTGGTTCTCTCCCTGGGAGGCATCGTAAAAAAATCTCCACGGGGTATTGATAGGAGAATAAGAAATTGTACCTTCAATGTCTGGTGCAGAAGTGTTTTTGGGACCTGCTTTTGAAGGAGAAACAGCCTGTTCCATAATGCATTCAGAAGTGTCTTCGGTCTACTGAGCTTGTCCTGTTACTGGGGTCTGGTATTCATTGACCCTCCAAATTCTGGAGCCATTATACCACACAGAACATTCTCTGATGATCATTCAGCCCTGTTCTCATGCCATTTCTTCTCAGATGCGTTGTCTTTACCAGGTGGATCAGGGTTCTGATGCAGGTCCCGGCTCCCAAAGCCAAAAACTAAAAATTTCATCTGGACAGGAATATACAAAGCAGGTGACCCTTCTGTCATTCTTTTCTATTTTCTCTCTTCTTCTAGTTTGTTTTTTAGCTTCAACAAATTCTTTTTAGCCTGTTGTAGTTTTTCAGTTAAATGTCCTGTTTCTTTTTTAATGCTTCCTGTAGTGTTTGCTCTGCCTCCACAAATTCCATGTTCTCCATTTCTTGCCGTTATTCCAATAATTCCATCAGTGTTTCATGCTCCCTGTCAGTGTCTCCTGCACCCAATGGAGAACTCCCTTCATGTCTTTCTTTTTCTCACTCCAGTCCTGAACTGAACTCTACCATTGCACTCCTTGGTGGAACAGCGTCCCCTCTCGAAAAGAGTAGGAGAATTTTTTATTGTAAATGCAAATCAAATATTTACCAACAGTGTTAATTCACAAAGAAATAATATATAAATCAAAAACTAAAGAAAATCACATAAATATTTCAATCATACCCCCCTACAGATAACTTTTCTTTTTATATTCCAAACCAAATAAAAGGAAATAAATTAAGCAATTTAAAGAGTAGGAGATTTTTTCCCCTAAGACTTTACATCAAAAAACATGTTGAATTCACATTGAGTTAATAGAAAAAAAAAAAAGAAATTAATCAGAAAAGTATTTTAGTCATTCTACCTTCTGTTCACATTTCATTAGATACATAAAAATAATAATTAATATTTCCTAATCTATCCCCCTCCTCTCCTGCTTAAGAGTAGGGGAATTTTTATTTCAACTGTAAAAACACTGTACTATACAGTACCTTTTGTTATTTAGAAAAAGTAATTATTTCAGCATACTACCTCTTACTATAACACAATTACACAAAAGGAAACATATTTTACAGATGTTTATCATCATCAGAACAGGAAAACCATTATGGCAAATCCACTTCATATTTCTTGTATGCTACATTCCAGTATGCTTCCTCTATAAAGTTCTCTCCCTATTATTCTGTGTATAACCAGTCTGTTAATCTCCACCATGAGCTATATTGCCATAACTGGACTGTCTGTCTTTCTACCTTTTTTATTCTCTTGATATCTTGCATTACCACATGAAATACCTGCTCTACCAAAATAATCTGCTTCTTTAATGTTAGTGCACATATAGTCTGCAACATTTAAAACTTTATACATAACAAAATCAAGTGTATTGTATTCTGATTATATTTAGACCATGCAGGAGGGATAATACCCCAAAACAATATGCAGGGTGTTATTATATTAAAAAGGCAATATCTCCACATTTTCCACAAATAATCCCAGAAGGAGACTGCAAAGGGACATTCAAAAAACAGGTGCTCCATTGTCTCTGGTGTTCCTGTGCAGGAATTTAGACTTGGGCAACATCTTTCGGCTATTTCCTTATGTTTCATGTTATTTCTAACACCTAATTGCCCATGCATACATAACCACAATTTGTCCTACATGAGAACAGGAGTTATTTTACAGTTTAGCATACTGGAAATCATATTTATATCTGTTTGGGGTCTATTTTCATAATGAGGTATTTCATAGTAGTATTCCTCTATTTTTCAATTATACATTTCTTTTCTAGATAAAGGGACACATTCTAGAATAGTTACACCTGGCGTAACTGCACTTGTGCCAAAAAGAATGGCGCAAGTACTAAGTTACACCAGCAGTTGCGATATGCGGTATTCTACAAAGTGGCCTGTGACATGCCTCAGGCTACCTGCGCAAAAGTGGAGTTACACCCGCAGTTACACACTAAATCCCCTTTGACATGGTGCTAGGGGGTTTATGGCAGCAGTTGTACCCTATTCTAGTAGGGCAGCAACGAAGTCCCCAGTGTCGAGATTCTACAAGAACCCCTGGAGGAGAACCGTCAATGTAAGTTGCACCAGCAGTTAGCCAGCGTAACTGTATGTACGCCCTCCAGGGGTTCTGTAGATCCACCAGCAGCCCAGCACACTATCCATGTGCCCTCCACCATGCCCAGAATACCCCTGTAGGTGCCCCACAGAGCATCTCGCAATATGGCCCCACAATAGCCTGAACAGTTCATGCTCCGCAGGGCAGCACACCTCCCCAACCCCCGAACCCCTGAACAGTAAAAGCCCCACAGGGCTGCCCACACACCCCCTTCCCCAAACCCCCACTATTAAAGCCCCCACAGGGCAGCGCTGTCAGCCCCCTATCCATGCCCAGATCCTGAGACACTGCTGTAATTGGTAATTAAAAACCACACAACAACCCTGGTAGTCTAGTGGCCCTCCACCCAGCTGTGCCACTCCACCTAGCATCCCCACCCATTCCCAGCCAACAACTGGCACAGCCCACCTCTCCCCTCCATGGCCAGGCTGCCTACTGAGTTCCTTAGGAGTGCTTACTGTATAGTTGCGCTCAGAAATTAATGAGTTTTCACACATACTGTCTGGTAATTTGCCTACTTTCAGGGTCTTGTTATAAAATATCACTAACTCTTCTCCTAATATTTCAAAAATGTGTTTATCTGGCTCACTTGGGAGACCATCTACTCCTGAGGCTGCTCCTTTATTTAGGGATATTATGACTGTTTGTAATTCTTGTTTGGTGATTTTTGTCATTAGTAATCTCTGTAAATCATTAGGAATCATAGGCAGATTACAAGAAATTAGCCATTCTTTCAGTTTTTCTATATTTAAATATGTTATTGAGAACATTTGATTAATGTAGTTAGTTATGTCTCGTAAAATGTTTTTGTCTGATTTACCATGGATCCTGATGCTATCTTAGGTGTTATTTCGTCTTAAGTTTATATTGTCATCAAAGGGGTTTGTATGGGCTGTCTTCCCTTGTGTATTAAAACTTTGTTCTTTTCTAATGATGTTTGTCTATCATATTGTACTTGGCTCATTTCTATTTTTTTTCCTTAATTTGTGCCATAAAATCCCCTATCCCTTCTTTTTGTAAAGAATGCCACTTAAATAATTATCCCCTTAGATCTTTATGTCTATCTATCTTTATCTTCCCATTTACATCCCCCATAGTTTTGAAATAGTTTGAGATATTAATTTTAGTATCCTCCCACCACTGATTTTTAGAAACATATAAGAAAAAAACAGATTTACAAGCTTCCAGTACATACTTAAAGCCCTGTGCTTTAATTTTATTCTCTAATAAACTTTAATTAATTTTCCAGATTATTGGAACTCTTTTCTGTTCTGGACTATGCCTCAAACCTATTTTTAATAGTCCACAGTCTGATATTGCTACTGGGAGCACTACTGTCTTTTTTAACTGTAAATCTGGAGATAGAAAAAGGTAATCTATTCTTGTAGATCTTGTTCCACAAAGGTATGTATGGGGTGGGGTTTCATGTAGTTTACTAAAGGCATCAATTAGTCCTGCTTGATTTGTCATCTGTTTAAAAAATTGGCATCACAGAATATTTCAAGGTTTTTTTAACTCTCTATCTGTTTTTGCCCTACTACAATTAAAATCATCCCCTAAAATTATATATTTTGTGGGAAAAAAAAGCAGGGCCTAGTTTTTTTTGAAGAGTTCCACCCTCTCTGATTTTAATTGTGGGGCATATGCATTAATCATTCTAAACTCTTTCTTGTATTTTTGTATCCAGGAGCAGTGCTCTTCCTGGAGATATATCTACAATATGGGTCCCTGTAAATTATGAGGGGAAAAAAACATTCCTATCCCTGTGCACATCCCTTCCCCTGTCGACCAAAAACTATGGCCCCAAATCCTTCCTGTACTAGCTTCATGTATGTCCAATTTCATGTGCAGTCATGTATCCTGAAAAAAAAATAACATCCAATGTAGAATTTTTGAATATATATGTGCTTAAATATTTTCTATCAGACTGTAAACTATTGGCATTCAAAGATGCCACATTCAAGGCATATAGTGCAGTATTCTCAATCAAGGTAATTCCTTATATGAGGCCCTAGTGCCCATCCTTTACCTGCAGGTTTTAGGCTGTTCTTCTGGAAGGTTTTCTAAGTCAGACATTATTTCTTTTTTTTTTAATTTCTTTTTTTTGCTGAGCTGGCAGGTGGCTCTGACCCCTCCCATGGAGGGGATCATCTCTCCAATCCTGGTGTGGAGGCAGTTGGGCCATCATGGAACCTGCCAGCTCCATTTTTCTGATGCTTTACCCCAGGCCCACAATCATGCAATGGGCAGAGCAGCTGGGCTCCACCTCCATGGAGGTAGCTTTATACCCTGAACATGGGCCCTCCCCATTCTGGCAGCATGCCTGTGCTGACTCCCAGCCACCACTGGGTGTAAGGGAGCAGTGCACTGCACTAACCCTCCTTCCTTGGGGAAGGAGAGCTGTCTGTGGATGCTCAATCCTTTCCCACTCCTGCTGAACCCTGAGCAACCCAAGTCTGTTCCTGAATAGGGTCACTAGCATGGCGCTAGGTGTGGCATCCAGCAATTCAACCCTCAGCACCACCAGGCTGGCTCTTGGACATTGTTTCTTGTTGTGATGAAATAACAGACACATTGTATAATTCAATGTTCTCTTCTACCTCTAACCATTGCAAAACTGTCTATTTTTTCGGAAGTTCAAGGGGAATATACTCCACCTGTGTTTTTTGTTTCCCTTTTTCTCCTGCCTTCTTTTCTTTTTAACCACCTCTTTATATACAGAGCCTTTTTCTGCCATGGGTGGGGATGAGGGCTTTTCAGATTGCAGATTTTCTGGCTCACAATGCTCGCTTGATTTAAGGTTTTCAGGTATCTTTGAGGAAGAGGGTTGTGGCTCTGGTTGCCTAGACCCACCCTGCCCATTTTGTGTTTCAGCCTATGGATGGGCTGCAGATTTTTGTTAGTTTACTTTTCTGATGTAGTAGTCCTGGACCCTGATATCTGCATTTTCATTATTTCATGAAGCCCAATGGCAGTCTATGAAAATATGGGTTTCTGACTCACATAAATTGCAGTGACATGTTTTCACACAGTGTGCACTCGGATGCATATTTCTCCACAGTGAGTGCACTTTAGAATTTCACAGTTGCTACTAATGTGCCTTTTTGAGCCACATTTGAAACAGGTTCCTGGCTTGCCAGGGTTAAAAATGAAGCCTTTATCCTGGCTGATAAAAAAAACAGTCTGGCAGATGTATAACATCATTCATTGTCTGGTTCAGTCTTATTTTAATCTTCCCCCCACCCCATTCCAAAACCCTTTTTCATCCATTATAGGATCTGGACAACAACAACAAAAATCGAAAGAGACCTAGGAGTAATTATATCAGATGAACTAAAGGTGGGCAAGCAATGTGAAAAGGCAGTAAGGAGGGCTGGGGTGATACTGGGATGCATAGGGAGAGGCATCAACAGTAGAAAACAGGAAGTTGTTATCCCTCTCTACAGACAGTTAGTGAGACCCCATCTGGAGTACTGCATGCAATACTGGAGACCCCATCTCTCAAAGACATAGAGGGAAGACTGTTCAGAGGAGGGCAACCAAAATGGTGCAAGGTCTGCACCAGAAGACATACGAGGAGAGACTAAGGCAGCTTGATATGTATACCCTTGAGGAAAGGAGGGAGAGGGGGGACATGATAGAAACTTTCAAGTATCTCAAGGGAATTAACAAGGTAGAAGAGGGTAGTATCTTTCAGAAGAAGAGATGTGCAAGAACAAGGGGGCACAATTTGAAGATAGAGGGGGGACGGCTCAGAAGTAATGTTAGAAAGTATTTTTTTCACAGAGAGAGAGTTGTGGATGCATGGAACAGCCTTCTTGAGGAGGTTGTGGAGTCAGGAACAGTGGGAGAATTCAAGAATGCATGGGACAGGCATAAGGCAATTCTAGTGGGGGCAGGAGGAAGTAAGCTGTTGATTAACTAGAATCTGCAGCTTATCCATCAGGTAGGGAAATGGGCAGACTGGGTGGGCCAAACGGACCTTATCTGCCGTCAATTTCTATGTTTCTATGGACTTCCATAAATAGAACATTTTTTCTCCACCCAAAAAAGTACATCTGCAAAATTCGCATTTAAATATTGCATATTTACACCAGAATCTTTCCAGCAATTGAGGTGTCCTGAAACTAATATCATAAGTTGCTTCCCCCTGTGCATGTTTTAGGATGTATACTTCTGAAGGGGAAAACCCTAAGGATTGTTTGATCAGCGCTGTAGCCACATAAAACCTATCTGGTGCCTCCTCCATTCCTCAGTCAGATTACTTTTTTCCCTTCTTGCTAAATCTACTGACTTGTGAAATAGCCCAGCGTAAGTTGTACAAGAGTTCTCATCATTTATGTTTTCCTGAGGCTGCTCTGGTGGTATTCCATTCCCTATATTCTTAGAGCTCTCTTGGTTTCCTTCAGGGTCAATATTATCGTGTGCTCCACTGTTTTGTAATACATTTTTAACAGTACCTGAGTTTGGGTGCAAGTCCGTGTCTGGCTCGTCATTGATTGTCACTGGCTGCAATGCAAGTGGAGAACATTGTCTCAACCTGGGTAATGGTACTTGTGGGTCTGGAATCCAAATTCCTGATGCATCCTGAATCCATCCAGATTTCTGTAGAGCTCTTTCTGGTGTCCACATTGCAGAATCTCCGTCTCGGTCCTTCTGTTCACTGGGTGCAGTAACTGCAGTATTATCCAGGGTACTGCCATCAGTGCCAAATACAAACAATTTAGCTGGACCAGCCATCGTTGTACTGTAAGAGGAATCCTCAGCCCTTTTATGTTTCTTTTCTTCCTCCAACGCTGGTGCACTTTTTGCTTTTTCCAGTTGTTTTTCGATTTTTTAATTCCAATACTAAGACTGCTTATTTTTGCTGCAAACTTAATTCCAACTCTTTCTTATATTTTGCCATTTCCTTTTGCTGAGCCAACTTCATGCACTGTTCAGATACTTTGCTGTTTAAAGTGCTCACATTCAGTCCTTCTAAGGGTGTCTATTCTGCACCTCCTCCGCCTCCATCATCCGGGACTGTTCTGGAGTCTGAAATCTGCACACAGATAGCAGCACTGCCCCCTGCAGCAGAGTAGAGGAATTTCCCAAGTGTCCTGTCCAAATTTCCCCCATTCACTAGAAATACTACAAACTGTTTAATCTGGTTCAATGTCAGTTGGCATCCATCTGTATCCTCCTCCCCCAGAACGAGGATGAAAATAGGCAGAATTGCCTAGTCCTCCTTTCCACTCAACAAAAATGTAAAAAAAAAGAAAAAAAAAAAAGAATGCCAGCTACAGATATGCTGGAGTTGCTACCATCATTCTTGCATGATGACATGGTTTTATTTTGACATTTTTAAACACAAAGTTATTAACCTGCATGGTATATACAGTAGAAGCAAGGGAGGCATCAACATGTTGAGAAATTAGTAACAGTGTAAAAAGGGAATCCTGAGATAATGAACATCAGCAGGATTATTATGCCAAATACCAGTTTAATTGCCAAGAGTGTGTTTTGTCATTGGGATTACACTGCATGTAATAACAAACTTCTTCACGTAGACATGCAGTGCTAGTCACAGTATGTGCAGGGCAATGAGTCTTAAGCTGTTGGCCACAAAATGCAGCCAGCAGAATTTACAGGTACTTATTTATTTATTTATTTATTGAATTTTGGTAACTGGGTAGCCCCACAGAGACCAAAGGTCCCTTTTTCAGGGGCTACCTGGACACTATTTATGTTATTAGAACCCCACTATTATAATGGGTAAAGTGTGGACACATTTGGGTAACAATGAATGAACTCATAAAGGGGTAGATGTCGATGAAACATTTACATATACAGCATTAGCAGTCATGGCACAGCACAGACATATTGTCTGTTTTGATTAAGTAACAGAAACATAGAAAACATAGACTGTGATGGTAGATAAGGACCACTAGGCCCATCCATTCTGCCCATTTCCATACCTATTGGATAAGCTGCAGATCCTAGTTTTAATAACAGCCTACTTCCTCCTACCTCCCACTAGAATTGCCTTGTGTCTGTTCCATGTATTCTTAAATTACTCTACTGTTTTTGACCCCATGACCTCCTCAGGAAGGCTGTTCCACATTGCCCCTGAGTTGTCCCTCCCTGTCTTCAGATTGTATCCCCTTGTTCTTGCTCATCTCTTTTTCTGAAAGGTGCTAGCCTCTTGGACTCTGTTGATTCCCTTGTGGTACTTGAAAGTTTCTATCATATCCCCTCTCTGTCTCCTTTCCTCAAGGGAATACACATTAAGCTCTTTTAGTCTCCCTTCATATGGCTTCTGGTGCAGACTCTGCACCATTTCAGTTGCCCTCCTCTGTACTGCCTCCATCCTGTCTATCTCCTTGTGGAGATGGGGTCTCCAGAACTGCATGCAGTACTCCAGATGGAGCCTCACCAACTGTCTGTAAAGAGGGATAATAACTTCCCTTCTTTCTACTGGTGATGTCTTGTCATGGAAAAAATATATGTTTTTACACTTTAGTTTAAAATCAGACTCAGGACCACTGCATAGTAGAAAGAACGGTTTATTACATATGCATATGGGAGTCTGCTTTCAAAAATCATGCAAGGCTCTCCAAGCTTCATTAGTCTATCACTTATATACCCTTATTATCAAGGTGTTGTTAATTTCTACTGAAAGGAGTGTCTTATTTCAAAAACTGCTATCTCAATACCAAGAACTGCTGTCAGCAGCTTCCTAATATGGTTTTGATGCCTGACGATGCCAATGTAAGAGAAAAACAAGTTGATACCAATGTATGGGGTACTTTTCCACTGCTTATTTCATTTCTTTCCCAATACTTCTTGATACATATGCCTGGGTCAATCTGACCTGAGTGAAACAATGAGTTTCACTCACACCATTTCAACGTACAGCTTGCCTTCAATGCCTCAACGTGCTGTTATCTTATATTTTGCCCAAGCATGTTGTTATTTTATACTTTGTCCGAGCCTGTTATTCAGGCTGGTACAAGACACAACCAGTTTTATCCCGTTTTATCTTACTTTCTGCTTTTACAAATGTACCTCAAGTAACCTCAGTGACATTCTGTAACCCTGTAACAGCATATACCAGTATGAACTCAGAAATTTCTACTACATTCTCCCCCCTTTTGATACTTTGTATCAACTAACCACCCCCCTTTTTATCTATATGATTTAAAACTGGTTGCCAGCATACAGATAGTTAAGGCATTTATAAAAAAACATTCTGTTCTGGAGTTGATACAGAGGTAGTTACAGATGGAACACAAATGGTGAGTTTGTAAAACACAATATAACATAACAATTTTGTCGATGAAAAAGAGTTCATTGAATCCACTTTGAGAGTGAATAAGGTAGATGCTACCTTGTGTTGAGGTATGGCACACCCTTGGAGCTTGATTGAAGAATCTGTTGATAATGTCTCTTGACAGATAAGTACTTATAAAACATAACAGTCCATAAAGTTAACAGTCCAGGAATGTTAGAGTATTGTGAATTTACTGGTTTAAAAAAAATGCATTCATTGCTGCAAGGTTATGACAAAAGTTGTTTTACATTTGTTTTGACAGGATAAGAAAGCTGAAAAGACAATCAAAAGAATGAATATGTGTGAACATACATACACAACTTTACCCTCCAGCGTAACTGATTACTTGCTAAGGGCAGAAGCCCTTGTATTAATAATAGGTGTGGGATTTAACTGTTTGCACTAGACAAAGCAGAAGGGCTTGGGCTGGGTTATGCTGTCAAAATACCTTGGGTCTTTTTTAAAACCTGTAAATAAGAAACAATTATTGGCAAATACACATTTTCCTTATTTACCCCTCTGGGGGGACAGTGATATACCTTGCAACCTTTGTGGGTATTACACTAGAAGGGAGGAAGGGTAGCTTACCCCCTTCCCCCAAGCTCCTACTGGTGGAAGAGACAGCTCAAATACTGTAGCAATAAAAAGGTTAGCTGTGGATGGTGACATGATCCCCACCTACTACACTTTAAATTATAACAAGATAATATTACAATTAGTTTAGTAAGTTTCATACCTTACTATAAAGATGGGGAACTTCTTTTTCTCTAGAAGAAAGAGAAGAAACACAGACAAACAACAAAATACTAAACCTACAAAAGTTTAAAAATAAAACAAGATTATTTCCATAGGATAAAAGAAGCCAAACGTCCCTGGGTTCCCTTATCCTAAGCATGACAAAATGTCAGCTGAGTTTATACGATCCGGATTGATGGTAATACTGTACGTACGTATTTTTAGAATGCATTTCAAAAAGAAAAAAAAATGATTACACCATGGTCACACTTAAAAACCAAAACCATTGTTTTTTTAACTGTAGTTGGTAAACTCTCAAAAACAGCTGTAATAGTCCTTTTTTCAAAAGCATACTATATATATATATATATATAATAAAAATATGAGGAGATGATGAATAATTCTCCCCTTCCAGCTGGAGTATTGCCTGTGTTGGCTGCAAGTCAGAAGCAGTGAGAGGAGAAGAAAAGTTTGTTCCTCTTCACTTAGAATACTAGTTTTGCAATAAAAAGTCAAATTACATGGTTCACTCTTGGTGTGCTTTCATGAAAACATACATTTTGTGTGAAAAGTTGTGCTTTAGGTATGGAATACACATCAAGTCTGAACTGGCAGTAACATAAAATGTTGAAACACAAGAAGGTCAAATAACGTGCAAAAGGTCACAGTGTGCATGCAAGGGTCGTTCAAACCCAGTTATTTCTGTAGTGTCCTTGAACACTACTAATATTAAAATATCTTTAAATAATAATAGAGCACACAATAAAACTGCTGGCCAAGACAGTACACACACATACACATACACAAAAAGAAATACTTAACACAAAATAAGACTGACATTATTTGACGCCAATTTGCTGAGGTAATGCCCATAGTTTTATTAGAAAACTGTACGTGTTTTAGATATATGTGCTGCCTCCTGCCTTTCTCCATGCCAAATCTTTCCAGAACAAAACACTTTTTAAACACATTCTAACTCCTTTAAAATGCAGCACAACATACCATCTGTAAGTGAACACATCTAGTATAACATGGTTACACCTTTTGGCACATAGCCAAAATATGGCACTCTGCCATTTTGCAAAAAGTTTCTGGTTTTAACTAGAAGTATGATAAAGCCATTTATAGCTGTTAACACATTACATTTTTACCTAGCAGTGGCTTGGCACGTTGCTTGCAAAGTACAAATCTTTCTGCACATTGCAATCTATGACGTCATATCTCTTCACCTTCAACACTACCTGCTCCAACCAACAACTACATACAAAAGTTCTTCACTGACCCTATCTAGGCAGCACAAATGTTTTATTAAAAATAAAACCAATTAAAACAGTCAGATATGAGGCAAAGAAGCTTCCTTTTTCTTTTTTACTGTAACATGTTATGCACCAAAGGCAGTCAATCCTATCTTGCAACCTTGACAACAGAACATAATTACAGAACACAGATATACGCTGGAAAATATGCACAAGAGAGATGGAGCATTACCTTGTTTAGTATATGTATTACAGAAATAAAACAGACATAAAAAAAACTTTAAATAATAAAACAATTCAGACTTACCAAGGTATTTTCCTTCTTCTTTTTTGATACACTGGTCTGATTGAGAAAACCGACTGCAGGACCTTCATGATAATTTTCAAACGCTGCAGCTATGAACCCTTTCAAAGGTTTTAACCCTTTCAAAGGTTTTTTTTTTTTTGGCCATTTTACTAACCTGCCAAACCAAGTCTTTTTCCAGAGCTCTGGTTTGCAGTTTAAAAACTGAAACAAAAAAAATCTCTAAGAGTACTAGGTTGAGATCCATCTGGTAGAGGTCCCCAGTACCTGGGTTTGGGATCAAATGTTTCAGCCTCTATAAGAGGCAAGGGGACTTGAAATTGATACAGAAAAACTTGAAACTACACAGATAGGCAACATGGGGGGGGGAGGATTTTCAAATCATCCCATCTATAGTCACCTACTGTGCGTACATCCACAGTAGTTTATTTTATTTCTCTAAATTTTGCTTATCTAACGTTACTTAATCAGCATCTGCTTTTCTACTAAAAACAGCCTGAACTGTGAAACCCATTATTGGCTCTAACAGTATATACTTGTAGCAAGCACAAATTACAAGGGCAAAGGGCAGTTGCCCTTGCTTGTTTGAGAGACTTTTCTTAATACATCTCTCCACATATTTTTAAACCTGGAGTCCTCAAACCCTCTCTTTCTACTTTTATTATTACTTTTCATACTTTTCAAGCATGCATTTTATGGGGCCGGAGGCAACCCACGGAGAATCCTTATTTTCCTGCTTATGTTTGCTGCGCTCCCCCCCCATTTTAACCAATATCTCCTGATTTCGTACCCCAAGTAAAAGAAACCCGCACAAAGAGAGCAAATCAAAAAGGAAAAGATAAACAACCACCGGGAGTTACTGTTGCCTGCCTCCTCCACAGTTTTAAGGCGCTCAACCCACTTAAGGGTTTCTTGCGAGGGTGCTCAACCCACCTAAGGGTATCTTGCAAGGGTGCTCAACCCACCTAAGGGTATCTTGCTAGGGTGCTCAACCCACCTAAGGGTATCTTGCTAGGGTCCCCTTGCTCAACCCACCTAAGAGTATCTTGCTAGGGCACTCAACCCACCTAAGGGTATCTTGCTAGGGGTGCTCAACTCACCTAAGAGTTCTCTTGCAGGTCCCCCCCCCCCGGTTTTCCCTGTCCCCCTTCTGCCTTAAAGTCTCATACTATTAAAACAGGCTCAAAACTTCCCCATTTACTTGTTTACTTATCCTTTATAACATGCAGCGTCCCAAGGCAAAAAGACAAGGTAGGTACAGATCAGAGCCGCTCGGAGCCCAGGGGAAACAAAAATCCGTCACGATTGGGGCCGTCCCATTTCAATCTCCCCCTGGCTGTATCTTTGAGATTTTCCTTCAGCGTTTCCCTCAGTGTCAGGACTTCTCTTCCAAGCGGGAGACCTGGGAAGCGGTCCCCGACTGAGCCGACTGAGGTCCGAGTGTGCTGATCCTGCCGACTACACCAAATTGTCATGGAAAAAATATATGTTTTTACACTTTAGTTTAAAATCAGACTCAGGACCACTGCATAGTAGAAAGAACGGTTTATAACATATGCATATGGGAGTCTGCTTTCAAAAATCATGCAAGGCTCTCCAAGCTTCATTAGTCAATCACTTATATACCCTTATTATCAAGGTGTTGTTAATTTCTACTGAAAGGAGTGTCTTATTCCAAAAACTGCTATCTCAATACCAAGAACTGCTGTCAGCAGCTTCCTAATATGGTTTTGATGCCTGACGATGCCAATGTAAGAGAAAACAAGTTGATACCAATGTATGGGTACTTTTCCACTGCTTATTTCATTTCTTTCTCAATACTTTTGATACATATGCCTGGTCAATCTGACCTGAGTGAAACAATGAGTTTCACCTCACACCATAGCAACGTACAGCTTGCCTTCAATGCCTCAACATGCTGTTATCTTATATTTTGCCCAAGCATGTTGTTATTTTATACTTTGTCCGAGCCTGTTATTCAGGCTGGTACAAGACACAACCAGTTTTATCCTGTTTTATCTTGCTTTCTGCTTTTACAAATGTACCTCAAGTAACCTCAGTGACATTCTGTAACCCTGTAACAGCATATACCAGTATGAACTCAGAAATTTCTACTACAGTCTCTCCTTATTGATTCCAGTATCCCCCAAGCCCTCCTTACTGCCTTCTCAAATTGCTTGCCCACCTTTAGGTCATCTGATATGACTACCCCCAGGTCTCTTTCCATTTTTGTTGTTAATACCTCCTCACCTCATTGTGTACTCTTTCCTTGGGTTTTTGTTTCCCAGGTGCATTACTTTGCATTTCTTTGCATTGGATCTATACTGCCATACTTTTGACCATTCCTTCAACCTTGCCAAGTCCCTTCTTATACTTTCTACCTCCCCTTGTGTATCAACCCTGTTGCAGATCTTTGTGTCACCTGCAAAGAGGCAGACTTTTCCTTCCAGTCCCTCTGCAATGTCACCTATAAAGACATTAAAGAGGACCGGTCCCAGTAGTGAACCCTGCAGTACCCCAATAGTAACCCTCCTTTCTTCAGAGTCGACTCCATTTATTATTACCCTCTGCATCCTGTTGTCCAGCCATTTTTTAACCCAGGTTACCACCCCAGGACTGACTTCCAGGCTGGCTAACTTGTTTATTAATCTTTTGTGTGGGACTGTGTCAAATGCCTTGCAAAAGTCTAGGTAGGCCATGTCCACAGCCCCACCCTGGTCTACTACTTTGGTCACCCAGTCAAAGAAATCTATTAGATTTATCTGACATGACCTTCCTGCTGTGAATCCATGCTGCCTTGGGTCCTGTGCCCCACTGGCCTCTAGGTACTCAACCATTCTTTCTTTCACAAGTGATTCCATCATTTTCTCTACCACTGAGGTCAAACTAACAGGTCTGTAGTGTCCTGCATCTGACTTGCTCCCATTTTGTGAAGGGGAGTCACATCCATCATCCTCCAGTCCCCAGGTACCACACTATCCTCCCATGATTTGTTAAAACTGGTAGTCAGTGGTGCCACTAGTTCTCCCCTTAGTTATTTTAAAATTTTGGTGTAAATCCCATCAGGCCCCATTGCTTTGTCCACCTTCAGTTTTAGGAGTTCTTTTTGGACCCTTTCTTCTGTGAATGGACTGGTATTGGCTCCCCTATCCAGTTTGCTTCTATTATTTGGTTTTGCTACCTCCCCCGCCTCTTCATTTGTTAATACTGAGCAGAAGTATTCATTCAGTATCTCTGCTTTGTCACTGTCACCCTCTGCCAACCCCATCCCCTTTATTAAGCCTCACTATCCCCCCAGTCTTTCTTCACTCCCTAATGTACCTATAAAAGGTTTTATCTCCCTTCTTAACTGAGTTGGCTATCATTTCTTCAGTTTGCACCTTTGCTATTTTGCTGCCTTCCCCACTTCATTCTGCTTTATCTGGTACAGTTATTTGTCCTGCTCCTTCTGTGTTTCCTTATACAGCACTTCCTGAATGCTATCTTTTTCTTGTTAACCTTCCCCATCACCTCTTTTAAGAACCATAGTGTTTTTCCTTTGTTTTGTTTACTTGCTTCACACAAAGGCTTGTTGCCTCAGTGATGGCAGCTTTGATTGTTTCCCCATTGTTTCTCCACCTCACCTTCTTGCCCATTTGCTAGTGCTTTTCTGAGACACTGCACCATTTTGCCAAAGTCAGCCCTCCTAAAGTCTGATACCCTCACCTTTGTATGACTAGAATCTACAGCTGTGTTTATTGTGAACCACTGTATTTGGTGGTTGCCTGTTCCAAGATTGCTACCCACTTCTAAATCTGAGATCCTCTCTCTGTGCCCATTTGAAAGTATGAGGCCTAAGTTTGCTCCCTCCCAAGATGGATCCCCACACTAGCTGTCTGAGGCATGCCCCCTGTAGGGCATCGAGAATTACTCTGCTCTTGGATATGGCTGCAGCAAAGGTGCTCCAGTTAACATCTGGCATATTCAGGTCCCCCATCAACAATATCTCCCCCTTTTCTGCCATTCTAAGGAATGCTTTCCATCATTTCCTTGTTCATTTCCTCCCCCTGAGATGGGGGTCTGTATACAACCCCATACAGATTATGATGCCATTTCCTGTCTCCAGGGTGACCTACAGTGCCTCCTCTACTCCCTGTTTACCCTTTAGTTCTGTTGCTTTGATCCCTTCCCTTACATAGAGCACTACTCCTCCTCCTCCTCCTCTTCTACCCTCCCTGTCCCTCCTGTAGGTTGTGTACCCTGGTATGTTGACATCCTGGTCATGGTTCTCTGTATATCATGTTTCTGTGACTGCCATGATATCCAGGTGTCCCTCTTCAATGAAGGCTACTAGTTCAGGGAGCTTGTTACCCATACAACATGCATTTGTACTCATCACCCTCCATTTCTTGATAGTCTTACCCCTTTTAGTCCCTTCCCTGTCTTTATTGTCTTTGCCTCTTTTTCCATTGACCCCTCTCCTGCTCCCTATTGACTTCTCTACCTTAGTGTTTACCTCACTAACTACCCTTTTTTTGGGTGGAGCTGTGATTTATGTGCTCCTTTTCAGTGCCCCCTCTTGGCTAGTTTAAATGCTTGCCAATGAAGCATTTCAACCTAGCACCTTGGATCCTGGTTCTCCTCCTGGACAGATGCAGACCATCGAGCCAGTATAGGCCTGCATCCCTCCAGGTGGACCCCCAGTCCCCAATGAACCCAAAACCCTAAGCTCTGCACCAATTTTTCAACCATTCATTGAATCCCATGGTGAAGAGTACCCTAGCTTCACCAATGCAATAGACAGACAGCACCTCTACGAAAGTTACCATGTGTGCTACTTGTCTAAGGCCCCTCTCCAACTCTACAAACTCCTCCAGCATTGCTCTGATCCCATTACCAGCCAGGTCATTTGTCCTTCATTGGACAATGATATCCAGCTCCCTCTCCTGTGCCACTGCATCCACAATTCTGAGAATTCACTGCCTGTCCCTCCCAGCCATGGCATCAGGCAGGCACTTTATCTCATTCTCCTCTCCCCCCAGTTCTACCCTCCTAATGATTAAGTCCCCCACCAGGAGTTGTTTCCTTCCCCTTTGGGGTCTCATGCCACCCTCCTCTGGGTCTCCTTTGTGGAGGTTCTCAGCATCCTACTTGGTCTCCACTATGGGTGCCTCCACAGAGGAGCCACACTCCACCAGAATGGCATATGAATTGTGGAGTGGTACAACTGGGGGGATGCACCTCTGATCCACCGCCTTCACCTTCTCTGACCCCACCATGGTCCAACTGCTCCTCTTTCTTGCAAATCTCTGAGGCTGTGGCAGTGGCTCTGGTAGTCCCTGGGTGGGGGAGGAGGTTTCCTGAATCCTTGACATGTTGGCCTGGAGATGGGCAACCTCTTCCCTCAGACCAGAGAGGTGCCTACAAATAGGGCAGCATCACAGTCTCCAGAACATCTCCTGAAACACTGCCACCCCACAGCCAGTGCATTGCACCGCCCCCCTATTGGCTCTCTACATTCCTGTTTAGTTGTTTGTTTTATTTAGTGTGAGTGTGCATCTACCCCCCCATGCAGTGTGCTGGACTGTTAAGGTTTTGACAGGTGTATGTCCTTTTCCCTTTTGAGGAAATGATGTCAGAACATCTGGTATAAAGAAAATGATGCACTTGGGGTTGGAGGGACCAAGCCTGTGCCCTCCAGAAACAATCAGATACAGGTCTGACACACCACACCAGTGAGTGTTTTCCCTCCTTTCAGCAAGACAACCTGCACAACAATTTAAATGAAAATATACCCTTCAAAAAACAATTTCAATCCAAGAAAAATAAAGCAGTAAACTGTATAACCTGTAAGCACAAAACAGTAATAAAACCTGTAAGCTCAACCTGTAAGCAGTAAACAAAATAGTAACACAATAATAACTCTGCTTAGCCAAAAGAAGCCTTAATGTTTGTCATTGCTCTGTTAATGTTGCTCCTTGCTCTGTCCTTTCAAGCAAACACACCAACTAACCTGACCTTTTAAATCTTCCTACTGTCAGAAGGTACTAAGCCTTTGTCAGCTCCATCACCCAGTTACACTACTAACCCACTGTGAAAAGCAATTAGCTCCTTCAATGTGAGGAAGAGACTGCAATACATTTAAACCCAAAACAAAAACCTGTATGCACAAAACAAAATAGTAATAAGATAGTAACTTTGCTTAGCCTAACGATATGTCAAAATGTAAAACCTGTAAGCACAAAATTATAACAAAACCTGTAAGCACAACCTGTAACCTGTAACAATTTAATAGAAAATATACCTTGCAAAAAAAAATGAGAATCAGAGAAAGATAAAGCAGAAACCTGCTAGAATAAAACAGTAACAAACCTGTAAGCACATCTTGTATCAATTTAGCAGAAAGTATACCTTGCAAAACACAATTTCAATTAGAGAAAAATAAAGCAATAAAATGTAAATCCTGCAAGCAGAAAACATTAGCAAAACCTGTAAGCACAACCTGTAACAATTTAACAGAACATATACCTTGCAAAAAAAAACTATTTCAGTCAGAGAAAAATAAAGCAGTAAATTGTATAACCTGTAACCACAAAATAGTAATAAAACCTGTAAGCACAATCTATAAGAACAAAATAAAATAGTAACACAACAGTAACTCTGCTTAGCCAAAAGAAGCCTTAATGTTTCTCCTTGTTCTGTTAATGGTGCTCCTTGCTCTGTCCTTTCAAGCAAACCCTTGAAGAAAAGATCTCAGGTGAAGCTAGGTGATTTATGTCAGCAGACCTAATCTTCAGTGAGTGAAGTTACTACAGTAAGTGTAACACATGTCAAGGATTGTGGTTATGCCGTATTATAACATGGATAGAAGAAATCCAACCAGTTGTACGATCCAGAACTAGTTTTAATATAAAAAATTATGTCTAAGAAAAGTGCCCACCAGCAGCCTGGTTACCAAATTGGATCTGGTTGCTTATCTAGATTTGTCTGCTCTCTGTTGTGATACCTGCCTTAAGCCTGGCCAGTACAGGGTCCTTCATTATTCTACCTTCAGTCTACCTACTGCTACTTCCTACTAAACAGATGCATATTGTGGCCTTAATGCTCTCTCATCTGTGCCTTCTCTCTCCACACAGATTCACCAATTTTCAGAACCATTCTCCTATTTAAAGTGTTTGTTGCTTTAATCCATGTGGATTCGACACTTAAACCCAATCTACCTCCCACTTTTCTATAGTGGACCACTGCTCTTCGTAACTTCATCAATCACTCCTGCCCAACATTCCCCTGCTCTTTTCCAAGCCTCTGGTCCATGCAGCTTCAACAAGGTTTGCAGACATTTTTTTTAAACAGCTCCATTTAATGTTCTCCAGGATGTTCTGCTCCATTTCGGACTTCTGAGTCCTGCCTGGTTTCCCACCATCTCTCTCTGCTGATCTGCTGGTCCACATAGCTTAAACAACACTGCCTAATAGTTGGTATTAAAACATAGTCCCTTATACTTTATTCTGGACCCACTGTTCCAAAAACTGTACCATATTTTAGACAGCACTACACTGCAAACCTTCAGCTCTAGTACTACTGGGAAATTGGTGAGGCAGTGGAAAGAGACTTATATGTTCAGTGGAGCATGACAGAATACCATTGTCTCCTGGAGACAGCAACACAAAAAGAAAGACTAATTTTTCCATACCTCTACATATTCAAAATATAATTCAAAAATATTTTTATTGTTCAATTTTTTAATTATTTATTTCTGCAAGGTGTGTATTAAAGCAGCAGTGTTTGTTAGTTGGTAAAAAAAACTTCATCAGTTAGTTTTTTAGCATTAATATGCTTCTGACATAAATAGACTCATCACTTGTATATTTTGGTTTTTCTCAGATGTTTTTTAAAACAGCAAGTATCACCAATGTTATAATTAATGACTCAAGACAGTAAAGATGGCCACCACTATCAGTTTTTAGAAATTCCTTCCATTGAAGCAACTTTTTGACTTTACATACTGGAATCATACTGTGAATGTACTAGAAGGGTGCTAGCATACATTTCTCATGGTAAGTGGCACAATGCCACATCAAAATGTTTAATTTATTCATAGTGGACATGGACAGAGAGCAGGAATTTTTAAAGTTTGAAACACAATAATGCAGTTCAGAAAAATTAAAATAAAAATGTAAATATTGATGTTTTACCAGAAGTACATTATTACCCCCAAAAGTCTACATGATAACATTTCTTCCACTAAAAAAATGATGCTAGCTTAAGCTAGGTAATGTAACTTCTTGAGTTGTTGAAAGCATTCAACTATTTTCTTTTGCCTCACAACACACTTGTGGCATGACATTATTGAAGCAAAACACATGCCATGTTGTGCCTTATTGCTTAAACAACCCCTCGTTTTGCTGATCGTGAGGTTTAAGGTATAACTGTGCATATCTAGCTACTTGGGAAAAGTGCTTATAAAACAGGTTAAAAAAATTACAACTTTGATGAAAAATATATTTTCACTGACTTGTAAGATTGTTTTGTAAAAAACTGCACACAAATGTAATTTAGTTACACCATTCATTGTACACGGATTTCCCAAACTGCATTTTAGCAGAAATGATGTTTAAAGCAGCAGTCTGTGTAAAGAATAAGAGTCAGTCTTACTTATTTATTTTTTGTTGACTGGGTAAGTGCACTAGACAAATCCTGCCTATTTTCAGGCACGACCCAGGGAAGGGGGATACAGAAGAATGCCAACTGACCTTGAACCAGATTAAGCTTTTGGTGGTATTTTTAGTGAATGAGGGAAATTTGGCCAGGACACCAGGGAAATTCCTCTACTCTTTTTCAATAAGTGCCATGGGATCTTTAACATCCACCTGAACTACCACTAATCCAGGCAGATGGGACCTTGGTTTAATGTCTCATCCAAAAGACAGCACCTCAGGAGTGCAGCACCCCTCTCATGCTGCACTACAGTGTCAGTACTGGGATATTAATCCAAGTGCCAGATCTGGGAACTGAACCCACAGCTCTCTGATCTCCCGGCCTCAGAGGCAAGTGTGCTACCTACTGAGCCACTAACACCCTAAGAGAAAGATTCCTTTAAGCTGAAGGGTTAGATCATGCTGGCTCAGGGACCAGGGATGCAAGGTGTTAGGCACAAGTGAACAAAGTGGATACTTGGGCCACCAGCACAGAAAGACAAACTAAAGTAGAAAGCATAAGCAGACATCAGCTTGAAATGCAAAATGTGTTAATATAAGAAAGCAAAATTGTTACTGTCACCTTGGTATTCATAGAATTTACACTACTTTTTGTTATCTATTTACTCCCCTACCATGGCCCTGGTTGGCACTCATTTGGCTGTCACCCTTCACCTCCATCCCATCAGGTCCTCATTCCTGAAGCTCTCATGGCTTACCCCCCATAGTGGGTCTGTAGGGACCCCCACCAACCATCATAGATCTAGCTCAGGGTGTTATCTCTGGGACAGAGCACAATGGCGCAGTCATCAAACCACTATGACCAGTCACCAGGGTCCTTTTTCATTCTTTTCCATCCCTGCAAGAGCCGGCATGCAGTGACACCACAACAGGCTCATGCAGGCTCCATTGCACAGCCCCACTAACATCAGCCATGCTCTTGCCTATCAGATCTTTATATGGCAGTGCAATATTGATCCCCAGCCATTGCCAGGGGTCAGGCATGCACTGACCAAAGGTGATCCCCCCTCCCCAGAGGTGGACATCTGTCTGTTGGATGCTTGATCCTTCTCTTCCCCACTGACCTCCAGCAGCTCATGTTTATTCTTGAACGTGGGTTGCTGGCATGGCACGAGGTATGTCATTCAGTGCCTCAACCCTCAGCATCACCAGGCCAGTTTTTAACACTTTTTGGACGTGTTGTGCAGGGAAGTAAGGAGAGGGTGTGGTTGAAGCAGTGAAGGTGGCACCACAAGTATTTTTGTTTGGACACCATTAGGTTTAAAACTGATGCTGTCCCAGGGTCTAGCGCTTAACAGTGCAAGACTGTAATTCAGCTTGGAGAAGATGTTCCCCCATAAGGTTGGCAAAGAACATTATAATAGTAAGGTATTTTCAATCTTCAGAAGTGGTAGATTAATTAACGTTATATTTATATAAGTACCCTAGGACTTACTGGAGATGATCCCTTCATGAGATGGTTCAAGTGAGGCAGTGTGGGAAAGAGTGCCTATGCTTTTTCATTTACATGAATTAAGGTCTTCAGTCTCCAGTGCTGTCAGTCCAGTACCATCCACAAGGACAGAATTTCATTACCTAACTTTTTGAGTTTCTCTGGGACCTGAGAAATAGGTACATGAATATACTTAACATGTGATTAGAATTTTAAAAAAAAAGATTGAGGGCAAGGAAAAACAACTTGCAGTAAGTTCTACCTAAATATATAATTTATTTGACATACTTGCTGAATGTACAAATCATTTCTGTATCAATTGTGGCTGGCGTCTCTCCTCCCAATGGAACTGATTTTGCAGTTACTAAAATACTAGACAAGAACTTTGAAATGTCATTATAAAAGTTGACTCATTTAATAAGCAGTTTTGAATTATGGACAAGAAAAACAACCTCAGATATTGCAAACCAATTATTTCTGCCAGCCCCATGAGGCAATGCAAAGGATTTAGTAAATTGAACTGAAGAAAAAGAAATAACTACCCAAAAGTAATCATTAAGGTTTGATGAACAGAAACAATTAAAATATGAAACATTCTCATACTGCCATCAGAGCAGGTTATAGAGTGAAATAAGGGCTCTTAGAAATAGTAGTAATCTGTAGCTTTCATCATGGTTCATAAACATAGGGCCCAAATTGATGGTTGTAGTTTTTTTAAAATATATCTTTTATGTCATCTCATTAAGAGCAAAGAGATTATTTTGTATAAATAGATATTAATAACAGCACTGAGAACGTGTTAAGCTGAATGGCAACATGAATTATTATAAAGGATAATTCATAAGAATGCTTTAAGGAAATTAATGGTCCTTATAAAATATTACTGGTATATCACAGGCCCATCCTTTAGCTTGATAAATGTACCACGTTATTGTATGTAATTGATTTTGTCTTTGATCCATCAGTAAATTCCCACATAAGTTACTTTTTTATGTCAATATGAAATATATATATATATATATATATATATATATATATATATACACATATACATATTTCTCTTTAAATACCCTTACTGAAAGCTGAAAAAAATCAAACTACTCAACTAAATGTATCTTTGAGGATCAATGAATCTAAAATGTAAATGGATTTCTGAAAGAATCTTTAAAAAATCTTCATTAAAAAACATACCAACAACATCTTAATCTGGTTCAAGGTCAGTTGGTATTCATCTGTATCACCCTCCTCTGGGTATTGCCTGAAAATAGGCAGAATTTGCCTAGTGCACTTACCCGGTCAACAGAAACTCAATAAATAAAAAATAAATAAATAAAGAAGGCTGCTTATTGGTGAGCAGCTGTGCTTTTGCTCTCCACGCCAGTGACTTGGCTTCAGGAATGGACAGGATTACTTGGTGGGCTGGTAGGGTGAGGAAGGATCAAGCATCTGATGGCAGCTCTATTTCCATGGTGGGGGGAGGGGACTCCAGTTCCGTTGCAGATACTGCCATTTGATGTGCAGCCGGGTGGCAGCACAGCAGGACAACACTCAGAGGGGGAAGAGCTGCAGCATGATGTTCTACTGTGCACATCACTATGCTCCAGCTCATAGAGAAAACCACAGTGAAAAATGGCCAGGCTGCTACATGCCAGCACCTCTTACATGTTCTTACATATCTGACATGACTGGCCACTCACCAAACTACAGTCCTGTGCAAATAGCAGATAATCAGTACTTCCATGAGAAGCATGGGGTGGGGATAGGGGGGAGCTGTCAGACAGACCCAGGGAAACAATCAAATACTGTAAAAAAAAAAAAGAATATTTAAAGAAGTGCCTGTCTGCCTGTTCATCTGTCGGTATACAAAGTATGTGGGGATTACACTGCTTAAATAAATGCATTATTTTCTCAAGACTCTGGCCCAAGTGAAAGATAAACAATGTTATTCACCCAGTGGGTAAATGACACTTTATTTTTCAGTATCCTGCATCACAATCAACTTGATTGGCAGCCCATTCTGCCAATCCCATCATGAATCTGATCTTAATTGTCACACAGAACACAGACACTGTATACACAGAATATACAATGGACTGTGTTCAAACATGCCATTAATTTTCATTCATGAGGTGGTGGCGCTTTCATAACTCACTTGTGGCTTTGCTACTTGTGAGTTATGGTCGCTCCCCCTTACTCATGGAAATAAATGGTATATTTGAACACAGGCCATTGTATATCCTCTACTACAGGGGCACAGCAGTGCCCATGTTATTTGGTTTCAGATGCTGCTATGTGTCAAACTCTAATTTTTCACAATTGCACCTTATTAATGCAACCTTCACTGGAAAGAATAACCTGCTGTTTGTCATGCCCATACTCAGAGGCTGGAAGTCTAGATCCTGAAAATTTTGTAATGATCAGTTCTGTGGTTGAAAAGTTCTAGAAGTTTGAAACTGAATGAAAATATATTTGTTAGGTGTTTTTCCCTCACCAGTAGTGCCAGAACAGTTTGGTTTCAAACCTTAAATATTGTTCTGTGGTGATTTGCATATGCAGCCCATGATGCTTTGCATTGTGTGGGCATGTGTGATTTTGTATTTTCTTGGTTCCCACAACCTCCACTTGCACATTGTGTGATCCTAAGCAAGTACCTTAACCTTCTCAGTTCATCTGCATTGCCCCTGAACACAGGCATTGTGCCTAATGGGCCATACCCAGTTACTAAGGAATAAAAAAAACACAAAACAAACAAAATATAAACAAAAAATAACACACAACACACACCCATTGCTCTTGCCTATGACCAGTAGTAGACTTCACTAGTGGCAATAGCAGCAGCAATATGACACACAGTGTCCCTGGCCTGCATACTTGGGCCTTGTAGCTCAGAAACATACAAGTGCGGCATTTGTCATGAGACGTAACTTCACTAATTGGACTATGTTGTATTTATTTAGGATTCTAAAACATATGTTAGAAACCTGACTTTTGCCTAGGGAGTCAGTTTAATTGGGTACATGAGGTGATGGATGAGGGTTAGGGAAGTTGAAGAATAGAAGAAACATAAAATTGCATTACCATATTTTTGTGAATTTAATAAAAAAAATGAACTTCTTCAATAACGTTTTTTTATTTAGCTGTTAGGTCTCTGATCCACCACATGTGCCTTGCTTTACTATCAATGCTGGCATCCCAGTGCAGTACTAGGTGGATGCTGTACAGCTGAGGTGGGCCATCTTCCAGATTAGATGTTAAACTAATGTCCCTTCTGTCCCTCTCTGCTGGGGTCCAGGTTCAAGTGGAAGAACTCATGGCAACTTTTGCAACAGTACGAGATTTTCCCTAGTGTCATGGCTAACATTCCCCTCCCCATTAAACTGGTTCATTCAATGTAGAAGGCTATGTGTGGATGCTGATGTGCACAATGGCTGCCACTTTACATTTACAGTCACTTCAGTACCAGTGATTTATTGCTTGTAAAATTATTTTGGAATATCATGTATGAAAATCACCATGCAAATGCTGATTCTTCTTCTTCTTTAACACAACATTGCATCAGACTTACAGTGGAATTCTTGAGTGGCTCAGCAGCTGCATGCCAAACCCAGCTCTCTCCCGCCTCTTACCAAGTCTATACCACAGGATGCACAATTGACAGTATCATGAGAACTGGAACACCAATGTCCCTTGCATGTTTGATGAACCTGGCCCATCAAGCTTACTCATGGAGATCTACCAAAAAGTTGCTCCTTAATACACCCAAATGTGCCACTCGGATGGCTGAGCAGGCATTTGTGGTGCCTGCACCAAAGCTATGGAACTCCCTGCCTTCAACTGTGAGGCACTCCACTACACACCTGATGTTTAAAAATGAGCTCCATGCCTACTTCTGGGCCTCTGACAGATGCACTTGTGACCTAACCCCTTAGGAGGACACCTAGTTAGGCTTCCTTTGCATGTCTCTTCAGCCTTCAGCACATATTCAGGCACTTATCACTCTCACCCACTTTTAAATAGCAGGCAAGGACAGGCTGTGAGGTCTCCCACCGCTGACTGTCTGGAATAGTTTCTCCATTTACTTATACCATATGGTCTATCTCCTCGAAACTATATTGTGTACCCCCCCATATCTATTGATAGCCTAGTGTAGTGACTAATTTTTCCTGTACAGTAGGCATCACTGTGCCTTTCTATATCGTAATGGGTTTGACCCAAGTCTGTATTATGTAATAGTAACCACTGTGATGTGCTTTCACCTATGTCTGTGACTCTCCAGGGTCATGACTGAAAATATGCAATTTCTTTGTCTAGAGCACTTACCCAGTAATCAAAAACTAAATAATAATTGTGGAAGACCTATAGCGGATTTCTTCAGTGAGCCAAAGGAGTGCTTCATCACATGCATGAGGCAGACATCTAGAGAACTCAACAAGTGGGCTGAAGCAGCTGGTGGTTGGCACCAAGACCATAAATAGGTTCAAGTATGGCTGGCACAAATTGATAAGTGTGCTCAGGTACAGTAGGTAGCAGTATGGCAACAAGCAGAGGGTGTATCAGAAGGGATAAAACCCAATATGGACAATGGTTCCTGGGGCAGATGGGGAACTCAGGGCAGACTGAATGGACTTTTGGTCTTTTCCTGCTGTCATTATCTATGTTTGTATCCTTTAACATGCACATTGTACTAGACCAATAATGGACTTCAAGAGTGGACCAGTGTTGCCAGACATGTAGTATTCTTTCTGAGTGGCTGTACTGGCCACATGAAATTAGTTGCATACTCATAGATATTGGCACAGACCTGTAGCAGACTTTGCAAAGCAGTTGCATTAAGATGCACATTATGTTTGACCTGCAGCTTACTTTGCACTTAGTTCTTTAAAGCCATCTAGATTTCTCTTGTTTCGTGTCTCTTAAAAATGGAGATTGTTTCTTATAAAAGTGGATCTGAGTGCCAAGGAAACAGGCTCACAAGTTACAAAAACAGGTTCTGTTTTTGTAACATTCAACAACCTAATTTTAATAATATTTTTAAAAACTTCTGTTTAAAAAACACTTGAAGAATCAGCATTGCATGCTACACTGTTAAACACACATTTTCAGACTTGACTTTCTACAGATTTTATTTCTTGGATGCACAGAATTTTTCTTCTTTTACCCACTTTTTTCAGCTCTACAGCTCAAAAAAGCATACGTCTTATTTCATGAAAGTGGATTTTGAGTCATGAAAGTGACATAGGCCTGTTTGAAGAAAAAATTATGAAAAAGCTGTCAAAAAATGAACTACACAGTCACAAAAATGGAATTTAATTTTCTTAATCATATTTAAGTTTAAAGTTTATTGATTAGTAAATAATATGACAACACAATTAAACACTATAACATACACTTGGCAATTTGTTTACAATAAACGGGAAGACTACAGAATACATATACTGTAAGTAATTGTTTACAAAGTGCAATATTCATGTGCTCTAATGTGCTCAGTACAGTACAGATCTCCAAGACAGGAGATGGTTCCACACAGTTAGACAGATATATGTAAGTTGTATGCTAATTACTAATGATCTAGATCGTGTAACCAGACTGGGTGAAGGGTTCGGGTCTGGCCATTTACATTCTCTAAGCAATTTGAATGAAATCACATTAAAAATATGTTTTTTTAAGAAGCAAAGAACAGGTTACAAGCAGCTTCCAAGTGTATTGTACAATAAGAAAAAAACAAAACAGAAACACTTAGATTTCTTTCAAGAACCAGAGCCTGATTTTTTTTAAAAACAGCTACATGATCTCTGTATGATTTCACAAACCTTTAGAAGTAAGCAATATTTTTACAGAAGACATTGGGGGCAGATAAAAATATGTTGAATTTCAAAAAAATTCTAACAATATATATACGATGTTATGAAAACTACATAACATGATTTCCTTCCTGAGTCAGAGCCTAATTCTTGTAAGAAATATGCATAACATTTTTATTATTTTGCCATCTTTAGAGGTAAACAACAGTTGTGCAATAGATATTGATTGCACTTAGTGTATTGTTTTTTGCAGTTTCAAACAAAGGGCATAGAAATATATGAACAAGACCATCTTAATGATTAGAAATCTGCACATTTCTCACTGAAGCCACAAGACAAATAAATATCCTTCTGCCAAACTCCAGCTAACCTGAAAGTTTTATGTTTCTATTCTCAGTTGTTTTTGTGCTATAGGTAAACCAAAAAAGTCTTACAAAACATATTTTTTATGAGTATTCAAATGTCTAGCATATTCACAGGTCCAGCCAACAGTTATCAAATTTGCAGCATCCAGAGACACTTTGGTCAACAATGCACATGTTAAAGTTCAGATTATCTGTCAAGAGAAAATTGGGCTTTAACATAAAACAGCTTTTGTAACTCTAACTTTAGGGGGCCCTATAATCTACATTAAGGACTAATTTTACAATTGCGTGGCATCTATCTATTGATTACAGAAGTTGTTTGCTCATTCCAAAAATGTAAATATTGCAAGAAAATATAGCAAAGGATGTTTAAATCATGCCAGTTCCACAAAACAATTTAAATCAATTAACAACCATGAAGACTCACACTTTAAAAAGTCATAGCTGTAAAGATGCATGTTTCATTGTGCTCTAACAAGTAGTAAGAAAATGATTAGCTGCAAATTCAAGATCAAAAGATGCCCCCCTCTAGTCAGAGTGTTTTGAACAGAACATCAAGCCATCATTCCAGATTTATGGTTTTATTAAGATCAGATTTACAGATTGTTAGCGTCTAGAGGATGAAGGATTTAGCCATTTTTAGGAGAATTAATTTTTTTGTTCTTTATTTTGTTAAATGTATTATATACTGTATGCAAACATTAAAGAATAGCAATTTGCTGGTACAGTATTGAGATGACAGTTCTGTCCATTACCTTAATGTATATAGTAAAGGATATTTTTTTTATTGAAACATTGCTGCACATACTGTAAAAAGGTCTTCATACTGAAGAAGAAGAAGAAGAAGAAGAAGAAGAAGAAGAAGAAGCAGTATCTACATACTGTATACAGTACCCTATAGGGAGAATACTGGTTAGGTAACCATGCACAACCAGCCTATGCTACCACAGAGGGTTCTTATTACATCAAATATTAAGACCAAAGCTCGCATGAGAGGTCAGATGTAATCAGAAACCCAAGGTAGAAGCACAGGCTAATTGAACATGTTATTACCCAACCAGTATTTTTTATAGTGTAATTTTTTTTTTGTTAGTGTAAGGGGAATCTCAAGTGAGCAGTAAAAGTGAAAATGGGAGCTCTCTTCACACACACACACACACATGCGCACACACACACATACACATACACACACACACACACACACACACTCACACACACACACACTCTGAAATGAGGTCAACAACAGTCAAGTTTTAAATGCAGCAAGATAAAAAAAGGAAAAAACAAAGTCAGCACAGGACTTATCTGTTCTGTTGCGAATCTATGTTAGGTCGGTCTTCCTCTACTGCACCCATGACTCAGCAGCTTTGTTAACAAGAAAAACAAACATTGCACATGACAGTTCTTAATGCAGGTGGTCAGCAGATTTCCTGTCTGCTGATATATTGTTGTACCACAGAAGGGTACAACTGAATTTCATGACCTTCAAACTGTGGTACAACTACATATCAGCAAGGATGGAAATCCATGCTGAACAAATTCAAGTTCAAGTTCAAGTTTATTGGCAGGAAAAACCTCAGTTGAGCAGGCTCAATTACAAGGAGGTCCTGATTAACAACAGGGACATTACACAAGCATAAACAAAGTAATATGCATTAAACACACAAATAATCCATGAGAAGAAAATAGGACAATAATATTTACATCATATATACATAGTTGCACTAAAGCTAGGAGTTAAATAAATGGTTAGCCCTGGGTAACAAGATAGTACCTTGTGAGGGAAATAGAAACTACAAGGCCAGCAAGGAAAGTAAAGATAGTGGCACAGGTGGGGTGGGATATTGTCAGAGGGAAGAGGGGACAGAGGTTGGTAAGACAGAGGTAGGAGGGGCAGACAACATAGGAGGAAGGAGTAGGCAAAATGAATATAACAGGGTGGCTATGTTGACTGGGGCAAGGGCACTATGGAGGTGGCAGGGAAAGGAGGTAGAGATAGAAGGTAAAGAAGGATAGCTGTAGATAAGGGCAGGGACTGTTGAGTGATGATAGTGTGGGATACAGACTAAGGATAAATTGTGTGGTGATGGTAGTGTAACATGGAGAGAGGAAAGGGAGGGGAAGAAGGGGGAATGGAAGTATAATGGAAAGTCACTTAGGAATGAGGGAGGGGGTGGACAAGAGAATAGAGCGGTCATTGCAATAGACCAGGCAGAGAGAAGGAGTTTTATCACCTGCAGTCACCGAAGTCCCATAGGTTGTCATAAACAAGCCTTTTGAAGCTATTCAGGGGGGTGAGGCTTTGCAGTTTGAGCCTGGATTGGGCTTTATTCCAAGCAGCTGGGAGGGCATGGGTTATAGCCATGTTTCCAAACTGGGAATGGGAGGTTGGAATGTCTAGCATAATGAAGGAGCTACTGCGTAGGGGATAGGGACAGGTAATTTGTTGAAAGAGGTTGGAAATATAGGTGTTATTTTGCCAGCAGGGCTTTGTAGAGCCAGGTGACAGAATGGAAGAGATGCCTGTTTGTTAAGAGGTCCACCCAAGGGAGGCATACATGTCACAATGATGAGTCTGATGGTGAGCACTGGAAATGAAGCATATCGCTCTGTGATATAGAGTTTCCAGTTGATGTATCAGAGCATCTGCAATATAGAATATCAATATAGTCAATAAGTGGTATAAAGGTTGTTTGGACCAGGTGCAGTCTGGAGTCAGAATCCAATAGAGATTTATTCCTGTAAAAGAAGCCAATTCGTTGACGTAATTTCTTTGCAAGGGAGTTGATGTGAGCTGAAAAAGTTAGGTGTCAATCTAGTTCACAGCCTAGGTATTTAAAATTGTGGACTAACTCAAGATTATTGCCATGGAAAGTCTTGATGGGAGCAAGGAAGCAAGCGAGACAGGGACAGCGGGTACGTGGCTGGAATAGACGAGCATCACTTTTGTCTTTTTAGCATTTAACAGCAGTTTGGAACCACTGTACACTACATCACTTTTCAGACTCACTGCATCCAATTCTGCTTTTAAAGCAATGAGAAAGACTTGGTGGTGCAGCTACTGTAAGTGTGTACTGGCAGCCATTGCACTCATCAAACCCTGAACCCAGCCATGGATAATTGCCTAAACCATGATTTTGTTAGGAAAGGAACTTTCAGGTGAGACCCCAACTGAAGAAACTATCTCTGGACCTGGACTGCTTGGCAAATTTTAGACCTGTCTCTAACCTACCTTTTTTGGGAAAGATTATTGAGAAGACAGTGGCACTGCAGCTCAAGGTACATCTTACAACCTTTAACATCTATGAGTCTCTTCAGTTGGGATTCATGTTGAAGCCCAGTATGGAGACTGCATTGGTCATAATGCAAAATGAGCTCCTCAGAGTGAAGTATGTCAGCTTTTGTTCTACTCTATCTCTTCTTAACATTGGACCTCATAGACCATGGAGCATCGCTGGATGGCCTAAGGAAATTCTTTGGACTCACTGGTACTGTCATCAGCTGGTCTGAATCCTTTCTTACAGGCAAGATACAAAGGTTAGTGATAGAGAATTTCTCTGCTTACTGAATGTCCCTGCTTTGTGGAGTTCCAAAGGGCTCAGTCATCTCATCCATGATGTTTGCAGTGTGCATGATGCTCATTGGGGAGATCATTAGATGCTACAGTCTGGGTTTTCACTGTTATGCAGATGACAAGCAGCTGCATTTGATATTTGCACCCAGGATGTTTTATGCAGTTGAGGTACTAAATTTTTGCCTTCCTGAGATACAAGGCTAGATGTCCCCTAGCTGGCTAAGACTCAACCCAGACAAGATGGTAGTATTGGTGATTAAACCTGGTCATCACCAGGCCACAAAGGTGTCAGGAGGGGTAACAGATCTGGTGCATGGTTCATCTCAGCTTGCAGCCTCTGCCAGGGTGAATAATTTGAGGATCATTCTGGATGACAAGCTGACACTTGATGCTCAGGTGTTGTCCATAGTCTGTAGTGGCTTTACCATCTCTGAAATATCACCTTGATTAAAGTTTTGCTCACACCGGATGAGATGCCCTCCCTAGTCACATTTTTGTGACTTCCAGACTCAACTACTACAATGCTGTGTATCTCAGTACTGGTGGAGGGGTCCTGCAACTGCAACAAAATGCAGCAGCCAGGTTGTTGATGGGCCTTCTAAAGTCCTGCAATGTGACCCACATTCCTGCATGACCTGTACTGTTCACAGTGAAGTGTCAACCTATATAGCCCTATAGGACTGAACCATGGTTATGTGAGTGCCCTCCTGACTCCCTATTATACCCATCACTCTCTCTGCTCCTCCTTCATGGACTTTCCAGTTGTTCAAAGGGTTAGGCCTAAATCATCAGGTGACAGGACTATTAAGGGTACTGGCCCAGCCCAGTGTAACTCGCTTCCAAGACCCTTCAGGGAGGACCCCTTGGTGGAGGCCTTTAAGAGGGATTTGAATTCTCACATGTTTAGGGAGATCTTTGGGGGTATAGTTAAGGGTCTCCTACACAGTGGCTATTGCCTTATGTATTGAATTTTATTATCTATTAATTCATCCAGAGAACAGACAGAACACCAGGAGGAAGGAGATACTGGTATAACTAAAACTTCTCTACTGGGACTAAGAACTAGATCTTTTGTACTGGGACCTTCAATTTAGGGTAAAAAAAAGGAGTTAGTGTGTTTGTCAGAGGTAGTTGAAGTAAATTGTTATCTGTGCACTTATCTAGGTGCTTGTCACAGTTGTCAGAAGGGAATTGTTATCTGTGAAATTAACTAAGTGTAGAAAGATTTGCAAAGTAGGGGGAGTGGCTTAGCTAGAAGAAGCCAGGTTAAGACCAGATATAAACACTGACCTAGATAGCTTCTGCCAAAGAACAGACAGAACACCAGGAGGAAGAAGCTACTGGTATAACTAAAACTTCTCTACCGGACTAAGAACTAGATCTCTTGTACTGGGACCTTCAATTTAGGGTAAAAAAAAGGAGTTAGTGTGTTTGTCAGAGGTAGTTGAAGTAAATCGTTATCTGTTATCTGTGTACTTATCTAGGTGCTTGTCATAGGTGTCAGAAGGGACTTGTTATCTGTGAAATTAACTAAGTGTAGAAAGATTTGCAAAGTAGGGGGATTGGCTTAGCTAGAAGGAGCCAGGTTAAAACATCAGTTCCCACATCTGGCACTTGGGTTAATATTCCAGTACTGACACTGTAGTACAGCATGAGAGGAGTGCTGCACTTCTGAGGTGCCATCTTTCAGATGATATGTTAAACCGAGGTACCATCTGCCTGGATTGGTGGTAGTTCAGGTGGATGTTAAAGATCCCATGGCATTTACCGAAATGAGTAGGGGAATTTCCCCAGTGTCCTGGCTAAATTTCCCTCATTCTCTAAAAATACCACCAGCAGCTTAATCTGATTCAAGGTCAGTTCATTTGTATCCCCCTCCCCCCCGGGTCATGCCTGAAAATAGGCAGGATTTGTCTAGTGCACTTACCCAGTCAACAAAAACTAAATAAATAAATAAAAACCAGATTTAAGCACTGCCTTATATAGCTTCTGACAGAGAACAGATAGAAGACCAGGAGGAAGGAGCTACTGGTACAACTAAAACTTCTCTACTGGGACTATATTGCCCTCCTTCCTTCCCCTCCACCCCAACCCTAAACCATTTCTACTTTTATAGGCACAGGATTTAACTGACAACAGAAACTTCCTGTTTGGGAGCAGGAAGTGAGTGACCATGGAGCCACAAAAGACTCACCATCCTAGAAGGGCAAGAGTAGCTCTCCATCCCCCCCAGCTGCTGGAGGTCTGACTCTGAGCAAGTAAGGAGACTACTGAGAAATATAAGAACTTCTTGTCTCAGAACAGGAAGATCAGGAGCTAAAAGGGTGCAGAGACAGTAAGTAAGTAAGGGAGAGGAAAAAAAAGAAATAAACAAACAGAGGAAAGAGTAAGTATTCCAAATAACAGTTAGGGAGCCAGAAAAAGACATAATTGGAGTGGTGCAGTGCAGTGGCTGTGGAGAAACAGTCTTCTGGGAGATGTTCTGGAGGATGCAGTGTTGTACCATCTGCAGGCACCTCTCTGGGCTGAGGGAGGAGGTTGATCATCTCCAGGCTGAGTTGGCCAGGATTTGTGGGACCTCCTCTCCCACCCAGGGACCACAAGGTCACTGCGGTTGCCTTAGAGGTTGCCAAGAAAGAGTAGTGGTTGGACCACAGTGGGCTCAGAGAGGGTGAGAGTGGTGGAACAGAGGTGCATCCCTCCAGCTGTACCTCTCCTTAATTTCTATACTGTTCTGGAAAAGTGTAGTTCCTCTATGGAGGCACCCTGAGTGGAGATCAAGAAGGATGCTGGGAACCTCCACAAATGAGACCCACAGGAGGGTGGAATGAGACCCCACAGGGGAAGGAAACAACTCCTGGTGGGGGACTACATTTTTAGGAAGGAAGAACTGAGGGAGGAAGGGGAGAGGGAGGTAAGGTTCCTGCCTGGCACCATGGCTTGGAGGGACAGGGAGCTAATCCTCAGTATCGCAGAAGCAGCTGCACAGAGGAGGGAGCTGGATGTCATTGTCCACCTAGGGATAAATGACCTGGCTAAGAAAGGAATCAGAACAGTGTAAGAAGAATTTGTGGAGAAGGGGAGGGGCCTTAGACAAATAGCACACAAGGTAACCTTCTTGGAGGTGCTGCCTGTCTATGGCACAGGTGAGGCTAGGGTGCTCTACACCATGGGATTCAAGCAGTGGTTGAAAAACTGGTGCAGAGCTTAGGGATTTGGCTTCATTGGGGACTGGGGGTCCAGCTGGAGGGATGCAGACCTATACTGGCATGATGGTCTGCATTTGCCCAGGAGGGAAACCAGGATCCTAGGTGATAGGTTTAAATACTTCATTGACAAGTATTTAAACTAGCCAAGGGGGGAGGCACTGGAAAGGAGAAGGGAAATCCTAGCCCCCCCAAAATATAAGGGTACTAAGTGAGGTAGACACCAACATAGAGATGTCAATAGGGAGAAGTGCATGGGTAAATGGAGAAAGTGACAAATGTAGTAAGGACAGGGATGGGGCAAAAAGGCATAAGGCCATCAAGAAATGGAGAGTAATGAGTACCAACTCCCATAGTCTAGGCAACAAGCTCCCTGAACTGGTGGCCTTGATGGCAGGGGGATGCCTGGATATCATAGCAGTCACAGAAACATGGAATACAGATAACCATGACTGGGATCTTAACATACCAGGGTATACAACCTACAGGCGAGACAGGGAGGGAAGAAGGGGGGGAGTAGCTCTCTATGTAAGGGAAGGGATAAAAGCAACTGAACAAAAGAGTAAACAGGGAGGAGAGGAGGCCCTTTGGGTCACCTTAGAGACTGGAAATGGCACTACAATCCACATGGGGTTGTATATAGACCCCCATATTGGGGGGAATGGACAAGGATATGATAGAAGGCATACTTAGGATGACAGAGAAAGGGGAGATACTGTTGATGGGGGACCTTAATATGCCAGATGTTAACTGGAGCACCTTTGCAGCAGCCACATCCAAAAGCAGGGCCATTCTTGATGTCCTTCAGGTGGCATGCTTCAGACAGCTAGTTTTAGAACCTACTCATGAGGGAGCAATCTCAGACCTCATATTCTCAAATGGGAACAGTGAGAGGATCTCAGATCTAGAAGTGGGTAGCCATTTGAGAACAAGTGACCACCAAACAGTGTGGTTCACGATAAACTCAGCTACAGAGCCAAGCCATACAAAAGTGAGGGTTCTGGACTTCAGGAGGGCTGACTTTGGCAGGATGGGAGAATGCCTTAGAAAAGCACTAGCAAACAGGCAAGAAGGAGGGGTGAAGCAGCAATGAGAAACTATCAAAACTGCCATCACAGAGGCAACAAGCCTTTGTGTGAAGCAAATAAAAAAATTAAAATGAAAGAAAAAGCCACTATGGTTCTCTAAAGAGGTGGTGGGGAAAGTCAGGAAGAAAAAGATAGCATTCAGAAAGTATAAGGAAACACAGAAGGAGCAGGACAAAGAACTGTACCAGTTAAGGCAGAAGGAAGCAGGGAGGGTAGTCAGAATAGCAAAGGCACAAACTGAGGAAAATATAGCTAACTCAGTTAAGAAGGGGGATTAAACCTTTTATAGGTATATCAGGGAGCGTAGAAAGACAAAGGGAGGGATAGTGAGGCTAATAGAATGGATGGTGGGTGGGCAGAGAGTGCCAGTGAAAAAGCAGGGATACTGAATGAATACTTCTGTTCAGTATACACAAAAGAGGAAGTGGGGGAGGTGCCTAATCCAATTAACAGAAGCACTCTGGAGAGGGTGGTCAATCCCAGTCCTGTCACAGAAGAAAGGGTTCTGAAAGAACTCCTAAAACTGAAGGTGGACAAAGCAATGGGGCCAGAGGGAATTCACCCCAGAATTCTAAAAGAATTAATCAGAGAGCTAGTGACACCACTGACTACCCTTTTTAACAAATCATGGTAGAATGGTGTGGTACCTGAGGACTGGAAGAAGGCGGATGTGATTCCCCTTCACAAAAGTAGGACCAAGACAGAGGCAGAAAACTACAGACCTGTCAGTTTGACCTCTGTGGTAAGGAAAGTGATGGAATCACTTCTGAAGGAAAGAATTATTGAGTACCTAGAG
Source organism: Neoceratodus forsteri (assembly GCA_016271365.2). Taxonomy (NCBI): domain Eukaryota; kingdom Metazoa; phylum Chordata; order Ceratodontiformes; family Ceratodontidae; genus Neoceratodus; species Neoceratodus forsteri. Next base: position 245,895,360 of record CM028130.1, read on the forward strand.
GCCAGTGGGGTACAGGACCCAAGGCAGCATGGGTTCACAGCGGGAAGGTCATGTCAGACAAATCTAATTGATTTCTTTGACTGGGTGACCAAAGTAGCAGATCAGGGAGGGGCTGTGGACATGGCCTACCTGGACTTTAGCAAGGCATTTGACACAGTCCCACACAAAGATTAGTAGTCAAATTAACCAGCCTGGGAGTGGGTCCCAGGGTGGTAGCCTGATAAAACATTGGCTGAACAACAGGACACAGAAGGTAATTGTAAATGGAGTCCACTCTGAAGAAAGAGGAGTTACTAGTGGGAACCGCAGGTTCTGTACTGGGTCCAGTCCTTTTTATTGTCTTTATAAGTGACATTGCAGAGGGAATGGAAAGAAAAGTATGCCTCTTTGTAGATGACACAAAGATCTGCAACAGGGTTGATACGCAAGGAGGAGTGGAAAGGATGAGAAGGGACTTGGCAAGGTTGGAGGAATGATCAGAAGTATGGCAGCTTGGCTTCAATGCAAAGAAGTGCAAAGTAATGCACCTGGGAAACAAAAACCCAGGGGAAGATTACACAATGGGGAGGAGGTAGTAACAACAACAAAAATGGAAAGGGACCTGGGGGTAATCATATCAGATGACCTTAAGGTTGGCAAGTAATGTGAGAAGGCAGTAGGGAGGGCTGGGGATTACTGGGATGTATAGGGAGAGGTATTACCAGCAGAAAACAGGAAGTTGTTATCCCTCTGTGCAGACAGTTGGTGAGACCCCATCTGGAGTACTGTGTGCAGTTCTGGAGACCCCATCTCTGCAAGGACATAGACAGGATGGAGGTAGTTAAGAGGAGGGAAACTAAAATGGCACAGGGTCTGCAAGGGAAGCCATACGAGGAGAGACTAAAGGAGCTTAATATGTATACCCTTGAGAAAAGGAGGGAGGGGGGGACATGATAGAACTGTTTAAGTACCTCAGTGGAATCAACAAAGTCCAAGTGGGTAGCATCTTTCAGAAAAAGATATGTGCAAGAACAAGGGGACTCAATTTGGAGATAGAGGGGGGACGGCTCAGGGCAATGTGAGGAAGTATTTTTTCACAGAGAGGGTGGTGGACACATGGAACAGCCTTCCTGAGGAGGTTGTGGGGTCTAAAACTGTGGGAGAATTCAAGAATGCATGGGACAGACATAAGGCAATTTTTGTGGTGGGTAGGAAGAAATAGGCTGTTGGTTAAATAGGATCTGCAGCTTGTCCTCTAGGTAGGGAAATGGGCAGACTAGGTGGGCTAAGCGGTCCTTATCTGCCATTAAAGTCTATGTTTCTATGTTTCTATGCATTATATTGTGTTTATGAAATATGTTTCATTTGTTTATATTTTATCATGTTTCCTTGACCTATTTACAGGGCTCTGAGTCCCAGGGAATGGGCACAAAACAATTAAAATGATACCTACGTTACTTACTTACCATCCAAGACACCAGGGAAAGATCCTCTCTTGGAAAAGAGACCTGAGTTCATTTACATCCACCAGAACAGCACCAGAGTGTGGCAGAAAGAAACACAGTTTACCATCTCATCTGTAAGACAGCACACCCAGTAGTACAGGACCCATCTAATATGACACTGAAGCACTATCATTTGGGATCCAGGCCCAAGAGCTGGTGTGGGATTAGAGGTCATGGCCTTCTATCCCAATGGCAGGTGTGCTACTGACTGAGTTAAGCTAACATCTCATTTGGCCTGCAAGTTGTCCAAATACTCACAACTTTAATATTATGTAGCAAATATTAAGAATTTTGCTTTCATTGTATAGTTCCATTACATGTTATTACTACAATATCTGATGTGTAAAATATATGGGGCTAGATATTCAAATATGTGCAAAAGCAGAGTGCCAAGGCTTGCATGGCACTTGCACTTGTGCCTGTCACAGAGGATGCTATATTCAGTCAGATAATGGACTAGCACTGTCTGACTCAATGTAGGATCATGTCAGTACAGTGCTAACTCAAGTAGCACTGCCACAACATGGCCATGGGCTGTATGTAGCCCATACAGAACTGTGCCCCCAGACCAGATAGCATCGGGAGCTATGGCGTGCTATTCAGCCGCAACATGCAAATAAGTACATTGGGCATGCAAAGCTCAAAGGGGCCATATTCATGTCCATTATGGGCTCATTTGTATGGGAAGCAGTGGCAGGTTTGTACCCATCCTGTGGTTACCTGCTATGTCAAGCATGATGGTGACTGCCCCCCAACACCCCCCCCAAACACCCATCCCCTGAACGTAAATGTCCTCTCTGGTATTAAGTGGCACTCCCCACCCTCTGATAACTAATCCCCATAACAGTCTTTCCTGGTGTCTAGTGGCACACCCCACCCTCCAACCACTCTTCCCCATATAGTTATGTTTCCCTACTATCAAGTGTCACCCTTTGCCCTCTGATCACCTGTCTTTGTATTTATATTGTGTTTCCTGGTGTCTAGTGGCACCCTCCAGCCTCCGAGCAGCCTTCCTTCTATTTGCAGTGTTATCCCTGGAGTCTAGGGCACCCCTCCACCCTCCCATTCAAATTCCTGTAGTTGTAGAGTTTTCCCTGGTGTCTAGTGCTCCCCCTTTCCCACCAGTCACACATCCCTGACATTGCAGTGATTTTCCTTGTGTCTAGTGTAACCCTCTGTTTTGCCTGGGTTATATACCACCAACTGACCATGTGTAACTGTAACCTTATACACCTACACATATTGGTGCCTTACCATGGTCTCATAATGTTTTACCTATATGATATGTTTCTGTCATATATACTGTTTCTAGTTTCCACATATATTCTGCTATACTTATAATCACTCATATTCTGTAGTTTTCCACTATTGTAACACATTGTGTGCTTTTGTGATTATGTTGTAAGTACTTCCAGACTCACTGTCTGGAAATAAGAACTAATAACTGGTTGCTGAATACGAATTTCATTTGTTCAGAGATTCAGAGAGGGAAATTGGCTCCCTTGTGATTGCTTTGCTTCGCTTGTTATGGCATGAGTACTGTAATAAACGTCTTTTATTATTTCTATTTGTTGTTACTTTCTTTGTCCATCATATCATGCAGAGAACCTAAGGTGTGATCTTTTCACATATAAGAATGGCGAGTAGAGATGCAGTGAAATTAAATTCCACTGGTGAAGTGAATGCAAAGTGGCCACTTCACGTTGTCACTCTGCTACGGAGAGTTTTCCATACGAAAGGCTCACTTCACCTTGTAATTATTATTTCACATTGTCATTCCACTTTAACTTGAAGTAAGGTGGAGTGGCAACAATACTGGCAGCCCCCCAGTGCCTCCCATACACACAGTCACCAGAATTAATGTGCATCCCCAAAATGCTACTGTCTTGTGTCCAGAAAATTCCTTAGTGCTGACTAAGTGAAATGAGAGTGTAACAAGAAATGCAAAGTCTCCCAGAATTTATGGCATGCTCAGTCATGCATGCAGTGTCACACACAGTCACCAGAATTAATCTGCATCCTCAAAATGCTACTGTCTTTTGTCCAGAAAATTCCCCAGTGCTGACAAAGTCAAATGCGAGTGTTACAAGAAATGCAAAGTCTCCCAGAATTAATGGCACAGTCAGTCATGCATGCAGTGGTCACACATGGAGTCACCAGAATTAATCTGCATCCTCAAAATGCTACTGTCTTTTGTCCAGAAAATTCCCCAGTGCTGACAAAGTCAAATGCGAGTGTTACAAGAAATGCAAAGTCTCCCAGAATTAATGGCAAACTCAGTCATGCATGCAGTGGTCACACACAGTCACCAGAATTAATTTGCATCCACAAAATGCTACTGTCCTGTCTCCAGAAAATTCCCCAATGCTGACGAAGTGAAATGAGAGCATAAAAAAGAAATGCAAAGTCTCACAGAATTAATGGCACACTCAGTCATGTGCACAGTGGTCACACACTGTCACCAGAATTAATGTGTATCCCAAAAATGCTACTGTCTTGTGTCCAGAAAATCCCCCAGTGCTGGTGAAGTGAAATGAGAGGGTAACAAAAATGTGAAGTCTCCCAAAATTAATGGTGTACTCCGTCATGCGAACAGTGGCCATACACAGGCACCAGAATTAATTTGCATCCCAAAATGCTACTGTCTTGTGTCCTGAATATTCCCCATGGATAATGAAGTAAATTGAGAGCATAACAAGAAATGCAAGGCCTCCCAGAATTAAAGGCACACTCAGTCATGCACGTAGTGGTCACACAAAGTCACCAGAATTAATTTGCATCCCCAAAATGCTACTGTCTTGTGTCCAGAAAACTCCCTAGTGCTGATGAAGTGAAATGAGAGTGTAACAAGAAATGCAAAGTCTCCCAGAATTAATGGTGCACGCCATCATGTGAGCAGTGGCCACACACAGTCACCAGAGTTAATGTGCATCCCCAAAATGCTACTGTCTTGCGTCCAGAAAATTCCCCAGTGCTGACGAAGTGAAATGAGAGTGTAACAAGAAATGCAAAGTCTCCCAAAATTAATGGTGTACTGCAATGCACAGACAGATTAAGACTGTGCTGCACACTCAAGAGATGTAGAGTCAGAGGAAAAGGCACAATAATACCTAACCAGTCACAAATCCAAATCTGGAAAAGAATGCCTCTTGCCAGTTGGGGGGTAGTGCATGGCAGTAACAGTCCACTACCAATAAAGATACCACAAAGCAGTATAAAAATTCATGCAGGTGTGGTGGATAGTAGGTTCACACTGCTGCAATTACTCTGGCACAATAAAAGTTGTCTGATTTAATGTTACGCATTGCACACTCACTCACACACACACTATAAGTATTGTATAGCAAATTGAAAACCTTTAGCAATATAACCAAATGTTTTAAACAAACTGAAATTATACATTGCTGCACCACTACAATCAGCAAAAAAATGTTAAGAATTACTGAAAATTCTGTGTGTACATTAACACAGTTATACAACAAAAATATAACCAACACAGAAAAAATTCCTTTTTCACCCAGTTAATCTACCTACACCACAGATACACCCTTCCCCCAAAGCACAGTTCACAGTACACAGTACACAGACTGAGTGTTCTAAATTAACATTCTAAATCCACACACAAACAATAAACACTCAATGATATGAGCACAAGAGGGTTTCCTATAATCGATGCACTAAATTGTGAGCAAAAAAATGGCTCAAAAAGGCTTTTTTAACAGCTTTTAGAGGATTTGAATCGCAGAGCTCTGAGAGAAAACTGTCTTCATTTTCCACTACACATACACTACACAGAACTGAGGCTGTGCAGAACAATCTAGAGCCCATGTGACCTGCAGTCCCATGAAGCAGTGCAAATTCGCCTTGGAGCTCAATAACAAGGTGAAGTGATGCGAAGTACTTTGATTTCAATGTACGTCACCTTAAAATTGGTGGAAAAGTGGTTTGGGAAAGGCAGAATAATGTGAAGTCATTGGTTTCAGTGGACTTCATGTTCCCCATTATGACACAAAGTACCTCGCTTTGTGTTGTGGAGCACTTCGCAGATTCCACGTTACTATGCGAATCACTCCACGGAGTGAATTTTGGCCACTTTGCACAGCGCTAATGGCAAGCTAGCTTGTAATGGTTTTGTCTGGCAAATAATAAAGCTCATTTTACTTAGTGATTTGTGTTCTGAGATGTGACTTTCCTCAGAGGCAAGCAGCAGTGTGTTTAGTGGCTTCGGGAATCCGTGTGCAATCAGCAACTCAATGTTTTATGAATTCCTCCTTCACGGGAGTTCACAGACGCCATCCGTCTGTGTGTGTTTGGGTGCTGTGGTTGCAAGCACAGCAGTTAACCTACAAAACAGTTTAAGTATTTCTCTGCTTATTGACATGTTTAAATTATGCACAGAGTTGAGAGAAGACATCTCAGCTTATTTCACTGCATGAGGTGTGTGGGACGCGCTTAAAAAAATATAGTTAACTAAACATGTTTGGATCCAATTACGTTGATCTGTGTACAGTATATTGAACTGAGACAGTCAACTGTTGCAATCCACTAGTGGGCTGCTTTTGAGGCTTTCAAGCCTAATAGGGTTAATGGTTACTGATCAACTGGTGACTGAACCGTCTCATGCGTTTATTATACTGTAGTCTTCCATGCAGAATCTTCCTCACTAATGTGATTCACAGACCAAACATTTTTCTGTTCTGAACCTGGAGGTATAATTATTTTTTTTAAATGGAAAAACCATCTGGCAGGGTGTTACCCTGTCCTGGTGTTTCAGGTTTGTGGTGAGTACACTTTAATTATATATGTTAGTTGATCCACCTTTCATTGTATTCTATAATGAATCTAAATGTAAACACTTTTGTTTGCTGTTCCTTGCTACTCACTTTAGGAAAGCATTACATTTAATAGTAGTACCCCATATCTTGTTATGTATTCCATGTAAGCATAGTTTATTTTTGCTAGACTGAATACAGTATAGTCAAGGTCACACTGTTCCTTGCAGTTGAGATAATGACTAATTGGAGAATGTTCAAAGCAGCAGAAACATTTCTGCATTCTGTAATGAATGTTGTGGTTTAATGGAATCAGCATCATTAACTATTATGGTGTATTTGATTTTAGAACTGTTTTTAAGACAGTAATTAGTGTTGGCTGGGACATAAAACTTAAGTCTGTCTTTTAGACTGATTGCATCACTTAGCTTTGTTCAGTTGAGCTAATTATTTTTTAATTAGAGACATCCTCTTCTGCTTATTCAAATTTGCCTTTGTCAGTGACATAGGGTTGCAGAATATGTTTTTGAATGTGCCATCCTGGATTTTGATGTGTGGAAATATTTGTAGTTGGGAAACACTGCACCAAATTCAACATTTGCTTTATATCAGTGTCACTGTTATCAGTTATCAGAGTCTCTGTGTTTTCTGAAGCTACACTAGTTTGTTTATGTTGTTTGTAATGAGGACAATCTGCTCATAACATGGCGACACCTTTGGCTTGTCGCCAATTACATGTTCCGGGTTGCAGTGTTTGCACATTATCTGCAAACTTTATATCTTTCAGATGAGGGGTTGGTTTAAGGTTGGAGTGTAGTGGACTGGTGTTCTTAGTCTTGATTCAAGTTAGTCATAGTTTGTTGCAAAAAAAAAGAAAATAGAAACATAACGCAAAAGCTTGGAAAGGTTTTCTATGTATTTTTTCTTCTCCTTTCAAATATGGCTTCTCTGTCTAATGTCATGGATGCCATCATGGTTCAGCAATTTTGTTTTTGTTGCCTCAGCTGGTTGCTAGACTGTGTTCTTTTATCTCTAAGACCTCTCATTCAGTGTCCAAGGCCACTGCAGCTATTGCTGGGCTTGGTCCCAGGAACCATCATTTGCACAATGTGTGACCTTCAGCAAGTCACTTGACCTCCTTGTGCTTTTGAATTGTACTAGTTTTTTCATCTCACAATTGCTGTACCTCCCTAATTTAATCAATATTTCATATCCAAATATAACTTTAATGGGGTGTGCATGTCAGGAATACTTTTGTTAAAAGTTACTTTTTTTTCCCAGTCCTCCTCATCTGTCCAAGACTGCAATTTTTTTTTCTCTCTGGCTTGCAGCCATAAAGCTGCTTACTGTCTACAAACCCACCCATTCCTACGTATGCCTTCATTTATGGAAGACCTCACAGCTTCTTTGTCCTTGTCTTGTATCACATAGCCCCATGCATCGCACGGCGATCAAGTGGGGGCTGATCACCTCCAGCATTTGTAATAAGCCATTTAACTTTAACAAGCAAGCTACACAATTTACATTGTGACAAAATGTATTATGTCTGTTTTGGAAGATTTTATATAATTTATGTTACAGGCCTAATTTCACACCCTTTTAACAATTTTGAACATTCGAAATGCCAGTATTATAACTTGAGTTATTTATCAGAATGTTGTGAGTGTTGATGACACAGTTCTAATTTCAAAATCAGAGAATTAGGGATGCCTAATACTCTAACATTAATAATTTATTTCATTTTCAGGAATTCATCGGTGCATAATGATGGCCACAATAAAAGAACCTACCCCCAAGGGTGGCTGAATGCATAGGTCTTTATTAAAGTTAATATCAGTATCAGCATTTTGAAAACCAATGCTAACTTTCCACAAGGAGAATGCTCCAAGTAAATGAGACATTCCCTTTTGTGGCTTGTGTTTCATTTTTTCTCTCTTACAGGGATAAGACTATCCTTCACAAGTAACCACTGGTAATGTATAAGTGTATTTTAACCAGTGGCCCATTTCATTAACATGTTATTATAGTTTGAATCATAGTAGGATACTGTATTGCCCTTATTTTTGTTTTTTTAACAGGTTGGGCCCAACCCCTCTGTATGTATTCAGCATACAACTTTTCAGGTGATGACTGATTGGCAAAGACAGTTTGCCATTATTTCTGTAGATAATAATACACACCTCTGTTGGGAGTATAGTGTTCTCTAACATTTATGTAAACAACTGTTACTAGTCAATTTGATAGTATTTACTGTTGTATGGTCGGGCATCTGCTCTAGCATTGGCCTTACAGTATCCTATTATCTCTGTGCTTCCTCTTTCAGGGAGGAAGGATCTTGGGAGGGCATGATTTGTATATATGCCCACCTACATTAAATGATCGCTTACATTAACACCTGTTTTAGCAATTGGTGTGCCCGTAAGAGGCAGATAATTGTTGGGACTGTTAATGACATACTTAACTTCTAACACGTCATTGCATGCCTATTTGTTTAACAAATAACAGTCTAGGAATGGTGTCAGCTGTATATGTAATATTTAATACAGGCTATACTCCCTTATAGAAGGCTTTTACGGTTCATCAGTGATGGGTGTGTATAATGCTACAGCTGCTACCATTCTTAATGTGATTCACCATGTCTTTGACATTTCCATAGATGTGATATACTATAAGCCTAGCCTCCTGAACTATACTAGGAGCTCAAGGAGATTTTGAACCATGCCACCTTGACGTGCACCTTCGGTGGTTGCAAATAAATAAAATTCCTTCTGGACCTGACTGAGCTACAGCTAGCAAAGTCAGAAATGAGGTAGGTAAGCCCACTGTCCCTCCAGTAAGAGCACACAAGAAGAAAAATGTGTGTTTGCTAATAATTCATTTGTTGGTTACAAATTAAATATATATATACATACAGTATATACATATAATGTACTCCAACATTATAAACCAGTTCAGCCTCTCTGCTTTCCCAGTGCAGTCTAACACAACTGTACACAATTTATTTGCAAGTGGCTTTCTGCCAACAACCAGCACCAGCCAGGTTCAAGGGCCTTGGACTGCAACTAGTAATCAGCTGAGCTGGTGGGGAGAACTGTGTACATTCCCATATTCTTTCACATATCTGTTTTGTCTTTTTAGCTCCTGTAAAAGGCAATATTATTTCAATAGTCGTTTCTGGACTCTGATTACCAACTTCATTTTAACCCTTAGATTGCAAACAGAATTAGAACGTATTGGAATTCTGGACAGATATATATTCATCCACAGCCCTGCAAGGGTTAAATGTGATCATTGTTTAAAATGTATTTTCTGCAATGTGCTTAATATGACTACTGTTTCATTGTGATTATGTCATTATCATTATGTTCTCACATATTGTTGCAGCTTATCAAGTATAAGCTCAGTAAACTGCTCCACATCTGTGGATAGTTTGGGGTATTAGGCACATCTGTGTGACATCTCTCAGACCAACATGGGGGGGGGACCAAGTACCAACCACTTACATGAAAAATTAGTTGTTTTCACAAGCTGAAATGTCCCAACAACACCCCCATGAATAATTATTTCTTTCTTATTGGTTATGTGCCACCATTCATACTCCCAAACAAAAAGGGATCAGCATTGCTGTTCCATCCAGATTAATTACAACGTGATAACCATGTACATCTGGACACCATGGGGTGGCCACAAACCAGTCTCACAGAATAAATGGCAGACTGCTAGCAATTGATGACAAATCCCTAAGGCCCACCTAGCTAACAGCACACTCCAAGGTAGGCCCTACACCTGAAGGTCATCCACTGCCATCCTGGCTATCTGTATATGCCAGGCCAAAGCATAACACACAGGTTTCTACACCTGTACTCTACTCATAAACCCATATTTTGTGCTTTATTTCCATATAATACTACTACATAGTATTGTATACTTCATTACATTGCTAGAACAGCCATGTTTCCAACTGTTGTTACCTCAACAGAGAAAAAGCCTACCCAATATTCCAAGCATTAACCCAGACTGACTAGTGGCCTGATTGCTTCATCAATCCTAGGTACCCTTGTATATAATGTGTAAATACACATATAATATGGCAGAGTGTGCATTCTGCTTCAATACAAACACTTCTAGGTTTCATAGCATCATGTTACCAGACCCCTTTGCAATAGAACTGATACATACTCAAGACCCAGTATCAGAGCACCACACTACTGATTACCTAGGTGTATTACACCCTAGACAATAGACCTAACAAAAGGGACCTTTTCAAATCCCACAGGCACAACATGTGCTATTGTATACTTCTATGCTACATGGTGTAAATGGCATACTGCCATAAGATACAGATTTAAAGTGCATATAATATTGCACTTTCATTTCATGAGATGGGCCTTAAATAGGCCAAACAAGCAACACATAGGCAGGGAAACTATGTTTTTTTCCCATTGTCACAACCTCTTTTGAGACTTGGTGATAGGGTGTATTCACAGATGAATAAATGGTATATTCTTAGTATTGGACCTCAACCTGCACCTCTGAGTGCATGGCCGATGCCATCACTTGTCTATGTCATACCACAACATAACCAAAGGCATTGCTAATAACCATGCCATTTTCCTTTTCCCTTTTAACAACTATATATGTGTTTTAAAACTACATTTTTAACAAAGTTTTACAAGTTTTTAGGTTTCAGCAGAGTGGTACTGGTAAGGTCTTCAAGCAACACATGCGACTTTTCTTAATGGCTGGTTTTCCATATTTGGCTGGCACCTCAAATGAACTGATTGTTCTTATATGGACTGTGCTCTTGGTTGCTCTTTCATGAATTATGTTCTTCATGAATTGTCATTATTTATGCAAAATGTACTCTTTTTACAAAAAGCTATGCCTGCATGGATGTGGCTGTTCCATTGAAACTTTCAATGGACAATCTCAAGCAACCCTTGCCAAGGCTTTTGCCAATCTAGCCAACCAGCAGCCAGCTAAATGAACCTTACTTTTCTTACCATGGTGCTACTTGTCTGCACAGCACCATGTGCCATGTATGCCCCATCAGTTACAAACTTTCGATGAAAGACATTTCCAAAGTAACAACACTGCGTTGTGGTTACCTACTCCAACTTTATGGACTGGTTCCTCTTTAAGGACATTGTTATTAGATTCTTCAATCAATAACATAAGCCACCGTCCCATACTCTGCTGTTATCTGCCTTTTCAACTCTCAATATGTACTGTTCTTTATGAATGGACAATGACTTTAACACTGTTTTTGCAAACAATGTTCTGTGATAATATACATCAACAATTTTTCATATACACATATCCACTGTGGTGCTGACATACCTAGTTTCTGTTTTATGTTTTATGATCTAACCATCTGTGATTACACCTGTGTCAGCTCCTGAATAGGTTTACTGTAACAGTCACCCTATCTATATGCCATAGAAATGTAATTAATTTACATTACGAGTTTTTATGTGCTTTGAAAAACAGATGTTCAAATCAATGTTTTAAAGCTTGTTAGTAATTTATATCTTGTTTTAATTCATCCACTACTAACTCTTTGCTGCCTGAGGTGTATTTTTATCCAGCATTTTGCATGGCTACAGTTCTTTTACATGGCTCACTCCTCAGGCATGTTCACGCATTTAGATATACCATGTCCACCCCTAACCATCTTCTTTTTATTGTGTTGCCCTTTGAACAAGGCAACAAGGAGGGGACTGTTATACTTGGATCATATACCACCAACTGACCCACATGTAACCACAATGTTATACACTTACAAGTATTAGTGCCTTAACACAGTCTCATAATGTTTTACCTATATGATATGTGACTGCCATATATACTGTTTCTAGTTCCACATACATTCTGCTTTATTCATAATCATTCATATTCTGTAGTTTTCCACTATTGAGACATGTTGTGGACTTTTGTGATTACATTGCAAGTATTTCCAGACTCACTGGAAATAAGAACTGACAGCTGGCTGCTGAATATGAATTTCATTTGTTCAAAGATTCAGAGATTCTTCCTTATTTTGCAACTTCCTTTCCTATGAAGTTGCCCAAGGGAGCTGTCTTATTTACATGCCTTATCCAAAGCTGCGTGTTTATCATATATGTAACTGTACTCTTATCAGTCATATATAATTGTATGCACACCAGCTCCTTGGAGAAAAAGAGACCATACTTGAGGAATGGTGGGAATTCAGCTCCCTTGTGATTGCTTTACTTCACTTGTTATGGTGTGAGTATTGTAATAAATGTCTTGTATTACTTATACTTATTGTTACTTTCTTTGTGCAGCACATCATGCAAAGAACCTCAGGTGTGATCTTTTCACATATAACACCCTCCCCCACCCAGCAGGCATCCATCCTGGTGCCACCATCAAGTCTCTGGTGGCTAGTATCTCCCCCCACACTGCCCCTCCAACCACACCACCCAGCCAACCACCACACCAATGAAAGTGGTGCTGTTCAGAGAGCCCAATATGGCAACCAGCACAGCCTACTCTCACCTTATCAGCCAGCCACTGTAAGGGATGACAGGGAGTGCATGTACAGTATACTTCATGCACTCTCTCTGTTATCCCATACAGTGGCTGGCCGAGGACATGAGAGGAGGACTGTGCCAGTTGTTTATTGGGCTTGCCACAAAGCACCACCTTCATAGTTATGGGGGGTGACTGGTTGATCTGGTCAGTGTTGGTGGTCTGAGGGGGGCAGTAGCCACTGGAAAGTTAGTGATGACACTGGGAAGGGTGCCCAGCAGGTGGTGGTACCATTAGACAGCAAGAAAATCACTGCAACTTCCTGGATGTGTGATTGGAGGGTGGGGGTGCCACTAGCTACCAGTGAATATGCTATAATTACAGGGATGGGCAATCTGAGGGTGAGGGTGCCACTAGACAACAGGGACAATACAACAAATTGAGGGATGGATGCTTTGAGGGTGGTGGGTGCCACTAGACATCAGGGAATACTCTATAACTACAGGAATGGGTGATCAAGGGTGGAGGATGCCACAAGACAGCAGGTCAACTGTGAATATTTTGGGAACTGGTGACTGGAGGGTGGGAGGGTGCCACTAGACATGAGGGAAACTGTGTATATTATGGGGATGGGTGCTTGAAGGGTGGGGGCTGCCACTAGATACCAGTGACAATACTAACTTTAGAGGGATGGGTGATTTGAGGGTAGAGGGTGCCACTATGCACCAGGATGTGCATTGGTTTAAAAGTATGGGGCTGGGGTGTAGGATGGGTGACTGCAGTTCTGCTGCTTGCCACCAGAGCCATGTGCTGTCTTAAGTTAAGGTTTGGAAATACAGCAAATAACACCTGTTTGTGTGGCATTTACCAGTGGTCAAACTGCTGACTATGCAGCTGTGCCCATATGTAGGGGGTGACTCCCTCATTTGCAAGGGTGAATTGGTTTGTTAGCACTAGGGCATTAACAGGTTTTGCCTGTGCTGTGGGGGTCTCTAAATATAGGCCCCACCAATGAATTTGGCCCAAACTCCAGTTAACATAAACAAACAACACCTTTTCACCCAAGCTCCTTTTGAATATCTGCCCATGAAGTATTGTAATTCAATTACCATTAAGGAAAATAAAACACATGGATGTATAAGGCAAAAAAATTGTATCCAGGAATAGAGATATGATGTCACTTTCTAGAAACTTGGTTAGACTTCACTTGGATTATGGATCTCAGTCCTGGTCCCCTCACTTGGCTAAGGACAGAGCAAATCTGAACAGTGTCCAGGGAAAAGGCAACGTTTTATCTTGGGGATGGGGATCAAGAAATATGAGGAGAGACTGAATTCTTTGGAGGGTATGGCACTAGAAACAAAGCATATATGCAGGGAGGCCTACTTAGGATGTAAAACATTATTAAAGAAAATAAAGTGCATTAGCCATAGTAATGATCCTAAAAAAACAAACAAATGAACATAAGGGGGCATTTTTAAGCATGTAAAACCATAAATCTTTAAAAGAAATGAAAGAAAATACTTCTTCATGCAAACAAATAATTTATGTTTGGAATGTGCTACATGAGACAATAATTAAAAATAACATTAAAGGGCCTGATCCACAAAGGAGGCTGGGATTCACTCAAATCAAGCTTATCCCAGCTCCGACGGTCCACACCCAGATCCCTGTCCATACCAGATGGCATCCTTGTCCCCTGCTACTGTGCTCCACAAGCATAGGTGGAGCCAATCCAGAATGTGTGCATCAAATAGGATGTGGACATCCCCTGAAGTGTAAAGTGGCACCTCTGCATGCTCACTAAAACACTCCTCCATAGGTGTATAGAGGTGTGTGGGCTATTCATGGATCAGGTCCTTAGATTTCATTAAGAATCAAATTTAACACATTGATCATATCAGGTAACCTAATAAGGTATTGCCACTGAGATAGGGGAGGCAGAGTAGATGGATCTCTTGTTGTTCTTCTGCCTACTAAAATGAAAGTAAACCTGAGTAAGGATTTTAATTTATTTGCAAATAATTTTGTTGTTCTAGTCCCCCACTTGGTTCCCTTTTTCTGTTACTCTGCCTATAGAATTGGTACAGTCCATCCAACCTGTTCCCCAGCCAGAAGAGTGGGTAAGTGACTTCCTTAGCTGCTGATGCTCATGTCTCCTCTTGCAGGCAGGGAGGCATGTTGTTGCTGGAGTGTCAATGCTTTTCTTTCATGGCAGCCAAACTCCTTTATTCTGTGATATGCCACCCCCCACCACCAGATAGCACCAGTGTGGGATTTCAGGGCTCACACCAAAACCATGATGTCAGCAACACTGAACTGCCCCCCCCTCACTCAGAGTTGAAGGTTAATGCAAGTGTAAATATTAAGTTTGCAGAAGCTTGGAGTGGCAATGCCAGTGTGTACTAGAGTACATAAATAACTTACCAAGCAGCACAGGGAATAATAGCATAAGTATAATATGTTTCACATGTCACTTCAAAATAGTTCCTTGAGAGGTTGATCAGAGTACAATCTTTCATTTCTATTTTGTTCAACTAAATGAATCTCATAAATAAATCTAAATGTAAACTGTGTGTTCATCAGAATCCAGAAATCCCACTGAACACATTGGATGTGAACTGACCTCTTCTAAACTGAGAAAAGTGGACTTGAAGAGCCACATTTCTATTGTTGGGCCATTATTAGTACACTCTTCTTCAGGTTGTTCCTTCTCCATGCAACACGACTTTATATTTGGTGGGTAAAGGTGATGTTAACAATACTTCAATATCCTCTGAAAAGGTTGTTCAGTACTGAACTTATGACATTGGTAAGAACATTCTAGTCAACTAATTGGCTAAAAGACAAGAACAATAGTGTAATTATCTGCCCATAATTACATTCATGTACTTGCTTAGCTTGTGCACCAGGTCTAGCTACAATATCAATATGCCTCAACTAGAACTACTATATATATGCTTTTGCCTTTTGCTCATATTTTATAGAGAAAGCAATATTTACTTATTAAAAATCATGACAATTATTGTGGCAGACTGGTCTCTCCCAGACTCAGCCTTTACTCTGTTACCAGCTTTCTCAAACCCTTCAGATGCTTCCAAGAGTACTTAGTAGCTGCCAGCTCTCAACATAGACACACTTTTAGGGTATCAATAGGTCTAAATCTCACCAAAGCCACTGCTCTCACTGTACAGTGTTCCATCAAAAGGGCAAGCGACCCACCCCTCTCTGTCACAGCTGAGAACATCCCAGTTTAGAAACAAAATATGGTAACTGTAACCTTCTCTTCACAGGTGGAAACAAAGCTTTTGTCAGTTTTAACTCAGCCATCTGTACCTCAAAGGACTCAGTCACAGAAACGCGAAGTATATAAAAATAGTATTTTAATACTTCAAGATAATTAAACAAAACACGTCTATGTCTTCTGTTGGCACCCTTTGCAAACTGTGTGAGAGGCCTTTCAGCACCATGCATTTCTGCTTAAAGTTGAACCAGCATAATATTCTGTGGTGATTTGCATATGCAGCCCATGATGCTTTGCATTGTGGGGGCATGTGTGATTTTGTATTTCTTTGAAACTTGGCTTCCAGGCCAAATGCCTATTGGGGTAACCATTGCCTCAGTGCTTGTGCAGTGAGGTTCTTTGTCTTTTAAACTGTTTTTTTTGTTTTAATTGGGTTCACCACAACATAACCCAGATAGACCATCTTAGGGTAGCTGGTTCATTCCACTGGGGTGTCAAGCAAATGAGGAATACTGATGAGTCCTGGTTGGATAAAACACATGTCTAGGTCTTCTGTTGGCACCTTTTGCAAACTATGTGAGAGGCCTTTTGGCACCATGCATTCCTGCTTAAAGTTGAACCAGCATAATATTCTGTGGTGATTTGCATATGCAGCCCATGATCTTTGCATTATTGGGGCATGTGTGATATTGTATTTCTTTGAAACTTGGCTTCCCAGCCAAATGCCCATTGGGGTAACCATTGCCTCAGTGCTTGTTCACAGAGGTTCTTTGTCTTTCTAATATGGGATACTACACAATGACAAGGGAGGACAGTAATTCTACAGAGATTAAAATAAAATGTTTTGAACAGTAGGTAGCACACAGAAAACAAACAAACAACCAAACAAACAAAAAAAAACTATCTCACTGTTCTCTATTTAGCAAAGTAGAATAGCTTACCATACAGGATACCTTGGTGAATTAGTGAAGACTCACTTTTTAGATATTTATTGTTCAGATTCATCAAACCTGACTAACCTATCTGTCACAGAATTCAGGTTAACAAGGTTCTCAAAACCAATCTCCACCCACCTTTGGAAGGCATTTCCTTTGACATCACTTCCAGGCCTATTTTTCATCTCTTGAGAGATGGATCCTTTTGGAAAACTGGTCTGATCTGGACTTCAGGAGTCTGTATATTCAAATGCATCTTCTTTTGTCCCAAGTCTTCTCTAGTACAGTAGGGGTGCCTGGTTAAGTTAGAGCAGTTTCCTGAAATGAAAAGACACTTCTTTCCTTTAAAAGCAAGGCACATTTTATTTATATAGCACCATATCCAAAGGCTCAGAGTGCTTTACAGTAGGAAGAGTACACCAAGAATTAAAATCAAGATTCAAATACTACTGAAAGCTTTTTAAAAGAGAAAGGTTTTTAAAGAGGCTTTAAAAGCTGTCACATTAACTGTCTAGAGAGCCAGCCATGATACAGAACAATAGAGATACAAAATTTCCCTCAGAGGCAGTTGGTCTGTCTCTGATCAAAATAATGACCATTCCCAGGAATATTAATTTTGTCCCTTCAGCTGATAAATTCTGATACCTATGCAGAAAGAATGAAAAAAAAAATAATACAGTAACAGGTATACATAGAATTTGTTTTTCAATTATATTTTTAAATCTTTATAAGAAGAACCAAATGTAATACGTCAGTGTAATAAGATACTCCAGTGATATGTAATTACAATCAGTAATTGCACTTCCATCTCATGTTTTTAAAGGCACTTGGTGCAGTTTGTGATGTGTGGCAGTTGACCTATAATTACACACCCTATATATCTTACTGCATGCATATAGGTTGATTTGATTTATCCTATTTTGCTGTTTAGACACAGATAACAGTAGCACCAAAACCCTAACAACATAAATGGATTTGCTATTTGGACAGGGAAAGCTTTATGGAATTCTCAAATGCAGACTCTTATTTTCTTTTTCATAATTCACAAGTCCCAGCCATAGAAGAAAAATGCTTGAACAAAGTCCAGGCATGTGGATTGAGGAAGCTATGTTCTGAAAATCAATGATTTTAGGAGAGATACACTAGACACATGCTTAAAAATGTGCTGCAGTTTTGTCTTCATGAACAAACTGAACAATTTGTAGCACAAAAATGCCAGCAGTTTTGCACTTTGAAATGTTGATGTATTTCATTATTTTTGCTGACTTTCTCAACTGTAAAAATCAGAATTTCAGAATACTGCCACTGGAAAAAAAAATGCTGGTCTCCATTTGGTGTACATGGAGTTAGAAACCTCTAACCTAGAAAAAAAAAGCTTGCTATCATTTCCAGAAGATATGTCTGTATTCTGTACTAGTCACACTTGAGACCATGTTAAGAAGCAGCTGCTCAACTACCTAGAGTGCCATAGTCTCCAGGACAGCAACAGCTTTATTTTTTGACGGTGAGGTCCTGTCAGTCTGGCCTCATGGATTTCATCAATGCCATATCACAAGAACTGGATAAAAGCAAAAACATTGGACTTGTTTTACAAACACTTTAGCAAACCCTTTGACTCCATACTTCACAAGAGTCTGGAAAAGAATTTAGGGACTTAAGTGTTTGGACAAAAGTAGAGATCGGTGAAATTATTCTTCTGTCAGCAGAATTCTGGTGAAATGCTGATTTCGCTTCTGTGAAATTTCACAACATTTTCATGAACATTTTGAGAAATTTCACAAAAATTGTGATTTTGGTTATTTACATGTGATTTAAAAAGTATTTGTCCACATTGCACCAAATGTGGTGTGGTGGCTGATCCAGTGTCCGTACAGAAGTGTACCAAGATTCAGATATCTGTTTTTAAAAATGTTTGAGCTGGCTACCTGGTTGCACTGAGGGCTAAGGCACTGGATACCGCCCCTTGCACCATGCTGGCAACCCAAGCTCGGGAGCTGGGGTCAGCAGGGGATGGTAGACAATTGAGCACCCTTGGCTGGCTCTCCTCTCTGGGTGGGTGGGTGAGGAATAGCTCAACACACCAGTGGCTCCCAGTGGAGATCGGGAGCACTGCAGTGCACAGGCTGCACACTACACACTGTGGCTGATGCTGGCAGGGTGCCGTACGCCATTGCATCAAACATGCCCAGGTTGGGAGGGACCCAAAAAGAGGAAAAACCCAGCTTTGAGGAACAGGCAATGGCACCTGCCCCCCATGCCCTCTGCCGGGGCTTACCCAGATAGGTCTTCCAGTTCCTCCTTCCAAGCCCTCACCTGCAGCCAGAGACTGCCTTAGAAGAAAGCCCATGAGGAGAAGGATGACCCACCTTGGATGGGTTAAACTGGGGGTGCTGGCAGTAGGGGCATGGAGGAGAGAGGAGATGCAGCTCTGGGAGCCTCAGGCAGGCAGGACAAGGATAAGCATGCCTGAGAGAAGGTTCCTCGGGCAGTGACCGTAGTGAAAGAAAGTTGAGAAAAATAATAAAAAAATATCTGAGTTATAATACTCCAAACTTTCAGAAATCTTAAAATTACATTTAGCAACTGGCCTAGTGGTGCTGAGGGCTAAGGTGCTGGATGCTTTACCTCGTGCTATACCATCAACCCGTGTTCAGGAACAAGCATGGGCTACCAGGGGTTTGCAGAGGAGGAGAAGGATTAAACATCCAAGGGACTGCTCTTCTTCTCCGGGAAGGGGGGATGTCAGTGATCAGCTTCTGACTAGCCCCTAGCAGAGGTGGGGGGCTGTGTGCTGGCATTGCAGCAAGGGGTGGAGATGTTGCAGATGCCTGTGGTCAAGCATGCAGACATGTGCGTGCTCCCTCCACTAGCGTCACTGCACACCACATGTCCATGGTAAAAAATGGAAAACTGGCTCCTGGTCAGGCAACATGAGCTTCCGATCTTTGTGGCCCAACCCTCAATGGCGCTTCTTCATCTGGATCCATACAGGTGAGTTGAGGTTGGGGGGGGCTGCTCGCCACCCCACCATGGGGGGCAAGCTTTCAGGGAATTGAGGAAGTTGGCCTGATGTTGGGAGTGCAGGCCTGCAGGTTGGTCAGGATGTCAGCCAACCAGGAAGCCACAGGGAAGAAAAAGACAAGCCCCCCAAAAAAAATACAGTTAATAACTAAGTACACTAAAAATGTTTGAGCAAATTACACCAAATTTGGTGTGGTGGTATTAACCATATCCACACACATGTGTGACAAGTTTCAGATCTCTAGCTTTAAAGGTGGCTGAGTTATAAGCTTCTGAACCTATCAGACATTTTAAAATTACATTTCACAATTACGTAAACTGCTGCATTTTAAGCCCCAATATGTGTTAAGCTACTGAACAGAATATCACCAATGTTGTTAAGTTCATTGACCCTAAATATTAGGTTTCAAGACAAACACCATGATCCAGCATCAGAACATCATGCTGCCATGCTGACGACCCGGGTTTGGAAGTGAGCCCTGGGAAGTTGTGTTGGGAGGCCGGTCATAGGTAAACCTTACAATCTCTATTTAGCAGTTTATATGACTCTTCCAAGAAAGCATGCATCTAAGTTTTAAATTATCTGGCTCCAAAGGTGACTAAATTGTAAGCACGAAAATATTTTAAGAAATGGTCACATGAATATTAAATTGCTAGATTTTGAGCCCCTATAACTGCCACAACTTTCATCCAAATGTCACAACCCTTGGCATGCTTTCCGTGCCTGTAACAGACTATAGACGTGCCATATTGCAGACCCCTAGCTTTAACATGGACCAAGTAATGGCCAATTAAAGACTTTTGTGAAATTTCAAAAATTTCACATTTCCAAAAATTCAGAATTTGTGAATTTTGTCCACCTCAAGAAGAAAGTCATTGGATGTGTAGGGTATTGGCTGGGGTGGACCCAAAGAGTGATACTAAATGGTACATACTTTGAGGTTGGGAGGTATGAGCAGAGCCCAAGAGGGGGCAGTTCTGGGTCTTGTGCACTGCAATGTGTTTAATTCAAACATTGGAGAAAGGGGTCCAGGTCAAGATGCGTCTGTTTGTTCCCTGGTCTTCAGCCCCCCACTGATGGTCATGAGGGCCAACAGAGTCCTGCCCTCCCCCTGAGCTGAAAACAAAACCGAACTTCAGCTATCCAGTCTTCAGCCTCCTGCTGGTGGTCATGAGGGCCAACAGAGTCCTGCCTTCCCCCCAAGCGAAAAACAAAATTGAACTTCAGCTCCACGGTCTCAGCCCCCTACTGGTGGTCTTGAGGGCCAACAGAGTCCTGCCCACCACCCGAGCCGAAAACAAAACCGAACTTCAGGTACTACGAGAGGTATGGCAGCCTAATCTTTGTGCTTGACAGGAGCAGGTGTGAACAATAGACTCTAGTTTTGGCACCAAGTTCAAATTTGGCCTGTCCAGTGTCACTGTGCCTCAAGTTCCATTGACAGAACAAGGCAGAGAGTTTATTTTCAGCTGCTCTTGCCTTAAAAAACTGTGCATTTCTACCCTTCCTACAGGGTGCTTTAATTTTAATTTGATTTATTTAAGGGCAGCCTGATATTAGACAAATGATACGGCTTATTTAACTTTAAAGACTGTGCTTTTTCAGCTCCAGAGACTGTGTTATTAAATCGGAGTTTTTATTTCAACTAAAGATTGTGCTTTTTCAGTTCCAGGGATTGGGTTATTAAATCAGAGCTTTTATTTAAGTAAAGACTGTGCTGTTTCAGCTCCAGAGACTGTGTTTCTTAAATTGGAGCTTTATTTTTAACTTTAAGACAGTGCCTGCTTTAACTGAGAACTGGGCAGATGTGAGCAAATTTGTATCTCTCTCTAATCAGTAGACACCTTTTTGAGTCCCCTCAGTATACACAAGCTGTATCCTAATTCAAATTCAGTTTGCTGCTGGCAACTTGCATTTGGCTAAACCCCACCCCCTCCTTACCTTCCTATATTAATCTCCACTTCTGTTCTCTCCTCAGCTCCCCAGACTTCAACCCCCTGCTGGTGGTCTTGGGGGCCAACGGAGTCCTACCCTCCCCCAGAGCCAAAAACAAAACTGAACTTCAGGTACGACAAGAGGCATGGCAGCCTAATTTTGTGCTTCAGAGGAGCAGAAGAGGATGAATCTGTCTCCTTTTCTTTTTCATCCCCCCTTTCCTCCTCCCTTGCTGTTTCTCATCTACCATATACCCAACGCAATGACGTCCCCATTTCTCCCCTTCTCCCTCTCTCTGTCTCCCATATCACCCCCTCACCACCACTCTTCTTTCTCTTTTCCCACTAATCCACTCCTAACAAAGCTTCACTGAGCCACCTATGACTTGTACTGTATAATTAACTCGCAACACAATTCCTTGACAATGCCTTTGGCTGCTACTATTGTAACCTTATTTGTCTTTTTGTTTGTAAGTTCCATTGTAATGATCATGTTATGTTTTGTACCTTATTGTCCTTATTGCCTTGATGTGGAACCTTTGTAAAGAGCCCTCGGCTCAGAGGTGTCATCCAAAATACAAATAAATAAAATAAATAAATAAAATGTGTGTTACCCCTCTGATGCTACGCGTTAGCTGCCCCACTGCCCCCACCACCACCCTTGGTGAACTACATAATATACAGTATAGGTAGGGTAACATGTTTAAAAAAAAAATCACCCTATTTTCCCCCTTGCAGCTTATCTTCTTTCACCCTTAGTGGCCACTACAAGCCATTATTGCACTCCCACTCCTATCTAGCATCAGTATGCTGCACCTAGCCTCTACAACTATTTTCATTATATCCCTACTTGCAACATTAGCATCCCTCCCACCCGCTTTCTTCCCTGAATCACAGCCTAGCCCTCTAGTAATTACTTCCCCAAGTACACTGCCACATCACTGTACCACCCCCACAAATGGACAGCCCCCCAGTTCCACCCCATTGATGGATTCCCGGTCCTTCCGTTCTCCCTACCTCCTTTCACACTGGGCTGTCAGCCATGAAATTCCCTATGCCGGGCAACTTTTTACATTCCTCCCAGATTCCTTCTGCTCACTGCAAGCTAAAATGGGCCTTACCCAATACAAAACTGCTGATAACTTTACTACTCTTCCTTGCTAGGGACATCAAGCTAAACCCTGGACCAACTGCCTCCACCGGTCACAACCCCACTCCCCCTCTCCAACTACCCAGAGGCCTAAAAGTAGCCCACTTAAGTATATTAAGCATCTTACTAAAATTGACCTTGCTACAACCAATTGTCCTATCCCTACATCCTGGCATCCTGATCATCAGTGAGACCTGGCTGAAGCTGAACAACCGGGATGGGGAAGTAGCTATTCCTGGTTATTCCATCACTCATCATGACCGCCTGGGTACCAAGAGAGGTGACGGCATAGCCAATACATCTCACCCCTGATAAAGTTCACTACTGTCTTGCTAGCTGCACTCTTGCCATCTGTTGATGCCTTGTTAATAAAAATCTCTTTACCCCTATCAATCCCCATATTTATAGCAGGCTCCTATTGTTCCCCAGACTCCCCAATGCCCACTGTCATAGAACACCTGGACACCCTAAAAACCCTTGCAACAGGAGGTGAGCTCCATATCCTTGGAGACTTCAACCTGAACTGGCTCTCTGGTGCTAGCATCAGCAGCACTAAATCGGTTTCAACAGCTCACTGAGCCCATGCACCTAAACCACAAAACCAAGAACCACTCCCTATTGTATTGGGCCTCACCTCACACCCCCATAGGATAATTGCTTCTGGCCTTCTACCGGACTCTGAGTGATCACCACATGATATACATGGTAAGGAAAGTATTTAGAGCCAAGTCACCACCACCAAGAACTCTCCTCATCAGGTTTCACAAATCCCTTGACCTTGTTGCACTCCTAAATTACTTAACAGACTCAGACTGGTCATTCATCCCCAGGGCCAGTTCTATTGATTCCTTCAAGTCCAGATTCCTTGCCATCTGGGACCACTATACCCCACTGAAAAAGGCCCCAGTAAGGGGAGCTCATCTGCATTGGATCTCTGCAGACCTCATGGACCACCTCCGAGCCAAGGATCAGGTGTGGAAAGCCTACAAAGTATCTGGCACCCACGCTGAACACCAACACTAACGCACGCATCGTAATGCCTGCACAAGGCTCATCCGGCAGGCTAAAGCCAACTATTTCAAAGGGATCCCTGACTGGTAGTCGACAAAGATTTTATCAAATGACCAGACAGCGAAACCAGCAGGATCACCGCATTTTGAAGCCATTTGCCAGTTTCGGACAGAAAAGAGTGCTTTCTTCGGGGGGTTGTGCCCCCACACCCACGCCACTTAGTAATCTCGACTCCAAGTCAGAGCTGATTTGGGGGGTGCAGGACTCCAGACAGACACTTCTGGGTTCCAGCGGGTTCCCTACTGTGACATGGTGCTGTAGATGCTGTAGGGGACCTCGCTGTTGAAAAGTCACTGAACGTGCGGTATACCTTTCAAAGCATTCTTCCACAAAACATAAATCACCTAGCTAAGTTTTGGAAGGTGATCAAATCCTCTTCTCCCTCCCACCCAGCCCCCACCCTGTCCTAGATGTAGGGGGCTCCACTGTATCGGAACCACACACAGTGGCCTCTCTTTTCAATACCTTTTTCACTAATTGTTTGACCTCTCTCTTACCAAATTCCCTGCCTGCCCCACACCCTCCTGCATCAGCATCCCTACTCACCCAAACCCCCTACCCAGCTTTCTCCTTTTGCCTGGTTACTCCATCCGAAGTACTTAACACCCTGCTAGCCCTCAATCCCTCTAAGGGTAAATGCCCCTCATGTTTGGATTCCAAAATGCTGTACCTTTCAGCCCCAGCAATCACCATCCCCCTGGCGTATCTCTTCAACCTCTCCTTCTCTATTGCCACTATCTCCTCTGATTGGAAGCATGCCACAGTCATCCCCCTCCCTAAAGGCGGTTACCCCTCCTCCCCTGGCAACTTCTGCCCCATTTTCCTCCTCCCCATTTTAGCCAAAATACACGATCACCTAGTCCTCTCTCAACTCTCCTCCCTCCTTGACTCCTCCTCTTTCTTTATACCCTACCAGTCGGGATTTAGGAAATCTCACTCCACTGTTACTTCCCTCCTAAGATTCACCAATTCCATTCTTATTGGCATGGATGAAGGTCACATCAACTCTGCAATTTTTGTAGACCTAGCAAAGGCATTCGACACTGTCTCCCACGCTCTTCTCCTGTCCAAGCTCTCCCATACAGGGCACTCCAGTGTGGCCACCAGCTGTTTCACATCATACCTGGCAGACAGGTTCCAGCCAATCAGACATAGCACATCCACCTCCAACCCCCTCCCTGATATCATTGGAGTGCCCCAAGGCTCAGTCCTTGGCCCAATCCTGTTCTCCATCTTCCTGAATGACCTGCTATTGGCCTGCCCACACATATACATTCACATGTATGCAGACGATATGGTATTGTGTACTTCAGGCCCCTCTCCCCTGGAAGTGGCACTCAGACACCAGCAGGACTTCAATGATGTTCAGCTCTGGTTTTGCTCAAATCAACTTTTTCTCAATGCCAAGAAAACTGTCCCCTTAACCTTTGGCATGAGGCAGAGACTCTCCCGACTCCCCACCATTCCTACCTTCAATATCTTAGATGGGACTCCCTTAGAGGATTGCAGCTCATTTAGATATCTAGGGTCTGACTTGACCAGCACCTCGACTTTTCTCTACATATGGATGCTACGCACAAATAACTGCACCCAAGACTGGGCGCCTTATATTGTAACTGTGGTTGCATCCCTCTGACAGCTCGCAAGGCAATTGTTCAGAAAATGATCCTCCCTATTTTTGACTATGGGGATGTAGTCTACAATGCCTCCCATAAGTCGACCCTGGCTATACTGAATCCTGTTTTCCACTCCTTCTGTGGCTTTGCTCTGGACTGGCCTTCCTCCCTCCACCCACCACTGTGACCTCTACCAGTCCCTTAACCTCCCCTCACTCCTGGATAGGCAACAGTCCCACTGTGCTAGACTCATAATCAGCTTCTGGGCTCAGTTATTGCCCTCCTACCTCGCTTCTATCCTAACTACACAACCCACCCCCCCACATACTCACTCAGGAATTTTGACTCCTGGATCCTGCATGTCCTTTACATGGCAACCTCCGCTGGCCAGTCAGCCTTTGGAGCTTGCATGCCAATACTATGGAACTCCCTGCCTGAGGACATTCATCATGCTCTCTCCTCTCGGCAACTCAACTTCCTCCTCAAAGGGCACTTCTCCTCCACCTGAACATGCAGCTTAAATTCACACTAGATGAGGGCTTAGCTCTCCAACTTAGCTCTCCAACTGTGGTTACTCTTAACGTTATATCTCTAATCATGACTGGTTGTCATTTGCACTTTCTACCAATTTGTTACCTTATTATCTCAGTTTGTGCTGTATTGCTTGCTGCTGTAAATGTTCTGTATATGTATCCTCCCTTCTCCCCAACTCCCCCCCAGGATGCATCTGAAATTGAGTGGTAGTCCGTTCAGCATGCCTTCCTGGTAAAACTTTTAAATAAATAAATAAATTTGTGAATGACCAAAGATATGTGGGAGGGTGGATAGCTAGGAAGGTAGGAGGGAACTAAAAAGTGACCTTGAAAAATCTATAAACATATTCCAAGGTTTTGGCAACTAAAATTCAATGCCAAAATGTGCGAGCTTATGCATTTGAGGAGGGTTGATCTGAGCACGGAATACTGGATAGAGGAGGTACGACTACAGAAGTTCTCAAAAAGAGAAGGATCTGGGGTTTATAATTAGTAATAGCCTAAATACCTCAGCCCAATATAGAAAGGCATATGGGAAATCAAGAAGGATGCTGGGGCACATAGGTTGGGCATTCGTAAGCAAGTGGAAGGTGGTGAATCTCTCCTTGTACAGGTTTGCAGTGAGTTTACATCTTGAGTACAGTGCGCAGTTCTGGTACCCTCATCTAAAGTTATACAAGGTACACTTGGAATCTGTCTGAAGGAGAATGACAAATGATTCTCAGTTAGCAGGTGAGGTCTCATAAGGAAAGACTGGCTGGCCTCAATAGATATTTACTATAGGCCAGGAGAGAGCAGGGAGACATAAATATTAAAGTGCCAGAAGGGTACAAACAGGGTGGACTGCAAGCAACTGTTTAAGCTTAGCCAGCGGTCCATCCCAAAGGGCCACAAGTAAAAGCTTGCAAGGAGGAACTTTAAGTGTGACATGAGGAAATATATTTTCATGGAGAGGGTGATGGAAAAATGGGACAATCAGTCAGTGGAGCGGATTAATGCTAACATGGTACCAAACTTTAACAAAGAGTGGGGTAGAAGCATCAGACTGATGAGGTTGATGGGGAGGGGTTGGATCAAATCAGGGAGAGGGTTATGGTTATAAAGAACTGTGGGATGACTGATCCACCAGAGGCTTAGCAAGTACTAGACTGGTGAGGGACTAGGTAGGAAACAATAATAATAATAATAAACTTTATTTATTGGTTCCTTTCAAGATATAAAGACGCTTTAACATGCAGGTTAAATAAAACAAGGTAAAATATAAAATGCAATATAAATATAGGTAGTCAGTAAAATCAGTAAAATCAATCTGGGTAGGCTTGGTGCCACAAGTAAGTTTTCAAGGCCTGCTTGAAACCCCCCACTGTCGCACTCTTCCGTAACTGATGGGGTAGAGAATTCCACAGGGCTGGAGCCTCATACATAAATGCACGGGCACCCGATGACTTCAAGAATACCCTTAGAATCTCTAGCAACCCCTCATCAACCAAGTGGAGTGATCACCCTGGGCAGTAGGGGGACAGGAGCTCTTTTAGGTAGTCTGGGCCCTGTCCGTGTAGGGCTATATAAGTCAAAAGTCCGACCTTGAAGGTGATTCGCCACTGAATCAGCATCCAGTGCAGTTCACGCAGCACCGGTGTGATATGAAACATCCGAGGGGTCCCTGTCAACAACCAGGCTGCTGTGTTCTGCACCAGCTGCAAGCAGAAGATATCAACCTCCAGTAGCCCTAGGTACAGGGAGTTGCAGTAGTCAAGGCACGAGGTCACAAAAGTATGGATCAGCATGGGAAGATCACCGGACAGAACTAGGTGCTTGACCCTGGTGATGTTCCTCAGATGGTAAAAGGAAGACCTGACACCTGTCGACACCTGAGATCGCAGTGTCAACCCATCATCAAGAATCACCCCCAGGTCCCTCACCCATTCAATGGCAAGAAGCTGGGAGACCCCCAAGAAAAGCCCCGTAGGCTGACTAGCCCCTGGCCCCTCTATCCGGCGACCCGGAATCACAACCATCAACTCAGTCTTTCTCAAGTTCAACTTCAGTCAGTTGGAATTCATTCAATCCTGGATTTCAGTGAAGCAGTTATTAAATACCGAAAGCGCACTATCCTGGTCGGTTGCAAAAGACAGGTACAGTTGGGTATCATCAACATAGCAGTGAAACCTCAGTACACACCATCTTACAATGTCTCTGAGGGGCAGCATATACACCATGAACAACATGGGGGACGACACTGAGCCCTGAGGGACCCCACATGGCAGAGAGAATGGGTCAGAGGAAAAATTCCCCGACACCACCCTCTGAGTTCTGCCAGTGAGGAAGGACTTAAACCACCTGAGAACTGTACCAGACAGGCCAAATGTGAACCTCAGGTGCTCAAGCAGCACCCCATGGTCCACTGTGTCAAACACTGAGGAGAGATCAAGAAGAAGCAAGATGGAGAGGCTTTTCTGATCTCTCACCATCAAGAGATCATTGAACACTCAAACCAGTGCAGTCTCAATACTGTGCCTCTTTAGAAAACCGGATTGGAGAGGTTCGTAGATGTCATGGATGGTCAAATGGTTCTCCAACTGTAGAGTCACTACCTTCTCAATCACCTTCCCAATGAAGGGGAGGTTAGAGATGGGTCTGTAGTTAGAAGGGCAGCCTTGGTCGAGAGAAGCTTTCTTCAGGAGGGGTGTCACCACTGCCTCCTTCAGGGAGCTGGGAAACTCACCCAACTCAAAAAGGCACCAGACTATCTGTGCAAGGACTGGGCCAATGACCTCACAACAACTCATAATCAGGGAAGTTGGGCCCGGATCCAAACTACAGCCCATGGGGCACCTACCCTGGACAATCCGCATAACATCCCTGAACTCCAGCCAGTCTAAGGTACTCCACGAAAAGCGGGGAAAAGTGACCAAGCATCGATCACTACCAACCCCCATGGAGTGTGCTGGTTGGATCTCTGCCCTGATGCCTGCCACCTTATCTGCAAAGAACCAAGCAAGCTCATCACACTCAGATTGTGAAAAGTCTCTTTGGGACTGCAGACAGGCTGGGTTGCATAGCCAGTCCACAGCTCAAAAGAGCTGAAGCTGTCAGTTCTGAGCAGCAGCAATCTCCCTGGACAGGAACTCTGCCTTCTTACTTGTGATTGTTGATTGATAGACATGATAACATTCCATCAATCTAAGATGGTTGGCATCCAGGATGGATTTCCGCCAGCAATGCTCTAGCCTTTGTCATAGTGGCCGCATCTCCCTCAAGGTCCCATCAAACCAAGGGGACTAAGGGTGAAGAGAGAGAGGATGAATTCGGACAGGAGAGAGAGAGAGTCCAGGGCCATAGTAACAACCTTATTATAGGCCAGGACCAGGGCCTCAGGGCTCCCGCTTGCCTCAGGAAACATCAATAGGTCAAATACCACCGCAAGGCCATCAGGGCTCACATCCCGTAAATGGACGGTATTTGACCATCTCCACAGGGGTCGGCCTATTAAGGGGGGCATGAAACCTGAACCCCACAGTGTAGTGATCTGACCATCTGACCGGTTCCACCCCCAGATCAGAGGTTTCAATTCCCAGGATGAAGACCAGGTCAAGAGAGTGAGCATGTTTATGAGTAGCAGAGGTAACAATCTGTGTAAGGCCAGTGATGTCATCAACTGGAGGAAGTGTTGTCCAAATTGTGAAAGTTTGTCATTGACCCAGGCATTGAAGTCACCCAGGACCATCAGCCTGGGCGACTCAAATGCCATGTCGATCACAAAGTCTGCTACTTCCTGAAGAAATTGCTTCTCATCCCAGGGTGGATGGTATAGGAGGGCGATCCTACAGCCTACACCTGCTACTACAGTACACTCAAATGACCTGGCCTCCTCAACTGGTACACTTGTGAGGCCAAGTTTGGTCTTGAAACAGATGCAACACCCCCCCATCGCGGTCCAACCTTGTGTGGCGTATCACCGAGAACCCAGCCGTAATTGCAGCCTCCAACATGGGGCCAGCATTCTCATCTAGCCAGATCTTAGTGATGCAAGCCAGATCAGCTGCTCTAACAAGATCTGCAATAATTGCAGTCTTGTTTTTAATGCATCTTGCATTGCCTAACACCACTCGACTTGGATGGGATTCCAGGGCTGCCCGAACTACCTGCCCACAAGTAATGGTGGTGCTCTTGGGTATGAAAACCAGGCATGGGGGACCATGTTCCAGAATCCATTTCTCCCCACGGCATCTTCTGGACCTAACAACCCCACAACCCCATGCCTGCCCCCCCCCAACGGGCAATGCCCAGTGCTCTACAGCTCTGATAGATTGAAAACCGTAAAGGGGGGGACAAAAGGGCAGAGGTCATGAAGGCAGAGGATGAATAGTGCACAACCTAGGGGGAAGGTCTCCAACACATGTTACTACCCCTAAATCAAATAAACTACGCCAAGCCCAAAATATCCTAACAATTAACAGAATAAGCACAAAACAAAACCTAAAACAATAAACAAATATAGAGAATACTGGATGGGCAACTATGCATAACCAGTGTTTTCTGCCACAGAGGGATTCTGATTCCCTCTGACCTCGACTGCGAAGCTTGAGAGGTCCATGGGAATCAGAATCCCAAGGTGGCAAAACACACTGGTTGTGCATAGAGTTGCTCATCCTGTATTTTCTATAGTGTATAGTACTGTCTGAAAATGTGTTTTGTGAGTTCTTCTGCTTTCAAAATGAAACTGACTCATACAGTCTCTAGAGGTTCTAGAATGCTGTTCTACTGCAGTAGGGTAGAACAGCATTCCATGACACTGGAACTGTAGTAGAACAGCATTTTGAAAGGGATAGAATTCTATACAGAACAACACTCCACTATACACTATAATACAATTCAGTACTCCAACATCTATCACTTGATGGAGAATCAAATGCAAATAAAGAAGGAAAGAAAACAAACAAAAAAATCAAACCCCCTTTCAAAAAAACTCCTCCTCCTCTCTCTCTCACCAAGAGGATGGAGTTTCAAACAATTAAAAACAAAATCAAACTTAAAATATATAACCCTATACACCCACCCACCACTCATACAATAAACTATAATAGGTTAAAATTATAATAACAAATGCAAGTGGAAGCTCAAAACTTGGGCTGTAAGGCCAGTCACCAGAGTCATGAATGAAAATAGTTCTGCTTGAGGAGTTCAAATCTCAGAAAAATAAATTATATAACTTCCCAGACTGTAACTAAAACCAGTTTCTCTGTGCAAATAGGATTATTAGTGCATCTCCTCTCACTAAGGAGCACTAATCAGAAACTTTTATGAAAGATGAAAAATGTCTTCAGACTCCCACAGACATGCTCACTACCTGGGATATCCTTAAAATGCCAGGCACTCTCACTGCCTGAAAGGCGATGGATTCAAATCACCAAAATGAGAAATAATTAAAGGTCTGACCATTTTAGCAGACACAAGTCCTCACAAAAGAAATCCTCCCAGTGATGTCAATAGGACGAGTTCCAGGATGTAGTGGTCAAAGTGCACATGGGGGCCTGAAAATCCCATCCATAGGGACCATCGCCGGAAATGTTCACCACCTCAACCTCGATCCTTCACCGGCGTCAGCCCACCAGCTGACCCCCCACATGACGTGGGACAACTACAGCCTCGTTAGCCAGCTGCCCAGCCAATCCAGGGCCAGGTCTCCCATCCGGCAGCAACTCCAGTTAAAGGCCACCCAACAGTGTCAGACCCTCCCGCTGCACTAGCACCTGATCCAGCCAAAGTGCCATTCAGTGTTGGCATAAACTCCTGTGCCAGCAAGGAGCACTGTCACAAGGCTGTCCAGATGTGCATAACATGATCAGCATCAAATGAACAGAAACCTCCAACAAAGCCACTCGAACTCCACACTGGCCTCACAATACCGTCTCTTCCAGGTTAGTCACTTCCTTTCCTCAGTTTCTTCTTCCCAGCTACAGATAGCTAGGCAAAACCAAAGAACGGCAGCAAATCTAATTCTTGGGCAAATGGTGCACAGGGTACGGGGAAACTAAAAGAATAAATCCCTTTTTTTGTCAGGTCAGTAACAGGACAGTCAAGCAGCCCCAGTGCACACTACGAGAATGATTGAGAGATGACTGAGAGATCCGATAACGCACTGAACTAGATTCCTCGCTAAAATGCCCTAGTGAGCAGGCTGAATGGATTACAAGGCTTTTTTTGTTTATAAGTATCTTTCTATCTACTAGAGATGCAGCAAATTATAAATCCGCCTGTGAAGTGGACATGAAGTGACCACTTCGCGTCTGCAGAGCACAATGCGAAGTGGACCTCATAAAGTGCTCACTTCTCCTTATCATTTCCATGCCAGTTCATGTTCTCATTATGCCTTAGCGTGAAGTAAGGCGAAGTGAGAAGAAAATAGGCACATCACATGGCCTGTAGTACTGTAAGTCACATACTTTAGCTAGGCAGGAAGGAAGTGAGTCAGAGAAGTAGTTTCACTTTCTCCTTTGCATTTGTACAGGGCAAAAGCAGAATTGTAAGAGGAAAGAAGTTTGCTTGGCTCTAGGAGTCGTTTCTGGTTACTGCTATTTCAAACAGCTTTTTTAAAAGCTATTTTATTTAGTGTTTGAATTGTGTTAGTGTTTTTTTGGTTAGTGATTTTTTTGTATAAGTTTTGTTTTGTGTGTGTGTGTGACTGACTCTGTGTGTGTGTGTGTGTGTGTGTGTGTACATGTGTGTGTGTGTTGTCCCGTGGACCCAGGAGGATGGAGGGTCAGGTTGGAGTCAGGGAAGATGAGTCACTGGTACGTGGGAGCATTAGGAGGGGAGGATTGCAGACCCATGGAGGGCAGGGCGGTCGTGTTATGTTGGACCACTCCAGACTCCTGGCCAGTGTTACTTCCCCTGCGGAAGCAACAGGACCAGCAGCAGCAGCACCAATGAAACTGGTGGCTGTTGCTTATCCACCTTCTCCACCACCACCAGTAGCAGAAGCTGTTGGGGCTCCAGCAGCACCCCCTCCACCACCTCCACAGCCACAGGAGGTGGCCCGGCAATAGTGGGTAGTGGTGGGACTCATGCCTGCCAAGTGCGTACTGTGTCTGGTCCCCCCCTGCAGCTCCTCAGTGTGGGAGTTTTTTAATTGTGTTGGGGAGACAGCACAGTGGTGCAGTGCCATGTGTGTGGTGTGCTGGTGCACCATGGTCCCCTGGGACACATTTGAGGACCAGCGGCCAGCACACCCACATCATGAATCACCACAGGGCAGAGTGGCAGGCTGCCACGGAGGGGGCCATGCATCCACCTGCTGGTCTTTCCATGACAGTGGCCGAGGGTGCTGCTGGGGTGGGAGATGTGCCTCGCAGCAGTCACCGCCGCAGCAGGAGGAGGAGGGCTGCATCAGGTGCTCCATCACCACCACCACCACCACAGCTACCAGCACCACCCTGCCCTCCACCAGCCCCACTACCTGGATTACCCACTGCAGTGGACCCTGGCACAGTCCCTGAGAGCCAGTCTGACCTGCTTCTGGTGTGGGCAGCACTGGAGGAAAACAACAAGCATTTAATTAATTTGGAGCAGCAGGTTACCAGAGTGGAAGGACAGCAGCAGCAAATACTTTCAGTGCTGCACCTGCTGCTGGACCACCACGGCATCCCACAGCCATAGTAAGTTCAGGTATTGTTTTCTGCCCTTCACACACCCACCCCACCCCCCTGACCCCACCCCACTACTGTGTTGTACATTCGTTGTGTGTTTTTTGTTTGTTATTACTAAATCATACACATTTTCCCTTCCAGGGGAATCTTTCTTGCACCACATAGTGCGATAAATGTTTCCGAAAGCAATACGTAAATGTATTACAGTGAGTCATGTGACAGAGGCATTCCCATTCTGAAAATCTGCCCACATTCTGCCTCCCTTCTCAGCAACATTAGTACATGATGGCAGGGAGAGCGCGTATGCGTGCTCCGCTCCTTACAGTGAATATTGGAATGTGCAGGTTTACAAATATTTCTTTATGTTAATGGTCAGTTTGTTGTGAAATGTGTGGCCACGTTTCCAGTAAGAACAGCCTTGGTAGTAGAAATATTCCACATTTCACCACAAAGTGAACCTTATAACATTAGGAAACATTGCTTGGGATAGCTGCTGGACATTCAGTATAGTGGAGCATGCACCTGCGCTCCCCCTGCCATCACGTCTTAACGTTGCTGAGGAAGTATGGCACAAATGTGAGTTGCTTTTCAGATTAATTCCTCCATCATGTGACTCCCTGTAATGAAATTATGGTTGGTTTTCACAGACGTATATTGCACTCTGTGGAGCAAGAAATATTCCAGTGGTAGTAATGCCCCCACATATTAGTTTATGTGCATCACCAGAACTATGTAATATGGTGACTGTTTGTAAATCAGTAGCGCAACAATCTGTTGATAACTCTGACCTATATTTTTTAATGCTATGTTACAGCTTCCTTTACTTACATCCTTACTGATTGGAATGATACAATAATTTGCAGTTGTTGAGTGTGCTGTACTACATTTTTTCATGTGTGAAATAATGAAAGGAGCATTCCTTTGAAACTGGTGCTGCTGACAGTGAGTGTGACCAGGTCTTTGTCATTGTTTTCCTCTGCTTTTCTCCATCACATCAAGTAGTTGTCATATATAACTTCTGTTGTTAACTAACAGTTATGCATCAGTTAGTGTTGTATATGACACCATGGAACAATAGTTATTGAAAAGCAACTGCAAATAAATACAAAACTGGTCGGAACAATATTGGAAGATGTGCTCATTTTGTTTTCATACATGAAAAAAAGTAGGAGTAAGAGAAGCAGACATAAATTGTGAGAAGAATCGTATCATTCAAGTTACTGAAAACTCGCACGTAAGTAGTGGTTGCTTTGGCAATTTAAAGTAGCATAAAAAAGTACAGTTCAGAACTGTGAGGACGTTCTTGCAATGCTGCTTTAACTGTAAAAATGGCACTATGACATCACGACTATGAACTCACAGCAACAATCACAGAACACACAAAAGTGGCACAGAGTCCTCAGATTTTTTCTGCAGGCCCACAATGCATCCTCCTTGTGTGCAGAAAATTGACAAGTGGTAACCAAGTGAAAAGAGACTGTTTCTGCACATACAAAGTCCCCCAGAATTAATGGCACACTCAGTCATGTGCATAAAAGTGGCACAGAGTCCCCAGATTTTTTCTGCAGGCCCACAATGCGTTCTCCTTGTGTGCAGAAATTGATAAGTGGTAATCAAGTGAAAAGAGACTGTTTCTGCACATACAAAGTCCCCCAGAATTAATGGTGCACTCAGTCATGCGTGCAGTGGTGGCACAGAGTCCCCAGATTTGTTCTGCAGGCCCACAATGCGTCCTCCTTGTGTGCAGAAAATTGATAAGTGGTAATCAAGTGAAAAGAGACTGTTTCAGAACATACAAAGTCCCCCAGAATTAATGGCGCACTCAGTCATGCTCATAAAAGTGGCACAGAGTCCCCAGATTTTTTCTGCAGGCCCACAATGCGTCCTCCCTGTGTGCAGAAAATTGACAAGTAGTAATCAAGTGAAAAGAGCCTGTTTCAGCACATGCAAGGTTCCCCAGAATTAATGGCGCACTCAGTCATGCATGCAGTGGTGGCACAGAGTCCCCAGTTTTTTTCTGCAGGCCCACAATGTGTTCTCCTTGTGTGCAGAAAAGGTAAAAGTGATCCTCTCAACTGGATTGAAAGGTGCCCTTTGAATGTACAGTAATAGTAGCCTTGGTGAGTAGATATATGTATAGATATATGGTTGTGTATTTTGTAGGTGATGATGAGGGGGTTGAACTTGACATGGACATGTACTCATGCTATCGTTCTGCATCACACAGGTGACTCCGAACTGTTGCTGTGCACCTTCCAGTGCCCGATAAGAATTTTTTGCACTTAAATGGAAATGGATAACTCTCAGCCACATGAAGCTAAGTATTTATTTTTTGGGGGTCGGTGGGAATCATATTTTCAGTTTTGTCTGTAATGGTTTCTTATTTTTTTACTTTTTCACAGATTTCATCAGCATCCTTCTGGAGTCCGGTTGTTAATGATGGTCATGGTCATCGAAGGAAATGACTTCTGTGTGTTGCATGTGTGCCCAAGCTCGGGTCAGGAGAGGGGTGTGCCTGATGTTGACGAACTTTTTTGGATAAGGCCACTTAGACAGTACAACAAAGTATCGCGAATTTTCCCAAAAAAAGAAATGAATGACTTCTTAAAAGTTACAACTTCATTGTTATGTGTCCCTCCCTGGTTCTCAAATCTCAATCCCTATTGTCAAGTTACATTTCAGAGACACATCTTGTCAACTACTAAGACAACCTGTTGTGTGCAATATTTGCAGCAGTCTTTACAAAGCAATGAAACTGATGAAATAAAA
This sequence comes from Neoceratodus forsteri, assembly GCA_016271365.2. NCBI lineage: Eukaryota > Metazoa > Chordata > Ceratodontiformes > Ceratodontidae > Neoceratodus > Neoceratodus forsteri. Next base: position 245,932,034 of record CM028130.1, read on the forward strand.
TCTTCATACTTACCAGAATGGATTTCACATGGACATTACATCGGTTCCTCTCTGTACGGTATAGCTACAGCATCTTTCCCAAAGAGTAATAGCGATGGAGCCTGTTTTTGCTCTCCTGTAAAAGAAATAAAAGAAGTGTACTGTATGTGTTTTGCCACTGCGGCTCTGAAAAGCTACAGAAAACAAAACAGACAACTTAAGGAAGTGAGGCAGCATAACAAACATGAGTGCACATACTCACTTTATGGTTTAAATATTAAGAAGCTGGTGGTGGTGGTGCACTGGTGGACTGGTGGTCCGTGGGGGGCATACAGACTCATGGTGGCAGCAGAGTTGCATAACATCAGTCCCGGTGGTGGTGGTGGTCCATGGGAGGCAGACAGACTCATGGTGGCAGCAGACTTGGATTACATCAGTCCTGGTGGTGGTGGTCCGTGTGGGGCAGAGAGACTCATGGTGGCAGCAGACTTGGATAACATCAGTCCTGGTGGTGGTGGTGGTCTGTGGGGGGCAGACAGACTCATGGAGGCAGCAGACTTGGATAACATCAGTCTAGGTGGTGGTGGTGGTGGTCTGTGGGGGGGTAGACAGACTCATGGTGGCAGTAGAGTTGCATAACATCAGTCCTGGTGGTGGTGGTGGTCCGTGGGGGGCAAACAGACCCATGGTGGCAGCAGACTTGGATAACATCAGTCCAGGTGGTGGTGGTGGTCCGTTGGGGGCAGACAGACTCATGGTGGCAGCAGAGTTGCATAACATCAGTCCTAGTGGTGGTGGTGGTCTGTGGGGGGCAGACAGGCTCATGGTGGCAGCAGAGTTGCATAACATCAGTCCTGGTGGTGGTGGTGGTCCATGGGGGCCAGACAGACTCATAGTGGCAGCATACTTGGATAACATCAGTCCCGGTGGTGGTGGTCTGGGGGGGGCACACAGCCTTTTAAATACTGCAGTTAAAACCTGCCAACATTAACCACATCATCATCCTCATAAAGAAAACTGCCCTCACAGTCATCGATGTCTGAAGTCTGACCACTGGGAAATTCTTTCTCCATTGTGTCATCATCTACATCAGTGGTGGGCTGTTTCAGGCAGCCACTGCCAGTGCCACCAGGATGCTCCATTTTCACATCAGCAAGACCACCAATACTAGGCCAGGGTATAAGTACTGAGGTTGCAGTCTGTGCCGGTATGTACCTCTCATTCATTTTAATGAATGTCAGCAAACTAACATTAGCAGGAGACAGGTTTGTCCGACGATCCCTGACTATTGCACCTGCTGAGCTGAATACCCTATCAACACTTACACTGGAGGGTTGGCATGTGAGGTCCTTCAGTGCCACTGCAGTCAGCTCTGACCATTCACTGACCTTTCCACTCCAGTACAAAAGAAGATCTTCACTTGTTGTCAGATGCCTGTTTTCAGACAAATATGACTCAACCATTCTCTGTGCCTCACCAAGTCCGATTTTTGATGCATCAGACTGTTCCCCGGAATCATTGATTTCACAAATACCCACTTGGGACAAAGCCCCCCAAAGCGGGTTGACGCCAACCACTTTTGATGACAAACCACCAGGAACTACAATCCCCTTACCCTTGCATGATATGCTTCCTGGTCCTCCAGCTACACCTTCAGCTGGATTGTGCTGCTGAGGTTTGCAAACCTTGGCACGTGACTTATGTGCCCCATGAACCAAGCGAACCAGTTGACCACTGATATTTTTTACCTGTTCAGGCCCTCCCTCCAGTACTGATGCAATTCCATGTTTGTATTGTGGGTCCAGCATTGTTGCCATAGCAAAGTTTTCACTACGCTGAATGCTCACAATGTGACGATTGTGGTCGAATACTGTCAGCATGTGTTGCAGCAACATACTGCTACCACCGTCTCCGGCAACATCAAGGCTATGCTATACATTCACCAATGTCTGCCTCAGCAACCGCAGCAGTGGAATTGATTGGCTAATGGAGGCAGACTCACCACTCACTGCCTGTGTGGCATGTTCAAAAGGCTGCAAAATTGTTATTACAGAGTCCATGAGGCGCCACTGTTCAGTCGTCATAGACATGGAGGCCCCAGAACTGTCACAGCTAGTGTGCATAATGAGATATTCTGTGATGGCTTTGTATTGTTCATACAACTTCTCTGCCATGTATAACGTAGAGTTCCATTGGGTGACAACTTCCAGCTTTAAGCGGTGCTTGAGGCAGGCTGTTTTGTATCTGCAACTGCCACAGTCGGTCACGGGCCTTTCCAGATCTTGAAAAGTGACAGCAGATACGTTGTGCAAAGTTCAGCATTTCCTTTATGTGTGGGTGCTGCAGACACTCCTGAAGCACAAGGTTTAAACAGTGGGCCATGCATGGAACATGAAAAAAAACACCATTCGTGATGGCATTTCACCACATTTGACCCACTGTCACTTGCTATGAACCCAGCTCTCAGGGACAGAGGGTTTAGCCATCTGTCAATTTCAGTCAGCACCATGTCCATCATGTTCTCACCAATGTCTGAACAGGTCACACTGCACATAGCAATTGTTGCATGCTGGCGAATTCCTGGAAGATTGCTACCACGACAATCCACCTTACTGCACTGATTATTCACACTACCAGCATCACAAATAACCCCTGGCACCTGCTCCCAGTGTGCAGTTTTACACAGATATGAACTCCCCACTTTTGCCACTTGTCCACATATCCATATTTAAATGGATGAATGGAGAGGAGGAATGTTGAAGGGCATATCTTACTGAGTCTGAGACAGCGCGGAACAACTCGGGAACAGCACGGGTAGAAAAGTATGTCCTGGATGGGACTTTCCATTTTGGACAGGCACGGGCAGCAAACCACCTGAACCCAGAATTCTCCACAAAGGAGAAGGGCAAAAGATTGATTGCCAGCATTTCCGCTACAGCAGCATTAAGTTCACGTGACACTGTATGGTTGGGGGGATACTTCCGCTTATGCACAAAAACACTCTGTAATGTGGGCTGACTTAAACGTTTTACTCGGGGTGTGTTGTTGGTCACAAATGGTTGTGCTCTGTGATGAATGGCATTGGCAGGGGGTGAAGTGTGGACATTTGATGAAGGCAGTTGCACTAGTGATGATGACAAACCCAGAAATTATGTTATTTTTACAGATTTGCCAACCGGGGTTGATGTACCACTTGCACTAGACATACTGCATTCATCATCACCACCACAAAAACTGCTACTCTCACCAGCACTGGACAACATTTCAAAGTCATTATGGTCCTCCACCTCATCATGCCTGTAGTAATCCTCTGCTCTTATTACTGCACTACTGCACACATTTAATTTCCTACTGGGCTTAATAGTCATGGAAGGGGATAACATGCTGGCTATGGTTGCCGTCGATATGGGTGAACGCCCCAGTCTGGTATTAGCTGGCAGCTTGTGCTGGGTCCACAGAGCCAAGTGCCTATTCTTAAGAGGCGTATGCTGTCCTCCTGTCCCAAGATGGCTCCCCTTTTTACCTCGATTCACATGCACATGTCAAACCTGGCAGATTACAACTGAATCATTATTTGCATCTTGAACAAAAAAATCCCAAACAAGGGACTGTGATGCTCTGCTTTTAACATGTCCATGACTATGGGGCTTATTTAAATCTGTTATTTTAAGCACTGAAGTGGGGGGGGCACTTGATGTTTCTGGCACTGCACACCTGGACTGCAACTGACCACCACGACTACCTATCATATTGAGTACTGGGTCGTCATCATCATCATCATCATCATCATCCACTAAAACCGGTAAATCACAAGTTTTTATTGGGGGGGGGATTCCTGCAAACAGATTCAGATTCAGACACAGCCACTTTTAATTTCTTTTTCTCCAGTTCCCAACTGGGGTCAATTACATCATCATCATATTCACCAATGTCCCTGTCACACATCCACATCTTCTGCTTGGATGCTAGCATGTGGACTGCATGTTGCAACAACAGCAAATCATCATCATCACCATCACCACATTCATCATCAGCATCTACACCACCATCACCTGATATTTTTTCACCACACTGTGAATCACTGCATGGAAAATGATTGACATTAAGTGCCACGGTGGATGGAATATCACATTGTATGCTATCGTTGACATGATCATCAGAATCAGGTTCAGTTAATGGGCTATTACTGGGAAGTATGACATCATCTGTGCTGTCACTCACTTACACTACTTCACACTCAATATGTTTGGATGTAGGTACACTGGTCGGAATTAGAACTTGACACACCAATGCTAATACTACCTCCACCACCACTAACACCAGTAACACTAACACCATCGGCTGGGAAAACATCATTTTCTCCAACTATCGGTGAAGCTACTGATTGGGCTGTAAAAAATATTGCAGGAGAAATACTATTCCTCACATCAGCAATGCACTTCTCCATCCACGTACTACTACCACTCCCACAGACCCTCTTACTGCCAACATTGCCATGGCCAGAAACAGCTTTACTTGCATGTCTCTTTGCAGGCATTTTGGGGGATCAACCACAAATATTATTACCAAATTCAGATTTTGATATGTTCACTTTCTGACTGGCAGGTTGCTAGCTGGATGTGAAGCAAAATAAACAACTGTGGCTTCAGCAACAGAAAAGAGACTACCGTGTTGTGACACTGTCATGGAATTAAAACAACTTCAGTAACCAGTGGTGCTGATGGGGTCACAAAAACAATCCAGTCTGGTAAAAAATACATTTTCAACATGGGAGTGGGGGGGCACTGAATACAGACAGTGCTGATTTTTATGGTACTACAAGCAGCAAAACTAAGAACAGAGAACACGATCACAGTACAAAATTAGGCAGCTGCAGTGGATAGCAGGTTCATACTGCTGCGCTTAGTTGCACTTACATTGATCTGTGTCACAAATTTTAAAAGGTGTATTATATTTGATGCACGCAACATTGCACACACAACACAGAACACTTTGTGTACAATGCTGAATGAGGAATGCGATGCAAATGCAAAAGTTCAGTGTACTCAGTGCCATGTGATGTAAATTTGTAATTTAAACAACCTGACCTTATGAAATGCTGCACCACATTCACACAACAAGCATCAAGAAAATTTGTGTTTTTACTGACAATTTTACTATGTGTACAGTAACAAAGTCAGTTATATAACAAAAATATTACCAAAACACAAAGAAATCACTAGTTCTCCAACTTAAATCTACCTACACACAGATACACCCCTCCCCCACACAGCACACTTCACTGTCTTTCACCACACGCACTCAATGTTGTAAATTTACATTCAAAATCCACACGCAAACAAAAACGCTCGATGATGTGAGCACAGGAGGGTTTCCTACAATTGATGAACTACAGTTGGATACCCCCCAAAAAAGCAAAAATGCTTTTTGAACAGCTTTTAAAAGATTCCTGCAGACAGCTATCAGAGCACACTGTCTCCTACTCCTTCCTACTCATACTACCTTGAACTGAGGCTGTGCAGATCAATATAGAGCCCATGTGACCTGAACTCCCATGAATCACTGCAAAATCCACCTTCGGAGCTCAAAAACAAGGCAAAGTGAGGCAAAATGAACTGCCACCAATGTACTTTGCCTTAAAAATTGAAAGAGAAGTGACCAGTGGAGGCGGAGTAATGCGAAGTAGCTGCTTCAATGCACTTCGTGAGATTCTCATTATAACGCTGGCACTCTCCGCTTGGTATCACGGAGCACTCTGCAAATCTGCCTTTGCTCTGTGAATCACTTCACAGAGCAGATTGAGCCCACTTCGCCCACCACTACTATCTACACATCTATGACCAGGATGAGTCATTATCCACTCTGGACTAAGGATAAGCAAAACTGGAAATTTGCAAATTCAGTTCAGCTTCAATACAGAACTCCTGCCTTCAGTACAACTGCAACACATCATCAGGAGCCACAATGGATCATTGGTGGGGGAACAAGCAGGCTACAAATAGTGATACGTTACACTCACTCTACCACCTCTTGCCCACTCCAGTCAATCCCTACAGTACCTCCTCTTGCCTTCCCTGTTGCTCAGGTTAAACTTCCAAGGAAGGACTTGGATGGTTCAAAAGCTTAAGTACTTTGTTCTTTTTGTAACATCTTTGTTGGTCCAATAAAAGATATCGGACCATTTGCTTCTGGATTTGTTCTTACAGGGTCCAATATGGCAACTAAACAATTTGTTTGCTGTTCCTCAAGTCCATTTTTTTAAATGACTCAGTCAGCACCTGGCACAGTGCCAGGAGTCGGCAATTATTTTTATTTAATGAAACATCAGTGGGAGGGTGTGGAGGGTTAGAAGTGACTGCACTGGGGGAGAAGGTGGTTATGTGACTAATACTAGCCTGCAAGTATGGGCTAAAGCATTTATTTATTTTTTTATATAATTGGCTGAATGTCAATGTAACCTGAAGTGGACTCAAAATTTTGACTGGGACTAATGAATGCTGAAAGTGCCACGTTTCAACACAGTCACAAAGCACAAACTGAGCATCTGCTCATCCTTACTCTGGACCATAAATCCTGTGCTTCAATTTATGATTATCTGGAGTGTCTGAGCATTCTATAGTAGATGATGAGCACCGGATATGGATTGTAAGTCCCAGATGTGGAAAAAAAATGTCTTAAATATTTGTGTAACCACCCTCCTGCCACTTTACTCATTCAGCATCCATTATTTAATTACTGGCACCCATACTTGGCATGAACTCAAACTAAGAAATTGTACCACCCCTAACTTTTGGAATATATACCAGGCTCATTCTCTAGAGATTAAGGGGTGGGGGGTTATAGAACAAACTTGGTATGTACAACCAGGTCCTGGGTAGAGTTTTGCTAGGCATAAGCTAGACCTATCTTCTGGAGGGGCACCCAGTAAATCCACACAGAAAGCAATAATGTAAATGTCCAGACCATAGCAGGGGTTCTAGATTGGGACTTTATTCAGACAGATGACCCTTATAGCAAGGGTGGTCCCCTAAAGGTTTAGAACAACTTAACACTTGAGCTTGGGCAGAACATATTCAAACTGTAACTTTCAAAACATTGTTGTATTCCCACAAGTGTAGGACATAAGACACTTCATTTACTAGTTGTATTCAGTGACATCTAGCCACAACTGTAAATGCATTTGTAGAACTGTAGCACTATTCTTCCCACAAGCTGTTTATAGAAAGCAGTTAGCCCATACAATGGGGTTGAATCTTCCTCAGACTATGGTCATTAGTCTAAGATAACCAGGCACCTTTTATGAACCTGTTAGTCCTGAACTGGTTACTCCAGATGGGGTTCTGCCCACCCTTTGCTCCCAAATCCAAACTCAGCCATTCTTTCAGTTACACCTTAAACATCTGCAATACCTGTTGAATTAGTAAAAATATAAACTTGGCATTCAGTATTCAAATCACCACATATGTAGTGTACAGGTAAAAGTCCCAAACAGTGTGATCTAGTCATGGCTGTGAACATTATACCCCTCAGCCAACTTTACTTTTAAACAGTCTTGCACATCTGTACTTACAGAAAGTTATGCCTTCCATTACAGTACGGAACACAACAAAACTGGTACTTGTTCCCTCTGGTAAAAGTCAGATTTATACCACTGTCACACTTTCAGGCAGCAGTACACATCCTGGACCATAATAGGGGATTGTCCCATGGATCCACATGAACTCAGTCCCTTTCACCCCTCCTAGAGTGAAAATCAGGAAATCCTGCTGAACAAAGGTCTCCACCACTTCACTTGGTAAGCTGGGGAATACCAAAACAAGGGTGAGAAATATGAGGGTTCATAGATTGAAGTCCACTGGCAGAGCAGCTCCTCTCCCTTCCTCACTCAAACACTCGCTCTAATCAGCTGCTCTTCCAGACATTCTATCTCCCACTGCAGCAGCTGACACAAGGGTTAGGCTGCTACAAGAGTTCTAAATGAGCTCATCACTTCAGTCTCAGCTTGGGCCAAGTAAACAATAGAGTGAGCAGATGAAAAAACATTTAGCTAGTTAATGACCAGCTGCCTTTTCCTGCCTAGCACTATCACTGAGGGGATTCTAGTAACCCCAAGGGACTGGTTGGTTACATTTGACCTGGAAAGAATATAACCTGGATAAGGTTAACCACCAGATTAACAAGATATCAAACAAAGTGTACACTGAGCAGGAGCAGTTCTGGTAATATTGAAGCTTTCTCGTTTATATTCATGTATTACTGTGAACCATTCCAACTCCCAATTGGTACTGCTGCAGCAGGATACATTTTCTAGTGCAGTCACTCTTACTGTGGTACAGTGGCAGCCAGTGAAGATATACAGATCTCAATATAACACAGTGAAATCACTTCAATTCAGTTAGATTTGCTGGGATACTGTATCTGTACATTTAAAGTGCTCTTCAGATTCATTGGATATACAGTAACTGTATACTATTCCAGGATGCACACCGCTGGCTGGCCAGCCAGCCTGCCACAGAGGGATATGGAAAAATTAATTTTTACAATAACTTATTTTCCTAGGATAGCCCAGCTGGGATGCAGCATCTTCTTTTATGTGAAGTCTCATTTCCACAGTCGGGGGGAGGGGGGGGAGGTGGAGCAATCAGGAGTTAAGTGACTTCATCAAGGTCACACAGTGACTATTTGGCTCTGTTGGAGTCTCAACCTGCGGTGTCTGGATTTCTAAGCCAGTGCTCTGCTAGACCACACTGTCTCCACTTTTGATTAGGAGATGATGCAGGTGGTGGGGAGTGTTTAACCTTGAAGATGCCTACATAATTCTGTGTCTCTACTGGCTGGGCAGCTCATTTTCCTCTAAATTCATCTTTTTTGTTTTTATTTTTAAGGCTGAGCTATTAAGCAAATAAATCTGCTCAGGTTGCCCCTATAGTGTGCCTGCAGTTGAGCAAGCATTGTAATGGGTCAACAACACCACAGATAGGTTAGTTTAAATGCTGCTTATGACATTTGCTCAAGGCTACTCAGTCAGTTACTGGTTACATACGAACATACAAATGTGCCAGCAGAAACAGACCACCCATTCTATCTAAGTCTGCTCGAGTGTGCAGCAAACACCCCTACTTTGAAACATAGAAACATAGAAAAATTGAATTTGATGGCAGATAAGGACCACTTTGCACACCTAGTCTGCCCATTTCCCTACCTAATGGATAAGCTGCAGATCTAGTTAACCAGCAGCCTACTTCCTCCTACCCCCCACTAGAATTGCCTTATGTTTGCCCCATGCATTCTTGAATTCCCCCACTGTTTTTGACTTTATGACCTCCTCAGGAAGGCTGTTCCATCTATCCACAACCCTCTCTGTGAAGAAATACTTCCTCACATTACCTCTGAGCCATCCCCCCTCTATCTTCAAATTGTGTCCCCTTGTTTTTGCACATCTCTTTTTCTGAAAGATGCTACCCTCTTGGACTTTGTTGATTCCCTTGAGGTATTTGAAAGTTTCTATCATGTCCCCCCTCTCCCTTCTTTCCTCGAGGCTATACATCTTTAGTTCATTTAGACTTTCTTCATATGTCTTCTGATGCAGACCCTGCACCATTGTGGTTGCCCTCCTCTGGACAGCCTCCACCCTGTCTATGTCTTTGCAGAGATGGGGTCTCCAGAACTGTACGCAGTACTCCAGATGTGGTCTTACCAACTGTCTGTACAGAGGGCCAAAAACGTTTTGTTTTCTACTGGTGATGCCTCTCTCTATGCATCCCAGTATCCCCCCAGCCCTCCTTACTGCCTTGTCTCATTGCTGGCCCACCTTTAGGTCGTCTGATATGACTATCCCCAGGTCCCTTTCCATTTTTGTTGTTGGCAGTATCTCACTCCCCATTGTGTACTCTTCCCCTGGGTTTTTGTTTCCCAGGTGCATTACTTAGCAATGCTTTGCATTGAATCTAAGCTGCCATGCATTTGACCATTACTCCAACCTTGCCAAGTCCCTTTTCATCCTTTCCACCCCAACTTGTGTATCAGCCCTGTTGCAGATCTTTGTGTCATCTGCCAAGAGATATACTTTCCCTTCCAGTCCCTCTGCAATGTCACTTATAAAGACATTAAAAAGGACTGGCTCCAGTACTGAACCCTGCAGTAACCCACTAGTAATCCTCCTTTCTTTACTGTGGACTCCATTTACTACTACCCGCTGTGTCCTGTTGTTTAACCAGTGTTTTACCCAGGCTACCACCCTGGGACCCACTCCCAGGAAGGCTAATTTGTTTATTAATCTTTTGTGCAGGACTGTGTCAAATGCCTTGCTAAAGTCTAAGTAGGCCATGTACACAACCCCTCCCTGGTCTACTGCTTTGGTCACCCAGTCAAAGAAATCAATTAGATTTGTCTGACATGACCTTCCTGCTGTAAATCCATGCTGCCTTGGGTCCTGTGCCCCACTCGCCTCTAGGTACTCAACAATTCTTTCCTTCAGAAGTGATTCCATCATTTTCCCTACCACTGAGGTCAAACTGACAGGTCTGTAGTTTCCTGTCTCTGTCTTGCTCCCTCTTTTGTGATGGGGAATCACATCTGCCCTCCTCCAGTCCTCAGGTACCACACCATCCTCCAATGATTTATTAAAAAGGGTAGACAGTGGAGTTACTAGTTCTTCCCTTAGTTCTTTTAGAATTCTGGGGTGAATCCCATCAGGCCCCATTGCTTTACCCACCTTCAGTTTTAAGAGTTCTTTCAGAATCCTTTCTTCTGTGAAAGGACTAATATCAACCCCCCTATCCAGAGCGCTTCTATTGACAAGATTAGGTATTTCCCCTTGCTTTTCCATTGTGAATACTGAGCAGAAGTTTGCAGCTGCTCAACCCCCCCTCCCCTTTGTCATTCCACTGCCACCCCCGCCTCCCCTACCCTCACTCTCCCTTATTCCCTGTCCCATGCCCTTTTGAAGCTGTTCACAGATTTACATGATACCACCCATTCTGGTAGGGCATTCCATTTTGCTACCAACCTCTCTGTGAAATAGTGTCTCCTCATTTCCTTCCTAAATCTTCCCCCTTCTATTCTTAGCCCTTTTCCCCCTGGTGACCCTCCCCCTCCTTAACTTAAAGACCCCATCTGCCCCATCCTAATTGATTCCCCTCAGATATTTGAATGTCTCTATCATGTCCCTCCTGTCCCTTCTATCCTCCAGGGTGTAAATATTCAGGTCTCCCAGCCTGCTGTCATAGTCTTTCCCCTCCATTCCACATATCACCTATGTTGCCCGCTTCTACACCCCCTCCAGTAGCCTAATATCATGCTTTAGGTATGGCCTCCAAAACTGCACGCAATACTCAAAGTGTAGCCTTACCAACAACTTGTAGAGGGGCAAGATCACCTCTCTTCACCTGGATGAGAAACTCCTCACTATACACCCCAGCATTTTGTTTGATTTTGCAGCCGCCATCCTGCACTGATCAGTGTTGTTAATGGTCCCTGTTATTATTACCCCAGGTCCTTCTCCTTCTCAGTGATCCCCAGCTTAACACCCACCCCAGCCAATATTCTCTCCTTGTGTTCTTCACCCCAAAGTGCATAACCTTACACTTCTTTGAATTGAACCGCAGCTGCCACCTCTCTGATAACTCCTCTAGCTTGTGTAGGTCACCCTGCAGCTGCTTCCATCCCTCCTCTCCATCCACAACTGCTCTGATTTTGGTGTCATCAGTGAACAGACTCACCTTGCTCACCACCCCATGTGCAATGTCTGATATGAAGAGCCCAAACAATTCTGGCCCCAACAAAGAGCCCTGTCGCACTCCACTCATCACCAGCCTTGGAGTTGAGAGCTCCCCTCTCACCACCACCCTTTGCAGCCTGCCACTCAGCCAGCTTGTAATCCAATTAATCATTTTTCCCCTACCCCTACACCAGTTACATTAGCTTCCCGCCCAAGCTGGGGTGGCAGTATAGCCTAGAGGTTAGAGGAACGAGGTGTGAACAAACTTGGTACATTCAGCAGACCAGACCTGAGTTTGAGTCTTACAACCTCCATTTGCATACTGTGTGACTCTGAGCAAGTCACTTAACCACCCAGTGCTCCCAGGTTGCCCCTGAAAACAGGCACTTGTGCCTAGTGGGCCTAACCCAGTTACCAAAGACTAAAAAAAAAGGAAAAAAAGAAAAGCCCATGAGGCACCGAATTAAAGGCCTTGCTGAAGTCCAAGCAAAGAACATCTACCACATGACCTTTATCCAGCTCACCTGTCATCCAGTCATAATATTGTATGAGGTTGGTTTTGACAAGACTTCCCTGAAACAAACCCATGCTGCCTCACATTCTGGAGGCAATTGTCCTCCAGGTACAACACCAGTTTTTCCTTTAGTATAATTTCCATTAGTTTGCACACTATGGAGGTGAGACTTACAGGACAATAATTACCCAGTTCATCCCTTGGCCCGCTCTTCTGTAATGGTACTACATGTGCCATCCTCCAGTCCAGTGGCACACATCCCTACTCCAGTGAGGTGCTGTACAGATCTACGAGTGGCTCCACCAACACCTCCGCCATCTCCCTCAGAACCCTGAGGTGGATACCATCTGGCCCTGGTGCCTTGTCTACCTTCAGTGCCCTCATTCCCTCTAGGACTCTACTCCCCTCAATTCTTCTATCTGTCACCTCCTCTCCCCCGTCCCCACCCTCCCAGCCAATGCTGGTAGCGATCCCCCCTTTTCTTCCATGAACACTGAGCAAAAGTATTCATTCAGTGCTTCTGCCTGCTCCTCCCCCTTTTCCGTCCACTCCCCATCCCATTTTATGCTCACTATTGTCTCCTTGCACTTCCTTTTCTCCCTGATGTATCTGAAAAAGTCCCCCCCCCCATTAATTCCCTGTGCTAATATCGGTAACCTCTGGGCCTTGGCTTCTCTCACTTTTCTGGTCTCCTCCCTGGCCATCTTGCATATTCCTCCCTGTCCACTTCCTTCCCCATCCTCCTAAACCTCTGGTTCACCACTCATTTTGCCCTCACCATCTCCACATCATCTCTATTCAACCAGTATGGTTTTGTTGCTCTGCTCCTCTTACCCTGTGCCTTGGTGCAGGCTTCTGTTGCCTCTGTAACCCCCCATTTAATAATATCCACTTTCTGCTCCACTTCCATCTCCTGCCTTATGCCCTCCAATTTCCCTTTCAGTACTTCCTGCATCCTCCCAAAGTCCAGCCCCCTGAAGTTTACCACCCAAGTAACTGATTTCTCTGGGTTGCCGCACATCGTGATATGAAACCACTCCATTTTCTGATCGCTGTTGGCTAGTGGGTCCTCTACCTTTATTTCCCTCACTGCCTCCCCATTCAACAATACCAGATCTAACGTGTTCTTTAGCCTAGTTGGTACAGTAACAAACTGTGTCAGGAGACCCTTTTGGATCGCATCCAGAAGCACTTGCTCCCTAGCACTGGAGGTGACCGAAATGTTCCAGTCAACCCCCGGCAAGTTGAAATCCTCCATGATGACCACCTTCCCTTTTCTACATAACTTTTTGATCTGTCCCACTAACTCCCTGTCAAGCTCCTCAGACTGGGACAGCAGCCTGTATACCACCCCAAAACTCAATTTCCTATCCCTTGAGTCTAGGAGCTGCAACCAGATTGCCTCTGTTCTTTCTTCTCCCTTTGCCTTGTGCATTTGATCCCATCCCTCACATAGACTGCCACTCACCCCCTTCCCCTCCTTACAGTCCTACCTGTATAGTTTATATCCTGGCATTGCCAGATCCCAGTCCTTGTGCTCAGTTGTCCATGTTTCTGTGACAGCTGCAATATCCACCCTCCACATTGCTAAGAGTGCCTCTAGCTCAGGGATTTGTTTCTTAGGCTTCTTGCATTCAATGAGACCACCCTCCATAATGCCCCTTCACTTCACTAGCTTCCATCTCCTCCCTTCTACTCCCTCCTTTTTGGCAGCCCTGAGTCCTTCCTGCTAGCCTGGGGGTTAGGCTTTGACTCCACTCTATCGGATCCCTGCCTACCTGCTGTCCACTTGCCACCCCCCCAATCTAGTTTAAATCCACCTTTGTCGCAATATACCTCCCCAGTCTTTGCTTTAATACCTCCTTCCTCTCCCCACTCAGATGCAGTCTATGCCTTGCAAACAAATTGTTTTTATCCCAGGTATTGCCCCAACCGCCCACAACCCCATACCCCTTAGTTTGACACTATTCGACCAACCATGTGTTCAACTCTCTAATCCTCTCCTTCCTCACTGTGCTTGCACAGGGTACTGGGAGCACTTCAGAGAAGGCCACAGACTCCCCAGTCTCCTTGCACAACCTTCCCACTTCCTCAGTCCTCTCCCTTGATACCTCCACCATTTCCTCCGCTAGGTCGTTTGTCCCCACATGTACCACAATGTGTGGATTCCTCCTACCCCTCTTTACATACATTAGGATTGCCTGTCCTGCCATGTATGCTTTAATCCTGGTATGGACTCCAGCCATAGCCAACTGTGCCTCTCCCCCTTGCTGCCCCATCGGATCCCCTTGAGTATGGAGTCCCCCAACATCAGTATAACCCCCTCCTCTTTTCTTGTGCCCATCGCCACCCCCCCACCCAGGTTCTCATTTTTGAAGCCACTCAAGACTGTGTTTTACCATGTGCCCCAGTGTCTTCCCCCTGTCCCTCCCAATTGAGAACCCTCCCCCTCCTCCTGTTTGACTGCCAATCTCCCTCTCCCTCCTCACCACTCCAATTATTATCCCTCCCCCTGTCACACCATGCTCAATCTCTCCACTAGTAATGCCCCCACTCCCTCTTCTTTGTGAGTGCTATCCCTTGTGCAATTTCCTCCTGCATCCTCTATCCCATGTGTTGCTAGTAAAGTAAACATGTTCCCTATCCCCTTTGCCTTACTATGAGCTTTCTCCTCCCTCCTGCCTACTGTTGCTCCTCTTTTTCTAGGTCCTACTAGAGTACACCCTTCATCAGCTGGTTTCCTGTCTAGTTTGCCTCCTCCCCACTCCCTTGACCCACTGATCCTTTTCTGTGGTGCCCCCACAATACTCTCAGATGTCAGCATCCTACCGACACAATCCTCCCCTCATCCCTCAACCTCCCCAGCTCCCTGCCAAGCCACTGAACCTCTTCATTGAGCCTCCTTAGCCTGTGGCATATTGGGCATCCTCCCAGCCCCTACAGTATATTCATCCTCATTGCTGCCCCACAACCATTGCATCCAACAATCCTACCCATGGCCCACACTACCTATACAGCCTCTCCAAACTAACTATCCCTGCAGCAAGTAGAATTAACTAATCCTAACCCAGCCTCTGACAGGAATTGTACCTGATATATTCCAGTTGAAGGTCCCCACAATATCCACCTATCACACTAATCAGCAATTCAGTGTGGATGCTGTACTCCTGTTTGAGACCTACCTATGATTTTTCCTTGCACTGTGGCTACATTATTGGATAGAACTACATGAGCTGCACCTGAAGTCCCCTCCTCCAGTTGTAGGGCAGGTGTTCCTCTATAAATAAGCTGTGCTCTGGGGAGGAGGGTGGGATTAGGGCCTCACCCTACTCTCACGAAAGTGTATCAGCCCTGTGTCTACCCCTCATTGCACCTCCAAGCACTGCAACCTCCTCCAGAGGAAGGTCACACACACACGCAAGCACTGTATTAAATAAGTCAGCACTACTGCCCTAAAGTCCACAGACTGAAAAGGAATTTAAAGCTTATCCAGCAACTAAATCCTTTTCCCAAATGCTCAGCAAAAGAAGGTTCAGACAACCTCTGCCAGACCCCAACTGCTTCTGCTTTACTGCTATGTGAGAAGCCCTGGTATTTAAGCCCCAAAGAACTGTAAATTGATCCTGGCTGAGAAGGACAGAATCTTCCAGAAAGCTGCTCACAATGCCTGTAGAAGAGATAAATGAATATCCAGCTTCCACTATGGATCTCCCACATAACACAACAATATTAAACAAGTCAGCACTACTGCTCTAAAGTCCACAGACTGAAAAATAATGCAAAGCTTATCCAACAACTAAATCCTTTCCCCAACTATTCAGCAACAGAAGGTTCAGACAACCTCTGCCAGACCACAACTGCTGGTTGTGGTGGGTTTTGAACCAGGAGTTTGTCATCCACAGTTCGGCACGTTGCCCCTAGACTGCACAGTGTGCCTTTAACATTGGTAGTCTTTGTGGGGATGTAATAGCAATAGCCCTCAGTTGAGGATGGTCTCATGAAATATCGTGGAGAAAGACACATTCTGATCATCACAGAAGCATGACTAAAGAGCATGGTTGCTGACCACTCGGTCTCCATTTCTGGCTGCTCCCTATTAAGGCAAGCTAGAGCCAGCAGGGGAGGTGGTGTGGCCATGTACATCCTTACCTCCTTCCAATACTCCACTGCTTACTCCTCCTCTAACCCAGCAACCCATGACACTTTAGCAATTCATGTGTCCCTTCCATTTACTCTCCCTATCTTTGTAGCTGGTATCTACTGCCACCCTCTATCATTCTTGACCTCCTAACTCCCATCACTTCCCTCTCTCACTTTTGAGAGCTATACTTCCCAGGTGACTTCAATTTAAATTGACTGTCACCTACAACAACTAATACAAGAAATGCCCTCAACCTCACACAGCTAATATCGGAACCCACCCGCCCTAGCCATACGACAAAAAAAATCACTCCCTACTCAATTGGGCTCTTACTTCCCACCCCCACAGAGTCACCACCTCTAGCATCCTTACTGACATGCTCAGTGACCTCAATGCAGTATTCACAGTCAAAAAAGTTCACAGCCCAAAATCCCTGCATAAAACCATGCATATACAATCTTATAAATCCTTAGAATTAGAACTTCTCCGACTCAGCCTAGACCTCTCCAACTGGTCCCCACTAACCAACATCCCATCGGTTGATAGGGCCCCTGCTTATTTTAAAAACATATTCCTAGCAAATTGAAATGCTTTTGCCCCTCCCAAACAAAACAGGGTTAGGGGAAATCACCTACCTTGGATTAGCCCAGAACTCTTGGTCTGTCTCAGAGCTAGAGATCATGCCTGGAAATGCCATGAAGCTACCCAGATTCCTAGCAATCTCATGTCTTACCACAAACTCCAAAATGCCTGCACTCGGGCTACAAGGCTAGCCAAATCAAAATATTTCAATGCTGCATTCCTTACAAATATACATTCCCCTTCTAAGTTCTGGAAGGTGGTCCAGACCCTCTTACCCCACCGTTCTATCCACCCCCACCTATATTTAAGATAAATGACACCCTTGTGGATGACCCAGGTGCCATAGCTGCCAAATTTAACTCCTACTATACCCCATGTGCCACTTAGTTACTGAAATCCCTACCTACCTACCCTCCCTCCTCTTCACCCTCCATCGGTCTTCCTCTGAACCCCATCCCCTTTTCTCCTTTGCTTCAGTCTCCTCAAATGATACCCTAAAAGCCCTCTTCACTATCAACCCTTCTAAAGGCTCCTCCCTGGATGACCTAGACCCTAAACTCCTCTCTCCATCTGCCCCAACTATTGCCTACCCTCTCTCTCTTATTCTAAACCTGTCATTTTCAACTGCCTTAGTCCCTTCCCCTTGGAAACATGCTGTGATCCTCCCACTTCCTAAAGACGGTGACCTTTCCTCACCTAGTAACCACCGCCCTATCTCTCTCCTCCCTACCCTAGCTAAACTTCAAGAACACCTAGTCCTCTCCCAGCTTGCCTCATATCTAACTAACACCTCCTACTTCACCCCTTGCCAATCTGGCTTCAGGAAAAATCATTCCAGTGCTACCTCCCTACTTCAGCACACTGTCTTTATCCTTACAGGGGTGGACAATGGCCAAATCAACTCAGCCATTTTTGTCAACCTGGCCAAGGCCTTTGACACTGTCTCCCACTCCTTCTCCTAGACTCCCTCTCAACAGCTGGTCTATCCCCCGTAGCCACAAACTGGTTCAAGGCCTACCACACTGGTAGAACACGATCAGTCAAGATCTCTGATGCCATTTCCCTTCCCCTCCCAATTAGAACTGGTGTCCCGCAAGGCTCAGTGCTAGAGCCCTTATTATTCTCCATCTTCCTAAATGATCTTCCATCCATCTGCTCATCCTCCTCCTCCATACACGTGTACGCCAATGATACAGTCCTGTATACATCTGACCCAAGCCCTGCCGAGGTTACATCCAACTTGCAGCATAACTTCGACAAAGTTCAGCTCTGGTTTGCTAACCATCAACTCTTTCTTAACACCAAGAAGACTGTCTCCATGACCTTTGGCACAAGGCAGAGGCTCTCCAGGCTTCCCTCCCTGCCCACTTTTCACACCCTTGATGGGAATCTACTTGAGGACACATCCTTCTTCAGGTGCTTAGGTGTTTGGCTGGACCAACACCTAAACTTCTCCGGACATATCGATGCCATCCAGAAAGAATTGTGCTCCAAGCTTGGTGCTCTGTTCAGGAACCATAGTTGCAATCCTCCAACAGTTAGGCACAGACTTGTTCAGAAGATGATTTTGCCCATTTTTGACTACTGTGACATAGTCTACGGTGCTACTCCCAAGTCCTCCCTGGCCAGATTGGACACCCTCTTCAACTCCTTCTGCCGTTTTGCCCTTGATGCTCCCTCCCGCACCCACCACTGTGATCTCTATCATGCTGTATCCTTCCCCTCCCTTACAAATAGACATCTCTCCCACTGTGCCAAATTCACCCCCAAGCACTGGCAGGGAGAACTCCCTTCCTACCTTTCCTCCTCTTTTATAACTCCCCCCTCCCTCACACTCTCTAAGATCAATTGACTCTCAAACTCTGGTGGTCCCCCACCAAGCCACCCTCGTTGGTCAATCTGATTACTCACACCGCCTCCCAAAAATGTGGAATTCCCTTCCTCCTCAAATTCACCACTTTTCCTCCTATTATTCCAACAGCTCTGCCCTCAAAAATTTCCTTGCACCTAGCTGTTCTTGCTATGACCCTCCCTAACTCCCCCTCCCACCTCCTACAAGCACTTCAACTCCAACCCTTTTTTCTATACCATCGCAACTGCCCATGCTCCACTTCCACCTCCTTCCCATCTAATCTACCAGCCTCCCTCCCTTCAACCTATTTCCCCCTACAGTCCTTCCCTTGTCCTCCTCTATGATTCTAATCACCCAAGCTGTCATCAGTGCTTGCTCCCACCCTCTCCATACAGCTACAACCCCAAAACCCCACCCTCTCTGTATCCTGTAAGGGCTGGGTCATGGCCCTCATCTCTCTCACCTCCCTCTCTCCTAAAGCCTATTCCACATTGCTGCCTAATTCCATCCTGTCATGCTCTACCTCTGCTGCTTACAACCTGTTTCCCTCCTGTCATGCTCTACCTCTGCTTTGTGCAGGCAAGTTCCTCAGCTTACTGGGGGTGCCAGGCCCCGGCAGACCATTCTCATCCCCCTCTCTTCCTTCCTGATGTCCTCTAACTGTCACTGCCTACACCCTGCTTCCCTCCCATTGTGCTTGACCATTGCCTTGTGCAGGCAGGGTCCTCAGCATACTAGATGGGTGAGGCCACAGCAGTCCCTTCTCCCCCTCCCCGGCTTCCCCTCCTCCAAATTCCCCCCGCTCTCTGCTCCCCACCATCCCACCCCATTTACCACCTTCCTAACCTAACCCTAGTTATTTAGCTGACCCCTAATCTCTAATGTACTTGTAGTCAACCTTGCACTTTTGATACACCTTGCAATATTTTGTTCTGTCTGTGTCTCTCCTGGCAATCTTGTCTTAGTTCAATCCTCCTAGTCTCTTTCAGCCATTTTCTAACTGCAAAGGTATGTCCCATCAAGTGTTTGCCAAATGTTATTTGTGCTATCATACCTATCTGGCTCAAAACTGTTTGCATTGTATCCATTCTAGTCCATACCTGTTAGCATTCCTCCTTCTCAGTACTTCTGTATGGCCTGCTCACTTTATGGAATGTAATCAAATTGTATATCTATGTTGTATACCGAATCTCTGTATACCATCTTCATGTTCTCCTACCCTGGGGTCACACCGATCAACTTGTTGCTCAGCATGCCTTCCTGATGAAATATTTCAAAAAATAAATAAATAAATAAGTAAAACATAGGCAAGGGCAGTTGAAGCTAATTAACAAGCACTGAATGGGTTAATGCCTTGCTAATAGAGAACACCTCCACAAAAGTCTGAGACTCATTAAATGCTCCATGTAGGAAGGCACAGTTAGCAAGACACTAAAACCTTTACACGTGGAACTAACTGCTGCCTGTGTGCCTGTGCAAAGCAGCTGACTGTGCTTACGTAGAAGTGCACTGGAATATCCAATGTTATGGGAAGTGTCAAATAGCAATTAATGCTGTGCTGTTTATCACCTCCCAAATCTGGTCTTAGGCCTGCTGAGACTTCTCCCTGATCACCTACCTGATCACCATCACAGATATTGGTAAGTATCACTAAACACCCCCCATAAATCTCCTGCATACTAGTCATCTAGCCACCTGGTAGACTTACGCTACCATTTTCAAACCAGGAAGCCAAACTGTCTCCCCTCCAATGGCAGTAAGCATTCCCCCCATCTCACTACCACCGCTGGCTGTCACCTGCCCTGCATAGCCAGTGCACCATATTATCATTACTGTATTGTTTATCTGTAAGAAAATATGTATGGAAACAGGATCCTTGTTCTTTGAACTATGTCTGCCTTTGCTGCTTGTCTACATAGGAAGCTATAATCATTTTCATAGAAACCTCTTGTGTTTCATAAACAGAAGATTATGAGATCACATGTAGAAGGCAGCAGGAGGGGTGAAGTCTGAGGGAACAGGATCCTATTTTCAAGCAGTGGTCCTTAGATGTGAAGCGGGTAAGATATACTCAGAACCTATGTGAAATATAAGCACAATTATGTTTTGACATTATGCTTGCATCACTTTCACAGAGCTATTACAGGTTTTAGAATATCAGAAGGGGTTTACAAAGGGAAGCTATGCAGTCAATGTGACTCATTACGTACTGTAGCACATCTGCTTCTGGGCCAGAAGATCATGCCTGCTAGTACCACACTTGGATTTGTCTCAAAATATAAAATGTTGGTACCCAAGGGCAGTACTAAGGGGATAATGTACTTGTGGGGTGTGTTGTCTTTCAGATGTATCATTAAACCAATCTCCTGTCTGTCTTTTCTGCTGGTTGTTCAGGCAGACATTAAATGTAATCAACAGGATCCCTGTGAGTTTCTACTATAAAACTGGTAATTACAGACCACACAGAGTTAACTACTCAGAGCTGTAGTCTGAGAGTCACTCCAGGGGTGGGGCTTGCTGCAGCAGCATAATCCCCAGTCAAGACTGTCAGTGTCAGTTGATGACAGGGCATTGAGCTGCCACAATCTCACATCATTGCAGCAGATCCAATATTTTGTGTAACAAGGAAACACCAGCAACCCAGAAATATGCAAAGGCAACTTTTTAATCTGCAGTCCCAGATGGGGCACATCCTGTCTAGAGTCATCTCTCCTGTGATAACAGTGAGTTCACCCATTTTTCAGCATGGTTGAAACCCATGCGGTCAAAAGAAGCACTGCGCAGAGACCCCAAAGGTGTGCGGTCAAAAAACACGTTAAAATTATATCAAATAATTCCAAACTGCACACACTGTTTTGACTATGTGATTTTCGACCACTCACCCATCCCTTCATAATCTTTATGATATACTGAGTAAAAATCTTCATAGCTTTCCTGAGAAGATAAGAGACTTTGTCACCCTAGATTATGCTTTGAGTAAAGATGAGAGAAATTCTCAGAGGCTAGTATGCCTGAACAATTTAATCAGGAACTACTGTGGCTAATTTTGTATTAACTTTGAAACCCTGCCTCTTTATCTTTGAGGATTTTTTTGTGAGAGAAAAAGCACACTTTTTGCTAGAGAAAATGAAGTACTTCCTATGGGATAGAAGTACAATTCTGACCTTCTGTTTGACATTTTGCTTTCCTATTCCTCCCATGCTGTGTGAACGGCATCCCACATATTTGGTGTTCATAATCCACAAATCTGATTCCAATAGGGAGCTGATGCATAGGTACTGACCTTATGTCTTCCAGCAACTGGGGGAGCACTGGATGGACCCCTACTTTAGGGATGACTGGGCATGGGGTCATAATGTTGCAAGACATTATGCCTCATGGCAAAATCGAGCTGCCAATACAATGTGATTACTGCTATGAGGCATAAGACTTTTTTCTGTGGGGGGCTCTGCCCTGAACCCACCACTAAAGATTCTGAACTCCAGGTGGGGGGGTTAAGTTGGGGAGTGCACAAGAGTGAAAAATAAAATATTCTGGGACCGGGGATCAAACCCAGTCCCAGACACAGTGCCTGGGTTCCTGCTGCTGTGGCTCAGTCCTGTGAGCAATGGCAGCTGCTTGTCAGAACCCACTCCCAGCAGAGGTCTTATCCTCTGCTTGGGAAAGTGTTACTGGTGCAATATCACATACAGCAGTTTAAGCAGTATTGCACCAGTAGTGATTACGGACTATGCTGCAGCTGTTTAGCCATAATGTCGTATGCTATTAAGCGTGTGACATTTTGACCCGGTAGGGGATGACTGTAGGGTGGGTGGCACTGAAGCAGGTTGGTGACCCAGTTCTCTGAGCACCTCTTAGATTAGGGTTGGGCCTCATGGCCCATTCCAAGTTCAGAACACTCTTATTTATTTATTTGAATTTTGGTAACTGGGTAAGACCACTGAGACAACTACAGTCCCTTTTTCAGGGTTGACCCGAGTAAGACAACAAAACAAGTACAAAGCAATTACAGCAAATTCAGGAAGAGACAAATTATAGGAGCAACAGGAAGGCATATATCAATTAACAGATCAAGGACATACAGAGAAGTATACTATGTCACATAACATTAGACAAAAAAGAAAAAACATATATTTACACATTTCTAAATATTTAATGCATTACTATGTACAAGTGATGCTACCATCATCAAACACTGCGAGCAATCAGGTATATAGGTAGGGGGAGTCAGATATCAGGTATAGAAGCTTAGGTAGAGATAGGGAGACGACAGGGACTTGGTGATCAAAAAAAGGGGTAAATGGTTATCTGAGGCTCCAAGAGGTGTTCAACCTGCAATCTCAGTGGTGAACAGTCAACAACCTGCAATCTCAAGGGTACATAGTCAACAACAGAAGACAGTGCATTTTACCAATGTGGCAAGAAAGGTGAGTAGATTGGACTGGAACAAAGGAAGTGAGGTGCAGGACAGAACCGAGGTGGGCAGAGAGTTCCAGTCGGCAACTGCCACAAAGATGAAGGACTTACATGTGACAGCTAGCCGCAGATTAGGTCTGAGGAGAAAAAGGAGGGAGGCTAATCTGAGGACTTGAAGAGCTGGTCTTCAGTGGATTATCTCACTAAGGAAAGGGGTGGTGAATTTGTGGACAAGCTTATGCATGAAGCTCAGGGTGGAGAACCTCAATTTCGATTCATAAGGCAACCATCCCAATGAAGAGAGGATGTCACAGTGGTGGAGGTGGGAGTTGACCCCTAAGGCAAACCTTCCCACCCTATGGTATGCATGCACAAAGAAAGACATAGTGGATGTATTGGTAGAGAGCAATAAGGGAGCCCCATAAGTAAGGTGGGGAAAAAGTGACAAAGAGGTGATCTTGAGGCAAGAGGTAGAGGTGAGGAATGGGCGGATGTGATAGGGAAGACCCAGCTTCTGATTCAGAGTCTTAATTAGGGTGGAGACATGGGCACTGAGGGAGAGAGAGGATTCCAGGGTGATACCCAGATATTTGAAGGTATTGACTGCCTCCAGAACATCCCCATTGAGGGAAGTAATATAGAGAGGGGAGAGGGAGTGAAAGGTGGAAGGTAGCTGAGAGAAGAGCATACTTTTTGTCTTTTTTTTGTACTGAGGCTTGATAATTTTCTGAGGTTACCTTTAGCAAGGCTGTGAGGGTGCTGTAGTTCTTTCTGAAACCATGTTGGAAAGGTGAAAGCAGATTATGGTGATCCGGATAATCCTGAAGGTGACTGTAAATAATGCACACCTGCATTTTGGCCAAGGGGCAAAGGATGGAGATTAGTCTAAAGTTCTCAACAATAGTTTTGGGTCCCCCTTTGTGTACCGGTACAACAACAGCTACCTTCCATTTGTCAGGAATGGTACTAGTCAGGAAGGACTGGTTAAGTAAGTCTCAAACAGAGTGAACAAGGCAGGAGCTCCCATCTTGAAGAATTTAGGCTCAAGGGTGTCGTGACCTGGAGAGCTTTTGACCTTCAAGTTTACAAGAAAAGCCTCAAAATCCAGCCTGTGGCTGAAAGCCAGATGCAGTTGGGGGTCCTGGTGCAAGTCCACAGATGCAACTGTGGACAAGTGCACAGGAGAGTACCCCAGGGGATGGGGGAGCACACAACCTGGAAGCTGGGCACAGAAGGGCAGCCTCCACAAGGCTGTGACATGAGCTCCTGTTGTGTCCCAGGACATTGTTCCAGCACCATCAGGGCAGCCCTGTTGAACCTCTAGTGAACTAAACAGTACTGCAGATCATTGATGGTATAGTGCCCCACCCACCCCCAACCCATAAGGAGCACCAATTGTGCATGCTCCAAAAATGAAAATGTCCCAGTCACCCTCTGCCCCCCCAGCACATAAGGTGCATGCACACACAACCAAAGTCCATTGGTGGTCTAGTGGCCCCTCACCCTCCCACCCATGAGGCAGTGGTCACTATCCTGCTCCCCATCCCAAACAGCCATCTGCTTGATCCACAGCTGGCTCAGTCCTCCACACATCACCATGACCATTCATGCAATGTGATCTCACAGACTGTGTAAGTGTACTGTACACTTACATGGTTTGTTGGATCACATTGTGCAACTGGTCGTGGTGGGAGAAGGGCTGTGCCAACAGTGGATCATATGGATGCATGTTGGAGATGGGGGGAGCTGGATGGGTGACCACTGCCTCTTGGGGTGGGAAGGGTGAGAAGCCACTGAACTACCAGGGAGTATAACAGGGACTATTTTGTTTTTCCAGGGGATTGGGGATTGGGGGACAATTGTTATTTATCTGGGGGGGGTGATTGGGGATCAGGGGCAGGGGGCTAGTAGTACAGCAATGTGCCTGGAGAACTCAGGGAATGGGTGGTATATTGGCCATAGTGCCCTACATTCTGGGCACAGGGGTGCCCATTGTGTAGTATTCTGGTGTAAGGCTGGCACCATCATGCCACCTGCTGGGGGTAAATTGACACCCCCCATCCATGCTCCCACCACAACATCGCCTATTCCTAGTGCCCCCTATAGGCTCCTGTCCCACCTCACTACAGTGGCACAGGCCAGTTAGACCACCTCTTCACTGGTCTGTTGGCCCCTCCTGCATCCATGGTTAGGCTTCCAAAATCCCATAAAAGGGGATGTGGCAACCCCATTATGGTGCAAGCCCACTTTCGACCTGGTGTCCTGGGTTGTTGGATGCTCCCCTGGTGCAAGTGGGCTGGGACACAACTGTGTCTGGCACTGTCAAAAGCTGCATTTTAGAATCCCATTTGATGGAAGTTGTGTTGCAAATCGCAACTTGCGTCAAACAACTTTGCCGCAACTCCCTTGCATCGGGTGCACCTGACTGAGAATCGGGCCCCAGGAATTTAACAATTTAAGACATTTTGGCTGGAAATCAGTGATCGATGGGAAGGAAGGACCACCAGACACCAGGGATTTGGAGGATGGGGGGTTGGAATTTGTAACTTCTCCTTGCTTTGGGTTTTTTTTAAGTGCAATTTGCATTTAAAAAAAAACAAAAGCAAGGTAAAGCTACACATGGAGAATCATCACTTAAGGGGACAACTTCTTGAATTGATCCATGGAGGCAAATTAGGAGACTTTGAGGATAATTCACAGACAGAGAAAAACTTTGCTGCCTCTCTGTGCATGACAGGGATTTCAAGGTCTATGCGGACACATGCAAGACACAATTCACATAATTATAACAAAGTTACTATGTACATGAAAAACTGCTAACTTCAATCAATGACCAAAAATGAAGTCAATATAGTCAAACTACAGTGGCAAACATAATTTAGTAAAACACATCTAACTGTTTTACAGAAATCACATTATAAATCAAAGAAAACGGGAACAAAAATTCATGCTAAACACTAACTACAATAGTACTAGTACTGCTGTGACAGAAAGGGCTGCCTTATCTGCATTTTTCTTGCTGGAGGTTGCTGCAACCACACTCCCTCCAAAACCCCTCCCCAGGTGCTGCCTCACTACACAATACAGAAAACAAAATTATGACTTTAAACTAACAAAATCCCCCCAGAATACAACAAATAAGTGATCTAAAAGCACAAGGCACAGTAGACACTTAATGGAGTGATTTGTTAGAAGAACCTGTGTTTTTCAAATGCTTTCCAAATGTTTTTGGACACAAAGATATAAAGCACACTTAACACCAACTGTCTCTTACTCCACACTACACTGACTTCAGTCTATGCATGGCAATACAGCTCATTGCAGCACCAAGTGATCTCCTAAGGTGAAGTAGAACTTTGCCTTAAAGGAGAACTACACAAATTCAGTAAACTGCGTGAATTTTTCCACGAAGCAAAGTTTTCTAACTTCACCCACCTCTTTTTTTTGTATATAAATATTTTATAAAATAAAAAAAAACATACAAATAACAAAGAGCATGGAAAGAGTACAATCAAAACACCAGTAGCCTACCTAATACTAAGCAAGAAGCTGTACATAAGAAACAAACAGAACAATTATGAACAACAACAACAATAAAACTTTGATAACAAGGAGAATAACTTGGCATGGTAACATCTAGCAACAAACAACACAACATCTTACAATGAGAATGGACAATCAGAGATCCTGAAGCCCCTATAAGGGTGTACAAGGATCTAAGAAAGGAGAGAATGTAACCTTATGAAACACACAATGCAAAAAACAATTAAGCTAAGCGAAAACCCTGAGATAAATTGCATATATCAGATGAATCACCCCAAGCTGGCCCACAGGCACAGCAGTAGCACTACTGCTTGTGACACCGGTGCCCCATGTTCGATAGCTAGCCTGGGTTGTCAGAGGGCCAGCCGGGGAAAGAAAGATCATGCACTCGATGGGCCACTGTCCTTCTCTGGAAGGGCTGGGCAGCTCTTCTTGCCAGATTACTGCCACCACCAGGGTGACCACAGGTGGTGCCAGTGCAGTAGAGGAGACTGAACTCAAGGGAGAGGCAGGCAATGGCCGAGGACTGGAGCGGAGATGCATCTCTGTGTATCTCCATCTCATTGGTCCTCCCTGAGTGTTGACGTCTGCAGGAGGTGGGAGACTAGAAACTAGGAAAAAGCCCCACATCCATGCTAGGAGATGGGCCTCATGCCAATGACTGTGGGAGCCAAGGAATACAGCTCCAGTTGTCTGCTACCCCTAAGGTCTCAGAGGAGGTAAGGGGAGGTCTCATATGCCCCATCCAGGGGGGTTATCCAGGGAATATGTGTGTGAATTGGGAACAGGGAACCTATGGAAGCCAGTGTTCTCTCAGTCCCACCGGCATAGCTGTGTGGCACATTGAGGACCCCAATGAAGGGGGTGGATGTGGAGAGTGGGAGGAGCATAAAAAAAAAGATGAATCACCCCAATAAAGAGCAAAAGAAAAATCACCATTTCAAGAGGGCAACCCCCACAGAATCAAGCCAGGAACCACAGGAAGAGTAAAAAAACATAGATTTCTGCTTCCTCCAAAAAAGAACATTTTGAAGGAATGCGGTTTTGGACAATACTTGTTGCAAAATTAGAAAATTCGGGATTACTGTTGACTTTCAGTTTCAAATCAACAGTCTCTTGGCTTCAAGAGTGGCAAAATATAACAACAATTTGTTGATATGCAAGGTGGGGTGGAAAGGATGAAAAGGGACTTGGCAAGGTTGGAGGAATGGTCAAATGTATGGCAGCTTAGATTCAACTCAAAGAAGTGCAAAGTAATGCACCTGGGAAACAAAAACCCAGGGAAAGAGTACACAGTGGGGGGTGAGATACTGACAGCAACAAAAATGGAAAGGGTCCTGGGGTAGTCATATCAGATGACCTAAAGGTAGACAAGCAATGTGAGAAGGCAGTAAGGAGGGCTGGGAGTATACTGGGATGCATAGGGAGAAGCATCACCAGTAGAAAACAGGAAGTTGTTGTTCCTCTGTACAGACAGTTGGTAAGACCACATCTGGAGTACTGTGTACAGTTCTGGAGACCCCATCTCTGCAAAGACATAGACAGGGTGGAGGCTGTCCAGAGGAGAGCAAACAAAATGGTGCAGGGTCTGTACCAGAACACATATGAAGGGAGACTAAAAAGATGTATAGCTAGGAGGAAAGGAAGGAGAGGGGGGACATGATAGAAACTTTCTAATACTTCAAGGGAATCAACAAAGTCCAAGAGGGTACCATCTTTCAGAAAAAGAAATGTGTAAGAACAAGGGGGAACAATTTGAAGTTAGATGGGGGATGGCTCAGAGGTTATGTGAGGAAGCATTTCTTCACAGAGAGGGTTAAGGATGCATGGAACAGCCTTCCTGAGAATGTCATAGAGTTAAAAACAGTGGGGGAATTCAGGAATGCATGGGACAGACATAAGGCAATTCTAGTGGGGGGTAGGAGGAAGTAGGCTGTTGGTTAACTAGGACCTGCAGCTTATCTGTTAGGTAGGGAAATGGGCAGACTAGGTGGGCCAAGTGATCCTTATCTGCCATCAGATTCTATGTTTCTATGTATTTCCAAACTGATTGTGGAAGCAACCCAGGGTAACCCAAAATTCCAAAATTCAGAGGTTGATGGAGAGGCATATGAAATATAATCTCCAGATGTTGAATAATCGTTTCCCGCCAATTCCCTAGGGCTGTACAACCCCATAATATCTGAAAAAGGGTCCCTGGTTCTTTGACACACCTCCAACAAATATTAGAGTAACAGAAGCCCATTGAGATCAACTGATCTGTGGCCCTGTACTACCAACTGAGACTCTTTTTTTGTATCAATTGTAGATGCGCTAGGTGTGCCATTACCCAACAACAACTCCAACTATCATCTGAAATTGAAGACTGTAATTCTTCTAACCACTTTGTTTTACAATGGTCCCAATTAGGCAAATGCAGATCTAATATGGATTTATATATAGTACTTGTCTGGCCTCTAGGGAACGTGACCCAGTGCAATAGCTGCTTACCCAAATCTGCTTGAATTAAAGAAAAATCTTGCTTAAGCCTGGACCTACAAGCATGTCTACTTGAAAATACCTCCATAAATCATGGACAGACAGGGAGAAGTCCGGTTGCAACTGGGCAAAACTGTGGAAGCCCCCAGTATGTTGATCAATAAGATCACCCACTACACGAATACCCTTGGACATCTGGGCTATCCAACAGATCTGAGACCCCCTGATTTGAAAATGGGGAAACTTCACCCACCTCTAATAACGATATTATGCCACAATTCTTTGTTAGTCATTTTAACATATTAACACCATTTTGCTTCACCATATCTAGTTACTGATGATCTACTTGCTTTGTATCTCCCCTCCTTACTGTTCACCCTTTTTTGATGTCTGTTTCAATGGATCTGGTTGGCTCCTTTGCTGTCCAGCTTAATTGCCAATGGGTGTTCATCTTACAGTCCATAGCACTGTCATTAAGTAGGTAATTCACACCACCACTGACATCTTCAGGTGAGGGCATTTGTAATCCATTAAGAGACCCTTTAATCAATATTGTATGCTTCCCACTAGACATCAGGGTGGACAGTTCCATAGGTTCTAGTGATCACCGTACAATGTGGTTCAACATAAGGACAGGAGCAGATATGAGCCACACGAGGATGAGGTTCCTGGACTTAAGGAGCCAGATTACAGAGAAATGGAAGACTATCTCAGAAACTGCCACAAGGTGGGGGGGGAGGGATTGCCAGGATGGTTTACAGACACAGTGGGGAACGGAGGGCATAATTAGGGTAACAAACCTCTGCAGGGAAGAGGTAAGAAAAAGCAGAAGGAAAGTGAGACCATTATTGCTCTCCAAGGAGGCAGCAAAGGTGGTGAAAGAAAAAAATATGGCATTTAGGAGGAATAGAGAAACACAGAGGGAGGAGGACAGGGAGATGAACCAGAAAAGTCAGAAGGAAGCAGACAAGGTGATTAGGGGAGCAAATGTGCAAAGAAAGGAATTGCTAGAAGGGTGGCTGAAGGGGATTCAACTTTTTTCAGGTATGTAAGTTGGAGGAGAAATTAAGGTGAGGAAGAGAGACAAATTCAGAAGCATGGAAGGGGGTCACTGTGAAGAAGGGGACCGAGAAAAAGCAGACATCATAAACAGGTACTTCTGCTCAGTCTTCACAGTAGAAGAAAGATGAGTGTACAGACCACCAGGGAGAAACAAGAATAGAGGGGGGAGGTGAACACAAGTCTATTTTCAGAGGAAAGAATACTGAAAGGACTTGCAGAACAGAAGGTTGAAAAAGCAATAGGACTGGATGGGATATACCCAAGGGTACTGAAATAACTCAAGGAGGTGATAGCTGCCATGCTGACAGCCTTGTTCCAGAGCTGACTGGCAACAGGTGTTATTCCAGAGGACTAGTGAAAGTCAGATGTGTTCACCCTATATAACAGTAGAGAAGTGGCTTGCAACTATAGGCTGACCAGTCTAATTTCTGTGGTGGGGAAATTAATGGATATGCCACTAAAAGAAAGACTGTTTGAGCATTTAGAATCCAGTGGGCTACAGGACCAAAGGCAGAATAAATTCATGCAGGCAAGGTCATGCCAAATGGATCTGATTTAATACATTGTCTGGGTGACAAGGAGGGCTGTGGAAGTTGCCTGTCTGGATTTCAGCAATGCCTTTGATACTGTGTCACACAGGAGATTGAAAAAGAAGTTGAATAGACTAGGAGTGGGATTCAAAGTGGTAAATTGGGTTAGAAATTTGATTATGGATAGAAACAGACTGTAGTGGATAATGGCACTCTCTCTAAAGATTAGAGATTGACCAGTGGGGTACCACTGAGTTCAGTTCTAGGATCAGTACTGTTTAATGTCTTCATAGTTCTTCTTACTGAATAACTGGAGTGGAAGGTATGCCTTTCTACAGATGATGCTAAAATCTGAACTAGGGTAGACACTCACCAGGTTGTGGAGACAATATACAGGGAGCTTGAGAAACTCAAGGAGTAGTTAAGCCTTTGCAGTTGGGGTTCAATGTCAAAAAGTACAAAATCATGCACCTAGAGCACAGGAACCCTGGTGCTGAGTACAGGATGGTAGAAGGTACTGACAGTCACTATACACGAAAAGGACCTAGGGGTTATTATATCAGAGGACCACAAGGTGGCAGCCAAGTGTGACAAGGCGGTGGGCAGGGCTAATGGGATTCTTTGGTGTATAAGAAATGATATTTCCAACAGGAAGAAGGAGGTGGTGCAGCCATTATATTGCTCCCTGGGACAATCGCACCTGCAGTATTGTGTACAGTTGTGGAAACCACATCTCAAAAAGGACATAGACGTGGTGGAGGCTATCCAGATGAAGGCAATTAAAATGGTGTAGGGTTTTCATGGGAAGCCATATGAGGAGAGGCTGAGGGAAAGCAACATGTACAGCCTGGAAGGGAGAAGAGAAAGAGAGAAAGGTGACATGATCAAGACCTACAAGTACCTCACAGGGTAAACAGGGTAAAGGTTGGGAGTCTCCTTCAAAAGAGGATGAGTACCAGGGCTAGAGGGCATGCAAAGAAGCTGGGATGGGGGGAATCAGGAGAGATGTGAAGAAATATTTCTTTAGTGAAAGGGTGGTAGATGCCAGGAACAGAATACCAGCAGAAGTGGTGGAGGCTAAAATGGTAAGGTGCTTAAAGCAAGCATGTAGTAACACAGGTGTGTATTAAAGAAGCGGCAGGGAGGGGGGAAGGTCACGGTGGACCATATCGGATATGCAGATGTGGATTAGATAGGAAGCACTTAAGCAAACTGGGAGGGACATGGGGTCCTTTTTCTGCTGACACGTTCTGTGTTATTATGTTTCTAAAGTGCTAAGAGCAAATCTTAACTATATACAGAAACTGATTGAGAGGGCAACACTTTTCCCTTATGCCTTTTGATGCTCCACTTCCATTCCTCTTGACCTTCATCGATAAGTCCTCCCTCCCTGCTGCCCCATCCCATCCAATAATATTGTTCTGTACTCTTCTGTCACAAAACTGAGGCCAGTTATCATGTATTCATTGCCATCTTTGACTGCAAGGAGAAACCGTTTTCACAAGATTGCGACTGAATGCATAAGCAAGAGAATTTTGCAACTTTCTTACTGATTTTTCCACTTGTATATTCTGCCTTGATTGTGCCCCGTGACTTCTTATAGCACTTACAGGTGATCAGCTAAGGAACCCACCTAGTGTGAACGAGAGTTCCTAATACGATGAAGTGCCATATCTTCAGGCAACCTGCTGTAATTACAATCAAAAATCAAATTTAGGCTTGATTAAAGATACCAGAAATACAGAGCATTAATGAATATTAAGAACCTGAATTAGCAAAATGTTGCTGTCTATTTTCAAATTCATTTCCATCTCTCTGGTCTTGCTGTGAAAACATTAATATTTCATTTTCATGTTGTATT
The DNA here is from genome assembly GCA_016271365.2 of Neoceratodus forsteri. NCBI lineage: Eukaryota > Metazoa > Chordata > Ceratodontiformes > Ceratodontidae > Neoceratodus > Neoceratodus forsteri. The sequence continues at coordinate 245,964,711 of CM028130.1, forward strand.
TATAAGCTAAACTACCATTATTTTAATATTCTACCCTTTGCTAAATGTGTAATGTCACTTGGGTTTTGTCAAAGTGTTATAGATATAAAATCAAATCAGAACAAAATGCAATATACCAAAGTATTTTTTTCTGTGAGGCAATGAGGGAATTGTAAAACTATTGCAAAGTATTTATTTGAAGACATTTTTGCAGAATGGCCTATGAAATCTGGAGTTCTGTGTATAATAAGTTGCTGCCAAAGATAACTCACCATTATACAAACCACACTACATGACTACAGATATATTACACAATAATACAATTAAACAACATATTTAGTGTTTCCAAGTGTAGCCATACACCATATTGTGTCTGTTTCAAAGTGTTTTTCTCAAAATTCTTTGAAGACTAGACTGAATGGGAAAATATTACTGATATTAAATGGGCAAGAAAAAAACAAGACAGGTGATTAATAAGGTGTGATCACATGACCATAAGTTATTCCAGCACAGTTGCACAGGCCAGATATACTTAATGTTTTGAACCTCATTATGCAGTTTTTAAAATTAATGTAAGTGGAACCATTTTATAATCATGATAAGGCACTTCAGGGTGTGTGTGATTATGGAATCGTGGCACTTCTTAGGTGTGTAAAGCACTCAATGTTGCCTCATGCCTCATGTCCTGAAGTGTGCATTTATCCTAAAATAACACACACCCTGTCATGCCTTATTGCTAAGTGTAATGGACTGTAATAGTAGCCAACCCCTGGTTGTCAGGTACTAAGGGTTCTATCCCATGGAAACAGCCTGCCAGGGATCCAACAATGTCCAATAGTTTTTGAGCATTATAAAGCAATGGCTGGAAATGAAGCATTATGATTCATTGACAGCATTCTACTAGGGTTTTGTTAATGGCTGGAATCCTTTCTGTACACATAGAATCATTAGAATTTTAGCTTTAAAGGTATTGATTTTTAAAAATATAAAAACAGTTCAGTAGTATAATAATATTAGGGCAGACAGTGGTCAACCCAACCCTAAGGGCATAAGGTACTCATCTATACTTCACACCTTACGATTCCACTAGGGTTAGATTACCAGATGGTAACCAAACCCCTCGTCATCCCTTAATGTTTAAATTATGCATTTCTTGGAGGGTAGGGCATCAATACATCTATTTTGTTTTCACTGTTATTCACTCTGTAACTGAAATATCATCACTGCTGCTATAGTTCTGGTCCCTCAGTTTTAGCAAATACACATAAAGCCCTCATGAGTCAAATGTAGGAGCACAAGGCAGTACTTCTAACCAGTCAGATTAAGGGAATATTTTTATTAGTAAGGAGGGTAGAGTGCACCTTTGAATTCATACATTGCAATTTCAAAAGCCACCAGCAGAGGTCCCTTTGCTGTTACAATTTATAATATAATTTTGCCATTTGTAGCTGCTACAATAAATAGCACTACACTCCACAAACAGAGTTTTCTCAGATACTGCACAACCTCTCCCTGTTTTGTTTTTTTTTAAATGTGGCATCCCAAATCCTTGCAACAACAGTTATATCTGTCCCCTCCACTTGAGCTGACTGTTCATGTGCCCAAGTTGCCCTTGCTGGCACTCTAAACTGTGTGTCGAAGGCAGCCTCTCTATGTTCCAAGGTAATGGATGTATCCCTTTATTGGAATGGTTAGAAATGCTGCCTTTGGGACTCAGGATGTCAGGTTTGATTTCCCACAAGGACTGAAGGTGTGTCTCCCCAAGCTAAGAGGACCAACCCTGGAGGGCCAATATACTGAATAACACATAACAGGTTGTGAGATAGATAGGGGATATATAATGGTCTGTGTTAAAATCTGCCATTTATTTGCATGAGTGAGTTATGAAAGGGAATAAATGGCATATTTTAACACAGAACATTTGATGTTATGTGCATACAACGTAACCTATTTTTGCAGTTTGCCCTACATTGTAGTTAAAGGAACACTGTCAGCTTTTAGCTGTTTTTTTAGTTTCCTGCAGAAACTATTATTGCAGCCATATCTAGTAATAGTCTCCCCATATAAAGTGCCAGCTGAAGTTAAAATGGTAGTTAAGCCTTAGAAACATAGAAACATAGACTTTGATGGCAGCTAAGGACCACTTGGACCACCCAGTATGCCCATATCCATACCTATTAGATAAACTGAAGATCCTAGTTAACCAACAGCCAACTTCCTCCTACACTACCCCCCCCCCCCCCCAGAATTGCCTTATGTCTGTCCCATGCATTCTTGAATCCCCCACTGTTTTTGACCCCACAATCTCCTCAGGAAGGCCATTCCATGTGTCCACCACCCTCTCTGTGAAAAACCATTTCCACACGTTGCCCCTGAGCCGTCCCCCTCTAATAATTCATGAATATATTTGATAAGATGGCAAATATGTTCCCCTCACCTAGAATCGAACCTCTGACCCTTTGTTTGTAAAGCAAGCACACATCCAGTGAGCCACCTGAGGAGCTTAAAAATATTGTGACCCACTGGGATTTTTACCATATTTTCTTCTTTTCACTGACCTGACATAAACCCCAGTAGACCACTCCTTAGGTGCATGCATATTCAGCATGGCACCAAAGCCCTCGTAATCTCGTATTTTGCTGAGTTTGATGTTTTTAAATCCTATGTGTCAAAGGTATTCTTGATAGGGGCCAGTGTCCTGAGTGCCAGAAAGTAGCTCACTTATAAAAACAAGTGCTATAACATAAGTCATTTTATGTTTACAGTGGAAAACCATGATTCCAGGAATGCTTATTAGCCCAGTGCTAATGTGCATGCCCAGAATCATGGCTTTCCATTGTACCAGCCCCGGCAACTTCAACAGTATCTCCACTCCTGCCCCAGCCCCCAACCACCTCCCATACTCCCCCTTACCCCCTGTACCTCCTAGCCCCCTCAATCTCCTATCCTCACTCACCCCACCCACCACTCTCCTTCCCTTGTCTTGTCATAGCTCATGTCTTTGTACTGGTTATTACATGTCTGTAAGTCAATGACTATATGTTTGTAACTAAAAATCATGACTGTTGCACACACTGATGTGGAACCTTTGTAAAAGAGCCTCGGCTCAAAGGTATTGTAATCCTAGATGAAATAAAATAAAAAATAAATAAATAAATAAACAGTGGTCAACCAATGTCATCCTTAATGGGCCTACAATGTTTCTACCTGGAGTATCCAGGGACTGCCATAAGAAGCTCCCCAGCAATGAACTAAAAGATCTGGTGCAAGAGGTATTGTATGGGTGGGTTTCTATGGAAGGGTTTGTACCACTGTTCCACATTGGGTTTGAATAAATGGTGGTGGTATCTAGGTGCCTGTTAGCTGCTCTGGTTTTGCTCTCACTGGTGGCCAGGAGGTGAATAAATCTACATTAACCTGCATTACCTTGTTTAGCTGGTGTTGTTATTGCCTCCGCTATTAATACTTGGTACGGCAGGGGAGGTGGGGAGGTACAGCTTCTCAGAGACTTGAGCCTGATTCTCATGTAGCCCACTAAAATTCAGTCTCTGGTTGGAGGTACTGATTATTCCAGATATACAAACCCTTAGTCCAGGTGGCCAAGGAAGCTCAAAGTTACCAACTCAGAATCAAGCACTACCTACCACCACACAAGGCCAAGACACAAAATAAATGTCCAACAAAATGCAGTTTAATAATACAGCAGTAAATAAATGGTGCCACCCTCATAAATGCTGATAATAAAGACTGGAAAGCAAGGCAGAGCCCCACTGACTTCTACTGGTTTTACAGTAGCCTCTTCAGGAAGCTACTGTAAGACCGGTAGAAGTCAGTGGGGGCTGTGCCTTGCTGTCCAGCCTTTGCCATCAGCATTTATGAGGGTTGCACCATTTGTTTACTGCTGTATTATTAAACTACATTTTGTTGGACATTCATTTTGTGTCTTGGCCTTGTGTAGTGGTGGGTAGTGCTTGATTCTGAGTTGGTAACTTTGAGCTTTTCTGGGAACACACCCTGCTGTGCGGTGGCTGTCTGTAGAGGGTTAGATTGGGCCGAGGAAGCTTAGCCAGCTATCAGTGGTCTAGTAAGGAGGGTCTATGTGGTAAACCCCCCCTTAGAGGTAAATACATTTCATTTAGCATAATGGGTGAATACCTGAGGAATGCATTAGCAAATGGCCAGAAAGGAGGGGTGGAAGAACAATGGAGAAAAAATCAAAACTGCCATCATGGAGGCAACAAGCCTTTATGTGAAACAAATAAAGAAAACAAAGCGGAATAAAAAAACACTGTGGTTCTCACAAGAGGTGTCAGGGAAGGTTAAGGAGAAAAAGGCTGCATTCAAACAGTATAAGGAATCACAGACAGAGCACAGCAGAGAACTGTATCAATTAAAGCAGAAAGAAGTGGGGAAGGCAGTCAGAAAAGCAAAAGCCCAAACCAAGGAAAAGATAGCCAACTCAGTAAAGAAGGGGGATAAAACCTTGTATAGGTACATTAGGGAGCATAGAAAGGTTAAGGGAGGGATAGTGAAGATTAATAAAGGAGAGGGGAGGTGGGCAGAGGGAGACAGTGAAAAGGCAGAGATAGTGAATGAATACTTTTGCTCAGTATTCACAAAAGAAGAAGAGGAGGAGTTACCTAAACCAAACAGTAGAAGCACTCTGGGTACGGGGGTTGACGCCAGTCCATTTAAAGAAGAAAGAGTCCTGAAAGAACTCCTAAAACTCAAGGTGGACAAAGCAATGGGGCCTGACGGGATTCACCCTAGAATCCTAAAAGAGCTAAGGGAGGACCTAGTGACACCACTAACCACACTTTTTAACAAATCATGGGAAGATGGGGTGGTACCTGAGGACTGGAGGAGGGCAGATGTGATTCCCCTTCACAAAAGTGGGAGCAAGGCAGAAGCAGGAAACTACAGACCTGTTAGTTTGACCTCAGTGGTGGGGAAAATGATGGAATCACTTCTGAAAGAAAGAATTGTTCAGTACCTAGAGGCCAGCATGGCAAAGGACCCAAAGCAGCATGGATTCACAGCAGAAAGGTCATGTCAGACGAATCTAATCAATTTCTTTGACTGGGTGACCAAAGTAATAGACCAGCGATGGGCTGTGGATATGGCCTACCTAGACTTTAGCAAGGCATTTGACACAGTCCCCCACAAAAGATTAATAATCAAGTTAGCCAGCCTGGGAGTGGGTTCCAGGGTGGTAGCTTGGGTAGCAAACTGGCTGCACAACATGACACAGACGGTAATAGTGAATGGAACACATTCCGAAGAAAGGGGGGTTACTAGTGGAGTACCTCAGGGCTCAGTACTGGGTCCAGTCCTCTTTAACATCTTTATAGGTGACATTGCAGAGGGTCTGGAAGGAAAGGTATGCCTCTTTGCAGATGACACAAAGATCTGTAACAAAGTTAATACACAAGGGGGGGGGGGTAGAAAGGATGAGAAGGGACTTGGCAAGTTTGGAGGAATGGTCGGACATATGGCAACTTAGATTCAATGCAAAGAAGTGCAAAGTAATGCACCTGGGAAATAAAAATCCAGGAGAAGAGTACACAATAGCAGGGGATGTACTAACTACAAAAATAATGGAAAGGGATCTGGGTGTAGTCATATCAGATGACCTAAAGGTGGGTAAGCAATGTGAGAAGTCAGTAAGGAGAGCCAGGGGGATATTGGGATGCATAGCGAGGGGCATCACAAATAGAAAAAGAGAAGTGGTTATCCCTCTGTACAGACAGTTGGTGAGACCCCATCTGGAGTACTGCGTGCAGTTTTGGAGACCTCATCTACGCAAGGACATAGACAGGATGGAAGCAGTCCAGAGGAGGGCAACTAAAATGGTGCAGGGTCTACATCAGAAACCATATGAAGAGAGACTGAGAGAGCTTAATATGTATACCCTTGATGAAAGGAGGGACAGGGGGGGGACATGATAGAAACTTTTAAGTACCTCAAGGGAATCAACAAAGTCCAGGAGGGTAGCATCTTTCAGAAAAAGAGATGTGTAAGAACAAGGGGGCACAATTTAAAGTTAGAGGGGGGACGGCTCAGGGGTAATGTGAGGAAATTCTTTTTCACGGAGAGAGTGGTGGACACATGGAACTGCCTTCCTGGAGAGGTTGTGGGGTCTAAAACAGTGGGGGAATTCAAACATGCATGGGACAGACATAAGGCAATTATAGTGGGGGGTTGCAGGCAGTAGGCTGTTGGTTAACTAGAATCTGCAGCTTATCCAATAGGTAGGGAAATGGGCAGACTGGGTGGGCCAAGTGGTCCTTATCTGCCATCAAACTCTATGTTTCTATGTTTCATGAAAAGACCAGCATACTTTTTTTTCCAACATATTTTATTGAGGTACTTCGGTGTGTACATAATAAACTTCACAATAGAATTACATGCATTACAGTTCAGTTCAGCATTTGCAGAATCACAGGGAAGAGGATGAGAGCAGAAAGGCATTTTCTTTACATTAATTTAAGGTCATTTTAGTTACTGTTATGGGCTCACATATTCAAGGAGATGTGCGGCACAAAATGGAGATGCGTGGTGCATCCTGGAAAATGTGTGGAAGCGCGATATTCAAAAGGCAGAAGTGTGCCGTGCGTGTTGGCATGTGCGGTAGCGCAGATATAATGTATGCAGCGCAGAATAAGAGGGCAGGCACTTGAATATGCTGCGCATGTGTATATTCAGTCAAAATGAGCAGCGCATATGCTGTGCATCCCAAAATTGTGCCATGCAAAATTAGGAATAAAAGGGGCAGCCCTAAATCTGCTAGCCACCCAGAGATAGGCTGCAGCACTGCAGCAACAATGGCTGGGCTGACTTTCCATATAGCAACAATAATGGCAGATGTGAGGAGATGGAGGGAACAGCAGGATGGCCATGGAAGGTCCCATAGGCGATATGCCCCACAGAGATGGTACCGGCCCCATGTCACATTTGAACAACTCAGTGACAAGGACATCATAGACCAGAACCAGCTCAACAGGGCAATTCTGAGACAGTCTGTGAGTTGCTCCATGATGAGCTCCAGGCACCTACACACAGAAGTCATGCCATGATGGTGGAGACCAAGGTCACAGCAGTGTTGTGCCTGCTCGCCATGGGCACCTACCAGGTAGCAGTGGGTGACACCTCCAGCATCACCCAGTTGGCCACATTCCGCCTCCTCACTCAGTTCCTCACTGCTCTGCTGTCCCATGTTAGTCAGTTCATTCGATTCCCTATCACGTCAGCGGAGCGGACAGCAACAATGCAGCACTTTCACAGGGTTGCACACCTACTAGGCATGCTAGGAACCATTGACTGCACCCACGTGGCCATCAGAGCACCACCTGATGGAGACAAGGAGGTGTGTGTAAACAGGAAGGGGTACCACTCCATAAACTGCCAGATGGTGTGCGTTGCCACAGGGCACATCACAAATGTCTGTGCCCGCTACCCTGGGAGTGCACATGATGCCTATGTATGGCATCAGTCATCCCTTTGCCACTGTTTCAAGTCTGGGGAGATACCCAGTGGCCATCTTGTGGGTGAGTGGACAACAGTCACGAACAAGGTGCCCACGTGGCTGCACAGTGTAATGAAGTTGGCTCTACAGGTGCAAGCCCAGTAGGATCATGCTGCTGCAATGGCTGACAGCCATTTGAGACATGGGAGGGGGGAAGGAGGCAGAGGTGGGACCAGAATAGGACTGACACTGAACAGATGTGGAATGCCACCATTAGAGATGCAGTGAAGTTGCTCCATTTGATGAAAAATTCACCTTTTGTAACTTCGTGTTGCTTTTGTTTGCTTTTTAAGTGCGAATTGCACTTAAAAAAACAAAACATAGCAAAGAGAAGTTAGAAATGGCAATCCCTGATGTCTTGTGGTACCCCCCCCCACCGATCGCCACCCCCCAATTCACAAATAAAGTATTTTTTGTTAATTAAATCCCTGGTGTCTAGTGGTTACCCCACCCCTGCTGATTGCCAGTCCCCAGTGCATGAATAAAAAATTTTAAGCAACTCCTGGTGTCTCTTTACCCCCCCACGCAATCTTTAGCCCCAATGCATAAATAAATTATTTTAAGCAAATCCTGTTGTCTAGTGGTCCTCTCCCCTACCATTAATCAGCCCCCAATGCACAAATTGCCCCCATCCATCTCCTGCCCCAAAGCACAAATTAACTATTTTTCATAATTAAATCCCTGGTGTCTAGTGGACTCCCCCACCCCATCAGGTAGTTCCTCACCACCCTGCTCTCTCTCCACCCCAAGCCAAAGCAGGCAATCAGCACAGCCCTCCACTCTCCAACATGGCTGGCCGCCCTACTGAGCTGAAATGAATGAGCACGTACTTGTATGGTTGCCCTCTTGTGCTCAGGGTGGGAGGAGAGGGGTGGTGAGGCACTACCTGATGGGGCTGGGGGTCCACTAGACACCTGGGATTTAATTATGAAAAATAGTTTATTTGTGCACTGGGAGATGATAATGGGGGCATCAATTTTTTCACCAGAAGCCGGTGATTGACGGGACTGGGACCACTTGACACCACGGATTTGCTTTAAGAAATTATTTATTTATGCTTTAGGGGCCGGCGATTGATGGGGGAGACCACTAGACACCAGGGATTTGCTTAAAAAAATAGTTTATTTATGCACTGGGGGTCAGCAATCAGTAGGGGGCAGCACTAGACACCTGTGATTTGCTTAAAACATTTATTTATTCACTGGGGGCTGGAGATTAGCCGGGTGGGGGCATGTGCACCCACTACACACCAGGGAAGTTTCAAAGTGTGGAACTTCACATCATTGCTCTGTGAATTGGGCGAATTTGACAAATTGCGCTTCATGGGTTGTGCCACATTCACAAATTAATTAGTAGAGCAAATTTTGAGAACTTCACCCATCTCTAGCAACTATGGAGGGGAGTACATGAGATGAAGTGCAACAGGCTAGGGCAACAGGGGAGGTGCCAGCCTGTAGGGGCCTGTTAGAATGCATGAGGGGTAGCACACAGTGATGCAATGGAAGGGGACAGTGGTGTGCGGCACAACCAGGCTGGGGATGTTCTGTGGCCCACAGACCAAATGCCATGCAGTCTGCTTTGGCAATTAAAGTTGGCATACGACACATGGGAAACTGCCACAAAGAGGGGTGCAGGACTGTGCAAGTGTGACACTGTGACTGGGGAAATGTGCTGATGGAGCTGACCCAATGGAACAGGACTGTGTGGAGGGTGTAATGCCATGGATGTGTACTGTATACTAACATATTACCTTCCTCCACACAGGAGACAGCGCATACCCTTTCTAGCCATGGATGCTCACCCCAATATTGTGGCCAATGTCTGATGCAGAAGAGAGGTACAGTGAGGCACAAAAAGCTACATGTAACATCATACACCATGTGTTTGGTGTGCTGAAGATGTGCTTAAGATGCCTAGACAGGTCCGGTGGTGCCCTACAGTATAGACTGGACAAGGCCGTTGGCATATTCCTGGCCTGTTGTATGCTACACAACATAGCCATAGACCATGGAATGATTGCCTAGAACCCAGAGGGTGACAGTACAGAGCATGTGGGGCCGCTAGATGAGGGTGAACATCTACTTCAAGACTGGAGGGATCCAAGATTGGCCCTGGGGGGATGGCGGCACAGGGACACCATTGTGCAGGAACACATTGGACCACGAAGGTAAGTAATGCAGTCAGCTGTGCTATTGCAGTCATGCACACAGGCACAGTATATGTGGGTGCATGGTGTATCCCACAGTGATGTACAGTAGGAACCATTGGCCTCGTTGTGACATTCAGATGAGTGTACCCAGATCACATGCCCACATGTCCACAGGAGAGGCAGCAATGCCAAGGATGAACAGAGGTAGCTGTGATGAACTGGCATGGGTCAGAGATAGACCACTGGCACATACCCACAGTGGTAAGCAACAGGTGCACTCATCACGCACATGACAGTCCCACAACACCATGGCCCACATCCATGTTCCAGATGCCATCCAATCAGTGTGACAGTGCTACAGGGGTGTGTAGGTGGGGCACTGTGGTCACAGGGTGTGGACAGCACACAGCCATAGGCAATACAGTGCAGATGTTGCCCCACCACAGTCCATGAGGCATCATGGGCAGGCTAACAGGGCCTGGTCACCTCAGGTTGTGTAAGTGCAGCCACCATGGACACATGCACGGCCTCGCACCACAGGCATGGGTGACTTCAGTGCGGCTCCCCGTGCCAAATGGGGAGAAGCCTCCACCTCTGAGAGGGGTTCAAACCATTTAACCGAGAATGGTTATGCATTGAGGTGGGTGTGAAGTACCACACACTGTAGCTAGGGATTGATGGAGATCCAAGGGCAGGGGGTGGGGAGTCAAAAGCAGTGAAGCTGCTGCATGGTGTTGTGGTAGTGCTGGTGTTGCTGAGCACTGTGCGGCATGTGGTACTGCAACCACGAGTAGCCAATGTTGTAGTGCCCTCCCATATAGCCTGTGCAACACTGGTGAAGCCTGCAGTAATGTCCATATGTAAGAGGCGCACCAACCCTATTATCTCCACATGGCAGATGGATGCCCACTCCTCAAGGAGGTGTAACTGCACCTGCAACCCCTGTACAACTACACAGAGTTCATCCTGTCTCTCCACGGAGGCCCTCAGTAGCCTTGTGTGTTCCAGCAGCTCACAGTCCTGGACCATGTGGTGTTGTGGGGGGGAGGCTGCCGACCTGGGGGTGTGTGGCCTGGTGTGTAACCGCCACATCGTGCCACTGCCCTATGGCTGGCCGATGAGGATCTGGGGATGCAGTGTGTGCATCCATAATGTGGACTGAGGCTGCCTGAACATGTGGCTAGTCAGGCTGTGGCCGGTCACCAGTTCCCCATCTCTGGGCAGCCATGCCCCTCGACTGGTACCTCAGCAGGCTGCAACATGATGCCCTCAACCTATGCCATGGACGACTGCAAGCAGTTGCCCATCTGCTGCGCATGGTCCAGCCCTGGATGGCTGCTGGTGGCATGTTCAGCATGTGGGGAAATCTATCTGTGCCACATGGGGGGGGCTGTGTTGGGGATGACACTGTCAACCAGGGTGATGTAATTGTTTTCAGTGTCTGAGGTGAGCACCTCCAGAGCTGTGAGGAGTGCCTTGACAGACAGGGACACAGTCTCATTATCATCACCATCTGCTCCCCCCTCCCGTGTGTGTGTGCGGATCCACAGTGGTGTTCACCACACTGGCTGTTGCTGTGGCCACAGGTGCAATGCCCCGCTGTGCATGCAGCTGTACCTGTGGAGCTCCACCTGTCCCAAGATGTGATTTTGCTGTGGAAACAAAAGAGGAGAGCATGGTTAGGATTGCATGGCCATGAAAACATAACCATAACATACTGTACACAGATAGGTGCACATGCACGTAATAGGAGTGCAGGTGGAAATAAACATGGCATAACAATGTGAGCAGAATACATAGTAGACATGCTAGGATGCACACAGAGGGTGTGGCATGCACCAATTGTGAGCCAAATTGTGTCATTCAGTACAAACACACACACCAAGCTCTGCTCCCCCAGTAACATCTGTACACATCCTACCCAAATTCAGCCCCATTACAAAAATATCAGATTGTTGTTAGATGACTCCTCTAACCTCTAAACAGGCTGTACACATATCGATCCCCTAAACAATAGAGGTTGAAACAGACACATTACTTAGTAGCCTGACGTACATCAAATCCACACATGAGATTGATAGTGTTAACAAAAGGCATATAGTTGAGACAGGCACTTAACAAAACTGTACACAAATGTGCACAGTGAGTATGCCAGCCAACACCCCTGGCATGCACACCCATACAGTGTCCGCTGTTCTGTGGCCACACAGTGCTACACAGAATGGATGACATGCCACACACAGAAATTCAATGCCACATGCAGGACCAGACATGACCTGTGACATGAATATTCACAGTGCAGTGACAGCTGACCCTAAGTATCAAATCCACTAATGGGAACGCCCTCCAGAGCAATATGGCTAGAGATGCTGCAAAATTAAGTTTTGTGGGTGAAATTCCAACAAAACCAGTAATTTTTCTGAGCAAAATATTGCCGTTAATTTGGCTGTCCCGTGATATATTTCGCAGGGTGCAAAGTTGCAAAATTTCATGTGTGAAATGCGAAATTTAGTCCGAAAATAGCAAATTTCACCATTTCAGGGCAACATTTCGCACTCCATGGGCAAAATTCTGCATTTTGCTTCTGCAAAACATTTTGCGAAATGGCCAAATTACACAGAATAGTTCATGTAACAAAATTTGAGAATTTTGCACATCTCGACACCTGACTGAGGGTTTTGGCAATAACTGCTTCCTGTGATGTCATGACAGGTGCTGTGGAGGGTCCACCACTGGTTGCCTGACTGGAGGCACGGACCTGGGCCAGTAGCTTCTTGCAGCACTGACGGATGACATTTATCTGCTTAATGTACTCCTGGGATGTGCAGTTGTATTCCTCTCTGCATATACGGCCTCTGCAACCTCCCTCCAGCCCTGTTCCCTTTCCTGCGGTGTCCCACACCTCTGACTGAAGAGCTCCTCCAACAGCATGTAGGCCTCAGTGAAGGCCTTAAGCTCATCCTTGGTAAAGTTAGGATGTTGTCATCTTCCAGATGTTATACTGGTGCTTGTGGAACAAAGAGATAGGGACAGGCCCAGTTACAACAGCAGTGACATGTGACAAATACCCATGCACAGTACAAGGACAGATATACAGTAAAATAACAGGCGTCCCATCTTCAAGGCTGCAGCACCTCTAGGCTACCTGTGCAGAGCAGTAGCACAGGTCTGCCCTTATAGCACTGTGCATGCAAATGAGTTGAATATATTCCAGTAATGTGATGCAAATATACGGACTGGGCACAGACTGTGCAATGAGGCAATTTGCATATCCTGGCTGACTATAGCAAAGTTGCGCTGAGCGCATCTTGACTTGTATCGTGCATTTCCATGTGCTCCACGGAACCCCATGGTGCATTTCCACAGGAGGATGCATGATAGATGTCATATGTCACTGCATCATGTGGGCACACAACAGTGACAACAGCAGTGTTGTATCATGCAGATGCAACCATGTTGTGCACATGCATGACAGATGTCTGTGGCGCATGGGCCTTGACATGACTGGGGTTATGGCAACGGGTGCCCTTCACAAGATGGTGTTGTGGTGCTGCTGTGCATGTGTGGTTACAGGGGGGAGGCTACCTTAGTTTCCCACATGACAAATGACTATCATGCATGCCTGGTAATGTGCCAGTGAAACTCTTATCACACATTGCAATGGTGCACACTCCAGTAGCGCGCGGATGACCATGTGTGCCCAATCGTGCTATGGGTATGGGTATGGGAGAGAGGCCTGCAGAAATGTGTTCTGTGTACAAGCCCAGCTGCTGCAGAGCTGATGATGGTACATGCTACCTGCTGGGCATTCCACCAGCCAGCACTCTCAAAGGTAGGAGGAGATGGAGCTGGCAAACCTGGTGGACCTGGTGGTCCCCAGGGAGGACCGACTGTTTGGGCAAGAAGAACTGGAAGTAGCAGGGTTTGCAGTATGAACCAACATTGTCAGTCACCTCAGCAGGTGGACTGGCATACCGCAGACAGCCAAACAGTGTCCTCACCAGTATGGAGACCTGGGTTGACAAGACAGGGCATGACTCGATCACCTCCATGCAGTGGTGCTCCAGGGCATGGTGCCATGACCAGGTATGTAATCCATGTGAGTGTGTGTCAATATAGTTGCTGTTATATTACAGGGGTGTGGCTGTGGCCAACACTGTCAAGTGTGGATGGTGGTTTGCCATCCGTAGCAGACACAAGATGCAGTACACTATGCTGCATTATGGTCTGTTGTGGTCTGCACAGTCTGGGCTCAGCCCTCTAGGGTACATGTGTACAGCATCACAACCTCATGTCTGTACCACAGTGGGCAACACCTACGGACAGAGACTGGCATGATACTGTGCATTACCTGCAAATAGGTGGCTGGACAGTGTACAGTGCCTGTGGTGTCAGGGCACACAAGAGGTGAGGGTGTACAGCCTACATGCCTGTGCAGAACACCTGTGCCAGCCATGGCCATGGTGCAATGTGTGGCCATTGCACTGAGTGGCATGGCTATAATGCAGTGTGCCATTGCGTCGGTCACTCACCACCGTTGCCCACATGCGCCCATGCATGCGGCCTGCCATATGCAACAGGCCCCACAACAGGACATGATACATGGGTATGGCGTGTCCCCGCATGGCCGTGTACTACAGTCCCCCTGCTGAGTACCACATGTCCCTGTGCAGCATGGTCCACCATGTGGCCATCAGTGTTGGGTAAGTTACTTTTTCTATTACTTTCTATTTCTTTTAGAAACTTGATCCAGGAAGCTCTGTTCAGTCACTAGCAAGGATGGAGAAGTACTAGAATAAGTAATACACCTGACAGTTGCAGTTACTTTTTATTTCTTTTTATACAAAAACAATACAAAAATAATAATAAAACACTGTAACAGATGACATTTATTTGAAAGTAATAGGTTAGTTACTAGTTACTTTCAAATAAATGTAATCAGTTACAGTTCTGTATTACTTTTGTATAAAAAGACATAAGTAATTATAACTGTAAGGTATATTACTTTTTCCAATACTTCTCCATCCTTTCTACTGACTGCACAGAGCTTTCTGGAACAAGTTTCCAAAAGTAATAGAAAGTAATAGAAAAAGTAACTTACCCAACACTGGTGGCCATGCATGCCTGGCGGTGCTGGCATGTAGCATGGGACGGAACGGTGTGTCAAGGTGGTCACCCATAGTTCACCCCTATGGCCCTGTGTGCCATTTGCCATGACACAGCTACAGGTTGCAGGTTTCTGGCTGACATATGTGTCCATCCGGTGTCCAAGGTGTGGCCTGGACCCAGTCCTAGGACCATCTTGGTGTCACTGCCAATGCATCCATGCATCTTTGCCATACTATGAGCTGCAATCCTGGGGTACAGTGGTGACAGGCATGGTCCTGCTGTGCTCTGTCCCACCCTGGCAAACCATGGTGGACATGTGGAGCCACATGCATGTGAGTGGCAGACTTGGCCATAGGGGCATTGGGCAGCATGTGGCATTTGGGCATCCCTCTGCCACGGCTTTGCAGGCCTGTGTCCATCCACAGCATGCAGATGTTTGGTAGTCCACCATCCCTGTGGGTACATGGCCATGACAGTGACCCCAACAGTGCTATGTGGCCACTAAGACCCAACATTGGTAGCATGACCACCTACATTATTGCCACACAGTCCAGTGTGGGACGTGCATGTGGATGCTGACATGCAGACAAGGGTGTCCATTGCAGGCTGCATCGGTATTCCCACCAGGGATGGTGTCTGCTCTGTGTATTAGTTGCCTGTGCCACACACTGGGCTGGATGTCATCTATGGCACCTGTCTCCATGGGCCGTGGTCCACTGGACACCTGCCATGTACCATGCATGCATAGCACATGTGCAGGCCCATTATGGGGTGTAAAACACTAACATGGTGCACCTAAATACGATATGTACCATCGCCCATCACTGTAATGTGTGTTCCTGGTGATGTAGGGGGCACTGCACAGCCCTATATTGTGCCTCTCTGGTGGTACACACTGTATGCATGCTACAGGTGGGGGTTCTTGCATTCACTTGCTGGTGTCCGGTTGTTGTTCACAAACCTGATTTATATATGGATATGTTGGGGGGGGCAGGCATGGTACTGCATGATGCTGATTATGCCTTTGCCATTGTGTTCCCATTGCAGACAGGGTGACCATTCGTCAAGCCAGGACGGACGCCCACAGGTGTGAGGAGGAGCGGGTGAGCCAGGACTGAGAGTGCAGTGCAGCCAAGGTGTCACAGCACAGACCATCAAGTGAGTATGCATGTGTTACTGTACTAGCCATGCCTACTGTGCCCAGCATAGCTACCATGTGTCAACCACTGTGGCCATTGGTACTACACATGTGCACACAGCACACAGACACATGGGGGTGCAACCACCCTGTCCATTGCGGCCATCCACACCCTGATGTCCACCATGTAGACCCATGTGTACTATCATGCCACCAATGCTGTGCACATGTTTGTCCAGACCTGTGCCACATGGCACGTCCACTGTGGCTGTGTGGTCCATAGCCATGTTGTGCCTCCATCCCCTGCACAGCTCCACTGCACACAGTGCATGCAGACACATTGCATAGGACATGTGCCACACTCTGTGTCCCATTAATGCTACATGTGGACTGTACTGGGCCCATGTACATATCTGACTGTGGTCATGTTGCTGTTGGGATCAAGAGGGAACTCCTCGGCCCATTGTGGTCTGCGGCATGCAGTTTGGGCATGTCAAGGCGACAGATGCAATGCACATGTGAAGTGGCAGTGGTGTGCTCTTGCCTGGCTCTGCGCTGCTGACAGCCCCTGAGAACCCTGCAATGTCCCATGTGTCTGGACATGAACACAAACCACCAGCATCTGCTCAGTGTACACCATGTGACCATGGACATGTGGCACCCAGTGCTGTGTGGCCCCCTGTTGTGTGGTCACTGGCATGTGTGTGCCCCTGTTCTGCTCAACATGCCCCCTGAGCTGTGCACCATACATTTGCAGTACACTGCCAACATCCAGTGGTCATTATTTCTCCCCGTCACCATCGTACACCGCATGTCATACATTGGTCTGGTGCTGTTCCCTCATACTGTGCCACTGTGGTGTGTTGCAGTTATAGTATTTTACTGTATTATGACCAGTTGTGCCACTACAGGGTATTGGTATGGCCAAGGCAGTCCCCTGTGTGTGGTGCGGGGCATATCCCTGCCTTGTGAGGACTGTGGCATGCACATGGCAGTGGTGGGTGGCCATGGTGGTCTCGTATCGGTCACTGCATGCTGTGGTGCCACTCCACACACCGATGGCCATGTGTCACATGCAACTCTGGCCGTGGCTGTGTGATGTTGTTGTCCGGTGCTTGCCATTGGCTGTTGCCTGCTGGCCAGTCCTATTAGCCTATGCCACTGTGTCACTGTGCAATCTGTGTGTGCTGCACTGCTGTGGGTGTGACAACCCCCTGTCCTTTATCAGTGACACGGCACATGCAGCCTTCTGTGTACATGCCACCATCCATTGTGCAGGGTGTGGGCAGAGTCAGAATAGTCCACCTTGTTGCCTGGCTATATCTGTGTGTGCCCCCTCTGTTGGGTTCCTGGCCACCACATGGCCTCTGTGAATGGGTGTTGTTCTGATCCTTTTACTGGTCATACTATTGTGTATGTGGGGCCCTGCCAGTATATGTGTGCTGCTGGCACAGTGCTAGGGTGTCACATTGCTGTAACATAGTGTTTTGTGTGTGTTATCCTGGGCTGTCCACTATTGTTTTACATGGTGGGCCACTTTGCCAATGGTCCATGTGGGCTCCCTGTACTCCAGTCTGGCCCTGGTTGTTGTTGCGCCTCGCAGTAGTGCCCACTGGCACAGCGTTTGGCCCTTGAACTGCCCACCTCCATCCACAGTGTGTGGCAGTCTTTTGTGGCACCCTGTGTGCCAGCTGTGCCTGGTGACAGGTGTCAGCCACTCAGTGCCCCCTCTGTGGTGGGGACATGGGCATCTGCCTCATTCACGTATGGACCCCTCTTCCCCATACAGTCTGTGCATGGGTGTTGCCCTGTCTTGCTACACATGGTTCCATTTGGGGTGGTCTGTGTGTTTGGCATGCCTCCATGCCACATTAGGGACAGTGATTGGGTACATGTCCATGCCCACACCCATTGCCATGGCCCTGCCACTATGACTGATTGGTCGTGTCCCTGTCCACTGCAAATCCAGTGGACATGTGCGGGGCTGTGCCCTCTATGGCTATGCAGCATCCACCATTATTTGGCTGGCATACTGTTGCTGATGTCCACTCCTCTATGGATGTCTGCATGGCTGTGCCTAGGCCCGCATGTCTCTGGTGCTTGTCCTGGGGAGTGAGGGTGTTTCTATGTCCACACCTGGGTGCATGCCACATGCTGTCCATCCTTGCCTGCATGTGAGGCCCACTGTGAACAGTCTCATACGTCTGTGGTGCTGCCTCTGGTACACCTGTGCCAGAGGTTAGCCACCTGTGGCCATCTCACACATGCCTCTGCATCTCGATAGTGTGCTATAGTGGCGGCCACTGTGCATCCATCACACAGCCATGTGATACTCATCAACATTGCCCTGTGCCATGATATCCACATGTCCTGCACTGACATTGTCTTCTGCCATGTCCACAACCCATGTGGTGTGCTTTGTGACACACATGTCCATGGCACACCAGCTGTCACTGTTGCATGCTGCACTGTGGCCAGGGCCAGTGCACAGCACCTCATGTATGCATGGCTGCACATCACCATTATTGTTGGGGAGGGCCAGGACTTTCTTGACAGGCATGATGGACCATTGGCCCTGATGCTGTTTTGTTTGTCTGTTTCCTTCCATAGGACGTGTCCAGCCACTGGGGCCAGGAGGCTGTGGAAGAAGCTGGTGGGCTGGAATGAGATGCCAGAGGGGTGCATCATGGCTGCAGATGCTTCTGCAGTGTCTGCTGGAACAGCAGGGGGCAATGTTGTGGGCCATCTGCAGCATATGGAGAAATGTTACTGTTACTGTTCTCCAGGCCATGTCTCGGCCCATGATCCACCCTAGCCCCCACAGTATGCTGCTTTTCTACCCTGCCTCTGTCTATCTCTGATTGTACCTCGTCAGCCTCCTCTCTCTAGTCCTGTTTGTAATCATGTATATTTCTGGGGGCTTTTTTCTCTTACCTCTCAGGGTAAATCAGGGCTGTACCTGACCGGAAATCTGCAGTACTATTGTATAGAGTTTATTAAACCAATGTATATAAATGTATAGCTTGATGTTACAATGCAGCCCTTGTATATATTCCTTTTTCTGTATATTTGTACAAAACTGTTGCTCTGTATAGCTATAACTATGTTTTGTCACCCAGATACTTCTCTGTAACCAGTTGTTTCTATGTGTTTACATGTACCTGTGGTATTGGTTGGATATGCACTATGTACACCTGCTGTATTCTCAACCTTTGTTGCCATCTTATTGGCCCAGGTCGTGGCTGAAATCAGTCCTTTTGGATCAGCCAACCTACCCGGTTATCAAAGACATAAATAAATAAATAAATATATAAATAAACTATATGGCTGCATCTCCATGGCCTGCGCTTCAGAAAGGCATGACGCTGTGCCCCTGTGGGCCACTAGTAGGCACATGCCCCTTACCACCCCACACTCCCACCCAGGCTCCCATCTATTGTATATAGTTGTGCCCTTACCTCCCTTGTCCTACCTTTCCCCACGTACAACTGTAAATAGCTGTATATAGTTGTATTATTAATTGTTTACTGTTATATTTTATGCTTGTTCATGTTTGTTTCCATAATGTCTGTTTTTCCTGATGTTTACCCATTTTCTGATGTTAATTAAATATTTGTATTTACTTTTTCACATGGCTGTGTGCAGTGTGTTCTTCCATTGGGATAGTTGCCAGTTGTATGGCACATGGGCCACATGTCCATGTGACCACAGGTGCACAGGTGGGTGCAGGCCTTCGCATCACCTACTAGTCCCTGTCCCCTGGGGGGGGAGACACACTTACGAACATATGAACATATGAAATTGCCAGCAGATACAGGCCATAGTGATCTATCGAGTCTGCTTGAGTGCTCAGCTAGTTATACCAAGTAGCTGCCCCCTTCTTCACCTCCTGGAGTTGTACTCCCACCCATCTCTCCCCTCACTGTACCTACACCCCCCTGTGCTCCCTATTGACCTAATCTTCTACTTTACCCTGTTCCATCCCCTCTTAAAACTGGTCACTGTCCTTACCACCACCTCCTCTGGCAACTCATTCCACCCTTTCACCACTTTTTCTGTGAAGAAGTGCCTTCTCATTTCCCTCTTGAATCTGCCCCCACCAATTTCAGGCCATAACCCCTTGTTGTACCCTCCTTCTTTAGATTAAAAATGCCCTCTATGCTGGTCTTATTTATGCCCTTTAGGTACTTGAAGGTGTCAGTCATATCTCCTCTCTCTCTCTTTCCTGTCCTCCAGAGAGAACATATTCATCACCCTCAGTCTCTCCTCATATGTTCTGTCCCCCATGCCCTGGATCAATTTGTTCCTTTCCGCTGTACTGCCTCCAGTAGTTTGATATTTTTCTATAGGTAGGGGCACCAGAACTGGACACAATACTCCAACTGTGATCTCACCAGTGACCTGTATAGTGGCAGAATAACCTCCTCCCTCCAAGAGGTAATACCCCTGGCTATGCAACCCAGCATTCTGTTTGCTTTAGCTGCTGCTTTATGGCACTGAGTTGTGTGTTTCATGTCACCCCTTACTATAACCCCCAGGTCCTTCTCCTCTGCCAATACTGTCACCTGAACTCCCCCTAGCCAGTAACTGGCCATTGGATTTTTGGCTCCAATGTGTATCACCTTACATTTTTTAGCATTAAAACCCAACTGCCAAATGCCAAATCATTTCTCCAGTTTTGCCAGGTCCTCTCTTAGATCCTGTCTCCCCATCTCTGTGTCCACCCTCCCACAGAGCTTAGTATCATCTGCAAAAAGACAGATTTTGCTCTTGATCCCCTCTGCTATGTCACCAGTGAAAACACTGAACAACACTGGTCCCAGTACCGAGCCCTGTGGGACACCACTGGTCACAGACCTGGGTTTGGACAGCTCACCTCCTACCACTACTCTTTGGTTTCTGACTATCAGTTATCTTTTTATCCACCCCAGCGGCTTGTCCCCAACCCCCAGGTCCCTCAGCTTGCTGACCAAACTGTGATGGGGCACTGAGTCAAATGCCTTGCTGAAGTCCAGATAAAGTACATCCACCACCTGCCCTTTGTCCAAGGTCCTTGTAACCCAGTCGAAGAAGTCCACCATGTTGGTTTGACATGACCTCCCCCTAACAAACCCATGCTGCCTGTCATCCTGGAGACCATTTTCTTCAAGGAAGACCATGATTCTTTCTTTCAGAGTGGCCACCATTAACTTACTCATAATGGGTGTTATGCTAACTGGCTTCTAGTTTCCCGGTTCATCTCTAGGACCACTCTTGTAGATAGGCACCACATGAGCTGTCCTCCAGTCCTGAGGGACACACCCCTCCTCAAGTGAGGTGTTAAATAGTTCCATCTGTGGTGCTGCCAATATCTCTGACAGTTCCCTCAGAACCCTCCGTTGCACCCCATCTGGGCCAGGAGTCTTATCCACCGACAGTTCCTTAAGTCCTCTCAAGACCCTGTCTACCTCAATCTCCCCCTCAAACTCCTTCCCCCCTTAAGGGGCATCCTGATCTTTCCCTTTGGCATTGGACCACTAGCCGCCCTGTGAAGACAGAGCATAATTACTCATTAAGTGTCTCCGCTTGTTCCATACCCTTCTCCACCAATCCTCCCTTTCCCTTGATCCTAACTATCCTGTCCCTTCTACTTCTTTTCTCTTTAATGTAGCGGAAGAAGTTTTTCTCCCCTTCTTTATCCCCAGTGCCAGTCTTAGTTCTTTGTTAGCCTTGGTTGCCCGGCTCTCCCTGTCTGCCTTCCTCTCTACATTACTCCGTGTAAATCTCCCTGTCTTCTTCCCTTGCGGTATGCTTGTACATCAGGAGGGCTGCACTCTTATCCTTTCTTACCTTTTCCACCACCTTGCTATTAAACCAGCTTGGCCTCTTGATTCTGGCACTCTTTTTTCAAGCCTTTCTACAAGTGTTGGTGACCTCAATCAACCCCATCTTGATGATGGTCCATTTTTGGTCCGCATTCATCCCTGGTTGGATCTTTGCCATCTGCTCCACCACTTTGTTCCCCATCTTGTTGAAATTTGCCTTCCTAAAGTCCACCACCTTTGTTTTAGTCCTGGCTGCTTCCTTCCCCATGTAGATTGAAAACCACACTGTTCAGTGATCACTACCTGCCAGAGGTTCCCTCACGTCCACATCCTGGACTTGCTCCCCATTTGACAACACTAGATCTAATATGGCCTCCTCCTTTGTTGGCTCCTTGACTCCCTGAGTCAGAAAACAGTCCTGGATAGCATCCAGAAGGACCTGTTCTCTGCTGCAGATGGTAGCTGGGGTGCTCCAAGCTACACCCGGCATATTGAAGTCACCCAGAATTACAATGTCTCCTCTGTCCCCTGCTATTCTGGTCTGATCTCCCAGCTACCTATCTAAATCATTTCCCTGTGAAGATGGTCTGTACACCACCCCCACTTGAATTCTTCTGCTATCAGTATTCTATAGTACTGCCCCAAAAGGCTTCTGTTGTACCCTCCTCCTCCTCCATACTACACTCTATCCCTTCTCTTAGATACAAAGCCCCCCCCCCATTTAGCCCTGTCCTTCCTGTGCAGTTGGTAACCTGGGGCCTCTAGGTCCTAGTCATAGAACTGAGTTGCCCATGTTTCTGTAATGGCAGCTCCTGTATATCCGCATTACCTTCTGCCAATATTGCCTGTAGGTCTGGTACCTTGTTTCCCAGGCACCTTGCCTTCAGGGTCATTGCATTCCAGTGTGTCCTATGACCCACTTTGCCTTTGCTTTTACTGTACCTCATCCTCCACTCATCCTCTGCTGTCCCCTTCCCTTGTAGTCCCCTGTCTTTTGTCATTCTTTCTGGGAGGGGGCCATGGGCTGCCAATGCCTGCTGCTGAGTTCCTTGTCCCCTGTTGCCCCTCCATTCAGTTTAATTGCATCCTGTCCCTTAAATAGCTTTCCAGTTTACTTTTCAGGACCCTAGTTCCCTCCTTGCTTAGGTGTAGCTTGTCTGTTGCATAAAGTTCTTTGTTATCCCATGTCTTGCCCTACTCTCCAACCAGGCCGAACCCTTTTTATTCACACCACCCTCTCAGCCATGTGTTGAACTCCTCAGTCCTCACCTTTTTAGCTGTGCTTGCTTTTGGGACTGGCAACAGTTCTGAGAAGGTCAATGATTTGCCCAACCCCCTACAGATCCTACCCAGCTCTAAGAACTTTTCCTGTGCTACCATCACCTTGTCGCCTGCCATATCGATGGCGCCTAAGTGAACTACAGTATGAAGCCTCTTCTGCCCCAAACAGTTTGGTAATATTGCCCCCACCCTCCCTGCTGTCATATCTGGCATGCATTTCCCCCTCTTGTTGTTACTGCCAGAGTTCCCATTACCCCATCTTATTCCCTTCAGGATGGAGTCCTCTGTTATTACAAATCACTCCCCCCCTTTCAGCCTCTTGCCCATAGACTGCCTTCTATGTTGTCCCTCCTTCCTATACTTGTCTCCTTCCTATTCCCCAGCTTTCTCCCTGCCCTTGGTCTCTCCCTGGTTTGCTCCCCTTCCCAGGCTTCCCCCCCCCCCCGTGGGCTCCTTCCCTGGAAATGCCACTTCCTTGCTTTGGCCTCTTTCCTCCTGGTCACCCTTACCCATACTTGCTGTGCTATCCTATCCACCTGGCTTCCCAGCCTCACTACACCAGGTGGCCCTCCCACCCCTAGCTTCCTCATGCTATCCTCCTTATGTGGCTTCCCAGTCCCCTACCCTAGTTACCCCTCTTGCCCTGAGTCTTGTTCCTTCCCTCATGGCTTCCACTACTTTGATCTGTATGCACCCCCCCCACTTTCCCAGCACAGTGATGTCCCCTTGTTCATCCATGCTCTCAGTACCTTTGCCCTGTTCTTCCTTTTTTTTCCTTATGCCTATCACCTTCCCCTGATTACTTTGCCCCTCCAACTACCATCCAGTTCTGTTTTCCCCTGCACAGGTTGTATGGTGTTCCTGTGGCATGTCCATTCTTGTGTTACATCCTGCTGGTTTCCTGTGGTGGCACTGTACTGTTCTGTGGTGGTGGCTTGCACCCCTGTGCGCCTATGTGCCTGTGTCCTGCACTGTCAGCAGACATGTCTTGGTGTCAGTGTGGGCCCCATGTGTGGGCTCCTGCTACATGCCATTACGGTGGTGTGCTGGTGGCATACTGGACCATTCATCTCACAGGCATGTCTACAGTGGTGTTGCTCAGCATTGGCCTTCGGTACTGTTCATTGGCCACAGACATTGCTGTGGTCCCTTATCCATGGCTATGTGTGTGTGTGTGTCAGACATGGCCTGTGTGCATTGCTTTCCACATGCTTGGTCATGTCTGTATGGTGCACAGTGCAGGGCACTCGCTGGAACTGCATAGATACATAGACAGTGTCGGCAGATAAGGGCCTATGGCCCACCCAGTCTGCCCATTTGAGCTTGTAAGTTCAGTTTATGTTTTCCTAGAAGTCTGTTGCACCTAACCCCTGACCTCCAGAATTCCTTTATGTCTATCCCATGCATTCTTAAATCCCGTGATTGTTTCAGCCCCCACCACTTCCTCTGGCAGGGTGTTCCACTTGTCCACCACCCGTTCTGTGAAGAAATTCTTCCTCATGTTTCCTCTGAATCGTCCTCCTCCAACTTCATCCCATGCCCTCTAGTCCTGGAACATCTTTTCGCTTAAAATAGTGTATTCCTGCACCCTGTTCCTCCCTGTGAGATACTTGTATGTCTCTATCATATCCCCTCTCTCCCTCCTCTCCTCCAGGGAGTACATGTTCAGTTCCTTCAACCTATCTTCACAGGACTTGTGATGCAAGCCATGCACCATCTTTGTTGCCCTCCTCTGAACCTTCTCTACCCTGTCTATGTCCTTATGTAGGTATGGTCTCCAGAACTGTACACTGTACTCCAGGTGGGGCCTCACTAGTGTCTTGTATAACGGAATTATGACCTCCCTTTTCCTCCTGGAGATGCACCTGCCTATACATCCCAGCATCCTATTTGCTTTACCTGCTGCCTTGTCACACTGTTTCTACCTTGAGGTCATCAGAGATGATAACCCCAAGATCCCTTTCCTGCATGGTGCATGCTATATCCTCACCCCCAACTGATATATTGTGCCAGGGTTTTTGTGCCCCATATGCATTATCTTGCACTTCTTTGCATTGAATTTCAACTGCCAAACCCCTGACCATTCTTCAAGTTTCTGCAGGTCCCTTCTCATTCTGTCTACACCCTCTGGTGTGTCTACTCTGTTACAGAGCTTTGTGTCATCAGCTAACAGTGAAATGCATCTGGCCCTTTTGGCCACTGAGGTGTGCCATTGTGCCTCCCCTGTCCCCTGGGCTGCTGCTCTGTTGCACCACTGCCCTTCTCACATGCACCCATGCATTGTGCTCCCTAGCACAGTTTGTGCATCAGTCCCTGGCTTCTCTGTGCAGTTACCCCATATTCAGATGTACCCTGCTGTGCCACACATCTTTGGTTGCGTGATTGCGCATGTTTGGGATATTCAGTCAGACATGCGCAGTCAAATTTGATGGCACATCTTCTGAATATCCCATTGTTTTGTGCTGGTGTATTTGCATGCATGGAGCATTCACATGCATGGCACACCCAGCCACTTTTGAACATGGGGCCCACTGAATACAAGTATACTAGTATGTAATCAAACAAATCAATCAATTGAGCAATCAATCAAACAAAGGCCTACAATCCATTTATTTTTTTATCATAGAAGAATTTTATTAATTTTGTTAAAGGACCATACAACATATAGCAAAATGCGACCACAATAATCACAGGTACAAGGAATACAGCCAGTGATCACCAACACACAACTAGTATATTCTACCACTAGGAGTGCAGCCAATCAATAGTGGCAGATAGTAGACATTAGTGAAAATACAGAGGGAAGAACCACCAAAGTGGAAGTAAAAACAACAACAAAAATAAGAGAGGTGCCAAAGGTTCCACCGTCCAAGACAAAGAATGTCTCACAAAAATGGCCACCCCTTTGGATTTATTGGGGGCCGAGCTAGTATGTACTTCTCCAACCCAGGATTTCTTCAGCCAGGGTGCCGCCTTACTCAGGAGATACATTTCCTGGAGTAGTTCAATGTCTGTGCGAAGAGATCGAAGGTAGTGCAGCACCTTTGTATGCTTAATGGGGTGATTTAGGCCCTTAACATTCCAGAAGACCAAGAGGGTGCCAGTGGAGGGGGGAGACAATGAGGGGGCCATGTCCTTGAAAGATGAAGTAGGAGGTACTTACTCAGCCCACAGACTAGGGAAGGGATGAATATATACCAAAATCAAAAGGATGATGGTCCACCCCAAGGGAGCACCACAGAACAAACCTTTAGCATCACACTGGAGAAGGCACAGATGAGCAGAAAAAGGCTGAAAAATACACTGGCACAGGCAATAGTCTAAAAGGAGAGAAAACACAGAGAAAAAGGATCAACGCCTACAGATACTAAATGTGTATAGGGCAATACAACACTAACAATGCCCAAGTAACATGCAGCAAAGAAACTACTAACAAGCGTAACTAAGCTAGTGGATTCTAGGCTAAATGAGAAAGAGACTGCTTGCGATCCAGTATTCTCAGCTACACCAGCTTTGAGAACCCAATACAGGGAAGGTGCACAGAACCAGACAGGAACCAGTCTCCCTTAAGAGACAAATGTCCCAAGGTTGGGCACAGGGACATCAAGGAGGGGCAGGGAAAATAAGGGGTGGGGAGAAGGAGGCTAGGGAGAAGTCATGGGGAGGGAGGGAAGACTGAGGACCTGTGGGGGGGCGAGTAGATGGTAGTCCCTCTATCTGAGCATATCAATGGTGCTAGGAAGCTGTACCCCTTAAAATGAGTGGGGAGGCCAAACACTAAATGCCTTACAGTGGAGACAAACCATAGTCAGGGTATGCCTACCATAGGTGACCCAAGCCAATAAATCGACCACCTGGCCATCCTCCAAATCCGAGTACTGCCAGGGTCAAACCCTAAAAGTAGCAGAGCAATTATCTTTCAGAAAAAATGAATAGATCCCAGCGTGCACATGGAGGCCTGATCCTCTGTGAGGGGAAGCCCATGAGACCCAACCCATTGAGCCCCCCATTCAGGAATGCCAGAGGCCAGATTCCAGTGCAACAGCAGGGAAAAGAATAAATCACAGTTATCAGACATCATGCTGGTTTAAACCACTCAAAAAATTAATTCCATATCCTAGCCACTGGGACCTTCGGCCTGCCCAGCAGGGGCTAGGGGGTAAGCAGAGACATCTGGTGGTCCCGATGACACCACAGCAGCATATGTCAGAAGCCCAGGTCTCACAGGAGTTGAGGCATCCACTACTTCAACTAGGGAGGCATTCAGGTAGTCCGCCCAGTCCAGAGCGATGTCAGTGTCCATATCTGGTAAGTCCTGGCATTCCGGATGGACAGGAGAGGTTGCCTGGGCATAGTCTTCCCTGGAAATTTTTGCTGGAGGGGCATTCAGGTGCAGCTCAGGAGACAGAGGGGTTTTACTTCATGCCCTTTGCCTTTGGCGGGTAGTACAGCTAGATGTCTGAGGTGGCAAGGAGGAAGCAGTAGCGACAGTCATCAGTGGAGGAGGTGACCGGTCAGATGGAGCAGCTGAGACAGGGGGATCAGTATGAACTGCTGCACATCCTGCTAGAAAAGAGTCCTCCAGCAATTGTTTGCTCACTAAGCCGTTGCCGCCAATGTGCTTACATTGGAGCCTGGTTCCCAAAGCCTTCTGGGAGTTGTAGTAGGAAGGGGAAGGTTAGGCGAAAACTTACAGAGCCACTTCTCAATAACTGCAGGGTGATCAGCCACCAGTTCTCACCCATCCTTGGAAAACAGAAAATTGGTAAGTCCACAAAAACAGAACTGAAAATTGTGCTGATAAAGACGTTTCTTAAGTGTCCCAAATGCCCTCCTCCTGGCTGCAGTTTCATGGGCAAAGTCGCAATAGAAAGATACAAGGGAACCCTGCCAATGGATCTCTCCTAAATCCCTGGCTAACCTCAGAATGTGCCTCTTCATAGTGTAGTGAAGGAAATAGGCAACAATGGGTCTAGGGGCTTGAGAGTGTTTGTCCCACCTGCCAGTCACACAATGTGCCCTCTCAACATCCATAGGGCTTATCCACCCGTCCCCAAGCAAAACAGGGAGATTTTCATTTAGAAATCTTGGGAGGCAGTATAGCACAGTGGTTTAAGGCTCTGAGCTGTAAATCTGGTGACATCCAACAGACCAGATCTGAGTTTGAATCCCACAGCTTCCACTTGCATACTGTGTGACCCTGAGCAAGTCACTAAACTTCCCTGTGCTCCCAGGTCACACCTGTAAAAAAGCTTTCAGCTTAGTGTGCTACTCCTAGTTAAACAACAACAAAAAAATAAAAAAAATCGCTCCATGGACTGGCCAGCCACCCCTTCTAGCAAGCCAATAATGCGCAAGTTATTACGCTGAGCCCAATTTTTTGGATCCTCCACCCTGTCCCATAAAGTGGCGAGCCTTTCCTCTTGCATTTGGATCCTATATAACAATTTAAACTGTTGCTGCTCACAAGTATCCAAGCATTGTTCTGACACATTCATTTTGTCTTGTAGCTGTCTGACATCTGCCACAGTATTAGTAAGGGAGAATTTAATATCATCAACATGAACCAGTAAGATTTCTAGCATCCTTGTAATATATTGCAGAGAATCTCCCACGGAGGCAGGAGGGGCTGGTGGCTGGGTGCCCCGAGGCTGTGAGGATGGCAAACTGGTGTTAGACATAGTCCCAGAGGAGAAGAAGCCACAATAGAGGTAAGTGGAACAGCAGGCATTCAAAGAAATGTGCAGGTAGGCTGGTCGAGGTACCAGTTGTGCGGTCCTCCAAATCAAGACAGGCAGAATAGGGCCTATGCAGCCTATGGCTCCAGAGCAACTCGTGCATACCCGGCACTGCAAAGAGTACAAATCACATCAGAATCCACCAGCAAATGCCGCCAGTCGGTAGAGAAAGAGCTACCTGAACATTTACAAGGGTTGTGGGGTCCCAATGTCCACAGATTGTGGTGCCAGAGCACGGATGTTATCTTGGAAAGGAAAAGCTGAAGAAGTTAAGCTGCCATTGCTCCGGTGGTCAGGCCACTCCCCCAATCCATTCATTTTTGTTATGTACGTTGTATGCTTTACCCAAGGGGTGGAGTAGTCACACCCACCTCCTTGCTAAAGCATTAAATACTAAATACACTCTTTTTTGTCCCAGGTGTGGTCATCATCAGATTAGTAGGCAATTTGGTAAAGACTAGCATGCTCACAACTATTAAACCTGCCAGGTCATGTGGAGGAGGGGTTGTACAATTCCTGAACAGGTCCACCCATCCCTGGTTCCACTGCATATGTTGTTGAAACCTTCAGAACTCTCTTTTAAGCAGTTTGGATCTGCTTCTGCCCATTTAACTGTGTTTTCCCACCATCCCTTCCTGTTTCAATACAGTATGTCCTCCCTTCCTCATCCTATTTCTTTATCCATCTTTCCCTACATTAGATGTAATGTTTAAGATGGAACACATGAACTGAAAATTCTGTACAGTTCAACTAGCTGAATGTTTACCACAGACACACACACACACACACACACACACACACACACACACACACCAGAAGCCTTATGTGTAGCCAGTGCATCAATTCTATGTGCGACAGGGTAGGTAGAAGAGATTTTCTTAGTGAGCAGATAAATATAGGATGTGGGTTTTTCATGGTCAGCAAGGGAGAGCCAGTCAAAATTAAAACTATGAGCAATAGTTCATTTTTAAAAAGAGTTACCAAGTTATTGATCTGCACCACATATTCTGGTGCCTTACCTCTGTGACATGCCATCTGTGTACATTTTATAAAATGTTCTTGTTATTTTGCAAGTTGAAGGGATCATAACTTTGCCCCCAGCTGATCCCCTCCACTTCCAGGTCCCTGGAGCAGCCCTTGATCTGCCTCAGTGCTCATGCAAGTAAAGACTTGTACCTACGGAGAGCATGGGGACATGCTCCATTATAGTCTATGGGGAGCACTTTTAACAATGTTTTTATATAAAATAATGGTCATTAGGTGATAATCAAGGGCACCGGTCGACTAACAAGGACCATTATTATATATAAAAACATTGCTAAAACTGCCCCCTGAGGAAGAGGTACGGCATCAGAATATGTGATGCAAATCTAATTTTCAAGAACTTGGTGAATCTGTTTAATATGGGCATGTGTATTAAAGATAGGGGTGTGCGAAAAAAAATTCCACTGGTGGAATTTCGGCAAAAGTCAGATTTTTGCTTCCATGAAAGTTAGGAAATCATTTTGCCAACTTTTGTGGAAATTCCATTGAAAACTGTGAAATAAATGTAAGAAATGTGGGTTAATTATTAAACTGTCAGTGTTCAGTTCTACAGATTATACATTGAACTGTGGGAAAAAAAAAACACAGAAGTAATGCAAACCGCGAATAATTACATGGTATACGGCGAAATACTAAGCAAGAGACTTTATTTCCACATGTCATGTAAAAAGTCCATAGTTCGTAATTAAATTCCACAGCACTAGATGGAAATCAGCAGTTATTTGCCAAAAGTTTGGAATTCTGCCACATTCAGAGAAATTTTCAAAATTTTGCTGAACTTCCTCGATGACAGAAATCCGCACTTTTGCTCACTCCTAATTGAAGGGGTTATAGTCAAGGAAATGATTTAATTTAATTAAAAAAGCTTTATTTTTAGAACAGAATTGAGGGTTTTTAGTGAGTACATGTGGCAGCCAGGCTTGTGATGCCAGGTCAGTTCTTGGGTGTGGAAGAACTGATTTGGGTAATTTTGGGGTGGCTACTAATATGTTCCAGTCCCAATGTGTGCAGTTATGTAATTGTAAATATTGGAGGGTCTTTTAGCCAGCTAGTTAGCTTCATTTTTCTTGCCAATTTCATAATCAACATTATCCAATGGTAAAAAAGAATCCTGGGTTGTGATTGGTCAGACTGCACTAGAGACAGTGATGTTATTTGACAGTAACATCACTGTCTCTAGGATAGGCAGAAAACTGACCTTATCACATGCCAGCATGTGAAAGGAATCACTGCCCACTGCCCATTAGCTGCAGTGCTCTGTCCACTCATGGTGCCAGCAGTCATCCCTCAACCAGATGTTCAGTTGTTCCCTCATTGTACAGTCCACACATAGCCACAACAAGGTTCCAACTGAATCCAAATAAATAAAAAGTTAAAGGAAAACAAAGCTGAGCCCTGAGTCCACCACTTCTCAATTCTCCCAGTTGGCTGTGTGACCGTGACAGCATGTGTGGAGTTCAAAAATGTCACGTTCTCTCCACACACTGCCCAGCTCCTTGAAATAACAGAAACATTTGGACAGCTAACTAGGAAAAGAACCCTCCCCCCAAAAAATACATATAAATAAAGCTGGACTATAAAATGGCATTCTACAGTATCTGTTAAAAAACAATCACTCAGGGGAGTTACGCATCTCATCTTCACTTGCAGCTGTCATGTATTCAACATAACAAATCAGTGATCAAAGGATTTGAATTTCGATAAACTTTCTCCCAATAGACAGCAACACTTTCTCATGCTCTGCCAGGAGAAATGTGCACACTCTGAAACTTGGAGGGGTGGGTGACTGGACGCACACTGTGACAGAGACAGAGGATTATCGGAAGGAAGGGAGCACAGTACTATAGCAGCACCACCAGGCTACAGGACAATCATATAGCTGCACCATCATCTCCTGGACAACAGAGAAACTATGGACCCCTTTTTCAATTTGTCTATCTCCCCTAACAAAACTGAAAAAAAAAGTATTTGAAGGATATTTTTCCATTTTTTTTTAAAAATCATAAAGGAACCATTGCATAATAGCAATAAGGCATTACAGGGTGTGTGTTAATGTGTAATAATGTTACTTCTTGGGTATTGGAAGCACCTGGCCTGTGGACCTATGCTACAGTCACCCAAGTAGTTGACCAGGGAGGATCTGTGGACATGGCCTACCTAGACTTTAGCAAAGCATTTGATACAGTCCCACACAAAAGATTAATGAACAAATTATCCCGCCTGGGAGTGGGTCCCAGGGTGGTAACCTGGGTAAAACATTGGCTGGACAACAGGACGCAGAGGGTAATAGTAAATGGAGTCCACAGTGAAGAAAGGGGGGTTACTAGTGGGGTACCGCCGGGTTCAGTACTGGGTCCAATCCTTTTTAATGTCTTTATATGTGACATTGCAGAGGGATTGGAAGGAAAAGTATGTCTCTTTGCAGATGACACAAAAATCTGGGTTGATATACAAGGTGGGGTGGAAAGGATGAGAAGGGACTTGGCAAAGTTAGAGGAATGGTCAAACGTATGGCAGCTTAAATTCAATGCAAAGAAATGTAAAGTAATGCACCTGGGAAACAGAAACCCAGGGGAAGAGTACACAGTGGGGGGTGAGATACTGACAACAACAAAAATGGAAAGGTACCTGGGGGTAGTTATATCAGATAACCTAAAGGTGGGCAAGCCATATGAGAAGGCAGTAAGGAGGGCTGGGGGGATACTGGGATGCATAGGGAGAGGCATCACCAGTAGAAAACAAGAATTTGTTATCCCACTGTACAAACAGTTGGTGAGATTCCATCTGGAGTACTGCATGCAGTTCTGGACACCCCATCTCCACAAAGACATAGACAGGGTGGAGGCTGTCCAGAGGAAGGCAACCAAAATGGTGCAGGGTCTGCACCAGAAGACATACGAAGAGATACTAAAATGTATACAGTACCCTTGAGGAAAGGAGGGAGAGGGGGACATGATAGAAACTTTCAAGTTCCTCAAGGGACTCAACAAAGTCCAAGAGGGCAGCATCTTTCAGAAAAAGAGATGTGCAAGAACAAGGGGGCACAATTTGAAGATAAAGGGGGGATGGCTCATAGGTAATGTGAGGAAGCATTATATTCACAGAGAGGGCTGTGGATGCATGGGACAGCTTTCCTGAGGAGTTTGTGGATTCAAAAACAGTGGAGAAATTCAAGAATGTATGGGACAGACATAAAGCAATTCTAGTTGGGGGTAGGAGGAAGTTGGCTATTGGTTAACTAGGATCTGCAGCATATCCATTAGGTAGGGAAATGGGAAGACAAGGTGGGCCAAGCGGTCTTTATCTGCAGTCAAATTCTATGTTTCTATGCTGTATGAGGTGTGATGTTATTATACAATAACACACACCCTCTTGTGCCTTATTGCTTAATTAAATGCACCCATACCAAATTCCTCTATCCAGCTGTGGATAGCAGACTATTAGTGCTGTGTGGAATTTTCAAATTCCGGTGGAATGAAATTCTGAGGAATATTCAAAATTCCACTGAAATTCCACCAAATTCCACTGGAAACAGAATGGTGGAATTCTGCAGTATAAAATAGTTGCAGAATGATTTTCCTCAGAAATGTCACTGTTCTGCAGAAAATTATTCTGCAGACCTCAATATTTTCTGCAGAAATTGTTGTGGAATAATTTTCCATGGAAAAATACTGTTCCACAGAATATTATTCCATGGAGAACAAGAGAAATTCCGATGGAAATTCCACTGGCAGAATTCTGTATTCCGCACAGTACTACAGAATATTGTTTTCTTCTGAAAAACAGAGGTGCGTGAGCATTTTTGCATCGCCATGAAATATGACAGGGATTTGAGAAAAAGTTCACAAACTAAAGCCTCTATAAAATCTCTCTCTCTCTCTCTCTCTGTCTCACTCTCTGTCTCTCTCTCTCTCTCTCTTTAGATATATATATATATTCTTTATTTTATGTAACACCTGGGTTCTCACTACATGGAGGGGGTGGAGGGTGAGGAGCATCCGGGGAATTGAATTACAGACCTGTCAGCCTCACCTATATAGTGGGAAAACTGATGGAATCACAATCAAAGATGACCTTGTGGACTACTTAGAGAGCAATGGTATACAGGATGGTAAACAGTATGAGTTTGTGGCAGGGAGGTCTTGTCAGACAGGCCTGATTTCATTGAATGGGCAACAAATATATTAAAGAAGGGCCACACTGTGCATTTACTTTACTTTGATTTCAGCAAGGCTTTTAACTCTGTGCCACACAGAAGATTGCTATTGAAGCTGGAAGGTCTGAGCATTTCAAGGGACGTAGTTATATGGGTAGAAAACTAGCTGAAGAAGAGACAGCAGTGGGTAGTGGTAAACAGGGTCAAATCAGAAAACAGGGCGGTCAGGAATGGGGTGCTGCAGGGATCTGTCTTGGGTCCTATCCTCTTCAATATGACATTAAAGACATTAGACAGGGCATCTTTAATTACATTCTTTAATGACATTAGACAGGGCATCTAGGGCAAGTTGTGTCTCTTCCCAGGTGGCACAAAGCTCTGCAGCAGTTTGGATAGTGACAAAGAGAACAGGAATATGCAGAGGGATCTACAAAGGCTAAAGAGATGGTCTAAGGTCTGCCAGTTGAAATTCAGTATATTAAAAAAGGCAAGTTATGCATCTAGGGGGAAACCAGGAGAGTACTAAACATACCACCAACAGCTTAATCTGGTTCAAAGTCAGTTGGCATTCATCTGTAACCCTTCCCCCAGGTCGTGCCTGAAAATAGGCAGAATTTGTCTAGTGCACTTACCTGGTCAACAAAAACTAAATAAATATATAAATACATAAGGAATTAAAATGAGCACTACTGCAGAGAAAAGGGAACTGGGAACCATCATTAGTGACTTCCTCAAAGAATCAAGCAGTGTAACAAGTCTTATTGTACTGTACAACTATTAGGATGCTGCAGTGTAAACTGCAGAGGGGCTAGGTTTATTCACTAAAAAAATCAGTAGAGGGCTCATCACACTGTCCTGCCAGCCTATTCTCAACCTGGCCACTAAAGCCCATGGTACCAGGAGTTATACCACAGTCTGCTACCAGACTCCTTTTTGCGGCACCTCCCGGGCCCAATGGTCTTTCAGGTACCGGGCTCCCAGCCTGCCTAATGTCATCCCCCCTGATGTCCCTGATACCCCTCCTCTGGGACCCTTCAAGTGGATGCTCAAGGGACACCTCATGGCACTAAGTAGTTGTGACTGTCCCACCTAGCCCACCTCTCTGCTCTGGATTACCTGACAAGTTCTATATCAGTTGATTGCTCTTTAATGGTTATGCCTCATCCTGCACAAATGTACTAATATGACTGCAACTGCCTTTGTCTAATGTTTCTGACAAGATCAACATCAATTGATTGCTTTCTAATGGTTATGCCTTAGCCTTCACAAATGTAAAATGTACAAATATAATTGCCAATGTTTAATGGTTCTGCCTTACTGCTCAAATTTACTGTTTCTATTTTACGTATTGTATTATGTTTTTTCTTCCCATACTCTGTATTGCTGTGTATTTTCATGTCTTTTTTTTACCTTGATGTGGAACCTCTGTAAAAGAGTTTCTCGACTCAAAGGTTGTAATCCAAGACAACAAATAAACAAATAAATAAATACAGTCATACATAAATAAATAAATAAATAAATATTGGATGGGGTATTGAAAGCAGCAAAAAGGAGGTACTACTACTTTTATGTAGGTCACTGGTGAGGCTGCACCTAGAATACAGTGCTCAGTTCTGAAGTCCTTATTTAAGGAAGGACAGGGAGAGGCTGGGGACGATGTAACACAGGGTGGCCAAGATGATTCAGAGCCAACAGGGCAGATCTTATGAAGACTGTTTGAAGGTATTGAACATGTACTCACAGTAGACCAGGTGAGAGAGGCAGGATAAGACAGAGACCTTTACATTCCTGAAGGGAATAAATAATGTGAACTATGGGAAACAAGTTAGCAGGAGTACAAAGTCGAGAACCCAAGGTCACAGGTGGAAATGTGAGGGGGGTAGGTTTAAGAGGGGTGTGAAGAAGCTCTATTTTCTGAAACGTGGGGGTGGAGCTGTGGAACAGTCTGTCAGTGGAGGTGGTGGACACCTAGACTGTAAATGGTTTCAAGCATGGTTGGCATAGAGTGAAGGGTGGTTGCTCAGTAAGCAGTAAGAATGGAAACAGGGGAGGGAACCAGGAGGGCTAAAACACATTTGGACAATAGGTCCTGTGGCAGATAGGTAACTGTGGGCAGACCAGATGGACCTTTGGTCTTTTTCGATCATCGTTATCTATGTTTATATGTTTTTAAGTGAATGAATCAAAGAATGAAGAGAACTCTGGATTCTAATATGTCTGCATAGCTGCCCACCTGAGAGATACAGAAACATGACAAAAATAGAAACATAGCCATTGTTGTCATAAAAAGACATTAGTCCATCCAGTCTGCCCCATTTTTGTTACCATACCATACCCTATGACTACTTGTCTAGATAGGGTTTGTTACACGAGGTCCCTGCACCCTAATTGATACCTTCAGGGGTACACCGTAGACAGCTAATGTTTAGGCATAGGCTATACTAATACATAGGGCATATGGCATCTACCGTACAAGAGTAGATGTCAGGTTATGAATACATATTATTGTAACTCACTTTGCTTGCTAATGCACGCACATTATACCATGTATTTTCAGTCTATTTCTTACTTGTCAGATGTCAAGACACCTGTCCTTGAAGTAATTATAATGTGTAAGGCAACATTGCCATCTTTTGGTGATGGACACCACTTCACCTTGTTATGTAAGACTTTGTATAAGAACATCTTTGTTCTAAAACTGATGACTTTACAGAATTATATAATGTTATCTTGGACTGTGGAGCCACCTCTAATTTAGCCAACCAGCCTGAACCCGGAAGCCCCGCCTTACATTGCATCAGTGCAACACGGTGAAGTCATTCATGCAAGCCAAGCCCAACCTCTGCATGCCTCCAACAATACGGATTGACAATTACAGGCCCCAGTCCGCATTGTAAACAAGCTGGTCTTAGATACAAACGGAAGGCCCTGCACCGAGGCCGAGGTCAGGGGTCGCCAATTAATTGTCTTGTTAGATACAGGTGCAGCTGTATCTGTGTTACACGATGACCACCCTGAAACGTCTCCATGGTCTACCGGACGGAAGACCAATATGTCAGGAGTTGATGGTGCTAGGTTACCTGCATACCGTTCTCTTCCTTTACCGGTAGAACTAGGCCATCTGAAGACCTCACATGCTTTCCAACTGATGGTGTTGTACGATCACCCTAGCATCATTGGGATTGACTTTCTTGCACCACACGGCTGTGT
Source organism: Neoceratodus forsteri (assembly GCA_016271365.2). Classification (NCBI taxonomy): domain Eukaryota; kingdom Metazoa; phylum Chordata; order Ceratodontiformes; family Ceratodontidae; genus Neoceratodus; species Neoceratodus forsteri. Next base: position 246,001,844 of record CM028130.1, read on the forward strand.
GGTGGATCTAGCAAACATGCTGTTGATACAGATACAGGGTCAATACCATACTGTCTTAATTCCTGACTCACATGCTGTGGCAACAATATCCATTAACAACAAAGAGTATGACGTCATAGATTTATTCAAGAATCATGAACTTTTCCCAAAACTTCTACCTATTCTGCAATGACATTTGGAAGCGTTTGCAGTTAAAAAACACGATTGTGGCAGAATGCATACCGTTATTGAGGTGCCAGGCCCGGCACATGAGAGACAAAGGCAATACCCATTTTCCTCTGAAGCCTTACCCTCTCTTCGAGAAACAATTAAGTCACTCCTTAAACAAGGAGTAATCAGAACCTGTGTCTCCACTGCCAACTCTCCTGTTTGGCCTGTGAAGAAACCCACAGGTGCCTGGAGACTTACTATTGACTACAGGAAACTGAATCAGGTCACTCCCAGTTGCTCCCCAACTGTGGCATCTGCACCGGATGTGCTTTGACTTTTAACACCACATCAGAAATGTTTCAGTGCTCTGGATATCTCCAATGGTTTCTGGTCATTACCATTGGCCCTCAAGAGTCAATATAAGTTTGCCTTCACTTTGAAGGCGACAATACACGTGGACTTGCTTGCCACAGGGTTTCATAACTGCCCATCCCTCTTCCATCTCCATATGATGGATGCCCCACAAGGTTTCTCAACCCCCCCAATGTCTCTTACAGTATGTAGATGACCTGTTGTTGGCTACTGCCACACAGGAACAACATCTGGATCTCTTGGATGAACTATTGACTCTTATTCAAAGAGCAGGCTTGAAGTGCAATCCTGCAAAAGCACAACTATGTCAGAAAGAAGTACTCTTTCTGGGTTTGAAGATAACAGATCAAGGTCAGAGTCCTACTTGGAAAAATATTCAAGGGTTACAAGATTTGCCATTACCTACCAGTGTGGCAACTCTTAGGAGGTTTCTAGGTATGGTAAACTACTCCAGAGATTTCATTTGTGACTTTGCACAGAAAGCCGCTCCACTGTACGATTTACTCAAGAAGGACGTTCCATGGAATTGGGGCCCTGTCCATACCCAGGCTGTGATGTCACTGAAGCAGGCCTTGGCCTCCGCCCCAGCACTGGTAAACCCCAATCCAACATTACCATTCCACCTAGAGTGTGCCACCTCTGACATCGCTATGTCAGCAGTGTTGTCCCAAAAGGTACATGGCACTTTGAGACCTATTGCATCTGCATCACAGCTCTTGACCCCAGTAGAACAGAAGTACGGCCTTTGTGAAAGGAATCTTCTGGCCACTTATTGGGTGGTCAAGCACTTCCTGTATATCATTGGGTACTCTCCACTGATTCTTAACACCAATCATACTCCTACTACCTTTTTGCTCTCAGACAGAGTGAAGGATGGATCAGTCTCTAACACCAGGCTGACACATTGGTCACTCCTCCTCCAGGATAGGGATATTCAGGTCCATCAAACCAAAGTTCCATCTCTACTAGCACATGGCCTCCTTCAGGGGGAGCCCCATGACTGCGCTTTGCAGTCACCTGATCTCCCAGATCCAGGTCCATTCTTCCCTGCCACCCCTGAGGTATTAGAGAACACCTCCTTGTGCCACATTTTCACTGATGGATCAGCATCATATTATCAAGGTGAACAAATTGCAGGGATGGGTATCATGGTGGTGTATCCTTATGGGAACACTGTCAGGATATCTAAATGCTGTACTGTAGCTTCATCACAGTATGCAGAGCTGGCAGCAGTGGCCTGTGCATTAGAGTTTATCCAACATGGAACTCAGGACACCATCATTTTACTGACTCTAATTGGGTTTGTTGCTCCCTTACAGAATTTCTCCCTTTCTGGTGGAAGAACTCCTTCCTCTCTTCTGATGGCAGCTCAGTAAAATACAAAGAATTGGTGATTTACATACACGCATTAGGTCAGAAATACCCACACAAACTTTATGTACACAAGGTTAAAGCTCACTCCTTACATGATCCCTACCACGTATTCAATGACACAGCAGACACCCTTGCCAAGGAAGGGGCCCGAGGGGGGGATATCTGGGCGATGGAACATCCAGAGGCCAATGTGGCTGTACAGGTTGCAGCTCTTAAAAAGAAATCTGAATCTTTTTCCCTCTTGGACCTCTCAGCAGCCCAGCACTTGGACACTGAACTCAAAGAAGTGTTCAGATTCTTGGACAAGGGTACTGAAGAAAGACTTCCTACGCATAACCCTTACCGTAGGCATGAAGGTAAATTACACTTATCCCCTGATGATAAACTTATTTGGTTCCAGCCAGAGGATACTACCACCAAATTGTGGGTAGTCCCCAGACATTTGAGATCTGAATTTTTGCACCAGGTACATGACACACCCACTGGTGTACACCAGGGGGCTGAAAATACCCTCCAACTCCTCAAAACCACCGCATGGTGGCCTGGGATTACCAAAGTTGTTAAACAATACATTGATAACTGCCTCATTTGTGCACAAAACAATCCAATACCTACAAAACGGAATGCCAAACTTTTACCACAGAGACATACCAGCCCTTGGCATGCCATCCAAATTGATTTTATTGGTCCTTTGACCAATACCAGTAGAAACAACAAGTATGCCCTTGTAGTGACCGATCTATTCTCTAAGTGCGTGGAGGCTTTCCCCACCAAGACTTGCACTGCAAAGACAACTGCTAAAATCCTGGTAGAACAGATTTTCTCCAGGTGGGGCCACCTACCTCTCAAAATAGACTCCGATAAAGGAACCAGTTTTACAGGTGAGTTGATGAAAGAGTCCTTTAAACTCCTAGGGGTTCAGCAAAAGTTCCACATACCTTATCACCCTCAATCCTCAGGTCAAGTAGAAAGAGCTAACAGACAGATTAAGCAAATGCTTTCCAATTCATTGAGGACAATCCCAAGACCTGGGATTCCTACTGCCTTTATTCCATATGGCAATTAGGTACGCCTCAGCCACTACCCAGCTTACACCTTTGAGGTAATGACTGGCAGACAAATGAGACTACCTGAACACTTGCTTTTTGACCTGCACACACCTATACTGCGGACCGCGTGTCTGTAGATCAGTATGTGAAAAACTTAGAAAAGACCCCACACACACACTTGTATGCTGCAAATTGCATGGCAAGGGCCCAGCAACAGTTCAAAATATAATTTGACAAACATGCACAAGAAGTGGATTGGCAAGTTGAGATCAGATAAATGGTATTCGATTGGTAATATCCCACCCACCTTTCTCCAACAAGTGGAAGGCCTCACCCCATTGTCAACAAGCTCAGTCCAGCAGTCTATCAAGTTAGACTCTCCACAACAATAAACTGACTGACAAATGGTTACATGCAAACCAATTGAAACTGTACAAAGGAGCTTAAAACTTACTCTTCCTAACCCCATTGGGCGGAACTGTACTAATATACTAATCTTTCATCTTCCTTTTCAGATACATTGACAAGATGGCTATCTTGTTCCTCTCTCTACTCCTTGCAGGAGTACTCCCTTTTGCCCAAGGCATGGTACCGGACCTCCTTCGACACCTTGATCCTCCAGCACCTCCTACACAGGGAGTTTCCATCAAAATTCCAGACACTATGATTACTGTCCAGGAAGGTTCTGATGCATACCTCACTGCCTCGGTCGTTGCTTCTGACAAATCTACCCTTCAGATTGAGTGGCAAACCACATCACAAGGACAAGTTCTCCTGTGGCCAAACTCTAAGGAACTTTCCAGGGTTGGCCCAACGCTAAATTGTCCCTGAATGGTTCACTGTCCTTGTTACAAACTGCATTAAGACACTCTGGTTTGTATAACATTACTGCTTTAATTGACCCTTCCTATTGTAACTCTCTATCTCAGGATTTTGACAGCAGATTTTGTGCTGTACACCACATGGCCTCTGCTGCCATGTATCTATCTGTGCTACCTCCTACTGAGAAACAGCTTTTGGAATGTCCAAAACATACCCCTGGTCCCCGTAGTGGTCTCACAGCCACTGCTCTCCCAGGTTCTTTGATTAACAATTTACACTTTATGCATATACCTGTTTTGTTTAACCTTACTTATTGGAATATGAAAGAATTTGGTATGTGTCACAATACCAATACCTCCGCATTTTACAGTACTTTGTTGCTAGATAGTTTAGCTGCATTTCAGATACGTACCAAAGATCCCTTTACTGGGGTTTATTCTACTGAACACAGAGGTAATTTTAGGAGGAAACCTCCTCCTAGTACTCTTACTCATAAACGTACTAAACGTGAAGTTGACAGTTCTGATGTCACGGGTGCCACGGGAACTGTTACAGGTCTTTTTGGTACTGCTGTGTCCATTTGGAACAAGGCAGACATTGCTGCTATCAAAAGTCATTCTGCAAAGTTCTCCACTGGTTTGGTTAATGATGTTTTACCACCTTTATTGCATGGTGTGGATGGTCTTAGCCAGGAAGAAAGATACACTGTATACAACATGCACGACATTGCAAAAGCCTTCACTGATTCCAAAGATAAGATTAATGCACTCATACAACAGAACAATAGAGAAGCTGATAGACAATACATTGGTAGGGAAATACTTTGTTCTGCATATGGTTCATACATACTCACCATCATTAACAACCTTTTCAGAGACCTAGAAACTGGTAGGATTCCTGATATTATACATGACAGACGTCTATCTAAATGGTATTGTCCTAAATGTAAATCTCCATCTTGTATTTCCCTATGTATGCAACAAACTCTGTCCATTCCTCTCTCCACAGCTCGAAATTTGGGGTTTGTGACCAGACATCCAAATACTGGTCCTTGTTTTTCTGCTAAGAAATGTTCTATAACAGATACCATGTTTGTCTCTTTTACTGTCTCCTTACCACGCTTTGATCACACTACAGCTTTGTTCGACAAGCTGGCACTGGCGCATTCAATAGGGCATTTGGACGAAGACATCTACCTAGAACGCCTGGATCTACCTCCTCTACTGGTCTACCATTCCTTCCTGGATGCCTGGGTGGCACCGCATTAACGGACTGTTGTGCGAAAAGCAATACATCTACCTGTGCCGATGTGATGTGTTTGATGTGATATGCCCTGTTTGTGGCTACTCTCCAGACAGCATTGACTGGACTTTCACTATGGATGCTGACATCACTGAAAATGGCACCAACGCTTTTGAATCAACGCAGTCACCAGATCAGCTCTACCAGTTCTATCGTGAGGAAGCTCATCTCCTGTCAACACGGATCTCCAAGACGACCTACACATGCCCTGTCCAGTTGCAAAAATGGAGAGTGCCTACTGTATGATCACAGTACAACTCTGACAGTGAATACTGTATAGTTACTATTGTGAAAACGTATTCTTATGGTTCTGTTACTTGTGCAATTGATTACCCCAACTTCTGTTTTGTTCCCCATCAGAAAACTGTTATTGGACACACTGTCATAACCCCTGTTCCCCTTATGGAAGCAGATATTATTGATGGTAATCCAGATTATTTACTTACACTTGAAGAATACCTACCCTACTTTAATGTACATAGATCCACCGACACTTACACTGAAATCACTTTAGATAGAAAGGACACACACCTCATCCACATCAGCAATAATATAACTAAAGCCAATGAAGCCATTCTTGACCTCATGAATGATGGAGACATGAATAACGCTTTGACTAACACTTGGTTAGAGATTACTTTCAAAGGTTTTGTTATAATACTAGCATTTTGGTATTTACTTTGATTATTATGCTTTGCTGCCTATGACGCATCTTTCGCTAACACCGTGAGCAGCTTGAGTTTCTTTACAAGGCTCAGGCCTCCGGGATTGTAAAGACCCACTGCTCCTGCCCACTCCTTACATTCGCCTGTGTTGCCCTTTTAGGGCAACAAGGGGGGGAATTGTTACATGAGGTCCCTGCACCCTAATTGATACCCTCAGGGTACACCGTAGACAGCTAATGTTTAGGCATAGGCTATACTAATACATAGGGCATAGGGCATCTACCATACAAGAGTAGATGTCAGCATATGAATACATATTATTGTAACTCACTTTGCTTGCTAATGCACACACATTATACCATGTATTTTCAGTCTATTTCTTACTTGTCAGATGCTAAGACACCTGTCCTTGAAGTAATTATAATGTGTAAGGCAACATTGCCATCTTTTGGTGATGGACACCACTTCACCTTGTTATGTAAGACTTTGTATAAGAACGTCTTTGTTCTAAAACTGATGACTTTACAGAATTATATAATGTTATCTTGGACCGTGGAGCCACCTCTAATTTAGCCAATAGGGCTCATCTCTGTAACTAGAAATGTTTCTATCTTTTAGTAACCATAGTAATTATCATAGGTATATAATGTTATGCACAGGTTTTACACCTCGGAGACCCGAGAGATCCCAAGAGACTACAAAGAAACCTCGAGGTGTAGGGAACGCTTAGCACTGGCTCCCGGTTCGTATTGATAAGAACTGCTTAGGGCAACTGTGATTCATCCCTGTTTGTAGTAATAAACTTGTTTATTACTTGAATGCAACTTGTTTGTGATTATTTGCATCTCCAATATTGCCAAGAACCTGAAAGTGAGGTTTAGACCTCTTACAGGTTTATGTCCTGAACTCCCTTCCTTTTTCAGGGCCATACTGCTACCTTCTTGAGTGCCCATCTTTCTCTGTCCCAACAATGCTTGAACCCATTTATGGTTTTTGCTTCCACTACCTCAGCTGATAGACTGTTCTATGCCTCAACCACTGTCATTGTGAAGAAAAATTTGCTCACATTCCTTGTGAATTTTTCCTCAACAGCTTCCATTCATGTCCCCTTGTTATTAAACTACTATTCATGTTGAATAGCTTATCACGTTACCTTTGTTATCCCTTTTATGAACTTAAAGGCTTTTATCATGCCACCCTTTACCTTCTGGTCTCCAGTGAGTACATTTTCAGTGCAATTAATCCTTCCTCATAAGATCTCCCTGTTGGCCCCAAAGTATCTTGGTTACCCTTTGCTACATAGTTCCAGCCTGTCCCTGTCCTTCCATAGGTAGGGGCTGCTGACCTGGGCACAGTATTCCAAATGGATCATCACCAATGAAGAGTCATAACCTCTCACAGTATGCTCCAACATTCTGGTTGCTTCACTGTAGGCCTTTTTGCACTGGCTGGTTTGAGGGAATCTCTTATGATGACTCCCAGATCTCTTTCTTCTGATGTAGTGGCCAATCTAACCCGGCCTGGTGTTCTGTCTTAAGATTCCTTCTCCCTCACCTTTCAGGTTTTGGCATTGTATCTCAACTATCAAACCTTGGAACCTCTCTCTAATCATAGTAGATCCCTCTGCAACTCCTGCTTCCCATTTTTGATGTCTACCCTGCCACAAATCCTAGTGTTGTTTGCAAAGAGACACATCATACCCTGTATACCTTCCCCTATGTCACTGATGAACATATTGAAAAGGACAGGTCTCAAAACTGACCCATGTGGCACACCACTCAGGAAATCCTTCTCCTCCAATTTCACTTCATTCACCATAACCCTCTACTCTCTCCCCTCTTGCCAACTTCCTATCTATTTAAACAGCTCCATCACTGCTCTCAGATCCTCTAACTTATCAGCAGCCAGTAGGTATGTAGCCAAGTTGAATGAGTTGCTAAAGTTGAAGTAGATTATATTGACTGCTTGTCCCCTATCCATCGCCCTTGTAACCCACTCAAAGAATACTACAAGGTTGGTCAGGAAAGACCTTGCTGCCACAGACCTATGCTGTTTACTATATCCTGGAGCCCATATGTTTCCAGGTAGGTCCTTTTTAACTAGTGTCTCCATTATTTTACCCAGAATGGAAATATGACTGTCAAGCCAGTAATTTCCCAGTCCTCCCTATCCACTCCATTGGGGAGCAGAACCATAAACCTCTGAGAACCACCTCTGACTGCAATGAGCTATTAAATTGCCTTTTCTACTATCAGTGCTACAAGGCCATTTCTTACTCTTTCTACAGTTATTGTCATCGGCCCCATTTCTTGAATCCCCCTGGATACAAAATTGGTCAGGGTATAGATGACAGAGGATGGTGATAAAACAGAATTTACTCAGAGAAAGGAACAATGACCAGCAGGGTACCTTAGGGATCAGTGCTAGGATCAGTCTTCTTTAATGCCTTTATAAGTGGCATTAAAGAGGAGCTGGAAGGGAAGGTCTGCCTCTTTGCAGATGACACAAAAATATGCAATAGGGCGGACACTACAGAGAGGTGGAAAGGATGAACAGAGACCTAAGGAAACTAGAGGAGTGGTTAAAAGTATGGCAGCTGGCTTTCAATGCAAAAAGTGCAAAATACTGTGTTTAGGGCACAGAAACCGAGGGGAAGAGTACAAAATGGGTGGAGTGGTATGGATGACCACCAAGCAAGAAAGATACCTGGGTGTAATCATATCAGATGACCTAAAGGTGGCCAGGCAGTGCAGCAAAGCAGTAAGCAGGGCTAGTGGAATGCTGGGGTGCATAGGGTGGGGTATCACCAGCAGAAAGACAGAGGAGGTGTTGCCTCTATTTAGATTGCTGGTAAGACCTCACCTGGAGTACTGTGTCCTGTTCTGGAGACCACATCTATGGAAGGACATAGACATAGTGGAGGTGGTAAAGAGGGGGAAGATTAAAATGGTTCAGGGTCTACATCAAAAGTCCTACAAACAGAGACTAAAGGACCTCAATATGTACACCCTGGAAGAGAAGAGGCAGAGGGGGATATGATAGAGGCCTTTAAATACCTCAAGGGGGTAAATAAGGTATAGGAGGGAAGTATTTTTCAGATGGAAAGGTGCTCAAGAATAAGGGGATATGCTATGACGCTGGGGTGGTGGATTCAGGAGAGATGTGAGGAAGTACGTCTTTACAGAAAGAGCGGTGGATTACTGGAACAGCCTTCCAGCGGAGGTGGTGGGGGCAAAAACAGTGGTGCAGTTAACAAATGCATGGGATAAGCACAAGGGGATCATAATGGAAAGTAAGAGAGGAGAAAGAGCTGTAGTTCAGTCATGGTCTGTGGTAATAGTGTAGGTAGGGAGAAATGGGTAGTCTTGATGGGCCAAGCAGTCCTCATCTGCTGTCACATTCTATGTTTCTATGTTTCCTGCTGATGCCATTATACCACTATCTGTCAGAGGCCTGCTGTCCTCCACTGTGATTGCTGAACAGAAGAAATTGTTCAAACTGATTGCTCTCTGCTAGTCATCCTCTATTACCCTCCCCCCACCAGCCTTACAATTCACTCTCTCAACCTCTTTTTTCCCCTAATTACTGGAAAAATGATTTCCCTTTCCTTAACCTCCACCGTATTTTGCAGCTCTGTTTGCATTGGCATCCCTAACCTCCATCCTGGCCTCCTTCATCTTGACCTAGTACTCACTCCTGTCCTTGTCCCCCTGGTTTATCTTGTAGCTAATGAAGGCCATTTCTTTTGGACCACATTGCCTTCCTTACCTTCTTGGAGTCCTTTGTGTTTACTACTCTTGGTAACTCTTCTCAAGCATGATTTAGTTGTTTTGAGAACAGGCCCTTTAATTCTTCCTCATCTCTCCTCCACTTCTATGACCTTGCACACCCCTGTCAGCTTTTACCTTACTAATTCCCTCATCTGGTCAAAATCTGCTTGTCTGAAATCTAGAAATACAATTTTTGATGAAGATATACCTTTACCTGGGGCCAGTTCAAACCATATGGTGTTATGGTCATTGGACCTCAGTGATTGTCCAATCCAAATTCTGCTAACCATTCTGTGAGCACCACATTGAGAATGGCAGCCTACTGTGTGGGTTTTCTGACATGCTGCATCAGTAGGCAGTCCTACAATGAATGTAGCAAGCCATAACTTCTAGTGCTTCTAGCTGCTCGAATGTCCCAGTCTATAGCATATCTGGTAGACTGAGATCTCTCATAACCACTAAGTCCCATTTTGTGGCCCCTAGCTCTCTATTCCCCTCAACCCCCTGTCCTGGTGGTCTATAGACCACCCACTGTGTAATCTTTTCCCTGATCTCACTGTAATCTGTACCCACAGTGATTTTTGTTTCACCATTCTCTCTCCTGATGGACTCATCCTCTACAGTGTCTGTGCCCTCCATGACATAAACCACCTGCTGGACTGCTTCTTTGGTGTCTTTTACTGTGCTGCTTGGAGAGGCTATTCTTGTCCCTGCTTTCAGGGGATTTCCTCGTGATTAGTCTGCACCCACTTTCCTTGATGTATTCCATTGCCCATTTGTGAGACTGGTGGTGGATAGGCCTGACTGCTGTTTGGTACTGCTATATATGAAACTCATACTGTAGTTACCTCAGCACAGTGTGATAGTGCTGATTGATTCCATTTAAGTGCAACTACAGTGAGAGTCCTGTAGTCTCATTTCATCAGTAAATCTAAAGCTGGTATGATCAACAAGAGCACTGTTACTCCTCTGTACTCAGCAAGTGGGATACTAGGTATCTTCTATTAATGGCTCTCCAGCGTTGTTAGTTTCCTCTTGATGATGATTTTATCAATAAACTATTCTCCTTGGCCAGTGGGAGAGGCCTGGTGAGCCTTCTGGCCTGTGTAGACATGGGTTGCAGTCTTTGAAGTGGCCCTTTTTGTGTTCACCATGCGCAAGTGCAGAGAACATATTGGTATCAGAGTGAGCCTTTGAGAAGTGTGACACTGTCCACCTAATACAGAGTAGTGTTACAGGGGCCTGACAGTGCCTCACCAGTCAGCACCTAGGGTGACTATGGCAGAGTTTCTGGCTTTCTGGGTAGAGATGGCACCAACTTCAAATGCAGTGTCAGTGGCTCAGTAGGTAGCACACTCGCTACTGAGGCCGGGAGATCAGAGGGCTGTGGGTTCAGTTCCCACATCTGGCACTTGGGTTAATATCCCAGTACTGACACTGTAATGCAGCATGAGAGGGGTGCTGCATTTCTGAGGTGCCGTCTTCCGGATGAGGCATTAAACCGAGGTCCCATCTGCCTGGATTGGTGGTAGTTCAGGTGGATGTTAAAGATCCCATGGCACTTATCGAAGAGTAGGGAATTTCCCGTGTCCTGGCCAAATTTCCCTCATTCACTAAAAATACCACCAACAGCTTAATCTGGTTCAAGGTCAGTTGGCATTCATCTGTTTCCCCCTCCCCCGGGTCGTGCCTGAAAATAGGCAGGATTTGTCTAGTGCACTTACCCGGTCAACAAAAGCTAAATAAATAAATAAATAAAAGTTGCTGTCCCTTTGATCCACATTGCCCATCAAGCCAGACTGATCTGTCATGGTCAGTCTGGAATGCTTGCCTACAACAACGGAAACTGTCAATTGATGTCTGTTGCTGGTGGCCCCTACTGTCCACCAAACTGACCCTCCTTGTCAGCACCCCCCCACACACAAACAGTAGTGACACTGGGAGTGCTCCATCCCCCAGTGTAGAAGAGAACTGTCCATCAAAGTCTGTTGCGCGCCCCCCCAAACATAACTCAGTGACACTGGGGGTGCCCAATCTGCCAGTGTCCTTAATGAATAACTTCTGTCCCTCCCAGTGACACTGGGCATGCTCAATCCCCCAGTGTCCACCATTAGTAGAAAACTCCCTGAAATAAAGAAAACTGTCAGTCATTTTTTTTTCCTGAAAAAAGAAAACTGCCCAACATTGCCTGCTGCACCGTTACCCACCCCCACTCAGGACCCCCACCCCAACTCCCTCACCACATACTCACCCACCAGAGGTCTATTGCCATAATCTTCCTTGGACTGGAGACACGTCTTCACTCTCTTCAATGTCGAACTGCGACCGTAACAGCTTCAATGTATTTCAATGCGGTTTTCAGTTTCAGTGTATTTCAATGGGGTTTTCAACATAGTGCCATACGTTGGCCATTTTTTAATATTTTTGCCCAAATTTCCCACATACCTTTTTTGGGACCCCACCTCATAAACAATTAAGTGACATTATGTAATTTTGTCTGGAAAGGTGATTTTGCGGTCATTGTGCAAAATCACCCTTCGGGCAGGAGTTGACAATTTATGCCACCTTCGTTCATGAGGTGGGATCATAGGAGGGCTATGTTGAAAATTTGGTGTAAAAATATAAAAAAAACAAACAAAAAAAACAATGAAGTTATGAGCCTGTGTTGAAATTTGTGAATGCAGCTTCGTAAGTTTGGCAATTGTCAATATTTTTACCCCAAATTCTCAACATAGCCATTTTTTCACAGTACCTCATGAATGAGATAGCTGTTATTTTTCAGATCATGGCCAAAATGTTTTTTGCATCCTGAATGGTGATTTCACAGTCATTGTGTGAAATCTCCTTTCAGGCAGGAGCTGAAATTTTTCTCTGCACTTGTTCATGAGCTGGGGTCATAAGAAGGCTTTGTTGAAAATGTGGGGCAAAAATATTAACAGACACCAAAGATATGAGCTTATGTTGAAATTTATGAATGCAGGCTTGTAAGTTTGGTTATTTTCAATATTTTGACCCCAAATTTTCAACCTAGGCATTTCTTCACATCACCTCATGATTGTGACAGATGTTCTTTTTCAGATCCTGAACAAAATGTGTTTTTACATCCCAAAAGGTGATTCCACAGTTGCTGCGTGAAATCATCTTTCGGCCAGGAGTTGAAAACTTTCTCTGCACTTGTTCATGAGGTGGGGGTCATAAAAAGGGTATGTTGAAAATTTGGCATACAAATATTAACAAACAACACAGTTACACTGCCCAACATAATCACTTCTGTGTTGCATTCTTAAGTGTTAATAAAATGATTCCTTCACTGAAGCACTTTTCAAACACACACCCCCATGACACCAGTGTACTCTGCGAACATTCAGCATTGACAAATGCTTGTTCTTTATAGCCAGGCTAACTATTATCCATGTTCACCTAGTGGCAGCAGGTGGGCAGCTGTCCAGTTATTTTATCATTTTGCTGTTTTGGTTTTCTGCTTTATGCACTGCACATTTAAATCTGGGTTAAACTCAAACACTGTACGCCTGGTATTTATAGACAAATAAGGACTAAATGGACTCTTTCTTTAGCTATTTATATTTTTAGCTTTGTTGATTATTTGTATGGATGGGGATATATGATTGATTAGTGATATTGTAGTAGTAGTATATGTGTGAGAGTTTGCATATATGGTGGGTTAGGGAGGGTTTTTGTGATTTGTTTAATTTGAAGTAGGCATTATGTGTGGAAGTGTAACACCTATAAGGCACATTTACTCTGTGGACCTCCTCTGGCAGCTCTTCCCCTTGAGGCCCTGGTTGCCCTCTCCTCTGGGGATGAGGCAGAAACTGCAGGTGGGGTCCCAAAGCAGAATGTTTGGGAGAGTTGGATTAGGAGGCTATGGGCATGGAGATGCCCTGGGAGAAAGAGGAACTAAGACAGGGATCCTCTCTGCTTAGTTCCATTATCCAGACCTCCACCAAGGATTAACAGGCTGATGGTAATCAGTCTAGATGACTCTGTCCCTCTCATTTTGGTCATTTTATGTAATGCAAGGTCACTGAAGAGTAAGACAGTGATGATGGAGAAAGTCATCACTGATTTCTCAGGTGAACTCAGAGACCTGGTTTGGCAATGATTCCAGCTCTGAACTGGCAGAATTTATACTCCCCCGAGGTGGGATTGTGGGGGGCAGGCAGGGTGGCCATTTGTTTTAGAATAGCATTAGGATTCACAGCATACCCCATAGGTGCCTCCAGGTCATTTGAATGTGGGTCTGCTATGAGTGGGTCTGGTGTAGGGTAGAGAATCATCCTCATGCACTGGCCTCCAGGCAATGAGGGTGATTTCCTGCTGGAGTTGACAGGGTTTATGGTCAACAAGGTGCTGAATGCCCCTAGATTACTGGTGTTAAGGGATTGCAATGCCAGAGTTGATGATGAGTCCTCATCTTTTGCTCTGCAACTCCTCCAGTTGACATCATCACTGGACCTGTGGGCAGTTGCCTTGTTGCCAATCTACACGGTCATGCCTTGGACCTGGTCTTCTCATTAGGTCTTGACATTAGTGTGGTCAAGGATGATCCATCCATTTAATCAGATCATTACACCATTTTTTTCCTTTGTGGGGCCCCTCTGCATAAATACTGCCTAAGTGGAGATGATTTGGCACAACTCTGAACAACATTTGGAGCCTTGAAAACTCCAGGCAGTAATGAACATCTCAGGCATTAAGATAGCATGTGCTCAGGGAGATGAGAGGGCTGTGAAGCACTATAACATGATACTTGTGGCTGCCTTGAACTTTCTGCAGCTAAGCTGTTTCTATCCCTTAATGTCCTGTCACAGCTCACCATAGTAGTGGAATGAACTGAGGTGGTTGAAGACCAAAGAATGGAATTTGGACCATTCCTGTGGGAGGTCTTACTCTGAGGAAAACAGATTGGTGCTGAGGGTTCACTATAATATCAGTGGGCAATTACTTAGAAAAAGGCAGACTTTCCATTAAAGGTAATTGCTGCAGGAAGGCATAGGCTGGTCACTCTTTTGCACAATAAAAGGCTTAAATGAACCCCTCCCTCCTGGTCTTTGATCTTATCATGCATTTTTCACAGAAAAGTACAAAGAGTTTAAGATTCTTTCAGGACAAGGTGTCATTTATTTGGAGCAGGATTTCCTCAGTTGACCTGCTGTGGGCCAATGGTACCCAGCCAATGAGGGGCAAAGATGATCTGCCAACCTGAATGAAGTTTCTCCTAGTTGTAGAAAAGGAGGTTGTTCAGGTGATCTATGGGCTGCTCCCCAGCTGCTGTATTTTGGACACTTGGCCTACCTGGCTGCTGCTTGATTGCCTGAAATCCTTAGGGCCAATTAACCCAGGGACTATGAGGTGTTTCTTGAAGGAGGGGATCTTTCCATCAGCTCTGAAAAAGGCTATGATTAGACACCGCTTAAAGAAGCTATCCTTGGACCTTGACAGACCAGTAAGTTACAGATCTGTCTAAAACCTTCCTATTTGGGGGAGGATTATCAAGAGGGTTTTGGTGGCACAACTTAAGTCTTATCTAGGACAAAATTATATCCGTTAGCCTCTCTAGTCAAAATTTAGGACCCGCCACAGCACTCAGACTGCCCTCGTCAAAGTGTTCCCATGATCTCCTCACCATGAGGCATTGAGGGCTTTGTTCTGTTTTGATTCTTTTGTATCTTTCATCTGTATTTGACCTGGTGGACTATGATGTGTTGTTGGATTGCCTTAAGAACTATATGGGTTGCACCAGCACTGTTTTTTGCTTGTTTGAGTCCTACATCACCGGAAGGACACATCAGATGGCTTTAGATTATTCCATCTCCATGTCAATTGTGCTTTACAGTAATATTCCTCAGATCGATCCTTGCTCCCATGCTGTTCACTGTGTATATGTTGCTGGTGTGTGAGATCAGAAGATGATATTATGTTGAGTTCCATTGTTACTCTGATAATATTCAACTGTGCCTTTCTTGTACACCTGATGGGAGTAATGCAGCCTAATTTTTAGGGCAGTGCCTTTGGGCTCAATGACTGTATAACTTCCAGTTGGTTGAGCCTCAAACCCCAGTAAGACAAAGGTGCTGTTTGTTGAATGTGGTCTATGAAGGTCAGCAATAAAAAGTGTAGACGCCATGTTACCATCGTTAAATGACAGTACACTTTGATCTGTGAGGTGGTGAAGGATCTGGGGGTCATTGTGGATTGCAAGCTAATGCTGGAACAGCATAAGTCAGCTGTAGTCCACAGTGCCTTTTTTCATTTGCATAACATCTCCTGTATCAAACCGCATCTTCTGTTCACACAACTAGTAATGAAGGTCCATGCCTACATCACCTCAAGACTGAACTACTGCAATGTTCAGTACTTATGGTTATTGGAGGTTTGATGCTTCACCTGTAGCTGGTTCAGAATGTTGCAGCCTACCTGGTGGTGGGAATGTCTCAAAGTGAACGTATTATGCCAGTCTTATGCATTCTACACTTGGCTGTGAATTCAGTGGTGCATTACCTTCAATATATGCTTGTTGATATTGAAAGCTCTACATGCTTTGGGTCTAGATTATATTTAATATCTCCTGTCATCTTAATCCTCAATCAGCCCTCTCCACTCCACCAATGCTGTCTTGCAGGTGGTGCCCCATTCCCATCTTAAATTGTCGAGGAATAGGGCAATTGAAGAGACTGCACCATTTTTGTGAAACTCTTTGTTCTTGCAGCATGGTGCAGGCCATTACGGTTCCTTTAAAGACTTGCCAGTTTAGTCAAGCAGATTATTTTAGCTAGGGTATGTATTTAAATCATAGTTAGTAATTTAATGTCTTGCGCAGCCAGTATAGTGTTATGCTTGTGCAACTGTGTTAGTTTAGTTTTGGCCATTCACACTCTGTATTCCAGAGGAATTACCACCTTGTAGGGGTATGAAAGGCAAGGAACCCTCAGATTGGGTTCCACCCCTAGAGGCGCCACGGGATGATTCCTGTGGTTAAAGGTACCTTAGGAAGGATCCTAAGGAGAGAAGTGCTGCCAATGGAGGAGGAGGGGAGGATGGTGGGGCAAAGAAAAAGTGCTTCACAATGAGGCTGAGAAGAACTGCTTATATAGCTCAGGAAGTGAGAGTGGCTGGCTGCTTGGCCATCAAACTCCAGGCAAAGCCTTTCCAATTTAATGTCCTGTGCAGCCAGTATAGTGTTATACTTGTGCAACTGTGTTAGTTTGGTTTTGACCATTCACACTCTCTGTTCCAGAGGAATTACCACCTTGTAGGGGTATGAAAGGCAAGGAACCCTTGGAGAGGGTTCCACCCCTAGAGCTGCCACGGGATGATTCCCGTGGTTAAAGGTATCTTAGAAATCCCCAAAAAGAAATGTAGTACAAGCATATCTCAAAAAGAATGAGGTGACATGAAGCATATAAGCAAGCAGTAACTGTGACATAGTAACAGTAACTGTGAAGTAATAGTAAAGAAGCAGGGACAGTTTGATAACGTAATGAGTTGCTCAGTTTGATAATGTAATGAAATGCCCAGGTTGCATAGCATAATACTGATGGTTTACACTGAGAATTAGGGGGGATCCTCTAAGGAGAGAGGGAACAGCAGGGGACACCACCCACCTCCATCCAACAGTGGAACCTACCTAAAGAAACTAGGAGACACTACTATGCTAACTAACAATTATGACCTGAGGCAATGGAGGAGAGAAAAAAAACCCTTTGAGGTGGAAATCTCTGGCGAGCCAAGACCTAGGTCGCTTTCTCTCCAGGCTTGGGATATTTTATTTAGTGACGGCTTGGCAGCTGCAATTTGAAAAACCCAATTAAAGGGAGGTGGAAAATATTCCAATTTGGAGGAAGGCTCTCACTCAAACCCTCTAGCGGGAATGCCATTGAAAGTTGCAAGAAAACTCTAGAACAATACATGCAACCAAAGCAGGAGGAGGAAATCAAAATTGCTGAGGCACTCACCAGGCCTACCCACCCTAAACTCATACCAGGTGATGCAGAGGCAGTCATAGTGAGAATGTGGTGAAGGTGCCTTGCTAGGGAAACCACTAAAGCCAATGGATAACTTTTATAGTGGAACACTAAAGCCATAGGAGATAACTTTTTCCACCATTCACCACTAATCTTAAATTCTACACCAGGAGCTGCTACCATGTAGCAGACAGCTAAAGCCAAGACCAGGGTGAGGACATTCCCAGCTATGGGCCAGGTGAGAATGCTCCCACCCCAAGTTGGACACACTTGAGATGCAGACTAAATGCAGATTGAGACCGTCAGCTGCAGGAACCCTGTGCCAGAATAGAATGGCTGGCATGCTCTTGAAATTGAATGAGAGCTGAAAAGCTGGCGAGTAGCTGAGTGAGCAAGGTGTGCTGAGATCGTAATGAGCATTGAGTGCTGAGATCTTGCAAGGTCGAATGCAGAATTGAGTGCAGCAGAATCCCAGAGGCTGAAGCTGAGGGGATGACAGTAGGCATGAAGCAATGATTTGCGGAAGCAATGAGCAACTATTGCGTAAACAAGTGTGTGGACTTGCACGTAGGTCAGTAAACAGAGTTGTAATACGTGGACCTACATGTAGGTCTGCATAACATAGTAGCAATGAAACAGCAATGAATAGTGGGGCAAGCCAGCCAGGCATGTACAAGCAAAATCAAGATGACAAATACTCTGAGGATTTTCGGCAGTGAAGGCAGGATTTAGAACAGACATAATTAGCCACATGGGGCCACAACTCCCCAAACACTTCCCAGTCCCTGCCATAGGACAAACATGAAAGTGATGGAAGGGGCCGAGAACCACATGCAGATATAAAAGCTAGTTTAACTGCTGCAGCAGCAGCTTGTAGCCGACCTCTGAGTATAACAGGGTGAATAAACATAGAAGCAACAACTGAATGGAGTACACTGAGTTGTAAAACTGCAATAAACATAAATAAGGAGACACAATGCTTCTGATAACAGGTATAACCAGGCAGTGCAATGAAGCTGCTGGAATGAAGCAAATAGAATGAGCATGATTGAGCTGCATAGCTAGGTTCAGAGAAATCTGAGTCAGGTGAAAACAATCGAGTATGCAACATGGAGCAGCTATGGTTGAGCTGAAACACACAGATAATGATTACACTTGCATTGCAGTCGTGTGAAAGTTGTGAGTAACAGAGCAAATAGTAGGAGCTCTGGAGCAATATGCTAGGAGCTTTGAAACAAAAGTCCCCCAAAAAGACAAAATCAAGACACACAAACACAGAAAACAAGAAACAAAGACAGAAGAAGTACACACAGCCAAAGGCAAAATATAAACCAGAAGCAAGAAATAAACACAGAAATTCAGCAGACAAGCAGGAGCAGCAAGGTGGAGGGGTAGGCCCCAACTAGCTCAGAGAACAAACCAACAGATCCTTTGGCTGCAAAGAAATAGTGCTTCACAATGAGGCTGAGAGGAACTTCTTATATAGCACAGGAAGTGGGAATGGCTGGCTGCTTAGCCATCAAACTCCAGGCAAAGCCTTTCCAATTATTTTTCTATTATGATGTATTACATTTGTTTATATCTTCCTGTAAGGCTTCTTGAGCTGGTAGGATAGAGTGCCCTAAGAATAAACTTTGTCTTTCTTTGCCTTACCTGCAAAAGTATCCTCATCCTGCAATTCCCTTCCTACTCTCCTGCTAATGGTATGGTGACTGGAGGTCGACATCATGACCATGAAAACCAGCACAGTGACAGATTTCACCCAAAATCGTCGGGTTGCTGTGCTGGTCCCTGCAGACACCGGTGATGCATTTTCTGGTGTTGCGCCCTCTCCCTGAGACAACTCCAACTCGGAGTTGTATATCTAGAGACCTGGGGTTGTGGGGGAGCAGAGCATCCCCCACAGTACAATGCCGACACTGGGCATTGTGTCTGTCACTGTTGGGGATGTCTGCATCAGTGCTGCTGCAGTGCTATAGTAAAACCCTGCTAATATGGAGTCCCCAAAAAATGCTATGTAATACCACTTTACTCAGCCTTTTTCTTCCTCCTCTGTGGAACATCAGGTATATGGCTTAGCAAAATGTATGGATATGAACTCTACAGAAATCACAAATTTCCACAATTTTAACAAAAACTCATGAAAATCACAGAGGGTGTTTATGGTCCTGTGCCCGGGTGATGCTGCCATTAGCAAAATTTCCATGATGATTCCATAACGATGATGTTATTCATGTCCTGGGCAGGTAATTTCCTTTGCGCTTCCTGTTACTGTATTTCTAAACTGAAGAATGTGGGACTCATGAGTGATGAAAGTGTAACAAACCGCCTCCTACCACTAGAGGCAGGGGTTCATTACCAGGCTTTCCAGACCCAGAGCCTACTTTCTGTTTGTATGTCTGACTTAGCCAGCCCTATGTTTGGGGCTTAGTGATAGAAAGGAGGGTTCTGAGATGCCCTCAATGAGTTTTGTTTCCCCTGAAGTTGCATGGACCTTGCAGCTACCAGCTGCCATTGGATCCAGACTTCTAAGACCAGATCAACTCGATGCCTAACCACCTGGAAGACTCTAGGTACAGGCCCAACATCAGAGTGCAGAGCTAGGGAAGGGATCTTGGAGCATTAATTTTGCTAGTAATTTGAGTGTCCATGTGAGGAGACTCTGTGGGAGGGTGTGGGCAGTGGGGACCACAAGGAGCTTTCCTTCAATGGGAGTTCCAGGCAGCCTCATGCTGCAGGAGGGGTTTCCCAAAAGAGAGGGTGTCACCTGCGTTTGAAGTCTTGTGCCTGAGTGACCTGCCAGCCAAGTTGCTGATAACAGGAGACATGGTGAGAGATACAAGACTGTTGCCTAAGGTAGGGGATATGCCTGTGCTTCATGAAAGGATATCCAATGTTGGGATGGGTACCAGAGCAGGTGTTGCTGGCAGAGGGGCTGGGACAATGGCCAGCTAGTTCTATGGAGCAGGCTGGAGTATGTGCTGCCACACTGTGCACAACACACTTCCAATGAGATGCATGGCTGGAAAGCAAGACAACTGAAGTGTGTGTGTGTGTGGGGGGTGCATCCTGTCTCTAGAGGGGAGACAGACTATTGTTTCTGAGTGTAGCTGTTGATCTGTCAGAAAAAGTGTGTGACTACTGATTAATTCACAGAGTCTGAGTGATTTATTCCTGTCACAGCAAAGGTCTGAGCTCTACTCACCCCACGGCTGAGGACCTGGGATGTGTGGTGACTGTAGGTATTGTTGTATGGGAGCCATCTGGCAAGCAGACCAGTTCTTACCCCAGATATGGTCAACACCAAAAAGACCAAGGCCATGCTGTTCGGGTCCAGACCATACCTAACCAGTACCCTGCAACACAACTCCTGTCTCCTTATCATCCCACCTGATGGCCCCCCTCCTTGAAGTCATCCCATCTTTCAAGTACCTGGGGGTCACACTAGAACCCACCCTCTCTTTCACTGACCATATAAACCTTGTTGTCCATAGGATAAATCAGAAACTCAGTGCTGTGTACCATGTCAAACCCTATTTGACTGACGAGGCATGTTTGGCCATAGCTCTCGGCAACATGCTCCCAATTCTGGACTACTGCTCACCTATCTATTCACGAGTCTTTATCACCCTTTGGGCTAGACTCTCGGCTATTTATAACCGCATCTGCCACTTTGCCTGTCCACCCCCCACTCCACTTACCACTGTAACCTATATAGCTCCCTCGGCTGGCTCCCTCTGCAAGGTTGTTTTGATTTTACCTTTGGATCTCTCATCAATACTATCATTCGCAGTGACCCTGCTTCCCCCCATCTTCCCTGTGTGAGCCCTGCATCATGGTGAGGAGTCTCCGGTCCTCTGTTGTCCCAACCCTGGTGGTTCCAAGAACCTCTTCTAAAATGGGTGGAAATGCTCTGTCAGTTGCAGCCCCCTCACTATGGAATGCCCTTCCTGTGCCCCACAGGTCATCCAACATGCACCTCACCTTTAAGCAGAACCTTCATTTCTGGCTCAGTGCTTGTGACGTTTGTAACTGTTTTAACGGGTAGTGACCCCTCCCCTCCCCTTTTTGCTTACTGCTTCTTTTACCAATTGATTTCTGTCTGCACTTTTTATGTTTCTGAGATGGGTCACCAGGTGAGTCAGGGCTCTGTTAAGGAGGGGTTTGTTACTCCACGTCACCTTTCTTAACTGACACAATGAATTGTGAAATTGTTACTAGTTTCATTGTACTCTTGCCTCCTGCTATTTGCTTTGTATATTATTATGTTTCCTACCACTGCCTTGATCACATATTTACTATAATTTGTTGAAGTGTTTCTGTTAAAGTGTTTCTGCTGCTATTTGCTTTGTATATTGTTGTTTCCTACCACTGCTTTGATCACGTTTCTACTATAATTTGTTAAAGTGTTTCCATTGTGTTTTCTTCCTGTAATAACTTGTCTGTCATGTGCCGTTTGGTCTGGGTCGTGCCTGCAAACAGTCCCTTGGACCAGTGCACTTACCCAGTTATCAAAGACATAAATAAATAAATAAATAAATAAATTAATGAATGAATGAATGAATGAAGAGGGTTTATCCTGGCCATGGCCACTCTCACTAGTACCCAGTATCCTGGCTAATATTCCTCTTCTCATAAAGCTGGTTCATACAATTGTCCAAGGTGGTGTGTTAGTGTTGATGTGTGATATGGCTGCCACTACATGTTCGGTCACTTCCCTACCAATCTAGTGTTGCTTGTAAGCACTTTGGGATACAATGTGTATGAACAGTGCTATATAAATGCTGATTCTTCTTCTTCTTCTTCTTCTTCTTGAAGTACAATACCAGTTACATCAGAAATACTCAAGATGAAGGGGTTACAAACATAACTGGTATATGTCCCTGGTTACCAGCCTCTGGTACGTAATCACAACCAAATGTTGTTCTGCACCTGGGCAAAAAGTGAAGGGAATTTTAATTTTTTTTTCATGCATTTTCTATAATTCCTTGCTTATCCCCAGCTGCAGCATTGTTGTTGCAGCTGTGGCTGTTCTTTGATTTTGTCTCAGTTTAAGTGATGGGATCTGTAGAAGAAAGTTTTTATTTTGTGCAGATTGTTAACTCAAGATGCAGTAGTGCCCTTCAGTTGATCAAGGGCAACTAATAATAGAAACACAGATGCTGGCTGCAGAAAAAGGCTCTATGGCCTATTCAGTCTGCACTGCGCATGCCTGCATCCACACCCAGTCCAGTGCTGGACCAGAGCTACTCTCCTGTACATATGGCCTTACTGTATTTTGATACCCTGCTCCCAAGTCTACTCATCTCATCCCTTGACCTCCTTCTGCCCTCTGGTTTGTATCATTTTTAAGTGCCTATCTCACCTATGATTTTAGGCAATGGTGCATTCTGCACTGACCACTTCTTCTGGATGTGCATTCCAATTTCTCAGCCACTCTTTCTGTAAAGAAGAAATTTATTTCATCCCTTTTGGTGCCCCCACACCAGTTTCAATACATGGCCTTTTGTTACCTCCTTTTGGTGTACAGGTTACTGTTTTCCACTTTTTTACTGCCCGGTAGGTACTTAAAGGTTTCTGTCATGTCCCTCTCTCCCTTCTGGCCTCTATTGTGTGCATATTGAGACTCTGCAGCCCCTCTTTTTATGTCTTCCCTTGCTTTCTCTGAATCATGTTTGTGGCCCTCCTCTGAACAGCTTCCAAAAGATCCAGCCTCTTTAGGTGCGGGTTCCAGAACTGCATCAGTACTTCAAGTGTGGTCCCACAAATAATCTGTACTGGGGCAGAATCACCTCCTTCCTTCCTTCCTTCTAGCAAACCCCTTCCCTATGCACATCAACATCATATATGCTTTTGCTGCAGCATCTAGCATTGGGCATGCGACTGTGAGTGTCCTTAATAATTATCCCAAAGGAATTTTTTTTTAAACCAATCTTGATAACATCATACAGGAGGGAACAATTTGTGAACGCTGACCCTGTGATGTGGGGGGCAGTCTTGATGGTTGCCTAAGCCTTCCTCTGCTGCATAGACAGCAGTATAAACTGTAATATGTGCCTGTGGCAATTCAGCCTTGGAGATATAAAAAGGAAAATCCAGATAATTTTTTTAAGATTTTACTATAGATGAATGATCTTTTGTTTGAATGATGCTTTTCCAAATGTGCACAGCACCTAGCAACACTTCATGAAAATTAAAGATGGACCTCATGGTAGTCTCCACCAAGCCAGAAAACATTTTCCTGATGAACACAAAGAACATCAGGGATGACAGAGTGTCAATAATGGGCTGAAATATAAGAAAATTGAATAAATCAACAGTTCAATGATGTAGAGGCAGCATAGACACATGCAACTCTGTGGACCTGGGTTCAAGATTCATCCCTGGCAGCCAGAGGGCCAGCAGACGGATGTGGCTTGAGTGTCTCAGTGGACATGTACCTTCACTGGGTGTGGGATGCTGTCCATAACCATCACAGTATTGTTACCTGAGTTTGCTCTGGATGGAGCAAGTAGTGTGGGCTTGGCTATGGATGGGTGGGATGTCCAGCTTGCTCCATGCATGCCCATTGCATGAGTGACTACAGTGGAGTTCATGGTGTCATCACAAGGGAGAGAGATAGAACATCAGAAAAAAACTGTGACAATTGGCAGGATGAGGCATGACTCTCTGGGCCCCCAACACCACCAACTTGGAACTCTAATATCATCACTGGATTTAGTCACAAGAGGGGCCATTCTTGTTCTGAGAGCCCCACCATGGGTAATAAGCCATAAGGTACCTGAGAGGAGGTGAAACACAGAAAAAAGCGGGTGACGGGGTGGGAGGTCACATTGAATGGGGCATGATTGCAGAGATGGGGAAAAATAGTTAAAAAAAATTATCCAAATAAAATAGGAAATAAGTGTTAACTTGTAACACTGCAGTTTACCTGACTCAGTGTGCTTTGGATGCAGTACAATATTTCATAGCATAATACAGGCCCACATGATATTTCAGTGTGCGTATTAGATGTTGTAATACACACATTTCATAAAATCCAATGCACAGGGAAGAAATAGTCTTTATATTTTCTTCTGGTTTCTGATGCTAAGGGTTTTGATCAATCTTTCTTTGTTAAGATTCTGTGGGATATCTGCCAGAAGTTCAGCAGTATTCTCACAGAAGTCTTGCACTCATGTGCACTATGCAGAAGAAAGAATTAAACCCTCTAGGAATACCAAACTGATGGCGCCATTAGTCAGTGTGCTGGCTTTTTAGTTTCTGTATGTTTATTACCTTCACACCTGGTCAAAATGATTTATTACTCAATCTTCATATTTTAATATTTTGTCTTTCAGCTCCTTTCACTTATATGACTGATCAAAATCCACAGTAGTTGTTCTAATACAAAAGAAAGTGCGTTAGTATGACTTCCTCTGTATATCATTGAATATTCATTTTGTCTGGATAATAGAAATGATTTATGAATTAGTATTTGAGAAAAAAATTGGAAAGGCTCAAATATATTTTGAACAAAAATGTTCCATTGTAAGTACCACTGCAGTATCTGTTGCCTCACTGCTGGTTTCAAAACATCATATACTAAGGTTATTTGACAGTAGTGCATTAGTGATACTTAACCAATATTATACAAGAGATATCTGCTCTAAGCCAATCACAGTACAGAATACCTAACAGTTATTCTCCCACAAACTAGCTCCAAAAAGCCCCAGAGTTGATTAATCACTTAAATCCCTCCCACAGAGTCAGTTATTCAACTAAACCCCTCACACAGAGTTGGTTAGTCAAACAAACCCCACCCACAGTTGGTTAATTAAACTTTGGAGCACTGTCAGCTTTTATCTGCTTTTTTTCCTCTATTCTAACCAGTTGCCTCTTCACATGTCATGCCTTCTGATACCGTATATGGCCCCAAATTCACATTCTACTGGCCTCCCGCTTACTGCTCCAGCTCATGCATCAGTGAATATGCAGCTGAAGTGCCGATAAAATACATCAGCCAGTTACTTTTTTTGCAGGCACTATAAGTTAAACACATAATGTGATTCTTTGTGTTTCTCTGAACTCAACAAAGTAAGTTCCATGCATAAACAAGTGGTATATCTTAGTGACTCTGCAGTTTCAAAAGTAAATCTGTGACTTGGATGCACATGCCCAGAGTCAAAGATTTACTTTTCAAATCACCAGGCTACTATGATATACTGCTTGTTTTTGCATGAAGCATACTTTGCCAAGTTCAATGAAACAAAAAGAATCATAGTCTGTGTTTAAATCATGGTGCTTGAAAAAAACATAACTCGCTAATATAGGAGTTTACCAGTGCTTTGGCAGAATACACACTGATGCAACAGCTGGGGCAGTAGGCGGTGGGCCAGGACTTTGGAACCAATGTAATACATTTTCCATAAGTCTTCTCATCATCTTCATCAGAAGAATATTTATTGCCAAGGATAAAGACGCTTGAAAAGTATTTCAGGCTTGAAACTGGCAATATGAGTGTCGGCAGAATGGGAGAACAAGTTTTTCATTCTGGGGAGATGCTGGCTGCTGACCAGTGCAGAACTCTAGGACAATGGTTAGAAAGAAGCCCCCAAAAGCTAAAAACCTTAAGCAGTAACACTCCTCAATCCCCCTCTGTTGTCAGAAACTTATCATTTGAGACAGCACAATACAAAAAAATCTACCTCCTCAGTGCTCAGAGATTTCAGTGACTTCTTGGCTTCAGCATTTACTGCAGTAGCAGTAACGGTCGATTCTGAGCTCATAGGGGAGAGACTGATTTTAGAAAATCACCTGTATCTGTTTCCCCGAGTACCCTGAGAGAGATACAGATGCTGCAATGGCTGCTACAGGTTCTACAGGTGCT
The DNA here is from genome assembly GCA_016271365.2 of Neoceratodus forsteri. NCBI lineage: Eukaryota > Metazoa > Chordata > Ceratodontiformes > Ceratodontidae > Neoceratodus > Neoceratodus forsteri. The sequence goes on from CM028130.1 coordinate 246,028,202, forward strand.
ACAACTTCCAAGCACACAAATTGACTCAATGGGAGACACACTAGAAAAACTTGTCAAATGGTCACAATTATTTAATCAAAGATGTCAAGTGCTTTCAGATAAAGTTGATTTTCTCCAGAACAATGCAAAGCAAAACAGGGAAAAAAAATTTGAAGCAATAGTAAAAGATGTTGAAGCAAATAAAGGAGAAATTGTTAAAACCACTAATAAAGTAACTGGTGTAGAGGCTATGACAGCAAATTTAATTAAAGACAAGTATAACATGGCAAGGAAAATTGAAATATTAGAAAAACAACAATGATATAGAAATCTCAGAATTGTGGGTCTACCTAAAAGTGTTGATGAACCTTTTGAAACAGTTTGAGATATGTTATACGATGTTTTTATATCAGTTTTTGAATTACCTGAGGAGAATTTACCATTCATCACTAAAGTATGTTGTATAACACCAAAACAAGGTACCCAAAATGCAGATACCCAACCTGAGTCAGAACCATCCAGTAGGAAATCTGTAATATTTGTGTCTTGGAATCAGACAGAGACCTTATTATGAAACTTTCTAGAATCAAAGCACCATTGATTTATAAAGCATTTAAGTTCTTGATTTTCCCTGATTATGCATTCTCTACACAGCAAAGGAGACACCATTTTCTTGGATAATATCAAGAAGTTCTAGAGCTGGGGGCAGAGTTTCAGCTTCTGGCCCTGGCAAAAGTTTGAGTGAAATATAGAGGAATACAGCACTTGTTTTTTGAAATTGATCAGTTGGCTACTTTTATTCGCAACCAATACTTTTAAAATTGTGAGACTGAATCGCCAACACTTTCTGAGGAAAAAATTTTAAAAATGTAAATGTAAAATCTAGCTGAAGGAGAGACAATATTTATTTATTTCCTTTGCTTTAATAATTATGGCATACAGCGGATGGAAACTGAGGAGTGGAGGGCAAATTAAGTAAATGGGATGGATTACTACTATATATTATTTGAGAATAAAAATTTAAATTGTGGTTAAGCACTGTTCATTAAAATGTTAAAAAATGATTATATTGCTTGATAATTAAAAAAGCTCACTTAAAGTCCTGCTTTTTAAGAACATATGAATTAAACACAATACCCTCACCCTTCTTTTATGTTTTGGTCTAGACACACCCTACATCATAATGTAATAACAAGACTGTTTATGTTTTTTTTCTTACTTTATGTTTGCCTTACTGTTGTTCGTTTCTTGATGTAAAATATTTAAAAATTAATAAAATATAAGTAAAAAAAAATTCTATAAAAAAAAATACTCCAACTCATGTAATAGTGATAAAATTCACTGATTTGGAGTATACTCACAATAACCAGCTGGTGTGGCTTACATTAAATGCTGAGGCCATTATTGCTTCATATACTCCAACTCACTGAATGTTATCACTTAAGTATATGATAGGATTTGTGTTACCATGGGATGATTCCACAGCTTGGGTGCACTGGGGGCACTGGTGCATTGGGGTAGTAACAGAGACACAGGAAGAGTTAGGTGAATTACAAAGGATCTGGACAGAATCACAAATCTGGCAAAAGAAGCAAAAATGGCATTTAACATTGACAAGTGTGAAGTGATGCATATGGATATAAAGAACAGGGAAGCAATGTATACCATTGGTAACAAGGTATTAAGGAAAAAAAAAACATTGAAAGTGACCCTGGTGTCACCACAACTAGAAAACTGAGGACAGGTCAACATTGTAACAAAACAATAAAAAAATGTAATGGAATCATTAGCAATATTAAAAGCATTTTTTGTGAGAAGTAGGAGTGAGGTAATAATGCCTCTGTATCAATCAGCGGTCAGGCCACATCCTGAATACTGTGTTAAATTTTGGTCACCAAGCCTAAGGGGGGGGGCCATTAATAGTAGAAATGGACAAACTTGCCAAAGTTTGCATTACAAATAGATGTGAATTTCAGCAACTTTGATTTGCCAATGACCATAATTCATGTATTTGTTGTATGGTAAATTGCCCAAATTCATGCTGCTCACCTACAAGTATTTTGCTGTCAAATTAGGCAATTTGTGTAGTTCTCACCAGGTAAAGTAGGCACTACACCGGCAAAAGCAATGTGAGTTGCAATTCAAAGGCATAACTCCTTCTCTCCACTCATTGCGCTGTAAGTTCCACCCTCTCCAACCTTCCACATATCTTCATGTAATAAATACCACTCCTATCATCTTGCTAGCACCTTCCACCCTCCACCCTCTTCCTTGGAAAATTTAAATTTTAGAGAGTGTTTTACCCTTGCCCCACCCACAAACCAAAACACCCTCTCCCTGCCTCTCTCCCTACTTCACAAGACCCCAATGTTTTACATAAAACCCCCACCCAACCCATTTTAGGCCCCCACAGCCATTCTTCTTCCACCTTCATCCAGAGAAATTATTTTTACGTGACCTGTAAAGAAAGAAAATTTTCCCCTTTTGCAGAACATCATCTCTATTCAATGTCCATGTAGGTAGTGTCATGAATTAATTGTGGCTTTACTCTTAGTAAAACCTGATTGGCTGAGTTTTTAATGATCATGCAATGCAATGTTGACATTACCCTAATATCTGCACTCTCCATGCAAGAACTGTTATGTCATATACTTTGTATGACAAGTCATTGCCAATATTAGGATAATGCCAGCACTGTGCCAAATGATCATTCAAACCCTTAAGAGCAACACACCACCAAGGTATAAAGCCTTAAAGTTGGTAGCTGTGATGGGCTGACCATCAGCAGCAGCAACAGCATATATTACAAGAGAAAATCTTTTATGTTTTAACGTTTAGCGTTTGCTCCTCATCTTGTTATAGCAGTAGTCTAGTTCAGCAGTAGTTAAGGAATATAGTGAGGCACTTTTAGCTACTATAGTATTTTTTCAAAATTTTTTCATGCCCCAGTCTGTCCCTGTTTAACTCCTTCTCTTGTTCGGTTCAAGAGGCATTGAGAGGTAGTTCTGCTCTGAACTCAGGTGTCCTCTTCTCCTGGCTTCTGCCCTACAACACCCCTGGTCCCCATGCTGTGTTTGCTGTCCCAGTATCAGTGGTTTTAACAGAATACTCATGTTAGTGCATTTATCCTGTGAGTTCATCTACTGTTCCATTTGTGACTTATCTTACCCTGACCGACTGGCTGAAGAGGCCCTGTGGAGGTATGTTGGATAATCAGGTGGACACAACACAAAAGGCTTTCTTTCAATATACCAGATGGTGTATCTAGATTTATTTTTCTCCACCAGGCAAAATAAAGCAGTGAACTGAGAATGTAAATAAACAAAGGATACTGGCAAAATGTGTCAGCAGCAATCTGCTATGCAGCAAGACATGTAAACAGCATGTCCTAACACCACTCTGGTCAGAATACCTCTGACCCAGCTATCTGCACAGTACATCGACATAGCATCTAATATACCTGGTCATAGGCTCATGTGACCCTGAGCCTGCCCTATTAAGAACAAAGATCCCTTTATTAAACCTTATACAATTTGTATTCATTTTATTTTTCAGGCAAAATTATCCCTTTAGAGATAATACTTCATAATTTCCACAGATAGCACCTTTGACTTGCAATTTTTAAATAAAACAAAAAGATCTCATGAATAAGTAATAGTGCTCCTCCTCCTTATGAGTGGACATGGCCAGAATTGGATAAAAGTCAAGCTCTATGGCAGGCTGTCTGCTATAGGGGTCTTGCATTCAACATGGAGCCGGCCAGTGGGTAAGTTGAGTCTTTACTTTATTTCTATAGGGGGAAAGATATAAATTGACTCAACAGTAGTCAGTTTAACAGAAAAAGACTTTTTGGAGCACTTTTAGTAAATTAAAGATAAAACCAGTGGTGAAAGAGTGGAAACGGGATGCTGAAGGGAAGAGAGCGAGTAAGCGCATTTCTCTTTCACCAACCTTGGCACTCCATCTTTCCACACCAACACTCTGGCTACATTAATTGTTTTCCATGTATTTCTTTTAACAAGATGGACCTGCTTCTACAACAAATGTTAGTAAGATTAAAGAAGCCATATGATAATTTTCATAGCAAGATGCCTGGCAGGGGCTGTGGCTCCATTTTGGTTGCCATCCTTTGGACAGCCTCCACCCTGTCTATGTCTTTGCGGAGATGGGGTCTCCAGAACTGTACACAGTACTCCAGGTGTGGTCTTACTAACAGTCTGTACAGAGGGCCAACAACTTCCTGTTTTCTACTGGTGAAGCCTCTTCCTATGCATCCCAATATAACACAGCCCTCCTTACTGCCTTCTCACTTTGCTGGTCCACATTTAGGTCGTCTGACATGACTATCCCCAGGTCCCTTTCCATTTTTGTTGCTGTCAGTATCTCACCTCCCTCCCCCCATTGTGTACTCTTCCACTGGGTTTTTTTTCCCAGGAGCATTACTCTGCACTTCTTTGAGTTGAATCTAAACTGCCATATATTTGACCATTCCTCCAACCTTGCCAGTCCCTTTTCATCCTTTCCACCCCACCTTGCGTATCAGCCCTGTTGCAGATCTTTGAGTCATCTGCAAAGAGGCATACTTTTCCTTCCAGTCCCTCTGCAATGTCACTAATAAAGACATTAAAAAGGACCAGCCCCAGTACTGAACCCTGCAGTACCCCACTAGTAACTTCCCCTTTCTTCACTGTGGACTCCATTTACTATTACTCACAGGCCCAGATATTTAAACTGCGCTCAAAGGTAGCGCAACAGCAGGAGCAAGCACAAACCAGTTGCGCAATTGCGCAACAGGTGCGATATTCAAACATGGAGCAGAGCAAATAGCGCAAGCAACCAACGTCTGAATATCGCACATACTGCGCCATCGTGCAACCAGGAAGGAGAAGCTGAGCCAAAATGTTGCGCTATGGTGCAACCATGGAAGCTCAGCTGAGCATTCCAGAGCTGCCATAGCCAAGCACAGTCCCCCAGAACAATGGAACTGCACATCCAGGGAGGCAGCTGGGGCCACCGCCAGCCATGCCACACATGGGCACAGGAACACACTGCAGAACCCACACCACACCGGCACACCCAAGCACAGCATCACTGGGGTGGGACGGATGATCCACGTGCCCATGGGGACAAGCCAACAAAGCATAGCAGAGCCCTGACACCCCAGCACAACCACTGGCAGGCAGAGAGTGCCACACAGGGGTTGACAACCACAGTGCACATCAGCCCCTGATGCACAGCGCACCCTGCACTGTGACCCCAAGACACCACCCATGTGCAGTGACTGGCACTTCAGGAAACCATGCAGTCCCCCAGCACTCATCAGCCCCTGCAACACAGAAGCCTACAAGCCAGACACACCCTGTGCACCCAGCAGTGGGTGGGCAGACGGCAAGACCAACTGAAAGGCACTGCCATGCTGGAGATACTCCCATGCACACACATGCACACACACACACACACACATACCCAGGACCATACCAGCCCAGATGGCATGTACACCCCTGCAACTGAGCACCCTAGCCAGCTGCAAATCAGAGACCAACACAGTATTCATATCAAAATAGAAATGTATATTTAAAGGACTAATCACAAAACCAAGTGAAACTATGTACAAGTGGGGGACAGGTAAAAGGCAGGGGTGTTCAAGGGGAGGGAATAACAACTTGGAGAGGGAGGCAGGGTGATAGGGATGGGAGAAGTGGAAGGAATGTGGGCTATGGCCCAGCTGGCTGCTGGTCCTCCTGCTGCCGGCGCCTCCTGTGGCTCCTTCGCCGATCACCCTGGCGCTGTATGGCCTGCAGGACCTCCTGGTTCTGATCTGCAACCTGGCTGAGGTGCCAAGATCCTGGGACATCCTCCTGAGTACCTTGAGGCCTAGGAAAATGGGAACACAGTCAATGGCTGAGACTGACCACAACCCTGAACACCACCCAACCTGCAAGCCATATAGCCCAATGTCCCGCACCTGTGATGGCATGCACCCACCACAGTGAACATGCACATGGCCATCACAAACAGGCGGCACCAGCCATGCGCACCACCGCCCACCCACACTGCCCCACGCCAATCACAGTACAAACTAGGCTGCAAGTGATGTGGCAACGTAGGCGATGCCAGTTACACAGCTATGTGCCCAGTGCATGCCTGGACCACCAGTGATGCATACACAGACGTGCCGTGATACTGCACTGTGATGCAGGTCACCTGTGTCATGCCTACATACATGGATACATAGACAGTGTCGGCAGATAAGGGCCTATGGGACACCCAGTCTGTCCATTTGACCGTGTACGTTCACTCTGTTGTCCTATAAGTCCGTTTCCCCTTACCCCTGACCTCCAGAATTCCGTTATGGCTAACCCATGCATTCACAAATCCCGTGACCAAGTCAGCCCCCACCACTTCCTCTGGCAGGGTGTTCCACTTGTCCACCACCCATTCTGTGAAGGAATACTTCCTCATGTTTCCTCTGAATCGTCCCCCCTCCAACTTCATCCCATGCCCTCTAGTCCTGGAACATCCTTTACGCTTAAAAATATTGTTTTCCTGCACTCTGTTCCCCCCTGTAAGATACTTGTATGTCCCCATCATATCCCCACACCCTCCTCCCCTCCAGGGAGTACATGTTCAGTTCCGTCAACCTGTCTGCATAGGACCTGTGATGCAATCCATGCACCATCCATGTCGCCCTCCTCTGAACCCTCTCCACCCAGTCCATGTCCATACATAGGTATGGTCTCCGGAACTGTACACTGTACTCCAGTGTGGGGACTCACTAGTGTTTTGTATAGTGGAATTATGACCTCCCCTTTGGTTGTGTCCCGCATGGCTGGTGGTCTTGCCCCCCCAGCATGCAATAGCATCCATGAAGTAATGATACTCACACTCCTCCAGCAGCTGGGTCTGACACTGCTGCTGCTGCTGCTGCTGCTGTTGGGCACAACACCCCACGGCACCGGGGCCCTGGCATGGCCCACGTCACCCTGGTCCTGTGTCCTCGCCAACCGCCTGTGGGAGACATATGTTGAGACAAACATCAGTGTGACTCAAAAGCAGAGTGCCCCTGCCCCAGTGGAGAGTGCCTGCCCACACAGCCATAACCAACCATCGCACAGCTGCACACACTGACACACCTATGCACAGCCACCCAAGCACACACACACCCCTACAGAGAATATAGGTGCATAGATGGTACACTCACCTGGCCAGGCACCACGCCCGCCTGGCACGTGAACGCAGCCTGCCAGGAGTTCCGCCCCTCCGCAGAGGTCACTGCACCGGTGCTGGCACTGCTCAGCAGACGGCCCGGCCAGTGACTCCACCAGGTCAGTGGCCACTTGCTGCCACACGTGGGTCCTAGGCATGGTGAGGGGGCCTCACCATACAGTGCCTCACAGTGGGCTCCACCAGGGCCACCCAGGTTGGCCACTTCAGCTGGCTCCAGGACACTGCCTCCTCCTCCCAGCCATGGCACCAACTTTACAGCAGGCAATATGGCGCCCGCTGCGCCCGTAACCCCATGTGGAGTTGTTGCGCAATAGACCACCACAGGCTCCAATTGCGCTGTTCGAACAGGCCGTCTACTTTACATGGCACTGTCACCGACAGCGCATAGGGACATACACATGGCATGCCAACAGCCAGGGGTCAGAGGGCATACACAGGTCACGGGTACGAAGCAAGGCTACGCACAGCGCCATGGGACGATAGGCATCCCGCGCGACTGCTGCTGAGCACCAGTGCTATAGTGGACTATCGCGCAGTAGTGCCATGCAGCGCCATATAGTGCCCAGTGCTGTAGCACCACTGGCACAATGGTGGCTATGGCTTGAATCGCTTATCGCGCTCAGCAGGTCTGCAGCACGATAGACGCATGCTGCTGCTGTCTGGGCATGCGCACGCGTGTGTACCACGCGCCACAAACTCCGCGCCATTGGCTCAGCGGACTCTTCCAGACTGCGAAAGCTGCAACACGCTGATATTCAGCCAACATATGCAAATCATCCGATCAGCCATTCAAAGGCGCAGTGACGCGATTAGCATGTCATTAAAGTTGAGCCACACCTCATTTGCATGTGTTGCGCTATAAAAATGCGACTGTGGGTTGTGCTGGCCAGATTTGGTTACTGCAGGTGAGAGGTGAGTTACATGCTGTGTGATGCTCAGGACAATGCTCATGGGCGGAGGATGATAAAGGCTGAGGGGGCTGAGCATGAAAAGGGCACTTAGAAAGGGACAAAGGGCATCCTTTCTATCAGTATCTGCCATGCGGAGAGGAAACGGGGGCTTCTGCACCCCCCCGGGCCGGCAGCTATGCTCATGGGGAAATGCTGTCGACTGCACAGTGACAGGTGTCCACTTCCACCCATACAGATCACCATGACTGACCAGAGCCAAGCTGAGGGTGTGGACGGCGGGCGTAGGAGGAAGCCGAACTTCACCACGGCAGAGACAGAGGCCCTCTTTCAGGCCTACCTGGAGGATGAGCCAACATTGAGTGGACGGAGGGGCACCCCTCAGGAGCGTGCAGCTGCATGGGAGGGGGTAGCTTGGGCCGTCAACCTGCACGGAAGCCACCAGCGCTCCGTGCAGGAATGCAGGAAGAAGATGGGGACTGACCGCAGGAGGCTGAAGGAGAAGGTGGCAGCCTTCAGGGTGCACGTGCTGGCACTGGTGGGGGCCCACCAGTGGTGTTGCAGCTGACCCCTACAGAGGAGACACTGGTCGCGCTATGCAGCCGAGTGCCATTAGGGGCGACAGGTGGAGGATTCCAGACAGGTGGAAGCCCATCACTGCACGGTATGACATGGTGATGTTGTTGAGGGGCTGTTGTTCACATGCACTCATATGTACTCTCTTTCTGTTACAGATCCTGTTCATCTGCAGGAGACGGTGGTGGTGGTGGGTCCAGACAGTGAGGCAGACCTGCTGGACGTGGAGGAGGGAGAATCCACCTCCGCCACCAGCCTGCAGGCACTGCAGCAGCATGCAAGCTGGGCCAACAACTCCGGTGTCAGTGATACGGCTGCAGGGGGTGCACAGCCTGTGTCACAGCAGTCTGGCACGCAGGTATGCCAGCATTCTGTGCCTATGGCAGTGGCACGCACCTGCACCATTGATGATAGCAGGCCTGCAATGGGCAGTGATAGGTGTGTGTCCCATGACGGACACATGGCAGGCCAGCACTTGTCCCTGGGCCTTCCTGTTTCACACCTGTGTACCAGCATGCTGGCACAGTCCCAGGCTGTGCCTGTCAGCACCGGTGGGGCAGCACCGGTGGCTGTGCAGTTGTCTGGCACTGTTGTCAGCACGGAGGTGGAACAGGTGGACCTGGGGGCTCAGCAGTTGGAGGGGCGGCAGCAGCAGTTGCACACCAGGTCTGGGGGTACAGTGTCCAGCAGTGGCACATGTCCACCGCCCTCTGATCTGCCCATACCTGGTCCTGGCAAACAGCGCCCACCCTCAAGGGGTGCTGTGCACCAGGACCGTCCACACCCTGGGGGGTCACGATGCCATTGGGGCACAGTACCCATTGGACGCGCACACCCGCCTGCTGCAGGAGTCGGTACAGCTGCAGGGGCGGGTTGCAAGGTCTGTGGAGGCACTGTCTGTGTCTGTGGAGAGGCATAGCAGGGAGTGTGCTCGGGACCGAGCCGAGCTGGTCCTTATGCGGATGGATGTGACCGCTGCCATTGACAGGCTGACCCAGGCAGTGGTCTCTGTCGCGGACGCATTGGCCACACTGTCAGGTGCCCCTGTACCACACACCCCACACAGTGCGCTCTCCACTCCCCGTTCCCGGCGTCGTGCGACACCAGGCCTGTCGACGCCGGGTTCTGCTGTGGGCATCCCGAGCACCCCTGGTGCAAGTTTGTTTGGCAGGATGCAGACCCCTGTGCGGGCAAGGTCGCGTTCGCGCAGTGGGACCCCTGGTGGTGCACCAGCACCACCCGATGTGGCCCCTGCTCAGCCTGCCAGTGCTGCTGGGCCACGGTGGGGGCCGCCCACGCATCCGTGGTGGCCGTGGGACAGTGCTACCTGACTGAACTGTCTCCCAGTGCAGGCCCTGTCTGGTGCTGCCCTGTGTGCAATGTGTGTCATGGTGGGCAGTGCACTGCTGGGTGCTCTGCTCACCAAGCTGACACACGGACCACCTGCACACTCTCCCAACTGCTGTCCACAGGTGCGTGTGCATGATGATGCCTGCATTGCACTGTACACCAAGGTGCAAGGGTGCCCAGGTCCTGACACACGTACATGGACAGTCCAGGTGGTGGGGGTGGTTGGTGGTGCTGTGTGTTGGGCAATGTCATTTCCGCAGTGCTGTGCTGCCACCCATGTATGCTGCCTGGTGTGTGTGTGTGTCCATATGAGTGCTCCCCCCTCTCTGATGGTGTGTTGGTATGCCTGGAACCTTCAACTCCCCTGACCTTCATGCACGGTGTGTTCCCCTGTGTGCCTGTGGTTTGCGCATGGACAGTGTTGCCTGCACATGTCCCCTTGACTTACCTGTGTTGGGCGTAGTGCTCTTCTGCAATGGTGTCCCGGTGCAGCTGGGCCTGCCGGGTCAGTCGGGGGTCCCTCCATCCTAGGGGGGGCTGCTCATCACCCACATCACCGGCGCCACTGGCGTCCCCATCGCTGTCCCCCCTCTTGGACCTGTATGGCTATCCCATGGTCCTTGGCCATGTTGTGCAGGATGCAACAGGCCAGGAATATCCCACAGGCCTTTTGGGGGCTGTGCTGAGGCTCCACGGAGGTGTCCAGGCATCGAAGCATGCCTTGAGCATCCCAAACACCCGCTCTATGATGTTACGTGTTGCGGCATGTGCCTCATTGAAACCTAGCTGCGCTGGGGTCGTGGGCGCCGGTATGGTGTGAGCAGCCAGGGACGGAGTGGGTATCCCAGTCACCTGTGTGGAGATAGTGGAGATCAGTGTCATGTCAGGTCCATATGCCCATATCCTTGTGTGCCACTACCATGGCACCTGTGTCATTCCACCCTTGCACAGAGTTTGCATTCCATACATGTGTACTCACCCACTAGATGACCCGTGGGGATGTTCCCACTCTCGAATCGATGGCACAGTGCAGACTGGTGCCATATGAAGGCATCATGTGCTCCACCAGGGTGTGTGCACAGACATTGATGATGCGCCCAGTGGCATCACACACCACCTGGCAGTTGACACTGGAAAAGCCCTTCGGTTCCGACCGCCTGGCCGTCGGGGCCAGGTGGCGTGCGAATAGCCACATGGGTGCAGTCTATGGCCCCTAGCGCCCAGGCATATTGTGCTACCCTGTGGAACTCCTGCATGTTTGTTTTATGCGCTCTGCGGCGGTGCTGGGGAAATGGATGTACTCCGAGCATGAGGCAGCAGTGCGCCGAGGAATTGGGGTGAGGATGCTGACATGGCCGACTGTGTAATGCCTGTGGTGTCCCCTGTCGCCTCTGGAAGGTGCCCGTGGTGAGCAGGCACATGCAGGCTGTCACCTTGGTCTCCACGGACAGAGCATGACTCCGTCGTGAGGGTGCCTGAATCACATCACTGCAGCGCTCGCAGAGCCGTCTCAGTATTGCCCTGTTCAGGGGGTACCGGCCACAATATCGATATCTGTGTACAGCTCGAAGCTGATGCGGGCACGATACCGCTCGTCGGGGCATATGCCGACTGCCCCTCCACGGCCACGTCCCCCACAGCATGGTGTCTCACCTCTCATTACAGCTTCCATGTGGAAGCTGACACTGTCCATCTCCCTGGCTTCTGCCCCCGGCTGCTGTTCCTGTGTTACCCCGCTGCCCCCACTGCTGCTTCCACTGCACCGGCACCCCCACTGGCCTCTCTGTCCTCCTGGACCCACTGTCCCTCTCTGCCCTTCCAGCTCCTGTCTCTCTCTCTCTCTCTCTCTCTCTCTGTCTCTCTCCCCAGTTTGCGGCCTGCTAGGTTCTTGCGCCACTTCCTTGAGCCTTTATTTTGGCTCGTCTGGTACCTAGCAACTTCCCGGCTCATCTTGCACATTCGCAGTGTTCGGATGTCGCGTTGCGCACTTATGCATGGACCTCGCCTCTTCGCTGCATGCCTTCATTTCCATTGCGCTGTTGCTCAGCATGTTTTCGGTGGCGCAACTGGCCCCTTCTGAATATTGCAGAATGGCGCATTTTTGGAGTTGCGCACGCACAACCCTGTTGCGCATGGCGCAACCCTTTTGAATATCTGGGCCACTGTGTCCTGTTGTCCAGCCAGTGTTTTACCCAGGCTACCACCCTGGGACCCACTCCCAGGCTGGCTAATTTGTTTATTAATCTTGTGTGCGGGACTGTGTCAAATGCCTTGCTAAAGTCTATGTAGGCCATGTCCACAGCCTCTCCCTGGTCTACTACTTTGGTCACCCAGTCAAAAAAATCAGATTTGTCTGACATGACTTTCCTGCTGTGAATCCATGCTGCCTTGGCTCCTGTGCCCCACTGGCCTCTAGGTACTCAACAATTCTTTCCTTCAGAAGTGATTCCATCATTTTCCCTACCACTGAGGTCAAACTGATAGGTCTGTAGTTTCCTGCCTCTGTCTTGCTCCCACTTTTGTGAAGGGGAATCACATCTGTCCTCCTCCACTCTTCAGGTACCACACCATCCTCCCATGATTTATTAAAAAGGGTAGTCAGTGGTGTTACTAGTTCTTTTAGAATTCTGGAATGAATCCCACCAGGCCTCATTGCTTTATCCACCTTCAGTTTTAAGAGTTCTTTCAGAATCCTTTCTTCTGTGAAAGGATTAATATCAACCCCCCATCCAGAGTGTTTCTACTGACTGAATTAGGTATCTCCCCCCACTTTTCCACTGTGAATACTGAGCAGAAGTGTTTGTTCAGTATCCCTGCTTTTTCACTGTCCCTCTCTGCCCAATCACTTTCCTCTTTATTCAGCCTCGGTATTCCTTCCTTAGACTTTCTTTGCTCCCTAATGTACCTATAAAAGGTTTTATCCTCCTTCTTAATCGAGTTGGCTATCTTTTCCTCAGTTTGGGCCTTTGCTATTCTGACTGTCTTCCCCACTTCCTTCTGCTTTAACTGGTACAGTTCTCTTTTCTGTTCTTTCTGTGTTTCCTTATACTTCCTGAATGATATCTTTTTCTCCCTTACCTTTCCCATCACTTCTTTTGAGAACCATAGTGTTTTTTCTTTCATTTTGATTTGTTTATTTGATTCTCGCAAAGGCTTGTTGCCTCTGTGATGACAGATTTTGATGTTTCCTCATTGTTTCTCTATCCCACCTTCTTGCCTGTTTGCAAGTGCTTTTCTGAGGCACTCTCCCATTTTGACAAAATCAGCCCTCCTGAAGTCGGCATATTCCCGGCTGACCAGAGAATGGTTGATTTTGAATTGGCATCCAAAGAAGAACTCTGATTCAGAGTGGAGCTGGAGCTGGAATCAGTAAGTAAGTCATCGAGGGAGGTTTACAGGAAAATGTTTCTAGCCGTCTTGGTGACATGGAGTGCATATGGATGGCAGCAGTCGCACAGTATGTGCTGAAAAGCTCAAAATTATTCCTAACCAGTACCTTGTGGGGTAACCATTGCCTCAGTGCTTGCAAGCTGAGGTTCTTTGTCTTTTAGCTTGTTTCTTGTTTTTATTGGGTTTACCACAACATAACCCAGATAGATGATTTTATAGTAGCTGGTTCATTCCATTGGGGTGTCACATGGATGAGGCACACTGATAAGTCCTGGTAGGATGAAACACGTATATATGTCTTCTGTTGGCACCCTTTGCAGACTGTGAGACACCTTTTGGCACCATACATTTTTGCTTAAAGTTGAACCAGCATAATATTCTGTGGTGATTTGCATATACAGCCTATGATGCTTTGCATTATGGGGCTATGTGTGATTTGTATTTCTTAAAAAATGGTATGCTACCTTTGCCTAGGGTCTGGGGGTCCTGTCTTATATTTAATATACTAAGCTTATTGTGCTCAGTGGACTGCTTTTTCCCTTTTCTTTGTTTAGGTGCTCACAACCTGAAAAAAACTTTGGTGATAAGAGAAGTAGCTGGAGGTCAACTAAGAGGTGACTACAGATGTTGATTAAAGCAATTAAAACTGAGATGAGCACCAGGATTTGGAGACACATACCGATGAATCCTTAGACAGATGGACTCCTGGATAAAAAAATAAAAAGGAGCCCTTGGAAGTAGGATGGATTAAGATATCCCCATTTTGCCAGGCCATAAAAGATTTTGTTTTAGCAACTGGCAATTGCAGAATAGAGGTAACTTTATTAGAGGCATATCATGTTTGCTTTGTAGTTATGCTCAGACATTATTAATAATGAGTGTTTTATGCATAATGATTACAATCTGCTCACAACCTGAAACCAGAGCAAGAAATTATGGACCTGGCTATTAAATCACATATCGGAAAGCACTATTGATTTGAGTTGGAATCAGGACTCCTATTGGTGGAGCCAATGTTCACAGAAATAACTCTTCCAAGGACAAAACCTTGTTTTTTTTTTATTACATGAATGCACTGAATGGGAAGTGCCATAGTTTACTCCCTATTTATGGAGTTGAATGCTGAATTTATGTTGAACTTACAATAACTTACAAGATTTGGGAAAACATCTCTTTGTTTGGTCAAATGAAGACCTTAAGAGTACTAGAAAACATTATGTACTGATTTGTATTTAGACTCAAATGCCCCAAAGAACATTATTTGGAAAATTAGAGTGTCAGTTTAATTCAAATCAAGTTTAAAGACAGTTGGTGGGTGTACTGTATGTTATGGCTTCTGGAGAGCAAAGGAGCTATGTTAACCTTAAGCATTAATATTTTGATTTCAGAGCTAAAGGAGCCTTGAAAGCTGATAGAAAAATGAACAGACTCCTTGTATAATAGAGCCATAACTCACTGAATTTATATGGTATCTACTTGTTAGTTTATGTTTGGATGATACATGAATGTTTGATAGCATTTAAGAGTATAGCTTCAAGGGTAATCCATGTTTAATTATTTGACTGTTTGTAGTTTTATTATATTAAGAGATGTTTAACTTTGCCTTGCAATTACTTAAATATAATGATACGTTTTAATATTCATCATTTATCTCTTGATTTCACTGCCAAAAATAATTATATTTTATCTGGGATGTTCCTTATTTAACATCAGTGGTGATTAATAGTTTGATAATCAGCAGCCTACAATCGATATACAGGTGTGGGAGCTTCAGAACCTTCGAGTTTTCAGATAATGGGGTCAGGTGACATATAATAAGTGCCTTTGGGTGCAAGTAATTCTGTGATTCAAAGTGTTAAACTTTCGGTTGTTGCTAGTGGAATGTACTACTCTTAAAAGTACTGGAGCAAGACCCGAGTTAAAATCCACATAAGATTGGCAATAGCCTTCAATAACTGCTGCTTCTGATAGGTTTTCTTAAAGGAATACTGGTAATGGTCCTGAACTGTAGCCACAGATAACCAATAACTGGCCGGCTTGCAAATGGGGCAAAACTAGTGAACTGCTGAAAGCTGAAAAGATGAGTAGCTACTTTTGAGGTTTTGATCAATAAGTTGTGGGGAAAAACTGGGGAAGCTCCAGATATTAAAGGTTAGTGCTCCCTAGTAGAACAGTGAGTAGAAGCATACAGAGTCTAATGAATGACATTTCAGTAAGCATGCTTTGTGACTGATGTATGTTTCCCCACTCTTGTAAATTCTAAATAGTTTTTGGTTTACTTATA
Source organism: Neoceratodus forsteri (assembly GCA_016271365.2). Taxonomy (NCBI): domain Eukaryota; kingdom Metazoa; phylum Chordata; order Ceratodontiformes; family Ceratodontidae; genus Neoceratodus; species Neoceratodus forsteri. The sequence goes on from CM028130.1 coordinate 246,043,916, forward strand.
TATTTAGGACATGTCAAATGGTTACATATCAGCGTTAATTGATTGGCACTGAACATGCAGTATACTGTTTATGAATTTTTATAAATATTAAATTTATATTGAAATGTATGAATTTTATAATGTGTTGAACATGGTGGATATGTAAAATGTGTTTTTCCTTTAGTATAGTAATGACTTAAAGTCGAAAAAATTAACTTAATTCTGTAGGTTTCTACATTTATAGCATATCTTCTGAGTATTTCTTTCTTTACCAGGACATAATTATCAGCATCACAGCTTTCCATATGGCTATAAGTCAATTGTGCTCTTCTGGATAAATAGGGGGCTAACCTAACGATCCACTATTTGCAGGGCCAGGCACAGGCCCTGGCCACCCTTTTGAATGTCATAAGGAAGGCCTCTACATCATCACAGTCAGTTAACTTGGTCATCTTAATGTCTGTAGGGGTGTCAGTAGCCCATGGGAGTTGATTACTTCCTAAGACTTGGATAGCTCTCACAGTATCCACCCATCTCTCTATACTGTTTTATTCTGTCCCTTTCTCTTTGTTTGGATAATGCCAGTTGTTTTACACAAAGCCAGAAAAGCAATTCACCCAGGCATTCAGGGGGCTCATTTGGGGTGTCTTCAGAGCTATCTTCTTCTCCCGTCTTCTCCCTACTGGCTGCACCCATAGGATCTGGCTTTACCTTTGGCTTCGCCCCTAGGTGTAGGCCAGGAACAGTTTCTCACCTGTCTGGTTGGCCATTGTTCTTGTCACAACACTATAATTCAGCTGGATGGCTTCTTAGCTTACACCTGGTACATTGGACCATCTGAGTACCACTGCATTACCCAATAAAGCATCTCCCAGCCCAGTCCAGATGTCCTAGGATCCCACATCTCATACCAATTTTTGTGGAGGTGTGTGGGATAATCAGATGGACACAACACAAAATTCTTTCTTTCAATTTAGCAAATGGTGTATCTAGATTTTTTTTCTCAACCAGGTGAAATAAAGCAGCAAACTGAGAATGTAAATAAACAAAGGAAACTGGCAAAATGTTTCAGCAACAATCTGCTATGCAACAAGACATGTAAACAGCATGTCCTCACACCACTCTGGTCAGAATACCTCTGACCCAGCTATCTGCAGAGTACATCGACATAGCATCTAATATACCTGGTCATTGGCTCATGTGACCCTCAGCCAGCCCCATTAAGAACAAAGATCCCTTTATTAAACCTTATACAATTTGTATTCATTTTATTTTTCAGTCAGAATTATCCCTTTAGAGATAATACTTCATAATTTCCACAGATAGCACCTTTTGGCTTGCGATTTTTAAATAAAACAAAAAGATGTCATGAGTAAGTATAGCAAGGAGGCAGTATAGGACAATAGCATCACAAGGGACCCAGTGAGAGAAAGGTCTAGTAAGAGAATCTCATTGCAGATCTACTGGACATTATTCCAAAAGAGAGTCAGGGATTGGCAAGTCCAAATAATATGGGTTATGGAGGCATGTGGGTTGTTACATCTCTAGCAGTTCCCATTGGAGAGTAGTCCCCACTCATGTAGTTTTTGGGGAGTTCTATACCACCTTTAAAGTGTCTTTAAGGCTCTGAGCTGCAAACCTAGAGACCTGGGTTTGAATCCCACAGCCCCCACATGTATACTGTACGACCCTGAGCAAGTCACTTAACTTCCTTGTGTTCCCAGGTTGTACCTGTAAAGAACCTTTCAGATTAGTGTGTCTCTGCTAATAAAAAAAAATAGTAATAGTGTTCCATCTCCTTACTAGTGAACATGGCCAGGATTAGATAAAAAGCCAAGCTCTACGGCCAGCTGACTCCTTTAGGAATCTTGCATTCAATGTGGAGCCGCCTAGTGGGTAAGTTGAGTCTTTACTTTACTTTACTTCTATGGGGGAAAAGATACAAATTCACTCAACAGTAACCAGTTTAACAGGAAAAGGCTCTGTGGTGCACTTTTAGTAAATTAAAGATAAAGCCAGTGGTGAAAGAGCTCAGACCGGGACACCGAAGGAAATGGAGCGAGTGCACACTTTTCTCCACACCATCTTCAGCACTCTGTTGCTCCACACCAACACTCTAGCTACATTTATTGTTTTCCATGTATTTCTTTTAACAAGACAGACCAGTTTTTACAACCAACATTAGTAAAATAAATGGAGCCATTTGACAATATTCGTAGCAAGACGCCGGGCAGGAGCAGTGGCTCCAAATCCACATTGTTGGGCTTGCGGGCAGAAAATGCACACCTGCTTCTATTCATGGTACCAATGGTCATCAGACCCCACAAAGACTCTTGGGCAATTACTACCTTATACCCAAGGGTCTGACAGACTAGTCGGAAGGAGGGGGCAAGGAATGCAAAAAAAAAATTTAAACTCTAGCAAAGAAATGCTGCCCCAGTTTTACCGAGTACTGGGTTATCTGATAAAAATGGGCCTATAAATCCCAGTAATTCAGCCAGTGCACACACAAAGGATTGGAACCCTATGGGGCTTTATCCTCTCTCACAACTATATGATTTTACTTAAGCAGGGGTTCTTCCTAGCAGGAGGACAATTTTCATTAGTACACAACTCCCGTGATGCAAAAATGTCTCAGACATATAGATATTTCATATCTTATATAATATATAGATTTCAAGTTTGTACTTTCATTGTACCTCTTATTGTAAAGGACCAAGAGGAAAGGAAAGCAGTAAGGAAGAGTCATATGTGGCCAGTCTGCTAGAATATTTACAGAGGGATATAGAAGAAAAAGGTGGGGGGCATGGGGTGCTGTTGTAACAGTCTAGTTGAGGTCCCTAATATTTATTCATGGGGCAGGAGTTCCACCCTGCCACAGGCCCCAAGTGTAGTGCTGTTGGGAGAGTTATAGGTTTGGTGGCTGTCAGTTGGAGGTTGGTGCTGCTGTGGTTCTCCAACTTGGGCTGCAGTTACAGGTGGTGAGACTGCTTGCTTCTTTCCTTTCCTCATAGTGGCCTGGGGTTCAACTTTCAGCTGTGAAATTGGCCAAGAAACACTAGTTCTCCTGGACTTTAATTCAATGTTTTTTTTTTGTAATTCAAAGTTTATTGCAGTTTATTGTATACACTTTACAATGGTATAAGGCTAAGTAGATAAAACAACAACACAATGACATAACAACATACAATGTAGTGCCTCTTAGCCAGGTGAGATTACCAATGGATTACAGGCTAAATTAGAAATACGAGAAAAGAATCATTTGAGTGCAGTAGATCATTCACAAATGACAATTAAGGTGAAGCATGGAACCTGTGGTAGTAATTTGTCTGTAGTAAGGAACAGTCTAAACCAGAACACCTTAAACATGAAAAGCAATTTAACCAGGGGAATGTTAAACTTAGGCCTCTCAACTGATGGGATTCCTGATAGTGGTGGTGTTGTGGAAAAATCTGAGTTTTACACCCTGGGCTGGAGCACAGGAGGAAAGCCTAGTTAGGGATGGGTACCAACTGGGGCAACTAGGATAGAGGCGTAGCTGAGAGAAAATATCTGGGGGGATTTTACAATATTTGGACTGCAAGAAGAGCCCTCAGATTTCTTCAAATACACCGCAATTTCCCTGATTGATATAGAGGACTTGTTCATAATTGGCTGCTTTTGGTAGTTCAGCTTGTCATTCTTGTACAGGAGAAGGGTTGGATTTCTTCCAATGTCCTAGAGAAATCTCTTGGCATCAATTAAGGCTCATTGTAGCCAGAGCCATCTGTTTCACCCACTGAGAGAAAGGTCTAGTGAGAGAATCTCATTGCAGATCTACTGGACATTATTCCAAAAGAGAGTCAGGGATTGGCAAGTCCAAATAATATGGGTTATGGAGGCATGTGGCTTGTTACATCTCCAGCAGTATCCATTGGGGAGTAGTCCCCACTCATGTCATTTTTTGGGGGAGTTCTATACCACTTTTAAAGTAGTTTTAGCTGTGTGAATCTGTGCTTTGTATCTTTGGAGGCTTTTTAGGCTTCTGACCACCACTCTTCCCACATACTTGTGTTAAGCTCCTGCCCCAACTCTTTCGGCCAATGAAGTCTGGTTTTGGTGGAGGGGTCAGGCTGCAGATCCAGGAGGTGTTGGTACAGTACATGTCTCTGCTTCATGTTGCATTTTTGGACTCAGGCCATAAGAGCCTTTCTATGTGGTTGTAATTGGGTGTGACCAATTCTGGGCCCAGGATTGCCCCCTGGGCATGCCTCAACTGGCTGTAGCACCAATGTTTTTGTTGCCAGATACCATATTTTTGCCTGATTTGTGCAAAGGTCATGAGGGTATGAAGGGTGGGGTGCATGATATGGTCTTGGGCCATAATCCCAACTTCTTCCAATTCCTTAACTCTCACAGGGGGGGGCCTTCTGGCTTGGTTGGCCCATAAAGGAAAAAAATATGGACCCTGTTGGTTTCCATTTACTTAGATTGCAGTACTTCAACCTGGAGCATGCCAGTGTAGGGTAAAAGCAAGGTAGTTTGAGGATTTTGCCAAACAGTAGGACATGAGTCAGGGGTCCACCAGCTGCTGCATCACATTCAGCCCATCTGGCTCTGTAAATGTCTGGAAACCATAGCGCAGTTTGGGCAATATCGGTAAGTGCTTGGGATAGGGTTCTAAGCTGGAAACCCATGAGTTCAAAACCTCCCCACTTGAATTCCAGTTGAAGTTTGGCCCAGTTTAGTTGGTGAAAGTTAGAGCCCCAAAAGAAACTCATCATTTTAGTCCTGATTCCTTTCTGAATTTGGGGGTCCAGTTTCATGTGGAGATTGTCTAATGCATATTGTATTTTAGTTGCAGCCATCAGCTTGAAGGCCTGAGCCCTAGCCCAGTGTGATAGGTGGAGTTTAGTCCATCTGCCAAGGATGGCATCCAAGTCTGCCAGGAAGGAGAGAGATTTAGTGTACCTAGCTGAGTAATGTTCCAGTGAAATTTACCCCTAGATATTCCTCCCAAGCTATGGCATGCTTAAATCCCACGGATAGCATGGGTATTGTGAGATTAGGGGGGAGGACACTAGAAATGGCAATTTGGCTAAATTCAGTTTGTACCCAGATAACTGACTGTACTGGGAAATAAGCTCCAGCAATTTGGTTACTGAGTGGTGTGGGTCTCAGAGGGTCAGGAGAACATCAGTTGCATAAGCTAGTATCTTGTTCTTTCCTCCACACTGTATTCTTGCTACACCATCAGCTTGTCTGATGGTCTACAGGAGAGGTTCCAGAGCCAGGATAAATAGCTGTGGTGACAGAGGGCATCCTTGTCTGATTCCTCTCCTTAGCTGAAAGGGTGGTGACCTCACACCATTTGTAACTATCTGTGCTGCAGACTCCTTGTAAAGTATGGAGACCCAGTTCCTGAAGTTGGGACCTATGTTGAATTTTTCCAGGTCCTGGAAGAGGTAACCCTATTCCTCCCAGTCAAATGCTTTTTCAGCATTGAGAACAATCAGGATGGTGGTGGGGGGGGGGGTTAGTGGGTCCTATCAAGTTTAGTAGGCATCTGGTGTTGTCCATGCCTCTGTGGCCAGGAACAAAGCCCACCTGCAAATAGAAACAGAATGCCAGTAAGTGTGGATAAATGTGCAATAATGCATCTGGGAATACATAATGCGCTATAACTATAGACATTAAATGGGAAAGACCTGAGGACCAGTGTACTGGCAAGGGATTGCAGAGTATTGGTGGACAATAAGTTAAATTTTAAGGATCATAGAACTAATGTAATTAGGAAAACTAACCTTATGATAAAAAAATATCAAAAGGAGTTTCATGAATAAAAGTATAGCATGTATGCTGCCACTGTACAAAACATATATAAGACACCAACATAGAAACATAGAAACATAGAATTTGATGGCAGATAAGGACTGCTTGGTCCACCTAGTCTGCCTATTTCCCTACCTAATGAATAAACTGCAGATCCTAGTTAACCAACAGCTTACTTCCTCCTACCACTCACTGGAATTGCCTTATGTCTGTCCCATCACCACTTGGATTATGCATCCCAACTCTGGAGTCCATATACTCAGAGTGAATTTGACAGAGCTGAAAGGATACGGAGGTGATTTACAAAATTAATGGGATCCCTTAAATCAAAAAGTTATCATTTTAGACTTCAGAAAACAGGACTATTTTCCTTAAAACAAAGAAGAACTAAAGGAGATTTTCTGACCTTATACAAATTTGTGAACAACACAGGATTAATGAAGGAGATGGAAATTTAATTTCAGGACAAACCCTCAGGTCATAGGGGACACAAAAAACAGGTCAGGATGGAAAACAGCTAGAAATAATAACAGATATTTTTCATTCCTAAATGGGATGGGGAGACTGTGGAACAAATTGCCTGAAAATATAGTGGATACAAGTTCCATAAATAGCTTTAAAAATCAATTGGATAATTGGATTTTGGCTAATAAAATATAAAGTCCCACTATTGTGAGTAACGGTATATATGGGCTGCAAGCCTTCTTCCGTTCTATCACCTAGTATGAGAACCTAGTATGAGGTCTGGTATGGCAGCTTGCAGTCTAGTCACAAGCACCTTGGTGAAGACCTTACAGTTAGCTGTGAACAGGGAAATGAGTTTGTAACTACAACAAAGGGAGGGATCTTTTCCCGGCTTGGGCAGCAGTGAGATGTGGGTGGTGCGCATGGATTGAGGCAATATCCCAGTGTCACAGGCCTTTATGTAGGCTGGTAAAAGTGGATCCTGTAACACGTCTATAAAAGCTTTCAGGAAATCTCCTGGGAGACCATCTCCTACAGGTACCTTCCCTGTGGGCATACTCCTCAGTGCTGCAAGGATCTCATCTTTCTCCATAAGGTGGTATATTGCAATTTGGTTAGTAGGATCTTGGGAGGGTAGGTGCAGGGGAGTGAAGAAGCTCTCTGCTAGTTGTGCATTTGGGGTTGTTTTGGTGGAATATAGGGAGATGTCAAATTTTTCGAAGGCTTCATTTATTTGGGACTCTTTGTGTATTAGGTCTCCCTGTTCTGCCTATGATGGCTGTGATCCTTGATCTTTCTTGCCTCTTTTTAAGCATATAGGCCAGGAGAAGACCTAGTTTCTCCATTGATTATCAGAAGTTTTGACATAGGTGGAATAGGGCATATTCAGCCTTTAGGTGGAGGTGTTTGTTTACTGCATACCACAGACCAATGATCCCAGCATGTATGTTATTGGATGCTGAAGGGTTCTCTCTTAACTGTCTTTCCAAGGTCTTAAGCTTTGTTAAGTGAGAATCCAATTCCCAGGACCAGGACCTTTTTTGATGTGTGGCATAACTAATGCATCTCCCCCTAATGATTGCTTTAAGGGTTCCCCAGCGGATGGCTGTGGATGTGTCTTCTGGCTTATTAGCCTCAAGGAATAGTTTAATGTCTTTCCAGAGGCTGGCATTGAAGCGAGCATTCTGAAGTGTGGAGACATTAAAGCATCATGTACCCCTGGTGCTCAGTGAAGCCTCGGGGGGGCAAGTAAACTGCACAGGGGTGTAGTCCGATATAATCACAGTGCCAATTGAGGCTCTGGAGATGTTCAGGACCCAGGTATTGGGAACTAGTCACAGATCTATGTGGCAGGATTGATGTGGATGGGAGAAGGAGTAATCCCTTCCCATGGGGTGTACCAACTTCCAGATATCCTTGAGTCTAAGTTCCTGGGTGAGAGCCTTGAGGGCTAGTGAGGAGGAAGCCCTAAATCCCCCCTGGGGTCTACTCCTATCCAGGAAATCATCAAGTACTGTGTTCGTATCCCCTTCCATAATCAGTGGGCCTTTGGCTTTCTCTGAGAGGAGCTATGTAAGGCCCTGAAAAAAGGAGGCTTCCCCAGAATTTGGAGCATAAACATTACATAGTGTTATTTCATGGTACCCTAATACCCTCAGACAATGATGTATCTCCCTTCTGGGTCAGGGATAATGGTATCAGCTTGAAAAGTTACATTTTTATTAATAAGAATAGCCACTCCTCTGCTCTTGGAATTATATTGGGCACTAAACACCTGTGAGACCCAACCCATTTTGAGCTTGGCAGCTTCAGTTCCAGGCAGATGGATCTCTTGTTGAATGGTAATCACTGCTCCCTCCCTCTGAAGGTGATCCAGTATTTTCCTCCTCTTAACAGGAGTTTGGATCCCTTTTAGTGCAATGTAGCGGCTGTGGGGCAGCAGTCTTCTGGGAGACTTTCTGGAGGCTGAGATGCTGCCCTATTTGCAGACAACTCTCTGCCCTGAGGGAGGAATTTGCCTGTCTTCAGGCCACACTGGACAGCAATAAGGGAACCTTCCCCCAGGCCAGACTGGATGGAAAGAAGGGAACCTCCCCCATCCAGGGAGCACCAGAGCCACCACCACGGCCTCAGAGGTTGCAAAGAAAGCACAGCAGTTGGACCACAGTGGGCTCAGGGAGGGTGAGGATGGTGAAACAGAGGCACACCCAGTCAGTTGTTCCACTCCACAATCCATACACCATTCTGGGAGCACAGCCCCCATGGATGCACCCACAGAGGAGATTAAGGAGGCTGAGGACACCTGTCACAAAGGAGGCCCACAGGAAGGAGGCAGAGGACACCACAAGGAAAGGAAGCAGCTCCTGGTGGGGACTCAATTATTAGGGGGATAGAACTGGGGGGAGCAGGGAAAACTGAAGTAAGGTGACTGCCTGGTGCCATGGCTTGGAGGGACAGGAAGTGCATCCTCAGGATCACGAGAACAGCTGCACGGGAGTCTGAGCTGGACGTCATTGTCCACCTGGGGACAAATGACTTGGCTCAACATTAGATTAGAACAGTGCAGAAGGACTTTGTAGAACTGGGAAGGGGCCTAAGACAAGTAGCACGCACAGTATCCTTCTCAGAGGTGCTGCCTGTCAATGGCATGAGTGAGGCGAGGGTACTTTGCACCATGCAGTTTAATGAACGGTTGAAAAAATGGTGTGGAACACAGGGGTTTGGCTTCATTGGCAACTGGGGTTCCACCTGGAGGGACACCAGTCTTTACTGGCAGGATGATCTGCATCTGTCCAGGAAGGGAACAAGTCTTTTGAGCAATCGGTTTAAATGCTTCATTGGCAAGCTTTTAAACTAGTCAAGGGGGCAGGCACTGACAAGCAGCAGGAAAATCCCAGCCTCTCCCTTCAAAACAGGGTACTAAATGAGAAAAAGACCAAGGTAGAAAGGTCAGTGGAGGATGCTGCAACTGAAGGTAAAGCCATCAAAAAATGGAAAGCAATGAGTACCAATGCCTGTAGTCTGAGTAACAAGCTTCCTGAATTAGTGGCCTTGATGGAGGAGGAACATCTGGATATCATGGCAGTCACAGAAACATGGTTCACACAAAACCATGACTGGGACGTAAACATACCAGGATACACTATCTACAGGAGGGACAAGAGGGTAATAGAGGAGGAGGAGGAGGAGTAGCTCTTTACATAAGGGAAGGAATCAAGCAGCAGAACAAAAGGGAAAACAGGGAGGAGAAGAAGCACTGTGGGTAAATTTGGAGACCGCAATGGCACCACAATCCGCACAGGGTTAGACAGACCTCCTCTCAGGGGAGGAAATGGACAAGGAAATGATAGAAAGTATACTTAGTAAGGCAGAAAAAGGGAGATATTGCTGATGGGTGATCTGAATATGCCAGATGTTAACTGGAGTGCAGTTGCAGCAGCCACTTCGAAGAGTGGGGTTATTCTAGATGCCCTACAGGGGGCATGCCTTAGACAACTAGTATTGGAGCCCACTCGAGAGGGAGCAATCTTAGACCTGGTTCTCTCAAATGGAGATGAAGAGAGGATCACAAATGTAGAAGTGGGTAGCCTTCTGGGAACTAGCGACCATCGAACAGTATGGTTCACAATAAACACAGCAATAGAGTCAAGCCATACAAAGGCAAAGGTACTGGACTTTAGGAGGGCTGACTTTGCCAAAATGGGTGAGTGCCTAAGGAATGCACTAGCAAATGGGCAGGAAGGAAGGGGTGGAAGAACAATGGGGAATAATAAAAACTGCCATCACAGAGGTAACTAGCCTTTGTGTGAAGCAAATAAACAAAACTAAATGATGTAAGAAACCACTATGGTTCTCAAAGGAAGTGGCAGTGAAGGTTCAAGAGAAAAGAAAGCTTTCAGGAAGTACAAGGAATCACAGAAGGAGCAGGATAGAGAACTGTATCAGTTAAAGCAAAAGGAAGCTGGGAAGGCAGTCAGAACAGCAAAGGCCCAAACTGAGGAAAAGATAGCCAACTCAGTTAAGAAGGGGGATAAAACCTTTTATAGGTACATCAGGGAGTGAAGGAAGACCAAGGGAGGGATAGTGAGGCTTAATAAAGGGGGAGGGTGGGCAGAGGGTGACTGTGAAAAGGCAGAGATACTAAACAAATATTTTTGCTCTGTATTTACAAAGGAAGAGGGAGGTACCTAAACAAACAGTAGAAACACTCTGGATACAGAAGTTGATACCAGCCCATTTATAGAAGAAAGGGTTCTGAAAGAACTCTTAAAACTGAAGGTGACAAAGCAATGGGGCCTGATGGGATTCATCCCAGAATTCTAAAAGAACTAAGGGTGGAATTAGTGACACCACTGACTACCCTGTTTAAAAAATCATGGAGGATGGGGTGGTACCCAAGGACTGGAGGAGGGCAGATGTGATTCCCTTCACAAAGTGGGAGCAAGGCAGAAGCAGGAAACTACAGACCTGTTAGTTTAACCTCAGTGGTAGGGAAAATGATGGAATCACTTCTGAAGGAAAGAATTGTCGAGTATCTAGAGGCCAGAGGGGCACAGGACCCAAGGCAGCATGGATTCACGGCGGGAAGGTCATGCCAGACAAATCTGATAGATTTCTTTGACTGGGTGACCAAAGTAGTAGATCAGGAAGGGGCTGTGGACATGGCCTACCTAGACTTTAGCAAGGCATTTGACACAGTCCCACACAAAAGATTAATATACAAGTTAGCTAGCCTGGGAGTGGGTCCCAAGATGACAGCCTGGGTAAAAAATTGGCTGGAGAATAGGACACAGAGAGTAATAGTAAATGGAGTCCACTCTGAAGAAAGGGGGGTTACTAGTGGGGTACCACAGGGTTCAGTATTAGGACCGGTCCTCTTCAATGTCTTTATAAGCGACATTGCAGAGGGACTGGAAGGAAAAGTATGTCTCTTTGCAGATGACACAAAGATCTGCAACAGAGTTGATGCACAAGGTGGGGTGGAAAGGATGAAAAGGACTTGGCAAGGTTAGAGGAATGGTCAAATGTATGGCAGCTTAGATTCAATGCTAAGAAGTGCAAGGTAATGCACCTGGGAAACAAAAACCCAGGGAAGAGTACACAATGGGGGGTGAGATACTAACAACAACAAAAATGGAAAGGGACCTGGGGGTAGTCATATCAGATGACCTAAAGGTGGGCAAGCAATGTGAGAGGGCAGCAAGGAGGGCTGGGGGGATACTGGGATGCATAGGGAGAGGCATCACCAGTAGAAAACAGGAAGTTATTATCCCTCTCTACAGACAGCTGGTCAGACCCCATCTGGAGTACTGTGTGCAGTTCTGGAGACCCAGTCTTCGCAAAGACATAGACAGGATGGAAGCTGTCCAGAGGAGGGCAACTAAAATGGTGCAGGGTCTGCACTGGAAGACATAAGAAGAGAGACTTAAGGAGCTTAATATGTATAGCCTCGAGGAAAGGAGGGAGAGGGGGAGGATAGAAACTTTCAAGTACCTCAAGGGAATCAACAAAGTCCAAGAGGGTAGCATCTTTTCAAAAAAGAGGTGTGCAAGAACAAGGGGCACAATTTGAAGATGGGGGTGGCTCTAGAGGTAATTTAAGGAAGCATTTTTTCACAGAGAGGGTTGTGGATGCATGGAGCGGCCTTCCGGAGGAGGTCGTGGAGTCAAAAACAGTGGTGGAATTCAAGCATGCATGGGACAGTCATAAGGCAATTCTAGGGAGTGGGGGTAGAAAGAAGTAGGCTGCTGGTTAACTAGGATCTGCAGCTTATCCAGTATGCAGGGAAATGGGCAGACTGGGTGGGCCAAGCGGTCCTTATCTGCCATCAAATTCTATGTTTCTATGTTTCTATGTTTACATTCCATGAGATCCATTTGAGTGGTTGGTTAGCCATATTGAATTATCTGAAGTGCCAAGAGGAAAGGATTACTATTGAATAATTTCCCAACTAAGAGTTCAACATAGCAGTACATATTTGGAGGGTGGTAGGATAGCGAAGCAGAGAGCTGTAACCATATGAAGATTCTTGGGGGGAGGGTAATGTACCTTTGTCACCAGTCTGGGGGTATTAGTGGGGTGTAACCAGTGATTGGCTTCGGCATGTAGGGGGAAAATGGTGGTTGTATCTTACCTGAATCAGGGTATTTCTAGGGTGTCGGGAAAGAAGCACTAGGAGGTAAGCCCCCTGCCAAGTGTTGGGTAGGGTTTGCCACCTGGCAGATCAAGGGACTGAATGGCTGACATAGGAGCCCACCTCTCTACAGCAAGGTGGTTGGGATATCTGATCTGGAGACCTGGTAGACTTAGAGGTTCATCACACATTATTAAAACCAGCTTAAGTTGATGGAATCCATTTGAGAGGAGATACACAGCACTGTAAGCTCAAGGAAACCTTCCCCTTAGGAGAATTAAAGTGCAGGAAACAGGGCTGAGTATCACCAGCTTAAGCAACAACAGTTTAAACCAGTTAAAACAGAGTAACCACAAAAAACATTCATCTTCTTTAACTTTTTGGGCCTGAGGGTATGAGGGATGTGAGGGGCAGGACCCTGAAAACCTTATGTCCCCTAGACCCTGGCAAGCTGCAAATTGCCACTCCAGTGTAAGCCTTAAGTGAGATAGCTGAGGCACACTGCATATCCGTTGAGTTTTTTTTTTGTTCTCACAGTGGAGATTGCAGCCTTGGGGGAGGGGGAATGAGGTATCACCTTGGTGATTTCCTTGTAACTGAGGACTGAGCAATTGAGCAGTTTCTGTAGCCATATCCTGGAGAATAAAGGGAGGATTCAGCTGTCAGCAGCTATGGGGATGGAAGATACCACAGATGCAAGGACTGCTAAGTTATTATCTCCTTCCCCACCCTTGTTCTGTGCTAAATGACGGCAGTAGAAATGTGTATGGTGCGTGGGGGGTGGGGCTGCTTAGGAAACCCTTACCCCTCCATGGCTCCATCCATAAGGGGAAACATCTTCTTTGCTTTGGAAAGGTGTAGACTGCGGAGGGGGGTACCAGGCAGCATCTTATTAGAAGGGATGGCAGGTAAGTGTGAAGTTTTTTTTTTCTACCTAGCACCCGAGAAGCATGGGGGAGAGTGGAAGAAGGGAGGTGGGGTCTCCATGGAGACTTACAGGTTAGGTCATTCATGGAGTGATGTTCCCAGCCAGTTCGGGCTAGCAGAAGTAGAGCTGATTCCACCATTGACTGCTATAAAGTTCTCATGTTCATTGTGAAGGGGAGGCAAACAATGTATATATTATCAGATGTTCACTCCTGAACACTAGAAACCATTTGGATTCTAGGGTGGGGAATGCACTATGGAAAAAGGAAAACCTAATGTGTCTAGGCAGCCAAAGGCTGGGAAGTTTCACTGAGCATGCCCTACCTCCACTTCCCTAGCTCAGAACTATGGGTTATCCTGCACTTGGGAAATAACCATGAACTTGTGTGAGAAATACAGGGTAAACCCGAGCCACTTCCAGTCAGCCCCCAGAACATGACACCTCACCCCCCTACCTTACTCCCTATTGCAAACTATGGGGTGACCCAATTATTTGGAGTGAACAGTAGCCGATGGAGCTGTCAAGAAAAAGCAACACTTTACCTGAGGCAGGAAAAAACAAAAACAAATAAGGGTCCTGTACAGCCATAGGCCATGAAGAAATATTTTGACAGCCAGTCCACAGTCAGTGTCTAGTCCGATCTTGGTCAAAATGGTCTGCCAGTCTCCCTGCTTCAGCGGGGTAAGACAGGCCCATACTCTTGCTGGGCCTTTCCACTGGGTACATCCTTAGTGGCTGGGCTTTCTGAACTGAATGTCTCAGCCCAGGCTCAATCCTGATCTCTGTCTCCATGTAGTATTTACAGATCTTCTCTTCTCCATGGTTTGGGGGTTTGGAGGCTGCTTCCCTGCAACTGGCTTGCTAGGGGACTTCATGATGTCCTTCCTCTTTGAGTCAGGTTCCCCCAAAGATCTGCTCCCTGATGACTGTCTAGGGTCCTGGCTATCTGTGTGCTGCCCTACTCCTTCTTCCTTGTTTTATATATTCTATTTCTGGCTCCTGTGGACCAGGGAATCTATCACTCAACCTTGGCCTCTATTTCAGGTCTGAAACCACCCTTCCCAGGAGACACATTGCTAAGCAGCCCCTTCCTGAACCCGCAGACTTGTTCAACCCCCTGATCACCTCCCTGGGGGAGGACCCACCCCACCTACAGGGAGGGACTGCCCCACCTACCTGGTGGCCTTTTTGTGATTAGAGTAACATTCCTGGGCCAGGTCAAGGAGCTCAGAAAAGCAGGTGAAGGGCTGGTCCAAGGACATGATGTGGGCGTTAGTTCCTGGGGTCTGCATTGCCTCCCTGGCCCTCCGGTTTTTTTTTCCATGTTGCTTCTCTCTCTGAGTGTGGATGGGCAATGATGTCTGTGCACCTACATGCTGACGTCCACTGCTGCTCTGCCCCCGAATCTGGCATTGCTTTCTGCTAATGCTAAGGTTATTCCTCAGATATATTTAACAGAAGTCTGGGGTGGGGTTAATATTACTTCTCTTGAGTCAACATTGAACGCTGCATAAAAAAAATTTCTTAGACTCCCTATGGGTATCCCAGCTGAGCTGGTCAGATCACAGTTGGGTCAGCCAAGTCTTACTTCAATGACACAAACAAAACAAATTAATTTTGGGGTTAAAACGAAAATGCAAACAACCGATAACCTCACCAAGGTATGTATGAAGGAAAAAGAAAAGCTTATGTCCTATTCGAGGGACTGTTGGTTAAAAACGGTAGAGAGATTACTAGAAAGTAATGGATTAATATACTTAAATGTTTGGGGAAAGCAGAATATTAATTTAAATAGTACATATAGGGGCTACATTACTAAGAAACTTTATCAGACATCTAGGCAAAATGATCTACTAGGATTAAAAAAAAATTGAAATTGGTTAGTGGGTAATACTAAAGAGCATAACTTAAAACGATATCTGAATATAATCAAAACACACTAGCATAGGACAATTCTGACTAGGCTTAGGTTTGAAGTATTTGATAGTACGGTATTGGAAGCTAGGTACAATAAGGAATCCAATACCTCTAAGCTTTGTTATTGCAATTTGTAGGAAATTTAAGACCTCAAGCATGTACCATAGAGGTGCCTTTGGTATGATAAAGCAAGAGTTATGTTTTTGAAGCAGTATTTGGATACCTGTAGTATTCCTGACAGATATATGCTGGATTTATTTTTTTTTTAATTTAAAGTTTATTAAAGGTTTTACATACATAAATGAGACAGAACAAAAAAGGTTAGCATACTATACAAGCATTCTGGCACAATGATTGTCTCCCCTCCCAACCCACCTGCCCCCTACCCTTAGCCCTCCCCCCCAAGTCATATCACAATAGTTATCTGCCAAGGCAATCCATGTTATGAACAAGTTAAATAGAATACAACTTATTCAAGGGATCCCAAATCTTACTGTAATTAAACAGTCTGTTATGGAGACTAGCTATGGTTTTCTCAGTTCTAAGATTCCCCAGAAGTTCATTGAGCCATTCATTATAGGACAATACCTCCATATCCTTCCAGTGTCCGAGAATAATTTTTTTAACAGACATTGCAATAATTAATATATAATATTTACATTTGGTAACTCTTATTGAAGAATAATCACCTAATAAACACATTTCTGGAGTAAAGCATTCAAAGAGTCCCAGCAAAGGATCTGCCTTTGCTTGAATTATTTTCCAGAGGGGTGTGACTTTTGGACAATTCCAAAATATGTGAAGGAGTGATCCTTCTTCTTGGGAACATCGATTACAGAGACTGGAGTCTATCAAGCCCCATCTGGTCAGTTTTCTGAGGAGAATAATAAAGATTATGTAAAATGTGAAATTGCGTGAGACAGACTCTATCCTGTGTTATGAAGCAGTGGCAGTTGTGCCACAAAGTAGACCATTCTAGGGTCAGAAGAGGAAAAAAGAGAAGTCCAATATTTTGTAGGGCCTTGGCATTGAGGAAAACGCTAATCGTATAGTGCTGCATATACTGTATGTTAGAAATTACCTGGAGGTGGTCCACCAAGGACCTCCCCTTCATAAAGCCCACCTGATGCATCCCAATCAACATAGAAACATAGAATTTGATGGCAGATAAGGACCGCTTGGCCCACCCAGTCTGCCCATTTCCCTACCTGATGGATAAGCTGCAGATTCTAGTTGATCAACAGCTTACTTCCTCCTGCCCCCCACTAGAATTGCCTTATGCCTGTCCCATGCATTCTTGAATTCTCCCACTGTTCCTGACTCCACAACCTCCTCAGGAAGGCTGTTCCATGCATCCACAACTCTGTTTATGAAAAAATACTTACTAATATTACCTCTGAGCCGTCACCCCTCTATCTTCAAATTGTGCCCCCTTGTTCTTGCACATCTCTTCTTCTGAAAGATACTACCATCTTGTACCTTGTTAATTCCCTTGAGATACTTGAATGTTTCTATCATGTCCCTTCCTCAAGGGTTTACATAGTAAGCTGCTTTAGTCTCTCCTTGTATGTCTTCTGGTGCAGACCTTGCACCATTGTGGTTGCCCTCCTCTGAAGAGCCTCCACTCTGTCTGTCTTTGCAGAGATAGGGTCTCCAGAATTACACGTAGTACTCCAGATGGGGTCTCACTAACTGTCTGTAGAGAGGGATAACAACTTCCTGTTTTCTACTGTTGATGCCTCTCCCTATGCATCCCAGTATCCCCCCAGCCCTCCTTACTGTCTTCTCACATTGCTTGCCCAACTTTTAGGTCATCTGATATAATTACTCCTAGGTCTCTTTCGATTTTTGTTGTTGTTATTAATTCACCTCCTATTGTGTACTCTTCCCCTTGGTTTTTGTTTCCCAGATGCATTACCTTGCACTTCATTGCATTGAATCTGAGCTGCCACGTATTTGACCATTCCTCCAACCTTGCCAAGACGCTTTTCATTCTTTCCACCCCACCTTGTGTATCAACCCTGTTGCAGATCTTTGTGTTATCTGCAAAGAGGCATACCTTTCCTTCCAGGTGCTCTCCAATGTCACTTATAAAGATATTAAAGAGGACCGTCCCAGTACGAAGCCTGCGTCCCGCTAGTTACCATCCTTTCTTCACTGTGGACTCCGTTTACTAGTACCTTCTGCGTCCTGTTGTTCAGCCAGTTTTTTATCCAGGCTACCACCTTGGGACCCACTCCAAGGCTGGCTAACTTGTATATTAATCTTTTGTGTGAGACTGTTGAATGTCTTGCTAAAATCTAGGTAGGCCATATCCACATCCCCTCCCTGGTCTACTACTTTGGTCACCCAGTCAAAGAAATTCATTAGGTTCATCTGACATGACCTTCCTGCTGTGAAACCATGCTGCCCTGGGTCCTATGCCCCACTGGCCTCTAGGTACTCAACAATTCCTTCCTTCAGAAGTGATTCCATCATTTTACCTAGCACTGAAGTCAAACTAACTGGTCTGTAGTTTCCTGCTTCTGCCCTGCTCCCACTTTTGTGAAGTGGAATCACATTTGCCCTCCTCCAGTCCTCAGGTACCACTCCATCCTCCCATGATTTGTCAAAGAGAGTAGTCAGTGGTGTTACTAGTTCTACCCTTTGTTCTTTTAGTATTCTTGGGTGAATCCCATCAGGCCCCATTGCTTTGGCCACCCTCAGTTTCAAGAGTTCTTTCAAAACCCTTTCTTCTGTGAATGGACTGGTATCGCCCCCCCCCATTCAGAGTGTCTCCCTTGTTTGGTTTAGGCACCTCCTCCTTCTCATCTGCTGTGAATACTGAGCAGAAATATTCATTCAGTCTCCCTGCTTTTTCACTGTCATCCTGTGCCCTCATTCCCTCCCTTATTAAGTCTCTGTATCCCTCCCTTGGTCTTTCTTTGCTCCCTAATGTACCTATAAAAGGTTTTATCCTCCTTCTTAACAGAGTTGGCTATCTTTTCCTCAGTTTGTGCCTTTACTATTCTGACTGCCTTCCCTGCCTCCTTCTGCTTTAACTGGTAAAGTTATCTGTCCTGCTGCTTCTGTGTTTCCTTATATTTCCTGAATGCTATCCTTTTCTCCTTAATCGTCCCTGCCACCTCTTTTGAGAACCATAGTGCTTTTTCCTTCATTTTATTTTATTGATTTGCTTCACACAAAGGCTTGTTGCCTCTGCGATGGCTGTTTTGATTATTCCCCATTGTTCCTCCACCCCTCCTTCTTGCCCACTTGCTAGTGCTTTTCTAAGGCACTCTCTCATTTTCCCAAAGTGAGCCTTCCTAAAGTCCAATACTCTTGTTTTTGTATGACTTGACTCTATGGCTGTGTTTATTGTGAACCACACTGTTTGGTGGTCACTTGTTCCCAGATGGCTACCCACATCTAAATCTGAGATCCTTTCTTCTTCCCCATTTGAGAGTACCAGGTCTAATATTGCTCCCCCCCAAGTGAGTTCCAACACTAGCTGTCTGAGGCATGCCACCTGTAGGGCATCAAGAATGACCCTACTCTTGGATGTACCTGCAGCAAAGGTACTCCAGTTAACATCTGGCATATTCAGGTCTCCCATCAACAATATCTCCACTTTTTCTGCCATTTTAAGGATGCCTTTTATCATTTTCTTGTCTATTTCCTCTCCATGAGATGGGGGTCTGTACACAACCCCCATGCGGATTGTGGTGCCATTTCCTGTCTCCAGGGTGACCCATAGTGAATCATCAACTTCCTGTTTACTCTCTAGTTTTGTTGCTTTTCCCTTCCGTTATATAGAGAGCTACTTCTCCTCCTCTTTTACCCACCCTGTCCCTCCTGTAGACTGTGTATCCTGGTATGTTGACTTCCCACTCATGGTTCTCTGTGTACCATGTTTTAGTTACTGCCACAATATCCAGGCATCCCTCTTCCATTAAGGCCACTAGTTCAGGGAGCTTGTTGCACAGACTATGGGCATTGGTACTAATCACTTTCCATTTATTTTTTATTGCCTTACCCCTTTTAGCCCCATCCCTGTCCTTAACACATTTTTCTGCATTTATCCCTGTCCTGCTCCCTACTGACTTCTCTGCCTTGATGTTTACCTCTCTAACTACTGCACTTTGTGGGGGGAGGCTGGAATTTCCCTGCTCCTTTTCAGTGCCTCCCCACTTGGCTAGTTTAAATGCTTGCCAATGAAGCATTTAAACCTGTCACCTAGGATCCTGGATCCCCCCTTGACAGGTGCAGACCATCGCACCAGTATAAGCCTGCATCCCTCCAGGTGGCTCCCTAGTCCCCAATGAAGCCAAAACCCTGAGCTCCACATTAGTTTTTCAACCATTCATTGAATCCCATGGTGCGGAATACCCAAGCATCATCCTTGCCATAGACAGGCAGCACCTCCGAGAAGGTTACCCTACATGCTACTTGTCTAAGGCCCCTCCCCAACTCCACAAACTCCTCATGCACTGCTCTGATCCCATATACAGCCAGCTTATTTGTCCCTAGGTGGACAATTACATCCAGCTCCCTCCCTCGTTCAGCTGCTCCCGCGATCCTGATGATTCACTTCCTGTCCCTCCAAGCCATGGTGCCAGACAGGCACCTTACCTCCATATCCCCTTCCTCCCCTACATCTACACCCTAATGATTGAGTCCCCCACCAGGAGTTGTTTCCTTCCCCTGTGGGGTCTCATTCCACCCTCCTCGGTCTCTTTGCCAGAACATCATATGAATTGTGGAGAGCTACAACTGGAGGGATGCACCTCTGTTCCACCACCCTCTCCCTCCCTGAGCCCACCTTTGTCCAACCGCTCCTCTTTCTTGGCAACCTCTGAGGTAACGGTGGTGGTCCTGGTGGTCCCTGGGTGGGGGAAGAGGTTTCACGAATCCTAGCCAGGTCAGCCTGGAGACAGGCAACCTCTTCCCTCAGACCAGAGAGGTGTCTTTAAACAGGGCAGCATCGCAGCCTCCAGAATGTCTCCCAGAACACTGCTGCTCCACAGCCATTGCACTGCACCACTTCCATCTTGACTTATTTTGTGTCCCCTCTCCAGATCTTGTAGTATTAAGCTTAACCTATCCACTAAATTTTTTTTTTAATTTTGATGTCTTGATTTAACAAAGAAATGGGCCTATAACTCTATACTAATTTGGGATTCTTATCTATTTTAGGAATAAGAACAAGTATGGCTTCGAATAGGGCGGAGTCAATACATGCACCTGATAAAATATGTTGGTACAGAGGTAGGAGAATAGGGATAATTAAATCTTTAAATTTCCTATAGAAGTATGATGAAAAGCCATCTGGGCCCAGGGCTTTGTCTGTGGGGAGGTTTTGTATTACCTCTGCTATTTCTAGAGTAGAGATATGGGGCAGACAAGATCAGTTTGTGGGCTTCTGAAAGAGAGGACAGGCAAGTTTGTTTAAGGTATACATCAAGGGTAGCCTCTGAGGGGGGATTACTCAATTTGCCATACAATTGTTTGTAATACTGGGTGAATTCACTTACAATTTAATCGGAGGAGGATTTCAAAGATCCGTCCTTTAGGGATCTAATGGGGGGATAAACCTTGCTGACTCCTGCAGTTTGACTCTAAGGGAAAGTAGTTTCCCAGCCTATTCACCCTAGTCCATATAGGAGGCCTTAGTATGGATAATTGTGAATTTTGCCTTTTCCCTGAATAGCTCCAAATGCTTGTCTCTGGTAATGGTTAAAGTTTGCATGATATCATCAGTAGTATTTGGGGTTAAAGAAGTTTCCATGACATGGATTTGAGACAGCAAGGTCTTCAGTTTCGCATCCTGGGTTTTCTTCCTTGTAGATGCCAGACCAATTAGTATGCCTCTAAGGTAAGCCTTAAATGCACACCAAATGATATCTGGGGTAATGGCTTGTGAGGCATTCATATTAATGAAGAACTCGATATGCTCCTTAACCACTTCAAAAGTTTTTGATCCTTGAGCAATTGGTCATTTAATTTCCAACGCCTGTCTCACCTTGGTAATGAGGTTAAGGATAACCGACATAAAACTAGAGAGTGGTCGGAAGGAGGCCCAGGTTGGATTGTTGAAGACATGACCATATGCTGGATTTATTGTATAATTGAGAAACTATGGAATTATTGACAAATTTGGCTCAGTACTTACTTGTAATTACTGAGCTCAGAAAGAAAAGAATGGCTATGTATAAAAATTTGAATTTAATAACATAAAGTTCTCACATTAGAACTGTATACAGAGATGTAAACAACATTGCTGTATCTGTTTGATTTCTATTCTTTCAGGGGGAGGGGTTAGAGGTAGCTCTGGGTCTCCTTTTTAAGTTGATTGGGCACATGTACAAGAAACATATTGCGGCAGCTTTCTCCACAAGCAGATTGTGGAGGCAAAGCACTGTTATGGCCAATGCCCCCACAGACTTTAAAGGCTTGCCCAGTGTCCCTCAATGCTGTGGCATGCTGCTACTGACTCTAGTTCAGCCAGTGTGCCACCAACTTGTAAAAAATCAGCTGCTGCAATCAGGGGCCGCCTCGTCATTGCAGCATAAGCCATTTGCTGCAATGAGGGAGCGACCTGTCATTGCAGGGCAGGATCTTGACTGATATTAGTTTGAGAACACGTGCGCTGTTTCCGCGTTCACAAACAATACTAAACCCCACTTGCTTATTTGCTGGATGGGGCCCCAACTCTCCGTCGCCTTCAGTGCCCCAAAGTGTCGCGATGCTGGCAGGGAGCCCACTCCCCATCGGCATTATGTAAACCCCAGCTATATTGTCTGCCAACAAGATGTCCAACCTCGCTGACATAATGTCACCCCCACTTTTTGTTGTGTGCTGAGAGCCCAATTCCCCCATTGGCTACAGCTTGTCTCCTGCAAAAGAAAGATTTGGTTGCACGCTGGGAGCCCACCCAGCGTGCACATGCCCTGTAAAATAAAAACGGTCCCGCAATGTCTTTTTTTTAACCTGTAAAATGGAAACTGTCCCCGGAGGTCTCCCTGCCCTCCTGCAACCTGCGCCCACCCACTGCGCACCCTGCCTCCCCACACCCCCCCACTCCATACTTACCACAGGAGCATGGCGTGCCAATCTTTGGTGGACCAGGAACATGTCTGCACTTGTCAAAACCGACTGCAAACTGAGGAAATGCCAGTAAGCTGTATAATGGAATAAATGTTTTTTTTCCAACTTTAATGCATATCTCAGTCATTTTTTGGAAATTTGGCACCAAATTCTCAACATGGGGTTTTTGAGACCCCTCCTCATGAATTTTGGAACTGTCATGGCTTTAATCGGCCCCAAAAGGTGATTTTATGTGGAATCAACTTTCCGGGCTGATTAACAAAATGACAGTGCCAGTGTTCATGAGGTGGGCTCTCAAAAATCCTATGTTGCAAATTTGGTGGAAAAAATAAAAAAATGACTGTTTTGTTAGCGTGCATTGCACAGTTACTACGCACGCTCATAAATTCGCGAATTTGCAATATTTTCACTCCAGATTTTCAACATTGGCATTTTATCACGTCTCCTTGTGAACAGTACAGCTGTCATTGTTCACAACCTTGCCGAAATGTGGTTTTGCACTTCCGGCCCAGAATAGCGCAGTCGCTGTGTGAAATTAGTGTTTGGGACAGATTAATAAAATGACAGTGACACTGTTCATAAGTAGAGGTCCTAAAATGCCTACGTTGAAAATTTGGTGACGATATTCCATAAAATGACTGTGTTACGAGCATGCGTTGCACAGTTTGCATGCACACTCGTTACTGCACGAATTTGTAATCTTTTCATTCCAGATTTTCAACATTGCCATTTTCCCACACCTACTTATGAACAGTACAGCTGTCATTTTTCCCATCCTGGCTGAAATGTGTTTTCGCACTTCTGGCACAGAATACAGTGGTCGCTGTGGGAAATCACTGTTCGGGACAGATTAAGAAAAAGACAGTGACACTGTTCATGAGAAGATGTCCTAAAATGCCTATGCTGAAAATTTGGTGATGATAGCCCATCAAATGACTGTGTTACAAATGTGCGTTATGCACTTTCCACACACCCTTGTAACTTCCCAGATTTGTAATATTGTCACACCAGATTTTCAACACTGGCATTTTTTCACATCTCCTTATGAGCAGTACAGCTGTCATTTTTCACATCCTGACCGAAATGTGTTTTCACAATTCCGGCACAGAATAACGCGGTCACTGTGGGAAATCAGTGTTCGGGACAGATTAAGAAAATGACAGTGGCACTGTTCATGGGCAGAGGTCCTAAAATCCCTATGTTGAAGATTTGGTGATGAAACTCCATAACATGACTGTGTAAAAAGTGTGCATTGAACTGTTTCCACGCACCCTTGTAACTTTGCAAATGTGTAATACTGTCACGTCACATTTTCAACAGTGGCATTTTTTCACAACTCCTTATGAACAGTACAGCTGTCATTTTTCACATCCTGTCTAAAATATGTGTTTGCACTCCTGCCAGAGAATAGCACAGTCACTGTGGGAAATCAGTGTTTGCAACAGATTAAGATCAAGCGAGTGAAAGGGGTGAGTGACCAAGCTCAAGTGAACTCTATCAGGACTGCTGTGGATTTGCTTGTGGGCAGAAAAAGGGCCCAACACAAGAGCCCAGTAAAAAATGGCAGCCTGCAGCACTGGGAGAAACAGAAAGAGAGAACGGGTGAGGGAGGGGGAGTGAGCGAACTCACCGGAACACTCTCAGGACTGCTGTGGACTTCTTTGTGGGCAGAAAAAGGCATCAATGCAGGCAGGGGCCCAGTACAAAAGGCCAGCCTGCAGCGGTGGGAGAAACAGTATGAGCGAGTGAGACAGGGGGACTGAGTGAGCCCAATGGAGCTCTATCAGGACTGCTGCAGATTTCTTTGTGGGCAGAAAAAGGCGCCAGTGCAGGCAGGAGCCACATTCAAAAGGGCAGCTTGCAGCACCAGGACAAACAGAATGAGTGCGTGAGAAAGGGAGACTGAGCGACCTCAGCAGAGCTCTATCGGGACAGCTGCAGATTTCTTTGTGGAGAGACAAAGGTGCCAATGCAGCCAGGAGCCCCGTACAAAAGCGTAGCCTGCAGTGACAAGAGAAACAGAATGAGTGAGTGACAGAGCGGTAGTGAGCGAGCTCAACAGAGCTCTATTGTGACTGCTGCAGATTTCTTTGTGGGCAGAAAAAGGCAGCAATGCAGGCAAGAGCCCAATACAAAACGCCAGCTTGCAGAGCCAGCAGAAACGGAATGAGTGGGTGAGAGAGGGGGAGTGGGCGAGCTCAATGGAGCTGTGTCAGGACTGCTTCAGATTTCTTTGTGGCCAGAAAAAACCACCAATGCAGGCAGGAGCCAAGTACAAAAGGGCAGCCTGCAGTGACAGGAAAACCAGAATGAGTGAGTAAGAGAGGGGGAGTGAGCGAGCTCAGTGGAGCTCTATTGTAACTGCTGCAAATTTCTTTGTGGGCAGAAGAAAGCAGCAACGCAGGCAGGAGTCCAGTAGAAAAGGGCAGCCTGCAGCACCGGCAGAAACAGAATGAGCAAGTGAGAGAAGGGGAGTGAGCGAGCTCAAAGAAACTTTGTCGGGACTGCTGCAGATTTCTTTGTGGGTAGAAAAAGGCACCAACAGAGGCAAGAGCCCAGTACAAAAGGGCAGCCTGCAGCGCCACGAGAAACAGAATGAGTAAGTGAGAAAGGGGGACTGAGTGACCTCAACGGAGTTCTGTCGGGACAGCTGCAGATTTCTTAGTAGGCAGAAAAAGGTGCCAATGCAGGCAGGAGCCCAGTACACAAGGGCAGCCAGCAGCGCCGGGAGAAACACAAATGAGCAAGTGAGATGGGGGAGTGAGCAAGCTTAACGGAGCTCTATCATGACTGCTGTGGATTTCTTTGTTGGCAGAAAAAGGCAGCAATGTAGGCAGGAGCCTAGTACAAAAGGCCAGACTGCAGCATTGGCAGAAATGGAATGAGTGAGTGGCAGAAATGGAATGAGTGAATGAGAAAGAGGGAGTGAGCAGGCTCAACAGACCAGTGTCAGGGCTGCTGCAGATTTCTTTGTGGGCAGAAAAAGTCACCAACAGAGGCAGGAGCCCAGTACAAAAGGGCAGCCTGCAACGCCAGGCGAAACAGAATGAGCACGTGAGAGAGGGGGAGTGAGCCACCTCAACAGAGCTCTGTTGGGACAGCTGTGGATTTCTTAGTGGGCAGAAAAAGCTGCCAATGCAGGCAGGAGCCCAGTATAAAAGAGCAGCCTGCAGCACCGGGAGAAACAGATTGAGCGAGTGACAGAGGGGAAGTGAGCGAGCTCAACAGACCAACGCAATCAACATTCGGCATTGACAAATGCTTGTTATATTTGTTATTGCTGCTGTCCTTTAATGTATAAGTCATTAAACAATGTGATTTTAATTATGTACGTACTGTACATTTTGTATGACATGTCTATGTATATTTGAAATGGCTATAGCCAAACAATAAATTATAAATTAAATCAAATCATTAAAGCCAGATACATTGTCTTATGGATTAATTAACTAACACTTTTTGCTTTGCTCTTAGGAACCTATGCAAACAGTAATCTTAACCAGAAATTAGTTCCATATAAAAAACACATAATAATAATAATAATAATAATTAAAAATCAATTCTTGATAATAAAAATAAAATCATTTTTCCATCAAGGGTTTTGTTCCTATAGTATGACTATCCAGTTGTACCTGTAGGGTAATTCTTTTTATCCCGTAGTCTTGTGGTCTTGATAAAATATAAAAATGTATGCAGTGTTTTGTAATATTGAGTTTGTTCAATAAACGTTAAAAAAAGCTTGAAGAAATAACTTTATACCCAACACTGTTGACCACTCAAGTTATAGTATTTTGTTCCAACAGTTTCTTGTTTTTGATGCAAAAATGTTTCTGTTCTTTTTCCCACTTGCTTGACTGCTAAGACTCATAAAAGTGATTTTGCAAGATTCTGTACAAAAGCATGTTCATGACTCATGAAAGCAGAGCCATTGTTCATGAGATGTGAGATGCAACAGTCTAATCTCATTAAGTTGAAACTAACTGTCTGCCAGGAGGTAGAATAAAAGATGTTAAATGGTGTATCATCAAACTACTTAATAAAAAGAAAAAAATACTCAAAGATAGCTATTCATATAGGCACAAAGGATGTCGGAAAAGAGCATGAGAAGGGCATTGTTAGTGAACTTTTGGAACTTGGCCAGCGAATAAAAAAAAAAACTAGTACAACTACTATCATAGCAGGTATACTTCCCAGGAAAAAATATCATCCAGAAAAGAACCTAACTATTCAAAGGATAAATGCTAAACTATCATACAAATGTAAACAGTTGGAAATAACAGTTTTATTTATTTATTCATTTATTTATTTATTTATTTATTTATTTATTTAGTGATTCGGAAAAAAACCTTTGAGCACAAGCTCTTTTACAAAGGTTCCACATCATAGATTGCAAAACAAAGTACAGTAGGAGAAAGCAAAGGTACATTACAATGAATGATACATCTTGGATTCAGAACTTACAGAATAACTCAAAACATAGGTACAAGTTAAATAACAAGAATAAACACTTTATGAGGGTGGGGGGATAAGAAGCCACAAAGTGCCTTGTCAGTAGTTCAGAGGGACTGGGAATAGCTAGCAGGGGGTGAAGAAGGGAGGTACGAGAGAGAGAGAGATAAATACTGCAGTTGAGGTGAGAGGGTGGGGGAAGAGGGATGATAAGGTATAGGGAGAAATGGTGGGGTGAAGGGAGGCTGAGCGGAAAGGGCATGCTAGAGTAAAATGGCGGGGTGTGAGGGAGCATGGTCAGGAAGCCAGCATTAGTAGTGACTGATTGGGAAACTCACAGGACTGTGAGTTGGGGAAGGGGGAAGGGGGTGGCAGGTGCCAAAAGAGCATGACGCAAACTGATTGCTGGGGCAAGTCATGAGAAGGATCAGAGGGAGGGGGTACCTGAGGCCTGCCTAATGCTTGCTGGGGGGCAGAGAGAGCAGGTTGGCTGGACCATACCTCTCAACCTCCCCTCATAAATCAGGGACAAGGCTTAAAAAAATCAACTAAGAAAGAACAAGTCTGTAACTTTTATGTTTGATACTATTTTGTACTTATAACCCCACTGTTTAGTCACAGAAACACAATTTTAGGAGGGCAGAGTAAAATTTTTAGACAAATCAAGTCCCTGAAAATCAGGGACAGTTGAGAGGCATGGGCTGGACTCAGGGGCAGGTGCATTTAGAGAGTGTTAATAGGTGCTGTTTGAGGTCAGTTTTGAATTGTGCCAGACAACTGGTGGCCAAGAGGTTCACAGTAAGTTCATGCATCCATATTTAAATAACATATCTAAATACATGGGAATTATTCAAGGTGAAGTCACACCTGTACTCATAAGACAGCCTACATTTAAATCAACGTGGGAAAAATATCCTAGGGAGGCTGCTTAGGGATGTTACCTCTTGTAACAGACAAAACAAGGGACATTTAAACTAACTAGTAAGGGGGAGGGAAAAATAGTATAATAACAAGTCTTAAGGTAATCCTAGCTAATGCAAGAAGTTTAACAGTCAAGAAAGATGACTTGGAGATACCACAGGGGAAAAGCAGAGTGGGCAGAGGTGGGGCTGGGTGACTGATATCAGGACTATAGAGGACAAGGTGCTGGAAATACTAAGGCTGCTGAGGGTGGACAGGGCACCGGTACCAGACAGCATTATCCCCTAGGGTACTTAGAGAGCTATTGGAGATCCTGGCAGGACCACTGGAAGACCTGTTCAGTACATAAATGGACACAGGATGCATGCCGCAGGACTGGAGGATGGCCTATGTGGTGCCCATTCATAAATGTGGCCTGAAGGATGATCCAGGCAATTACAGACTAGTGAGTCTCACTTCAATCATGGGGAAGCTCATGGAGTCATTCCTAAAAAAGAGGCTGATAACCTTTTTGTAAGACACTGGTCTCCTAGATGGTCATCAACACGGTTTTGTCTCGGGCACATCCTGCTAGACAAACCTAGTCGGGTACTATGACTGGGTTACCAGGGAACTGGACAGGGGCCATGCCATGGACATCCTGTATTTGGACTTCAGTGAGGCCTTTGACTCAGTGCTGCATGGGAAGCTGGGGGGAAACTGGAATACATAACGGTGGGAACAAAAATAGTCAATTGGATCACCAACAGGCTGAGGGGGTGGCAGCAGTGGGTGGTGTTGGTGGTGGAACTCTCATCACAAAGGGACGTTACTAGCAAAGTGCTCCAGGGATCAGTACTGGAACTGGTGCTGCTTGGGATATTCATAGCCACATCTCAAACAGGATCCGGAGTCCACAAATGATACTAAGATAGAATCTGTGGTAGATGACATATAGGTGTGGAGGGGGCTGCAGGAGGACCTGACCAAACTACAGGAATGGTTGTAGACATGGTAGTTGGGGTTCAACGCCAAGAAGTGCAAGGTCTTGCACTTCGGAGCTAGGAACCAGAGGAAGAAATATCAGTTGGGAGGGGTACAGCTGGAAAGCACAGTGGAGGAAAAGGATCTGGAGGTACTAATAACAGGGAGTATGAACCACTCAGTGCAGGAAGGTGGCTGCAAAGGCGAACAAGATGCTCCTTCCCCTGTACAAATCACTAGTCAGGCCACAGTTGGAATACTGAGTGTAGTACTGGCATCCATGCCTGAAGAAGAAAATTAGATTGCTGGAGGGGGTGCAGCATAGGGCAACGAAGATGATCCAGGGACTGGAGGGAAAATCATATGAGGAGATTCTGCGAGAGCTGAACATGTACTCCCTGGAGGAGAGGAAGGGTTAGGGGGGATATGACTAAAACCTCTAAATACTTAAAAGGAATAAACAAGACTAATACTGGAGGGATTCTTCAGATCAGAAGGGGAGGGACACGAGAGGGCATTGGCTGAGATTGAAGGGGGAGATTCAGGAGGGAAATCAGGAGGCACTTTTTCATGGAAAGGATGGTGGACAAGTGGAATACTCAGCCAGAGGAAGTGGAATTGTGTAGAACGGTGGGAGGATTTAAGAGGGTGGGACAGAGGAGGGGGTTGTTATGAGGAAGGGAGGGAGGGTGGGCAGCTGCAATTTGAAGGCTAGCTGCATAAGCGAGCAGACTGATAGACTGTGATGCCTGTTTCTGCTGGCATTTCATATGTTCATATGGAGCATCTATTAATATCAGAAGAGGTCCATGTTTGTAGAATAACAGAGACATGGTGGAAAGATGATAACTGGGGTGAACACATCCCTGGATATAAAGTGTACTATCACAACAGAGGACCCAAACAACGGGGTGGCAATATTTGTATCTAATATGATTAAAACATGGGAAGTCAACAGCCCCTCATCTTATGCTGAACAAGCAGAACAAGTTTGGGTGAGCATAATACCTAGCAATGGTAAAAAGTTAACATTATGTGTCACCTACAGTGCCCTAAACCTAACAAAGAAAGAACATGAAAAGTTCTTTAATATGTTAGAAAAAAATGATTCCAAGGGAAGATACCATAATAATGGGTGACCGCAACCTCCCAGATATCAATTGGAAGTCTGGTACATTCATAACTTCAAATGGAAACATATTCTTGGAGTTCCTAACTATTAACAATATGCAACAGAAAGTCTATTATCATACAAGAGGAAGTAACACTCTCAGGGCCAGATATTCAAAACTTTTCCCCAGTGCTAAATTAGCACTGCCCGGCGGGCAAACTTAGCCCAGAGCACAAAGCAAGCCATATTCAAAAGGAATAGCCCAGGGCAAACAGCGTCTGAATATAGCATGGGAATGAGGCCGGGAAAACTGGGCTGGGAGAGCAGGGCAAACTTAGCCCTGGAATAAGACAGCTCTGAATATGGCAACCAGGAGGTGCAAACCACAACAGCAACAGAGTGCATAGCGATGTGAAGGTAGGTAGAGGTGAACTATGTGGTCAATGTGTGTGCCAGCAAATGTGTGGACCCAGTACAGCTGCAGGCAGCAGCGTATGTGAAAGTACAGTGTGCAAAACTGTAAAATATTCCCAAACTGTTTGCACAGCGCTAACACGCTAGTCGCTGAATATAGCATTGCGCCTGTATTCATGTCATTTTGCCCCTTGCATACATTATAATTTTGCCTGGCGCTAATGCAGTTTGCCCGTGCTATTTGGCCTTTTGAATAAAGCAGACCTGTGCAAATCCCGTGCAAAACTTGTGCAAACATTTTTTGCCCGGTGCAAAGTTTTGAATATCTGGCCCTTTATCTAGTAAGTGGTAATTTAGGCAACGATAGTTTAACTTGCATAAGTAGGTAACTGTTAGGACTCAGTGATCACAATATGGTCAAATTCAAAGTTAACACAGCTTGGAAACCAGTAAAAGGGGTAACAAAAACTATATGTTATACTAGGGCTGATTATAATAATAAAAAGAGTTTCTTAATTTTATGGAACTGGAAAGAGGACTTTAAAAATCAAAAAATTTAAACACAATGGGAAAAGTTGGCAGAAAATATAACATTGTACTGAGACACATATATCAGAGAAAATAATAGCAAAGGCAGGATACCGATCTGGTTTAATACCACTGTAAAAAAAAAAAACAATAAGGAAAAAAAAAACAAAGCATGGAAAAGTCTGGAACATAATCCATCTGAAGCAAATTCAATGAGATACAGCTTTCTAAACAAACAATGCAAAAGGAGAATAAAAAAAGGCAAAAAAAGCAAATGAATACAGACTTGCATCCAAAACACAAAAAACAAGAAATGCTTTTATAACTATATAAATAGCACAAAAAAGGTCAATCAGGGGTTGGGTCGATCGTGATACAGAACAAAGTTATCACAGAAAGTCAAGATATAGCCTCTAAGCTTAACAAATGCTTTCAAGAATTTATCAGCCTAAGTTACCCAGTCCTGATATACATATACATCAGAAACAGATGAAATAGAACCAGTTACAGAACAGCAATTTAAAAAATTATTACAGAATTTAAACCCCAACAAACCTCCTGGAGGAGATGGTTTACACCCTGCACTATTAAAAGGACTAGCTGACCTTCTGTCTGGACCACAGACATTCGTATTTAACACATCTTTAAAAGATGGGAGAGTACCAAATGCATGGAAAGATGCAAATATAACTCAGATTCATAAAAAGGGGTCAAAAGGTGACTGTAAAAACTACAGGCCAATTAGTATCACCTCAGTCATGTGCAAAATGTTAGATAGAATAGTGAAAGACAGGATAAACGGACACCTAAAAAATATGAGAAAATGGGTATCACCCAGCATGGTTTTAGAGAGGGCAGGTCATGTTTTACCAACCTACTGCAGTTTTTCAACCCAGTTAATAGTGCTAAGGATGCAAGATTACCAGTAGACATCTTTTATATGGCCTTTTCTAAGGTCTTCAACACCATGCCCAACAGACCCCTTATACTAAGGTTATAGGAATACAAGTTGAATAACAATTTAATTAGATGGGTAGCTTACTGGTTGAAAGATAGAAGGCAGAGAGTTAGCATAGCAGGTCACTTAACTTCTTGGTGAGAAATTACTAGTAGAGTGCCCCAGGGATTGGTTCTGGGCCCTACACTATTTAGTTTATATATTACACCAATACAAACTACACCAAACAAGTGGTGTAGTAAATATGCAGACGATAATAAGGTAGGTGCAATAGTAAACAACAAACTATCAATTATCAGCTTTCTAAGTGAAATAGAACAGGTGGGAGCATGGGTGGAACAAAACAATCTACAACTAAACCTAGACAAATGTAAAATAATGCACATAGGAAAGGTAAACAGATGTGATAATTATACATTATATGGGAAGAACATATCTGTTACAACCCAAGAACATGATCTAGGAGTAATAATTACAAACAATCTATCCCCGTCAGAACATTGCATAAAAGAAGCAAGTACTGGAAACAAAATATTTGGATGCATTTTTAGAAATATAAAAAGTCAAGAGAGACAGGTGATACACTGTGCTTATCACTGGTAAGACTGCAACTGGAGTATTGTGTCAAGTTATGGGTGATATCACAAAAGAAGGATCTTAGAACACTGGAAAGGACACAAACAAAAGCTACTAAAAGGATAAACCAGACAAAGGGTATGGCATATTGTGACAGACTAAAGGAGCTTGATCTCTACTCATTACAGTTTAGGAGATTAAGGGGGGGACCTTTGCCTCACTCATAGAGTGTTTGAAAATAGTGACATCTGGGAATGTGTAGGCCTATCACAAAATGTTACTAGTATAGAAAGTAGATTCCACCCACTCCAGCTAAAAGGAGAAAACTATCGAACCAACTGTAGAACAAACTGCTTAAACCAGAGAGTGATTAACATCTGGAACAGACTTCGGAAGGAGGTAGTACTAAGTAAAACCCTAGATACAGTTAAAGCTGCATTAGACAAACACATGGAAAATAATAAATTGTCTTATTTGGAATAGTTGGACACATCTCTATGGCCTAGTGGCTATAGGCTTGGACTTATTTATGTACCTACGAAGTCTGTAAAACTTGCTTTTTTTTTTTTGTAAAAAATAACTTAAAGAATTTACCTTACACCCTATATTATGTACACCACCAACAACATAATTTTCAGGTGGAACTTCCAATTAATTTTCCTGTTTTCCATGTGCAGAAGTTTTCTCCTCTTTCCCCCACTTTTGTGACTGCTAAGTCACACA
Organism: Neoceratodus forsteri; assembly: GCA_016271365.2. NCBI lineage: Eukaryota > Metazoa > Chordata > Ceratodontiformes > Ceratodontidae > Neoceratodus > Neoceratodus forsteri. The sequence goes on from CM028130.1 coordinate 246,076,878, forward strand.
AAAACAGAGTTTTTAATGTGAAAGTAAGTTCGCGCTCACGTAAGTGACATGCACCAATTTTGCAAAAATCCATTTATGACAAATTTGTGAAAAACAATCTGTGAATGCATGTAAAGAAGCATTTCAGCTAAACATTCTTCTGTAAAGCTACCAATCAAAGAATCATCTGTGGGCAAAACTCTAAAAAAACAGAAATTTTAAGATTTCAACTCATTACCATTTTTGTGCTACCAGTGAACAAAAAAGTCTTAAAAATGTATTGTTTTGTATTTTTAGCCTTCTTGAAATTTTAACCACTGAACTGACCATTGCTAAATTTACAGATTCCATAGAACTTGCCACCTACTATGGGTGTGCACAATAGGTAGCACACTCGCCTCTGAGGCCGGGAGATCAGAGGGCTGTGGGTTCAGTTCCCACATCTGGCACTTGGGTTAATATCCCAGTACTGACACTGTAATGCAGCATGAGAGGGGTGCTGCATTTGTGAGGTGCCGTCTTTCGGACGAGATGTTAAACTGAGGTCCCATCTGCCTGGATTGGTGGTAGTTCAGGTGGATGTTAAAGATCCCATTGCTCTTATCGAAAAGAGTAGGGGAATTTCCCCGGTGTCCTGGCCAAATTTCCCTCATTCACTGAAAATACCACCAACAGCTTAATCTGGTTCAAGGTCAGTTGGCATTCATCTGTATCCCCTTCCCCCGGGTCGAGCCTGAAAATAGGCAGGATTTGTCTAGTGTACTAACCCGGTCAACAAAAGCTAAATTAATAAATAAATAAATAAATAAAATTTCAGGCTTTTCTGTTGAGGGATGACCATGTTATTAAAATGCTAGCCCCTATGCGATGTATAAATTGCAAAAACTACTTGAAAGTACTCACGGTTCTGGAGTTACCAGGCCGCCCCCACTACTTGGAGCTACTTTACCTCTCTTTCTGCAGATGAAGATCTCTCTTGAGTTGTCTGGTGATCAGCTAGTCATTTGATCTTGGTGATCTGGTCATTGGTGTAGGTTTTAAGTGCCTCTTGGCTGGTGTCAGGCTTTTCTGCTTCAGCAGTCGACTGGACCTCTTTCACTCCTTCTCTTTGTCATCCTCCGTTGGGCAGACCAGTCCTGGAAATCAGGCGCCACAGATCCTACACATGTTAAACTATCCTATTCTAAGATCAGATTTGGGCTGCCATGTTGCTACATTTTTATAATATACATTAAGACAGGAGATCTGTATAACAACAAAATGGCTCATACGTTGTAAAGGTGAAAATAGAGATGTCAGAAAGACTTGAAAACACAGTATAACATCAAGATAAAGTGGTGGAAATAAATGCTAGAAATGAAAAAGAGAATGAGAGTAGAATATTGGGGCAGGGAGATACAGTAGCAAAGTTTAGTTCCAACAGGACATAGCATGTGATCACCCCTCACAACTGTGGTAAAATAATACAGGGTTACCACATGGGGATCACTTATCACAGGTCACTGCAGGTAAAAATGGTAGAAAAAGAGCACCGACTTCATTTATCCAAAATCAAAACCATATATGTAAAAGAATCAAAATTAGTCATACTGAATCAATAAAGTTAAATTATTTTGTCTATTTTAATATGTGTAATCCAATAGTCAGTTGACCAGGTTAACATACAATTCAATTCCATTTCATAGTAACCCTACTAGGTTCAGTAATGATGACCGATGAAAATGAGGTCCCAAATGGGTGGTAGAGGGGTTTGCGGTTCATCATACTGACTTTCCTAGGTAGTGGGGAACCATTTCATAGTACAGTAACCCTAATGAGGAGTTCAGTAATGATGACCAATTATGAACAGGATATTGAGTGGGAGGGGGTAGAGCGGTTGGAGGTTCATCATGTTGACTTTTCTAGGTAGTGGGGGACCTTCCACTGTAGCCATAACTTTAAATATCACTCACCACTCCATGTTCAGTCAGGTAAAAGAGGTACATAAAAGTCCTCATTCACCTATCCTGCCCAGTCTACATCAGCATGGCAGGAAAATAGGAAAATGGCATGCTCCCAAGTAAGGATGCTGAAAAAGCTGGGCAGTGTATTTCTTCAGTTCCAAGATGGTATCTGCAGGCCAGACCTGGAACAAGCCAGACCTAGAAAGGAGGGGCACTTAGATGGAACCTTGTTGAATTTTTTGACTGGGTGACTAAGGAGGTGGATCAGGGGAGGGCAGTGGACATGGCCTATCTGGACTTCAGCAAGGCCTTTGACACTGTGCCACATAGAAGACTATTATACAAACTGGGGAATATGGGTGTGGGCAGGACAGTAGTGTGGTGGGTAGGTAACTGGCTGGGTGGCAGGACACAGAGGGTGGTGGTAAATGGCTGTCACTCCACAGAGGGAAGAGTGACCAGTGGGGTACCACAGGGATCAGTGCTGGGACCAGTCCTATTCAACATCTTCATCAGTGACATTGCAGGATCTAGAAGGCAGAATTTCATTGTTCGCTGATGACACAAAGCTCTGTAACAGAGTAGACACACCAGAGGGTGTAGACAGAATGAGAAGCGACCTGCAGAAACTTGAAGAATGGTCAGGGGTTTGGCAGTTGAAATTCAATGCAAAGAAGTGCAAGATAATGCATATGGGGCACAAAAACCCTGGCACAATATATCAGTTGGAGGGAAGGATATAGCATGCACCACGCAGGAAAGGGATCTTGGGGTTGTCATCTCTGATGACCTCAAGGTAGGGAAACAGTGTGACAAGGCAGCAGGTAAAGCAAATAGGATGCTGGGATGTAGGCAGGGGCATCTCCAGCAGGAAAGGGAGGTCATAATTCCGCTATACAAGACACTAGTGAGGCCCCACCTGGAGTACAGTGTACAGTTCTGGAGACCATACCTACGTAAGGACATAGACAGGTAGAGAAGGTTCAGAGTAGGGCAACAAAGATGGTGCATGGCTTGCATCACAAGTCCTATGAAGACAGGTTGAAGGAACTGAACATGTACTCCTGGAGGAGAGGAGAGAGGGATATGATAGAGACATACAAGTATCTTACAGGGAGGAACAGGGTGCAGGAAAACACTGTTTTTAATCGAAAAGATGTTCCAGGACTAGAGGGCATGGGATGAAGTTGGAGGGAGGGCAGATTCAGAGGAAACATGAGAAGAATTTCTTCACAGAACGGGTGGTGGACAAGTGGAACACCCTGCCAGAGGAAGTGGTGGGGGCTGAAACAATCACGGGATTTAAGAATGCATGGGATAGACATAAAGGAATTCTAGAGGTCAGGGGTAAGGGGAAACAGACTTCTAGGAAAACAAACTGAACTTACAAGCTCAAATGGGCAGACTGGGTGGGTCATAGGCCCTTATCTGCTGACACTGTCTATGTATCTAGTGTCCTGGAGTAGGACTAGTGCTGAGGGAAATAAGAAAAATCAGGTTTGCAGACTGTCCACAAAATTGCACCAGTTTATCATGATTTTGTGCATTTCAATAACTTGAACAGTGTCTTGAAATTGTCTCTTTTTTGAGACAAATCACATTTTTAAAAATATGCAGTTTGAAAAAGATTGCGTTATTTTATGAAACTGTGCCTTAAGAACGCACATATTTTAAAAGACTGCAATTTGTGGAAGAATATCGTTAATTGAATTTAAAAAGTGTTGGTGAAATTACACAATATATTTTGGTACTATTTTGCAAAATTGTGAAAATATAAAATAAGCACTTTTTCACAGTTTTGCAAGAGTAATAAAAGCTTTGTCCACCACTAAGTAGAACACACACAGCTACAGAGAACAAACAAACAACAGCAACAGGCATTAACAATGCAATTCATGAGAAGCACCATTTTGTCTCAGCCCATGAACAAAACTGTTAATTCCAAGAAGGCATAGTTCTGAAATAAAGTGCTATGATGCCAGTTACCAAGGACTTGTCTATTGATAAATCACACCTCCTGGCTGACCAAGAGTGTATGCAATTCAATGTAAAAGTGATCCCAAGCAACCTCCTCCCCACTGTCTGTGCTACAGTTGATCTCCACAATTGCTAGTCCTCAGGTGCTGATTCATTACCAAACTCATGGGAGATTCCCTTCATATGAAAGTATGAACATATCACCCAGAAGGGAGACCCGTTGGAAGCTTAATGAACAATTATTAAAGGATGCCAGGTATTGCAAGCTTATAAAAGAACAGATTGAGCTCTTCTTCTCATTTAATCCGATTGATAGCGCAAAGCCGGATATTTTATGGGGTGCCTTTAAGGCCTATATGAGGGGAATCCTTATTAGTTTAGCATTTAAGAGGAAAAGGGCACAAGAGGAAGAATTATTATCTTTATTGTCCCAAATACGGTCCCTTGAGGCTAACTTTTCTGTCAGCACTTCGAGTGAGGACAGAAAGAAGCTTTTGGTAGCCAGGGATAGATATCTAGATTTGCTGAGGGAAAAGGCGGAGTTAGCTATTATCCGAACCAGAGCTAGTTATACGGATCAGGGAGAAAAGGCGGGGTGATTACTCGCATTGCAGTTAAAACAACAGAAATCTGCAAGATTTATTCCCCCAATTCGGGCTCAGGTAGATGGGTCTCTGAGAGTATCCCCTTCTGAGATAGTGCAAGAGTTTGCACTGTACCATGAACAATTATACAGGGACATGGTGTGTCCTCCTTGTCCAGAGATTTTGGAGGAGCACTTAAAGGACTCCCATCTGCCTACTCTAACAGAACAGCACAGGAGCTTTTTGGCCTCTCCAATATCCCAGGAGGAGATCTCGGAGGTTATCAGAGCCTCACTATTTTATAAAGCTTTCCGAGAACTCTTATTGCTGGTGCTTCACCGGCAATGTCAGCACATTTTATCCAGGGTGGTGGTGGATGCCTACCTGTTCGAAGCCCTGATTGTTCTTCTTCCCAAGCCGGACGAAGACCCAGAGTTAGTGCAAAGCTATAGGCCCATATCCCTTTTAAATCAAGACATCAAAATCCTTTCAAAGATACTGTCCGATAGGTTAACAATGGTTCTTCCATACCTGATAGGTATGGCTCAAGTTGGGTTCATGAAGGGACGTTCATCCTCAGATCATCTGCGCACCCTTTCACATGTCTTCTCAGAGTCCAGGAATGCCACTTTTCCTGCCGGGTTGGTCTCCCTGGATGCAGAGAAGGCATTTGATCATGTGAATTGATGGGTCTCTGAGAGTATCCCCTTCTGAGATAGTGCAAGCGTTTGCACTGTACCATGAACAATTATACAGGGACATGGAGTGTCCTCCTTATCTGGAGATTTTGGAGGAGTACTTAAAGGACTCCCATCTGCCTACCCTAACAGAACAGCACAGGAGCTTCAAGCATGCATGGGACAGTCATAAGGCAATTCTAGGGGTTGGGGGTAGAAAGAAGTAGGCTGCTGGTTAACTAGGATCTGCAGCTTATCCATTAGGTAGGGAAATGGGCAGACTGAGTGGGCCAAGTGGTCCTTATCTGCCATAAAATTCTATGTTTTATATGAATTGGAATTTCCTATTCCAGGTTCTTAAGGCCTTTCAGTTTTCTACCATCTTTATAGACTGGATTGGTGCATTATATAAAGCCCCTTCAGCAAAGATTTCAGGAAACGGTGCATTTTCTAAGACCTTTTCTCTATACTCAGGTACCAGACAGGGATGCCCCCTCTCTCCCCCCTTTTATTCAGCCTTTATCTGGAACCTCTCATTCAAAGTATCCTCAACAACGCGGGGATACAGGGCATCTGGGTGGGGTGCAACGAGGTTAAGATTACAGCATACGCGGATGATCTTCTTTATTTATCCCACCCAGTGTCTTCTGTTCTGGCCTTGTTAGAGGAAATTGCTAAATTCAGGTTCCTTTCAAATTATAAACTAAATGCTAATAAACCCTCTTTCTTTCCCCTGAATCATAAGGTCTTTTAGACTGATATTACCCCCTTCGGTTTGTGCTGGGCACCCTGGATGATAAAATATCTGGGCATCAAACTAACGCGTAATCCCTCAGCATGGTTTAAAGAAAATTTGGAGCCTCTTTCCCAGTTAATTATTCAGGATCTGGATAGATAGTCCAAACTCCTGTTTTCACTATGGGGCCGGATTAACATAATCAAGATGAATATCTTCCCAAGAATTTTTTATACCCTCTCTCTTCTTAATTCATTTATCCTTTTATCCTGGTTTCAGAAAATGCATAGAATCTTCACCAATTTTATCTGGTCAAACAAATACCCCTGACTGGCATACTACAAGCTGGCCACCTCTAAATTTGATGGGGGATTGCGGATTCCTCACTTGGCTATATATTACTGGGCCAGTCATCTGGCTAAATGTCTGAAATGGGTGTGTCCGGGTCCAGAGAATCTGCAACCGACTTGGCTCAAAATAGAACTAGATTTAATCCGGTCTATGAACACAGATCCCCTAACTCTGCTTTATGTAAAAGTGTCCCAGTTACAAGGTGCTGAGAAATGTCCCATTCTGATGACTTTCTTGAAAGTATACGCACAGCTTTGTTCTTTTCTGCGCTATACTCCTCATTTGGACCTGGCCCAATCTATCTGGAACTCTCCGACCTTTACCATGAATAAACAGCTGATTCCCTGCATATGGCTGCCCTAGTTGGGTGATGGGATAGTATCCATGTTCTTGGATGATGAGGGAAAGTGGCTTTCAGTAGATGAACTTGTCCGGAAATTTAATATCCCGGTATACTCACAATTTAAAGTGGTCCAATTAAAGCATTTGCTTATAACAGTGTTTGGCAATAACCCCCCTTGCCAGTCGGTTAGGGCCCTGATTCCGGAAACCTCCTCCCTATTAGGGTCCTCGGGTGTCATTTCTAAATTATATCAAGATTTGTTTCATAGATGGTATGGGGGCTCCTTCGGACCGTCTAGGTTCTGGGGATCTATCTTTCCCCAATACTCTCTCAACTGGCAGGCCTTATGGAAGTCCTGTCATAAATATGTGTCCCAAGATAGATTGCACCTTATGCAATACCACATTTTACACAATATATACTATACCCCAGTTAAGTTAGTGAAATGGGGTCTCCTTGAGTCAAACATATGCGTCAGATGTTCCCAAGGAGAAGGAACACTCCTCCATATATTTTTGTCGTGTCCCAAAATAACTTCTTTGTGGGATGCTATTAAAACCTTCCTGGACCCCTTATTGGGTCTGCAGGAGTGTTTCACACCTGACATCTGTCTCCTAGGGGACCTGTCCTCCATCAAGGTCAAGGTGAGGAGATTTCACATCTCTATGATTGCACTATCTGTCAAAGAAATTATTTTACGGCATTGGAAAGATAAGGTCACTCCGACATTACAGGAATGGGTGAATGAAATCCTTGCTAACCTTTGTACAGAGAAAGCTATAGCTAGTCTCCACAATAGATTACCCGCTTATACACATATCTGGGGTCCCCTTCACACCTTAGTTATGGCTACCCGGATATAAGTATTGTTTTATATTAACTACCCCGTATACTTATGTATAATGTCTTAGAACTTATGTTATAAGAAGGCATAATACTGCTGTATGGGGGGGCAGTTTGAGTAGAGTATGGTATTGTATCCAAGTTGTACTTCTTATGTTTGCTGCCTCCATTGTTGTGGAAAATTGTGTTAATAAAGTTTCAATTAAAAAAAAAAGTACGAACATATGAAATTTGCCAGCAGAAAAACGCCATTTTGTCTGTCGAGTCTGCTTGATTATGCAGCTAGCAGCCCTATTCTGAAGCTGCCCTTCCCTCCTCACCCCCTTTATTTTCTTTCTTGCCCTGTCCCAGCCCCTTTTGAAGTAGCCCATGGTTTTACAGGCTACCACTTCCACTGGTAACACATTCCACCTTGCCACCACCCTCTCCATAAAAAAAGTGCCTCCTCATTTCACCCCTGAACCTTCCCTCCTCCAATCTCATGTCATGGCCTTGAGTGTCCCTCCCCACCCTTGCCAGTCTTGTTTATCCCTCTCACATACTTGAATGTCTCAATCATATCCCCTCTGTTCCTCCTCTCCTCCAGTGAGTACATGTTTAATTCCTTTAGCCTACTCTCATACGGTAAGTCCACTATCCCCTGGACCATCTTAGTTGCTCTCCGCTGCACCCCTTCCAGTAATTTAATGTCCCTTTTCGGGTACGGGCACAAGTACTGCAAGCAGTATTCGAGATGAGGTCTAACCAGTGATCTGTACAGCTTCAGAATCACCTCCCCCCTCCTCGATGTTATTCCCCCTTGCTATGCAAGCCAGCATTTTGTTGGCCATTGCAGCTGCCTTTACTACACTGTGATGAGTTGTTCATGGATCCCATGATAACCACCCGCTGATCCTTCTTCTCCACAGTCTCTGCCAGCTGTTCCTCCCCCCCCCAGTTGGTAGTTTCTCCTTGGAGTTTTTGCTCCAAAATGCAGTACCTTAGATTTTTTGGCATTGAACCCCAGATGTCAAGTGTCCTACCAAGGCTCCTGATTTTTCAGATCTTTCTGCAGACCCTGCCACCCCTCTATGTCATCCACACCACCCCTATATTGGTGTCATTGGCAAACAGGCTGATCCTGCTTTTGATCCCCACAGATATGTTTTGTTTTGTTTTTTACCAGGAGAGACACACTAAGCTGAAAGCTTGTTTACAGGAGCAAACTGGGAGCACAAGAAAGTTAAGTGACTTGCTCAGGGTCACACAGTATGCAAGTGGGGCTGTGGGGTTCAAACCCAGGTCTCCAGGTTTGCAGCTCAGAGCGTTAAACCACTGTGCTATACTGCCTCCTATGTTTGCAATAAATATCCCAAATAGCACTGGTCCCAGCACTAAGCCCTATGGAACTCTGCTCGTTACTGCCATTGGGGATGAAAGTTTCCCTTCCACCACCACCCTCTGCTGCCTTCCCTGCAGTTTGTCACCCATCCCACCATTTTTGGTCCCACCCCATGCCTTCAAGTTTTAATCCAAGTCTCCCATGTGGCACTGAATCGAATGCCTTGCTGAAGTCCAGGTACAGGACGTCCACTGCATGTCCCCTGTCCATCTGCCTAGTCACCCAGTCATAGTAATCTACCAGGTTGGTTTAGCAGGATCTGCCTATGACAAAGCCATGCTGTCTACTGTTCTGCAACCCACTGTACTTCAGCACGGACACCAGCCTCTCCTTCATGACTGTTTCCATTATCTTCCCCGTAATGGATGTGAGGCTTACCAGTCTATAGTCCCCTGGTTCATCCTTAGGGCTGCTCTTATACAGGTGAACCAAGTGAGCCAACCTCCAATCCTTGGGTACGCATCCTGAATTTAGTGAGGCATTAAATAGGCCTGCCAAGGCCCCCACCAGTATCTGTGTTAGCTCCTTCAATACCCTGGGATGAATGCCATCCTGCTTTGGTGCCTTGTCCACCCTCAGTGCTCTCAAGCCCTCCAGGACTCTAGCTTCCATAATCCCCCCATCCGTTACTCTCTCCCCAGCCTTTACTCCCCCCCACCCCTTGGGTAGCACTTCCCCTCTCTCCTTCATAAACACCGAGCAGAAGTAGTCATTGAGTGCTTCTGCCTTTTCTCTCCCCTTCTCTACCCATCCCCCAACCTTCTTAATCCTTGCTATCTGTTCTTTACAGCTCCTTTTCTCCCTGACGTACCTGAAGAAGCTCTTCTACCCCTCCTTTATGCCTTGTGCGAGCCTTAACTCTTTGGTGGCTTTTGCTCTTCTTACTACCCTTATTACCTCATTGCCTCCTGCAGGTACTCCTCCCAATCTTTCCCCCCTCCCTGATTTCCTTGATCTCCTAAAGGCCACCTTTTTTCTCCTCAACTTTTCTACAATCCCCCTGCACATCCAGCTTGGCTTTTTTTTCTCTAGCCTTCAGAGACTAGCTGGAGTAACATAGAAACATAGAAGTTGATGGCAGATAAGGACCACAAGGCCCATCGAGTCTGCCCATTTATTTTTCTACCTTATGAGTGTGCCATACACCTTTGTTCTGTCAATGGCTTATCTATTCATACTCATCTGTATTGCTCCCTTATGCCTATCCCATGCCTGTTTGAAGCCCTGCACTGTATTCATATCCACCACTTCCTGAGGTAGGCCGCTCCATGCATCCACCACTCTTTCTGTGAAAAAGAACTTCCTCACATTACCCCTTAATCTGCCTCCCTCTAATCTTATGCTGTGTCCTCTTGTCCTGCTATTTTCCTTATATCGAAACATGTTAGATTCTTTCACCTTGTTAATGCCCTTAAGGTGTTTGAATGTTTCAAGCACATCACCTCTCTCCTGCCTTTGCTCTAGGGTATACATATTGAGTTCAGTTAATCTATCCTCTTATGTTTTCTGATGCAGTCCCTGCACCATTTTGGTTGCCCTTCTCTGGACTGCCTCAATTTGGTTAATGTCCTTGTGAAGGTGTGGCCTCCAGTACTGCACGCAGTACTCCAGATGGAGCCTAACCAGCGTCTTGTAAAGAGGGATTATTACCTCCCTCTTCTGACTTGTGATACCCCTACTAATACACCCCAACATCCCTCTAGCCTTAACTACTGCTTTAGTGGTTTGCTTGGATGATATCAGGTCATCGGTGATTATGACGCCCAAGTCTCATTCTTCCCTTGTGACTGCCAGTAACTCCCCTCCCAGCCTATAGGTGGCTTCAGGGTTTCTCTTCCCTATTTGCATGATCTTGCACTTCTTTGTGTTAAACCCCAGTTGCCACTCTTCTGACCATTTTGCTAGTTTATCCAGATCTCTTCTTATTCTGCCCACACCATCTGGATCATCTACTCTGTTGCAGATCTTGGTGTTCTCTGCAAACAGACAAACCTTACCCTCCAGTCCATCTGCAATGTCACTGATGAAGATATTGAAAAGGACTGGCCCTAGGACCGATCTCTGAGGTACCCCACTTGTGACTTACATCTCTTCTGACTGTACACCCTTTACCGCCACTCTCTGTTTTCTGCCCGTCAACCAGTTTGCCACCCAGTTGATCAATGTCTGACCCACCCCGAGCCTACCCAGCTTATTAATCAATCTACCAGATTAACATTCATTTCATGAGCAGCTGTACACTGCTGTAGTTCCATTCCATCTCCCCCAGGGACTCCACTAACAGATCAATGCTTTTGGCAGTCTTGCAAGACCAGACACCTTTGGTCTGGCTGGAGTAGGGAACAAAGGGACATCCTGGCTCTGGGACCTCTGATGCACTGTCATTTCTCTAGACCAGTTGGAGTCTGGTACACACAGAATGGTCACTTCTGACCCTTCAGCCACACTAAGGTAAAGCAAAGGAACCACTCACCATCACAGCTAGAGCACTGCTCCCCCTCCTTCCAACTGTATAACGCAAACCTTAGGGTGTCCGAAGGCCTAGCAGCTAACCTGTGGTGACCTCTATATATGCCCTTGTACAGTGTGAAATACTCCATTTCTACCACTTCCCTAGTAAGGGGAAGTATTGGGCATGCCCAGTAGTAGCTCCAAATGGGGCTTACACCAGATGTTTGCCTATGCATTTGGGGATAATTACTGTATAAGTGTACATGCATGAACAGAATTGTAAAGTCATATGCAACCATATAAATGCAGCATGGTAGGGAGACAAAACCAAGGATTTCAATATTGGGTGAAGTGAACGGCTTAGACAGAAGTACTTTATTAGGCAGGAGAAAAAGTGGGCAGTGTAACATTATTTGTGAAGAAAAAATAGTGCTTGAGAGGGGTATGAAAGAAAGAGATTTTGAAATCAGAAAGTAACATATTATGATTATAAACACATGCTGTTTAAAAAAAAAAATGTAGTTACTTAGTTTCTCATTTATGCCCTATTATCAGTGTCCATCGGTTACTCTCATAAAATTTTGGAATTAACTGCAATGTCTTTCAAACATACAGGTAAACAATATTTTTTTTTCTCTCTCTCTAGATGAAAATCATAATTAGATTTGTGACAGAGCCCATTGGAAATACTTGCCAAAGTCCCCTGTAGGTTGCCATACCAGATGGCAGTAATACTGTATTCAGTTATATAACTCTAATTCTTCACAGCTGTATGCTCATGACTCATTTAGTTTAATTTGTTCTTTGCACCAGGGTTGTCATTATCACAGAGCTAAAATGAACTGGCTTGCTGAGAAATTGTTTACAAGTTGTAATGTTTTCTTCATACCGAGGGCACTTCAGTTAAAACCACTGTAGATTACTGACATGACAATACAAAGAATTTTGTTGATAGTATTTGCTGGAGTACCTGTGATAAGAAACAGTTTTACATATTTGTTTAGCAAATGGGTAAATAAAATCCTGCCATGTGACTGATTGCAGCAACCTGGCCCCATGCTTTTATATCAGTACCTTTCACCACATGTAAAATGTACCAGTGCAAGGCTCGACATCCCCATGTCAGCTCCATACTTTTTTTTTGTTCTGATCCCCCTGTTCTAGGACCCTTCATCCTGCCATCCCCATGCTTAGGCTTACCCCCTCCCCCAGGCAGGGCCACCGGGGGGGGCAAACAGACACTTTTGGCAAGCCTGGCTTACTCCTCATGTCGGGCCCATGGGAGCAGGCCCCCCCTGCGGTGGACGTCAGAGCAGGTGGTGGTAAGAGTGGGTCATCATGCCGTGGGCTGCCTTTTTTGGATTCTTGCTCCCCAGGGGCAGGGATGTGCAATGACATCCAGCATCTGCCCCGCCCCCCTAATACAGCTTCATACTTTTAAATATAATCAGGATGCCATTTTTCCCTCACAGAGATAAATGGTACATAAACCAATTTTAAATACCAACATGTTGTAACATATCCAAATGCTGTTTATAGTTCATATTGGCAGCCTACTTTGCTCTGCAGTGTCTGCATTTTTTTTTTTTTTTGTAGTTTCTATTTTTGCACCTACTGTCTGGGGCATCTCTCAGGCTAGCTCACACAACCTTGACCTTTAACTACATGCCTGAACCACAATTTGCCAACAGTATATCAGGTTCAGGACCCTCTACTCTTCTGATCCCCCTTGAAGAGGCCGAAGGTCCCCAGGGAACAGTCGGGGATTGTGGCCGACAATGGGCATGTATGGCCTCAGTTCCTGGAGGTTCTCCATTGCCTCACCTGGCCGATAGGGAAATTTCTAGGTTAGTTACTCCCAGGAGTGTGACATGCAATGACGTTTGCGTGAGCCTGGTTGCTGACGTCTGCCGACACTCCTCCCCTCTTTTGTGCTGCTTGACTCTGGAGTACCTCTGGTCTCCACCAGATGTCTCCATTGTGCCTAGCATGCCCTGAATCCCACCCCAGAGGAGGAGAGCAGTCCATCGGATGCTTGACCCTCACCTTTCCTTGCCGACCCCTGGTTCCCGGGCCCGTTCACAAACCTGGGTCGCCGGAATGGCACGAGGTGTTAAGTCCAGCGCCTCAACCCTCAGTGCCACCAGGCCAGTCCTTGTCTGTATTTCTTGTTTTTCATTTATTGCCACAATGATTTGCAACACTGTATTGTGTATACCCAGTGCTACTGAAATCCACCACTTCTCATGCCACCCGAGTCCAATCACAGTGCCACTGAATACAGAATACTTCCACTTCATATGGAAGTCAGAGTGAGGTCTGCTCCATATGGGAGTTAAAACTTCAATCAAGAGGCTACTTAATACCAAGCTCCATCCAGCATTTCCTTAATGAGACTGTAATCTTTTCATACTTTTGTAAACAGAGATGAGCAAAGTCATCAAAATTCACTCTGCAAATTAATCCATGAATTTCATGCAATTCATGGACAACAGATCGATCTGCGAAGTGTAACATTTTGCTGCAAAGTGTGGAATTTCACAGACGAAATTCTGTTCTTCACGTTGAAAATTTCACACTTCGCGGTGAACACTTTGTGATTCAGGTGAGGTCAAAGTTGCTGAGGTCTGGAAAACCTTTAAGAAGCTCCACAAATGAAAATGTTTGCCATTTCATGGCAATTTCATCAGTAAATTACAACTTTGCCATATTTCAATTTGTAAAAATAATGTAACATTCTCTAGATTTTGCCTTGCTTAGCAATCATGGTTCCTCACTCTTCTGCCTCCCCCAGACTGTTTCTCCTTTGGGATAGAATTGATTAAAATGCCATTCTTTTTATTTATTTTGTAGGCTGCTCCCTGCTCAGACACATTATTTTTCTGGTTTTCTACAACAACGGTCATGGGCAGCAATTGTGCTACTACTAACAGTGAAATTACAGATGATGGGATGGTGGGGATATACAGTACGAATTAGTTACTGAATCTATTAACTGAGGAATTTTGAAGTCTAAAAAGCTCTTGCTTCTAGGTGGAAAACACCATGGGGGTGCAACTAAGATTGTTTCCCAAGGCTATGCTGAGGTTGCAGCTCTTGGCCCTCTCCTGAACCCTAAACAATATTTAAGAAATTACATAAAATAGCTATGTGTGTACTCTGTTTATTTTGTAGATAACTAATTAATCTTTTTACTTAGTGACCTAGCAAGCACAATGGCTGTGCAAACAATCATTCTACAGGATGGCAAACCATCCTAAAAATATTAAGGAGATTAAGACATACTTCACAAAACCAGACTCCAGGTAAACTGCTCGAGAGATAAAACCAGCACTAAAAATGCTGTAACTGGACTGAGTGTGTCCTGTTCTCCTGACGTTAATACCATATTTCCCTTTGCATGGGCAAAGCATAATCAAATTAGATATCTGGCTGTACAGATTTCCATTGATACCTCAAAGTTCTATGACATTAAACTATTGGAAATGTTGGGCAGAGGTGCAGAGGGACTTAACCAGATGGACCCTGCTGCAGTTGTCCATAGCAGGTTGGGTTGAAATTTTTAAAATTAATATTTTGCCTAGGTTTCTTTTTCTGTTTCTTTTTAACACCCTGCTGATATCAATTTCCCCCTCCTATTAGAATTTAGTGCATAAATGCCTTCTTAAACATATTTTGGGGGGGGGTGGAGTCACAGACCACACATTTCATATATAATTTTAATACAAATAAGGGAATGAGGGGAGGTCCTTGTGTTGCCAGATTCACAAAATTATGATTTAGCAAGCCAGATGACTGTAGTGTGTGCTTCGGCTAGGCAGAGACATGCCTCCAGTTGGTACAACATTGAAGATGTGGACTGTGGAGGACAAGCCCTGTTTACCTTTGCCCTGTTATATTTACCATGGGATTGCACCATCCAATTAAAAAATCCCTTGGGTCAAAAGATATCTTGAGAACTCTACATAAAGTTAAACATAAGTTAGCCACAGATGCCCCATTGGGTCAGTTCTCTCTCTCATTCATTATCACCCTGATTTTTTGCCCCTTGACTGGATATGCATTTTGGGAGTGACACAGACTAATGTATTTTGCTCAGCTTCTGGCACAAGGGTCTTTTTACCATTTCAGAATTTGCAAGCAAAGTACCAATTATGGGCCTAATATTTTCATAAGTATCTTCAAGTCCAGAATTTTATCAGTAGTGATAACCATAAGGTCCTTCTGGATAGACCCATGTCACCATTGGAAGACTTTATATATGGGGTGGTCTCTCTGAATGTAAAACTGAAGTGTATCTCAGACCTGTATAAGAAGCTAAGGATTTCAGACACAGAGGCTCTTCTCAAAATCAGAGTGGCTTGGGAGGTGGAGGCTTCTTGTGCTATTCCTGCTGAAGACTGGTTCCAAAGACTAAGATATGTTGGCAGGTATCCTCTTCCCATTCTTGCATAGAATTTTTCTTGAGGGTGCTAGTCTGTTCTTTTTTTTGGACATCTACTGTAACTCAACATTTTCATGTGACATACATGGCAGACTGTTGCTGAGGATGTGGGGGCCTTGGCTCTCATTGGTATATATTTTGGGGCTGTCCTAGATTGGAAGTATTTTTAACAGCAGTCAAGGAGTTGGTCAGCAAATACTGCAACTTGATATCCCTAACACTTTTACAGACTGGGTACAAGGGTTTCCCATGGTAATAAGGCTGCACTCTATGCAACGTAAATTGACACTGATCTTTTTAGCAGTAGCACTAAAAGGCATTACATCACACTGGCTGCAGGGAGATCTCCCCACATTATCAGAATGGTGTAATAGGATGAACTGAGTACAAGACGTGGAAGCGCTGATGGCTCTTCTCCATCTTAGAGAAGAAAAACATCTGGAAGATGGCTACGCTGGACAAATTGGGTAGCTGGGTGAGATGAAGGGAGTTCCTCATCTTCACAAGACTAAATTGCTTTGGGAATATTTTTGGATGATGGGGACCTCTTTGTTTTTTCCTCTCTACTTTCGGTTTCAGAACTTTCTTTTCTGTAAGACCCTACTCCTTGGATCACTTCCTCTGATCTCTCAATCCTACCCTTTCTTTTCTTTTTGATGTAATAGGACAAGATTTTTCCTGCTGGGATGTGGTGGGTGGGTTGGAGTCACAGATCAGTCAAGTTAACTGGTTCTTAACTATTTCAGTGGTGCATCCTATTGTTTGTAGTTTGGTTATGGTTTATACATTTGTTATTTTTGGATTACTAATAATAAGGATGGCAGTGATAAATTATTGGGTTTTCAAACCAGACTTGACAGATTTTTTACATATCGTCATTGAGAAGCATCCTCTGTTCTTTTTACTGGATTAGTATAACATTTAGAATCCTTTGGACTCTATGTTTTGGTTCATTAATCATCAGTATACTGATATGGTTTACTTGTGATGTATTGTCCACTGCCTATACTGCTTTTTGAATAAAGATGAGTTTAAAAAAAAGCTGTAACTGGGAGCACCAGAGAAATGGGGAACACCCAAACTCCCCTGATCAGCTGAAATGAATGTGAGCAATAAATCCTGAAATACTGCCTATGAAAACAATGGGAAATGCCCTTACCCTTGGAGGCACTTACACTTGTCACCCAAACCAGCTCAGAAGAGACACAAATGGAAATCTGGACAGATGTTGTCCAGGGAGGTATTCCTTCCCTAACCACAGGAGGACATCTGAAACACCTCAGCCAGAAATTTGAAGATATCAGAACAGCAGTTGGAACTGAAGAGGAGCATATATTGTGCAGAACACTTGAGGTGGGGAGTGAAGGCAACTTGCACAAGAACATGGAGCAGGTATCAAGAGACAGCCTTCAAGGAGTTGGTGAGTGGTGAATTAGCCCAATGTGGGACCCCAGTGGAGAAAGACTTACAATTCTTGGTCACTCTAGTGATGGGAACAGCTCAAAAGCAGGGCTGGGTCTTGCAGGGAAATATCATTATATGAGAAATAATGGTCAAGGAACAGACATTGTCCTCCACTGGGAAAAACACTTCAACATGCAACAGGTATGTCATTCTCATAAGCGATGGCCTATGGAAACCCACAATACTGAGGTTAGGGTTGGAGAAGGCCAGCTAGCACATAAAAAGGGAATAGAAATGGCTCAATTAAATCCTCTTACATGCTTTGGTCTGGTAAATCTGGGTGGGGGAGGAAAGATGGTAATAAATACTGAAATGAAGCATAAAGAAAGAAGGAAACAGAACGCAATGGGGTTGTACAAACAGAAGATACCTCCCTGACTCAAAAGTGGCCCACTCTATAAGAGTTAGCAAAAGAGGGTGAAACAATGTATATCCAGCAAGAGGCTAAACCTATGGTTCATTAACCTGTATCCTCTGTTAATCAGTATTTGACATGGAACTTTTGTAAATGAGCTTTTAGCTCAAAGGTACTTGCAATCTAAAAATCAATCAATTAATCAATCAATTAATCAATCGATTAATAAATAAATAAAGGTTCTGCCAGAAAATAATACTTGTCTAAAACATTTTATAAGACTAGAAGAATGAACAGAAAAACAGGGAAAAGAACAGGGATAAACAGAGAGTCCCTAAAAGAAATATTGAATTAAATGAAAGCTAGGTTAGAAAGAATGCAAGTAAACTAGCAGTGGTGCAAGGTGAAAGGAATGAAATAAAACCAGAGACTTTTGAGACTGGAACTTGAATGTCTCATATGGAAAAGAGGCTTTCAGTGGTTGAAGATACCATTCCAGATCTACGAAAGAAAAAAAAAAAAAGAATATGGACACAGAGTAGAGAATTGAGAACAGTAAAAGAGAAGTTAACAGATTTTGGAATAGAGTTCAAGAACATCTTTGATATTCCAGAGGGAACAGAAACATAAGATATTTGGGTCTTTTAAGAAAAATAGCTGACTGAGCTGCTAGATTGCAAATTCCCTGAAGAAGAAATAGAACTAGATCAAACTCATGGCATGCCAGCAAGAATTAACCCAAAATGTAAACAACTGAGAGTAATCGATGTGAAATATCTTACATTTCAAGACAGGGCATGATGGGCTGCATCTGTTCAGGAGGGGAACCAGGGTCCTAGGTAATAGGTTTAAATGCTTCATTGGCAAATATTTAAACTAGCCAAGGAGGGAGGCACTGGAAAGGAGCAGAGAAATCCTAGCCCCCCAAAAAATGTCAGGGTAGTAAGTGCAGCAAACACCAACATAGAGATGTCAATAGGGAGAAGGGCAGGGGTAAATGGAGAAAGTGACAAAGGCAAGAAGGACAGCGATGGGGCAGAAAGGAGTAAGGCCATCAGGAAATGGAGGATAATGAGTACCAATGCCTGTAGCCTGGGCAACAAGTTCCATGAACTGGTGGCCTTGATGGAAGAGGGATGCCTGGATATCGTAGCAGTCACAGAAACATGGTACACAGAGAACCATGACTGGGATGTTAACATACCAGGGTACGTAACCTACAGAAGAGACAGGGAGGGGAGAAGAAGGGGAGGAGCAGCTCTCTATGTAAAGGAAGGGATAAAAGCAACTGAACAAAAGAGTAAACAGAGAAGAGAGGAGGCACTGTGGGTCACCTTGGAGACTGGAAGTGGCACCACAATCCGCACAGGGGTTGTATACACACCCCCCAGGTCAGGGGAAGGGAATGGACAAGGATATGATAGAAGGCATTCTTAGGATGGCAGAGAAAGGAGAGATACTGTTAATGGGAGACTTGAATATACCAGATGTTAACTGGAGCACACTTGATGCAGCCACATCCAAGAGCAGGGCCATTCTCGATGCCCTACAGGTGCCATGCCTCAGACAGCTAGTTTCAGAATCCACTTGTGAGGGAGCAATCTTAGACCTCGTACTCTCAAATGGGAACAGTGAGAGGATCTCAGATCTAGAAGTGGGTTGCCATCTGGGAACAAGTGACCATCAAACAGTGTGGTTCATGTTAAACTCAGCTACAGAGTCAAGCCATACAAAAGTGAGGGTACTGGACTTCAGGAGGGCTGACTTTGGCAAGATGGGAGAGTGTCTCAGAAAAGCACTAGCAAACAGGCTCGAAGGAGGGTGGAGCAACAATGAGGAATCATCAAAACAGCCATCACAGAGGCAATAAGCCTTTGTGTGAAGCAAATAAACAAATGAAAATGAAAGAAAAAGCCACTATGGTTCTCAAAAGAGGTGGCGGGGAAAGTCAGGGAGAAAAAGATAGCATTCAGGAAGTATAAGGAAACACAGAAGGAGCAGGACAGAGAACTGTACCAGTTAAGACAGAAGGAAGCAGGGAGGGAAGTCAGAATAGCAAAGGCCCAAACTGAGGAAAGGATAGCCAACTCAGTTAAGAAGGGGGATAAAACATTTTATAGGTACATCAGGGAGTGTAGAAAGACAAAGGGAGGGATAGTGAGGCTGAACAGAATGAATGGTGGGTGGGCAGAGGGGGATAGTGACAGGGATACAGAATGAATATCTCTGCTCAGTATTCACAAAAGAGGAGGGGGAGGTGCCTAATCCAATTAACAGAAGCACTTTGGATAAGGGGGTCGATCCTAGTCCTTTCACAGAAAAAAGAGTTCTGAAATAACTCCTAAAACTGAAGGTGGACAAAGCAATGGGGCCTGATGGAATTCACCCTAGAATTCTAAAAGAATTAAGGGGAGAACTAGTGAAACCACTGACTACCCTTTTAAACAAATCATGGGAAGATGGTGTGTTGCCCAAGGACTGGAGGAAGGCGGATGTGATTCCCCTTCACAAAAGTGGGACCAAGACAGAGGCAGGAAACTACAGACCTATCAGTTTGACCTCTATGGTAGGGAAAGTGATGGAATCACTTCTGAAGGAAAGAATTGTTGAGTACCTAGAGGCCAGTGGGGCACAGGACCCAAGGCAGCATGGGTTCACAGCGGGAAGGTCATGTCAGATGAATATAATTGATTTCTTTGACTGGGTGACCAGGGAGGGGCTGTGGACATGGCCTACCTAGACTTTAGCAAGGCATTTGACACAGTCCCACATAAAGGATTAATAGTCAAATTAACCAGCCTGGGAGTAGATCCCAGGGTGGTAGCCTGGATAAAACATTGGCTGGACAACAGGACACAGAAGGTAATTGTAAATGGAGTCCACTCTGAAGAAAGAGGGGTTACTAGTGGGGTACCGCAGGGTTCAGTACTGGGTCCAGTCCTTTTTAATGTCTTTATAAGTGACATTGCAGAGGGACTGGAAGGGAAAGTATGCCTCTTTGCAGATGACACAAAGATCTGCAACAGGGTTGATACACAAGGAGGAGGAGTGGAAAGGATGAGAAGGGACTTGGCAAGGTTGGAGGAATGGTCGGAAGTATGGCAGCTAGGATTCAATGCAAAGTAGTGCAAAATAATGCACCTGAGAAACCAAAACCCAGGTAAAGATTACACAATGGGTGGGAGGTAGTAACAAAAACAAAAAAGGAAAGGGACCTGGGGGTAATCATATCAGATGACCTTAAGGTTAGCAAGCAACGTGAGAAGGCAGTAGGGAGAGCTGGGGGTATACTGGGGTGCATAGGGAGAGGCATCACCAGCAGAAAACAGGAAGTTGTTTTCCCTCTGTATAGACAGTTGGTGAGACCCCTTCTGGAGTACTGCATCCAGTTCAGGAGACCCCATCTCCGCAAGGACATAGACAGGATAGAGACAGTCCAGAAGAGGGTAACTAGAATGGTGCAGGGTCTGCAAGAGAAGCCATACAAGGATAGACGAAAAGAACTTAATATGTATACCCTTGAGGAAAGGAGGGAGAGGGGGGACATGATAGAAACATTTATGTACCTCAGTGGAATCAACAAAGTCCAAGAGGGTTGCAACTTTCAGAAAAAGAGACATGCAAGAACAAGGGGACACAATTTAAAGACAGAGGAGGGGCGGTTTAGGGGCAATGTGAGGAAGTATTTTTTCACAGAGAGGGTAATGGATGCATGGAGCAGCCTTTCTGAGGAGGTTGTGGGGTCTAAAACTGTGGGAGAATCCAAGAATACATGGGGCAGACATAAGGCACTTCTTGTGGGGGGTAGGAAGAAATAGGCTGTTGGTTAACTAGGATCTGTGGCTTATCCTGTAGGTAGGGAAATGGGCAGACTAGGTGGGCCAAGCAGTCCCTATCTGCTGTCAAAGTCTATGTTTCTAGGGAAAAAAACAGTACAAGAGGGAAAGGAAAGGAACTCGCCGATGCACAAAAATTGCTAGATCTTAATCTTCCCTGATCTGGGACCAGAAGCACCGGAAAAAAAAAAATACTTTCAAAGAGATCAAAAAATTCCTATGGGACAGGTAGATTCCTCTATATATGTATATATATATATATATATATATATATATATATATATATATATATTACAAAGGTTCCACATGACAGATAAAGAACAAACAATACAGACATGAATTTCATTACAATAAATAAGGTTACAAGCATGGTGTTTGTACAGGTAAACAGATTCATTACAAGGCTCAACACAGAAGATTCTAATAACATCACGAATAGACTACTACTAGGTGATCATATTGCAGCCTGGGAGGGCCTGTCAAATGGTAGGATTGGGATAAAGGGGTAGACAACATTTTTGTAAAGATGGTAAAGGGCAAAAGAGGGGGTGGAGTAGAGAGGTGCTATAATACAGGAGGGAGGATAGAATTTCATCTGGGGGTAGTGGAATTGGAACAAGGGGCAGAGCCAGAATTGGAAGCAGGTATAGAGAGCTGGATTGAGAGTTCTCAACACTGGTGGGCTAGGTGAAGATGGTAATTGAGATAGGAGACAAGGGAGCATGGGGAGTGGAATAGGAGTAGAGATCATGGGGATAACCAGTGACAAGTGGGTGAGGTGCAGTCGGTGGGAGAAACAGGATCAGTTCAGACATTCACAAATGTGTGTGTGTATATATATATATATATAATATATATATACATATATAAATATATACATATATATATGTATAGATAGATAGATAGATAGATAGATATATATATATATATTTACCGTGCTACCATAGTTAGGGTTGAGGAGCCATTTCTATGTTAAACCCCAAAACTTTGCACCTTAATAACTTTACAACCATTTGATGGATTTGCCTGAAATTTGGAATTTATGATCAAGAACCATAGGCCTTGGGATCTGCCAAGTTTCGTACTGGTTGGATATATGGCTGCGGAGTTATTAAGTGTGATCTGTGCGCGCGTTTACGCTTTTCTGGAATCCTGTGGTCGCGCCTACAGGTCGTACGGTTTGCATGACCGGCCTTAAATCTTCAGGGAACGTGCAGCTGGGGTCCCCGATGTGCCTTTCGAAGATTTCGTGAAAAAATATTAAACGGTTCAAAAGTTATTCAAAAAACAGTTTCCCATTATAAGTCAATGGGAAAAGTTAACAAAAAGTTCAACACTTTCGCAAATGCATTTTTACTTTCACAAATGGGCCTGTTACTTTAGCAAATCGGCCATTTTGTTTTCAGTTGGTGATCAGAAAAATGGTTGGCATTTAAATTTGGGACCCTCTAGCAACCTAATTTTTGTTGTATTCACCTAGTCGGGCCCTGAGGATGCTTGCCATGTCTTTATTTTGTGGTAAAACACCCCAGAAATATGTTTTCAAATTTCTGGAAAAGTACTTCAAAATTACTTTAGTGCTCACGATAAGTGTCGCAAGTACGAAAGCACATAAATTGCGACAGTAATTTTCTAGTCTGTGGAAAATGACAGCAATTCTTTGGCACTGCACTGCAAAATAACGCTGGGAGTTTTGGGCTGAAATTTGAGGAACAGCCGACATCTCACAGATGTGCCTTTCTGTGTTTTATTGAAAAATGTTACCACGGCAAAGTTATGGCACTCCAAAGTTGACAGTTTTTCCATAAGATAACATATATGGCGCTCAAGCATTACAGGAATCCTTTGGCACCCTGCTGCAAAATAACGGTTTGGTCTTTTTCCTGAAATTTGAGGAAGACAGCCAACTGCCCACAGATGTGCCTTTCAGTAGTTTGGTGAAAAAATTACAGGGAGGCAAAGTTATGGTGCTCAACTTTCTTTTTTTCCCATAGGATAACATTATGGCATTTGCCGCGCTTTTCAGTGCCCATATCTCGAAACGGTGCAAGATATGGACTTTTTGTCGGAAAATTTCTTAGCCCCTAATGGGGCTAAGATTCAAATTAGCCAGGACAGTTGTAAATAATATGACTTTTAAATTTTTTTCCTACGTCATACGGTTTCTGAGATATAATGTATTTAGTATTCCAAGATCTCATTTTCTGCGCCGATACTCATTATTTTGCATACATTATTTGTACTCACTGTCTTTCTCAATGCAGGTTTTGGGGAAAACCAGCCTGTGCGCTTACATCACTTACCATTGACGTCTGCGCCACCATGTGCGTTATCCTTTGCGTTTTCATTTGCGCTTGCGTTTCTGTTATTTTTTGCCATTTCTGTCTACAGTACTGTTTATCTTACTGTTTCACTTTACATCACCATGCCCATTGACATTTCTGTTTGCAGGCACCATGTTACTATGTGACAATACATCACGCAGCAGACCATTCCATCTCACGCCACCATGTCGTTACCCTTTCTGTTCTCATTCGTGCTTATGTTGCCATATGCGCCACTGTTAGCATTTCTGTTTGAGTTGCTGTCCCTGTTGGTATGCACAACACTGGGCCCGGCGCTCCAGCGCTCCGTCGCTGCATTGCATTCTTTCTTCTCGTTACCCTTCTCAAAGAAGAATTAGAGCAAAAACTCCATTTAATGCATTGTTAGGGTTCAGCAACAAAAGTGAGGAATTCGCTGTTGGTTGAAACCCCTGACTTCTTCATCTCTCAACCGCACTTAGTGCGATTGATCGTGGTCCCAACTCACCCCATTCTCCTATACTTCTGCTGCTTTGCACATGTCATGGGGTGAGAGTTAGGCTAACGATCCCAATGCGCACCCCAATGCCGGTTTGGGTGGGGCGGGAGTCCAAGGGGTTTTTCAACCCTAACAACGAATTTCCTCACTTTTGTCACTGTGAACAACCCAACTAATGCATTAAACGGAGTTTTTGCTCTAATATATATATATATATATATATATAATAGGGACACGGTCACACCTCTATAGTTAGGGTTCAACAGCCACTTCTATGCTAAACTCAAAATGTAATACTTTAATAACTCTGCACCCATTCAACTGAGTTGCACAAAATTTTGCTTGCTCCTTTAGGGACTGAAGATCTCTTGATGTGCCAAATTTCATTCCGGTTGGATGCGTGAGTGTGGAGACACAGAGTGTGAAAAGAATGTGAAAATTACCTATTTTTCATTTCTTTGTCATGCTGCTTCACAAAAACTGTTTACAATTTTGGTTTGAAATTTTTAGTATATATAGGTCTTGAGTGATAGATGTACATTTTAAATGTTTGGTGAAAAAAATATCAATCTGTTTCAAAGTTATTACATTTTAAAGTTTCCCATTATTTCCTACGGGAATTTCACTTTCCAGTAAGATGTGAGCCTCAACAAAAGAGTCTTTGTCACATATGGTGGTCCTTTGCTGCAAATGGGCTAATCCTTTGTCGCAAATGGGGAATCTTTCTCCATGCTGCTGCCATCTTGTTTCACTCAGTGAGACAAACAAAATAAAAAAAACTGAAAAAAATTGTTTTCTGAAGTAACCAACATGTGTTCTGCTAATTGAGACCCTTTCTAGTAGCGTCTGCTGTTACTTTTTTGATAAATCACCTAGAAATGTGCTTTTTGAACATGAACAAATCCTTTTTTGCAAATTGTGAAAAAAGAAACTCAAAGCAGGATCCTGTTTCACAATTTGCAAAAAAATAATCTTTATACGTCTGTTTTTTGTCACTGCACACTGAAGAAATGGTTTGGAATTTTGGTCTGAAATTTTCAGGGTGCAAAGGGCTTGCTCCACAGACGTGTCTGTTAGTGGTTTGATGAAAGCAGATTACTTTGCTCAGGAGTTCTGGGTGGGTTACATTTTCCTTCATTTCCCATACGATAACATTGTAATGTGAGGTGTACCCAGTCATTTCTTTGCCACTCCTCTGTGAAGACATTGTTTGCAATTTTCATCTGAATTTTTCAGGGTACAAAGGGATTGTCCTACAGATGTGCATTTTGCTGGTAAAAGATATTCATTTTGTGTGGAGTTATACATGTTTTACATTTTCCTGTGATACCCATAGGATAATATTGCATTGTGAGCTGTTTCTTTGATGCTGTGCATCACAGGTTGGGAACGCAGGCCCTTATATAATTATCATAGAAATGTGTAATCAGAAAAGGACCCTGTGGCCTATCGAGTCTGCCCCTTACACCCCATCCTTACTTGCCCTCTTTATTCAGTGATCTGCTCTCTCCCCCCCCCACCTCTGGTCAACCCATTGTGTCTGTCCCATGCCTTCTTGAATCTCTCCACCATTTCTACCCTAACCACCTCCTCCAGCAGATTGTTCCAGGGCTCCACCACCCCTCAGTGAAGTAACATCCCCTCACATTGCCCCTAAACCTTTCTCCTTTGAGACGTAGACCATGACCCCTAGTTCTAGCACCTACTTTTCTTGTGAATAAGCCCCACCCTGCCCTATTGATCCCCTTCATGTACTTAAATGTTTGTATCATGTCCCACCTTTTCCTTCTGGTCTACAGCAGGTACAGATCCAAATCCCTCAACCTCTCCTTGTAGGGCATCCCATTCAACCCATGCACCATCTTGGTGGCTATTCTCTGAATTCATTCAATCTCATCTATGTCCTTGTGTAGGTGAGGTCTGCAGAACTGGACCCTGTACTTAAGGTGAGGCCTCACCATGGATTTGTAAAGTGGTATCAGCATCTCCCTCCTGCTTGTTATACCTCTCCCTATGCATGCCAGCATTCTGTTTGCTTTGCCCACCACCTTGCTACATTGGGTCCCCACGTTCAGGTTAGAAACATAGAAACATAAAATTTGATGGCAGATAAGGACTGCTTGGCCCACCTAGTCTGCCCATTTTCCTACCTAATGGATAAGCTGCAGTTCCTAGTTAACCAACAGCCGACTTCTAGGTTATCTGAAACTATAATCCCCAGATCTCGCTCCTGCTCAGTAGCCTTTACTACATCCCCCCCACCAGTGTGTAATCCTCTTGTGGGTTATTTCACCCCATGTGTATTACTGTGCACTTTTTGGCACTATATTTCATCTGCCAGGTTTCTGAGCACCCCTCCAGACATCTTAGATCTTCTCTCATAACTTCCACCACCACCTGGGGTGTCCACCCTATTGCAGATCTTGGTTTCATCTGCAAATAGGCAGACCTTCCCCTGCAGCCCCTATGCTATGTCGCTGATACAGCTGTTAAACAGGATGAGCCCTAGCACCGACCCCGGGGGACCCCAGTCATCACCCTTTCCTCCCTGGAATGTTCCCCATTTACCACCACCACCATATGGCTTCTGTCCTTTAGCCAGTTCTCCACCCACCTAGTTATTTTCTGTCCCACCCCCAACATTTCTTGCTTATTTACCTGTCTTCTTTGGGGACAGTGTCGAAGACCTTTCTGAAGTCCAGATAGGCCATATCCACTGCCCCTCCCTGGTCTACCACCCTCATCACCCAATCTAGTAACTATCAGGTTCATCTGGCATGACCTACCTTGTGTGAAGCCATGCTGATGAACATCCTGTAGCCCACTTTTCACCAAGTTGCTGACCACCCTTTCCTTTCATGTTGCCTCCAGCATCTTACCCACCACCAAGATGAGGCTGACCGGACGATAATTACTCGCCTCCTCCCTGCTACCACTCTTGTGACGTGGCACCACGTTGGCGCTCCTCCAGTCTTTTGGCACCTACCCTGTATCCAGGGACAAGTTAAGCAACCTTGCTAGTGGTACCACCAGCTCCACCCTTAGCTCTCAGAGTACCCTATGATGCAGGGATCTGGACCTATTGCCTTATACACCTTAAACCTACCTAATTCCTCTCTTATCCTGTCCTCACTGATCAGGCTAGGATCCACCCTTATGCTCTCCTTTCCCTTCTCCCTTAACACTGGTTCCCCTCCTTCCTCTTCCTCCATGAAGACCAAGCAGAAGTACCTATTTAGTACCTCTGCCTTCTCAAAGTCCCCTTCCACTTGTATGCCCCCTCCCCCTTCACTCATGCTATCCCCTGCCTGGCTTTCCTCTTCTCTCCTATATACCGAAAAACATTTTTATCTCCACTTTTGGCCTGCTTCGCAGTTCTCTCCTCTGTGTCTGCTTTTGCCTTCCTAATCTTTTGCCCTATCACCCTCAGCTTCTCCCTGTACTTCCTCCTGTCCTCTTTTCCCTCAGTCCTCTTGTATGTATTGAATGTCCTTTTTTCCCCCAAATGCTCCCCTCACTTCCCTGGTGAACCAAAGTAGCCTCCTTTTTTTGTGTTCTTCCTCACCTTCCTTATACAGATTTCAGTGGCTTTTAGTAACCGCCCCCCTGGAGGAATTCCATAATTCCTCCACTTCCCCTATTCTCTCCTTCCCCTCCATTTCATTCCTGAATAGCTCCCTCATTTGGGTAAAATCCACCCACCAGAAGTCCAGAACCTCTGTGATGATCTGACTCACTTCGTTCCCCATCCTAACCCTGAAGCTTGCTGTATTGTGCTCGCTTGCACCTAGGTTGACCCCTACTCCAACTCCTTCCACACTATCCACAGTAGTGAGGACCACGTTGAGTATGCTGCCCCCCTGGTGGCATTGCTCCTGGCTGACAATTACAACATCTGAAAAGCTATGAATGGATGGGAGTGCTCCCTCATGCAAATAAGGATACGATTACAGAGTGATGGAAGCACAGGGCCCAGAGGGCTGTGTGCTCCCACAGGCAAATAAGAATACAAGAGCATGCACTCCCATAGGCAAATAAGGATACCACTGTACAAGTACATGCTCATTCATTCCAGTTTCAGTCAGATGGTCAAGATTGGAGGGCTGTTCTGGTTGCTCGCTCAGGTTTGGGGTAAGGGGGAGTGGGGTGTTGGGGTACCACCTGATGGGGTGGGGGGTGGTGGGTCCACTAGACACTAGGGATTTCAATGAAATTATTATTTTTTTAACCTCGGGGCCAGCGATCAGCGGGAGGGGAGGAGGGAGCCACTAGACACCAGGGATTTTATCAAAATGTATATAATATTATTTTACATTGGGGCTGGGGATCAGTGGAGGGGACCACTAGACACCAGGGATTTTATAAAACTGTATATAATATAATTTTACATTGGAGCCAGTGCATCGATGGGGGGTCCACCACCACTACTACTACTACTACTACTACTACTACTAGTACAGTATGTTTTGGCTGCAAAGTGTGGAATTTCACCCATGAAATTCCACACTTCATGGTTGATCTGCACTCCATGAATTGGTGAATTTCACAAATTGCAATTTGCAAACTGACAGCAATTCATAAAATATTTCACTGAGTGAATTTTAGGGACTTTGCACATCTCCAGTCAGAGGCGGTAGTCACACCCGGACCTTTGTGCGAGAAGGTTTCTTAGTTCTTTCTTGAACAGTGCAAGTTTTGGGATTTGCAAGAGTGGTGCAGGCAGCTTAGTTTACCAATATAGTGCCCTGTTGGCAAAGGACCATTGGGCTTGATTGTTTTATGGAATGGCACAGATAGTGCATTCCTGTTCATGCTTCTGGTAGCATATTGGTTATTTACAGCAAGTAGGAGATTTTGGAATGAGGAAGGAGACAGAAAAATGTATGACTTCAACCCCAGTAAACAAACCTGATATTTGATTTGGTCCTGCAGTTTGAGCCAACTGTTTTGTGAGTAGAGTGTATGTGTGTGTGTTTGTGTGTGCATATGTGCATACGTGCATGTGTGTGTGTGTGTGTGTGTGTGTGTGTGTGTAAGCCTATCTGGCCCTACAACAAAGTGACAGGCCTTATTTAGCACTACCCTGACTTGGTTGAGAACTGTGTCAGTAGCTGCCCTGTAAACTAGCAGGTCATAGTCCAATACTGGGGGGATTGAACTGGTTACTGCCATACACTTTGCTTCAGGGGTGAGGCAGTGCCTATGTCTAAACATTACTCCTAATTTGGTGTTAACTAGTTTTACAATACTGTCCAGATGAAGGATGAATGAGAGTGTGTAATATAGGGTTACCCCTAGGTATTAAAAATAGAAACTTGATCCAAGGGAATGCCATTATTATTAAAAATGGTGAGATGAAGGGCCTTATGTCTCACTAGTGGACCTGCAAACAGCACTCTTTTTGCTTTTTTTTTGTAGTTTAGTAGTAGTTTGTTTTGACAGAACCACTTTTCTAGAGCCTTGAAACTGATTTGGAGTTAACGCGTTAGGATCTCTGGTTTCAGACCACTAGTGTATATGACCACATCATCTGCATGCAATAAAGGTAGGTCTTGAGGGGCAGGCCTTAAGGAGATTGATGTTAACCAATAACCTGAATAATAGTGGTTCTAGTATGGGGTTCAGCCATGTTGCTGTGACAAGGAAAAAGGTGACCATTATTAGGGCACCAGCACAATGCCGATGACAAAGATCACACCCAGCCATTGTGCAGCACAACCCCCATAGCACCGGATGCCCTGGGAGCACATCCAGGCTGTTTGTGGGGGATGCGCCACCCTCACCACCTGTACTTTATTATAATCACCTCCATCAGATGTGTATGAGATAAGGACACAACATCCCTATGACCCCGTCCCTGATGAGCACCATGAATTCCAATTTGCCAGAATGACAGGTGAACAAGCTATAGCGCCCTAATGACTGCACCCTAATGAAGTTGCCCATCTAACAGTACACCCTAATATGGGGCCCTGGGGTACACCAATGGTAACATTTCTGGTATCAGACAGTGTTCCATTGATCCATAATTGTTGAGACCTGTTGGAGAGATAGCTGTGGAACAAGGACTATATCTTGCGAAAGCCCAAGTGTGAGGAGCTTGGAGAGTAGTAGTAAGTGGTTGACTAGTTCAAATGCTTTTGTTAGATAAATATAAATTGACTCTATCATGTAACCATTGTCTAGGACCTCATGCAGATCACTGGTATATTCTATCAGAGTGGTGTTTATACTGTGGAACTTTCTGAAGCCATGTTGTTATGGGCATTGAATACTGTATTTGCTGAGGTAGTCAACAAGCTGATCAGAAACTATTCTTTCCAGAGCCTTGGACAAGTGGGTATGGATGGATATCGGTCTGTTGTTGGATAAAAGTGAGCATCTCCTCTCTTGTGCATAGGAGTGAAAAAAGCTGTTTTTGCACAATTGGGGGAATTATGAGTACCTTAGGGAAAAGTTGAACAGTTTGGTTAGTAGGATGGCCAGTTCATTTAGTGTTAGGGCTACCAGTTTCATATCTACCATGTTGAATCCAACTCTTGTTTTCCCCAATACCCGTCTAACATCCTTTCTGGTATTGGATACAGTGATAGGTCTGAAGTAGAATTTAGGGTTGTCTGGGTTATGTGAATTGCTTGAGGCTAGAGGTTCTTCCTCTACTGTTAGGGTGTCTGCCTTATGGAAGATGTTTGGATTGAGGACAGCTGAGAGATCAGTGAAGATATTTGCAATCTTCGGTGGGTCTAATGTGTTTTCTTCATTGTTACACAGCATCATTGGTGGAGATTTGTTGTCTCTCCCTAGGAGTTCTTTGAGGTTCTGCAAGAATTTTTTACTTACTCCCCAATTATTTGTTTGCCATTCCTTATAGAAGTTTGCCTTAGCCTGCATTATATCCTTTCTGCATTTGTTCCAGGCTGCCCTATAGTTATAAAGTGTTCTTTCTATCTTGAATCTTGACAGGAAAGATGGGGTAATCTTCCTAGTGTTTGTGCCTCAGTGTTTGCATTTTGTGAGGGGGCCAATATGTCACATGCCCCACTGAATTGCTTGCTGAAATAGTCTATGGCAATGTCGATGTCAGTAGTGGAGTCTAAGTAGTTCCAGTACAACTAGGCAAGGTAGGTCTTGAGCCCTGGTAACTGTTACTTCTGGAGTACCCTACTTATGACAATTATGGGGGGCATTTGGGGGAGTTTATCTGATCAGGTACAGATCCCAGGAGAGTGGGCACTGATTGTGTCTGGAAGGACAGAGACCTTAGTGAGTCTTTCGAGGTGACTGGACAGAATCCAGTCTATAAGTGTGCTGGTTCCAGTCTTGTAGTTAGCTCTTGTGCAGTCTTTCACCACTTGAGTTAGGTGTAGACTTGCCACTAGGTCCTTGTATGGTGTACTGTTTTGCACATTACAGTTGGTGTTGAAATCTCCCATTACAATTTCTTTCCATATATGGGAAAAGTGTTTATAGTAACTTTTAAATTCCTCTAGACCAGTGGTGGACAACCTAAAATAACCTGAGAGCTGCATATGCGGCCCTCAAACCCCTTGAGGGCCGCATGACTATGCACAACCCAGACCGGACCTATTTCACCAAAAAATTAATCAAAAGTGAAAGATTTGAATGCAAAAAAAGCTTTATTTAATGGACTGGTAAGATCATTAAAAGTTTTAAACAGTATAAATAGTATTAAGTACAGGTAGAACTCAGTTTATATTTTTTTTGTGCAGTGTAGTACAGTCCCATTGTGGTGGCAGAAATGTTCTTGGGGGCTGCAGCTTAACCTGCCTAGGGCTGCATGCAGCCCATGGGCCTCAGGTTGCCCACCACTGCTCTAGACCATACTGCTTATTAACAGGGGCTACGTATACTGTCATAATGAGTAGCGATTTATGTCCCTTTCCTAGCAGAAGCTTTACTGCCAAACATTCACCATTGCTGGCAGGATTGTCTGTTCGGATTTTATTGCCTTGCAAGCTTGATCTGATGTAAAGTAGGGTTCCGCCCCTGCTTTTCCTGTTGATCTTGTCTAAAAAATTTTTAGTCATCCAGCGTAAGGGCAGTGTCATGGATTTTATGGGTGAGCCAGGTTTCAGAAATGGAGATGATGTCAGGTTTCTCTCGTGTCACCCAGGCCTCAAACTGAGCAAATTTTGGCAATATTCTACCAATGTTTAGTGAGGCAGTTCTTGACTGGCCTGTTGGTGTTTGTGATGAGTGGTTGAAATTAGTGTCTGTAGTGCTAAACTTAAAAAGCTACTGACACCTAAAAGAAAACCAAAAAATCACAATAATTAGGTACAATTCTGCTTGCATTCCATATATTCTATATATTTCTCCTTCCTATTATTCATTAATGAGGAAACTTGCATGACTACATTATCTTTATCTCTTAGAGTTCCTTTAGAGTTCATCTGCCTCTATAGACTAGCTTACTCCCCGCTTCAAGTCATAATCTTGTGTTATGGCATCACAATCTATTGCCATAGGAGTAACTGTGATGTCACAGGCAGTGCATTAAGAGCTCAGGTAGGGAAAAAGCAACAGGAATAGATGAACATTTGAAGAGTAAAGATCCGGTTTTCATGCAAATGACCTCAGTAATAAATAACAGGGAGGAGTGATACAGAACTAATGTAAACTATAAGCTGGACTGTGTCTAAATATTATGTTTTGTTAAAGTTCTTCTGAATGTGTCAGCTGCTCTTTAAGATGACTGTCTTTCCTAGCTACAATGTTGGTCAGCAGCAAAGTGCACCTCACACAGCTGTGTCTAATAGAGCTTTGGCAGTGTTCTAAATGTGGTAGAAGAAAGTGACATTATTGGGCCAATTAAGGTAGATGTGGCCAGGTACAGGAAGTCAGAAGATATTTTTGAAAAAGAACTCACCCCAGCCTTGACTATACTGTTTAACTCTCTTCTTAAACTAGTTGATTTACTGCAGAGCTTCATAGAAACTCTAATAACATTACTTCACAAAGAGTGGAAAGACCCCAAACAATGTACATCCTACTGCCCAATGTTCCTCTTGTACACCGACTGCAAAATTGTCACAAAAACTTTAGCTTCTAGACTTGAGAAAGTGCTTCCATCAATTGTATATCCTGACAAAGCAGGGTTTGAAAGGCCTAATATTCAGACAGAGGCACATGCACAGCACAATTGTTCACACTGTGCTTGCCCCTGTATTCCCCCCCAGTTACAGTGATATTCAAATGGATAGTGAGCAGCACTATCCGACTGAATATCGGACAATGTCAACACAGTGCAAAGTGAAACTGTGTTGTTTCAACGTGGACCTGGGCTGTATATAACCTACAGAGAATAGCACTGCCCGAAATGGGATAGTGCCAAGAACCCTGTGGGCTATATTTAGCCCTAGCAAGCAAATGCAAATGAGCCCATTGGGTATGCAAGGCACTAAGGGGCCATTTGCATGACCATTTAAGCTCACTTGCAAGGAGTGCAGCAGCTCCTTAGTGCAACTTTCAATACAAGAATGTGAGCCCAGGTAGTCTAGTGTGTTCCTCCCACTCTTAATTGTCCATTCACTTAGTACAGAAGATTCCCTGGTGGTCCAATGTGTCTCCACACCCACGATCACCTGTTCACACTAGTTATATTGTTCCCCTTCTGGTATAATGTGTCCCCCACCCGATTATCCATTCATAATAGTTGTAGGATTCCCTGGTGATCCAGGGGCTCCTCCACCCCCTGACTGCCGGTTCAGTGATATGTTATCATTCCCTGGTGGAGTAGTGGTTCCCTGAACTCTTGCTCCCCCAGTATACATTATTATAGCACACCTGGTTCTCCAGTGCTCCTCCCAAAAGCCCCTCAATCAAACCACCCACAGATATCCCACTTCCCTACACATCACAATAACATGGTGCCCAGGCACTCCTACTAGCTAGATATGGTGATCAGAACAACCCCTTCTCTCACCTCCTCAGCCAGATGCAATATGAGCTGTCAGTGAGTGTATGTACTGTAGAAACAGCTATTTCTATAGTACATGCACACAATGACCGCTCATGCAGTGGTTGGCCAAGGAGGTGAAAGGATGGCTGTGCTGGTTGCTGTATCTAGCTGGTAGCAGAGTCTGAGCAATGGGGTATGGGGGGATGGGGGGAGGTGTGATATCACCAGGCAGGTTAGTTGAAAGGCTGTTGAGGGAGGCCACTGGACCACCAGATGTGCTAGAATAATGTATACTGGAGGGGAAAAGGTGGGGAAAACCACTGGTCCACCAGTGAATGATAACAAATCATGGAAATTGCAATCAGAGGCTGAGTGGAATCACTAGACAACCAGGGAAATGTTTCATTAGTGAGAAACAATGACTGGTGGGGTGGGGGGGACCTATCGATCCAACAGGTACAATTATAAATAGTGTGTTTGGGTGATTAGGAAGTGGAAGAAACTACTGGACCAGCAGGGATAACATTAAGGTATCTGAACAGGAGAATAGGGGCAGGTGGCAGCAGTACAGCCACCCTGCCTTCAGTGGGCAGTGTGGGCTTAGTACTACATTAAGAAGTGGTTTTCAGCAGTGGTAAACAGCGCTGCTTGGTGGCCTGTTTAGCACAAGTGCAAACATTTGAATAACCGGGAAACAACTATTCCCATTGTCTTTTGCCTCATGTAATGCTATAAATCACTAGGAAAGTAGAATTTTCATAATGTTTAATACTCTGTTTTTTATGCACCTTAGCAAGCAAAAAAGTAGCAGGCAGACTTATAACCATCGTCTTGTTTAATCACAATTTTCCCCTGTAACAAGCTGAAGTTCAGTAAGCACTATAAAAAAAATTGGAATGTCACATCAGCAAACACATCCCATCAATGAAAGTGTAAAACTACTTTTGCAAAAGATGGAGTGGTAGCTCAGATACCATAGCTGTGCATGACAGGAGTAGTAATTTCTTAGTTTTTTGTACAGCAGATGGATGCCCTTCTGCGATACGGAAAACAAGTAAACTACTGCTCCTCTCATGCACAGTGGTGGTTCCAGAGACACCTCTCCTTCATTCAGAAAAGTGTCAATATTTCAACAACAGTGACATTTACCTAATTTCTGATATAAAAATATGTTGAATGAAGCAGCAGGCATCAAAAAAACATAGAATTTGATGGCAGATAAGGACCACTTGGCCCACCCAGTCTGCCCATTTCCCTACCTAATGGATAAGCTGCAGATCCTAGTTAACCAGCAGCCTACTTCTTTCTACCCCAACCCCCAAGAATTGCCTTATGGCTGTCCCATGCATGCTTGAATTCAGTCACTGTTTTTGACTCCACAACCTCCTCCGGAAGGCCGTTCCATGCATCCACAACCCTCTCTGTGAAAAAATACTTCCTTACATTACCTCTGAGCCGCCCCCCATCTTCAAATTGTGCCCCCTTGTTCTTGCACACCTCTTTTTTTGAAAGATGCTACCCTCTTGGATTTTGTTGATTCCCTTGAGGTACTTGAAAGTTTCTATCATGTCCCCTCTCTCCCTCCTTTCCTCGAGGCTGTACATATTAAGCTTCTTTAGTCTCTCTTCATATGTCTTCCGGTGCAGACCCTGCACCATTTTAGTTGCCCTCCTCTGGACAGCTTCCATCTTGTCTATGTCCATATGGAGATTGGGTCTCCAGAACTGCACACAATACTCCAGATGGGGTCTCACCAGCTGTCTGTACAGAGGGATAACAACTTCCTGTTTTCTACTGGTGATGCCTTTCCCTATGCATCCCAGTATCCCCCCAGCCCTCCTTACTGCCCTCTCACATTGCTTGCCCACCTTTAAGTCATCTGATATTACTACCCCCAGGTCCCTTTCCATTTTTGTTGTTGTTAGTATCTCACCCCCCATTGTGTACTCTTCCCCTGGGTTTTTGTTTCCCAGGTGCATTACCTTGCACTTCTTAGCATTAAATCTAAGCTGCCATACATTTGATCATTCCTCTAACCTTGACAAGTCCCTTCTCATCCTTTCCACCCCACCTTGTGCATCAACTCTGTTGCAGATCTTTGTGTCATCTGCAAAGAGACATACTTTTCCTTCCAGTCCCTCTGCAATGTCACTTACAAAGACATTGAAGAGGACCGGTCCTAATACTGAACCCTGCGGCACCCCACTAGTAACCCCCCTTTCTTCAGAGTGGACTCCATTTACTATTACCCTCTGTGTCCTATTCTCCAGCCAATTCTTTACCCAGGCTATCATCTTGGGACCCACTCCCAGGCTGGCTAACTTGTATATTAATCTTTTTATAGGTGTGGGATTTAATAAGACAAATCCCACTCAAAAGACCACATGCGAGCGTAAGCCAGAAAGTGCTCCACTCTTAACGTTCTTTCAGTTGAAGGCAGCTGTTGAAAAGCAGCATCTTAAAATAAATGGTTGTGTTTCTTTTTTTTGCTGAGCCGTGAAAGAACACCCAGCATGTCTGATATTGGTCCTGTTGTATTTGATCTGATGGAGACCATGGAGTTCAACAACCTCTTCTCTAGCACCACAACTGATGAACAACAGGTAAAGGTTATAAAAAAAAAAACAACAGATACAGTCATTAGCCAGAGACACGTCACTTTAACCTCCAATGAGCTTGATATAATTGAAGCAGATAGGGATGAGGTGAATACAAGGAAAAATACTCCTTGGGCTTTCAGAGTACTACAAGTTGGGCCAGCACAAGAAACATAAGCATTGACTTGAATACTTCCTGACTCCATTTCTGACCACTCCCCCACCTTTTGTATCTGAGGAAAGGCTAGGCCTGCTCCATCAAAACCACGTTTTATTAATTTTCGCAACTATGCTGATCGCTACCACAGTCCTTCCTACAGGATATTGCCACCATTGATTGGTCCCCCCTTTTTAACTCAAGTTATACTTAGTCCACCCTTAATCTCTTTCTGACCAACTTCCTGGTGATACAGAATAAACACTGACCACTCATAACCCGGAGGGTAAAAAATAGACCTACCCACTGGCTGAAATCTGACCTACTCTCCGAACTACATTAAAGGGACAAAAGCTGGCTCCAGTGTAAAAGCTCTGGGCTAACTGCTGACCTAATTACTTACAGAACCCTTCGCAATTCTTGCAAGAAGGAAATCAAAAAGGCTAAAAGTGCCTACTGCAAGGAACTACTTATCAACTCTTATGGGGACTCCAAAGAATTTCTGGTCCCATATAAAGCTCTTCCTAGGTTCCAATCTGGCTCCTACTCCTACAGATATGTCTTTAAATGGGGTCCACTGCAATAATCCCAGAACCATTGCTAACTTTTTCAATATTCAATTCTCTGACCTCTCTAAATATACCACCTCTTCTCCTGCCCAATCGACCCTGACCGCCCAACCTAATGTCTCTGAACCCACCTTCCATTTCAAGTCTGTCTCCTACCGTGAAGTGCTCAAACTGTTGAATAACATATCTAAGTTCACTGTGGCTGGATCTGACACTCCTGAATCTAAGCTTTTGAAACTTGCTGCCCCCTTCATTGCTGCTCCTCTAGCCAAGATTTTTACCCTCTCCCTGTGTCAATGTCGAGTTCCTGACATCTGGAAGGCAGCAAGGATAACCCCTGTTTTTAAAAAAGGAGATCATAAAGATTCATCAAATTATAGGCCCATTGCTATCTTATCAGTTCTCAGCAAAATACTTGAGAAACTCGTTGCCTCCCAAACCATTGACTTTCTCCATAAACACGACCTTCTTACATCTGCCCAGCATGGCTTCCTCAAGGGTCATAGTACAACCACTGCACTTGTCAAGTTTACGTCAGATACCCTGGTTGCCATGGACTCTGGCTCCTTAACTGGGGCAATCTTTATGGACTTGACAAAAGCTTTTGACCTAGTGGATCACCCCTTACTTTTAACGACCCTGAGATCTCTAGGCTTCTCTCCAAACACAGTGATGTAGTTTGGTAGCTACTTATCTAATAGGACTCAAATAGTTAAATACAACTCCTCCCTCTCAGATATAACCTCTATAAATATTGGAGTGCCACAAGGGTCTATCCTTGGTCCCCTGCTTTTCTCCTTATTTATAAATAGTGTCACCACCAACCTTCAGCAGACTTCCTCCCTGTTATACGCAGACCACATTGTACTGTACTCCAGCTCTAAAAGTATTGCTGACATCAACCCAAGTCTCTCCCAGGACTTTGAACTAATTCAACACTGGCTGTCTAGCCATAAACTTGTTCTGAATGTATCTAAAACCCAGGCCATGTTATTTGGTTCTAATGCCAAACTTAAACACTCCCTACCTTATTTTAATGTCTCCACAGTTAATGGCACATCTGTACATGTGACCAACTCATTTAAATATCTGGGTATCACCCTCAACCCATCTCTAAATTTTGACCTTCACATCCAGCAAACCTGTAAGTCTGTAAATATGAAACTAGGCATTGCCTACCACTCCAGCTATGTGCTTACTCCCTCTGCTAGACTAGCCATAGCTCATGGCATTCTCCTC
Organism: Neoceratodus forsteri; assembly: GCA_016271365.2. Classification (NCBI taxonomy): domain Eukaryota; kingdom Metazoa; phylum Chordata; order Ceratodontiformes; family Ceratodontidae; genus Neoceratodus; species Neoceratodus forsteri. The sequence goes on from CM028130.1 coordinate 246,115,528, forward strand.
CTGTCCCTCACCTATGGGGTTGCAACCTACGCTACCGCAAGTAAATCTAGTCTTCAGAAGTGGGATGTTACCTATAACAACATCTGTCGTTATGCCTCCTCTTCTCACTGGCTTAAACACCATTGTCTCCTTTACTCTGAATTTGGTTGGCTTTCGCCTCTTGTGTCCCGGTCTTTTGCATATGGTTTGTTTATTGACAAAATCATCAGAACCCACATACCAAAGCACCTGGCGGGGCTATTTCTAAATCATACGTTTGACTATGGCTTACGCTCCATGGACAATGTGCCTGTTCTCATCCCTAGGCATCACTCCTCTAAAGAAGCTAGTGCCTTTGCATGTCATGCCCCCCAATACTGGAACTCTCTCCCCCTAATCACATGCCTTGCTCCATCCCATGCCTCTTTCAAAAGACTATTATGCAGATATCTAGCTGATTCATGTAATTTCTCTTTCTTCCAGCCACCTTAATTTGTTTCTCTCCCTCCTACCATGACTTTAGCCACTTCATTTCCAGTCTTTCCCCAAGAAATGCTCAGCATTTCTTTCTTTCTTGCTTACCTGTATGGCCTACTCTCAATTACTCTCAGTGCTCTCATCTCACCTTGTCTCTATTTTCCCTCTCTGCACTGTCCTCTATCCCTCTTTCCAACATCACTACTAATTCCTTACTCTCCTATACCTATCCTATATGGCTAAGCTTATGTTACAGCCTTTCTTTGCTTTATCCTAACCTTATTTGACTGGGATCCTGCTCATATTACCTTAGAAACTGTTTTTGTTTCTCCCTCTCATATGATGTATTACTCTGTTGCATATTCCTACCCTGCTTGGTATTAATTTACTCCTGATTCAATGTATTCCCACCTTTGCAAGATGTTCATATGAATGTAATGACCTGTTGGAAACAATTTATGTTATGTTATGTTATGTTATGTTATGTTATGTTATGTTATGTTATGTTATGTTATGTTATGTTATGTTATGTTATGTTATGTTATGTTATGTTATGTTATGTTATGTTATGTTATGCTTTGTATACGTTTTGTCTTCTGTACCCTCCTGGGTCATACCTGAAAATAGTCATTGCCATGGCTAGTGCACCTTATCTGGTAAACAAAAAATAAATAAAAAAATAAAAAATATGCCCCTACAAGACATAAACTCCTAGGCAATTCTATGCTGAGTTCCGGACAGCCAGTGGAGAGCACTATTCTGTTTCTGGCTGCTGTTCCCTGCATACTAGCCTCAACCGTCACCTCAATTCCCCAGCTGTGGCCTGTGAAATGAGTTGAATCAGTGACCCCATATTCCAATCTTCGAACAATGTACTCACCAGCATGTTAAAAGCATTGTGGAAATGACAAAAAGACACAGCTATTAGAGGTGCACGAAAAAAAAACTTGTGCATGCGGAATTCAAGTGAAAGTCTGACATATTTCTGTGAAAGTTTGGAAATCCATTTCCAAACTTTTGCAGAAATTCCTCCTTCCCTGCACCCTATAGTAATATTTACTTCCCTGGTGTCTAGTGCCCCCACCGTCTGCCAGTCACAGATCACCGCATGATTGCACAAATACATGCCTGGAGGATAGCAGTCCCTCCCTCTACCTGATCACCTTCCCAACACGCAATTAAAAAAGCCTTGGTGTCTAGCAGTCCCTCCCCCACCCAATCACCCTCCCAATGTGTCCAGTCAGTGTAACCCCCCCCCATCCCTATCCCCCATATACTATATAAACATGTTTTTCCTGGTGGTCTAGTGAACTAGTCCTCCATATCCCCAGTCCCCAGTCTGTGAATTAAAATGTTATTCCTTGGTGGTCTAGTGCACCCCTACCCCCCTACCATGGCAGGCAATGTTCCACCACCCCACTCCTGCCCCATCCCAAACCTGAGTGGGCAACTGGCATAGCCCTCCTTTCTCCTCCACCACTGGCCACCTACTGAGATGTAAGTGAGTGAGCATGGGTAAAGTACGTGTTCATTCTTTGACAGCTCAGTGGGTGGCCAGCCATGGAAGAGAGAGGAGGGCTTTTCTAGTCACCTTCTCGCATTTGGGATGGAGGAGAGGGCAGTGGAACACTGCCTTTTGGGGTGGGGGCCTTTTTTAATTACTTGTTGGGTGGGTGATCAGGTGGGGGAAGGGACTGCTAGCTACTAGGGCATTGTTATATATAGTGCAGTGGTTTAAGGCTCTGAGCTGCAAACCTGGAAACCTGGGTTTGAATCCCACAACACCCACTTGCATACTGTGTCACCCTGAGCAAGTCACTTAACTTCCTTGTACTCCCAGGTCACACCTGTAAACAAGCTTTCAGCTTAGTGTGTCTCTCCCGGTAAAAAAAAAAAAATTAAACATCGGGTGGGTGATGGGGTGGGGGGAGTGACCGCTAGCCACCAGGGCTTTTTTAATTACATGTTGAGTGGGTGACCAGGTTGGGGGAGGAACTGCTAGCCACCAGGGCTTTTTAATTGCATGTTAGGTGGGTGATCAGGTTGTGGGAGGGACCACTAACCACCAAGGATGTTTTATTTTTACTATGGGCAGGGCTGGGGGGACACAGGACACCACGTAAAGTTTTTTTTCACCTATTTCATAGTGAAACAGGGCGAAATTTTACTGAAAACAGTCAGACATTTTCTGATCTGCCACAAGCAGAAGTTCAGAAACTTTCACGAAAGTGATAACATTTTGTGGAAGTTCCACTAAGGTAAAAATAAAATGTTGTGCACACCTCTAACCGCTATTCATCACCCTGCCATAAGTGATACAGACTTAAAGAAACTAAGAACATCACCTGCTCTGATCCCCAGTACTGTACCTGGCCTGGTTAGGAAGGTGTGGTTTGATATTGAAATCACCATGGCCATGTACAGTCAGGATGGGCTCTCGGACCTGAGAGTCAATTCGTTTACAATAAAACAAGATGAAAATGGAAATGAATACATAACTCTCACCCACAATGAGAGTACAAGAAAAATCACAAGAATCCACAGGAGACTAATAAGAAAATATAGAGGGTTTATGTATGCAGAGCCCTAGGATCCAATGTGTCCAGTGAAATATTTTAAAAACTATATATCCAAGCTACCACCCGATGCTCCAGCTTTTTGTCTTGATCTGCTGCATCACCCACAGGAGTACTTGGACAAGCAGCAGAGCTGGTACTCAAGAGAGCTGATGGAGAAGAACTACTTCAGTGGAATAATGGCAAAGCTGAGGGAGGAGGTGAACTTGAGCAGATGATACACTAATCACAGCATAAGGGCCACAGCTGGGCAACTGCTCTCAAATGCTGGACTAGCACCTTGTGAAATAACTAGCGTCACTGGACATCACTCAGAAGCAAACCTTGAGAACTACTGTTCAGCTAATAGCACACGCAGGTGTAAATGGAGTTCAATTCTGGCTGATCATGAAAAACAAAAGGAAGAAAAACAAAAGAAAAATGTACAAGGCAACCCCACAACAAGCACCCATCCAATAGCACCACCACTTGTACCATGCCCAAGGTCCACAAATACATTCCAACCAATGAACTGTAACTTCTTTGCATCAATTAACTTTGTGACATATAACAAGTAATGGCTCAGGTTTTTATTTTTCCCACTTCCTTCATCAAAATGTGCAACACGTATGAAAAATATATATTAATTTTTTATGTTATGTTTTGTTGTAACAATAGGGACTATTTTTTTCTCTCTTGGCAGTAAATGTACTGTTAAATTTTTAATTTTTTTGTCTCTGAATCATTATTTATTATTCTTTGTAACAATCTCATTTTTGAAGCACAATAAAACCATTCAGGGTGGATGGCATGTGCTATACTGGACCTTCCAGGAGATATAAGGCCCTCCATCTTCAGTGTTGGGCCTTATTACATCCTGGGCAGTCTGGTATAGCTCAATACCACCCATCCTGTTGAGTATTATTGCTTACATGAGGGGATCACCTCATTTGCATAGGCACAGCAGTATTTTAGTGCCTTGGAGCTGCTGGGTTTGGTGGGCACTCTTGGGGACTCTAAATATGACTCTACAAGGAGTGCTTGTGCAAACCTGGGTAAGTGCCGATGGAAACCTGTGCTAATCATTTTAGCACAAGTGCTTATCTTTGAATAACTGGGCCAAAAAGTTTTAATAATATCAGAATCGTGATCAATGTAATTTGTATGGGTAAAAACCCCAAAATAATATTATTATTTATGGACACAGAGAAAACAATTAACATGGTTGAATGGGAATACCTATTCCATGTAGGCACAAAGTTTCTTTGGGTGACAAATTTATAAACTGGATTAAACTAAAGCATAAAAACCAAAAAGGCACATAATTAACTAACCAGGAAAAATGCAAGAGTTTTTCATTATCAAAAGGAACCAGGCTAGGATGCCCTCTTTTGCCCCTGCTGTTCACCATTGAAATGGAACTACTGACAAACTTAATAAGAAACAACCCCAAAATAATAGGAGTTAAAGCAGGAAATAAGAAAATAAAAATATCGCTTTTTTCAGACGTTGTCCTGCTATATATAGATAATCCTGAAATTGCTTTAAATGCACTAATAAACATTATAGAATCTTTTGTTGAGACTTTTGAGATACAAAATAAACTGGGGAATCTGAACTGTTAGTAACAGATGCCAAAGAAAGTCATAACATCAGGAATAATAACAACCAGTTCAATATGGTCCAGGAACAAATTAAATATTTAGGTATAAGTTTAACAAGGGATACTACCATTTTAATATAAAATAATTTAAATCCACTTGAAAAATCATCTGCTTTCATTAGTTAAAAAGCATGCAAGTATAATATATGTTGTTCATGGATAAATGACACCTTGTAAGAATGTACTGCCTCCCCATCTCTCCTCCACCTCTCCTATGCTGTCTACCCTGACTAACTTGTTCTGGAACAACTCCCTCATCCTGTCAAAGTCTGCCCTTCTAAAATCAATGACCCCAGCTTTCAACTGTGCTTACCAGTCCCCAGGGCCAGTTCAAATCAGATAGAGTAATGGTCTCTGTTCCCTAATGGCTCCTCTAACTGCACTGCTCCTACTGTCACTGAGTTGGTGAGCACCACATCCAGGATACTAGCCTCCCTGGTGGATTTTGTAACTAGCTGCACCAGCAGACAGTCCTGGACTATATCCAGCAAGGCCTGACGTCTGGTACTTCTGGCAGCTGGTCTCTCCAAGTCAATATCAAGCTGGGTCAGGTCACCCACCACTTCTACCTCCTCTTTGACACTCCCCTGACTAGTTCTTCCCAAAGCTCCTTATCCCTCTCCTCTACCTGTCTGTAGATCACTCCTACCTGTTTTCTTCTTGCCTGAGGCTGTTGTGAGCTGCATGCACTGTGACTCTGTCTTCCCATTACTCTCTCAGATGTGTCCATGCTCCACAGCCTCAATGCCATTCCTGACTTAGAGGGGTACACCTTCCCCTTTACCTTTTCCTCTATCCTTCCGAAACATGGTGTAGCCTGGGACTGTCAGATCCCAAACATTTTCTGAGGCCCATGTCTCTGTGATGGCTACAAGGTCCTCCTCAGTGTCTGCCATTATCACCTGGAGCTTGCTGATTCAGTTACCTAGATTCCAGGCATTGAGATCAGCCCCTTACTTCTAAACTTTGGTCGCCTTTGCCAATTTACATGTCCTTTTTCATTATTCCTCCTAGATCTCTTTCCTTTCCTGTTGATTTCAGGTTCTGTGATTCATCCCACTTGGTTCCTTCCCCCAACCCAGTTTGAACCTTAACACTATTTGTATCCACTGTGCCACTATAAGCTCAAAGACTAAGGGTAGTACTAACAAGATTTCCCATCCTCTCTCCTACCATCTTGGTTTCCCTATACTCAATCTCCCCCCCAGTCAGTTTAACTGTCCGATAAAGGTGCCAAATATCTGCACTAGCACACTAGCCCCCTCTTTTGTCAGATGAAGGTCATCACCCTTGAAAAGCCAACTATTGCAGAAGTCCTTCCAGTCCCCCACAAAGTGGTACACCTTCTCTTGATACTACCCCCTTAGCCACCCATGAAACTTTTCTATCTCCTCCCTCTTAATTCTTGCCCCCCCTTCCATATACAAGGAGAACCTCAGAATAGGCCAGGGAGGCTGAGTGTGCCTTCAATCTGTTCACCAGACTGCCATGTTCTGCTTCACCATGTCCATAGTCTGGTTTGCCAGATCATTGGTACCTAGGTGTACCAGCACCATCAGCTCCCCCTCCTTCTGTGCCAGCCTCCCCCTATCCTATCAACATCCCAGATGGCTGTTGCCCAAAGAATGCACCTGTCTATCCCCCTCTCATCAAACCCTCCTTCAATTACCCTCCTGACTTCCCTGATCATTGAATGCCCAACCCCCAAGATTCTCATCATTAATTTCTTCCTGTTTGTTCCCCTAGGTGCCACCAAGTTGTCCTGCCCCTTTCCATTGACTGACTCAGAGTAACCCCAGTGGGGTCAGGAATTTGAGGCTTCTCTAGGGGTGCAAAGTGATTTGCTGTCTGGATGATTTGGGGTTGCAGAACTTCCTTGTGGCTAGCCCTGGCTCCCTTCCCTTCCCTCGCACCACAACACTCCATCTCTCTGGACCAGTGTGCCTCTGGGGGAATAAGGGTGCAGTGTGTTGGCTCCAGCTGAGTTGGAGGTGCAGCAGAGATATCTCATCCTTGGCTGCTGCCAGCAGAGCCTGGAGCACTGCAAATGTTCTATAGATGGGGCAGTGCCCTCTCCTCCAGAGCATATCCCTGAACAGAAGTGCTCCAACAGTCGACACAACTATCTCCCCACTTTACCACATAATCATAATGAACCAATTACAAGGGCTCCATTAAAATGAGTGCTGCTAGAGTACATGTTAAGTTAACTTGCTATTGTTAGAAGCAATGTGACTAGGGTTCCACCTAGAAAGGGTGTTGCTACAATATTTGTTAATTTAGAAAAAATAGCCAGCATTGGTCAGAGGCTATCTAGCACTGAAGTTAATTACCAAACCTGTAATACACCTTGAAAAGGTGTTGCTAGAGTACTTGTTAATGTAGCCAGGGCTCCATGTACCAATGGGCTACTACCCCTGCCTGATGACCACAATACATGTTGAAGCACCTGGGCTCTGTTTCTGATGGAAAAGGGGGTTCATTACCATAAGACAGATTAATAGCATGGAGCATGGTGCCACCACCCAGGGTAAAAGGATAAGTGGGTCTGATGACAAGCTAGTACAACCCCCTGGGATGCTGTACCTACTCACTTCCCCACCCCATGGTCCCACACATGGATTAACACACAGCAATTCAAACAGGCTAAAGTCATACAATTGATGGCTGTGGCTAATAATATGCTCACAATGGCTGAACTTACCAAACGGGTGCTGGCTATTGATGAGATCCCCAGATACCTGTGGAGAATAGTAAGAGCAACAGCAATTCACTTTGTGGTTAAAGACGGTAAGCTTTTACTCTGTAATAATATGCTCATTGACAGTATTAAAATAACAATAAACTTTTATTTGGGGATAGTTGGGGAAATAAAGGAATGCAAGTTAAAGGCTGGGTCAGTTTGAATTACTTTTGGTTTGTAAGGACATTTACAACAGTATTTAAAGACGTTCCCTGGTGTTTCAAATTTCCATTTTTCTGATGCACTCAAAAATACTTTCAAGGATGTTTACTGGCACAAGTACAGTCTTCAATATATGAAATCATTATTAGAATAATGATGTAGCCTATTATGTTGTGTTCAGCTAAGAATATATACAGGATGGCAGTGAGGAAATTAACTCCTACAACTGTAGCCGTTGACATCATTCAAGGTACTTCATGTGCATGTTTGTCTGCCTTTGGTTACTCTGTTTCTTTCATATTAAAGTCCTTGTCATTCTGCATGTATTTTTAAATTGTTTGAATAGCTTTCCAGCCAGTTTTATTTTTTATTGGGATTTTCAATTATTTTTGTCCTGCATTAACTACATTCTGAAACTGCAACTCTGAAAGCAGATATAACCAAAACAAGCATGGCAACCCCAGTATTTCTTTCTTTTGCCATATTCTACATTTATCAAAAGAGTTTTATGAAAATGACATGGGACTGAAATTGTGTTATGCATAAAAACAAACAAATATGTCCTCCATTTTTGGGAATGTTAGTTCAAAAGAGTATAATATTATTGGTAATTTATGCTTTATTTTTGCATTTGTGGAAAAAATGAAGCACACATCATGGCAAATGATATGTCCTTGTTTCACTTTTTCTTTCACACCAATGCTGACACCTAAAATACTGATGTTGTAACTACATAAAAAAATCTGACCCCTTACAGATTTTGTCCATAAAAATGGATTAAGTTTAACCATGTAACTTAAAAAACTAGCATGGCAACCAATGTTTTTTGTTGTAGATTTTAAATGTTCAGATGATCAACATGTTCTGGGGAAAAAAATTATGAATTTGATGTGAGGTTGTTGAAACACCAGGGAACCTCACTGGGTACCCAGACCTGAACCGTTGCAGGCCTGGTGCACGTTGCAGCTGGTTGGCCGACAAATGTGCACATAAAAAACAGACTGATTTTAACTTTATACTCATGCAATCACAAATGAACATTAAAGAACAAATGGTTGAATGTTTAGGCAAACTAGTATTTGTAATCTCAGGCCCAGTTGCCTACAACCCTTTTCAAAGGCGAATTGACACAAAGGCAATTTTGAACATTTATTGCAGGGCTAGCCCTGATGTTACTCAAAGTTCTGTAGCACCTAAATCTCTGAAGTGAAGACAACAGGATTGACTCCCTTGGGCAGGCTTTAACCTCTGGAGTCTCTGATTTATGATTCTGACTTCTGGAGTGGGGACCAGTACAAAGGGACCCGGCCAAGAATGACTCCACCTCATGTCTGGTCATAACTCATGAGGTGGCCACAACTAGCAATACACATTGTGTTAGGGCTGACTTCCTGAACTGGTCTGGAAGTAGATGCAGATGAGGTTCAGAAAGCAGTCTCTGAAGCCATTTCTCTGGGTTCAGGATACAGTCACTGACACTTTCAGGCTGAGAGAACAGGCTGTGGAACATTTGGCTCTATGTTCCAACTGGAGCAGTGCTACGCAGGATGCCAACTTCTGGCTATTTCAGCTCCAGCTTTCAAAATAAGTAATACATGCTTTGACAAATTTCCTCTGACTTATAAGTCAGTCTCTATCCCTTCCTGGAATGAAGGGCTGATTTGGCTTAATGGTAGATCCCAGGCTGTGAGCCGAGAGACACACAAGAAAGCTTCCCTTCTCATGAGAGCATCTCGCAACTGTCAAGTTCATTGGCCCTTTTTGACTGAAGAAACACAATATTGAGATTCGATTGGTAGATGAGGTTGTCAGTCACAGTTCTGGCTTTTTGATTGGCCACTCAGTGGGTGCCAAACACCCAGTCCTCTATTCTTCCCTGCAGTCATCCCCAAGAACCCCACAGGACCCTTTGAGTTCTGATTACATGAAACAGAAAGGTCAAAATGGCAAGATGACCAACAAAGTGCAGACAGGTAAATGCCCAACTTTAAAGTGCATTTTTGTAAACAATCTGTTCAATTTTAAAATGAACATTTACAGCATTCAATAGGGCTCCCTCTGCACTATTTTCCAGTGCAAGAGTGGAGTCTAAAAGAGCCTTCTCTGGATAGTAGCAAGCACTGAAGCAGTCGGACCCAGCATAGGCTATTAATACAGTGTATAGCTACAGAGCTCCTTAAGCTGCAGAGCAATGGCACCAGCTCACACATTCACGAGCATACAGTTATTTGCATGGATGATGCCCCAGACTGGATATTAGCCTAGGTTCTAGAGGGCTGAACATCAGAGCTGGAACAAGGCCAGATTGAGGGCAATGGGGATGCACGGGGAGATAACTTAAGGTAAACCCCACCTCTTTGGGCAGGGGTAACATTAATTTAGCAAAAAAATGACAGGTGGGTTGAATGTTAACTAGCCTTGAAGTTAATTACTGAACCTGTAATACAGATATACCTAGGTAGGGGGTTGCTTCAGTACCTTAGGAATTTAGCAAAAAAAGGCAGGGTGGGTTGGAGGCTAACTGACCTTAAAGTTAATTACCAAACTTGTAATACAGGTATACAAAGATAGGGTGGTACTGGGATACCATACAAACTTAGCAAAATACCGGCAGGATAGGCTGGTGGACAAATTGTCAAATACAGTAGTGTGACACACAAAGTTAGATACTGAATTTGAAATACATGTATACCTACATTGTTGTTAATGGGGTACCCTAAAAATCAAATCTAGCAAAGCAGTTAACAAAACAGACAACATTTCTGGGATACCCTAAAAGTCAAACCTAGCAAAGTAGCATGCAGTCTGATTGTCCCAAAATGTAGGCAGCAAACCTTACAGCACCAGTAGCAGTCCTGTGCAGGCTTGCAGTTGGAGGTATGGGGTGGCAGCATACCTGGACTATGACTGCCTTGGCAGTATTAACTTATGGAACAGATGTCGTCACAGTGGTGCAGAAGGCTGAGGCACCGTTAGTGCCTTACCTCATCCCAAGTAAGCGACTCAGATTCAGGAATGGACTCGGGTTGCTAGGGGGTCGGTCGCGGAAGGGAGGATTGAGCATCCAGAGGACTGCTCTCCTCCATTGGGAAGGGGGGATTCTGTGCCTCCCTGCTTGGCTGCCATCTTTAGGAGTCCAGGTAGAAGTGTATGAGGCTCAGTAAATGGGGAAGGGCATGCAGACAGAGCACTAGTGTGTCTCTGTGGGGGCGGAGCATGTACCTTGTGCTCATTGCATGTCTGCACTGCCCACCAAGGAAGAAAAGCAATCTCATGTCACAGAGCTCTGTGACACCCCTTGACCACCTCCCACACAATGCCCCAGATGCTAGTCTTTGCTGGGGCTTCTAGTTGAACTGGTTTCTCCCCCAGTAGCACTGGGGGAGCGCTGCCATGGGGAGCAAGCAACGGGCTACCCTCAGCCTGGCAGCCAATAGAGGATGAGGGAGAATGGTCCAGGGTGCAGAATGGGGAGACCATCCTCTCGCCCATGGCAGGGGGAGAAAAAAAAGTTATGGAATGGAATTTAATAGAACAGATACCTCTTTTATCTCTAGAACTGCAGAAAGATTGTATGTATTGCACATCAATATATTTAATTGGGAAATTGAATTTTGCAGAACTGTCATCATGCAGTTCATTTATATCATTCCACAAGTCAGCCTGAAAATTTCATAGAACATTACAAACATTCATGAAACACATTTGATGAGTTTGGATTTCACCAAAGTCAGAATTGTGTAAAATTTTTGTGAAACTGAAAGTTGCAGTTTCAACCCAGCACTTGTATGGTAGGTTGTGTTCTGTATACCATGGTTATGGATTTTTGCTTCAATCCCGCCTAACCATGAGCACAACACACAAACACCGGAGTGTGTTGTTGCACTTATTGAATGAAAGGAAATTGCAGTTTACAAGCAAAAGGCAAAAAAGTGAAAAATATGAAAAAAATAGAGACTACTGTTTCAAACATGAAAGTGAAACCTTTTCCTCTTGCTGGTGTTGGTGGCATCATAAAAGAGTCGCACAGGTGAAGTGCTTTAAAGAGTACTTTCAGAGGGGTTTCTTGAAATGTTAGCAAGCTGTAGCACAGGTGAAGCGCTTTAACTTGTACTTTTTCATAATTTCTAGAAATATTAGTGAGCTGTGGCACAGGCGAAGTGCTTTAAAGTATACTTTACTTCATGTTCTTTGAAACCTTCAAGGAGCCCTACACTTTAGTTAGGGTTCCTTGGAACTTAAAAAAAAACTAACTGTGCAATTGTGCTGGATTAACCAAAAGCTCGCACCAGACTGCAGAATTTCTGGAACCCATTTTAAAAATAGATGATATATGTACTCCTGTTACTCCTGAAAAATGTAGCTCCCCAGCAAGCCTAAACTAAACAGCTTGTTGTGCTTTCAGATTAGGCCAGAAAAGGAACCTATTATTAAGCAATGATGACACAACTGGTGGTTGTTTCCTGGGGATTAACAACTGGGCATCTGGGTGTGTGGCCAGAGGCACAGCCTAGGGCCATCACCTGCCACCCATTTGTTTAGCCCAGCAAATGACCACCAGTGAGGTCATTATTGCTATTATAAGACTAATTAGTCTTTTTTTTTTTTTACCAATTATTTTACCAGGTGAGACACACTAAGCTGAAAGCTTGTTTGCAGGTGCAACCTGGGAGCACAAGGAAGTTAAGTGACTTGCTCAGGGTCACACAGTATGCACCTAGGGGGCTGTGGGATTCAAACCCAGGTCTCCAGATTTGCAGCTCAGAGCCTTAACCCACTGCACCATACTGCCTCGTTTTGAAGTGATTACAAATATTTTGACTGAAAATTTACTTATTGTAATTGATGTTTCCAACAAGCCAACAAACCTAACCCCTTTACTCATCAGTGGCCAGTTAGGCAGTAGGAGCTATCCCCCCCCCCCCGAATCAGGACAGCACCTGCAAGGATGCTCAGTACTCTTCAGCAAGCCCTCTCCTTCTGTCATAGGCTTGGGGTGGTTCCATGTCATAATCACAACTGTGAAACAGTGACCCATGACAAGGATGCTGAACCCGCAATGTGACCAGTTTGGAAACTATGTTTTTTTGCAGGGGGAAATGGGTCCCCTGCACCCCACTTGTGGGGGGGCCTTGCCCCCACATCCCCTTTCTTTAGGATTCTAACTTGGGGGGCACCAATCAGTAATGGGGAGAACTGTTGGTAGCGCAAAGGTGTCAGCGCCATGATTCCCTTGAGGTTGTCATGGGTCGTTGTTCCGCAGTCATGATTTTGATGGGTTACCATTTGGGGTCCAAACCCATTTCACAATCATGCCAGGTTTCTGCATGCTGCCTGCTATCACAGATGCAGCACTGGCAAAAGTGATCCTTACTGCTTGTTTGGCAATTCAGATCAAGAGGCAGAAAACTGTTTTGCACACTGGTCCACAGAACTCATGCTAGTGGCCCTCAACATGGAAATGCATGCACAAATAAATGCAGATGGCAGATTCCTTACTGGTTTCCATGACTTTAATACATAATCAACAAAAGAGAGTTTTCTAAATTTGTTTAACCTAATGCACAGGGATTTTATTCCTTCTGAAAATCTGCTAGTAGGTTTTGCTATTTTTGACACAAATCTCTTTCCATGTGTATTCATATATACACATGCACGTATGCACATGTGTGCGTGTGTGTTCACGCACACACATACACACACACACACACACACACACACACACACATATATATACACACTTGGCAACATAATGCATGCTGTAATATATTCAATGTTACTTTAAATGTGGCAGACAACATATTCTTTGCCAATGTGACTTCTTTGCCATAGCTTCATTAACAGGCACAGCACATGGTTTAACTATTGATGCAAAATGTGTAACATCATCTTATGCAGTGTTTTGCTGCTGTTGTTCAGACCTTGTTTTTGGTACTGAGTATTCATCACTAGTTAAACAGACCCGAGATATATATGCCACCTAATAAATTATGTGGTTGTCTCACTTTGGTATGATGTTCTTTTAGGTTATAAATTATGCTTTCTGGGGAACAAAATACCTTGTGGGACACTTCTCCCTCCCTCACATATGTGCAATGTTCTACAAATGTCAAATGTGGAGGCTTTTGTGAAGTTAGAGCTTACAATTTGGGCACCGCACTTTAATCAAGCAAGAAAGTTTTTAATTATACTGCTGGAGGCGTCCCATTAACATTTATTCTTCTTAATGAGGATGTGGTACGTGAGATAAAGCTACTGGTGACTGTTCTTAACAGACACTATAGCAGTAACTCACCTGCATCTTAAGCATGATGGAATCTGAAAATTGATTGTAATAAGAGAAAAAATATATGATTCAGATTCTATAATTGTGAAGAAGAGACAAATCATACACTTGATAATTATAATTATAGCACACTTGACATTCTAACTGCTCCAACAATAGCATCATGCTTGAATGAGGCAGTCCTACTCTTTCTTTCTTGCAGCTGGCATTCATTGCTGCGTTACTGACATGCACAGGGGGAGTGCTGTATATGGACAAGTACAGCTGTTTTAGCAGCATGCAGCCTGGCCTACTTTATCTCACCTTGAGCTATGGTGAGGCAGGTGATTTTAACAGGGGAAATAGAGCATTAAAGATGTGGCCTTCACAGTTTTTGGTTTGAAAACAAAGGAAGCTTGCATTAATACAAGCACTGGGCACATTCACCACCAAAATAACATGTAACACAGTGACTCCCCTTTCACGATAACCTCTGTTATAGCAAAGTCCGTAACATAATCAAACAGTTTACTTCAAATTCTCAGTTGCCTATACTCTATTTTAAAGAACAGACTTGTTCAAATAACTAAAACTTTAACCATGCTTACAGTAAATGAAATCAGACTTTTATGGTCTTTGAAACATTTTAACAAGGATGCTGTGGCAAATAGTGGCCTTGAATCAAAAGATCTCCAATAGGGATGGTCAATCAGCTTCAGAGTTTTAAATAAAGTTGTCAGATTTGGTGTCTGGAATTCTCATATGTTAAAACAGAACCTGTGATGCAAGGCTAGTGACTATGGGTGTGCAAATACTTTCTTCAAACACTTGGTGAATATTCACACTTAGCACAAAAGACAGTCATCTATTCCATGCTAGAAATTCATATTTTAGTCAAAAAATTAAAAATAAAATTTGGAACCACACTATCCCTCCCTTAGTGGCCAGTGCTGGTCCTTGGTGATCCCTTGGTCACCACCTCACCACTCCATTTATTTCATATCCTCCTTCTCAATTTCCCATTCTCTCAGAGTGATGTTTTGTAAAGAAAAAAATATGCTGCCTACTGGCACATTGCAGGCAGTTGATAGTGTCATTTAATGTCAGTGCCAGTAGCTTAATAGGTTGCACGCTCACCTCTGGAGCCAGAAGATCAGAAGGTAGTATGATCTAGCCCCGTACCCTGTACTTGGGGTAATACCTGTAACCGACACAGTAGTGCAGTACAAGGGGGTGCTGCATTGTTCAGGTGCCATCCTTCGGTCTCTTCTGACCTCCTCTGATTACTGACAAGATGGAAGTTAAAGCTCTCATGCTCTTATCAAAGATGAGAATGGACATTTCCCTGGTGTTATGGGCAACATTTCCCCATCAATAAAACAGGCCCCTGTCACCCACCAGAAATACATCAGTTCAAACAGATACAAAAGTACAGTGCAATATAACTGATGTGACAAACTCATTCATTGAAAATCTAACCTGCAGGGAACGCCAGCAAACTTTTTTTAGTTTGCAGGTGTGTTGCCTAGCAACCTAGTTTCCATGCAGACTAAAGAGGGAAGTAAGTAGAGCCAAACAGTCCTGTCTGCAGCAAGTAATGGCAAAAGCAGAATGCCAGTAAGCGCTTTTAATTTTATTTAAATTAGCTCAATATGGCAGAAGTAAAAAGACTCAGAATTTGAGTTTTTCAAAGGATAGGAAAAAGGAGTGAAATAGTTTAGCAACTTTAGTTTTTCTTTAAATGGTACATACTTGTTTGAGCTAATACGGAAAGGGAGTGTGGCTGCTATTTAAGCTTAACTACAAAGCAGCTGAAAATTAAGCAGATAGGTACCTGAAGGTATGGGGAGTTAAAAGGCTGAAAGGGTTATCAGCTTTCTGATATATTCTTTCACTGGGGGTTCAGGTGGTGAAAGAGTGATCACTAGGTTTTAGGCATACAGATGTGAAACGTTAACACAGGCAACTGAACAATAGCATGTATATATTTGTTGCAGGCATTCTTAAAAATGCATTTAAAATTAGCTAAAAAAAACTGCAAACACATTATTGTAAGTAGAGGTATGGTATGATGCTATATTCCAACCAAAATATATGATTGTCTTGATTTTAACCAGAAATCCTTTTTGATAATGTAACCCTGGCGACAGGTATTTAAGGGCTACTTACCCCTGCCTTGTAGGCCTGATTAAGATTGAGGGACCTGGGTTCCTAATTCTAAATATTACAACTGGTTATTTCCCATAGATAACATTATTGTGCAGTGCTTCCACCCAGAGCATACTTTCAGTGGGCATGATAATTACCTGATAGAACCCCCTGGGATGCTGTACCCACCCACAATACCATAGTGCCACCCCATGCATGGCATAGCATTAACTAAAACCCCCTATTTCACATTTTTGAATTATTAACTCAATCATTTAATCAATCAAATCAATCAATCAGTCAATCAATCAATCAATCAATCAAAATCTTTATTTATCCAGGCAGGCACCATTGAGAAAGGCTCATTTGCAAGGCGGACCTGGTCATGAATACATCAAAGTACAGTACAGAAGCAGGTATACAAAAAGCAATAATATACAAGGAAGAAAAAGTATATACAGTGTATACAGTACAGTACGAGGTTGAAATAAAATTAAAAAACAGCATTATTTTACAATTGATGAAGTCAGCAGATGTACAATCAATCATAGGCATACAGGGGTTATAAGCAGAGATCTTTTGAGTGAGGCAGCCGGCAACTACACTTATAGGGGAAAGACGCTGTGTATGGGGTGGCAGGTTAGAGAGGTAAAGAAGAGGAGGGATATATTACCGACAACTGGGGGAAAAATTGGGCTAAAACCACAGAAAGTGATGATGGCTGTCGTGTACTTTTTTATTATAATAATGAGAGAGGAGGGGTAGGTAATTGGGACACTACTATGGATGGGGTGGGACTTTAGCCAGGCTGGAGTGGACAGGGAAGGGTGGGTGCAGCAGGAAGAGTTAATAGGGAAAGAGTGAGAGCCAGGGGTAGAAACATGGCAGCTCGGGAGATGTCAGAAACAGCTGAGAAGCCCAATCATCCAGAATGGTTACCTGAAAGGAGCTGTTGGAAGCAGGACAGGGAGAAGCGCAAGGGTCATTCCACTTTAGGGAGGGATGAGGGTTCTGAAGAATTGAGCTGAGCACTAGTAAAGGTACTGAAACACAGAGGAACCAGCTGTAACTTCCCATGGTAGATCTAAATGCCACAACAGCTGGCAGTAAAAGTCACTAGAAGCCTAGACCAAACAGCGATCAGGTGTCATAAGTTCAAAATCCTTTTGTTGGTTGAGAGGAAGTTTTGGCGCTCAACGTACCTGTGGGGCAACTCTTTGCTGCTGAGCCAGTTAGGTGATTCAAGGCTGCAATCCGATGTGGCAAGATTGGTCTGTAGCTTTCGTTTCTGTTTCTGGCCCTGCTCCACCAGTACAGAATGGGAGTGGGGATGGTCATTCAAGTCTTGCAGCCTTAGTGGATGAGCATGGTTCAGCCTGAGAAACAGGCAGAAAAAACCCAGGGATGGTCCTCAGAAAGAGAGGTATCCCAGGTCCACTAGAGCAGAAGAGGAAGTAGAAAATATAATGTGCTCCTCTTTAACAGAAAAGACAGTTGTTGTAGCCTTCTAGTGGCTATGTAGTATAATTTGCAAATGAGAAAGTAGACGAAATAAAAAAAAAGTCTGGTCAATTTAAAACTACAGCTTTGCACGGAAACTAATTCTAAAAAGGATTCAACTATTCACTTAGAATAATAGATAGTGCAGTACAGGTCTAATAATCTTAAGACTCTACAGTTTTACACTCGGAATTAATAATAAAAGGATTAGGCTGTAGTTTTAGGATATTAAGGAGTGCATTAAAAGGTCAACTTAAAACTCTTCAGCCTTTCACAGAGAATTAATTCTAAAGAGGGATATAATCACAGTGCATTCAAAGCAGGTAAATCACTTTAAACAATGGCAGTGTAACACTGAATGGCCTAAACTGGATTGATACATGAGGAGAGACATGGGGTTGGGGGTGGGGCTTTCATGCCATACTAGCTTTACAATAAAGAACAATTTCATAAAAAAAAAAAAATCTTGTTTTATAAAAAAAGGATAGTCCCAGGGTCAGCAGCACTGATAAATGTCTCTAATGAAGCAAGGTAAAATGGAGATCAGCAGGAAGAAGTCAGTGTAGCTAAGATCCTCCAATCAGAGTGTTGGCGCTGAAAATTCAGAATGTCCAAAGGCACCAAATACCAACATACCTGAGGGGGTATATGGCTTTAGGCTGTTTCTGTAGATTTCTGGGCCCTGCAATGATCCAAGTTCAGAGGATCCCGGGCAGCAGTTGCAACAGGGAAGGAAAGCCTCAGGGTCTGCTAATTTGCAGCAGCAGAATCGTGGGTTGCTTCCCAGGACAGGCTTGGAGCTTTTCTTCTGGCAGCGAGGTGCGAGCCCCAGGTGGGCATGACACACCTTAGGGGGTGTACGGCTTTTGGCTGTTTCTGTAGATTTCTGGGCCCTGCAATGAACTAGAGTTCGGAGGATCCCAGGCAGCAGTTTCAACAGGGGAAGAAAGCCTCAGGGTCTGCTAATTTGCAGTAGCAGAATCGTGGGTTGCTTCCCAGGACAGGCTTGGAGCTTTTCCTCTGGCAGCAAGGTGTGAGCCCCAGGTGGGCATGACAGACCTGAGGGGGTATACAGCTTTTGGCTGTTTCTCACCCTAATAATATGCTCACAACACCAGATTTATAAAAAATGGTTAACCAACAATTTATTTACAAGCGGTGAGTGTTAGGACAGAATAACTGGGTGTAGAGATTAAGCAACAGATTAAGTAGCATTTAAAATTGGCATTCTTGGGTATTTTTTCAATCATCATACTAATTTTTATTTTAAATTGAGACATTTATCATCTCTAACCACCCACCAACCTTCTGATGGAATCAGGATTTCCTTTCTGCCTAACTTGCTGCTTTACATGAAATAACAATTGAATCATCCCTAAACTGGTACAAGTTCCCAGTCTATACTAGAACCCCGCAATTCTACATCTCTGGGTGCCCAGTACTACATTATTAGTTGCAGGCCTGATATGTTGCAGCTGGTTGGCTGTCGTTGGGGCCCTTAAAAAAATCATATTATCCTTTTCTCTTCTTATTCTTTAAATCAAACTCTGTAACAGTCAGGTATTCTCTGTTCTTATGAAACTTGGGCTTTAGTGTACTGCACTTGGCAAACACAACTTTAACTATTTACAGTCCCCTTTTGGTTTTACCAAACTGGTCTGCATACACACAGTTCTGTAGCCATCATTAGGAAAAGTCAAATTCAGGCTTTACAAGGTGGATTCAAGGTAGTCACAACTTGTCAGCTTTGACTCTTGGTGTAAAGATGCATGGCAAAGGTGTGCAGCCAGAACGCCCCCCCCACTGACTGCAAGCTCTTGCTGTATTTGCAGGCTGGAAACATCTCTCAGCTTCTTTTTGCAGGTGCCCCTTTCTCTGGACTTGAAGTCACATTCTGATTTCTTTTTGGGAAACAGACCAGGTTGGCACCAAGGCCAGCATATCTCATACCCCCACGTCTAGGCTGTGCCCATCAGGGGGAAGCACATATGGGAGTGCCTTTGTTGGCATTCTACCAGGTTGACTCCAAGCTGATCCAAACAGTATCTTTTCAATTTCTGGCATTCAATAACTTTGCTTCATCACAGGCACTTCATCCATTCTGCCAGCATGGCAGACATGGTCCTTTTAACATTCAGGATACAATCTCAAAACATGGAGGACCCAAATTTAGCAAAACACATTAGAGTAAGAAAATTATCTTTCTCTTTCAAAGGCAGCACAGGAGCTTAAGGCATGACTCCTCACCAAGATAGACGATGGAACTTAAGGCAGGGCACCCAACCACTTTAGACTCTTTCTAGCAAGCTCCTTTCATAGACACTTCTCAAATGCACAGATACTGGCTTCTTACAAGCCAAATTACACAGCACAGTCCCTTTTGGCAAGCTAGTGGTTGCAACCCCAATTAGAACATTCGCAAAGTCTTCACAGGCAATGTCTGGAAAAGCTCTGAACTCAGGATACTTTCCTTTCATCTCTGTAGGCACACATAGACAATTACATGAGGCATTTTTAGTCACCAAACCATCCACTGTCAGTCAGACAGACGTTCACCCTATACTAGGTGCTGATTAGCTCAGGGTGCAGACAGATATTGATAACCTCTGGGTGTCATGCCCCAAGAAAGGTCTCCAAGTCAGTTATACATTTTAGTAGAAGTTTACTCACTCAGAATCAGCATGCAGCTTCTATTTACTGAAGTCACAGAATTCATTAGCACTCTCACTACTGAGGTAAAAGCATTCATGCAGCTCTCTCACAACTGCAGACAGACTTCTTGTAGCTCTCTCACAGCTGGAGCTAACTCAGGATTCTTCCACAAATCTTCCATGAATGTGGAAAGATGGAAAGATGAATGCCAGCACTAGAGGACATGTATCTGGCAAAACCCAGGCCAGCCACATCCATTTCTTGCAGCCACATTTCTCTAGCAAGGGGCCAGAGACCCCCCCATGGAGGGATCCCACTGAACTGACTCAAACCATTCTTCTTGGAAGGGGCCAGAGCACTGGGGGACATGTATCTGGCAACCTCCAGGCCAGCCACCTTCATTTCTTGCAGCCACTTTTCTCTAGCAAAGGACCAGAGCCCCCACCATGGAGGGGATCCTAATGAAACCAAACTGGCTCAAACCATTCTTCTTGGAAGGGGCCAGAGCCCCCCTCCCTGTGGAGGGGCTCAAGCTGAAGTGACTCTAGATTGAAAAGTCTCTGAGGTTTTGGGAGCTCTCTGAAGCTCCTGATTGGATGAGTCAAATGTCTCTTTAAAAAATGAATCTTCATTAGGCTTCCTCGATGCTGCATAGGTTCCCTGTTTAGGCACCAACATTTGTCCCTGTTTTTTCCCCCCATTAAGCTTTGGCACAATCACAAAAGTCTATCCTCCTGCCCCCACTCAGAGACTACCAGAAGAAGCAGGGTCTGGATAGAGGTTTTGGCACATAGGTGCACAAACCAGGACCTGGGCTGTGGTGGTGCAACAACCAGGGAGTTTGGGGGAACACATAGGCATCGAGAGACAAACAGGAGAATCAGGGCAAACTAAGAAAGCCAACCTGGGGGGATTACAATAATAAACTCTGAAAACTGTTATTTTATATTAAAGGTGATACAGAAAAGGCATTCCTTGAAGAAGAAATTTGAACTATATTGTGAAACATTGGGACAGGGCCATATGAAAAAACTGAAACATCACCATCAAAACCTTCACTAAGGAGTGAAGAGCCTTTGTATAGAAAGCACCCTCCCCACTCCAATTTTTGTTGTGTCCATGTCACCACCCCAGGACACACATGGAAAAATAACTATGACAGCTTGGTATGCCCTTTGGGTCAAAACATGACAAATAATTAAACAATACACTGTCTTCCTAGCCCACCCCCCCTCCAAGTCCCCAAAATAGTCAAATTGATTATTAGCCCATCCTGACCCCCATCCATGATTTGGGTGGCCCAGTAACTTCAACATTCTGACTAGCTCAATGATCCTGTCAACCCCTGCAGCACACCCACTTAGTCTTCTTAACTCAGTCATATATATGTCACAGCATAAGCGAGGTGTGCCACTGGGATGGAAGGACTATAGTGGTCTGCATTACTTATGACACAGACCATTTTTCCCTTCTTCAAGTTGTGCACCCTGCCTGTGCTATGACAGTCAAATGGCTAAATTAAGAAGAGTTAGTGGGTGTGCTGTATGGGGGATGACTGGGCTAACTAAAATGTTGACATTCTTGGTCCCACCCAACACAAACCACTGGCTGAGGGTTAGGAGTGGAGGTAGACTTCACAAATAATTATGACTATTTGGGAGAAATGGGGGGGGGTTAAGATAGGGAAGGAGTGTAAATTAAAAGATGATATCAACACCCAGTGAAGTGTCTGGAACTAACATATGTTTTTTTTACTTTACAAAATCTTTTTGTGAGGACAGAGATGGGGCTGAGTGCGTGAGAGAGCTGGACTAGGGAGGGGGCTGGCCAAGGAACATGCGCTGGCCACTTAAGGAGGGACAGTGGAACTGTGGTTCTCTTTTTTTTAATTTTTGTAGGACCCAAATATTAAGTACCAAATTACCCATGAACAGTAAAAGTACGCAGTTTTCTGTCCCGAGTACTTAGTAAACTGTTATGTGTGATATTCAGAAATTAATTGTTGGAATTGTAACAGTGTTGTAACTGTTCTGTAACAAACTTTAGTAAGAAAGAAGTAATATGACCAACTGGGAATTGAACTCAGGCCACTGGAATACCATCCTGGTGCTCTAACCCCTGAGCTACAGGCTTACATGGTTAGACCTGGGGTTACCAGACACAAATGCAGTGGCTGATACTGCTCCACAAACATCTGTCATCTTAATAGTGTTGTAGTCAAGACTTTTGGAAGAACCTTCAGGAACAGAAATAAAAAATACAGGGAAAGTTCAATGAAACAAAAAGTTGCATTACTTCAGTATCAAATACTGTAAGTGTTCAAAGCGGCTTACTTTGGCAAAGTAAATACAAAACAAACGTATGTTTTAGCTTTATTCAGTTTGCCAGTTCACAGTAACCCTGCTCTTTCTTTCACTCTCTTTCTCTCTCTCTCTCTCTCTCTCTCAAGCCCCCCCCCCCCAAGTTCTTCTTCTTGCTCTGTCTGGTTTTCTTCTTATGCCACCAAGGATAGGATCATTTGTTGCCTTCCCTGCAGGGATTTCTAAGGCTGCATAAAGCCAGTCTATACGGCCTGTTAATGGCCAGCCCTGAAATCAGAAAGGCTGGGTTTCAAAGAACCCTGTTCTTCTGCTAGTAACTTAATGGAATGGGGGTTCTGGGTGAAGGTTGTATGCTCTCTTTCACAGATGTATACACACCCCTAGCAACCATGTCTACTTAAACACCTACAGCTATGTCCTAGACACTTACTGAAGTATTCAGACAGATCACTTCCTTTATACTTGGATTGTCTGAGGCTCTGTAGGTTGCATACTTGCCTCTAGGGCCAAAAGATCTGAAGGTCATGGGTTCTAGTCTGATGCTGGGAACTTAAGCTAATACCAGTTACTTACATTATTGCACTGTAGAGCTATTGTTCTTTGTATGAGATATTACACTGAGGCCCTTACCCCTCATCTTTGGTGGCTGTCCAGATGGAAGATAAAGATTACATGACACTTATTGTTAGTTATGGGGCTTTTCTCCTGTGTCCTGGCCAGCATTCCCAATGAAACAAGTTGTCATAGTCCCCAACCCAAGGATGTACCTAGAAAGAAGTTGATTCAGCTCTGTGTGTCCTTCCTGCTATAGCAGATACAAACTAGAATTTAGATATGTAATAATTTAGTAACTTTCTGAGCACCAGCATGAAACATCTTACACCTTTTAAAGACATATTAAATGTTCCTCTTAAGAAGAGGGAGGAGCACAAACTACAGCACACCAAGTTAAAATAAAATACAAATGTGAAAGTCCTAAAGTGACTGTGAAAATGTTTACTTGGCTACTACAAGAAAGCACAGCACAAAACCTCTCTTAAGAAGGCATCCACATTAAAATGACTTTAAAAGAATACAAAGAAACCCTCAGAGCTGTGCAGTATATACTGAATAGAAAAATAAACTACTGTCCATGAAGAACAGTGCTGTTCTGCACCTGAGGGGTCTTGGTGACATCACTTTGCTACAAGACAAAAATCTGAGTGGCTCGGACTGTAATGTGGACATAACCCTGATGTGACTGAACAGTCCTGTTATCATATTATAGTGTTTTTTTTTGTTTCTATTTTATAAAACAAAAGCTTAGCCCATTTTGTGAACATTCAGATAATTATTAAACCAAATACACATGTTCAACTATCTCATCCACTGACATTGGGCCATGTCTCACACTATCCAGGCTCAACAGTGTTGCCTTGTTGTATCTGCTGTTGCTACTACTGCTGCTACAACCTGTTGTTGCTCCTTGTTCTGCTATGATGAATAAGCATGATCACTGTGGAGGATATCAGCATGATCCAAGTAGAAGAAAAGGCACAGCTGTACAGATGGAATTTCTTATTTTTAACCAGATGGAGCTGATATTATTAATGGTACCAAATTAGGACAACATGTGCGGAAGGGAGTTGCTAGGGACAGGATGGAGAATTCTCTCCTTATGGCCAAGTTGCACATCTTTGTAGGGGAAGCACACTGAAATTATTGCACTAAAAGATTTACAGGGAGGATATTAAAATACTGTTGAAAAACAGCCATTATCCAATTGCAGCTGCTTGTCTGGCGAGCTGCCATTAGTTTGAAAAAAAAAAAACAACATTCTATAGTTGATGCTTTCCACATAGCTATGATAGCTTGTTAATCATATTAGTTCTCATTCATTATGTTATTTAAAATAAACAAATTGAAAAGAACGATTGTCCAAAAAAAAAAAAGCTAATTATTTATTGCAGTGGGTTGTCCTCTTGTAGTGCCATTTGCATGACAGTTCCATTACCCAGTTGTTTTTTTCATCTACTCCATTTTCCATCAGCTTGGAAAACACCTGTAGGGTAGTAACTACTGTAGTTAGTCAGCTATGGTCTTTGTTTGTTCCCCATTTAGTACAGACAGTCATGATAGGGATCAACAATGAGCAGCCTGTCAAATGATCAGTACTGTTGGGTAAGAGATCTTTACCAACAGAAATACAGTACCTGGCTAGGCAGAGCATGCAGAAGAGTCAGCCAATAAGTTACCCAAAATAAGTGCCATGCTGCACCATTTTTGGGTGTTGGCCAACAGCAAACAACAAGAGAAAAGAACTGCTCCCAGTGTACAATACCATCCTACACCTCTGTCACGTGGGGTGTCACATATCCTAGGGTACTGGTGCCCCTACTTGAAAAAGGACATCAAGCTACTGGAGGGAGGACAGCTTTCAGATGATGAAAATGATCCTGGGACAGGGAAAAAAACCTTATGAGGAGAGACTGAAAGAACTTAATATGTATTCCTTGGGGGACAGAAGGGAGAGGGGGATATGACTGAGACCTTCAAGTACCTGAAGGGTATGAACAGAGTAATCACCAGAAGCATTTTCAAATTAAAAGGTGGAAGGGAAACTAGGGGGCACAGTCTAAAGTTGGATGGAGGCAGATTCAGGAGGGAAATAAGGATCCACTGTTTCACCAAAAGGGTGGTGGTAGGTTGGAATGTGCTGCTGGAGGAGGTGATATCACTGTGGATGGTTGGTGGCTTCAAAAGGGGGTGGGACAGGTTCAGAGGGAGGGTTCAAACCATGGGGGGTGGGTGTGGGAGTGAAGGATTCATGGGCAAAATCAATGAGGGGGGAGGCAAGGGGAGAGGGGGGCAGATGCAGTCTGAAAGACTGAAGTGCTGTACACTTAAGCAGACTAGATAGACCGATAGGTCTGTATCTGGTGGCAATTTCGTATGTTAGTGTATGTATCCAGAGTATCGTTACTCTGATAAAAGCCTCTGACTGAGGTATTTGGTAGAATACAAATGTTATCAACATATCCCTAAAACTGAGTATCAAATATTAAGTTTTGTATTTATTGACACAAAAATGATGACAATTTAATTGTACCATCCTCTATGCCATAGTTTGCACACTGCTGTCACTCAGTAGAGAGGAGGAATGTTTGTAAGAGAGATGGGGAAACAAAATATTCTAAAGCATTAAAAATAAATCTCAACCTCTTACTTTTCTCACTTGACTACAGGTACCACTCTCACTGTGTTTCCCTCACTTCAGAATTCTGACTTACTTCTCATCACCCAAACCTCAGCTCCCTCCTTAACTGCTCTCCTTACTTCACATACTTTTATGAATCTCCATTCTCCAGTTTCCCTCTCTCTCCTGCCCCCAAATGTTTACCAGGTAGTCTACCCTATCTTACTGCCTCCCCAACTGTGGCTCCACCTCTCCTCTCTGCCTTCTCCCCCTCTCCTCTAAAAACCTTCTTCAGTTATTTCATCTCCATTTTAAGCACTTACAGTATAACTAGCATTTACACCACATCTCTCCTTCCTCTTCTGTACTGTACCTCTTACCCTCCTTTGTCCTCTCACTCCCACTCACATGCTACCCCCAGCATTTTCTGTCCCCTTTTTCATTGGACCCCTGTATTGGAATATAATTGGGTGTCCCTGCATCCTCTTGGTTTTCTTGTGGGCACCATTAATCTACTCTGGAGTACAAAAATACAGAAATTAATGGCAGAAAAAAAGGTCTTGAATCCCATCCAGTCTACCCGGCCATAACTATGGTGCACATATGTATTTTACATCTTCATTATATAGCACTTTTAGTATGTTTATTATTATGATTTACATCACAAGAATAGTGAACCATTCTGGTCTCCATAGCTCATTGGGCTGGTAGTATAGCCTAGAGATTAGAGTAATGAGCTGTGAATAAGTTTTGTTCATCCAGCAGACCTTGGTTTGATTTCCACAAACTCCACTTACATATTCTGTGACCCTCAAGAAGTTACTTAACCACCCTGTGCTCCAAGGATGCACGTTGCAGTAAGCTTCAGCTCAATGTGCCTTTCCCATGTGAACATTAAAAACAATCTAAAGGCATCCTGAAGGTTATATGTACCTGCCACAGGTGATTATCCTACTGGCCTCCCTGCCCTGCTCTCCATTTACTTAGCACTTACTTACAACTCCAGCACTTCCCTGCACATCTCCCTCTGTATACTCTTTTTATCCCCTGGCCTTACTATGTTCTTGTCATCTCTCCCTCTAGTGTTGACATCCTTCTCCTGAAACCCCCTTCCCCCATCCTTTCCCACAAAGGGTAAACCTCCTGGTCGGTCCGTCATGCCTTTTTGTTCTATTGTTAATATAATCTTCTTACCACACCCTGTTACTTCTATTGCTTTATTTAGTATCCACTCCAGACATTAGTGCACCCTTAATTTAATTTGTTAACAATCTGCACACTCTGTATTATCCAATGCTGTTGTTGCTATTTTTTTAATGTATGTACCAGCCTGCACTAAGTGTTCAATTGTATTATTCCTTGCTCTGTTCCCTTCTGCCAGGACCATCTTGAAAACTAACTTGCTCAATGATGAATCTGCCTGGTTAAATAACGTTTTGATTGATTGATTGATTAATTGATTGATTGATTGAAATGATGCCTAGAAAAGCAAAGCAGAGTGACCAAGATGATTAATGGCCTGGAAAACATGAGCTGTTAGGGCTGACTGGCAGCATTTGGGCTATGCTCTATTGAAATGAAAAGACTCTGGTGTGACAAGATTACAGTCTTCAGTTATCACAATGGAGTTACATGATTGTAGTTTTTAAGTATCAAAAATGGGTAAAACCATCAGATCAGTACAGATATTCAGGATGCATATAGATAAAAGAACTAGGGGACACTAACTGCATTGAAGGGAAGCAAATCCATGTACAATGTCAGGAAGAACTATAGTATTTTTTTTCAGAAAAATTAGTGCATACTTGAAATAAACTGCCAGATCATGTGATATCAGCTGATATAGTATTAGCATTCAAACTCAGTCTCAACAAGTATATTGGAAAAAAGGGAGTGACAAGGTTTTAAGTTTTCCCTCACTGATAACTGGCTTACCATACTTCACCAATGCTGCCACCAGACTGTTGTGAATTTTACTACTAAGCTGTTCCATTCTTCTCCCACTTATGCTTTTACTCACACAGAACCAGGCCTCTTGACATTGGAACTCCTATTCTTTTCAGCCATTCCTGAGCATGCACCAGTAGTAGAAGCTGTCTAACATCCTCAGATATGGAATACAGTTTGTCATAAAATAAATTACCTGTTCCTTTTTTAAAACAGTGTACCATCACATATTATTTAAATGCCTATTATTTAATATGTACATAATATATATATCTACTGTATGTAACCCCCCTACAAATGGGGGTTTCTAACAGCCATCTAGAAGCTGTCTAAGTGTCCCCCTGGTGGTCGGCGTCCGGGGCTTAAAGCCATTTAAATGGCTCTGTGAGTGCTTGCAGAGCTTCCATGTACTGTCTCTTTAAGAGCTGTCTGCTTGCAGACATATTCATTGCTTATGAGTGGGGCTGTGTGTTCTCCTGCTCGAGTCCCACTCGAGCCGCTGACTAATTGCTCCGGTTTCAGCCGTGGCCGAAGGGGCAGAGTGAGCACTTTCCAGAGAGTGTAATTGTTTGCTCCGCATCGTGGGAATGTAAACTGTTTAACTTGCCTTTCTTGCAGCTGGACTTTGTGTGCTGTGTCCCTGCATTTTGGACCAGGAAAGTTTGAAGGGTCCAAAAGGGGCAGGGGGTTTCTAAAATGGAGTAACTGGTGACCAACCAGGATTGGAACTCTCAATGGAGCCTGCTGACCAATGGGGATACAGCTGGAGGTTCTGGGAAGTGAAGTTCTGGACCATGGTGCCTTTTTTGCACCAATGAGGGGCGCACTTAGTGGCTGGCTTCCACAGCCCACCAATGGGATCAGGTGGTACCTGAACTGAGATCCTTGCCCCATACTGTCCAAGAGGCAGAGACGTTGTGGCTGTGAGCAAGTAAGGCGCTCGGGGGCTCCTGTGCTGTTTGAGCGGTCACGCGGGAAGTGCGTGTAAGGTTAGCATTGGCGTTTGGAAACGCCAGTAATTCTGGATTAAATCCACTGGGAAGCAGTCAGAGAAGGCTGTGCAGGAACGCAGCTACCTACCAGGCTCAACCTGTAGAAGACTAGAGAATCTGCTTGAATCGCACTCGGTCTGTCAGGAACAGTGAAGCTGCGTCGGTTTGGCCCAGTGTATGGCGGGCAGGTGATCGAGAAGGACAGCAGCTGCCTGGTATGGTACCCCTCTGCCTTGCATATAAATGTGTGGAGAAGTGCTTGAAGTACAGGCTCGGTCCTGTGAGAGGTGCAAGAGCGCTCAGTCTGCTGGAGTCGTGAGTACTAAATCAGGGTAGCTCCCTGGCCAATGGTTCTAGTGAGAGCAGGACAGTTTGGGTTCTGTACTGGTGACACTATCTGGGGCTGCTGACTCCACTTAATCTTCATAGGAATTAAATACTCGTTTGTGTCAGGGCCCCAACCAGTTGCATTGAGGAACTAGCCTCTAGGGCTTGGGTACCCATAGACAGTAACTTATAGGTTAGGCCTATGCACAGAGCCCTAGGTAGATACTCATATATTGTAGTGGTAAGCTAATTAACCTGATTCCACCCCGGTCCTTGTTATTCCCCCTTAAAAAAATCAGATTGCTTGTTCTGCAAAGGTACACTGGCTAGTTTGTGTGTTAATGGTGAATTATTGCACAGTGAATATTGTGTAACTGTAACTTACTTTTCAGGCGGTTCCTGGAGCAAGCTGATTGGTTCGAGCTGGGGGGGTAAGTGTATATGGTAAGGACACTGTAATTGAATTGTGTGGGCCACTAGTGGGAAGTAAGGGGGGGTTGCAGCAACCCAGAGGGCTGTGACCAACTCATACTTGACCGTTCTAACCCCGATCTCTGGGTGGAGGCACCCGCCAATGGATCTAGGCCCCTTACCCTGTTACAATTAGAGCAGGCAGGGGTAGTAGCCCTTAGGATAGCGCCCCCTGGGGGTTACATGTATATCAACAACAAATTGTGAAATAAGGAACACACTAGGAAAATCAAAACAAACACATTTTATACAAATGAAGTAAAACCAAAAAAAAATCTTACAGACCTAAATTCTCTGTTCTTATCGCATACGTCCAAAAATAGATCTTGGCATATAGCTTCACAGGGAATTGAGAAAGGTCGCTCTTGGTTACAGGATCAAGCAGCCTTCATGCATCACTCTCTGGATTAAGGCCTGACTCTTGATGCAGCATCAAACAGTGAATATGTAGTGCTGCCTGAATCCCTAATCTAACCAAAAAAAGAGAATAAACTTCCCAGATAAAAATGCTTCATGCTCCCGTAGTCCCACAGAGTTGGTACAAATGTAGCTGCTGTCAGCACAACTTGTTTGCAGGAATATTTAATTCTGCTAAGGTCTAAAAAGCTATTTGCACTTTTAAGATAAAAAAACTGCTTTTTCAAAACAAGAAATCTGTACCTACAGTATACAGTCATGCATCCCTGGCTAAATAACTGACTCACTGCAGGTGGTCATTCCATCTCCTATAGGTCAAAACTCACCCATTGCCTAGCCCAGACTGACAGACACAAAAAACATGTGCCTGAACCTACTTTTATGGGTGCTAGCTCTGTTCATAACAAGCCCCTTCGCATGACACAGCACACAGGATAAGCTGCACATCCAGGAAGAAAAGGTAGCCATTGACACAGTTGTAAATGGCAAGCAAATTCAAATTTTATTTTGGCAGAGTGCCATGCAAGTGTGGCACTAATCTCCCTGATGAGGAGTCACATGAAGACCCGAATTGTTGAGGATTAGAGATGTGGCAAAGTAAAACTTTGTCGGCGAAGTTCACGTGAAGTGATGACATTTGCTACTTAGCAGAACTTTGTGAAGCTTCCCCAGGTCTGGGAAACTTTAACTTTTTCCGAATTGTGAAGTTTATGCCACAAAGTGAGGAATTTTACTGTGAAGTGTAGAATTCTGTGTGTGAAATTCCACACTTTGAAATAAAAAAATTGCACCTCGCAAATTGTGCAGATTTTGTGAATTGCACTTCACAAATCACACGAAATTTACAAATTAATTCATGGACCAAAGTTTGATGACTTTGTCCATCTCACCCAGGAATTAGTGCCACAGCTATGTCTATGGCTACCTTTTCTTCTTGGATGTGCAGCTTATACTGTGTGCTGTGTCAAGCCCAGATAACCTTAATGAAATTCCCATTACAGAGGTAATAAATTGTATTTAAGCTAAAAGAGATGTGTAAAACTAAGCTCAATTAAGAAGCATAAACATTTTAACATACAGAAACACATTAATGATTAATTATAGCAGAAAAATAATTTCATGTACACTTAAGTAGAGTAATTAATTATTGTAAATGATTAATTCTCAAATCAGATTTCTTTATAGGCATAAAATAAGGGCAATACTCTTAACCTGTCTTCCTTTGTTGTCTTTACTTAGAATTGTTTTTGGGCTGTTGAAAATTTAAAATGTAGTGGTGGTGTATTTCTTTGCTATCTTTAATTGCTGCAAATTTTGGCCCCCCTCCCTCCCCTTCCCCCAACTCTTAATTATATGCCCTGTTAAATCTGACTGACAGGAGCTAAACACAGGGGATAGTAAGGGGTGTGGAGTAGAGGGGCATAAGGGGGAAGAAGCCACCCTCAGAACAAGCGTTTTGGCTCATTTATTTATTTATTGGTTTATTTTCTTTTTTTAAAAGAAAAGTATCTGAGGATCAGTGGCAGGATTTTTAGGACAGAAAATTAATAAAAAGGGAACTAGGAGAGCTTCAGTAGCAGACAAGTAGTGGAATAGCAGTATAATTGCAGTATAATGTGGGGAGTGGTGCAATGCAATGGCTGTGGGGCAGCCATATTCAGGCAGACCTTCTGGACACTGAGGTGCTGCCCTATCTACATGCATCTCTTTGAACTGCGGGATGAGGTAGCCAGACTCAGAGCGGAAGTAAACTGGGTCAGAAGTACCATCACCCCTATCCAGAGACCACCCAGTCCAATGCAACTGCCTCAAAGGATACCGAGAATGAGGAGCACTTGGATGACAGTGTGCTCAGGGAGGGTTAGAGCAGTCAGGCAGAGGCACATCCTGGATCCTATTCCACTCAAGAACTCATATGCCACACTGGCAAATGGGGACAACCAAATAGAGGTACCCAGAGAAGTGGAAGGAAAGGATGTGGAGGTTAGCCAAAGTGGTGACCTCAGTGGGGAGAGCAGTGGACCCCAGAGGAGGAGGAGGAAGCAAATCCTGGTGGAGGACTCCATCATAAGAGGGATCCAGCTAGGAACACAGGAGGGGGAGGACAGGGAGGTGAGGTGCCTACCAAGTGCCATGGCATGGAGGGTTGGAAGGAAGATTCTGGGGATCACTGGGAAGGCAAGACGGAGGGTGAGCTGATGTCATTATCCACCTAGGTTCTAATAACCTGGCAAATGGGGAGCCAAAGGAAGTTCAGGAAGAGTTTAGGAATTGGGAGGGGTCTCAAGCAAGTAGCTACTTCTGTCACTTTCTCAGAAGTACTACCTGCGAGAGACAAGGGAGAACATGGGGTGCATGCACCAGGAACTTTAACTCATGGTTGAAGAACTGGTACTGTGAGGAAGGGTTTGGATTCATTGGTGACTGGGGACCCACCTGAAGGGATGGAGGTTTGTTCAAGCCTGACGGCCTGCATCCATCCTGGAGGGGGAATCCAAGCACTCAATGATAAGTTTAAATGCTACATTGACAAGCATTTAAACTAGCAAAGGGGGGTGGAAGGCCAGCAAGGAGGGTACCTACTTGCTCACCCCCCACAGCTAGCAGTGGAACCAGTGAACTGGAGGAGTGGCTATCTCTACAAAGTAGTGTGCAAAAGATGGAGATTAGCACCCAAGAGGTGGATAGGCAGAAAAGGGACACAATTCAGCAGAAGGGCAGACAGCAAGGAGAACCAGGGATAAAGGACAACCAAGGAAGGGGCTGGAGTAGAACAGCGAAACAGTCTAGGGAGGTCAAATCATGGAAAGCCATGTGTGTGTGAATGCCAGGAGCCTTAGCAACAAGATGGAAGATCTGGAGGCTGTCATGGTGCAGTCAGACCTGGACATTGTAGCCATCACTCAAACCTGGTGTAATGATAACCACGACTGGGAGATGGCCATACCTGGCTACAACATATTCAGAAGAGAGGGCAGGTAGGAAGGGAGGAGGAGTGGTGCTGTATGTGAAAAATGACATAAGGGCCACAGAGATCCAGGAGGAACAAAATGGGGGAGAGATACTGTGGGTTAAGCTGGAAAGGAAAATGTGGCCAGCCATCCGCACAGGTGTGGTCTATAGACCACC
This sequence comes from Neoceratodus forsteri, assembly GCA_016271365.2. Classification (NCBI taxonomy): domain Eukaryota; kingdom Metazoa; phylum Chordata; order Ceratodontiformes; family Ceratodontidae; genus Neoceratodus; species Neoceratodus forsteri. The sequence continues at coordinate 246,148,451 of CM028130.1, forward strand.
AGCCCAGGAGGAAGAAACAGATAGGGAACTGATGCTAGCCATTCAAAGGCTGGCAGACAAGGGTGAGGAAGTACTGGTTGGAGACTTCAATATTCCAGACGTGGACTGGAGCATCCCAACAGCAGCATCAACTAGGAGCACATGTATCCTGGACTCCCTTCAGGGTGACTTCCTCAAGCAACTGGTCATGGGACCAACTCGCAGAAGGCAATACTGGACCTTGTGCTCACAAACAGGGACAGTGTGATGGGGTAAAGGTGGGGAGCACCTGGGGAACAGTGACCACCAGTCATTGTGGTTTGAAATCACAGAAAGAGCAGAACCAAACCACACAAAAACACGTATCCTGGATTTTAGGGGGGCAGACTTTGGAAAAATGGGGAGATACTTGAAAGAGGCATTAAAGGGAATAGGGCAGGAATCAGGGGTTGAGGAACAGTAGGCAGTATTTAAAATGGGGATTACAAGAGCAACAGAATTATGCATTAAGCAGGTTAGCAAGAGGAAAAGGAAGATGAGACCATTCTGGTTTTCCAAAGAGGTAGCAAAGAAAGTGAAAGCCAAAAAGATTGTATTCAGGCAATACAAAAAGACACAGGCAGAAGGGGATAGGGAGAAGTACCAGAAGAAACAAAGGGAGGCAGGGTGGTCAGTAAGGGAAGCCAAAGCTAAGACAGAAGAACACATTGCAAAATCAGTGGGTAGAGGGACAAACCTTTATAGGCACATAAGTGAAAAAAGAAAGGCAAAGGGAGGGATAGTGAGACTGAAGGGGAGGATGGGGCCACGTGGAGGATGACAACAGTAAAGCTGACATATTGAACAGGTATTTCTGCTCAGTCTTTACTGAGGAAGAGGAGGATAATGGGTCTGAAGGAGTACAAGGGTGAAAATGGTGCAGAAATGGACACAAGTCCCTTTACACGAGAAAGGGTCCTGAAGGAACTGGAAGTAATGAGAGTTGATAAAGCAATGGGGCCAGATGGGTGCACCCCAGGGTCCTTAAAGAACTAAGAGAGGTGATGGCTGAACCTCTGGCTATCCTGTTTAGCCGATCACTGGAAACAGGGAGGTACCCAAAGACTGAAGGACAGCAGATGTAGTCCCTTTATACAAAGTGGAACAAAGAGGAAGCGGGAACCAGACCAGTCAGCCTCACCTCGGTAGTGGGGAAGATCATGGAAGTACTACTGAAGGAGAGATTGGTGGAACATCTGGTTGTCAATGGACTACAGGACCCAAGGCAGCATGGTTTCACCAGAGGGAGGTCATGTCAGACCAACCTGGTTGAATTTTGACTGGGTGACTAGGGAGGTGGATCAGGGAGGGCAGTGGACATGGCCTATCTGGACTTCAGCAAGGCCTTGACACTGTGCCACATAGAAGACTATTACACAAACTGGGAATATGGTGTGGGCAGGACAGTAGTGTGGTGGGTAGGTAACTGGCTGGGTGGCAGGACACAGAGGGTGGTGGTAAATGGCTGTCACTCCAAAGAGGGAAGAGTGACCAGTGGGGTACCACAGGGACTGAGTGCTGGACCAATCCTATTCAACATCTTCATCAGTGACATTCAGAGGACCCAGAAGGCAGAATTTCACTGTTCGCTGATGACACAAAGCTCTGTAACAGAGTAGACACACCAGAGGTGTAGACAGAATGAGAAGGACCTGCAGAAACTTGAAGAATGGTCAGGGTTTGGCAGTTGAAATTCAATGCACAGAAGTGCAAGATAATGCATATGGGGCACAAAACCCTGGCACAATATATCAGTTGGGAGGTGAGGACATAGCATGCACCAAGCAGGAAAGGGATCTTTGGGTTATCATCCTGATGACCTCAAGGTAGGGAAACAGTGACAAGGCAGCAGGTAAAGCAAATAGGATGCTGGGATGCATAGGCAGGGCATCACCAGCAGGAAAAGGGAGGTCATAATTCCACCATACAAGACACTAGTGAGGCCCCACCTGGAGTACAGTGTACAGTTCTGGGAGACCTTACCTACGTAAGGACATAGACAGGGTAGAGAAGGTTCAGAGGAGGGCAACAAAGATGGTACATGGATTGCATCACAAGTCCTATGAGGACAGGTTGAAGGAACTGAACATATACTCCCTGGAGGAGAAGAGGGAGAGAGGAGATATGATAGAGACATACAAGTATCTTACAGGGAGGAACAGGGTGCAGGAATACACTATTTTTAAGCGAAAAAGATGTTCCAGAACTAGTGGGCATGGGATGAAGTTGGAGGGAGGATGATTCAGAGGAAACATGAGAAAGAATTTCTTCACAGAACAGGTGGTGGACAAGTGGAACACCCTGCCAGAGGAAGTGGTGGGGGCTGAAACAATCACGGGATTTAAGAATGCATGGGATAGACATAAAGGAATTCTGGAGGTCAGGGGTAAGGGGCAACATACTTCTAGGAAAACATAAACTGAACTTACAAGCTCAAATGGGCAGACTGGGTGGGCCATAGGCCCATATCTGCCGACACTGTCTATGTATCTATGTATTCAATGACTCAGTGCAGTCCATAGTGATGACAACTGATTACAGATCCACCAGTATATTACCACTCCACAAGGGTGGGCCATGGAGGATCCGGACAAGTACAGGCCTGTCAGCCTTACCTCCATCATAGGTAAGCTGATGGAGACCATAGTGAAGAAGAGTTTGGTGCCTTATATAGGGGACTGATGACTAAAAGATGAAAAGGAGGAGGGATTTGTGTCAGGAAGGTCTTGCCAGAACAGCCTAATGCTGTTTTCTGATTGGGTTACCAAGAAGATAGACAAGGGACAGTCAGTAGATCTGTTCTACTTCAACTTCAGCACAGCCTTTCATTCTGTACTACACAGAAGACTGCTGAAGAAGTTGTAGGACTTAGGAGGAGAGCTGGGTTTAGTTAGGTTGGTAGAAAATTGGCTGAAGGGGAGGCAACAGAGTGCAGTGATTATGAGCTAAATTAGTCAACAAAGAGGTCATGAATGAGTGTCACAGCAAATGGTCCTGGGACCTGTTTTATTTAATATGTCCATAAGAGTCACTGGTGAGGGTATCCAGGGACACCTGTGTCTCTTTGCTGATGACAGAAAGCTGTATGACATGTTGGATCACCAGGAAGCGGTACTGAAGCCCTAGAAGGACCTAGAGAAACTATAGAAATAATTGAAGGTTTGCCTGTTGAGGTTCAATGCTAAGCAGTGCAAAGAACTGCACTTAGGTGGACAGAATCCATGCACATAACACTGGCCATTTCAACCAAGGAGAGAGCTCTAGGGGCTCATAATTAGTGATTCCTTCAAGCAAACAAGTCAAAGCAACAAAGCATACAACAAGGCATCGTGGATGATAGATTCCTTAGGAATGGGTTTTGGTAGTAGAAGCAAAGTGGTTCTGCCATTGTATCAATCCCTGATGAAGCCTCATCTTTAAAAATAATAAACTCTATGGTCAGCTCATACTATATTTTACTTCGGTTTTGTGTCTTATATGGTTACACAGCCCTCCCACTATTATAAATGTCTATTTGCCAAGATGATCTGAGTGTGCAGATCTTGGAAGTCAGTGTGTGTGTGTGTGTGTGTGTGTGTGTGTGTATATGTGTGTGTTTGTGTAGCTGACCTCATGTATGGCATCTTGAGTCAACCAGCCCTCATATGTGACAGCAACAGCACTATGGTCCACATCCCTCAGGGGTGACAGTAGCAGCAGCAGCAGCAGCAGCAGCATTATTTATTTTATTCATTTATTTAAACATTTGGTAACCGGGAAAGGCACGCTAAGCCGAGGCTCAATTCCAGGTACAACCCGCGGGGAAGGAGCAGTGGAAATACAAACAATAAATGCAGAGAATTAGCCAACAGAACAAGAGCAGCTAATTACGATCAATATAATACAGCAGTGAGAGCAAAAACAGAACATGTGATGAATCTCTAGAGGTGAACTATACAATAGTAAATGCTCTGCATAATGAATCTTTAATAATTGCCAGGGAGGAATTGTAGGAAGGTAAAGTCAATAGAAGTTGTGGGTTTAGCACAGTTGTGGCAGCAACATAAAGGTGGAGGAAGAAGATGTAGCTGTTGCTTGCAGCTAGAGTGAAAGAGTCAATTTCTTATAGCAGGGGTAAGTTTGTTCCACAAGTAAAGAAGCCAGTAGGAGAAAGCAGCTTTGCCCGCTGAGGAAGAGGGTTGGGTCAGGGAGAAGGATCTTTCATTTCTGTGCCTGAGTTCATAGGGGGGATAGGGAATCTGAGGATAGACAGTCCTCAAGATAGGAGAGGAGCAAGTTAAACCAGTACTTAGATATAAGGTTGAAGGTGTGTATATAGCGCCTGTGAGATAAGGGTCTTAGTCCGAGGAGGGAGTAAAGATTGCAGTGGTGGGTGCGTAGGGCGGAGTTTGTAGCAAAGAGACAAAATGAGTTTAGAAGGGTATCCAGCCTGGCAAGGGTGGTTACAGGGGCAGAACTGTAAACCACATCTACATAATCTAGCATGGGGAGGATCATTTTAGAAACAATTTCACATTTGGCAGGTAATGGGAGAGAGTCCCTGTTACAGTATAGTATGCCGAGATTGGGGCACAGCTTGGAGGTGATAGATTCAATGTGAGCTAAAAAAGACAGGTGGGGATCCCACCAAACACCAAGGTACTTGTATCTGATGACTTGGTCAAGTGGGGAGCTATTGAGAGAGGTGATGGGGGAGGTAGTACAGCTAAGTTTCTGGGTAGAGCCAAAAACCATGGAAACAGTTTTTGGTGGTGTTTAATTTCAGTTGATTTTGGCTGAACCAACCCTGAATGTTGTTGAAGTCACTTTGCAGAGTAACTTGGACTTCAAGCAGGTTGGAACCAGAGGTAAAGAGTATAGTGTCATCTGCATACATGTGTATTGATGAACCGGTGCAGGAGGAGGGAAGGTTGTTAATGAAGAGGGAGATGAGGATGGGACCAAGAACAAAGCCTTGAGGGATGCTTGACAGGGTAGGGAGAGGGGGGGGATGTGGTATCAGTGATTCTATCTGATTGAAATTTGGTGGCTAGATAAGACTGAAACTACCTTTCTCCTCTATGATGACACCCTTAGTGGAAACCAAGAAGAATGCTAAGGACATCCACAAGGGAGACCCACAAAAGGGTGGCAAGGGACACCACAGGGAAAGGAAACAGCTTCTGATAGGGGACTCAATTGTTAGGGGAGTAGAACTGGGAAAGGGAGAGGAGAGGGAAGTAAGGTGCCTGCCTGCCTGGTGCCATGGCTTGGAGGGACAGGAAGCGAATCCTCAGGATTGCAAAAGCAGCATCACAGGAGAGGGAACTAGATACCATTGTCCACCTTGTGACAAATGACCTAGCTAGGCATGGGATCAGTGCAGTGCAGGATGAATTTGTGGAGTTGGGGAGGGGCCTCAGACAGGTAGCAAGCATGGTAACCTTCTCAGAGGTATTGCCAGTCTATGGCAGGGGTGAGGCTAGGGTACTGCACACCATGCAGTTTAATGAATGGTTGCAAAACTGGTGCAGAGCACAGGGCTTTGGCTTCATTGGGGACTGGGGATCCACCTGGAGAGATGAAGGTCTATACGGGCATGATGGTCTGCATCTGTCCATGAAGGAAACCAAGCTCCTAGGTGACAGATTTAAATGCTTTCTTGCCAAGCTTTTAAACTAGCCAAGGGGGAAGGTGCTGAGAGGAAGCAGGAAATTTAAAGCCTCCCCTCACAAAACATGGCAGGTAGTAATGTAAACATTGAGGTATCGAGCTTGACAGAGGGCAGGGCAGGGATAAATGGAAAAATTGACAAGGGCAATAAGAGCAGGGATGGGGGAAAAAAGGATAAAGTCAACATTAAATGGAGGGCAATGAGTACCAATGCCCATAGTCTGAGAAACAAGCTTCCTGAGCTAGTAGCCCTAATGGAAGAGGAAGACTTGGATATTGTGACTGTCACAGAAATATGGTACATGGAGAACCATGACTGGGATGTCAACATACCAAGGTACACAATCTAGAGAAAGGACAGGGAGGGTAAAAGAGGAGGTGGAGTAGCTCTCTACATAAGGGAAGGGATCAAAGCTACAGAACTAAAAGGTAAAGGGGGAGGACAAGAGACACTCTGGGTCACCTTGGAGACAGGGAATGGCATCACAATCTGCACAAGGGTTGTATACAGACCCCCATCTCAAGGGGAAGAAATGGACAAGAAAATGATAGGGAACATTCTCAAAATGGCTGAAAAGGGGGAGATACTGTTGATGGGGGACCTGAATATGCCAGATGTTAACTGGATGACATGTACTGCAGCCAAATCCAAGAGCAGGGTCATTCTCGATGCCCTGCAGGGGGTAGGCCTTAGACAGCTAGTGTTGGAACCCACTCCGGAGGGAGCAATATTAGTCCTGGTACTCTCAAATGGAGAGAAGATCACAAATTTAGAAGTCGGTAGACATCTGGGAACAAGCGACCACTGCACAGTGTGCTTCACAATAAGCACAACCATGGAGACAAGCCATACAAAAATAAGGATATTGGACTTTAGAAGGGCTGACTTTGGCATAATGGGTGAATACCAGAGGAAAGCACTAGCAAATGGCCAGAAAGGGGGGGTGGAAGAACAATGGAGAAAAATCAAAACTGCCATCATAGAGGCAACAAGCCTTTGTGTGAAACAAGTAAAGAAAACAAAGCGGAGTAAAAAAATCACTATGGTTCTCAAAAGAGGTGGCAGGGAAGGTTAAGGAGAAAAACGCTGCATTCAAAAAGTATAAGGAATCACAGAAGGAGCACATCAGGGAACTGTATCAATTAAAGCAGAAAGAAGTGGGGAAGGCAGTCAGACTAGCAAAGGCCCAAACTGAGGAAAAAATACCCAACTCAGTTAAGAAGGGGGATAACACCTTTTATAAGTACATTAGGGAGCGTAGAAAGGTTAAGGGAGGGATAGTGAAAATGAATGGGAGGGAAGGTGGGCAGAGGGAGACAGTGAAAAGGCAGAGATACAGAATGAATACTTTTGCTCAGTATTCACATAAGAAGATGAGGAGGAGTTATCTAACCCAGACAATAGAAGCACTCTGGGTAGGGGGGTTGACACCAGTCCATTTACAGAAGAAAGAGTCCTGAAAAAACTCCTAAAACTCAAGGTAGACAAAGCAATGGGGCCTGACAGAATTCACCCTAGAATAGTAAAATAACTAAGGAAGGACCTAGTGACACCACTGACCACATTTTTTAACAAATCATGGGAGGATGGGGTGGTACCTGAGGACTGGAGGAGGGCAGATGTGATTCCCCTTCACAAAAGTGGGAGCAAGGCAGAAGCAGGAAACTACAGACCTGTAAGTTTGACCTCAGTGGTAGGGAAAATGATGGAATCACTTCTGAAAGAAAGAATTGTTGAGTACCTAGAGGCCAGCAGGGCACAGGACCCAAAGCAACATGGGTATACAGCAGGAAGGTCATGTCAGATGAATCTAATTGATTTTTTTTGACTGGGTGACCAAAGTAATAGACCAGGGAGGGGCTGTGGATATGGTCTACCTAGACTTTAGCAAGGCATTTGACACAGTTCTGCACAAAAGATTAATAATCAAGTTAGCCAGCCTGGGAGTGGGTCCCAAGGTGGTAGCCTGGGTAGCAAACTGCCTGTACAACAGGACACAGAAGGTAATAGTGAATGGAACACATTCCGAAGAAAGGGGGGTTACTAGTGGAGTACCTCAGGGCTCAGTACTGGGTCCAGTCCTCTTTAACATCTTTATAGGTGACATTGCAGAGGGTCTGGAGGGAAAGGTATGCCTCTTTGCAGATGACACAAAGATCTGTAACAGAGTTGATACACAAGGGTGGGGGGGGTAGAAAAGATGAGAAGGGACTTGGCAAGGTTGGAGGAATGCTCAGACATATGGCAGCTTAGATTCATTGCATAGAAGTGCAAAGTAATGCACCTGGAAAACAAAAACCCAGGACAAGAGTATACAATAGCAGGGGAGGTACTAACAACAACAAAAATGGAAAGGGACCTAGGGGTAGTCATATCAGATGACCTAAAGGTTGGTAAGCAATGTGAGAAGTCAGTAAGGAGAGCCAGGGGGATACTGGAATGCATAGGGAGGGGCATCACAAGTAGAAAAAGGGAAGTGGTTATCCCTCTGTACAGACAGTTGGTGAGACCCCATCTGGAGTACTGCATGCAGTTTTGGAGACCTCATCTATGCAAGGACATAGACAAGATGGAAGCAGTTCGGAGGAGGGCAACTAAAATGGTGCAGTGTCTGCATCAGAAACCATATGAAGAGAGACAGAGAGAGCTTAATATGTATACCCTTGATGAAAGGAGGGACCGGGGTGACATGATAGAAACTTTCAAGTACTTCAAAGGAATCAACAAAGTCCAGGAGTGTAGCATCTTTCAGAAAAAGAGATGTGTAAGAACAAGGGGGCACAATTTAAAGATAGAGTGGGGACAGCTCAGGGGTAATGTAAGGAAGTATTTTTTCACGGAGAGGGTTGAGGGTGCATGGAACGGCCTTCCGGAGGAGGTTGTGGAGTCAAAAACAGTGGTGGAATTCAAGAATGCATGGGACAGTCATAAGGCAATTCTAGGGGGTGGGGGCAGGAAGAAGTAGGCTGTTGGTTAACTAGGATCTGTAGCTGATCCATTAGGTATGAAAATGGGCAGACTGGGTGGGCCAAGCGGTCCTTATCTGCAGTCAAATTCTATGTTTCTATTTTACCTTACAGTGATGGGGGAAAGTCCAGCTACCTCAAGCTTCTGCAGGAGAAGAGGGTGGGCTTCGGAGTCAAATGCCTTTGCTAAATTGACAATACAGCTGCTGTAAGGAAGCCTTGGTTGGAGGCAGTTTGGATATGGTTGGTGACATGCAGGAGGGAGAAAACTGTGGAATGGTTTTTCCTGAAGCCAGACTGATGGGGTGAGAGGATGTTGTTAATTGCAAGGTAGTCAGCTAGTCGGATGTGGGCCAAGGATTCTTGTGGTTTGGCTAGGGCTGGGTGGAGCAAGATGAGCCTATAATTGCCTGGCAAGAAGGGGTCACCACCTTCATGAAGGGGAATTACGAAGGCCAATCTCCATGATAGAGGAACTGTTCCAGTGGAAAACCAGAGGTTAAGGAGATGTGCAAGGGGCTTGGTGATCGCAGGAGCTGAGATCTGCAGGAGCTTGGGATGAATCCCATCCGGGCTGGTCTTTGCAGGGTTAAGCAAGCGTAGTGCTTTCCATACCGCGCATTCAGTAAGTGGGGTGAACTTGAAATATTTGCTAAGGGGAGGTGGTGGCTGGACTGGGGAAGGAGGGGGAAGCCCAGTGGTATGGCACAGGAAGTGAAAAACTGGTTTAGGATTTCAGAGGCGCGGGTCGGGTCAGTGATTGGTTGGCCCTAAAGTTTGAAGGCAGGGGTGCAAGGCTGGGCTGGTGGGTCAAGGAGAGTGTGCACTACTTTTCAGAATTGAGGGGACTTAGCATGCGAGAGTTGAAACCTAAAATAGTCTGCTCTTTGGCGAAGGCATTACATAAGGTGTTAAAAGCATGCCTGCTGTGAGGGTTGGGGTTGGATTTAAAGCACTATGGCAGTATGGCCCCCATCGCTGAGGGATAACTACAGCAGCATTATGGCCATCACCCCTCAGGTGTGATGGCAGCAGCAGTATGGCCTATATCCCTCAGGGGTGACAGCAGCAGCACTATGGCCCCTATCCCTAGGGGTGAGAGCAGCAGCACTACTGCCACCCATCCCTCAGGTGTGATGGCAGCAGCAACACTACCACCCCAAATCCTTAGCTGTGACTACAGCAGCACTATGGCTCCTGCCCTTCAGTGGTGATTGCAGCAGCAGCACTATGGCCCTCATCCCTCAGGGGTGATGGCAGTAGTGACAGCACTACAATCCCCTTGCTTCAGCATCTATACTGTACTTGCCCAAGTAAAACATTTTTGGGTAACTTAGCTTGTCAGAACTCTGACATGAATTAAACTGAACCAGCAAATCCCAAAGTGGACTTTCTCGGTTTGGTCCTATCCAACATTTAACTACCTGAATTGACTTCTTTGAAACAGAGTGACTTCTCCTAAACCTTTCAAAAATGAATAGTGGAGGACATTCTAATGGAAAATCATGCATCTTCCAAACACGTGGATACTTTTTTTTCACTTGGTCTCCATGAAAAGGGGGTCTCAGATTTCATGTCTGAGCTCAGATGTGAACTTTTGTTTTGTTGCTGTGCCCCCAGGAGCTCAGCCCCTGCTCCCCAGAATCTCTCTAGTCCCCCTGGGACTTGCCACCATTGACAATTTTCCCGGGCTTGCCCCCCCCCCCAAGGCAGAACTGCTGAGGGGCACTCCCCCAATGGACAACCTATCAGGCTACCAGCAGACCACTGTAACTGGCGTGCCTCCCTGGCTTACCCCCCAGGGTGGGGCCACAGCATTGGGAAATTCTCGATGGACCTCAGATGTGAACTTAACACCGCTGTGCCCACTGGCATCACATAGCGCCTGGGGCCTTATCTTCTGTGTGTTTCTTAGTGTGCTTTCTGGCTTGTGTGTGGTTGTAGCACCACACTCAACCCTAATGGCATTATACAGTGGCAGACAGAGTGAAAACATCAATTGGCCAATATTGCAGACTCATGGGAATACAGATGCTAAGGCCCCCCCATCTCACTTAGGGGAACACAACAAGCAACAGCAGTAACCCCACTCTGTCCACTGGCATCATGCAGTATATGGCACCTTTCCCACTATGTGCCTCTGACTGTGCAGTGTGGCTTGGGTGCTGTTACTGTACAGCACCCCACCCACCCATGCTGATGTCATGAAGTGGCAGGTAAGTAACAGCAGCAACCTGGTCTTAGAGCAAATTCAGTGGCACACAGAAGCTAAGCCCCCCCCAACTCACTGAGGGGCACACAACAATCGACAACAGCATAGAGAACTGCCAGAGCTTACATCAGCAACAGCTCAGCTCACCTAACCAGCTTAAAATAAATACTCCTAAAATAAAAAACAAAATAGCAGCAAAGGCTGGTGGTACACAACACTGGCAAGTGGGAGATCTGGGTTTGTGAGCTGAGCTGATACAGATTCCCTTGCCTTGGGCTAGTGGAATTTAGAATGTCATGCAGATGTGTTGTGTGCTGACCCGGGGGATACCTTATCAGGAAGTGGGGACTGTCTTGTTGATGTGGGTGACCACAAAGTGTTGTAAGACTCCTCCAGGTCAGTTGATCACACACAAATACACCCAAATCAGCAAGCATCCCTCGAGCCTCCTAGCTCAGCAAGACTAACAGTTCAACTTCCCAGACACGCATTTCATTGCCCATAACAGTCATGGCATTTCACCTTATCCTATCCTGCAGACACTGGCAAGTGTTGAGGTGTGGCTTGGGATGTTTGGGATTTACACTCACCTCATTCCATAAGGAAATACGCTGAAATGGGTGCAGTATAGGAGAATGGGGTGAGCTCTGGGGCCAAAGAGTCCAAGGTGCACCTCGATGCCCATCACTGGCTGCATGGTGGGGGTTGGGGTGGATTGGCATGAGCATTATTGTCGACAATCCCAAGTCACACCCCTGATGCATGTCAGTCAATACAGAGTAGGGCATTTTGGCTGGAAACCCTAACGCCCTGGGAGTGTCTTGGTATTTTTACTCCAATGTTTCAATGTGGGCTTTTTGTGACCCCACCGCATGGACAGTGACACTATGACTTCATTAGCCGAAAGGTGATTTTGCACAGCGACTGCACCATTTATGTGGAGTGGAGCTCAATATGTACACCCTAGAGCAAAGGAGGGAGACAGGTGATTTTGCTTTCACATCTGTCTAAGTTTTAAGTCTTAAGTAGTATAGGGGAAAAAGTGCTTAGAGTTAGTTAAAGTCTAGATAAATTGAAATTAGTCTCTTGCTCTAAGTGGTGTTTAAATAAGGAGTGGGATTAAAGTTTTAACCTATATAGGTGATATATTAATTCAGTCAAACATGTACACATGGTCTTTATTGAGTGTGGTGCTTCCGCCATATAATATGGGGTGTGTTTTACCATTTGAGGGACACAAAAAGTTTAATAGGATCTGCTGGTTACAGTTAAATCACATGCAGAGTAAAATGGACTTAAAGTGCCATAGAAGAAACACATTTACTAACTCTTGGAGAGTATATAGTCAGTGTGCTAGGGTAAAGGTTGGAAGCCCATACAAATTTAACAGAATTACCTAGAAAGAACAGGGTGCAGCTTTAACAGTCCTATTAATACTGGGGGGTGATGTGGAACTTAATCCTGGACCAAAGAATGGAACTATAAAGGTCCTACATGATAACGCATGATGTTTGAAAACAAAAATGGATTTATTGACTATTTTGGTTGAAGAACAAGCCCCAGAGGCCTTGGGCCTGATGGAAACTTGGCCTACCTCAAAAACTGAGGATAAAGAATTTAACTTACCTGCGTATACCTTGTTTCATTCCGACAGGCCCAAGAGAGGGTCATTGCTTTATATTAAAAATGATCTAGGCCATATGGAACTTGTACTTAAGGGATCAGATAACAACATTGAATATTTGGCCATTGGAATAAAATCTTTAAAACTAATGTTTGCAGTAATGTACTCTCCCCAAAGGCTAAGTTGGAAAGTATATAGGAAGTAATAAACAAGATACATACTGTACTCTTTTGGAGATAGACTACTTGTACTGATAGGCGACTTAAATTGCAATTGGTTGGGTCCTCGTGACAACCAACTAAAAGAACTAGTCTTAGCTCTAGATGTTCCCCAACACATAAACACCCCTACAAGATTTACAGACACTACAAAGAAAGGGACTACACTGGATTTGCTGTTTGTTACTTATTTTGTGGAGCTTGAGAATCTAGGGGTACTTCCACCCCACTTGGGTGACCACAACCCAATATGGGGAACTTTTTCAGTATCATCTATCCAGGAGCATTTTGACTATCCCAGCCATATAAGAAGAAGGGACTTTAGAAAATTCTCTGAATTGAAATTCCTAGCAGACATTAATGGGGAAAAATGGGATAAATGCCTATTGATTCCTGATTTAGATCTAACAATACAGTATTTTACATATACATTTAACTAGATTTGTGATCAGCATGCCCCAAAAAGGAACTTGGAAACCAAAACAGCAAGAATTCCATGGATAAATGAGAAACTATTCAAAACTATAAGAGTTAAAAATAGGCTCTGGAAAAAGGCCAGAAAAACAAAGCAAGAAAATGACTGGATTCTTTAAAAAAAAAAAAAGAGACAGATGTAAAGTATTAATAATGAAAGTTACAGCTACTTATTATAAAAACAAGATGCAATGTGATAATAATTCTAGGAAGTTCTGGCAGAATATTAATAGTTTAATGGGTCCAGGGTGAAAAGACTCATCTAAAAAGATAACTATTGAAGCACAGGGGTCACAAACGAACGATCCCTATGTGACAGCAAATTTATTAAATAATTTTTTTGCTGATTTGCCAGTGTACAATGTTGAAGAAAACAATATGGGGCATCACAGAGACTCATACAGGAAAAAACAGGACCTACACCCTCCTTTTAGATTTAAAATACTAACTTTAAATGAGGTGAGTAAAGGTTTAAGATGTCTGAACATCCATCGGTCAGCAGGAACTGATTGACTGGAGGGCAGATTTCTGAAAACAGCTGCACATATAATTGCTCCAGTTATAACATATATATTCAACTGGACTTTACAAATAGGTTTATTCCTTCAAGTGTGAAGGGAAACTAAAATAATTCCCATCTTTAAAGGGGCCGTGGCATCTGAAATAAATAACTATAGACCGATAGCACTCCTTTCAATTTTGTCTACAAGTTTCAAACATCATGTTCATACTCAAATCATGGAATATGCAGAACAATATAACTTAATTACTCCTTATCAATCAGGATTTCAAAAAGCACACTCAACTACTACTGCACTACTGGAATTTAGTGATTTGAGTGATTTTACTCGATTTTAGCAAGTGCCTTGAACCTGGGTAGACCAGTGGATGTCCTCTTTCTTGACGTCAGCAAGGCATTTGATTCTGTTCTTCTTGGGGGCCTGTTGGATAAGCTGGGAGAAATGGGGTTGGGGAATCAGATGATCAGATGGATAGGCAATTGGCTCCAGGACCGGACCCAGAAGGTCGTGGTTGGTGGGATAGTCCCATCCCTAAGGAGGGTCATTATTGGGGTCCCTCAGGGATCGGTCCTTGGGCCCCTCCTGTTCAACGCCTATGTCTCTGACATAAGAAAGGGTATCAGGAGTGAGATGAGTCTCTTTGCAGATGACTCAAAACTGGGGGAGGAGGTGGTGGATGGAGAGGAGTGGTGGGTGGCCCTACAGGGGGACCTGGAGACTCTGGAAAGGAGGTCTAGAAAGTGGAAGCTGAGGTTCAATGCAGGGAAATGCAAGGTACTGCACCTTGGAGCCAGAAACCCGGGCCAAGTATACATCCTGGGGGGGGGGACGCTACAAGTCTCGATGGCTGAGAGGACCCTGGGGGTGGTGGTGGATGTCAAGATGAATAACTCAGAGACTTGTAGGAGGGCAGTGGCCAAGGCCAACAGGATGCTGGGATGCATCGCTAGTGGGATCACCTCCAGAAGGAGGGAAGTGATACTCTCTCTGTATAACTGCTTGGTGAGGCTGCACCTTTAGTACTGCGTGCAGTTTTGGATGCCACACTTAAAGAGAGACATTGAACTACTGGAGAGGGTCCAGAGGAGGGCAACCAAAATGATTTGGGGCTTGGTGAACAGGACCTATGGGGAGAGGCTGGAAGAGCTAAATATGTACACATTGGAAGCGAGAAGGGACTGGGGGAACATGATCAAGGTCTTCAGGTACATGAAGTGGATAAATAGGGGAGGAGCAGTCAGGGTGCTCCGAAGGAAGGGGGGGCAACTAGAGGGCATGGTTGAAAGCTGGAGGGGGAAGATTTAGGGGAGAAAGGAGGAGGTGCTACTTCACTGAGAGGGTGGTGGAGACATGGAATACACTGCCCAGGGGGCTGGTGGAGGCAGAGATGGTGGAGGGGTTCAAGAGGGGGATGGACAGGTACAGGGGAAGGGTTCTGGAAGCAAAGTCCAGTGCAGCGAGAATATCTAGGACTAGGAAGGGAGGAGCCAGAGAGGGTGAGGGGGGAAAGCAAGGTCAGCTCCCAGGGTGGAGGATGACCAAATGAGCAGACACAAAAGTTAGGCCTATTTTGCTGGCATTTTAGTATGTTAGTATGATTAACACATCATTACGTCAAGGATGGGAAACAGCAGTAATTTTTACAGCCTTGTCTAAGGCCTTCGACCTGGTGAACCACTCCCTTCTTTTACAGGTTATGGAAGACATGGGTATCACTGAGGGGTCCTGGTGTTGGCTGCAATCCTACCTTGGAGTGCATTCACAAACAGTTATGGTTTCAGGAAAAAATTCATTAGTCAGAAACGTTAGAAGAGGTGTACCACAGGAGTCCATCTTGGGACCCCTGTTATTATTGTTATTTAGTAACAATCTGTCATGAGTTGTGAAGGACTCACAGGAAAGACTGCATGTCAATGATACTGCTATTATAGCATCTGGTTCAAATATTCATAATTTACAGCAAAAACTGCAGACAGATTTTGATAAATTGAGGGAGTAGTTCACCAGATCAGGACTTATTATAAATACAAAGAAGATAAGACTACTACATTTTGCATCAAAACAAGAAGAAAAACTTCAAATTAAAATAGATGATAAAGAATTTCTGCAGCAGGTAGACCAGTACACCTATTTAGGTTAAATTTTTGATGCTCAAATGTCCTTTAATGTACATGTGAATACATTGATAGATAAAGTAAACAAAACAATAGGTGCTTTACGTAGGACAGCAAAGTGCTTAGGGAAAAGCGCTTGTAAAATAGTGGCAGAGCAATTAATTATGCCTATAATAACTTATGGAGAACTTGTATACTGTACAACTAACAAACAATTACTATCAAAATTAGATAAAGTACACTACAACCTGGCAAGGTACATCCTTCGACGCAATTTCAGAACACACCATTGCACACTGCTGTACAAATTGCAGTGGCAACCTCTGGATATTATTTGCACTAGGTCATGGCAGAGAATAATAAATAAATACCATATGACATATACAAATCATTATATTGATGTTGTGCTATTTAACAAACAAAAATCAACTGACAAACTTAGATCAGTTCATGTGAAAAAATGTTATGTTCCCAAAATTTGCAATAAACATGGAGAACGAACTCTGGGTTATCAAGCATCAAAATATTGGAACATTTTACCTTTTTCAGCACGTACATCACCATCTTATGATTTAGTCATCCAAGAAATAAACAAAATTTGTAAATTTAGATCTGTTTGTAGTTAGATGGTCCCACACATTCCTGAACACAGGAACCCCGAGGTTTCAGGTGGCACCTAATCAAATAGACAGTCATCTTCATATGATTATCTGTTATTACTGTGCTCACAAGTAAAATTAAATTTTTACAAAGTTTCAGGGATCATTATTGTGATTTTAATCTTACAGTACTCATACGTGTAGATGACCTTAAAGACTACGTTTAAATGTTTCTAGTCCAGATAGCAATGTTTAGAAATGATGTGTTATTTATTGGGTTGTCAAGGACTGTGTGTACTAATGTGAAGACAGATGTCTATGTGAATGTTTAGTTGCAATGCTAATAACAGGTCTGTCTTGTAAACTGGGATATCAACCCAAACGACATGTATCCTATATAAAAATAAAAATGTTTACTACTACTACATATGATCTAAACATTCAAACATCTTAAGGGCATTGACAAGGTTAAAGAGTCAAACATGTTTCAATATAAGAAAAATAGCAGGACAAGAGGACACAGCATGAGATTAGAGGGAGGCCAATTAAGTGGTAATGTGATGAAGTTCTTTTTCACAGAAAGGGTGGTGGATGCATGGAACGGACTACCTCAGGAAGTGGTGGATATGAATATAGTGCAGGGCTTCAAACAGGCATGGGATAGGCATAAGGGTGCAATACAGATGAGTATGAATAGATAGGCCATTGGCAGAGCAAAGGCCGATGGCACATTCATAGGTAGAAAAAGAAATGGGCAGACTGGATGGGCCCTGCGGTCCTTATCTGCCATCAACTTCTATGTTTCTATTTGGTTCCACAGGTGCAAAAACACATTTTGAATAGGATGTGAAAAATGACAGCTGTACTCTTCATAAGGAGGTGTAAAAAATGGTGATGTTGAAAATCTGGAGTAAAAATATAAAAAAAAAACTAATGAAGTCATGAGCGTGCATATAAACAGCACACAGTCAGCTTGGAACAATATTCAGCCTGTTAGCATGCCTTAATGGAACATGCTAGCTGAATGAATATGGGGCCCTGTCAGTGCAGTGAATATGGCTGCACACAGGCTACAGGGGATAGTTTACCCAAAACAGTATAGTGCCAGAGGCCCTGTAGGCCATATACAGTAAGAGTGTTCACTGGGCAAGCGTAACAGTAAGGACCCATTTGCATGCCCATTGTTTGCTCATATGCATGCATGCAGTAGCCCCCTAGCACCAATAGAGGACAAGTGATGTAAGGAATCCCTGGCAACTAGTGGGCCCCACTCCCCAGATTGCCTCTGTGAAATAGTACTACCCAAAGCCCTCCCTGGCATCTAGGGAACCTCCCCCTCCCTTGATGATCCCCCCAATCACAGATCAACCCTTTAAAATAGTATTAGTCACAATTTTCCATGGTGTCTAGTGGCACGTGCCAATGGTCCCCAACCATGTGTCACCCCCCCAACCTGATCACCCAGTAAGAACCCTCCACCCCACCCACACCCTGATCACGCATCATTCCATCCATGATGGCTAACTGGCACAACCATCTGGCTCACTTCTTTGCCCAACAGTCATCTGACATGCATATAGCGTGATCGTGAGTACTGTGCTCGATCACACTCTGCATGTCAGACTGTGGCCACCCATGAAGGTGAGGGAAGGCTTTGCCAGCCAGTGACCAGGGTGAGGAGGGTTGAAAGGTGGGGGGCCCTCAGTAGTTGGCCAATTGGTGGGGGTGACACTTGGGGGGGAGTCTGCACACAGAAAGGGGAAGTCCATTAGACAACAGTGAGAGCAACTGGTAATACTATTTTACAGAGGCAATCACAGGGTCCCCTAGATGCCAGGGAGGACTATCCATAATAATATTTCACAGGGGGAGTCAGGAGAAGGCGGGTCCACTAGTCTATGAAGAGTACACCTGTAATACACCTTCCTGGCATTCAGGGTGGGGGTGGGTTCACAGCCTCGGTGCATGGTTAGGGCCAGGTTTTTGGTGACATTAAACAGCACCATGCTGGCAGCTGTTTAGTGCCACCAAAACCTCAGACTATACCACTCACCATTATGCATGTGGGGGCCATCATTTGCATAGATACAGTGGTATCCTTGGGAGAATCATGCTGCCAGGCTTAGGCTCAGCAGTGCACTGGGGTGGAGGGAGATGGCATCAGGTTCCACTGCCACAGCAACCCCTGCAGTGGCCCAAGGGAGCTTGCTCACTCTGCAGCATGTTGCTGTATGCTGCTGAGGCTGCTCGATGGGCTTAGCCCTTGCCAGGGGAGGAGGGAGAAACCAGGAAGAAAAGCTTGGAGAAAAACCCATGAACTGTCTATAGAACAGCCTGGACTCCCAAAACCACCTGAACCCAATTGCACACTGATGCTAGCTCCTAGTCCACATTAGTGGACTGATTTGGGGGTGGGGAACACTGTGAAGGGAAAATCATGGAAGTTTTAGGTGGATGGACACCAGCGGGGAAAAGAATGTCAGGGTTAACATGCCAGAATAGGGCATATCCCTGACAGGACATATCTGGGGAGAAAAAGCTTGGGGGGCCAGAACATAGCCCCTCTTCTCACAGATCTGCATTTCCCACTCCATGAATAACACCTTCCTTTACAAAAAATGTAATCAATATCCACACACCAAGAAAAGCTCCTCTGAACTTAGTGCCTAGATACCACAACTAATATAGTCATTACAAGTAAACAGCAAACACAAGCACCTGATGAAGTTTTACCACACCACACTCCAGACAGAGCAGCATACAATTCAAACTGAACAGATATCATCATGAGGTTCTAGAGAGGGGAGAATAACAGATACCATCATGATGATCTAAAGATGGGAAAAAGTGTAAAATTATGCCTTTTTTGGGGGGGGGGGGTTGAAGAATCCAGGGACAAATATTAGTTGAGCAGCAGGCAGGTAACTAGGTTTAGAGGAAGACAAGCATTTGTTAATGCCGAATGGTTGCTTGCTGGCATTAGCAGTGGAAGTGCAGGAGTTAGACAGATGCAGTATAGGGATGGCAGCGAAGTATTGAACTGACGCCAGCTCCATCCCCACCCTGCAGAGATGGACAGGCATTGAGGTGTGCCTTTGGGTCTTCGCCCATAACAGTCATGATATTTCACCTCACCCTACCCTGCAGACACTGACAAGTGTTGAGGGGTTCCTTGGGGTATTCAGGTTTTACACTCACCTCATTTCATAAGGAAATATGCTGAAATGGGTGCAGTATAGGAGAATGGGGTGAACTCTGGAGCCAAAGAGTCCAAGGTGCACCTTGATGCCTGTCACTGGCTGCAGGATGGGGGTGGGGGTGGAATGACATGAGCATTACTGTTGACAATCCCAAATCACATCCCCGACTCCTGTCAGTCCCTACAGGGTAGGGTGTTATGGTCGGAAACCCTAATGCCTTAGGTGTTTCTTGGTATTTTTACTCCAAGTTTTCAACATGGGCTTTTTGTGACCCCACCGCATGAACAGTGGCACTATCAGTTCTTTAGCTGAAAGGTGATTTTGCACGGCAAGTGCGCCATTTTGCACCACAGGTGCAAAATTACATTTTGAACAGGATGTGAAAAAGGACAGCTGTACTGTTCATGAAGAGCTGTAAAAAAATGGTAATGTTGAAAATCTGGAGTCAAAATATAAAAAAACTTGTGAAGTCGCGAGTGTGCATAGAAACTGCTCAATGCACAACCATAATGTAATTATCTGGGGGATGTTTTACACCAGACTTTTAACATAGGCATTTGGGACCTCCACTCATGAACAGTGTTATTGTGATTTTCTTAATTTGTCCCTACAGCAGTATGCAAATTTTCTACACATTACCAGCGCTGATTGTAGCTGTCACTTTCTTTCAACTGTACGCCGCTGCATTGGGCTGCTGTCATAGACAGCTCAGACATTCATTAGTGTGGTGTGGCCGTGCCTGCAAAAAGGATCAGGACATTGGAAGCAGGGGTGGCACACCTATGAAAACTCATATGGTGGCACTGTTTCTTGCACATGCGTGCAAACAAACATAATAAATGCAATTAAGGACACCTGACTGAACACTCCTCCGCAACCTGATACTCCAAGTGTGCTGATACTAAGCTTTTTCATGGTTTTAGTCATGCAGTATAAAAATGGTTTAGGCACATACTTTTTTCTACATAAAAAACGTTATTGTCTGGATAGAAAGCAGTTACATCAGCTGATCAAAGGTTTAGATGCAGAGCAGTTAAACTTTAAACCTGACACCTACACCCATGCTGTCCAGCCTGATTCCACGTGGGATGAGACTTAGCTTTTTTTTTGTTGCTGTTTTAAATCATCTAGTGTGAAAAATTGTTTTGCCATCTACTTTTTCTACACAAAAATGTTACTTTCCAGTTGGTGAGCAGTCATATCAGCTGATCAAATGAAGGGTTAGCTGCAGAAGCAATTAAACTTTAAACCTGATACCTCTACCTTTGATGCCTTGTCCAAATCCCTAAGTGTATGGATACTTTATATATATATATATATATTATGGTAGCATGGTATAGTGCTACCATAGTTAGGGTTCAGGAGCCATTTCTATGTTAAACCCAAAATTTTGCACCTTAATAACTTTGCAACCGTTTGACGGATTTACCTGAAATTTGGAAAACATGATCAAAACCCAAACACCTTGGGATCTGCCAAGTTTCATACTGGTCAGATACACAGCTGCGGAATTATTAAGCTTGATCTGTGCATGCGTTTACGCTTTTTCTGGAATTCAACGGTCGCGCCTACAGGTCACATGGTTTTGCGAGACCAGCCCGAAATCTCCAGGGAACATGCAGCCAGGGTCCCTGATGTGCCTTTTGATGATTTCGTGAAAAAATATTAAACGGTTCAAAAGTTATTCAAAAAACAATTTCCCATTATAAGTCAATGGGAAAAGTTAACAAAAAGTTCAACAGTGTCGCAAATGCATTTTTACTTTCACAAATGGCCCTTTTACTTTCGCAAATCCACCATCTTGTGTTCAGTTAGTGATCAGAAAAATGCTTGGCATTTAAATTTGGGACCCTTTAGCAACCTAATTCTTTTTGTATTCACCTAGTCAGACCCTGAGGATGCTAGCCATGTCTTTATTTTGGGAAAAACACCCCAGAAATATGTTTTTCAAATTTCTGGAAAAAGTACTTTCACAAAGTACTTTCGTGCTCACGAAAGTGTCGCAAATTTTTGCGAAAGCTTTCGCAAATTGCAACAGTACTTTTCTAGTCTGTGGGAAAATGACAGCAATTCTTTGGCACTCCGCTGCAAAAGAACGGTTTGGAGTTTTGGGCTGAAATTTGGAGAGAATGTAGCCGACATATCACAGATGTGCCTTTCAGTATTTTATTGAAAAAAATATTGCATGACAGCAAAGTTATGGTACTCCAAAGTTGACACTTTTTCCCATAGGGTAACATTACGGTGCCCGACGCATTACAGGAATCCTTTGGCACCTGCTGCAAAATAACGGTTTGGTCTTTTTTCCTGAAATTTGGAGGGAACACAGCCAACAGCCCACAGATGTGCCTTTCAGTGGTTTGGTGAAAAAATATTACAGGGAGGCAAAGTTATGGCACTCCAAGCTTCTCTTTTTTTCCCATAGGATAGCATTACGGCGTTCACCACGCCTTTCAGGGCCCATATCTCGGAAACGGTGCAAGATGTGGACTTTTCATTGGAAAAATGCTTTACCAAACTAGCCAGGACAGTCATAAATCATATGACTTTTACATTTTTTTCTACGTCGTACAGTTCTTGACATATAACCTATTTAGTATTCCAAGTCCTAATTTTCTGCTCCGATAGCCATTATTATGCATACATTCTTTGTACTCACTGTCTTTCTCTATGCAGCTTTTGGGGAAAACCAGCCTGTGCGCTTACATTACTGTTACCATTGCCCTTTCCGCTTGCGATTCTGCATCTGTTCACTCTACCGTTGACGTCTCACACCACCATGTGCGTTATCCTTTGCTTTCCTTTGCGCTATGCTTCTGTTATTTTTGCCATTTGTGTCTACAGTACTGTTTCTCTTTCTGTTTCACTTTACGTCACCATGCCCATTGACATTTCCGTTTGCAGGCACCATGTTACTATGTGAAACACATCATGTGGCAGACCGTTCCCATCTACGCCACCATGTGTGTTACCCTTTCTGTTCCCATTCGCGCTTGCATTGCCATGTGCTCCACTGTTAGTGCTTCTGTTTGTGTTGCTGTTCCTGTTACTATGCTACAAGACATCACGTGGTGGAAGCACGGGGACCTTCCACCGCCGCTGCATTACATTCACTATTTCTCATTATCATTCTCAAAAAGAAGGTAAATTAGAGGCAAAAAACTCTGTTTAATTCATTAGTTAGGGTTGTTCCATAGCGACAAAAGTGAGGAAATTCGGTGTTAGGGTTGAAAACCCCCCCTTGGACCCCCAACCCACCCCCCAACCGGCATTGGGGTGCGCATTGGGGTCGTCGGTCCTCTCACCCCATTCTCCCTATACTTCTCCTGCTTTACACATGTATGATGGGGTGAGAGTTAGGGCTGATGACCCTAATGCACACCAATACCCATTGGGGTGGGCTGGGGTCTTAAGGGGGTTTCAACCCTAACATCAATATATATATATATATATATATATATATATATATATATTACTAGTTCCAAAATATTACATGCAAACTATTTTTTACATGTCTTTAACCCAATATTCAAGTTTAAAAGCATGTTTGTCATCAAAGATGTTTGAAAAGAAAGAAATCCAAATCAGATGGATAAGTTTGCCATGGGGCGTTGTACATTATTCTGATTTTGTGTTATTTAGATGGGTTATCAATTTTTCAGGGTACAAAATATTTTCAAAACACTAAAAATAATTTTAACATTTATAACACAGCTTTAAGATTGTTCAAAAGTGCCGACTGATACAAACGAATATGTGCATGAAAAGAACAGTATGATGACCTCCTTTGAGAAATTGCAAAAGCTGACTTGTGTCAAATATCATTTGCAGTGTAACCGCGAAAACAAGGTCTGGTGTTTATCCTCCAATGATAAACGGATATTAACCATATCAAGAAGATAAGCACTTTTTTGAAGACAATCCAAAACATAATGTGCCCAGTTCCCAGCTCAGTTTTGGAACACGTTTAATATAGTATTGCAAACATTCCGGTATAGGGAAAAATACTTTAATGAATAAGGATACAGCGATAGAGAAATGTAATTCTCCAAGTTTTAAAAGAATGTCACTAGTGTGTGACAGTTCCTTGTATGTTTAGGCCAATAATCGCAACCGCTGCAAAGAAACATTTTATTTTCCAATATTTTTAAACTTCTGCTCCTGAAAGGCGTCCATGAAACGCTCCGAAAGCTGAGGAATAGCATTTTAAAGTTGGTATCATCCCTCTCACGCCTGCCCGTTTTGCTAAAGATTTTTTTTCCTATACTGTAGGCCACTTACTAACTGACCGCGACTCGTTTGCGGCGAATCCAAGATTAATAGAAGCCAAGCAGTGGCTATCAGTTTAAAGCAATATCTAAACACCAGCAGTGATTACCAGTGCATGAAATATCTAAACGCTAGCAGTAGCTATCAGTTTAACAAGACATATAGATAGATATATACTATGATTATAATTGTAACATAGTGTAAATGCATGCAGTGCCAATAAGTCTCACAATATAAAATATGAGCAGATAAAGTACAGCTGTTAGTTTAAGACAATCTGAGCACATGCAGTGACTGTCAGTTTAACACAATATAAACTTATGCAGTGACTGTCAATTTAAGCAATATAACCGCATGCAGTGGTTGTCAATTCAACCCAATATAAGCACATGCTGTAGCTGTCAGGTCAACACAATATAAGTATGCAGTGGCTGTCAGTTTAAATCAATATAAGCACATGCATTAGTTGTCAGTGAAACACAATATCAGCGAGTGTATTGGTTTCAGGTTTAATGTAATATAAACGCATACAGTGGCTGTCAGTTTACCGCAATATAAGTACATGCAGTGGCTATCTGTTTAATGCAGTATAAACACGTACAGTGGGTGTCAGCTTAATCCAGTTTCAGCACATGCAGTGGCTATCAGTTTAAGCAACATAAGCACATGCAGTGAATATGAGTTTAGCGCCATATAAGCACGAGCAGTGGACATCAGTTAAATGCAAGATAAGCGCATGCAGTGGTAATATCAGACAAAGGATCACCCAGTGTTAGAATTATGAAGGGGCACAGAGGGGCTATGCCCCACACCCCATCTCTAACATGAGCCTCCATACACAACTACCATTTACTTATAAAGGGAGTGGGGGGAGCTCAGTTTAAAAATAAACAAACATACAGCACCCCTCCCACACAGCGCCAACAATATAATTCCAAAGTTAATGTTCCTGGTGTAGTAACTGTGGACTCTCACTTTCTGCCCCCCCTCCACACACACACACACACACACACACACACACACAGGCTGTGCACAGTGGAAAACATGGTAAAATGCAGTTCAAAGCCCTCTCCCTTGGTACTGTAAATGATTCATTTGTGGACAGAGACAAGCCTGACCCATACCCATGGCCATACACCAGCAGGCAGAAGGAACTGGTGAAGGCAGTTACAAAAGCTAGCCTTAGTTCTTGCTGCGGTACTCACTATTTGCTGTGTCACATTCTGGTCACTGACCCCCTCCCCCACACACACACACACGCCTATTAGCGAGCCGAGTGCCAGGTGTCAACCCCAATCCCTGGTGCAGTATTCAATGCCCCAGTACAAGGAGTTTTGTACAAATACAGGTGCATCAGAGCTGTACAAAGGTAGGGGCACAAGTGTACGAGGCAGTACCATAGACAGGGTCACTGCTCTCTCACTATGGCTCAGCAACTAACACACAGACACGCACACATACACCCCTTATTGGAACAGTCCTAGTTTGATGACGGAATAGAACTAGCGGTACTCCAGGTAGAGTAGTGTTCCACGCATCACACCAAGAATTCTTGGGTATTAAATATCCTAATAAGCAAAGGGGATAAGCAAATAAAAACTTCAGCTATAAGAAGTAATACACGTAGTTCATTACTGTACTTGAGCATACTAATATTAATTTCTGCACACCACTCATTTACATACCTTGAATAAAACACTTCAAAATTAATTTTATAGATTTGTGTAGAGGTAGAGGCTTAAAGATGTATGAGGTAATTAGAATATGTACAATACAAAGACACTCTGGGATTGGACACTTAATAAGTAAAATTACTACTGCTAATGAAGGAAATGAAAATGAATATAAGCACGCAAAAAGAGTAAAACAACTAGTTTAGTTTTGATTATTTAAAGAAAAGCAATATGCTGCATTGGTCATATTTACATATTGTTCAAGTAAAGTTGTAAAACATACCTCTCAACCTCCTGCCTCATAAATCAGGGACAAGGCTTAAAAAAATCAGGGACAAAGGACCAAAATCAGGGACATATCTTAAAAATTGGAGGTATCAATTCAGAAAGCTGGTAGAATAAGGGGCTTAGTGTAAAATGCATTTTCTAAGGAAGAACAAGTCTGTAACTTTAAGGTCTGACATTATTTTGTGCTTACAACTCCCACTGTTTGGTCACAAAAACACAATTTTTAGGAGGGACAGTGTAAATTTTTGAGGCAAAATCAGGGACTTCCCTGAAAATCAGGGACAGTTGAGAGGTACGTTGTAAAATGTCCTGATTTGGGATTCTTCAAGGTTACCAACAATGATACATATGCACACACACACGCACACACACACACACACACTACAAAGCTGTTGGCTGCAACACCCCTGAGCTGTACCTAGCAGAGGTCACGTGGTGCCGGTCACAAACTCGACAGCAGTAAAGAGCCGGAGGCAGAGCCAAGGGAATCACTCAGATGCAGAGATTAACAGAGCAAAGAGCCTAAATCATAATCCAGAATAGTAGGATCGGCCTAAAACTCCACCAGACAATGGAGTACTCCACCCAAAGAAGAAAAGTAGAGGGAAGCAGAGAAAAAAACCTCCAACAAGCGGCACCGCTGGAGGAGTTAACCCCGGGAGAGTGAGATCCTTCTGTGTTCGGAGTCAGTCTCTTCCTTCGGTCCTTGTGTGCTGTAGCTTGCACTGCCAGTCTTGCCCTTTTGCACATCTGTACTGCCTTGTACGGTATGGGCTGCACATCCATTGGCTGTTGCTCTGAACCAATGGGCGTGCAGACCTACCGAGCAGTCAGTCGGTGGGCAGCGGGGCGATGGCGGGTGGTGCTGCCGCCGCGGCTGACGGGGAGCGGGTGGTGGGGCTCCATGGGTGGGTGGGTGGGGCCACTAGATCACCAGGCTACTTGGATCTTGGGGGTGGACTCTAATGCCCACGATCAGGCTTCGCAGTCCACTGGACCACCAGGGATATTGTTCTGGGGGGTTGACCTCTAATGCCTGTAATCAGGCTAGTGGGGGAGGGGGTTTATACAGTTATGCCTTGATCGGGCCAGTCGGGAGGGGTTGTACAGTTATGCCCTTCTCCGGACCAGTTGGGGAGGGTTTATACAGTTATGCCCACGATTGGGCCAGTTAGGGGAGGGATTTATACAGTTATGCCTGATCGGGCTGCAGGCGTCGGTCCCCAATGGTTGCTGCCTGGCAGGGTGCCAGGTGCAAGTCATCTGGGATCGGCGCACCTGCATGCTAATGGCATGCAAATGGGGGCATAAATAGATGCAAATGCCCCCCCTGCACCTTGCATGAATTATGGCCCCATTTGCATGTCATCTTTTGAATATCGGAAATTTGTGCATGGTGCAATGGAACTTGCGCCACCGCATCTTGAATGCTCCACTCTGACCACTTGCGGTGGCACAAGTTCCACTGCGCTATGCACAGTGGCTGTGGCTGGGGGGTGATATTCAAAGGAGTTACTCAATAGCGCAACTCCATTGAATATCGCCCAGGCCACACCCCAGTGCAACTATTTTGAGCAGCTTATAGCTTGCTTGACAGAATGGCGCAGTTTGAATATCCAGCCGAATGTCTTTTAGTATTGATTTAACTCACAATGGGATAAGTGTACTAGGATGGCAGGGGTTATTCTCATCACTGACTCTGTCAGTTATAATCTAATAAGGTTTCGATGACTGTAATGTCAGTTACACTGTTCATCTTCATGAGTTCATATTCGCAGCCATTCTCCAGTAACTAGACAGTGGATGGTGTAACTGGGTGGGACACTGTGTTGCAAAGCTCCTGCAGTGCCTAGCAGAGGGAGAGTATCTACACATGAAGGTAATTAAGCAATAAGGCATGACCAACGGTTATGTTAAATGGTCTATTAATCACCCTCTAGGGGTTTAATGTTGAATGAGGCGTAGCCAAGTGCCACATGTCGCTAGACAGTGATAAACTGACCATTAACATAATACCTGGGAGTGGCTTATTGCTATCATAATAAAACTGTTTTTTTAAACAACATTAAACCATGTTCATCATATGATTAGGCTCCACATGTATGTTAATAAAAACTAAACATAAGGCTGTTAGAATGTTTACAGCCAATCAGAAAGCTGCATTTCTCAAACCCTTGTTATAATCAGAGATATTATACCTGTACAACTCCTTGGTTTTGCTCAACTCTATTGCTCAGGTGGCCCACCACATGTGGTGTGGTGTGGAGCATCGGTAGGTAAGGCCGTGCAACTACTAAGTGTGGTACATTGTGTGCAGCTGCAATCAGGGATGTGTACATTTGGTGTACATGGCCTCAGTTTTGCTGTTGATCTCCACTGAGCATGCAGTACCTGGTCAGGTGGGTGGGGATGTCTTGTAGTACATTTAGACAATTGTTTGTTATTTCTGTCACCTGCTGCTGTTTGTCTGTCATTGGTTGTGTTGCCTTGGTCCTCCCGTCACTTGCCTGTGTGTGTGTGTGTGTGTGTGTCTGTGTGTGTGTGTGTGTGTGTGGTGCTGAGGGGGTGAATTCGGGTTAGGGTTTTCAGCCCTAACACTGAATTTCTCGCTTTGTCGCTGTGGAACAACCCTAACTGATGCATTAAACGGAGTTTTTTGCCTCTAATATATATATATATATATATATATATATATATATATATATATATTTATACATACTGTATACATAATCCAGTGTCATATAAATAATAAAAGAAGTTTATGCACATACTAAAGGAACATTGTGCTTTCAGGATGGAGAACATTCCTCAGCTGATGAAAAGGTTGGAGGAATGCATGGCAGGTTAAACTGAAGCATAAGTGGCTACAAACAAAGCAGCTTGGGTGATTACCTTATTGATTCTGTAAGCAGCAATGCAGAAAGAATGCACAGCAGAGCAGCATTCATTTTAAGATGCTGAAATTGGGGATTCCATGCAGTGACATGCGATTTCCATGAGGCACCAGTGGAAGAATTAAAAATCTGCAAACCAAACAGGATTCCATGATTTCTACCATGAAAAATGGAAAACCAGGGTTCTTGATTAGAAATTTTACAATCTATGATACAGTATTGCCCTGCCCTACTTGATTATGGTGACATTTTTTTTAATGCAGACGCTGTCTTCTTAAATAAATGCATACAGGATATTATAAACTTGTTTTTTAATGTTCATGGTCCTAAGAACATATGCCATTGCTCTATGCTAACTAAATTTGGGTGGCAGCTCCAGCATGTCATGGTAAGAATGTGTAAAAGTGTTATGCCCACAATGACTCCTTATATTTGTAATCTTACTAAAAAGTGACATTACAGGTGTGGTCTTAAAGTTTGTAAATTCTCATCTTAAAACTGTAATTGAATCACAAGTATTTTCTGTTGTAGGTCCAAAAATTTGAACTGCTCAACCAGTAAACACAAAACTCTTGCTGGGGAGACTTCCTTCCTTCCTTCCTTAAGCACTTTAGAGAAGTGGTTTGGTGTTAACTATAAGCCTGACTGTATGTATTACCTGTGTTGGGGATATTTCTTGAGTTTCTTTTTAAATATTTACTGGTATCATTTGTTACGTGAAGTGCTATGTATTGTATTGCTTTTGTTTTTAAATGCGTTTATCCACCCTGGGCATCTGGGTGTCATCCTTACACCTTGACCTGTGACACTACCTGCTCAACCTCAAAACCATTCTCCTTGGGAGACTTCCAGTACTCCCAGGGTGCCCTTATCTCAAGGGTGGCATGCCTCCTGTGGATCCCTTCTCCCAAGGTAGAGTCCTGCCATTCAGCACCAGTGGCAGAAAATTCCCCTTTATCTAGTCAACATGCTAAAGGAACCTTTGAGAGCCGTAAGTGGAGTACAAAAGGAAAGGTCAGCCCAAGTTGGTCATGGGGGCAGGCAGGGCTTCATCTGCCTTTTAGCCCCTATTTTGTCCATGATACAGAGTGTGTTAAACAATCACCTGTTTCTGATGATTCTTGTACCCCTACTGTCTCAAAACAAGTGTTAGTCCTGGGAGATTCAATCATTAAGCACATTGACAGGGTGGTATGCACTAGTGACAAGAGCAACCGCACTTGTTCTGGCTTCCGTGGGGCCAGGGTATCTGACATTACCTCCATGATGCCTAAAATTTTACAAAATGCAGTGGAAAATCCACTGGTTATCATACATGCCGGTGTTAATAATATAAACAACACCCCATTTAATCAGTTACAACAGGACCATGTGGCGTTATGTAACCTGTTACTTGAAAGGGGATGCTGTGTAAGTATATCTGAAATTCTACCTGTCCCGGGAGAAACATCTACCATGACGCAGAAAATCAAAGCCCTAAATGAATGACTGAGAAAGTAGTGTTTTAAGCAGGATATACCCTGTATTACCCAGTGGGAATCATTTTCAGATCATTCTTCCTTGTTTTGCTGGGACGGTTTACATCTCAGTCGTAAGGGTAGTACACTTATGGGGAAAAGTATCACTAAAATCATAAATCATTGTTTAAACTAAAAACAATGGGGGAGAATGGGTCTATTCCTAAGTCTCTGAATACTTACCAAAATATTATTACAACTAAATGTAAATTCCTAGCTTTGAATGCAAGATCTTTAAACCAACTCAAATTAGCAGAACTTGAAGCCAAATGTAAAACTTTAAATATAGGTGTGGTGGGAGTAACTGAAACTTGGTGGGGCCTTCCTCAATTTGGTCAGAAGAATTTACAGGTTATAAGTTATATCATAAAAACAGATTAGATAAGCAAGGCAGTGAAGTTTGTATGTACATACGAAATGATATTCCTTCTTTTGAAGTGTGTTCTCCCTTTCCTTTGGAAAGTATATGGGTTAAAATCTTATTGAAGGAGCAGTCCTATATAACTGTTGGTAACATCTATCGACCTCCATCTGCAAATTCAGATTACACAACTGATATGTTTAAAGAAATTACATATTTTTCAGAATCTCAAGATGCTGTAATATTTGGTGACTTTAACCTCCCTCATATTAACTGGGACTCATTCTCAGGACAGTCCTATGCCGAGAAAGGACTAACAGATGTGATAGTTAGTACTGGATTACAACAACTTGTTACTGAACCCACTCGAGGTCCTAATATTTTGGATCTATTATTTACTAACATAGAGCAACAAATTAGCAATTTACAAATTTGGGATCCACTTGGGACCAGTGATCATTCATCTATTCTTTTTGAAATTCAACAGTTTAAAACTACACAAAGGAAGATATACTGTACAAAAAATTATAATAAAGCAAATTTTTCTAAAATCAATGAATACTTACAAAACATAAACTGGGAATCTAATCTTCTTAATTGTACAACACAACAAGCTTGGGACTTTTTTAAAAACATTGTACATTATTTGGAAAATACCTTCATTCCATCTAAGAGGAAATTTAATAATAAAGGAAAAATCCCCCCTTGGTTCAACAAGACAATTAAAAATCAGATTAAAATAAAAATTAGACTTTTTAGGAAACTTAAGAATAGTTCTGTTCCATTTAAAACTACTCTATTACATAAATACAGACTATCTGTGAAAACCTTAAAAAATTCTATTAAATTGGCAAAAAATAAGCTAGAATTTAAACTAGCTCACACAAAAGACTGCCATAAATCTATTTTCTCCTATATGAATAGTAAAAAAGGTATATCAAGGAACATTGGTCCCATTATAACCAATGGCTCTTCTCTATCTGATATAGAAACCTCAAATCTCTTTAATAAGTACTTTTGTTCTGTCTTCTCTCAAAAATCACCTATTAGTACATTTAAAGTTCACCACATAAATTTTCATAGGTTCTATCCAACTGACATTATACAGGCTATCAAAAAACTAAAAAAAATACTAGTCCAGGCCCAGACAGTATTCATCCATGGTTTCTGATTGAAACCTCTATAAATATTTCTATACCTTTGTCAATTATCTTCAATAAATCCTTACAAGAAAGCATTGTACCAAATGATTGGTGTTCAGCAATAGTTAATCCCATATTTAAAAAAAGCAATAGAAGTTCTGTGCAAAATTATCATCCAATTAGCCTGACCTCAGTGGCTGGTAAATTAATGGAATGAGTAATGAAGTCTCTAATAGATCAAGATTGTAAAAAATTGTGAATTTATGATTGAAATCAGCATGGGTTTACCCCCAAGTATTCCTGCACCACCAATCTGATATCTTTTTACAATAATATAAGTACTCTACTAGATATGGGTATCCCTACTGATGTAATTCTTTTGGACTTTAGTAGAGCTTTCTATAAAGTCTCACATGAAAAACTCATTACTAAAATGCACAATCTAGGTCTGTCACCTGATATTGCAAACTGGACTTTAAACTGGTTGACAAATCATTCTCATAGAGTCAGAATTAATTATATCTTGTCTGATTCAGGTAGTGTGACAAGTGGTGTACCACAGGGGTCGGTCTTGGGACCAACATTGTTTAATCTCTTTATCAGTGATTTACAAACAGGGCTAAATAACTTCATGGTTAAATTTGCAGACCATACTAAATTGGGGGGCAAGGTTAATAATCAAGAAAATATTTCTGCATTAAAGAAGGATTTGGAAAAATTAACACTTTGGGCAAATGAAAATCATATGCAGTTTAATCAAGACAAATGTTTAGTAGTGCATTTCGGTGTAAATAATCCAAAAATGATATATTATATAAATGGACTATCACTTCACTCATCAAATTGTAAAAAAGATTTAGGGATATATGTTAATAATAAACTTACATCAAATGATCACTGTGTTGGGACTGCTTGCACGACCAACAGACTTTTGAGGCAAATAAAACACACTTTTGTTAATTGCACTGAACAATGCCTTATTCCATTGTATAGGCATACATTAGACCAGATCTAGACTATGGCCCCTTTCTGGAATCCAAACCAAAAAAGACATAGCAATTCTTGAACAGGTTCAAAGGAGAGTAACTAGAATGATTCCAAGTTTAACAAACTTGGATTATCTGAACAGATTAAAAGCTACTGGTCTCTTCTCTTCAAACTAGAAGATTAAGAGGTGATATGCTTATGGTTTTAATTTAATAAATTCACCAGATCTAATGGAAAATGTGGCCTAACACTCTCCAAAGGAGACATGTTCCAAGACTGCATAATAAACAGCTTGAAGTAAAAACTTATAAAACCAGCAAAAGGGGAACCTTTTTTCCAATAAGAGCATCCATTGTATGGAACACCTTGCCACAAGAATTGGTAGAGGCAACTAGTGCCACCGTCTTTAAAAACAAATTAGATGTTTGGTTGAGGGATAATAGATAAATAATGTCCCACATAGTGTGGGGAACAGTCTCGATGGACTCCGGCCTTCTTCTGTTCTTTCATACCAAGTAATACCAAGTAATATATCCCTTTCACCAAGTGTGCATTTCTGTCACTGGTGCTGGCAATGCCTATGCTCTACTTTCTCAGCACAACCTCTTGGATGCAAGATTTGCACTGCCACCTGCAGTCATGCAGGTGGCAGTAAAGAAGTGGGATGTGCCTACCTCCCCAGAGGAAGGGAGCATCTAGTCAGATGACTCATGCTTGCTTTTGAACCCAGGTCACTGGCATCATTAATAGTAGCTCGACTGCTGTGACGGTAGCCAGCCCATTTTGTTGCATGTTATTTTTGCGTTCAGTGAATTGTTATACTAGGAAGTGCAGTGTTCTGCATTTCATGGCCAGGAACCCAGGATTCAGTTATCACTTGGGGAGGGGAGCAGACATCCATATCAGAGGAGGAAAAGCATCTGGATGTGGTGATGACAGGGAATATGAATTTTTCAGTGCAGTGTAGAAAAGCAGTTGCATAGACAAACATAATGCATGGTACATTGCTGAGGAGATTACTTCAAGGAGGGAGGAGGTTATTCTGCCACTGTACAGACCATTGGTGAGGCCACACTTGGAGTACTGTGTGCAGTTCTGGTGCCCTTACTTAAACAGCAACATCAGGCTGCTGGAGGGAGTCCGGAGGAGGGAGCCCGAGATGATCCAGGGAATGGGGGAGATGTCCTATGGAGAGAAACTATGAGAGCTCAACATGTACTCCCTGAAGGATAGAAGAGACAGATGAGATATGATCAAGACCTTTAAGTGCTTGAAGAGTATAAAAAAGTTAGTAATGAGGGTATGTTTAGACTGAAGAGGGAAGGGACCATGAGGGGACACAGACTGAAACTGGTGGGTGGAGAGGTTCAGGAGGGAGATGAGGAAGAATTACTTCATGGAAAGGGTGGTGGTGGCTTGGAATGTGTTGCCTGAGGAGGTACTCTCACTTGAATCAGTGGTGAATTTTAAAAAGGGATGGGACAGGTTCATGGGCAAGGTACGAGTAGGGAGAGCATTGACCAGGGTGGTGAACTCAGGGAGGGAAAATTTGGTGGGAGGGATGGAAAGGGAAGGGGGAGGCAGCAGTAGTTGTCTGAACTGTGAGCTGTGTTTTCAAGCAGACAAGATAGACCATGAGACTTAATTCTGCTTACACTATAATATGTTCGTATTTATGTTGCAACTTTTAAAGCATGTGTTTTCAGGACATCATTAAATGAGGTCTGGCTCAATGGACAGTTTGTAAAATCTCTTCTTTCCTGTTCTTTAAATAAGTTAAATAGAGAATAATGGCCATGCAATGGTGTGTTACCGAATTTTTTTACACACCCAAGATGTGTGATGACCCAAAAACCTCAAGAGCGAAGCTTGAGAGGTTTATGAGGTCATCACACAGCGAGAGTGTGTAAAAAAATTCCTTAAGAAAACAGTTGCACAGACATTATTTTTTGTATTTAGTGGTGCAGGGAGTTTTTTTCTTCCACACGAGTAAGTTAGTGGAGCACTGCTGTGAGACACCAAGATACAAACACACACTGCCTGCCTCTACCTTTACAGTACAGGCTTTTTTCTTTACTTTTTTAATTACTGTGTGAACCACAAAAAGTTCAGTTACTTGTTTACCCTCAGTCTATTTAAATGGGGCCACTATATCCCGAAGCGCCAAAGCCCCATTTGAAGGGTAAATACAGCAGGATCAACCAGATATATTTTTAACGTTATAAGGGCAGGATCAACCAGATAGAAGTTGAGTAATATTAAAAAAGTACCTGTCATGTCAGGGAGAAGCAAAAATCTAGCCGGGTGCTTGGTAGCAGAGCAACAGAGGTACCATGTT
Organism: Neoceratodus forsteri; assembly: GCA_016271365.2. Lineage (NCBI taxonomy): Eukaryota > Metazoa > Chordata > Ceratodontiformes > Ceratodontidae > Neoceratodus > Neoceratodus forsteri. Next base: position 246,183,519 of record CM028130.1, read on the forward strand.
GCTCAAGATGTTCAGCTTGCCCACACACTAACTACTGTATGAGCAAATGAGGTGGCGAGTTACAACTGAGTGACACAAAACACTATAGATTTGACTGGAGACTGAAAGCAAAACACTGTAACAATCAGTTTTCCAGGTATTACAGCATTTAAAGGAGGTTTTTCAACTGTGTGATAAAGGGGGTCACCAGTAATCATATTAAACTAAATGTAATATGTTACACTGATGATATGAGAGAGGAAATCAATGGATTATCAACCATCTGTTCCCCTAAATAGCATCTCATCTATCCTACCTACCTATTCCTGCCACTATCTCAGGGCACACTTGGAAAATGAGCCGATTTTGATACGCATTGTGATTTTGTGTCTTTACTGTCACAATAGTTTAACTATCTTCGGAACATAGAAACAGACTTTGACAGCAGATAAGGAATGCTTGGGCCACCCAGTCTGCCCATTTCCCTACCTAATGGATACGCTGCAGATCCTAGTTAACCAACAGCCTACTTCCTCCTACCCCTCACCAGAATTGCCATATGTCTGTCCCATGCATTCATGAATTCCCCCACTGTTTTTGACACCACAACCTCCTCAGGAAGGATGTTCCATGCGTCCACCACCCTCTCCATGAAAAAATACTTCCTCACATTGCCCTTGATCCATCCCCCTTCTATCTTCAAATTGTGCTGCCTTGTTCTTGCACATCTCTTTTTCTGAAATATGCTACCCTCTTGGACTTTGTTGATTCCTTTGAGGTATTTGACAGTTTCTATCATGTCCCCCCTCTCCCTCCTTTCCTCGAGGGTGTACATATTAAGCTCCTTTAGTCTCTCTTCATATGGCTTCTGGTGCAGATGCTGCACCATTTTAGTTGCCCACCTCAGGACTGCCTCCATCCTGTCTATGTCCTTGTGGAGATGGGATCTTCAGAACTGCAAGCAGTACTCTAGATGAGGTCTCACCATCTGTCTGTACAGAGGGATAATAACCTTCTCTTTTCTACTGGTGATGCCTCTCCCTATTTATCCCAGTATCCCCCCAACCCTCCTTACTGCCTTCTTACATTGTTTTCCTACCTTTAGGTCATCTGATATGACTACCCCCAGGTCCCTTTACTTTTTTGTTGTTGGTACTACCCCACCCCATTCTGTACTCTTCCCCTGGGTTTTTGTTTCCAAGGTACATTACTTTGCACTTCTTTGCATTGAATATAAGCTGCCATACCTTTGACCATCCTCCAACCTTGCCAATTCCCTTCTCATCCTTTCAACCCCCCCATCTTGTGTATCAACCCTGTTTCAAATATTTGAGTCATCTGCAACAAGACAAACTTTTCCTTCCAGTCCCTCCTCAATGTCACTCATAAAGACATTAAAGAGAACTGGTTTCAGTACTGAACCCTGTGGTACCCCACTACTAACCTCACTTTCTTTTTAGTGGACTCCATTTACTATTACCCTCTGTGTCCTGTTGTACAGCCAATTTTTTACCCATGTTACCACCCTGGGAGCCAATCCCAGCCTGGCTAACTTTTTTTATTAATCTTTTGTGTGGGACTGTGTCAAATGCCTTGCTATAGTCTAGGTTGGCTATGTCCACAGCCCCTCTCTGGTCTACTACTTTGGTCATCCAGTCAAAGAAATCTATGAGATTCATCTGACATGTCCTTCCCCCTGTGAATCCATGCTGTCTTGGGTCCTTTGCCCTGATGGCCTCTAGGTAATCAACCATTCTTTCTTTCAGAAGTGATTCCATCATTTTCCCTACCACTGAAGTCAAACTAACAGGTCTATAGTTTCCTGCCTCTGCCTTGCTCCCACTTTTGTGAAAGGGAATCACATCCATCCTCCTCCAGTTCTCAGGTACCTCACCATCCTCCCAAATAACTGCATATATAACTCAATCAATCAATCATGCAAGCAGCAGCTTAGGCCTTCCCAATGTCAATAAGCAAGGTTCAGGAACAAGCATGGAATAACACAGGGGCTGCAGAGCAAAGGAATAGTTAGTGTTTCAGAGAATGCTCACCACTGCAGTGTGGAAATTTATCTCCCACTGTGCTGGTTTCACTTGTGGCCCACAGATGGTATAGGCACTGCAAGGACAGTTGCTGGAGGAAAGACATTTAGCTTTGCACCATGCATGCCGACTGCATGATGATCACAGGGCATCATGCCAGCATCTTAGGGGAAGGAAAACAAGGGAAAAATCTTCTTTCAGCAGGATGCTACCTCAGTATATCCATCACCCATCCTGTCTGTCTACCTAGCACGGAGCAATTCCTAGTCACTGAATCTGGATACTGGATGGAGTGCTGTCCTGATGGCCCCACAGTTGGTTGTATGTTGTGGGAAAACAATGGGACCCTTTGGGGTCAGTTTAAGACATGGTTAGGTGGTAGCAAAATGAGGATGATGGGGGCAACAGTTGGTATGTAGGGAGAAAGAAGATTGTATGTGTTTGTGCTTGCAATGACTTTAAAGAGTCAAACAATACAGGTTTTTTAACTTGATTTTGAAAAAAAAAGGCCAATGTATTAACTGGTTTCATGGAGAACATGTGCATCATGTTAGTGCATGCCTGCAATGCTGGATATTCATAAATCCTATTTGGGCATATTTTCTGAAAATAATACAGTTTGGAAGAAGACACATATTACAACACCAGACTTTAGTATAAAAAAAATTGTGACTGCTTATCCCAGTGTTATCCAAATTTCTCACAGTCATTCTGTATATTATTTATTTATTTTCTGTAGACTGGGAAGGAGGACTAGACAATTTCTTGCCTATTTTTAGCCTTATCTCAGGGAAGGGGGATACAGATGGATGCCAACTGAAATTGAACCAGATTTTAAGCTGTTGGTGCTATTTTCTTAGTGAATGGGGGAAAATTCCCCTCCTCTTTTTCAAGAAGTGTCATGGGATGTTTAACATCCACCTGAACTACCACCAAAACAGGCAGATGGGACCATGGTTAAACATCTCATCCAAAAGATGGTACCTCAGGAGTGCAATGCCCCCCTCCTCATGCTGCACTACAGTGTCAGTATTAGGATTTAACCCAAGTGCCTGGAGTGGGGCTAGAACCTGCAGCATCCAGGTCTTCCAGCCTCAGAGGTGAGTGCGCAACCTGTTGAGCCAATGACACATTATGACCTTTATGTTGCTGGTAGTCTCAAATGAGTATTCAGTGAAAAAAACATGCTGGCCATCAGCCTAGTTGGCAGGAGAAATAATATTTTATAATTGAGAAAAAACAACACACTCATTCTAAGAAAAAAACAAGATGACATATTACTATCAATTTCTCGAATGAAGTCACCAAAATAATAAAATACACATTTTTTTCATTTTTCTTACAGTATTAATTAAAGATATGGCCCAGTAAATCATTAGATACTGTACTGGATATCTTTTTTTTTTTTTTTTGCAAATAACTGTATTTTATTGAAAGGAAAGTACAATATACAATACACACATTACATAGAATTACATTACAGACAATTATATGGCCCTTAAACAAAACTAAAACATGAAAATAAAGCAATAATTCTCCCCTCCTACCCTCCCCCCCTACCCCCACAGCTATCCTGATAATAAACTATTGATCCACAGCAAAGACTTAAAACAGTGTAAATTAGTACATTGTGGTTACATCCTATATTTTAAAAGAGAGAAAAGAGGCTCAATAAGAGGGAAAGGACAAAAGAAAGAAAAAGAGAAAGAAGCCAGGTTACATCAGGCAATCAAACGCTGATAAAAAGCAGAAAGGCAAGAAAAAATGATAAAAAGCAGAAAGGCAAGAGAAAACAAAGAGTAACAGGGAGAAAGGGCCGGTAAAAAAACCTGGTAAAAGAAAATAACTACAGGAGGAAGAGTACCGGAAGGAAATAAGAAACCAAAAAAAAGGAATAGCCAGTGGAGAAAACAGAAGGAGTACCTTCCCTTAAAAACCATATTTATCTTTAAGGCTTTGAGCAAACCCACCCCAACACTTAGAGAACTTGACCGATGCCTTAACAAGCATAAAGGCTAATCTTTCTGCATAGAGTGCGTTCAAAAATTCTTCCCACCATTCTCTAAATGTAGGGGTCCAATCATCTCGACCAGTGTCGCAGAATTAACAACTTAGTAACTGATGCAATCAACGCCATTTGGTACTTTTGGATATTGCCTGGGATGTGAGCATACATCCCAAGTATACAAATTTCAAAGTTAAAAAAAGCCGATAAGTCAGTATATGGACTAATTCAGTGTTTAACCGAATTCCATAGCCCACATATTTTGGGGCAGGACCAAATTTTATGGATCGTAGTTGCTAAGGGGTCATTACAATCCTTGCATATAGGAGAACACAGGCCGTTTAATCGATGCAATTTTGTGGGGGACAGATACAGATTATGTAACAGTTTAAATTGAATATCTCTTAACCTGTCTTGTTTGACATAGGAGTAAGTGTCTGTCCAGATTTTCTCCCATACCGTATCTGACCAATCTAATGCCATATTGATTTTCCAATAAAGAGGGACAGGGGAAGAGGTAGAGTCAAGTCTTGCTAAGATATATTTATAAATTTTTGAAACACTCTTGCCAGATAAACTAAGTTCACTCAACTTACTGAATAAAATCCCTGCCCCATCAGAGCATTGGCACTTGTTCAGAAAGGACCTTACGCTGCTTTGGATTTGAAGCATTCGTAGTGAAAATTGGGAACTGACCCCAAATTTTACAAGCAAGGTTGATAATGGAAGCATAGATTTACCTGAGTAAAAGTTTGCAATTCGAATCTTGGGGGGGGGGTTGAAAAAAATCTTGTGATGGGTTGTTTACCAATTAGAAAGTTAGGATTTCCCAATAAGGGTTGAGATAAATCGTAAAATTGGGATATTTTTAATCTTGCACAGAGTTGGTGCATGGCTCTAATATCCCATCCTAATGGGGTATCTCTGGCCACTTTGGGAACCTTGGCCCATGAAATGTATAAAAGGGATTCCAGATCTAAATTAAGTTTTTTAGAAAAGGCTCGGTCGAGGACAAGTCCGGGTAGGGATACCTCGGGTTCGCAAAGCCACAGAGCAGCTCTGGCTGCATGGATCGCTAAATAATAAGTGTAAAAATCAGGTAACTGAAGACCCCCTGACTTGCGTTGCCGACAAAGTTTAATATAGGCCCTACGTGGAGGGCCTCCTCTCCACAAGAAATCAGAACATTGCTTATAAAAGGGTTTGAAAAAAGATTTAGGAAGGTATATATTTAAATTCAGGAGAGGATAAAAAAATTTGGGTAAAATCACCATTTTAACCATATTAATTCTCCCCGAAAGGGTTAAAGAGAGTTTCGGCCATCTCTCCAGGTCTTCTTTTATAGACTTGAGTAAAGGTTTAAAGTTTAAATAGGCCAAATCCTCCAAGTTCCTAGAGATACGGATACCCAAATACAATAAAGACTCTGTTTGCCACTGCAGCCCCAAAGAAAGGCACCAGCTCTTTTGGAGATATGGGGAAAGTGAATACACCATTGTTTTGGATAAGTTTAGTTTATATCCAGAAAATTCACTGAAATTAGCAATTAGTTTTTAATACATGTGGGAGCAGTGACCCGTATTTCAGACATGCAATAATAAATCGTCTGCAAATGCCGACAATTTGAACTCTAGATCACCTATACCTATCCCTGGATTAGTTGCTACATCTTAATAGTTCTTATTAGGGTTCAATGTACAGATTAAATAATAAGGAGAAAGAGGACAACCTTGACGGGTTCCTCTCATCAAAGGAAAAGCTGCCGAAATTAAATTATTGCACTGAATTCTAGCAGATGGGCAAGTGTAAAGAATTCGAACCAAACGTATAAATCTTTCAGGGATACCAAATTTAGCTAGGGCAGCGAACATAAATGTCCATTCGACTCGATCGAAAGCTTTTTCTGCATCTAGTGAAACCAGGGATGCTTCCATATCTGGATTCTCAGACGCAGAAATTAGATAAAACAATTTCCTAAAGTGGTCGGCCGAGGAACGGCCCTCCACAAAGCCAGCTTGTTCCGGGCTTAACAAATCAAGCCACACCCTTTTTAGCCTACAGGACAAAATCTTAGCAAAAATTTTTACATCAAGGTTTAACAAAGATATTGGCCTGAAATTACCCACCAATTCTGGGGATTTGCCAGGTTTGGGTAAAAGAGTAATCCTAGCTTCAAAGAGAGTTTTATCTTTAATCCCTTGTTCAACCCAGAAGGTATAAAGTTGATTCAATAATGGTACAACATTTTGTTTAAACAGTTTGAAAAAAAAGGGTGCAAATCCATCTGGACCTGGTGCTTTGTCTATTTTGAGTGAGTCAATAGCTTGCCCTATTTCTTTGTCAGAAATAGGAGCTGTTAAAATCTGACCAGAATCTTCAGATAATTGAGGGAGGGAGATGTTAGCTAGGAACTCTCCCATTTTATTCATTCCTTGCAAGGAAAGCGGTTGGCTTGAGTATAAGTTTTTATAAAAATCAACAAAAATCTCCCGTATACCTTCAGGGGCTGTAATCAAGTTGTCTGATACAGGGTGCCTTAGGGCTGCTATCCACTTAGCAGAGGTTTTTTGTTTTAATTGCCAGGCCAGCAATTTCCCAGCTTTGCTACCCTGGCCCAAGTATAAAGCCTTAATTCTGGAAGCTGAGGTCACTACTCTCTCCCTCAACATATTGGCGTACCAAGTCCTTAGAACCACTAATTCTTGTTCTTGGCTCACCGATCTTAAGTTCTCGCACTAGGCCTCCAGTGCCCTAATTTTTTTCAGTCAATTATCCAGTTGAACAGTATCTTTGGCCTTGCGCTTGGACGCTATCCGTATTAACTCTCCTCTCCATACTGATTTAAGTGCTGCCCAAGTTTGATCCACAGCCTTAATAGAGCCCCAATTAACTTCAATTGAGTTAGCCAAAAATTCCCGAAAACGAGTTAAAATGCAAGGATCTTTTAATATACTGTTATTTAATGACCATGAATAAGACCTCGAGGGAATAGACGACGGAGACCAACACATTTTTATAGGGGAGTGGTCAGAAATAACTCTAGGTAGGACAACTGTCTCTAAAACACCAGATAAGCATTGTTGGCTTATTAAAAAATAATCAATTCTCGAAAGTGATCTGTGGACCGGAGAAAAGAAGGTGTAATCCCGAGAAGAAGGGTTAAATATCCTCCATGGATCTACTAGTCCTAGTGATGAAATAAACTCTGCTAGCGCATTTTGAGCTGGAGAAAATTGTGCTTCTCTATACCAGGAGCGATCCAGCTTATTAGACTGGACTAAGTTCCAGTCTCCCCCCAATAGTATTGGTACCTCTTTAAAAGAGGCCAAAATCATTGCCAAATAGACAAAAAAAGATGGTGACTCCTGATTAGGTCCATATATTGATCCTAACACTAGGTTCAACCCACTAAGTCTGCCCAAAACAAATATATACCTACCATTCGGATCAGAGATTATTTCCGAATGGATAAACGGAACCCTCCGCGCTATCAATATAGCCACTCCCCGGCTACTTGAGGAGAACCCGGCTCCAAAGACCTGACCAACCCATTTTTTCTTGAAATGAGATAAACGATCAGAGAGGACAAGGGTTTCTTGTAGAAACACTACTGCTGGGTTATAATGAGCCAGATGATTTAGTATAACAAATTTTTTACAATTGTCTTTCCCCCCTTTTATGTTCCACGAGAGAATGTTCAGTCCGTTAGCCATAAATAATAAATCTTCTCATAAAGGAAGATAGGATAGCTGCCCCCCTACAAACCAAAACCCTAACAAAATTAACAAAATAATCCCTGTATACCCCCTATCTAAAAAAAAAACACGCCCTCCAAAAGACATCCTATAGCTAACTCCCCAGGCCCGTAGCCCACTCCACAGCCACTGGTTCATGGTGCGTCATAGAGGTGGGGCATCCCCGTCCTTGTCAAAATTGAGATAAAATCTATCTAATTATTAGTGCGACCCTGCATGAACTAACTTTAATAAGTAAGGAATGGGAAGACTATATGTAAGGATAAGATTGTTATATTTGTGGCCAAAAAAGTATAGCTTACCAGAAAACAAGGGAGAAAAGAAACGGAGAGAAATACTTGGTTTCTAGGTAGAAGGCTAGTAACCAGCCATAATGCTGAGGCATTCCCTGGTGAGATAAGACCAAAACAAAACATGCGAATATAGATAAAGTATAAAAAGAGGCAGGATATATATCCGATCCTGCAGAACACTTCACCCTCCTCAAATAAAGAGGAAAGGGTCATACTTGAAATTAAACAGTCTATATAAGCAGGATAGTGGTAAAAGCAAATGAAAAAGGTCAGATACCAGAGAACTAATAAAAGGAAAAAACCAGTGTTATCATAACTCCTCTTTCCTATATTACATGAAATAGCTATAAGCTAATTTTTAACAGTTTGTGAACTATATCTCCAACAAGACTATTCTGCTCCAACACTCTAAACCATATAACATTTAAATTATACAACATTTGCAGATATAATAAGCTGATGTTTTTTTTTGGGGGGGTACCAAACTAATAATGTATTGGAGATATATAAAAATTGCATAACATTTAAGAACTGAGAGCTCCCTCTTGTGGACAAGTTCACATACTGCGCCCCATCTATTACTCATGAGGCAAGGCCAGATAAGTGAAAAGGCCAAAAGGAATAATTAACAATCTTCCTGTTGGATCCAGAAGACCTTAGGGAAAAAAAAAAACGTTTTTATAATTGGCCTCTAACTGAGATTAATGAAACAAAGGTCCAAAATTCAAGATAATATGTCTTTTCACCCAAAGACATTGCCCCTATTAGCACTCTCAATTATTGAAACCCGAAATGAGACAGGTATCAGAGTGTTCATCTTTTAACAAATAAATCGGGTAGTAAAGTCTCCAGAGAAGTTAAAGCTTCCTCAGCTGAATCAAAACGTTTAACTCCCTCCTTAGACATGATCACCAGTTTCGCCGAATATAGCATGCGGTGACGGATCCCCGCCGCCCAAAGCTTAGAAGTAATGGGTCGAAAATTTGCCCCGGGCCTGTCTCATTTTCCAAGTTAAGTCTGGGACTAGACACAGCCTCTTGCCTTCCCATTGAAAAGCAGCTAATTTTTTAATCTCTCTTAAAATGTGTTCCCGATCTAAGTAGTTTAACAACTTAAAGATAATGAGCCTTGGTGAATCAGAAGGAGAAGGTTTAGCTCTGAGGGCTCGGTGGCCCCTCTCGATGATGTAATCAGGTCCATTAGGAGAGGGTCCCGCTGACTTCTTCAAAAGCTTTTGTAAAAAATGAAATTGTGTTGGGCCCCTCTTCTCCTTCGGGGAGGCCCAATAGAACCAGATTGTTACGTCTACTCCTTCCCTCTAAATCGTCGAGGCGATCCTCCAATTTTCCAATCATCCGTTTACATTCAGTAATCGTAGGCCCACTTTTCTCCATGGTTCGCTCTATTGAGGAAATTCTGGCTTCAGCGTCCGTCACCCGACGGGCTATCTGAGTTAGTGCTGGCTTGAATTTGGCTACATCATCAATTAACTTGAATAAGGCATCTTTGATAGTTGTTAGATCATCGTAAATCTTAGCAGGAGTAATTTCCTCCAGCGCACTTGCTGGTGATAAGCTCCGGCCCGGCCGTTTGGCCTCGAGTTCTTGGTCAGATACCTACATCTTGGATCGGCGATCGGCTCAATTTTGCCCTCCGCTGCTGTCTCCGGTCCTTTATCCACTCGATTGAGACGAAGTTAAACGTTAAATCCACCGTTTAAGTGCCGGTTCGCTTGTAAGGAGAGGGAGACCCTGAAAGCTGCAGCTACTCCTCCATGCGTGTCACGTGACCCCCCTGTACTGGATATCTTGACATATCACAGGAAGTCCCATTGAAATGCATTGGAATTTCTTGTGAAATAACAAGATTTATTAAACCTTGTATCATAATACTGTCATGTGATTGGCCAAAACAAAATCACAAGGATATACTTAGTAGAAAAAATTCCCCTTTGTTCCTTAATAATCAACAACAGTCCCTGATGATGGACAATGGTTCAAAAGCTATTAACTGCCATTGATAAACAAACAAGGATGATGGTGCACCCTGGCAATGAGAGGTGGTGGGGATAAAGGTGGCCAGACTGTTAAACAAGAACCAGAGAAATCTCACACTTATGGAGCCTGTCACAAAATAACAAACACATCTATGTAGCCATAAGTGGTTTATTGTAAGCAAACTTTCAAAAGCACTGGCTAATCCTTGTGCCCTGGTGCTTCAAGCTACACAAGGTCTTCGTTAGGGGATGAGGCAGGTCCCACTAGGTCCCACCTTCACCCACCCCCTGACAAAGATCTTGTGTAGGTTGAAGTGCAGGGGCACAGAACCAGTGACTTTCAAAGTTTGCTTACAATAAAGCATTTAGGGCTACATAGCTTGGCCTTATATTTTTTGACTGGTTCCACAAGTGTGGGATTTCTCTTGAAACAGCCACTGATGCATGCTGTCACTTATCGTAATCTGAGTGTGCGTCTGCTCTCCACTAATATGGCAGCAGTCTGCAGTTGGGAACCCCAGCCTGGAAAACACCAAAATTGTCTGATGTGACAAAATGTGGCCAGAAACAATAACCAAAACAACTGGTGCCACTACATCTCATCAATATGGACAAAAACTCAGCAGGTCGGAGCTGTGACCATGACAAGGTGTGTGAGTCACTGACAGAGTCACCCCTCTTCACTGCTGCCCCTATTCCTACAATACTGTGGCCACACTGGCTGAAATACATAATTCAATTTAATTTAAAATTTAGTTGAAAAAAATTGACCCCAGGGATGAACTGTTGTCTTCATATAGTCACTTTGCCCTCAGCCTTCAGCTTCAGGCAATATAGTGACTGTCATTTAGTACAATGGTAGACAGTGGCATAATGCAGAATATCTAGATATACGCCATATATGACAGGAAACCTTTATTAATCTCAATTAGATTTCCTGTGGTATTCCCCAATATTTCTAGATACTTTATGTAATGCATCTTATCACTGGTTACCACTGTAGTTCATTCATCAGAGTCAATATTTTTCCACAAAATCCATCAACTACCTTTAGTTTTTGTAATACAGTATATCTAGATATACTGGGACATATCTCTGGCTGCTCTGTACTTCAAATGTTACCCAGGATAGCCCAGCTGTAATGAAACATTTATTTTGCAGGGGGTCCTGGTTCTTAGCAGTGTTATAATTGAGTGACAACTGAAAGGCAAGGGACTCAAGATCACACAATGAGTCAGCTGATTATTACAGTAATATTTAAAACTGGTATCTCCTACTCACCAGGCCAGTACTGGAACTAATTACTGCTTCACTCATCCCTTCATCTAAGAAGATTCAAGTCTCTAGTATACTGTGCAAACACAAACTGGCACCTAACCATCACAAAAACATAGCAATTAACAGCAGATAAGGACCACTAGGCCCATCTAGTCTAACCATTTTCTCTGCCTACTGTAAAACCCACAGACCCTATTTGATCTCTGGCTTTGCTTCCATGTTCCTATTGCAAGGGACCCTCTATGCCTGTCCCATGCATGCTTGAATTTCCCCACTGTGTTTGCCCTTACCACCTCTGCTGGGAGACTATTCCATGCATCCACCACTCTTTCTGTGAAGAAATACTTCCTTATGCTGTCCCTTAGTCTGCTCCCTTCTAACCTCATGTAATGCCCCCTCATTACTGGACATCTGCTTTTCTGAAAGATGTTACCCTCCGGTACCCTATTTATGCCTTTTAGAGATTTGTAGGTTTCTATCATATCTCCCCTGTCTCTCCTCTCCTCCAGGGTATACATATTGAGGTCTCTCAGTCTCTCCTCATATGGCTTTTGGTGCTGGCCCTGCACCATCTTTGTTGTCCTTCTTTGAACTGCCTCCACCCTGTCCATATCCTTATGGAGATGTGACCTTTAGAACCGGACACCACATTCCAAATGAGGCCTCATCAATGATCTGTACAGTGGCATCACCACTGCCTTCCTTCTGCTGGTGATAACCTCTCCTTATGCACCCCAGCATCCCACTGGCTCTCCCCACTGCTTTGGCACATTGTTTGGCCACCTTTAAGGCATCAGATATGATTACCCCCAAATCCATTTCCTGTTTGGTGACCATCAGTTTCTCTCCCCCACCCCATCATGTAATCCTCCCCTGGGTTTTTATGCCGCAAATTCATGATTTTGCACTTTTTAGCATTAAATCTCAGCTGCAACACTCTGAACTATTCCTCCAGTTTACTTAGGTCCCTCCTCATTTTTTCCACCCCTCCTCAAGTGTCCATCCTGTTGCAGATCTTGGTGTCATCCGCTAAAAGGTACATCTTCCCCTCCAGCCCCTCCGCAATGTCACTTATGAAGACATTAAACAGGACTGGGCCTAGGACCGATCCCTGTGGCACCCCGCTGGTTGCCCTCCTTTCCTCAGATTGAACACCATTTATCATGACCATCTGTCTTCTATCACTCAACCAGTTCCTAACTCAGTTTACCACATTGTGACCCACTCCCATGCTGCCCAGCTTGTTCAAAAGTCTTCTATGTGGAACAAAATCAAAGGTCTTACTGAAATCCAGTTAGGTCACATCCGCTGCCCCCCCCCCAATCCCTGACCTTCATCACCCAAGTCAAAGAAATCAATTAGATTTGTTTGACATGACCGTCCTGCTGTGAATCCATTCTGTCTCCTGTGCTCAGCTGAATTCAAGACATTTCACAATCTTTTGTTTAAGTAGTGATTCCATAATGTTCCCCACTATTGAGGTGAGGCAGACTGGTCTACAGTTTCTAGCCTCCTCTCTACTGCCTCATCTTCTTCTTTTTTTCTTTGAAATGGCAAGGAAAATCCACAAACCTCAATGATTGACAGATGTCACCTCACCGTACAATAAAAAACTAGCAGTACTCTGTCAGGAGTCTGATGTAATTTTCATGGTAAGAAACCTGATTACTGGAGCACATCAGTACATATAAAAATCAAACTAAAAAATAAAAGTCAACAACAGCTATCTTGAATTTCTTATACTTAATTACCCTCATAAGAAAATTACCTGATTCTTCATTTAATAGTCTAGTTTTTATTACACATACCTCATTGCCACTCTCTCTCACAACGTTTCTCACTGAAGTGCAGATAAACTTACATTTATGCTTCATAGTCTTTTTTTTAGCCTGTCTGGATTCCCCCACCCACAAGATCAGTATTCCAACAGTACTGCAACAATCTCCACAGGGAGTCACCTAGTGTAACTGCCACAGCACAACATTAGTAAGTGACTAGAGCCCCTAAACATCACTACAAGATACACCTAAAGTTAACAGGAACAGCACAGACATGCATGCACTAGATCAAGAACCATAACACATCACTGAGCAGAGTCACAAAAAGAATCATTACCGGTAGTACTTGAAGCAGGACAGTGACAGTGTGAGTAGCCAAGGGAGTTGACAGGCATCATGAAAAGTGAACAGTACACGTACTACTTAATAGTAAAATTACCTACTCACCACGTCCATGAGTGTGTGTGTGTGTGTGTGTGCCATTTTTTGCTCTTTGCATCTTTATCTTCACTCGATGTCTCTGGAGGAACCAGCATCACCTTTGGTTTAGTGTGTGTGGCTCTAATTTTTTTATCATTACTAATGAGAGTGGACAGGCAGTGGGACTGAGTTCACAAAAATACTTTGATCTCCATACCTCATGGAGTAGAAGCAGAGCTAAAAATATGAGCTCAAAATGGTTAACTAACAAGCTTTTCAAATTAATGAAGTGTAGAGACACAGCCTGGGGTGTTTTTATCATAGAACACAGAAATATAGAAATTTGTCAGCCGATAAGGACATCTTGGCCCACCAAGTCTACCCTATTTTCTTTACCTACTCCTACTGTGCCACCGCAGACCCTACTTGATTTCTGCCCCCCCCGCCCTATTACTATGGTCCCTTTGTGTCTATCCCATGTATGCTTGAATTCTGTTACCATTTCAGCACCCACCACCTCCGTTGAGAGGCTGTTCCAGGCATACACAACCATCTCCATAAAGATGCATTTCCTCACATCCCCCCTGAGTCTTCCCCCTCTCCAGCTTCATGGCATGATCCCTTGTCCTTATACATCTTTTTCTATGTAAAATGCTACCCTCATCTACTTTATTAATACCTTTGAGGTATTTGAACATTTCTATCATGTCTCTGCTTTCCCTCCTCTCCTTTAGAGAGTACATATTTAATTCCTTAAGTCTTTCCTTGTAGGCCTTTTGATGCAAGCCCTTCGCCATTTAGGCTGCCCTCTTCAGTACTGCCCTCAGCTGATCTATGTCCTTCCAGAGATGTGGCCTCCAGTATTGGACACAGTACTCTAGGTGGGGCCTCACCATCAATCTACACAGGGGTAACACTACCTCCTTCTTTCTGCTGGTGACACCCCTCCCTATGCACCTGAGCATCCTGATAGCTTTCCCCAATGCCTCACCACACTGTTTTGCTACTGTCAGTGGTCATCAGAAATTATTGCCCCATGTCCCTTTCCTGTTTTGTGGCTGCCAATACTTCCTCACCGAATTGGTACACTGACCCAGGGTTTCTGTGCCCCATGAGCATAATTTTGAACTTTTTAGAAATGAAACCCAGTTGCCAAACCCTTGACCAGTCCTCCAGCTTTTTCAGATCATCCCTTAACCCCCCTCCCCACCCTCGGTGTGACCACTCTGTTGCAGCTTTTTGTGTCATCCACAAATAGGCATACTTTCCCTTCCAGCCCTCCTGCAACGTCACTAATAAAGACATTGAAGAGGACTGGGCCTAGTACTGACCCTTGTGCCACCCTGCTTGTCAACGTGTCTTCCTCACCATTTACTACTACCCTTTGATTTCTATTTCTCAGCCAATTTCTTACCCATTCTACTACTTTTGAACCCACTTCTAAGCTGCCCGGCTTATTTACTATTCTTCTGTGTGGAACAGTGTTAAAGGCCTTACTGAAATCAAGGGGTTTTAGGTGATGGCAGCAACTCCAAAATGACGACTTCAGAATTGCTACAGGATTGAGGCGAGGACAGAAATGATGACTATTTTTGGGGGGTTTGTCTTTGCCCCCGGCAACCTCCTTACTTATTTAACCAACTCTGAGGTTGTAGCACCTCGAGGATGAGGTAAAATATTTGTCACCATGTTGTCTTCACCAAATTCTGTCACCGACATTTGGACTCACCATTTTGGAGTGTCCAACTTCACGTGCCACCAAATCCAGGTAGGCCACATCCACTGCTCTGCCCTAATCCACTTCCCTGGTCACCCAGTCAATGAACTCAATCAAGTTTGTTTGACAAGATCTCCCCCTTGTGAAACCATGTTGCACTGGATCTTGAAATTCACTGGCTGCAAGATATTCCTCAATCCTTTCCTTCAGTAGAGATTCCATTACTTTATCCACCACTAAAGTCAGGCCACAGGTCTGTAGTTTCCTGCCTCCTCCCTATTTCCACTTTTGCAAAGTAGGACCACATCCACCCTCTTCCAGTCCCCTGGAACTTCCCCTGTATCTAAGGATAGGTTGAACAGGGCTGTCAGAGGTACAGCCAGCACCTTCATGAGCTCCTTCAGTTTCCTAGAGTGTACTCTGTACACCCCCATCACCTTGTCCACTTTTAGCTGTGCTAGTTTCTTGAGGAATATGTCCTCTGCAAAAGGAGTAGTGTCCACTTCACTTTCTTTAATGTCCTTGGCCCTTATCTGTGGACCGTCACCTACCCCTTCCTCCATAAAAACTGAAAAAAAGTATTTGTTCAATATGTCTGCTTTTTTGTGGTTCTCTTCCACAAAATCCTCTCCTTCCCCTTTTAGTCTTACTATCCCTCCTGTGTTCTTCCTCTTTTCACTTATACATCTAAAGTATGTTTTATCCCCCTTTTTTATGGACTTGGCAAAATTCTCCTCTGTTTGTGCCTTATGTGCTCCCAATTTCTTTCCCTGCCTCCCTTTGTTTCTCCTGATATCGCTACCCATCCTCCTTCTTCTGTCTCATATTGTACCTTCTAAATTCTAGCTCATTTGTCCTTACTTTCTCCGCTACTTCTTTAGATAACCATAGTGGTCTCTTTTTTCTCTTGCCCTTTTTAAACTGCCTGATGCAGAGGTTTGTTGCTTTCTCAATGCCCTCCTTTGCTTTTTCCCACTGTTCCTTGACTCCACCCAGTTTTCCTAGCTCTGCTAAAGTGTCCTTGAAGCATTCTCCCATTTCCTTAACATTGACCATCCAGAAGTCCAGGATCCTTGTTTTAGTGTGGTTTGAATCTGGCACAGATCTTATATTGAACCAAACCATATGATGATCACCGGGCCTCAGGTGGCTACCCACCTTGACGTCAGTGACAATGTCCCTGTTTGTCAGTACCAGGTCCAGAATTGCCCCCCCATATGGGTTTATTAACTAATTGTCTAAGGAATGCCCCCTGTAGGGATCCCAGGATGTTTTTACTTCTTGCTGCTGCAGCAGCTGGGAGGCTTCAATCCACATCTGGTAGATTGAGGCCCCCCACCAGCAACAACTCCCCCTTGCCTGCCATCCTTTGGATTTCTTCCAACATATTCACATCTGCCTCTCCTCCTGTGCTGGATGAATAGTGTCCCCATTCCGTGTCTCCATGGTGACCCACAGTATCTCATCTCCTCCCTGCTCCCCATGAATTTCCATAGCTTTTATATTTTCCCTCACATCAAGAGCCACTCCTCCGCCTTTTTTACCTACCCTGTTCCTTCTGAATACATTGTAACCTTGTATGGCTACTTTGCAGTCTTGGTTTTCATTGCACCAGGACTCAGTAACTGTGACTGTTTCCAGGTCTTTTATTGCCATGGTGGCCTCTAGATCTGTATCTTATTAGCCAGACTTCAAGCATTTGGACACATGGCTCTCCAGATTGTTCTGCCACATCCACTCATTTTACCCTTTTGCCCTCCCTTATTTCCTCCACTATTCTTCTTTCTATCTCCCCTACCTTCTCCTTCTTGGATTCTTGTGCTAATTGGTTCCTTTTGGGATTTCTCTCCCTCTGGATTGCCACTGCTGACCTT
Organism: Neoceratodus forsteri; assembly: GCA_016271365.2. Taxonomy (NCBI): domain Eukaryota; kingdom Metazoa; phylum Chordata; order Ceratodontiformes; family Ceratodontidae; genus Neoceratodus; species Neoceratodus forsteri. The sequence goes on from CM028130.1 coordinate 246,200,656, forward strand.
GTAAGCCTGTTGGGGAGGTAAGTTTATGTCTCCCTGGCTTATTCTGCCCCCCTAGCTAGATTAAGAAACCTAAATTGCAGTCTGACTAGGTAGCTAACAGATGATTGCAGAACAAGTGTAAACTTGAACATAACATATCTAAAAGTATGTATTTTAAGGACCAGCAAACAGCTAATCTAAGTGATCATAAACAAATCTGCAATTGAATTAACTCATTAATCAATTCCAGAACTGCCACAGCCCAACTGACCCTTGAAGTAAATGGCATTAAGCATGTGGATCCAAAAACGTTGGCTGATTTGTTTAACAACCATTTTTGCAATTTAGAAAATCTGAATATCTTGCTAATGAAGAGGAACAATCATTACATGTAATTAAGTTAAACACAGAGTCATCTCATCTTCATTTTTATTTCAGAAATGTCACTGTCAAGGAAGTCTGTAAACTTTTAAACCATATGAAAATCAAATAGATCTGCTGGCAGTAAGGGATTCATACCCAAATTCCTTAAAATAGCTGCAACACAAATTGCTCTACCTATCACAAAAATATTTACTCCATTTTTTGAGACCAAAATAATTCTGGTGTGTGGAAACTTACTCCATTAGTGCCGCTACATAATAAAGGAAAACACACTGTCTAGGACAGCTATAGGCTTATATCTATTCTACCAACTTTAGCTAAAATTCAAGAGAGGATTGTCCACAGTTAACTCACTTCCTACTTCGGTCAGCATAGGCTGCTTTGTGAAGAACAACACAGTTAAAAAAAAAACACAGAACGTGCATGACATAGGTCAGATTCACGGAAATGGTACATCAAGCTGTGGACATGCTTGTATGACTGGTGCCATGTTTGTGGACCTCACCAAAGTATCTGATCTAGTACATCACAATCTACTTTTGCAGACGCTAGAAAATTTGGAATGGGTGCCTCAATGACTCTATGGTTCTTAAACTACTTGCAGATGTGTAGTCATGTTGTATTTGCAACAGATGATACTGTCTATGTGATGTTTTGTAGTGTTATTTGTCTTTTTGTTTTCTTATGTCCTGACTTGAACCAGAAAAAGAGCCTTTTGATTCAGTTTTCTTACCAGGTCAACAAATGAAAAATAAAAAAGTAAAAAATAAAAAATAAAACAGGACTCAGATTGTTAAAACTGGGAAATATATGTCTAGGGCAAATACTGTCACATGTGGTGTCCATTTTATTGCAATCCTTTTTACTTACAATTTTCATAACTCTAAATACATACATAAATAAGTAAATAAATAGGGAGGCTGTATAGCATAGTGGTTAACAGCACTGAGCTGCAAACCTGAAGAAGTAGGTTTGAATCCCACAGCCAACATTGAATACTGTGTGATCATGAGTAAGTCACTTAACTTCCCTGTGCTCCCAGGACACACCTGGAAACAAGCCTTACTTTGTGTGTCTTTCCTGGCCCGACATTGTAACAAAAAAAAACTGATAAAACTCTGCCTTATGCTGAAGATGCAGACATTTATGTACACATGAATCATATCAACAGAATAAATAAAATTCAAGGGCACAACTTTCATTCTTTACAATGATTGTTTATAAAAGAAAAAATAAATAAAAGCCATGCTTTTAGGTTCAGCCACAAAACTAAAATGACTTTCCCAAGATTTTAGTATCATGGATGGAGTCCATCTCGAAGCAGTGAAGCAATTCAAGTACCGGGATATAATTACTGACCACTGTCTAAAATTTGAAAGTCATATGGTAAGTACAACTATGTTTGTACATCAAAAACTGGAGTTCCTTTACCACATTTCAAAGTATTTAACAGCAGATACTAGAGTTAAAATCGCTCAAAGCAACATACTTCCACTGATTGAATATGGCTCTATTGTAAGAGATGAATACTGGATAGGCAAAAAAACATTTTATTTTATAAAGTGACCAAATCTGCATAATCTCACGGCCCCAAGTCTGATCACTGTATACATTTTGAACTTCTTGGATGGCTGCAACCAGAACAAAACCTTGTCAGAGCCAATACAGCTGCAAAATTATTGTAATGATGGTGGTGAAAGGTGTATAGCGAAGATGCAGTAGATAAATGATGGGTGAAATAGTTGCAAGTTGTTGTGGTTCATTAAAGTTATACTGTATATTGTGGAGATCCTTATGCTAGGATCCTAAGTATGTGGAACTGTCCTGCAATTATAAATTTCCAGATTTCAAAGCAGGATTCTAAATTCATGCAAATATCTATAATAATGCACTACATGGCAGCAGTGACTAAAGGAATAATGCATGACAGGGTGTGTGTCGTGCTGGGATAACGTCATGCCTGGGGTGATTAGGCACGAGGCCGCAGGCTGAGTGCGACTAATCACCCCAGAAGTGACGTTATCCCAGCACGACACACACCCTGGAGTGCATTATTCCTATTATACAATGGCTTATTGTTATACAGAATAAAAAAAAATTATTTTAAAGATGTTTTTGTGTGGAAAAATATTTTGGTTTTTTAAGAGAAGATGAAACAAGCAATGGAAGGATCCATAAAACAAGCAATGGAAGGATCCATAAAACAATCAATGGAAGGCTCCATAAAACAATCAATGGAAGGATCCATTAAACAATCAATGGAAGGCTCCATAAAACAATCAATGGAAGGATCCATAAAACAAGCAGTGGAAGGATCCACAAAACAAGCAATGGAAGGATCCATAAAATGCTCATCTGCAGGTTCACAGTGAGGCTGAGACTAGACCTGTGATGTTATGCTGGATAACATCACACCCGTGATGTTATGCTGGGATAACATCACAGGTCCAACCCAAGACTGACCAATCAGAGTCCAGAATTTTTTCTTGTCATTGTATAATGAGAGATCACTGTAGCTAAAGCATGTAAGAAGTAATGTTTCCATTTGGTGGACAACATTGTAATGGCACCCTATGGTTTATGTTATAAGCACTACCATTATTAAGACAAAATTATTTTAAACTGTAATTTTAGTTAAGTGCAGTTCAATGATAGAGGGGAGAAAACAAAGGCAGTGGATACAGGGGAGGGCTGAGGGATATACATATGGAGAATAATACATTTTGACTTTTACCTTTTATCATGGACATTTGCACGTATTTTGCATCCTGCTATACATTTTTGTCATTTGTTATAGTTGTTAGATATTTGTATGCATTTAGGACATTTAAGCTATTATCATGGACATTTCCATGAATTTAGGATCCTGCTTTGAAATCTGGAGATTTATAATTGTGGTACATTTGCATATCTTTACAATTCTATTTTGAGCATGGGGATATTTATGGGCTTTCTGATCAAATATGACTTTTTATGACAGTAATTTATCAACATTTTACTATGGGTTCATTTTGTACTTCTTGCTACTACTTATATCATTTTACTATTCTGCTCATTAACCTGCCCTAATATGTATCTGTGTATCCTGCATCATGTGGAGACCCTGATAATAGGATCCTAAATACGTGAAACTGTCCTGCGATTATAAATGTTGAGATTTCAAAGCAGGATAATAAAATCATGCAAATGTCCATAATAATGCACTGTGCGGCAGCAGTGACTGAGACATCACTGTAGCTAAAGCATATAAGAAGTAATGTTTCCATTTGGTGGATAATGTCTGTAATGGCGTGTCATGGATTATAATGTAAGCAATCACTCCTACACCAATGAAATATTCCTTTGATGTTGGGTGATTCCTGCATGTGAACACTCCACAGTCACTATACTATAAGGCTGATGCCGACTTCTCTCGTTATGGTTGGCATGTGTCATACAATTATTTCCCATTGCTGTGGATCCGGTACATAATAACATATTACATGCTATACAGCAGCTACTGAAAAGTAAAGGAGTGATCCATTCTGCCTTACTAAAAATTTAGTAACCAGAAATGAGTTGAGGAGAATTCTCACATCTTTTCACAGCAGTATTCTCCTAACTCCTTATTGTATGTGTAAGTGTTGTGTGCTTCCTCCAGTTGCCAGCAGTCCTATTTCTGTCCAAATCGTGTTTGTAAATAAAAAGTTACAGCCCCCAGAAGTTATCATTGTGTTTCTCCTCCATTTTGCCACTGAAGTTGCTAGAGGATGATGTCATGAGCACAACAAAGATAGTGATGTTACACTGAAGGCAGTTCCACCAGTAAACTGCTGCCAATAAGGATCTCACAGACATAATTTCTGTTAATAGGAATATTTGTAACATTTATAATTACTGCATGTTTCTTTGATGTACTGCATTGCTATATATGACTATTATTTTTGTAATCAAAACAAAATGGTTATATTAAATGCACACTGAAAATAGAAAATAGAGTTAAAAATCTACATTTCAACCTTAGGTCTTCTTCAGGAAATATCTAAAAGAGAAAAAAACAAAATTAGTGTAGATGGGAGGTAAAATGAGGGATATATATATGTGTGGAAAAAGAAAAAAGGTGAGGCTCAGGTAGAAGAAGTGATAAATGGCAAGATTAAGAGAGAATCTGTGAAACAAAAAGGTGACGATGGGAAAGATAAAGCATAATAGGAGTGAAAGAGCTACAGAACTCCCCAGGTGGGGACTGATTAACAAGGCCTAGCAAGAAGGCTGAAAGGTGACAAATGAGTGGGAAGAAGACAGAGATGGAGACTTATGGTGAAAATGAAAAATAAATTCAATGTGTAGAGATACAAAAAGACTTTAGGGAAAATAAGGGGTGGCTGAAAGATGTTAGTGAAAAATAAGTCTATCATTTAAACCAGAGGGCTGTTGGGAGCTAAGGCGGATGATCAGCTTGGAGCCCATGTTTTTTTCTATGGTCAGAATCCCAGAAGCCCTGCTGAAGGACACAAACAGAAAGGTCATTGACACTGTTGTCCCTGGAAATAAAGTGGGATACAATGGGGTTAGCAGTGTCACCATTCTTGACTATTCTGTAATATTCCCTGAAACAGTCAGCAAGGTGCATACCAGTCTCTCCAATGTAAGTAGCTGTACACTTCCTGCAAAGAATACAATATACCACATTAGTGGAGGTGCATGAGAACTCCTTGGTGATGTGAAAAACACCTGTAGGCCCCATAATTTCAGTCACACTGGAAATAAATTTGCAGGTGTAGCAGCAAGTCCTGTTGCAAGGTTTGGTACCTGGTAGGGAGGAACTGTTAGGAGTAGGTAGGCTGCTTTTAACCAGGAGATTCTGCAGGTTAGGTGGATGGTGGTAGGAGGCATAGGTGGTTCTGTAAAGAAAGCACCAATATTAGGGTCAGTTTGCAAAATGGGAAAGTTACTGGTGATGATCCTGTGAAGAGAAGGTGTGCTCTGATGGAAAGGAAGCACTAGTGGAATTCACCATTGTTCTTGTGTGACAGTATCCTTCCTGTGGGGATTAAGGTTACGGGGCATGATACTGACTCAGGAGAGTGATCTGTCCACTATGCTTTTAGGGTAGCCCCTGTTGATAAAAAAACTGTGCATTATTTGGGTCTGCTCAGCAAAATCATCCCCTTCACCACATAACCTGCGAAGTCTAAGAAACTGTGAATAAGGCAGGCCATTCTTGACATGTTTAGGATGGAAGGAGTTGTGGAGAAGGAAACTGTGAAAGTCAGTGGGTTTGTAATAAACTGATGTCTTCAGACCAGTGTTCTGTACTGACAGTTGGATATCCAGAAAAGGCAGTATAGAGGAGGATACTTCAACAGTGTATTAAAGGGAAGGATGGGCCACGGTAAACTTGTTAAGGAAGACTTGGAGGGTCTCCCTGGAGCAGGAGGTGGCATCCACACAGTCATCTATGTAGCATTTGTAGAGTTCAGGCACAGTCCCTGTGAATGAGAGAAAAAATGTTCCTCCACCCGACCCACAGATTAGCAAAGCTGGGACCCATCATGGTACCCATGGCAACCCCACTGACCTGCTGAAAAATAATGTTATTAAAAGAAAAAGCATTGAGTGTAAGAACAAGTACTGCCAGATGAGTTAGTGTGTGTGTGGGTGGCTGCTGGACTTTCTGTTTATTCAACAAATGCTGCAAAACTGTCAGACCATCATCATGGGGGATCACTGTGTAAAGAGATTTAATGTCCATGGTGAAGATGAGCTGATGAGAGTCACTGAATCTGAACCTGTCAAGTAACTGGAGATCCTGGTTAGTGTCTTTAACATAGGAGGGCAGGGACTCAACAAGGGGTCTCATGAGGCTGTCCAAAAATGCAGAGATGTGGGATGTGGAGCAGGAGCTAGCAGACATAATAGGATGACCAGGGTTATCTGTTTTGTGGATTTTGGGAAGGAGATAAAACCTGGATATCTGGGAATGCTGAACTATGAGTCTCTTAGCAGAAGCAGGGAGCTCTTTGTTTTCAGTAGCAGAGGTGATGGTGGTAGTGGTGACCTCAGTCTGACAAGTCAGCAGTGGGGTCCTGTGGAAGAGAAAATAAAACCTGGTGTCGGAGAGTTGCAGTGTGGCTTCACTGATGTATAGTTCCTTTTGCCAGTCCACAGCAGCACCTCCCTTCTCAGCTGGTTTGATAAAAATGGCATTCCTACATTGCAGAGATCTGAGGGCTGCAAGCTCACCAGGTGTCAGGTTAGAATGGTTATGCCTGCAATGAAGATTGAAGTTAGTGGTGTTTTCCATGCATTGGTTAACAAAATAATCAACAGCAGCAAAATGTCCTGGAGGGGGTGTCCATGCACGTCCCTGGGGATTGATATCGTTGATTGTTCTGGTGATATTGTCTTCATCTGTGGGAAGAGGAGTCTCATTATAAAAATGAGCTGTAAGGTGTACTCTACTATAGAAGCACTGCAGATCAACTTGAGCCTGGGGTACGTCAAGATATCTTGGTGTGGGCATTATTTTTGTAATGCTGTTAATCACTATTTAATTGTTTCCTATTGTACTATACCCCGTACCCCTCCCCCAGGACCCATCTGGAAACAAGCTGCTCATGCATCACCATATACCCTGGAAAGAGCAAACCATGGATCTTTGACAATGCACAATTGTAGTGCAGTTATTCTACAAACCTTGTGTCATGTTTGTGTGATAGGCCTCTGCTATATGCCCACATTGGTTACACAAACACACTTGGCTCTGCCTTGTGCCTCAGTCCATACCCAGGAAACCACATATCATAACTTACTCAGTATGTACAAATGAGATTAAACTATGCTACAAACTTCAGTCTCACCTTGTGTGATCAGCCTCTGATATATGCTAATCTGTGTTAATGAACAGTTGGCTCTGCCTTTTGCCTCAGTGTCTACCTAGAAAACTATATAACTTTAATTGATCACTATGTCCAGTTACAAGAATAGTTATTCTGATAATATTCTGTCACTTTATGTGATCAGCCTTTGATGTACGCCCACCTGGGTTACATAAAGACACTTAGTTCTACCTTGTGCCTCACTGCATATCCTGGCAAGTGCATACCATGGCTGCTTTACAAGATACAATTGTTACTGCAGTTATTCTTCAAACATTATGTCACTTTTCTGTAATTGGCCTCTGCTGTATGCTCACCTATGGTACTTGAGCACACTTGGCTCTGCCTCATGCCTCAGTGCATTTGCAGGAAAGCAAGACCATGATTCCGTCACTTTGCACAAATGTGGCTGCACTTATTTTGCAAACCTTGCCTCCCATTGCGTGATTGGTCTCTGATATACTATCAGTTAGGTTATATTGGCACACTTGAATCTGCCAATTGCCTCTGTGCATGCCCTGCAAAGTGCATACCATGGCTCCATCACTATGTACACGTGACTACACTTATTTTGCAAACCTTGTCTCTCTTTGTGTGATTGGACTCTGACAAACACCACCCTGTGTTCATTGAACACACTTGGTTCTATCTCATCCCTCAATGTCTACCAAGGTACCTTTTCTACATCACAGTGTACAGCTGTGTCTGCAGTTCTTCTGAAAACCTTCTCTCACTTTCTGTGATCGGGCTCTGATATATGCCCATCTGGGTACATGAATTTATTTGGCTCTGCCTCGTGCTACACTGGATACACTGGTAAGTACCACACCATGACTGCATCACAATGTACAATTGCGAGCAGTTATTTTGCAAATCCTGTGTCACGTTTGTGTGATCGGGCTATGCTATATGCTTACTTTGGTTACATGAAGACCATTGGCTCTGCCTCTTGCCTCAGTGCATACCTGGGAAAGTGCATACCATGATTCCATCAATATGTACAAATGTGACTGCACTTATTTTGCAAACCTTGTCTCACCTTCTGTTACTGACCTCAGATATGCTCTCACTTAGGTTGCATGAACACATTTGGCTCTGCCTCATGCCTCAATGCACACTCAGGAAAGTGCATGCCATGGCTCCATCACTATGTACAAATGTTACTGCATTTATTTTGCTAACCATGACTCCCTGTGTTAAATGAACACATGTGGCTCTGCCTCATGCCTCAGAGTCTATCCAGGTAACTGCATACCATTGCTTGATCACTATGTACAATTGTGAGTGCACTTATACTGAAAACCTTCTATCACTTTGTGTGAGTGGCCTCTGATATACGCTCACTGGGGTTATGTGAGCACACTTAGCTCTGCTTTGTATCCCACTGCATATCCTTGTAAGTGCATACCATGGCTCCATCACCATGCACATTTGTGAGTGGAGTCATTCTGCAAACCTAGTCACTTGGTGCGATCGTCCTCTGAGATACACTCACCTTGGTTATATGAACACATTGGGCTCTACACTGTTCCACAGTGCCTACACAGGTTACTACATACCTTTGCTCGATCACTGAGTATAATTTTGAGTGCAGTTATTCTACAAACCTTGTGTCACTTTTGTGTGATCGACCTGATATATGATCACCTTTGCTACATTAACACACTTGCCTCTGCCTCGTGTCTCATTGCATACCCTGGTAAGCGCATAGTATAACTTGATCTATGTGCAACAGTGTACACCCAGGTATGTGCATTTAACGTGTAATTTTCAGGGATGAATTTAACTCAATTGATCACTGAACCCACTCATCTTAAACCACATTCTAGGAATCATTTGTTGTTGGACTGGATACTTTTATCCCACCCCCATCGAATAACTGCTGCTGGAGTCCTTCCCAACACTTTGAGTGACCACTGCCTGACCTATTGTGTCAGGAAGGTTTGCCTTCCATGTGTGTCCCCAAGTATATATGGCTTTGCCTTCTCAAAGCATTCAATGTGTCCTCCCTTCTCCAGGATCTTGCCAATGCTGAATTGGTCCTCAGTTTACTCTGCCCCCGATGTTGACTCTGCTCTTGCCTTTTTCACAAGTACCTTCCTACAAGTATGGAACTCCCACACTAATGTTAAGAAGGTTAGAGTCAAATGCCAGTATCACTCATGGATCACCCCAATCTAGTTTTTTGCAAATCCTGAGATCACTCATGGTCTCATTTCATATCCACTCTTTCTCAATCTGATCTTCATCTTTACTGCTCTCTTTGTAACCAATGTACTAAGGCTATCCGCTCTGCTAAAGTTACACATTTCAAATCTCATTTTCTTTTTTTTTCCATATTTATTTTTTCCTTTTGTTTTTCCATTTTGTCCCCCGTACACACCCCTCCCCCTCACGGCATGAATTTGCATGTGTGGAGGCACGCGCACATCATGTCTCTGCGCCTCTGTGTCTCCCAGTCTCCAATGCTGCCCTCTGTTCTCTACCGGGGGCAGCCAAGGAGCAGGACAACAACACCTTCCCCTCCCTGGGAGAGGAGAACAGTCAATCAGATGCTCAATTCACTCCATCCCCTGCCGACCCCCAGCAACTCGAGGACACTCTCGACCTCGGGTTGCCAGCATAGCACCAGGTGTGGTGTCCAGTGCCTCAACCTTCAGGGCCACCGAGCTGGCCTGTGTGTACTTCCATTTTTTTCCCCATACACCCACCTCTTCAGATCTCATTTTCAATCCACCAATCACTTTCCTGTCAAATTCTGGCATCTTCTCTGATCCCTGCTAAACCCCTTGATGGTGCTCTTGTCACTGATCCTCCTTCTGTTGCAGCTGCTTTTAATACATTTTTCACAATGTGTGCTCTCCCATTGAACCCTCCTGCCAGCCCCAGGCCCCTTCCCCTTCCTCCAGCCAAACTGCTTCCACCTTTCTCCTGTTGCTCTCCAAGAAATCTTCAGGGCAGTCCTGTCCCCCAATCCTGCAATGTCTAGCTCAAATAGTTTTGACCCTAGGCTCCTCAGAATCTCAGTTTCCTTTATAATTCACCCTCTCTTGCACCTGCTAAATCTCTCCTTCTTCTCCAATATTGTCCTTCTGGCTTAGAAGCTCGCAAAGGTCATCTCCCCTCTCCACAAAGTTGGTGACCCTTCTTTCTCGGGGAATTTTTTTTTATTTTTGCTCTTTGGTAACCGGGTAAGACCCACTAGTCACACGAGCCTGTTTTCACGGGCGACCTGGGAGCACTGGGTGGTTAAGTGACTTGCTCAGAGTCACACAGTATGCAAGTGGAGGTTTTGAGAATCAAACTCAGGTCTGGTCTGCTGCATGTATCAAGCTCGTTCACACCTCTCATTGGCCCATCTCTCTCCTCTCTTCTCCTCCCTTGCCAAGCTACAGGAGTCCATCGTCTACTCCAGGCTTGACAATTTCCTCACCTCCGCTAACATCTTCTCACCTGTCCAATCTAGCTTTAGGACATCCCACTCCACTACCTCCTCTCTGCTTTGGTTCACTAATTTCATCTTCTCTGGGATGGACTATGGTCATATCACTTCTGCTATCTTCATAGACCTTCACAAAGCCTTCAAATCCATCTCTCACACCCTCCTCACAAATAAGCTGCTCTCCGTAAGTTTATCAGACCATATGGTAAAATGGTTTAGTCGCTACCTCTCGGGTAGGCAACAGACCACGCAGGTGGGTAAAGCCATCTCCTCCCCGCTCCCAATCCTCTCTGGTGTCCACCATGGGTCTATCCTTGGTCACATCCTCTTTTTGCTCTTTATTAATGACTTTCTGTCTGTCTGCTCCCACCCATGCATACACATGTATGCTGATGATGCTGTCCTTTATCTGTCAGGTCCCTCATCTTCCAACGTCCAGGCCCCTCTACAGAGCAGCTTCCATGTAGTAGTTAATTGGCTCCAATTTTACCAACTCAAAGTGAACACCAAAAAAATGGTATCCATACTTTCAGCACTAGGCAAAGACTGGCCAGGCTTTCCCTCCTATGTTCTCCACCCCAGAGGGCACCCCTCTCTGATGCGGTTCCCTTATAAAAATGCCTTGGGGTATGGCTTGACCCCTCCCTCAATTTCTCGGCACATATTGATACACTAAACTCAAACCTCTACCCAAGCTTGGCATGCTATATAGGAATAAGGACTGTCTCTACACTCAGTTTGCCATGACTTATTAACTAAATGGATCTTACCTGTCTTTGGTTATGCAGACATTGTCTATAGCTTTGCTCCTTGCCAAGCTCCTCCCTAGGCATGGTTCTCTTTTTAATGCTTTCTGTCATTTTGCCTCAAACTAATCCTTTTGAACACATCACTGTGCCTTCTACTCCTCCCTCTCTCTATCTTCCCTTCAGCATAGGTGTCTGGTCACAAACTTGTCTTCATCTCCAAATAATGGTTCAGCTCCCTCCCATCCTTTCTGTCTTCTCTTCTGTCACCTTCAACTCCTTCCCCTTCCCTCCTGGCTCCTGTATTTCCTGCACCTTTGCCCAACCACATCCCCTCGTACTTGCAGGTCAGCTGGCTTTCTCCTTTTGCCTCCATTCCCTCTGGAATCACCCCTCCCAGTTCATCTCACCCCTTCATTCCCTGTCCTTGGGACAAAAAGGGGTAAGGCCATCAAGAAATGGAGGGTAATGAGTACCAATGCCCGTAGTCTGGGCAACAAGCTCCCTGAAGTGGTGGCCTTGATGGAAGAGGGATCCCTGGATATCATAGCAGTCACAGAAACATGGTACACAGAGAACGATGACTGGGATGTTAACATACCAGGGTACACAACCTACAGGAGAGACAGGGAGGGCAGAAGAGGGGGCAGAGTAGCTCTCTATGTAAGAGAAGGGATAAAAGTAACAGAACAAAAGAGTAAACAGTAAGTAGAGGAGGTACTGTGGGTCACCTTAGAGACTGGAAATGGTACTACAATCTGCACAGGGGTTGTATACAGACCCCCATGACAGGGGGAGGGAATGGACAAGGATATGATAGAAGGCATACTTAGGATGGCAGAGAAAGGGGATATACTGTTGCTGGGAACTGGAGCAGCTTTGCTGCAGCCACATCCAAAAGCAGGGCCATTCTCGATGCCCTTCAGGTGGCATGCCTCAGACAGCTAGTTTTGGCACCTACTCATGAGGGAGCAATCTTAGACCTTGTACTCTCAGATGGGGACAGTGAGAGGATCTCAGATCTAGAAGTGGGTAGCCATTTGGGAACAACTGACCACCAAACAGTGTGGTTCATGATAAACTCAGCTACAGAGTCAAGCCATACAAAAGTGAGGGTTCTGGACTTCAGGAATGCTGACTTTGGCAAGATGGGAGAGTGCCTTAGAAAAGCATTAGAAACAGGCTAGAAGGAGGGGTGGGGCAACAATGGGGAAATATCAAAACTGCCATCACAGACGCAACAAGCCTTTATGTGAAGCAAATAAACAAATCAAAATGAAAGAAAAAGCCACCGTGGTTCTCAAAAGAGGTGGCTGTGAACGTTAGGGAGAAAAAGATAGTATTTAGGAAGTATAAGGAAACACAGAAGGAGCAGGACTGAGAACTGTACCAGTTAAGTCAGAAGGAAGCAAGGAGGGTAGTCAGAATAGCAAAGGCCCAAACTGAGGAAAAAAATAGCCAACTCAGTTAAGAAGGGGGATAAAACCTTTTATATGTATATCGGGGAACATAGAAAGACAAAGGGAGGGATAGTGAGGCTGAATAGAATGGACGGTGGGTGGGCAGAGAGGGACAGTGAAAAAGCAGGGATACTGAATGAATACTTCTGTTCAGTATTCACAAAAGAGGAGATGGGGGAGGTGCCTAATCCAATTAACAGAAGCACTCTGGATAGGGGTTGATCCATGTCCTTTCACAGAAGAAAGGGTTCTGAAAGAACTCCTAAAACTGAAGGTGGACAAAGTAATGGGGCCAGATGGAATTCACCCCAGAATTCTAAAAGAATTAAGCAGAGAACTAGTGACACCACTGACTACCATGTTTAACAAATCATGGGAGGATGGTGTGGTACCTGAGGACTGGAGGAAGGCAGATGTGATTCCCTTTCACAAAAGTGGGAACAAGACAGAGGCAGGAAACCACAGACCTATCAGTTTGACCTCTGTGGAAGGGAAAGTGATGGAATCACTTCTGAAGCAAATAATTGCTGAGTACCTAGAGGCCAGTGGGGCACAGGACCCAAGGCAGCATGGATTCACAGTGGGAAGGTCATGTCAGATGAATCTAATTGATTTCTTTGACTGGGTGACCAAAGTAGTAGACCAGGGTGGGGCTGTGGACATGGCCTACCTAGACTTTAGCAAGGCATTTGACACAGTCCCACACAAAAGATTAATAGTCAAATTAACCAGCCTGGGAGTGGGTCCCAGGGTGGTAGCATGTGTAAAACATTGGCTGGACAACAGGACACAGAAGGTAATTGTAAATGGAGTCCACTCTGAAGAAACAGGGGTTACTAGTGGGGTACCGAAGGGTTCAATACTGGGTCCAGTCCTTTTTAGTATCTTTATAAGTGACATTGCAGAGGGACTGGAAGGAAAACTATGCCTCTTTGCAGATGACACAAAGATCTGCAACAGGGTTGATACACAGTGAGGCGTGAAAAGGATGAGAAGGGACTTGGCAAGGCTGGAGGAATGGTCAGAAGTATGGCAGCTTGGATTCAATGCAAAGAAGTGCAAAATAATGCACCTGGAAAACAAAAACCCAGGGGAAGATTACACAATGGGGGGAGGTAGTAACAACAACAAAAATGGAAAGGGACCTGGGGGTAATCATATCAGATGACCTTAAGGTTAGCAAGCAAATGTGAGAAGGCGGTAGGAAGGATGGGGATACTGGGATGTATAGGAGAGGCATCACCAGCAGAAAACAGGAAGTTGTTATCCCCTGTACAGACAGTTGGTGAGACCCCATCTGGAGTACTGCATCCAGTTCGAGACCCCATCTCTGCAAGGACATAGGCAGGATGGAGGCAGTTCAGAGGAGGGCACTAAAATGGTGCAGGATCTGCAAAAGAAGCCATATGAGAAGAGACTAAAGGAGCTTAATATATATACCTTTGAGGAAAGGAGGGAGATGGGGGACATGATAGAAACTTTTAAGTACCTCAGTGGAATCAAAAAAGTTCAAGAGGGTAGCATCTTCCAGAAAAAGAGATGTGCAAGAACAAGGGGAGACAATTTGAAGATAGAGGGGGGACGGCTCAGGGGCAATGTGAGGAAGTATTTTTTCACAGAGAGGGTGGTGGATGGATGGAACAGCCTTCCTGAGGAGGTTGTGGGGTCTAAAACTGTGGGAGAATTCAAGAATGCATGGGACAGACATAAGGCAATTTTGTGGGGGGTAGGAAGAAATAGGCTGTTGGTTAAATAGGATCTGCAACTTATCCTCTAGGTAGGGAAATGGGCAGACTAGGTGGGCCAAGCGGTCCTTATCTGCCAGCAAAGTCTGTATGTTTAGGCATCTACTCAAGCCCTCACCAGTAACTGCCTGTTGCTGCCCCTAACCCTCTTGCCTTTTCCTCTGCCGATGCCCTTTTTTTACCATCTCCTGCTACTTTCCTCTGGTCTCTTGCCCCACCACTTCAGCACGCCTATCCTGTCCTTTTAGCCCCTCTTTACACTTGTTTTCCTCAATAACTTGCATTCTATTTATTTTGTAGTTATGGCTTAAAACCAGCTGCTTAGGTTTTTGCCACAACTCACTAATTTTTGGTGCTCCTACCTTCATTCTATGTATCTGCAAAATCCAGTTTTTTTTATAATTCCATTGTTATTTTCCACTTCCAATTTTTATTTTGTACATCGAATGTTTATTTATGAACTTGTAAGTCTACCGCTGTTTGTTTGTCTCTCCTTTCCTTGGGTCACACCTGAAAATGAGCTTCAGCTCAGTGTGCCATTTCCATTTACCGAAATATGAAATAAAATAAATAAATGTGTATATCACATCACCACTACACTATGCTAATCTTAGATTACGCACTTCTTTGCAGTAAAATGCAAAAAAATCACTTACTGCAATGTAACAAAAGTTACACATTTATTCTAAAGCATCAGATCTAGCCACATCAGTAGCTCCAGTTCTAACTGATTTATCCACAAGAATGTGCTGCAGATGCTGGGCCTAAGTTTTCTAACAAATCATGACAACATGTCAGGGAAATCAGGAGAGCAGAGATTTCCCCAGCCACAAAGTGCTAGCAGGGGTTTTATTTTGTCACCAGCTTTTACATTGACATAAGCATGCTAGGTTATTGTTCATTGGGCATTCCTGTGTAGAATGTCCTCATTAAGTCATGGGCTGCAAGCAGTCTTCACTGGGGAGTTTAACCATCTTTCAGCCTTTTGCTTTTGTGGCTGTTTTTTTTTTTCTCAAGATGGTGCTTGCCATGATTTGTCTTTTTTGGTTGCTGTTTGGCTTAATTTACGGTGCCCAGAGGGTGTCCCAAGTAATAGCATTGTACTCAGAATACAAATGCAGCATGTGAGAAATTATAAATTGCAATTTTTATTTCCCTTTGCTGAGGATCTGGTACATAAGACAACATTATATGTTCCACTAAAGCTACTGAACTGTAGACGAGTGATCCCCTCTCCCTTACAAAGACTTCACACACATACACACACACACACACACACACGTGTGCCCACACACACACACTCTGATCATAATGACAGAAATCCTTTGCATGTTATGGAATGTTGAGTGCAGGAATCCAGGGAGTAATCATCAACCCTTTTCTTTTAAAACTGACCTAAAGACAGCAGGAAAGAATTTTTCTTGTGACTGCTAAACAGAAGAAGCCAGGCAAGAACTGTGTTATGGAGGAAGCTCTCTCTCTTCCCCCCTTCTCTCGCTCTGTCTCTCTTTCTCAATCACTCAGCCTTTGCTGCTATGTCATTGCATGATTATATAGCTCACTGTTGCCCATGCTGGATGAGCTGAGAAAGCAGCAAGCAGGCTTTGTTTCCATTTTTTTGAGGGGGTACTTGAACTCCATGCCCCAGCAGGACTTATAGCTCTTTCCCCTTGGTACTGGATAAATCAGATGTTAGAGCAGAGAAAGAAAAAAAAATAGTGCCTGTGGGGGGTGGGGGACAGGGACAAAAGAACAGCTGTGGTCTACTGGAGGGAGACAAGAAAAGTGGACTGCTTCTAGTGAAAGGACTGCACTTCAACTCCTAAATTTTGTGCTTTATTAGGAGTGTGGCCTGCCTTCTCCCTCTCTGATAGCATAGTACACAGAACCCCACTCTGCAGCTGTAAAAAGAAGCACAGTTTGCACTATCCAAACTAGCCAATCTGTGTTTAAGATCATGCAACAAAAACAAACAAATTCTGGTCACAATCAATATGGCTGTGGAGAGCTTTTAAGAGTTGCAAGAGTGGTGAACAGAATATGTTGTGCTCTCACTGCTCCAGAATCAGCCATAATACTGCAGCGATTACAGTACTGTGCATGCATGATACTCACACATGGGCAGTTTGCCCCAGAGCCAGTTTTGCGCAACATGATGGTGCTGACATAACTACGTGTAACAACTCAGTCCCCTCAGGTTACTAGAATCTCATTAGATCTAGGCTTAGGCAGGTAGGAAAAGGCAGCTGGTGGGGGGTTCATTAGGGGCTTTCTACATAATGACATCATTGTTTACTCAGCTAGCTTGAGAGAAGAATAATGATGTCATTTAGGACTCTCACAGCAGCATAACCATTTTAGAGTCAGCTGCTCTCAGGGAGCTTAGAATGTTCATCAGTAAGTTCAAATATGGCAGTCAGAGTGGCAGGAGGTCTGCCACTGGGCTCTGTCAAAGGGAGCCCTGTTATTTCTCACCCTAGTTTGGTAAAATCTTCAGTTTGTCTGCAGGACTCTTTAGTTTCACTGCAGGGGGAGTGAGAGGGAATGCAATTCTTGTGGATCCAAGGAGCAATCCCCTGACATTCCTGAAGTTCACAGCTGCCTTAAGGAAGAACAATGAGTACAATCTAACAGCTACCAGAGAAAGAGTGTTCTTTTCATTCTTTCCATGACTAGGAGGAAGGAACAACTAATCTGTGAATACTGAATTTGAGATTGTTCTCTGAGGGAATTGTCTGAGGTGTGTGTGCCCTAGATAAGGCTAGATCACACCGGTCAGGACCCCTTTCACCACAACTGTGCTGAATTTAAAGTTAAAGTTGGGAGCCTTTAGCAATTTATTGGGGATTGGAGATACATTTAGTGTAACTCTGAAGGAATGGCAGAGGCTGTTTTGGAGCAAAGGGTGGGAGGAATGCCATCTGGAGTTTCATGCAGAGGTAAAGTGGTCTATTGATGGGCACAAGTATTCCCTTGGCAAAGACCATGCATCAGGAGGATTTTAAAGTGTGTGGCACATCCCACTGATTTACACTTTGGAAATGAAAATATGTGGAAACTGTTTAAAGTGTGTGGCACATCCACAGATACACACTTTGAAAGGGAGATATAGATGTTTTTGTGGAAAACAGTACTTACTCCCTACATCGAGTCATAATGCTCTGTTGAGACATCACAATCTGGTGCCATGAGAATAACTGTGATGTCACAAGCAGTGCATTATGACTTCAGGTAAGGAGACAGCAACAAAAATAGATGAACTCTTCTGAAGCAAAAATCCTGTTTTCATGCAAATGACATCAGCAAAAAAAAAGTGGGAAAGAGGAATAAAGGACTACTGTGAAATACAAGCTAAACTTTATCTAAATATTGTATTTTGTTAAAGTTCTCCTGAAGGTGTCAGCTGCTCTTTAAGCTTATTTTCCTTCTATTTTTAATCACTGTCATTTACTAATGCTACCATAGACACACACATATGGCTTTAAAATAAAGTTTCATTTGGTTTATTGCTTTTCTCAGGAAGTGAACTTCCAAGTCAGTGAAATTTGACCTTGGGATAGCTTTCTTTGATGGAACTTATTGTGTCTTGTTTAGAATTTCACTTAACTGGCAAAGTAATTTGCAAAGCTGAGGCTGTTTAGGAATGCAATAGGGGTCTGCCAAACAAATGTACATTTCTGTAAAAGTATGCTAGTTACAGATAATAAAGCTATATGAAAGTTGTTCAGGATATAACGACCTTTCAAATGAGCCTATTCATTAAACTGCACTAATTTTATGTTTTAAACTATGGTCATCTGATTACCCTAATTTTCAATTTTCTTAGGAGTTGGGCCAAATAAATGTAAATATCTCTAATAGTTTATGTGTTACACATAAACCATCAGTATGAAAGTTGTTTAGGACAAAAATACCTTTCCAATGAGCATATTCATTAAGCTGCACTAATTATATTTTTTTAAACTATGGCCATCCAATTACCTGAATTTTCATTTTTATTCACAATTTTCACCTTTCAGATGGCTATATTTAAAACAATCTAATGAATTCAGATTAGTGACTACCTTCATTTGAAAGGTTGTTTTGTCCTGAACAACTTTCATGTTGTTTGTGTATTGGTAACTTCCATTCTTTCCAAGATACTTACATTTGTTTGGCATGACTCCTACTGTGTTAGCTTAGAGAGAGAAAATAAATAAGGTTGTTTGGAAGACCCTATTTTACAAACTATAAAGAATTCAGATTAGTTATCAGCCTCATGTGAAAGGTCTTTTTGTCCTGAACAACTTTCACACGGGTTGTTTTGGTACACCTTGAATAGTTTCAAAGATATTTAGATTTGTTTGGAAGGTGTGCACATTTGCTCTCAGAGAAAAGCAGCTAAGAAAGAAGGGAGTGTTTTTTAACTGCCATAGGGATTTGCAGTTATGAAAGAATACGCTGAAAAGTACTAAAAAATGTGTTCCATGGAAAGCACTTTTTTCAGGGTAAAGCAGGATGGCTGTAGGCTCCACCGACAGCCATAAAAACACACTCCAGTGACTCACCAAGATTGCAGATGAACCATCTTCCAGTTCTATAGCAAACAAAGTATTAAAAATTCTATTTATTTATTTAATTCAAAAGTTTCATCAAGAAAGACATACTGAGCTGAGTTACAGCTTGTATCCAGATGTATCCTGGGGGGAGGGGTCATGGGAGAAACAGACAGAGTATTTACATATACATAGTATTTGCAGGATGTAATAGGATAAGCTGTACAATGAAATAAACATAGTATTTACAGTACATAGTCAGATAGATTGTACAATGAATTGAAATAGAGCATTACTGTGCATAACAGGTAATGGTCAAGGTAATGGATGAAAAGAAGGGAGAGGGAGAAGGAGGGAAGTAGACAGAGCAGTGGAGTAGGGGTGGAGAGCTCAGGTGTAATTGCAGGAAGGAGGGGTGAAGTCTTGGAGAAGAAAAGAGAGGGAGAAAATGGAGGTGGCAGTGCAGATGGGGAGTGGGGTGGCTTTCTAGAGCTTAGGGAAGTGGAAGCAGAACACAACTTGACCAGAAGAGGACAACTTTGATAGGAGTGCTAGGGTCTGGCAGGCAGCTCTACAAAGGGATTAGGAGTGAGTGGTAGCAGAGATTAGAGATGTGAGGTGCCAGGGGATTGAGCTCAGCCAGTACTTGGCAATATGGGTGGAGACATGTGAAAACTGCCTGGATTCAAGACAGGGAAGACTGAGAGAGGTGCAGAGGGAGCAGTGGTGCATCAGAGGAGGGTAGTCAAGAGCAAACTGGCAGAAGGAGTGAAAGAGGGTATCTAATCTGGCTAGTGAGGACTTTGGGGCACCACCATAGTTGGTGTCTCCATAGTCAAATATGGGGAGAATCATTGTCTGTAAAATGGCTCTGAGCACCTGCAGGAGGATACACCCTCTGTTCAAGTACAAGACACTTGGTTTTCAGTGGAGCTTTTTGTGGATACAGTCCACATTAACAGAGAGATCTAGGTGCCAGTCAAGCCACACCCCAAAGTACTTGAAGGAAGGGACATCTTCAAGGAAGGACCCATCTTGGGTGAGCAATGACAGGAGGGTTTGAAGTCTAGAGAGCTTTTGCCTGGTTGCAAAGGTCATAGAGACAGTTTTTTTTTTTGCATTAAAGGACTGCTGATTAGAGCAGGACCAGAGTTGAATGTTGTTGAAATCCAGCTGAAGGCTGGTCATCAGATCAGCATGGGAGGAGCCAAAGGCAGATAGGACAGTATCATTTGCATACATATGTATGGATGCAGATGTACAGGAAGAGGAGAGGCTATTTAGAACAAACTCTGGTCAGAGCCAATATGGATGTGGAGAGCTTTTAGGAGTGGCAAGAGCACTGAAAAGAATATGTGGTGCTCTGGCTGCACCAGAGTCAGCCGTAATACTGCAGTGATTACAGTACTGTGCATGCGTGTTACTCGCACATGTGCAATTTGTCCCAGAGTCAGCCTTGCGCAACATGACAGTACTGACATGACTACGTGCAACAACCCAGTCCACTTGGATTACTAGAATACCTTTAGTACAAGTCTTAGACAGGTAAGAAAAGCAGCTGGTGGGGAGCTCATTAGAGGCTTTCTACATAATGACATCATTGTTTACTCAGCAAGCTTGAGAGAAGGATGATTATGTCATTTAAAACTGTCACAGAAGCATAACCATTTTAGCATCAGCTGCTCTAGAGGAGCTTAGAATATTTATCAGTAAGTTCAAGTGTGGCAGTCATAGTGGCAGGAGGTCTGCCACTGGGCTCTGTCAAAGGGAGCCCCGGCATTTCTCACCCTAGTTCGGTAAAATCTTCAGTTTGTCTGCAGAACTCTTTAGTTTCACTCAAGGGGAAGTGAGAGGGAATGCAATTCTTGTGGATTCAAAGGGAATTCATCTGAAGTTCTTAAAGTTCACAGCTGCCTAAAGGAAGAACAATGAGTAGAATCTGACAGCTAGCAGAGAAAGAAAGGTGCCTTTTGTTCTTTCTATGGCTAGGAGGAAGGAAAAATTAAACTGTCAGTACAGAATTTGAGACTGTTCTCTGAGGGAGTTGTTTGAGGTGTGTGTGCCCTAGATAAGGCTAGATCATACCGGTCAGGACCCCTTTCACCACAACTGTGCAGACTTTAAAGTTAAAGTTGGGAATCTTTAGCAATTCATTGGGGACTGGAGACTCATTTTGTGTAACCCTGAAGGAATCACAGAGGCTGTTTGCAGCAAAGTATGGGAGGAATGCCATCTGGTGTTTCAGGCAGGGCTAAGTGGTTCATGGGTGGTCACCACTGTTTCCTGGGCAAAAAACATGCAACAGAAGGATTTTAAAGTGTGTGGCATATTTCACAAACATACACTTTGGAAATGGAAATGTGTGGAAAATATTTAAAGTGTGTGACACATCCCACAGATATACACTTTGGAAGAGAGATAAAGATGTTTTTGTGGAAAACAATACTGCCTAGCAAAGTGTCCTGCAAAACAGTGTGCCTGTATTGCAATGACAAACCTTTGGGGGACCATTCTTGCTTTAAGTAACATCTTTAAATAAAGCCATACTGCAAAATCCAAGTTACTCCTTTGGACATTCCGCTTGTTGTTTCTAGTGTGAACGTTACTGGGCCCCCTCAGCAGTTATTTCTAGCATATGTCTAGCATCCTCTCCCCTGGACCTAGTTGTAAATAAAAAGAGGTTAATTTTTGTATGTACCCCTACCCTCCATCCTCTAGATAGTGAGCCCAGTATACACTCCAGTGCTAAGGGTGGTACCATGAGTGTAGTTCTGCTAAAAGAAAACTGTGTGTCATGTAGTTCACAGCAGTTCTTTTAAGGAGAGTGGCAGCTAGCCAAAGTTGGTGTGGGGTTACATACATATGCACGATACTTGTGCATGCACACTTTAAGTCAGAGATACTATGTTGCTCATGGCGGTCGTCACTTCCACAGCTGTGGAAAGGAAAAGTAGTGTGCCAGGAAGAGGGTATATTTATGTGGCCCACAGAGGGGAAGGGCTGCATAAAGAGAAACACTGGAAACTATTCTGGAGCACTGTGGCAGAATATCAGACAACGGTCCTGTTATGTGCTTCCACAGTGCTCTTATACAAATCTGATGATGACATATCATCTGTGGAACTTGGCCCACAAAGCCATAAAAATCTTACTTAGGAAGAGACTATTAACAAACTAAAGATCTGGTCTGAGATTTGCTTATCATCACAGTCACATACTCATTTTTTTCTAAGCAGTAATTTCTAGTAAATGTACCTTAACCATATTGATCTCGTGTTGGTAGACTACTTCTGGTTTTCCATTGATTGTATTAGGGGAGGGTAGCAGCAGTCTTGAAGTGGTAGCTGACGGTGGTGGCATGCTCTGAAAAAAAGTGGTCCCCATGTTTGTCAGCACATTTTAGAAATGATCCATTTCCTTTTTTTTGCTGTAAAAAAAACTGACCCCTTTAAATCAAAAATAAGGAGTCAGTTATGACCTCCACTCCCACCACTTTTCACTTCAAGTGAGGAACGTGCTTATGGGTTTGCATCAGATGCACAGTGCCAGCCATTGGTGCATAATATTGTTAAACAGTGATCAACTGTATGTAATTTTTTTTTTAATATGCACCTTCTAAATGTTGTCAATACCACTCCATCCATTTTGTACTCTGTCCCTGGATTTCTGTCACCCAAGTGCAGTATTTTACATTTTTGTTTTCAGTACAAAAATACTTTTCAAATTAGGGTAGTCACTAATCTATTTTTTTTTTAATTGCCAGCAGAAATGTGAATTTTGTACAAATGAAAATACAGGTAATAAAATTACCATATTTTACAAAATATAAGAACTTCAGATTAGTGACTACCCTCATTTGAAAGGTCTTTTTGTCCTGAACAATTTTCAGACTGGTTGTTTTTGTGCACCTGGAATAGGTTTAAAGATATTTAGATTTGTTTGGAATGTGTGCACATTTACTAAGAATACTGTTGCACTGTACTTTAGGAAGATTCTCAATGAAAAGCAGTTTGGAGTTCTGTCCCCAAAATTCTAAACACACAATGGGTCTGAATGAGTTAAAGGGGACAGGAATTGATTACTTATGTGCAGCTGTTTGAAATGTCTCTGTTTCCATCAATTACATTTATACATCTCAATCATCCCTATTTAACTGTGCCTGAATAAAAGTTGAAACTGTCAGTTGTGTTTTGTTTTGTTTTAGATTTATAGAACTGTTATTTAAAACAGCAGTGCAACAAAAAAAGTTATTCCCACAAGCTAATTTTCTGATATGGTTATAAAAAATATTGGCAGAACTGTTGATTTGGGTTTTCTGTATGCTTCCTATGCTGTATACTGTACACTTGCATTTTTGTCTGGACTCAGGTCCTCATTATTATTTCTATATAAAAATGAGGTGGCCATATTTTTTTCTTGAGAAATAATTACTTAAAAACTTTCATAAATTGTTCAAATGAGAATGAAAACTAAAAATGTTACTACGAAAATAAGCTGGAATACATCTGGTATCAATTAAGAAGAATAAAAGAAGGGGTCAAATTTTAACCCATTTTCATTGCACAGCTGCTTTAATACAATTGCAGATTAGGTACATATGGACACTTGTTGATACATGGACATATTAGGATAACAGTATCTCAATTACAAGGGGGTATGTGTTAGGTTTTGGGTTTGAATATACATATACATTAGTCACTTGTTACAGAATTGCAGATATATCATCTTTAATACAGTATAAGTCTGACTATTCATGAGTAATATGGACTTATTATACTCAGAGTTTAAGAAAAATGTATCTGAACAGTACACTGTGTAAAATTTGATTGACATCACTGTGTGAAACAGCCAGTGAATGCTTAATTTACACTGGGAAAGGTTGTCATCAAACCTATTTTTTTTTTACTTAACACATAGATATTTTCATACGTATAAGACTTTTAACATTATGTACTATGTATTGCTGAAAGAGTTACTGATGCCTGAAAGAAAACTTTGAAAAACATAATGAGTAGGTAAAATTATGCTTGTATTCCACATATATTCTAGATTTCTCCTCCCCATTATTTATTACTGAGGAAATGTGGACAAATACATGATTTTTATCCCCTACAGATTACTTTAAATTTAATCTGCCTCTATAGCTTACTCCCTACTTCAAGTCATACTTCTCTGTTGTGACATCACAATCTGTTGCCATAAGAGTAACTGTGATGTCACAAGCAGTGAATTAAGACCTCAGGTAGGGAAACAGCAACAGAAATAACAATAAATAATGGGAAAGAGGAATAAAGAACTAATGTGAAATACAAGCTGAACTTTATTCAACTATTATGTTTTGTTAAAGTTCTCCTGAAGTTGTCAGCTGCTATTTAAGCTAATTTTCCTTTTGGTTCTTAATCATTGTCATTTATTAATGCTAGCACATACATACACAGAGGGTTTTAAAATGAAGCTTCAGTTGGTATATAGCTCTTCTGAGGGAGAGAACCTTCAAGTCAGAGTCATTTGACTTTTGGATAGCTTTCTTTTGATGGAACTTTTGCTGTCTTTTTATGGTTATGTTGTTTTTTTTGAATGCAGTTTCAACCAGTGGGGCCCTTAACAACTTTTCATCTTTTTTTTTGTATGATCTGGGTTTTGAGAAAGTATGTTCTTTGAAAACAACTGCCAGTATTTTGTGAAGAAGGATTCTGTGTAATCCAAATGCTAAAAGCACCTGTGTTGTTTTGTAACAACTCTGTTGGTCCAATAAAAGGTAACAAATCATCTGTTTCTGTGGATTTTGTGTTACAAGGACCAATATAGCAACACGTTTTTCTGTGGCTTCATGGTTTCAGGAAAGGAACTTATCAGCACTGTGCCCACAGTTCTGAAACCATGATGTGACATAGTCAAATCTCAAAATTCTTGGTTCCATGAAGGGAACTACATAGCATGTTGTCCATTCAACGAAAACAATATGAAACACAACTGACAGCTTCAGCTTTTATTCAGGCACAGTTAACTATGGACCCTTTAGAGGTATAAATGTAATGTAGGAAAATAGAGACATTTCAAAGAGCTGCACATAAGTAATACATTCCTGTCCTCTTTAAATTGGGCATGACGAGATGAACAAGGTGGTCAGGTTTAAAATTTCACTTAAATGGCATATTAATTTGCAAAACTGAGGCTGCTTAGAAGTGCAATAGGAGTTATTCTAAACAAATGTAAATATCTCTAAAAGTTTTCACGTTACAGATAAAAAATCAGCATGACAATTTTTCAGGACAAAAAGACCTTTGAAATTAGCTTATTCATTAAGCTGAACTAATTATATTTTTTTAAACTATGGTCATCTGATTACCCGAATTATCAATATTCATAGGAGTTATGCCAAACAAATGTAAATATCTTTAAAAGTATACACGTTACACATAAACCATCAGTATGAAAATTTTTCGGGACAAAAATACATTTCAAATGAGCATATTCATTAAGCTGCAGTAATTATATATTTTTAAACTATGGCCATCTGATTACCTGAATTTTAATGTTTCTTCACAATTTTCACCTTTCAAATGGCTATATTTTAAAAACATCTAATGAATTCGGATTAGTGACTACCTGCATTTGAAATGTCATTTTGTCCTGAACAACTTTCATGTTGGTTGATTTTTGGTAGCTTGTATACTTTACAAAATATTTACATTTGTTTGCCATGACCCCTACTGCATTCACTCAGAGAGGGAAAAAAATGTGATTGTTTGGAAGATCATGTTTTACAAAATATAAATAATTCAGATTAGTGACTACCCTCATGTGAAAGGTTTTTTGCTCTGAACAACTTTCATGATGGTTGTTTTTGTGCACCTTGAATAGTTTTAAAGATATTTAGATTTATTTGGAAGGTGTGCACATTTTCTCTCAGAGCATTCTAAAATATCTTAAAGTTTTTTAATCCATAGGGATTTGCAGTATTAGGGAAGGATACACTGAAAACTACTAAAAAAATTTGTTCCCCAGAAACCCTTTTTCAAGCTAAAGTGATATTGCTGTAGGTTCCACCAATGCCATAAAAATGGAGAAGAGGATGGGACCTAGCACTGATCCTTGGGGGACACCAGTGCAGATAGGGAGAGAGGGACATGGAGTTGCCAATTTTAACTGATTGAGTTCTGCCATGAAGGTATGAACGTTATCAATCTGTAGTTTGGGTGGAAAGTCCTGCAACTGAGAGTTTTGCAAGGAGAAGTGAGTTGGCTACTGTGTTGCAAGCTTTGGCCAGGTCAACAAAAATTGCAGAGTTGATCTGGGCCTGATCCATGCCGGTTTGAATGGAGTCAGTCAGGCTTTGCAGGGAGGTGGAGGAGGAGTGGAATTTGTGAAATCCCAACTGGAAAGGGGTGAGGTAGGAAGATGAGTCAAGAAAAGGAGAAAGTTGAGAAAGATCCACATACTCTTGAAGTTTAGCAAGGGTAGGAAGTAGAGAGATAGGGTGGTTGTTCCCAGGAGCAGAGGAGTCATCACCTCTAGGGAGGGGAATGACTGTGGCATGCTTCCGTGAAAATGGAATAGAGGCCAGGGAGAAGGAGAGGTTATGGAGGGATGTGAGAGGGAGGGAGATGGCAGGGGCAGCGAGATGAAGGAGTTTTGGGTCATGCCTATCTATCTGGACTCTTGCCTTTAAGAGGTTTTCAAGCAAGGAGGGCCATGAGAGTGCCAGCCATTAAGATGGGGGAGAAGGAGAAAGGGGAGGATAGGAAGGATGGGGGGCTGTGGGGGGTGTAAGGTGGAGAGGAGGGAAGAGGCACAGGAGGTAAAGTAGTCATTAAATTCAACGGCAATAGCAGAGTGGTTGGAGATGGTGGCACCTCTCATTCTGAGGACTGGGACACAGGACTAGGTAGGGGGAGAAGAAAGAGTGGATGACCTTCCAAAACTTTGAGGGGTGGTTAATAATGTTTTGGAAGTGGCAGAAAAGAACTCTGTCTTAAAATGTTTTGCAGCCACAGTGCAAGCATTAAGCAAAGTACGATATTTATGGTATTCTGCAGTGAAGACAGAGGTCTTGTGGACTTTCCATGTCAGATCCCATGCACGCAGACAGGTTAACACTTCGGCAGAGACCCAGGGACTGCGTACAGGTATAGGACAGAATTCATTCAGTTACCAAGCTGCTTCTTTTTGGAGCACCATTACATCCTCCATTTTATTGTCTTCAACACCCAAAGTTTTCTCTGTTAAACTGAAACATCATTCAGAAAAACTTTATGACTGCTCGTGTTTTGTGTAATTTTATTTTTTCATGTATAAATTTTGTACTTTTGAATCATGTTTTGAAATTATTTATCTGTGTATGTATTTAAATATTTATTTATTTTTATTTCTATGGTTTTACCAGGAAAAACACACTGACATGGCATCAGCTTGTTTCCAGATGTGTGGAGGGAAAAGGAAAAGGAGAGAACAGTGCAAATGCAAAGTTGAAAACAATTGGCAATGATGAAAATAAGTATAACAAAATGAGCAAATACATGCAATGTTTCTGAGCAGGAATTATGCAATATGATAAACTGCAGAAAAATAACAATAATAAAAAAAGGCAGTGAGCAACAATGCAATGCTATAGGGACTGGTGGTAGTGGGAACTGAACTAGGGTCTGTGAAGGGTGAAGGGTAGCAGACAAAAGTCCAAAATACAGTGTCAGGAGCAACTGTAGGAGTCAGTGGGGAAATGTGGAAGAAGATATTTTGTATGATGAAGTGAGGGAGCAAATTAAATGATGGTGGAGTGGGGGGGGTCACCAGAGATTATGGAAATAAAAAGAGAAAGCAGCTTCACTAGAAGATGATTTCACTGGTGGAGGAATGCAAGACTGAGGTCAAGGGTTGTGAAAGAAGTAAGATGCAGTGGGGAATGTGAAAAGGGAAGAAACAAAAAAGGGGAGGAAGTGTGGGGCCTAACCCCATAGTATATCAAATGAAGCTAAACAGACCTGCTATTTCGGAGTCATGTTTTTATGTAATTAAGAAAGAGAGACTTACCAAATGCTTAAGCAAGGCAAATAGAGACACTTAGTCCTCAGCTGTGATAAAACTGAGCTAAACACAGATTAATTACTAAACAATTTTATTTTGATAGCAAGAGACTTTTGACCAAGAATGCAGAAGTAGTTTTTTCATCAGTACTAAGAAATAGATGAGGACCAAAACGTGTATCTAAATATTGTTATGAGCAAATTAAGGACAAATCATTGAAGGTCTGAGTAGCAAATGAATTGCGAAAAAACTGTACAAGATCAACACAGTAGTATGTAAGCAGCTTTGGGATTTGACCGTTTAGCTTTAAAACATCCAGCTTGGTGTATGCCTTAAAAAAGGGGAAGTAGCCCATGTGTAGTTAAAAATTTCTGATGAAACACCAACTGGCTGTACAACAACACCCAAGCAGTTCGGGTTCAGATACCTGGGCTCTACCTCACACAACTAGTCTCACAAGCCACCAGATTTAATTACAAAACTGGTATGAGCATGCTAATCAACTGGCTTCTAGCAAGCTGCCCAGAGGACATCTCTGAGGTCACTGTCCTTCCTGAAAACCCTCAGTGATCATTCTCCATTAATGTGCACATGGTCAAATAAGGTCAATACTAGTGCTCCCAGGGTCTCATAAAACCACTTCTTGAGAACTGGGCTACTGGACTCCTTTAGGCAATATCTGCAGCTGGTAGACTGGTCACCACTCGACAGAGCAGAGGATGGGAACCAAGCCCTCAACTTCTTCATCGCTATCTTTACCAAAGCCTGTGATATCTTTTCCCCCTACAAAAAACAGAAAAACACAAGGGGGCACCAACCCTTGGCTTACAGGCTCCATCCTTGAGTTTATGAGGGAGAGGGATATTCTGTAGGATAGGGTCAAAGCCTCTTGTAGTGAAGCAGATCTCATTATGTATAAGACTGCAAGAAACAATTGTAGCAAGCTCATTCGTCAAGCTAAGATAGCCTACTACAATAAACTGAAAAAAGGAGCTGGGGGTGTGGAAAGGAGTTCTGGGACTCGGTAAAATCACTCACTTGTAAAACCTCCAAAGTCCAACGAGGGCTAATAATCACTGCTACTGGGACACTGCAGCAGCCAGTAGACATTGCAAATGCTTTCATTCATGACTTCACTGATCGAAGCACTGTACTTCCCAGTGACTACCTGACCCCCCCATCTCCAATACATAACAGTGTCACCCCCTCACCTCCCATGGCCAAGGGCAGTTCCCCCTTTTCTACTTTAAGCAGTTGTCTATAACTGACACTATCAAGTATGTGAAACATGTTCTAGGGAAGACAAGAATGGGGAGTGACCTTGTAGACATGAAGCTAGTAGCACTTAAGGTAAATGAGCTGGCTGAACTGCTAACCAAAGTCTTTAATTCCTTCCTCGGGTCCGGAGTGTTCCCTGACAAATGGAAGAAGGCATTTGTCACCCCTGTCCTCAAAAGAGGTGATGCTACCAATCTTACCAACTACAGGCCCATCTCCATTCTCCCTTCCCTGTCCAAAGTGCTTAAACAAATTGTCTCTGACCAGCTCACAGAGCACCTACTGAAGTACAGCCTACTCTGTGCTCAACAATATGGGTTCCAGAAAGATCATTCTACCATTACTACCTTGGTTGATTTCACCACCCAGATATACAATGCTTTTGATGATGGTCTGGCAGTGGGGTCTCTCTATATAGACCTTACAAAGGCATTTGATACCATCAACCATCAAATCCTCCTCCAATACCTGCACTCTATTGGCCTGTCCATGGACATGATCAGCTGGTTCAAGGGCTACCCCTCTTGCAGGACACAATGCGTCAAAATCAAAGGCATACTAGCTGAACCCATGGAGGTGACTCTTGGAGTCCCACAAGGCTCAATACTGGGCTTGCTCCTTTTTCAGCCTCTTCATTAACCTTCTGCCTTCAGTCTGCCAATCCCATATCGTGCTTCATGCAGATGATGCGGTCATCTCCGTAAGTGAGAAAAACCTACACACCAACACCTGTGAACTTGAAGCTAACTTCCACAATCTAGAATCATGGTTCTCTGCCAGCAAACTACTGCTCAATTATAAAAAAAAAAACTAAGAGCATGCTTTTCTTGCTTCTGCAGAACAGAATAAGGTTTGGGAAACTACTGATACAGAGTTGTAAAGGGATATTCTGAAGCAGGTCGACTCCTTTAAATACCTAGGGATTTAACTGGACAATGCCCTCTCCTTCACAACACATGTGGACCATGTTATTAAATCAGCCAATGCAAAATTAGGTGTTCTCTATCGACACCACCACTACATGTCCTCTGATGCCTTAAAACTTGTCACCTGCTGTTCTGTATTGTCTACCATAGACTACAGCCTTGTAGTCTACAGCACAGGTACCAACACTGCCCCAAAAAGAATAAAAACCCTTCTCAAAAAGGCGTGCCGACTGATCCTGGGAGCAGATCACTGGACACACACACATGTGACCTCTATCATGCTACTGGATGGCTACCTCTTCACCTCAGATCCCAATTCCAGGCCTGTCCATTGGCAAAGAAAGCCATACTTGGGCTACTGTAACTCCTGAATCCACCTTGCATCTATCAAAAATAGATCAACCTACAATTAATACTTGGAGGTCTTTCAGGTGTGAGCTTGTGGTACCCTTCAAGTGTACCTCAATTGCCCAAAGATCCCTGACTTATAGAGGACCTAAGTGGACAAATGACCTTCCTACAGACCTCTTTGAATGCAGTAATGTTGGTAAATTCAAAACTGGGCTTCAGTTACACCTAGCTCTCTCTCTCATGAATGTGAGTGTCCTAACATAGCCTGACCTTACTTCTAACAACTGAATTACCCTATTCGCCCAAAATTTTGTCCTTATTAAGGACATACTTAAGCTAATCCCTCTACCCATTTCTCACCCCTTTACCCTCCTCCTCCTTGGACAAAGCATCCTCTGACTGCCACTCCTAAACATCCTGAACAAAGCCTCTCTCTAGCTGACATGCACCTCAACCCCACGCTCCTGAATCCCTCACTCCCTTATTGCCAGCTCACCTAGCACTGGGCTGTCTACTCCTGCAACCATTCATTACTACCCTCCCACTTGCTAAACTGATGGTGAAATTACCTTGTGAATTTCAAGCTGATGGAAATAGAAGTGTAACAAACCTAATAATGAGGATTTTCCTTTATCAAGTAACCTGAGCAACCTGAAACCTTTAGAACTCTTTGTATATAAACGTAATTCTGTACTCTCATTGTATCAGTTTGTACACATGTATTTAATGTTGTTGTTAGTTTATTATGTCTTGTACCTTGTCTGACTTGGAACCTTTGTAAACGAGCCTTTGCTCAAATATATTTAATCCCAAACTGAAACAAATAAATGGAAAAATAAAAGAAAAAAAGAAAACAGTTTTATTGTGTTCTTCCTTATTACTGAAACATATCTTAAAACTGTAAAAGACAGAGTTGTGAAAAAGTTAGAAAAGAGAGAGAGAGAGTAGTCTATAAACATTTTCCAACAAGACTGTCTGCACATCTCGGAAGGAACATCAAGAAATCTATCAGCCATTCAGAGGTTAATCCAGAGATTGCCAGATAACCACTTCCATGGTCATTTCAACTTGTAAGTGTGACCCTTAA
Organism: Neoceratodus forsteri; assembly: GCA_016271365.2. Taxonomy (NCBI): domain Eukaryota; kingdom Metazoa; phylum Chordata; order Ceratodontiformes; family Ceratodontidae; genus Neoceratodus; species Neoceratodus forsteri. Next base: position 246,232,473 of record CM028130.1, read on the forward strand.
AAGAAAAGACATGATACTGATAGACTGAATTACACAGTAAGAACTGTCAAAGATTGAAACAAAAGCTGTGCCAAACAAAACTGAGCTATTCTTGATTGTTGGAAAGGATCTAAGGTAAAGTTAAGGCTTAAGCAACTGGCAACTGGGAGCATCGGAGTGTCCTCCAATGAAAAGACTGAGTTTTAAAACTAACTTTATGCAAAGAACTATCAACTTATTACACAGGACTAACCAAGCTACAGAGAAATAACTCCCACAAGTGGCCATGCCAGAAATTTTGACTGATGCAAGCATAATGTTTATCAATTTTAATTACTTTTCTGTTAACTACTACTGTTTCTTTTAATCAGTTTCTTTGTTTGATTGAAAGGAACAAATAAATTATGGGGTGCCAATGCTTACAAGTTACTGTATAAGGTTTCAATCGCCAAAACTTCTGAAGCTATAAATTTGTCAATGTGGACAAATGCTCTGAGAAGGTCTCATAATAAACTCTACCAGCATTTTTAATTCTAGATCTTAATGATAATTTATTAGCCGTGGCGAGGTATTATACATTTTCTAGTAATAATCTCCACATAATTTGCCAGCCTAAAGAGGGGCATGATTGATTTTCTTTATCTTTTGGAATGTTGACTTTTATTCATTTTGTGGCTAGATGAACTTTACTTTATAACTGGAAGAAACAGGTGCCGTATTTTGAACTTGGCATACAAAGGATTAATCTATATTAACTGGCGCCCACATTTACAGTGGCTAGAGAATGTATCCCTTGCAGTTTAAACTCAATATTTTGTACTTTGAAACTGATTTATTTGGTTAAAGATGTGGCTACTGTGGACACAGTAATACAACATTATATAAAATGAAATGCTGTTCATTTAAATACTTCTCCCAGCAACTAGTTAAGAAAGATTGCTAGAAGAAGCTCAGTTATTTTAAGTAAGGCAACAAATTAAGCAGGCAGCACAGATCCAAAGGCGATAGGATACTTAAATCTCCAGCATGCCAAACTAAATGGTAGAGTTCATGAAATAGACTATGGGCTTGCTTGCTGCAACCTGTTAACTCCACAACAGACTGAGAAAATATTTTAGAACAACTATGACCTTTTTATGAAAAAGTGCATAGTCCAGCAAACAAAGCATTGTTTTATGCTCATATGGAAGTTAATTTATACTGGGGTTAATATGCACAACCGAAGAGAACAGTGTTGTTTGAAATACATTTATCTGCAGCTCAAGAAGAGCTTGCCAAAGTAATGGGTATTTGTCAGGAGTTAGAATAAAAATGACAAGAAAAAGATGATGAGCTTAGAAATAGACAAGCAGAACAGGAGGCAAATGTTAGCATCAATTTAAGGATTTGGAAAGACAAGTAGATGAGTTACAAGATAAGTTAAACCCAATTTAGGAGGAAGAAAGAGACCCAGTCATGGACAAATTTCTTGCCTGCGAAACAGATGTCAAACAGTTAAAATAAGAAAAAAGAAAACTATTTTGTTCTTCTTTATTACTGAATATTTTAAAGTGGTAAAAGAAAGAGTACTGAAAAAGTTAGAAAACAGAGCAGTCTATGAACATTGTCAAATGTGACTGTCTGCACATCTCAGAAGGAACATCAGGAAATTTACCAACCACTGGAGGTTAATCCACAAATAGATAGGGGAGACAGAGGTGAGGTGGGTGAGGGGAGGAACCAGGAGGTGGGGGGGGGAGAGCTCAAGTGGTGAAAAACTCATTAAAGTGAGCGGCAATAAAGGGAGGGTCAGATACTAGTAAGCCATTTACCAAAAGGAAAGGGGAAGTGGAATGTACCGGGGGGTCAAAAAGGAATTGAATCACCTTCAAGAATTTAGCAGGGGAGTTAGTGTTATTCTGGAGGTTGGCCTTGAAATAGAGGGACTTGGTGGCATGGATGGCCTTAGTGCAAAAGTTTCTAAGCACCCTGTAGAAGAAGAGGTTCTGTAGGGAACAAGTTAATTTGTACTTGGTCCAGGCTTGGCCACAGATTTTGCACAAGTCAATGAGATCACAGGTAAGCCAGGGGGTTGTAAGATGATTTTACCCAGGGTGTCATGATGGGGGCATGCTTATCCCAAGCAGACATAAATAATGAATGGAAGAGGGATAGTGCCATATTGGGGTCTGGGGTAGTATTGCCTGCATCTTCACCTGTAGTCACCCAAATGAAACTCACATGGCAACAGATGTCACCCTTCCTCCCAGATCACTGTTGTCACTAGCATTAGCTCTACTAATTTGATGACAAGTGTACTATAGAAGAACCTTGTGCTTGTTCTTTGCTTCACTGCAGCCCAATATGGCTGTCACTTGAAGCTGGTATATGGGTGCTAGCAAATTTGCACCTGTTGCCTGCACTGTAAATTGGACCAGTCTGAGTCAGTAGCTAGCTGTGACCAAGTGACTTTAGAGTGACATTTTGGCTGTGTATCTTTTGTTTACCACAGCTGTTACAAATATTTGTGAGTATCTCTGTTTTTAATTGTATTGATGCTATATGCAAGTAATACATTTTGTACATTTCAGAAGTAGTAAGTGTATGTGTTACATCATTATCAATCCTGTGGTGCAGTGTTGAAGCCCAGTGTTATGCTTCCTGCAGGGGAGCTCTCTTTCATTTACTTTACATGGTGGTACACAAAACAGTTGAATTTATATGTTGGTCCATATATTCTTTGTGAAGCTGCCCAAACAATATCAAAGTTCAATTCAATTTTTTTGATCACCAGTGGGTACATTGTGTCACAGGGCCCATTTACAAGTATGACCTGGAAACATGTAACACAATACAGTATATACAAATACAGGCAAAAGATAATCATATGTACAAAATACAGTAAAAAATATATATATCCTGTATATCCCCAAAATTATTTAGAAGCAAATGCAAGCTGCTGAATCAAATGAATAACTTTTAAGATGTTCCTTAAAACTGCTAATTTAATTGGAGTTTCTAATGTTCAATGATCAGTGATTTAACACATAAGGTGCTTGGTAAGAAAATGCTTTCTGTCTAGTTTTTGATTTGTACAAGGGAGGAACCCATGACAAGGTTTGGTTTGATCTTAGAGAATGGTTGTTTTTCTGTATTAACAGCACTACATTAAGTGGACCATCTTTCCCCTTTCTGATACTTTTAATAATTAACTGTCCCAGGCTAAATTTATCTTTCTCTTGTAAAGGGAGCCACTGATTATTTTTGTACATACTCCAGTGACTTTCACTTGAATAACACTGTATGCTTAGGACACAGTAATATTGGCAAAGACCTCTAGGATACCAGGAAACTGCTACAGTGGACTTCTTCAGTCTTCAAAATGGATACCAGCTAACAAACTAGTAATCAATAGTAAAAAAACAAAAAAAAAGAATCATTGGAGTTCTGGACCCCCAAAAGCTTAGATGTTGCAACTTAACTGAATGACAACTTCAAACATTTGAGAGCACTCAAACTGTCCAAGAAAAGACATTGACATACCTAGGGGTACGGTTAGACACATATTTAAAATTCAGTATTTACATATAATTATCTTGGGACTGGGTCTTTCAGAGGATTGGGGCTCTGAGGAGTCACTGTCACAATCTTTGCTATGACACAAGGCAGAAAATCGTAAAGCAAACCCTACTCCCACCAACTGATAATGGATCTCTTATGTATCACATGACTAGCAGTACAGATCTTTCAAGACTGGATGAATTACTTTATAGCATTAGATTGCAACATTTGACCTGTGCAACTCTGTCTTCTATACAGAAACACACCCTTGTGCTCTCCCAGCAGATCTAGAAAGGGTCTCCCTGTCCATCAGAAGGAACTTGCAGTGACTACAATTTTTATGTTTGCTTGTGTGCATGCACAAGAAACATTATGTGGCAGCTAAGGAGAGAAGTGGGTTGTAGAGGCATGGCACTTTAGCAGCCAATGGAGACACTACCTTTGGGGGCTTGGCACTGTTGGACCAATGGAGGCACAGTGTGCTGATGACACTGGTCTCCAAAAGTGCCACCAAGTAGAAACATTTTTGCTGCAGCTATCAGGGGCCTCCTCATCATTGCAGCATCAGCCATTCTGCTGCAATGAGAGAGTGACCCATCATTACTGGGTGGAACGTTGCCTATTGTAATATTGTTTGTGAATGCGGTGGCATGCCGCCATCATGTTCACAAACAATATTACACCCTCTGTGCCAAGGGGGTGCCCAATCCCCCTCGACATCATGTGCCCCCAAGAAAAGTGTTTTGCCAATGGGGGACCCAATCTCCATCAGCTTCATTCACCCCCTGTCTAATTTGCCATTGGGGGAGCCCACTCCCCATTGGCATAATGGTTCCCCCCAAACATTCGATTTGTGCTGAGGGGGTGCCCAATCCCTCCTCTGCACTTGCCCCCCCATGTGCCGACAGAGGTGCCCAATCCCCCATTGGCCACAGCACCCCCAAAACAAAATCACTCTGGTGGCATGCTGGGAGCCCACCCCAGTGTGCCAAATGACCCTGTAAAGGAAAAATCATCCAGCAATGTTTTTTTTTTAACTTGCAACGCAGAAAATGGTCCATCATTGAGTCCGGTGGCCCTCCTCAACCCACGACCACCCTCTGCACATCCCACACCCCCCCCTCACCCCATACTTTCCTCCGGAGCCCAGAGTGACGATCTTCTGTGGACCAGGACAATTCTGCACTCTTCAAAGCTGACCACGAACTGAGGAAATGTCAATAAGCTGTATAATGGCATAAATAGGGTTTTTTCAACTTTTGGTGCATTATCTTGGGCATTTGGGGGAAATTTGGCACAAATTTTCAACATGGTGTTATTGGGTCAGCTCCTCATGAATTCAGTCACTATCATGGTGTTAATCAGTCCAGAAAGGTGATTTTGTGGTCACTGCGCAGAATCACCTTTCAGGACTGATTACCAAATGACAGTGCTAGTGTTCATGAGGTGGGCTCTCAAAAAGTCTATGTTGCAAATTTGGTGGGAAAAATAAAAAAAATGACTGTTTTATGAGTGTGCATTGCGCAGTTGCTATGAACACTCATAACTTTGCCAGTTTACAATATTTTCACTCCAGATTTTCAACATTGCCATTTTTCAGCTCCTCCTTAGGAACAGTATAGCTGTCATTTTTCACACCCTGGCCAAAATGTGTTTTCACTTCCAGCACAGAATAGTGTGGTCGCTGTGGGAAATCAGTGTTTGGGACTTACTAAGAAAATCACAGTGATACTGTTCATAAGCAGAGGTCCTAAAATGCCTATGTTGAAAATTTTGTGATGAAAGTCCGTAAAATGAGTGTTACGAGCGTGCATTGCGCAGGTTCCATGCATGCTCGTAACTTCACAAATTTGCAATATTTTCACTCCAGATTTTCAGCATTGCCATTTTCCACACTGCCTTATGAACAGTATAGATGTCATTTTTCATATCATGGCCAAAATGTGTTTTCGCACTTACAGTGCAGAATAGCGTGGTCACTGTGGGAAATCAGTGTTCGAGAAACATTAAGAAAATCATAGTGACACTGCTCATGAGCAGAGATCCTAAAATGCCTATGTTGAAAATTTGGTGATGAAAGTCCATAAAATGACTGTGTTACGTGCATGAGTTGCACAGTTTCCATGTACGCTCTGGAATGCGAGCACTTTCACTACTCCCACTACAGAATTCCAGCATTGCCATCTCTTCACACCTCCCTATGGATGGTACAGCTGTCAGTCTTCATATTTTTTCCAATCTGTGTTTTTGTACATGTGGCACAGAATGGCTCAGTCGCTGTTGGAAGTCAAAGTTCAAGACACATTGACAAAATCACACTGCCACTCTTCATGAGAAGAGGTCCCAAATGCTTTTATGAGGTGGGGTCACAAAAAGGCCATGTTGAAAATTTGTAGTGCAAATACTAACAAACGCCCAGAGTGTTAGGATTTCTAACCATATCGTCCCACCCTGTACAGACTGACAGGCATTGGGGTGTGCCTTTGGATTGCCAACTGTACTGCTCATGCCATCCCACTCTGCCCCCCCATCCAGTGACAGGCATCGAGGTGTACCTTGGACTCTTCGGCCCCACAGTTCACCGCATTCTCCTATGCTGTACCCATTTCAGCATATGACCTTATGGAATGGGATGACTGTAAAGCCAAACGCCCTAAGACACACCTCAATGCGTGTCGGAGTCTGCAGAATAGGGTGAGGTGACAGCATGAACATCATGGGTGACCACCCAAACACTTACCCCAATGCCTGTCCATCTCTACAGGATGGAGGTGGGGTTGGCGTGAAGTTCAGTACTTCACTGCCATTCCTATTCTGCATCTGTCCACCTCCTGCATTTTCAATGCTAATACCAGCAAGCAACATTCAACACTGACAAATGCTTGTTATTTAAAAGTGCAAATGACTTGTTTTCCTCTCATATATCAGAATAGCCAGCTACTGTACACATAAATTATTTGCTTAGAGCATTTCTTGGTCGGGAACTGATCCAGCCCAAAATTGGGACTTGCTATGACTCAGTGACCTCTATCTATGAAGTGTTAACCTCTTGCAATAAGCTGCCAGATTACATCTGACAATTAAACTCAAGCCATCAAGGCATTTTTACCTTTTCTTTGTAACTACATGATTATTAAATGTTATGTGTGCTAGTAACCTGCTAAGGTAGGTAACATTCATCCCTGTAACCCATTGCACGATTCCTGAAAATGAGCAATGCCCAATGATTCCTAGCCTGTATAAAAATTTAAATGAAAAAACAATTGACTTGAAATTGAAATTGTGCATAGGGCAATGGTGATATTTGTAGTCAGTGCCGAACTACTTCTTGCAATTGGTGGCATAACACAATTCCCATCTGCTGCTCATGACTTCATTGCATCTGTATCTAATGAAGCCTTGTCAATATTTATTTATTTATTTAGCTTTTGTTAACCAGGTAAGTACACTAGACAAGACATTGCCTATTTTCAGGTATGATCCTGGACAGTACAGGAAATTACAAACTAACACACTTAGGACAACATGGTACATAATTATGGAAAGATTTCAAGTCATAGGACAACAAGGTACAAGTTAAGAAAAACAACTCTCATGTCACACACGAACATCTTAATTTAGAATACACAAAGTACAGGTCATGAGGCGACTTTTAGTTAGAGTAAGTACAACAGAGTAAACAGTATGTGCCAGTTTGGCCCAGTAAAAGGCAAGGATTAGTAGCAGCAGGCACAAAACCAACAACATAAGGACCAACAGTTGTGTGTAAGGGCTGAGTCCAGACATTTTATCATGGGGGTTTTTTGCACCCACAGACCGATGCAAGTTTGAGATGGTTCCATAGCGAGGAATGCAGGGAGCCCTGGGATGGGGCAACATGGATCTGATCGGGAAGGGAGTTTCATAGTTTGGGGGCACATGCTGCAAAATCCCTTTCACCCATTTCAGTCCTAGTCACAGGTACCTTGAGTGTGGCAGACCCCAGAGACCTAAGGTGGTAGGAAGAGGGAACAGTTTCGACAAGCAAGTTCGCCACCTCTGGGGGGGTGCCTGTGCTAAGGACCTTCTCTGTGAAGCAACCATGGATAAAGTCAATGTGCTTTGAGGGAGAGAGCCAGTTTATCTTGTTATAGAGATCACAGTGGTGAGTGAGCCGGGGGGCCGCTAGGGTGAAGTGACAGACATTGTTGTAGGCAGTCGACCACCTAGAGAGATGGACCTTAGTGGTGCTGGAAAACAACAGGAGTCCGTGGCATAGTGAGGGGAGAAGCATACCTCTGGCAAGTGCAATACGTGCAGCCGGAGTGAGGTTATTTTTTGCTCTACAGGCCAGACCCAGTTTACAGTTGACAGTTTTGCATGTATTCTGGATATGGCGGCCAAGGTCAAGCTGTGGGTCCAACGTTATCCCAAGGTACTTGAAGTTGTCTGTGATTGGGATTGGGACAACCCCTTTCGGAAACACAGAAAGGCACAGGGGAGGCCTTAATCTTAGCCCGGGACCCAAAGAGCATGGCCTGGTTTTTTTTTTAGATTAAGGATGAGCTTATGGTTCAGGATCTATCTCTGAATATTACTTAGATCAGCACTCAGGTGGCAGTTAATGTCCCCCACCTCTGGGGAGTGAGACAGGATGACCAGATCATCTGCATAGAGGATTGGTTTACAATGAGCAGCTGCTGTGGGGAGATTATTAATGAAAATGGAGAAGAGCAGGGGTCCAAGGACAGAGCCTTGGAGGACCCCCATGGTTACTGGGATGGGGCTTGATAGCTCTTTACCATATTTTACCCACTGCATTCTGCCATGCAGATAGTTGGAGAACCAGCTGAAAGCAGCAGTGGATAGTCCAATTGATCTTAGCTGTGTTGCTAGCATGGCATGGTCAACCAGGTCAAAGGCCTTCGAGAGGTCTATAAAGACTGCCCCCAAGAGTTTGCCTTGGTCCATGGCCTCTCTGATCCAAGATGAAAAAGTAAAGAGGGCTGAGGAAGTACCATGCCCCTTCCTGAATCCGTGCTGTACTGGAAACATTATATCATGTAATTGTAAGTACTCTGAGAGTTGCCCTGCCACAACTTTCTCTAGGAGTTTGCTTACCGCTGATAGGATGGATATGGGGCGATAGTTCTCTATCAGTTTAGGGTTCCCCTGTTTAAGGATTGGGACCACCCTGGTGACCTTCCATATGTCTGGAATAACACCAGTTGACAAGGACAAATTGAAGATGTGTGCCACCAGAGGGGCAAGCCAGGGGGCACTGAGGCTGAACAGCTTTGGTTCCAAGCCATCCTGGCCAGCACTTGAGAAGGGGGAGAGCCCAGCTAGCAGTCTCTGCACCTCTTGAACCACCACTGCCCTGAAAAGAAAGGGCGGACAGGGTGATGATGGTGCTATGGGCTGGGCGCCGCTGTCACCACTACCATTGGGGAATGTCGAGGTGTACTCAGACAGATCTGAGAAATAATGATTGAAGGAGTTGGCAATGGTTTCTGAGTTGTTGCAGCTGGAACCACCAATTGTCATATCAGTGGTCTCCACACTCTGTGTACCACACACTATGTGTTTAATATTCCTCCAGAACCTCCTTGGGTCCCTAGCCGAGTTCAGTAGTGCAGATTTGCAGAACTCACTTTTTGCTACCCTTATGTTCTTTTTGCACTCATTTCTAAGTTGCCTGTATTTTTGAAGGATAGCCTGGTCAGCCATAACCTTAAACTTGGCCCAGCACTTGTCTCTAGTTTTGAGGAGGGCTAGGAGGCTGCCATGAAGCCATTTTGTAGCCGTACCCCTGACCCTCTGTCTGATTAGGGGGCCATGTTTCTCCTACAGGGCCCTTAAAGAGATGAGGAAGTGACTGACAGCAGATGTGGAGTCCTGAGCATTCCATACTGTCGATCAGTCAGTGTACTTAAGAATCTGCAGCTTATCCAATAGGTAGGGAAATGGGCAGACTGGGTGGGCCAAGTGGTCCTTATCTGCCGTCAAAGTCTATGTTTCTATGTTTCTATATCATTTTGAAAGGACAGATCGAACCTAGAGTAGTCTCTGATCTGGGTAATTTTATGTGGTATTTTCAGGAGTGGGAACCTCCAAACACAGAACACCGGGGAGTGATCTGAGATAGAATCAGGCAGGATACCAGATGAGCTGATCCTATCAGGTCTGTTAGTCAAGATCCAGTCCAGGAGGGAGCTCTTACTACCATTTGTAGGGTACCTGGTAGGATTCTTGACGAGCTGTGTCAGAGAGAGACCGGCAAGTGACGGCTCAAAGGCTTTGGTGTTACCACCTAGCCAATTGAGGTTGAGGTCACCCAGAATGATTAGCTCATTCTGCTGTATTACAGCACCAACTGTGTCAAGGAGGCCAGTCAGCCCCTCTAAGCCTCCTTTTGGGGGATTGTAGGTGTATACAATGTGTATCTTTTCTGACATCCCTAGTAACAGCACTGTGTGCAGTGTCTCACAGGGGGACTGCACTGTCTGTTGACTGGGAAGTGCAGATAGGTTAAGATGGCTCCTGTAGTAGACCAGGATACCACCACCCCTCTTTTTCCCCTGGCAATCACGACGGATGAGGTCATAACCAGGGAGGGCACACACAGAGTTTGGTGTAGCAGGTTTTAACCAGGTTTCTGTAATGCCTAGGATTTCAGGACTATGTCGAGTTACCCAGACATGAAGTTCTGCCAGGCTGGACAGGAGACTTCTGATATTAAGATGGGCTACTTTCAGCCCTTTTACCACCGACCAGCCTGCCAGTGTAGGGGATGACTGGAGTGAAGGTCCTGGGTTTAGCTCTATTTCCCCTGCTAACACAAGGGTCACCAGCAGGAGCCAGAATAGATGCCTCAAGGGAGTGGATTTATCCTTGGTCTGTGACTTACGGTCATAGTGCCTGACCTTTTGGGCAGGTCACAGAAAGCTCCCTAGGTCAAGACTACCGAGGACCCAGGGAAGGGGTGAGCCCTCTGCTAGAAGGTTAGAGAAGGTGAAGTCGGAGTCCCCGGTTGGGAACACGTACACCAGGGGTCTCCCTTCAGGGAGTCACCCCCACTAGTGAGGCAGGGGTTCCAAGGAGCAGTAAGGATCACAATGGCGATGGTGCCCAGGAGTAACTGGAGCAGGACTAGCGTTGGTAGGTGCTCCAGCAATCCCATGACAGCACCAGGATGAATGTCAGGTTGAGAAAGGAAGGGGAATTGCTACCATGAGGTCACCAATGGATGACAGTAGGGCCTCCCATAGATGGCACGTAGCTAGGGACCGCTGTTTTGTTGCTACTATTGTCCTCCCTTCCCAGATCAAGACCCAATCCTGTGCCTATTTTACACTGAGACTCAACACAACTCAGCACGGGGGTGGAACACAGGAACAGTGCTATGCAGGTATTTAGTGGGCTGGAAAAATGGATGGAGAGCAATAAGTTAATTTGTATCTTACTAGACACTTACTGCATCTGGCTGTCCTGTTACTATTTTCTTCAGATCAGGCTAACAATATTATTATTTGATAGCAACAGCTTAGATTGGCATGTTAAGGCCTTAGCGCTAGTAATTAATCATAAGGCCGACGTCAGACAAGGTTTTGAGCAGATTAGTAACAGATCAATAGGTGCAGTGCATAACAAAGTGTCCAAAAACTATAGGGGAGCCCCTAGTGGAGAGACTGCATAGCTTGCAGATGGCAAAGTGAGCTGAAAGGTAAAATCAGCTCACGTGACCAAATCAATGCACATAAATTGGAGTGATGACCAAGGGTGGTGGTGGGGGCGGCGGGGCAGAGCCAAGCCTCTGCAGCAACAGGCAGCTGGTAGATCAGGCAGCCAGCAAATGTGGCCTTTTCCACGACGACGATGATGATCCCCAGGTAAGCTTTGGCACAGTCAGGATTCCAAAATGAATTTAGTCCGTGCGTCTACAGTGCATTTCAGGGAGGTATAATAATTACCTTTTCGGCTGTTTGAGCAAAGAGTGGGGGGGGAGGGCAGGAGCCGAGGCCCTCTTGATCTCTTAGATGGTCCCCAGTGATCCCTTAGCACCTGCGGAAGTAAGGAAGAGGTGGTGAGACCAGGGGTTAAATAGTGGGGAAGGAGGGGGAGGGTGCAGGTGGAGGGTGCAGGGACTTGCAGTAGCACGATTCATGCCTTCAAGTAGCCCGATACAGGCAACAGGGCTGAGTGGAAGGGGGACTCTGTAGCAACAGTTGCTAACCTGCTGTGAGTCCCCTGAAATGCCCCAATGCCCCAAATGCCTCACAATAGTTGCAGCAATTAATAGCAGCCTGCAAGTTCAAAGTGGTTGAAAATCAGCTCGGTCCCTCGAGGCAGCCAAGGAGCAAAACCAAAATCAATTAGGAAAAAAGCAATGCAGCCTGTGTTAACTGGCATTTAGCACAATAAACTACTTTTTTTTTACTTAATGTGCACAGCAAAATTAATAAAAAATCGATGCAGCCTACGTTAACTACCAGAAATAAGAACATTGCAGCACATTATTCAGTTCGGTCCCACGAGGCTAACATTAGCACAATGAACTACTTTTTTTACTTAATGTGCACAGCAAAATTCATTTTCGAGGCCCCTTAAGGTAATGACTGGTACAGCAAATAACAAGGCTTAGAAATAAGAACATCGCAGGCTTGGCTCAACCTGAGTGAGAACCTTTAAATGCCATAAAAAATGCATATGTGTATTTAAATTTTATTTCAGCTTCTAAGTCCGGTTCACATTTAAAGTACATTGCAACTTTCGATTTCAGGAGCACTGCTGGCTGATTTTGAGTTAATAAAAACTATCAGCATATCTGCGCCGACCAAAAATGGTGCCAAGTTCAAAAAGCCTCTGCAGCAACAGGCAGCTGGTAGATCAGGCAACCAGCAAATGCGGCCTTTTCCATGGCGATGACGATCCCCAGGTAAGCTTTGGCACAGTCAGGATTCCAAAATGAATTTAGTCCGTGCGTCTACAGTGCATTTCAGGGAGGTGGAGTAATTACCTTTTTGGCTGTTTGAGCAAAGAGTGGGGGGGGAGGGCAGGAGCCGAGGCCCTCTCGACCTCTTAGACGGTCCCTGATGATCCCTTAGCACCTTTTAGGCTATTTGAGCGAAGAGCGAGGGGGGGGGCAGGAGCCGAGGCCCTGGTCTGGCCACACCCAGAAACATGTCGCTATTAGTGATACAAGTCTCAATCCGGCTGTGACTTCAGCAAGTAAACCATTGTTATTCCAAGCAGCTGGTCAAACAACATATTAATGTACCTATTGTAACTGCCTCAAATACTCATCCTATGTTCCACAATCTATGATGTGGTGCTGCTCCCTCCACCCCCAAGGTGAACCTCTGTTACAGAGTATGACATGCTGTATATTCCATTGCATTGCACCATATCATATCACAAAATGTTGCTGTGTAAAACTAAGGAAGCTGACTGCATGCATCTTGTAGGAGTAATTCAGTCTTGTAAAATATAGAGCTGTCACTTAAAATTCTGCCCTGAGATTTTAGTGCTTGAAGGAGCTACAGTAGATTGGAAATTCTAAGAGTTTTTTTCTACTAATAGTTTAGTGTTCTATAAATTCTTTAGTGCACACTTTTTACAGTTTTGTTCTAAAGCTTTTTACTACTGATGGCCTCAACAGATAGATTGGAAACATATAGTCAGGTCTGGCATTAGAAGTCCATGTTGGAGGGGGTCCGTGGAACCTGAGCAAGATGGAAGCTAACTGATAGAGCTCAGCAGCTAGACACCTGATTTTCTTTATTAATTGCTAAATATACAAACCTTGTTTGGCTCAACACAACTTTGGACTGTATCTGACCACACTGGGTGTCATATGGGGAACCCTTGAAAGGATCAACAGTAGGGTGTGGAAGCTAAGTCTAAAAGTGCACCCACAGCACCAACCAAGCAGTTAACACAGGGCTGCTCTGAGGAATCAATCAAGGAGTCCAGAGAATAAACTTTACAAACTATAGGACTAAAGATTTCTCATCTTATTAAGTCTGTAACTGCATTATCTGACAAGTTTGATGGCATCACCAATCATGTGATAGCACCAAAGACTAATCTGGAATCCATGCAGCCTGCATCAGCTAAAGTGGCGAAGTGGGCTAATCCCACCATGGAGGTGGTTTCCTCCGTAATCAAGGAAAGCATGCATTTGGAATCTCATTTAGAAACACTTGAAAACTAAATCTGGGCTCCTCATAATCGTCTCCTGGGGATGCCGGAGGGCTGTGAGGGAGACCACCAACTACTGTTCCTGCAAGGGTGGTTTGTGCAGCAGTTAGGAGAGCAGGCATCAATTAAGGCTCAACAATTTCAAAAGGCCTACAGAGTTACCCCGCATGACCACCCAGACAACCTGGATGCTCTCTGTATGATAGTGGTGGTCACAGATGGCACAGGTACCCAAAATTATTTGTTGGCCTTAGTTCATCGGAAGCGGACTCTCCTCAGGATGGTCAGCACATCAGGCTTTATCCAGACATCAGTTTTGCTATGTGGCAGAAACACAAGAAATTTGATGCTGTTAGGGTCATGCAGTGGGAGGCTTCAATGTTGCATAGCATGATCTTTCCAGCACAACTGCGAATCACCCTTCGTGGGAAGATTTATTTGTTCACTGACCCTTCTGAAGCACTAAAATGGAACTAGAAACATGCAGTTACTGAATCCTGTACTGCAGCTCTGGATGATCAGTCCTTGAATGCTGAAGCCACCTAATTTTGTTATGAACTGCCTTGTCTCATTATTTAGGATGGGTAGTTTAAATATACCCAGGTAAGACTGAACATTTATTTTCTACATGGACTAATGTATTGTATACTTGGCCTGGGACATTATTTCACCCACTTCAGAGCTTCTAGTTCCCTTGGTCCTGTGTTTAGCACTTTTTTGGGTCAGCTTAACTGCCTACCATGTTGATATAGTAGCAGTCCAGAAAATTGTTAGTTATTGTTTAAAATTTACTAGTTTGGTGTTTCCTGTTTGGAAATGGACTGTCATACATTTTATGTATTCTGTTATCTCCTTTCTGGGTAGTTTTATATTATGTGTTTTCAGTGCTAATAGTTTATTGTTTTGTTCAATTATAGGCTATATGATGGTCTACTAACTGATTTTTTTTTTTTTGCAAATTCTATGCACATTGTAGACAACCATGATTGCTTATTACCCTCCTTGTTGGTAGGAATTATTCAGACCTTATTATTAAGACTTTGCTGGATCAAAACCATGACACTCATGGGTTCACCTCACAGTTTCTTTCACTTTTATTTCTACAGACAATAATTTTATATCCCCTCCATGGACATATCTAACAGCAATGGATAGTCACTATGTACATTATGTATTAAAAGGACTGTCACCCTCAATGAGTTTACATTTTATATTGTAATGTCCTTTGCTTGTATCATCAAACTGTATGTTTTGTTTTTTTCAAAACAAACATAAAGTTATTTTGCTTTTTTTTTAAAAGAAGTCCATGTTGCCATGGCTGGGGTGAAAAGGCAGATAGGCTTCTGTAGTGAACAATCAAGCATTGTAATAACATGTGGACCCAGTTCTGAGTCACAAGTTACTGTGGGTAAACCCTTGTGAAAGGATTTACCACCAGTCACTTGCTTGCAACCCATATGAGATTTGCTAAAATGGGTCAAGGGACCCTTCTGCTCCAGCACACATCAAAGTGTGCTGGTACACACAAGGGTGTAGAATTGGTAGGTAAGTGGCATGCAGTGACATTCACACTGCCATTTGCCACAGTGCAGCACTTTTATGACATCCCCCAAATACTGCAAGAAACAACTGGTCAGTGACAGAGATCAGTATGAGACTGGATCTGAGAAGAATGAAAAAAGGCACACATGTTTAAGGAGGGGAGGGTAATTAACTTTCTGGAAAGTAAAGGTATTTTAAACCATTTTGGGAACCTGTTGGTCTACAAAGGAGTACAATATGGAACAGAGGACAGAAAGTTGGTGGAAGGCCAAGATGAGTTCAAAGGTATGGGGCAGGGTGCAGAAGGTAATTTCTTAACACTGTACCACACACAGGTATGTGCATGACAATGTGCTATACGCGTAAGTTTGTATTGCAGTAATCAGCACCATTACAAAACATGTTACAAGGCCGACAATGAGGCAAACAGGATTTGGAGGCATATAGGAAGTGGTTCTGGAAGCAGAAGGAAGGAGATAATACTAACTCTCTATAGATCACTAATGTGGTCTGACCTGGAGCACAAGTGCCCAGTTCTGGAGTCCTCATCTAAGGAAAAATAAGGTCAGGCTGGATACAATGCAACATAGGGTGATCAAAATGATTCAGGGCCAGCAGGGAAGATCTTACAAGGATCGTCTCAGGGCACTGAACATGTACTCACCAGAGGCCAGACAAGAGAGAAGAGAAATGAGAGCAACCTTCAAGTTCCTGAAAGGAATGAAAAAAGTTAAACTGTGAAGAACTGTTTAACATGAGTAATGGATCAAGAACAAGGGGGCATGACGCATGAGTGGAAACCAACAGAGGGAAGTTTAAGAAGGAAATGAGGAAGTTTTATTGTGCAGAAAGGGTGGTGGAGCTGTGGAACAATCACATCTATCAATGATTTTAAACATGGCTGGAACAGGGTGAAGGGCTTAGTGGTTTCTCAGGGTAGTAGAAATAGGGAGGGGAAACATGTGGGGTGGCTAGTGTGGATAGGACCCTGTATGGACAATAGGTCCCAGGTTTGTTAAGGTATTTGGGCAGACTGCATGGACAAATGGTAATTTTCTGCTGTCATTGTCTATGTTTCTATGTTTCTATGATTACACACAGTAAAATATGCCTATCTTAATATCAACCATATAAACCATTTTGGGGATCAGTGATCTTTAGAGAGGTAGTATTACCTCCTTCCTTCTGCTTTCACCACCCCTTCCTATACTCTTGGCCTGCCACTGTGCACATGACCTGGCTAGGAACATTTAAAAGTCCTCTGACTCCCTGGCTGACCTTAATAGTTACTGCCTGAGAAATGCTTGCACCAGAGCCACCAGACTTGCCAAAACGAATTACTTTTTTTCCTCCTTCCAGAACAATCTTAACCACTTCTCCAAGTTGTGGTAGGTCATCCATGCCCTCTTCTCCCTTCAGACCTAGCCCAAAGTCTTCATAGTGGGAGACACCTTCATTTCTGACCATTCTTCTGTGGTCTCTGAGTTCAACTCCTTCACCTTCAGTGCTGCCACTCTTCTCTCCTCCCTCCCTCACCACTTCCTCCCCTCTTCTTCCACCCATCTTCCAGCTCCTTGTGAGGGAATTTTTATATATGCCTTGAAGCTATGCTTGCTTTGAAAGTCATGCTGTAACAAAGTCATAATGAATGTAGTAGAAATTTCTGAGTTCATGTTTTCTTTTTTACAGGGTTATAGAATGATACTGAGATTACTTGAGGTATATTTGTAAAAACAGAAAGCTAGATAAAACTGAGCAGAACTGGTTGTACCAGCCTGTATAACAGGCTCGGACAAAATATAAAGATAACAGCACATAGAGACATTGCTATGGTGTGAGTGAAACTCATTGTCTCTCTCAGGTCAGCTTGACCCAGGCATATGTATCAAGCAGTGTTGGGAAAGAAATGGAATAAGTAGTGGAAAAGTACCTCACACATAAACTTGTTTTTCTTTTTTCTGTTACATTGCTGAAAACTTGTTATGCTGTCTTATGATTGGCTTATACTGAAATGTTGGTATTTTTCAAGATAAGAAGTGCAAAATCTAGCTTATAAAAAGCTGCTGTAAATTGTAATCGGAGAACTTCTCCGTTGTAGAAGTCCCACATGCATGTGTAAGGTTTGATCAAATAAAGCGACGTTAAGACAAAACCCAGTGGTGTGGTTTTTGCCCCATGACGACGGGAGTGGTTGCTCAGGTAATACTTACAGTGAGAGAATTTGCGATCACAGTTTTGGCGTAGTCGGCAGGATGAGTTCTTCGGTCCATGTCACCTCATGATCGGGTTGTTTCCCTTGGACAAAAAGAAGGACATTTTTGTGGAACCCCATCAGGACGTGATGCCTAGGGGCTGGCGACACTCATCATCACTGTAAGTACAAGAATACCTTGGAGCGAGTGTGCACTATAAAGGACAGGCCTAGATAATATGTGAAACAAGGAAAAAAATTTAAAAAAAATAAGCTGGGTCCAGAGTTAGTTTTATCTGGACCGGCAAAATGTATGTTTGACAAGTTTGACCAAACAAATTACAAGGGCAACTGCACTGCCCTTTGTACTTGTAATTTGTGCTTGCTGCAAGTATATACTGTTAGAGCCAATGATGGCTTTCACAGTTCAGGCTGCTTTTAGGAGAAAAGCAGCAGCTGATTAAGTCAAGTTAGATAAGCAACATCTAGAGAAAGAAAAATAAACTACTGTGGATGTACGCATAGTAGGTGACTACAGACGGGATGATTTGAAAATCCCCCATGTTGCCTATCTGTGTAGTTTCAAGTTTTTCTGTATCAATTTCAAGTTCCCTTGCCTCCTATAGAGGCTGAAACATTTGATCCCAAACCCAAGTACTGGGGACCTCTACCAGATGGATCTCAACCTAGTACTGTTAGAGATTTTTTTTGTTTTTAAACTGCAAACCAGAGCTCTGGAAAAAGACTTGGTTTGGCAGGTTACTAAAATAGCCAAAAGAAAACATTTGAAAGGGTTAAAACCTTTGAAAGGGTTAATAGCTGCAGTGTTTGGAAATTATCATGAAGGTTCTGCAGTCAGTTTTCTTACTCAGACTAGTGTATCGGAAAAGAAGAAGAAAAATACCTTGGCACCGGGTAAGTCTGAATTTTTTATTTAAAGTTGTTTTATGTCTGTCTGGTTTATTTCTGTAATACATATACTAAACAACGTAATGCTCCGTCTTTCTCGTGCATATTTTCTAGCTTATATCTGTGTTCTGTAATTATGTTCTGTTGTCAAGGTTGCGAGATAGGATTGACTGCCTTCAGTGCACAACATGTTACAGTAAAAAAAAAAAGAAGAAAGAAGAAGCTTCTTTGCCTCATAGCTGACTGTTTTAATTGGCTTTATTTTTAATGGAACATTTGTGCTGCCTAGATAGGGTCAATGAAGAACTTTTGTTTGTAGTTGTTGTTGGTTGGAGCAGGTAGTGTTGATGGTGAAGAGTTATGACGTCATATAGATTGCAATGTGCAGAAAGATTTGTAGTTTGAAGCAATGTGCCAAGCCACTGCTAGGTGAAATGTAATGTGTTAACAGCTATAAATGGCTTTATCATACTTCTAGTTATAACCAGAAACTTTTTGCAAAATGGCAGGGTGCCTATATTTTGGCTATGCGCCAAAAGGTGTAACCATGTTATACAAGATGTGTTCACTTACAGATGATATGTTGTGCTGCGTTTTAACGGAGCTAAAATCTGTTTAAAAAGTGTTTTGTTCTGGAAAGATTTGGCATGGCGATATGTATAAATGTGTTGATTTAAAAATTGTCAGTGTTTCAAGACAGGGGGCAGACATATATCTAAAACACGTACAGTTTTCTAATGAAACTATGGGCATTACCTCAGCAAATTGGTGTGAAACAATGTCAGTCTTATTTTGTGTTAAGTATTTCTTTTGTGTATGTGTATGTGTGTGTACTGTCTTGGCCAGCAGTTTTATTGTATGCTTTATTATTATTTAAAGATATTTAATATCAGTAGTGTTCAAGGACACTAAAAAAATAACTGGGTTTGAACGACCCTTGCATGCACACTGTGACCTTTTGCACGTTATTTGACCTTCTTGTGTTTCAACATTTTATGTTACTACCAGTTCAAACTTGATGTGTATTCCATACCTAAAGCACAACTTTTCACACAAAATGTATGTTTTCATGAAAGCACACCAAGAGTGAACCATGTAATTTGACTTTTTATTGCAAAACTAGTATTCTAAGTGAAGAGGAACAAACTTTTCTTCTTGTCTCACTGCTTCTGACTTGCAGCCAACACAGGCAATACTCCAGCTGAAAGGGGAGAATTATTCATCATCTCCCCATATTTTTATTATATATATATAGTACGCTTTTGAAAAGGACTATTACAGCTGTTTTGAGGGTTTACCATCTACAGTTAAAAACAATGGCTTTTGTTTTTATGTGTGACCATGGTGAAATAATTTTTTGTCTTTTGAAATGCATTCTAAGAGATACGTAGTCGCATTGATTACCATCAATCTGGATTTTTATAAACTCAGCTGACATTTTGTCATGCTTAGGATAAGGAACCAGG
This sequence comes from Neoceratodus forsteri, assembly GCA_016271365.2. Lineage (NCBI taxonomy): Eukaryota > Metazoa > Chordata > Ceratodontiformes > Ceratodontidae > Neoceratodus > Neoceratodus forsteri. The sequence continues at coordinate 246,252,282 of CM028130.1, forward strand.
GATGCTTGGCTTCTTTTATCGTATGGAAATAATCTTGTTTTATTTTTAAACTGGTGTGTGTTTGTTTTTGTTGTTTGTCTGTGTTTCTTCTCTTTCTTCTAGAGAAAAGAAGTTCCCCATCTTTATAGTAAGGTATGAAACTTACTAAACTAATTGTAATATTATCTTGTTATAATTTAAAGTGTAGTAGGTGGGATCATGTCACCATCCACAGCTAACCTTTTATTGCTACAGTATTCGAGCTGTCTCTTTCACTTCAGCTGTCTCTTCCACCAGTAGGAGCTTGGGGAGGGGTAGCTACCTTCCTCTATCCCTTCCAGTGTAGTACCCACAAAGGTTGCAAGGTACATCACTGTTCCCCCAAAGGGGTAAATAAAGAAAATGTATATTTGCCAATAATTGTTTCTTATTTACAGTTTTAAAAAGACCCAAGGTATTTTAACAGCATAACCCAGCTCAAGCCCTTCTGTTTTTTCTAGTGCAAACAGTTAAATCTCACACCTATTATTGGTACAAGGGTTTCTGCCCTCAGCAAGTAATCAGTTACGCTGGAGGGTGAAGTTGTGTATGTATGTCCACACATATTCATTCTTTTGATTGTCTTTTCAGTTTTCTTATCCTGTTAAAACAAATGCAAAACAACTTTTGTCATTGCCTTACAGCAATGAATGCATTTTTTTTCAACCAGTAAATTCACAGTACTCTAACATTTCTGGACTCTAAGCTAAGTTTACAGTCTATATGTGTTGTTTAAAATGTATTTATGCATTATGCTCAATACTGAAAATGTTCTATTACAAACATGCTTATGTTTCATGTTTATGTTATAATGTTTTGATATACATCTTGCTACACTGTATCATGTGTGTATTCAGAAAAGTGCTCCACATGTATAACGTTTTTAATGCTCATAACCAAACCTAAATACTGGGACCAGCATTGCTGACCAACCCCTACAATATGTTCCAAAGCAAAACCAAAAGTAAAATTAATGCTCTGTTTGTCTTATTGCTCACAGGTACCCCTGAAGAATGAGTGTACTGTATGCAGGTTTTGTCATTTTAAATTTTAACAATTATAATATGCAAAATTTAGATTGTACTCCAACCTATCGTCAAGCCTTACCCACTCAGTACTTTGGAGTATTTCACTATACAGGGTAAGAAGGTAGACCTTTTCACTTGTCACAGGTGCAATAGGCACTGTTATTAAATTGGCATAGGCCAACAACATATGTATTTGTCCCACTAATTGCATTGTGTAAAAGGCATATTGTTATGAACAATATGTTTGAAGCGTGTAACTGCATTAAGCAGGTTAGCAAGAGGAAAAGAAAGAGGAGACCATTATGGTTTTCCAAAGAGGTAGCAAAGAAAGTGAAATCCAAAAAGATAGCATTCAGGCAATACAAAAAGACACAGGCAGAAGGGGATAGGGAGCAGTACCAGAAGAAACAAAGGGAGGCAGGGAAGTCAGTAAGGGAAGCCAAAGCTCAGACAGAAGAACACATTGCAAAATCAGTGGTTAAAGAGGACAAAACCTTTTACAGGTACATAAGTGAAAAAAGAAAGACAAAGGGAGGAATAGTGAGACTGAAGGGGGAGGATGGGAGTCACGTGGAGGATGACAACAGTAAAGCTGACATATTGAACAGGTATTTCTGCTCAGTCTTTATCTGGAAGAGGAGGGAGAGGGATATGATAGAGACATACAAGTATCTTACAGGGAGAAACAGAGTGCAGGAAAACACTATTTTAAGCGAAAAGATGTTCCAGGACTAGAGGGCATGGGATGAAGTTGGAGGGAGGACGATTCAGAGGAAACATGAGAAAGAATTTCTTCACAGAACAGGTGGTGGACAAGTGGAACACCCTGCCAGAGGAAGTGGTGGGGCTGAAACAATCACGGGGTTAAGAATGCATGGGATAGACATAAAGGAATTCTAGAGGTCAGGGTAAGGGAAACAGACTTCTAGGAAAACAAACTGAACTTACAAGCTCAAATGGGCAGACTGGTGGGCCATAGGCCCTTATCTGCCGACACTGTCTATGTATCTATGTATTGTAACATTACAAGATTTTATAACTCAGGTCTCAGTCAGGCCTGCTTGCAACAGACAGGGAAATAATGTTATCACTGTCATAACTGCTTCTGTGATTTAAAAGCAGGAGGTAACCATAACATTGTCATGATTTACAGATGGTCAAATGGTATAATTGAACCTCGGCCTGCACCCCCAGGTGTCAGTTAATGTCCCATTTTATTTTTCTTTTCTAATTGCCAGAATTTAGGCTCTGTCACACCACTCTTTACAAAACAAGAAGTAAATGGTTTAAAGATTGTTATTTATGTGTTTTTACTCAGTGTCTAACACACTTTGCAAGTTTGCAGGTTTCCACGTGTGGCACACATAAGATCTCCATGTTCAACAGCAGTAATACTTTTATCTAGTTGCCAAGACCTTCATCTTTTCCTTAAAAGAAAAACAACTGCCACAGTTTTGATGTTATCACCATCTTTGTGCCTGACTGGTTCCTTATAAGGACTATTGCATGAATCCAGTTATTATTACCTCTGCAAGTGTAATGTTTTCAGCAAAATTACACCTATTTGTAGAACTTTAAATCAACTGAAGAAGGTCCAGTCAGTTCAGACTCTGCAATCAAGCTTATTGTTTCTGCTTACTATGAAGTTAAGTCTGGGAAGGGCACTCCTAACTCCAGCGAGAAGATTCTGCTTCAATTGACCTTCAAGCAATACATCCATTTTCTTCACTGCCGCTTGTTCCAAACATAGCTGGTACTTTCTACAACCCTATTGCTCTGTTATGGACTGTGTTCTTAATGGTTTATTGTCAATTGTTACCTTTTATGGACTGTTAATCTTTATGCCGGGTGTAATCAACTATGACAAAACAAATGCCATGCCAGTGTGTGTGTGTTGGCTACCCATTAAAGGACTCAATGCACCCTGGCCAGTGTGTCTACTAATCAGCCATCCAACAGCCAGCCAGCAAAATGAACACTGACTTTTCTACTATGCTGGTGTTTTGTTTTAAATTACTGTCTGCATTGCCCCATATGCCTTGTGGGGTTACCACCATTCTGCAAATGACATTTCATCTGTACTGTAACTACATCAACCTGTGGATACTTATATGAACTTATGAGCTGTTCATTTCATGGACTGTTATGTTTTATAAGGACTTATCTGTCAAGAGACATTATCAATAGATTCTTCAATCAAGCTCCAAGGGTGTGCCACACCTCAACACAAGGTAGCATCTACCTTATTCACTCTCAAAGTGAATTCCATGAACTCTTTTTCATCAACAAAATTGTTATGTTATATTGTGTTATATGTGGTGTCACATGTTAGCATTTTTCACATATTTCAATTGTGGTGTTGACATCCTCAATTCTGTATTATGTTTTACAACTCACGATTTGTGTTCCGTCTGTAACCACCCTGTACCAACTCCAGAACAGGATGCTTTTTATAAATGCCTTGACTATCTGTATGCTGGCAACCAGTTTTAAATCATATACCTATTCACCTAGTCTAACAGTCTAAAAGTAGAAATGTTTACTTTTTTTTTAACCTTCAGTTATTAACTAATATCTTTACATTTATGTTCAATTTTTGTGAATGTTCGAGTCCCTCAGGGCCTCCTATCTTCGGGTGGAAATTATTAACAGTGGTCAGTGGCCAGGTTTTAGTAATCAGTGACCAAACTTTTATCAACAAGTTGGCTAACCATAAAACTGAGGAAATAAAAAGGTGTAAAATGGCTAGTCTAAATTGCTAAAGGGCTAGTAAAAGGTAAAAATGGTTAGTAAATGACTAAATGATACCAACATGTAAATTAGTATATCTAGTAGCAAAAGGCTGCAAGTGGAAAATACCACTATGTCACTTAAAATGTATGCGTAAGACTTTAAAAGGGTTAATTGTAAAATTCTATACAATGAAAAAAAGAATAGCTGAAAGCATAAAATGAGGCTGTGGCCTAGATATGCACACAGCTGTGTTTAGCCTTGACTGTTAAAAGTTTCTCATCATATAATTCTCTGTGTTAAAAAAAAAAAATATGTTTAACAAAAACTGATAAAAATAGTGAGATACCTCGTTTAGTTGCTGGTACAAGGTTACTTTGACATTTGTAGCAAGCTAGTCACTTCTCTCATATGCTTTCTTGCTCCCAAAACAAAGTTATTTGAGATAAATATACTATTGTGTTACCATTTGTTTTCCCTCCAGAGTGAGAATAACTCCCTGTCTTGGCAAAATGTCAGGCGCCTCGTGAACAACCAATTTTATTAGGGATGTCTCAGAAATTGTAGCTACAAACATGTATAAAAAACTTTAATTATGAAAATGTATTAATGTACAGGTGTCCAGGCTATGCTGTTAATTTCTTGGAAATTCCAGCCTTGCATTTTTTTCTAAGCTTTCTACATAAATATGGGACCCATGGTCATGGCTTACAAGCGTAGTTGGTGACTGGGGTGCTACTCTTCTCCATTGGGTGACAGTACTTGTAAGTGGTCATATTGGCACTCTGGCTACTGACTGTCCTAATCAAACTTCCCCTACAATGCCTGTGCAACACAATGGTGTCACGGGACGCCACCCACCTGCCCCCTTGCTACAACCCGAACAAAAGGACCCCATTAAACTGGAGGGGGTGTTTCCATTACAAAATGAGCCAGATTGTGACCAAACTATAAAGTGAGAAAAAGAAAAAAGGGATCGGTTAGTTGATACATAGTATCAAAAGGCGGGAGAGTGTGAGGGAATTTTTATATATGCCTTGAAGCTATGCTTGCTTTGAAAGTCATGCTGTAACAAAGTCATAATGAATGTAGTAGAAATTTCTGAGTTCATGTTTTCTTTTTTACAGGGTTATAGAATGATACTGAGGTTACTTGAGGTATATTTGTAAAAACAGAAAGCTAGATAAAACTGAGCAGAACTGGTTGTACCAGCCTGTATAACAGGCTCGGACAAAATATAAAGATAACAGCACGAGAGACATTGCTATGGTGTGAGTGAAACTCATTGTCTCTCTCAGGTCAGCTTGACCCAGGCATATGTATCAAGCAGTGTTGGGAAAGAAATGGAATAAGTAGTGGAAAAGTACCTCATACATAAACTTGTTTTTCTTTTTTCTGTTACATTGCTGAAAACTTGTTATGCTGTCTTATGACTGGCTTATACTGAAATGCTGGTATTTTTCAAGATAAGAAGTGCAAAATCTAGCTTATAAAAAGCTGCTGTAAATTGTAATTGGAGAACTTCTCCATTGTAGAAGTCCCACATGCATGTGTAAGGTTTGATCAAATAAAGCGACGTTAAGACAAAACCCAGTGGTGTGGTTTTTGCCCCGTGACGACAGGAGTGGTTGCTCAGGTAATACTTACAGTGAGAGAATTTGCGATCACACCCTCCATCACTTCCTTTCTCCTTCTCGCCAGTCACCCCTGCTGCATCTCTCAATGCTCTCCTGGCTCTCAACCCTATGAAAGGTAAAAGCCCTGATGGGCTAGAACTGAAGCTCCTACACCTTTCCACCTCTGCCATTGCCCTACCCATCTCCTCACTTTTCAACCTCTCCTTCTCTCTTACTTCTGTCCCTGATGCATGAAAGCACACAACTGTCTTTCCCCTTTCTAAAGGTGGTGACCCCTTCTCTCTCAGCAAGTATCATCCCGTCTCTCTGCTCCCCTCCTTAGTTAAACTCCAAGAGTACATTGTGTTGTCTCAACTCTCTCTCTCTGTCTTCTTATTCCTCCTCTTTTTCCACCCATTTCCAGTCTGGCTTCTGTAAACACCACTCCATCACCACCTCCCTCCTCTGGCTCACTGACTCCATCTACACAGGCATGAACCAGGGCCTCCTCAACTCTGCCATCTTTGTTGACTTGGCTAAAGCTATCAACATTGTTTTCTACCCTCTTCTCCTCAACAAGCTCCAGTCTGCCTGCCTCTCTGATTCTGCTGCTAACTGGTTCCATTCCTACCTAGTCAGTAGATCCCAGTCAGATAGAAATGGCAAGTCCTTCCCCTCTCCCCATTTGCACCAGTGTCCCTGAAGGCTCCATCCTTGGCCCTCTACTTTTCTCAATATTCGTAAATGACCATCCTTATGCCTGGTTCCTCCCCTTCTGTGCCAACAGCCAGGCTCCAACATGATTTCAACATTGTCTAGCATTAGTTCATGTCCAATCAGTTATCCTTTAATGCCAAAAACAACTGTCTCCATGTCCTGTGGCATGAACCAGAGGCTTTCCAGACTCCCATCCCTCCCCTCTCTCCACACTCTAGATGGGGTCAAAATTGATGACATGCCCTCATTTAGGTCTGGCTTAACCACCACCTTGACTTTTTGCAGCATATGGATGCCGTACATAAAAAACTCCTCCCCAAACTTGGTGCGCTGTTTAGGAATAAAAACTGCATCCCACTCTCTGCTCACTGAGACATCATCATCATCACTAATATGATTCTACCCATATGTATTATGGCAATATAATCTACAGTGCTGTCCTAAACTACACCCTGACCCAACATGACCCCTGTTTCACCTCTTCTGTCATTTTACATTGGACTGCCCACTTCACACTCTCCACTGTTTCTTATACTCTGCCCTATCCCTTCCCTCCCTGCTAGATCACCACCTTATACATTGTGCCTCTCATATCTCTAAATTCTGTCTGGCCACCCTGGTTCCATCTGATAACAGCAAAGAAATAATAGCACTGTACACATGAGTGAGTGCACAACGCCGAAAACACAAATGATGTCTGTGCACTTCAGTGACCACAACATAAACAATATTTACTTGACATGTTATTCTGGGGGGGGGCTGTGCCCTCCACATGCCCCACATGAGCAGCTTCACACCTTCACTCCCTTCTTATAATAATCAACTCTGAGTGGCAGCCTGACACCGGGATAAGGAGGCAACTAGGAAGGGCATCATTCGGGGGGGCAATGGAGGACCATGGAGCACAGAGCCAGGTGGTCAGGGAATAGGAGACAGAATTATATTAGGAAGGTAAATAGAGACTTGTTATGTGCAGGAACAGACACACAATAAAAAAATCTGTACATGCACCTAGAGAGGTCCAAAGCTGGGATCTCCTGCATTGGAGTCAGTGACTCAAGCCACAGAATCAAATGGCCAGCTGGGAGGTGCCTGGCCCATCTACATCCCATATCCTACTTCCCTGTAGCTCTCTCTCTACTGTTCACCCTCTTCCTCATTCACCATTCTGTGCCCTTTCACTGTAGCTGATATCATGCCTCGCTATGTTTTTACATTCGCTTATCTGTAAAGGAGGGCAGGATGGGGGCGGAGGGTGGAAGGTGGTTACCCTTAATGCTAGGAGCCTTGGAAGTAAAACTGCAGAGTTACAGGTGCTCATGGCAGAGGGAGAGGTGGACATTGCAGCCATCACAGAAACATGGGCCACCCGATACATTGACTGGGACCTGTCCATACCAGGGTACTGGTTATTTCGTAAGGACAGGGTGATTGGAAAAGGAGGGGGTGTGGCGCTATATGTGAAGGAAGGACTGAAGTGTGTAAGGGAGGAAGGGGAGGAGGGTAGTATGGAGTCAATTTGGATGCAAATCCAGGAATCCAAGAATAGGATTCTTAGAATGGGAGTGGTGTACAGGCCGCCATCTCAGATGGAGGAGTTAGACAGGGAACTAGCTGGACAGATCAGGAGGACCTGCGAGAAGGGTAGTGTGGTGATTGTGGGGGACTTCAACATGCCAGGAGTGGACTAGAGTACCCCAACAACCAGGAACAGAAGGGAGCAGGTACTGCTGGATGCCTTCCAGGACAGCTTCCTGCTGCAAATGGTCAGTGAACCAACCAGGTTAGGGAATACCCTTGACCTTGTGCTGGCAAATGAAGACTTTGTGAGAGAACTTACAGTGGAGGAACCGCTGTCAGAGAGTGACCACCACTCTGTATGGCTCACATTGGATATGGGCAAGGGAGGAGTGGAATCTGGCACAAGAGTGCTGGACTTCAGGAGGGCCAACTTTGGGAGGATGGGGGAAGTGGTAAAAGGGTACCTGGCCAGAATTCAATCTAGTATGGACATTAACCAGAGTTGGGAGCTCATAAAGCTGGGGATAGTGGAGGCAACCAAAACCTGCTGCAAGGCCCAGAGCAAGAAGGCTAGGGCTAAGAAACCAAGCTGGTTGAGCAAGGAGGTCATGGAAAAGGTAAGGAGGAAAAGAGCTGCCTTTAGGGAGTACAAGAAAACAGGGAGAGGGGAGGACAGGGAGGAGTACTTGATGGAATTGAAGGAGGTGACAAGGGCAGTAAAGGGATCCAAGGCATCTACGGAACTCAGGCTGGCACAAGGCATTAAGAAGGGGGAGATGGACTTCTTTAGGTACATCAGGGAGAAAAGGAGCTATAAGGACCACATAGTAAGGATCAGGAAGGAGGGGGTTGGGTGGAAGCAGGGTGCAATAAGGCAGAAGCACTAAATGAGTACTTCTGCTCAGTATTTACTAAAGAGAAGAGGGAGGTGAAAACCAAGGGGGGAGAAATGGCAGAAATGGGGGGAAGGGGTGACAGATGGGGAAATCATGAAAGGCAGAGTTTGGGAGGGTTTGAAGGCACTGAGGTTGGGTAAGGCGCAAGGCCAAGATGGCATCCACCCCAGGGTACTGAAGGAGCTGGCAGAAGTCCTTGCAGGACCTTTGGCAGACCTATTTAATGCCTCACTACATTCGGTGTGTGTACCTCAGGACTGGAGGATGGCTCTTGTGGTGCCCCTCCACAAGAGTGGCCCCAAGGATGAACTGGGAAACTACAGACCAGTGAGCGTCACATCCATCGTGGGTAAGCTAATGGAGACTATCCTGAAGGAAAGGCTGGTGGCCTTCCTAAAGGCCAAAGGACTACAGGACAGCAGACAGCATGGCTTCATATGGGGCAGATCCTGCCAAACAAACCTGGTGGATTTCTATGACTAGGTAACTAGGCAACTGGACAGGGGCCATGCAGCAGATGTCCTGTATCTGGACTTCAGTAAGGCATTCAACTTGGTGCTGCATGGAAGGCTGGGAAGTAAGTTAGTAGGCACAGGGGTGGGTGCAAAGCTGGTGAGATGGGTAGGGAACTGGCTTCAGGGAAGGCAACAGAGGGTGGTTGTGGGTGGGCAGCTCCCATACCCACGGGTAGTGATGAGTTCCACAGGGCTAGGTGTTGGGACCAGTGTTGTTTGGGATATTCATTGCAGACATATCATTGGACATCAAGAGCAAGATCAGTCTGTTTGATGATGATACCAAGGTAGGAGCAGTGGTGGATGTCCTAGAGGGATGGCAGGGGATGCAGGATGATCTGGCAAAGCTTGAAACCTGGTCAGAAACCTGGCAACTGGGGTTTAATGCCAAAAAGTGCAAGATGCTGCATTTTGGGATGAAGAACCCAAGGAGGAGTTACCAGCTGGGGGGAGTGCAGCTATCCCAGACAGAGGAGGAGAAGGATCTGGGGGTGTTCATTACGGGTCAATGAACAACTCGGCACAATGTAGGAAGGCAGCTGCAAAGGCCAACAAAATGCTGGGTTGTATTGGTAAGGGGTATATCCCGAGGAGGGAGGAGGTGATTCTGCCACTGTATAGGTCATTAGTTAGGCCACACCTGGAGTACTGCGTGCAGTATTGGTGCCTGTATCTGAAGAGGGACATTAAGTTACTGAAGGGGGTGCAGCGCAGGGCGACAATGATGATCAAGGAGCTGGGGGACTTATCATACGAGAGGAGGCTGAGGGAGTTGAACATGTACTCACTGGAGGAGAGGAGGGATAGGGAGACAAGATTGAAACCATTAAGTAAATGAAAGGAATAAACAAGACAGGTACAGAGGGGCTGCTCAAAGTAAGGGAGGGGAGGGACACCAGGGGCATGATATGAGACTGGAGGGAGGAAGGTTCAGGAGGGAGATGAGGAGACACTTTTTTACAGAGAGGGTGATGGCTGGGTGGAATGTGTTACCTGCAGAAGTGATATCCAGTAGAACAGTGGACTGCTTCAAAAAGGGATGGGACAGGACAAGGGGGAGGGTCAATGAAGGGGAAGGATGGAAGGAAGGGGCAGCTGCAGAATAAGGGGTGCTAGCTGCACATTCGAGCAGACTTGATAGACCTCTAGGCCTTTATCTGCTTGCAAATTTCATATGTTTGTATGTTCGAATCTGATAGTCGGTCAAATTGAGTCGCTCATATTGAGTTGTTCAATTTGACTCACCCATATCACTTGATACTGCCTCGCTTCACCCATACTTATCTTCTCCTCTCCCCACCCTTCTCATATTCCCTCTGTAACTCTGGTAACTTTACTTTTGCTTCTCTTTCTCAAAAATCCCTTGCTGGCCAGGCTGCCTTCTCTTTCTACTTTCCTAAACTTTAGAACTCTCTCCCCCTAGCCATTCACTCCACCTCTTCCAAATGTTCTGTCTCTTCCTTGCCCCTTGACCACACTGCTCCCCCTAGGGCCTGTCTTTGACTCATAGCCCTTCCCTGCTCCTCAACCTAGCTTCCTCCCCTCTTTCTCATCTTCCATGCCCCTCTCCTTACCTATCCTCACAAACTCTCCTCCCTCTCCCCCCCCCACTTGTTCTGCTGTTCTGCACTTTCCCTTCTTCCCTCCCATTTACGATCCTTTCCTAGAGCACCTTATTTCTCCTGGTGCCTCCTATATATGTATTGTAATGGATGTTTGCTGAATCTCAAAGTCAGTTTCATTTTGTACTGTTTAACTTATATCATTTATGATGTTTTATTGTAGAAGATACCTTCCATTTTATTTTTAACCCTCTTCCCCCTTTCCCCAAGAACACATCTGGAAATGAGATTTTTAGCTCAGTATGTCTTTCCTGGTGAAACTTTTGAAACAAATCAATCAATCAATAAGTAAATGAATATATTAGGATCTCCATGGGGGGTGGGTTCTTTCCCCCGGTGCAGATCTTTGTTTTTCAGTATAATAATGTTTGTGCTCAGAACAACTGAATGCACTTTTTTACCCAATTTTCTTGTAAAAAAAACAAATTGCAACTGAGAATTGGGACTGCAAGGTAAAAAGTGCAAAACATGCTGTATGGCAATCTTTGACTTCAGGTCATTATGTGGTTACCTCGGTAGTGCACATGAAAAGGGAAGCAGTATCTGTTTGCAGTAAGTCCTTATTGCAAAGAAAAATACTAACATTCTGTCATACATTTAATTATGAATGAACAGCTTCCAGCATAGTTCACCTCAATTAAGTAGACCTCAGCCTTGTGAATTTTAATGAACCTGATGAGGAGCAATAGCTAGAGGCTATAACACTCTCCCATGTCCAGCCTGAAGCAAAAACCTATTACTAGTAACTGGGGAGCTGGTGACAGCAGTGGCAGAAGGTGGTCTTTACAATTATTAGGTCAGCAGCACTGCAATCCTGAGGGGTCAATGGTCATTCCATGCAGCCATATTTTTGTACACACAGTCAGTCAGGACCATGAGCCTTTACCTCTATAGAATAGGGCCGGTCCCATCAGTAATTTATGCTGCAAATAACTGGGTTTTTTGGGAAAAAAACATTGGAAGGATTTCATTTGGACATTTAATTTACATAGAATAATAAATTGGGCAGCATATCCATTAACCTATGACAGGAGGGAAATGTGAATAGCACACAGGATATCACAGCTGTTAGAGTAAGATAGCAGCATCTGAAAGGTTGGAAAGTTAAATGAACCTAAGTGATTTTATTGAATGAAAAAATACAGCAACATACAGTACCTGTGGAATGCAGGCAGCTTAACAGTAGTGTTTCCATTTCAGTAACAAATGCAATAAATAGCTCTCAAATATTTGAAACTTGACAGGACATTGAGAAGAAATTAACATTCTCATGGACTGTATGATCAGAATTTTAGCTGCTATTAAAGTGACAAATGTTTTGTATAGAAGATGTTCATTTTGGGATAAATCTGTTGATTACACTACACAGAAGTACAGCAATGTGTTTAGAGCACAAAGAAAAGTGTGTAAGGATGACACAGTATAACAGCAGCATCTAAGTCACTTACCATGCTTGTGCACCAGTTTTATGCCCAAACCTAGGAATACTTCAGTGGACAAGAAGGAGGTGAGAGATTGTGTCCTAGGAGATTCTTTCCATCTTGGAGGAGGATGTTGTTTGTCTTGTTGCTTGATTGCACCCACAGGACCCAGGATGGCAAGGCACAGGCCAGTGTAATGAATACAATATGTAGGGAAGGGTGGCACCTGGCCTTGCAGGGCAGTTTGAACTCTCTTTGATTGCATCTGAGGAAGGGAAGGGAAACTCTGAATAACAGGCTTTAGTTGGAAGGAGATAATATCAGCTCTACCCCCATTCACTCTCACGAGGGTCTCATGGGTCTGCTCCTCTCCCACTGCCTGTCTTGATGGAGTCAGACTCCTAGCCAGATTGAGAAGGTCAGATGCCAGCTGTGTCTTACCACAGGTGGGAGACAAATTGCAAGAGTATATAAGGCAAGAGTCAAGAGGAAGCCACACCAAAAGGGCTACTACTAGAATCAGAAGAGGAACTTGGCTAATGGAAGGAGACCCTATAATTAGGTATCCAGGAAATAGGATAAAGAAGAAAGTGCATGAAAATAATATTCAGCACCTCCTACCAGCTCTTTACAAGCAGGCAATAATTCTTAAAATAATTGTGTCAACAGTTCAGTTCCTAGAAACCATGAGCAAACAAAAATATAGTTTATGTGCATAGGTTTTTCTAAGTGATGTTTGAATCCTGCTTGTGCTGGTTTGCAGCATCAAAAATGAAAGTCATCCAAAAATAAGTGTTCAAAGCTCATAGAGATGTTAGTGAACTTGCTAAAAATATATAATTTATAGTGTAACAAAAAGTCCATTGGCTGAGTAATCATGCTATTAAACAAGTATAATGCTCAGATACAATTTTGAAATATTTAATAGTGAAGTTGACATAAAGTGGCTATCTCTAAAGTTCTGTACATGCTCATAGACTGCAAAGCATCAACACCCCATTGAGGCTGACAAAGAAGTCCACTCATTCTTCTATAAAGAACCCATATCCTTATAAAAACATTTTCCTTTTCCTTCCTGGCATCTGAACACAATCATATATAACATAGTATTAATAACATTGTATTGTATGGGAGGGCTGAAGCCCGAGGTTCAAAGTGGTGGAACAGTTCCTCCCACTTTTCAAATGAAGGTCAGCTATTCCCAGCAGCCCTCACTTAGTGCATTGTGAAACATTTACATTTCACTGGGCTCATCCTGCGTGGATCATGGCTGACCCTGCTTCATTTCTCCCTATTTCCTCGCTACTCTGTTTCTTCTTCTGTCTCCCTTCTTGTTTCTATGGTATTTGGCTCTCCCCTTCGTTTGTCTGTGCCCATCCCTTTCCTAGTCCATTTCCCTTTTCTTCTGTCTCCTCCCTTGCCCATTTTTCTCCGCTCTTCCATTTGTCCTTTTTCTGCTTCTCTGTCTCCCTACCTCTTTAGTTTGTGGCTGCCTTGTGTCCCATTGCATCTGTTTTTTTTTTTTGGCATCTTTACCTTGTCGGGCCATTGCTCCATTTCTTGCCAGCGCTTCAGGGTGTGACATCATCCCGAGCGCATGACTTAGAGCAAACATTGCACAATGGACATATAAACAAACATCAAAACAATGGATATTCAGCTTTCAGTGCCAATTTGTGCTAATGGTAGACTGCTTTGCTTACCAACATTCAGTGTAACAGGGATGAGGTTGGGCCATGACAGTGTGGATGTCATCACATAACAGGAGACAAGAATGCAAACAAAGAATTGACTGAATCTAGAGTACATTCTCTTTAGTCAGTGATGGGTGAGACATTTACTACACAGGAACTGGGCTAAACTAATCTTCCCAGGGCAAATATGGAAACGTAAAAGTTGCTTTGAGTTCTCTACCCTGGAGATGCCTGTTCCTTAGACAACTGCTTCCTCACAACTTGTAATGTCGAAGGGGACCTCTAAGTTACATTTTATCTCTGCTGTATTCAAAGGGAAATGATAGCCTTCTGCAGTCTCATCACATTTTCGTCCTGCTACCTAGTATCTTCATCTTGGCTATAAGGCTTGCCAGGTCATTTTTTTGGGGTGGTGGTCTGGATTCATTTCTCAGATGGACATATTATTTCTGTCTCACTTCAGTTGTGATTTAAATAGCTTAGCAGTTGCTAAATCTGCTCCAAAATAATCTAAATGCCATCTTGGCATATGAAGGATCCAGTATCTGAGCTATTCTGCTTCAAGGCTTCATGCTGTATGCCATCATTATCTATCCTCCTTGCACCTCCAAGTCAATAGCTTTGTTTGTCCTGTTTTTCAGTCTCATTTCATAATACAGTATGTATTTCTTCCTCCTCCTGCTTTTCCCAATCCTCCTTCCTTGGCTCTGTTTCATTCCTTCACCTCATTATTCCTGCATCACCTCTGTCAGTAATCCTCAACTGCCAGCTTTCCTTCCTTGTTCAGCTATATTAGCAGTTTAACAGCCTCCATCCCTAACTCTGCCTTGAGAGGTATCGAAGTGTAGGTGGACTTTCCCCGTCCACCAAGGGTGGGAGCCTGTTTCATCCAACTACATTCTATGCCAAGCCCAGCTGCTACCACCAATCTGACAGTCTCCGTACCTAACTCTACCTAGTGGAGTATCGATTGAAGGTAGGCCTGACCCATCTGCCTGGGATGGGAGTTCTGTTTATCATCTCCAGTTCTAGCATCAATCAGTCCTCTACCATTATTTGACAATCTTCATCCCTAGCTCTGCCTAGTGGGGTACTGAGCTAAGGTGGGCTTGCGTTGTCTACTGGGTTGGGAACCTGTAACTCATTTTCAGTTTCTACCAACAACCCATCCTATATCATCATCAACGGTCTCTGTTTCTAGCCCCGCCTAGCGGGTATTGTGCGAAGGTGGGCCTGCCCCATCTGCTGGGTTGAAAATCCATAACTCATTTTTAGTTTCTACCATCTTTCCCTCCTGACATCCTTCTTACAGTCTCAGTCCCTCACTTTGCTTTCTGGCTTCCAGAGCATGTCAGCTTGCTTGTCTGCTGGGGCTAGGAATCTATATCATCCATCTGATATTTTAACCATGTATGTTCTACCTGCAGTGGCATTGCCATCTGCTCCAACTGAGTTCTGTGGATTCCTCGGTCCATGCTCCAGGTCAGCCTTTTTCATTCTATCCTGGACACCCTCTAACCTCCAGCTTACATCTCCCATACCTGGACTTTATCTCCAATGTGTACAGCCACTCTCCACAGTCAGTCAAGTGAAGTCTCCTCAACCTTCTTCTTCTGCTCATTCAGCCCATCCACAAGCCTCAGATTGAATTCCTACATTGCTATTTGGTCAATTTGCACCTCATTGTAACACTTCATTTGTCTGACTGTCCATTTCTCCTCTCCTGCTCCAGCCTTGGATTGCTGTGTTGCTCCTAGGCCTCATCCAGTTCTGGATCCTGCACCCTGTTGTTTGTTCTTCTGTGGACTCTTTACTGGTCTGCAGTACTCAGGGCCCTGTGACTCCCTGTTTTTCCTCTCCTGCCTCACGATCCATTCCACCTTCTTTCTCTGCCATGTTAGGGTGCTCTGCACCACAGGATTCAATCAGTGGTTGAAAAACTGGTGCAGAACTCAATGTTTTGGCTTCATTGGGGACAAGGGTCCACCTGGAGGGATGCAGGCCTATACTGGCACTATGGTCTGCATCTGTCCAGAAGGGGAACCAGGATCCTAGGTGATAGGTTTAAATACTTCATTGGCAAGCATTTAAACTAGCCAAGGGAGAGGCACTGAAAATGAGAAGGGAAATCCTAGCCCTCTCCCCCCAAAAAAATCAGGGTAGTTAGGGAGGTAAACACCAAGATACAGAAGTCAAAATGGAGAAGGGCACGTGTAAATGGAGAAAAAGACAAAGGCAGTAAGGATAAGAATGGGCCAAAAAAGGGATAAGGCCATCAAAAAATGGAGGGTAATGAGTACCAATGCCAGTCTAGGTAACAAGCTCCCTGAACTGGTGGCCTTGATGGAAGAGGGATGCCTGGATATTGTGGCAGTCACAAAAACATGGTACACAGAGAACCATGAGTGGAATGTCATCATACCAGGGTAGACAATCTACAGGAGGGACAGGGAGGGTAGAAGAGGAGGAGGAGTAGCTATCTATGTAAGGGAAGGGGTCAAAGCAATGGAACTAAAGGGTAAATAGGGAGGAAAGGAGGCACTGTGGGTCACACTGGAGACTGGAAATGGTACCACAATCCACTCAGGGGTTATATACAGACCACTGTCTCAGGGGGAGGAAATGGACAAGGAAATGATAGCAGCATCCTTAGGATGGTAGAGAAAGGGGAGATACTGGTAATAGGGGACTGAATATGCCAGATGTTGACTGAAGCACCTTTGCTGCAGCCACATACAAGAGCAGGGCCATTCTGGATGCCCTACGGAGGCATGCCTCAGACAGCTACTGTTGGAACCCACTCAAGTGAGAGCGCGATCTTAGACTTGATACTCTCAAATGGGAACAGAGAGAGGATCTGAGATCTAGAAGTGGGTAGCTGGAACAAGTGACCACCAAACAGTGTGGTTCATGATAAACTCAGCTGTGGAGTCAAGTCATACTAAAGTGAAGCTACTGGACTTCAGGAGGGCTGATTTTGTCAAAATGGGAGAGAATAGCACTAGCAAACAGGCAAGAAGGAGAGGTGGAGCAACAATAGAGAAACATCAAAATTGCAATTACAGAAGCAACAAGCCTTTGTGTGAAGCAAAAAAACAAATCATAACAAGAGAAAAAAAAATATGGTTCTCAAATTAGTGGCGGGGAAGGTCAGGGAGAAAAAGAGCATTCAAGAAGTATAAGGAAACACAGAAGGAGCAAGACAGAGAGCTGTACCAGTTAAAGCAGAAGAAAGCAGAAAAGGCAGTTAGAATAGCAAAGGCCCAAACTGAGGAAAAGATAGCCAATTCGGTTAAGAAGGGGTACATTTATAGGTACATTAGGGAGTGAAGAAAGACAAATGGAGGGATACTGAGGCTGAATAAAGAGAAGGATGGGTGGGCAGAGAAGGACAATAAAAAAGCAGGGATACTGAATTAATACTTCTGCTCAGTATTCACAAAAGAAGATGAGGGGGAGGTACCTAATCAAGTCAATAGAAGCACTCTGAATAGGGGGGTCGATATCAGTCCTTTCACAGAAGAAAGGGTTCTGAAAGAATTCCTAAAATTGAAGGTGGACAAAGCAATGAGGCCTGATGGGATTCACCCTAGAATTCTAAAAGAACCAAGGAGAGGACTAGTAACACCACAGACTACCCTTTTTAACATATCATGGGAGGATGGTGTGGTACCTGAGGACTGGAGGAGGGTGGATGTGATTCCTTTTCACAAAACTGGGAGAAAGGCAGAGGCAGGAAACTACAGCCCTGTCAGTTTGACCTCAGTGGTAGGGAACATTATGCAATCACTTCTGAAGGAAAGAATTGTTGAGTACCTAGAGGTTAGTGTTGCACAGGACTCAAGGCAGCATGGATTCACAGTGGGAAAGTCATGTCAGATGAATCTAATTGATTTCTATGACTGGGTATCCAAAGTAGTAGACCAGGGAGGAGCTGTGGACATGGCCTACCTAGACTTCAGCAAGGCATCTAACACAGTCCCACACAAGAGATTAATAAGCAAATTAGCCAGGCTGGGAGTGGGTCCCAGGGTGGTAACCTGTATAAAACACTGGCTGGACAACAGAACACAGAGGATGATAGTAAATGGAGTCCACAGTGAAGAAAGGGGGTTACTAGTGGGGTACTGCAGGGTTCAGTATTGGGTCCGTTCCTTTTTAATGTCTTTGTAAGTGACATTGCAGAGGGACTGGAAGGAAAAGTATGTCTGTTTGCAGATGACACAAAGATTTGCATCAATGTTGATACACAAAATAGGGTGGAAAGGATGAGAGGGGACTTGGCAAGGTTGAAGGAGTGGTAAAATGTATGGCAGCTTAGCTTCAACACAAAGAAGTGCAAAGTAATGCACCTGGGAAACAAATACCCAGGAGAAGAGTACACAATGGGGGGTGAGATACTGACAACAACAGAAATGGAAAGGGACCTGGGGGTAGTTATATCAGATGACCTAAAGGTGGGCAAGCAATGTGAGAAGGCAGTAAGGAGGGCTGGGGGATACTGGGATGCATAGGGAGAGGCATCACCAGTAGAAAACAGGAAGTTGTTTTCTCTCTGTACAGACAGTTGGTGAGATGTCATCTGGAGTACTGCGTGCAGTTCTGGAGGCCCCATCTCCGCAAACACATAGACAGGGATGGAGGCTGTCCAGAGGAGGGCAACCAAAATGGTGCAGGGTCTGCACCAGAAGACATACAAAGACAGACTAAATGAGCTTAATATGCATATCCTCGAGGAAAGGAGGAAAAGGGGGGACATGATAGAAAATTTCAAGTACCTCAAGGGAATCAACAAAGTTCAAGAGAGTAGCATCTTTCAGAAAAAGAGATGTGCAAGAACAAGGGGGCACAATTTGGAGAGAGAGTGGGGACTGCTCAGAGGTAATGTGAGGAAACATCTTTTCACAGATAGGGTTGTGGATGCATGGAACAACCTTCCTGAGGCAGTTGTGGAGTCAAAAACAGTGGGGGAATTAAAGGAGATTCTCTATGCCAAGAGTATGTACTACCAGATCCTGCTCAGTGCCTGTGCCTCAAACCTAAAGTGCTACTGGTCTCAAATTAAGGAAATTCTCAGGAAAAACAAGACTCCAAATGAAATGCTCTTAAATGATACCGACTGTAATAATCCTCTCACTATAACTAGTGCCTTCAAAGCCCTCTTTTCCATTCTTTCCACCACCACTCCTACCCCCCCCTGTTATTCCCCTACCCCCCTGTGACTGCTCCCACCACTCTAGTGCAGGCCTCAGTTACATGCCAGGAAGTTCTTAAGTTAGTTAGGGCTATTCCTGCTCACAGCAGTGCAGGTCCTGATGGTATTGATCCAAGAATCCTTAGGCAGTTCGCTGCTTATCTCGCCGAACCGGTTACCAGGCTTTTCAATCTCTCAATCAGCGCAGCCTCTGTCCCTTCGGCCTGGAAAACAGCCAGAACTATACCGGTGTTTAAGAAAACTGATCCCAAAATCCTGTCAAACTATTATCCCATTTCACTCCTGCCTACGCTCAGTAAGCTGCTGGAAAAAGTTGTGCATCAGCAGGCCTCTCAGTACCTACTCCACTCTAACCTTCAATCCCCTTTACAACATGGCTTTAGGGCTGGGCACAGCTCAAATACTGCTCTTACCCACTTCTCCAGTGACATAAAATGCAATATGGATAAAGACTTACTCACTGGGACTGTGTTCATTGATCTCTCCAAAGCATTTGACATGGTACATCACCCCCTACTACTGATCAAACTGCAATCACTCAGAGCCTCTGAATCCACCCGATCTTGGTTCGCTAGCTATCTTGAAAATCGCTCTCAGACTGTCTCCTTCTGTAAGGTAATCTCTGCCCCTGCCCCAATCACCTCAGGTGTCCCTCAGGGTTCAATTCTCAGGCCCCTACTCTTTTCTCTTTTTGTTAATGATATCCTCAACCATTCCCCACTCTGTAATACTATGATGTATGCGGATGATCTGGTATTTTACTCTGCCTCTAAGTCCATAACCGAGCTAAACCAACAATTATCACTTGCCTTTCAGAGCCTCCAATCTTGGTTCTCCTCCAATTACCAAATCTTAAACCTAAGACCCAGGCCATGCTTTTTGGGTCCTCTAGATGGGTACCGACAGTGGCACCTAAACTTCTGGTCTGTGACTGCGATGGGCCTCCAGTCTCCAGCACATTATCTTTCAAATACCTTGGGGTAACGCTTGACCCAGCTCTGGATTTTGCCGCACATGTCAATGAGGTCTGTTGCTCAATTAACTCTAAGATTGGTGCAGCCTACAGAGTGCACCACTCACTTACTCTGGCCACCAGGATTGCTGTTGCGAGAGGTGTGTTACTTCTGAAACTGCTATATGCTCTCCCAGTCCTCTCTCATGCCAATGCCGTGGTACTCCATAAATGGGACATTATGTACAACATCTGCAGATTCGCCTTATCAGCTCCATGTCTGACCCACCACTGCCAAATTTACTCTGCCTTAAATTGGCTACCTCCCAATACCCTTAGATCATATGCACTAGGTTGTTTTGTTGACTCTTTAACCAGAACATCTCTCCCTGTGGCTCTGGGTGCCATGATTACCCGTCTATCACGCTCATGCCCTCAGGTCCTCCGCCTTCCCCTTGCTTGATATTCAGCCCTGCTTCACTAAAATGGGTGAGCAGGCTTTCTCATAATTTGCCCTGCGGTGCTGGAACTCACCCCCCCCCATATGAAGAACTCCTCATCTCACCTAGCTTTTAATCATGCTCTTTTTTCCCACCTTAATACCCATAGCTACTGTAACTGCGCTTAAGGTTTTGTGGGACCGCTGCTCACCCTCTAGCTTCTCTCTTCCCAATTATGTACTCCTACTGTGTATATGTGCCTACTTGTCTCCTGTTAATTCTATTTAGGACTATTGACTTGTTAACTGAATAATTTTTGCAACAATTGTATGACTGTTCTAACCTGTAGTATTCTTGCTGTTAATCTTATGCTGTTTTTTACGCTGCTTGAGTAGTTTGTCCTGACAGTTATCTTTGCCTTTGTACCTCATTGTTGTCATTATTGTCTTTGCTGCATTACTGTAACTGTACTATACAGGGCTGTGGCTGAAAATAGGCAGGTTTCTTTGCCTAGAGCATTTACCCAGTCAACAAAAACTAATAAATACAGTGGCGTGAAAAAGTATTTGCCCACTTCCTGATTTTCTCTATTATTGCATATTTGTCACACTGGATGTTTTCAGGTCTTTAGACAAAATATAATATTAGATAAAGGGAACCTGAGTGAACAAATAACACTTTTTTTTTTACTTATTTCATTTATTTAATGAAAAAAGTTAACCAACACCAACTGGCACTGTGTGAAAAAGTAATTGCCCCCTAGTTAAATCAACCCAATTAAAGGGATAATTAGAGTCAGCTGATTGAACACAGCCAGGCTTGATTACAGCCAGCCCTGCTCAATATAAACCTCACTTATTTAGACCCTTACCATCAGAGTCACGTTGCCAGCACAAAGATTCAACAAGCACATTATGCCATGATCAAAGGAAGTTCCTGAAAAGATCAGAAAAAAATTTGTTACCCTCTATCAGTCTGGAAAGGATTACAAAGCTATTTCTGAGGCTCTGGGACTCCATCGAACCACAGTAAGAGCCATAATCTCCAAATGGAGAACACTTGGAACAGTAGTGAATCTTCCCAGGAGTGGGCAGCCTGCCAAAATTACTCCAAGGGCGCAGAGTAAAATCATCCAGGAAGTCTCAAAGGATCCTAAAACAACATCCAAAGAACTGCAGGCTTCTCTTGCCTCAGCTAAGGTCAGTGTTCATGACTCCACAATCAGAAAGAGACTGGGCAAAAATGGGCTTCATGTGAGAGTAGCAAAGGCGAAACCACTGCTAACCAGAAAGAACATAAGCATGGTCTCTCATTTGCCAAGAAGCACCTGGATGATCCACAAGCCTTTTGGGAAAATGTTCTATGGACAGATGAGTCAAAGTGGAACTTTTGTGAGGACATGGATCCCATAATGTCTCGCGTAAAGCAAACACAGCATTCCACAGTAAGAACACCATACCAACAGTCAAACATGGTGGTGGTAGTGTGATGGTGTGGGGATGCTTTGCTGCCTAAGGACCTGGGTGACTTGCCATAATTAAAGGAACCATGAATTCTGCTCTGTACCAGAAAAATTCTTAAGGAGAATGTCCGGTCATCCTTCCGTCAGCTGAAGCTGAAGCGTAGTTGGGTCATGCAGCAAGACAATGATCCAAAACACAAAAGCAAGTCCACATCAGAATGGCTAAAAAGAAGTAAAATTAAAGTTTTGGAGTGGCCTAGTCAAAGTCAGACTTAAACCCAATAGAGATGCTGTGGCAGGACCTGAAATGAGCAGTTCATGCTCGAAAACCTACCAAATGTTATTGAATTAAAGCAGTTCTGTGAGGAAGAGTGGGTTAAAATTCCTCCACAGCGATGTGAAAGACTGATATTGAATTATAGGAAGTGTTTGGTTGCAGTCATTGCAGCTAAATGTGGCATAACCAGTTATTAAGTGTAAGGGGGCAATTACTTTTTCACACAGTGCCAGTTGGTGTTGGTTAACTTTTTTTCATTAAATAAGTGAAATTAAAAAAAAAAACAAGTGTTATTTGTTCACTCAGGTTCCCTTTATCTAATATTACATTTTCTCTAAAGACCTGAAAACATCCAGTGTGACAAATATGCAATAATAGAGAAAATCAGGAAGGGGGCAAATACTTTTTCACACCACTGTAAATAAGAATGCATGAGACAGACATAAGGCAATTCTAGAGGGGGGTAGGAGGAAGTAGGCTGTTGGTTAACTAGGATCTGCAGCTTATCCATTAGGTAGGGAATGGACAGACTAGGTGGGCCAAGCATTCCTTATCTGCCATCAAATTCTATGTTTCTATGTTGCATTGGACTTCCATCTGTTCTTCAGCTTCTTTGTTGATTTGCATCATTCTTACTGTAATTGTCCTGGACCTCATTCCTAGTCTTCCCTCTGATTGGGGGGGGGCGCTTTCCTAGGCCATCTGGCCTTGTTTCTATGTGCCACTTTCCACTGCATACCGTCATAGCACCTTCTACTATGGTGCTCTGCTTACCTAGCCGTAGCTGTTCCATTCTACTTCCTGGTTGCCCAGCATCAATTCTTGCCTTTGACTTCTTGCCTGGGTGGCATGAGTCTCCATTCCATCATGAAGATTTTGCAGTACTTGGGTTACTCTTTGCCATTTGGTCCCTTGGCATATTGCTGCCCCCCTCCTGCCTTCACCATTATCTTTTTCAATCTCCTGTTTGGACCCTGCCTTTGTTCCCCGTATTCCACTCTGCTCTCTTGATGGATGTCTACTTGAACTTATTCACCATCTGCTTTTTTCCTTGTTGGATCCATCATCTCCATATCACTTCTTGGACATTTTCTGACCTGCTTTGCCTCCTAGTCAGCTCATCGACTCCATGTTCATCCTTCATTTCTGGCATTGCTTCCTGCTCTTCCATATCCATAGCGCCTCTAGGATGGACCAATGTTCTAGTGTGGTGCTTTCCATTCTCTGCTCATGTGACCCATGACTTTGACATGTTTTCATTCCAAGTCTTGTCTTTTGGGCATTTCTCCACATTTGCAAAGCTCGGCACTTAATTATCTGTTTGATTATGTCTCCTGCATCCAGCACACAAATCGTCTGTCGAATACATCTCCTGATTGCTGGACCTTATCCTCTTCCCTCAGCTAGCACTACTGCTTCAGTCTGGAGTTTCAAGGATCACCAATTCCTCTCACCAAAGTAAACATCCCTTGTCTAGCATCATCCTTTTGACCTGCTTGGAATATTGGACCCAGAAAAAGCATGGAAGCACCATAACTTACCAATAATCTCCATATGATCATTCCTCTGCATTATACTGGATTCAAACCATATACTGTAGAAGCTATTTCCTCTAGATCTTCTCCAGAGTAGCATTCCTCAGACATCTCATTGAATTCAGACTGCATGGAAGCCATTACTTCCTAATTATGTCATAGGTTCCAAGCTTTAGTGGCCTTTCTCTCGAACCAGTACTGTTGCACAGGTCACAGAAACGTTTTTCCCTTCTGGGATACCTCACTTTTACAATATCCATAATCTCTCAAGGGAGGTCCTTCATGTCTGGCCCATTGGTGCTGAGGGTTGAGGTGCTGCATGCCACACCTCGTGCCATGCTGGTGACCCGGGTTCGGACGTGAGCCGGGGTCGCCAGGGATTGGCAGGGCAGGGATAGGATGGAGCACCCGGTGGACTGCTCTCCTATCCGGGGTGGGATCCAGGGACCCACCACACTGTAGCCCCCCTGGTGATGACAGGGGGCACTACTAGAGAGCTGTGCAGCAGGGGGGGGCAGAGTGCGGTAAACGTCAGCATGCTGTGCCTGGACGTCAAGGCACGCCTGCACTCCACAGGGGAGAAACTGTAAAAAATCCCTCGGCATGCAGAATGAGGGCCGGTCCAGTGGTGCTGCACCATCTGATTCCAGAGGATCCCCCTGTACCCGACCCCCCCAGCCCTGTGGTGGTGGGGTACGTACCTGCCTCAGGGCGCTGTACAAAATCAGTGGAGGGGGAGGGCAAAGGACTTGGAAGCACCGCAGGAGCTATAGACCAACCTGACTGGGGGGGGAACCATAGGTAACACCCCCCCCAGCCATAGAGGACAAAAAAAAAAGTGAGGTCCTTCATACCCTACCTACTGCACTGGCACCAGCAGTGATTTGTATGCACCATTATACCCAATTCTTGGCAGCGGCTAATTAGATTTAATCATGTAATCCCACTCACAGCTTTGTGGAATAACTATTTGATGTTCTTCAAGGATCCTATGTCCTTCTAACCCATCAGAATATGCACCAACGTATCACCAATGCATAGTTATCCTGCTATCTTTGCACAATCCTGAATCCTGCTTCATGGCCTCTGGGGCATTATACTGCTTGACTAAGTCAGATCCGCCAACCATGTCAGGTCACCTTCCCATAAGTCATTTGATCCCATCAAACAGTATCTGTTTCCCCATACTCATTCCAGCTAATACCATCACCAAGGGCAAGTCTAGACTCCATTCCATCACATCACTCATGAGATACTGACTTATTTATCTCTTTCTCCCATTGAAATGATTCCACTATACTGTAAGTCTATGCAGACTATGCAGTCAATTCACTCAATATGCTATACTTAAGCAATAAGGCATGACAGAGGGGCATTATGGTGGGATAATGGCCTGCCTTGGGTGGGTTGAAGCACAATGCAAAGCCCAGTGTATTAACCACCTGGCCTTCCCTGGAGTGCCTTATTGTGATTATGAAATGGGTCCCTACTAGTACTATATTAATAAATAAGTTATTACCAAAATCTGTAATTTAGTTCCACAAAAAGATACAAAAATGTTGAATAAATCTTTAGAAAAAAAGAAATAGTCCCATTTGGTCTCTGTGTTGTGACCACTTTGCCAGCAGGCAAGTTAATGCTTTAATCAGCATTTCTTTTTCTTCAAGGAATGGAACTACTGAGCAGTTGCTTCGCTAATGGGTGTGTCAACAACTGGTGCCTGGTCACATTGGAGGAGTGGCAGGTACTTGCCCTTGCCACATAAGTCTACAACTAGCCTGTCTGTGTTTTCTTGTTGCTTAAATGAAATAAAAAAAATTTTCTTTTATGGTCCATCTTGCGTGTGGTGTGAGAGATGGACACAATGCAGATGAAGGCGGTCAGTACGGTCATGGAGTTACCATAACTGTGAGGTAGCTTGTCCATTTTTTTTTAATTAAAAAAACAAGCCAGTACTGGAGCATGTGAAGAAGAGCTACACTGGGTGGCACTTTGAAATAAGCCATGTTCATCAGCAGTGTGACAAGATGCAGTCAGCAGGAGTTTCAAATGAGCTGTGTTCAGCGGCAAGATGCACGATCCACAGTGGGTGTGGTAGGTGGCTTGACTGAGGCACATGGCTCTGAAGTTGCTTGCTGGGTCTGTTGGTCTGGGAGTACTTTTAGCCAGGCTGTTGTGCTGGGAAAACAGCCCTGCAGAAAGCAGTTCTTGACCAATCAAAAATCAAGATTCTTAGCACCCATTTCATAATGTTCCAACAACAGACCTTCCATTGCCTCATCAGTAAGTAGACTCACTCACAACTCAGGCAAGACTCATCCCTTTTCTTCTAGTGGTCCTACATGTTGTAATTTAATCAGGAACAAATCAACTCTATCTGAACCACTCTAGCTCCTGCCACCAAGCTACTTATACTACAGCATGGAATGTATCCATCATCTTGCACATCGCAGTATTTCTACTATATTGCTCACGTAAACCATGTAATGTAATCTCTAACTCATTATCAAGCCTCAAAACTTCATACAGAACATTTAGCTATATCTACCAAGTATCCAGTTTCTTATTTACAGTTTACTCCATCCTCACTTTCACTGTGTCATTCCTCCTGTTACACTCATCAACTAGGCATCCAAAGAGCTTAATTCACTTGGACTCCTTCTGGTTTTTGCCATCAATGCCTCCATAGTGAATAGTGAATTTAATGAACTTGAATACATTTGACTCTATTTTCAACTTCATAGTTTCTTCCACCAGTTATCTAGTCTTCATTGGACTCCTGCATCCTGAGGATTCATGGTTCCACCACAGTGAAACAAATTTTGCTGACCCCCCCACAGTGACACCTGCTCACCGACAACCCTTATGCTGCTAAGTCCCCACCTCAACTCTGAACACACTGACACCTGTTCGGTGTTCATGTGGGTGTGCTGCACCTCCCCGCACCACCCCATGTGGGGGAGGTGGGGCTCTGTTTCCCATACCCTCTGGACTTAAGGATTATCAACTCTGGGGGGGGGCATGGATGTCTGGGGAGAGCGGCCAACACATGGTGTTGGTGTGTTGGCACATTGATGCAACAGCCCTTCTATTCTTTACTCACTACCCAATTTACCTACCAAGGGTGGGAATAAAGAAAGGCCACACTTCCAGATTGATAAGTATACACAAGCAGTACACTATGCATCAAACACTGAACTGAAGGAAACAACATAAAGCCTGTCTTGTACATCACCCTTGCTTCATGGCAGTAACTGTGTCAAACTGTCAATTGCTTCAGATCCAAACTTCTCAGCTGCATTGCCATCCCCACTCACAATGTGTAATCCTGAGGGACAATAAGGCTGACATATGGTGAAAGTACTGTGTAAAGTGATAGTTCATGTTACGTTAAAAACATTTGTATGAATACTTTTTGTTCAATTTTATGTTACTTTTTCTCCTGTCTTGTACCATATCTCTTCTCTGTTTTGAGTCTACCTTAGCATTTTTTAGAGAGCTCCATTAAAAATGGCCTCCACGAGCTTTCTGTTATTATTTTCAGAGTAAGATAACTTAGCAGGAGAGAAAATAACATATTTCCCAACCATATTAAGCACTGGGGACTTAATTCAAGAAAAGCTAAAGTCCTAGTCACAGTGACCATGTGCTAGGTTTATATAGCATGAATAGCTTCTTTATGACTATTTGGTGCTCAGTAGGGTTCCAGAGAGGCTACCAAGGTATTCACCAGTACACCCTATTTACCAGATTTGTCCTCTGACCATTCTACAAAGCTATCCATGCAGCCAGGTCTGGGTTGTGCCAAAAGCATATTGGGGACACTGACATAATTTGTGGTATGTATACCCCACCAACATGGCTGTCAGCAGAGGGGAGAAGGTGTAGAGTTTACTGTATTGGAGATGGATCCTTCCATAAATCTCTATTTTGTCCACTGGTGCAGTGTGTTTTGGGAGTAGGGAGGACCTTTGCCTGTTTATGCTCTGTGTACCATCATAAATTGAGTGTACTCAGGAGCATAAAACTAAGAGTCATTTTTTTCTCCCAAGTCATAACTGTTGTCTGACCCAGTGATAGAGTGTAGTGGGCTGAGGAAGTACTACATTAACACCTGCTGCACTGGTGAGCCAGCTTCGGGACCATATCAGGGTTGCTTGAAGACTAGCTGGGGGAGGCAGGACTGACCATCTGTAGGACTCCTCTCCTCCCTAAGGTAGGAGGGAATGCCTGTTCTGCAATTCCATTATGACCTACAAGAGTCCAGGTGGTGGCAACATCGGACAGCAAGACAGGTGCATCCCATGCCTGGACACGGGATTGATCCATGGAAGCAGAGTATGCATGTTCATCATTGCACATGCATGCACCCCAGTGGGAGATAAATTGAGGAAAACCATCTGACCAAATCACAGTTATGTTCCAATCTCTTGCAGGCCCTTCACAGATAACTCGATAAATCTGGCCAGGTCCTGTGGCAGGTTGACTGCAGAGAAGGTTAGTCCTACAGATTTTGGGTGATGGGGCCAGGAGGGAATGGTCTAGATGTGGGCTGGTTGGAGTGATCAAGGTGAGAATCACAAAGTTAAAAAAAAAAATCATATTTGTTCTATGGGGATATTGCACTGTTGTTCTTGTGCTGCCATATTCCATAACACCCTGATGCTGCAGAACTTTGGGTTGGGTCCACTTTAGGATTAACTAGGCTTCTGAGTAGAAGTCCAGTGTCTGGCATAGCAGTGTCAGGGTACCTGAAAGTCACAAACTCTGAGCTTTGTGGAGTGCAATGTGAGAATATTTCAGATGCCAGCACTGACGAGAAATAGGACTCAACCTCTAAAAAGGTGAACATGCAATGAAAAAGGGCACCATATAAATGGATTTGCAAACAGAATTTATTATTATTTTATTCATTAAGCATGATTCAAAAAGTATACATGTGCTGTACATCATAAAAATTCATGAAATGCAGACATGAGCAGCAGGGATAAACACTGGGGTTTGAAAGGCAAGCATAATGAAGTGTATAAAACCTTAAAAAATGTGTGATAGTATTACATCAATAAAACATTGAAAATGGTAATTTCCGCATTCCTTGGTGCATTTCCTAAATGCACTCAGTTGTTCATGGCTGATTGACCTTTGAAGTAAAATGGCTTCCTAGTATTCTGTTTAATGCATTTTGCTTAATTTTATTCATTTACTTAATAAATTGTCCATGTGGATCTGCAAAAATGGCTCACTGGACCTATGTTTCAGTGTCAATGTGTGGTCCAGGGGAAAAGATATGGCAAAGATGAGTTATGCAAGAATCAGAAAAACTTGTATAATAAGCAGCTGATGGCATTGGAGCAAGAAAGGGACTCTTTAGTGGCGTAGTATGTAGCTAGCATGGTTAAATAGTTTTGAGGATTACTAAGTACTTAAGTTTGAACCTTTTTCCTGTGTGATCATATTTCTGAAGTGATGCAGTTCTCTAGAGTCCAGTCTCCCAGTAGCCCAACCCACAAAACAGCCTTTTGATGAATGGGTCTGCATTATTTTCTATTGTGTGACTAGCAGAAATGGGGTGCAGTATTGCATGAATATGTGACCCCAATATGAGGAATTGTGTTGTAATCTGAATAAATGTTCGGTTATGTACTGTACATGACTCTCCCACTTCAGGAAGGAGGCCATCCATGGTTTGTAGTGCCACTCAGACCATAAAGGTGGGCAGACCGAGTGTGGTCCCTAGGGTTGAGGGTGATATCAGTCTGCACACTTAATAAGAGAAATGTCCACAGCAGTAGGTTGAGTTCTCCAATGGCACATTTATTCAGAAATCAAAGTTACTGCTCCTTTTTCATATTGATGTAATCTAGAATAAATGTTAAGTGACAGTAAACTGTATTACAAGCCTTACTATTTACAGTTGTGCTATTTTTTATTTTGTATAATATAGGGTCAAACATCGTTAATTAGTTTTACATTTTTCACATATGGATACAGGGCTACAGAGTAAGTGAAATATTTAAGAAAGTTTTATGGACACATACTGCACATTCTAAAAAAAGCCATGATTCACAGTTCTAACCTCCTAACTGAATTAAAGGATTTCTGTTGTCAAAGCTATGAATTAGAGAAAAAAATGTGTATGGGCTGTTCATGAATTACAAGGGCTGACCATAAAAGCAGATCGGCATAATCACTTTAAACAATACCTCCTATTTCTCTTCCATATTCCATTCTACCTCCCTGAAGTTGGTCAAGACATGATGTCTCAGCAGGCAACTGGTAAACCCAAACCTGAATCTTGTGTTGTGGTTATGCCAGGCATGTTGTTTGGTTCAGAATAGATCTCAGCCACTGCCATGCCAGGCACATCATTCTTTTTCATAAACAACACCCAATCATGGGCCTAGAGTCCAATTTTCTCTTACATGTATTAATCCAACCAATAGAAGGTTGCTACTATATGTGAAGTAATATATCAGTTTCTAAAAAGCAAGGTGTACGTGCACTGTTTCAGACACAAGGGACCCATGCCAGACAGCAACATCCTGAACCAAGTCTATACCTTCATCTGTTAGCTCCCACGAGTTGGTCTCAAAGTTCCTTATGTTCCACTCCTGGCTTATTCTTTCACAGATGCAATAAGGTATTGAAAACCTCTGCCATATCACTTAGTTGTTCATACTTTACATTGACCTGGAATTTTTTCTGAAATTGGCATGGGCATTACAAGGCATCCACACAAGGGTCTGTCTCCAGAGAGCTATTTCCCTCTCTATCTCCTCCTTGCTCTCCTCATTCCTTGTTCCTTGTCATGCCTAAATGTTATACACCTTTTAACCTCTTTCAACTATTAATCACTCCCTCATTGGGGCATGACTGGCATTGGAAGTCCCAGAAAACCTTTGCATAGAGTACAGGAAGACTGTATCTACAAACCCCTGGGGATCCCAAGGGTTTCAAATGTAGCATAATCAAACCCCCTCCCCAAGTCGGTCATTTACACAATAGAAAATGCTTAACCCCCATGCTCCACCTAGCATCATCAGAAGGCTGTCTTATTGGTTGATTTACCATGAGGGATTCCATAGCACTGTGGAACTTCCAAATTATGATACCAAATTAAAGAAGTTAACGTTTAATTAATACTGACCCAAAAACAACAATTTTACCAAACTATCTGCACCCTTGGAGTGACTTGCTTCCCCTTTGCCTTGCAAGCTGCTCCTTTTTGCTAGGGTACTGCACCATCTTTATCCCCTCCACCAGGACCACAAACAACCTCTGTGGTCCCCATGCTGTGCCCACACCCACCCAAGATAGATGTCTTGCTTTAGTCACTTGCTTGCAAACAGCAAACTTGGGTGGGGCTAGTCCTATACACCTACCAGTCTAGGCTGCTTTTTTTTTTGCTCTACCCCAACTAACTTGCAGAGCACATCAGGTGAGTGCCATGGAAAGGAATGCCCCCAGGAATCTTACGGATCTGGGTGAGTACCTTTTCTGAGGATGTCTGGATAAATGAGTTAAGATGCCAGAAGTGCATGTTTTTGGGTGCAGTGCCAGCAGTGATATTATCTAATGTGGGGCATTTGGGCTCCACAATGTTTAGCCTTTCTTGCCAGTTTGCTGACTTATACTGCACTTAATGATGTACATTGTTTCTTTTGCATATGGAGGTGCTTCTGCCTTGCTTGTGGCAATAAAAACAGACTCTGGCCAGAACCGATATGGCTGTGGAAAGCTTTTAGGAGTGGCAAGAGTGTTGAAAAGAATATGTGGTGCTCGCACCATACCAGAGTCAGCCGTAACTAATACAGCAGCAATTACAGTACTGCGCGCATGCATGATACTCGCGCATGCAGTTTTCCCAAGAGTCAGCCATGTGCAACATGGTGGCACTGACATGGCTACATATGCACTGCACTTATGCATGTGCAATTTAAGTCTGCGCTGCTATGTTGCACATGGTCATCACTTACGCAATTGCAGAAAGGAAAAGTAGTGCGCCGGGGGAATGGTATGTGCTGATGCAGCCTGCGGAGGAGAATGGCTGCATAAACAGAATCACTGGAAAGTATGCTGGAGCACTGTGGCAGTACATCAGATAGCAGTCCAGTCTCATGCTTCCACAGTGCTCTTATACAAATTTGATGATAGCATAATATCTGTGGAGCTTTGCCCATGCAGCCGTAAAGATCATACTCAGGAGGAGACTATTAACAATCTAGAAATCTGGTCTACAACTTGCTTGTCATCTCAGTCACTTTCTCATTCTTTTCTAAGCAGTAATTTCTGGTAAATGTGCCTTAACCATATTGATCTCAGTGCTGGTTGACTACTTCTGGTTTTCTCCTGTTTGTAGTAGACGGGGGTAGTAGCACCAGCTCTTGCTGTTACAGTTTTGACTTTTGGACTGCTAGCGCTGAGAACAACTACGCGCTGAAATCTACAAACATACAGCTGACTGAAAATCCTGACGGACTGCTGGGGGAGCCTATCAGAGAGCTGCAGAGGTGGGACTTGGAGCTTAAAAGTTCGTGCTGTTCACCGTGTGAGCATGTGAACGCGCGAGCATGTGAGTGGCGCGAGCGCCACTCCAAATTAAAAAAAAAATAGTAAGCAAAGGGATTTGTTTTTGATAAATTAGTAAGTGGGATATAGTTTCCTGATAAATTTGCCTCGTTTTCTTTTAGGAAGGTGTAAAAAGGTAATAAGAAAGGTGGTGGTGGTATTTTGCTTGCCTTATCGAGTGCAAATACTATTGGGATTATCATTGTTCCTTTTTAATGTTTTAAAAAATGTATTTAGTAAAAATGTTAGGATGTGTTCTTTTGGGATTGATTTATGCAGGTGCAATATTCAGTGAATCTGATTTAGGGTTAACTAAAACAGTTTGGCCCTTTGTTGTAAAAATCTATCCCAATTCAGAAGGATATCTATTTTTTAGAAGAAATGCCTTTCCTAATTGCTGGAATAATTACTTGAGAGCAGGTATTAAGTAAAAGGGTTTACCTCCTAGTTTCAATAAGTCACCTGATACTTTTATGGATTCATGTTATTTAGTTTTGATTTTGGGGGGTGATGTTGAGATGAATCCAGGACTTTATGCCAAAATTGAAGTAACTGTCTTACATGATAATGCTTGTAGCATTTCTAAAAAGGCTGATCTGCTGGCAACCATTATAGATTCACAGAATCCATGTATATTGAGTTTGAGTGAAACCTGGTTAAACGATAAAATAAGTACAACTGAATTGGGTGTGCCAGCATATCAGACCTTTAGGCAAGATAGAAAAGGTAAAGGAGGAGGGGTTATGTGCTTTGTTAAAAATACATTGGGGTATGCTGAATTAATGATGGCAGAAAATGAGGGAAATATAGACTATATAGTCATTTCTATTGTTCATCGAAACTTAGTAGTAGCTGTGATTTACTCTCCCCCGAACAAATTTAAAAATTATAGATGGGGTTTTACAAAAAATAGGGGATTGTATAAAAGATAAACCTATTGTATTAATGGGGGATTTTAACTGTGATTGGGCAAATGATAGAGGGAGAAAACTGAAGGAAATTGCAAACTGAAATGGGACTTGTTCAATTGATTAATTTACCTACAAGATATATAAATACTACAAAAATGGATCAATATTGGATCTAATTTTGTTTCCCAAACCCTTCAAGCAAAAAGATCAGGGTATTTTACCCCTCATTTTAGTGATCATAATCCTATTTGGACTATTCTCACTATACATCCTAAGGGAGGACTGGAGAGTCTCCGAAACAAACTTGGTCCCGTGATATGAGACACTTTTCAGAGTTTAAATTTCTGGAAAGTATTAGATTAGAAAAATGGGAGAGGTGTTTATTAATACCAGATTTGGATCTTAGTATTGAATATTTTACTAATACTTTTCAAAACATTTGTGATTTTCATGCCCCCAGAATAACAAAAAAACACAAAGATTTGCCAAGATTTCCATGGATAACAGAAAAGTTGCAAAAAATGATCAGAGTTAAAAATAGACTCTGGAAGAAAGCCAAAAAGACAAAAGAAAGCTGTGATTGGGATCTATTCAAAATTAAAAGAAATGAATGTCAAAAATTAACAAAAAGGGCAAAAATACTTTACTATCGTAGTAAGTTAAATCATAATATGAATCCCAAAAGATTTTGGACAACTATAAAAAACTTGTCAAATCCAGGAGGGCATAATGGACAAATAAAACTTAAATTGAGAACAAATGAAAATATAATAGAAGATCCAGGGGAGGTATCAGATATCTTAAATGGTTATTTTGTTGATCTGCCCAATTTAGGAATAGTAGAAGATACTCCAATAATAACTGACATCAGGTGTGAAGAATATTATCCAAATCAACACCTTCCCTTTAGATTCAAACAGTTAATGTTATGGGAAGTTACTAAGGAACTATCCAGAATAAACCCATATAAATCTGCAGGTTTGGATAATCTAGAAGGACGTTTTTTAAAAATAGCTGCCCCATACATAGCACATACGATTCTAGCTATATTTAATTGGAGACTACAAGAGGGACATTTTCCTACTTTATGGAAGACAGGGAAGATAGTACCTATTTACAAAATTGGAGATAAAACATCTCCTAATAATTATCATCCTATTACTATCCTACCTGTCTTATCCAAATGTTTGGAAAGGTTGGTAAACCAACAAATGGGAGTTTATCTGGAAAAATATGATTTATTAACAAAATATCAATCAGGTTTTAGGAAGGGTTTTTCAACTACGTTAGCTTTGTTCGAATTTAATTATCTGATATGTACATCCTAGAACAAAGGTAAGGATACAGCAGCCATTTATATCGATCTGTCAAAAGCATTTGACTTGGTGAGCCACTCCATTTTGTCTGAGAGGTTGGCCTGTTTAGGTTTCTCTGGTGATCCACTAGTATGGTTTATGTCATATTTGACAGACTGCTTCCAGAGAGTACAATTAGAGAACCATCTTTCACATCCTAGGATTGTTAAAAGGGGAGTTCCACAGGGGTCCATTTTGGGACCCTTGTTATTTTTGATATTTAATAATAATTTACCATCTGTGATTAGGCATACAGCTATAAGAATGTATGCAGATGATACGGTCCTGGTGGCCTCTGGTGATGGTTTGGTGGATCTCCAGAGAAACCTGCAGGCCGACTTCGCTAGCGTTCAGGAGTGGTTCACCAAATCACAATTAATAATGAATGTAAATAAGACAAAATGGATGTGTTTTGGTACTAGAAAACAGGGTGTTTCGGATGTACAGATCACATCATTGAATAAAACCTTAATAGAACAAGTTTCAAATTATTGTTACTTAGGAGTTAATATTGACTCTCTATTGACCTTTAAGAGACATATAGAGTCTGTTATTACAAAAACACATAAAAAATTCGGAGCTTTGAAGAGAACATCTAAGTCCTTAAAACTGCAAGACAGGAAACTGATTGCTGAACAGCTTATACTCCCAGTAATAAAATATGGAGAGGTTATTTATAGGACTGCATCTAAACAACTTCTGATTAAGTTGGATAAACTGCAATATAGGGTGGCAAGATATGTATTACGTTGTAGTTTTAGGACTCATCACTGTGAACTGTTGACTAAGTTAAATTGGTTACCTCTTGATTTAGAGTACAGGTATAGTTGGTCCTCATTTATATATAAATATAGGACAATTTATTTGAATCATAATATATCAAGCATATTGGCAGATAAAGATTCTGCTCTCAGGAAACTTTCAGTTAGGGCTTTGTACCAAAATAGAATAGATCCAGATAAGTGTAAGAATAAATTTGGGGATAGAACATTGGCGTCACAAGCATCTATATGTTGGAATATACTCCCTCCTTCACTGCGATTAGAAAAAATTGAAAAAAAATTTCTTAAAGGGTTGAAGATGTATTTTGTATATTCATGTGAATGTTTTGATTCAATTTAGTTATATTGTCTTATTGTGTGTGTCTTTGTGATTTTGTGTCTTTATAATTTGTACTGATTGTTTGAAACTAGTGTGATTATGTGAAACTTGGAAAACTTGCTCAGGACTGTCTTGAAAACTGGATGCTTTTATCCAAATGACATGTATTATTCCTGTATAAAAATAAAATTTTTACTACTACTACTACTACTACTACTACTACTACTACTAGCAGTCTTAAAGTGTTGGCTGCCAGTGGTGGTGCTCTCTGAAAAATTGTGGTACCCATGCTCCTCTGCAAATTTTAGCAATGACCCCTCTCCTTGTTTTGGCTGTAAACAAAACTGATCCCTTTAACACAAAAACAAGGAGTCAGTTATAGCCTCCACCACTCACCCCCTTTTTTGCTTCAAGTGAGGAATGTTGTTATTGGTTTGCATCAGATTTACAGTGGCAGCCATAAACACATAATATTGTTAAACAGTAATCAATTGTATGTAAAAGCTTTTTTTTTTGAATGTGTGCTTTCTTAAACTTCTCAATACCATGCCACCCATTTTGTACCCTACCCTTGGATTTCTGTGCCCCAAGTGCATTATTTTACATTTTTCTGTTGAAACCTAGCTGCCATACCTTTGACCACTGTTCAAGTCTTCTAAGGTCTCTGCTTATACTTTTTCATCCTGCTGCAGATCTGGATATAATCATGCAGAGTCAAACCTTCACTTCCTGCTCCTTTGTAATTTCGCTTATAAAGACATTAAAGAGGACCGGGTCCAGCACTGATTCCTGAGGTACCCTCCTCTTCACACTCCCTTCCTTGGAGTGAACTCCATTTACTACCAGCCTCATTCATTCATCCCCTAATCAATTTCTCACCAAACTGTGTTCAATGAGATCACCTCCTCCAGCAGCACATTCCAAGTGTCCACCACCCTCTCTGTGAAGAAATGCTTCCTGACCTCCCTCTTAAACCTCCCACCCTCTAGATTAAGACTGTGCCCCTTGTGCTATGGTTGCCTCTCAATTTAAAGAGACCCTCCTTATCTACCTTATTTATCTTTTTCAAGAACTCCAAGGTCCCAATCATGTCCCAGCTCTCTCTCGCTCCTGTCCTCCAGGGAGTACATGTTCAGTGCCCTCAACCTCTCCTCATATACCTTACCCTGCTGATCCACTATCATCTTCATAGCCCTTCTCTGCACCTTTTCCAGCAGGTTAATGTCCTTTTTGAGGTGTGGACACAGTACTGAACTCCATGCTCTAGTTGTGACCTTACCAGTGACCTGTACAAAGGCAGTATAACCTCTTCTTTCCTACTACTTATCCCTCTAGCTATGCATCCCAGCATCTTGTTTGCCCTTGCTGCTACTTTCTTGCACTGTGTGGAGTGCTTCAGGTCACTAGTGATCATCACTCCATGGTTCTTCTCCTCCTTCTCCTCTTCTGATGCAGATACCAGGACTCCACCCAGGTAGTGCTCTGTCTTGGGATTCTTGGCTCCAATATGCATACCTTTGCATTTCTTGGTATTGAAGCCAAGCTGCCAGATCCTGGACCACCTCCCCAGCTTTTCCAAATCATTGTGTAGGTCCTGTGTCCCATCAGCTGTGTCCACTGTCCTGCAGAGCTTGGTGTCATCAGCGAATATGCACAATTTGCCCTTTATACCATTCCCAATGTCATTGATGAAGACATTGAACAACACCGGCTCCAGCACCAAGCCCTGCAGTACCTCACTGATGACCTCTCTGGTGCCAGATAACTCTCCCCCCATAACCACCCTCTGGGTTCTGTCCCTCAGCCATTTTTCTGCCCATCTGGCCATCTTATCCCCAACCCTGAGATCCATCAGCTTCCTGATCATCCTTTTGTGTGGCTCAGAGTCAAAGGCCTTGCTGAAATCCAGATAGAGGATGTCTACCACTTGACCCCTGTCTACTATCTTAGTGACACAGTCAAAGAAGTCAATCAGATTTGTTTGACACAGTCTCCCCCCATTAACCCATGCTGCCTTGAATCCTGGAGACCATGCTGCTCTAGACATTCCACCAACCTTTATGTTCTCCATGAGCGTGCCCACAATTGAGATCAGACTGACTGGTCTGTAATTCCCTGGGTCCTCATTGGGACTGCTTTCGTGGAGGGGTGCCACATGTGCTGTTCTCCAATCCTGTGGCACCACACCTGACTCTAGTGAACTACTAAATAGCTCTATCAGTGGCCCTGCCAGCACCTCAGCCAATTCTCTTACTACTCTTGGATGCACTCTGTCTGGGACTGGTGATTTGTCCACCTTTAATGCTAGCAGCCCATCCCTCACTCTATCCTCCTCTATAACTACATCTGTGTTCCCCTCTCCCCTGCTCCTCTTCTTCCTCCTGAAGGCACTGGCCCATCCTTCTCCCTGGTGAAGGCAGAACAGAAGTATTCATTTAGTATCTCTGCTTTTCCCACATTATTCTCCACCCACTCCTCCTCTTTCTTAAGCCTAACAATCCCTTCCTTCTTGTCTCTTTTTTCACTTATATAGCAAAATAAAGATTTCTCCCCTTCTTAATTCCTTCAGCTGTCTGCAGCTCCTTCTGTGCATTGGCTTGCTGGACTTTCTTACTTGACTCACTAGTCAACCTTAAGTAATTTTCCATATGCACCTCTCTTTTGGTCTTCCTGAATTTTCTGTAGTCCAGGCTCTTTTGCCTTACTGCCTGTGCAACCTAAGACATGAACCAGCTGAGCCCTTTGGCCCTTGTGTTCTACCCCCTGAGCCTAACACACTCCTCTGTGGCAACCAGTGTTCCTTCCTTAATGATGAACCACCTTTGGTTCATGCCCATATCTACTCTGATGCCTGCCAGGTGACTCCTTAGTACTTCACCCATTTTCCTGCAGTCTGCCCTTCTAAAATCCAAGATTTTGGTCTTAGTCAGGATGCTTTCCCTGGCCATATCTAACTGAAACCACATTGTGCAATGGTCACTCCCACCCAATAGCTCCCTGACTATTATTTCCTGCATATGCTCCTCATTTGCTGTACATGCTGTCTGGCCCTGCACAGCAATGCATGGGACTCAGGCTCTGCAAGCTCCCTGAATGGGGCTCTGTGAGAATCCTCTGCCTGGCTCTGCACAGCACTATGCAGGACTCGGGCTCTGCAATCTCCCTGAATGGAACTCTGTGAGTATCCTCTGCCTGGCCCTGCACAGCAACACATGTTGAGCACTCAGCATTTCTGGACTAGGATAAGAAAATTATATAGTGAGCTGTTCATCGGGAGGAACTCCCAGTCAGCCTGGACACTTTAATTTAACTTATTTGTATCAGCTAAGTACTACTGATTTCTGTTTCCACGTTGCATGCCACAGTGTTTCAGCCTGTTTTCTCGTGTGCATTTAAGCTTAGTCTAGCTAGGTTCACTACTGCATAGTGATTTCTGCTGAATATCTGTGATTATTGTGTGCTTCATTTTACCTGAAGGAGATGGAATTATTTCAGGTGGTGTGGTGTTAGGATGATGGTTGGAAGCCTTATGGGTGGTGCATGTGCAGCGTCTTGCCCATCCACTTCTCCATTGTCCCCTATTCCCACTGCATACTGAGGACCCCGTTGTCTAGCTTAAAGCTCTTCCTCTGTTTTGTCTCCCCTACAAGGACTTGGTCTCTGCAAGCTCCCTGAATGGAGCTCCATGAGAATCCTCTGCCTGGCCCTGCACAGTAATGCACAGTGAGCACTCAGCATTTCTGGACTGGGTTAGCCCGTCGCTGCTGTGCAGTGACTGGCCTTCCTGCCCTGGCTTGTCTCTTGCTAAATAGGTCATATCCTGTCACATGACCCTTTCTGCCAGATTTTATCTCCCTACTTTCCCGCTAGTACGTTATACTAGGCAACCACCAGGAGTCATTGTTGACTACTCATTCCACTGCCTACTCTAACCTGGTTCTAGTATCCTTTCTTACTCTTCCACCCTTTTTCTCTGCCTTCCACAACCTCAGTTCCTACTCTTTCCCCTTCCTCCTCAATCTGACCTACCTGGGGGTTGAACCTACAACCTTTTGCTCTACAGGCAGCAACACTACCACTGCACCATTGCAGCAGCCTCAATTTGTTCTGATTTTCTGGGTCAATTATTCTGTCTCTGCACTCCCTGTCAACAACTGAATACTTTAGCTACTTCTTCCTTCTTCCCTTCACACCCTCTACTTGCCACCTACTTGCCTTCACTCCCCAATCTCTCCTCACTCACACCATCTAAATGAGGACTCTCCTTTTCCTCCCTCTGCCCTCTCCTAGTTCTTCTTTTCCTCCCTCCCTCCCTCTACCCTGACCATCCCCATCAAACCACTCACTCCTCCCCATCCCCCATCCTCTGCCAACAGCACAACCACTCCAATCTCACCACATCAACACTTCACCTCCCTACCCTTGCTGCCCTCCACCCCCCTATTATCATCCACTCAGGTCTTCTTAGCTGCCCTCTCCTTAATCTAGCAGACATTTGACAACTCTGTCCCCTCCTACCCCCTTACATGCACCCCAGCCAGTCTGCCGCACCAAGCGTAGATGTCATTCCTCACCCCATCACCCCTTAGTCCTCTTGCAACTTCTAGCTGGAGAGATTGAACCAAATCCTGGCCCTATCAGCCTTGCCATCACTTCAATGCAAGCTTCCCCTAAAGGACTGCAGATCTTCCACTCAAACGTACACAGCCTTCTCCCAAAGTTAGAGGATCTGAAAGTGTGGGTTACTCAGCACTCCCCTGGCATTGGTTCCATGTGATAATGGTGATTGCAGAAAGGTGATTGCCGTTAGGATGAGTGTACATCACCAAAAATCACTTTTGGAGATGTAAACTCCAGGTGCACAGCAAAAGGGTGCTGGGGCCTTTTTATTTTTTCACTCACCCTTACTAAAGTTCTCAACTATAGTGGGTGCATGTCCAGGTGGTGCAAAATAGAGAAAAAATCACGATTGGCACAACAAGAATGTGCTGTGCTCAGACCCAAACCTGGCACCTTCGCAAACCCACCCCATGCCCACCCACCACACCACAGGCCAGCTCAACAGCCCACCGCAGCACTATGCCTCTCAAACCCTCCCTCCACTTCCGCCCATTGCTTGGTATGCTCACTTCCCCCATGTGCTTGTACATATAGTGACATCCTGTCACTATATTCGCAGACCCCCCCAATTCAGTTTCCCTCCTTATTCAGTAGCCCTGTCAACAGGTGCTGCAATTGAGTCACCCTTTTTGGAAGCGTCCAATCATGGTCACCATTGTCACAGGCTACCCTGACATTCTTGCATTTCGGAAACTTGTCTATCCTTCTGAGTTCCTGATTCACAATTAGCCCTACCCAACTTCAGGCTTCTCAGGCAAGACCAGGGTAAACGTGGTGGAGGGGTGGCTATCTACTACCGCAACTCTTTAAACTGTGTTTCTTTCCACCGTGAAGCAATTCTGGGTTCCCACAAAGTTCTTCTTCTCAATCTCACCCTTCCTTCCTCATCTCCCCTTCTAGTGGGTGTCCTATACTCCTCCCCAAAACTTTCCCCAGCCTCCTCCATCTCTTGTATCTCTTCCATCTCCACATTACTGAACATGTGTGAATTAATCCTTCTTGGTGACTTCAATTTAGATTGGCTCTCCCCCTCCTCTCTAAGCCCATGCCAGCATATTGAATCGCTTAACCTGTCCTAGCTGATTAAAGAACCAATGCGCCCCAACCCTAGAAGTCAATCACACTCCCTTCTTGACTGGGTGCTTTCATTCCACCCCCACCATATTTGCTTTGCTATTACCTACCCTGATGTATTAAGTGACCACTGTCCCACCTTCTGCCTCAGGAAGAGCTGTCCCCCTTCCATCACTCTCAAATACATCAAGAATCACCCACTTAAATCCCTTGATGTGAACAATCTACTCCTTGACTTGGCACTGTCAAACTGGTAGCCTGTTTTCAGCACCCCTGCTGTTGACACTGCCCTCGCATACTTCTCCTCAATCTTATTAAGCATATGGGATGTGCATGCTCCTCTAAAAACAGCCAGAGTTAAATGTGCCCACCACTATGGATCACCCCTGATATCCTGGCAAAGTGCAAAGCTCATGACTGTGCTTGACTCCACTCCAAATCTTCTGGCTGCCAAGCCCTCCTTCAAATCTTTCGTACACTTTGTAATAACTGTACCCAAAGCCACCATGCCAAATCTGATTTCTTTAAATCCCATTTACTCCCCTCTGACACCACTCCCTCCTCCTTCTGGCAGAATCTCCATTCACTCTAGCACCCCCAATCCACCTCCCCATCCAGAATGATGGCTCACTTATCTCTGATCCTCTCCTTGCCGCCACTGCCCTCAATAAGTATTTCATCTCCAGTGCTGTTACACCTGGGTCATCACCCTCCCCCCATCCTCTGCAGCTCCCAGGATTTACATTACCTCCAATCTCACCATCTGAGGTCCCGAGGGCCCTTATCTCCTTAAACTCTACCAAGTCTAGCCCTGATGGACTGCACCTTAGGCTCCTCAAAATCTCAGCTCCTTCAATAGTTACCCCTTTAACCTATATTCTAAACATCTCACTCTCCACTGCCACAGTTCCTCCTGCTTGGAAGCTTGCCAAAGTTCTCCCACTTTCCAAAGGGGGGACCTCACCATCGCTGCCAACTACCACCCTATCTCCCTCCTTCCTGCCCTTGCTAAAGTCCAAGACTCCCTCATCCTCTGCCAGCTAAATAATTTCCTCTCCACTTCTAATACTCTCTCCCCTTACCAGTCTTGCTTCAGAAAGTCCCATTCCACCACCTCCTCCCTACTCAGCTTCACCAATGCAATCCACACTGCTATGGATCTTGCCCACATCACCTCAGCCATATTCATTGACCTAGCCAAGGCATTTGATTCTGTCTCCCACCCCCTTCTACTTTCTAAATTAAGCTTCATAGGGCTATTCCCAACTTCAGTGTCCTGGTTCAGTTTCTATTTGAGAGGCTGCTCCAAGTCTGTTTCCATAAACATCACATCTCCCTTCCTCCCCATCCTCACTGTTGTATCCCAGGGCTCTATTCTTGGGCTGGTTCTTTTTTCCCTCTTTATCAATGACCTTCCCTTCATATGCACCCACATTTATGTGAACAACACTGTTCCTTTCCTGTCTGGCCTATTAATACAAGCTGTCCAATCCCCCCTTCAACTTGACCTTTCACCTGTCATAGTTTGGTTTGATGCCAGCTGCCTTAAACTGAACACCAAGAAAACCATTGCCATGACCTTCATTTCCAAACAAAAACTTGCCAAACTTCCCTCACTGTCCATTTTCTCTTCAGCAGCAGATACCTCCCTCGACAATGTCAGCACATACAAATACCTGGGGGTCTGGCTCTACCCCTCTCTTGATTTCTCCACCCGCTTTAGTGCACTCCACACCAAACTGTGCCCTAAGCTTGGGTTACTCCATCAGCACAAAGCCAGCCTGTCCCTCCCTATAAGAACTGACCTATTAGTTAAATGGATCCTCCCTGCCTTTGACTACACCAACATAGTTTTCAGTGCTGTCCCAGCCACCTCCCTTGGTAAACTGGATGTCCTATTCCATACTTTTTGTTGGTTCACCTCCAACTCTCCCCCACTAACTCACCACTGTGACCTCTACTCTGCCCTCTCTCTCTAGTCACTTGTGCTGAGGTGCTTCTCTC
Source organism: Neoceratodus forsteri (assembly GCA_016271365.2). Taxonomy (NCBI): domain Eukaryota; kingdom Metazoa; phylum Chordata; order Ceratodontiformes; family Ceratodontidae; genus Neoceratodus; species Neoceratodus forsteri. Next base: position 246,295,574 of record CM028130.1, read on the forward strand.
ACTGCTCTACCTTCATAGCCAAGTACTGGTTTGGGTCCCTTCCTTCTTATCTTACCTCCCTTCTCACTCCTGCTGCTCCCTCTCAATATAACTCTCAGTCTAGCTGTGCCCGCTCCTTCTCTCTCCCTCATATCCAAACCTTAGCTGGTAGACTCCTACAAGTTTCCCTCCCTCTGGAACAGCCTTCCCCTCCCTACCCATCTTTCACTGTCCTTACACTATCTCAAGCACTTACTCAGACCAACACCTGTCACCTCCTGCAGCTGTTCCACTTACTAGCCTGTGACCACATCATGCTGCAACCCTATCTCTCTGTAGGTCCAACCGCTGTATTATAGCTGTGCACTTCATTGTGTTTAATATACATAGTTTCCGATTTGTATGTCCAACAGCTGTACAATAGCTTCACTCTTCTTTGTATTCAGTGTACATAGTTTCTAATTTGTATTTATCTGTACATCGTTTCCAAGTTCACATATGATTGTACATAGCTCCTAGTTGTATATTACTGTACTTTGTACCTTGCCCACCTTTCTTTTTGTCTCAGAACGATATTGTGTTATACTTGCTGTTGTATTTGTCACCCTCCTGTACCCCTTCCCCCTGGGTCACTCCTGGAAATGAGGTTCGGCTCTTAGTGCTTTTCACAGTTATCAGCTTTTAAATAAATAAAATTTGTGAGCATAAGATCAAAAATTGCCTCTGCTCTTGTTGGTTCTGTGATGCCCTGAGTCAGGAACCCACTCTGCAGTCTTTCCAGGATCATCTGACTCCTGGCACATGTTGTGAATGGTATTCTCTAGTCCACCTTGGGCAGGTTAAGGTCCCCCACAATTACCACCTTTCCTTTCCCCACAGCTTCCTATATTTGTGAGTTCAGTTCCCTTCGCTCTCCTTATCCTGTTTGGGTGGTCTGCAAACCATCCACAGCCACACCTTTCACCATCTATTGGACCATAACTGAACCAATAATGCTTACACCTCCCCTTCCACTGACTCCTTCCTCATGCAAGTTATTCTCTACCTGATATAAAATGCCACCCTTCCCCCTCCCAACTACCCTGTCCCTTCTGTATAGTTTATATCCAGGGATCACAAGGATATGGTGTGGTGATGCCCAAGTCTCGGTTACTGCCACTATGTACACCCTCCTGTTTTCTAATAGTGCCTACAGATTGTCCATCTTGTTTCCAAGACTCTTTGCATTCAGAGACATCACCCTCCACCTAGAATCTGCCCTTCCTTCCCTTCCTCCTATTTTTCTCTTCACATTTCTCCCATCTGTCATGCCAAACAAATGTTACTATCTCTAAAAGTATACAACTTACACATACACAACCAGCATGCATGTTGTTCGGGACAAAGTGACCTTTGAAATAAGGGTAATCCCTAATGTAATGTCTTTATAGTTTTTTTTTAATAGCCATCAGAAATGTGAATTTTGTAAAAACAAAAATGGAAATAGAAGTAATAAGATGACCATATTTTACAAAATATAAGGAATTCAGATTAGTGACTACCCTCATTTGAAAGATCATTTTGTCCTGAACAACTTTCATGATGGCTGTTTTTGTGCACCTTGAATAATTTTAAAGATATTTAGATTTGTTTTGAATGTGTGCACATTTGCTAAGAATTCTGCATAGTGCCTTAGGATTCTCAGATTAAAGCAGTCTGGAGTTCTGTCTCCAACATTCTAAACACGCAATGGGTCTGAATGAGTTAAAGCAGGCATGATGACAGATAAACAAGTTGGTCTGGTCTACTGAACAGAAAGAATTTTATTCAGCTGGCTCAGTGATTTTCAAAAATGAGGCTGTTTGGAAGTGCAGTAGGAGTAAATATCTCTAAAAATAGACAAGTTACACATACACAACCAGTATGAAAGTTGTTCAGGACAAAATGACCTTTCACATTAGCCTATTCATTAAGCTGCACTAATTATATTTTTTTAAACTATGGCCATCTTATTACCTGAATTTTCATTTTTTCATAACAATTTTCACCTTCCAGATGGCTATAATTAAAATATATAATGAATTCAGATTAGTGACTACCCTCATTTAAAAGGAAGTTTTGTCCTGTATAACTGTCTTGTTGGTTGTATATGGGTAACTTGTATACTTTCCGAGATGTTTACATTTGTTTACGAAATGGCTGGTAACAATCAAGCATTCTGTTTGGCTAGTAAGAATGTGTTAATATTACTAACACCACAGAAAAAAGACCAGGCTGTGCTATGCCAGGTGGGCACTGATTGTCCCATTCTGCCAGTGTTCCAAATTAGAATGTTAAAAAAATAAAAGTTGCCATCTTCTTTTCACTCACAAACCCATCCAATCACTGTAGTGCTGCCAGACCACAATTACTGCTGTGATCTCTTCCCCTTGCTCATTTCCACCTGCCAAGATCTCTACCCAGTTGGCAATGGTGGCAAGCAGTGAGACTATTAAAAAAATCAATCACTGCCCCAATCTTTTCCCGTTGTGCTCAACTGCTCACTTGCTCGCTCCCACCTGCCAAGATCTCTTCCCTTTCTTGCCTCCCATCCACTGTCATTCACAGTCTTTCTCAAGCATAGCTGCCACCTGCTTGGTACCTCCTTATTGTACCCATTACTGTTTTTATGGAGGAAAAAAATGGAACTGGAGCAGAAGGGGGGCAATGCCATGACAACCCAAAAAACTACAAGTACTGCAGCCTGCCTAGGTCAAAATTCCTCAACTCAAAAAAAAAGCACACAGTAAACTGGCAGAGGAACTATTTTATATTAATTAAAGAAAAACATTTCTTTTTTTATTACCTATTAAAGTAATTTTTACTTTCACATGCATCTATAATTTAGATGCCCATTTCATAAGTGCAATAAGCCACTCCAGGATCTGAGTGTTAGACACTTTAATACATGGCTAGGAGGCTGGACACACTCAGCCTGTGGCCTTGTGCCTCACTACGCCTCCTAGCTGTGTACTAAAGTGTCTAACACACACCCTGTTGTGTCTTATTGCTTGCTTGTCATGACTCCTACTATGTTCACTCAGAGAGAGAAAAAAATGAGGCTGTTTGGAAGTGTAGTAGGGGTCATGCCAAACAAATGTAAATATCTGTAAAAGTATACATGTCTAGTGGACCCCCCCACTCCCACGGGTAGTGCTCCCCACCCCGCTCCCACATCCCAAAACAAAGCCAGTAACTGGCACAACCCACTACTCACCACCACAGCTAGACACAGACTAAACTCTCAATGAGCATGTACTGTATGCTGTATGCACTCAGTGACAGATAACCCACTGAGCTGTCAATCAATGAGTGCCTACATGCGGGATCTGGGGGGTCCACTGGACCACTAGGGAATTATTGTATTAATATATTAATGTATAGACACAGTAGGGATCAGAAGGGGGGTCTGCTAGAACAACAAGGAATGAATGTAATGGGATCATCAGGGCTGGGAGGGGGCTGCTAGACCATCAGGGACAGGAAATAATTTATAAGAGGATCAGGGATGGGGGGACTGCTAGCCACCATGGACAGGAGGAACATTATCTTGAGGATGGCAGACAATAAAAATGAACATAAAAATAATAATAAAACAAAATGAGCATTAAACAGGGATCAGGGATGGGGGGATGGCTAGCCACCAGGGACAACTTACTTTATTAATGGGAGAAACAGAGAAACATAGAAGTTATTGGCAGATAAGGGCTATCAGGCCCAACTAGTCTGCCCTATTATCCCTAACTACCATCTCTTGCATGCCCTACTGGTATTAGGTTGTCCCCCCCCAACTACCACTATCCCTCTATGCCTATCCAATGCATTCTTAAATCCTGTAATCGTTTCTGCCCCCACCACCTCTGCTGGCAGGCTTTTTCATTTGTCCCCCACCCTGTCCATGTAGAAGTACCTCCTCATGTTTCCTATGAACCTTCCTCCAACTTTATATTTTGACCCCTCATCCTTGAGTACTTTTTCTTATGGAAAACAGTATTCTCCTGTACCTTATTCTTCCCTTTGAGGTATTTAAATATTTCAATCATATTTCCCTCCCACCCCCCTTCCAGGGACTACATATTTAATTCCTTAAGTGTTTCTTCACAGGGTTTGTGATGTTGGCCCTTCACCATTTTGGTAGCACTCCTTTGAACTGCTTCCACTCTGTCAATGTCATTTTGTAGCTGAGGCCTCCAAAATTGAAAACAGTTCTTGATTGCTCAGAGACTGGGTCTGGGGCTGTCTGCTAGACCACCAGGGACAATTTCAAGTCATTAATGGGGGATCAGGGCTGGGGCAGTTCACTACACCAAAAAATAAGTTAGCAAATATCCAGTGTTTTCCTTTTCATTAAATAATGGCTAACTAAAACATTAAGCATTAAGCTTGACTGTTGGTTGAGTGAGTTCACTCAAATATTGAGTAATCTTTGCTAGCTAGTGATTAGTTGAGAGTTGTTTTGTTTACTTATGCATTTGTTAAGAAATGAGACTTTGAAAAATACGATAGTTAGTGATTGACTGAATTTTTCAGCATAAACAGATTCCAGCTTGTGAGTTAGTTGTTTATATAACTTAGAACAATTTTCAGTTGTTAGTTATACTAAATATAAGACTTAGAAAAGTTCTCAGTCATTAATTACTTGAGATTTTAACTTAGAATTTTTTGCAGTCACTAATTACTTGCTAATGGTCCACTTTAAGGTTTTCTGTTAAAGAGGTCTAAAGTAAAACAAGTGAAAAGGGGTCATGAAGAATCTAAAACTCAGGAGAACTGATCTAGCTGGCCCGCTGTGACAGCGGTATGGTCTCCACCTATGACACTGACATTCTGGGTCTGGGAATGGACCTAAGAGCCAGATGGCTGGCTGGGGGAAGGGGAGAAGGATCAAGCATCCGAGGGACTGCTATCCTTCTCTGGGGGGAAGGTGGTTGAGTGCCCAGTGTATGACTGACCTCTGGTGGAGGGTGGGGGGAGCAGTGGACAGCACCTGCACTTTAACTGGAGGCGGGACAGACATCAGAGTTTGTGCCCTTGATGTCATTGCACATCCCACCTCCCAGGGCAAAAATGGTAGAAAACCAGGGCTAAGTGGGATGTCACCCACCTCACACTGCACATCCTGCACCACCACCATGGCACCACCAGAGATGTATACCAGCATCCAGCAGGAGGATGAGCCCCCTTCTGAAGGCTCCGCCCTAGGGAGGAATCCAGGGTATAACCTCAGGATGGAAACATCCCAGGACCATATACCAACATCTGACAGGTGGTTGGGGGTCCCTCCCACAGCCCCACTCTGGTGGGCAACCCAGAGTGCATCTCTGGCTTTTAAGTCTGGGAGGTTGGGTGACAGGGCTGGGTGTGGGGCTAGGCCAATGGGGGCTGGCCTCAGGGAGCAAAAAGAAAGCAAATTAAAAAAAAGACATGCACCTATGCATATGCAAAAAGATATTCATATACGTAGAAATGTATAGGCGCATGCCTTGTATCGTGGTTCATTTTTTTCAGAGTGTGATTTCTGTAAGTCTGAGCCCTCATTTCTAATAAAATCACAGTTTCTTGACTTCAGCATGTTTTACTTTATTAAAATATGTCACTTGCTGAAGTCAGATGTCATGACCCATCCACAAGCTTCTGGCACTACAGCACCATTTCAAAATGTCTCCATGCTGTGGTAACTGGTGCTCTGAAAAGAAGCAGAGTGACAGGGTTTTGCTTTTCTGGTTCAAATGAATAAAACAAAATCCTTTTCTCTGCTGGTGTCTTTCTGTGAAGTGGAGTTTGGGATGAGGAGAACGGTGGTGTCGGAAGAATTTGTGGTGAGGGAGGAGGTTGGTGGCTGGTGTTTTTTTGAAGCTGTGATTATGTTTTGAGATGTAATCATGGCTTCAAATACCTCTCAGCCATTCAGCTTTTTTCCTTCTTCCCATCCAGTTCATAATTAAGCAATAATGCACAACAGGGTGGGGTAAAGCATGGGATATCATCACGCCTTGGATGTGTTGTGAGACACAAGGTCGAAGGCTGAATGTCTCATGCACCCGAGAAGTGACACTATACTATGATATATCAGTCCCTGGGGTACATTATTGCCATTATGAACTGCACTAAAACTGGATTGAAATTTGTATTAATAAAACACTTAGGCCCTGTCCACAATACACCACTCCGGCTCGGTAATGGATGCAATCCATTACAGCCAGTGAGCAGTGCAGTGTGTCCACATTGTGTCGGTGTCCGTTATGGGACTGGTACCACGGTCCACACTAGGGGTACCGGACGATCATTATAATGACACTTTCGTTCCCAGGTTGAAGCTCACGCTGTAGCTACGGGTCCTCAGGGGACCATTACCACGCATCCACTTCGCCCGCAACGCGTTACAAGGCATAACCAGTTTCATAACCATTGTTGAAACCACCTCATATGTGGTTTCAACAACGGTTATGAAAACACCTTCTGTAACGTTACAGGTGTAAACGCAAACCATTACAGTAACGGTTTGGGCACTCTGTAACGTTACAGAGGCATAGTGTGGACAGGGCCTTAGAAAAAGGTTTTTTTTTTAAAGAATTGTTGTAGCTGTACATTTTAAAAAATAAAAATTTCCACTGGTTGGGGTTTGAAAGCACCAGTAGGTGGTGCTGTTTCTGGTGACTAAGAGGTAACAGTAACCTGTGGTCTCTTTTGTTCTCTTGCTGAATCTGATTAGTCAAGATATTTGGTACAGTAAATTGTTGCAGTATTTGTATTAAAAACAGCTTACCGATGGCTCAAAAACTGCCAGAGTTGCTGACAGAGCCACTCGAACTGACTATCACAGCCGATAGTGCACTTAGAAACCACCACTCAAGCCATGGGGGGAGGCATGTGAATAGGCAGATATCAACTTATTTGAAGAGAAAACAGACTTTTCTGCAGGTTCGGGGGGGCAGGCTTTACAATACTGTCTTGTTTGCTGCTGTCAAAATGTACTGGTGGATTGTGGCAGTCGGTGTTGTTGCACTGCATGAGCAAGGGTTTGAATTTTTCTTTTCCAGTGGAGGCAGTTTAAGTGTAAATCAAGTGTGTGGCAGCCTAACTGAAAACCACTGACCTGCCTGCTGCTGTCACTGAATGAGAGTACCAGGTTAATGGATTTTCTGCAATTTTACTTATAATACTGCTCTTTTTTTTCTGTCATTTAAGGCTGACTTGGGAGGTAATTGACAGCTTTTCCCTCCCCAGCCAATTAGGATACTTAGTGGGTGGGACTTACTGTTCACAACTCATGAAATGGCATTTTGAATTTGGCGTGGAGCGACTGTAAGGAGTAGCTGATAGTGCTGGGAAAGCTATGAGGGAAAATAATGAGGGAGGTAGTCACACATGCAGTTTAGTATCGGAGATCTGGTGCTAACATTTAGATCAGGCATCAAAAAGATGCCGGGTCAGGTAGTGGTGCAAGTAGGATCAGGACCCAGCAGGGAGCCAGCAATCAAAAGGAGAGGTGGTGAGAGCTGCAGGAAAGGTATTTGGATTTTTGTTCCTTTCATACAAATAGTATCCCATAGACAAATGTTGCTGCCATATTAGCACAGATAACAGAAAGAGAATAGAGTGGTTGAAGGTAGGGAAATTAAAAATGTTTCCACGGTATTTCCTCTGGAAGTCAGTGTGCAGCGTTGACCTGTCTCCCATTCTCATTTGTTGTCTCAATATGCTTTCACCAAATCTTTGCCCTGGATCATCCCTCTGATCCACACTCCATGACTTGCTAGATAACCAAAGGATATGCCCAGTTGCCACTGTAGTAGTTCTTCCCACAGCCACACACTCTATTTGCTGTTTGAAAGTAATTACGCAGTGTCTCCATGATATTAATCTTCCCAGAGCCACTCCATTGATCATCCATTTACTTTCATACAGCCGATCAATGGAGCGGCTCTGGGAAGACTGAAAAAATTACAGTACACCTGGGAATATTCTTCAGATGCTTTGGGATTGACAAAGTACAGTGTGCTGGCAGATTGGGAGGGGGTAATCAAGGGGCTTTAAGTGGGAATTTTGTGGGCATGTAAACTGGAGGGAGTTTAGATTATTCACTGCAGTACCTCGAGGGACACTCAAAGTCCACCCAATAATTCCAGCTGTGGGAAAAAGATAGAAGATTTTGGTGGGAGGAGTTGTTTGAGATTGTTATGCACAAGTATGTATTGAGGAATGGAAGGGCATGTGTGTTGGGGATATGCTGGGATAGAGGAGGACTTCAGACCAGCATAACCAGATTCTCAGGTGGGGCAGGTTGAACTAGTGATGGAAAGAGGGAATACTGCAAGGTTGGGTTTTGATCAGGAGTAGCACTGACCTGGTGCAGGTGGGAAACTTGGGATAAAAAGAGTTAACCAAAATATAGATTGCAACTGAAGATGGCCGATAAGTGGCAGGGATACATACCCTGAGATAGGAGAGTGCCAATACATGGGGTGGGGTTAGGAGTATGCAGACTGGGAATGGGAGGGTAACATCAAATGGGATGGGAGACTGGGTATATGCTTATTGAGATGGGACAGTGTCCATAGATGGAGGAGGGGAGATAGTGGAGATTATCAGACCACCGATGGACCTATGCTATTAGCATAGAGGTCAAGTTATGCTACTTTCTCAAAACAGTCTTTGTGTTATGTTTTAGTAGTTTATTTGAGTTGGAAGCATTACTCCCCATATGCCCCTGAAGAAAATAAGGGTGATTGTAGGGGAGAAGCCCCACAACTCTAACAAACTGACAAAACCAACATTAACAGCAAGCACAAGCACGAGCTGTAGTCACAAAAGATTTATGCTACGCAAGTAGTGCTGGTCCGATAATCTCCACTATCGCCTGTGGATGTAACTACTGAGTGAGGGCTGTATCAGGAGACAGGAGGTGGATACACAAGATTTAGTGCCTCTCTAAGAGTCTGTGTGTATTTATATTTGTGTGTAAGGTGCCTACTTGTTTGTCACAGGGTGTGGGTGTGTCCAAGGGTGAGTGATTGTATAATAACTTATAAAGTTGTTGAACATATTTGTGAACAGTAGATGAGACAAACAGAGATAAGATGGTTTCAAATTGATTTATTAATTAGCACAAGTAAGTTGCACACACACACACACACACACACACACACACACACAAACACGTGTCTTTGGACCTAATGTATAAGGGTGAGATCCTGGTAAAAAAATGAGGGCTAAGAGGATATAAGATTTCAGTTTTTTTTTTTATTTTAATGGGATTGGATGGAGTAAATTAGGATGGGGGGGTGTTTTTGGTCTGTCAAGGCAATAGAACTAGAAGGTATAGAGGTTTCTCCCAGACAGGGATAAACCTATGGAACAAGCTCCTACTTGAAGTGTTGCAAGTGAAGGAGTGTTAAAATATTTTTTCCCAAGGTTTCATCCTCTGTGGCTGGATGCTACACTTTGGTCTTCTGCTGGTAAACACCAAGTCCATCTGTCAGTTTCAAGTTCCTTCATGGCTTGCCCTGCATAGCTGGCCCATCATGGAGATCCCTGTCTTCCATGCTGGTAACACAGTCTGGTAAAGAGTGTCCGAGAGTGACAGGCAAGTGTGTTCTTGATGCTAAATACTTGGAACTTAAGATACCGTAGATGGACCTGTGCCTCCACCTGGGTAGTCCCTAGGAAATTCCTGGTGTCACTCAGGATAAGACCCCCCTCCCCCCCACACACACCTTTTTTAGCAAGCTCCTCAGGGGCAGTTCACACAGCTGCAGTGCATCTGATTAGGTTGATGGAGGGAGGCATATTTGCCCTAGCCTCATCCACCCCCTGACAGTCTTTGCTTTTTTTCTTTTCCCACCTGCACGGAACATGCCACACCATGAACTCCATCTATGCAGGCTGGGAGTGGAAAGTGCCCACTGGAACATTCACTCTAGCATGGTCTTGCTAAACTGATGACTGCATAACATCAGACCCAGCATTTCCCTTTGACAGTGGTTTTCTTACCAGCCTCATTGCCTGCCACACACAATTGGGACCCAGGGACCCCCCACTAGATGTTTGGGAAAGGTTAAATATAATTAAAAAAATACTGCTTGCCACTGCCATCAAGGAGTTAGCCATTTAGACCACCAGAGTTTTACCTTTTTTTTTTTGAATTTATAGCTCTTTTTTATTTTATATAAAGGTAATGTACCTGACAGAACAGTACAGGGATTACACATTATGACCAGTGACATAAACTGTATAGCAGCTGTAGAGTGACAATATACAGCATTTTACAGAAATCCCTGAATCAGGAAAAGCAATGAGAAATACCCCCCTGTCCCCCCACACCCAAATCCCCAGGCCCCCATTCCCCAACCCCCAGGATGTGCCTTCTATAAGAGAAAGAAAGACAAGAGAAAAGAAAGGAGAAGAAAAAGAAGAAAGGGAGCTGATTCTGATACATATGAAATACATAAAGGTATATCGGCTGCTAAGGTAGCTGGAGGTGTACCCGACAGGACATTAATTCAAATAGAGAGCATATAATTTGCCCCATTTCCGCTCAAACAAAACCAGACAATTCTGAGTACTTGCTATTAACTTTTCAGTCTGAAAACAGAGAGAAAGTTCATTGATCCATTCTGCATATGAGATAACCAATTGGTCCATCCAATGCCTAAGGACCAATCTTTTGACACCCATCGAGATTAAGGCCATGTGGAATCTACGCTCCATCACTTGTATGTTGGAAAGCTTCCCTAAGATATAAACTTCTATAGTGAATAAATCATCCAGGCCCAAAAGAGGGTCTAAGTTAGATTGGATGGACTGCCATAAGGGAGCCACCTTCTCACAATACCAGAAAATGTGTACCAGGTTCCCTTCCACTGTGCCACACTTTGTGCATAGGGTTGAGGATAGTCTGTTTAATTTAACCAGTTTAACTGGGGTATAATACATGTTGTTCAATATACGGTATTGAGTGAGTCTATGTCTGTCTTGAGAGAGGTACTGATATGTATCTACCCAAATTTGTTCCCGATCTAGAAGGGTATCTGGCAGAAGAGAAGACCAGCATTTGGAACTAATCAGATAGTCCAGGAATTTAGTGTCCAATTGGAAAGAATAAAACTTAGAAATGCTATGGACCTTAGTTGCTTGTTCCTGTATCTGGTTTAGGAAAGATTTAATTTGAGACGGTGTAGTATTGGAGCTGAAGCTGGAAGCCACCAGATGTTGTAACTGGAAAACTTTAAAAATATGCTTTTGAGGAATATTATACTTGGTCAGAACCTCCCCGGAAGATAAAAGAGAGTTATTCAGGAATAAATCATCGACATGGTAATCTCTCAGCTGAGGAAGCCAGTCTAGAGAAAGCAGGAGACCCCCAATCCTAATATTTAAATTAAGGGTAAGAGGTTGGGAGGTGTCTTTCCTGGGAGAGAGATTGAAAAAGTGCCAGCATTGATTCAACACCTTGCTAGAAATGCCAATGATGCTCCCCTGTAAAAGTGGAGGCAAAGTGGATAGGTTATAATAGAGGAGTCTGGATGGGGGAAGGCCAAACTCGGTTAGAATCTTTTTCTCAAGTTGTACCCAAATTGGTAGAAGCTCATCCACCTTCTGGTCGTACCACCTCCCAATTTTTGCCATGTGGCTTGCCCAGTAATAGAGCATAAAGTTGGGAAGACAGAGTCCTCCCTTTGCTTTGGGTAAATTAAGTTTTAAGAAGACTTTCCTGGGCTGTTTACCCTGCCAAATACACTTGGAAATGGACCTGTGGAAGTGATGAAAATAGGACATCGGTAGGAAAATGTTCATTAGGCTAAGTGGGTAGAAAACCCGAGGCAACACATTCATCTTAACAATATTAATGCAACCCCACAGCGATAAAGGGAGGGAAGACCATCTCTGAAGGTCTTGTTGAATTTTAATCAATAGATTGTCTAGGTTAAGCTTCCTGTAAAGTTCAGGGTTTTAGTAAGGAAAATGCCTAAATATTTGAGAGAGGAGGTGGCCCATTTCATACCAAACTGGGAAAAGTTGACCTGAAGCGTGTTGACATTCAGTGGAAATATAATTGATTTAGCCAGATTCAACTTGTAATTAGCCACCTGGCCAAACTGGGCTATAATGTGTAATATATGTGTTAGGGAAACTTCGGGGTTAGACAAGTGTAAGAGAATATCATCAGCATAGGCCGAGAGAACCAGAGACTGCTGTTGAATGAAACATCCCCTGACCAGTGGAGAATTTTTGATTCTAAGAAGGAGAGGCTCCAGATAGAGATTAAACAAAAAAGGTGATGGGGGTCAGCCCTGCCGGGTGCCTGTAAATAACGAAAATAGAGGCCCCCTGGACAACCAATGTTCTCTTATAAATAATGCAGGGCCCACTAACCACTAGGGCTACTATAGTCTGCTGGCCAGCAGGCAACTGAGGAACCCTAAGGGGGTATTGTAGAAGTCTCCTCCATAACACACTTAAACTTTTATTTTTTTTATCTCTATATATCTATTTCCTTACTTTTAGCGTAACCGTATCTTTTCCTCTAAAACTCACCTTTCTTTACTCTTATGTTGTACTATACCATTTTTTTATCCCTCTGCTATCTGTCTGTACTCTTGCTACTATAAGTTCCCATACTAATCTATTTTTCCCTTTATGTCCTCAGGTCTGGCTAGATGTCAGCTGTCTATCTATTAGATAAGTATCTTATTTTGTTTAATTATAACCTCCTAATTTCTCCTAGGACTTATGACCCTTTTGTGTCTCCTCAACCTTCTGTTTGCTTCCCTTTCAGGTCCTACCAGAATACCCCAAAACCAGGACACCCCAACACCAGACATGCCAACTTTGAAGGAGCAGGTACGTCCTATTTAAGTACCTAATTGCTGTGTAGGGTGAGTGACACATAAAGTGATGCCCACACCCATTGTAATGTGTAGCAACTTCTATATTATTATTGGGCCAGGAAAGGAGTGCTAGAAAATATTTTCTGGTTTTCAGCATCGTCCCAACCTTGTATTTGTTGGAGGTCTCCAATCCTACTACTGACCAGGCCCGACCCTGCTTAGTTTATAAGATTTGATAGTATAAGGCTCCGAGGTGGTAAAAAGGCTACATGCATATATTGATATTCTGAATAGCCCAGTTGTCACCCCTATTCTACAGCAAGCCTGGTAACCTGCTCTATTAATCAGTGTCAGTGGCTCAGTAGGTAGCACACTCGCCTCTGAGGCCAGGATATCAGAGGGCTGTGGGTTCAGTTCCCACATCTGCCACTTGGGTTAATATCCCAGTACTGACACTGTAGTGCAGCATGAGAGGGGTGCTGCACTTCTGAGGTGCTGTCTTTCTGATGAGACAGTAAACCTAGGTCTCATCTGCCTGGATTGGTGGTAGTTCAGGTGGATGTTAAAGATCCCATGGCACTTATCAAAAAGAGTAGGGGAATTTTTATTGAAAACGAGGACTCCAATACAGAAAAAAGAACCATACAACAACAAAAACATAACAAATACATATAGAAGAAATAAATTAAACAGTCAACACCCAGTGTTCACAATTAACCCACAAAAATTTGCCCCGTAACAGACCAAGAAGCTTAAAGTCATGATCATGAATTTTCTGCAACGTACATGTCACATTACAAAAAAATTCATCAAACAAAACAATTCTTTGTTGTGTAACCCATAAACATCTTGATTGCCAAATATAAAATTGGAGGATGAAAAAGACCAATAATAAGGTATCATTATTATACATAGACCATAACCCATCACGTGCTCCAGAAAGCAATGTACAAAAAGTAAGAGACGTAAATAGAGGTTCTTTCCATTTGGAAGCTAAAGAAACCCAAATGGATTTAACATAAGGACACCCCAAAAAAAGGTGCTCTTGTGTTTCCAAAACTGTGATACAAGATGTTCTAGCACAATATCTATCACTAACTTGTTTATGTTTATGATTACTGCCAACAGGTAATCTACCATAAGAACTCAACCAAGCACTATCCCAAACAACATCTGGCAATCATTTATGAGATAAACACTTAAGAACCATAGCCAAGGAGTCCTGAGGACAATCCGGAAAATGTACAGCATCTGGAAATTCCATAAAAACAACAAGATGGTACAACTGTTTCCTATCCATAGTCTCCAAGTGAGAAACTGAAATACCCAATTTCAATAATTGTTTAAATATTTCCAGACCATACTTAGGGAAAAAAAGGAAACTTCAAAAAAGGATCTGATTTACCCATTTTCCAAAGCTGTAATCCCTTGGAGAACCAAGCCCTTACATAAGGATGCCAAGGCTTCACTCCAGGCCATAAGAGAGGACTCAAATTGTAAGATACAAAAAGACAAAGAAAGAAGGCCACCGGATGCATCATTGCCACACCACCTTCCCGAATACTCCTATAAGTATACCCACGTTTAATGGGGTTCAATCTACTCCCCCAAAATGCCTGGAAAAAAACACTAAATAAGGAAGTAAACAAAGAGACAGGGGGAGGAAACACATAACTCACATACAAAAAAATAGGAACCAACAAAGACTTAATCAATAAAACACGTGTACGTTTAGCAATTTGCCTCCCTTTCCATATAGCCGCAAATTGCATAGCCTTATCAAGCCTCTTAGACCAATTAGCATGGGCCATGTCACCAGAACCAAATTCAACCCTCAAAACAATGAGAGGAGCTGTACTGATCGGAATACCTGAAACACAACCCAACTCAGGCAGTAGGGTATCCCATAAAGGGACACCCCTGCTCTTGGCATAATTGATTTTGGAACCAGAACAGCAAGAAAATGAGGATAGAACATCATGCACAAACAGCCCTTCCTTAACATCAGACAGACAAAGAACCAAATCATCTGCATATGCCAAAATCTTCACAGGTGGAACATCAGGGTGAACACTTAAACCAGTCAGATTTACATTTTGTATTATCATTCTAAGCAAAATATCAATGGAAAAAACATATAGAAGAGGGCTTAAGGGACAACCTTGATGCACACCATGTTGTACCCTGATTGGGTTACCAATCCAGCCATTAACATTGGGAAAAAGTAATGCTGCCCTATACATAGTGCGAATCCAGCCCACAAAGGCATCTGGTATACCATAAGCTGCCAAGATGGATAACAAAAAATCATGTGATACCTGATCAAAGGTTTTTTCCTGGTCCAAACTTAAAACATAACCATGTAATCTGCCATGCAGTGCAAAAGTAAACAACTCCCATATCAATAAATTATCATATGGAGTCCAACCAGGAATAGAACATGTTTGGTGAGGACAAATTAAACCCTCAGCCACCGTAGAAAGTCTATTGAGTAAAACCTCACTTAACACTTTTAAGTCTGTATTCAATAAACTAAGCATTGTCCAATTATGTAAATCTTCTTTTGGCCCCATTTTATATAGTAAAAGCACCAGAGCACGATTCATGGAGGATGCCAATGTGGAATTAGGCAGCATGGCATTAAGAACATTAACAAAACCAGGAACCAGATTATCCTTAAACGATTGATAAAAAGCAGCACCTAAACCATCAGTACCAGGAGCAGAGTCCAGATTTAAAGAGGAGATAGCAACATTGACTTCATCAGCTTGAATCGGTGCTAATAACTGCTGCCTACTAAAATCCGACACCTGAGGCAAATGCAAAGTGTCAAAATTCAAAGCTGTGGAATCAATATTAATGTCTGCTTGATAAAGTGAATCCAAATATTGTTCATCTACATGAACCAAGTCCTCTGGGGAAGTAACCAGATCATCATCCATGGTTTGTAAACAGGTAACTATACGACTACTCATCCGATCCTTACAATCCTGAAAAGGATCCAAAGAACCTTTATGCATTTTCAAACCGTAACGATGCTCATGCTCCAAAGATGTAGACCTATCATATTGCTATGACAACATTTGCTTTTTAACATGATGTATCTGAACATTATAATCATGCTTCTCAGTTTCAGTCAAAGAAATCAACCGCTGCAGCTGACCCCGAAGACGAAGGTATTCAAAGTAATGGGAGGTAGCAAGGGTACGAGAACTGGCCTGAAAAAAGGCTTTCAAATCATGCTTGATGTCCTCCCACCAAGATGCCAAATCATCGTACATATCTATAACAGAAAGCCGAGCTGCCCACTCTCTTTTCCAGGCTCTACGTATAGCAACATCAGACAATAAAGTATTATTAAGACGCCAGAGATTGTTTTTACATTTGGGTACAGTGCCCCAAACAAGGCATACAGTAAGGGATCTATGGTCAGTAAATTCCCAAGCATGCAAAACAGCTGAGGACACATGAAAAACAGCAGAAAGAAAAACAAAATCAGTACGAGTGGACAAAGGTGCCTTAAAAAAAGTATTACCACCAGAGGAATGAACATGTCGATAAGCAACCATCAGCTGAGCAGTGTGGAGTACATAGAAACATAGAATTTGATGGCAGATAAGGACCGCTTGGCCCACCTAGTCTGCCCATTTTCCTACCTAACAGATAAGCTGCAGATCCTAGTTAACCAACAGCTTACTTCCTCCTACCCCCACTAGGACTGCCTTATGTCTGTCCCATGCATTCTTTTTTTTTTTTCCATTCAACTTTTATTAAAGTTTACAATACAGAGAACGAATCCAGAAAACATTGTACATAATAAGACTGTGATTAACATACAGAATAATACTGATTCATTCTCTCCCAACCCACCCACCCACCCTCCTACTCCCCCAAAACCTAGCGCAGCAGGTTACCACACAAGTAACATCTTGAAATATAATATAAGGTGTATTTCACATTTGTAGAGTGTACAGGGCTTGAAAAGGACCCTATATCTGGTTGAACTTCCCAAGTTTACCAAATAGACTTGCAATGGTTCTCTCTGTTCTGAGATTAGCAAGAAGCTCCTGGAGCCACTCATGATAAGTCAGGTTATCAAAGTCTTTCCAATGCCTCAAGACCACTTTTTTAATGGACATGGAAATTAATGCCATATAATATTTCCTACACAGCACAGGGATACATGAAAAGTCCCCAAGAGACATACTTGAGGTGTAAACAAATCAGAAAGCCCTAAAAGTGGGTCAGCTCTATGTTTTATAGTGGTCCAAAGTGGGGCAACTTTGGAACATTTCCAAAAAATAAGAAGAAGGTCCCCAGGCTGCAACTTACATCTTGTACAGAATGGAGAGGACTCAACGCCCATTTTGGCCAGTTTCTTCGGGGTATAATAAATATTATGCAAAATTTTAAATTGCATTAATATTAATCTATCCTGCAATAAAAATTTATGACAGTTATGCCAGAGAAGAGACCAGTCTGGCTGCATATCTGGAAAAATGGAAGACCAGTAAGTAACAGGGGCAAAATTATCAGGATATGCCCATGCGAATAAAATACTATATATCTTCGACACCACATGGGACACTCCAGTCAGTTCTACAAGGGTAGCCTGAAAACTAATATAAGCGGGCAAGGGCGGAGTAGCCCCAAACACTTTTAACAAAAGATGCCGAAGCTGATAAATCTTGAAAATGCTAATCCCAGGCACCGTGAATTTATGTTTAATTTCTACAGAGGAACACCGTTGTCTGTCCACCGTAATAAAGTCTTTTAACTTACAATTTCTTAACAGAGGAAGCCAGTTAAGTAATAGAGGCTTGTTATCAAGTTGCAAGTTGGGGTTACCACTTATTGGCTGAGACAGATCGTTAGTGTTGTCATATTTAAGAAACACACACAACTGAGCATGGACCTTAATCGACACTGCAATGGGAGAGTTATGGAAGGATGCAGGGAGGAGTCCTATTTTAGTGTATAATAACGCACAAGGGAGAAACCCATGCTTCTTTATGCTGTCTAACTCGACCCTGAGCCAGACCATGGTATATGACGGGTTTTCTAATTGCTGCTCCGCTGTCAACCACCTAAGATATTTATTAGCCTGGCTTGCCCAATAATACAGCCCCATATGAGGAAGTCTTAACCCTTCTTTTCCTTTGGGAGCAGCCAATTTGTGGAACGGCATCCTAGATTTTTTGTAGCCCCAAATGAAATTCGAAACATACTATGAATTTTTTTAAACCAGGACAGGGGGAGGCCAATATTCAACATATTAAGGGGATAAAATAAATGGGGAAAAACATTCATTTTAATCAAATTAATCCTACCCCATAAAGAGAGAGAGGGAGAAGCATCCATCTACGGAGATCTTGATCAATCTTTTGGGCCAACAAATCCAAGTTTAACTGCTTAATCCGAGATACACTCCATGTCAACATAATACCAAGATATTTAATGAACTCAGACTGCCAGGCGAACCCAAAGGTGTTAATTTCTTGTTTATACACCGTGTGATTAAGAGGAAAAACCACAGTTTTCCCAATATTAAGTTTATAATTCGAAACCTTACTGAACCCATTTATTATATTAAGAATGGAGGGAATGGATGTAGCCGGATTAGTAATTTGCAAAAGAAGGTGGTGCAAAAAAAAGTGGAGCCCTGCAGTTGTTAGATAGCAGGCAGAGGAGCTTTGTGGTGCATGTTAGCTAAAGCTAAGAACCACAAACCTCGGGTGAGACCTTTGCTTTTAAACTAATTTTGGCACTTTTTACTCTTTCTAAACAGTGATCAGCTGTTAAGGGACTTCTGGGGGCTCAGAGGTATAAATAGCGCTCTGCTTCTGAAACCAGCTCCTTTAGAGCTTAAACGCTGCATAAGTGTAAACCTCTACCACCTTGTGAAACTGTGCATTGCTGCTTAAAACTTTTACATATCTGGAGCCCAGCAGTTGTTAGATAGCAGGCAGAGGAGCTTTGTGGTGCATGTTAGCTAAAGCTAAGAACCACAAACCTCGGGGGAGACCTTTGCTTTTAAACTAATTTTGGCACTTTTTACTTTTTGCTCTTTCTAAACAGTGATCAGCTGTTAAGGGACTTCTTGGGGCTCAGAGCTATAAATAGCACTCTGCTTCTGAAACCAGCTGCTTTAGAGCTTAAACGCTGCATAAGTGTAAACCTCTACCACCTTGTGAAACTGTGCATTGCTGCTTAAAACTTTTACATATCTGGAGCCCTGCAGTTGTTAGATAGCAGGCAGAGGAGCTTTGTGGCTACTAGTTCTTGGCTGCACTCTGAAAACTCTGTGTGATTTGTGTGACTGAATATACCTTTATATAACAAACACTGTGAAAATCTGTGTATTTTAAACTGTTTTAACAGGTGGACTCGCTACAGTGTGAGGAATTGGAGCCCTAGCTAGTCAAACCAGCTAGGAAGAGGGGTGGTAGCCTGCGAGTGTGGTTTCCAGCACTACACACTCGTTAGAAACTTATAACAGCAGAGGTACTTGAGGCTTATAAGCTTGCTTTTGTTCCTATCCTGGTATAGGACTTTATAAATAAATCATTCACTTGGGACGAGTCTGGTGACCCTAGCTTTACTTCTGGGTCCCAGAGGGCTATTTAAATCAGCCCTGCAGTGAGCAGGGTGAGCTTGTGCTGAGCGCGTGCGTGAGACACTTGTAGCAAAGACACGCTTCAGCGCAGTGTTTGGCATGTGTTCAGTGTGCTTTGGCGGAAAGGTAAAACTCTGATCAAACAGGAAATACTGTCTCAATTTGAATTTTAAACTAAGATAAATTGTGCATCCCTTTAAACTTAACTAGAATAAAAATGGAGTCTATGATTAAAACGGTG
The DNA here is from genome assembly GCA_016271365.2 of Neoceratodus forsteri. Classification (NCBI taxonomy): domain Eukaryota; kingdom Metazoa; phylum Chordata; order Ceratodontiformes; family Ceratodontidae; genus Neoceratodus; species Neoceratodus forsteri. The sequence goes on from CM028130.1 coordinate 246,315,258, forward strand.
GATGGTCGGATAGCTACATTATGCACAAAATGTAACATATATAAACTTGATGTTAACTTAGTCACTTGCACGACTTATACATGTCTAAAGTGCAACAAAAATAAAGAATTAGAAGAGGAAATCAGATTATTCAATTATAGATTAAAGACACTAGAAGAAAGTCAGATAGAAACAAGGAAAAGGCTCCAGGTACCAGACACTACTACTACTGTAGGCTGTCAAACTATAGCTGGGCCAACATCAGTTCCCCTTGTGCCAGACAGTATCTTACGTAAAAGATGTAGGCATGAGATGGAATTAATGGATAAGGAGGAGGCATGGTTTACAGCGCAACATCTTAAACCAGCCAAAAAAGGGAGAAAATCAGGCTGTTTTAACATCCCTACTTTCAATAGTTTTGACCCCCTTATTGATTTAAATGAAGCAATTATAACTAGCGATGCATATAAGACTGAGGATTTGTGCTGCAGTGTAATAAATGAACATGCCCAGGTCGACCAACCAAATGTTTTGAATGAAGCAATCATAACCAGAATTGCAAAAAACACAGAGGTTTTGTGTTCTAGCGAACTTACTCAGATGGATCACCCAAACTTGAATTCTAGCATGGACTTGAACAATACTAGAGATATTTTTGTATTGGGAGATTCTATGATTTCTAAACTGGACAGACAAATATGTGATATAAATAAATCAACACGCATTATTGTCTTGCTTTTCGTAAGCAAATTACAGGACATAGCCAAGATGTCCAAACAGATTTCACATAGCAGTGTTGCACCAATGGTAATAATACATGCTGGAATTAACAATATTAAAAATCAAAACATACAGCAGATTAAAGAAGCCTTTGTAGGGCTTACAAATTTATTCATCGAAAAAGGAGTACATATTATATTTTCAGAAATACTTCCTGCACCTAGGGCCGATATTTATATGGCAGCTAAGATAAAAAAGGTCAACAACTGGTTAAGAGGATGGTGTCTAAAGCAGAATATAAAATGTTTGACACATTGGGAACAATTTGATAATAACTGGCATTTATTCTTAAGTGATGGCCTGCATTTGAATAAAAAAGGATCTGAATTATTAGGCAGATCATTTAATCAAGAGATTGCTTCTTATTTAAACTTATAAGGGGGGGGTGGGCTGGTCAGCAATGAGTCTACTGATGCATTCTTTTCAGAGCAACCCATAACAGGCATAAATAATGAGGTAGGAATACCAGTAGATAGTCTCTTGGATCAAAACAGTACAGTACAACATTCTAAACTTAATATTGTATTACTAAATGCAAGAAGTCTAACCAATAAAATGGACAAGCTTAGCCTAACATTAATAGATAAAAAGGTAGACATATGTGGGGTGACTGAGACATGGTTTAATAAAGAACACTGGGGGGCAAAATATCTTAGGATACACACTATTTACCAAACATCGAGAACTTACTAAAGGAGGGGGAGTTGCAATTTACATTAAAGATGGAATAACCTGTCATGAAGTGTACACTGATTTACCAAATCCTGATAATATTGAATGTGTGTGGGTTAAACTAACCTTTGAACAGAAAGCTATAATTTTAGGACTCTGTTATCGCCCTCCCTCCTTAGATAAGGAAAGTAATAGTTCCTTTTTGGATTATTTGCTTAAATTAAACTATTTAGACAATATCATATTTATGGGTGATCTTAATTACCCAGGCATTAATTGGGCTACACTATCAGGCTCTTGTTATCAGGAAACTAAATTTGTGGAAACAGTTGTATCCATGGGTCTTGATCACCTAGTGTATATAAACCCACTAGGAAGGAGAATATACTGGATTTAATATTCACTAACATCTATGACCAAGTAGATTTATGCACAATATTGCCACCTTTAGCTGATAGTGACCACTATATGGTATTGTGGACAATTAAAGATTATAAGGTAGCCATCAAAGGTATTACTAAAATAAGCAACTACTCTAAAGCAAATTTTAAGGAAATAAAAGCCTACTTAGAAAAATGGAACTGGAGTTATGAACTTAGTGAATTACCAGCAGAACAAATATGGTATAAAATTCAGGAAAAACTGAGGTTTTGTGAAGAGAAATGGGTACCAGTTCATAACAAATACCATAATTGTAAAAGACTACCACCGTGGTTTTCATTCCAGATCAAAAGACTAGTAAGAGCTAAACAAAGAGCATTCAATAAACATAAAAAGCAGAAAACAGAAATCAACTGTACCCGATTTAAACAAAAAGCAAATAAAACTAAATTAGCAATAAAAAGGGCTAAAAAAGAATTAGAGCTTAGACTGGCAACAACTAAAGACAACAAAAAACAGTTCTTTAACTATATTGGCTCTATGAGAAATAATTATTCTAAAGTTGGCCCAATATTGATAGATAACAACTTGATTTCTGATGAACAGAGAATGGCAATTGAGTTTAACAAATATTTCAGTAGTCGTTTTAAAACTAAGGAAACTCTTAATGATTCTGATCATAATTATAACCAATGCTTTGTAGAAATAACAATTCCTGAAGTTTACTCCACCATAAATTCGTTTAAATCATCCTTTTCAGCTGGAACAGACGGATTTCCTTTTGTTCTCCTAAAAGAAATTTCATATGAAGTGGCAGGCACCCTATCAATACTGTTCAATAGATCATTAAAATATGGTGAAGTCCTAGATGTCTGGAAAGAAGCCTTGGTAATACCAATTCATAAGGGAGGGACTAAGCAAAAAGTGGAGCAATACCGACCCATTAGTTTAACATCATGTATAGGAAAAGTCATGGAGAAACTTATAATGAATAGAATAAACACACATATTAATATTAATGAAATAATGAATATAACACAGTACGGCTTTACCTTGGGCAGATCATGTCAGAACAATCTGATTAACATTTTTGAACCTGTTAGTGCTGCCTTGGATGCAGGACTCCCGGTGGATGTGTTTTTTCTGGACTTCAAAAAGACATTTGATTCTGTCTCACATAAAATTTTGATAGAATGCCTATACAACATTGGCTTGCACAAAAACATAGTTGTCTGGATTTCAGCTTGGTTGTCAAACAGAAGACAACAAGTAAGCATTAGAGGTTATACCTCAACCTGGTTTCAGGTGACCAGTGGAGTACCCCAGGGGTCGGTGTTGGGTTCAATTTTGTTCAACATTCTTATCTCTAGCATGAAAACCAAAAATGGAGCCTGGGTAAATAAATATGCAGACGATGCTAAATTAGGGTGTATTGTCAATGATTATATTTCTGCCTCTATGTTACAGGATAATCTAAATGAACTATCCAAATGGGCTAGAGAACATAAATTAATATTTAATACTACAAAATGCAAAGTAATGCATTTTGGTAAAATAATAGACTAGTCTCTTACTTTTTGATAATATTTTATTGGACAAAGTAACTTCTGAAAAGGATTTAGGTGTTCTTATTAACAACAATTTAAAATTCTCTGAACATATGAACAAAACTACTCAAAAATGTCAGCGACTTATTAGCTGTATGTTGAAGAACATTAAATCTAGAGAACCTGAAGTATTAGTCCCAATATACTGTAGTGTTATCAGGTCAAACATTGATTATTGCTCTTCATTTAGTGCTCCAACCCTAATTAAGGAAAAAATACTGGCTGAAAAGGTGCAGCGACGATTTACTAGACAGGTCCTTGATTACAAAAAATGTTCATATAGTACAAGGCTGAAGAAACTGGATCTTTATTCCTTGGAATATCGATCCCTTAGAGGTGATCTTTGTCTAATATATAAAGCCACGAGGGATCAAACATTATCTGAAACTATATGTCTAGAATGGCAGACAAACACAAATTTTACTAGGTCACATAAACTCAAATTAAAATTATCTATTAATAAAACCACAAGTAGGAATCTTTTTTTTCACTCAGAGAGTGGTACCTACCTGGCATGTATTGCCTGTAGAAGTGGTAAATAGTAGTACTCTACAAATATTCAAAACAAAACTAGATCTCTTTATGGGTAACAGCAAATATGATTTCCATCCAGGATAGGATGGCGAGTTCATTATGGGCTTGTCCCTCGAGCTCGTATACACCTATGAACCTATGAACCTATAAAGATCATCTGCATATGCTGCAACCTTGACCACATGCCCATTTAAAGGTATACCTGGAATGTCCTGGGCCCTCATTAACCCCCGGATGAGGGGCTCTAGGTAAATGTTAAAAAGCAGTGGGGACAAGGGACACCTTGCCTAGTTCCCACATGCAATTTAATCGGACTGGAAGTCAGTCCATTACAAGAAATTCTAGCAGAAGGGGACAGATATAAAGAGTGAACCCAGCTCAAAAACTTCTTGGGTAATCCGAATACCTCCATTGCAACAAACAAATAATTCCAATAAACTCTATCAAAAGCCTTCTCGGCATCCAGGGAGACCAACGCCATAGGGATAGCGGCATCCCTGGAGGCCGAGAAGACGTGAGCAAGGGTTTGTAGATGATCAACTGATGATCTTCCCCTCATGAAACCCACCTGCTCCTCCCCTATTATAAAGGGAAGAACCACATTCAGCCGATCCACCAGCAATTTAGCTAGAATTTTAATGTCATGATTAATTAAAGAAATAGGTCTATAACTTGAAACTAGGTCCTGTGGCTTATCTGGTTTGGGCAACAAAACTATCAGAGCTTCAAACAATAAAGGATCAGACCCTTGGCCAGAAAGAAGGAATTGGAAAAGTGACAACAAGATGGGGGTTAGTTGCTTGGAAAATACTTTATAAAAATTAGAGGAAAATCCATCAGGGCCAGGGGTTTTATCAGACGGTAAAGATTTAATTGCCATAGTTATTTCCTCTTCAGAAATAGGAGAGGTTAATGTAGCTTGCTGAGAGTTAGTAAGAGAGGGTAGATGCAAATCTTTCAAATATTTTTGCAACTCATCCCCAGAGTGGGGCTCGACTATGGGACCATATAGGTCCTGGAAGTAACTAGTGAATACATCAACTATTTCTGAAGGTGAAGTTATAAGGGAATCCCCTTCTAAAGAACAAACTGCTGCAATAAATCTAGCTGATTCCTGTTGTTTAACACGCATTGCCAACAGCCGTCTGGCCTTCTCCCCTTGGTCTGTGTAGACTGCGTTAGTTCTTAAAATAGCAAACTCAGCTTGCTCCCTTAACAGGTCAAGATAAGCATCCCTTACTTTAACTAACTCCTGCTTGAAAGTTTCTGAGGAGGTAGAGAAAAGACAATATTCCATGTTCCTAATTTGAGACAGAAGATGGGAGGCTTTATTTTCCCGCTCCTTTTTTCTTTTGGAAGCTAGGCCAATTAAAATGCCTCTCAAGAACGCTTTAAGAACACACCATACCATATCCGGTTGATGTGTAGAATTATTATTTAAAACCATAAACTGTTGTATTTGGGATGCTATTTAGTCAACCTTATCAGGTTCCTTCAGAATTTGGTTATTAAACTTCCATCTACCCCCCTTTTTTGGTAAGGAACACATGGAAATCCTACATACTACCACCGAGTGGTCGGAAGGTGAACCCGGGACAATACTAGAATCTAAAACCCCAGACAAAAGTATTTGAGACACAAAAATATAGCCAATCCGTGAGGAGGTGCCGTGTACTCGTGAAACAAACATGTACTCCCGATCTTTGGGATGCAGCACACGCCATACATCACAGAGCCCTGCGGAGTCTAAAAAGTCCCTAAATGACCTTTGGGCCGGGGAAAAGCCGTGGCGAGAATAACCTGACTTATCTACAGATGGGTCGAATACCAAATTAAAATCTCCCCCTATAATCATAGGGGTACCCAGAAAAGGAGTAAGAACTTCCAATAATTTCATGAAGAAACCAGTAGTATCCACATTGGGGCCATAAACACTGCCCAACACAATGTCCAAAGTGCACAGCCTGCCTGTCATGAAAATGAACCTCCCAGAGGGATCCAAAATACTCTTGGTAGGTCTAAAAGGGATCGACCTATGTAAAAGAATCATGACCCCCCTACTTTGGGTATTACCCTGTGCAGCAAATACCTGCCCCACCTGCTGTCTTCTAAGCTTATCAGCTTCATCATTAAGCAGATGTGTTTCTTGTAAGAACATAACCTCTGCTTTTATGTGACTTAAATATTGCAGAATCTTATATTGCTTAATCTTCTGCCTGGCCCCTTTGACATTCCAAGTGGTAAACTGGATATTATTGGCCATTATTTGTTAAAATTTTAGGAAACAGCATAATGTCCCATGCATTCTTGAATTCCCCCACTGTTCTTGACTCCACAACCTCCTCAGGGAGGCTGTTCCATGCATCCACAACCCTCTCTGTGAAAAAATACTTCCTCACATTACCTCTGAGCTGTCCCCCCTCTATCTTCAAATTGTGCCCCCTTGTTCTTGCACATCTCTTTTTCTGAAAGATGCTACCCTCTTGGACTTTGTTGATTCCCTTGAGGTACTTGAAAGTTTCTATCATGTCCCCTTTCTCCCTTCTTTCCTCAAGGGTATACATATTAAGCTCCTTTAGTCTTTCTTCTGATGTCATCTGTGCAGACCCTGTACCATTTTGGTTGCCCTTCTCTGGACAGCCTCCACTCTGTCTATGTCTTTGTGGAGATGGGGTCTCCAGAACTGCACACAGTACTCCAGATGGGGTCTTACCAACTGTCTGTACAGAGGGATAACAACTTCCTGTTTTCTACTATTGATGCCTCTTCCTATGCATCCCAGTATCCCCCAGCCTTCCTTACTGCCTTCTCACATTGCTTGCCCACCTTTAGGTCATCTGATATAATTACCCCTAGGTCCCTTTCCATTTTTACTGTTGTCAGTATCTCACCCCCCATTGTGTACACTTCCCCTGGTTTTTTGTTTCCCATGTGCATTACCTTGCACTTCTTTGCATTGAATCTGAGCTGCCATACATTTGACCATTCCTCCAACCTTGGCAAATCCCTTCGCATCCTTTCCACTGCATCTTGGAGCTTATTTGAGTCACAAAACAATTTCAAAGTTTTCAAACCCATATCTGAGGTACTTAGAGCACAATTAAAATCAACCGCCCAAACAACTAGTCGAGAAGTGTGAAGATAAGGTTGAATGTCAGACAACAACGCCACTCACTGAGCCTTGGTCTGAGGGGCATAAACTGTAATCAATCTAAATCTATCACCCCAAAAATTAATGTCTAACAATAAAGCTCTACCAGGGTAAATATCAACTAATCTGTAGACTTGTAACTCTGAATTAGCAAACAAGATCCCAACCCCAGCACATGTCGATTCCCCAATAGACCAAAAGGTAGCACCCTTAGACCATAGGTTAGTAGCAAGTTTAACATCAAGGGACGTTTTCAACCTAGTATCCTGAATGCAAAATATATCAACCGGACGTTGTTGTAAAAGGGTCAAGGAAGTCACCATCTTCTTATGACCCTTAATGTTATTAACATTAAGAGTGGAAATAGTCAGGGATGCCATAAAGTGAGGGGAAAAAGAAAACAAACAAAATAGAAAAAATCATCAAGGAGCCTTAACCACTCTCCGACGTCTGGACCTCCGTAAGCTAGATTCCAGAGGCCAAACTTCTCTATCCTCACCTTCAGAAGTAAAGTCAGTGACAGTAGAAGCTCTAGAGGAGAGGTCAGAGTCATTACCATCAGACTCATCTCCGGGTGTTAAAACCGAAAACTGAATACCAGTCTTCCAGGTATCTAAGGGCTCATGACAGGAAGAGGCCAAAGGGGAAGATTTTGATAGAATGGTCTTACCAGATCTATTACGTTTCTTGGCAGTAACCTTCTTAAAAGGCTGCTGAGAGTCCGGGGAAGGGGGCATGTCAACAACACCAGAATCATCCAGAGCTGAAAGGACAGAAGCAAATGGATAAGAAGTTGTAAACAGGACAGAAGTGGATGGTACAGGAGAACTAGAAGGAGCAGTAGGAGCCACAAAAGGAACAGCTCAGTCCTGGTCACTAGGCTCAAGAGGAGCCATATCAGGTACAAGACCCTCTACCACAAAGGAAGTCTCCGAAGGGAGAAACGGAGGGGATTGAGGGTCAACTCCAGCAGGGGCAGTTGCCTTAGTAGCTTGAATATGTTGGGCAATATTAATCATACCTTCGTGGGAAGGACAATCATCCCTGTTATGGGACGCCCAAGGACACTTAGCATAACCACGTCCAGTCTGTTCACCTAAATTACACTTAAATAAATTAAGACAATTAGTAGCCAAATGACCAAATTCAAAACAATGCGTACACCTAGGGGTATCACAAGCTGTATTAAGGTGCGTCCTAGACCCACACCTAAAGCAAGATTTAGGCTGACCATAGTAAAATAAACTTCCCCTATCCTTCCCAAGAAAAAAAAACTATTGGGAAGATGCACAGGCCCATTATTTGTGGAAAAAAGTTTCACCCTCAGTTTCCATCCACCATTCCAGATCTGTTCACTATCAAGAATAGGAACAGGTTTATCTAACACATCACACCTTTTTCTCAGCCAAAAAAGAATATCTTCAATATGCACACCCTCATTATGAAACAGGATAGTAATTAACTTAACAGCAGGCTTAGTCAAAGGAACCGCTAAAAACAGTACCCATAAAAGAGTATTTTTAACCTTATTATAGAGAGTCCAAAATTTCTCTAGATTAGAAAGAGATTTAAAGCTGATTTCAAAATTAGAGCTGCCAATATGTATCAGTTCATAAATTTCAGAGGAGACAAAATGCAAGGAACCCTTAAGTAAACGCCTAGCAATGTACAATCTATCAGGCTGTTCTTCCAAGCCCGCTTTATAGATCATACGAACAGCGTTTTTCTGAGGGGCAGGTTCACCCTTGTTAGAAAATGAGTCAGACAACTTAAACTGAGGATAAACCAGGCAGACAGCTCAGGGGCAGGAGCAATAGAAACCGTAGGGTTCTGGCGAGGAGCGTCTGTGGCAGTAGAACCAGTAAAGTCCAAAGCACCATCCTGCAAATCCATCACGGACGTTCCCTCGGGATCCACAAGATTCGAAACATCAATTCTAAATTCAGGAAGTACAGGAGTAACAGAGATGGAAGGCTTAGGGGATGTAGCAGGAACAGTACGAGCGCCATGATGATAGCGTTGCACAGCAGCATCGTTGGGATCTGGGAGCCACGTCCCGTCCAATTGCCGAAGCCACCCAGTCCCAGAAATAGCATGTTCAGGGGACCAACTTGCCTTAGAAGGGGGGGTTAACACCCGAAACAGACCCACCAGCAGCTTCGGACCCCACAGACAAAGAAACAGCAGCAGCATTAGATACAACAGTCACACCATGCAGTTCCGGACATTCCAGGGCGGGAGAAGAACAACATACCTCAGGCAGGACTGGCCCCTTTGGCAACAGGACTGAGCTGCACACACCAAGACATTTAGGCAGCGATGGGGAGACAGTTACACTCTGACCGGGACAAGCGACATCAACCAGCGGCTTTAGGCATGCATCGACAAGATGCTTACTACTGCCAGCCGCCATAGAAGGAGGCAGGTCAACAACCAAACAAGGCTCCAAAACAGTACAGACATCACTAGGGAGCAACGCAGCAGAATGGGAGGTAGGAGAAGAAGCAGGTATGGGAAGTAAGTGCATTGCAGCAATTTCAGTTAACAAAACAGATTTCTGACGTGTGCAGCGCTCCTCCTCTTCTAATAATAAAACCAAAGTACGTTCCTTGTCAGCAAGGACAGTAGAACTACCAGTAACAGAAACACCATCCATAGTAAGAGAAGCAACATCACGTACATCCTCTAGAGCCACATCAAAGAAATCCTCAGGCATATCGACATAGAAAAATCCTCCTCAGAAACAGCAGCCTCTCGAGTAGCAGGTTCAGAGGAGGAGGCCGGCTCCTCTGCACCACCAACATCCATCTCCCTTGAAGTTGGCTCAAAAGTGGCCATCTCCTACAGACAGCCACAGAGTCCTCCTCCTGGAGAGTAGGAGAATTTCCCCGGTGTCCTGGCCAAATTTCCCTCATTCACTCAAAATACCACTAACAGCTTAATCTGGTTCAAAGTCAGTTGGCATTCATCTGTATCCCCCTCCCCCGGGTCGTGTCTGAAAATAGGCAGGATTTGTCTAGTGCACTTACCTGGTCAACAAAAACTAAATAAATGAATAAAATAAAATCAGTCAACTGCTCAACACAGCATGAGGGCACCTGTGTGTGGGAGGGAGTGGCCAGAGTGTTGCATGTCACTGACGATGGTAGGAAGATTGATTTCTGCATAGCGTTATCAATGACACACATCTTTTTGCCTCCTCCCTCCAGGTCATGCTCACCATTGTGCTCTGTCTTTCAGCTTGTGGACTGATATAGCTGGTAGCTGAGCATGTGGTGGGTTGGGGGAGGGTGGATTAGGCTATCGTGTCTAAGGGTCTGACTGTCTTGCTACATATGAGCCCTTAATCAGCTTCCACTCCACTTGGGTGAAGTTTGCCCTCTCACTCATTTTATTTTGGCCTAACTGCAGGATGAGTTCTTCTCTACTTTCACACTATGCAGCTCCTAACCTTTTACCTGCATCTGTCTCCCCACTACCACCTATCCCAACCATCCCCTTTCCATCTCCTTCCACTATACCATCACCCAGCTGCCCTTCCCTCCTCCTGTGTCCCCACCTTATCCCACTCCACCTGGCATTCTGGTTGCAGTCTCCTCTCATCTACTTAGCTTTACCGCGAGGCCCTTAAGTGCCTTTGTCACTCCTGCCTCCCTTATCTTATTTGCTCTTCCCCTCCTCTCTCCACAAGCATCACATTCGCTATCTCAAGCTCCTCACCTCTTTGCTGTTATGATTGCAGATGATAGAGCTCTGCCCCAGACCTGTCCGTCATCTCCTCTCCTGAAAGGTTGACTGAGAAAGGAAAGGAGGACTAGGCAATTCTGCTTACTTTCAGCCTCACCCGGGGGTACAGAGGAAAACCAAATGAAATTGAAACAGATTAAGCTATTGGTGGTTCTTTTTTTTTTTAGTTAGTGAATTGGTGTAATTTGGCCAGGACACAGGGTAAATTCCCCTACTTGTTTTTTTTTTTTCTTTCTGGGAAGTGCCATGGGATCTTTAACAACCACATGAACAATCACCAGAACAGGCAGATGGGACCTTGGTTTAATGTCTTATCCAAAAAACGGCACCTCAGGAGTGTAGCATCCCCCTCATGTTACACTACAGTGGGATTTTACCCATGTTCCTGGAGTAGGACTAGGACCCACAACCTTCTGATCTTCTGGCCCCAGAGGTGAGTGTACAACCTTTTGAATCACTGGCACAACCTGGTGAGGGATAGTGAAGTGTTATAACATACAGTTGACACCTTATAGCAGGCCAGTAAGCCTTGCCTTATAGGTGTTGACATAATTCTCAAGGCCTGATGGGGCCACACATTGTGTCCAGAGAAGTGGGTTAGCATGAAAAACAGGAAAACAGCAGCTAGCAGGATGATGCTCGATTGCTGCAGCCCTCACACCACCGACACTCTTCCTACTACTGTTATCCACCCGGCACCATCACTTTCCATACATAGAAACATAGAAACATAGAAGTTGATGGCAGATAAGGACCGCAAGGCCCATGCAGTCTGCCCATTTTTTCTACCCTATGAATGTGCCATAGGCCTTTACTCTGTCAATGGTCTATCGATTCATACTCATCTGTATTGCTCCTTTATGCCTATCCCATGCCTGTCTGAAGCCCTGCATTATATTCATATCCACCACTTCCTGAGGTAGGCCATTCCATGCATCCATCACTCTTTCTGTGAAAAAGAATTTCTTCACATTACCCCTTAATTGGCCTCCTTCTAATCTCATGCTGTGTCCTCTTGTCCTGCTATTTTTCTTATATTGAAATGTGTTACACTCTTTCACCTTGTTAATGCCCTTAAGCTAGTTTGAATGTTTCGATCATATCACCTCTCTCTCTCTCCTTTGCTCTAGGGTATACTTGTTGAGCTCCATTAATCTGTCCTCATATGTTTTCTGATGCTATCCCTGCACCATTTTGGTTGCCCTTCTCTGGACTGCCTCTATTTTGTTAATGTTCTTCTGCAGGTGTGGACTCCAGTACTGCAAGCAGTACTCCAGGTAGGGCCTAACAAGTCTCTTGTAAAGAGGGATTATTACCTCCCTCTTACGACTTGTGATACCCCAACTAATACACCATAACATCCCTCTAGCCTTACCTACTGCTTTAGTAGTCTGCTTGGATGATTTCAGGTCATCTGTGATGATGATGATGATGCCCAAGTCTCATTCTTCCCTTGTGATTGCCAGTAACTCCCCTCCCAGCCTATAGGTAACTTCAGGGTTTCTCTTCCCTATGTGCATGAGCTTGCATTTCATTGCATTAAACCCCAGTCGCCACTCTTCTGACCATTTTGCCAGTTTTTTCAGATCTCTTCTCATTCTGCCCATCCCATCTGGATCATCTACTATATTGCAGATCTTGGTGCCATCTGCAAACAGGCAAACGTTACCCTCCAGTCCCTCTGCAGTGTCACTGATGAAGATATTGAAGAGGACTGGCCCAGGACTGATCTCTGAGGTACCCCACTTGTGACTTGCATCTCTTCTGACTGTATATTGTTTACCACCACTCTCTGTTTTCTGCCCACCAACCAGTTTGCTACCCAGTTGACCAACCTCTGACCCACCCCCAGCCTACCCAGCTCATTAATCAATCTTCTGTGTGGAACAGTATCAAAAGCAATGCTGAAGTCAAGGTAGGCTACATGAACTGCACCCCCTTGGTCCACCACTCTGGTTACCCAGTCAAAGAAATCTATGAGATTAGTCTGACAGGACCTTCCTGTTGTAAACACATGCTGTCTTGGATTCTATGCTCCTATGGATTCCAGGTGGTGCACTGTCCTTTCCATAAGGAGTGCCTCCATAATCTTGCCTACTACTGAGGTAAGACTGACTGGTCTGTAGTTCCCTGCTGCCACTCTTGAGGAACGAGATCACATGAACCCTTCTCCAGTTTTCTGGAACCTTTCCTGTGCTCAGACAGTCAATAAACAGTTCTCTAAATGTTTCTGCTAGTTCCACCCTTAGCTCCATTAGTACCCTGGAATGTATGCCATCAGGTCCCATTGCCTTGTCCACCCTGAGCTTTGCGAGCTCTTGTAGGACCCTTTCTTTTATGAAGGGACTTGTGCACCCCCCCCGGTCCATGGTGCTGAGCTGTGGGCCCTGCCCTACCTTCTCCTCAGTAAATACTGAGCAGAACTATTTATTTCTTTTCCTTATTATTTATTGATTCTATCCTCTGCACTACCTGGGCACTGCCTAAACTAACTACAGATGGATGTTGGTACAGTTAGGTCTCACCTCCTCCCTCCCCCCCCCTTGCCTACCTTTACCGCAGAATGTCCACTGCCAGGGACTGCCACCGACTTCTATGCCCAGCCTCGGAACCACGAGCTCAGCTGCACCTACCCTCCTCCTATCGCTAAAGCCGGATTTCAAGCCGCCTTTCCTCCCATCCACCCCTCCCAGTTTCCTCATCCCTGACAGTGGGGGCTAGGAACCTGGGTCCTCTATGCCACTGAGATGTCTCTGGCATCTTACCTCACTTTCCTTGGGCAGCCTGCTGTTGTTTGGGCTGGCTGCCGTCACCAGGTTATGGCTCCTTCCTACCCTTCCTGCCACCTAATTTTCGCAGCTGGGTACTTTAACTGTTCTCCCAATATGGCCCACCCTCCCTCCTGACATGCACTGGCCGACTACCTCCGCCTTGCTTCCTGTTGCCTACACCCTTCCCTGCCACTCCACATCATCCTGCCCGGTCGGGAACCACAAACCGCTAACTCCATATGCTTTCCCAGTAAAGCCGTAAGTTTCCCTAGTGGCTCTAAACTCTTTCTTTACCCGTTACCTGTACCAACACTCCCTGTAACACCTCCTTGCTTTGGCCTGCTGCTCATTGCCCAGTATAGCCTTTATCATGTTAGACTAGCTGGAACTGCCTCTGTATATGCTTGGAATGTACTTTGTATGGTTTTTTGCCTCAATTTGTAATGTTGCATCCTTGTGTTATCCTGTTTTGTACTGTCCCGGGTCGAGCCAGAAAATAGTCACCTGCTGGCTAGCGCACCCACCCGGTAAACAAAAACTAAATAAATTTAGGATAGATGCTTTTCCTTGGTCCTCCTCCACACACTCCTCCTTATCCCCTTTGATCTTAGCAACACCCCATCTGGTCTTTCTCCTTTCACTAATGTATCTATAGAAAGTCTTGCCCCATTCTTTACTGTTAGTGCTAGAGGACTTGCCTTGTGCCTTAGGTAACATGCAGTCTTGGGAAAGATCATAATAGCTCCCAACTGTCCCAGTCACAGTGCTGTGCTGTTGATGATTTATGAAGTCTCTAGACACTCAGACCTCCCATTTCCCCACAGTAGTCTCCATTACCCTTCACAGTGGTACAGCTGCTTGATGAATCATTAAGTGCACTGATGTAATGGCTGTCTGATCAAGTGGTTGTATTCCTCTGAAGATCAGCAGTTGCTGGAGAGATGTAAGAATTTAGCTGCAACATAGCCATGATGTGATCTGGGTGAGCTAATGGTGATCTGCTGGGGAAGGGACTGACAGCTAGAGCTAGTCATATGGTCTCTTCATGTTGGGGTGGGTGGGGGGTTGCAAATCATATACTGAGTTATTGCTACTTTTGTGTTTGACCCTTACAGACTGTTTTAGTGGAAGGATCTGTTTTACAGCATTTATGTTACCATTGTTCCCTCTTCCAACAGAGCCAACGAGCTAACCATTCTGCCAGTCATCTGCTTGCTAACCTAACTTAGGGTGTGAATGCCAACCATCCACACACTAACCATCCTGCTAATCAGCAGTCAACTCAACTGATTGTCAGTCACATGCAAGGAAGTTCAGACTACCAGTTACCTTAGACCAAAACAGAGGGAATGTCAAAGGGCCCTGAGTGTGTTATTTTCAGTTGGGTGGATTTAATTGGGACCACAGTTAGGCTGACTATGGAGAAACATTCTCCGAGAAGAAGAAGCACAGTTTGTAGGGATGGAAAGCTGATCCAGAGGATCACTGGGGTGGTAGCAAGGAGGAGGGAGCTAGATGTCATTGTCCATGTGGGGATCAATGACCAGGCTGGAGACACGTCAGAGATAGGAATGGTGCAGGAGGAATTCAGAGAGCTTGTGAGGGAGCTGAGGCAGATAGCAAGCTCAGTGACCTTCTCGGAGGTGCTGCTTGTCCATGGCAAAGGGGAGGCTAGGGATCTCTGCACCAGGGACTTCAATGTTTGGTTGGAGAACTGGTGCAGAGAGCAAGGCTTCAGCTTCCTTGGGCCTCACCTGGGTGATGTGTACCTGTACAGGGGCAACCACCCTTCATCCTTCCAAGAAGGGAACCGATGTCCTTAGTGAATGGTTTAGATGCTTCTTTGGCAAGCATTAAAACTCATCAAGTGGGGTGGAGGAAGAACACAGGATAAATCATACTGCACACCCCCACAGGATAATGTAGCAAGCATGGAGGGCCATAATGTCACAATATTACCAGTGCAGACTGAACTTGGCATGAGGGGAGAAGAGGAGGAGAAACAAGGCAAAAAGGGGGGTGGTCAAAATTGGAATTTGCAGAAAATTGGATGGCCATGTGTGTGAATGCCCACAGCCTGGGGAATACAATCCTGGACCTGGCAGCCTTGATGGGGGAGGCTGACCTGGACATTGCAGCTATTACAGAAACATGGTATAATATGCACCATGACTGGGATGTAGCTATTGTCTAGCAGGTTATACAGTACATTGTTCAGAAGAGACAGGGAGGGTAAAAAGGGTGGAGAGGTGGCTCTTTACATCAAGGTGGATATAAAAGCAGTGGAGGTGCAAGGAATGCAGGGGGAGATAGATGCACTGTGGGTCACCCTGAAGATGGGCAAAGGCGAAGCCATTCACACAGGTGTGATCTACAGACCCCCCCAGCACAATGGGAGGAAATGGACAGGGATCTAATAGAAGCCAGCCATATGATGTCAGCTAGAGTGGAGGTGTTGCTGAAGAGTGACTTCAATTTGCCAGATGTTGATTGCAGCATCCCAACGGCTACCACAGCCAGAGGCATAGACATCCTGGCCTCCCTGCAAGGGGCATGCCTCAAGCAGCTAGTGCATGAGCCAACATAGAAGAGAGTAATTTTGGACCTGGTACTAACTAACAGGGACAGAATTTCAGATGTCAGGATGGGTGAACACCTAGGGTCCAGTGACCATCGCACAGTGTGGTTCAATATGAATACTACAACAGGGTCTAGCCACACAAAAGTGAGGGTCCTGGACTTAAGGGGGGCAGACTTCATTAGGTTGGGAGTATGTCTCAGGAAATCCCTAGCAGAAGGGGAAGATTGTGGGGAGTCGATGAACAATGGGCCCATCTAAAAGGAGTCATAGTGGAGGTGACAAACATCTTCATTTGGCTTATAAACAAAATCAAGAGAAAAAGAAAACCACTATGGTTCTCAAGGGAAGTGCCAGCATTATTCACCACATAATAACAAAATCAAATGTAGAGTTGAAGAGTTAATTTGAGGCAAGTAACACTTTAAACCATGCATGTGCATAGTCTGAAGATTGCAGTAGGTTCACAAACTTTCATTGAGCCTTTGCCAGAGCATTCTTCAGGAAGTGCACACTTCCTGAAGACACTCTGGTGAAACCGGTAGAAGTTTGTGGGGCCCTGCTTGCAGTCTCCTGGTCTGTGTACATACACAGTCTGAGGTCAACACTTTGCCTTAAATTAAACTGCTTTAATACTACATTTGGTTGTTTGTTGTCTTTTGTGGGTGGTGGGTAGTGCTGGATTTTCTGGTTGGATTGGCATATTTTCCTATACCACACCCAGCCATGGGGTGGCTTTTTTGAGTTGTTCTCAAGGGAAGTGACCAGGAAAGTAAGGGCATAAGAAATTGGCTTTCAGGAAATACAAGGGGGGGGATTGGTCCAATGCACACCAGGGACCTGGACCATGCCTTCAGTATATTGGGGGGATGATTTCTTGTGACTGGTAATAAAATACTGCACTGTGTGGCACCAAACCAGTTCCTGGTCAGCACCTTGTAGCAGGGGACAGATTGTGGCAGCTGAAATATGGACTGGGATCATTAGTTGAGTGGGGTCCTGGAAGATGGGGGCACCATTACTGGTACCAGTTGCAGATCATTTTGGGGGGCACTTCACCTCAGTATGCCTGCCTTGGCAGCATTTGGGAGGGAAACACATGATCAGCCATCAGGCCATCACAGCCACTTCTTGGGGATGGGGATACTCAGGGGGAGGGTCCACTGAACACCAGGGACAGGGATTTTTGGTATTGGGCATGGAATTAGGTGGGGAAAAGCACCACTGGACACCAGGTAACTTATGTGTGTATATTGGCATGGGTTCGGATGGGGAAGGGACCACTGGACATCAGAGAAACAGGTTTAAAACATTGGGCATGGAAACGGGTGGAGGGAGGGACCACTGGACACCAGGGAAATTGTGTGCATGTGCCAGGTAAGGGATCAGGTGGGGGGACCACTAGTACCTGTCATAGCTCCACTTCTGGGACCGGGTAATCAGGGGGGGAGGCTGTGAAAAATCACATGCTATCTATGCAAATGGCCCCTAAGTGCCTTGCATGCCCAATGGGCTTACTTGCATGGGTCCATTTGAATATTGTAAATTGCACTTCTGTGCAAACCATTGTGGTGGCATACTTTGGGAGCCTTGTTGGGGCAATGCTAAGTGGCATAGCATTGGGTGGACATGACCCTGTATTCAGTTAAATAGTGCCTTGAGGAATTCCACTGAAAATAGCACATTTGGGCACCTGAGCTATCACAATGCAGAATGCAAATTTTTACTCTCCACTTTGCACATTTTTAAATATAGGGCCCATTGTGCACTAATAACACCAATGCCATACTCTAGGTGTGCCACAGATGTTGCCAGAAGAGAAGGCTGCCTGCATTCTCCTCACATACAATGCCATAATCCAGCTGTGCCATAAGTGTCACCAGTAGAGCAGGCTACCAACACCCTCCTTTTTCAGAGCCACAGCACATTACCTGATTATACTGCAGTGGCCCCTCTGACTCAAGGATGGGAATCAGGATTGGAAGCTGGTCCTGGGTCTCCCACATTGTTGTGTGGCTCACTATCAGCTAGCACTACTTAGGTCAAAAAATGAGACCTAACTGGGAATAGAACCCAGACCTCCAGAATGCTGTCCTGTGTTCTATCAGCTGATATATTAGACCCAATCTGAGCTTAACTCAGCAAGTTAAGATGTTTTGTTTCAGATGAAAGTTTCATAAGATGTTTTCCACTTGCTTTTCAGATGCACACATTAAACAATGTTTAGGACACTTGGAGACAGCCAATCATAAGATGATTTGGTAAGCATATTTTTTTATCACATAGTATGCATGTCCATTTATCAATCTACTTCTCCTTTTGTTACACATTATGCTCTCAAATACTAAGGTTCAAGAGGGGAGCCTCAATGGGTCATGCAATGAAGCTGGAAGGGGGTAGAATCAGGGGAAATGTAAGGAAACACTTCTTCACTGAAGGGGTGGTGGATGCCTGGTTCAGCAGGATAGACCAGTCAGTCTTACCTCAGTAGTGGGCAAGATTATGGAGGCACTCCTTAAGGAAAGGATAGTGCAACACCTGGAATCCATAGGAGCACAGGATCCAAGACAGCATGGGTTTACAAAAGGAAGGGCTTGTCAGACTAATCTCATAGATTTCTTTGACTAGGTAGTCAGAGTGATGGACCCAAGGGGGAGCAGTAGATGTTGTCTACCTTGACTTCAGCAAAGCTTTCTATACTGTTCCACATAGAAGATTGATTAATAGGCTGGGTAGGCTCAGAGTGGGTCAGACGTTGGTCAACAGGGTGGCAAACTGGTTGACGGGCAGAAAACAAAGAGTGGTGGTAAATGGTATACAGTCAGAAGAGATGCAAGTCACAAGTGGGGTATCTCAGGGATCAGTCCTGGGGCCAGTCCTCTTCAATATCTTCATCAGTGACATTGCAGAAGGACTGAAGGGTAAGGTTTGTATGTTTGCAGATGACACCAAGATCTGCAACATAATAGATGATCCAGAAGGGGTGGGCAGAATGAGAAGAGATCTGGATAAACTAGCAAAATGGTCAGAAGAGTGGCAACTGGGTTTTAATGCAAAGAAGTGCAAGATCATGCACATAGGGAAGAGAAACCCTGAAGCCAACTATAGGTTGGGAAGGGAGTTACTGGCAGTCACAAGGGAAGAAAGAGACTTGGGCGTTATCATCACCGATGACCTGAAATCATCCAAACAGGCCTCTAAAGCAGTAGGTAAGATTAGAGGGATGTTGGGGTGTATTAGTAGGGGTATCACAAGTCGGAAGAGGGAGGAAATAATCCCTCTTTACATGACACTGGTTAGGCCCCACCTGGAGTACTGCATGCAGTACTGGAGGCCACACCTTCGCAAGGACATTAACCAAACTGAGGCAGCCCAGAGAAGGGCAACCAAAATGGTGCAGGGACTGCATCAGAAAACATATGAGAACAGATTAACTGAACTCAATATGTAAACCCTAGAGCAAAGGAGGGAGAGAGTGATACGATTGAAACATTCAAACACCTTAAGGGCATTAAAAAGGTGAAAGAGTCTAATATGTTTCAATATAAAAGGAAAAATAGCAGGACAAGAGGACAGCATGAGATTAGAGGAGGTCGATTAAGGGTAATGTGAGGAAGTTCTTTTCAAGAAAGGGTGGTGGATGTGGAACGGCCTACCTCGGGAAGTGGTGGATATGAATACAGTGCAGGGCTTCAAACAGGCATGGGATAGGCATAAGGGAGCAATACAGATGAGTATGAATAGATAGGCCATTGACAGAGCAAAAGCCTATGGCACATTCATTAGGTAGAAAAAGAAATGGGCAAACTGGATCGGCCTTGCGGTCCTTATCTGCTGTCAACTTCTATATTTCTATGAGGAGGTGGTGGGAGCAGAAGCGAACAACATTTACGAAGGCATGAGATAGTTATAACAGAAACATCGATGCAAGGAAAGTGGGGGTATAGCTGGAGACCAAGTATGGTTTGCGGTGTGACTGTAGAATATGGACAATGGGCAGACTAGGTTGGTCAAGTGTTCCTTATCTGCCATCAGGTTCTCTGTTTCTGTATCTGGCTGTTCCTCATGTACAACCAAATCATTGTGCTCTCACAAGCAAGCTTACCTTGCACTACTCTTGCACAAACATACCCACCTTGCTCAGGCTTAGACTTACCTCTGCCTCCTACTGACGCCCTACTTACCTCACCAGGGAGCAGCCATCAGGAGGGGGCTCTACCCCAGAAAGAGACTTGGTGCTTTAGAGGGGGTTCCTCAGTTGGATGTGTGGAACCTGCAGTGAGGGGTGAATGTCCTCCTACAGCTTATCTACACCAGCCGGCCTCCCAATTGCTAGCAGTACCACTGCTTCAATGAGCTAGGAAAAGGGAAGGGAAAGGGAACATTGTTTAACCAGGAGTAGCACACTAAACTGAAGATTGTTTCCAGATGTGACCTGGGAGCACAAAGAAGTTGAGTAGCTTGCTCAGGATCACACAGTAGGCACGTATGTGGCTGTGGGATTCAAACTCAGGTCTCCAGATCTGCAGCTCAGAGCCTTAACACACTGCACTATACTGCTTCCTTAACCAGTTGGCTAGGAATTGGTTATTCTTTACTAATAACTAAAGTATGCATTACACATGTGGTGTACAGTTAATTATCAGCTAATGCTCAACAGAGCAAGGCAAGGCAAGGGCAAGGCACATTTTATTTTTCTGGTGCCCAATCCTAGAGGCTCTGGAGCCGTACAAACACACAAAAGTTTAAAAATATCATCTCACAATATAATAAATAATCAGATGTCAAAATAGGCAATGTTCTGCATATAAATAATAACCCTATTTATTTTAAAAAGGACTGTGTTGATCATAAATAATTAGTGATTAGTAATCCGTTATTCTTAACAAATAACTGCATTACAATGTGGTGTACAGTTAATTATCAGCTAATGCTCAACAAGTTGAATGTAGATAGTAAATAAATGATTTATTGCATGAGCTCTACTAGCAATTCATGATTGGCAAACTAATACTCAATTCATTGAGATTAGTTGATTCTTAATTAGGCAAAATATCAATAAATGACTAACTGCTGAAACTGTTCCGAATTAGTTAGCAGTAGGTTGAACTAGAAAGGGTTAGCAACTAACTCATTTGCATGTGAAAATCTCAACCAAAGCAAAGCTGAAGAATAGTTGAAAATGTAGTAATTGTTAGTAATTTGAGGCAGTTGAGCATTAGGCCTATTTTTTTGTATGTCAGGGACAACTTAAATTCTACTAACGGGGTATCGGGGCTGGGGGGGTGCTTGCTTGTCCTGGATTGGCCTATGGCCAATCCACAGCTTACAGCAACTCATTCAGTTGTGCCATCTGTTGGACGACCAAGCCTGTCACAAACTGGGGGACTTTGCCTTTGGGACCCTACCTTAAAGAGAATCGGGCCCAAGGTCCCAGTGCACTGGCAATTGACACAAGCTGCCGCTGGTGCTTCTTGTGCCTACCTATGAGAATCAGGCCCTGGGAATTCATACAGTGCTGTGACAGGGGACAAAACTTGTCTAGCTTATGTGTCATACACTTTAGTGTGTGGGACATAGCAGGAGTCTTGACAGTACACACAAGTGCATACTACTAGCATCTGTAGTGAAAACCATTACATCACTGTGCTTGCTTATTGATGTATGCTAACTCAAGATTCATCCCACAGGGGTTTGTTTACAATGGAATCACCACTGGAGGTTGACACTGAATTTGCCGACCGCCCGCACAGCGATGGCACAATACTGACACTGGTTCAGTGCTACATAAGTATGGGGAGGCACAGCAGCAAAAGCTCTCAGGGTGTTTTAACAGATATATTGTTTTATTGGTTGGAGCCCCTGCTCGTATACAGGAAGCAGGAAGAGAAGCTATGTAGTTCATACCTGATATAAGGATGAACTACAAGCTTGCAGTGGAGCACCATTTTAATTATATTTTAGATGCAGATCTCTACTATTTGGGGACAGAGTTCAATGAGTGACTTGGGAGTGTTATTTGTCCACATTTAGGATATTTTACACTTTTACAGCATCAAGACCCTGGTTCAACTTCCAGGTACACGGCTGTATAAATAGACATCCTGCTGCAAGCAGCATGAGCTGATCAGGGTGCGCGGTGTTGCACACGGAGACCAGCACCGAGACACGTGCTTCTACGTGTGTGTTAGGCATGTTAGGCGAGGACGGCGAGAAGCAAAATATCCAGTAAACCATTTCTAAGGGTAAGAGAATGCTAGATAAATGGACCGTAGTGCAAAACAGAGTAGGCCTAGGAAGCAACATGGAGGGAGCAAATTGCATAGTATGTCATCAGGAAA
This sequence comes from Neoceratodus forsteri, assembly GCA_016271365.2. Taxonomy (NCBI): domain Eukaryota; kingdom Metazoa; phylum Chordata; order Ceratodontiformes; family Ceratodontidae; genus Neoceratodus; species Neoceratodus forsteri. Next base: position 246,337,799 of record CM028130.1, read on the forward strand.
TGTCCCTTGAAAATGTTATAGTATGGTAGTTACTGTATGTGCTGATTGCAATATGTACACAAGAGACAGTCTATCAGCGGAGGGAGTGTGTGATAAATGTGTGTTAATATGCACGTTGTTAAAAGAATTGGAAGATATAAAACAAAATCGTACAATACAGGAAGAGGTTATTATATTGAAAGAATACATTGACCAAGCTGCTGATGATTATTGTCAAGGCACTCCCCTGAAATTACATGGACAGATTGCACAGGAAATTCAACCTATTATAGACACTAAAGAAGTTGTTCAAGCACAAATAGAAACTGAACATGCACAGTTAGCAGAGGAATGGAGTATAGTACAGCCACAAGCTAGTAGGAGGCACAGAGGAAAAACAAAAAAGATGAGGAAAAATGCCCAAATGTTAGCCATCAGACCATAGAGGTCCATGAGACACAGATTACTAATACTGAGGAAAACAAGAAGGGGGAGTATACAAATTGCCAGGCACCTTATGTTATGCTGAAAAATAAGTATGAACCCCTCATAAATGAACAGCTTGAGTCTCAAACATATATACAGGATGGAGTAAATCAAGATTACATGGATATCTTGACAATAGGAGATTCCATTACTAGGGGTTTGGATACTTTGTTATGCAAAGGCAGAAACGAACAAGTTACTGTTAGCACCCTACCTGGGGTCAAAATAAGTGACTTCAGGGGGATGCTTAAAGGGTTGCTAGCAAATCTCATTTCTCCCTTGGTCACTATCCATGTGGGAGTAAATGATGTCACAGATAGGCAATTAAAAGATATATATACCGACTTTTGTGCAGTGGCTGATGAAATTCAGAAAATAGGAGGGAGTATTATTATCTCAGAAATTCTACCTACATCAGGCAGACATCTATACAAAAATAAAAGCATTATGAAACTAAACAGTTGGTTACAGCATTGGTGTGCTGTAAATAAATACAGTTTTATTGCACACTGGGAAACATTTAAAGAAAATGGATTGTTTGCAGGTGATGGGTTACAAATACAATTAAACAAAGCAGGAGTGAGATACCTGGCTAGGTCACTGAAACAGAGTACTGTCTCAGCTTTAAATTTAAAGATGGGGGGAAGGGGGAACCTTTTATAGGTGTAAAACAAAAAGTTAAAGTAATTCAGATAAATAATAACTGGACCTGTTTATTACTAAATGGCAGGAGTCTAGCAAAGAAATTGAATGAGTTAAGATTTTATCTGGATACTCACCATGTAAAAATCTGTGCAGTATCTGAAACATGGGATCAGAAAGATAACTGGGGACATCAAATAAAGGGATATCAACTCTTCTTCAGATCTAGGGAATATAAGAAGGGGGTGGAGTGGCCCTTTATATTCATAATGATATCCAGGTAGAAGAGGTAGAATAGGAATCTGACTCATTGGAACAACTGTGGGTGAAAATTACCACAGATTGCTCACCCAAAATTATATTAGGGATACTGTATAGACCACCTTCAACAAACTATGAAACAGACTGTTTGATGAAACAACAAATATTACAACTAAATCCAGTTGATAGGATTATATTATTAGGTGATTTTAATCTCCCAGGTATTAGTTGGGATACCCTACTGGGGAAAAGCAAGACAGAAAAAGATTATGCGGACATTTTTAGCCAGACAGGATTAAGGCAGATAGTCCAACAAGCTGCAACAAGAGGATAACGTATATTAGATCTGGTTTGAACAAATTGCGAGAAGGGTATTGAAAATTGTAGGACTTTAGTGCCCTTGGGAAATAGTGACCATAATATGATCATCTTTGACCTTCTTGTAAGTAGTTCAGTAGTAGAGGAGCTTCCTAAAACATTGTTGTGGAATAAGGCTGATTTTGGAAATATTAGAAAAAGATTACAATTATGGAACTGGGAGGAGGAATTTGTAAATAAAACAGTACATGAACAGTGGGGAATTATGAATAAATTGTTACGACTGTGTGAAAGATCATATCCCATTAAAAAAGAAATACAATAAAAAGGGTATTATACCAAGTTGGCTAAACTTTAAAATAAAAAGGATAATTAAAAAGAAACATAAGATGTACAAAAATATTAAACACAATGCAAAAGGTGAGGGCTGGATTAAATATAGGCAATTACAAACTCAAATAAAGAAAGAAATAAGAAAGGCAAGGAAAGAGCATGAAAGGAAACTTGCAATAAAAAGTAATGAGAACTATAAAGCATTTTATGCTTATGTAAATGAGTTAAAAGTGGGGTGGACAAAAAACAGAACCATTGAAGGGGCGAAATGGGAAAATGGCAACTACAAATACAGAAATGGCAAATAGTCAAAATTAGTATTTTTCATCAGTCTTCACTAAAGAAAACAGTACCTGGACTTACCAATTTAAAAAGGGGGATAAGGCTATGGGAAATCATATTAAAATATTAACTCAGGATGTTCAGAGTGGGTTGGCAGCTTTGAAAACAAATAAATCTCCAGGACCAGAAGGCTATCGCCCCAGAATGTTAAAGGAGGTAGCCATTGAGTTGACCCCACCTTTAAGTCACCTATTCCAAGAGTCATTAGATACAGGGGAGGTTTTAGATACCTGGAGGGAAGCTACGGTGATACGACTTTATAAAAAAGGAAATAAAAAGGATCCATCAAATTATAGACTGGTGAGTCTGACTAGTGTCCTGGGGAAACTGCTGGAAGAGATAATTAAGGACTTTATAAATAAACATCCACAAGAAAATAACTTGGAGGATAAGTCATAGCATGGTTTTGGGAAGGGGTATTCCTGTCAGACAAACATGCTTCACTTTTATAACAGGGTGAGTAGGGTTTTAGATGGAGGGGAAGCTGTGGATGTGGTTTATTTGGATTTTACAAAAGCTTTTGATAAGCTCCCTCATAAACTAGTGGCTTCCGAAGATTGGGCTGCATTGTAGAGTGGTATCTTGGATTGCCTCTTGGTTGGCAAACAGAGTGCAGTGTGTAAATATAAGGGGAGCTTTTTCAGATTGGGCAGAGGTCACTAGTGGAGTGCCTCAGGGGGCAGCGTTGGGACCGGTCCTTTTTAATATCTATGTGGCAACATTGGAGGAACATCCAGGAAATGTATGGCTCACCAAATTTGCTGATGACTTTTGATTAGGGTTGGAGTTAATGGATCCAAATGATCACTTGAAATTACAACATGAACTAAATTATATTAATACGTGCTGTTCAATCTATAAATTATGTTTAAATCCAGATAAATGTATCGTGATGCATTTGGGATCCAAAAATACAAATGCCAGCTACTACTTGGGTGATATCATCCTAAAAACTGTAGATGAGGGGAAAAGACCTAGGCATCTTGGTTACAAAAGATCTCCATTTTTCCACACATTGTAAAAGTGTTAACAAAAAGGCAAATGGGATATTACATTGTATATTAAGAAATATCTCAAGCCGAGATAGTGATGTATTGTTGCCCTTGTGTTCCACCCTGATGTGACCCCTTATGGAATATGGTGCTCAGGTTTGGTCACCCTATTTAAGAAGAGATGTGGATAGATTGGAGGGGGTGCAGAAAAGGGCTACACAAGTGATGAGAGGGACACAGGGTAAAATCTATACAGCGAGGCTAAATTCATTAAATCTGTTTACTTTAGAACACAGAATATTAAGAGGAGATATGTGCATTGTGTTTAAAGCCTTAACTGAATATGAACTCTGGAGAAAAATAGGCTTAAAGTTTAGAATCAAAAATCATAATACTAGAGCACACCCTTATCAGTTACATGGGGAACAATGTACAACTTGGCACAGAAAAAGGTGGTATAACCAAAGAGTCATTCCTATATGGAACTCACTCCATTGGAGGTGGTGGAAAGTAAGACAATGGAGGTATTCAAACAGAAATTAGATGGGTTACATCGCTTGGGTACACTTTAGGAATGCATTTTGGTGGTCACTATGGACATTAATGTCCCCTTTAGCTCTGATTTACCTATGATAACTATGATTGTCCAGTCCCAAAATGAAGTATTTTTTTGTGCTCTACCCCCCGCACCCCCCAGCTTTCTATATTATCAACTCCAGATCAGAGTTGTTCCAGGGAGGGAGCAGAACACCTGGAGAAAGGCATCACCAAAAAACAGACCATTACAGCGACAGTCGCTGTAATGGTCTGTTCTCGGGATTTGCTATTGAGGTGTCGTGCTGGTGGGGGCAACTTCTTTTACAATACATACATGATATTATTTGTACATTTGGTGCCCATAGTGACCATTGTCTGGGGGCAAGGAACTGCACTGTAGGAAGGAGGGTATTGCACTGCTGAAAGTTATAGGAGGTGTCTTGAAGTGGGGAGGTGGGTTGCTGCTGAATCACAAGGAAATGTAGCACATATTTTTTTTTCATTCCTTGTTAACCAGATAAGGCCCACTAGTCACAATGCCTGTTTTCAGGGGTTACCTGGGAGCACTGGGGAGGTTAAGTGACTTGCTTAGAGTCACATAGTATGCAAGTGGAGGTTGTGGGACTCAATACTAGATCTGCTAGATGAACCAAGCTCATTCACAGCTTGTTATTCTAAACTCTAGGTTATACTACCAGCGATTTAATGAGGACTTCTTTAATTTCTCTGAGAACAGGCATCACATTCACATTATTTTTAGTATTATGATACAACCCCCCCCAATTCATCAATGAGTAATGAACCAGATCCCCCAACCTTTCATAACACTTTCAGACATGGGGTGTCACTGTTTGGGACTCACTATATCCAAGATGGCGACCATTCTGGGTTTGCCATTATGTTAGCTTTGGTAAGCTTGTTTTTAGTATATTTTTAGCTTATTTTATTATCGTAATATTCTTGTATTTTGTTTCATTTGATTACTGCAACTCATCTGAGACTTTCGTGATAGTTATTCTTGTTAATTTTCATCTGCTACAGTGATACTGGCATCTTGCTGTTATCTGCTGACTATTGATTTTGCTTTGTGCTACTTTTTGAACTTGCTATAACAAGCGGCTTTTTGAATACCTGCCTGCCCGACGTTGGCTTTTGGAGCAGCTTTATTATTCTGCTGCTCTGAATTTGTTACAACAAGCGGTTCTTTGGATATCTGCCGCCTGCGTGACATCTATAATATACTGTCCGATGCTTTGGGATTCTCGTTTTGGATCCGGATTTGGATTTGGCAGCCTGTCCTTGCTTTTTGGCGGTTAGCTGCAATCCGTGCTCCTGGACGTGGATTCTGGACTGGCTGGCGGTTTTGTGGATATCGACTCCGGTTTACCGCTGGCGCTTCATTGGATTTCTATTTTGGGAGGTGTTTGGAGCTGGACTTGGTGTGGAAATTGGGGTTTCCGAACTGGCCTGTGATGAAATCTGGGTGCCCATTTTTTTTGCAATTCCCTCTGGGGATTGAGGCTACCAGTCGGAGGGCTGGTGGAGAATCTTCCTCCTGGGCTCCTCACGGCCCCCTAGTTTGACTGGGCGGCTTTGGTGGGCTAAGTGGGGTGTCTCTTGATCCGGCCCCCCCCTTTTTCCTTTGGCCAGCATTATCGGTACTACTTTCTTTGGATTTGACTGACAAGGGTTTGCTGTTTTCATTTTTCATCATCTTCAGGTACTGCAATTACATTTATTTTTCAGAAAGCAGTGAGACAGCTTTTCATCAATATCAGAGACTTATGCATAACCCAAATTGCAGTTGGTGGTAGTGAGAGTGCCATAACTTTTTCAGCTTTTTCAATTTTCTTAGTCTGGATTTAATATCTTTTGTTGTGGCAGTGAGAGTGCCACTTTTCTCACTTTGGATTTATTATTATTTGTTTCTAATTTTAAAACGAACTCAGCAACTCATGAAGATATTGGACATTGCATTATTTGGACAGTAACAGATGCTCAGACTGTTGTTGCAGTTATTAAAATTGTATTTTATTGTTATTTAGGGTTATATTTTGGGTTGGATTTTTATTTTATTTTTTCTTTAATATACAATAGCATTTGGTTTTTGTTTGTTTCCTTCCTCTGTGAGAGAGAGTGAGGAGTGAATTTATTTATTTTCTTTTAAGTTATTTGATATTGATAGGTTTATTTTTGTTAAATTATTTTATTTCATTTTATTTGTTTATTTGTTGTTTATTATGTGTTGGGAAGGTTTAGCGACAGTTGGGTGCTATTCCCCCACCAGGCTCAGGGAATTATGTCCCTTTGAATGCCCCTTTTTATCATCCGACACCTATTTTAGGTGTTGTGCGTTGGGCATTCTCAGGAAGCATAGGCGAAGGTGGAGAGCCGGGCCTGTTGGGGTACAGGAGGGGGGCCGGCAGATTGAGGTTTTGGGGTTCAGGAGATGCCCTGGGGCAAAATGGGGTCAGGATAGGGGTTATTCATGTCTTGTTCCCATACCCAAGGGCTCAGATCTTAATGAACAGGTGCCAAGGTCTTCCTCGACAGCTGATCCCACCTTGGCGGTGTTATGTAATGCTAGAGCTATTAAAAACAAGACAGCTATTATAGCTGATCTTGTTGGATCAACTGATCTGGCTTGCATCTCCGAGACCTGGCTGGATGAAAACCCAGGTCCTATATTAGTCTCGGCAGTTCCAGACGGGTCCTCGGTGATTCACCGTCCAAGGTTGGATCGAAGGGGCGGGGGTGTGACCATTATGTTTAAGACTGAGCTGGGCCTTGTGGATGTGCCGCTGGGAAGTACCAGATCCTTTGAATATATCCTGAGAGAGGGTGTAGGCTGTGGGATTCTCCTCATTTACCGTCCACCAGGTGATGGTGGAGAATTCCTGCAGGAGATAGCAGACTTCATCGTCGACATGGTGTTGAGGTTTCCCAGACTGATAGTTCTGGGGGACTTCAATGCCTGGGTTGACAATGAACTCTCGCATTTTGGTCAAAATCTCCTCCAGCTGATGATGATACTGGGCATAACACAGGTTGTTACCTCCTCGACCCATGTAAAAGGTCATTCATTGGATCTAATCTTCCTTTTGGATATGGAGATCGCTGATCTGGGGGGTGGAGCCAGTCAGCTGGTCTGACCATCACACCATCAGGTTCAGTTTCAGGGCCCTCCCAATAGGTCTGCCCCACGGAGATGGTTCAGTACCGCCCTTTAAGGGGTATAAAACCCATTGACCTAATGGCGGTACTGGACCTATCAGGCTTTGTCGAGTGAATGCATGAGTCCAGATGATCTCGTACTAGCCTATAGTAAGGCTGTGGGAGATGCTCTGGACAAGACTGCTCCTGTTTGTGTTTGGCCTCTTGGCCTCCGTCCAAGAAGCCCCTGGTTTGACGGCTCCTTGAAGGAGTTAAGGAGTATTGGCTGAAGGTTGGAGACAGTCTGGCGGAAGTCCGCTAATGATGCTGACAGGCTTAGGTTGATGGCACATTACGACAGCTATCAATCAGAAATCACCCATAAGAAGGCAGAGCTCCTGTCCAGGGAGATTTCTACTGCACAAAACTGACCGGCTCAGCTTTTCCGGACTGTGGACAGATTGTGCAATCCAATCTGCCTCTAGCCCAGAGATGCTTTTTCTCAGCTAAGATGCGAGGAGTTCGCTCGGTTCTTTGCAGATAAGGTTGCCAGCATCAGGTCTGGTATTGGTCCGACCTCTTCTATAGGGGATTGCAGTGGTCGACGGGAAGTGACATGTACTCGGTCTGTCTGGTCAGAGTTTCGCCGGCTGGAGTTCAGTGACATTGTAAAGATCATCCAAACACTGCGACCAACCAGTTGTAGTTTGGATCCGGGCCCTACACCTCTCTTAGTAGGATGTGTGGAAGCTATCTGCCCAATTCTTGCTGACATTGTCTGGTAGTCTTTGGAGAGGGGGGGGTCTTTCTTGATCCCCTCAAGGAGTGGTCGTTCGACCACTCCTTAAAAAATCCTCCTTAGATCCAGATTGTCTAGCTAACTACTGGCCTATCTCTAACCTGCCATTTGTTGGTAAGGTTATTGAAAAGGTGGCTGCATTGCAATTGGATGATCATCTTATAACTCACAATTTCTATGATACTCTCCAGTCTGGTTTTAGGAAGAAGCATAGCACGGAGACTGCCCTTGTCTGGGTGTTGTGTGATCTCCTAATGGCCAGAGATCAAAAGACATGTACCATTCTGGTCCTTCTTGATCTCTCTGCTGCATTTGACACTGTAGACCATGGTGTGCTATTGGATTGCCTGCGAGTTTATTGTGGGCTGTCTGGTACAGTCCTCAAATGGTTTCAGTCTTACCTCACAGACAGGTTTCAGAGAGTTGCCACTGGAATTTATTCCTCTGGCGCTCACTCCCTGCCTTGTGGGGTACAGCAGGGCTCCATTTCAGCTCCCATGTTGTTTGCAGTGTATATGCTGCCATTGGGAGAAATCATCAGGTGATACAGTTTGGGTTTTCACTGCTATGCAGATGATACCCAGCTGTATCTGTCTTTTTCTGCCCGGCCAGGATGATGCACTCTCCGTGCTGAATAATTGCCTTGCTGAGATCAGACTCTGGATGAGTTCCAGCTGGCTGAGACTGAATCCGGATAAGACTGAGGTATTGATAGAGGACCCAAGTCATCTGGGGGTGGGTTTGGGAGCTGGACAACCATCAGGCTTGTTACTTGGTGGTATGTCACTCCCTACTTCCGATCAGGTGCAAAATCTGGGCCTTATTTTTGATGGTGATTTGACCCTAAAATCTCAGGTATCATCTGTCATCAAATCCTCATTTTACCATCTGAGGAATATCGCCCAGGTGAAACACCTGGTTCATCCGGGGTGATGTTCCAATATTGGTCCATGCCTTTGTCACTACCCGTCTTGATTACTGCAACTCCCTTTACCTAGGGCTACCTGGGGTTGATATCCGCCACCTGTAGCTGGTACAGAATGCGGCAGCCAGGCTTTTGACTGGTACTCTTAGAACCAGTCATATTACAACTGTGCTCCCGAACTGCACTGGCTGCCTGTTAGGTGGCGGATCACCTTTAAGGTTGGTTTACTAACCTTTAAAGTCCTACATGACCAGGGACCCAGTTACCTGAAAGATCTCCTGATTCCCTACTGCCCCCTCCGTCCTCTCCGCTCCACCAATGAGGGATTGCTAGAGATTCCCAGGGTTTGATTAAAGACATCAGGATCTCGTGCTTTTGCTTTTTCAGCACCAACCCTATGGAATTCTCTACCTCATTGGTTGAGAGAATGCCCAACCGTCGATAGTTTTAAAACCGGTTTGAAAACATATTTATTTAGCTTAGCATTTATTTAATTATCGTTGTTATATTTTAATGCTGTTTTAAAAACTTTTTATCATTATGTATTTGTTTAATGTACAGCGCTTGGCTTTGACAGGTGCTATAAAAATAAAGTTGATTTGATTTGATTTGTCATACAGGTAACTCAGTGACATGTGAGTGGTGGCTAAGAAATGGTTAGCATCATTTTAATATGTAGATTTGTCAGAATTCAACATACGCAACTGTATTCTGCAGCTTTGTGACTAGGTTTCAAGTGAGTACTTTTATGTCAAGTTAGAATGTCCTATTAAAGTGGCACACTAATAAGGTTAGCTAAAATTTAAGGTCAGCCCATCAGTGCAGTGGTAGGGTTACCATTCACAATTCCCACAAACTGGGTTTGGAAACAAGCCTTGATCATCTGGGCAAGCCTGGGGGCAGGAGGAGGATTGAGCATCCCTGAGGATACTCACCTTCTCTGGGGAGGGAAAGCAGTATGCTCCACTCTGATACTGCCTTCTGGGTGACCATAAGTGGTTCTGCAGAGTAGGTGCCATGTGGATTGGATGGGATGCCTCTTGATGATGGTACAGCCATACATTGTATGTGTATGCACAGTCATCACCCATGAGTCAAAAAGGGAAATGGGGAAAAGTGGAGCAGGGATCAAGTTGGAAAGTGGTCCCCTTGAATGCCAGGAATCTGGCAAACAACACAGCAGACCTACAGGTGCTGATAGCAAAAGGAAAGATAGACATAGCTGCCATCACAGAGACATAGGCAACCCAGAATTATGAGTGGGATATTGAGATCCCCGGTTACTGATTGCATAGAAAATATATAGAGAGAGGGAGAGGGGAAGAAGTAGCACTGTACATAAGAGATGTGATAATTTGCACCAGGGAGGAGGGAGTAGCTGAAGTCCTATGGGTAATGCTACAGAATACAAATGGGAAACAGATTCAGCTGGGGGTGGTGTACAGATCACAAGCAGAGGGCATAGAGCTGGATTGGGAGCTGGGGGAGCAGATTAGGAGGGCAGGTGGGAGAAGCAGCACTATTATACTAGGCGACTTCAACCTGCTAGGTGTTGACTGGGGCACCCGGCTACTTCCTGTGGAAGGGAGCAAGTCCTCCTGGATGCTATCCAGGACAGTTTCCTGTCACAGCAAGTCAAACAGCCAACAAAGGAGGGGGCCATACTAGACCTGGTGTTGTCATATGGGGAGCATGTTCAGAGAGTTGAAGTGAGTGTTCCCTTTGCAGGCAGTGATCACCGCACAGTGTGGCTTTACATTAACACGGGGAAGGATGCAGCCAAGACAAACATGAGGGTGGTGGATTTCAGGAAGCCAGACTTCTCTATAATGGGTAACATGCTAAAGGAACACCTGGCAAAGCTCAAACCGCAGATGGATGTGGAGCAGAAATGGGCAGTCATCAAGAAGGGGTTAAGAGAGCCCACTGACACCTGCATGAAGATTTGTAAAAAGAACTCCAGTTGCCGGAGACCCAGCTGGTATAGCAGGAGGGTGGCCAAGATGATGAAAGCAAAGCGGAAGGCCTTCCTAAAATACAAGCATACCCTGCAGGAAGAGGGTAGAGAAGCTTATGCAGAGAAATCTCGGGAGGCAGGAAGAGCAGTCTGGGCAGCCAAGGTGGAGAAAGAGCTTAAGCTGGCACAGAGGATAAATGAAGGGGAGAAGGATTTCTTCTGATACATTAGGGAGCAAAGAAGCAGAAGAGATGGGATTGTAAGGCTTAAGAGGGAAGGTGGATGGGCAGAAAAGGGGGATAATCAAGCAGAGGCTTTAAATTAATATTTTTGTTCTGTCTTCACTAAGGAAGCAGAAGGACCCATACCACAGGTGAGGAATGGTGGGTCCCAGGGACTATGAAGGGGAGATTGGGGTGGACAGGATCTTAAGGGGGCTAAGTGAACTGTGGGTGGACAAAGCACTAGGACCAGATGGATTACACCCGAGGGTCCTGAATGAGTTGAAGGGGGTACTAGCAGTCCCCCGATGGATCTGTTTAACACCTTGCTGGAGAAAGGGGGGGTCCGCAGGACTGGAGGGCAGCTCACGTTGTTCCACTCCTCAAGAGCAGTCTCAGGGATGAGCTGGGTAACTACAGGCCAGCTAGCCTGACCTCCATTGTGGGGAAGACAATGGAGACTATTCAAAAGGAAAGACTGGTGTCCTTACTTGAAGATAATGGTCTCTAGGATGACAGGCAGAATGGGTTTGTCAGTGGGAGATCTTGTCAAACCAACATGATTGACTTATTTGACTGGATTAGGAGGTCATTGGGCAGGGGACAGGTGGTGGACATCCTGTACCTAGATTTCAGCAAGGCATTTAATTCAGTGACACATGGCAAGCTGAGGGCCTTGAAAATAGGAGGTAAACTGCTAAGGTGGGTCAAGAACTGCCTGATGGATAGGAATCAGAGAGTGATGGTGGGGGGTAACTATCCAGACCTTGGCTTGTAACCAGTGGGGTCCCACAGGGCTCAATACTTGGATCTGCGCTGTTCAACATCTTTATTGCTAACATAGCAGAGGGGGTCAAAAATAAGATCTGCCTCTTTGCGGGCGATGCCAAGTTCTGTGGGATGGTGGACACAGTCGAGGAGAGACAATAATTAAGGGAGGATCTGGCTAGGCTGGAGAAATGGTCAGGCATCTGGCAGTTGGGTTTCAGTGCTAAGAAGTATAATGTCATACACCTGGGTGCCAGGAACCTGGGGCCAGCTACTGGCTGGGGGGTGTACAGGTGGCAGTCTCAGAGGAGGAAAAGCATCTTGAGGTGATGGTCAGAGGAGACATGAAACACTAAGTGAAGTGTCACAGGGTTGCATCCAAAGCAAATAAAATTCTAGGTTGCATCACCAGGGGATTTAGCTCTAGGAGGGATGAAGTCATCTTGCCACTGTACAGGTCACTGGTGAGGTGGCACCTGTAATACTGTGTGCAGTTCTGGTGACCATATCTGAAGAAGGATATCAAGCTACTAGAGAGGGTCCAGAGGAGGGCAACCAGGATGATCCAGGGTATGAGGGACAAAACATATTAGGAGAGGCTGAGTGAGCTAAACATGTACTTCCTGGAGGATAGGAGCGAGCGGGGGGAATATGATAAAGACCTTCAAGAACCTTAAGGGGATAGACAGGGTAAGATCAGAGGGCGTCTTTAACTTAAGGAAGGAGGGTACAGCAAGGGGGCACAGCCTTCAGCCAGTGGGGGGAAGATTTAAGAAGGAAATGAGAAGGAACTTTTTCATTGAAAGGGTGGTGTCGGGGTGGAACGAATTGACAGAGGAGGTGGTTGTGGTTAATACAGTGGCTAGTTTCAAAGGGGGTGGGATAGGCTGAAGAATAAAATTTGGGTGGGTGTTCTGGGGATGGGAAGGGGAAGGGGGAGGGTACTAGGGAAGGGATAGTTGACTCCAGGGGAGTAGGGGATGGGGGGCAGCTCCAGGGAACTAATTTGAGCTGCACACTCGAGCAGACTTAATAGACCATCATGGCCTGTTTCTGCTGACAAATTCGTATGTTCGTATGAGGAATATCAAGAGGATGAAAAGGAAGACAAAAGAGAAAATCCCTCAGTCCACTGCAGGAAGATGCTAAGATCTTTCTGCAAGCTCCACACCACTGACTGGGTTGCCAACTCAAGCAAGATGTCAAAGTGGGATTGGGCAACCCCTTGCCAGCCCTACCAAGGGGGAAGTAATGGAGGTTCAGAAAATTGGGGATAAATACCCAGCTATGGCAAGTGATGGATCTGGGGAGACAGCAGAAGGAGACAAGCCAGAGAAGATGGGGTCATAAAACGAAAAAAAAAGTCTGGCAAAAATTTTCCTGAAAATGTGAAAATCAGTTACTGCAGATTAGCTTCTGTTCTGAACTTGAGCCCCCTCACCTCTTGCAATAAAGATAAAAATCACTATATGCTTTTTCCCCTGGCTGAGAACTAACATGGCACCCTCAGACATTATACACTCAGGCCTTATTTTCATAGGGCATGGAATTAACTAGAGACAAAATCCCCATTGACAACATGTGGCTATGGGTGAAAAGCCTTGTACTGGAATATATACTTTCTCCATTTTCACCACATAGGTGTAGGTTCCTGTATTTTTTTTTTTTAGTCTTTTGGTAACCGGGTGCAGATGCTATGCTTGGTACTACCAACTGTAGCATCTGTGCAAATAAATTTGGACATGCTGCCTTAAATAGTGAAAAGGTTGCTAAAATCTAGTACTTGTGGCAGAAACTGCAGCTGCACAAGGGGATCTCCCTTTGTGCAACTTTTCATGAATACATGCATGATTTCTGACTTTCTGAAAATCAGGGCCATATGACTGCTTGACACAAACCAACTGCTTTTCATTCTATCCTCATTCTGCCTGCTATGGATTCCTCAATTCCCACAACAACGTGGGAAAAAAGGTCAATTTCGGGAGGGGAACCAGGATCCTAGGTGATAGGTTTAAATGCTTAATTGGCAAGCTTTTAAACTAGCCAAGGGGGGAGGGACTGGAAAGGAGCAGGAAAATCCTAGCCCCCCCAAAACAATCATGGTAGTAAGTGTGGCAAACACCAACATGGAGGTGTCAATAGGGAGAGGGCAGGGGTAAATGGAGAAAGTGACAAAGGCAAGAAGGACAGGGATGGAGCAAAGGGGTAAGGCCATCAGGAAATGGAGGTAATGAGTACCAATGCCCGTGAGTCTGGGCAACAAGCTCCTGAGCTGGTGGCCTTAATGGAAGAGGGATGCCTGGATGTAATAGCAGTCACAGAAACATGGTACACAGAGAACCATGACTGGGATGTTAACATACCAGGGTACATAACCTACAGGAGAGACAGGCAGAGAAGAGAGGGGAGGAGTAGCTCTATGTAAAGGGAAGGGATAAAAGCAACTGAACAAAAGAGTAAACAGGGAGGAGAGGAGGCTAGGGTCACCTTGGAGACTGGAAAGGGCACCACAATCCGCACAGGGGTTGGTACAGACCCCCATGTCAGGGGAAGGAATGGACAAGGATATGATGGAAGGCATTCTTAGAATGGCAGAGAAAGGGGAGATACTGTTGATGGGAGACCTGAATATGCCAGATGTTAACTGGAGCACATTTGCTGCAGCGACATCCAAGAGCAGGGCCATTCTTGATGCCCTACAGGTGGCAGGCATTAGACAGCTAGTTTCAGAACCCACTCATGAAGGAGCAATCTTAGACCTCGTACTCTCAAACGGGGGCAGTGAGAGGATCTCAGATCTAGAAGTGGTTTGCCATCTGGGGACAAGTGACCATCAAATAAGTGTGGTTCATGTTAAACTCAGCTACAGAGTCAAGCCATACAAAGTGAGGTACTGGACTTTAGGAGGGCTGACTTTGGCAAGATAGGAAATGCCTCAGAAAAGCACTAGCAAACAGGCTAGAAGGAGGTGTGGAGCAACAATGGGAATTATCAAAACTGCCATCACAGAGGCAACAAGCCTTTGTGTGAAGCAAATAAACAAATCAAAATGAAGAAAAAGCCACTATGGTTCTCAAGAGAGGTGGCTGTGAAAGTCAGGAAGAAAAGATAGCATTCAGAAGTATAAGGAAACACAGAAGGAGCAGGACAGAGAGCTGTACCAGTTAAGGCAGAAAGAAGCAGGAGGAAGTCAGAATAGCAAAGGCCCAAACTGAGGAAAAGATAGCCAACTCAGTTAAGAAGGGGATAAAACCTTTTATAGGTACATCAGCAGCGTAGAAAGACAAAGGGAGGGATAGTGAGGCTGAATAGAATAAGCGGTGGGTGGGCAGAGGGGACAGTGAAAAAGCAGGAATACTGAATGAATATTTCTGCTCAGTATTCACAAAGAGGAGGGAAGTGCCTAATCCAATTAACAGAAGCACTCTTGATAGAGGGTCGATCCCAGTCCTTTCACAGAAGAAAGGGTTCTGCAAGAACTCCTAAAACTGAAGGTGGACAAAGCAATGGGTCCTGATGGAATTCACCCAGAATTCTAAAAGAATTAAGGAAGGAACTAGTGAAACCACTGGCTACTCTTTTTAATAAATCATGGGAGGATGGTGTGGTACCCGAGGACTGGAGGAAGGCGGATGTGATTCCCTTCACAAAAGTGGACCAAGACAGAGGCAGGAAACTACAGACCTGTCAGTCTGACCTCTGTGGTAGGGAAAGTGATGGAGTCACTTCTGAAGGAAAGAATAGTTGAGTACCTAGAGGTCAGTGGAGCACAGGATCCAAGGCAGCATGGGTTCTGGCAGGAAGGTCATGTCAGACGAATCTAATAGATTTCTTTGACTGGGTGACCAAAGTAGTAGACCAGGGAGGGCTGTGGACATGGCCTACCTAGACTTTAGAAAGGCATTTGACACAGTCCCACACAAAAGATTATTAGTCAAATTAACCAGCCTGGGAGTGGGTCCCAGGGTGGTAGCCTGTAAAACATTGGCTGGACAACAGGACACAGAAGGTAATTGTAAATGGAGTCCACTCTGAAGAAAGGCGGTTACTAGTGGGGTACCGCAGGGTTCAGTATTGGTCCAGTCCTTTTAATGTCTTCATCAGTGACATTGCAGAGGGACTGGAAGGAAAAGTATGCCTTTGCAGATGACACAAAGATCTGCAACAGGGTTGATACACAAGGAGGCGTGGAAAGGATGAAAAGGGACTTGGCAAGGTTGGAGGAATGGTCAGACGTATGGCAGCTAGGATTCAATGCAAAAAGTGCAAAATAATGCACCTGGAAACAAGAACCCAGGGAAGAATACACAATGGGTGGGGAGGTAGTAACAACAACAAAACAGGAAAGGGACCTGGGGTAATCATATCAGATGACCTTAAGGTTAGCAAGCAATGTGAGAAGGCAGTAGGGAGGGCAGGGGTATACTGGGATGTATAGGAGAGGCATCAGCAGCAGAAAACAGGAAGTTGTTATCCCTCTGTACAGACAGTTGGTGAGACCCCATCTGGAATACTGTGTCCATTTCTGGAGACCCCATCTCTGCAAGGACATAGACAGGATAGAGGCAGTCCAGGAGGGCAACTAAAATGGTGCAGGGTCTGCAAGAGAAGCCGTATGAGGAGAGACTAAAGGAGCTTAATATGTATACCCTTGAGGAAAGAAGGGAGAGGGGACATGATAGAAACTTTCAAGTACCTCAAGGGAATCAACAAAGTCCAAGAGGGTAGCATCTTTCAGAAAAGAGACTTGCAAGAACAAGGACACAATTTAAAAGAAGATAGAAGGAGGGCGGTTCAGGGGCAATGTGAGGAAGTATTATTTCACAGAGAGGGTAGTGGATGCATGGAACAGCCTTCCTGAGGAAGTTGTGGAGTCTAAAACTGTGGGAGAATTCAAGAATGCATGGGACAGACATAAGGCAATTCTTGTGGGGGGCAGGAAGATATAGGCTGTTGGTTAAATAGGATCTGCGGCCTATCCTGTAAGTAGGGAAATGGGCAGACTAGATGGGCCTAGCGGTCCTTATCTGCCGTCAAAGTCTATGTTTCTATGTTTCTATGTTTCTATTTCAAAACAAGCCACAATGCAACAATTTGAACAGCACAAAGTGAGTAAGAGGAGATATAACCAACTTCTTTTGAATCCTAAGCTCAAACCAGGTAATGAGGAGGCACTCAAAGTTTTAACTGGGCCCTGAGAGGTGTTTACTGCTTGGCATCAGCCAAGAGACCGTGCGTGAGTCTTTGCGTGTTTTTGCCCTCTGCTTGCATAGGATCCAGACCATGAATATTCATGGCTCTGCTTTTTTCCTGTTTCCCAAAAAGAGGAGAAGGCTACCAGAGCCTAATATTAGGCCAAGTGCAGGAAAACTGAGAGGGTTCCAGAATTTGCAGAAGAAGAGTTTAAAGTACCACGAGAGAGGGAGAATCTCCTGTAGGAGGCCTGCTTCTCCTCACCCTCTAGGGGTGGGGAGGGTTGTACAGATAGCAGTCCTAGGAGAAGTGATTCATTTGACCTTGCCCCAGGGAATGCATTTCATGGACCCAACCTGAGAGGCATACAAGAGTAGTCATGGACCTCCTCTCTAAGGAGTTTACCAGGTTCCATGAGGTCCACTCCCTGGTATGCAAGAGTAGAGGGAATGATGAGATTTCACCTCCATGAGTAGCACAAGAAGGAACTGGTACCAGAGTAAGTAGGAAATTACTTTTTATGAAATATCAGTTATGTATCGAGTACATCAGAGCAGAGGTGTCTGACAAAAATCACAGTTAGCTTAAAGCCCCACTGAGACTGGGCTGGGTGATGAAGTCCATCATAAGAAAGGATCATCAGGACCTAGTAATTGTGGCACAGGAAGGCATATATGGGCTGAAATGACTGGTGTGAAAGATCAGGAAACTATCAGCTGGTTCCAGAACTGACCTTGGTGTAAGCAGCTGGCACATAACTATGCCAAGGCATAAAAAGACCCTTACAGAGTTGTGTCTCACCCTGCCTGAGGATAGTGCCACGGGGCAGGTTCCATGTCATAATAATGAAACTTTAACCGTGACTCACAAAACAGCAAGTACATCTTGCCAAATACCTAATCACACACCAGAGCAAACACAAATTCAGCACACAGTAAAATTAAGGTTCAACATTGGGGGCTACACCCCCCCACACACCCCCACACCAAAATAACCAACTCCAGGGGGGTGAACACTGGAAGACATGAGACTACTGCGGCCCCAGAACCAGATAATAACAACAAGTTAAAAAAAAAAAAACACCAACATTGATAAAAGTACAAAACCTGTAGGCAGTCACAAACCCAGGACCATTATCTCCATAGGCAGCATCCCTACCCGCCACACCAAGTGGCCAGCTCAGCAGCAGCAGGCTGCACTCTTGTATTTCACCAATACTTCCTGCAAAACCCATCATTACTAGTCACTGTTCTTTTCCTCCTCTGTGGCTATTCCCCAACCTTCACTATATACTCACTGCTGCTGCTCCTATAGACACCCAAATTGAGTCACTCATATTCAAGTCGCTTAATTTGGTTCGCTATTTTAACGAGCTACCCACTGAGCACCCATCTTATAGGAAGTAGCACCATGGGACACCAAACAGGGAGCTAGGCCTGTAATGAAGTGTGACTATCAGAGATGTAGCAGGCCAACCCAGAGCCGAGGTCCTGGAGAAACTGTGTGATCCCTCACAGAGTGAACTAAAGGGGGAGTGGGCTGTTGAGGGATGTAGCACAGTAAAAGTTGTGTACAACTGATAGATTAAAAACTGAACAGCAAAAATGGGTTTGCTTCAAAAACAAAATGCCCTATGTACAAAACAATTTCATTAGCGAATATAAAAAGTGTAACAATAAATGGAAAATATCACATTAGCTGACAAAAAAGACTGGAAGATTAATAAATGCAAAAAAAATGAAAACCTTTTTCTTATAAAAACCAAAAAAGTTAAACAATACAAAACATGATATTATTAGATATAGGGATCTATAATGTAAACACACAACCAGAAGAGAAAAGGGGAAAATAGAAATAAATCATGCTAAGAACAGTCAGAGATGAAATGTCAAGAAGTGCTATAGCTCTGTGAACTCCATTAAAAGCATAGACTGTAGAGTAGGATGACCCCTTGAAGATAATGGAAAAATAGTGAGACAAGAGCAAGGAATGTCATAATTTCCAAACAAATATTTGTGCAAAATAGTTGATAATCAAATACAATTAAATGTTAATGCTCAGGAACCTGATGGGAGATAATTTTGAAGTAACAGCACGTCAACCCTTTGACAGATTGGAAATGCATAAGCAATTAACTAAATTAAAAAGTAATAAAATTCCAGGTCCATCTCCAAACCTGTTAAAATATATAGCAAAATTAATAATGGCAACCTGACTGATATCTTCAACCACAGTCTTCATAAGGGAAAAATTTCAATACTTTGAAAAACTGTTCATGTTATTCCTCTTTTTAAACATCCATTGGCAAGTGTCATTCATGCTTGCTTGCTTGTGTTTAATGATAGATACAAACATATGAACATACGAAATTGCTGGCAGAATAAGGCCCACAGATCTATCAAGTCTGCCCGATTGTGCAGCTCTTAGTTACATATCACTACAGCTGCCCCACCCCCACCCAAACCCCTCTTCTTCCTCTTTCCTGGTCCTTCTCTTTTGTGTTTGGTCGCTACTAACCCTGCCCTTGACTCTATCCCAACCTCACTCAAAGGGCAGTGGATAGTTTTATACCACCTTTATACCAACCTGTCACCACTCTCTGTGAATTAGAGCTCTTCATCTCCCTCCTAAACCTTCCCTTCCAACTTCAGACTGTGCCCCCAGTGACCCTTCCCCTTTAAAAGGAAGGATCCTCCCTCCCTCCCTCCCTCCCTGAATTTGTTTATGCCTTTCAAGTACTTAAAGATTTTTATCATGTCCCGTCTTACCCTTCTGTCTTCCAGTGAGTACATGTTGGGTTCTTTCAATCTTTTCTTGTATGGCAACTTCCCTAGTCCCATGATCATTTTAGTAGCCCTATGCTGCACACCCTCCAGTAATCTCACATCCTTTTTGAGGTATGGGCACCAATACTGTATACAGTATTCCAAGTGTGGCCTCACCAGTGATCTATACAGTGGCAAGATGACTTCCCCCTTTTGAGAGGTGATCCCTCTGGCAATGTACCCCAGCATCCTATTTGCCCTTGCTGCAGCTCTCCTACACTCTGCAGATACCTTCATGTCCACTGTGACTATTACTCACAGGTTCCTTTCCTCATCTGAAGCCATTATCTGCACTCCCCCCCCCCAGCCAGTAGCTGTTATTGGGATTTTTGGAACCAAGGTGCATGACCTTTTACTTTTTAGTGTTAGACCCCAACTGATAGATAGATAGATAGATAGATAGATAGATAGATAGATAGATAGATAGATAGATAGATAGATAGAGATACTTTATAAAGTGCACTTTCAGGGACTTGGAGCACTGTACATTTAAAATAAACATAAACTAATGTTGTAACAACAGTCTTAGTGTAATATTCAACTGGGAGTCAGCAATGAATTAAAAACTATCTATCTATTCCATTTAAGATTAACATAAAATCAATTTAACCATTAAAAGCCTGCTGGAACAAAAATGTCTTGAGATCCTTTTTAAAGGCTTCTACCAAGGGAACCTCTCTAAGGTATCTAGGCAGTGAGTTCCACAGGGTGGGTGTGACCACAGAAAATGTACAATCTTCTGAATTCTGCAACCAGCCCTGGGAACTTCAAGGAGGCATTCCTCAGTAGAATGGAGAGCCTGGGATGGGCAGTAGGTGACATAGAGCTCTTGCAGATGACTGGCCCCCTTTCATACAGGGTCTTGTAGGTTAGGAGCCCTACCTTAAAGACAATCCTCCACCTGGCTGGCAGCCAGTGTAGTTTTCGGAGGACTTGGGTAATATGGTCACTTCTTTTTGTTTTCGTCAGCAATCTTGCCACCGTGTTCTGCACCAGCTGCAGCCAGCGGAGGTTGCCTCCAGATAACCCCAGGCACAGGGCACAGCAGTAGTCCAACCTGGTAGGCGAAGTTGGAAAAATCTTCTTCATAGAAAATTTTGCTAATTTTTTTGAAATTTGCACAATTAAGCCCAAGGCAAATTTTAACTTTGTATTAAAGGAAAATTCACAAATCATGGAAAATGCTAACTTCACCTATATATGATGGTTCTAAGGTGAAAGTTAGCAAGGATTGTGGGAAAGGAAGTCACATGGTGCTACCATATGTTATTTTGCCATGAGGAGGCAGAATTCAGCGTAGTGTGAAGAAGACAGACTTGGAGTTAGCTGTGCTCTGGAGCTGTATGCCAAAAAAAATGATCAAACTGTTTAAAATATGGAGTTTTCCTCCTAAAATCACTCCATTAAATGTGTACTGTGTCTTGCACCTCTAGATCACTGACTATTTGTTTTGATTTACCTAGTTTAAAGTAGCACTTTTCTTTTTTATGGCTGTGGGTGGAGCCTACAGCCATATAGCTTTAGCTTGAAAAGGGGTTTCCATGGAATACAATTTTTAGTAGTTTTCAGTGTATCCTTCCATAACCCTGCAAATCCCTATTGCAGTGAAAAAATACTCCCTTCTTTCTTTTTAGAATGATGGACACAGAACTCCAAGCTACTTCTCTTCAAGAGCATACTCAAGGTCAAATTTCATTGACTTGAAAGTTCACTCCTGAGAAAAGCTATAAACCATATGAAGCTTCATTTTAAAACCATCTGTGTGTGTCTGTGCTAGCATTAGCAAATGACAATTATTAAAAACCACAAGGAAAAATAAGCTTAAAGAGCAGCTAACACCTTCAGGAGAACTTTAACAAAACATACTACATAGATAAAGTTCATCTTGTATTTCACATTAGTTCTTTATTACTTCTCCTATTTATTTCTAAACCAGACCACCTTGTTCATCTCTTGTCATGCCTAATGTAAAATGGACAGGAATTGATTACTTATGTGCAGCTGTTTGAAATGTCTGTTTCCATCAATTACATTTATACATCTAAATCATCCCTATTTAACTGTGCCTGAATAAAAGCTGAAACTGCCAGTTGTGTTTTGTATTGTTTTCTTGGTATGGACAACATTTTGTGTAGTTCCTTTCATGGAACCAAAAATTTGGAGTCTTGACTATGTCACTTCATGGTTTCAGAACCGTGGACACTGTACTGATAAGTTCCTGATAACATTTCTGAAACTGTGAAGTCACAGAAATACTTGTTGCCATAGTGGTCTTTGTAAAACAAGATCCACAGAAGCAAATGATATGATACCTTTTATTGGACCAACAGAGTTGTTTCAAAAGAACACAGGTGCTTTTATCTTTTGGATTACACAGAATCCTTTGTCAGAAAACACTGGCAGTTGTTTTAGAAGAACATACATTCTTAAAACCCAGAATATGCCAGAAAAAAAGATGAAAATTTATTAAGGATCCCATTGGTTAAAACTGCACTAAAAAAAAAAAAATACTCCTATAAAGACAAGAAAAGTTTCATCAAAAGAAAGCAACCCGAGGGTCAAATGACACTGACTTAAAAGTTCACTCCTTGAGAAAAGCTATAAACCAAATGAAGCTTCATTTTAAACCCCTCTGTGTGTGTCTGTGCTAGCATTAGTAAATGACAATTATTAAAAACCACAAGGAAAAATAATATTAAAGAGTAGCAGACAACTTCAGGAGAACTTTAACAAAATGTAATGTTTAGATAAAGCTCAGCATGTATTTCACATTATTTCTTTATTCCTCCTCTCCATTATTTATTGCTGAGGTCAATTGCATGAAAGCAGGATTTTAGCTCCTAAAGAGTCCATCTGTTCTGATGCTGTCTTCCTACCTGAGGTCATAATGCACAGCTTGTGACATCATAGTTACTCTCGTGGAAACAGATTGTGATGTCGCAACAGATCATGATGACTTGAAGTAGGTAGTCATCTATAGAGACAGATTAACTTTAACTATAAGGGATAGATATCATGTATTCATACATATTTCCTCAGTAATAAATAATGGGGAGGAGAAATCTAGGAAGTATGGAATATATTCAGGATTTTACCTACTTATGTTTTTCAAAGTTTTCTTTCAGGCACCAGTAGCTCTTTCAGCGATACATAGTAAATAATGTTAAAAGTCTTATACATATGAAAATATGTATATGTTAAGTGAAAAATAGGTTAGAAGATAACCCTAGTGTAAATTAAGAATTCACCAGCTGTTTCACACAGTAGTGTCAATTAAATTGTACACAGTGTACTGTTCAGATACATTTTTCTTAAACTCTGTGTACAAAAAGCCCATATTACTCATGAATAGCCTAACTTATACTGTCTTAAAGATGATATATCTGGGGACGGCCAGGGCGGAGAAGGATAGAGCACCTGACGGCAGCTCTCCTTCTCCGGGGGGGGGTAACTGCAGGCTCCCACTGCAATGCTGCCACTTGGGGGAGCCCAGGTGGATGGTGCGGTAGATGGAGAAGCAGCAAGTAGATTGAGTGATGGTCGACAGAGGGGCGGAGCAGGAGGTACGTCTCAGCGTGCCTCCTAGCTCATAGCCCCTCATTGCACGCCGACGTCAGGGGGAAAGGAATCAGGAAAAAACACCTTGCTTCCTCCTAGGTGAAGATGCCTCCATTGGACATCTCTGGGGCTTATCGGGCAGACTCTGCTGTGCCAAATCTATGCACACATACAGAGTGCTGGTTTGGAGAGAGGTAAGCACCAGGGGAACCCTCTCCACCCCTACCTGGGGGGTATACCGGGGGTCTTCAGGGGAGTATGTGTGGACGAGGCACTCTAAGGGCAGATCACGATGGGGTCTGGGGGTCCACAGAGGATGTCAGAGAGAATGGATGGAGGAGGCAGACTAGGAGTATAAACACAAGGTTAAAATTAAAAAAAGATGATATATCTGCAATTCTGTGACAAGTGACTAGTATATGTGTATGTTCAAAACCCAAACCTAACACAGACCCTTGTAATTGTAATAGTGTTATCCTGATATGTCCATGTATCAACATGTGTCCATATGTACATAATCTGCTGCTGTATAAAGTAACAGTTCTATAAATCTGAAAAAAAAACCAACTGACAGTTTCAGCTTTTATTCAGGCACAGTTAAATAGGGATTCTATAGAGGTATGAATATAATTTATGAAAATAGAGACATTTCAAACACCTGCACATATCAAGTTCAAGTTTATTGCAGGAAAGACTCCATTGAGCAAGCTCATTCACAAGGAGGTCCTGAGGCACATACACATGCAGTTTGCAATTACATACACAGGAGATATAAAATGTAGAACAACAAAGAAAAAAAATATAATACAAGAGGTATACGCAATAGAAGTCCTTATGCTATATATGCAGTACATTCCAGCTTTAACCTTGCCCCAAATTATGCAACACATTTCAGCTTAATAAGTAGAGGGCCAGTTGGTACCTAGGAAGTTGACTTGGTGTTGGGGGCCTAGTAGCACCTACATATGTCTTTTAATTTAGAGATAGCTAGTGTTTTGTAGGAGTTAATTGATGCGATGCTGGTTAGCTTCAGCATGGCTTGTAGTTGGTTCCAAATGTTTGGGAGGGTGTATAAGACAGCTCTTTGGCCAGCTGTGGTACGTGTCCTGGGAAAATCTAGTAGGATAAGATCAGATTTCATTAGGGAGTAGGCGCTATGTGAGATGTGTATGAGAGACATTAAATAGACAGGCAGTTTGTGGAGTAGTAATTTGAGGGTCCAAATACCAGCATGCAGGAGGCATCTGGTGGCAAGAGAGATCCACCCAACTGCTGCATAAAGATCACAGTGGTGGGTCCTGTACGCAGAGTTAGTAATGAAGCGAAGAGCACGGTGATAGAATACATCCAGTTTAGATAGGCTCAAGGTTGGGGAGGAGATAAAGATAATGTCTCCGTAGTCAAGCTAGGGAAGGAATGTTGCTTGGACAAGTCTTTTGTGGGTCACGAGAGAAAATAGGGTCCTATTTCTAAAGAAGAAACCCAAGCGTGCTTTAAGCCTCTTTGATACATCCTCGATGTGGTTGTTGAAGGAAAGCTTGTTGTCTATCCACATACCTAGAAACATAGAAACATAGAAACATAGAAGTTGACGGCAGATAAGGACCGCAAGGCCCATCCAGTCTGCCCATTTCTTTTTCTACCTTATAAATGTGCCATCGGCCTTTGATCTGTCAGTGGCCTATCTATTCATAGTCATTTGTATTGCTCCCTTATGCCTATCCCATGCCTGTTTGAAGCCCTGCACTGTTTTCATAGCCACTACTTCTTGTGTTAAGCCATTCCATGCATCCACCACCCTTTCTGTGAAAAAGAATTTCTTCACATTCCCCCTTAATCGGCCCCCCTCTAATCTCATGCTTTGACCTCTTGTCCTGCTATTTTTCTTATATTTAAACATGTTAGACTCTTTCACCTTGTTAATGCCCTTAAGGTGTTTGAATGCCTCGATCACGGACATAAACGGACATAAATCTCGACTGGGACATAAACATACCAGGATACACTGTGTACAGGAGGGACAGGGAGGGTAAAAGAGGAGGAGGAGTAGTTCTTTACATAAGGGAAGGAATAAAAGCAACAGAACAAAAAGGTACACAGGAAGGAGAAGAAGCACTGTGGGTAAATTTGGAGACAGGCAATGGCACCAACACTGCGCAGGGTTATACACAGACCCTCTCTCCCAGGGGAGGAAATGGACAGGAAATGATAGAAAGTATACTTAGAATGGCAGAAAAAGGGAGATATTGCTGATGGGTGATCTGAATATGCCAGATGTTAACTGGAGTGCAGTTGCAGCTGCCACTTCGAAGAGTGCAGTTATTCTAGATGCCCTACAGGGGGCATGCCTTAGACAACTAGTACTGGAGCCCACTTGAGAGGGAGCAATATTAGACTTGATTCTCTCAAATGGAGATGGTGAGAGGATTACAGATGTAGAAGTGGGTAGCCATCTGGGAACTAGTGACCATCGAACAGTATGGTTCACAATAAACACAGCAATAGAGTCAAGCCATACAAAGACAAAAGTACTGGACTTTAGGAGGGCTGACTTTGCCAAAATGGGTGAGTGCCTAAGGAATGCACTAGCAAATGGGCAGGAAGGAGGGGTGGAAGAACAATGGGGAATAATAAAAACTGCCATCACAGAGGTAACGAGCCTTTGTGTGAAGCAAATAAACAAAACAAGACGATGTAAGAAACCACTATGGTTCTCAAAGGAAGTGGCAGTGAAGGTTCAAGAGAAAAAGAAAGCATTCAGGAAGTACAAGGAATCGCAGAAGGAGCAGGACAGAGAACTGTATCAGTTAAAGCAAAAGGAGGCTGGGAAGGCAGTCAGAACAGCAAAGGCCCAAACCAAGAAAAGATAGCCAACCTAGTTAAGAAGGGGGATAAAACCTTTTATAGGTACATCAGGGAGCGAAGGAAGACCAAGGGAGGGATAGTGAGGCTTAATAAAGGGGAGGGAGGGTGGGCAGAG
This sequence comes from Neoceratodus forsteri, assembly GCA_016271365.2. Classification (NCBI taxonomy): domain Eukaryota; kingdom Metazoa; phylum Chordata; order Ceratodontiformes; family Ceratodontidae; genus Neoceratodus; species Neoceratodus forsteri. Next base: position 246,364,068 of record CM028130.1, read on the forward strand.
GGAGACTGTGAAAAGGCAGAGATACTAAACAAATATTTTTGCTCAGTATTTACAAAGGAAGAGGGGGAGGTACATAAAACAAACAGTAGTAACACTCTGGATACAGAAGTTGATACCGGCCCATTTACAGAACAAAGGGTTCTGAAAGAACTCTAAAACTGAAGGTGGACAAAGCAATGGGGCCTGGATGGATTCATCCCAGAATTCTAAAAGAACTAAGGGTAGAACTAGTGACACCACTGACTACCCTTTTAACAAATCATGGGAGGATGGGGTGGTACCCGAGGACTGGAGGAGGGCAGATGTGATTCCCTCTCACAAAAGTGGGAGCAAGGCAGAAGCAGGAAACTATAGACCTGTTAGTTTAACCTCAGTGATAGGGAAAATGATGGAATCACTTCAAAGGAAAGAATTGTCGAGTATCTAGAGGCCAGAGGGGCACAGGACCCAGGCAGCATGGATTCACAGCGGGAAGGTCATGCCAGACGAATCTGATAGATTTCTTTGACTGGGTGACCAAAGTAGTAGATCAGGGAGGGGCTGTGGACATGGCCTACCTAGACTTTAGCAAGGCATTTGACACAGTCCCACACAAAAGATTAATATGCAAGTTAGCCAGCCTGGGAGTGGGTCCCAAGATGACAGCCTGGGTAAAGAACTGGCTGGAGAATAGGACACAGAGAGTAATAGTAAATGGAGTCCACTCAGAAGAAAGGAGGGTTACTAGTGGGGTACCGAGGTTCAGTATGAGACGGTCCTCTTCAATGTCTTTATAGCACATTGCAGAAGGACTGGAAGGAAAAGTATGTCTCTTTGCAGATGACACTAAGATCTGCAACAGAGTTGATACACAGGTGGGGTGGAAAGGATGAGAAAGGACTTGGCAAGGTTAGAGGAATGGTCAAATGTATGGCAGCTTAGATTCAATGCTAAGAAGTGCAAGGTAATGCACCTGGGAAACAAAACCAGGGAAGAGTACACAATGGGGGTGAGATACTAACAACAAAAAATGGAAAGGGACCTGGGGTAGTCATATCAGATGACCTAAAGACGGGCAAGCAATGTGAGAGGGCAGCAAGGAGGGCTGGGGATACTGGGATGCATAGGGAGAGGCATCACCAGTAGAAAACAGGAAGTTATTATCCCTCTGTACAGACAGCTGGTGAGACCCCATCTGGAGTATTGTGTGCAGTTCTGGAGACCCAATCTCCGCAAAGACATAGACAGGATGGAAGCTGTCCAGAGGAGGGCAACTAAAATGGTGCAGGGTCTGCACCGGAAGACATATGAAGAGGGACTTAAGGAGCTTAATATGTATAGCCTCGAGGAAAGGAAGGAGAGGGGGACATGATAGAAACTTTCAAGTACCTCAAGGGAATCAACAAAGTCCAAGAGGGTAGCATCTTTCAAAAAAAGGTGTGCAAGAACAAGAGGCACAATTTGAAAATAGAGGGGCGCTCAGAGGTAATTTAAAGAAGTATTTTTTACAGAGAGGGTTGTGGATGCATGGAACGGCCTTCCAAGGAGGTTGTGGAGTCAAAATCAGTGGTGGAATTCAAGCATGCATGGGATAGTCATAAGGCAGTTCTGGGGGATGGGGTAGGAAGAAGTGAGGCTGCTGGTTAACTAGGATCTGCAGCTTTATCCAGTGAGGTAGGAAATGGGCAGACTGGTGGGCCAAGCGGTCCTTATTCTGCCGTCAAATTCTATGTTTCTATGTTTCTATCATATCACCTCTAGATATTTAAATTTAGGACGACTTCAAGGTTCATCTAGGGAGGTAACTATGAAGTTTTAGGTGGGGTAGGTAGGGCACCAGGCAAGGCAAGTCTCGAGAAAATCATTGTCTTGGTTTTTGGCATTTAAGAGAAGCTTGGCATTGATAAGGTTGCTTTCTAACTAGATAAAGTCGACTTGGAGTGCTTCCCTGACTTCAGTTAGGGCGAGCCTGAAATCGTACAAAACGTTTAGTCCTCAAAGAAATGTATGCTAGAGTTCTTTATGTGGAGTCAAGGTTGTTGATGTACAGGGAAAAAAGTTGGTCTAAGGATGTAGCCTTGAGGGACTCCTCTGGCAATTGGAAGGGGGCAGGTGGTAGGCCATCAGCTTCGACTTTTGTATCCTTCCTGTAAGATAACTGTTAAACCACTGTAAGGTAAGTGGAGTGGCACCTGTAGGCAAGACAGGTGATTAGGAGGTGATGGTCTACAGTGTCAAAGGCCTTACTGAGGTCTAGAAAGACTGCACCAGTAACCTTCTTGGTGTCCATAGCATGGATCCAATCATTAGAGACTTTAGCCAAGGCTGAGGTGGTACTGTGCTTCGACTTGAAGCCAGATTGGGCTGGGTTTAGGAGTGAGTGTGCTTCGAGATGATTTTTTAGTTGGTTGTATCTAAGTTTTTTTAGCTTTTTGGAGAGAACGGGCAAGACAGAGATAGGATGGTAGTTGTTTAAGTCACAAGGATTTCCTGATTTGAAGAGAGGAAGAATATGGGCAGATTTCCAGCAGGATGGAGCAGCGGCTGTGGTAATAGAGAGGTTGAAGATGTAATCAATTCCTACCCCCTTTAATTCATTCAGACCCATTGTGTGTTTAGAACATTGGTGACAGAACTCCAAACTGCTTTTTGTTGAGAATCTTCCTAAAGCATTGCGCAGAATTCTTAGCAAATGTGCACGCATTCCAAACAAATTTAAATATCTTTAAAACTATTCCAGGTGCATAAACACAACCAGTCAGAAAGTTGTTCAGGACAAAAATACCTTTCAAATGAGGGTAGTTACTATTCTGAATTCCTATATTTTTTAAAATATGGTTATCTTATTACCTGTATTTCTATTTTGTTTTACAAAATTCACATTTCTGATGGTTACCCCACCTAATACAATCATGGGAAAACCAGAAGTAGTCTACCAATGCTGAGATCAATATAGTTAAGGCACATTTACCAGAAATTACTGCTTAGAAAAATGAGTACATAACTGTGATGATGAGCAAATCTCAGACCAGATCTTTAGTTTGTTAATAGTCTCTTCCTAAGTCAGATTTTAAGGCTTTGTGTGCCAAGCTCCACAGATGTTATGTCATCATCAGATTTGTATAAGAGCACCGTGGAAGCACTTAACAGGACCACTGTCTGATATTCTGCCACAGTGCTCCAGAATAGTTTCCAGTGTTTCTCTTTATCATTTAATCAATCAAAATCTTTATTTAACCAGGCGATCCCCATTGAGCATAACTCATTTTCGAGGTGGACCTGGGGACCTTCCCCTCTGTGGGCAGCATAAACATACCCTCTTCCTGGCACACTACTTTTCCTTTCCACAACTGTGGAAGTGACAGCCGCCATGTACAACATGGTGGTGCTGACTTAAAGTGTGCATGCAAGAGTATTGTGCGTAGGTATGTAACCCCCATGCCACAGTTGGCTAGCTGGCACTGCCCTGAAAAGAACTACTGCCAACTACATGGCATACAGTTTTCTTTTTGCAGAACTACACTCATGATACCACCCCTAGTGTTGGAGTGTATACCATACTCATTATCTAGAGGACAAGGTGTGGGGTGCATACTAAAATGAACCTTTATATTTACAACCATTTATATTTAACTGGAAGCACGCAGGCCGAGAAAGACTTAATCACACTTTTGGTTGATTTGGGTCTGGAACAAATTGTTTCAGAACCAACACGAGGTGACAACATACTGGACTTGGTTATTACAAATATAGGGAATCTAATATCCAAAATTATAATTGGTGCCCCACTAGGATCAAGTGATCACTACACCATTTCTATTGCACTGACACTGTGTCAACACATCACCAACTATACTGAATTGAAAAATTACAACAAAGCTAATTTTAATGTTATCAATAACAAATTAAACTCAATCTTTTGGGATACAGTACTATCCTCCCTTTCCATGGAAGAATCCTGGGACCTTTTTAAATCTACCATTTATGACTCTGAAAAATTATATGTTCCTATGACAAAAAAATACAATAAAAAGGGCAAAATACCTCTGTGGTTTAATAATAATATCAAAATCTTAGCTAAGAAGAAGCAAAGGCTATTAAAACTAGCCAAAAATAGTAAGGGAGACTCCAAAAAGTTATGGTTCACTCAGTATAGGGTAACTCTTAAATCACTAAAACAAGCCATTCTGCAATCAAAAAAAACTTGAGTTTCGTCATGCCCACCCAAAGACAGCTATAAATCACTATTTTCCTACCTTAACAATAAAAAATTAATAATAGACACATGGGACCCTTATGTATACATGACACAATTGTATCAACAGACAAAAGACATGGCAGACACATTTAATAAACAATTCTGTCAGTATTTACCAAAAGAGATTTCCTAGATTCAGACATACAAACAATGTTACCCCTCTTACATCATCACCGAGGATGATATACTAAAAGCAATTAAATCCTAAAATCCAATTCCAGTCCAGGCCCTGATAACATTAGTCCCCGATTTCTAATAGAGACAGCAGCTGCCACTGCTAAACTTCTCTCAATTATATTCAACAAATCCCTCCATGATGGAACTATCCCTCAAGACTGGACAATGGCCACCGTGGTCCCAATCTTTAAGAAGGGTAATCATTCCAAACCGGAGAACTATCGTCCAATAAGCCTGACGTCTGTTGTGAGTAAGATCATGGAGAAAGCTATTAAAAAACTGCTAGAGTATGAATCTACTAGGGGCAACTTGACTGACACCACACAGCATGGCTTTAGGCAGGGTTACTCCTGTACTACTAACTTAGTTTCCTTTTATAATCATGTCAGCAAAGGCACTGGATGGCATCCCTATGGATGTGATACTTCTCGACTATAGTAGAGCATTTGACAAAGTCCCTCATGACATTCTACTCAATAAAATGAATGATATGGTTTTCTCACTGCATAACTAACTGGGTCTCAGGTTGGTTGAGTGGAAGATATCAGCAGGTCAGAATTAACGGCACACTTTCCCACTCACTGAGTGTGATCAGTGGGGTCCCGGAGGGGTCCGTGTTGGGGCCTACCCTGTTCAACATCTTTGTTAGTGATCTGCAGGCTACCCCCGAAATTATTCTCTCAAAATTCGCAGATGATACCAAGCTGTGTGGCTCTGTACTTACATCGATAAACAGGGATTCCATGAGGAACAATTTAAAAACTATGGAAGAATGGGCAGTTTTAAACAAAATGACACTCAACTCAGACAAGTGTCACGTTGTACGCCGGTAAAAATAACCCTAACGGACCTACCTATTTCCTGAGCGGTGTTACCTTCATGTGTCACCAATAGAAGCGAGATCTCGGGTAATCATTAATGACAAACTATCATCTAGTGATCACTGTAGGATGATAGCCAGTAAATCTAATGCATTACTCACTCATATTCAATGCTCGTTTTGTGTCTGGGGCGAGGAATGCATGATCCCCTCATATAGAGGCTATGTCCGACCCCATTTGGACTATGGATCCCCTGCTGGAGTCCCTATCTGGGGTGGGACGTTGATGGGGTTGAGCGGTGCAGAGAGGGCCACAAAATGGTCCCTTATTTATCGAGACTCAACTACGGGGAAAGATTAAGAGTAACAGGGTTACACTCACTACGCACAAGGCATAGAAGAGGTGACCTTCTTCTATTGTATAAAATCCGGAATTCTGAAGAGTTAATGCACTACTGTGGCTTAAATTTCTCCACCAGTTGGACATCACCTCGGTATCATAATAACCAGATATTTGTATCTAAAGCTAAAACAACAAAAGGTTAAATTACTTTACTATAAGAGCCCCCAAATTGTGGAATCTCCTCCCATAAAATCTAGAAGATAGTCACTCAAACACAGCCTTCAAGAAGGGCTGGATTGCTGGCTCAGGCATAATAACTGTAGGATATAATTATCCCACGGTGTGGTGGGGACAGTCTCGATGGAAGTAGCCTTCTTTTGCCCTTTGAAACCAAGTGAAACCAAGTGAAACCAGGTCCAGGGGAGAGGAGGCTAGGCATATGCTAGACCTATCTGCTGATGGGCCCCAATAACATTCACATGAAAAGCAGCAGGCTGAATGTACAAAGCTGTAAATGGCATTTTGCAATATGGCTTTATTTACAGATGTTACTTAAAGCAAGAGTGGTCCCCAAAAGGTTTGTCATTGCAATACAGGCACACTCTTATTTGCAGGACACTTTGCGAGGCAGTACTGTTTTCCACAAAAACATCTGTATCTCTCTTCCAAAGCGTATGCCTCTGGGATGTGTCATACACTTTAAACATTTTCCACAGATTTGCAGGATGTGCCACACACTTGAAAATCCTTCTGGTGCATGGCCTTTGCCCAGGAAACAGTGGTGCCCATCCACAAACCACTTAGCGCTGCCTGAAACTCCAGATGGCATTCCTCACACCCTTTTCCTGAAACAGCCTCTGTCATTCCTTCAGGGTTACACCAAATGAGTCTCCAATCCCCAGTGAATTGCTAAAGACTCCAAACTTTAACTTTAGATTCAGCACAGTTGTCCTGAAAGGGGTCCTGACTCGTGTTATCTAGCCTTATCTAGGGCACACACACCTCAGACAACTCCCTCAGAGAACATTCTCAAATGCTGTACTCACAGAGCAGTTGTTCCTTCCTCGTAGTCAAGGAAAGAACAAAAGGCACATTTCTTTCTCTGGTAGCTATCAGATTCTACTCATTGTTGTTCCTTAAGGCAACTATGAACTTCAGAAACTTCAGAGCATTGTCCCTTGGATCCAGAAGAATTGCTTTCCTTCACTCCCTGGAATCAAGCCAAATCAAGTCAAGTCAAAGCTTATTGCAGGAATAACTCCATTGAGCAGGCTCATTCTAAAGGTGGTCCTCAGAGTATAAATCAGGAACATATAAATATGCAAGGCAATGAAGAGTTCATACAATCGTGGTGCATAACACATACAATCAAACTGCATAATAACAGAGTACAAGGGTTTATTTTACGTACATAAAATATATACAAATATTTACAAAGCAAACCTTGAGTTAGCAAGCTGCCTGAGGATGACACCAGGTGAATCAAGGCTAATACTAAATGCAGCTGCATATGTCTTTCAATTTCAGTAAAAACTTTAAAGAATGTGACAGAAACAAGGCTGGTAAGATTAAGTACATACTGGAGTTGGTTGCAAACTGAAGGGAGGGTGTAGGAGATACAATGTTTCCCAAAGGATGTACGAGACCTAGGAATATCTAGGAGGATGAGATTTGATTTCCTGAGGGAGTATGTTCAATGGGAAGTGTGACCGAGGGAGGATATGTATCCCGGGAGCTTATTCAGAAGGATTTTAAGTGACCATATACCGGAGTGGATCAGGCATCTGGTAGAGATTGACATCAAGCCAACAGCAGCATATAGGTCACAATGGTGGGTTCAGTAAAGTGCATTGGTTATGAACCATAGGGTTCGATGAAAGAGGACATCCAATTTATGTAGATTGTATGCAGAGTTAGCATTGCATATTAGGTGGCCATAATCAAGTAATGGTAGGAAGATGACCTGGACAAGTCTAGTCCTAAACTCGGTCAAGTATAAGGACTTGTTTCTGAAAAAGAACCCTAACCTGGTTTTCAATTTGGTCTTTAGTGAAACTTTAATGAAACTAAAGAGTGCTGCAGGCAAACTGGAAATTTTACCAAACTAGGGTGAGAAATACCGGGGCTCCTTTGATAGATCCCCAGTGGCAGACCTCCTGCTACTCTGACAGCCACACTTTAACTTACTGATGAACATTCTAAACTCCTGAGAGCAGCTGACTCTAAAATGGTTATGCTGCTGTGAGATTTTGAAATGACATAATCATCATTCTCTCAGGCTAGCTGAGTAAACAATGATGTCATTATGTAGAAAGCCACTAATAAGTTTTCCACCAGCTGCCTTTTCCTACCTGCCTAAGACTAGTACTAATGGGATTCTAGTAACCTGAGGGGACTGGGTTGTTACACGTAGTTCTGTCAGCACCGCCATGTTGCACAAGGCCGACTCCCGGGCAAACTGCACATGTGCAAGTATCATGCATGGACAGGATTGTAATCACTGCAGTATTATGGCTGGCTCTGGTGCAGTGAGTACACTGCATATTCTTTTCATTGCTCTTGCCGCTCCTAGAAGCTCTCTACAACCGTACTGGCTCTGACCAGAGTTTGTCTGTATTGCAGACTATGTAGTGTGCTGTGGGGAGGAGTTTATCTGCAGCAACCTTCAGCAAGAGAAAGGCAGGCTTGCCTTATAACTTAGGCAGTGTTTTGCACTAGTGCTGTTCAGTGTTTTTGGTGAATACTTTTCTTGCTTTCTGTTTAGAACAGTTAGGTTTGTTTTACTGCATTATTTTTGTCACTATAGTTTGACTATATTGATTTAATTTTTTTGCCTGATAGAAGTTAGCTTTAGTTTGTATACCATATTGTGTTTTCATGTGTTCCTTAGCCTCTTAAATCCCTATTGTGCATTGTTCTTCCCCAAAAATAGTTCTGGTGTTGTTGTTGTTGTTGTTGTTGTTGTTGTTTGCTGTCTGTGTAAAGTCTTGTAAAGTCTTGTGTAGTCTTGTGTGGGTCTCCCCTGTCCCTTAAATCCCTGTTCTGTAAAGTGGTGGTGTTGTTGTTACTATAGCAGCAAATATTTGGGTTCATTTTATTTTTGCTATTTTGGCTGAAATTGATAGTAATTTAAAATGAATGTGAATATTTCCTGAACAAGTAGGTATAAGCAACATCAGCATAAAAACTTCATCTGAAGCAGTTTCAGTAAGTAAACAAGTTTATTAAACAACAGTATGTGCGTCACTCAAAATCAATGCAGGAATAAAACATCTTGCAGTGTGTAATTCACCATCATGGCTTAGTGTTGCTCCTCTGATTGGATCCTAAAAAAAAGAAAGAAAACAAAATCAACCTAAACTCATGCTGCTACTGCTTATAATGTACAGTAATGCTGCTACTGCTTAAAGTACTTAAAGTATACAGCAAAATGGGACTTATGGGTAAACATAGCAACCCCTGTTCTTCGGGTTGCTCTCATTCTGGTGGCATACTCGGGTGGACAGCTGGACTGTGAATCATTTGCATCAGGGACATCGGGTACATCCAAGCTCGAAGTGGTTTCTCTGGATAGGGTGGCATCCTCTGTTGTCCATCTGGCCAGTGTCTCCGTTACATCCAGGACATCTGTGGTCGTAGTGGGAGCAGAAAGAGATGCTGCAGTAAGGGTTTCAGTTGCAATCTTCGCAACTAAAACATAAAAGATAAAATTTCACCAAGGATGTTACCCTGTCACTTTTTAGTTTGCTCTGTAAAAATTCAGAAAGTACATATGATTTTCCTGCTCAGATACTGGGACTTGCTGGCACACAACTAGGGTCTCTGGCACAGTGTCAGGAGTAAGGAGTGGTGTTTTGTTGAGGCTGTCTCTGTGTGCCATGGTGATATCTGCCTCGGCAAATGCATGTAACACATCTTCTGTACTAGCTGACAGTTCTAGTATGCTTTCCAGTAGCCACAGAGCATGTTTTTCTTTAAGTGACTGCATAATTAAATCTACTTTTAGCTCATCTCCTTTATTGAGCTGCTCTGACACCATGTCAGCATACCAGACAGTGAACTTATTTTTGAGTATGTCCTTTAAGATTTTATTTAAGGAAATGTTGAGTGGTTGTAAGGCATCTGTACAGGAAGCTGGCACAAATGTGGGAATAATGCCATAACTCTTTAGCTTCTCCAGTACAGGCTTAATTGTGTGTCCATGGAACAAATCGAATATGAATAGACACTTTGTTCTTCTGGGAGCCCCAGCCTGGAACAAACATTTTTACAATACGGTTCTAGCACATTTTCTGTGAATTGCAGCACTGACACTTCAGAAGCCCAATGGTTCTCACTGTGAAGAGTATAGCTCCTTAGTATAGTTTAGTATAGCTTTTAATGATTTATGTTAGTTTTAAATTTGGTCTATTTATTGTTTTATGTATTGTACAGGCGCTTTGATTATGAGAAAAGCGCCTTTTAAAAATAAAGAATGAAATGAAATGAAATGAAATGAGTGATGTCCCAGTTCTCAGGAAATTTGTGCTGGGGGTGACAGAAGTTTGTTTTGCTCTTGTAAATGATTTGAGGGGGCAAGAGAGCTCCTGACAATGAGCATGCTGACACAAGGGAAATTTGCCTCTTGTCACGGAGACTGAGAAGGCGATTTGTTTTGAGCCTGAGGCAGCCATAGTCCATCGAGAGACAGGCACCATATTAATGACAGTCTCATCGAGATTAAGCACAAGTTCTGGTGGGATCAGTTCCTGTGTACTTGCTGCAACAATTCAAGCCAAAATGTCAGCTTTTAACTTTGGGAAATCCTGGAGTGTCTTCTGGACTGCCTTTGTCCCCTTCCTTTTACTATAGCCCACATGGTGTAAAAATGCCCAAGCCCACTTAGTGGACATGTTAACATGGCCACCAGTTTCGGTTAATAGGAGAACTGGCTTTTAAAATTCCAAGAGCAACAGCATGTACAATGCAGGCATTAACAACTGCCCACTGCACACGCAAACACGCCACAACTTTTCTAATTTACTCCTCAACATCCTCTATTAGTAGTGCAGGTCTTCCCCTTGGCTTTCTGGGCAAAGTGGGAGATGAAAGTGTTGTATCAGGGGTAGACCACAGCTGTGTCATGAAGTCCATTTTAAAGTTACGGACTGTGCTTTCATTGATCTGCCATACTTTGGCTGTAGAAGCGCACTGCTGCCATCACCCAATTTTCAACAGCATAATGCCCTACTTCAAACCTGGTCTCTGGAGTTTAGGTGGCATAGCTGGAAGGACACATTTTTTTGGCAGCAGGTGAAGTAGGGGCAGGGGAAGCAGAAGTTGTTGGTGGCTGAGACAGCTCCCCGTGAAATGGGCTTAGCCACATTGCTTTCAATGCCGAACTTTTCAGGAATGTCAACAGGATCCAGTGTGTCTACATCAAATGGATATTTGCACTTCACTCATCCACTGTTGAGCCATTTCAAGAGGGCATTCTCAACAACACACAGGCACAGAAGTAACCTTATATGCTAGCAGAGAGCAGAGATCTTTACAACAGTTATAGAAGCTGAAGATATTAATTGTTTTATGCAGCAGCCTCAGGTCATTAACAGTAACTGCTCTGTAACTGCTTTGTACTTAAGGTGTTGATCGCAAGTGATTATAGCAGCAGCTATTGCTAATGACATCTGATATTGTTACAGTAAGATGTGGTAAGGCTGCAGCGCGAATACAGCCTGGTGCAAATAACTGCTGATTACCAGACTGTGCTAAATAAAGCCGGCACAGGATTAAACTGCTATACAGTTTTGATTGTCTCTGTCAGTAAAGAGTTGTAAATTGTTGCATTGTTGTGTTGCAAAATCTACACATATAAGAAAATACCTGTAAAGAGACGCTCTGCTAAAGAAGTTTTTGGGAATGACACTGCTGATAAAAGCAGCATAGCTTCTGTAGTTCTGAAGGGTGCTGCTATGTCCACACAAAGAGGAGCTGGAACAATTGGAGGCACAGCCTCTTCTTCTGTCCAACATACCATGGCACATGACATTAAACACCACTGTACACCATGGCCACAATCAGGAATGGATGGGCCACAATCCTCCTCACCCCCGCTTGCTGCTTCCACAAGCCTGGCCTCCCACTCAACACAATGGTGTAGTCTTAAGTGGGTCCCCTGCCCACAGTGCCAGCATGGCTCCACTTTTTCCCCCTGTGGACCCACTTGCCACAAACATCACAATTAGCCTCACTGTGTCACTTGGGTGACTAGTGTAAAATGCCCAACCAGGAAAAATCTTTGTATATGGGTGTCGGTAGCATTGGCAGGGTTGTGACAATGGTAGGGCTTAGAGAACTCAGTGAAGTTCTGACCCTTATTAAATAAGAATTGAAACACTGTGAAGTTCTGATTTGTTCTGATTAGTTCTGATTTATAGACAAATATTTGAAAAAATGTGACAAAATGCATAGAAGTGGTCAACGTCTGTCACATCTGACACAAAGATCCAAAGGAAATAATTTAATGGATTATTTCTATAAAAATTAATGTAAAACTACTAAAGAAAAAAGCAATCACTCACTACTAGCCCCTTCATGGCAGGCCTGTAATGGTGGAGTGGAATATCCTGCTCAGTCTGTGACATAAGTGTGCTGGGAGAGACAGAGAGAAATGGAGAGAGAGAGAGAAAGAGAGACAGACAGACAGATGCAAATACCTATATCATAGCACCACCAAGCACTGCAGGCACTGCCAGTCAGCTAAGATTTTTTTTTTTATTAATGGTGCTGTGCGGGTATTAATTTAATGGATGTTCCAGTCAGAGCTAAACAGACCAAAGAAATGGATATGAATGATCAAATGAGCAGCACTAAGAGAGTCCACCCCCCAACCCATGTGAACAATGCAACTGCTTTGCATGCCCTGGTTTACTGTGGTATATGGTACACTACCTGGTCCAAGAGGTAGTAATGTTTTCTAGTACTATGACTACTTCTACTGAAGCTGATCACCACGCTGAATCCTTAAAGAAGAAAAAAGAAAGCCATAGTGATCACCACTATCCAGGCAGGCAGCCAGTCACACATCGCATCGGTCAAGTGCAGTGCAGTCACAACAAAATTTGCCACTGCCACCTGAGAACCTGATGACAAACGCACAATGCAATTACATCCTTCCTAGTTCCACAATTGCTGCCAGTCACTGACAAGTAATTTAAGTATCAAAACTAAAATATAGTAATGTAATAATCTCAGCCCAGTTACTGTAAGTGAGATGTAACCAGACTAGCATACCACGCACACACAAAAAATAAAGAAATGATATGAATTTTCAATGTAGTAGCATCAATTTCTGTGAAGTATTCATAGCCAAATATGGGGGACATGAGAAATATACAAAGAGTATTCAGTTTCTGGGTTTCAGGCATCTGCTAAGCCATGCACTGTATGAGAATTAAAACTTTCTAGTCAGGATCAATTGCTGAGGGCAAAAAAAGTGACAAGTAGTAGTAGTATGGAATGGAGTAAGGACAAAAAGTGATAAGCAGTAGTCGTGACTCATGAGGACAAAAAGTGATAGTAGTAATAGTACTAGTAGACAGCAGTACCATACCTTCCAGATCAAATAGTAGTACCAGATATTACCAAGTAAGTTTGTGACATGAAATGCAGTTGCTTGCTGTATTTGGACTCTGAACCCACTGATGTTGTTATTTTTTTTTTCTATTCTGTGCTGCTCATGTGATCATTTAAGTAACAGCGGTCCGGCTTCATCCATTCTGACCTGACTTGTTGCAATTAATTGCTATCTTATGTAGCAGACCCTATTCACAAAAGATTTTCACCACAGGCATGAGTTCTTGAAAGTGTTTTGTGGATAGGGCCTGCTCAGAGTAATCAGTGCATGTTTTATTTAGGTATCATATTTGAAATTAAAGTGAGGAATGTTGACTTTGAGAAATGTCAGGCACTCAGCATTTTTTGGTGTCAAACAGGATCGTGTGACAGTAATGACACTACCAGCTGAACTAAACAATTGTTCTAAACACACACTAGCTGGAGGGCAATTCATGTACTTCATTGCAATGTTTACTAAAGCAGGCCACATATTTTGCTTGAATTACCAGTATTGCAAAGGATCAGCATTTCAGCAATGGCCTGTGCTGAGGCTGTGTTACAAGAGGCAAATGAAGATGTTAAAATTTATCTTCTAAGTGATTTCAGAGACATAAAGCCAAACCAAGTGACTGTGGGACATTGCTATGCTTAGCTAGTGGTGAAGAAGAATTGACTGCAGTGGTTGAGGAGGAAGAGAGAGAAAATGCAACAACAGTTTTGTTTGCTCATCTAACACTATGTCCTGGTTCCACAGTTATCTATCTGGTAGATCCCAGACTATCATCATAGGCAAAGTACACTCTTCCACTTTACCTATTGGTACTGGTGTCCCCCAGGGCTCAATACTTGGTCCTTTGCTTTTTTTTCCATGTTTATAAACACACTCCCAGCAGGTAGCCTCACTTGTAATTCAGTCCTATATGCCAATGATTTAGTCCTCTATCATACCATATCATCAGTGACAACTTGCATGAATCTATCTCATCCACCCTCTCTGACAACTACAGCACTGCTCACAAACTGGTTCCTCTCCAACAAACTAATAGTCAATAACAAGAAGACTAAGGTTATGATCTTTGGCTGCAAACCCTTTTTGACCAAGGCCATAAATCAACTTGTCCTCCTGGTTCACACCCCTGCAGGTCCCTGCTTGACATTATCCCTACTTTCAAATACCTTAGTATTACCTCGGCCCTCTCTTACTTTTGTGGAACACATCAACAACACCGTGCAGAAAATCCACTAAAGACTTGGTGCTGTCTACAGGCTAAAGCAACTACTATCCATGCAAGCTCACCTTGCAATTGTGCTAGACAATCTTCTGCCCCTGCTAGACTATTGCTACCCTGTCTACTCTCTCATGTCCTCCTCATTGCACACCCATTTAAACTTCACTTACAATTCCATAAGCCACTTTGTGCTTCAAGCTCCTTACTCCACCCACCACTGTGCTTCCTACCAGTCTCTTGGATGGCTCCCATTACAGGGTCGCTTTGACTATACCATGGGTTGTCTAATTGCAAACTCCCTCAGTAGCCACCAGTCATCACCCTACTCTTCTTTTCTCACAGACAGAGTGGTACCTAGGAGCCTCAGGGTAACCTCTGCACCCCCCTCGAAGTGCCACATATATCTTCTGTCATGGGCAGTCGAACTTTCTCAGTCTCTCTGCCCCCACCCTGTGGAATAAATTACCTGCATCCATCCGCTCATCTGCCACCCATCTGTCCTTCAAAACAAATCTGTGCAACAGGCTTCTAGCTGGGTCAGGCTGTAACTGCCCCCAAGACAATACCAGAGGGATCAGGCTATAAGACACTAGGAGCTGGTGAGCTGTTGAGACAACTCCATCGCCCTACATTTCTGGCCTTTCACACTCATTTGTCCCTTAGCATTCTCTGCCAGCATTAATTGCCCCCAAAGATAACACCAGTGGGTGTGGGCCTTCATGGCACCAGGACCTGCTGTGCCATCTTTTGGAACCTCTCACCCTCCTGCAGCTTACTTTCCTGTTGCCCCCTAGCCTTCTCTACCTGCATCGTACCTCACGGCACTCTCTGCACTCCCAACCTGTTCTTATTTCTTTGCAGTACTACTGATCCACTGTTTTGACATTTCTCTAGCAAGTCGGAGCTTCTATACACCTAATTATCCTAGATCATTGCCAGCTTGTATAGCTTGTATGCTTTATGTAAGCTTCTATGCACCTACTAATTTAGCCTACTGCCCACTGCTAGATAGATCTTGAACAATTAAACTATGCTTGCAGACCTGCTTTGTCTTCATTATGTGCTGATTACCTCATCAGGAGGTATGTTACCAAATCTTGTATTATATTGTATATCTTGTATTATATGTGTTACTCTGTACTATTGCTATTTTTGTACATTGCCTCTAACATAGAAACATAGACTCTGATGGCAGATAAGGACCGCAAGGCCCATCCAGTCTGTCATTTCTTTTTCTATCTTATAAATGTGCCATCAGCCTTTGCTCTGTCAATGGTCTATCTATTCATACTCATCTGTATTGCTCCCTTATGCCTATTTCATGCCTGTTTGAAGCCTTGCACTGTATTCATATGCACCACTTCCTGAGGTAGGTCGTTCCATGCATCCACCACCATTTCTGTGAAAAAGAACTTCCTCATATTAACCCTTAATCAGCCTCCCTCTAATCTCATGCTGTGTCCTCTTGTCCTGCTATTTCTTTTATATTGAAACATGTTAGATTCTTTCACCTTGTTAATGCCCTTAAGGTGTTTGATGTTTCGATCATATCACCTCTCTCCCTCCTTTGCTCTAGGGTATACATATTGAGCTTCGTTAATCTGTCCTCATATGTTTTCTGAAGCAGTCCCTGCACCATTTTGTTTGCCCTTCTCTGGACTGCCTCAGTTTGGTTAATGTCCTTATGATGGTGTGGCCTCCAGTACTGCATGCAGTACTCCAGATGGGGCCTAACCAGTGTCTTGTAAAAGTGGGATTATTACCTCCCTCTTTTGACTCATGATACCCCTACTAATACACCCTAACATCCCCTAGCCTTACCTACTGCTTTAGTGGTCTGCTTGGATGATTTCAGGTCATCGGTGATAATGATGACCAAGTCTCTTTCTTCCCTTGTGACTGCCAGCTACTGCCCTCCCAGCCTATAGGAGGCTTCAGGGTTTCTCTTCCCTATGTGCATCATCTATCACTTCTTTGCATTAAACCCCAGTTGCCACTCTTCTGACCATTTTGCTAGTTTATGCAGATCTCTTTTCATTCTGCCCACCCCATCTGGATCATCTACTTTGTTGCAGATCTTGGTGTCATCTGCAAACAGACAAACCTTACCTTCCAGTTCATCTGCTATGTCACTGATGAAGATATTGAAGAGGACTGGCCCCAGGACTGATCCTTGAGCTACCCCACTTGTGACTTGCATCTCTTCTGACTGTATAGCGTTTTCCACCACTCTCTGTTTTCTGCCTGTCAACCAGTTTGCTACCCAGTTGAGAAACTTCTGACCCACACTGAGCATACCTAGCTTATTAATAAATCTTCTATGTGGAACAGTATCGAAAGCTTTGCTGAAGTCAAGGTAGGTGACATCAAATGCTCCCCCTTGGTCCACCACTCTGGTTACCCAGTCAAAGAAATCTATGAAAGTAGTTTGACAGGATCTTCCTTTTGTAAACCCTTGCTGTCTTGGATCCTGTGCTCCTATGGATTCCAGGTGTTACACTATCCTTTCCTTAAGGAAAGCCTCCATAATCTTGCCCACTACTGAGGTAAGACTGACTGGTCTGTAGTTCCCTGCCTCCTCCCTGCTACCACTCTTGTGGAGCAGGATCACATGAGCCCTTCTCCAGTCTTCTGGGACCTCTCCTGTGCTCAGAGACTCACTAAACAGTTCTGATAATGGCTCTGCTAGTTCCACCCTTAGCTCCTTTAGTACCCTGGGATGTATGCCATCAGGTCCCATTTCCTTGTTCACCCTGAGCTTATTGAGCTCTTGTAAGACCCTTTCTTTTGTGAAGGGATTAGTGCTCACCTCCCTCCCCCCCTGTGTCCATGGTGCTGAGCTGTGGGCCCTGCCCTACCTTCTCTTCAGTAAATACTGAGCAGAAGTATCTATTTAGGATAGATGCTTTTACATGGTCCTCCTCCTCACACACCCGTTTATCTCCTTTGATGTTAGCCATACCCCTCTGGATTTTCTCCTTTCACTAATGTATCTATAGAAAGTCTTGTCACCTTCTTTTACTGTTTGTGCTAGTGTTTCCTTGGTTTGGGCCTTTGTCTGCCTTACTGCCTTCCCTGCTTCCCTTAGGGAAGTTTGGTATGCCTCCCTATCTTCATCCCGCTGATTCCCTTATATTTCCTGAAGGCCAGCCTTTTGGCTCTGACCTTTTCTGCTACTGTTTTTAAGAACCAAAGTGGTTTCCTTCTTCTTTTGCACTTCCTTTTCTCTGTAACACAGTGGGACATTGCTTCAAGTATTGCATCCTTAATGCTTGCCCACTTTGCCTGTACCCCCTCACCTGTATTTCTTTTTGCCAGGGCTAGCTTAACTCTGTTGGCCATCTTATCAAAGTCAGCTCCTCTGAAGTCCCATATTTTTGCCTTGGAATTGGATGATTTAGTTCTAGTGGCCAAACTGAACCATACCATGTGATGGTCACTGGCCCTGAGGTGACCTTCTACCTGGAGATCTGTGATCCTTTCCCTGTTAGTCAGTACTAGATCTAGGATAGCCCTGTCTCTTGTGGGTTGTTGTACCACATGTTTGAGGTCCTCCCCCTGCAGGGAATCCACCATGTGTCTAGTTCTGGCAGATGTTCCTGTTTGTATTGACCAATCTGTATCTGGCATGTTGAAGTCTCCCATTATCAGAACCTCCCCTTTAGCTGTCATGATTTGTGTATCTTCTAACAGTAATGTGTCTATGTCCTTCCCCTGGTCTGGGGGCCTGTAGACAACCCCAGTTATTTTGGCTGTCCCATTTACTGTTTCCAGGGTGACCCACAGTGCTTCTGGCTCCTTATGAATATTCTGAATTTCTGTAGCTTGGATATTTTCATTGACATACAGAGGTACTCCACCCCCTCCTCCTTTTTGCACCTCGGTCTCTTCTGAACAGTAAATAGCCAGGTACTGAAGTCTCCCAAGTGTGGTTACTGGTAAACCACGTCTCGCTAATTGCTACTATGTCCAGTTTAGCCTCTGTCATTATTGCCTGCAGGTCTGGGATCTTGTTTCCAGACTGCAAGCATTTATGTACATGATTTTCCATTGGCCAGATTTCAGTGTGTTAATTGTTGGTGAGGTCTGGCGTTCCCTGTGTGGTATGGGAAGCCAGACCTTTTTCCTTACCTGATGATGCAAATGAACTGCAAATATGCTGAACTCCTGTTTGACCACTAGATGAGGGGGGAGCGGTGTTCTTCCCATTCGACATATGGGGTTCTGCACCCCTTCCCCATTTGCTAGTTTAAATATTCTACAAAGGTGTCAAACTTCTGCCCCAATGCACTGACTCCCTCATTAGTCAGATGCAGTCCATCAAATTTAAAAAACTTTCACTCCCAAAACTGTTCCTAGTTCCCTACAAATTTGTGTCCTTTTCATGGCACCAGCCCATGAGCCACAAGTTTAGCTCCCCTATCTCCCCTTCTCTGACCTTCCATCCATCTGCCTCCCTCTCCTAGACTGGCAGGATCTCAGAGAAGGAGATGTAGGGTGAAATAGATGATAGTTTGTCACCCAGCCTGGTCAGGTGTTCCTTGGCCTCCACAACTGACTGACTGGTGAGATTATTAGTCCCTATGTGTACCAGAACATCAATGTTTTCCCCTGCTTCCTGAACAATTTTAGCAATGCAGTTAGTGTCTCTCCATGCTGATGTACCTGGGAGACATCTGACCATTAACCTTGACTGGAAATAGGTATCAACTCCTCAAATTATGGAGTCCCCTATGATCAGAAGTGTTTTGGATTTACTTTTTACTTTTTTTGTTTTGGTTCCTGTTTTGGGTGAGTTTTGTTGTCCTAGCTCCTGTGCTGCAGCATCCTGCTCTGCAGTGTCCTCTGCCCCTTTGTTTGATTTCGGAGATTGAGGCAGATACCTGTTTGCAGTTTTTATATGGTTTGTGGTGTAATATGTTGGAGAGCACTAAGTGATTGGGCACCCGATTTGCCTCTCCTAACCACCTGCCAACCTCCTGAACCAACTGCCCTCTGCAGTCGAGGTGCTTCTGTTGGATGTTGGGAAATGGCGGGTGATTCTTTTAATATACAGTATTTCCTCTTGAATATGAAATCTGAGGCATGCAATCTCTGCCCATGCTGCCTGGAGCTGAGCCCTAAGATCTCCAGTGGCCAAACATGTAGGACAGTGTCCTAAATCCTGTAAAACTGCCATTCTGGAAAGTGTTCCGCAGTGCCTGCAGTTAATGATATCCATTCCAGATAATTTGCTGGGTTTATAACCTGGTCACAGTAATTAGAAGGAAGAAAATGATAGCAGAAGTTTGATTTTGTGTTTTGTTTGTTTGTTTTTGTATAACTTGTTATAGCAAGTTAAATTACTAGTGCCCCTGTATATGAGATCACTGTGTGGATACCCCACTGAGCCACCACTTCCTGCTTTGCCACAGGAAATGTCATGAGTGTGCTACCCTATAAAAGGAATGTAGTGTGGGGTGATTGGGGATGGGGTGGGTGGCTGAGCCCTTCCCCTGATGAAAATGAAGAACCGCAGATGAAAGAAACAAGGAAGTAAGAGCAGAAACAATCAGTCAGCAACAAATGCAATAACCCTGAAAGCTTATTCTAATGACAGATAAAACTGCAAAACCTGTAACGCACCACCTTTAATAATGTCACAGAAGATATACCCTGTAAGAAACACTTTGCTACAGAGAAAAATAAAACTGTAACAGAAGCTATACCTTGCAAAAGACAATTTGAATCGGAAGATGACAGCAGTAATCTGTTAGCACACACCTGTAGGCACATCTTGTAATGCAACAGAAGGTATACCCAGCAACATCACTTTGAATCAGAGAAAAATAAAGCAATAAAATGTTAGCAACAAACAGTAACAATCCCTGTGAGTACAAAATAAAAATAACAACACACAGTAAATCTGCCTTGCCAAGAGAAGCCTTAATCCTTTCCCTTACTCTGGTAAGATTTGTTGCTCTGTCCTTTCAAGCAACCTAGAAAGAAAAAGCTCAGGTGAAGCTAGGTGCCTTGGCCAGCAACAGCAAACTGCGATGCATCTCTGTCCCCAGTTCCACATGAATTATCAAAACATGCCCAATGTGTCATGATGGACATGAAGGGTTCAGGCTGACAGCTTTTCCAGATAACTGTTGTGAGATGCACCACCCTAGCAACAGCATTGCACAAGACGCATGTTAATTTTTTACATACAACATTGTAAAGATCTGGAATCCCTGTTGTCGAGAAGTATTTCTGCAATAATATACTATATTGAGGTTTGAAGTACTCCGAAAGCTGTCTGAATCCTATATGTTCAACCACATTATATGGTAGCAAATCAACAGCTATCATTTCTGAAATTTGTTTGGGTTATTGTAACAGCAACAGGGTGAGTTGAGTCATATTGGCTTTATGCTCATATGTTTCTGGGATGGTAAGCTCTCTCCTAGAAGGAAGAGGAGGGCTTTTGAACACATGGTCACTTTCAGTAACAGATGGAGGAGTCCTTCGAAAGGTAGGAAGTGGTGGTGGAGGTGTTTCAGTAGTGCTGCGGAGGCTGCCACTGCTTTCATCTATGGGAGTTATCCTTGAGTGTAGTGAGCTGTCACTGTCTCTTTGAGACTCACAACTGGACTTCTCAGTAATGTTATGACATATTTCTAGGTGCCTTTTCAGTGCTGAAGTTTCCAATGCTCCTTTCTTTTTACCCCAACTGATTGGCCATTTACAAATAGCCCATGTTGCTACCAACTCATTGAAAGCACTAATAGAGAAATATGATGAAACAAAAGATGATATTTTTTTAGTTTTTTTCCCAGGAAGGCATGACACCTCAGTCACCTTTTCAGGGCCCCCCCTGCAGATTTTTCTTGGGCCTGTTCTTCTTGTGGTTTATTCTCACTGCTCTCCTCCACAACCAGAACATTTCTGCCTGTTTCTTCCTCATCTGCAATTTCCATCCCCTCCAGTAAACCTTGTGGTACCTGATCAGTCTCTTCATCTTTATTACCCTAGCTGGGTTCATCCTCAGAAGAATCAGATGAGGGACTGGCTGTAGTATAGTATGTAATTGTTACATACAGATGGGTGCCTCTTCGGGTGGTACCCACCATGCCTTTAATTTTTTTAACTACATAACTTTTTTTTTTTTACTTGGGACTCAGATGATCTGAGACAATCACCTTTTTTGGATTCAAGCATTCACTTGGTAGATGAAACCTTAGATGTGAAAAAATCACTTTTTGGGGTTTGATTTTGTTTTCCCTTTTCAGGATGATTGCTGTCTTTTGCAGTGCCACTACCTACCTGAGAAATAGAATATGCCTTATCAACACTTTGATCCATTTTTTATTAGTATTTTAACCTGTAAAAAAAGATCCTTCTAACTAGTGTGATGCCCTTCTAATGACTCCCACCCACTTACTCTCGTGACTCGTGACTGTACACAGCACATCAACAGCAAAGCAGTCCACCACCACTTTCTTCCAAGATTACCGGATTGACTCCTACAATGGTTAGTTACTGTTAAGTGACCAAATTCAGCAACTGCTAAGTGTGCCTCAGAATTTGAATTGGAGATGCAGACACATCTGGTGCATAGCCATACACAGCACAGGCCCACACGGTGGGGGGTTAATGCTTATACTGTACATAATGTAATGCTATATACTATAAAACTAATGATAATAAGGAGGAATGATGGGAATGAGTGACGATGATGATGACACTTGTATGTACAGTACTTGTACTTTACTTGTGTTGTACTGTAAGCAGCCTGCTACAAGTCACAAAGTCAGATTATCCTCTGGGTCACCCATAGCCAGCAGCACAGGTGCATCAACTTGTATGTTGTTTGTCTGAACAGTATTTTTTTTTAAACATGAAATGAGAAATGAATGTTAACAAGTGATCATGATTCATGATTGGATGTCACAAGTCAAAGATTTATTTTGCCACCCTGATGCCCTTGCCCTGTACATGCAGCCTCAATGAAGCAAGGGGGAAAAAATAGGATTTTCAGTAACTGTAAAATCTCTCATGGACCCCCAGTAGTCTTTCTCTTTCTCTATTTCCTCTGGATCAGGAATGGCACAAGCTTTCGACAGCCTACTCTTTCTCATGTACACACAGCTACACTGTCTGAGAACAAGGAAAGAAAAAAAACTTTCATTTGGGATTTTCTGTAATTGTAACTGTAAAATCTCTCTTGGGCCCCCACAGTAGTCTCTTCCTCTCTCCACTGGTTCAGGAGGATAACCATACAGGTAGCTATCCCAAAGGCTTCAGAGATCAAATAATGTCTCTCTTCTGAGTTGTAGGTCTGCAGTTAGTCTTTTCATATCTTGAATTTCTTTGACTTTTTGAATCCAAGTTCCTATTGAAGGTAAGACATCAGATAACCTGTGCAAAGTTATCTGATGTTTGACCTCAAGGTAGGGAAACAGTGCGAAAAGGCAGCAGATAAAGCAAATAGGATGCTGGGATGCATAGGCAGGGGCATCATCAACAGGAAAAGGGAGGTCATAATTCCACTATACAAGACACTAGCGAGGCCCCACCTGGAGTACAGTGTACAGTTCTGGAGACCTTGCCTACATAAGGACATAGGGAAGAGAAGATTCAGAGGAGGGCAACTACGGTACAGGGATTACATCACAAATCCTATGAGCACAGGCTGAAGGACTTGAATATGTACTCCCTGGAGGAGAGGAGGGAAAAAGGGGATATAGAGACACACACGAACTTTGCAGAGAGGAACTGGGTGCAGGAGTATACTATTTTCCAGCAAAAATGATGTTCCAGGACTAGAGGGCATGGGATGAAGTTGGAAGGATGGCGATTCAGAGGAAATGTGAGGAAGAATTTCTTCACAGAAAGGGTGGTGGACAAGTGGAGCACCCTGCCAGAAGAAGTGATGGGGACTGAAACAATCACAGGATTTAAGAATGCATGGGATAGGCATAAAGGAATTCTGGAGGTCAGAGGTAAGGGATATCAGACTTCTAGAAAAATGTAAAGGAACTCTTACAAGCTCAAATGGGTAGAATGGGTGGGCCATAGGCCCTAACCTACCAGCAGTA
This sequence comes from Neoceratodus forsteri, assembly GCA_016271365.2. Taxonomy (NCBI): domain Eukaryota; kingdom Metazoa; phylum Chordata; order Ceratodontiformes; family Ceratodontidae; genus Neoceratodus; species Neoceratodus forsteri. The sequence continues at coordinate 246,387,538 of CM028130.1, forward strand.
TCCATGAACCTATGTAAGTGACTCACTTGGCTGCTGCTCTGGGTGGAATGTGATGCAGACCCCTGAAGTGTTTTTTAAGTGGTTTAGGTAATACACTCAGCACCATGGCAGGAAAAGATTTCCAGAGAATCCTGCCCAGGATTGCTTGCATGCCCTCATGGATAGTGTCCCAGTAGGACTGCAGCTTTGAGCATTCTAAGAAAATATGATAGTGTTATCCTCTTCCCCCACAGAATCTCCAACAGGTAACATCTTTGGTTGTACAAAAATGACAGGTTATAATGGGGGTGCAAGGGAATCTTACCAGTATGTTCCAGTGAAATTCTCCCTAGGAGGGAGAGGTGGTAACCTTCCATCCTGTTTTTTAAGATTTTCCCCAGAGCTGTTGAGGGATTGCTGAACCACATTCCTGTTACTGTGTATTTTTAATTCTTTCCAGGGTTTGAGTGTCCATCCCATGCAGGACTTTATGTAACTGAGACAGATACCTAAAAATCATGTGGAAATGGAAAGAACACTGTAAAAGAAATCCTCCAGAGGGTTATTGTGCCTTGTTAGCTGGATCAGGTTGTTCCATCATAACAAAATGCTGTACTCAAATGGCATTGAAAATAATTCAGAATGAGGGAGATCAAATTGTTGAGCTAACTCTTGGAAGCACTTGATTCTTCCTCTTGAAATACACTGTGAGTAATGGGTAAACCTCCTTTGTTACCAATTTCTATAACAAGAGTCTGTGGCAGGAGATGTAAACAAATCTGTATATTGTATGAGAGGAAGAGAAACCAGTCCATCACTTGATGGGAAATGCTTTCTAACCAGGATAAGGTTTTGTATAAGTGGGAGCACCCAGGGTATTGAGGATTTTGTCATTATGTATTTAAGACTGAGGGCTGTTGGAAGTACAGAGGGACATTCCCATCTCACTGGAGTTTTCCATGGAATACCATTAAGTGGAGAAACATTGTTTTACCCATGTCAAGAGAGATGCAGTTCAAGATGCTAAATAATAGTTTAATGTCTTGCATCACTAACCCCCCCCCCTTTCCCTTGGGGCTGATAACACAGTTTTTATTGCTACAGGGATGGTGACCTCCCCACAGAAATTTAGAAATATTCCTGAGGGATTTTGCCCAAAAGTATTTGGTAATGTGTATTAGGAGGGTTTGAAAGAAGATTACAAATCTGGGAAGAAGATTCATTTTAAATGTGCTAATCCTTTTTTTTTTTTATAGTATGGTTCAGATTGAAAATATGAAGGCTACATCATTAGCTGAACAAAAGAAATTTCAATTGTTCTAAGCCTTCAGAGCTTTCCAAATTTCTTTTCAGTATTACCATACTAACTATGGGTCCAATATTCTCCCTATTTATTCTAATTATTAAATAGTTATTTATTTCTGCAATTTATTTAAATAGCATTCTACCTTTTCATAATTCATTAGGATAAGTTATTAACCATTTATGTGTTTACGTTCCTAACTGAATTATCCGTTGAAATGGAGACCATGCTTTTTCAAAAATAGAGAGATTTTCAGATTGTATATAATGAATTTGTTCTACTTTCATGGTATCCACCATGAAATTAAGACAAGTCTCATATACCAGGGAGCTGTATCCTTCCACTTAATAAGAATACTTTTTTTGCCAGCATCATTGCGATTGTCAAAAATATTCTTTAAAAATAATCAGTTTGGTCCAATTATTAAAATCCCAGCAGTGTTATCAATGGTTCCCTATGGATATATAAACCAAATGATGTATTTATTGCTGTAAAAATGTTCAACCAGAATTTAGACAAAAAGGGATATTGGTGAATAATATGGATCAGAGTTCCAGTAGTATTAGTACAATGTGGGCACATGGCAGAAATGGTATTATTGAAGTTATGGAGTTTATATGGGGTAAAATATACCCTATGTAATGTGTTATACTGCATTTTTGCAATTTACATGGTATGACTATAGATATTGGGGTTAATAATATTTCTTTCCATAGTTATTCTGAAATGTCTATACCCAAATAATTTGCCCATTTACTTTTTAATTTATTTATATCATTATTAGTAATATCATTATTACCACAGGTCTGTAATTTGGTAATTAGTTTCTTACACTCCACTTGTTGCTCAAGTAAATCTAAACATGGTGTACTTTGAAGATGTAAGGCACCATTTACACTAAATAAAAAAACGTTTCAATTATAGTTATTTAAACTAATGGTTTCCTGGAATATTATATTGGGATTGAATTAAAGTAAATGGTTTCAAATAATTATTCAAGCATAATTAGTCAAATTTATAAATTCCCTTTTACTGCCACAGCTTCAAAATTGGATAATTAGTAAAAGGCAGCAACTGAACATTTTTATATAATGGGGTATATTTTATTATAGGTACCTTGATTTTAGATTTCCTGTGCAATTCTTGCCAGCATTGAAAAGTAGCATAAGAAAGCAAATTATATTTATTTTTATTATTTTTTGCTAGATAAGAAACCTGAGAATAAAAGATTTCTTAATGATTTGTAAGTAAACCCAGCCTTCTCAATTTGAATAGAGCATAACTGACTCTCTTCATCTCTCAGCCAATGCCACAATATTACTAGTTGGGCCGCTATATAATATTTTTTGAAATTGGGTAGTGCCAACCGACCTTTTTCTTTTGGCAGAATTAGTTTATTGTATAAAATTCATGGTTTCTTACTCCCCCAGAAAAAAGTGTTTTGTAATTCTCTTTATCAGATTAAATGTTGGATTAGGAATTATTATTGGGAGAGACTGAAAATTAAAAAGGAGTTTAGGTAGAATCTTCATTTTAATAACATTGACTTTGCCAATCAGTGTTAATGGAAGATGTTGCCATCTAAGTAAATCAGATTTTATTTCTGTTATTAACTTAGGAAAATTTGCTTAATAAAGATCTTTATAATGTGAAGTTAATGTTATACCAAGGTACCTGAATGAATCTGTTTGCAACAGCAAGAAGGAGGAATTTGCAAATTTAAATTTTGATTTAATTTCAATATTAATGTTTTCTGCCAATTTATTTTATATCCTGAATATATACCATATTGTAATGATACAGTAAATGTGTAAATTCTTTTAGTGAATGTTGAGGATCAGTAATGTACAATAGGGCATCGTCTGCATATAAACTAATTTTGTGAATATGATTAATGATCATAATTCCTGATAAATTAGGATTTTGTGTTACTGCTATTGCAAAAGGTTTCATTACTAGAGCAAGCATTAATGTTGAGGGGGACACCCCTGCCTTGTCCCTCTGGTCATCTGGATGGTTTCCAAAATTCTGTTGTTAATCTTAATATTTGCCTCAGGACACTGATATATACTCTTGACCCATCTAATAAAGTTTTGACCAAAATTCATTCTATCTAATAAAGAAAACACAAAACCCCATTCAACTCTATCAAACACTTTTCATTGTCTGCTGCCAATAAAATAGCATCTTGAGAAGTGTTATCGTCTATAATATTGACTGTTCTTCTTAAATTCTCATTAATAGTGTGTCCTTTTATGAAACCATTCTGATCTGGGTTGACCAAGGCAGGGAATACCCCCTCCAACCTATTTGCCAGTATCCTTGTAAAGATCTTATAATCTGAATTCAACAAGGATATTGGTCTGTAAGATGTACATTAATTCAGATCTTTTCCTTATTTTAGGAATAATAAAATTATTGCCACATCAAATGATTGTGGCATAGTTTGTAGTGTATTGATGCAATTAAATATTTTTGTGAGTATGGGAATTTGTTTTTTTTTATATTTTTTGTAGATTTCTAATTGAAGCCCATCTGGGCCAGGTGCTTCGCCTGCCAAGCAATTATTATTTGCATTTTCCACTTCCCACTGTGTTACTGGTTCATCCATCTGATGTTTTATTTCATGAGGTATTTGTTTCATTTGTAAATTGCCCAGAAAAGTATATGCAAGATTTTTAGCTTGAATTTCAGTAGTGTAAAATTGTCTATAGAAGTCCCAAAAATTTTTTGTAATGACTATTGGATCTTTATGAATATTATCAAGTTGATCTTTAATTTGAACTATATTATTTCTAACCCCAGGAATCCACTAATAGTATTACTCTTGCAGTTCTCTTCCAAGATAGGACTGCCCCAGAAAGAATAGGATGCTATGCTAATCATGGAATGTTTTAACTCATGCATCTGCTTTCACAGTGCCTTGTGTATGCCTACATTCTACTTCAGATTTATTCTCTCTGCTGCAGAGATCAGATGCCCTGAAGATCTCTCTCAATCAAAATCATCTGATTATTACTATTTAATGCCAAAAACCTTAAGAATTTTTGTCTTATTTTTCATTATTGCCTTGTGTCTATTGTTGTTTACTGCTTTTCCTCATAGCAGGGTTTTTATATAATTGATTAGCAGTACTAACTGTAAAGAAAGTATTTATCTAGGTTTCCTAGAAGTGTTATGTTTGTTAATAAAGTGAGTCAAGTGCTATGCATTTTCACAATGTTTTAGCACTTTTAGGACCAAAAAAAAAGTTAATCAATTTTTAGAGTAAATAAAACCCTGTTTAAAATGTTTAAGTTTTGTAACAGGACCTCCTGGTTTTAAGAACTGCTGAAGTGTGCTGAGGTGTTTGCCAAGCCAGATAAGCATGATCTTTGCTTGATCTGTCTTGGGCAACAACATTTTAATGAAGACTGTGTTATATATGTAAGTCTTTCCCTGGTAAAACAGTGGGAAAAATGCAGGAAGAGGTTTAAAAGGAAACTAGAGGAGGGATCCCTGGGCTCTAACCAGTCCACCCTCTCCATGAATGTGGCAAGTTTTAAAGGAAACTAGAATAGGGGTCCCTCAGCTCTAACCAGTCCACCCCCTTCATGAATGTGGCAAGCCCTTAAGAGATCCTCTAATTCCACCCCTGATACAGGTGAGGGCTCTGGCAAGAGAGGCAATCAGCTGGCTGACTCTTTGCTGCCTGCCAAAAATATGAAGAAAACAAAGCATACTGACGCCCCAGCTGAAATGCCTTAAGGGGTCCCTCTAGTGCCTATTAAAGCTCACTCTCCTGCTGATCTAACACAGGTTTTAGCTTTACTTCAGGTGCTGCAGGGGTTATTGCCCCCTCAGCAGCCTGTTTTTACTCCTGCTGAAAAAGCAGCTGTTGTCCCCCCTTTGGTGCCTACTGCTACATTGGCATATGGTGATGATGATGATAATGATAACTAGGATGAGAAGGGAATCAAACCTGAAATGTCACCAGAAGAGGATTTTGCCCCCCCCAGACCCTCAGAGGATTTCTCTTCCATTTCTCTTTTGTGAAGGAAATGCTAGAGACTCTGGATCTGCAAACAGCTGAAGAGATCCATGATGAAGAGAAGGCACAGTACATGGAGCTTATGGGGCTGACACCCTCAAAAAGGCTTTTTTTTACCTATCTAGAATAAAAAAAAGATGTGTTACAAATCCTTAAGGCTTCTAATTCAGTGGCCTGTGAAAAAGTCAAAAACTCATTTGTCTTCTCACCCACCTGAAAGGAAAAAGGTGGACAATATGTTTAAAAAGGGGTACCTTTCGGCATCCAAGGCAATCCGGCAAGCTAGTTACCAGGCATATGCAGCCCTCTACCAGAAAGATCTCTGGCAGTCAGTTGTCAACGATGCTGAGGCTAACACCTCTTTAACTGTGTCAGAGTTATTGGATACAGCAAAATTGGGTATGGAGGCTCCCAAATACCAATTTCAAATGGCAGCTGACACTAATGATACTGCTGCAAGATGGGTTTTCCAGTCAAGGGCCATTCTCTTTTTGGTGCCCAGACTGAAGCTTACGTGAAAAAAGTAGATGAATATAAAGCTACTTTTAGAAGTAACTCAACTGGCGACAGACTCTCTCCTTCAACGACTTCTTATTCTAGGGGAAGCAGGGGCAGGTCTTCCTTTAGGAGACCTTTCTTCCAGGTGCAGCCTTTCACTCAGCAGCAGTACCAAACACAGCAGACTGGTTTTTATAGGGACAGAGGTAGAACCCCTGCCCTTTTCACTTCAGGCTACCACTCCCCATCCTGTAGGGGGCAGACTCACCCATTATTTCAAGGAATGGTCAAAGTTAACAAATGAGGCCTGGAAATACTGAGTCAGGGTCTCTCCCTTTGTTTCAGGTCCCTTCCTTCTCCAAGGTTGAAACAGTTTGCACCAGCTCTCTTCTCAGAAAGAAAATTGCTGGAGCAGGAGATTCAGGCCTTATTACTGGCAAAAGCAGTCAAGCCTGTTCCCCACAACCAAAGAGGACAAGGGTTTCATCCCAGATATTTCCTAACAACAAAAAAGACTGGAAAGTGGTGGCCTATACTAGACCTCAGACTTTTAAACAAGTACCTGGTAAAACCAAGGTTCAAAATGGTCACAATGGCAATGATCTTGCCAACTCTATAAAAAGGAGACTGACTAGCTTCCTTAGATTTAAAGGACACATACTTCCATATTCCCATAAGGGAGTCACACAGAAAGTATCTCAGATTCAGACTCCCCTTAGGCCACTACCAGTTTTCAACACTGCCTTTCAGCCTCTCCTCTGCACTAAAGGTTTTTACCAAGTGCATAGCAGTGGTAGTGGCACACTTTAGAAGAATGGGTGTTACAATCTTTCCTTATCTCGACGACTGGCTAGTCATAGGAAAATCCCACCAACAGGTGTCAGACCACCTACAGGTAGCCCAGGATATGCTGCTCTCCCTGTGGTTCCTTCTCAATACTGAAAAGTCAGTGCTGACCCCTGTACAAGTTCTGCAGTTCATAGGGACAGAACTGGATACAGTAGTGGGAACAGCTTTTCTCCCTCAAAGAGGGCAGAAGCTATTCAGCTCTTGGCAGGCTCATTAGCCCTAGGCAAGCCAATGCCAGAAAAACATTTCCTTCAACTATTAGGGCACATGGTTTCAGCAATGAGCACAGTCATAGGTGCCAGACTTCAGATGAGTGATATCCAGTTCCACTTCAGAGCACACTGGAGCCAGAGGTGAGACCCACTCTCAAAGCCAGTACCAGTAACAAAAACCATGCTACCGGCCCTCCAATGGTGGAGGGAACTAGAAAATGTAAGGGGAGGGGTTCCATTTCTGCAGGATCCTCCTTCTCTGGTTCTCACAACTGATGCTTCCCTGTTAGGATGGGGTGCCCACTTATGGAACCATACCATTCATGGCTCCTGGGACAGTGCAGACTCACTCCTGCACATAAATCTGCTGGAGCTGAGGGCTGTATACCTGGACCTTCAGGTTTTCTCTCATCTACTTCAGGAAAAGGTGGTACAAGTCAGAACAGACAATATTACAACAATGTACTATATCAACAAACAAGGAGGGATAAGGTCCACTCCCCTTTGTATAGAGGTAATGAAGATTTGGAGCCTTGTTTACTCCCTGAATGCCTCTCTACAAGCAATTCATCTGCCTGGCAAGGACAACACCCTGGCAGATGCCTTGAACAGGATAAATCAGGCCCATCACAAATTGGTATTGAAACAGGCAACTGGTGGATGCTCTATTCAGGAGGTGGGGGACCCCAGAAATAGACCTTTTTGCTTCCCACCAAAATCATCACTTGTCTCTCTATTGTTGCAGGACCCCAGTGAAAGGGACAGTTCCAATGTATGCCCTGATTCTTGATTGGACAGGCAGATACCTTTATGCCTTTCCTCCCATTCCACTGATTTTCAGGGTTCTCATCAAGCTCAGATCACAACCAGCTTTGATGATCCTGGTAGCACCTGACTGGACAAGGCAGCCTTGGTGCTCCCTATGCTTTCAGTGTCAGTGAGTAAGCCGATCAACCTTCCTCAGAGGTACAATCTACTGACTTCCTTTCAGGGGAGGGTAGCATTTCCCAAACTCAAGTCTCTCAAGCTCAAGGCATGGATCTTGAGGACTTAGAATATGCAGAGTGACAACTCTCTGAAGCAGTTTTGGAAGTCCATAGGCGTTACAGGAAACCTTCCACTAAGAAAATCTGTGCCTCAAAATGGAAAAGATTTTAGATCTGGTGCAATGATAAGTGTCTACTCCTAGCCCATGCCAGGATTCCAACCCTTCTGAATTATCAGTCTCAGCTGTACTCCTTGGACCTGCAGCACTCAACTCTGAAAGTGCACCTGGCTTCAGTTTCAGCTTACCTTTCACCTAAAAAGGATACAGTCATCACCACTTATACCACCCATGCTTCTAGTGGGCAGTTGGTTATTGCAGGGAAAGTGCCCAAACCATTTGCCATTCTTTGTTGTACATTTCCGCTGCTTACAGTGATCTATGCATGCCTTCTATAGCGGGCATTTCAGGCACCATTTAGTGGTAATCAACAGCCTCTTAACACCTAACCCAGCTCAGTCAGTCCAAATGTTAGAGCAAGCCTGGGAATCCATGATGTCAAACACAGTTTTGAGAAGCTTCATAAAAGCAGATTTTGTACTCCGCAGTGACCCTTGTGATGCTATTGAAGGAACTTCAACATCTAACTCACTACCATTGTTTGATGAGGTCTCATAAGTGTTAATTGAACTGATGGACATTCCTATGGCCTTGACAGAGGAGGAGTTTGACATGCTCGGTCACTTTGGCAATGAGAAGGAAGCACAGCCCAAATTGGGTGATGCTGATCTGGTGGTACAGCAGCTCTAATAACCAACAGGGAGGTTGAGTGAGTTTAGCCTATTGATGTAAGAGCTGCACTGTTAACTGCACTGTTAACTCTCTGGTGAGCCATGGGGATCCATGAAGCAGCACCCAACTGTGCTTCCGATCTGAGATGCAAGTAAAGTACTGTAATTATATGCCTTCTCACTTGTGCACAACTGTGTTGTGATGTCTAATACAGTATACATGGCACTGCATTCCATTAATGCATCTTTGTTTATTTTTTAGCATTTTTTTATCAGAAGCGTTATACCAACCATCGATTGTAACAGGCACAATGTGGTTACACAAATGTGCTCATTGTGAGCGGTGCCGACTGTACCTCAATGGCATCATGTCCCATATTCAAGAGGAACTTTAAGGGGCTCTTTCAATTTTTCCCCCTCACAGGGAACCAGTGCCAACATGGGATCTTAATTTTTGCATTGGCCAGTTTATGCTTCCGCCCTTGGAGCCTATGGCATCTGCAGAGCTTAAATTTGTTACCTGGAGGGTAGGTTTTTTCTGGTAGCAATCACTTCTGCCAGGAGGATAAGTGAGCTACACACCCTTTGTGTGGAAAAGGACTGTTTCTTTTCACAGGGATAAGGTAGCGTTGGGAACTAATATGAAGTTCCTACCCAAGGTGGTCTCTGACTTCCACTTGAACCAATCAATAACATTGCCAGGCTTCTTTACTGAACACTCCATCTCAGGTGAACATAGACTGCACCGCCTGGATGCAAAAAGAGAACTGAGTTACTATATGACCCATGTCAAAGACCATAGGCAAGCCAGACAACAGCTGTTCCTCACCTATGGGGAAGTAGATAAAGGTACTCCTGCTTCAAAAAGGACTATCTTGATGGATTGTCCAGTGTATTCAGTTTTGTTACTCAAAAGCAGGCAAGGTTCTTCCTTCTGGTCTTACACCCCACTCTACAAGGGGCACAGCTGCCTCTATTGCATGTGCCAGAGAGGTACCTCTTTTGGAAATATGCAAAACAGCTACCTGGAGGTCAGTCCACACCTTTATTAAACACTTTAGCCTAGATACCCAGTCTAGTAGCAATACCAGTTTTGGCACAACTGTTCTGCAGAGTCTTTTTCCTAAATAGATTCTGCCCACCTCCTAGAGCTACTGCTTCATAGTCTACAAGAGTAATAATATTAGTAGATTCCTGGGGTTAGAAGAAAAAAATACTCACCAGTAGTAATCTTGTTTCTTCCAAAGCGATCTACTAATATTTCTCCCCTCCCTTTTCCTCCCCTTCAGAATTAATAACTAGAAAAAATACTCTCCACAGTTGATAAGATACACAGTTAGAGTGGTATGCCACCTGCTGGCACATTCTGGTAATACCTATAGCTTGTAGGTTCTTTTCTTAGAGCATATCTGACTTTAGAAAGGGGACTTTTGCTTCTATTAGCCCTTGGCTACTCTTTTGAAATGGCCATGTTGGGCATTTAAAATTATTTTATGGTTATTTAAGTGTAATTCACATGTTGTTATGGCCTCTTTACAGGCTTCAAAGAAATCTGAGGTAGAATGTAGGCAGCTGGCACAAGGCACTTTGAAAACAGATGTATGAGCTAAAACATTCCATGATTAGCTTAGCATTCTGTTCTCTCTGGGGCAGTCCTAACTTGAAAGAAACTGCAAGAGTAATAATATTAGTGGATCCCTTTGGAAGAAACAAGCTTACTAAAGGTGAGCAATTTTTTCTTTGCTCTCATTTTTTACTAAGCTGCCAAGCCATTAACTTTAATGGTTTATCTGAAAAAAGATAATATTTTTTTCTTGTTTGTAAAATTTGTTTTTCTGCCCTATCAGTTATAAGGTGGTTATATTCAACCCTTTTTTGTAATAATGGAGTATACATTTTAGAGTCAAAATTAGAGTTATGTATTTGTTGTAATATTTGGATTTCTGCTTCTAATCTTTATTGCTGCATAACCCAGTTTTTCTTCCTAAAAGATTTAAGTTGTTACAAATACCCCCGGTCCAAACTTTAAATGTATCCCATATTATAAAAAGACTAGTATCAATTTTCATGTTCCTCTCAAAAAAGGAATCCATTAGCTGACCCAGTGGCACTGAGGGTTGAGGCGCTGGATGCCACACCTCGCTCCATGCTGGCTACCTGGGTTCAGGAGCAGACTCGGGTCACTGGTGGGTCGGCCGGGGGAGATAGGCTTGCACGTCCGATGACAGCTCACCTACTCCAGGAATGGCTGAGGCCATATCCCACACACTTGTCTGACTCCAAGCGGAGGTTTGGAGTACTACAAGCCCCTAACAGTAGGGGACGGGTGGCCACTGTATAGCATGACGTTGGCACTCAATGCCTTGACGTCAGGGGTCTTATGCTGTAGGGGAGGGAGTTAAGAGGAAAAAAGCAGCCTGCCATCACAGGGAAGATGGAGCCCCAGAGACATGCCCTCAATGTGCCTTCACCCGCTCGATGGCCCTGGACTGACGAAATGTAAGTAATGGGGCATAGGGGCTTGGCCCCATCCCCACTCGGGGGGTAAGCCGACGTTCCATGGGGATCCGGGGGTTACTCGGGCAGGGTAAAAGGCAGAGGGATGTCTGCATTGGAGCTCCTGATGGATCGGGGATGGCAGGCTAGGAAGGCAGCATAAACAGAAATATAAAAAAAGCATCCATTTCTTCAAGAAATTTATCATTAGTCCCTTGTTGTTTTAGTACTGAAATATCCATTCTCCACCGAATGTATCCCTTTTGTTCATAATCTAACTGAAAAGACAATCCACATGGGGAGTGATCAGAAATAATTATTCCAGGATAATTTATGTTACTTATTTTGTATAGAATTGTTTCTGAGGCAAAAAAAAATCTGTTCTTGAATAGGATTGATATTTTGCTGGAAAAAAAAGGAAAACATAATAGACTTTGGATTCATTTCAGAAAAATTTTAACAAATGACTTAAACAGAGTCACAACTGTTGATGTGTGATCAACCTTCCTTAATACAAAATTAAAATCTCCCCAATTATATATGGTGCCTTACATTTTGAAGTCTGTAAAAAGAAACTCTGAAAAAAAGAGACGAATTATTAACATTGGGACCATATATAGAAGATGTGGAAAGACAGTTCTGGCCCAGTTTTAATTCAGTATAACATATCTGCCATATGCATCTATTTTAATGGATTTAATAATAGGTTTCATACAAAGAATCATTATATGAAAGAATATAGCTACCCCTCGTGATGCTTGATTAAAGGAAGAAAAAAACCCTGGCTCCCAACATTTTTGGAACCATAAAAAATCTCTTCTCTAAAAATGTGTTTCCTGCATCAAAATACAGGAGACTTGTTTGCTTTCTTAGCAATTTATAATTTTATTAGTCTTAATTCAATTCTGTAAACCATTAACATTCCATGTTACTATTTTTATTTCTACTGCCATTTATTTTAAATCAAGTTTTATTTCCCAAGTTTTTCTTGTATACCTTATACAAATAATTCCACAATAAAGTAGTAAATAAACTATATTGATTTGTCCAGAATCTTGGCCCCTTCCTAAAAGCCATCTATTTTTAAACTTAACTTTATTATGTAATTTCCCTTCATATCTCCTTAATAACCCCATTAAGAAAATACTAAAAAAACAACCCATTACCACCCAGATTAGAAGAGATGACATTTTGGGTGGGATATTAAAAGGGGATGTGCATGGCACAACAGGGTTGCACCATGTGCAACCCATCAATGTGCCCAAGGGAGATATTCAATGGGGTAGGTTGCTCTGCACAATCCCCAATGAGCCAGGACGCACCAGTAATATATGCGGCACAAGTGTGGGGAGTGTGCCTATGCATATGTGGCACATCCAGATATTCAGCCAGGGATGTGCGGTGCATATGCAGGCACAAACCCACCTTGCACTGCACAGGGGGGTGCAAAGATGTGCCCGTCAAAACCAGTAACAAGTCGGGGGATACCCACAGGCGGGCTGCCATATTGCTGGGTGCAACATGGCGGCTGCCTGCTGTGGGGGGCCACCTGACCTCCTGGGACACAGTTCAGGCTTCATGCCCCCCCTTGCCTGATTGCAGGCATAGTTATAATTAACCCTGGTAGTTCAGTGGTCCTGATTCCCCGCCCAATCGTGGACATATGAAGAATATAACCCTGGTGGTCCAGTGGACAGCTATCTCCTGCCCAATCATGGGCATGTATTTAAATTAACCCTGGAGGTCCAATGGACCCAATCCCCAGCCCGATCGTAGACATGTAGATAACTTTGTTTTTTGCCATCTCGCATGCCTCTACTTCACAGCAGAAGTATCTTTTTTTTATTTTTATTTATTTAATGTTGAAAGAGATGTTCCAGGTCTCATTATGCTGCATTTGTCAAGAGATTTTTAGGTTTGACCATGCAGTTCAGTTGAATTACAGTTTAAGTTCTGGCATGGGTGAGATCTTTGTTTCCTGGAAATAAGTAATTGATCTTGTGGGTGTTGCTCACCATAAGCATGTTCAAACACTTCCAAAGCAACTTCTGCATCCTCAAACACCATCACTTTACCATTAACCACAAACCTTAAATTCGCTGGGAATAAAAAAGAAAATGTAGCTTTTATTGACCTTGTCGGCAGATAAGCCCGGGTAAACATGAAGCACAATATCCTGAAACTTTAAACTCTTTTTCATTCTAGCCTTTTGCAACATTAATTCCTTATCCTGATAGTAATGTGATCTAATATATAGTGCTCTGGGATAGGTCTTATTATTGCCTGCAAACCTATCCCCTCCCCATCCGCTCAATCTAACAGAATTTTGTCATCGGAATAATCTCGCCCCATTGCAGTCGTAACCATTTTCTCCACAAATGACTTTGGGTCACCAGTTCCTTCCAATCCCTCTGGGACCCCACAAATTCTTAAATTTTTTAATTGTCTTCCAGCTCTGTGACTTTCTGAATTAATGCATGAAGTTGTCTGTCATTCGAATATTGCGTTTTAAAAAGTGGCTTATTCATGTCTTCCAACTGTGAAACTCTGCTTTCCAGTTCATTAGTACATAGTGTGAGGGCTTCAAATTTGTCTGCCAAAATGCCCACTGAATGTGATATGCCCTTAATGGCACTTTTTAAACTCCCCTATTGCAGAGAGCATTTCACTTTTAAAGCTACATAGAACAGAAATTAACTCTGCTGATTCTTTTTTTTTAATTTGCAATTTTATTGAAGTTTTTTTTTTCAAATCAAAGTTTATTGCTTTTTAGAACAAAGAGAACAGATCCAGTCATAATAATCTGAATTGTAGACGAAACCAGAAACAGTATATCACTGCATACACTGGAGCTGTTCCCCCCACAAGCCTATCCCCCCACTCCCCATAGTAACCCCCCCCATTCAGCACAGCTCAAACTTATTAGGTGATTTATCAAATTCTAAACTTGACAGTAGCATGCAATGTGTTAAATGGTGAGCAATGTGTGAAAAGGTTCCCATATGTTCTTATATCTATTCATTCTGTTATTAATACTTGCCACCATTTTTTCCGTCCTGAGATTGGCTAATAATTCTTTAAGCCATTCCGAATAAGAGATATCTCCATCGTCTTTCCAATGATGGAGAATAATCTTCTTTACCGATAGGGAAATCAATGCTATATAATATCACCTAGCAAGTACTGGAATCAGGGTATAATCACCTAAGAGGCATACCTCAAGGGTGAAGATATCCGAAAGCCCCATCAAGGAGTCCATCTTCCTCTGGATGTCTTTCCAGAGAGTAGAGGCCTTAGGACATGCCCATAATATATGGAACAGTGAACCCTCTACCTGTTGACAATGGGAGCAGGTTGGTGAATCAATAATCCCATATTTATATAATTTTTTGGGGGTATAATATATATTATGTAAAATGTGAAATTGTGTAAGCCGTAATCTATCCTGAGTAATGTATTTATGGCAATTCGACCACAAAGTTGTCCAATCTATCTCCAGATCAGAAAAATATGAAGCCCAATACCTCTCAGGTGCAAAACTAGTTGGGTAATTATAATTGTATAAAATGTTACTCATGTTGGATACAGAGTAGGCCATACTGGACATAAGGGAGAGTTCCTCCAGTAAAGTTTTAGTTCCTTTTTGAGGTGGGTTCAAACCAAACACCTTCACTATTAGATGTTTTAACTGAAAAACTTTAAACACAAATTTACTGGGAATGTTGAAATTATTTAGTATTTCAATAGCTGAAAGCCATGAATTGTCCAGGGTAACAAGCTGTGAGAGCTTAGTCCCTTCCAATTGAGGAAGCCACCTAGGCAAAATTGGCTTATTATCTATTTTTAAATTTGGGTTACCCCTGATAGGTTGAGCTAAATCTAAGGTGTGATTATATTTCATAAAGAGACATACCTGGGAGTGTACTCTGACCGATGTCACAATGGGGGTTGATTTCAAAGTTAAGGGAAGAGCACTCAGCCTCTTATGAAGTAGCGATGCTGGTCAGAGACCACTCTCTTTAATCAGAGACAGCTCAATTTTAAGCCAGATAGGAACAAAGACAGAAGGAATAACTTCTCTCACCTGTTCCAACCATCTCATGTATTTAACCATATCTTTTATTGAAGTTTTTACAAACAAACATACAAGCATACCCCACTGGACATGTAACAGTGTACAGCCAGAAACATTAGAAGTATATCCCTCTACATGCCCAACCCCCCTCCCCCTCCCTCCACCTTGCTCCCCTCCTACCCTCCTTCCCCCCATTATCCCACTCCCCCCAAAAAAGGGCTTGGTTCTTAGGCATTAAGCCATGCTTCACCATCATGCCTCATAAGTTATCATGCACTTTTCTTTCAAAAGAACAGGTTTCTAAAGATTACCAGGAGCTGGAGGAAGTGATAGCCCCTGACTGGAGCAAGTATAAAGTATAGAGATTCTTCCAGGTATTCTTATAGCAGTTCAAGAATCCCCACAAACTAGCCTTCAGCTGCTCAGCCCAAAGGTTAAAAGTAGTTCCTGTAGCCACTCAGTATATCATACTGTACCTTATGGTCATCTAACCAGTGCCACAGGACTATCTTTTTGACTGACATAGACATCATCCCCATGTGATACCTTCTGTTATGGACAGGGACATGGGAGTAATCCCCAATAAGAAAGATTTCAGGGGTAAACAGATTATCTTGCTCCAGTAATGGATTCGCCTTGCATTGTATCTTATCCCACAATTCTTTAATAGGAGGGCATTCCCAGAAAATGTGCCTGAGGGTTCCTTCTTGGAGCTGGCACCTCTGACACAGAGGAGAGGATATCCACCCCAGTTTAGCCAACTTGACTGGAGTCCAGCACATATTGTTTAAAATTTGGAACTGGGTTAGCCTTAGTCTGTCCTGAGGGGTATATCTGTATGTACCTTTTGAAATAGCTTCCCGCTGCCATGAGGTCAAGGAAAATTGCTCTATCCAGCTTCTGGGGTTCTCTGATTGGACATCCAGTGATCTCTTTATGAAAGCCAAATACAAGAGGAAAATACCATGCTGCTTATTGCCCATCAGGGATAGCGAATGAAACCACTCCCCCTTGTCATTCAGATTCTCCAGGGAGGATGCCATAGAGGAAAAGAGGTGTTGTGGCTGGAAAATTTTAAAAACCTGCTTAGGGTTAAGCTGGTATTGATTCATGATCTGGCCAACTGATTTGCATCTACCTTCCAGAAAGAAATCTCCCACTCTAGTTTCCAGAAATTGGGGTATCCACCCCGTTGGTATCATCCACCCCTGATCTTAAGACTTGGGTTTTTTTATCACTGGCTGTATTCTGTCCCTGCTATAATGGTACCACAGGAAAGTACAGATCTGGGTGTGGTCTTTGGGCGAGCTGGTTAAGGGCTTCGGAACACTGTGGCTGTTAATCCATTTTAACAATGCTAACACGGTTTGGGGCTTGTTAACTCGGTTTGTGGCCACACAGCAATGCTTGTTAAAACGTGTTTAAAAAACGTGTTTTAACCCTGCTAAAAAACTAGTCTTTAGCACGGTTTTTAAAACAGGTTAACAGCAACACGGTTTTGTTTGATCAATGTGTCCGTAATGCATGTGTATCCAGTGGCTAGCACTCTATTAATAACCTTTGCACTTGATGCACATGGAATGCTCATCCAGGAAGTAAATAGTGCACGGATGTCTTGAAGTGAGCCGCTGAGTCAGTTCATTCATCTGAGGAGAATTTCATTTAAATTAAATATTAAAATATTGCAGATCATTCAGCTAGTTGGTCAGAGGAAGCTACTAAATTGCTTATCGATTATTGGTTACAAGAGGCTGTGCAGGAACAGTTGAACAATTTTATGAGGAACAGTAAAATTTACAAGATGATATCTGCTCATATCATGGCTAGGGGGCATGAATGTAGTGCAAAACAGTGCCGTGAGAAAATAAAACAGCTGAAAGTTCATTACCATAAGGTGAAGGATAACAATTGAAAATCAGGATTTGTGAGGGTAACTTGTCCATTTTACGAGGAGCTTGATAGTATTCTGGGCACCAGACCCACTTCTGTTCCTCCCGTGGTTATCTAGAGTGGCACAACAGAAGACAATGGGGCACTGGATGATGTCACACATGAGATACTGTATGAAGCTGGCAGGTAAATGAGAATGAAAATAAAACACGTAAATAGTGAGCTCTAGATATATTGTTTTGCATGTAACAAGATCCCTGTAAAAAGGGGGTAAAGAACTGCAGTTTATCTTGTTAGTTAGCATACAATTATTTACATAGCTTGCACCATTAAGAAGAAAATGGTTGGGCTACACCAAGAGTGATGGGGGGGATAAAAGAGATAAAAGGTGTCTCAATGCCCTGATAAAAAGGTCCAGACATTTCTATCTTTTGACCGTGGCACTATCACCCCCACTGTCCATCCATCCTTTACATTACATCATGTGACCCGATTGTAATAAGTTGGTCCTGCCCAGCAGAGGCCAGCAGCAGACTAAACCCCTGAACATGCATTCATCTCTCTGTTGTACAAACAGCAAGCTGTTTCTGGAAAATGCAAAAATATTAAATTATTTCAAATTAACAAAAAAGTTCTGCCACCATTATATCCATATGCCAGCTTCATCTTCTCTCACCCACCCACCCTCCTTGCTCCTCAAACCCAAACCAATACTAAAAGAAGAGAGGATGGAAAGAGGTGATGGTGTGCACGCATCCCAGACGGCAACCAGCTAGCAAGCTGCAACATTTATCACATCGCTTTTCCCTAGCATCATGTAAATGCATTGCTCTGCCTTGTGTTTCAATGAAATCTAAATTGAAGCATGCAGTGAGTCCTGGAACAAATGTAGATTTGCTATCAATTCCGAGGGTTGTTGCACGCCCCTCACCTTGTCTGCCTCATTCCATTTTTTTTATGTGTTTAGTGGCTCTTCTGTCCTAATTTTTGATGGAGTACAGTAAGCAGCAGCAGCACTGTACTAAATGGCATGTCAGACATCACTTGAGATACCTTTACTCAGGGGCAGTAATCTGAAAAAGTATGTAAATGCTGCGATTTGCCTCAAAGTTTGCTCCACGTTATGTATCCTGAAGCTGAATGAGGAGTTTGCCCCCCCCCAACAAAAACTAATTAGTGTACACGTTTGATTAGAACAGTTACCTTTCATGGAAGAGAGGGTGACATGCATTGCATCTACTGGCCGTATTTAAACTAACTGGTGGGAATAATGGGCTGACTATGTGGATGCTGAATTGGTGATGGCGTGCCAAGTCCACAAGTTAAGTCATGTGAAGAATACATTGCCATATCTTACACATCAATGTAAAAGGAAAAGAACATACAATTAATATTGCAATTGCTATTCCGATTAATGAGAGATAATTTTAAATGAAAAGTAACTGCAGTGTCATTGTGTTGTCTTTTGAAACTTTGTTCTTTACAACAATCATTGAACACTAAGCTTTTTTTTTCAATTTATGATATTCACTAAGTGTTGCCTGATAACAAATAATGGGGAAATATCGGCCTGTAGTGGGAACGATGTGGCACAAACAGCAGTATCACAATATAATCTTTGAAATAGGATTTACGAAAGTGATTTATGCACTTTAACTAAAACATTGATGTAGTTGTTCATGGTTTTATAATGACCTCATTGAGGGAAGCAAGGGAGCAATCCTGTTTTCTGTATAGAAGCCGAATGAGAAAAAAACTAAATCAATGTTCAGTAATCACTTCAATAGTACTACTAGTTCAATGTGAAATTTACAAATGTATGTGAACATGTGTAGATTTTTTTCCATGCAACTGTTTTGTTGGGAAATGGAATTGTTACTGATGCAGATTAAAATTCTATAACGATTACGATACAGTTTTATTTGTCATTACTGCAACCACATTGGTTTCGCAAAGCTTGCTGTATTCATGCTGAATGAGTACAAGTAGAACGTGGTATAATATATACAGAGAAATTGCTGGGTGCATTTGGTCACAATAATTCTAATGCAAGACTCCGAGTCCTCCAATGACTTCTTTTTACATCTGCAGAACTTGCTGGACAGATTGTAAAGTGTTATAGAGGTGTGCCAACTTATTGGAGTCAACAGTACTATATACTTCTGTTTTTGGTTCATGGTAGAGCCCACTTTTGGTGGGAAAGGGGAAATTCACTATGAAAGGCACAGTAATCCAAAGCTTTCCAGGTGTTTCCTGGGAGCACAAGGAAGTTAAGTAATCTGTGCAGTGTCACACAGTATGCAAGTGAGGGCTGTGGGGATTCAAACCTATATCTCCATTTTTGCAGTTCAGTGCTGTAAGCTAACAGCTGTATTGCCTTGTTATTGCAGTGGCTAGCGTAACTTTTTTTTTTATTTCCTCTGCATCCCTTTGTCACAGAACTTTTCCCATGTGTCTTCAAGCTTCTGTGATTAAGACAGCCTGTTATTATTCTGCCCATCAGTGCACTATTGTATGCTGTGCTTTGGGTAATAAATCCAATTAAACTTTCCAAACATTTTTTTTTCATGACGTTATTTGGAGGAGTGTCTGTCCATTTGTGCAAATGGTAATTTTGTCAAATTTCATTTTGAAACCCAGTTTGGAGCCTGCAGACAAAGCTTGATTCTGTTGCCCCTCCCTCTCGAATGAAGGGATTCAAATGCCTTTATCCTTGAATTATTAAAGTGACGGCTATCTAACATGATCGGCTCTGAACCATGACTGCTAAAGACCTGCTTAACACGTGCATGTGGATGAGTAGTCATTGTGATTATGTTTCATTATAGGTTCATGAATGATTATTAATTGGAGGACTATTGAATGAGCAATTACAATTCTATTAGGCATAACTACCAAGAAACCAAACTGTTACAAGGTCACTGAGATGTTGGAGCATGGCTTGCATCATTCCAACTGATTGGGTTAGCTTGCCTTCCAAACAACTGTTTTCTAACCGCATGTGTTTCATCCTGGTCAACGCTTTATTATTGCAATAACATCTTCCACTACTGATGCCCTCTTTTAAGGGACCATTCACTTTCCTGGAGTTCAGCAGTTGTATGCTATGAAAGGAACAATTATCTTCTTTGTTACTTTCTCTATTTGGTGTGCCATTATTACATGCTCCTATTTACACACAAATGAGTAAAGTTGTTAAAACTATTTTAAAGCAATGCACATAGTATTACTAATGTAGATAGTACCTGAGGTAACATTATTAATGGTGATACATTCTTGCCACAATCAGAACATGAATCCGTGGGTGAATATGATGAGAAATTTAGACTTAAAACGTTTGACAAAAATTGGTTACATTTATTCAAAACAGTTAAAAAAACATCCACCTAAAAATGTGCTAAAAAAATAACAGGGTATAGGAATTCATTTTGGAAATTGTAGGCCAGGAAATGTTTTTTTACAGGTCTGACCAGTTGATGAGAACATAGGCGAATATTCACAGAGTTTTTAGAGAGCCAGTTTCAAACATTAATACAGGGAATAATCAATTGAATGACTCAGAAAATGCCAATAAACTTATTGTGTTAGAGGGTAAGATCAGTCCATAATTCAGATATGACATAGCAATAAGTGAGTTATGAAAGGCATACAACTTCACAGGTGATGGTGAATATGTTGAATCAGACCATTGCATGCCCACTGTATGGAAACTATTTTGTACCGAGTCCCCAATTATAAAATGATGCAAAAAGTGTCTGGTTAGTGATGTGATGCAATAGGATACACAGGCATACTGTTTAATTGTTTATGGATCTGATGTGTTGGTCTGCCATAGTATAGGGCTTGTTAAATCCCACTGATGAGAGCCAAGAGCATGTTGGAATCTGACCTCCATGGAGTCTGCTCTGTCTAACAGTTGGCACAAGATTTAGGATTAGTACCCTTTCTAATGGAATCATAATCACCATCAAATATCTCCATGATCAGTTTCAGTGGCAATTTATGCAGCATTATTTGGCACCATACATCCAGAGCTGTCCGGTGTGCAGAATATATCAATTATGAAGTAGTTATAGATGCAACTTTATCAACTCATACCATAACATTTGGGATGCAATATCCCATTCTTATGGAAAGGCACATTGTTTCCTCTGGAATTAATATCTCTCTCTCCCTCTCTCTCTGTCTCCTTAATGCAGTTTTAAAAGTCTTGTTTTATAAATATGTGTTTTCCTAATTTTTTTTTTATTTCAGAATAATGTTGCACTCAAAACAGAGCACTGAAATCACAAAAGCTCCATAAATCTGCTCATCCCCCCATACTCTCAAGCTTCTCTAGTACTGCATGATGTGGCATGGGGTCAAAAGCCATACTGAAGTCCAGAAATAGGACATCCAATGGCCTGCCCTGATCCAGCACTCTTGGCATCCCTTCATAGAACTTTACAACATTGGTCTAGCACAATTTGCCTTTAACACAACCATCCTGTTGAATGACTATATAACCACGTGCCATCAGAACCTCATTTATCCTTTATTGCAGGGTGCTCTCCATCACTTTGCCCAAGACTGACATCAAGCTCCTGTTTTTCATTCTACCAAGGGGGTCTATATATACCACCCCCCTCTTCTCCCATTTTCCATATGAGTAAAGGCTGCAACCATGTATGTGATTAAAACTAGGAAACAGGTGGCTTATGAACTATGTGAGTTGCCATGGATGGTAGGGATCATTTATCCAGTGGTGACAGTCTCTTACTGTAATGGTTAGAAACAAGTATCAGCCAATCAGGACACAGGGATTTATTTCCCCATTTTATATCATGTAACCATTCTTGACAATGCTATGTTCTCAAAAATGAATTATGATGACATGACATACTTTCATATTATGGTGGTATGTTATCTGAGCATGTGAATAATTTGAATAATTTTTTTCAGATGCAGAAAATATCATCAACAATGATGACCCTGTTCACCAAGTGATTGATGAGGCTGAGACACAAGCAAGTCACAGTTCAATTCCAGTTACAGAAGAGGTAAATGTCAATGAGCAGTCACCAATGACTAAACAAAACATGAAGGTCAAGCATCATTCAAAGGAGCAACTAGCAAATCTAAGGAAAAAGAAGAAAATGTCAAGAATACAAGAGCTGATGGAGTCAGTATTTGAGCCCACTAGACAACTTACCCAAGACCAATTTAGCAAACTTCTCGATTTTGAATGAGATAGGGCAGCTGCAGATCGTGAGATGGAGGAAAGACTATGGAAGAAAGAGTCTGAACAGACAGACCAACTAATACAGACTTTCACCCAGTTAATTAAGCCAACATCAAGTCCATCATACTGCCTTCCTCCTCGAAATTCTCACTTACATCAGCAGATGCAACAAGCCCAGTCATTCAATGTAATACAACTGCAAACTAGCCAGCCACTGAACAACCCAGATCTCATGCTGTCTAACCAGTCCCCACAACATTTTGCATATAATTCCACTCAGCATTCTTCATTCATACACTCAACACCAACTAGAAGTTTTACAGATGAGTTGATGAGTGACTCATTTACATGGACAGAACTGTAGAGCTGTATGATAATCTCACTAATTGTTTCCTTGATTCTATTTCATAACAGTTGAACAGTTATAACCTGTAGTGTATGTACCGAAACATCACAACTTGATTGGTTATCTTTATTTTATTTATGTATTTAAAATGTAAATAAATGAGATTCGAAGAGAAAATCAAAAATTCATAATGTCATACTGTTTCATTTAATGCTGTTACATTCATTTTAAATCAGTAGATTAGAAAACAGTTATTTCTGATAATCATATAATAATATTTTACATAGACAGTAATGGTTATTTATTTAATTCTATTTAATAGCTCGTGGATTGCCATCATATGTACATCATTGTATCTCATTATAATTGTGTGCTCAGAATATTGTCAACATTTGAACTGCATATTAATATAAACATATGTTTTGACATATTTCAGCAACATACGTGTGAAATTATAGTAAGAGAAAAAATATATTAAAGAATATTGATTAGACACTTACTAGCATACAGTGTATGTTTTTCTTTAATCATTCACTTCAAAATTCATTCAGCTATAGCTTCTCGTACCCTGTTGGCATGTCCACCATGTGTAACAGTACCACAGTCTTCAAGATATACATTATCTAATTCAGGCTGCAGGAATCCTTTGACTTCCCCTGTAGACATCCATTCAGAGTCAAAAACTTCACATTTACGATCACATATGTTGTGTAACACACAGCAAGCTGAAATTACATTTGGAATGTTTTGGATGTCAAAGTCCATGCATTTCAGTAAGCAACGCCATCATGCTTTTAACAGCCCACAAGCACATTCAACTATCATCCTGGCCTTACTAAAACAATCATTGAATTTGGCTCTTTTCGGGTCAGAAATGTCAGCATAGGGTTTCATTACCCAAGGAAGAAGATGGTAGGCAGGATCTCTTAGGATTAACACAGGAATATTTGTCTCTCCAATCTTGAATGCTGACAGTGGGAACAGAGTTTGCTCCTGACCACACTGAAACAGCAAACTGTTTTTGAAATGCGTGCGTCATGAACTTTTCCCAGCCAGCCAGCATTTATGCCAGTGAAACAGTACTTATTGTCCACCAGAGCTTGCATTACCACAGAATAATAGCATTTATGATTATAATATTCTACAGCATGATTCAGCAGACAAATAATGGGAAAGTGGGTCCCATCAATGGCACCTGCACAATTAGGGAAACCATGCTGTCTCTTAAATCCCAAAATTATGTTGTCATGGTTGTGCAGTTTAATTACTCTTGGAAATAATACTTTTGCAATAACTTTGCATACCTCTAGCACAATCTGACTAGCCATGGTTTGTCCACACCCAAACAGGTGACCCAGAGTCCTGTTCTTGATATTGGTGGCCAGTTGCCACAGTGCAATGGCCACTCTTTTTTCTACAGGTACAGCATCCCTCATCTGAGTGTCACATTTACGAATGAATGGTTCTAGTTCACTGCAAAGCACATGAAATGTGGAACGCTTTTTCTGAAATTTGCCACCCATTCGTGGTCTGACCAGGTATTGAGCACGATATCCTCCAAACAAGAGGTGCTCCTCTCACAACTCCATGTAGAACATTTGATAGTGCCAGAAACATATCTACTTAGAATTGCATTTAGCATGGTTAACATAATTTCCAGTGATGAGCGCAAGTAAGTCAGCAACTGTGATGTTCTTGATAAGATTGCTTTCCATCTACGTCTTAACCTCTGATACTTATTACACTGATATTGGTGAAAAATTGCAGCCACCGCCAATATTATGTCGCTATTACATAGCACAGGCATTTTAATCATATGTTTCAAGTTCAAATTGTAGTCTAGAGTGAAGAGATCTAAGAGAAAAAAAAACAGTAAATGTCAATACTGCTACTGCCTGTAATTATACTCATTAGAAACTTACTATCATATATAGGATACTTTATGGTATTTGGTTAATCTCAAAGAGATGATGGGTACCTGAACACCCTCATATTAGACCTATTGATTTACTCTACAAAGACTGCATGTGTACCTCACAGCTGGGGGATGGCCATATTTTGCCTATCCACAATGGGCTTCTGCATCAGGAAGCAGGTAACTATATGCTGTTTAGCCTGGCCTCGTTAATGGGCATAGTGATTGATGTCATCCTGAAGGATAGGATGGCGGGGAGGAAGAAGGGGGGTCGGAGGTCACAGGGTATCATAGATGCCAAACAGTGTGATGCTCTTAATGGCTAACTGTATTAGTCAAATATGGTGAAGTAATATGAATGGGGCACAAGGACCATTGACAATGGCAGGTCAGTGGATATTCACTTTCTGTACTTCAGCTGGGCATTGGACTCCATGGCACACCATGGGATCCGGGGGAAACTAAATAGTATGAGTATGGTGTTTTCTTCTACTATTTAGTGTATAAACAAGCATTAAGACAGAACAGGGTGTGGGTACAGTACCTGGGTGATTTACCCACACCTTGTGTGGTGTGACACGAGGCGCGGCTGAGTGACTTAACAACACAAGAAGTGGGTAAACACGTCATAATGAAATGGGTAGAAAGAATGCTGAATTCTGATTACCCCAGTACAACGGGATAGCTGAAAGTGTTATATTTCAAAGTGCATAACATTTACTACGAATGGACTATTTCATAATCACAGTAAGGCACACCAGGGGGTGTGTTATGGTGGGGTAACGGTCATTCTTGGGTGGTAGAAGCCCTCAGCTATGCCACTTGCTTCAGCCCTCCCCGAGATGGGCCATTATCCCACCACAACTCACTTCCTTTGGAAATCCTTATTGCTTAATTAGCATTGGAGAAATAGAATGTTTACAACAAATCAGAATGCTATATTTATGAGACTCTTTCTATCATTGCGAGTATGCAATGGACACATGAATAAAATACATTTAAAAGGAGTATAATTATGTTTTTTTTATAAATACCATTTCTCAGTCATGAGTTATTGCTGGATATGTTGTAGTTACAAGCAAACTTTCAAAATCTATAATGCTGAATACAGCATTAATTGCTGAACAGTTGGGCATGGTACTGCATACTTGGCACCACCACTACTCTACCCTATAAGATGTCATCAGAATAGCTTGCCCAACAACTTTACAGCAGGTAGGACATCTTCTGAGCTCCATCATGTAACCCCCCCCCAATACATTGATAGTGTTTTCATTAATTTCTTTAATATCTTTTTTTACTCCCCTACCAATGCAGTGAATAGTCAGCACATTTACAAATTTAAAAGACTGTCTAACAGTCACCTAAGTCCTAATTTTTTGGGGGGCATATACCACTTCCTCTAATCCAGTACAGTACTATGTACATCATGAATGCAGGCTGAACAATTCATAAAGCATTGAATGTCAGAGACATTAGATAGACACTTCATTTAAAATGCCTTTCCAACAACAGACACATTATATAAAAATAATATAAAATGCAACAAAACAACGTAAAATAACACAATATAAAAAATCACACCTGCGCAGTACTGTGGAAAAAAATAGCAACTGTGTGAACAACATCACTATTCAAGTGTTCTGACAAATAGTGATAAAAAAAGCCATGTCTTAAGTTTAACAGATTATAACTGAAGGTCCAGCACCAACAACTGTGGGTAATAAATCATTATATAGAATGCTGACTTTAGCCTTTTAATTCAATTAAATGTATATGAGGATGAAATTCAGTCAAAAGAAAACACTCCCCCCCCCCATCACCACCCGGAGGATTGTAAACTCCGAAAATTGGGGATGTTTAGTTTTACTGTACTATGCGCCAAGCATGGCATTATGAAGTTGTGTATGTTTTCTAAAATATTTACATTGATCTATTTAGCAATATGTGTTCCCATTGCTGTCATCTTATACTTTATTTTATTTGCACACATCACAACCTGTGGTGACCTAACAAAAAGACAGCAGAACACATACCTAATAATATAGTTGAATGGAAGGTTCAAAGTGGATTATATAGTTCAAAGTCAAATCAGGGAACTAGAAACAACTTAATAAAGCTGTAAACTAAATGCAAGTGAGGAAAGGTTGCCCCTGGTCTCAACTCACAAACTGGAGAAACAGGTGATATCAGTAAATCCTAGAAGGAAGGAGAGAAACAACATAGAAAAACATGGTGAGGCAATCACCATTAATAAAGGTATGTGTTAGATAAACTGAAAATAGATTACTCACGCACTGTGTACAATGTAATTATAGTGAAATAAAAAGGTAAATATGACAAACCAGGTTCATGATGTAACATGAGGAATCGGTAGCAAACAGGGGTAACAAGACAAATATATCAGGGTTCCTAGCCACTGGTAGAAATGACTATCCTTTTACAAATATGTAATTGATCTAATATACTTGCTTATGCTGTGCATTGTGTTTGCTAATTCAAAATCAGTAATACATACTTCTTCTCTTGTTTGGCACTTTCTCTCAACTTC
Organism: Neoceratodus forsteri; assembly: GCA_016271365.2. Taxonomy (NCBI): domain Eukaryota; kingdom Metazoa; phylum Chordata; order Ceratodontiformes; family Ceratodontidae; genus Neoceratodus; species Neoceratodus forsteri. Next base: position 246,414,679 of record CM028130.1, read on the forward strand.
CCCCAACCCCCCACACTCACCAACCCCCACCCTTTTATCAATGCATTATTTGTCTTCATGCTGTACATCTCAGCATGGATTTTTATTCATATTTATATTGAAATGCCTAGGTAATGTCTAGGTGAAGTCAAATCACATATCTTAATTGCAGTTTTGTGTTATGTGCCACACACACACATTGGGTTGTCTTGTGATTTCCTACTCTGTATGTAGCAGTATGTTCATTCAGTGTAATGCATTAATTAGTCCATCTCCATATCCTTGGAATTGGAATTTTGACAAAAATGTGCATCCTCCCCAGGTCATGTCAGGCATGAGGCTGCAACAAACAACTGAGAGAGGGAGGAAGTGCATAAATAATCGGCTATGGGATTCACTAGCGAAAATTCAACATAATCAGCTGGACTCACACATTTGACCTCAGCAATGATAAGGGACTCACTCAAGCTCTTAAGTATCAATTCATATGTAGCCATCATTTTTTTTTAAAGGCACATAGCATAGATATAACAGGATATGCCACAAAATCTGCCATGCTCAGGTTCTAAAATATTGTAATTTTGCATTGTAAGTTGTAAAAAAAATTTGAAGCACCCTAGTAGTATTTCACAAATCTACATACACATAAATATTTCACTTGTTCCACTAATCTATTGTAGTTACATTACTTATGTGGAGAGAGGTGTGTATTGGTTAACAGACTAGCTACTTGGTTTATCTGTTATGATTCTCACAACATGGCCATATTCACTATAAAATGGTCATATTAAAGCAGAAGTGGCTTGTTAGTCCTCTACAAAACATATTTTTTTAAAAGTAAAAATATTTGTCTGACATTCTTAAAACGTCTCACTGTAGGTCTCACTTTCTTATGTTTGCTTAATGAAATTGTACTGTTGATTTTGTAGTTGACGATTCCATCCATTGAACATGTCTACAGCTCACAAGTAAAAAAAAATAGAGGTTACCATCTCATTGTCACATACCCCTTTCAAAATGCAGAAATATTAGAATGGCACAACCATATATTTCCAAATGTCACAGCACAACACTGGTACTGTATTATTTTTTTTACAACATGCATGCAGAGAATCCATAATTATATTGGAAGTGAAATTAGCAGTCTCCAGTTTTGAAAGCATTAGTGATTTTAGTTAATTTCTCTAAGTTGCGTTATTTTTTTGAGGTGTAGGGGTAACAGGTGTAAATAGGGTCGGGTATGTGAGTGTAGTGCAGGAGTCAGTTTTATTATTTTAAGTTTGAACCTACCGATGCACTGCAAGAGGAGGATTTAATTTTAATTCCTAATGCTGTTTTCAATGGCAACACCCATTGTCTGAGAGGCACCAACCTTCAGGAACGGCCGAGTGTGGAGGCTGGGCTTGGAGGCTCAGTTAGTGACTGGTTGAGGTGAGCAGTTTGCTGGCAAAAATAGCTGGGAGCTAGACTGCAGAATTGCTGGGCCACTGAGAACTGACTGGGGATCCGGCGAGGCAGAGACTTGTGGTCCAGAGTCACTTGGGAGGAAAACCGAAGTGTTTGTGTGGACCCTTGATACTGCATCACGGGATGAAGACTGTCAACATTTGAACCCTGCACTAGTTCATCTCCGAGTAAATGGAGTTTAGCATGTTTAAAGATATGTTTCTAATTGATGTTGGTGAGACACTTGCCTAAAAAAGTGTCCCACAGAACTTGGTGGTGAGAACATCTTTTTCTGTTGCGGGAGACAGGTACTGACATTCTTTGCTGCATGCTACTTTCAGAGCTGGTTTATGGTTCACCCATTTGTAAAGACCGTTATTTATAGGATCTGGGAGGTGAGTGCACCATTTTCCTGTTTATACAGTCCCACTCTCATTATCTGTTGCTGCTGCTGGTACGACCTAGACATAATGTTCATACATATGTCTGTTGTGGCTCTAATTGGCTAATCAGTGAACTCATTCAACTAATGCATACATATTATCTCAGTTTAAGAGCAACATTCTTTGGACAAGCATATTGGATTTGAGGAATGAGTACCATTAGGGAGAATCTGAAACAGCTGAAAGCATCATCATCATAGCTTACAGTAGCAGCCTAGTCTCCTGCTCAGCTGTGTCTTCCACCTCAAATGCCCTGTTCTCACACTCCTACTTCTGCTGTCTACTATTGTGGGATTTTGGCACTATAAAACATAAAAACACGTGGCACATAAAAAAAACAAAACCCTGTTTATGTTGTGTCTCACTCAGCTGCAATTCCTGACCCCAATATGAGTACTCACGAAGTATGGTAACAGGAAAATAAGTAGACATACTAGGGGTTACAGGAGAAAAACACACAATAATGAATAGGGGCGGTAGAGAAGGGTTCCATTACATGTTACATCTGAATATTCAAATATATGGAATAGAGTTCAACTAGGCAGGTAATGGCCAGGTTCATTTAAATCTTTATTTACTACAATGTACAAGAAGAGCACACCAGCTTCAAGAATTAAACAGAAGTCTGGCGTACGTGATGGCAATTACCTGAGGTATGAGCAGTGCTTGCTTCGACTCTCCCCTTTACACATGCCCTTAAATACATTGAATTTGTATTTAAATAAAATAATAACTAATAGCAACCTCACAACTTAAGTTTTCCCTTAAAATAAACCAAAAACACATCTATTGACAGTCGTAACAATGCATATATGTACAGTTGTCAAGGGTCACGCGACACATGTGTTACCAATGCTGAGTCGCAAAGATTTGTGGGGAATGGCAACATCGCACTGTATTATGGTAAGCTGCTGGAATGTAACCCGTGTTATGATGTGGTTTTAAACACAGGATCCTGACTCATGTGTGTCCACAAAAAAAACGCTTTAAAAAATGGTAGTCTTGTGTGTGTTTGCAATAGTGTGTCACACATGAAACCAAATCAAAAAACGTGTTTAAAAACAGCAGGATAGTGTGTCCAAGCCCTTAAACTGTGAAAGTCAGGCTATGTGGGAGGGCCTTAAGGGGAGCATGCAGTAGTGCTTATGGGGAGATACCCTCCGCCTGCAATAATTCCCTCTCCAGAGTTAGCCAGGAGGGAACGTACTGCAGTGAATCTAATTCTTCTTCGGGAGGGAGCCATCTGAGGTAATTGGTAGCTTGGCTTGCCCAGAAGTAGAGGGCAAAATGTGGGAGTCTCAGCCCTCCACACTATCTGGAAGCTATTAACTTGTTATATGCTCATCTGGGGGACTTGCCTAACCAGAGAAATGAGGAGATGATGGCATGTACCTTTCTGAACTACCCCATAGTAATTCTGAGATAGAGCATTCTGATAGGGTAAAAAAGCATAGGCAGTATGTTCATTTTCATTTGGTTAACTCTTCCCCACAAGGAAATTAAGAGGGATTGCCATCTGTTGAGATTTTGCTGAATCGTCCCTAATAGGTTCTCCAGGTTAAGTTGCCACATTACCCCCTCGCTCCTGGCCAGAGACAGCCCCAGGTATTTCAGGGTATGGGGACTCCATTACAACCCAAAATGTTCAATATCTCTTTTAACCAACCAGTGATTTAATAGGAATACTAGAGTCTTCCCCAGATTGGTTTCATAGCTGGAGAAGGAGTTGTATTGAGCAACGATGTCTAGAGCCACCGAGAAGGACTGTTCAGGGTTCAGGAGGTGTAACAGCACATCATCGGTGTACGCCGATAGTTTAAACACTTGTGAGTCCCAAGGAATTCCCTGCACTGCTGCATTGCACAGCAATTGGGCTAGCAGAGGCTCAAGGTAAATATTAAAAAGAAGAGGGGACAGAGGGCACCCCTGTCTGGTTCCAGAATGGAGAGGAAACTTGTCTTGAAAACACCCCATTACAGTATATACGTGCTGTGGAATTCTATAAAGAGCGGCAACCCAATCAATAAATTTGGAAGGGATACCCATCCTCCACATCACCGCATATAGAAACTGATGATCTACTCTAGCAAATGCCTTCTCCACGTCCAGTAAGAGCAGTCCTGTTGGGATTCCAGAATCCCTGGATGCGGAGAAGACATGTGCAAGCTTTTGCAGATGATCTGAGGATGCCCTCCCCTTCATGAATCCTACCTGATCTGGATGTATGAGGAAAGGTAGTGCATCACTCAGCCTGCCAGCCAATAGTTTTGCTAAGATTTTGACATTGCAATTTAAAAACGAAATTGGCTTATAAATAGTGACCTGTTCAGGGTCTTTGTCTTCCTTTTGCAGCACATTAATTAGAGCTTCAACCAGGTATGGATCCAAAGGATTGGAATCCAATACCCACTCAAACAATTGGGCAAACCAGGGGGTGATCTGTTTCATAAAAGGTTTATAGAAATTAGGGGTAAACCCATCAGGTCCGGGGGCCTTGTCCAATACTGGGGATGTGATGGGACTCTGGATTTCCTCCCGTGTGATAGGACGTATGAGCCTCTCCTACTGGATTCTGTCCAGAGAAGGGAGGTCGGTATTGTCCAGATAGTCCCTGACTTGGTGAGGCTCAGGTGGGTGTGGCATCGGACTATGGAGAGTTTTGTAGAACACAGCAAACTCATCAGTGATGGCCTTAGGGTTAATTTGCAAAACCTGATTGAGAGCAGATGCATTTAATGAGCCTGGCAGACTTGACTTGTTTAAGGCAGAGGGCCAGAAGACATCCAGCGTTCTCCCCCTGATCAATATACTTGGTGTCTGTTTTCAGTATCGTGTACTCTGCTTTTTCTCAGAGAAGACAAGTGTATTGGTCTTGTAGGCCCAATGATTTGTTCCTGTACAGTAGCAGCCACAGACTCTGCCAGATGTTTCCTGAAATTTCTGTGATATTTCCAGAAATATCTCCTGCTTTCTGCATTTCCACAGTAGGGGCAGCAGAGAGAAACCCTTCAGAAATTTTGTGAAATATCTGGAAATAGCAGGCAATGTCTCTGGTTACTACTGTAGGTTTCTGTTGAGTTCGGGGATAGGGAGGCCTCCATTTTATGAATCTCCTCCAGAAGGGCTCAGGAGTTCTTATCCCTCTCCTTCTTCCTTTGGGAAGCTATCCTAATCAGGTGGCCTCGCAAAACACATCTCAGTGCCCCCCATCCAAAATCCACTCTGGAAGTGGAATGTAATTTGGTGGCAGTGAAATGTGCGATCTCCCTGGTTATGTCATCTGCTACTTTTGAGTACTTTAGGAGCTGATTATTCAGCTTCCAGATACTTTCTTGGGAGCAGGAACTGTAATTGATAAGGAGCACCCCACGACCGAGTGGTCAGAGATGATCTCTGGTTCAATGTCACTCCGCACCACCCCAGGTAACAAAACCTGACTAAGAAGAATGTAGTCAATTCTAGAGGAGGTCTGATGAGCTGTTGACCTAAAAGCGTATTTCCTTCCCTCCGGGTGGAGGACCCTCCATGGGTCACACAGTCCCAGGAAGTCTACTAACTCCCGTATGGCCCTCTGGGCTGGAGAAAGATCCTTGCTTCTTGTATCAGATTTGTCCAGAGCTGAATTAAAGGAAGGTTCCAGTCCCCTCCTAACAAAAGAGGGGGAGGCCAGCAAAGGGGGCCAACACATTGAGGAGCTCCATAAGAAATGTTGGTGTATCTGCATTGGGTCCGTAAAAGGATCCTATGACCACCTCAAATCTATCTAGAAGCCCTTTAACAATTATATACCTCCCTTCCAGGTCAGACACTATGTGTTCCCCCACAAATGGTGTTCCCCTTGGTACCATAATGGCTACCCCCTGGCTCTGTGTGTTATAGCCAGTTGTAAACACTTTCCCAACAAATTGTCAACATAAGAGTCATTTCCCATTCCAGAAAATGAGTTTCTTTCAGCATAATAATATCCCCTTTCAGATGTCACACATGATTGAGGACCTGATATATCTTGATTTTGTTCCTAACTTTCCTCACATTCCATGATAAGACCCTCTTATAACCTGCCATTTGCTCTGCTGTAGCCTGAGCAACTCAGAAGATACAAGTAGAAATTACCACTTCTTGTGCCATGATATGCCCCAATGACCAAGTCATCCTCTCCCCACTCCCTACCCCTCCTCCCTCTCCCCAATATTCCCTTCCCCATAGATATACCCCCAAACTATCCTATCCTCCCCAGGACCTGACAGGATACTTTGCCACAAAACATGCGAAAAGTCCTTCCCACTCTTGCCCAGCATTCTAGAATGTGATGTCCATTCTCCATAGCCATCGTCCCACCCCCTCCCTCCTTGAACCAGGCGCAGAGACTAAGCATCTCCCTGTAGCGCATAACAGTGCCCTATGGCCAAGGTGCGTCCCCACTCGAACCTCAGCCCTGCTCATCCCCCCTCTCAAGTTGCCATAATTCCATGCCAAATCATAGGCCACACAGTTCAGCAGGGACAAAGTGGGTAGTGAGGCTTGGTACACTTCTAAGCCCTAATTATCCTCCCCCCCTTGCATGCCCAAAGCAGCATTCCCTGTTCCTCGGCTGACACACAAGGGAATTCACTGGAGAGTCGTCTGGGTGGCCTTAACCCTGAAATAAATGGGATAACCGCACCTGGCTCAGACAAACAGACCCCTGAACAATACGCTCTTTGAACTGCTAAGCGCCTGGTAACTTTATGAGGGGTTATACCCGGCCTTATAGTAAGCTAAAATAAATGAAACTGCCTTAATAATAGCTTACCTTCCCCAAATATGTACCTAAGGATAGCATGCAAAGACCAATACCTAGAACAGTAAAGATTAGATATTCCCCCAGTCCGAAGTCCATAAGGGCCAGAAATACTGAAACTCTGAAACTAAGGCTCCATAATCAAACCTAGGAGCTCACCAACCAACTTGAATGAGTCTCTTGCCCCAACAAGGTCAGATACAAGAGGGAAGTAGTAAGAACCCTCCCCCCAGATCTTGTGAATGAAGACCAGGGCAGCAGGGATCATACCCTGAAGGTGAATTGAGTCCCCTTCTGGCCCGCTAGCACACGATTAGAACAGGTGGGAGTGGTAATCCTCCAAAAAAGAAAAACAAAAGTTTTCACATCTTAGCTCCAGCTCGAATCCAACAGGGGCCTCCCGGTGTCATATTCAGTGATCCCGAAACAATTCAGGCCAGGTAGACTTGAGAGCCTCCTCGGCTCCTTTCAGTTCTTCAAACGTGCTCCAGCTACCATCCAACAGAACCTGAAACTTTGCTGGATACCCCATCTGGAACTTGATATTTGCCACAGTAAGCTTGATGACTGTGCCATGGAATGCAGCCCTCCTCTGCCGCACCGAAAGGGGCAAATCCTGGGTCACACAAATCTGGGAGCCCTCCCATTGCACCAATTTTATTTCTTTAATCTTGGCCACGAAGTGCTGCTTTTCTTGGTAGTTATAAAATTAGAAGATAAATGTTCTTGAGGGGGCCCTAGGAGGAGGCATAGGCTGTAATGCGTGATGTGCTCTTTCAGTTACATATGCAGGCCCAAAAGACGATGGGCCTGCCAGCTTTGCCACCAGCTTCTGCATGAATAGCACAGGATCAGCTCCTTCTTCCTTCTCAGGGAGTCCAATAAGAACCCCATTGTTGTGGCGGCTCCTGCCCTCTAAATCTTTCACCTTGGCTTCCAATTTGGAGATGTGTTGCCTAGAGGCCGCCAAGGCAGGGTTGACTTTCTCCATTATTTTTTTTTTGAAATTCAACTTTATTGGCTTTTCAATTATAGGAAACATAACAAATAAACCATACAAGGGACAATAAAATATACAATACTATAGAAAAATACAAGACAAACTAAAAATAACAATCACCAATGACCCCTCTTCCCCCTCCTCTCCCAGACATCACCCTTAATAAAGACCTTGATGGGACTGTGACCTTAAAGACTGTATAGAGTATAGAAGGAATCCCATCTTTCCTTATATCTGCACATACAATTGCGTAGACTTGCAGTCATTTTTTCTATGTGTAAATTGGCTAACAATTCCTGGAGCCACTCCATATAGGAAACGTCAATGTTCTCTTTCCAGTGACAAAGCACCAAAGCCTTAAGAGAAAGGGCTATCTTGGCCATATGAAAATGGCGTTGCTTAAGCTCAAGTCCAGTGAAGTCACCTAGTAAACATATTTTGGGGGAAAACAAGTTTTCTAGACCTAAGAGAGGTTTTGCTTTTTGTTTGATAGTTTCCCAAAGTACCGCAATGGTAGGGCATTCCCAGAAAATGTGATACAGGGTACCCTCAGCTTGCTTACAGTGACATGTTGAGAAAGCAAGTTTGCCCATTTTGTGCAGCTTCACTGGAATCAAGTACATGTTTTGAAAGATTGAGTATTGCATGAGACACAGTCTGTCCTTCGTAATGTAGAAATGGCAAGACCTCCGAATTTTATCCCAGTTAAGCTCCCTCTGAGGGAACACATCAACCCATTAGGAGGAGGTCCTAGTTTCCTGGGGATAAACCAAATCATATAGAAAAGCATAGATAAGGGAAGCTGAATGGGGCTTGTGGGACAAAGCAATTAAGGGATGGAAAATCTCACTTACTCCTCTGTCACTACCCAGCAAAAGCTGCTTAGAAACCAATAAGTGATGAATCTGATAATACTTAAAAAAAGACCCTGGTCCTGCTGGGAATCTGTGCATCATATCCCCGACCGAAAGGTAGGAGTCCCTAGATAAGAACTCTTGTGGACATTTCCTTTTTAGAGATGGGAGCCACCCCTCCAGTATAGGAACACCCCCAATGAGAAAATTAGGGTTCTGTAGGATTGGTTGTTTGGGATCATGACTGGGGTTGTATTTCAAGAATTTACATAACTGAAAATGGTCCTTCATAGAAGTGATCATTGGAGAGCCACTCCATACTTCAGGGAGATCCCTTGACTGAGTATGAAGGATGGCCTCTCAAGAGATGCCACTTGAGTCAATTAACTCATGTTCAGTGGTAAGCCAGGAAGGGACATAGGGAAATGTGGGTAGGTTGTCCACTGGTCGCAGCCACTTAAGGTATTTATTGAGATGGCTGGCCCAATTATACAATCCAAAGTGAGGGAGTAACAGACCCCACTTCTCCTTGGGTGCAGCCAGTTTATGGTAGGCGCGCCTTGCAGGTTTGCTGCGCCATGAAAATTTGGAGACTACCCCATGTAATTTCTTGAATCATGTGAGAGGCAGCCATAAATTCAACATAGTCAAGGGGTAAAATAAATGGGGTAAAACATTCATTTTGATCAGACTAATCCTCCACCAGAGAGATAGAGGCAAATCCCTCCAACAGAATAAGTCTAATTTTATCTTGGAGATTAGGGAGTCAAGGTTGAGAGGCTTTAATTGGGAGGTATTCCTAGCTAGGAGAATACCTAGGTACTTAAGACTGTCTTGGGACCATTGTAATACCGTGGGACCAAGTGAAGCCTTGTAAGTCCTATAATTCAGGTGGAAAACCTGAGTCTTACCTGTATTAACTTTGTAATTGGAAACTGCACTATACTCCGAGATAGTCTGCAGGACCCCCTGGATAGAGGTAGAGGGCTGGATGAGGTGCAGTAGTATATCATCTGCATAAGCCAAAACTGTTAACATGTGGGTACCTATCTCCACCCCTTGAATGCTAGGGTTGGTTCTGAGATTGCATAGTAGGGGTTCCAAATATAGGTAGAATAGAAGAGGTGACGGAGGCATCCTTGTCGGGTACCGGACTTTAACGGGAAGGATGGGGAAATCACTCTTTTGCAGTATATTCTTGCACATGAACTTGCATATAGGGTTTTGACCCATCTAATATACTGATCCAGAATGCCAAATTTAGCTAAAACACTGAACATAAAGTTCCAGTCTACTCTGTCAAAAGCTTTTTCTGCATCCAGGGACACCAGGACCTCTGGGTGAACAGAGTCCCTGGATGCATAAAAAATGTGGGCCAGTTTTCTTAGGTGATCCTGGGATGATCTGCCCACCATAAAGCCAACTTGCTCAGGACCTATGAGGACCGGAAGTACCTGACTCAGTCTGTTGGCTAGCAATTTGGCTAGAATCTTAATGTCATTTTTAATAAGAGAAATAGGTCTATAACTCGTGACATTATCTTCAGGCTTGCCGGGCTTGTGAAGAACTACAATCAGAGCCTTTAGAAGGTGATGGTCAGATGGGGTCTCTGACAATATAAAATTGAAAAACCTGTATAACCAGGGGACTAAATGGTCCTAGAACTTCTTATAGAAGTTGGGGGAGAATCCATCTGGACCTGGGGCCTTATCTAGAGGGAGCTCTCTTACTATTGCCCTAATCTCTTCCTCTGTGATGGGGGAAGTCAAAAGGTTTTTCTCTGTTCTCTCCAAAGATGGTAAGGGAATAGAGGCAAGATATGTCTCTATTTCCTGAAAAGAAGGGAAGACTAACCTGGGGCTATACAGATCCCTATATTAGGACTCAAATTTCGATATTATCTCCCTAGGGGTGATTGTAATGGAACCATCAGCATTAGATTTTATAGCCTTCACCAATCTGGCAGATTCTTGATGCTTTATCAATAAGGCTAATAAATTACCAGCTTTCTCCCCTTTATCTATGTATATTGAACGAGATGTGAGGATGGCATATACTGTCTTTTTTCTCAGCAACTCATTGTAAGAGTTACGGAGTTTTAATAGAGAAGTTTTGGTAGTGTCATTTTCAGTCAAGGGGAGACCACTTTCCAACTCCCTAATTTGTACCAATAGGTTGGAGATTTGCTCATCTTTTTTCCACTTCCTGACTGAAGCTAGCTTGATCAGCTCTCCCCTAAGAGAGCATTTCAGTGCATCCATTCGATGCCTGGCTCCCCTTTGGTAATCAGATTCTCTCTTGTGTACTGTTCAATGTGCTGAGTTATCTGTTTAATCAATTCAGGATCTTTCAGTAGCTGGTTGTTGAGCTTCCGTAGGGTATCTTTTCTGTTGGGGAGGAGCCAGGGAAGCCAAATACCAGATAGGATAGTGGTCTGAAATAACTTTTGCTTCTATGCCACACTCCCAGAAAGCCAGGAGATAGCTCTTAGATATTAAGAAGTAATCTATTCTGGAAGAAGAGCCATGTATTGGGGAATGAAAGGTGTAACCCCTAGAAAATGGATTAAGGGTTCTCTAGGGGTTACACAATCCCAGGTGGTCTACAAGATCCCATATGGCCCTTTGAGCTGGTGATGACCCCTGGGTTCTACGGTATATCTTGTCCAAGTCAGGTGTGAATGGAAGGTTCCAATCACCTCCCAAGAACATTGGGAGATTGGAAAAGGGAGTTAAAATCAGTAGGATATCCATAAAAAAAAACAGATGAGTCAAAATTTGGGCCGTAAAAACACTCAATTATTAACTCAGTTTTATCTATGTCTCCCCAAATCACCAAATATCTGTCATCAGGGTCACTTAGAGTTTGTAAGCAAGTGAAAACAAACCGACATGCAATAAGGATAGCTATGCCTTTGTTTTACATACTAGGTCCAGCTGTGTAAGCATGTCCCACATTTTGCCACCAGAAGAGCCCTTATTCTGAGGCCAGCAGGTGGCTCTCCTGAAGGCACATCACATCTGCCTTCAAGTGGCCCAAGTGCTTCAATATTTGGTAGTGTTTTGTTTTATTCCTGGCCCCTCTCAGAATCCAAGATAAGAATTTTAGCTGATTAGCCATGATTAAATATTACCTGTACTGCTTGAGTGAAATGGCTGTTCATAAATCTAGAGTTGTACCAATACCCAGTCAAGGTGATACTTAACCAATCCCAGCTCCCCCTGCACTGCCAGTAATGGTCAGTTGCCCTGGCTCCCACCCAATTTCACTAATCCAACATAAAATAGATACATTCAACACACTAATCTCCCATCCCTTCCCCAAACTTTGAGGTGAAACAGAAATAGACTGATTACCAGATTCTATGAAGACTTGGTTTGCTGGCAAAGGCACCTAGCTTCACCTGAGCTCTTTCCTTCTAAGATTGCTTGAAAGGACAGAGTACCTTACCAGAGCAAGGGAAAAGGATTAAGACTTCTTTTGGCTAAACAGATTTACTGTGTGTTGTTATTTTTATTTTGTACTCACAGGGAGTGCTACTGTTTGTTGCTAACATTTCATTGCTTTATTTTTCTCTGATTCAAATCGTTGTTGCTGATATACCTTCTTCTGCATTATTACAAGCTGTGCCTACATGTGTGTGCTAACAGATTACTGCTGTAATCTTCCTATTCAAATTGTCTTTTGCAAGGTATATCTTCTGTTACTGCTTTATTTTTCTCTGTAGCAAAGTGTTTCTTACAGGGTATATCTTCTCTGAAATTATTACAGGTGGTGCTTTACAGGTTTTACAGTTTTATCTAACATTAGGATAAGCTTTCAGGGTTACTGCATTTGTTGTTGACTGATTGTTTCTGCTCTTACCTTGTACTTTCATCTGTGGTTCATCTTTTTCGGCAGGGAAAGGGCCCAGTCACCCAACCCCATCCCCAACCACCCCACACTACACTCCTTCAATAGGGTACCACAGTTGTGACATTTCCTGTGGCAAAGCAGGAAAGGGCAGATCAGTGGGGCATCCACAAGGTGAGCTCATTTACAGGGGCACTAATAATTTAACTTGTTATAACAAGTTATATGAAAATAAAACACAAAATCAAACCATCACTTGCATTTTCTTCCTTCAAATTACTCTGACCAGGTTATAAACCCAGCAACTTATCTGGAATATATATCATTAACTGCAGGTACTGTGGAACTCTTTTCAGAAGGATAGTCTTACAGGATTTAGGACACTGTCCTACATGTTGGGCCATTGGAGAGCTTAGGACTCAGCTCTGGGCAGCATGGACAGAGATCACGCACCTCAAATTTCATATTCAAGAGGAAATACATTATAAGAACCACCCTCCATTTCCCCAACATCCAACAGAAGAACCTTGACTGCAGAGGGTAGTTGGTCCAGGAGGTTGGCAGGTGGTTAGGAGGGGCAAATCAGGTGCCCCATCACTCTGTGCTCTCCAACATATTACCTCCAAAAACCATATAAACACTACAAACAGGTATCTGCCTCTATCTCTGAAATCAAACAAAGGGGCAGAGGACACTGCAGAGCAGGACACTGCAGCACAGGAACTAGCACAAGAAAACTCACCCAAATCAGGAACCAAAACAAAAAAAGCAAAAAGGAAATCCAAAAAACTTCTGATCGTAGGAGACTCCATGATTCAGGAGTTGATACTCATCTCCAGCCAGGGGTAATGGTCAGATGTCTCCCAGGTACATCAGCATGGAGAGACACTGATCACATTGCTAAAATTGTTCACAAAGCAGGAGAAAACATTGACATCCTGGTACACAATTGGACTAATGATCTCGCCAGCTGGTCAGTTGTGGAGACCAAGGAAAACCTGACCAGGCTGGGAGACAAACTATCATCCATTTCATCCAGCATCTCCTTCTCTGAGATCCTACCAGTTTGGGAGAGGGAGGCAGATGGATGGAAGGTCAGAGAAGGGGAGATAGGGGAGCTAAACATGTGGCTCAAGGGCTGGTGAAAGGAAGAAGGACACAGATTTGTAGGGAACTGGCAACAGTTCTGGGAGCGAAAGTTCTTTAAATTTGATGGACTGCATCTGACTAAGGAGGGATTCAGTGCATTGGGGCAGAGGTTTTATGTCTTTGCAGAATATTTAAACTAGCAAATGGGGACGGGGTGCAGCACCCCATACGTTGAATGGGAAGAACACCCTTCCCCCCTCAGCAATTGGTCAAACAGGGATTCAGCATGTTTGCAGTTCATTTGCATCACCAGGTAAGAAGAAAGGTCCATCTCCCCATACGGCGCACGGGGAAATGCCAAACCTCACCCAACAACTAACACACTGAAATCTGGTGAATGGAAAATCATGTACATAAATGCTTACAGCCTGGGAAATAAGATCCCAGACCTGCAGGCAATAATGTCAGAGGCTAAACTGGACATAGTAGCAATTAGTGAGACATGGTTTACCAGTAACCACACTTGGGAGACTTCAGTACCTGGCTATATACTGTTCAGAAGAGACCGAGGTGCAAAAGGGGGTGGAGTGGCTCTGTATGTCAATGAAAATATCAAAGCTACAGAAATTCAGAATACATAAGGAGCCAGAAGAACTGTGGGTCACCCTGAAAAACAGGAAATGGGACAGCCATAAGAACTGCGGTTGTCTACAGGCCCCAGACCAGGGGAGGACATACACACATTACTGTTAGAAGATATACAAAACATGACAGCTAAAGGGAGGTTCTGATAATGGGAGACTTCAACATGCCGGATGCAGATTGGTCAATACCAGCAGGAACATCTGCCAGAACTAGACGCATGGTGAATTCCCTGCAGGGGGAGGGCCTCAAACAACTAGTACAACAACCCACAAGAGACAGGGCTATCCTAGATCTAGTACTAACTAACAGGGAAGGGATCACAGATCTCCAGGTAGAAGATCACCTGGGGCCAGTGACCATCACATGGCATGGTTCAATTTGGCCACTACATCTTAATCATCCCATTCCAAGGCAAAAATATGGGACTTCAGAGGAGCTGAATTTGATAAGATGGCCAACAGAGTTAAGCTAGCCCTGGCAAAAAGAAACACAGGTGAGGGGGTACAGGCAAAGTGGGTAAGCATTAAGGATGCAATACTTGAAGCAACATCCCATTGTGTTAGACAGCAAAGGAAGTGCAAAAGAAGAAGGAAACCACTTTGGTTCTCAAATACAGTAGCAGAAAATGTCAGAGCCAAAAGGCTGGCCTTCAGGAAATATAAGGGAACACAGCGGGATGAAGATAGGGAGGCATACCAAACTGCCCTAAGGGAAGCAGGGAAGGCAGTAAGGCAGGCAAAGGCCCAAACTGAGGAAACACTAGCATGAACAGTAAAGAAGGTGACAAGACTTTCTATAGATACATTAGTGAAAGGAGAAGTCCAGAGAATTGCTAAGCTCAAAGGAGAAAAGGGGCATGTGAGGAGGAGGACCCTGTAAAGCATCTATCCTAAATAGATACTTTGCTCAGTATTACTGAAGAAGGTAGGGCAGGGCCCACAGCTCAACACCATGGACACAGGGGGAGGAGGTGAGAACTAGTCCCTTCACAAAAGAAAGGGGTCTTGCAAGAGCTCGCTAAGCTCAGAGTGGACAAGGCAAAGGGACCTGATGGCATACATCCCATGGTACTTAAGGAGCTAAGGGTGGAACTAGCAGAGCCATTAGCAGAACTGTTTAGTGAGTCTCTGAGCACAGGAGAGGTCCCAGAAGACTGGAGAAGGGCTCATGTGATCCTGCTCCACAAGAGTGGTAGCAGGGAGGAGGCAGGGAACTACAGACCAGTCAGTCTTACTTCAGCAGTGGGCAAGATTATGGAGGCACTCCTTAAGGAAAGGATAGTGCAACACCTGGAATCCATAGGGGCACAGGATCCAAGACAGCATGGGTTTACAAAAGGAAGGTCCTGTCAAACTAATCTCATAGATTTCTTTGACTGGGTAACCAGAGTGGTGGACCAAGGGGGAGCAGTTGATGTCGCCTACCTTGAATTCAGCAAAGCTTTCAACACTGTTCCCACATAGAAGATTGATAAATAAGCTGGGTAGGCTTGGGGTGGGTAAGAAGTTGGTCAACTGGGTGGCAAACTGGTTGACAGGCAGAAAACAGAGAGTGGTGGTAAATGGTATGCAGTCAGAAGAGATGCAAGTCACAAGTGGGGTATCTCGGGGATCAGTCCTGGGGCCAGTCTTCTTCAATATCTTCATTAGTGACATTGCAGATGGACTAGAGGGTAAGGCTTCTCTGTTTGCAGATGACACCAAGATCTGAAACAGGGTAGATGATCCAGATGGGGTGGGCAGAATGAGAAGAGATCTGGATAAACTAGGCATTTTGGTGCCTCCGATCATGAACAGTGACACTGTGATTTTCTTTATCTGTGCCGAACAATGATTTCCCACAGCGACCACGCATCTCTGTGCTGAAAGTGTGAAAACACACTTCAGCCATGTTGTGAAAAATGACAGCTGTACTGTTCATAAGGAAGTGTGGAAAAATGTCACTGGTGAAAATCTGGACTGAAAATATTGCAATGTCATGAACTAATGAGGGTGCGTGGAAACTGCGCAATGCTCACTAATAACACAGTCATTTTATGGACTTTGTCACCAAATTTTCAACATAGCCATTTAAGACCTCTGCTCATGAACAGTGTAACTGTGATTTTCTTAATCTGTCCTAAACATTGCTTTCGCACACCAACAGCACCATTGTGCACTACATGTGCAAAAACACATTTTGGGCGACATATGAAAAATTGCAGCTGTACTGTTCATAAGTAAGTGTAATAAAATGGCAATGTTGAAAATCTGGAGTGAAAATATTAAATTTGTAAACTTACGAGCATGCATAGGAACTGTGCAACGCATGCTTGTAAAAGTCATTTTTAGGAATTTTTTCACCAGATTTTCAACATACCCATTTTAAGACCTCTGCTCATGAACAGTGTCACTGTGATTTTCTTAATTTGTCCCGTACATTGATTTCACACACCAACTGCGCCATTGTGCGCTACATGGGCGGAAACACGTTTTGGGTGAGATGTGAAAATTGACAGCTGTACTACTCATAAGAAGGTGTGGCAAAATGGCAATTTTGAAATCTGGAGTGAAAATATTGAAAATTCGTGAACTTACGGCGTGCGTGGGAACTATACAACATAGCGGCTAGTAAAACAATCATTTTTGGAATTTTTTCACCAAATTTTCAACATAGCCATTTTAAGACCTCTGCTCATGAACAGTGTCACTGTGATTTTCTTTAATTTGTCACGACATTGATTTCGCATACTGACCAAAGTCATTGCGCTTACATACGGAAACACATTTTGGGTGAGATGTGAAAATGACAGCTGTACTACTCATAAGAAGGTGTGGTAAAATGGCAATGTTGAAAATCTGAGTGAAAATATTGAAAATTCACAAACTTATGAGCCTGCGTAGGAACTACACTCTTCAAAGCCGACCGTGAACTGAGGAAATACGGTAAGCTGTATAATGGGCTAAATAGGGGTTTCAACTTTATTGCATATCTCAGTCATTTTTTGGAATTTTGGCAGCAAATTTTCAACATGGGGTTTTTGGGACCCCTTCTCTTGAATGATGTCACTGTCATGGCGTTTTTCAGGCCCGAAGGGTGATATTGAGCAGTGACTGCACAGTGACTGCGATATCACCTTTTGGGTCTGAATAACGCCATGACAGTGACATCATTCATGAGAAGGGGTCCCAAAACCCCATTTTGAAAATTTGGTGCAAAAATTCCAAAAATGCTGAGATATGCAACAGTTGAAAACCCCTATCTAGCCCATTATACAGCTTACCGGCATTTCCTCAGTTCATGGGTCGGCTTTGAAGAGTGCAGACATGTTCCTGATCCACTGAAGATCATCTCACCTGAGGTCCAGAGGTAAGTATGGGGTGGGGGTGTGGGTAGGCAGGGTCGCAGTGGGTGGAGTGCGGGTTGTGGGAGGGGCCAGGAGACTATGTGAGACCGTTTTTCTTTACAGGTAAAAACAAAAAGGACGGCGTGGGATGTTTGCCATGCTGGGGTGGGCTCCCAGCATGGCACAAACGTGGGGCATTCAGCCGGCGAAGTTGGGCACCCCGTCGGCCCTAGGATCAGCTGCCACACTGGGGTGGGCTCCCAGCATGGCAATTACTACTCGGAGGATTAGGACAGTGGAGCGATGGGGATTGGGCACCCCGTCGGCACAGCGTCGGCATTTTGGAAGGCTTTGGGGGAGGCGGGGAAAGCAGCACAGGTGATGGGGATTGGGCACCCCGTCGACTGCGAGTGTGCGTGCATGCGGGGGTGAGGCGGCGCTTTGCGCATGGGCGTGTGTGTGTGTGTGTGTGGGGGCTGCGGCGTGAGCGGCGATATCTTATCGCTGCTCACTCAGCGTAGCTCCCCTTTGAACTGTATGCCACTGCATTTTGGAGCTTGTCAAGATAAACCCAGCATGCATTGGCTTACAGGCCGTGCCTGCCAACACACTGACTGAATTGGAGGAGGAGGTGACACACACCCAAATCTCCGATGATGGCACTATGTTTCTTCACATGCGTGCAAGCAAACATAAAAGGGGAAAAAAGTAAAAGGGCAGTTAGAAGAAATGGTATTGTTTCCCTCTGCTGGCCTTCTTTAGTATTGCAGGATAAATTCCAAGCAACTGATATAAGATGAAAAGGGGAAAAAGAATAAAGGGAAAAAAAATCCCTAAACAAATCTGGGGTTAGTAGAAAGGCTAGTAGAAAGGTCTAGATAGGGGAGCCTAATTAGCTCACCTCCAAGATATAGGTAAAGGTGGCAGCGTAGTAACCCTAGGAGGGGGCGGGCAGAGTTGTCTGAGTGTAACACAGAAGGCACCACCACCCGATAAGAATAAGGAGAAGAAATGGTGCAGACTACCGGGAGGAGGGATGCAGGCCAAGGAGGAGAAGAGTGAGAGGAAGGAGGGGTACCGATGGAAGGTGGTCTCTCTCAACGCAAGAAGCCTGGGGAACAAAACTGCAGAGCTTCAGGCACTCCTTTCAGAGGTGAAGGTGGACATTGCTGCAGTGATGGAGACTTGGGCCACAGAGTACCATAACTGGGGCTTGGCAATCCTGGAATACAGGATATACAGGAGGGAACGGGAGGTTGGAAGAGGGGGGTTGCACTCTATGTGAGAGGATTAAATGCATAGGGATGAGGAAGAAGGGAGGATAGGACAGAGGCACATTGGGTGCAGCTCCTGTATTCCAAGGGCAGAAAGCTGAGGTTGGGAGTGGTGTACAGACAACCAGCCTAATCCAGGGAACTGGATGGGGCATTGGCAGAGCAGATAAGGAGGGCTTGTAGGAGGTGGAGTGTGGTGATAGTGGGGAATTTTAGTCTTCCATGGGTTGACTGGAGCACCTCATCACTAGCAGTACCAGGGAGCAGGTGTTCCTTGATGCATTCCAGGATGACCTTCTCACACAATTGGTAAATGGGCCTGCTAGGCTTGGTAGCACTCTAGACCTACTACAGGCAAATGGGGAGGTAGTGAGGGAGGTAAGGGTGGAGGACCCACTAGCAGGTAGTGACCACCAAACAGTGTGGCTTGTTGTCGTGCTGGGCAGGGAAACAGGAGGCATGAGCACTAAGGTGGTGGACTTCATTAGAGTGGACTTTGCAGGAATGGGAGCAATACTGCAAGGAAGACTCCAGGATATAAGGCCGGGGATGGATGCAGAACAAAAGTGGGGAGTCAAAAAGACTGGGCTAATAGAGGCCACAGTAGTCTGCACCAGGGCCAGGAGTAAGAAGAGCAGAGGCAAGAAACCATGCTGGCTGAACAAGGAAGTATTTCAAGGGGTGAGGGCAAAGATGGCTGCATACGGAGTACAGGAGAACTAGGAAGGCAGAGGATATGGAGGCTTTGGGAGTTGGTCAGGGAGGTTGCTAGGAGGCTGAAAAAGCTAAGGCATCCAGGCAATTAAGTTCTGCACAGGGCATAAAAGGAGGGGAGAGAAACATATTATGAGAATAAAGCGGAGGGGATTGGCTGGAAAGGGGAGGAACAAGTGGAAATTCTAAATGAGTATTTCTGCTCTGTTTCCACTAAGGACAGGGATGGCCCACTACCAGAATGGGCTGGGGTGGTGGGGAAAGTGGGGAGGAGGTGATGGACAAAGTGATCACAGGAAGTAGGGTGCTAGAGGGTCTGAGGGCAGTAAGGGTGGACAAGGCACTGAGTCCCAATGCCATCCACCCCAGGGTGCTGAGGGAGATGGCAGAGCTGTTGGTTGAGCCACTGGCAGATCTGTTCAACACCTCCTGGAAATGGGTGTGTGCCCCAGGACTGGAGGGTGGCCCATGTGATGCCCATACAAAATAGTGGGCCTAGGGAGGAGCCAGGAAATTATTGGCCAGTATGTCTCACATCCATAGTGGGTAAGCTTATAGAGCAGATACTGAAGGAGAAGCTGGTGGCATTCCTAGACAGTAATGGCTTCCAAGATGGGTGCCAACATGGGTTCATCTCAGGGAGGTCTTGTCAAACCAGCCTAACAGAGTATTGTGACTGGGCGACAAGGGAATTGAATAGGGGCCATGCAGTACATGTCCTGTATTTGGATTTCAGTAAGGCCTTTGATACAGTGCATCATGGGAGACTGTTGGGGAAGCTCATGGCAGTGGGGGTGGGGAAAAAGCTGACTAAATGGATAGAAATGGTTACAGAGGAGGGTGCAGAGGGTGTTGTTGGTGGTGGGGAGCTCTCGCCACCAGAGCAGTGACAAGCAGGGTGCCACAGGGGTCAGTGCTGAGCCGGTGCTATTTGGACCTTTATGTCCGATATAGCACACAGAGTGGGGAGCAGGGTTAGTCTGTTCACACATTATACCAAGTTGGGGGTGGTAGTGGATGAAGAGGATGGATGGAAAAACTGCAGGGGCCTAACCAAACTAGAGACATGGTCGGTGGAGTGGCAGCTAGGATTCAGTGCAAAGAAGTAAAGTGAGAGCACTTCATGGCTAAGAACCAGAAGAGGACTATTGGTTTGGGATCAGAGAGGAGGAGAAGGACCTAGGGGTCTTGGTAACTGGGAGCATGAACAACTCAGCCCACTGCACGAGAGCAGCAACAAAGGTAAACAGGATTCTGGGGTGCATCGCAAGGGGTTCTCATCCAGACACAGGGATGTGATCCTACCTCTCACAGATTATTGATCAGACCACACCTAGAGTACTATGTGCAATAATGGAGGCCATACCTGAGGGAGATATAAAGTTACTGGTGGGGATGCAAAGGAGGAACAAAAATGTTAAAGGGATGGAAGGAAAGAAATATGAGGTTAGGCTGAAGGACCTGAACATGTACACACTGGAGGAGAGGAGGATAGGGAGATATGATTGAAGCATTTAAATACCTCAGGGATAACTAAACCTAGCACAGAGGAGTGTTTAAACTGAGATTGGAAGAGACGAGCAGGCATGGACTAAGGTTGAAAGTGGGATGCTTCAAGAGGAAATGAAGAGGTACTACTTCTCTGAGAGGGTGGTGTCTAGTTGGAATGTGCTGTCAGAGGGTGTGGTAACATGTAGGACAGTCAATATCTTTAAGGAGGAGTGGGATAATGCAAGAGGAAGTATTGGGGCCAGGGGCTGGGACAAGCGGGGGAGGAACTGAGGGGGAAGAGGCTGGGGCAGTTGCAATCTAGGGTGCTAGCTGCACGCTCGGGCAGACTTACATAGACCAATTGGTGTGTTCTGCTGGCAGATTCATATGTTCATATGTAAAATCACGGTGACTCTGTTCATGAGCAGAGGTCCTAAAATGCCTATGTTGAAAATTTGGTGACAAATATTAATAAAATGACTGTGTTACAAGCGTGCATGATGTAGTTTCCACGCACCCTCATAACTCCACAAATTTGAAGAATTTTCACTCCAGATTTTCAACATTGCCATTTAAGACCTCCCTATGAACAGTACAGCTGTCATTTTTCACATCCTGCTTGAAATATACATTTATACATCTGGCGCAGAATACTGTGGTTGCTGTGGGAAATCAATGTTCAGGACAGAGTAAGAAAATTGGCTACGGGTGATGTGTGGGGGTCATGTAACTGGATGCCCGCGATCGGCTGCATTAGGCGTCGGTCCCGACGCTGCTGCCTGGCAGGGTAGCCAGGAGCAAGTCCTCGGGATTACGCACTTACATGCAAATGGCATGCAATGGGGCATAAAAAGATGCAAATGGCCCCCTGCGCCTTGCATAAATTATGGCCCCATTTGCATGTCACCTTTTGAATATCAGAAATTTCGCATGGCGCAATGGTGCTCGCGCCACGCCAAGTTTAATCTCAACTATGGCAAATTAGCGGTAGCGCAAGTTCCCACTGCGCCATCTTGCAAGTGCTGTGTTTTCAGGCGATATTCAAAGGGTTGCTCAACAGCGCAACTCCTTTGAATATCACTCCGGCCACACCCCTGCGCAACTATTTTGAGCAGCGCAGGGGCTTGCGCCTCAGACTGGCGCAGTTTGAATATCTGGGCCTAGGACTATGATGGATATGTTGAATACCACACTTTTTAGATTGCACGGTAATTTTTGTGTTAAGTACATATTGCATTGGTTTTAGTTAATCAAAGGAGTTTTATTTTTTATTCCCATTTCTTGTTTCTCAATGTAAATTTTAAATAACATTTTGTATGCCAGAACATATAACCTAGCATCATTGTGTTTTTTTTAAATTAATTATATATACAATAATGCATGGAGTGTAGTGCATAACGGGAATTTAATGCCCACCCTTTGTGTGGGATGCTACATAAACTCTGAGGGTGAAGCCCAAGGGGTTTATTGAAGCATCCCACACAGATGGTGGGCATTAAATTCTTGTTCATGCACTCCACCCCATGCATTGTTTTATGCAATTGCTGGGTTATGTTTTGTTTCTCTACTTAGAAAAAACTATTCTGTGCACATGCTTATTGATACTATATTTATTACAATTGAGCCAGCTTTAACTCTTGTAACTTGACAAAACTTGTAGTAACCAGTAACAGTAAATAATAAAATCTTTAAACAGATTTTTGTGACCTTTTTGTAACTTATTTAGTTAAAACATGGCACCTTCTAAGAGGAGCAAGGAAGGAAATTCATGTGGTAGCAGTACATTTAATCGTTAAGCCAGTAAGTTATAGAGTGTCAGTCTTTAAGTAAAATATGGCTTTTGTACTTATTTGAGCTAAGTTTCAGTGGTTTTATTTGTTTCAGTAGTTCTCTCGCAGTCTCTGAAACATTGTTGCCTTGGTGATATGTAAATTAATCACCCATTTCCTCAGAGTATTCAAATGAGGGTTATGACCTCACAGGGAGCTGCCATTTCTATGGGAATGAGAGAGAAAAAAAAAGACTCTGCAAGTAATGCTTTATTTTACTGAACGACAGTTTTTAATTTTTATTCTGTGTGGCAAGCCACTGCTTTCAGTACCTGTGAAGGTGCTTGTGACACAGCTTTTCTGGTCACTGACTATTAGTGGAGCACTGAGGTGTAGCACGAGACAACAGAAGGAGCAGGTGGCGCATGCCTGCTGTTATAACCTGCAGGTTATAATGGCAAATTATAACCTACTCCTTTCCATAGAAAACAAGCATTTGTCAATGCCGAATGTTGATTGCATTGGTCTGTTGAGCTCTCTCAGTGGCCCTCTGTCACTGGCTCAGTCTGTTTGTTGCAGTGCTGCAGGCTGCTCTTTTGTAGTGGTCTGCTGCCTGCATTGGCACCTTGTTCTGCTGAGGAAGAAATACGCAGCTGTCCTGACAGAGCTGCATTGAGGTGTCTCACTCCCCCTCTCTGACTCGCTCATTCTGTTTCTCCTGGCGCTGCAGGCTGCCCTTTTGTACTGGGCTCCTGCCTGCGTTGGTGGCTTTTTCTACCCACAAAGAAATCCACAGCTGTCCTGGTGGAGCTCCGTTGAGGTTGATCACTCTGCCTGTCTCACTCACTCATTCTGGTTCTCCTGGTGCTGCAGGCTGCCCTTTTGTACTGGGCTTCTGCCTCTGTTGGTGCCTTTTTCTGCCCACAAAGAAATGTGCAGCAGTTCCGACAAAGCTCCACTGAGCTCGCTCATTCCCCTTCTCTCACTCGCTTATTCTGTTCTGCTGGTGCTGCAGGCTGCCCTTTTCTACTTGGCTCCTGCCTGCAATGCTGCCTTCTTATGCCCACAAAGAAATTTGCAGCAGTTACAATACAGCTCTGTTGAGCTCACTCACTCACTCATTCTGGTTTTCCTGCCACTGCAGGCTGCCCTTTTGTACTGGGCCCCTGCATGCATTGCTGCCTTTTTCTGCCCACAAACAAATCTGCAGCAGTCCCAACAAAGCCCCATTGAGCTCACTGACTCCCCCTCCCTCACTCGCTCATTCTGTGTCTCCTGGTGCTGCAGGCTGCCCTTTTGTACTGGGCTCCTGCCTGCATTGGCAGCTTTTTCTGGCCAGAAAGAAATCTGAAGCAGTCCCAACACAGCTCCACTGAGCTCGCTCACTCCCCCTCTGTCACTCTCGCATTCCGTTTCTGCTGGCGCTGCAAGCTGGCCATTTGTACTGGGCTCCTGTTTGCGTTGCCACATGTTCTGCCCACAAAGAAATCTGCAGCAGTCACAGGAAAGCTCTGTTGAGCTCATTCACTACCGCTCTGTCACTCACTCATTCAGTTTCTCTTGGCACCACAGACTGCACTTTTGTATGGGGCTCCTGGCTGCATTGGCACCTTTGTCTGTCCACAAAGAACTCTGCAGCTGTCCTGACAGAGCTCCGTTGAGGTCTAGCAGTCTCCCTCTCTCATCGCTCATTCTGTTTGTCCTGGTGCTGCAAGCTGCCCTTTTGTGCGGGGCTCCTGCCTGCATTGGTGCCTTTTTCTGCCCACAAAGAAATCCCAGCAGTCCTGATAGAGCTCCATTGAGCTCACTAAGTCCCCGTGTCTCACTCGTTCATACTGTTTCTCCCACCGCTGCAGGCTGGCCTTTTGTACTGGGCCCCTGCCTGTATTGACGCCTTTTTCTGCCCACAAAAAAATCCACAGCAGTCCTGACAGCGCATCGGTGAGTTCACTCACTCCCCCTCCCTCACTTGCTCTCTCATTCCATTTCTCCCAGTGCTGCAGGCTGCCCTTTTGTACTGGGCTCTTGTGTTGAGGCCTTTGTCTGCCCACAAACAAATCCGCAGCAGTCCCGACAGAGTTCAGTTGAGCTCGGTAACTCCGCCCTCTCACTCAGATGATCTTAATCTGTCCCAAATACTGATTTCCAAGAGTGACCGTGCTATTGTCCAGCAGGAGTGCAAAAACATATTTTAGCCAGGATGTGAAAAATGACAGCTGCAGTGCTCATAAGGAGCTGTGAAAAAATGCCACTGTTGAAAATGTGGCATGACAGTATTACAGATTTGCGAAGTTACAAGGGTACATGGAAACAGTTCAATGCACGCTTGTAACACAGTCATGTTATGGAGTTTCATCACCAAATTTTCAACATAGGGATTTTAGGACCTCTGCTCATGAACAGTGCCACTGTCAATTTCTTAATCTGTCCCGAACACTGACTTCCCATAGTAACCACATTATTCTGCACCGGAATTGTGAAAACACATTTTGGTCAGGATGTGAAAAATGACAGCTGTAATGCTTATAAGGAGGTGTGAAAAAATGGCACTGTTGAAAATCTGATGTGACAATATTACAAATCTGCGAAGTTACAAGGGTGCATGGAAAGTGCACAACGCACACTTGTAACACAGTCAATTGATGGGCTATCATCACCAAATGTTCAACACAGGCATTTTAGGACCTCTGCTCATGAACAGTATCATTGTCATTTTCTTAATCTGTCCCGGACAGTGATTTCCCACAGCGACCGCTCTATTCTGCGTCGGAAGTGCGAAAACACATTTTGACCAGGATGGGAAAAATGACAGCTGCACTGTTCATAGGTAGGTGTGGTAAAATGGCAATGTTGAAAATCTGTAGTGAAAATATTATAAATTCGCGGAGTTACGAGCTTGCTTGCCAACTGCGCAACGCACGACCGTAACAGTCATTTTATGGAGTATCATTACCAAATTTTCAACATAGGCATTTTAGGACCTCTACTCATGAACAGTGTCACTGTCATTTTCTTAATCTGTCCTGAACACTGATTTTCCACAGTGACCGCGCCATTCTGCGCCGGAACTGAGAAAACACATTTTGGCCAAAATCTGAACAATGATAGCTGTACTGCTCACAGGGAGGTGTGACAAAATGCCAATGTTGAAAATCTGGCATGAAAATATTGTAAATTTGCGAAGTTACGGTACGTAGCAACTTCCTTGCCGCTCATAAAACAAGTCATTTTTGATGC
This sequence comes from Neoceratodus forsteri, assembly GCA_016271365.2. Lineage (NCBI taxonomy): Eukaryota > Metazoa > Chordata > Ceratodontiformes > Ceratodontidae > Neoceratodus > Neoceratodus forsteri. The sequence continues at coordinate 246,440,577 of CM028130.1, forward strand.
TTCCATCAAATTTGCAACATAGACTTTTTGAGAGCCCACCTCATGAACACTAGCACTGTTGTTTTGTTAATCAGCCCCGAAGGGTGATTCCATGCAGTGACCGCAAAACCACCTTTTGGTGCCAATTAACACCATGACAGTTCAAGAATTGATGAGGAGGGGTCCCAAAAACCCCATGTTGAAAATTTGGTGAAAAAATTCCCAAAAATGCCCGAGATAAGCACTAAAGTTGAACAAACCCTATTTATTACATAATACAGCTTTCCGGCATTTCCTCAGTTCGCGGTCAGTTTTGAAGAGTGCAGACGTGTTCCTGGTCCAGTGAAGATCGTCGTGCCAAGCTCCAGAGGTAAGTATGGGGTATGGGAGGGTGTGGGGAGACAGGGTGCACAGTGGGTAGGTGCGGGTTGTGGGAGGGGGGCAGGGAGACTACGAGGGACTGTTTCCTTTTTTTACAGGTTGTAACCAAAATTAGACATCTGGGGATCGTTTTCTGGTTTAACAGGTGCTTTGGCATGCTGGGGTGGGCTTCCAGCATGCCACCTGTGTGGATGGGTTAGCTGATGGGGGATTGGGCACCCCCGCCGAAAAACAAGGCAAGGGGGAAGGGAGCTGCAGGAGCTGAGGGGAATTGGGCACCCCCACGGCTACAGCAATGGAAGGGAGGTATCATTATGCCAACAGGGATTGTGCACCTGTCCGCAGAAACAAAACGGGGGGATAATCTTTATGCCAACGGGGATTGGGCACCCTGTTGGCAGGAACAATGGGGAGGGTTACAGAATGTCGTGGGGTGGGCTCCCTGTCGGCAAAGTAAATATACGGGTGGGAGATATTCAGAACATGGCGGAAACCACCGCCATGTTCACAAAACAATATCAGGGATCCAACATCCCGCCCTGCAATGACGGGTCGCTCCCTCATTGCAGCCGATGGCTGATGCTGCAATGACAAGGCGGCCCCTAATTGCAGTGGCTGTTTTTTTAGAAAGTTGTGGCATGCTGGCTGAAATAGTGTCAGCAGCAGCGTGCCATGGCATTGTGGGATGGGGACAAGCCTTTGCAGGCTGTGGGGGCATTGGACACAACAGTGCCACGCCTCCACAGCCTGCTTCTGGAGAAACCTGCCGCAACATGTTTCTTGAGCATGCGGGCAATCAACATAAAAATGTAAGACAGTTATTACTAACTTATTATTCATAGATACATAAATACATGATATTCATGGCTTAGGACAAAGAAAAAGGCTGTCAATCCATTGAGTCTGCCCTGAGATTCTTATTCTGTTTCAGTCTACCTGTACAGTGCACTCCATATCCCCTCCCTCACTTTTTTATTTCCTAATAATCTCTTTGTAGATATCTCATTTGGTTTTGAACCCAAAGATAGTCCCATCATCGATCACATTACTGGGTAGACTGTTCCATGCTTCCACCATACACTCTACAGAGAGTTACCTTCTGATGTCCTTTTTGAATCCCACCTTCCAGTTTAAGGTTATATCCCTGATGGTCATGCTGTTCATTTACTCAAATAACTATGAGGAGTCAGCCCAACAATATCCCTGCATGTTCTCTTTTTGCATATTTCTATCAATTCCACCCATTCCTTCCTTTCCTTCAGAGAGTGCACTGTAGTCTCTCCTAATAGGTTGTAGCAGAGAGCTGGAAGGCTGCTCAGAGTACAAATGGTGTTAACTGCAGGGACACAAGTTGAGCAAGTAATGAATAAGGAACAAGTAGACCAGCAAAAAAACTTAAATAAGTATGATGACAAAGCAAAAACTCATTTTTGAGACATGAAATAGTAAAGTTAAGAAAGCAGCAGCTAGCACTATACACTATTGACATTTTGTGCATCCACAAGCTATTTTTGGAAAAAGTTTTTGTGGATGTGTGAAACATTGACGGTGTGGAGTTCTTGATGCTGCTGTTTAACTTTACTACTGTACTTACTGTACGAGTATGAATAAAGAATTAATAGAAAAACAACACATATAAAGTAGGGAAATGAAAAGAGAGGGTTTAAAGTCTTGGGATTCTTGACAAATTAGTATTCAGATTTACCTCACAGTCTGCATTATTATGTGATGCAGGATTGGTGTTAAACTAGTAGGCTTTATGCATTTTTAGTTTGGTCACTACTTAGCCATTTTTAGCAACTTGGGGCCCAAGTGTTCAGGGTGGCCAAGCTGTCACACCACCTCATGGCCACATATGTGGCACCTTGTAACTGGGACCTAAAATATGTATTTTGAGGTTGAGCCCCCCCCCAAAACACATCTAAGGCATGATTTACAGCATGTCATTTTTGGGCTCATTATGAGCAGGGTGGTGATTCAGCCACCTCTGAAATCTGAGGGCAAACATTGGCCAAATAATGACCAAATACAAAACTGAATAAATATAACTTCATACACATGCATAGTACATGTGTTTTGAGACTTTTTTCTTGTCTGCTGATACAAGATCACATTAAGAGACATTGAGGGTATGCAAGGAAAAAATTTGGAAAGGGGAATATGTGGATATATTCGCCTCGGTGAGCAGGGAAGCGATCATGAAATATGATGAGAAGGAGAGCATAGGAAAGAGCGAGATGGCAGCTACTGTGGTGCTCCCGGGAAAAAAAAGAGGAGGACAAATTCACTAAAGGTAAGACATGGAATGAGTGGTTTGTTGATTTCACCATCTATTCGGCAATAGCAATGGAAAGAAAGCTGGAGTTAGGGATACCATTAATTACCTATTCCTTGATCATCCGCAGGGTAAAGGCTAAGGGTGGTTTTGGGTGGTTATATTGCAATTAATTATTTAGGCAATGGATGGTGACCTACAGGGATGTATAGTGGGATACAAAGCAATTAGATTTATGGACAGATTATGTTACGGAACAATCTATTCCAGATTGTGAAGGGGGAAGGAGCCTACCCTCATACAAAAATGCTGCTGGGCCTACAACAGGGCTTTCTGCACTTGGCCATAATGTAGATTTTGACATGCATGTTCCAAATGTGGGGGTTCTTACCCAGTCATGAAGTGTCAGACCAATTGGATAAATGGGGGACAGGCAGGGAGGAGCCAGGGGTTTGCAGGGCAGAATTTTTGAGGGGGTCAGATGAATCTCAGGGGAAAGGCATGGATAGGGGATTCAGGATGAGGGGGTTTAAAGGGAGAGGGGGTCAGTCCTTCTGAGATGGGAGAAAGGGTGAGCTCCCCAGGGTATGGGATTGAAGGCCCTGGCATGGACCCCCATAAGGATGGAAATTTTGGCGCACATGTTGCAGTCATACCCAGATAAAAGAGCAAGGGATAGATTGGCGAAGGGTTATAGGCATCAGTTTACAATTTCAGGGCCCCCGGGTGGCCAGAGAAGCAAGGAATTTAGGGTCAGTAAAAGGCAAGGAAGACATCCTCCAGAAGAAAATTCAGAAAATGAAAGTGGCGGGGAAGGTGGCTGACCCTTTCAGGACCCCGCCACTGCACAATTTAAGAGTATCCCCTTTGGGTTTAGTATCAAAAAAGCAACCATGGGAGTACAGGGTTATTCGCCACCTGTCCTATCCAGGTGTGGAGTCAGTGAATGATTACATTTCAGATGAGGACAGCAAGGTCCATTATGGAACCCTCAAGGAGGCAGTACAGATCATCAGAGCAACCCCAGAGGCATGGATGGTGAAAACGGACATCAAATCCACTTTCAAGTTATTGCCAGTCAGCCCGGCAGATTGGGACCTATTCAAGATAGATGACTAGTACTGCTTTCATAAAGCCATACCGACGGGGTGCTCGACAGCCTGTGTCACCTTTGAGCTGTTCAGTACCTGCCTGCAATGGGTTTTCCAACAGAAAACAGGCCACAGGTCGATGATACAATACTTAGATGACTTCTTTCTGATAGGAAACAGATAACAATTTATTTATTTAAATTTTGTTAACCAGGTGAGCCCACTGAGACCAGAGGTCCCTTTTTCAGGGGCGACAAGAGACAGAAAAGAAGCTGGTGGAGTTCCAGCAGTTATGCCAAGACCTAGGGGTACCATTGGCACCTGAAAATGTGGAAGGGCTTAGCATGGTTATTGAATTCCTGGGCATTGAGATAGACACATGTCAGGAAATATTCCACTTACAAGATAAAAAAGTACAGAAACTGAAAGAACTGCTAATGGAGAGGAGGGGGAAGGGGCGGGTGCAGTTGAGGCAGGTACAACAATTAATTGGCCACCTCAGCTTCACCTGCTGGGCAATAGGACCAGACAGAGCATTCACAAGAAGGTTAGCTTTGGCCATATGGGGTATCATCTGACATATCATTGGGTGGATCTAGACAAGGAGACACAGGAAGATCTGGAAATTTGGGGAGAGTTCATTAGTCATTTTAAGAGTATATCCCTATGGCAGGAAGAGTGAGTCTACAACACAGACGTCGAGTTATACACTGACGCGGCAGGGGGGATTGGGCATGGAGGGCTACTTTAGGAGACAGTGATTCTACGAAGCATGGCCAGATGAATTTGGCCAAAAAGGGCTGACAAAGAAAATCACTTTGTTAGAGATACTACCAATATGGGTGAGTACGCTGATTTGGGGGGAAGAGCTGAGCAATCAAAAGGTGATATTCTGGTGTGACAACAGAGCAGTGGTAGATGCACTGAACAATAGAAGGGCATCTTCAGACACGGCATTGAGAGTATTGAGACAGCTAGTATTGTAGGGCTTGAAGTTAAACATGTCCTTTAGGGCAAAACACATAGAAGGGTTACAGAACATGGTGGCTGACAGCCTCTCCCGTCTGCATGTGGACAGGTTCTGAACCATTGCACCGAGGACAGAAGAACACAAAACACCTATACCAAAGCATGTATGGGAAATTGGCTGGAAGGAGCCGAGTTACTGTTTCAGAGCTCCTGGTTACCTCAGACCTTGAGGGCATATGAGGGGGTGTGGTGAGCATTCCAAGCATTTAGAAAAGTACACCATATGCAGGTAAGTGGGTCAGTCCGGGACGACCAATTAGGAAAATACATACTACAGCAATGGGAGAAAGGGACAGCATGCTCCACGATGGGAATACTACTAGCAGCTATTAGTATTGTGTGCAATCTGAAAGGTGGAAGGATCCCACAAAAAACATGTTAGTCTGGAGAATGATACAAGGATGGGGGAGGTTAAGACCCAAAGAGGCAGGTGATAGGAAGTCAGTGTCAGAACAACCGTTAACAAGATTAGGGGAAGCACTCCCACGGATGTACAAATCAAGGGAGGAGGCAGTGCTGTTTCTGACCATATTCATGGCAAGTACCATGGTGCTTTATGGGTGAGTGAGGCTGTGGGACAAGGGGGATCCGACGGATCAAGAGGGATAGAGTGGGACCATGTGACCCGGACATCGGAAGAGGTGACGATCCAATTACAGTCTTCCAAAACAGACCAAACAGGTAAAGGGTGTAGTATCAAACCAGTGAAACAAGAGAACCACACAATATGTTCAATACAGGAGCTGTGGGCTAACGACACAGTACGAAACAATAGAGTGGGACAAAGATTGTTTACCTATGGCGACAGGAAGCTGGTAACCAGCTATCAGATCATAGCAGTGCTAAAGAAAGGTATGAGGTTTCTGAGGGAGGACCAGTGGGTTTTTGATCACATTCCTTTAAGACTGGAGCAGCAGTGTGATTAGCAGCCTCAGGGGGCACAGTGGGGCAAATACAAGAAAGTAGATGGAAATCAGAATGTTACAAAAGATACATAAGGCCTCTGACTGGCAACACATGCTAACGATTTTCTGTTTTATTTTGAAGATATGGAAGGGGGAGAGGAGGAAAAGATGTAAGAAAGGTAAGGGGTAAGACGGCAGAAGGTGGCACTTTTATGGTTTTGTTATTCTCATTTATTCAGGGCCCGGACACTGCCTAGTGGAGGTATGGATATGCGGGCACTCATACATTTATTGGGCAGTAAGGAGCACATCATGGAAGGTGGGGGGAAAACAACTCTACCAGGACCCCAGACATTGTAGATTCTCCTGGACAGGGATCAGGGGCATGAACTGGGTCAAATTATTATCAACCTTGAGGGAAAAGTGGCTGAGTAGACTGGCCCCAGACTTGTTAATAATTCATTTGGGGAGAAATGACATAGGGTCCAGGCCCTGGTTTGATATATTTTTACAGTTTAAGTGGGACATGGAAGTGATAAAACAATCGTGGAAACACCTGACAGTGGTATGGTCAGATAAGATACCCTGGAGGGTATGGCGGGGAGAGATGAAGCATTTGGCCATTGACAGAGCAAGAAGGAAGATGAATAGGAGAGTGGGATCGCTGTTCATGTCTATGGGGGGTGGTGATTCGACGGGGCATAGAGGAGGCCATTGATGCTTTTTACAGATCAGATGGGGTACATCTGTCTAAGCTGGGCATCACCATGTTCATCACAGAAATGATGGGAGCTATTGAGGAGTGGCACAGACAGGTAAAAAATGTGTAGGGAGGGGAAGGCCTGACTGCCAACGCAAGATGGAGTCAGGCTGTGAGAAAATAAAAGTAGGAGGGGCACAAAGGAGTGGGGGGAATGGGGAGAAAGTAAGAATAGCAACAGCTACAATAAAAGCAGAAAAGCAGTCTAGGTTTACGCCATTACCTCAAGAGAGAAGAGACAAAGTGGACTTCCAGGTCTACACCTGGGGGGAAGAAGGAACACAAGAAAGAAAAATGTAAATAATGTGGATTTTCAGATGTAAATTATGTAAATATGATCAAGAAAGAGGGTGACTCAGAAATGGAATGCATATTGAGAATGTAAGAAATATTGTTGGTGGTATTGAAATAATGCAACAACTAAATTAATTGCCGATCTGATCACCCACAGTATCAGTTGTCTGTGTCTTCCTTGGGATGGGGAAAATCTGAGACAATGAGGTTTGCCTTGTTAAAAAGGCAAGCACAGTTGTCCTAGTATCTCCTTCCCTTTTTGTCCCCTTCCCTCCTCCTGTTGTTCACAGCGGGAAGGGGATGAAATGAAGAGAGTGGTGGGTCTGGGAAGACAGGTAGGTGTGGGGGTAGGGGCTCAGATGGATAATAAGGAATGACATCACAAGATGGATGGGGTTACAAGGAGAGAGTTAAAAGGATGACTGGTAGGGAGGAATAAGGGGAAGATCTAGAAGAAGGGGTACTTAAGAAGCTGCACAGAGGGTTTCAATGTATTTTGAATGCCACTTGCTGTTTGTTAATCATCCCTCCTACCCACGCTAGATATAGATATGGATAAATATAATTGGACTGCCAAAGGTGGCAGCAGGTCATGAGGGATTACAAAGGAGCCCCGGTTAAAGAGAGGTCAGCCAAGGTGGATGGCCGAGAGATGTGGGGAAAATAAAGTAAGAGGGGCACAAAGGGTGGGGGGATAGGGTGGGAAAGAAGTAAGAATAACAACAGCTACAATAAAAGGAGAAAAGTGGTCTTGATCCACACCATTACCTCCAGAGAGAAGAGACAAAGCAGACTCCCAGGTCTACACCTGGGGGGAAGAAGAAGGAACACAAGAAAGAAAAACGTAAATAATGTGGATTTTCAGATGTTAATTCTGCAAATATGATCAATAAAGAGGGTGAGTAAGAAATGGAATGGATATTGAGAATGTAAGAAATATTGTTGGTGGTACTGAAATAATGCAACAATTAAATTAATTGCCTATCTGAGCACCCACAATATCAGTTGTCTGTGTCTTCCTTGGGATGGGAAAAATTTGGGACAATGTGGAATTCTACCAGAGGACTTTTTATTAAACAGCCATTCCACTTCTGAAATGCTTTTTAAAATTTCTTTTCTAATTCCAATAAGCATTTCTATGTAAACAGCAGAATAATTTTTCATAGACCATTTACCCCAAAGAATAATTTTCTGCATAGGATTAATCTGAGGAAATTCTGCTGATTATTAATCTGTGGAAACCATTCCAGTTTCAAAATTTTTGAATTAGGCTACTAACTGAATTCTGTGGAATTAGGTGGAATTGTCTGAATTCACATAGAATTCTGCTCCATCGGAATTTGAAAATTCTAATCTGCACAGCACTAACTGCCACTGATCTTTCATTATAAACAAAAAAAGGTTATTTAGTTGCTAGTTGAAGGAGTACTCCTGCAAATGAGTCATAATGTAAAGGATCTGGCTATACCATATGTTAGTGGGAGAAAACAGGGTCTGCATCCACTACCATTCTAAACTCAGACACCCATGGAGGTCATTGCATGGTATAAAATCAAGGACATGGCACTACATTATGCTGTACCATGAGCACATGGGAAACTAACTGATGAATTCTTACCTCCTCTCCCACCTGTACCTTAAAACCCACATATGGCTTAAGTCTCTTAAAGTAATCTCTCTTCTGGGATTTCTCTTTTGGCTCAGTTCCCTTTCCTATTCCTGGACCCAAAGTATTCCTTAGCATCCAGCGAAGTAAGTAAGTAAAGTAAGTAAAAATGTATTTGTTTAAAGTGCTCTTCCCTAGCTCAGGGCGCTTTTACAATAATTCATACACTTTAAATACAGAACCATATAAAATCAATAAAAACAGGAACCATAAATGACACTCATTTAGCAAATCCCTGAAAATGCCTAGTTAAATAGGAATGTTTTCAACTCTTTTTTAAAGCCTTCCACGATCAGGCTATCTCGTATCTGACGAGGTAGAGAATTCCACAGGCTAGGTGCCATATAGGCAAAAGATCTTCCTCCAGATGTTTTTAAATATACTCTGGGTATCTCTAGAAATCCATCGTCAGAGGATCGGATTGAGTGGGAGGGGCAATAAGGCACCAAGAGTTCTTTCAGGTAGTGAGGTCCCAAATCATGTAGGGCCTTATAGGTCAGCAATGCAACCCTGAAAGTGATCCGCCACTATATAGGCAGCCGGTGGAGTTCACACAGCACAGGTGTTATATGGCTAGATCTAGAAATTTCCATCAACAACCTGGCCATTGCGTTCTGCACAAGCTGCAAACGGCGGATAGCCACCCTCGGCAGCCGTAGATAGAGGGCATTGCAGTAATCAGAATGACTGGTGACAAAGGCGTGGACCAAGGTAGGAAGATCTTTGGGCGAAACCAAGTGTTTCACCCAGGCTATATTCCTTAGAAGGAAAAAGGCAGACTTGACTACAGCCGACACCCGCGACCTCAGGGTTAGGCCCTCATCAAATACCACGCCCAGGTTACGCACTTGGCCAGAGGCCATAAGTGGGGGTCCCCTCAAGATATAAACCCTTGGATTTCTCCACCCATACCACTCTTGTCCTAATACCAGGGTCCAGCACCAATACCTCAATTTTTCCTGAATTCAGCCGAAGCCAACTAGTACTCATCCACTCCTGTATCTCCAGCAGGCAGTTATTAAACACTATGATGGAATCAGACTCCTGTTCAGGCCCAAAAGATAGGTAGAGCTGAGAGTCATTAGCATAACAATGAAAACATAGAAACATAGATTTTGATGTCAGATAAGGACCTCTTGGCCCACCTAGTCTGCCCATTTCCCTACCTAATGGATAAGCTGCAGATCCTAGTTAACCAGCAACCTACTCCTTCCTACCCCCAACCCCTAGAATTGCCTTATGACTGTCCCATGCATGCTTGAATTCCACCACTGTTTTTGACTCCACAACCTCCTCCGGAAGGCCGTTCCATGCATCCACAACCCTCTCTGTGAAAAATACTTCCTTAAATTACCTCTGAGCCCCCCATCTTCAAATTGTGCCCCTTGTTCTTGCACACCACTTTTTGAAAGATGCTACCCTCTTGGACTTTTTGATTCCTTGAGGTACTTGAAAGTTTCTATCATGTCCCCCCCCCTTTCCTCGAGGTTATACATATTAAGCTCCTTAAGTCTCTCTTCATATGTCTTCCGGTGCAGACCCTGCACCATTTTAGTTGCCCTCCTCTGGGCAGCTTCCATCCTGCCTATGTCTTTGCGGAGATTGGGTCTCCAGAACTGCACGCAGTACTCCAGATGGGGTCTCACTAGCTGTCTGTACAGAGGCATAATAACTTCCTGTTTTCTACTGGTGATGCCTCTCCCAATGCATCCCAGTATCCCCCCAGCCCTCCTTGCTGCCCTCTCACATTGCTTGCCCACCTTTAGGTCATCTGATATGACTACCCCCAGGTCCCTTTCCATTTTTGTTGTTGTTAGTATCTCACCCCCATTGTGTACTCTTCCCCTGGGTTTTTGTTTCCCAGGTGCATTACCTTGCACTTCTTAGCATTGAATCTAAGCTGCCATACATTTGACCATTCCTCTAACCTTGCCAAGTCCCTTCTCATCCTTTCCATCCCACCTTGTGCATCAACTCTGTTGCAGATCTTTGTGTCAATCTGCAAAGAGACATACTTTTTCTTCTAGTCCCTCTGCAATGTCGCTTATAAAGACATTGAAGAGGACCGGTCCTAATACTGAACCCTGTGGTACCCCACTAGTAACCCCCCTTTCTTTAGAGTGGACTCCATTTACTATTACTCTCTGTGTCCTATTCTCCAGCCAATTCTTTACCCAGGCTGTCATCTTGGGACCCACTCCCAGGCTGGCTAACTTGTATATTAATCTTTTGTGTGGGACTGTGTCAAATGCCTTGCTAAAGTCTAGGTAGGCCATGTCCACTGCCCCTTCCTGATCTACTACTTTGGTCACCCAGTCAAAGAAATATATTAGATTTGTCTGGCATGACCTTCCCACTGTGAATCCATGCTGCATTGGGTCCTGTGCCCCTCTGGCCTCTAGATAGTCAAGAATTCTTTCCTTCAGAAGTGATTCCATCATTTTCCCTACCACAGAGGTTAAACTAACAGGTCTGTAGTTTCCTGCTTCTGCCTTGCTCCCACTTTTGTGAAGGGGAATCACATCTGCCCTTCTCCAGTCCTTGGGTACCACCCATCCTCCCATGATTTGTTAAAGAGGGTAGTCAGTGGTGTCACTAGTTCTATCCTTAGTTCTTTTAGAATTCTGGGATGAATCCCATCAGGCCCCATTGCTTTGTCCACCTTCAGTTTTAAGAGTTCTTTCAGAACCCTTTCTTCTGTAAATGGGCTGGTATCAACTTCTGTATCCAGAGTGTTTCTACTGTTTGTTTTGGGTACCTCCCCCTCTTCCTTTGTAAATACTGAGCAAAAATATTTGTTTAGTATCTCTGCCTTTTCACAGTCACCCTCTGCCCACCCTCCCTCCTTTTTAAGCCTCACTAACCCTCCCTTGGTCTTCCTTCGCTCCCAGATGTACCTATAAAAGGTTTTATCCCCCTTCTTAACTGAGTTGGCTATCTTTTCCTTGGTTTGGGCCTTTGCTGTTCTGACTGCCTTCCCAGCTTCCTTTTGCTTTAACTGGAAGGTCCTGTCCTGCCTCTTGCCGTCGGAACAGCCATTCTCGCACCGCCGAACGCTATGCGTTTGGCTCCCCATCGCCCCCACCACCACCCTTGGTCAGCTTTCCCCTATATAGGCTGAGTACAGTCACATGGGTTGATTTTATTCTATCAGCCTAGTTTCCCATTTGCAGGTTATATTAACCTGCCACTAGTGGCCACCCCTACCTGCCTGCTACTATTAGGCATCTCTGCCTAAGCCCAGCCTGCTCTCCCTCCACTGGCTAGGTCACCCTACTCTGCAGATACCCAGTCTCTCCTTAGCCATCACACCTCATCTCCTCCACCCCCCCACCCAGTTCTGCAGGGTGGTCGCGCCTCCCTCCCTCCCACTGTCTCCCCCTGAGAGTCCCCTCCTCCGCCTGGCCTGTATTCCTCCCTGTTTGTGATTCCCCCTAACTAAACTTGCAGTGTATTCTACCCTGCTTTTGTTTCTGCTATCTCACTTCACCTGTGCAACATGGCAGCTCCCTCCACTACCCCTGCAAGTGTGCCTGGGGCTGCCACTTGCCCTAGCCAGGCTGTCCCCCTACCCCTCAATTCACCACCCACATGGTTCTCCTCCAAGGGACTAAAAATTGTCCACCTCAGCATTCGGAGTCTCCTACGTAACCTTGTGGAACTTACCACCTGGGTCGCCCACTACAACCCTGATGTCATTGGTATCACAGAGACATGGCTGAAACCTCACACCCCTGACGCAGCCTGCTCCCCACCCAGATATGGCCTCTTCAGATGGGATCGGGAGGGTAACAAAAGAGGGGGTGGTGTGCTACTTTACTATAAAGCTCACCTGAATGTATCCACCCTTGGCACCTCTCCACCTGACACCTCACCCTGTGAGTTCCTACATGACCTTCTCCTCCTGGGCCTCACTAAGAAAATACACCTCATTTGCTGCTACAACCCCCCCAAGGTAGGTTTGCCTGGACTCTCCTGGCTGCTCTCACTCCTTGGTAACAAAGTGGGCTCCAGTGAAGTCCTCGTCATAGGTGATTTCAATCTTAACTGGTTGGATTCCAACTGTAGGCTATACGAGCCACTGCTCTCAGGCCCTGGACTTAGCCAAATAATCTCCGAGCCCACAAGGCCCTCACTCCGGGGGGCGAAGGGTTGCTACTCGACTGGATCCTAACCAACAGGCCGGACAGGATTATCTCCTCAGGCATCCTAACTGATGCTATCTCCGACCACTCGCCAACCTTCTGTGTCTGGGGAATCACCTATGCCAAAGTACCCAGCAAAGTGATCCTGCTGAGGGATTACTCGAAGTTCTCCCCGGCTGACTTCCTTGCTGACCTCGCCTTAATCGATTGGTCAGGGATCACTGCTTCCGCAGACCCAGCCCTAGCCCTGGATAGTTTTCTATCTAAGGTTATTCCTGTTCAGAACAAGCATGCCCCCTCCAAAAAAAGGAGGGTAAGGGGAGCAGTCACCAAATGGCTCCATGGGGGTTTATTCTCCCTAATGAAGCAAAGGGACAAAAGCTGGTTGGCCTACAAAGCCTCCCTAAGTGACGCCGACCTTCTTGCATACAGAAGGCTCAGAAATTCCTGTAAAAAAGCGATCCGGGCAGCTAAAAGTGAGGCTTGCCAATCGGCTCTGCTCTCTTCTGCCAGCAACCTGAGGAGTTTCTGGCAAAACATCCGAAATGCTGTTGGGATTTCTGCCAAAGTGCAACCCACAGACCTGCTCGTAGATGGGGTCAGCTGTAATAACCCACTCACAATTTCCAACGCCTTTAATGCAGCGTTCTCTCAGCTGCCCGTCCCCCCCACCACCCTCCGCTCAAGCCCCCCTCCCCTCACACCCGGCCCCAAGTCCCGCCCCCCCTTCCTCCTTCATCATGTGTCAGCTACCAAGATCCAGGGGCATCTTGCCCGCCTCTCCCCTCATAGTGGGGCCGGGCACGACTGCCTAGAACCTAGACTACTCAGACTTGGGGCCTCCCTTCTAGCCCGACCACTAGCGCACATCCTCAACTCCTCCTCCTTAACCACTGGCATTATCCCTGACCTCTGAAAAATTGCCAAGGTAACACCAGTTCTTAAGCAAGGAAACCCTAGAGATCTGCTCAACTATCATCCCATCACCATCCTGTCGGCCGCCTCAAAGATCCTGGAGAAGGTTGTGGCCTCTCAGCTCTTCGAGTACCTACATGAACACAACCTCCTCTCTCCTGCCCAACATGGGTTCAGAAAAGGTTACAGCATGACTACTGCCCTTGCTGCTGTCACCTCGATGATTAGATCTGCCACTGACCAGGGCTACCTCACCGGTGCCATCTTTTTCGACCTTTCCAAAGCCTTCGACAGGGTTGACCATGCTCTTCTTAGCTCCACCCTTCTCTCACTTGGTCTCTCCCCCCCTGCTCATAGCTGGTTCCTCAACTACCTCTCTGGTCGGAAGCAATATACCAACTTTAACCGTAGCCCCTCCCATCTCGCTGATGTCCTGTTTGGTGTCCCGCAGGGGTCAGTCCTTGGCCCTACTCTCTTCTTCCTCTTTATCAACGAGCTGCCTTCCATCACCTCCCATGGGCACACCACTCTATATGCAGACGACCTGGTTGTTCTGTGCCCGAGACATTAACACCATTAACTCACAACTTAATTCCGACTTTGAGCGGATCCAATCCTGGTTGGCTGAACACAGGCTTACTACCAACCTCAAAAAAACCCAAGCTATGCTTTTTGGATCACAGTGCAAATTGAAATCTTGCCCTGCACCGCTCAGAATCCTCGGGGCTGGTGGCTCCCCCCTGCAGACGGTGGCTGCTGTCAAATACCTGGGTGTTTCGCTTGACCCTCAACTGGATCTCACCCTGCACATCCAAAACGTCTGTAAGGCCACGAATGGCAAACTGGGCCTCGCCTATAGAGCCAAAAGCTGCTTAGCGCCCCGTGGCTCATCTTGCCCCAGCTAGGGGGTCCTCTCCGTCACTCTGCTATGGGCTGGTCGCCTTGCCCTATGCCCAAATCTAGCCTCTCAAAGTGGGACACAGCTATAATAACATCTGCCACTTTTTACGCTTAGTGGCCCCCTTCCTAACTCCACCTTGCAACTCTCTACTGCTCACAGTGGCTACCCCTGAGAAACACCGACCTATGTAGTTGGGAACTGTTGACAACATTATCAGATCTGGTACTCCTGCTTCCCTTGCCCTCCACCCTACCCCCGACACTTCCTCCTACCCTCTCCGGTCGAGAGCAACACCTGACCAGCTGATCCCTAGAACCCGTACTCGGGCGGGTGACCGGGCTTTTACCGTCTATGCCCCAAAAATCTGGAACTCGCTCCCTGCCAGTACTCAGTCCTCCTCCTCCCATCTGGGCTTCAAATCCTCCCTATGGAATTACCTGTGGGGTTCCCCTACTTGCTCATGCATCCTGCAACACTCACACTCTGATGTGATGGGATAGGCCCTGCCTCCTTAAAGGGCTACTATTAATATCATTTTTACCCCCGGTGACTGGCCCTGAAACTGTCCCATTTCACCCGAGCCAGCTCTATTCTGGGCAGTTACGGTCCCCCGCTGGCACTTGTATTCTGGTTATGATTTTCTGTTGGCATAAGTGTACTCACCTATAAGCACAGAGCTTCTCTGTGCTATACCTACCCCCCAGGGCACTGTATATCTAATATTCTGCACTGTACGTTTCCTGTACCATATTTTCTCTATTTGTTAGCCTCCTACGATAGCCCTGTCAAGCTGTCAAGTGTCATGCTGTAAACCTTAGCCTTTGACTCGCTGTTTGTTCCTCACTCAACCCTCCTTACCTTGTTTATGCTCGTCCTGTACCTCTATGTAAAAACCTCACTCATGACTGTATGTAAAGCACTCTGTAACTCAGTCTTGTAACCCTCCCGGGTCTCACTTGAAAATAGGCACTTGGTTGTCTAGTGTGACTTACCCGGTAAACAAAAGCAAATAAATAAATAAATAAACTGATACAGTTCTCTGTCCTGCTCCTTCTGTGATTCCTTGTACTTCCTGAATGCTTTCTTTTTCTCTTGAACCTTCACTGCCACTTCCTTTGAGAACCACAGTGGTTTCTTACATTGTTTTGTTTTGCTTATTTGCTTCACACAAAGGCTTGTTATCTCTGTGATGGCAGTTTTTATTATTCCCCATTGTTCTTCCACCCCTCCTTCCTGCCCATTTGCTAGTGCATTCCTTAGGCACTCACCCATTTTGGCAAAGTCAGCCCTCCTAAAGTCCAGTACTTTTGCCTTTGTATGGCCTGACTCTATTGCTGTGTTTATTGTGAACCATACTGTTCGATGGTCGCTAGTTCTCAGATGGCTACCCACTTCTACATCTGTTATCCTCTTTTCATCTCCATTTGAGAGAACCAGGTCTAAAATTGCTCCCTCTAGAGTGGGCTCCAATACTAGTTGTCTAAGGCATGCCCCCTGTAGGGCATCTAGAATAACCCCACTCTTCGAAGTGGCTGCTGCAACTGCACTCCAGTTAACATCTGGCTTATTCAGATAACCCATCAGCAATATCTCCCCTTTTTCTGCCATTCTAAGTATTCTTTCTATCATTTTCTTGTTCATTTCCTCTCCCAGAGAAGGGGGTCTGTATACAACCCCTGTGTGGATTGTGGTGCCATTGCCGGTCTCCAAATTTACCCACAGTGCTTCTTCTCCTTCCTGTTTTCCCTTTTGTTCTATTGCTTTGATTCCTTCCCTTATGTAAAGAGCTACTCCTCCTCCTCTTTTACCCTCCCTGTCCCTCCTGTAGATAATGTATCCTGGTATGTTTATGTCCCAGTCATGGTTTTGTGTCGACCATGTTTCTATGACTGCCATGATATCCAGATGTTCCTCCTCCATCAAGGCCACTAATTCAGGAAGCTTGTTACTCAGACTATGGGCATTGGTACTTATTGATCTCCATTTTTTGATGGCTTTACCTTCTTTTGCAGCATCCCCCACTGACCTTTCTGCCTTGGTCTTTTTCTCATTTAGTACCCTGTTTTGTAGGGAGAGGCTGGGATTTTCCTGCTGCTTATCAGTGCCTCCCCCTTGACTAGTTAAAAGCTTGCCAATGAAGCATTAAAGCAATTGCTCAAAAGACTTGTTCCTTCCTGGACAGATGCAGACCATCCTGCCAGTATAGGCTGGTGTCCCTCCAGGTGGAACCCCAATCCCAATGAAGCCAAACCCCTGTGCTCCACACCATTTTTTCAACCATTCATTAAACTGCATGGTGCAAAGTACCCTCGCCTCACTCATGCCATTGACAGGCAGCACCTCAGAGAAGGATATTGTGTGTGCTACTTGTCTTAGGCCCCTCCCCAGTTCTACCAACTCCTTCTGCACTGCTCTAATCTCATGATGAGCCAAGTCATTTGTCCCTAGGTGGACAATGATGTCCAGCTCAGACTTCAGTGCAGCTGTTCTCATGATCCTGAGGATGTGCTTCCTGTCTCTCCAAGCCATGGCACCAGGCAAGCACCTTGCTTCGGTTTTCCCTGCTCCCCCCAGTTCTATCCGCATAATAATTGAGTCCCCCACCAGGAGCCGCTTCCTTTTCTTGTGGTGTCCTCTGCCTCCTTCCGCGGGCCTCCTTGTGACAGTTGTCCTCAACCTCCTTAGTCTCCTCTGTGGGTGCATCCATGGGGAGCTATGCTCCCCAGAATGGTGTATGGATTGTGGAGTGGAACAACTGACTGGGTGTGCCTCTGTCCACCATCCTCACCCTCCCTGGGCCCACTGTGGTCCAACTGCTGTGCTTTCTTCGCAACCTCTGAGGTAGTGGTGGTGGCTCTGGTACTCCCTGGATGGGGAGGTTCCCTTCCTACTGCGTCAGTGTGGCCTGGGGAAGGTTCCTTACTACTGTCCAGTGTGGCCTGAGGCGGGCCTTCCTCCCTCAGGGCAGAGGAGTTGTCTGCAAATAGGGCAGCATCTCAGCCTCCAGAAAGACTCCCGGAAGACTGCTGCCCGACAGCCATTACGTTGCACTTACCCTCACATTTTTTTTTGTGTGTGTGTGTTTGTGTGTGTAATTGGTTTGTTATATAAAATATATATATATATATATATATTATACAATGTGTATGCTTATATTGTCTGTACAGTGTGCTAGAGAGGATATGACAGTGATATGCACCTTGCACTCTTGAGAAATGATGTCAGAACCCCAGGTATAAAGGAACTATTTCCAGGGGTGGGTGGGGTGAGGGTGGAAGAGATTGGGCCTAAACTGTGCCCTAACAAAACAATCAGCTAAAAGCTCTGATCCACCGCTGCGATGAGTGCCTTCCTGTCAGCAAGATGCCCCACACAGCAATTTGACAGAAAAATACCCTGCTAATCAAACAGAAAAATCCACACATCCAAGTCAGACACAGAAACCTCCCCAGCCCCCAAAACAGGCCCTGGTGGTTTGTGCTCTGAAAGCAGTCAGCCCCAAAATAAGTCAGCTGTGCTTTAAACTCTTCCTGCACTGAAAATCTTAAAAATTGTATCAAACAAACGTAAACCTAGATCCACCTACCTCTGTTGCTTGAAAGACTGTCTTTTCCTGTTTCACACTGCAGGTTTTTGCTATGACAACTCCTTAACCACAGTAACTTATTTAAAAATAGTTTAACTATCACAAACTCCTACGCACCAGTAAATTATTTAAAATAGTTTCTGTCCCAAAATCCTAGTAGTCAATCCAGCTACCCCAAAGGACAACAAAATGCAGTATTCAAACACTTGGAAGTTACTTCCAAGATAATCAAAGTTTAGCAAGCTCCTTTTTCAACTCCTCAGCCACCTGTAATTTATTTAAAAATAGTTTAACTGTCAGAAAATCCTAGTAGACAATCTAGCTACCTCCAAGGGTCTACCCAAATGCAGTATTTAAATCCTTCTGGAGTTACTCACAAGATAAACAGAGTTTGCAAGCCCCTTATTGGTTAAACACTAAATAAATATGTGAATAAAAAGCAATTACCAATGGTAGTTAGTTTCACCTCCCACAGAATTAAGCAAAAGTACATGTTGTTGCAGATATCAAGTGCAATTTAGAATTTCTCACACAGCTCACAGCTGAATAAAGAAGTAGTGTCCTTCCAGGTCAAGAAGATGTGCTTTTAAGGTCCCCCAATGGAAGCATATACACCACAAATAAGATGGGGAACAGCACCAAGCCCTGTAGAACTCTGCAGGGCAGACAGTGAGGGGCCAAGGAATAAATCCCCGACACCACTCTCTGTGATCTGCCCTCAAGGAAGGATCAAAACCAACTATGAACTGCCCCCCTCAGTCCACAGAAAAGCCACAGGTGGTCAAGCAGCACCCCATGATCCACGGTGTCAAATGCTGTGGAGAGATCCAGGACAACCAAGATGGAATGAGTTCTCCAATCTTTTGCCATCAGGAGATCATTTAGAACCCAAACAAGAGCCGTCTCCATGCTATGCCATTTCCTGAAGCTGGACTTGAGAGGGTCATAGATATTGTGGCTGGTGGAATAATCCTCCAGCTGCAGAGTGACCACCTTCTCAATAACTTTCCCTAATAAAGGGCAGTCGGGGTCAAGAGAGGGTTTTTTCCAAAGGGGTGTACCACCACCTTTTTTAAGGGATCAGGCAAGATCCCTCTCCCTAATGAAACCACCGCTATCCCAGCCAGGACTGGGCTGATAACATCTGCACACCCCACTAACAGGTGAGTGGGCCCAGGTCCAAACCACAGTAGGTAGGTTGCAGAGTCTGGATGATCCTCACTATATTCATGACTGTCTGTTGGCTAAAGGTGAACCAAGTTAACTGGGCATTAGGACCATCCGATTGATCAGTGCAAGGCCCAATGGACGGGCACTGGCTGATCTCATCCCTGATGGTGGATACCTTGTCAGCAAAGAATTTCGCAAACTCCTCACATTGTATTTGTGACAACGCTCGACCAGCCTGTAAACAGGCTAGATTGCACAGTCTGTTCACTGTCCAGAAAAGCTGGGTTGGTCTATTTTTCTCTACAGCAATTTCCTGGACAGGAACTCTGTCTTCTTATGGTAAATTGCTGATTGGTAGATCTTATAATGTTCTAACAATCCAAGTCTATCCACCTCAAGGTGAGTTTTCCACCAGTGTCTTTCCAATCTTCATCCATGCCACTTCTGCTCACGGACCTCCCCATCAAACCAGGGAGCTCTCAGCTGCAAAGTGCAGGGATGAACATGAATTGGAGCAATGACATCCAGGGCCCCTACCACAGCCCTGTTATAGGCCAGGACCAGGGGTCCTGGGTCAGTGCTATCCATTGGAAATCCTGAGAAGTCCAGCTCCATCATTAGGCCTTCTGAGGTAACCCCTCTCAAAGGACAGAACTGTACTAACTCCTTAGGGGCAGACCTATTTTAGGGGGCTGTAAATCTGAACCTCAGGGCATGATGGTCAGACCAACCGGTTGGCTCCACCTCCACTTCAGAAATCTCCATCCCCAGATGGAACACCAAGTCCAATGTGTGCCCCCCTCATGGGTTGCAGAGGTAATAACCCGTGACAGGCCCAATGAATCCATCAATTGGAGGAGGTTTGGACCAAATGGTGAGAGCTCATCGTCGATCCAGGCATTGAAGTCCCACAGAATTAACCATCAGGGAGACTCCAATCGGCGATGAAGTCTGCAACCTCCTTCAGGAACTCCCTCCCATCACCTGGTGGATAGTAGATGAGAAGGGTCCTGTAACCTGCACCTGCACCCACTATACACTCAAAGTAGACAGTGTCTCCAACTGGCACCTCCCTGAGATCCAGATCCTGTCTAAAACAGACTGCAACCATCCCGCCACCCCTCTGATCCACTCTCAGGCAATGAATCACCAAAAACCCAGCTGGAACTGCAGATTCCAAAACAGGACCCAAATTTCCATCCAGCCAGGTCTCGGTGATGCAAGCCAGGTCGACAGAGGAAACAAAATCCTCAATCACTGCAGACTTATTCCTAATCGACCTGGCATTGCTTAACACTACTCGAAAGGGATGAGAGTCCAAGGACGGCCTCACTTCCTGCCTGACAAAGTCAGAGCCCTTGGGTATGGGAACTAAGCAAGGAAGATCTCGCTCCTGTACCCATTTTGCCCCAGGGCATCTCCTGGCTTTTACTGTCCCTATCTGCCCACTCCTCTCAATCAATCAATCAATCAATCAAATCTTTATTTATCCAGGTGGACACCATTGAGCAAGCTCATTTACAAGGTGGACCTGCATTACACATGGACATAAAGAAAACAGATAACATAATTGGCAGGGATACAGAAATTAAGACACAGTACAAACAGTGATGTAAAAATAGTAATAAATGTATTCAGTGGAACAGGCAGAAAAAAATATATATATTTTAACTTTGAGGATTAATCAGTACATCGAACCCAGTTTGGAGGTAAAATCCATATAGGGACATAGAAAGGGGGTTTTATGAGTAATAATTGTGAGTACCACAAGTTGATATGGCTGCAGTGGGGTAATAGTCGTAGGTACCTCAAGTTGATACGGCTGCAGTGAGGAAGGGTATGAATAGCAAAAGCAGGTCTCAGCCTTAGGTTCTTGATGTGTAGCAATAAGGTATGTGACTCTCTGAGCGGGGAGGTTTAACGAGACATGCTATGGCACCAGGAAGCGCCAACAGCCCCGATTGCTGAGTTTAGGTTAATGTTATGGAGAAAGGCAAAGGATACATAGCTTCCAAAAATGGGAAGAATTAGGGATTGCCCGCTATGGCACCAGGAGGCACCGGCAGCCAAGCTTACAGCAAATGGGTTTGAGGCTCGTAGAGGCGCGGTGGATAATGGAGAGCATGTTATGGCACAGAGAGGCAATGGCTGCCCAGAGACAACAAGCGGCATCCTAGCAAAACTCCCAGAGGAATTTGGAGCTTGAGGAGAGTGGGCTGCTCAGTAAAATTACAGGTGGCAGTTTCAGAGGTGCCACCACAGATATACTTGAATTGTGCGGCGGCTATACTTGGGGAACTTAGGGGATCAGTGGCCCTAGGAGAGGAGAAATCAGGGCAAGAGTAATATGATGAAAGGAAGGATGAGGCAAAGGTACAGGAAGGAGGGGGTAAGTGCGCTGTTGATGCGATACAGGCGTAGGTGGGTACAGAAGCTATAGCAGAACAAGGTCAATGGAAGCAGTGACATTTATCTCTGATTAGCTTTGCATATAGAGATTTAAACACTGTGATAGTTACTGTGGTTCTTAGCTTCAAAATGTTCTGGGTTTCATTTCAAAGCAACGGAAGTAAGTAGCTTATGGCCGCATTCCCATAACATGCGTGGACCTGGGCGATATTCAGGGTGATGAAGGAATAGCTACTTAGGGCATATTTTCTGATTTTGTTAAGGGCAGGAGATCAGAGATATAGCATGGTCGTTTTCCAGCAAGCACTTTCAAAGACCAAATGGCTGCGTTTCTTTTTCGCCTGGATTGAAGGGAGGTCCAGCCTACAGCAGCATACAGGGAACAGTGATGGGTGGAGGAGGGAAGGCCAGTAATGAAGTGCAGTGCTGTGTGGTACAGGACATCCAGCTTACTCAAATATAATGCATTGCAATGGCAGTAGATAAAATCAGCATAGTCTAGCAGGAAGATGAAAGTAGACTGTAATAGCTGTTTCTTTGCCTCCGTAGTTAGAAAGCAGTTTATCCGATAGAAGAGCCCTAGTTTCTGTCTTAGCTTTTTTACCATGTCCTCCAAGTGTTCTCCGAAGGAGAGCTTGTGGTCTAGCCAGATTCCCAGGTATTTGAATTTGGTGACATAGTCGAGGTTTTCTCCCAGTAAGGAAGTGATGGGGGGTGCCAAGAGCAGAATAAGATGAGAGGTTACCAGGAGAGAGAATCATCACCTTGTTTTTTTTGGCTTTGAGTAGCAGTTTTTTATTGAGAAACTGATGTTGGAGGATGTCGAAGTCAGATTGTAAAGCTTTACAGGCATCTTCAGGTGTAGACTGGCTTAGGTACAGTACTGTATCGTCTGCAAACAGGTGGATATTGGCATTCTTGATACCAAGGCCGATATTGTTAACGTATATAGTGAAGAGTATTGGTCCCAATATGGATCCTTAAGGGACACCTCTAAGTAACGGTTTGGGGGGACAGCTCCCCTTCTGCTTTGATCTGCTGTTGCCTATCCATTAGGTAGTTCTGAAACCAGCCCATAGAGGTGGTATCTAGAACTAGCACTTTTAGTGATGAAAGAAGTAGGGAGTGGTCAACAGTATTGAATGCTTTTTTGAGGAGCAGGAAGACAGCACAGACGAACTGTTTGTTGTCGAGGTTGTGTAGCCAATCATTGGTGACCTTGGCCAGTGCTGTAACCGTACTGTGGTTCGTGTGGAAGCCTGATTGCATAGGATTTAGAAAATTTGTCTTTTCCAGGTAGTCTAGCAGCTGGGCGTTTACTATTTTTTCTAGGATTTTTGAAAGTATGGGGAGTAGTGAAATCGGCCTATAGTTATTTAGGTCACAAGGGTCCCCGGATATAAAGAGCAGTATAATGTGGGCAGTTTTCCATAGTTCAGGAAGGGACCCCTGGGAGAGTGAGAGATTGAACAGATGGGTGATGGGCACTGCCAGTGCATGCCAGGCAACCTTTACGAAGTAGGGATCCAAGGCGTCCGCGCCGGCACTTTTCCTGATATCCAGGAGAAGTAGGTGCTCTTCAACTTATTTTAAGATAACTGGTGAGAAGGAGAAGGTGGCTTTCATTGGAATTGGGTTCGAAGGCAATATGTTCATCTGGGAGTGCAGCTTACAGGCAGGCGAGTTGTCAAAAGCCAGGCCAGCTGAAGCAAAGAGATTATTAAATGCTTGTAATATTTCATTTTTGTCGCTAATGATGCCGTTATTAGAGGATATTTTTGAGGGGAGTGTATTACCTGTCGTGTGTCCAGTGAGATTTTTTTATGGTGATCCATAATTTTGTTGGGCATTTTGAAGTGAAGTCTAACTCTGAACAATAGAATTTGGATTTGGTTTCCTTGATCAGCTTTGTGCATAGGTTCCTAGCGGTTCTGAAGAGACACCAATCCTTATCCAGCTGTGATTTATGGGTGCATTTCCAAAGCTTGTCCCTGTTTAGTAAAGCAGCTTTGAGGTCTGCAGTAAACTAGCAGTATGTTCTTGGCTTTATATGGGTTTTGACCATGGGAGCATGGGCATTAAGGGCATGGGTTAAGATTTCTTGGAAGATGGTAAAGGCATTGTTTACTGTTTTCACTAGGTAGAAGTTCTGCCAGAGTGGAGAGGCCTTGAAGTCACTGATATAGGCCAGTGCATCAAAGTTCCTTTTAGATCTCTTATTCAGAAATCTCGAGGTTGGTTTGGGCATATGGCTAGATCTCACACCTGTGATAAAACAGTGGTCACTAATGTCTGTGTGGAAGATTCCTGCATGGGAGAAAACGGGTTTGTTTACTAGTAGGACATCTAGGAGGGTGCTGCTTGATGGGTTTTTCTTGTTGGTGCTTGTAGGTTTGTTGATAAGTTGTGAGAGACCATGGGAGTCGCAAAAGGATTTAAGTGGTAGTGAGGTGTTGAACAGCCAGTCGTAGTTGAGGTCTCCCATTATTATAGTTTCAAGGTTGACGTAGTCCATCATGGATGATAGGTGAGTTAGTAACTGTGGTCCTGCAGAAGGAGGTCTGTAGCAGCCGATTAATCTGATGGCTGACACAGGGGATGTTTCAATTTTTAGGGACAGACATTCATATGCATTAGGGAGTGAGAAGGAGTCAAGGATAGTGACTGAGAGTTTGTCCTTCATGTAGATGGCAACTCTACCGCCCCTGGTTTGTCTGTCAGCTCTGAATAAGAGATAATTTGGTATGGCAATCTCCTCATCAGGCATAAATGGACACAGCCTGAACTTTGTTATGACAAGCATGTCGGGTTCTGTGTGAGTGATCCAAGCCTGTACGAAGGACAGTTTTTTTAGGAGGCTACATGTATTAACAAGCATGAAGCTGATGCCCTTAATCCTAGGGAGATCTGAGGATGAGGCAATGTCTTTTGTGGGCCCAGGACTGAGTTCCACGTTACCTGAACACAGTAGCAGGAGGAGTATAAGTTCCCTTAAGGCTGCAAGTGATATTTTAGAGATTTTCATTCTTCTCCTAGTGGAAGTAACATCTGAGTCTGTTTGCAGAGGCCTGTTATAGGTGGTATGTTGTCCTGCCATTACATAACATAGGGCCCTAGATGTGAAGAACCACGGGGTGACTTCACTGGGGGGAGGTGGCTGACTCTTTCCCACTGATATTTGATGTCCTGATGCATGCCGATAGTATCTTCAATGGTAAGAGTGCAGTGGTGCAGTGGTGTTGCAGGAGAAGAGTAAAGGCTTAATGTACACACATTTGATGGGGGAAGGATGGATTTCCCCAGTAGTATACGTCCAACCTCGAAGTTCCCCTAGTAGGGGTAGCATGAATAAGGCACTAATGAGCTGAAGCCACCTTGCCATGATTTGAAGTATAAAGGATCTATTTAGAGATGCTTTTTGTGAGTTACAATTCCTTATTTAAAGTTAAGAGCTAGAGTGATATGCTAGGTAGCGTCCCAGTGGGTTTGACCGAGAGAAAAAAAGGGTGGGAGAGACAAAGAAGAGAAGTATATAATGAGAGCCAATAGCTGTGGTGGGCAGGGCAAGATGGTCTATACAAGAATATGCAGTGAGGGGGATGGGTGGGTGGGCGTAAAAGTTTGTGGCTTTCCCGTACCTTTCAGCATGTTGAGTCCGAGCTTCTGGTCTCATGCGTCTGCTTGTGGAGCGCCAACCACCCGGTGGCCGCAGATCATGCGGCGGTAGAGCTGGAAGCCCTAGGAGGGTCTCGGCTGAAGAAGGAAGGAGAGAGGAGCCAAATTTGTACTGGAGGAGGACAAAAGGGTTTCACAAGCCAGTGAAATAAAATTTGCATTTGAATAGGGGTGATTTCTTTGGTGCCTGGGAGGCTGGCTGAAGTTACCAAGTCAAAGAAAAGGCTGTAATCACTGTAACATTTAGGTAGCTTTAGCAAAGTAAAAAAGCTTTTCTATGTAGATTTAATAGTTTCTAAGCAGATTTAGGCAGTAAAAACAGTCTAGATATTAGATTACAGTCTATTTTGCAAGGAAAATTGTGCCTTTTCACTCCGCTAGATAGGAATGAATAGAGGAGTAAAAGGGACCAATCGGAGCAAGCCTGGAGAAAGGCGTTCATGTTCAGATTGGTTTGCAGCTTTCCCGTACCTCTCAGCATGTTGAGTCCGAGCTTGTGGTCTCAGGCATTGGTTTGTGGAGCGCCGACCGCCCGGTGGCTACGGATCATGTGGTGGTAGAGCTGGAAGCCCTAGGATGTCTCTCCCATCCCCCCCAAGAATTCCAAGATCCCCATCTCCTTCTGCTCTTTCATCTCAAGATGCTGAGAACGCGACAATTATAATAAACCACCACAGTAAGTGGATGCAATTCAAAAGGATGGAGATCCCTAAGTCTTGAGGGGGAGCACTGTCTGACCGTGTCTCTAACACCCCAACACATATTTCAAGCACTCCAATGACTCAATAACTATTCACCCCCACACAGTCAATACCCTTCCACCCCTAACTTAAAACAAATTACAAAGCAATACTACAATAAGACCATAAATATAAAACCACTTCCCAGAGAACTTTGATATTTCAGTCCAAGCACTAAGTCTCAGATGAGGAGTTTAGTCTGAGTACGTACAGCAAATCCAAGACAGAAAAATAGTAAAGCACCATAGGAACTCTGCTTTAAGAACTTCAGGTCACAGAATGAAATAAGTTACAAACTATATGAACTAAACGTAGAACCAGCAACTAATAACATAGAACTTAAGTACACCTCCTCTCACTGAGGTGTACAAAATAAAATAAAATAAAATAAATAGTACCAGATAGAATTCAGACCACCAAGCCCTCTCTCTACCTGGTGAGTCCGAAATAAGCAAGGGCACTCTCACTGCCCAAATAATGTAAAAATCTGAGTTCTGACCATAGGTTTAAATTCTGCTCTAGTAGACAATATTTCCTTAAAGCAGGGACCTCCCGACACCAGTTCAGATCCTGCTCAATAATGTCAGGCATCCATAAACCCTATCTATGAGGGCCACTGCTGAGAACATCTGCCCCACCATCTCGGCACCCCACATCAGTCAGCCCACCGGCTGGCACAGTAAAGAGCCTCGGAATACCTTGGGTCTACCGGCCAGCTTCCCCGCCCAGCCAGGCCAATCCTCCTGAGTAGAAACAGACTCCAGCAGCAAACCATCCACAAATATAGGGTCCTGCTGTCCTGGCCTGGCAGTTATCCAATTTAAAATCCATGTTTGTTTTCAGTAACAGCGTCAGAGTAACAGTCACCTCCAGAATTAAAGCAGGGTCTCAGCAAATCAATTCAGAAAAACCCAGACCCAAATAATGTTCACTTAGACTCTCCACCATGTCACAGTTAAAATGATCTCTCTTGCCCAGGAACTCTTCTCTGCTGGGCCACAGAGCAATTCATGTGAAAGTCCCTGCATACAGTTCCCACATAAATTTGTCCAAGAGCAGTCAGCCGGGTCAAATAAAGGATCCGTAAATTAAAAGTTGGATGACATAAAAATTTTTACAACCTTCAATAATCCAAAAGAATAAGCAGCAGACCCCCTTCAACAAGCGTATCCTCAAAGATCCAACAAGGACTGCAAATTGTAGAATGGGAGAATGGAAGAATGCTAAGCAGTGGACAAAGAGCAGCAAACATAATACACAGCCTGATTAAACAGCCGATTAAACAGCCAATGATTACCATAGCAAGCCGAATAAAAAACATAAAACATAAAATTAATACAAATGTAACTCAAACAAAATAAAACAAAAATTGACAGGCAAGCAAAAAACAGGTGACAAGCTCCTAGCAACTATCCCAGTGTGGCCGCTATGTTCAGAAAAATATATGCCCCATCCTTTGCCCATTCTCCCTCTCCACCACACAGTGCAATATGACAATTGATCCCATGGCCATCTCAGTCCAGGGTATTCATGCCAAGGGAACTTCTGTGTGAAACACACAATTCAAACTGAGTCTTGGGGAACCAGTATATTACACATTTACAGCCTTTCTTTGTACAAAAAGGGCTAGTTGCATGGGATTTAAGGGGGAAAGTGCCCCCCATGGTCGGTCATCATGACGGCCCATTCCTTGTTAACTGTCAGCTCAGATCAGCTCTGTTGCAATGTTATGAAGCCCATGCTGCCTGAGTATACTTTTTTTACATGTAGTGGGTGTTTCAAAACTCTCCAATGGAATTTCTGTGGGTCATAATTCTTTGGGAATCCATCCTGGGACACTGGACTGTTGTCCACTTCTTTGTATGGTCGCAATGTGCTTAGCAGCCATGCAGAAAAAGGTTTGTGACCCCATTAGGCATAGTAAGCGTTGTAGAAGTGAAGAGACTTCATAAAAAGATGCAGACTTTTTGGAAAGATCCAGACTTTTTGTTTACTTTTAAACACACGTCCTTAAACTTAGTATCTTTCTCCTCAGCATTGCTTCTCACAGAGTTCAATTACAGTCACCATCTAGGCTGCTTACCTGACAATCACTGCATGATTTTTGACTTGAGGGGATATTTTTACAGGTTATACCTCTGGAGAAAAAATGGCATAAGGTGAAGTAGAATATTTATTATATTTTGAGGTAGAAGCATATGAATGGTTATCATTGTTATGAAGGGCAACATAGCTAATTTGCACCACTACTACAGATGGCAAAGAATAGAAGATCCACTGACAGTCATTCTACCATTTTTTGCTTCATCACCAACTAATGTTTCATAAATGTACAGTAATTCATACTCAAGTGCAAACTGGAAAAAGAAGAACCTCTCATTTGCATTCCTGTGAATTAATGAGGATCTGTTCTCATTTTCTATTTGCATGCAGTTTGATCTGAGTTAATTAGCATCATTGAGAAATCAGGTTAATAATTTTGTGCTCTTTGCACTGGAGACCACTTATATAACTCAAAAGCCTGATTGAAGGTTATCATTTCTTCAAGGGGAACATTTATGCAAAATGTCCCTCTTAGTTTCACTGTACATGAAAAACTCTTTTAAAGGAGATAATTATTATTTATTTATTTGAATTTTGGTATCAAGGTGTGCCTGCTGAGACAGTACAGTCCCTTTTTCAGGGACAACCTGGAAAGAGCAGTACAATGACAACAACATGGCAGGTACAATGGTTGCATTTGCATCATTTATAATTACAATTGCATCATTTACAGTAACACTTACACATTACACACACACACAGATATATATATATATATATATATATATATATAGATATATATATATATAAAATGGGTATAAAAAAATCAATCAATAATGACATCCCTAATTGGATAAAACACATCACATGACTGTGAGTATATCACAGCACAATCACACACCTGTACTTTTACCCCCCAAAACTATGTTGCCATTTTATAAGATATATAACCCACTCCATGGAGTGTGGTCACACTCTGATATATACACGCTTTGGGTGGTTGACGCACACCAAGGCGTGAGTATATATCAGAGAGTGGCCGAACACTTAAGAGTGGGTTATCTATCATATATATGCATACATATACATGAATATTATATTTATACATATATATATATATATATATATATATATATATATATAAAATAGTGGCACAGTAGTGCCACTATAGTTAGGTTGAGTACTCCGTTTAAGGTTAAAGTCTGAAATTTTGCAGGTTAATAACTTTGCCACCGTATGATGTATTTTCCTGAAATTTGGCATTCATGGAGCAGTACCATAGGTCTCTGGATCTGCCACATTTTGTAATGGTCAGATATACAGTTGCGAAGCAACGTAGTACCATAAAATGTGGTAATTATGCTTTTTTGCCCATTCTTTGCTCACACCTACAGGTCGCATGGTTTGTGTGACCAGTCCAAAACCTTCAGTGAACATGCAGCCAGGGTCCCCAATGTGCCTTTCAAAGCTTTCGTGAAAAAATATTAAACGGTTCAAAAGTTACTCAAAAAACAAGTTTCCCATTATAGTCAATTGGATAAGTTAACAAAAAGTTCAACACTGTCGCAAATGTAGTTTTTAGTGTCGCAAATGACCCCTGTAGAGTCACAAATCCACCATCTTTTCAGTTGGTGATCACAGAAATGCTTGCCATTTAAATTTGGGACCCTATAGGGATACAATTTTTTTGTGTTCTCCTAGTCGAGCCCTGAGAATGCTAGCCATGTCTTTTTGGGGGGGTTAAACACCCCAGAAATATGTTTTTAAAATTTTTGGAAACGGTAGTGTCACAAAGTAGTGTCGCACTTGCGACACTTTCGTGATCTTTTTTGTGAAAGTGTTGCAAATCATGACACTATGCCAAAACAATATGAAATCTTTGCCACCCTGCTGCAAAAGAATGGTTTGGTCATTTTGTGCTGCAATTTGGAGGGAGGAAAGCCAAGATACCATAGATGTGCCTGTTGTGGTTTAGTGAGAAAATATTAGAGGGCTGCAAAGTTATGGCACTCCGAAATTGCTGATGTTTCCCTTAGGATAACATTACGGTTTCCGCCATGCCTTTCAAGGCCCGAATCTCGAAAACACTTCGAGATACAAACTTTTCATCAGAAAAATGCTTTGCCCCTCTACTAGGAGGCTAAGTGCAAAACTAGCCAGGAAAATCATAAATATTATGAGATTTAATTTTTTTTTCTACGTGGTACGGTTCCTGAGATATAAGCAATTTGGTATTCCAAGAGTTCATTTTCTGCTCCAAGGGACATTATTAAGCATACATTCTTTATATTCACTGTGCTTTTGAATGCACTTTTTGGGGACAAAAAGTGGGTGTGTTTGTGTTACTATTACAGTTAGCGTTTCTGCTTGTGTTTCCATGACTGTTTGCATTAGCATTTACGTTTACGGCGCCATGTGTGTTACCCTTTGCGTTTGCATTTGCACTTGCATTTGTGTTACTGTTACTGTTTGCATTTCCATTACTGGTTTTGTTTGCATTTGTGTTTCCTTTTGCTTCACCGTGTGCATTGACATTTGCGTTTGCATACGCTTTTCCATTTGCGTTTCTGCTTCTTTTGGCATCATAGTTGTTGTTACCATAAGTGTTTGCATTTCCAATTGCATTACCATGACTGTGTGCATAACGATTTGCGTTTGCTTATGCACTTGCATTTCTACTTCCATTTCTGTTACTGTTCCCTTTGGCATCCTCCTTGCTGTTACCATAACCATTTCTGTTTCCAGTTGCGTTACCGTTACTGAAGTGTCCAGCGCTTGCACCACTACATTCCATTCACTATTTATATTGTACATTCTCAAAAAGAAGGGAATTATCACAAAAAATCCATTTAATGCATCAGTTAGAGTTGTTCCACAGTGACAACAGTGAGGAAATTCGATGTTAGGGTTCCCAACCTTGCACCCCACCAGCAGCAACAGGCACTGGCATATGCATTGGGGTCATTGGTCCTAACTCTCACCTCATTCTCCTATACTGCACTACCTCAGCTTGTTTACACATGGGATGGTGTGAGAGTTAGGACCGACAACCCCAACGCACACGCTGATGCCTGTTGGTGGGGGCGGGGTGGGGGTTGGGTGCAAGGGGTGGGATCCTTAACATCAAATTTCTCACTTTTATCGCTGTGGAACAACCCTAGGTGATGCATTAAATGGAGTTTTTTGTCATGAATATATATCTATATGTATGTAAATTATAGTGGCACAGTAGTGCCACTATAGTTAGGGTTGAGTACCCCATTTAGGGTTAAATCAGAAATTTGGTAGCTTAATAGCTTTGCCACTATATGACAGATTTGCCTGAAATTTGGAATGCACAGTCTGGTACCATGGATCTCAGGACCTGCTAAGTTTCGTTGTGGTCAGATGTACCGTTGCAGAGCTACAGAGCACTGAAAGAAAGCACAAATTATGCTTTTTTTGTATTCTTTGCTTGCACCTACATCCCACATGGTTTGTGCAACTGGTCCCAAACCTTCAGGGAACATGCAGTCAGGATCCCCGATGCATCTTTCAAAGATTTCATGAAAAAATATTAAACGGTTCAAAAGTTAATTCAAAAAAGACTTTTCCCATTATAGTCTATGGGAAAAGTTAAAATATGCGAAAGTGTCACAACAGTGTTTTACTTCCTCAAATGACCCTTGTAGTGTCACAAATTAGCCATCTTGTTTTCAGTCGGTGGTCACAGAAATGCTTGGCAATTAAATTTGGGACCCTCTAGGGACACAATTCTTGTTGTATTCACATAGACAAGCCCTTAGGTTGCTAGTCATGTCTTTTTGGGGGGGGTAAAACACCCCAGAAATATGTTTTTTACATTTTTGTAAAAAGTAGTGTCACAAAGTACTTTCACATATGCAACACTTTCGTGATTTTATTTGCAAAAGTGTCGTGATTTGCAAAACTACTTTGCTACACTATGGCCAAAACAATAGGGAATCTTTGCTACCCTGCTGCAAAAGAATGGTTTGGTCTTTTCGGCTGAAATTTGGAAGGAAGAAAGCCAAGATCCAAAAAATGTGCCTTTTTATGGTTTGGTGACAAAATATTAGAGGGCTGCAAAGTTACGGCACTCAAAAATTGACAATTTTTCCCATAGGCTAACAATACGGTGGCCGCCACGCCTTTCGGGGCCCGTATCTTGAAAAAGGTTTGAGATACAGACTTTTCGTCAGAAAAATGCTCAGTCCCGCATCAGGAGGCTAAGTGCAAAACTAGCCTGGAAAGTCATAAATAATATGAGATTTTAATTTTTTTTCTACGTCGTACAGTTCCTGAAATATAAGGAATTTAGTATTCCAAGTGCTCATTTTCTGCTCCAAGGGCCATTATTATGCATACATTCTTTGTATTCACTGTGCTTCTGAATGCACCTTTTTGGGAAAAATGAGTGTGCATTTGCATTAGTGTTACAGTTAGAGTTTCCACTTGCGTTTCTGTTACCATTTGCATTAGCATTTCCGTTTACATCACCGTGTGCGTTGCCATTTGCATTTGCGTTTGCACTTGCGTTTGCGTTACTGTTACCATTTGCAATTACGTTACTGTTTTTGTTTGTGTTTACTTTTGCATCACCATGTGCATTACCATTTGCATTTGCTTACACTCTTGCATTTGTGTTTCAGTTTGCATTATTGTTTCCTTTGGCATCATCGTTGGTGTTACCATAATTGTTTGCATTTCCAATTGCGTTATCTTTACCATTTGTATGTTCATTACAGTTTGTGTTTCCATTGGACTTAGCATTTATGTTTGTTAGCGTTTCTGTTGTCGAGTGCATTACTGTTTCCTTTTGCATCGCTATTGCCGTTACCATTTGCGTTTTTGTTTGCGTTTGAGTTACTGTTTGCATTTTTGTTACCATTTGCATTTCCATTGCCATTAGCATTTGCATTAACGTTTTTGTTACCATTTGTGTTTCTGTTACCATTAGCATTTGAGTTACCGTTTACGTTACCATTTCTGTTTTCATTTATGTTTGCGCTTGCATTTCTCTTACCGTTTGCATTATCCTTTCCGTATGCATTGCCATGTGCATTACCATTTGTGCTTGCATTTGCATTACTGTTAGCATTACTATGTTCTTTTACCTCAGTGTTTCCATCACCGTTTACGTTAACGTTACCATATGTGTTTTTGTGTTTGTGTAGTGCAGTACAAATTGTTTTTGTTATTTTTCTGCACTGTCTTCGGCGATACATAGTGCAGTCAGTGTGTGGTTGATTGATCGATCTGAATTTTGCCACATAGAAAGACCTTTGGTCAAGGAATATGCCAGACTTTTTTTGATGAAAAAATGTTGCACCATTCCAGAGTTATAGCCATTTGAAGTTGCCCCCCTTGTGGTTACAGATTTTTTTGGCCACCAGGTACGCCATTTCAGTACATTTTTGGCCTCGATTTCCACTATTTTGTGGTGAGAGACTTCTTAAAGGTGCAGAAATGTGAAAATTGAATATCTCTGGAATGGTTTGGTCTTTTCACATGAAATTTGGAGGGTGTTGAGTGGATGTCTTGAAGATGTGAATAATGCTGTTTACATGTTGGAAAAATAATTCACTGCGGAGATACTGCATGATGTAGTTAATGTTTTGTGCATGGTGTTCTGCATGGTGGTACTGGCTAGAAATGTATAACTTAGGTAGCCCTAGCAGAGGTGCCTTGTGGTGAATTGGTGTGTTAAACATTAACAGGTGCAGAATTATGCCACTCCGATGAATGAAAATTTGGTTCATTGTGCTTCAATTACTTCTGAACCATGTGTTGGATTTGCCTCCCATTTGGAACATACAAAGATTAATAACAGATCCATGACTGTGACAATGTTTGGGTCACTGGCACTTACGGTTGCTGAATTGTGCATGCTACATTGTTTGCTCATGTTGCTGTGCAACCATTGAATGGATGTGCACACAATTCTGCACACACGGTGTGCTATGGTACATGTCTTCTTTAACAATTTTTGGTTCTGTTGGATATTTGGTTCTTGTGTAGCGAAGTGGCAAAAATTTTATTTTCAGCACTCCTGCACAGTTTTCGTGGCGTGATGCTGTGCAACTGTTGAACAGATTCACATAACATTTGTCATACGTGTTGTGTTATGGTACATGTCTTCATTTACCAATTTTCATTTCAGTCAGTCACACAGTTTTTGCTCGGCAAACTGACAAAAATTCACATGGTGGGGGCCCCATGCTCCCACCACCACATTCCATTCACTATTTATAGTGCACATTCTTAAATCGAAGGGAAATTTATGGCAAAAAAATCCATTTAGTGCATCAGTTAAGGTTGTTCCACAGTGACAAAAGTGAGGAAATTCTGTGTTAGGGTTGTTACCCCTTGCACCCCACTCCTACCCCTACCAAAAGACATCGGGGTGTACATGGGGTCATCGGTCCTAACTCTCACCCCATTCTCCTACACTGCACCACCTCAGCTTATTTACACATGGAATGGGATGAGAGTTAGGGCCGACAACCCCGACACACACCCCAATGCCTGTTGGTGGGGGGCAGGGTGGGCTTGGGGTGCAAGGGGTGGCAACCCTAACACCAAATGTCATCACTTTTGTCACTGTGGAACAACCCTAACTGATGCATTAAATGGACTTTTTTTGCCATGCAGCCTGCATTCTAAATGGAACTGTTTCACAAAAAAGTTGCTGTTTCTCACTGCTACCTGCAACTAACTCAATTAGATTTGCAAAGGACACTCACTTGTATCCCATAGTTTTTCTGAGGCTCCCAGCCCATTCAGAAAAAAAAACTTACACACACTCAGACCACAAACAGAAAGAGCAGAAAGCATACAGAAATAGGAGAAGAACACAGGAATACATAACAATATTTCTGAAGCTCACATCACTATTGTTTAAATAGCACACATGATGTGCAGATTGTGTGCTATGGAAAATATTCTTGCTCCTGCAGAGTGAGCTCTGGATACTCTCATTCATGCCTTCAGCACTCGCGAGTATCCAGAGCTCATTCTGCAAGAGTATATAGATACACATAGATATACAGTATATATATATATATATATATATATATATATATATATATATACACATATACATATACATACATAAGAAGGTCAGAGAGTGTGAATATCTATACATGAAGTTTGGAATGCAGAATCATGAGTCATCAGAAACAGGGACAAAATGAAGAGGCTGAGAGATGCAGTAATAGGGAGGACTGAAATTGAGGAAGAAAAGAGCAGGACAAAGTAGAGAGTGGTGGAAAGTTCTAGCAAGACACTACTACCAGACACACTACTGGAGATAATGGGCTTGCTTGTAACTGGCAGCAGTCTAGAGGAGTCCCTGTCTTAGTAGGACCTATAGTAATACTACACTGATACCATTTTGGAAACTTTCTTTGCAAATATAGTTATCGATTTCTTTTTTTTTAATTATTATAGGCATTTAGTACAATATATACTTGTAAGAAAAATACATAAAATGTCATCCTGTTCCATGCACCACGTGTTAAAACAATACTCTGGCCAATGTAACATTAATAATTTTTTTCACATAGAATTATACACAAAGGTTTGCAATAAGACTCTAATCTAATTTCAAAATGGGTGGGAGAATACTTATGATCTCATTCCACTTCATATTATTTATCTCTGTGAGGTCATCATACAATATTGTGTTGTCAGATAATTTTACTAAACATATACTTTA
Source organism: Neoceratodus forsteri (assembly GCA_016271365.2). NCBI lineage: Eukaryota > Metazoa > Chordata > Ceratodontiformes > Ceratodontidae > Neoceratodus > Neoceratodus forsteri. Next base: position 246,476,258 of record CM028130.1, read on the forward strand.
TCTAAACACATGAAGACATTTATTATAGTTGACATTTTCCAGGTCAGGCCAGTTCCATTTTTATAAAATGTACCTTTTCATAGCCATGGAGGCAAGGGCACATATTTTTTCCCCCAATAGGGACAACTCATAACTGATATTTTTGCAAATTTGTGTTATTGAAGAGGGTGATGCTGTGTCTAACTACATGATAGAATAGCTAGGCACAGCTTAAACAGGTGTTGCATTATAAAGCAGTCTAACTGCCACAGTGAATCAGTGCTTCAGTTCTGTATACCTCTTATGCTGCATATTGAGGCACCTCTTGCTGCTTGATCGGCTGTTTCTCCATAGTGCTCACTGATGCTGTCATTTCAAACCATCTCGGAAGTGCATCTTTCAGAATCAATGTTGCTACAGTTACAAAAATTCACTGTTGTGCCATTTTACTTATAGTTTTTCATTCTGTGGAATATAACAAAGAAAAACCAAAAAGAAAAATCTTCATCACTCCATGTAAATAGCCACGTTGTGAGCAGTGTCAGCACCACTTCCACTCCAACCAGAACTTCCTCAGTTTTGCACACCACTACTTATTTCTTTTTCACTTCTAAATTATATTTATTAAAGTCAATCTAGAGTTGGTTGTGGCTACTCAGACTTACTACCAATGTATGGTTCCACTGCTATTGATAATGTCATTGACTCAATCTGATTTGGGAAAAAAACCTGCAGATGCCTGGCATGATGAAATGTGGAAAGCTCTTTTTTGATTTTGTAAAAAACAGTATTTAGTATGTGTCATGCTTCTATCCTCCTTTGTTGCGTCCAGCTCTTTTCTCAAACTTAAACTTTGCCAAAACAAGACAACAAAAATGCAAAATAAAACCAAAATAAATAAAAAAATAGTGTAATGGGGAATGATATATTTGAAAGGTGGGAACCCCTGCTGGCATAATAACAGCAAATGCTGGCAAAGAGAAGTCAATAACAAATATCTATATTCACCTGAAGACTTTTCTTTTCCAAGGCTGGGTGGTTTCATAATATTTCTTATCCCATCGGACCCAGTGGCGTGGAGGGCTGAAGCATCATGCCTTACCTCCTGCCACACTGGTGACCTGTGCAGATCACTGGGGCTCATTTGGGGAAGGAGAGGATAGAGTGTCCAGGGAACAGCTCTCCTCTCCTGGGGAGGGTGAGGAACATGGATTGTTACTTGCCTGACACCTAGCAGAGGCTGGGTGTTAGTATGCTGAGTCCCATATGTTGGGGTGCAGAGGAGGGGCAGCCAATGGAGTGCAGCATGCAGATGTGTGCACTGCGTGCCACTGTTGGCCTTACATGCTCCCCCTCAGCAAGGAAAACAGAAACAGGTCTTGACCGAGTGGCATAAAATCATCCCCACAGGTGCCACCCCTGAGATGGCACCTCCCTGGTTGGATCCATTCCTGGTGGGTTGAGTTACTCCCCACCACCCTGCCACAAAGGGTAAGCCATAGGGACATGAAGGGAGGGGGTCTAATCCTTGGGGGATGGTGCTGGGAGAAGAAGAAGAAAGTAGAAGGGGAGAGTCAGCCAGGACCATGGGGGGAAATATCAATAAAAAAATAAATAATATTGCTAATCCTCATACACGTTATTGTTAATCCGTTGTAGAATTTACCAGTGTCATTTTCTATATAAATTGCAACCACACTAGGAACAGCAGGCATTATCTGTCAGCAAAATGTAAGAAACTGACTTGTTTTATGCTGTGGTGCTGTGGATAGATGTTCAAATCTCAACTGTTACTTTTCAGACCTGGACTCTCTCACTTGTATTAACTTGACCTGGATGCTCTCGCTTGTGTTTCCTAACTTCGCTATGCTAATTGTAACTTAAGTTCATTTGGTGAAGAATGAAAATAGAAGAGCTCACCTTCTAATTTGTGTTTTTCTTTTCTATTGCAGTACAGCTGCAGAAACAAATCTTACAGCTATAAGAGTGATCTCACTTGTATTCTTCTAGGACTTCCATTTTAAATCTTCCATTCACTACTGTGTGCTACAATGACTGTGGATACCATAAACACAATTCAAGAAAAAAAAAACTCTTCCTTGTGTAGATCTGTATAACCTACAGTTCCTAATGTGGGTAATCATGTTCTATTATACAGTATAAGTCATATTGGTATTTACTCATGCTTGCGATAATGTGCTTACAAACTACTATCCAGTATAGTTATTTTTGTGGTGTTAGCATGCCATCTACAGCCATTAGCCATAATGCTATGATCATCATAATTTATGAATCATTTTATTGTAATACATAAGTAGCCTAAACCAGCATAATGCTTGTCATTGTATACGTGAAAAACCTAACAGCCTTGGGTGCGAGCTGCCCACCAGCATCTACCAATAAAATTGCTTTGTTTAGTTCATCTGCTACGTAGATGAGCCTGTTACCTGGTAACATACTTTCTTATCTTTAAGTATAAGACTTTGTGTAAGACTATTTTCACTAAGTTTTATCTTAAAGAGGTGTATGAATACCTCTCAAAAGAAACAGAAAAGGAAATGTATTTGAATAACCCATTCAAATGACATTCTGACAACCTCCACCTCTCTACAAACCAGACGTTGGTCCTGTACCACTCTGGTGATCAAAAACTGTGGGTGGTTCCAAAACCACTCTGATCAGAATTCATCCACCAGGTCCATAACACCCCTACATCATGGGGCTGACAAGATCTTGCAGAGACTGAGAACTGTGGGCTGGTGGCTTGGTATGACAACTGATGCCCAACATTATGCGGCCAGTTGCATTACCGGTGCTGATAACAAGCCTATTCCTTGAAAGAAAAATGCCGAATTACTTCACAAAGGCAATTAGGCCCCTAGAGTACAATTCAGATTGGTTTCATTGGGACCCTGCCTAATACTGGAAGAAACAACAAGTATTCACTTGTAAACAGTGACCTCATCTCCAAATGAGTAGAAGTCTTCCCATGTAGAGCAAACATGGCAAAAGCCATCACCAAAATTCTGATAGAACAAGTATTTACGAGGTCGGGCCCACCCCTCATGGTAGACTCTGACAAAGGGACTCGCTTCACAGGAGAACTAATGCAAGAATGTTTAGAGTTATTGGGAGTTAGCCAGAAATTCCATATTGCTTACAATCCTCAGTCCTCTGGACAGGTAGAGACAGCTAACAGACAGATCAAACTAATGTTGAGTAAATATGCAAATGGGAATGCTAAAAGTTGGGATACTCTATTGCCCTTACTCCTAATGGCAATCAGAGCTACCCCAGCTGCAGCAATCCAGTGCACATCCTTCGAGGTGATGATCAACTGACAAATGCGACTACCAGAACATCTGTGGATTGATCTGAATACCTAAACACAGACAGAGTGTAGGAGGACATTTATGTCACACAACTGAAGCGCAACCTTGTCCAAACTCACCTTTTTGCTGCCAAGAGTTTGGGCCAGGCCCAACAGCAATCCAAGAAGTACTTTGACAAAAACATCAAAGAAGTCGATTGGTAGGTAGGAGACCAAGTCATGGTACTAAAATTTTCTGCACAAGCCCACCTGTTTGCCAACAAATCGGCTGATCCCTATGAAGTTGTCAACAAATTGAGCCCTGCTGTCTTCCAAGTGTGGGTAACAGACAACAAGAAACCTGAAGACAAATGGTATTATGCCAATTAACTGAAACTGTACAAAGGTGATTAATGTTCCTTCCCCAGGATGGGGGGGGGTGACCAAGGAGACCTGTCATCTGATTGGTTATTGCTTTGTTCTTCAGAAATGAAACTAATCTCAATAATCCCTTTCCTCATTCTGGACATCTGGAAGGCATTATCCCAACAAGATCCAGAGGAAACCTTAAAGAATTTCCAGATAGCTTTTGGTCCTCTAGATTACATGTACAGGGGTCCACACATATTTCCACCCTGAACCCCTGACTCAAAGGTGGCCATTCAACTCCCATCTACCCATGTGACTGTTCAAGAGGGATGAGATGCATATCTTAATGCCATGTTGGTTTCAAATACCTTAAGGGAATCAACAAAGTCCAAGAGGGTAGCATCTTTCAGAAAAAGAGATGTGCAAGAACAAGGGGGCACAATTTGGAGATAAAGGGGGGATGGCTCAGAGGTAATGTGAGGAAGTATTTCTTCACAGAAAGGGTTGTAGATCCATGGAACAGCCTTCCTGAGGAGGTTGTAGAATAAAAAAATAGTGGGGGAATTCAAGAATGCATGGGACAGATATAAGGCAATTCTAGTGGGTGGTAGGAGGAAGTAGGCTGTTGGTTAACTAGGATCTGCAGCTTATCCATTAGGTAGGGAAATGGGCAGACTAGGTGGGCCAAGCAGTCCTTATCTGCCATCAAATTCTATGTTTCTCTAGATAACTCACCTCTGCAAACTAAATGAACAACTGGTAATCCTACTGGACAAGAAATTCCAGTAGCTCACCTTGCCAAAGGAACTTTTCAAGACTGGTCCAGCACCCTTATTTACCCTAATGGAACTTTGTACATATGCCAGGTTAATCAACACCAAACAGGCCTGTACAACTTCACAGCAATGATGAGCCCAGACTTTTGTCACCAGTTTCCCGATACCACCATTAGCCAAAACTGTTTCAACCAATCCATTGCAACAGCTGCTCTTTTCCTTACAATCATCCCAAAGTCTACAGTTGAACCTCTGCAATGCCTAATTAATGGAGCCAGGTCTACCCAGTGGCTTGGCTGCAACCTCTGTCCCTGGGACACTTATTAATTAACAATGTTCAGTTTATGCATGTTCTTTTTATTTTGAACATTATGCACTGGAACTTGTGTGAGTTTGGCAACTGTTCCACCACTAATGTCTCTAGTTTCACACAGTGATGCTATTAGATTTAATGGCAGCCTATCAGGCATGTGCATAAGACCCTGTAGCTGTGCACCATACTAAGGAGCACAGAGCAGTGTTCTGCCCCTAATGCCCTAAGAGGAGTTTGGGGATTTCAGATGTTACAGGCATAGCCGGTACTGTCATGGGTATGTTTGGATCTGGTATTTCAATCTGTATTAGAGACAATTTGGCTAACATACATAAACATGCTACATTTTTTAACAGTCAGTTAGCACAAAATGTCATACAGCCCATGCTACACAGTCTAGATGGTATATCTCAGGAGGAAAGATTCACGGTGTATAAAATGCATGATATAGCATGTTTATTCAATGACACCTGAAACAAAATCAATGAATTGATCATTTATAATAACAAAGAAACTAAAGAGCAACACATATGCAGGGAAATCCTTTTTTCAGCTTATGGTTCATATGCCATGAACACTATCACAAATGTCTTCCAGGATCTAGAGTCAGGAAGCATTCCAGATTTAATCCATGAGAGGCATATCGCTAAATGGTATTGCCCCTATTTTAAAACCCTGTCATGCACTATTAAGTTCATAGCCAGGACTGTGTCCTTTTCTTTGGCCACTGCTCTGAACTTGGGCTATGTCACACCACACCTGAATCAAGGACCCTGCTACATGTCAGGTGAACATGCCATGAGGGACACACTGTACATTATATCCATCGTGTTTCTACCGGTCTTCAACAGGAGCTCTTCAGTCTTCGACAAGCTGGTGAAAGTCCATTCCATAGGTCATCTAGAGGGCAGCATCTACTGAGAACGGACCAAATTGCCTCCTCTCCTGGTGTTTCATCCTCACCTGGATGCCTGGGTAGTTCCACATACTGTACTGACTGTTGTGCCATAAAGGGTTTCCACTGTTTGTGTAGCTCTGATGTTTTTCATATAACCATGCCTATGTGTGGTTATTCTGTGAACTCTATGGAATGGTCATATATGTCTGATAATGACATATTTGACAGTGTTTTTGCCCTGTTAATGTCACATCACCTCCTTTTATGCTGAATGCAACTAAAATTCAGCCACAGACTGTACAAAATCTCATCAGCCAGATGACAAATGCTTCTATTACCTGCCCAGTACAGCTCACGAAGTGGTGCCCTCCTCAAGTTTGTGTGACCTACAACAGTGACAGACAATACTGCATCGTAACCAACTACAAGACATTCTCCTATGGATCTCTCACCAGTGGAGTAACTATGCCCAGCCTTCTGTTTTGTACCTCATGAGTGCACTGTCACTGGTCATACAGTTATCACACCTGTTCCCACCCCAGAACTTGATTACATTGATAGTGGCCCTGACTATCTGAATGCTATAGAACAATATTTACCAGTGTTTAATGTGCATATCGACCCTCTAACCCTGAATCTTCAATCCGTGTTAGAGAGGACGCGCCTTATTCATACTAGTAACAACGTTACTAAAGCAGGCAATTCTCTAATGATTTATTTCATGATGGTGATTTAAGTACTGCATTGGTATTTACTCATGCTTGCTACCATGTGCTTACAAACTACTATACAGTATAGTGATTTTGTGGTGTTAGCATGCCGTCTACAGCCATTAGCCATAATGTTTTGATTAACATATTTTATGAATCATTGTATTGTAACTCAAGAGTAGTCTTAGTCAGCATAATGCATATCACTGTATACATTCAAAACCTAACAGCCTTGGGTGTGAACTGCGCACCAGTATCTACCAATAGAATTGCTTTGTTCAGTTCTTCTGCTATGTAGATGAGTCCATTACCTGGTAATGGACTTTCTTATTTCTAAGTATAACAGTTTGTATAAGACTGTTTTTCACTGAGTTTTTCTATGACAACATTGCGGTGTTTGGAGGTTCTGATATACCAGCAGGTATGCTGTCCTTTTACATGTATTTAGGGAATACATCTTTATTCTATGACACCTGTCTTCTGTGTCATCTTTTGTAATCAGATAACTCCTGAGTTGCATAGCGGGATACATGAAACACACTGCATGCACTGTGTATGCACAGCCTGACCTAACACCAAGCATGACTGTAGCTGTAAACAACCACTATGCTGGGCTTGAAGTGTATCCCCTTCATCTTGTGTCTGGGCCTGCCCAGGGTCCTCCTGTCATAAACACAATAATGGAGAACAATGAATTTCAATAAACTTAATTACTAATAAGAGGTGCTGATGACATCATAACCAGAGGAGTGACATTTGACCAGTTCAGTGATGTCACTTCATCCTTGAGATAGCACTATAGCTGAGTACATTTATGGTTCCTCATTTATTGCTTTTGTAATACACAGATAAGGTATGTATTATATATATATATATACATATAAATATATATTCATTGCAAAAAAAACTCCCATTAATGCATCAGTTAGGGTTGATAGCACAGCGACAAAGTTTGGAAATGTGGTGTTAGGGTTACACCCACACACCAACAGGCATTGGGGTGTGCATTGGGGTCATCAGCCTAATTCCAAAAGACCCAACCATTTTGTTGCAGGGGGATGGCAAAGATTTACAGTTTTTGGGAAAAGTACTGTTACCAATTCTGAAAGTTTTGCAAAAATAGCATGACACTTTGTGATTTGTGAAAGTGTCATGGCCATTTCTGTCACAATTTGTGACAGTACTGAGGTGCCAATTTTTAAAATGGCATTTCTGTGTTTTTTTCCCAAAAAAAAGATAGGGCTGTCATCCTCAGGATCCGTCTAGGTAAACACAACAGTCAGTGTTTACCTAGGGGGGTTCCAAATTTAAATGCCAGGCATTTTTCTTTCTCACTAACTAAAAACAAGATGGCCACTGCATGACAGTAAAAGAGCCATTTGTAACAGTAAAATGTAGTGGTGGCAGCATTCAAGAGACACAAATATTTTTTCCCCATTGACTATAAAGGGAAATTTGTTTTTTAATGACTTTTGAATGGTTTAATATTGTTCCCCCAAATCTTTGAAAGGCACATCAGTGACCCAGATTGCATGTTACATACTAACATACTAATTGCCAGCAGATTAGGCCTTAAGGTCTATCGAGTCTGCTCGAACCTCAGATCCCTATTTGGGTGCCGAGGCCCCCCCCCCCTTGTGTTCCAGAAACCCCTATCATCCATCCCCACCCTCTTGGGCCAGGCCGTCATCTGGTACATCTGCTTTCTGTGTCTGTCCCTCCCTGTCTTGAAGCTCTCCACTGTTGATCTCTGAACCAGCTCACCAGACAGCGCATTCCAAGGGTCCACCACCCTCTCAGTGAAAAACCTCCTCCTCTTTTCCCCCCTCACCCTTCCACCTTCCAACTTCAAACCATTCCCTCTGGTGATACCTTCCTGCTTTAGTCTAAAGATCCCCTCCATGTTTACCCTATTTATTCCCTTGAGGTACTTGAAGACCTCAATCATGTCCCCCCCCTGTCTCTCTTCTCCTCCAATGAAAACAGGCAGAGCTCCTCAAGTCTGTCCTCATACGTCAAAACCCCTAGTCCTCATATAATCTTAGTTGCCCTCCTCTGTACCCTCTCCAGGAGCTGTATGTCACTCTTCAAGTGTGGTCTCCAGTACTGTACACAGTACTCAAGGTGTGGTCTAACCAGTCCATTGTACAGCAGCAGAATCACTTCCCTGCTCCTAGAGGTGACCCCCCTTACGATGCATCCCAACATCCTGTTTGCCTTGCTAGCCACTCTCCTGCACTGTTCAGAGTTATTCATACATGCATCCACCATGACCCCTAGGTCTTTTTCCCCTGTTGAGGCCTCTAGCACCTCCCCTCCCAGGGTGTACCTGTGTTTAGGGTTTCCCAGCCCAAGATGTAACAACTTGCACTTGGTGATATTGATATTTAATTTCCATGTGTGAGCTCAGCTTTCCAGGGTGTCCAGGTCCCCTTGCAGGGCCAACCTCCCCTCTTCCCCCTCAACTACTGCTCCCATCTTGGAGTCATCAGTGAAGAAACTCATTTCACACCCTATACCCTCCCTGATGTATGATATGTATGCATTAAACAGGATCAGACCCAGGACCGAGTCCTGTGGTACCCCACTACTGACCTCTCTAGGGTTCAAGAGCTCCCCACCGACCACTACTCTCTGGCTGCATCCAGCTAGCCAGTTTTCAATCCATCTGACCATCAAAGGGCCCATTCCCAACCTTGTCAGTTTCTCCACCAGACCATTGTGGGGGACAGAGTCAAATGCCTTGCTGAAGTCCAAGAATAATACATCCACAGGCTTTCCCCAGTCCAGTTCTGATGTTACCCATTCGTAGAACTCCATAAGATTAGTGTGACATGTTTCCTGAAGATTTTTGACCAAACGGACAAATTATGAGGGCTGTAGCCACGAACAAAGAAACTCACAAAACCCCTTTTTTTTTGTGGTTTTGGCAGCTCCGCAATTCTGCAACTGTTTTTCCAACCATAATGCAACTTGCCAGATCCAGAGATCTATGGTACCAGACTGAGCATGCAAAACTTCAGGTAAATCAATTGTACAGTGGCAAAGTTATTAAAGTGCAAAATCTGGGGTTTAACATAGAAGTGGCCATGCAACCCTAACTATATTGGCCCTACCGGGCCAATATAAATATATATATATATATATATATATATATATATATATATATAGACACACACACACACACATATATATAGTGTGTGTGTGTGTGTTTTATGAGTCAGCTTTTACTGTAAATAGTGGTTACAGTAAATGCAGACTCATAATGTCATCTTACTAATATCAGCTCATTGGTACAATCAGATTCCTAAATCACAGTGGTGGTATTACAGAGTTTGGAAGTTTCTGTTTCTCAGAGGAAATAGTGGATTTCTAGATATTATAAAGAGGTAAATACTTGGGCTGGGATTGCAATGCACCACTGTGGGGGGCGAGTCTTTACTTGCCATGGTGACAGGGGTAATGAGGGAATCCAAATAAGAGCATCCTATGGGGCAGAAACTGAAATAAATTGAAAATAAAAAACAGTAAGAGATGTCAACATGTTTAATGAAAAACAGGTGTGTTCAACTTTTCAATATATCATCTATACTCAAAAGTGTTTGTCCGTACTACACAACACTGGTAAGGAGACATAGTCAAACAGGATTTATCTGGTTGCCAGTACTATATAAACACAAGAGAAGTATTACATCACACATATTCACATAAGCAAATCTCAAAGTCATTTCAGTCCCATGAATTCAAAATAAATGAAATAGTTAAACTCAACAGCATGTCAAATCAACTTCAGCCACTAGAGCAAAAAAAAGTTTGGTCTCAGCTGTTGGAGTTGCCTTGACATGGTGCTGAGGTCAACTATGTGATTGAATTTAGAATACAATACATGGGACCAAAGACCCCTGAAATGACTCTGGACTAACTACTTTTATTAACTCTTGCTATTGCCTTTGCATAAAAAAAATGTTAAATTTAATTTTGTGCAAACAGCTTCAATCTATTTCCTTATGAGTTTGGTTACTGTACAGCGGCATATTTTTGAATGTTCAGAGTGTCTTAAGCATCAAAAAATGTTAGAGACTCCCCAAAAAGAACAACAAGAATGAAATCAAGTATGAAAGGAAAAAAAGTATAAAAACATGGAGGAAAAAAGGAAAGAAAGAAAGAAAGAAAGAAAGAAAGAAAGAAAGAAAGAAAGAAAGAAAGAAAGAAAGAAAGAAAGAAAGAAATTATCTAAAAGGTTATTTGTTATGCTGTAGTGTTGTTTTCCCAAGTACTCAAAGAAGAGTGTGAAGACTCTGTATAGTCATTAACACTAGCCAGAACCATGAGGAACAACATCAAGCAAAAGCATTCATCATAGTGACAGCCTGCTACTGAAAAATGAACACTTGAAGGAGAAACTTAATATATCTACTTTGGCGACACAGTAATGTGTCTCCTTCTCCACCCAGATAATAGATTATCATAAAATCTGTTACTATCTACAAATAGGGTGATATAAAATGTCTTCATAAAAGTGTTGATTGCCTTGTTTTGCAAGAGAAGTGACACTCCATGTTGTGATGATATTAAATTCAGGCAATTAGGATCAAATGATTGTCTCTATGGCAATTTTGTACTGGATAATAAACTATTCGAGGCATCAAGGAGAATGGCTTGTGTTACACTGTAAATCTGATGTTTTTCTTTGCACTTTTTTACCATAAATAATTATGAATCCTTTAATAAATTATATATATATATTCTGAGAAGTATACAATAAAGGTTGCATGTTGTGTAGGTGTCCTTGTACCTACGTAGGATAATTAGGCTCTGAGTGTAGTAAAAGGAATACATTTTGCAGTTTCTGTGAGGAAAGTCTACCAGTAGTAGAGAGGGACAAACAATGCAGAGCTTAGATATGCAAGTTGTGAATATTTTGGAAAAAAAAACAAATTATGAAAAGTTGCATAACTTCGCAGTGTTGATGAAAACATATCCAAGTATGAAACTTGCAAGCCCCAAACACCCAAAAGTTAAAAAGAAATACTTGAAAAAGTACTTTAGTCCCACCAAAGCACTATTTGGCTGTTCATGACTTCCAACTGCTGTAGAATGCTCCCTCTGCAAATGCAGTGTAACTTGCAGTACCAAGGCTCCGCTTGATCCACAAAGGGACATAATTGAATCTAGCTCTATTTGAGTTACCTGGGCAGTTGGGATGGATGGCAAGCAACAAGAGGGGATTTACACTGCAGCATTTTCTAAGGCAGAAATGGAAAGGCTTTGTGGTTACCCAGGGGTGAACCAAGATGTAACTGCTCTATATCACTCTCATAACACAGCACAGTGTTCAGGGCCCTGGTAAGGCCCCTTTGTCATGTCACTAGCCCTACCACCAATGCATGTGGAGGCATTGCATCCTAGTGATTAGAGCACCAAACTGCAACTCAAGACACTCAACAGACCTAGGTTTGAATCCCACAGCCACTTGCTTACTGTATGACCATAAGAAAGTCACTTAATCTTTTGTGCTCCAAGGTCACACCTAGAATTAAGGTTTGGCTCAGCATTTAATATTTTCTGTGCCTGGTAAAGGAGACACTGCAGTTATAGCAGGGCAGCCTCTTTGCATAATCCCCTGCTCATGTGCAAGAGAGGATATGCTTGTCGGCAGATCTGTGTTTCTGAGTGGAAACCCAGTGTCTGGTCAGTTATAACCCCATGGCCACTCCAAGTCACCACAAGCTGCTCCAAAGTGACAAACAGGAGTGGTGGGGTATGTAAAGGTGGACTTAAGGATCAGCGTAATGGAGGGACAAGCACTGGCCTGCTAGAAGTGAATGACACATAAGACAGCCTAATATGTGGGTCAAACATATGTAAGGACTTGAGTATTTGTTTCAGATTTACAAGTCCCATATTTAGCAATTGTCAATATTTTTTTTCTGCTACAAGAATATATGTATGAAAAGCCATGAAGTTCACATTTTAATTTTCATTTGTTTTCATGTTTTTTTACAACTGCTGAATCATTTTTTTTCTCCCAAGAATTTTCACAGTTCAATTAAAATTGTTCCCAGCCCTAAGTAACAATAAATGATTTTTAAAGACTATGCATTTCATCAATTTATCCCAAAACAAATTGAATTACCATGGAATATGGATCAATTTGTCCAGTAGGGGACCACAAAAGAATCTTAATGATGTTTTGTAGCTGACAGAGACAAAACATAATTTTACAATTATATTACATACTGAAATATGTAGAAATGATGGGGAATTGCAGTTTTATTCAAAGTGCCTAAAAAGAGCCATAAAATATGATATTTCTTTTACTTTCTGTTTTCCTCCCCTACTTGTTACAGCTGTCTCTATCTACATCTATCCTGTCAACCTGTTAGCCTCACCAACACCTTTTCTGTCTCCTTCACCAACTCCTCATACCTCAAGACATCCCCCTCTGAGGTGGGATGGAAGAGAGTGAGCCAGTCTCCCCCCATGTGACACATTTTGGGGAGGTGGGCTGCAGTCAATGGACCCAAATTTCAAATGGCTAAGGGACTAAGTCTGCTGGTGTGGAACAAATCTCGGCACCAGCAGACAGTCATATTTTCAGTCCATGCTCCACACAGGTGGAATGTGAAGCTGCAGGAGATGTTATGCCTCATTCAACCAGGTGTAACATTTTGGCACAGCTGCATCAAAAAACTGGCCACAATATGCTGTAAATCATGGAGCCGGTTGTAAACCTTCTCTTTCTGTGAAAATTCAGCTCTTCTGGGAAAAAACTGTGGCTCCACAAGTGAGGACCCACTTGCACCAGTTTTTCCCACACCTGTGCCAATTGTTGAGGGTTCTGAAAATCCAGCCCAGAACGTTGGGATCCTAGACTGCTAGTGGAGCCTTATCATGCTTCACTTGTGTGGGATTGTTTCCCCCAATTCTGTCCCCTTCCCTCCAGGCTGGACTCAGAACACACATGCACACACAATATGTGTGACAACATTGTGTTGAGCCAACTGGCATCTCTCCCACCCATCCAGAAGTACTGCCTGCACCTTCACCCATGGTTACTCAGGGTTCCATGTGATAACAGCAAGATTTTTTCAGCAAACATCAAATGGGCGAATGCATAATAATGACCGCAAAAACAGCACTACCAAATCATGGTGATGTATTAAACAGCTACAATCTAACTCATATCTGAAGTTGAAAATTATATGCTAGATCCACAGGTGTACTCCATTCATAAATGTAGCTGTACCTGTATCATGTGGGGAGCTCCACCCCCATCTCTATTATTCCAACACCATGGCTCACATTGATAATGGGGTATCCTGGCATGCCCACAGTCACCCAAATCACCCAATTACCATTATTTGAAGGTTGCTATTATTGGCAGCGCTCACATTGTGTCATCCAAATGTAGTCACTATAAAAATCTCGCTGTTATTATGCGACACCATCAATCAGGTGGTAGTTTCATGGCAGGAGTTATTTCATCTGCCCCCAGGAGAACAGCATCCAGTGGAATGCTTTCCCCTGCTCACTTTGCTGGCCTTAAAATGACTCAGGATCATTCCTGAACCTCAGTCACTGGCATTGCGAGCAGTAGAGCTACATCTGCACTGATGGTCTGGCCTCATAAAAAAGCTGGTAGGCTGTATTTGGTAATGTGTGTATTATTGTGCTCATACCATACTCTCAGCCACATTGCACTGCAACCTGTGTTACTGAGAGAGGGGATGTTCATCAGTATATTACTTGATAAATGTCCTACTCTTTCAAGAAGCACCATGGAAATTTTGGCTGCACATGGAAGAGGTGAGCAGAAAGTACTTGAGTTTACAAGTCCAACAATGCCCCCAACCCCAGCAGAGAGCACAGCAGTATAATTGTTGGGTATGAGCCCAAGTGCCCGGTGCAGGAATTGAACACTAATCCCTATGACCATAAGATGTTCCCATCCCAGAGACAACAATATTGTGTACCAAGTGTCAAAGATGCACAGTTGATAGCACAACTACCCTGGGGCATGGTCTTGTCCCAAACTGGGACCGTCTCTCAAACCACAAACATGGGCACTCAGGTGTAGTGCTAGGGGAGGTCTCTGTATTGTCAGGATGTGCTGTAGTTTAGATGAGTCATTAAACTGATGAACCTTCTGCTGATTTCTGTACTGGCCTGGTGGGTGTCCAGAAGGATGTCAAGGAACCCAGGGCACTTTTTACAATATTGAGGGATTTTTATCTTGTGTCCTGGTCAACTTTACTCTTCCCACAAAGCCAGTGCAAGCAATAGACTACAGCTACATATGACTGTTGATGAGAGGAACAGATTTTAATACTTGTCTACAGTCATATTATTACCAGTCAGTCTCATTGCATGTAAAGGGCTTTGCAATGCACCGTGTATGAAAAGTGTTATATACTGTAAATGTAAATTATTTTTCTTGTGAGGGAAATAGAGGTAGAGGGCCCACTAGCTGACAGCGATTATCAAACAGTGTGGTTTAATATCACGATGTGCGGGGAGCTAGAGAAATCAGTTACTTGGGTGGTAAACTTCAGGGGGGTGGACTTTGGGAGGATGCAGGAAGTACTGAAAGGGAAACTAGAGGGCATAAGGCAGGAGATGGACGTGGAGCAGAAATGGGATATTATTAAATGGGGGGTTACAGAGGCAACAGAAGCCTGCACCAAGGCACAGAGAGTAAGAGGAGCAGAGCAAGAAAACCATGATGGTTGAACAGCGAGGTTGTGGAGGTAGTGAGGGCAAAACGAGTGGCGCACCAGAGGTTTAGGAGGACGGGAAGGAAATGGACAGGGAGGAATATGCAAGATGGTCCAGGGAGGTGACCAGAAAAGTGAGGGAAGCCAAGGCACAGAGGGAGCTGAGATTAGCACAGGGAATTAATGGGGGGAGAAAGACTTTTTCAGATACATCAGGGAGAAAAGGAAGTGCAAGGAGACAATAGTGAGGATAAAAAGGGGAGGGAAGTGGACCAAAAAGGGGGAGGAGCATGCAGAAGCACTTAATGGATACTTTTACTCAGTGTTCACGGAAGAAAAGGGGGTACCACTACCAGCATGGGGTGGGAGGGTGGAGACGGGGGGAGAGGAGGCGACAGATGGAAGAATTGAAGCAAGTAGAGTCCTAGAGGGACTGATGACACTGAATGTAGACAAGGCACCAGGGCCAGATAGTATCTACCCCAGGTTGCTGAGGAAGATTGTGGAGGTGTTGGTGGAGCCACTGGCGGATCTGTACAGCACCTCACTGGAGTCGGGATGTGTGCCACTGGACTGGAGGATGGCACATGTAGTACCA
The DNA here is from genome assembly GCA_016271365.2 of Neoceratodus forsteri. Taxonomy (NCBI): domain Eukaryota; kingdom Metazoa; phylum Chordata; order Ceratodontiformes; family Ceratodontidae; genus Neoceratodus; species Neoceratodus forsteri. The sequence continues at coordinate 246,491,928 of CM028130.1, forward strand.
TTACACAAGAGTGGGCCAAGGGATGAACCGGGTAATTATAATCCGGTAAGTCTTACCTCCATAGTGTACAAACTCATGGAAACAATACTAAAGAAAAGGCTGGTGTTTTACCTAGAGGACAATGGCCTCCAGGATGTGAGGCAGCATGGGTTTGTTTCAGGGAAGTCTTGTCAGACCAACCTCATACAATATTATGACTGTGTGACTGGTGAGCTGGATAAGGGTCATGCGGTGGATGTTCTTTACTTGGACTTCAGCAAGGCCTTCGATTTGGTGCCTCATGGGATGCTTGGGGGGAAGCTAACTGGTGTAGGGGTAGGGGAAAAAATGATGAACTGGATTACAAGCTGGCTGAGTGGCAGGCTGCAATGGGTGGTGATGAGAAGGGAGCTCTCAACTCCAAGGCCGGTGATGAGTGGGGTACCACAGGCTCGGATGTGGGGCCAGTATTGTTTGGGCTCTTCATATCAGATAATGCACATGGGGTGGTGACAAGGTAAGTCTGTTCGCTGATGACACCAAAATTGGAGCAGTGGTAGATGGAGAGGAGGGATGGAAGCAGTTGCAGGGGGACCTACTAAAGCTAGAGGAGTGGTCAGAGAGGTGGCAGCTGGGGTTCAATGCAAAGAAGTTTGAGGTATGCACTTTGGGGTGAAGTACCCAAGGAGACAATACTGACTGGGGGGGTTAACCTGGGGATGACTGAGGAGGAGGAGAAGGACCTAGGGGTAATGATAACAGGGACCATGAACAACACTGCCCAGTGCAGAAGAGCATCTGCAAAAGCTAACGGAATGCTGGGGTGCTTAGCAAGGGGTTTTTCGTCTAAGCGAAGAGAGGTGATCTTGCCCCGCTACAGGTCACTGGTAAGACTGCATGTAGAGCATTGTTTGCAGTTTTGGAGGCCATACCTAAAGTGTGATATCAGGCTACTGGGGGGGTGTGCAGAGGAAGGCAACAAAGATGATATGTGGAATTGAGGGGAGAGACTATGACAGCAGGCTGGGAGACCTGAATATGTACACCCTGGCAGACAGAAGGGACAGGGGGGACATGATAGTAAGACATTCAAATATCTGAGGGGAATCAATAAGGATGAGACAGATGGGGTCTTTAAGTTAAGGAGGGGGAGACTCACCAGGGGGAATGGGCTAAGAATAGAAGGGGGAAGATTTAAGAAGGAAATGAGGAGACACTATTTCACAGAGAGGGTGGTAGCAAAATGGAATGCTCTACCAGAATGGGTGGTATCATGCAAATCTGTGAACAGCTTCAAAAGGGCATGGGACAGGGAATAGGGGAGAGTGAGGGTGGGGGAGATGGGGGTGGCATTGGGATAATAAAGGGGTGGGGTGGGGCAGCTCCAAACTAGGGGTGTTGGCTGCACACTCGAGCAGACTTAGATAGGCCAGGTGGTCTGTTTCTGCTGGCACATTCGTATGTTCGCATGATCGTATGTTCTTCTTCTACCAACTGAGTCTGTGACACTGCCCACTCTTCATGTATACAGTACTGTTTATTTTTGTGATTACCAGAATTTGAACACTGTTAATTGCAAACCAGTAGGGATCAAGGTTTACCAAGTATTCTGTTTATCTTGTTAACAGTAAAATGTACAAAACTATGTTTTACTGAAGTAGAATCTATGACTTAAATCAGCAACCCATGATACTAAATGAAATAACCTTTTCTGTATTTAGAACAAACATATACAGTGCAGTACACCAGGATGTAACACTTTGTGAGAAGGATGTTACAGTTTCCCGCATGACAAATCTGAGTAATAGCTATTGGATTCCATTGTGTTCCTGCAGCATTCTGCAGTATTTCACTGGCAGAAACTGTGATAAGAGTGTGCATCCTGACTCTCTGTACAGTAGGATACCAGTCTATTCTACCATTATACTATATGTAATTTCCAAGCTTAAACAAGTGCTTTTGAAGTTTGTTATAGCTGTTGTTCTCTTGCCAGGGAAGAAATAGAAGAGGAAGCAGAGGAAGAAGAAGAAGAAGAAGAAGAGGAAGAAGAAGAATTGTCATCTATATAGAAATTTGCATAGACATTGTATCCCAAGGCACTTAAGTAATGAACTATTTCACACATAAACACCCACAAACAGTGGTGAATCTTTGCAGGAACCAGTTTTACAGGAAGAGAAATGTTGGCCAGGAATTTGTGGAAAATCTCTTACTCTTGCAAAGAGTGCCTTTTGTTCTTTTACTTTGACCTAGACACCCACCAAGACAGTACCAGAGATGGGCAGAACAGACCTTGGTTTAACTTCTCAACCAAAACATGGAACACTGTGACAGTACAATGTCTCCATAATACTGTAATTGGATGTCAATATTATGGTGTGACCCCAATCCCAGTGTTATCAGGAACAGTACTTTACATTCAATCATTATAAACATGCGCTTGCATTACTGAGAAATATTCACATTGGACCTATGCACTAATGTGTATTTGTGTGCGTGTGTGTGTGGGGCGGGGGATACATGCAATTCTCACTTACCCAGCCTGGATAGCTGCATGCCTGGGGGCAGGTGCAAGGTGTGCAGTATGCATAGCCATGACCTCATGCAGGGCACTTGTTTGTGGCCCTGCCCCCTTGTGCAAACAATCACAGGTGGCAGTTTGTAGGACACAGGCAAGCATCCAATTGGATGCCCTTGTGGGTCTCACAGTGGACACCTTGCAGTACATGAACAGGGGATTCTGGGTAGGCAGGGGTCCCATTTTAATAAATGTATAGATGAGTTCACAACTGGATGCCCTGAGCCCTCTTTGTCAGCCCAGTGGATCAGGGCATACTGGTGAGGGGATTCCCTGTCACACAGCAGCTGATAAGTGTCATTGGGGGACACGTAAAAGATATATCAGGATCCCCGCTACCGTAACCTGCACCCCATTTGACTGGTACTCAGTGATTTCATGAATGGTGTGGAGTGCAAGCACACTCTCTGACATGCCTCTGGACTGCCTATGATGCATAGCTGTAATCAACTGGTGGATCATGTGCACAAGGGGTGTGTGCCCCTTCTGTGAATGCTGCCAGTGGTTTGCTAGGTCCTTGTTTTGCAGCATTCCAGATTAGGTTTGCCTACAAGCCACAGATAAATGCATAGGCAATCCACACCTTAATTCATAGGCCCCAATCTGAATACAGCTGTCACAGCTGAATAGAGGCCCCAGGGACAGGGAAGGTAATTTAAGAAAGAATGCTGGGATTGCCATCATTACTGTGGATCCACACTAATCACAAAATCAACAATAAGAACAATTCCAAAAATGGTTAAATGGGTAAAGCAGTTTAGCAGCAGAAAACCTGTGGCTGTCAGGAATATATACAGTAGCCGCTGAATATGTGATTTTGTGAAAGTCCCAAGCTAACATGAATCGTTGATCAAAATGCAGAATTCTGAGTGAATAAAAATGAATTAGGTGCAACTTAGGGATGAGAGAACTGGTTTGGATAAGTTCAGAACCTGTGCCATTTTCTTTAAAAGTACCTTGTCAGAACTTTTTTAAGGTTATGATAATTTACAAAGCATTGATTTTACACCTTGACATAATACATACAAACATACAATGATGCCAGCAGTTATAGGCCTTACGGTCTATCAAGTCTGTTCGAGTGTAGCTCTCAGTGTTGAATACTGATGCTGTCCCCCAACCCCCTCTTCTCCTTCCTCACTGATAGCATTGACTGAGTAACCCACAGTGCTTCCCCTTCCCTATTCTGATCCTACCCCAACCCTGTCCCATCCCCTCTTAAAGGTAGCAGCCAAGATGAGTGTTGAAACAATGGTGTAGTCGGGGGGGGGGGGCATGGTAGGAAGAGCGACAGCCAAAAGAGCTACATCATGGAGACACAGAACGTCAGTACAAGAGTGAGCAGGGCTATTGCTCAGCAAAGGGTGACACCCTGAGCAGCAGCAGACTACCCAGTGATCCCGACAATCCCGTGCAGCAGGGAAGTGAGTGCTAGGTGCGGGCCGTAGGTAAGGCAACACCCTGGGAGGCAGAGGCCCTGGAGGGTGTTCGCACAGTGCAGCAGGGACAACCACAGCCCACAGCCAAAGACCACCGATGCCCTTACAGCCCAGCACACCACCACCACCACCACCAAACCAGACCCCCTCCCCAAGATTAGAATCACAGGCACTGACCCCTGGCAGGTCCATGGGCCAGAGCAGTCCAAAAGGAGTCATTGACAAGACATGAGGTGGGGGCTAGGCAACATACCATGGGAAATAGGGGGGGAGGCAGGAAGGGACATCCACAGGGTGACACGAGGCTTGGCCACAGACTGCCCCATAAAGAGGAACAGCACAAAGAAGCCCCAAAAGTGTCACCCTGATAGCAGGATGTCAGTACACTACATACAAAGCCAAAAAGGCAAGCCACTAGCTGTTTACAATGACTCTGTCTACCGAAAGGACACGGTGGGACCGTAGAAAGTGTATTGGCAGTGCACAGAAGCCCACAGGTACAACTGCCTCACCCACCAACACACCGTTGAGGACACCACGGTGGCCACCATACAGGACCACAACCATGCTCCAGACACAGCGAATGTTGGCATGTGCCTTGTGCTCAGGATGCAGGGGATAGGGCATGGTGATCGATGGACTGTGTGTCACAGGTCGTCGTGGCTAGCACGTTTGGGATACCTGATGCCTTTGTGGGATGACTGCCAGGCATGTGACTGCTTTGGTGGACCATACAGCATGTGTGGCATGTGGCACAGGGTTGGCCTATGACTCCCACAACTGTCACTGACCTCATGATACCCGAGGAGTTCACCATGACGGGGGATGGGGCAAGGTTCCTTCTCTTCGGCAGTGGTTGGGAGCAGGACTGGCTCATCATATATGCCACCAATCGGGGTCTGAAGCAACTGGCAGACTGCCCTGACTGGTTTATGGAAGGTATATTTAGGGTATGCCTGACCCTATTTGACCAGCTGTACACTGTCCATGCTATCCTGTCAAGTGCAGTCCTGCCGGCTGTGTTCATTCTCACCTGCACCCAGAGGGCACACACCTACACACGGCTGCTGGGCCAGTTGAAAATACACTGTCTGGTGCTAGCACCCACCATAATCCTGCTGGATTTTAAGCATGCCAGCTGGCACGCTGTGTCCACTGTGTTCCTGGACACCCAGGTCCGTAGCTGTTTTTTTCATTTTTCACAGGTCATTTGGTGCAAGGTACAACAGTGCCCAGAGGTTCTGCAGCGTTATACCACCGACCCAGACTTTGCCCTGCACCTCCAGATGCTGCTGGCACTGGCCCTTGTCCCACTGGCAGACATGCCAGTGGTGTATGAGGAACTGCAGGAGTGGGACTACAAGGCATAGAATGAGGAGGTGCTCCATTTGATCCTCGATTACTTCAAGGATACCTGGATCGGTCGTCCTACTGGACATTCCAGTCGCAGGCATGCCACCTTCCCCATCGACAAGTGGAACTGCCAAGGGGTGACCATCCAGGAACTAGCTTGGATGAATAATACCATGGAGGGGTGGCACAGGGCATTCAACACCAGGATCGGGTCATGCCACCCCGGCATTTGGTGGCTGCTCAACTGCCTATGCTAGGAGGAGCGCATGACCATGGTGCAGTCCGAGTAGCTTGTCTCTGTGGCCGAGTCATCACAGGTCCGACACCAGTACCATAACCTGAATGCCCGCATTGCCACTGTGGTGGTGGAGTGTGACACATGGAGCCATTATGACTATCTCTGGGGCCTGGCACATAACTTCACCTTCCACGTGTGACCGGGCACGTGGAGGACCAAGCACAGCCACCTGGCATTGTTGGCCCCTGTTGTGCACTGCCCTGCCACCTGCAGACTGTACACCTGTCACAGGCCACATGTTGCCAAGTGGCACATGCACAGCAGACTGCTATCAAGCACAGTAGTGGAGTGGTGCCACCCGGTGAGGGCGCCCGCTCATTACCCACATCCCCCAGAGTTGCTTTTTTGGCACTCGTGCCTGTCCCCTACATGATCCCCCTTGCCACCATGACACATGCACCTGACAGTGCAGCCATGGCAGACCTGTCCTCCCCCCCCCGCCTTGGCATGCCTGCCACTGGCATGGCCACTGCTGTACTGTAGGCATCCACCCATGGTGTCCTGTGCCTCAGCCCTACCCTCCTCTTGAACCCCCTGCAGCAGCCTACCCTCTGCCTGTCACCCTGTGCCACTTACCCTTGTCCTGTATCCCACTGCACCATGCCCTTGACCATGTGCCTTATTGGGCATGCTCTGTGCCCTTCACCCTGGTGTGTTTGCCCATGCATGCATGCTCTATAGCATGGCCACACATTGTCACGTGTCCTTTTGGTCTCTGCCTCCTGTCCACACTCTCTCCATGGGTCGCTGAATGTCCACCTTCACCCTTCCTGTAGTCTGCATTTTGTAGTCACTATTTGGGGACTCGCACTCACTGTGTCACCCTCATCACATTAATCCCCTCTTAAATATTCCAACTCATGTTTGCGAAACCAGCTCCTCAGACAAAGCATTCCATGCCATCACCACCCTTTTTGTGAGAAATGCCTCCTCATCTCTCTGCTGAACCTCCCTCCCTTCAATTTCAGACTATGCCCTCTTGTGACCCCTTCTTTTCTATATTTAAACAGGCCCTCATGGCTAACCCTATTTATGCCCTTCAAATATTTGAAGGTCTCAGTCATATCACCTCTGTCCCTTCTGTCCTCCAGAGAGTACATAATGAGCCTCCATAACTTATCTTCATAGGGATTTCCCTTCATCCCAATTAGTATTTTGATTGTCCTTCTCTGTACCCCCTCCAACAGTCTGATGTCTTTTTTAGGAAGAGGTGACAGAAATGTACACAGTACTCCAAGTGAAGCCTCACAAGTGCCCTATACAATAGCAGAATCACCTCCTCACTCCTTGAGGTGGTTTCCCTGCTATGCACCCCAGCATTCTATTGGCCTTCACTGCCACTTTCCTACATTGTGTGGAGTGATTCATATGGCCCGTGACCAGCACACCCAGATCTTTTTCCTCAATTAAAACTGATAACTGCACAACCCCAGCTGGTAACTGTGTCCAGGATTCTTGTTTCTGAATTGCATAATCCTGCACTTCCCTGCATTGAAGCCCAACTGCCAGGTACAGGACCATCTCTCAAAAGTTTCTAGGTCTTTCTGCAGTATCCCTCCCCCTCCACCCTGTCGACACTGCTCCCAGTTTAATGTCATTGGCAAACAGGCTTATCCTACTCTGGGTCCCTACTGCCATATCCGCTATGTAGATGTTGAATAACACAGGTCCCAGCACTGAGCCCTGCAGGACCCCACTGATGACAGCCTGTGGTGATGATAGTTCCCCCCTTACCACCACCCTCTGGTGTCTACTTTCTAGCCGTCTCTGAATCCATCTGACCACGTTATCCCCCAACCCCAGGTCCTTCAGCTTGCCTATCAGCCTCCCACGTGACACAGAGTCAAAGGCCTTGCTGAAGTCCACATACAGTACAACAACTGCCTTGCCTTCATCCAGAGCCCTAGTCACCTGGTCATAAAAGACCACAAGTTGGTCTGACAAGACCTTCCCTGGATGAACCCATGCTACCGATCATCAAGGAGACCATTATCCTGCAGGAATGCAGCAATTCTTTCCTTCAGGATGGTCTCCATTAGTTTACCCACAATCAACGTGAAGCTGACTGCCCGGTAATTCCCTGGTTCATCCCAAAAGCCACTTTTGTGGATAAGCACCACATGGACCATCCTCCAATTCAGGGGCACACATCCTATTAGAAGGAATGTGTTGAATACCTCTGTCAGAGGCTCTGCAAGGACCTCCATGAGTTCCTTTAGGAGCCTCGGGTGTATCCCATCCGGTCCTGGTGTTTTATCTGTCCACAGAGATCTTAGGACCTCTAGCACCCTCTGCACTGGGGTTCCCTCTTCTACCATCCTAGCTCCCCCTTTTTTCCCTGCCCTATCCTGCCCCAGTTGTCTAAATACCTCCAGCTCCCTTGTGAAAAATGAGCAGAAGTTTTCATTTAATACCTCTGCCTGTTCATCCCCTTTATCCACCCATCCTTCTTCTGTCCTAATACTAGTAATCTGCTCCCTGGAGTTCCTTCTGTCCCTGATGTATTTAAAGAACCCTTGCACCCTCTTTACTCCCTTTAGCAAGTCTTAGCTCCTTCATAGCCTTGGCTGTCCTTACCACCCTAGTCACCTCTCTGGAGCTCCTAATGTACTCCTCCTCCTTGTCTGCTACTTTACAGGTCTTCTTATAGTGTTTAAAGGCCGCCTTTTTTTCCCTCACATTTGTCTGTACCTCCTTGGTCCACCAGTTTGACTTATTAGACCTTGTCTCCTTACTCCTCCACTCAGTGCAGGAGTGTGTGGTTTCCAACAGCCCCATCTTTATGATGTCCCATTTCTGAGTGGTGGCCATGTCTGGACTTATGCTAGCCACATGCCTCTCCAGCACTTCAGCCATCTTACCAAAGTTGGCTCTATTAAAATCAATGACCCTGGTCATGGGACTTGCCTCCTCTCTGCCCAGCTCGAAGGAGAACCATACTGAACTATGGTTACTCCCCGCTATGGGGTCCTCCACCCTCACCCCCCCTTACCTGATCCCCATCCGATAAGACAAGATCTAATATGTTGCCCTTTCTTGTCGGCTCTCTTACCAGCTGCATCAGGAATCCATCCTGGAGTACATCCAGGATGACTTGTTCCCTGCTGCTAGCTGATATCATGGTGTCCCAATTTACCCCTGGTAGGCTGAAGTCTACAACCACCACTGTGCTGCACCTTCTACATTTCTGCAGTATAACCCCCACTAGCTCCCTGTCCTTCTCCTCTGTCAGGGATGGTGGTCTGTACACCACCTCTAGCCTGATCCTCTTGTTTTTTTGCCTTGCTCAACCTGACCCACAAGGTTTCCATATTCCCCTCAACACCTTAGAAACATAGAAACAGACTTTGACAGTAGATAAGGACCACTTGGCTCACCCAGTCTTCCCATTTCTCTACCTATTGGATAAGCTGCAGATCCTAGTTAACCAACAGTCTACTTCCTCCTATCCCCCACTAGAACTGCTTTATGTCTGTCCCATATCTTCTTCTCTACTACACTCAATCCCCTCCCTTATGTAAAAAGCTAGCCCTCCTACCCTGCCATTTGCCCTGCCCCTTCTATACAACCTAAATCACGGTATTATTAAGTCCCATTTTCTATTTTGGTTTGCCCATGTTTCCATGATGGCAGCAATATCTACCCCCCCATCTGCCAAAAGTGCTTGGAGCTCTGGCATCTCATTTCCTAGGCTTCTTGCATTCATGGATACTACAACCCATCCTTTCCCATGATCCCCATCATCTCTAACCCTTTCCCCATACCGTCCTCCCATAGTAGTGTCTTATATTACCTTATATTACCATCTGGGGGAGGCAAAGGTCCTCCATTGACCGGAGTCTCCTACTGTTAATATGTATTGCCCCCCCCCATTACATTAAATTGAAGTTGGACACCAGAAACTCCTCGAGTTTCTTCTTCTTCTTTTTCAGGACTGCCGTACCCTCCTTGATAAGGTGCAGCCTGTCTTGGGCATACAAGTTATTGTTTGCCCATGTCTTCCCCCAATTACCTACCACCCCAAATCCTATAGACCCACAACACCCTCTCAACCATTTGTTAAATTCCTTAATTTTTTTGTTTACCATATGTACTGTCTTTGGGTACAGGCAGTACATCTGAGAGGGCCATAGATGACACTGCATTACCATATACCCTTGCCAGTTCTCTAAACCTTGACTTGACCTCCTGAAGGCTGTTCTCTGCTAAGTCATTACTGCAAGATGCACTGCCAGGAGGGCCACCCCCCACCATCTCCTGTCACCTTGGGGGTTTATGTGCTTTGCTTTGTGCACTCTCATACCCGGCAAGCATTCCACCCATACTGAGCTCTTTCTGTTCCGACCCGCCCCACCTGATGCCCTTGATGATGGAGTCACCATAAAAGATAACTTTTACATCCCCTCTTTGCTGGCTGAACCTTAATTCCCCCTTAGTATCCCTGCTTCTGTCTTTTTGCTCACCAGGTTTTGCCCCACCAGTGCTTTCCTCCAGACCCACTGCATGTACTGTCTCTACCCTGGGAGTCTTATCCTCACCTTGAACCATAGCTTATATAGTTCCCACCTCCCTCCCTGAGATTCACACTATAAAACCTCCTTCTGGAGGTTTTATTAACTCCTCATTTCCCTCCCCATTTTCCTTTTACCCATCAACTGTTTTATCACTACTGTGTGCCCTTGTGCCCCTTTCCATCTCCATCGATATGTAATTTACCATTAAATTCCCCCTAACCTCCTGAATCCTTGTCCCCTGCTCTTTTATCCTTGTCCCAACCTGATAACTCTGATATATCTGCCTTAGCCCCTTCTATACCTCTCCCTCCCATCTCTCCCCCCCCTCCCGTTCATCCTTGTTTACACTCCCACCACACTGGTCCTATCCACCATGGCACCAGCCTCTTCCTGATTGAATTTGTCCTTCAGATTTCTTAAGGGAACATACCTATTCTGCACACTATCCATAATATCTCTGCCAGTCCCATTTCTTATTTCTTCCAACATAATCCCCACCTTCACCCCACTCCATCTCCTACTGACTACCTGACAGCCCCCGTTCTCCCAACCACTTCTACCATACCCATACCTTGTTCCTACTGCCATATCTCATCCTCCTTCCCTCTCCTTTTCTTTCCCACTTCCCACCATCCTCATTTCTTCCAACAACCAGGAGTATTTCTGACCTTGGATGTGCCTCCTACATATCCCACTACATCTTCTCATTCCCCCCCTCTTAGCGGTAGCCCCAAATTAGTTATCCTCTTGATAATTCTTACCCAGTTCCCTTCCTGCAACTTCCTCCTTAGCTTGATGATTTCTGCCTCTAGCTGAGTCAGTCTTCTGCAAATTGGGCAAAACCCCACTTTGTAGAAGCGTGACTCAGTGCCCTGGCCAGTCTTTCTCTACTGTGGGCTGAAAGCTGCTGGTAATGATGAAAAGTCCCAGAAAGAAGGCTGAAGATGGAAAAAGGATCAGGTGAGTCAGATCTGCAATAAATTGTTATGCTCACAGGGGTGTGGCACAGAGGGTACTACCTAGGCATATGACATTAAATATTTTTACTCCCGTCGGCACAGCGGTTGTATTTCCAATTGCGATGCCAGCAACCTGGGTTTGGAAATGGACCCAGAAGCCAGACAGCTGGCCGGGGAGAGAAGGTGTGAGCGTCTTATGACTGCTTGCCTTCTCTCAGGGGAAGGACGAAGCGACCCGGCGCTTACTGACCCCTGGCGAAGGCTGGGGGCATGGAAACACACAGGGTCCCACGAACTAATGGGGCATGGTGAATGTCAGTGTAAGCCTGATGTTAGTGGCGCATTATGCCCCCAGGGAGCAAAAATGAGAAGAAAGCACTGAGGCCGACCGGATGATGGTTGTCAGCTTCCACTGCCGCGAGACCTCAGGCAGTGAATGGATCATCTCAGCAGCTCCTGGGACAAGAATTGCACTGGCCACCCCACCAATCCCTTTCCCCTCGGAGGAGAGGGATCCACCAGCGAAGGGTTATGTCTGCTACCTGGGGCCAAGCATCGGTGATAGATGGCTGCACCGAGGCAAAGTGGCAATGAGGGGGGCATAGAAGCCTGAAGAAGAGGGGCCGGCCAGGGAGTTGAGGCAAAAAATATATATATATTTTTTTACTGTAGTACCACTTCAGGCTGTTTTTTAGATTCCTTTTTCTTTACTGACAATCCCTTATGAATGAAAACATATGGTTAAAACTACTTTTATACACTAATGTAAAAGTTTCTGAAAGTTCTGATGAGGCTCAGATAACTATCAGAAGTTCTAGTGTCTTATACAAATCTTTAAGAACCTCAGAACCTTTTGTGGTTCTTTCATCATGTCCACCTTTATGCCAAGGAAACATCATACATTTGATGATCTATTTTTATTTGTTTGTCTTCCCACTTGTCTTCCTACCTGCAGCTTGGATTCAATGCAAGGAAGTGCAAAATAATGCACCTGGGAAACAAAAACCTTTAGGAAGATTACACAATGGGGGGGGTAGAAACAACAACAAAAATGGAAAGGGACCTGGGGGTAATCATATCAGATGACCTTAAGGTTGGCAAGCAATGTGAGAAGGTGGTAGGGAGGGCTGGGGGGATACTGGGATGTGTAGGGAGAGGCATCCCCAGCAGAAAACAGGAAGTTGTTATCCCCTGTACAGACAGTTGGTGAGACCCCATCTGGAGTACTGCGTCCAGTTCTGGAGACCCCATCTCCGCAAAGACATAGACAGGATGGAGGCAGTTCAGAGGAGGGCAACTAAAATGGTGCAGGGTCTGCAAGAGAAGCCATACAAGGAGAGACTAAAGGAGCTTAATATGTATACCCTTGAGGAAAGGAGGGAGAGGGGACATGATAGAAATGTTTAAGTACCTCAGTGGAATCAACAAAGTCCAAGAGGGTGGTATCTTTCAGAAAAAGAGATGTGCAAGAACAAGGGGACACAATTTGATGATAGAGGGGGGACAGCTCAGGGGCAATGTGAGGAAGTATTTTTTCACAGAGAGGGTGGTGGATGCATGGAACAGCCTTTCTGAGGAGGTTGTGGAGTCTAAAACTGTGGGAGAATTCAAGAATGCATGGGACAGACATAAGGCAATTTTTGTGGGGGGTAGGAAGAAATAGGCTGTTGGTTAAATAGGATCTGCAGCTTATCCTCTAGGTAGGGAAATGGGCAGACTAGGTTGGCCAATCAGTCCTTATCAGCTGTCAAAGTCTAGGTTTCTATGTTTCTATGTCTACACAAGTCTCAATGGCTGAGAGGGACCTGGGGGTGGTGGTGGATGTCAAGATGAACAACTCTGAGACTTGTAGGAGGGCAGCAGCCAAGGCCAACAGGATGCTGGGATGCATCGCTAGGGGGATCACCTCCAGAAGGAGGGAAGTGATACTCCCTCTGTATAACTGCTTGGTGAGGCCTCACCTGGAGTACTGCGTGCAGTTTTGGAGGCCACACTTAAAGAGGGACATTAACCTCCTGGAGAGGGTCCAGAGGAGGGCAACCAAAATGATTTGAGGCTTGGGGGACAGGACCTATGAGGAGAGGCTCGAAGAGCTAAATATGTACACTTTGGAAGAGAGAAGGGACCAGGGGGACATGATAGAGGTCTTCAGGTACATGAAGAGGGTAAATAGGGGAGGAACAGTGAGGGTGCTTCGAAGGAAGGAGGAAGGGGGCCACTAGAGGGCATGGGTGGAAGCTGGAGGAGAGATTCAGGGGAGAAAGGAGGAGGTGCTACTTCACTGAGAGGGTGGTAGAGCCATGGAATGCACTACCTAGGGGCTGGTGGAGGCAGAGACAGTGGAGGGGTTCAAGGGGGTGGGACAGGTACAGGGGAAGGGTTCAGGAAGCAAAATCCAATGCAGCAAGAATATCCGGAACTGGGAAGAGAGAAGCCAGAGAAGGCTAGGGGGACAGCAAGGTCAGCACCCAGGGTGGGGGCTGACCAAACAAGCAAACACGAAAGGCCATTAGGCCTATTCTGCTGGCATTTTAGTATGTTAGTATGTTACCTCTGCCTATGTGTTTCTCTGTCTTTAGAAATATATTGGGTTTGGTAATACATAGCTTTCTTTTTCATTAATTGACTTAATGATACTGGTTAAAAAAATTAAATCCCTAGTAATAGTTCCCCTTTCCTCCTTCTTCTGTCATTATAAATCATTACATTATTCTTAGCCAATCAAGAGTGTGTATTTCTTATTGTTCCAACTACTTATATAGCCATTAATGCAAACAGTTTTAAAAAATCTGGAGTGCTAAGTTCGGTTGACATATTGTTCTTCTTACAAAGGAGGTGTCTCTAATTTTCTACAAAGTAAAGCATTTAGATATTAAATTCTTGTTGCATTATTAAACCAAAATCATCAACATTATTGACAGCATGATTTATAATGTATGCTGATATTAAGTGTTACTATGTCTCTTATGGGTATCAGAATGGATTGTCTAGTGGTTGAGGGAAAGTGAAGTTAAGAGAAGAGTCTTCCACTCAAAGAACTCGGGAATGGGCCCAATAACTGTGCTGTACATATAAATATATCAGACATCTAATGAGATACAACAACCCCAATGGCGATAGGAAGGGATATGGTTTGAAACAGAACTTTCATACAAACTGTATCGGCGGGGGGGGGGGGTTGCTACTACCATTTCAGATGCTCAGAGATTCAAGATGTGCCAGAAACCAGATTTATTTTTAATGTCTGTCTCATAAGAGGGTGGAAGACAAATTATTGTGGTGGATAGGGTGGTTATGGGACTAGCCATAGCAACCTGGGATGAGCTCTGTTCTTTTTTCCTTTTTGTTAAATTGACTGGTCAAAGGCTGAAGTGGTCCAATACTGGCTCAAAACTTTGACTGGGTGAAATCAAATGTGGAAGTGCCAAATTCTGGCACATTCACTTGCTATAATAACAGTTCAGCACTGGCGCCTCCTTAATGCTGAGCAGCTTGTTTTTAATATTGTTGTGATTACATGCTTTAGAGATAAAGACGTGGAGCTGAATGCTTTGTCACAGGGTTCTTTGCCTCATGCTGGTGCCTTTGCTTGAAATATAGTTTCTCTTAGCTCATATAGCCACCTACATAAAGACAGGTAATTGTCTAGTTAATTATGGTCTCCTAATAATAAGATAATTAGGGAACATTTTTGTCTTGTTGACATGAATGTGCTTGCAAAAACAAAAAATGCACCATGTTCTATTTTTTGGGAGAAAAGACTCGTTGCTAAAAAAAGGTATGATTGCTTTGTCTTGGTGTTAAAAATGCTATTCCAAGAGACTGGATCTGCAGTCTTCAATTTCACCATCACTCAGCAGGAATGACACTAATGAAACAAGTCATACACTTATATCTTGTGAAATCAAAAGATAAATTGGACATAACAAGCTCGGTGAAGCCAAAGTACAAATTGAGAGTTCAGTTGCTATCTTAGGCAGTCTCTGGAAGCAATGGTAGAGCTGTACTTGGTTTCATAATTAAAATGAATATCTAGTCGTGCACTGTGAAGTAACTTGTTCCATTAATATTAATATAATGGTGTCAATTTTTATTTTACTTTTTGCAGTTTATTTACTCATCATAGTCCAGCTTGCCCCTTCTAGTCCAGCTGAGATGCAACTCTCAGTTTCAGAGAGATCTTCCTTCTACCCAAATTGCAACTGCATGGACTGGAGGACTGGGAAGTTAAGGGAAGTGTTCAGCATAAAACAGTGAGCCAATAACTTTGAAGATATTGGAACAAAGGTCTCCTGTTTCACAGTTCCATGTACCAACAGCACTTCTGCTACAATTGTTTGAAAGCTTTTTAAGCTGCAGAATCATTTTCTACAGTGACAGCCTGTTGGTGCTGCAACTACTGCTTGCAATGCCACAACCTGGATTTGGGAGTGAGCCCGGGGTTGGGGAGAACTGACTGGGTAGTAGGCTTAGCATCCCAGCAGCTGCACTGCTCACAAGGGGGGTAGGGATGTGCTCCTGCTGCACTCCTGCTGCCTAGGTAACAACAGGTAGTGGTGCAATCTTGAGTGCCTGAACATGTATGAGGAGAGGAGAGGAGAGGAGAGTAGAGTATGCATGTCAGTGCAGCTGGCTGTCTGGAACCTGATTACTTTGTGAGCTTTCTGTGGTAAGGCTGAACAATTAAGAGAAATCAGCACTGGATGGGTACTGTAGATGAAACATTTTCCACCTGCATGGCCATATCAGGCTTGCTTTCACTTGCTGGTATGACCTCTGTAATGATCACCAGGTATACTGTAGTTGGGGCTTTGTTGCTGTGAAGCTGAAGACAGTACTCTGTCTGCTTGGGAGTGGGGGTGCTGATGTTGCCCTGATGACCATGAGTGAGGTCAAGTAAGCTCTATTTTAGAACCAGATGAGATAAAAGAAGTACTATTGTTCACAAAGACTGAATGCATTTACCAAGACAGGAACCACAATGTTCTGATGAAGCAGTGTAATGTTACCACAAAACATCAACCAAATGTGATGGATAATAAAAAAAATAAATATGCGTCTTCATATAGGAGTTCGTACTCAATTCTTCATGTATTTAGATAGTCTATATACCATCCTTTAACTTTACCAGCCCATAATAGGACAAACAATGGCATCCAGAACTATCCAGAACTTTTCCATGGCAGAATGTGGAATTCTGCCAGTAGAATTCATGCAGAATGGAAATTCCACTTCAAAAATTTATTTTCAGAATTTCTTTGTTTATTCCATAGAATTCCAAAAAGCATTTCTATGTAATTGGAAGACTAAAGCCTTGTAGTTCAAGGGGGTGGTGCAACTGGCAACACCCCCATTAGGCCTATTTAAGGGCTGCTATCCCCAATCCACACACAAACATTTTTCCTTGCAGCCAGAGGTGCCCCTCTCTCCCCCTTTCTTCTCCCTTACATGATCTTCCCTTTCTCTCTGCACCTTCGGCCACCCATTCCTTCCTCCCTCATGCTTTTCTTCCCTCTGTCTGCCATGCCCCCTGCAGCTGTTTGTGTTGCTCTGCTGGCTCCCTTCCCCTTGCCTGCTGCCTGCCTGTTGTCCCCCCCCCCTTTCCCCATCTGCCGCCACTGCTGCAGTCATTCCTTTGGCCGCTTCCAGCCTGCGTGCTCCTTAAGTTGTCCTGTCCTACCCCCCCAGCTGCTCCCTCTTACCTCCTCTACAATTTTTTTTTCCTTTGGGGGTTTTGCTTTCTCCAATCCTGCCCTGCCGTGTCAACGAGCACAGTTTGTTGCAGCTGACAAAGAGCAGGAAGTGGCTGCACGTGGTGGGGCATGTGGGTGAGAGTGGAGAGACAGAGAGGATGGCAGGTCGGAAGCCACGTGGTGAGCCACACGCCCTTCCAACAGTGCATTGTCTTCCTGTGCCGTTCCTCTCTTCAGCCAGTGGCACACTGCTATTAAAGGACATAGGGCTTACTACTGGTTTTCTGCATTCCAGCTCCCTGGGCCTCCTTCCTCAGTACACATTTACAAGGTATGCTTGGTTCGCCCAAATTGCCTGCCATTGTTCTTTCCTTCTGGGCATGTCAGCTCAGCTGCAGCTGCTGGCATTTTCTCCTTTATTTATTTTACCTATTAATTAGCTGCATGGTGTCACTGTGTCCAGTTTGGGGCTTCTCTGTTTTTCTCACAACGGGGGACTGTGGCGTCCCAGTGGACACAGTGGCTCTACATAACAGACACAGTTTCATGTGTTCCTACATGCCCTCAGTTGCTCATTTGTCTGGCACTCCTACTGTTCTGTTCAGCAGCTCACTTGGACTTACACCATTATTCCTTGCCTCAATAGCGCTTACCATGCCTTTGCCTGTATCAGCTCATGCTTGTATCAGTGAACCTCACTATACTAGCCTTCATGGCATCCATGTACCAGTCTACCAAGTCTATTCCTCATACCTCACTTCCTACCATACCAGCAGGACTGAGCCGTTACAGCAGGCATCCCAGCCCCAAGCAGCATGAGCAGCTTCATAATTGACATATATTTTATCAGTCACTAGCTCGGCTGGCCTCCTACTGCTGCCCCACATAGCCTTTATGGCACTACACAACCAGCAATTCCCAGCAACTCTCTAGCTAAAGGCAGCTAGCTTTACCCAGCCTTCTACCAACCCTTCCGTACTATTTTGCACCTGGTTTACACAGTCATCCCAGCCTTCCTGTCCCTTGCACTACCAGCAACACCCTCCCCTTTCATTACTGACAGCATACCATGTTTACTCACTTTGAATCACATCTCCTACCATCCTGGTTTTGCAGCCTGCTCCTACCTACCCAGTTTCACAGCCTCCTCTTCCCCAATCATCGGCCCCAGGCTTCACCCGGCCTCGCCGTTCTCTCCCTCATACCATGCAATTCAATTCACTCCTAATTTGGCTTTCTAATGGACTTGCTAATGCTATTTGCCCTAACTAGACCCATGAGAGGGTCCACAACACTCAGTCTGACCTACGTCGAGGTCTCTCCATGTCTGCTATCACTCTTCATGACCCCCATGTGGGTCCCATGCTGCATTATGACTAAGTCATGATGTCTACCTTTTCCACCTTTCAGAGACTTGCTGACTATATCCATTACTTCCAGGACTCAGGGCTAGCTCTATGCCGATGGTCTCTCTCTGAACCCCAAAATCTGCATCTTGAGCATGCAAAGTTTGGGGTGGGTTATTTCCCACCTGGCCCATAGTTAGGAATGTCCTCACTCTGGGTGGACCTTCAGTCATCAACCATACTGACGGCACCTCTCGATGTAGCATTTAAGAGTTCAGCGGCGAAGGGGTGGGGATCTCCTGGGGAGGGCCCGTTTAGCTGCCCAAGTGGGTTTGGAGGCACCCTTTAAAGCTATTATCCTTACAACCACCTCTGGTTCACCTGGTTTGTTCTTAGATTGGTAGGCAGGCTGAGTTCCTCAGTGGCTGCTACTCTCCTTCTCCCACCTTGGAGGTTAGCACAGAGATGCCCTGGTGTTGCAGAGCTTGCTTGCAACCCTCCACAGCATTCACATTAGAGGGATAGAGTGTGAAGGTTCCCTGAATTTGCAAGTCCCCTCAACTGGTCTACTAAACTGCAATAGCAGAGCTGTCATGAAACAAAATTGTCCCAAAGTCTGGAGGGAAGGCGACCTAGGCCTTGGATCCCCATAGGTTTCCTCCTCAAAGGGTGGTTTTCCTCTCCTCTGTGCCAATGGTCATAATACTAGATATGCATAATTGTAGTCTGTAGATCATTTAGTTAGATTCTGCTGTTGGATGGAGTTGGGTGGATGCCCTGTAATTGTCCTTCTCCCATTTTGGATGTTCGCTCTCTCCTTAGGAAGCCAGGCTTCAGGCCTTACATTCAGACCTCTGAGTGGGTCACTATTCACCTGTCATTTCCTGCCTACTGTACTCAAACAATGCTACCAACTGAACCCATGTTACCAAGTCACCTACATACAGGTCTGTGACCCTGATAAGTGTTCACCACCTTGTATGCTTAGCTCGACACTCTTTTTGGGCTTCTTCCTAAGGTACCTTTAGCCAAGGGAATCACTCCTGTGGCATGTCTAGGGGTGGAACCCTCCTCTAGGGTTCCTTGACTTCATACCCCTAGAGGGTGTTACACAAGCATAAAACCAGTTGCACAGGCACATTGAATTGGAAGGCTAAAGCCTGTATTTCAAGGGGGTGGTGCAACCTACCACACTCCCATTTGTACCATTTAAGGGCCACTGTCCCCACTCCACACACAAGCATTTTTTCCTTGCCCATCCATCCACCTCTCCACCCTCCAGCGGCATGCCTTTCTCTCCCATGGAATTCTTTCCAAGGTAGCTTTATCCAAGGTAATCACTTCCACAGCACCTCTTGGGATGGAACCCTCCTCTAGGATTCCTTGCCTTTGTACCCCTACAGGGCTGTATACCCCATGGATAGAGAGGTGAACAGCCAAAGATTATCTATGTTACACAGCATGAAACCAGTTGCACAGGCACACTGAACCCATGGAATATGAAGAAAATGCATCTGTGGTTTGCATAAACTGTGGAATATGATTCTGCAGTTAACATTCTGCATTCAGAATTTCAGAGTTCCACTTCCAACAAAATTCTGTGGAATTAGGCGGAATCTCAAAAATTCTGTGGCATTCCAACAGAAGCAGAATTTGAAAATCCCACACAGCTCTAGAACAAGTACAAATAGCTGATTTGGTTCTCCAAGGAAGTGAGAGAGGCAGTGAAGGCCTTCACAATATATAAGAAGATGCAGGGCGAGGAGAAATGGTAGGGGGTGAGGAATACCAGGGCAAGCTAAAGGAAGCAATGCAGTCAGTCAAGAGGGAAAAAGCAGACCTAGACCAGATTAAGGTTATGATGAACCCTTCGGCCCAAGAACAATTTGATCCCCACCAGTTAGAGCCATGATCCTTATTCTAGAGCCATCAGTTATATCCTTTCCATTTTACCAGTGACTTGAGACTTTTTCAATGAATAAACATACACTGATTGTGTTATGAAGAAACACAACAGAATCAGAAACTTTACAAATATTTCTCTTTCTCATTAATTTGTGATACCTGCGCAGGTATGTTTCTGGGAACCACTGAGGTACAGTACTTGCCTATTACTTCTGATTCCATGTTTCTTCTGTTTTAATGATCAACAGTACACTACACAAATTAACAGCCCGAGAATGGCAGTATAAAAGCAAATCTCACTCATCATCTGCAACAATCAGACCACCAAGCAATATAAATATGTTACATCAATAAATAACAATCTGCAAAATAGTAGCTGCAGTCACCAAAAACAATCAAACAGTTCCAAGGTTGAATTTTATATTTAATTCTCATATGTATCCCCTGATTTCAGCTGAATACCGGTGATGTGGTCGCTGTATCAGAGATCAGGTATGGAGGCGTAGCCATGTGACAAAATACACAAATTAAGGAAACTGTAATATTAATTATATACATTACAACAATAAAATAAAATCAGCAACCTTGTAATGGCAGTTGACAAAAACTAAAAGTTCCAGGGTTAAATGTTTTAAATTCTCATGTCCTGTTTTCGGCCACATAACAGTGCAATGGTGGATATGTGTGCAAGACTACAAGGAGCTGAAGTCAGGGATCAATACAAGAATTTTGAAGTGCTGCCTTTGATTCAGTAGTCAAACATAAACCATTTTAGTATAACCAGTGTCACATCAGTTGCCAAAACACCTCTTAAATCACAGAGCAGCACATTGTGGAGGGCATCAAACTAGAGAAAAAGAAGTCTTTGGGTATATACAGTAAGTGAAAAAAGGATGACAAAAGGGAAATTATTAGATTAGAAAAAAGATGGAGGATAGTGGATGATGGCAAGCAAAAGGAGAATGTTTTAAACAATTACTTGGGATCAGTATTCATGGAGGAGGAAAATGGGCCTTTACCATTTCATTTCATTTTTATTGTAGAGTTATAACCATTGAGTAAAGCTCATTTGAAATGGTGACCCTTCATGTGCAACATACAAATAATAAAAAGACATTTACACACACATAGGAAATGCAATCATAAATAGAGAAAAAAAACATGCAATCAGTCATAAGAGTAACCACATATTCTCATAGCAAAGTTAGAATCCAAATACCATAGGACCACGTGATGCAGCACGCTAAGTAGCAGCTCTCGAGATCTGCTCCCATCACCCAGCACTTAAAAGAGCCCTAATTCTATATTCAACAGAGCAATCATTCTTTTCTCCGGGTTAAACACTTGCTGTTATTAAGAGGAAGAGACCTGAATCTAAGAATGGAAGCGGAGATGCGTCTCCCGTTACCAAAGCATACTCCGCCAGTCTCCCCAGAGAAATCAATCAAGCGCTCTAAGGCCCAGCAAGGCCTCAGCGGCAAATTAGCTACTACCAATACCGCTGCCACCAAAGCTGCAGAAATGACTCCCCTCACACTCGAGTGATTCCTCTTAGAGTTTTCTCCATTCAGAGGTGACCTGAAATCTCTTACAGCAGAAATGAAACAAATGACTTCTGCGCTTAAGGATCTTATTACGAGGATGGCTGACATGAAACTCATACTATCTCTTTGGAGAAACAAGCAGACCGCATAAACGATGCTGCAGTGGAAAATAGGGAAAGAATTAAAAAACTGGAAGCCAAAATAGAGGATTTGGAGGAGAGGAGCTGCAGAAACGACACGGTCATTATTGGCATCCTGGAGAAGGAAGAAAAGTCCAATGCTATCCTTTTTGTACAAAAGCTAGTAGAAAAATTAGTTGGCCCTTCACCCTTTGGAGTTGCTTATATTATAGAATGGGCCCATAGATCCCTTAGACCCATGCCACCACCCGGGTCCACACCTTGACCTATTATCTTCAAATTTTTGAACTTTCAGGAAAAATAATTCTTCCTGGGGAAGCTAAATGAACTGAAAGAAATTCAGTGGGAAGGAGCCAAAATAAGAATAATGCAGGACCTGCCAGCCACTGTGAGACAACATCGTACTCAATTCCACCCCACAGTTTCTAAATTAATCGCGGCAGGTATAAAGTTTAAAATGGGGTGCCCGGCCTCGTTACTGGTGCTGATAGCAGGATCCTGGTCTACATTTTAGGACATGGAATCAGCCAATGCTGCTCTCCAGAAGACCCTGCCAGATCTGTTCTATAACCGCTGAAACGAATAGGAAGATAAACCCGGTCAGTAGAGTGCAAAAGCATAGAAGACAAAGTGTTGTTTTCAATGACATCCTAAAAAGTGATCTCCTGGGGTCAACTTGCTCTTTATTTGTGTTGAGCACCATCAGAAAACCCAATATAAATGTGCAGAATATAAATGTGCAGACCTCATATTTAAAGATGAGCTCTTTCATACACTTTACAGCTGTGAGTCAGACAACAGGTGTAAAACCAAGTTTCCACAAGTGTTTTTCTTTTTGGTGCTTAAGGGAATTGTGAGCCACGGTTAGTAAAGCCTTAAAATGTTTATTTGGACTCCCTCTGACTGTTCTGATGGGTGAAGACAGTTCATTAGAAGAGTACCTGCTAATTTTTTACTGATGTAAAACTACTCACTTACGATCTTCTACCACGAGAAGACCCCCAAGGATAAGGCTACAAGTAACTTTGCATTTTGTTTCCAGACTGTAGTCATAGGTTGAAACACCAAATTTTAATTTGTGCTACTAAAGGGCTCATTTTCAGGATGGACTCAATTTTTTATACATGTTTCATTCCTTAGCCTTGGTTAGATACGAAGTCTTTCAGGAGGCCTGCTTAGATAAATGTTAGCTCTCAGTGTTGTTACATATATTTCTTCGGTTGAAAGTTAGTGTTAGTGTAGTTCAAAAGCTAACATTATTTCCCTCCCCCTCGCAATACGGAGGAGAAAAGGAGAAACAGGTTTTATTTACTATGTTATGGGATATATTACTTTAGGAATATTCATATCCTTTATTGTACCAACTTGGGCTTTTTATTATAGCTACTTTAGTTATTTTTGGGGCGCTGGGTGATGGGCAGGCAGATGGTGAGAGAAGTTGAAAAGTGGTACTGTATAACACTGGACGAGCAGAATGGGGGGAGGTGTGGGTTCCATCTTTGCCATGTTTGGTTGCTATTACATGGATTACTTTATTATATACATGGGTAAGAATACTGAAGGTGGGTCTGGACCAGGGGTTGGGGGTTGGAATAGCACAGTACATATAGAAACTATAGCAGCAATACTCGAAGCAATTTTAAATTTCCTATGTCCTTACTGGGGTACGCACAGAAAGGTAAATGGCTAAACCAATTAATGTAATATCATGGAATGTCAAAGGGGTTAGGCAAAAGTCTAAGCAATACCAAATTTTAACACATCTAAGCCTACTGTCTGCAGACATTATGTTCTTGCAAGAATCCCACCTATTAGACACTGAGGCAATGAAGCTACGTAGGCAACAAATCGGCCAGGTCTTCCAGGATGAGGGCTCCACTAAAAGCTGCAGCTCGATGATTCTAGTACACAGTAGGCTCCCCTTTACACCTGTTAAAACAATTAAAGATCCCAACAGCAGATTTATTTTTGTTATAGGCAACATTTTTGCTAGAGAAATACTTTTAGGGAGCATCTATGGACCAAATCAGGATTCACCAAGATTCTTTACATAACTTATTCCAACTTTAAGCCCTTTTATTTCGATCCCAATGATACTGGGAGGGGACCTCAACCTGGTTTACGACCCTCTATTAGATAAAATGGGGCAATGCATGAAGGGCCTTTCACGAGCCCAGCAGACACTCAGGGATTTGATGGACCAGGCTGGATTGTGTGATATTTGGAGGATATTACATCCATCAGACAGAGAATATACATATATATCCCTGGTTCACAAATCCTTGTCTAGAATAGACTATGTACTTCTTTCTCATTCTTTTATTCTGGGTGTCATTGGTTCTTTGATCCAACCTGGTGCCCCATCGGATCATTCCCTTGTATTTTGTCAGTTAACTGTAGTGCCTTTACCCAAAGGAGGAGCAAGATGGAAACTCAATGACCAACTTCTTAAAGAGCCTGAATTGGTCTAAGTAGTTCAAGACCACATAGAACAATACATAGAGCTTAATCAGGGCACAACTAAGAGACCAGACATTGAATGGTGTGCCTTTAAGGCTTATCTCAGAGCGATACTTATTAGTTTAGCTTCCAAAAGGAAGAAAGTAAGGGAGCAATGAATGTCCCAACTGCTTTCCAAATTAGGTCCATAGAAAAAGATTTATTCCCAACCATTCCTGAGCCCAGTCAGCAAAAGTTAATTAAATTGAGAGCTGCTTATCTAAAGATGCTGAGAGAAAAAGCAGAACAAGCAATATTAAAAACACAAGCATCTTATACAGACCAGGGGGAAAAGGTGGGAAGACTCCTGGCACTTAGAATTAAACAATTAGAATCCTCCAGGTATATAACATCTATACACTTTCAGTCAGATGGCTCACTGAAGACTGCCCCAAATGAAATCATAGCTGAATTTACCAAATATTATACAAGCTTATATGGACCCATGTCAAACCCCTCCTACCCAGACTCAATTGGACAGTTATTTAAGTGAGGCCAACCTACCCAGTCTTACTGAGGATCAGCAAAAAGCATTAATCTCACCCATCACTTATAGGGAGATATCTGAGGTAATCAGTGTACTACCTTTAAATAAGTCCCCCGGGATAGATGGGCACTCTGCTTATTTCTACCAAAAATTCAAGGCATCAATTGCCCTCTTGCTGCTTCCCCTCTACCAGTATATACTCTCTGGAGCTCAGACTGACACATCTTTTTTTGAAGCAGTATTTGTTCTTATCCCCAAGCCGGGCAAAGCACCTGAGTTGGTCACAAACTACTGGCCTATTTCCCTATTGAACCAAGATGTCAAAATATTATCTAAATTAATAGCATGCTGTCTTAACTTAATACGTCCCTCTATTATTGGTCCTGAACAGGTTGGTTTCATGAAGGGTAGATCTTCATGGGATCACTTTCGTACCCTGTCCCATGGCTTCTCGGCATCCAGAAATGCTCCTTACCCTGCTGCTTTGATCACTCTGGATGCCATGAAGGCATTTGACAGGATTAACTGGCAATACTTGTTTCAGACTTTAAAAGCCTTCAATTTCTCCAGTACTTTCCAGAAATGTATCAGATCCCTGTATCAATCCCCAATTGTTAGAGTGTCAGGTAATGGAGTCACCTCAGAACCCTTTATCCTTTATTCAGGAACAAGGCAAGGCTGTCATCTTTCCCCTTTACCTTTTAATATATATCTACAGCCACTAATCCATAAATTGCAAGCATGTCCAGAAGTACAGGGTATCCCAACACATTCATGAGAGATTAAAGTCTCTGCCTATGCAGACAATCTTCTCCTCCAATTATCAAACCCCGTCTCTTTTATCCCCCAATGCTTGATATTATAAACTCCTTTAGTCAAGTTTCCAATTACAAATTGAATGCAAGCAAAACAGTTGTCTTCCCCCTTAATCACAAACTATTTATAGTGGATATTTTGAAATTAGGGCTTGCCTGGCAACAGAATTCACTAAGATACTTAGGTATTGAGCTCTCCAGATATCCTGGGCATACCCTCAAATTAAATTTAGATTCCCTGTTCCACTTGATAACTCAAGACCTCAATAGATGGGCCTCCCTCCCACTTTCTATTTGAGGGAGCGTCAACCTCCTTAAAATGAACGTTTTCCCATAGCTTTTCTACCCCCTCTCATTGCTCAACACATGGCTTCTCTTATCCTGGTTTAAGAAGTTACACAGCCTTTTTGTAAAATTTATCTGGTCCAGCTAGAGCCCCAGAAATGCGCTTCATAAATTAGTGGCACCTAAATTGAGAGGAAGTTTGCGCTTGCCTCATATTGAGCTTTACTTCCGGGCTAGCCACATTAATAAATATTTGAGATGGCTTTTACCTGAAACCACACACCACCCCTTGTCTTGGCTCAAAATAGAATTAACCCAAATTAGTTCCTGCGGGTTAGAGCCAGAAGCTCTTTTCCATATCAAGGAAAACCTCCTTCCCAGCAAGTTAAAGAACACTCCCATAGCTTTGTCAATCAGGGTCCACTCCCAACTGTGCTGTTTTCTTAAATACAACAATAATAGGGATACATCAGCCCCTATTTGGAAACCCTAATTTTAAGATAGACGACAAAACTGTCTCCTCAAATTGGTTACCACATTTAAAGGAGATACCAATTTATAATTTTATAGGAGACAGTGGGACATGGTTATCAGGTCAAAATATTAAGCAAATGTTCAAGATTCCAAACAAATATTTCTTCAGAATTATTCAACTGCGACACCTTTTAATAAAAATCTTCGGGCTTAAACCTGAGTTGACATCATGCCCTTCTCTACCAAAAGAAATGTCACAAATGGTGGGTTGTCCTAAAGCAGTCTCCAAAATTTACAGAACATTGTTTGACTGGTTATATCTTGATTGTTTCAGACAACCAATTATTGGTCTACCTTTTTCCCCATCATGACATAAACTGCACAGATCTCTGGTTTAACTGTTATAAATTTGTAACCCAAGACAGATTAAGACTTATGCAGATGCATATTCTACATAATTTATACTTTTCACCACATAAAATGTCAAAGCTGGGATTGACATGCTTGCCTCTATGTGTAAGATGTTCCAATTATGAAGGTACATTCTATCATATTTTCTGGTCTTGTCCCAAAATAACTCCTCTTTGGACAACTATCCAGCACAAAACTGACCCCATTCTGGGCTTGGAAGGCCTGTTTAAACCTGACATATGCATCCTAGGTGACTTTTTAGGTGTTAGGATCCTTAACAGGAAATATTACATGGCTCTGATATCCATGTCAGTTAAGAAAATAGTGCTCAGACATTGGGTGGACCAAACCAAAGTCACTTACGGAGAATGGTTAACTGAACTTTTTGTGAACCTTAGGACAGAAAGGGCTATAGCAAGTTTAAACAATAGAATAGGAAGTTTTAAAAAGATATGGGACCCCTTGTACACCTTATACTCTATATAATGGTTCCTTGCTGCTGTATTCACCATACCCAACACATGTTACCCTTACTAATTTGTCTGTGCTACAAGGATATGAGAAGATGGGGCTAAAGCAATGATGTATTAGAAGGGTGGGTTTTTAGATGTGGAAGGGAGGGGGAGGACAGATTCAGACTGATGTATAATTCTAATGTATAAGGGATTTTGTATAAGTATATCTGTCAATTATATTAAAACTACTTTAATAAACTTTAAATTGAAAAAAAATCCAAAAACCACTTTTTTTACTGCCTTAGTTGAAAGAAGTTTAGCATCTAACAATCGGAACTTATGTGGCTATTTATTCCAGTAAAAAGGAAACATTTGACTTTAGCTATAGGTACTGTTACCTGATAGTGGTGTTTTGGCATGCACATGGAGAATCTAGGAAACTGGGAGGGTGGTGATCACTGTGGACAGGGTAGGAAAGGGGCCTGTGCCCTCATAGTTGACAAGACATTGGATCCAGATGGCCTGTACTTAACAATGCTTAGAGAACTTTCTTTAGAGCTGGATTGCATCACAAGTCCTATGAAGACAGGTTGAAGGAACTGAACATGTACTCCCTGGAGGAGAGGAGGGAGAGAGGGGATATGATAGAGACATTCAAGTATCTTACAGGGAGGAACAGGGTAAAGGAAAACACTATTTTAAAGTGAAAAAGATGTTCCAGGACTAGAGGGCATGGGATGAAGTTGGAGGGAGGACGATTCAGAGGAAACATGAGAAAGAATTTCTTCTCAGAATGGGTGGTGGACAAGTGGAACACCCTGCCAGAGGAAGTGGTGGGGACTGAAACAATCACGGGATTTAAGAATGCATGGGATAGACATAAAGGAATTCTGGAGGTCAGGGGTAAGGGGAAACAGACTTCTAGGAAAACAAACTGAACTTACAAGCTCAAATGGGCAGACTGGGTTGGCCATAGGCCCTTATCTGCTGACACTGTCTATGTATCTATGTAGCTGGCTGAGCCCCACATAGAGCTATTCAATGGCTTACTAGAATCTGGTGTGGTGCCAAGGGACTAGAGATCTGTGGATGTGGATCCACTCCACAGGGGTGGGGGGGACCCAGACAATGACATATGAATCAGTCTTACTTCCATTGTAGGTAAACTGATGGAGAAAACCTTGTGGCCTACCTAATGGAGAACAGGATAGCAAAAATAATTGCTCTGTGACAGGGAGATGATAGACAAACTTAATGGGCATGATTTCCAAACATAAAGCTATGACACAAGGTGCCTGTGACAGGGAGACGATAGGCAAACTTATTCGGCATGATTTTCAAACATAAAACTATGACACAAGGTGCCTGCACCAAACGAGTATAATACAAGTGACACCTTGCATCATAGTTTGTAGTGATCTCAATTTTCAGATGCCAGCTGCGGTGAAATCAGGATGCAATCCAGCAAACTCCCTCTGTGCCACCCATGCGGCAAAAGCACCGATGCGCGAGATTGCAAGGAGGCTTGCACCATGGTGGGGCCCCACCATCCCCTTATTTGAGATTCTATTAGCCGCACTGTGGCCCTAACAGAGGGGTCATGTTAGACAAGCCAGGAGGTGGTCAAAGGACCCTGAGCTACTGCTTGGCAGGGTGGCAAGTGAGCTGTGGGTCTGGGAATTTGGGGAACAGGGGCTGCTCATGCACTGAGGGTGCCATAGGGCATGAGGAGTCACAACAGCAGTGACACAGAGTGGAGGAGGCACCTGACAGAGATGACATAGGGTGTATCTGGCAGCTGAGGGGACCAAGTAGGGGAGTTGGCATCACAATACTATTCTGACACATCCCCAGGTGGAAGCAACCCTGGTACCTGCCCAACAGGGCTATGGGTTCTGTGGAGCAGGTGCCATTGATTCTTCCACCTGGGATCATGTCATAATAGTATCACAAATGTCAACCCCCCCCCATTCCCCTTGGCTGTCAGATATGCCCTACGGCACTTCTGCCAGTTGCCTCTTACACTCCCTGTAACTGCCACTATGCCCTCTCATGCCCAATAGAACCCTCAGTGCCCCAGCAGCCCCCATTCCCCATCTTCCATCCAGAGTTCTCCACCCCCCACCTCCACTGGTCATGTAGGCTTGCACCGGGAGGGTTGACAGATCCCTCCATCAAACTCTGCAGGTTTGTTCAATGTTTAGCACAGCCCTGTGACTGAGGCAACTCATTGGACTTCAGCACAGACACCTCTTATTTAAAAAAAAAAACATGGGCGCAGGGTCCCCTGATGCACCCGGAGTTCACTGCAGCCCTAGCTTACTGCAAATTGCATCAATCTATGAGTTCTTTGAAAATCAAGCTGACTGTGTTCTTCGGAATGCACAAAGGCAATCAATAAAGGGCAGTTAGTAAATTTGCTATACCTTGATTTCAGTAAAACCTTTGATTCCATGCTATGTAGGAGGCTGCTGAGAAAGTTGGAAGATCGGGGAGTAATGAAGGAATTGATCAAATGGGTATAGAACTGGTTGGTTGTAGATAGCAAAAAGTGGTTATTAATGCATAAGGTTACATTATAACATCATAATAAAGTAAAGCTTAAGACAGGGACATTACACACATTTCCCCAGCATTCCTGTATTCAAATTGCATGTCAGATCAGTTGCTCATATCAGATAGGATCTAGAGGATGTTGATGTTGCTTATATTATTCTTAGACAACTGTCTTAGGCTTCAAAATTATCAGACCAGACTTAGTAGATGAAAAATTGAAATAAAAGGTGACTAGAGATAGGGCATATCCTATGATAAATAAGAAACAGATCAACAATGTTAAGCATTTACTCCCTGATATTTCATAATTATGAACCATAGAAAACAAAAGTAAGCAATAAAACTACAAAATTAACCAAAAACCAATGTTGCTTTAAAGAGCTAATGAATTCATTAATCAAAAGCAAAGTTGTAATACAGCTATTCAGAGATTTGTAATTAAATTTTGCAAGCATTTAAACTGCAGAATTACAACCTCTTGTAACTTTAAAACTAGAGTGCATATTTCCATAAAATATGGCAGGTTCATAGTAAAAAGGAGAATATGTGTCTCAATTTTATTAATCAGTAATTGCTTTAAGGATGTTCATGTTATAAGCTGCCAAAAATTTAAACTAACATCAGTTGATAATGTCGAATTCCATGAGTCTTTATGGAAATTGTGGAATTTCATGATCATTTTGTGGAAGCTATATCCATGAATATTTCCTAGCCATTGACCTGACCTGTCATGCAGGAGAAATGAAAAGGCTGGTGAGAGTAGTAGGAAGGTTGCATTCTTGGTGGTCTCCATTGTAAAACTAGCAGGAGAGTTGGAGGGGCACTACAAGAATGTTATGCTAATGTAGGTAAAGGGATTTGCCTGCCTGCGGTGTAAGTCAAAGTAATGTTATATTTAAGCACTGCATGTACATGGAGTAGCTGAATAATGTGCACATTATGATAAAGAGTACAAGTTCTGAGGATATGAGGCAGTTACTTATGGAATGAGATATGTTCCTAAGGGGAAAGATATCCAGAGGGATCTTCTCTAGGGCCCTCATGGATAGGGGGCCTGTGAGAAATGATAGTGACATCAATTAGACAAGCTAATTTTTTTCTAAGATTCTGTTGAAAAAGGAAAGGTATTCTTTTTCTGGCAAGCAGGAGGGCATACTGGGGCAAGGAATTAATACATAAAAAGGGGAAGACTCGCACTCCAAAGTTGTCAATGCAGAATATAAGTAAATGAATCAAATGTAATAGTGCAAAAAGATTTATTGACACATCAATCTATATATAAAGAGAAGACAAGCCAGATATAAAGTCCACTCAGTCTGAATAAACACTCAACTATGTTTTGTGCCCCAAAATGGCAGTTTGTTAAGGGTTTGACAAAGTGCGGCCTCGTGACTGAACCACACCAGGCATGGGTAAATCCCATCATAATCCACACCCTGTCGTGTTTTATTGCTTAAACATATGTATTACAGCTGTTGGTGAGGATAATGAAATGATTGTTTCAAATAGCAGTAATGCCAAAACCAGAACCATCTTCCAATTTAATAAAAGCTATTATCATTTCTCATCTCTGGCAACAGAAAACTTTGAAAGAGCTTTAGCATTTTGCCAGCATCAGGAAATATGTTACTCTGCAGTATATCTCTGATGATTAGAGATGTGCTAAGTTGGCAAACTTCATTTTGCAAATTAATTTGTGAATTTCAACAAAATGGCAAAGTGCCAACTTCACAAACTTTTTGGCACATGAGGTGTCAGTTTTTCAAGTGAAGTCATGAAAGACACTCTCAAAGTCACAACTGGGCCTTGACTTCACCTGACTTTTCTGGAAAAAGTGCAACTTCCCCAGGAAAGCTTATTGTAAAGTGGTGAAGTGGGCAATTTGCATTGTTTTTCATGAAGGCAAATTTCTCAACTTCGTTGGAATAGGCTAGCAAAGTAAAACTTTGCAATAGGTCTTTTGGTGATAGATGATGAGAGTCAAACAAATGTTTGTCTCACACTAATAGGCAGTCCATGGTTACAGCAGCAATCCTGGCAGACTCCAGCAGACAATGTTCAAACTAATCACAGTCACAGCTGTAGACTAACCCCATAAGATAGATATGTGACAGCTGGATGAATCCCAATGGCTTTAGCCACTTCACTTAAGTACAGAATGGTTAATGGACAGCATGAGAGGAATAAAATAATGGGATCTAACCCACATCTCTGGCACACACAGCTCTCATTCAAACTTCTCTAAAAGATCTACTGACTGTAATTCTCTTGAGTGGCAGCCATACAGCACACCTGACCTCCCCTGCACATACACTATAGCGCATAGAAACATTAGCTCTCAAAGCATAACCCATATGGTGCCAAAAGGCAACTCACCAAATTTTAGGAAATATATGGAATTCTTAGGGGGTTCTACTTACTCCTGGGGTGGCAATAGGTAACATCTTGGTCTGTAATGCTTGTTTGCTGCTAGTTTACTGGATTTTGTACAGACCTCTGCATGTATGTTTAGAATGTTTTACACTTTTTGCACCTGTGGCACTTCATTTTTCTACAAAGGAGGTTCATCCCAGCAGTTTTGCCCTGTATTAATGTGCAACTGGGACACGAACCATAAAGCATGTCAGAAAGCAATGCAGTAACATGACAACAGTAAAGCTGACATATTGAACAGGTATTTCTGCTCAGTCTTTACTGAGGAAGAGGGGGGTAATGGGTCTGAAGGGAGTACAAGGGGTGAGAATGGTGCAGAAATAGACACAAGTCCCTTTACACAAGAAGGGGTCCTGAAGGAACTGGAAGTAATAAGAGTTGACAAAGCAATGGGGCCAGATGGGGTGCACCCCATGGTCCTTAAAGAACTAAGAGAGGTGGTGGCTGAACCTCTGGCTATCCTGTTTAGCCAATCACTGGAAACAGGGAGGTACTCAAAGACTGGAGGACAGCAGATGTAGTCCCCTTATACAAAAGTGGGAACAAAGAGGAAGCAGGGAACTACAGACCAGTCAGCCTCACCTCGGTAGTGGGAAAGATCATGGAAGCACTTCTGAAGGAGGAGATTGGTGGAACATCTGGTTGTCAATGGACTACAGGACCCAAGGCAGCATGGTTTCACCAGGGAGGTCATGTCAGACCAATCTCATTGAATTTTTGACTGGGTGACTAGGAGGTGGATCAGGGGAGGGCAGTGGACATGGCCTATCTGGACTTCAGCAAGGCCTTTGACACTGTGCCACATGAAGACTATTACACAAACTGGGGAATATGGGTGTGGGCAGGACAGTAGTGTAGTGGGTAGGTAACTGGCTGGGTGGCAGGACACAGAGGGTGGTGGTTAATGGCTGTCACTCCACAGAGGAAGAGTGACCAGTGGGGTACCACAGGGATCAGTGCTGGGACGGTCCTATTCAACATCTTCATCAGTGACATTGCGCAGGATCTAGAAGGCAGAATTTCACTGTTCGCTGATGACACAAAGCTCTGTAACAGAGTAGACACACCAGAGGTGTAGACAGAATGAGAAGGACCTGCAGAAACTTGAAGAATGGTCAAGGGTTTGGCAGTTGAAATTCAATGCAAAGAAGTGCAAGATGATGCATATGGGGCACAAAACCCTGGCACAATATATCAGTTGGGGGTGAGGATATAGCATGCACCAAGCAGGGAAGGGATCTTGGGGTTGTCATCTCTGATGACCTCAAGGTAGGAAACAGTGTGACAAGGCATCAGGTAAAGCAAATAGGATGCTGGGATGTATAGGCAGGGCATCACCAGCAGGAAAAGGGAGGTCATAATTCCGCTATACAAGACACTAGTGAGGCCCACCTGGAGTACAGTGTACAGTTCTGGAGACCATACCTACATAAGGACATAGATAGGGTAGAGAAGGTTCAGAGGAGGGCAACAAAAGATGGTGCATGGATTGCATCACAAGTCCTATGAAGCAGGTTGAAGGAACTGAACATGTACTCCCTGGAGGAGAAGAGGAGAGAGGGATATGATAGAGATACACAAGTATCTTACAGGGAGAAACAGAGTGCAGGAAAACACTATTTTAAGCAAAAAGATGTTCCAGGACTAGAGGCATGGGATGAAGTTGGAGGGAGGACGATTCAGAGGAAACATGAGAAAGAATTTCTTCACAGAGCAGGTGGTGGACAAGTGGAACACCCTGCCAGAGGAAGTGGTGGGGCTGAAACAATCACGGGATTTAAGAATGCATGGGATAGACATAAAGGAATTCTAGAGGTCAGGGGTAAGGGGAAACAGACTTCTAGGAAAACAAACTGAACTTACAAGCTCAAATGGGCAGACTGGGTGGGCCATAGGCCCTTATCTGCCGACACTGTCTATGTATGTATCTATGTATCTATGTAGTATTTCAGGTTACTATATGACAAAACTGATTAACTGCAGTTGAAATTGACTTGTTTCTTGAAGTTACTCTGCTGCAGAATGCTGCCGTATTGCATTTTATCCTGGGGCTCCACTGTAAGTGCTGCCTTTTTTTCTTTTTCTTTTTCTGTTTGTTATTAGTATCAATGCACTAATGCTATGCACCATGTTTAGCCATGGAGCCAACTCAAGACTTTATTTTTGGCATTACTCTTTAAGCAAACATCCTTGGCAATCCAATTGATGTAATAATGTCAATATTTTCTAATAAACATCTTTTAACCTCTTTAAAGTGCTACTTCCTGAAATATTAACTTTTAAAAGTATTTAAGTATTATTTATTATATCTGGGATACATTTTCTTTTCCCTTTGCCTAATTAGAAGGTTCTTCTATCTGACAGTACTAGATATGTTGTGTGGAACAGCACTCCACCTAGAGGCAGACATATCTAATTCTAGTTCTCATCATATCTCATCAGTGTTGCCATCTCATTGACTGTGACATGAAAACTGCTTCAGAAGAGCCACTCAACAACTGCCAGAATGGTTACTAGTAATATCAAAAGGAGTGAGGTCACAGTGCTGATGAGTTATCTGAATAGGTCCCTAGTACCCACTACTTGAACAGAAGAAACATTAGACAGTGTTTTGGAAGAAATGGTCACAGCCATGTGTGTATTGAAACAACCACAACAATAGATAGCGTGACATGTACACATTGGTAGTGTCAGCAAACCTCTTTTTGGTGGTCCTAACCTTCCTAACCTTCCCTGGTTCATGTAACAATCCTCAGTGAACCCCAGTGGGTGGACCCCCAATCCTTCAAAACAGGGGCACTGCCTCCAGAGGTATTCAAGCTTCCGAGGCCTATGGAGTGGCTCCAGAGCTGTGTGTTGTGTGTTCCTCTCCCATGAGAGGGTGCTATATACACAGGCCAAAACTCAAAGATTATGTCCTCTGACTGGCTCCTCGGGCTCCCCATCATTGGGGGCCTAGCTTCCTGACAGGCTCAAGAGGAACCCATCTGTATCAGTGGCAGGTTCCCCCTGTTTAACCCTTGTACTCTATTGTGTGAGACTATTGTGTCACCATAAGATGAGGAGAGTCATTCCTCCAAGCAAGCTATTCTAGCAGGTCTCCAAAACACACTGTTTATCTGTTAAGAATCTATTTAAACCTACTGCAGACATATGTACCTTATCTCTAGCATACAGATATAGTAATGCGGTCACAGTCCCATCAAGTCATAATACCTTACCACCTATGGACCCCATGAAGGTGTGCAGTGACATGTTGACCACTTTGCAAGCCTTCTCAAACCTAGCAGAGTCCCTTGCATGTTGCCATTTGTGACACTGTGCTGTGTGTGACCAAATCAGCACCACACCCAGCCAACATTGCCATAAGTAAATAAGGTCATCCTTCATTTTGCAAATCGGAATCAGTGCTTTAACCAGCCCTGTGTCATTGCTACCCAAATGGATGACCAACACACTAGAAAGGCCTTGTCACCCAGTCTCTGCAACAACCCATGGAAGAAAGTTCTTCCATCTGCTTCCTCGGTGCTCCACCAATTGCACCCACAGCCTTTGTGGATCCTGAAATAAGTTAGCACCTACCTTGGGTATGCTGAACCTGTATGGTTGCCCAATAGACAAGAAAGTGCCCACAGATTCACACTTGCCTTAACTGTAATGTACCACCTGTTAATAAAACAAAGCAAGTTATAGCAGATGAGCTTGTACATACCCTTCAAAGGCCTGCAACCTCCATCTTACCAGTGCCTTTATTTGATTGTCTGATCACCCTACTACTCTTGCAGTTGTGGCTGCCCCAATTTGAAATGAATGCAAATTAAACTCTGCCAGGTTCAACCCCAAGCCTCTCATGATCCTGCTAAGGACATATCTGAACTGAAACACTGTCATTTTCATGCTGAAAGAATGGCTTCCCCCAGGTCTCATGTATTTCTGCAGTTCATCTGCTACATCCCATGTGGTCTCAAAGGTTGCCCGCAGGTTACACCGACACCAAATGCCACATGGTCCATCTTATGGATGTGTAAAAACACCCACTCCATTGTCATAGCCACATTCTAAAAGGCCAACACCACTGTCTGAGATACTTAATTTGATTTCACCAACTCTGTTACCATGAAGACACTACAGAAGGTCACCAAAAATTATATCCTGATCAGTGATATATCTGATCTGGGCAAACATACCTTCTCCAATTCACCCCAAACCCACTCAAGCAGGCTGGGACTAATTGGCTGTCAGTGTGCAACCTGCTTACTCAACCCTCTCAAATATCCTTCCATCAGTTTGGAAAGCCAAAATGCTTGTGCATTTACCTCAAATCCATTCACCTTGGAGAACCATGCAATCCCTGCCAGTTGCTGATCAACCACTCCTGGTGTGGGATCTCCCTGTTTTTTCTGCAGAACATACTGCAATAGTTGGTCTACTGGTATGGGCCATTCTTTCGTCTACCCACCCCATTCCACAGTATTCAAGAACCCTTCAACCCACGTTTTGTATGTAGCACTTGTGCCTGTGGCTAAGGGTATTCTGTGAAGAGGGCAATTCCAAAAGTAGTGAGAACAAAAACGGCAAAGAAAAACAGTATGGTCACATGGGGCAATTGACACAAAGTGGTGCTCGCAGAAATGGCAAACGACAGCTTTCCCCCCTCCCAGAGTTGTGACCACTCGGAGTTCATTATTTTTAGTAAGGGGTAACGGGAGGCAAAGCCTCCTGAAGAAAGCTACTGTGGCATTTGTTGCCATTTCTGTGATCACCGTGATGTGCCACTCATGCTATGTGGCCGTGCTGTTTTCCATTCACCTTTATTGGCCTTGCTGTTATCACCTCGTGGTTATCACATGAAGTGGTGGCTAAGGCATTGCTGATCAACTCCCAGGTTTCTGGCTTAATTCACTGAGAAATGCAGGGACTGCCCTGGGGTTCTCCCCCACTTTGGGTGACAACTCCCGGAACCTCCATCACTACAAAAGAGAAAGAGATCAGAGATGCTGTTATCCAACCCAGGCACATATATTTCCTTGAAGTGGATGTTTAGCATAAGGCATTTTAAAACAAAAACCCTCATCAAATCTCCCATTGGGCCTTTGACCCCCAGCTGTCTTCTGACTGTGTGTACGACACCCATGTTATCTGACCTGAGAATAACCTGTTTGTCCCTGCAACTGATCTCCCCAGACCCATAGTGCCACCACTATAGGAAAGAATTCCAGCAAGGTGACATTCTTTCATCCACTCAGTATCCTGCCAACTGGGTGGCTACTTCTTGGCACCCCACATCCCACAGAAATTCACCCCAAAACCTATGCCCCCTGATGCATCTGTGTAGTGCTCCAGTTCCTGGCTGGTGGTGGGAGTTGGCCAGCTTGACATGCTATTATAGCTGTACAAAAAGGCCATACACATTGCCAAATCCGCCTTCATCCCCTTTGTCACCATGAGTCTATGATATGGTTTGCAGCAGTACCCCCTTTACCATTTGGTGCAAAAACATTCTTTCCACTGGGATTTTCTTGCACCCATAATTCAGGTGCCCCACCAACTGTTGCAACTCCTGCATGTCCCCAACACCTTTACCAAGAAGTCCCACCAGGCCTGCACCTCATCCTCTGGTGAACAAAAACCTGGTCCTGGGTCTGAGTAATGATTTCTATGCCAAGAAATTACAGTATTGTACATGGACCTTCTGTCTTAGCATTCGCCAATGGAACCCAAAGGCTGCACACAGTTCCAGAAATATGCTCAGTAAGTGCTGGCACTCCCCTGTGTCTGCTTTTCGGATGAACAAGAAGTCATCCAAATAATGAATCACTTCCATTCACCCCACCTTACTCATTACCACCCACTGTAAAAATGTACTAAAGCTCTCAAACACTGCAAGGTACTGCACACCCCATGGGCATGCACTTGTCCATGTAGTATTTCCCTTCAAATTTCATTCTCAATAACTCCCTATTCCCTTAATGCACTGGCAATAGCAGGAAAGCCAACATCCCCCTTTCCTGCCACCCTCACCACTTCTGCTGCCCTGTCAAGCAACACATATGACAACGCTATAAAAGATGGATCAGGGTAATCATTGAGAGAATCACCTTCTGGGTATGACAGGTGATTGGTCAATCTGAACTCCCCTTGGGGCCATTTTGGTGACCAGCCCAACTGGGGATACCTGCAATGATGGTGAGGGCAGAGGTAGAAAGGGGCTGATAATCCTCCCTAACCTCAGCTATTTGGCTAATATTTCATTGACCTCATCTGGCTGGTTCCAGGCAGATATCAGGTTTTCAGCTTCATACCTCTGGTGAGGGTCTGCATACAGGATTTGAAAACCTGTTGAAAATCCTTCCACTAGAGCCAGCACACCTACCTGGTCTGGGTAACAGTACAGTCAAGTGCTAATTTGATCTGCCCTTATTGGCGTTGTAAGGCTGGTTCTGCTACTTCTGAAATAGCAGGGGAGGGGCAGCACAGCCTATGGTTTTATGTGATATGGGCACGTCAACAATTGCACCGCCCAGAACAGCGAGGGAGACAGAGCGACCACCACATAGGCAACCACACAATAGCGCCGACTGCCCGAAAGGGTGACAGAAGCAAGGGGCAGCTGGAAGGGCACCGACCACATGGTGTGCCTTGCAAGGCAGTGGGAACAAAGCATGCCATGGTGTGGCCAGGCCTGGAAGGCCGCCCCATGGTGAGGGTGAGTCCAGGAGCATGAGCAGCCAGGGATGGCTGGGTTGGGCATGACCACAAGGGAGGCACAGTGGTGGCAGCGGGCCACCACCCAGGCACAGGGGAGCCCAGCATATGGGCATGCACAGTGGGACAGGGGGATGGCCAGAACATCAGAAGGCACAGCTGAGGGGTAGAGAAGAGGCCCACTATGCAGATGCTGGCCCCCCAGCATGTGGCATGTTGCAGATGCATGAGGGCACTGGCATGCACGAGGGATCAAAAGGGCAACTATGGGGAGGCGGTGGATGTGTGGGCAGCCCTGGAAGTGCATACCCATGCAGAGTGGTGTTGGAGGGCACATACTGTGCACCGTGTGGTGCAGCACAGGGTCATGCTGCCCAGGGCTGGGCAACATCTACAGGGGCTGGTGCATGCAAGGGATGGCCTTGTGGCAGGTCACATGTGGAAGACTAAGTTATGCACCAGCCCACGCAGGTAATTGTAGTGGCTTCTGGTGGTATAGTCGGCCATGATAGCACGGATCCTGGCATCAAGGTCCCGATACCATCTCCGTGGTTGTGGTGCCTCTGCCCCAGACAACAGCATCTAGGACTGCACAGCTGTGATATGCTCCTCCTCCTTCAGGCACTCGAGGAGGCGCCTGATGCTGGAGTGGCAGGCACTGTCCCGGGTGTTAAAGGCCATGTGCCACCCTTATACTGCATTGTTAGTTCTTGCCAGGCCTTGGAGGGTGGAGTCATAGCAGTTCCACTGCTCAATCAGGAATGGGGCAAGCTGGCGACCTGACCGCCCGGTGGGCTGGCCGACCCACATGTCCTCCACATAGTCCAGCAGGGGCTGGAGGATGTCTTCATTGTCAGTGATGTACTCCCATTCCCTGAGTTCCTCGAGGGCTGCTGGCACATTGGTGGGTGGCAGGAATGCCAGCACCAGCAGCATGCGAACATGCAGCGCTACGTCAGGCTCATGGGTATATCATGGCAGTACATCTGGCAGCTGCTGCACCTTGCGCCACAGGGCCTGGGTGA
Source organism: Neoceratodus forsteri (assembly GCA_016271365.2). Lineage (NCBI taxonomy): Eukaryota > Metazoa > Chordata > Ceratodontiformes > Ceratodontidae > Neoceratodus > Neoceratodus forsteri. Next base: position 246,531,821 of record CM028130.1, read on the forward strand.
AATGGAAGAAGCAGCCTCTGACCTGTGCCTTGGGGAATACGGTGGTGACCCCATGCCAGCTGGCATGCTCGAAGTCCATCAGGACCTTGGCAGGTGTTATGTCAGGGTTGTGCAGCTTTTGGTGGCCTAGCAGCCTGATGTACATCTGTGCCAGCCTCGTGCATGTCAAGACATAGATGGTGGGCAGAATTGTGCCTGACTGGATGGCGTGTATGGTGTAGAGCTGGTCAAACATGGCAGGGCACACCCTGAATGAGCCATCCATGAACCAGTCTGTGCTGCCGGCCAGCTGTTGCATGCCACAGTCCGTGGCATAGATAATGATGTGGTCTCACTCCCTCCCACTGTCGAACAGGAGGAAGTGCATGCTATCTGCCACAAGGGTGTACTCCTCCAGGATGAGTAGGCTGGTGGACTGTGAGGCAGTCGGCCAGCTATGGGCCATGTGTTGCAAATGCTGTACTGTCCGGCGCAGCAGATGCAATCCTGGTAGGCGACCGGCCATGGCCACAGGGATGCTCGATGTGCTTGCCACGGTGACCTGTGAAGCGGTATCCATGGTACGCTGTGCCCTGTCCCACAGCATTCCCATTACTCACCGCACACCCACGTCCACTGCATTGGGGGTGTGATTGTGCTCCTTGATGGTGGCTACCACCATGTCCTCAGCTGTGTGCAGGTGGGCCATGCAATGGTACTTCCTCACCTCAGCACACCTCCAATATATTTTCTCAGGTCCTCCTTATCTTTGAAATATTCAAAGCTGTTGTGGATGCACCTCCATGGTGTAGATGCTGTCACATCTGATGGGTGTGCTGTGGCTGTCATTGATATGGGCTCTGGGTGCCCCCACCCAGTTTCCGCCTGGACACGCCCCCTTCCTGCCTGTGCTGCATATCTGCTGGTGTTGTCACGCCCCCTTCCCCATTGCTGCCATGTCCATGGGCCCTGCATGCTGTGGAACGCCACCCTCAGCTGTGTTGCTCCTGTGCCTGTGCAGTGTTGTACGCTCCATCCCTCCCTATGTTGTCCAGTGAGGTAGGTGTCTGTGTGTGCTGTGGTGTCTCTGTGGTTGAGGATGTTGTCCTGTGCCCTGTCTGTGTGTATGGCCCTGATACTGCTGGGCTGTTCGGGCTCCTATGGCCACCCCTTTGCACTGTGTGCCACCAGTGGTGCCTTTCTGTGTGTGCCTCGGTGACAGTGCTGTCCCTTGTGTGGCATACCCGTCGCTGGCCCATTGCCTTCTGCTAGAACCACTGGCCATGGCCTGCCATGCGTGCCATCCTGTGCTCATCATTCGGCTGTGTCTCCCTGCTGGAGGTGTCTCTCCCACCTGAAGGCCTGCTGGTGTTCACAATGCTGCTGTTAGCTGCTCATGGGGGTGCTGTTACTGGGCTGCAGAGCTTTTCGCTCTTGAGCTGTAGATCTACCTTTCTGTGCGGTCACCCTTACTGTTGTAGCTCTTCTTGCCTCACCCCCTGATACCATGCCTTTCATTTGGTGTTCTTCTTTGCTGATTCCCAGTCTACTTTACACTGTGTGACCTGATGGGGCCTCCCACAAGCCATGGATTTTTGTTTGAACTTGTACCATTCCATTTTGCATACACTTTGATTATAGTTGTAGCAGAACCCAGCCCCTGCCCTCTCTCAGGTCAGAAATCTCTGAACTGCTATATTCAGGGAAGGGATCCTCCTGACTGGGAAATCACTTGCAATGTGCAGCACCCCCCCCACCCCACTCAATGGACCACAGGAAGGCCATGTCCAAACCCTGCACATGGCCTAGTCAGATTGGCCTGTTTCCAGTGACAGAACTCATCATATTCCAGCCACCTGTACCCTGGCTTTTTCACATGCATGGCCATGATCTTGCTGTAATAATTCCACCACTAATGGGCTTTCTCCAGAGGCCACTTGTTGATTTGTACCTGAGAAGATGACAAACACTGCTGCCCAATTCTCCCATGTGTGATGGAGTTGCACCATCCATCTGACCTCTACTCTGCCATCCTTGTCTCTTTTCTCATTATCCTCCTCAGGCTTCCTAGACCACTTAAGAGTGAAAATATGTCCATATACTCCCCCCTCAAAATCTGCTACCTCACTTTCCCACTCAAGTGTGACCAAATAGGTTCCTCAAGACTTATGAAACCATCCATGGGTGATGCGGGATTGGATTGGAGCTCCCAACTGTCCCCTGGCTCCTACTACTGGTACCCCACCCCTATGTGCAGGGGGTACCTGTCCCATTGAGGGAGAAGGAGATACTGGGTTGGGGGCCACCAGCTAGACCACTGCTTACAGGCTCAGCATTCCAACACCAAGTAAGTAAGTAAAAGGTTTTATTGTTCAGCAAATTTGCCATTACAATTTTAAAAGTACAAAACAAAATCATCATACAGCTTCTTAAAATTTAGAAGAAAATATCATATACAGTGCAGTAAAATATATCAATCAGATACTGACAGGTTATAATTCATACAATCCATAATGTCATGGTATCCTTGCTCTAAATTCTTTGCAATTACAGATATAATCACTGTTATATTATTTCAAGCCCCTGATTATTCTCTAGTAATATAATCTCATTTAAGTTATTCAGGGCATTTGAGATATAAACATTCATCAGTTAATAATCAGACTCCTAGGATATCAAGAGCCATGGAGCAGAATGCCCATTGTTCAAGTAAGTACTCCTATTAGAACATAGGTCCTTCCCCAAAATAATATTTACTTTTCAGTATAACTTCATTGGTGCCCTTTCGCTAAGAAGCAAACTGTGCAATACTGAGGCTATAACAGCCCTATTAACCCACAATATGCCAGCACATACACTGCACTAAGGTACCCCCTAATTCCATTTAAGTAGTAAGTTACCTCTTAAGGTCATCATACAAGTCTCCCTTAACTAAAAAGTCTGGGCTAACTTTCCATTAGCCAAACAGAGTTACAGTACACACCCACCATATCAGAAACAGAAGCAATGTTTTGTGCAATCCTGCTAGCAAAGCATAGGAACAAGTCTGAGTCTAGCCCAGTATGCACTTAACAGCTCCTGAGACCCTGTGAAAGACCTGAAAATTCCTTTAGGAAATACATAATTAGAGGCGAACAATATTCCACAGTGGCAACTCTCCTTACTCGATACTGTCCCTGCATTAAGGCCCCTTCACAAAAGACTGTGCTTGAGACAGGAAGAGTATTTCATACAGAAACATCCTTCATAGTCTAAATTAGTAAAAGGATAAATCAATATCATATCAGCAGTAGGGGCTGCAGATTAAATTACAAAGAAACTGCACCCCACCCCAAAGTAACAGGCTCATAACATAAAATATAACACATCTCCACACCAACAGAGTGAACTGATTGAATAAATGCTCACAAATCTAAAAATTTTTAAATCACTGCAACAGCATTTAACAGTGGCAACACCCAACTTTTACAGTCTTGAAAATCTATCTCCCATGTCTAGTTCATGGAGTCCCCAGGAGTTCCATAGTTAGTACACTCTTTTAGGGAAATGTACATATTCTTAACCTTCACATATCCTTCATACAGTGCTAAAACAGTGTCTTTTCAATAAAATAAAGACTGCTGCAGGTCAAGTCAATGCTTCCACAAGCAGTTTCAGTTTTGCCCAAAATTCAAACATAGTGACGGAACATAAAACTGATATTTATTAAGGCTAGTTTGGCTCTGGTGATTTAAAAGGTATAATGGTAGGCTCCAGTTAAGGAGTCCTTTAGTGATTTGGTATCTCTAGCCACCTCAATATTTCCTTACTATTTTCTATTAATCATATACGGCAAATTCAAAAAAAGTGCTGTTACCATAATTACCAGCATAGCTCTCTGCTCCTAGCCAAGAAGTCCATAAGTTCTGTTGTTACAAATTCTATGGTTAAGTGTGAGTAGGAGTAAACAATCACATTACAAACCAGAGCAAAAATGAAAAACAATACTTCTTGCAGTACCTCTTGGAGGATTTTACCCCCTCAACCATTCTCTACCAATCATATATAGCAACATTTGCTTAAGTGGCAATGCAGTCGCAATCATTTTCCAAAGAAAGCAATTCAAGCTTCCTGTACTGGGAGTCCATGCTACATTTCAGAGCTCCTTTCCACTATGCAGAATGCTCCTCTTGCCCTCCCATCTTTAACTACGATGGTGAAGACACCTATTAAATAACAATAAAAAGTGCTCCACTAAGCACAATAAATTAAGATAATATAATACTCACTATAATCCCAGCCCCTAGGTAATGCTGGCATACCTTTTACAAGGCCAAACAAGCCTATTGGCACTGAAGTGCCTCTGTGTTTCCAAACACCCAATCTTTGGGTCAAAAGCGTCCTCAGTCCAAATTACCTCAGAAAAGCTCCTTGTACACTCAGCTCCTTGCTATCGTCTCTATCCAGAACAATTTGGACATGCCAGGTATATACGCTTTCAATAGGAACCACAAACTCCAGGCAGTCATATGGAGCTCTCATTCTGTTCAGAAAATGAAAGGCCTTTACTGTCTGAACACTGAACGCTGGTTACTGGCAACAAAACTTTCAATTTATGATGCTGGAACATAAAAAACAGTGCTGTGTCAATAAAAATGTCAAAATTAGCATTAGTTTCATTTAATAGGTAAATTTAAAAAAAAATCGGGCGAGGTGAAGCCAAATAATGCACAAGCATTTTGAGAGTAGTGGGGGACCAGAGCAGCACTGCAGCCATCTTGCCACTCTGCCCCACTCCCTGACCCATTCCAACACCATCCATGGGGGGCACTGGTACCAGAGGCTGCAGCAGGGAGCCTCCTCTACCTTGGGCATTCACCTCTAGGTATGCCAGCAGCCTGTTGAGCCTCTGTTAAAATGCCAACTGCCTGTCATCTTCTTCCCTTCAGGCTGGTGCATCAGTTCTATATCAGCAAGACCTATCACTGCTAGTGTTGTGCAAAACTGGAAAATTTTGCCAGGTGAAATATTTCATGAAATTTGCGTATTTCATGAAATATTTCGCCAGGCAAAATGTGTAATTTCACCCATTGAGCAGGCAAAATTTCACCCTTGAACCAACTAAATTTGCCGCTCATGGGTGAAACTTCTCAATTTCACCACTGGCCCAAAATCTTTAAAAATTAAAACCAATCCCCTTCCCTGTCCCCGGTGTCTAGTGGTCCCCTCCGGATGATCACCCACTAAATTCAAATCAACAACCCCTCAGTCACTCTGAGCCCCTGGACCCCAGTCTTTGAAAATAAAAATCAAACAGTCCCTTCCCATGTCCCTGGTGTCTAGTGGTTCCCCCCCAGCCAATCACTGTCTGAATTCAAATCAAGAAGACCTTCCCTCCCTCCCCCTTGACTCACTCGGAGCCCCAGCTCCCAATCTTTGTAAAAAAACCCCTCCTGTCAGTGGTGTCTAGTGGACCCCCCATTCTCCCACCTTGTCTTAAGTCAAAGCCCACCCAGCTCCCCCCAGTATCCCGATTGGGTCACCGGCACAGCCCTCCACTCACCTCTACAGCTGGCAGCCCGTCCACGGCTGCTCAATGAATTAGCGCATACTTGTTGTGCTCATTCATTTGGGCTCTCAGATGGGCTGCGTATGAATGTGAGTGAGGGATAGCCGTGGCTGCACCTGGGGGGTGACTGGGCTCTAACTTAAGCCAGTGTGGAGGGGTAAGGCATCCACTAGATGCCAGGACAGGGAGGATTTTTACGAGATTGGGGGCTGGGGCTCAGTTGGGGGGAGAGAGAGTCTTTGATTTGAATTTGGATGGTGATTGGCTGGGGGATCATAAGACACCAAGGACAGACTCAGGGAGGGACTGTTGCTCTTTTCTTTCAAATATTGGGGTCCGAGGCACAGAGTGACTGGGGGGGAGTCTCTTGATCTGAATTCGGCCAGTGATCAGCCGGGATGAGGAGACCAATAGACACCAGGGATGGGCATATCACCCATATGCAGATGCGAGTGAAATTACAGGAAAAATTTCACAATTTTGCCACAATTTTGTGAAATATTTAATGCAGTGAAATTGCTGATTTAGTTGCAATTTTGCTGGTGAAATAACATTTTGCAACATCTCTAATCACTGCCAGAAGGCTATGGAGCTGTGCATGACTCTTCTACCCCCGCCAACCCACTGTAACCTCCCATCCTGGGAAATGACCAGTGGGAGAGGGTGCAGTGCCCAGTTTCTTGGTGGACCTGCCAGGTGTTACCCATACTGTCAGCACCTGTCCTGGGACCCCCATATGATCCCTGGGTCTGACCAACAGGTTGGCACCCCTCTCTGTTGCTTCTGTACCTTTTTGGCACTGGCTCCCTTCTCAGACTGACCCCTTCAAATATCCTTTCCAGAAACTCTATCATCTGCTCTGGACTCCATTTCTCAAAATAGTGCCTACTATGAACTGTGCTGGCTGTGCAGTCAATGCCCTCTGCTGCCTTGTGGTTGGTGTCACCTTCCTAATAGTCATCCTCTTGGTCCCTACCATCTTGGCCATTGGCTGCCATGTTGCTACCACCTTCTTCTTCTACCCTTGTGCTTGCTTGCCTGTAGGTAGGGTTCCACCCCAGCCTCAGTAGGCTCTTCAGTCATTACTGGCACCGTGGATGGAGTAGGCTGCAACCAAAGTCCTGATGGCCCTTCTCCTGCTGGGTTCCCAAACTCCCCACTTGAGTATGGAAAACAAGTCTCTGACCAGGCCTTGCTTCTACCTTGCACCATACCTTTAGCTGCTCTTTACACTCTGCCATACCTCTATTCACCACCACTTTCTAGGTATCCACAACATGTTCTGTCACCAGCTAAAAGAAAATAAACACAGAGAACCTGCCCCTCTCATCTAAAATGAATCACATGCTATTATGACTGCATTTTATGATATATTTTTTTTTAATCTCCATCTATCCCAAGTTCATCGGGGGGGGGGGGACCTGCCACAGTAGCCCAATTTTCCCCCAAATGCTCCCTCCCATTAGTATTGAATTAATTTCTGTATTAATTGTAAATATTTTTATTCTTTCATTATCATTTAAAAAAAATAACCTTCCCCAGCATGCTCACCCTTTACTTAAGTTGAATACCCACTTCTGTATCATCATATGCCTGTCCTTAACCTGCCTTCCCACTTTTGACCTCCTGTCTCTGTCATCTTGCCTGTCCTCAGTTTCTGCTCCCATTACTCCTTTTTTATGCTATTAGACCAGGCAACTGATCCCATCATGGGATCTGTGCAAGCACACCCCACTCATCAGCGCAGCACCACCGAGACCAAAATGGCAACCAATGCATTTGCACTTCCTACTGTGGACAAGATTTCACCCACGCATGTGCACCCCCCTCCTTGCTTGCATGGTAGGTGCTGTGATCAACATGGTACTCAAACTTTGGTCTAAGGCAAGCTTACCTCCCTGCCACATTACCCTTCTCCCTCTGTGTCTGCTGTCTTCCCTTACACTAGTAGTCAATTCCCCCTACCGGCTCTAAACCCCTCAGGGGGAAATGAACTGCAGCAGCTCCTGAGGTCTGCCTGCTGTCCCTATGGCAACTCTCCTGGCTCGCTGCTTTCTGCTCTTTCTGTGGCTAAGGACCCATGCTATTTAGTGTGCTCTACAGTGGGAACAAACCACAGTGGCTTCTAAGGACTGCCAACCATTTCCAGTGAAATCAGCCTTGGCTCACCACTTCCCACTTATTTCCCTGCATGAGAATGTTAGCCAACCCTATAGCAACTTGTGCTGATGTGCCATTCTCACTCATATTTGGAGCCACCGGGGCTTCAACTACTGGCTTCCTGAACTGCCTTATTCACAGTTGTTTTGTTGGCTGCAGCAGAGATAAGCAGCAAGTGTCAATTCCAAAGGAATGCCCACTGTCTTTATGGTAAACAGCACATGCTTGTTACTTCCCATTCATTTCCAAGGAAGAGAACATCTGCTGTGTCCATAGCAACTGATGCTGACTAACCCTTCCTGCTGATTTTGGAGCTGACATGGCTCTTGCTACTGTCTGCTCCAACTGCCTTAATCAAAGGTATTTTGTTAGCGCTAAAGTCAATTAAAGAGATCATTAAACTATGGGTAGTCATTTCTTTTATTTCAACAGAGGATCTTTTTAAAATTGATACAATAAGCCCAATCTCAAATTGACACATGTATAGTCCTTCTTAACTCTCATGGTATTTATCCTTGCACTGCCATTGCCCCTGGATCCTTGCTGAGTGCTATACACCATGCCGCCATCTGCTAACCCTTCAGGTGTCAGACATTATGGCAGCAGTAGTCCTCTGCTATTTATGGTGCAACTACCTCTTTAAGATTTGATTAAGTAGATTGCATTTACAGTACACTCACCCTATATTGCTGGTGTTCTTTTGAATTTAATTTTGTTCGTTTTCATTTCATGAATAGAAAGGTAAATTTACTATGTAATATGTATACCATCATTAGCTGAAACTCTTTTAAAATGTGCCGAGTTTCAACATTAATCCTTTTGTGTGCTTTAGCTGTATCTGCTAATACCTTACAAAAGTTCTTACTTAGGTAATTATTTATATCTTACTAAGATACATGACATTTTGATATACATATTAATTGTGCACATTTTTTTGCTGTTTGATATATTATCTTTGTGATTAATAATAGGTTTTAAATATTACATGATTCATTATTGCCATTAGGAAACAGACATATTTCTTACTTAAAAACAATTGCGAATGATATACAATGATTGGTAGCATAAGGATATAAATCCTTCATGATTTTTCAAAGTTCATAAAAGGACCAATAAGTAGAGATGCAGCGAATTTAAATTCCGCCATGAAGTGAACGCAAAGTGGACCCTCCGCGTTGCAGAGTGGGCAATGCAAAGTGCTAACTCCGCCTTGTCATTACCACTTCGCATTAAGGCGGAATGGCAATGTGAAGTAAGGTGAAGTCATTGTTTTTAATGAATTTCACATTCCTCATTATGATTCTAAGTGATCCATTTGGTGTTTCAGATTTGGCAGCCCCCCCCCCACATCACATGGGTTACAGTACTGTAAGTCACATGCTCTTTAGCTAGGTAGGGAGAAAGTGAGTCATACAAGCAGACTCTTTTACTTTCTCCTGTGCAGACGGAGAGAGAGTGGTGTTTTGTGACTGCTGATACTTTGAGATCAGAGCGAGGAGGAGATTTAAGCTTTGATTTAGACCCAACAGCTTTTTTAAAAGCTACATTTTTTGTCTTTTCTGTACTCTTTTTTACTTAATTTGTTCTTTCTGTAAATGTCATTTTTCTTTCCTTTATAAGCAGTTAATTGTTTGCCTGTGTCTGTGTGACTGTGTGTGTGTTGTGTGACAGTGTGAGTAGTGATTGCTTGGACTGAGGGAGCTCAGTAGGAAAGATGGACCAGGGTGAGGGAATGTCTGGGGCAGGCGCAGCTCTGGGAGACAGTGGTAGTGGTAAGCATCATACCATGTGCATGTGTGGAGGGCATGGGCGCCCATTCTTGTTGGACCGCTCAAAACTTGTGAGTGCCCCCCCCAGAAGCAGGACCAGCACCGCCTCCGACTCTGAAGCAGTTGAACCACCTACACCACCACCAAGTCTAGCACCAGGTCCTCTGGAGCAGGATGTGCCTGTTCCCCCGGGCCCAGGAGTGGATCCCATCCCTGTTCAGCACCATGACCAGCCGGCTGCCAGTTCATCTGGCCATCCCCTGCCTGTGCCTGGTTCTCCCTGCACCGCCACTGTTTGGCAGTTTTTTGACTGTGTCAGGGGGACAGCAGTGTGGTCAAGTGCCACCTATGTGAGGTGGAGGTGCTCCGTGGTCCCTGGGGGACTCACCTGAGGACTGGGGGCCAGCACACCCATATGCTCAATCACCAGAAGTTGGAGTGGCAGGCTGCCACAGAACAGACCATGCCTGCACCTGCTGGCCATTCTGTGGCAGATGGTGCAGCTGTGCATTGCGGCATCCCTAAGAAGAGGAGGGCCACAGCAGCACCTGCTGCCCCACCAGCACCCCCACCCCCACCACCACCACCAGCAGGCCAGCCTCTAGAATGTGTGGACCCCAGAGAACTGTGTGTAACACAGGTTGACTTGGCAGTTCTTTGGAGTGCTGTTGAGGAGAACAATGAGTGGGCGAGTGCTGTGGAGCAGTGACTGGATCACATAGAGGGACATCAGTTGCAAATTATGTCCATGCTGGAACTGCTGCTGGATCACCATGGGATCCCACATTAGTTTTTTTTCCCTCACACCATGTGCCCCCCCACACCTTCCTTGCTATGTTATAAAATGTATTCCTCCACCATCCCTGATCCTTGTATGTAATTATGCCCTTTTTTTGTTGTCATCCATATGTGTGACACTTTGTATTCTGAGCAGTGCAAATATACTGTGCTAAACTGCATGTGTGCAGTCAGTCTTCTTTCCAGTCTGTGTATGTAATGCAGACACTGTCCAACTTCCTGACTTAAAAACAAACATTAATGAGTACAATAGTGGGGTGGTGAAGCATGGAGAGATACTACAAAACAGGTTTACAATACATCCAAGTAACTATTGAAAAAATTAATGTTGTGATTCATGACGTGATCATAAATCATGATTTATGACTGCATTTGTGACCATAATGATGAAGAAACATGAATGCCTATGGCTGTACTTCCCTGGGCCCCGCTGAGCTGTAGCTTAAAACTCCCAGACTTAAAAACACGTATCAATGAGTACAATGGTGGGGTGGTGAAGCCTGGAGAGATACTGCAAAACAGGCTTGCAATACATCCAAGTAACTAGAAAAAAAATTAATGTTGTGATTCATAATATGAATTTTCGTGAATCATGGTTTGTGACTGCATTTGTGACCGTGATGATGGAGAACGTGATTTGTATCACGAGTGACTCGTGATAATGGTCTTGACTTAAAAACGCATGCTAATGAGTACAATGTTCATGCAGAATTGAGCACCACACCTGTCCAGTACTCTGAAGGGAAGCCAAAGAAACAACTGTGACTTAAGTTACAGATGGAGATTGAGCCGTAAAGAGATGCAAATGCACAGACGGATTAAGATTGTGCTGAGCACTGAAGAGATACAGACACAGAGGCACAACACCTAACCAGTGCTCACCATCAGAAATTCAAATCTGGAAAAGAATACCTTTGCCGGCTGGGCGGGCTGTGGGGGAAGGGGCAGTGTACTGTATTGCTGCAGTAACAGTCACTAGTACTAATACCAGTAAAGATACCACAAAGAAGTACAAAAATCACACAGCTGCAGTGGATAGCAGCTTCACATTGCTGAAATTATTATGTAGCTCAATAAAAGGTGTCTGATTTGATAACACGCATCACACACATACTCACACACACACTAAGTAATGCATAGCAAATTGAAAACTTCAGTAATATAACCACATATTTTAAACAAACTAAAATTATGCACTGCTGCACCACAACAATCAGCAAAAAAATGGCAAGAAATATTGAAAATATTATTGTGTGTACATTAACACAGTTATACAAGAAAAGTATCACCAAATCAGAAAGCACTGTCTTTTTCTCCAAGTTAATCTACCTACACCACAGATACACCCCTCCCCCAAAGCACACTTCCACTGTCTCTCAGTACACAGACTGAATGTTGTACATTAACATTCAAAATCCATACAAAAACAACAAACACTCGATGATATGAGCACAGGAGGATTTCCTATAATCGATTAACTAAAGTTTCAGCAAAAAAAATGACTCAAAAAGGCTTTTTTAACAGCTTTTTGAAGGTTTGAATTGCAGAGAGCTCTCAGTGCAGATTGTCTCCTACAGCTTCCTACACACACTACCCCAAACTGAGGCTGTGCAGAACAATCTAGAGCCCATGTGACCTGAAATCCCACGAATCACTGCAAAATTCACCTTTGGAGCTTAAAAACAAGGCAAAGTGAGGTGAAGTGGAAGGCAGAGTAATGCGAAGTCATTGTTTTCAATGGACCCGGCGTTACCAATATAACGAATACTCCAGCCAGCATTGGAGCACTCAATGTCACCTTCACTCCGCAAATCACTTCGCAGAGCAAATTGGGGCCACTTCGACCATCACTACCAATAAGCCAACATTTTGCCATAGTTCACAAAGGTTCTGAGGTAAAGTGTATGTTTAAGAACTGTTAAACTTCTTTTATGGATAGTGAAATATAGAAATACAAAAATTATTTGCAGAAAAAGACCTAAGCAAATCTGGTCTTCCTGATTTTCTTGCTTTATCACTGTTGACACACCACATTGTTGTAGAGGAGTACTTAATGCATTACTTAACCCTGCCGACTAATTCTTCCTTTCCCCAGCCATCCCCTCAATTATCACCCCCACTCACCATACTAAGGATCATCAGATTTCTCAAAATCCTATCCGACCTTTGATAGTTGGATATTAGAATTATCCATATCTGAATCTGTATCCAAATCTAATTTTGGATATTATCAAATACAGTTTATGATATCATAATGGGAGATGGGGGACATGGTGAAACCTTCAAGTATATGAAGGGGATAAACAAGGTTAGTGGGGATAGCATCTTTAGGCTGAGTGAAAACAAAACCATCAGAGGGCATGTTTATAAACTGGAGGGGGGCAGATTTAAGGGGAATGTGAGGAGGAAATACTTCTCAGAGAGAGTTGTGCAACCATGCAACAGGCTGCCAGAGTGGGTGGTAGAGGCTGACATGGTGGAGAAATTCAAAGGGTGTGGGACAACTATATGGAGCTAGGGAGAGATGGGGGAGGGCAGAGGGATGGGAAGTAAAAAGATGGGGGCGGGCAATCTTGGGCAGACTAGATGTGCCAAATGGTCATTTTCTGCCAGCACAATTCTATGATTCTATGATAAAATCTCAAAGGATTTTAGAATATCCTAATTTCCTATTTTATCTGAAGTTTTAAGGATATAGGATATTAAGGACTAGCGGTATTGTGCATTTAATCTTTGTACAGAGTGGCTGCAAAGTACTTTAAATTCACCTTTATGGAGCTTCGCAGTTTCAACTGACATTAGTAACTTCAACTTTGATGAATTTGTGAAGATTTTAACATGAAGTGGCAATTTTATGGGTGCAATATCCACTTTGCAAGTGAATTGTAGTCAAGTTTCTGATATAAACAGCCTCTTCTCTGAGCAAAGCTTCATAAGTTCAGAGAATTTGCACTTCACAAATTCTACAGAATTCATGAAGCAAATTCTGGCCACTTCATTCATTCCTGTTGAGAACCAATATGCTAAACCCCTAAAATCAATAAAATATTCTAGCTATCCATTAAAAATAAAAGGGGATTTGTACAACCCTACTCCATACCCTACCTTTTGGTATTACAAACTTCTGTATTTGTCTCACCCACTCTTGAACTCATTAATAGAACCCACCCCTACCACCTCCACAGGGGACCTGTTCCATGGTTCCACCACGCTCTCAGTGGATAACTTCCTCACATCCCTCATGAGTCTCCAGAGACAAGCATCCACTAATACTCTCTCATAACTATCATTCTTGGTGAGCAGGTCCACGCTGCTCTCATTGTTTCTCCTCCTCAGCAACTTGTAGGTTTCTGTCTCATCAACTCTCTCCCTCTTGGCCTCTAGTTACATATTCAGGTCTATCAGCTGTTCCTCATATCATCTTCCCTGTTGGCTGTTTATCACCCTGGTGACTCTACTCTGTAATGTCTCTAGCCTATTTCTATCCCTTATCAGCTGTGGGTCCCATAACTAGGCACAGTACTCCCAATGGAGCCTCACCATGGAGCTGCACAGGGCCAGAATCTCCTCCCTTTTCCTACTATTGCATTGAATCCTCTTCCTATGCATCTTATTGTTTTAGTTGCCTTGCTGCACGATTTGTTGTACTGAGCTGTTGATTTGATGGTGTCATTGATTATAGCCCAAGTTTCCTTTCCTCTCTCATTGTGGCTAATCAAATCCTCCCACCCCCACCCGGCCAGTAGTCTGTGAGTAAGTCCTTTCTTTCAATATGCATCACTTTGTAATGTTTGGCATTGAATTTGGCACCGAAGTTGGTTTGCCTAAATGTCAGAAGTTTAAATAATAAGATCAATGAATTTCACTTCCGGTTTTAGCCATGACCAAGACGGCCACCTAAGGAATCAGCCCTTTACCTTGGGTCTCTGTCAAACTAACAAAAATCTTAAGACAATTTTTGGTTGAAGCCTTGGTGGATTTCATTATTATTTATTCCCCTGAATGAAAATATAAAATTTGCTATCCAAATACACTCAGATTTTCCTGTCAAATAATTTTTTTGAAATTTCACTATGTTTTATGGCCGGGGAAACAGTGGGCGCCATGGCTCTTGAGTGCAGCACTGGCTGTTGACCCATCGATAAGGATCATGTTTGAATGGATTTTGACAGAAGTGACAGGTAGAGATGTTGCAAAATTATATTTAGCCAGTGAAATTCCAGTGAAATCAGCAATTCTGCTGTGCAAAATATTTCACGAAATTCACCCATTACGTAAAATATTTAGCTGGGTGCGAAATTTGGAATTTCACCTCCATGATGCAAAATGTCGCCTTTAGAAGATAAAAGTTTGCCATCTGAAGGAGAAATTTCTCATTACACAGGTGAAATTCTGAATTTTGTTTCCACACAAAATTTTGCGAAACAGACGAATTTGCAAAAAGTTTTGTGTAACAAAATTTGCCAATTTCGTACATCTCTAGTGATGGGGTGAAACAGTCTATTTGTAGTCTGGAAACCAAAGTGGAATACTTAAACCTGCTGTTTTTTACAACAAAAATACACTTGGCACCTAAGTCTCCTGGGTGACAAGAGGGACATGGCAAGCCATCTTCTAAAGTCTGAGATTGCTCTGCTGTGGGATAAGACTAATGATATGGAGTGTATGGGAGAAGGAATAATCTCAGAATCATCAGTGCACCATAGGTTGTTGAATTTAAATGTGTAGAAAACTTTGGCAACACCTCCTGTGCCAGCTTTTTTACTTCAAGAACTACCTGCATGAGGTCCAATGGGCACTCCGCACACTGGCACCTTGGCCAAAAGCTGTTGAGAAGCCAAGACCAATACTGGCACTGTTTCTGCAGTCCTCCAACAAAGAAAAACTGTTGAAACTGGTGAGGGAGAAGGGCATACTTCTCTGGCAGGGTCATCATATATCCCCATATCAAAACTACTCTGCCTTCCTCACCAAGAAGAGAGCAGCATTCACAGGTCTTAGATATTCCCAACAGAAACTAGAAGTCTGGTGCAGAATGATTAATCCTGCTACATTTAAAATAGCATGAAACAGGGTGTATCATGATTTCACTGACCCTGCAGAAGCCTCAGCATTTTGTTCTCACAGGACTTGGGGTAAACCTATTGACTTGGCCTTTACCAGGAACCAGCTTTCTACAGGAGCACACAGTGCAGTCATCAACACCAGAAGCCCAGCAGATACACACATTGGTTTATTCCCCTGCCCCATCCACCAGTAATGCACTCTGACCGGTGCCAAAGGAAGAGTATCTTGCAGCAGAAAGTCCAAAATACTCAAGAAGCACAGCACAAGCCAGATGACCACACAGGACCAGAAACCTGGTATCTAGAGCATTGATCAATGACTCTTCATCCACTGATTCCCCGCCCACCCCGAGCAGTCTATCCTTCCCAAGCTCATGAATGACAGTACTAGTGACCTGCCAGCTACTGCTCACACTGGAAAAGATGGACCCCACCAGCATTCATAGCAGCAGCAACAACCTTTGTTCCAGTCTGCACACCCTCTTCCAGGTTCAGGGGCTAATATAGCTCAGGGACAGTGGGAACAGATATCTGTGCCAAAGAGGATGGCTCAACAGGCACCTCAGAACAAACAGACTAATGCTATATGAACTATTGTCTTATTGAAAATACTGGTTGAATTTAGCTTAGATAGATAGATAGATAGATAGATAGATAGATATTTTATTTATAAAGCACCCCTTCCTGGAGGCTTGGAGCACTGTAAGATGCTTAAAACAACATCATCAAAGACACTTCCAACAGTCACATTGCAGAGTGAATAAAACAGATTAAACATCTATCTACCTTAAAGACAAGACAGTTAGTTGGCTATACAGCTTTCTAGTTATAAAATATCATAAGCTTGACAGAATGAAAATGTCTTCAGCCCTTTCATAAAGGTATCCACTGAGGGTGCCTCCCTCAAGTAGCCAGGCAGTCAGTTCCACAGGGCTTGTGAGGCAACAGAGAAAGCACAATCTCCTGACTGCCACAACCTAGCCCTGGGGACCACCAGGAGACATCCCTTGGATGAACGGATAGAACGAGCTGGGCAATGAGGAACCAGTAGGTCTTGCAAGTAGTCTTGTCCCTGGCCGTGCAGGGCTTTATAGGTCAGTAATCCAACCCTGAAGACAACCCACCACCTTATTGGTAGCCAGTGCAGTCTGTGGAGAATGGGCATAATGTGATCACATTTGATACACCTGTTAGCCACCTTGCTGCTGCATTCTGCAGCAGCTGCAGAGAGCAGATATTGCATCCGGATAGCCCCAGGTATGGTGCATTGCTGTAATACAACCCAGACATGATAAAGACATGCACTAGGGTGGCCAAGTCATCAGCTGGTATCAGGGCTCAGATCTGGGCAATGTTTCAAAGATGATAAAAAACACTGGATGACGGCCAACACCTGTGCATCAAGTGTTATGCCATTGTCAAGTACCAGATACAGATCCCTAACCTGAATAGAGAGGGTCAGGCAAACAGCTTGAGGGGTAAGCAGCAGTGTAGTATTCATTGTCAATGCTATTATTGCTATTGAATATAGTCCCAACTCATACTGGCTGCACTTCACTGCATTTTGACTGCCCCCTGCCCCTCCATCAGTAGGTAGTAATCTGATCAAAGAGAGGGAGAACATACGCCTCCTCATAGCAAGGGTGGGGGACAGCCTTTCCACTTGTATGAAAAGTCTAGTACAAGCCCCGCTGGACTTTCCCCTCCCCTCTGTCATTCGACATGGTATTGGATAGAGCTGTTGAACATGGGAAAAGAAGCTTTTATAGAACAAACGGGAAAAAGGAAAAGTGTATCTTACTCTAGCAGTTAGCAGGGACCAGTATGCCCGGGCTTCTAGATCCCTGAGGTAACAATCAAGCAACTTGGATCTGTCTTATATATCAAGAGGGTTGCCAATTCAAGCTTTTTTTCCAAGTTTTCATCACCTTGGTATCCCCACCGCTACCCAGAGTTGAACCCAGTGCACAGTAGCTTAGATGTGCAAGCCAGTTCAAGTTCCTCAAGCACGTCCCCACTTGCAGATCATACAGATCAATTTATTTTTTATAGGAGCAGCAAGGGTCTCACTGTAATCTATCTGCCTTCTGACGGAATCCCCTATTACAAGCATTTTCCTATCCTTCTGCTTCTTGAGATCTGATTGCATGTCAGTTATAATCTTAGGGACAGACCTGGCTTTCTGGGTGAGCACAAGCTCCAGCCTCCTCAATGGGGACATTTAACCTAAAGAATTGCACAAGTTAGAAAATGTGTCTGCTCTTGCCACCTCAGGGTCCCCACTCACATGGACACTTCTTCCTCCTCACTGCTTGATGAGTACTAAACACTCACTGTCCAGACCTTAGGTATCCATTGAGGAAGAGGCATAGTGGCTGTCTGCACTAGCGACACCTGGGATCTACTTTTAAGTTGGCTTAATTCAGCCCTTCCCACAGTGACCTCTGCACTGAGCACTGTAAGTTTGCTGTATACTGAACAATATTTCCAACTCCAGAGCACTTCCCTGAGGATGACTGCACCACATGTTTCAACCTCCTCCCACTTCTTGCCTTCGCTTCCTCAACTCCCCATATCCTCTTTCAATTACTTCCTAATACCACTGCTTCTGTTTTTTGATGTAGGGCCAATTGTTAAATTGGAAAGGTTTAAGTAGTAGAACTGTAATCTCTATACTTGTAGGAGGTGGAAATGTCATCCTTAGGATCCTACTGCCAGTGTACACCAGCTAGAATTACTAAAGAAGCCCTTTTCATATACCTGGAGAGAGAGATTCAAATATTTGCCTGGTGGGCAAAGTGTTTGTGTCCCATTTGCCCGGGGTTTGCTCCAGAGCACAATATTCAAAAGGAGTAGTTGCTCTAAAATGGCTAGTGCACACACAAAAAATATTGCACGAGGTTGGACAAAGGGTGGGGCAGGGACAGGAATACCAGCATAGCACAATATTCAGCACATTTGCACTGTGCTAGGACGTAGTGCAGGTAGAGAAGCAGTGAATTTAAATTTCGCCTTGTCACTCCGCTACGCGGAATGGCCAATGCAAGAGGCTCACTTCGCCTTGTGATTATTACTTTGCATTGTCATTCCGCCTTAATGAGAAGTAAGGTGAAGTGACAATAATATTGGCAGCCCTTGACACACATAGTCACCAGAATTAATGTGCATCCCCAAAATGCTCATGTCTTGTGTCCAGAAAACTCCTAGTGCTGATGGTGATGAAGTGAAATGAGAGCACAGGAAATGCAAAGGCTCCCAGAATTAATGGTGAACTCAGACGTCATGCGCGCAGTAGTCAGACACAGTCACCAGAATTAATGTGCATCCCAAAATGCTACTGTCATGTCCCGTAAAATTCCTCAGTGCTGAAGTGAAATGAAAGTGTAACAAGAAATGTGAAGTCTCCCAGAATTAATGGTGCACTCAGTTATGTGCGCAGTGGTCACACACAGTCACCAGAATTAATGTGCATCCCCAAAATGGTACTGTCTTGTGTTCAGAAAATTCCCCAGTGCTGACGAAGTGAAATGAGAGGATAACAAAAAATGCAAAGTCTCCCAGAATTAATGGCGTACTGCAAATGCACAGACAGATTAACATTGAGCTGCCCACTCAAGAAATGCAGACACAAAGGCACAACAACACCTAACCAGTGCTCACAAGTCACAAATCCAAATCTAGAAAAGTATACTTTTGCCAGTTGGGAGGGGTACTGCATGGCTGTAATAGTCCACTACCAGTAAACATACCACAAAGCAGTATAAAAAATTCATGCAGGTGCAGTGGATAGCAGGTTCACACTGCTGCAATTACTCTGTGGCACAATAAAAGGTGGCTGATTTAATGGCACGCATCACACATACACTCAAACCCACTACAATTAATGAGTAGCAAATTGAAAACCTTTAGTAATATAACTAAATATTTTAAACATACTTAAATTATACACTGCTGCACCACAGCAATCAGCAAAAAAAGTCAAGAATTATTGAAAATATTACCGTGTGTACATTAACACAGTTATACCAGAAAAATATCACCAACACAGAAAGACTGCCTTTTTCTCCCAGTTAATCTACTACACCACAGATACACCCCTCCCCAAAGCACACTTCACAGTACACAGACTGACTGTTCTAAATTAACATTCAAAATCCACACACAAACAATAAACACTCAATGATAGGAGCACAGGAAAGTTTCCTACAATCGATGTACTAAATTGTGAGCAAAAAGAATAGCTCAAAAAGGCCTTTTTAACAGCTTTTAGAGGATTTGAATCACAGAGCTCTGAGAGAAAACTGCCTCCATCTTCCACTACACACACACTACACAGAACTGAGGCTGTGCAGAACAATCTAGAGCCCATGTGACCTGCAATCCCATGAAGCACTGCACAATTTGCCTTTGGAGCTCAAGAACAAGGTGAAGTGAGGCAAAGTACAGTGATTTCAATGTACTTCGCCTTAAAATTGATGGAGAAGTGGTTTGGGAAAGCGAAATAACATGAAGTCATTGTTCTCAATGGACTTCACGTTCCCCGATATAGCGAAGTGCCCACTTCGGCGTTGCGAGGCTCACCGATAGTTCCGCATTACTCCCGGATCACTTCACTGAGCAAATTTAGGCCACATCTCCCACCACTAAGTGCAGGCCACATTGCAAAGCACAATTACAGCTGATCAAAAACCCTACTCACTCTGAGCAACCCTAGTGGCCACCTGAGCAACTGCAGCCAACAACCAAGTTGACTGTTGGGGGAGAATACCTGCCCCCCAGCATAGAGTAGTGCCCTTGTCTCCTGATCCCCATCCCTGTGACATATAAAGATTTCCCTGCTGCCCAGTGGTCTCTCCCCACCCTCTGATTGCTGGCCCCTGTGTAAATGTAAGTGTCTTTGGTGTCCAGGGGTCCCCCCACCCTCCAGTTTCTGAAACTGGTGTAAATGTAATTGTCTCTGGTGCCTAGTGATCCCTTCCACCATCCAATCACCATCCCCGGTGTAAATGTTTTTTTTTTTCCAATTGTTTAACCAGGTTAGACACACTAAGCTGAAAGCTTGTTTACAGGTGCAACTTGGGAGCACAGGGAAGTTAAATGACATGCTCAGGGTCACACTTTATGCAAGTGGGGGCTGTGGGATTCAAACCCAGATCTCCAGATTTGTAGCTCAGAGCCTTAAACCACTGCACTATACTGCCTCCCATTGTAAGCGTCCCCGGTGTCCAGTGGTCCCCTCCTCCCACTGATCACCAGTTCCAGTATCATAACATACCTACCTGGTATCTAGTGGTACCTCCCCCCTCACTCAATGATCTCCTTCCCTATAGTAACATATCCATTCCCTGGCATCTAACAGCCCCTCTGCACCATGGGCAGTGGCCAACCAGTGTGCTCCCCATACAGTACACAGGCTGTGCACTCCCTGTACAATACATGGTCTGCACTTTCTGTACTATACAGAGGATGAATGCCCTGTACTGTACATTGGACTGTGCTCCCCATCTTCCCATATAGTGGACAGCCAAGGAGGTGAGAGGTGAGCTATGCTGGTCAACGTGTGATCTCCCACAACACTGGCCCTTCAGGTAAGGGGGGTTGGCTGGTGCCCATGGTGTTGGGGGTACTAGATATCAGGGAATGGGTAGGTTGCTAGAGGGATGGAGCTAGATTGGTGGGTGGGGGTTGCCACTAGACACCAGGAAGGTATGTTATGATACTGGGGCCAGAGATGACGGGGTGGGAGGGACAATTGGACACCAGGGAAACTTACATTTACTTCATGGCAGTGATTGGAGGGCAGAACGAACCGCTGGACACCAGGGACTCTTCCAATTATACCATTGCCCACATTGGGAGGGTAGGTGCCAACTAGGCACCAAGGACAATTACATTTACATCAGGACCAGCACTTGGAGGGTGGAGGGGCAACTAGGCACAAGGAACTGCTTGCTTTCTATGGGTTTGGGCAATCAGGGTGGGGGAGGAGCTGACAGCAGGGGCACAAACCTGCCACCGCTTCACATGTAAATGTGACTACAATGGGTATGCAAGTGGCCGGTTAGTGCCTTGCATACCCAATTGGCTCATCTGCATAGGCCTGTCTAAATACTGGGCTGGGAGCTACTGGCAAAATCAGTGCTAGTGGCGCTGTTCCTTGCACTGGCAGGACTGATGTTGGGACAGCGCTACCCAGCTTAGCATTGCACTGACATTCCCCTATATTCTGTCAGATAGCACTGGTCCACTATCCAACTGAATATAGCATCCTCAGGGTTGTGGGCAATGGGTAACCACAGAGTGATACTTTGTGCTCTGCTTTGCCCATTTTTCAACATTGGGCCCCTGGTATCTTCAGTTCTCTTAACCATCCTCCTAGACTACTACTGTCATGTATCTCTTCACCCACCCCTACTCTTACTATGCCCCTCTGATTACCTTTATTTATTTAGCTGTTGTTGACCAGCTAAGCACACTAGACAAACATATGCCTATTTTCAGGTGCAACCCAGGAGAATTACATGGAATATGCAGACAGAAGACAAGGTTTACACAGGATTGAACAAAATTTCAAGAGACTGAGGCCAGGAGATCAGAGGGCTGTGAGTTCAGTTCCAACATCTGGAACTTGGCTTAATATCCCAGTACTGACACTGTAGTGCAGCATGAGAGGGGTGCTGCACTTCTGAGGTGCCGTCTTTCAGATGAGACGTTAAACAGAGGTCCCATCTGCCTGGATTGGTGGTAGTTCAGGTGGATGTTAAAGATCCCATGGCACTTATCAAAAAGAATAGCGGATTTTTTTATTTCAAAAAACATAACATCATATTTACAACCAAAGAAATACATACAATATCAGATACAGAATCCAAAATGTTTCAAAAGAAAGAAATACAAATGAACAAAAAAAGCAGGAAAGTACTACAACCAAAAAACATGTCGCCAAAAAAACTGAAATTTCCCTCTGTCAAATACCCTGGACACCCTCATCTTAGGTTGCTTCAAGGCTTCTGTAATCTGTTTAATCAAGACCACATTAGGAGTATTCACATGTTGTAAATAGAATTGACAACGTGCCTGCCAAAGATAATATTTAATAAATGCAAAGAGAACATTTAGTGTACTAGGGTGATATCTAGAATAAATACCAGAATAATCCCCCAGTATCAAAACTTCATATTGAATGTGCTTTAGGGGAGCAAAAATGCCAACTTAAGGCCAAATCAAGCCAAAACTGTTTAATATAAGGGCACAGAATAAAAAAATGTTCCTGTGATTCCTCCATGCTAACACATGAAAATCTTAAGCACAACCTATCAGTCACAGGTTTATGCTTCCAATTTCCTTTAACTCCTAGTTTCCCATGACAGCACAGCCACTGAATATCCCAAATGTAGTCAGGGATCCTACCATCTTTAAGAATGTTTAAAGACAACTGAAGTTTAGTAGGGAAGTATCGTGGCAAATCAACCCTCACAGCATGATGTCTATCCATTACAAGACCATAAATAGATTTTCACTGCATGGAAGTAATCTCAGCTTTACTAAGATTCCATTGTTTGATTCTCTTCAACATGGGAAGAGCAAAAATAGGAACCTGTAAAGATTCAGTAAACCTTGGAAAAATAACATCCCATTTATTAAAAAAAATTTGAAATAAACACACAGTCCATTCTGCCCACTGAGTGGGAGGTCCCATAGACCTATAAAAGGAAGAAAAAATACAAAAGGATTGAAAAAACACCACCGGATTTAACATACCCAAACCCCCTAGTGAAACTTTAAGATAAGTGAAATCCCGTTTTACTGGGTTCAACCTACTACCCCATACCATCTGAAAGAAACAGCTAAACAATCTTGTCTCAAGGTTAGTAGGTAAAGGAAAAATTTAAGCAGCATATAAAAAAACTGGGATAAGAAATTGTTTAACAATCCTAACCCTTTTCTTCTTCCCCATTCCCCATGACTTCCAGCAAGAAACCTTTGCCTCACCAATTTGCAACTTATTTTCCCAATTTAACCTAGCCATGTCCTGTTCATCAAACTTAAGCCCCAAAATTGAAATGAACTGATGAGGTACCTGAATAGTACTTACTGAAAGTACTGGGTCCCCATCCCCAAGTTGCAAAGCCTTGCTTTTATGATGGTTAAAACCTGCCCCAGTAATCCCTGAAAAAGAATCCAACACTTGTAGGGCATATATGCCGGTCTGGACAGAAGCAAGCAAAAGACAGATGTCATCCGCATATGCCATAATTTTTTGAGAAAAAACTTCTGGACTAGGGGATAATCTTATAATCACAGGGTCATTCAGAATTACTCTAAGCATAGGATCTAAACAATACATATAAAGAAGGGGACTAAGGGTACAACTCTGCCTAACCCCCCTTTGAATCAAAACCGGAGACCCCAACAGACCACCCACCACTGGAATGGTCACTGCTTGCTGGTATAAAATGTGAATCCACTTAATCATAGAGGGAGGAATACCATAAACCTGTAAAACTTTAAATAAAAAGGAGTGAGACACATTATCAAAAGCTTTCTTCTGGTCCAGAGTAATCAAAAACCCCTGCAACTTCTTTTGCCTCTCAAACTCACAAACATCCCTTAGTAACTGAAGGTTCTGGTGGATGTTCCTACCAGGGATAGAACATGTTTGGACAGGGTGAATCAACTCAGCTGCTGCCTTTTGCAAGCGATGACACAAAATTTGTGAAAGAATTTTATAGTCAGTTTAAAAGGCTAATCGGCCTCCAATTACCCAAATCTAGTCTATCACCAGTTTTATGTATGTAAACCACCATTGCTGAGGAGAAACCCTGTGGAACCTCCATGGACATCAAAAATTCATTAAAGACTTCCACTAACAATGGAGCTACTAGCTCTTTAAAAGTTTTAAAGAACTCATTTGTCAGTCCATCTTCTCCTGGGGACACACCTGAATGTAAGTGAGAAATAACCTCCAATACCTCAGGCAAAGTAACTGGACCATCAATGTCAGCCATAATTTCAGGAGACAATACCGGCAAAGAACAATTTATTAAAGAATCCCAAGCTGCAGTAGGAACAAACTCCTGTCCCAAAGAATTCTGAAGGTATTCTACCATAATTTCTAACATCTCAACATGTGACGTCTGCAATTGACCAAAACGATCCAAAAGACCAGTCATATTTTTATTTGCCAATTTTGTTTTACATGCCTCAAATGGATCTGAAAAAGGCGTTTTTGTAGTACCAGATTTAAAAGTAGCATGCACAAAAGCAGCACACTTATAATGATAATCCCTCATTTTCTGCTTAACAATATCTAACTGTGCTTTAATTCTACCATCTGCTACAGTAGGGAGAGACAAAAGATGGTAAAATCGGTCCCGTAAAACTAAATATCCCAAATAATCCTTATTTCCCTTAGATTTCCTCAAATCAAGAAACAAAGTTTTGACATCCATTTTTGTATCCCGCCACCAAGAATACCAGGAGTCATAAAGAACCGCTACCGAACCCCAAAACTCAAATAATAATTCAACTTTAGTTTTAATAACTGGATCATCCAACATGACCAAATTCAATTTCCAATGCCGAGGCATCCCTGGAAAAGAGGGGGGAACTTGGGAAAAATGAAAATTACACCATAGAATACAATGGTCAGAAAATTCACAAAACTGTAACCCAAACCAATGAACCGTTAATTGTCGAGAAGAAAAAATATAATCAATACATGTACGATATGCAATGTGTCGATAAGTAAATCCCCCATCTGTATACAAAGTTCTATACATGTCCACCAAATCTGCAACATGAATAACTTTTCATAATGCATGAGAATCACAATATATTTTTTTTGCTGAACCTTATCCCATAGTTTTATATCCAAACTACAGTTCATGTCACCTCCCCAAAATAGCAGCCTAGAAGAAAATAAAAAAAGGTGTAACAAGGGAAAACAGCTCAATTCTAGCTTTTTTACTTTGAGGAGCATAAGTATTAATAATACGTAAAGAAAAACTGTCATACACACAATCCAATAATAAAGCTTTTCCTGGCAAAATATCAAACACCTTCTGAACCTGAACTCGGGGTGACTGGAAAAGAATCCCAAGACCATCAGCTGTATCTTCCCCAAAAGACCAAAATGAGGCCCCCAAGGCCAATGTTTTTTAACCTGGACAATGTTCGGTAAGGAAGAAAATCTAGTTTCCTTGATAAATAAAACATCAAAAAGGCAGTGTTGAAAAAATTCCAATAAGGCTATTTGTTTACGAAAGGACTTAATGCTACAAACATTAAGGGAAATTAGACAAAAAGAAGCCATATATAGATGTAGAAGAAAACACTTAACCCCCAAAAAAGAGAAACATTTCCTATTTGCCCTTTTCAACCCTCATCTTTATCCTTTTTCCCTCTTTCTCCCTACCTTCTTTTTTGAAGTTGGAACACTCCGAGGAGTATCCTCATCACATTCCATTTCAGAAACCATACCTGATAAGGGTGAAACATCTGATTCAAAACCCCTTTCCTGTTCCTGGAGTACCTGAAAGGAATTTTGTGTTAAAATAGGGCCCACTAAGACCTTGGGTTTCAGGGAGGATCTAGTCACCCGTTTTTGAGGGAGAAAATCAGCTTCCATCTGGGGAGGGGGCATCTGCCCTGTGTCACCCTCTGAAACAGAAACTGCAACAGTGGAACAGTGAGCCACGAGGGAAACTGGGGAGGGTTCAGAAGCAGCAGGCCCAGCCGAGGTAGTAGGTGCCTGAGTGGGATCCGAAGAAGAGGACCCCAAGGCCTTCTCAGGGCCAGGTTCCGATCTGGCTGGCCTATACTTTTTTTGGGCCTCAGAGACCAAATTCTCCTGATTAAGCCCTCCTGTATGATTCTGGCCTGCCCAAGGACACTGATGATAGGCATGGCCCATCTCACTACAAAGGTTGCATTTAAACACATTCCTGCAGACTGAACTGGGATGATCATATTTACCACATAGGGCACAAATCACCCTATCACAAGTGCTGCTAAGATGTCTGGGACTGCCACATTTATAGCAGGCCTTTGGTTGCCCTGGGTAAAAAAACTACCCCTCTGTCTTTTCCCAAGAAAAAACTATTGGGAATATGTTGCACATCATTGCCCACTAAGTGTAATTTAACTTTAAACCTCCAGCTACCATTCTAAATCCCTTCATTATCAATGATAGCCTCAGGAGGCCCCATAACCTGACATTTTTGCTCCATCCAATAGTAGATATTACCCACATTTACCACCTCATTCTGAAACATAATAACCACTGATTTATACAGGGGTTTAGTAAGGGGGATGGTCCAAAAAGGAGACTATAAAGGCATTGCTTTAAACATGTCATATTTTTTCCAAAAAGAACCAAGCCCAGAAAAAGTCCTAAAGCTGATATCAAAGGTATCCTCTCCCATGACATTGATAAGGGCAAAAATATCAGCAGCTTGAAAACCCATGGATTGTTTTAAGAGATGTTTAACCACATAAAGTCTGTCAGAATGTTCCGGGAGACCCCCTCTGTACCTCAGCCGAACAGCATTACGCCGAGGAGCTTGTTCCACTTTATTGCTTTTAAAGAAATCCGAATATCTGGGTCCAGATCTATGACCCTTTCGATGTGGGGAAGGGGGGGTAGAGGATCGATCCCGATGCTCAAAACCATCAGTTTGTGCAGTAGCAGTATTAGGGGTATGCAATTCAA
This sequence comes from Neoceratodus forsteri, assembly GCA_016271365.2. Taxonomy (NCBI): domain Eukaryota; kingdom Metazoa; phylum Chordata; order Ceratodontiformes; family Ceratodontidae; genus Neoceratodus; species Neoceratodus forsteri. Next base: position 246,558,854 of record CM028130.1, read on the forward strand.
TCAGTTCATCCACCGCAACACCCATCCCCTCGCTTGAATCAAGCACAGGCTGCTCCCCTTCCCCCTTGCAAGTCTGTACAGTACCTTGTACTGAAGTAGCCTCTGAAGAAAAAGAGACCCAATTGGAATCCGGCACCCAGGCCCCATGTGGGGTTTGAATCCAGTCAGCTTGTTTGAGAGAATCCTTCTTCGACCATTCTTCTTAACCAGGCACCGCGACCGGCTCCATGACTGAGAAAGACTTCTGCATTCTCTCTGACGTCATCATCGATTCCGTCCCAGCCAGCTGAGCTGCTACACCAGGCTTGACAGCCGCCATCAAAGCAGTCTCCAGGGGGAACGGCCGGGTTTGCACAGTTACGTCGTCAGTAGTACCCAACTCAGGCACCGGACGTACAACCAGTGCGGTGGATACTGCTTGCATTGCTGAAACACCTGAAACAATCAGTTCCCAATACGATAAGCCCTCCATGGTATTAGGGAGAATCACAGCTTCTGTCTGCCTCATAGCAGACTGCACCTCAGTAGAAACATTGACAAAATCCTCCGTTTGGAAACTCGTATCCCTTAAGCTTGCAACAGCCGAGGTCTAGGATAGAACCTCTGACTGCACCAGATGTCCAGCCTCCTCGTCCTCCATCCCGCAACTGACCAACACTCTGGGAGAGCAGCAGTCCCTCTGCAGGAAGAGTAGGGGAATTTCCCCAGTGTCCTGGCCAAATTTCCCTCATTCACTAAAAATACCACCAACAGCTTAATCTGGTTCAAGGTCAGTTGGCAGTCAACTGTATCCCCCTTCCCCGGGTCATGCCTGAAAATAGGCAGGATTTGTCTAGTGCACTTACCCGGTCAACAAACACTAAATAAATAAATAAAATACAAGGGAGGGGAGGACTAAAGCAGTTGGATCTCATGGGGTTGATAGGATTTCCAGGGGGAGGAGGTACATGCAGGAGGGCTGATGGAAGCCACTGTAGAGGTAAAACCAGGAAAGCAAGTAAGCAGGAGCAGGGACACAAAGGGTGCATTAGGGTTCGGCCAGCATGAAGGGGGTGTAAGAGTAGTCATATTCGGTGACTCCATCATAAAGGGCATCAGATGGGGTGGGAATTGGAACAGGAAAAGTTCAGTCTGGGTGACTTGTATGCTGGGGATGACTGCACTCAAAGTGAGGCACATCAACCCTGCAGGAGACAGGAGAAGGGAAGGAAGCCACACTTTGTAGTGCATCTTGGTACTAATGCCCTAGCAGAGAACAGTGTTCAGGAGGTCAAGACAAGGTTTAGGAACTTGGCAAGGGTGTATAGAAATGCAGAAACATAGAAGCTGATGGCAGATAAGGATCGAAAGGCCCAACCTGTCTGCCCATTATTTCTACCTTATGAATGAGCCATAGGCCTTTACTCTGTCAATGGCCTATCTATTCATACTCATCTGTATTCCTCCCTTATGCCTATCCCATGCCTGTTTGAAGCCCTGCACTGTATTCATATCCACCACTTCCTGAGGTATGCCGTTCCATGCATCCACCACCCTTTTTGTGAACAAGAACTTCCTCACATTACCCCTTAATCAGCCTCCCTCTAATCTCATGCTGTGTCTTCTTGTCCTACTATTTTTCTCATATTGAAACATTAGACTCTTTCACCTTGTTAATGGCCTTAAGATGTTTGAATGTTTCGATCATATCACCTCTCTAGTACAGAAGCTTAGTCAATTGCCTTCTCAGAGGTGCTGCCTGTACCTAGAGATAATGCAGATGGGAAGCAAAACACTAAGAAGTTTAATGAATGGCTGAGAGGGTGGTTTGATTCTATCGGATTTGGGGTGGTAGGAAATTGGGGGGACACATGGGCTAACAGTAACTTGTATGCCCCATTTAGGTTGCACCTCAGCAAGGAGGGTATTGCAATCCTGAAGAGGAAATTTGGAGAGTTTCTGTCGTACAACTTCAATTTAAACTAATGGGGGGGGGCATTTCATATCAAACAGTCAGAGGCTCAGGTCAAAGGTGGATCTTTGCCCGCCCCCAAGATGGAAATATAAGGCACTGGGAAGAAATTAAGGGTTGAAGGAATGAAGAAAGGGGAAGGGATGATGGGGAACATTGGAAAAAATGGGTAGTAGTCTCCATGAATGCGAGGAGCTTAGGTAATAAAATGCCTTTGCTTCAAGCACTCTTGGCAGGGTATCCAGTGATATTAGCGCTGGGGAATGGGTGCCTACAATAATGGCGACCCACTCCCAAGCACATTTCAAGGACAGCTACTGGAGGGTAGGGCGACCAGATGGGGGGGTGGGCAAATATAGCAACAGGATGTAGCTATACATATGCGTGCAGGGCGAGGAGCGGGCATGCACAGCGAGGGATGAGAGGGTATGTGAGGGGTGGTGCCTCAGTGGGTTGCCGAGCTGACCCCATGGCGTGGTGGGTGGGTTTGCAGCGTTGGTTGCCAGGGTACTGGGTTCGGGTCCGGGTGCTAGTGCATTTTGTTGCGCCCTACCCGAACCTTTTTTTTAATGTTGTCACCCCCCCCCGACATGCACCTCCCTGGAGTTGAGAATCCTTAAGTGGGGCGGTGCAGGGGTGAAGCCCCCTGCAGGGGGAGGTGCAAGGGGCGCAGCCCCCAGCATAAAACATTAAAAAAACGAAGTCCCTGGCACCCTTTTGCTGTGCACCAGGGTGTCAGAGTGCTTAAAATTTACTTTGGCACTCTTGACTTCTAGATAACTGCGATCACCTTTAGGCTTTTGCCGTTATCACATAGAACCCTTGGCGGAAGTGGGGGTGGATATTGTCTCAATCAAGGAAACATGGACGAGTCAAAGCAGGGAATGGGACTTATTAATACCAGCTTTTCAGTTGTATAGGCTGGACAGGGATACCCGTAAGGGAGGAGGAGTAGCTATTTACATAAGGAAGGGGACCGAGAGTAGTAGAGAAGAAGTGGGGGAGAGGGGAATACAGAAACTTTTTGGGTCACTTTAAGTAAAGCAAAACACAAGAGGGTCACACTGGGGGTGATGTATAGAACTCTCTCCCAGACTGAGGAGAAGAACAGGGAGCTGGTGGGGGTTATACAATAGAAATGCAGAAGAGGCAACACAGTGGTGGTTGGGGACTTCAACCCAGCAGGGGTAGATTGTGACACCATGACATCATCTAGCAGTAGAGAACAAGTCATCCTGGACTCACTTCGGGATGCATTTCTGATGTAGCTGGTAAGGCAGCCGACAATGGAAGGAAACATCTTAGATCTAGTCTTATCGGATGGGGCTCAGGTAAGGGAGGTGAGGGTGGAGGACCCCATAGTGGGGAGTGACCATAGCTCAGTATGGTTCACCCTATACCTGGGCAGAGAAGAGGCACATACTGCCACCAGGGTCATGGACTTTAACAGGGGCAACTTCGATAAGATGGCTGAAGTACTAGGGAAGCATGAGGCTACCATATGCCCAAACATGGACACCGCCCAGAAATGGGCCGTCATAAAGCTGGGACTGGTGGAGGACACAAACTTCTGCACTCAGTGGAAGAGTAAGAAGGATAGGTCTAATAAACCAAGCTGGTGGACCAAGGAAGTACAGACAAAGGTGAGAGAAAAAAGGGCAGCCTTTAAAAACTAAAAGAGGACAGGTAGTGTAGCACATAAGGAAGATTATATCAAGTGCTCCAGGGAGGTGACCAGGGTGGTCAGGGCAGCCAAAGCTATGAAGGAGCTAAGGCTTGCTCAAGGAATTGAAAGGGGTGAAAAGAGGTTTATTATATCAGGGATAGATGGAACTGCAGGGAGCAGATTTCTATGCTTAAGACTGGAGGTGGATGGGTGGAGAGGGGGCTGAAAAGGCAGAGGTTTTAAATGACTACTTCTGTACAGTTTTTACAAGGGAGCGAGAGGTACCAGAACAGCAGGGGCTGGATAGGGTACAGAAAGAAGGAGGCACCAGGGTGATGGAAGAGGAGATCCCTGTGCAGAAAGTGCTAGAGAGACTAAGGTCTCTATAGACCGATAAGGTACCAGGACCAGATGGCATGCACCAGAGGGTCCTCAAGGAGCTAGCGGAGGTCCTGGAGGCACCTCTGACAGAAGTGTTCAACACATCACTTCTATCAGGATGTGTACTCCTGGATTGGAGAATAGCACATGTGGTGCCTATCCACAAGGGAGTCTCTTGGGATGAACCATGGAATCACAGGCCTGTCAGCCTCACGTCAATTGTGATGAAATTAATGGAGACTAGGGATGTGCAAAAAAATCTTCCACATGCAAAATGTAAGCGAAAGTCAGACTTTCGCTTCCGTGAAAGTTCAGAAATCAGTTTCTGATCTTTCATGGAAATTCCGCCTGCTATGTTGTCCCATTGTTAAATTAAATCAGTTCTATTCTGACTGGCACAGCAAGAAATTCCTTGTAGCTAGCAGTGCCCTCAACCCCTGCCCGATCACCCAGGCCAGCACCCGACATATTTAACAACCAAACCCTGGTGGCTAGTGGCCCCTACCCCACCCAAGCACCCACCAGTGTCCTGCTCAGACTAATAGTCTGTTACTCCCCCATGCCATCCCTATCCTCCGTTACCCCATATATTAAAATATTGCTTTTTTCCCCAGTGGTCTAGTGGTATTAAATTCCCTTCTCTCCCAGTCCCCGAATCCTGTACCCTATTATTTTATTTTTCTGAGGTATGCATTTATTTCCAAATTCCTGGTGGTCTTGTGGCCCCCCTATACCCCTTCTCACACCAACAGGTAATGTCCAACCCTGGTTCCCCCATCCCGTAATGGAGTGGGGCAGCTGGCCACCGGCACAACTCTCCACTGTCTGCACTCCGCTCTCCTTCTTGCTGGTGAAATGTGAATGAATGAATGAACGAATGAATGAATGAATGAATGAATGCATGCGCATGCACTCCATTCATTCATTCATTCATTCACATTTCAATGGGCCACCAGTGAGGAGGAGAGCGGACAGTAGAGAGTTGTGCTGGTGGCCCGCTGCCCCACTCCATTGTGGCCAGGATGGGGGAGCATGTTGGGACACTACCTGTTGGGGTAGGGAAGGGTATTGGGGGGGCCAGTGGGCTACTAGACCACCAGGAAATAAATACCTCAGAAAAAATAAAATACTGGGGAACAGGATTCAGGGACTGGGAGGGAGGGGAATTTAATACCACTAGACCACCAGGGAAAAAAGCAATGTATTTTAATATACAGGGATGGGGATGGTATGTGGGTGGAGTGGGAACAGACTATTAGTCTGGGCTGGACACTGGTGGGCGCTAGGGTGGGGTAGGGGCCACTTCACTAGCCACAAAGGTTTGGTTTTTAACTATGTCGGGTGCCTGCCAGGGTAATCGGGCAAGGGTTGGGAACACCGCTAGCCACCAGGGATTTCTTGCTGTGCCAGTCAGAAATAATTCAATTAAATTTGGGGTAGGTGAAAATGGGGTACTCTGTATAACTGAGAGAAATTTCACCAAAATCGCCAGTAACATTCGCTGAAGTTTTCTGCTCCATCACAGGCAGAAGTTTGGAAACTTCTGCAAAAGTTACCTGATTGCTGCAAAAGTTTCACCACAGTGGAAAACCTCACTTTCACCCACCTCTAATGGAGAAAATTGTAAAGAAAAGGATAGTGGCATTCCTGGAGGAGGATGGTCTCCTGGATGATGGGTAGCATGGGCTCACCAAGGGAAGGTCTTACCAGACCAACCTTGTGATCTTTTATGACTGGGTGACTAGAGCTCTGAATGAAGGCAAAGCAGTTGATGTCATGTACTTAGACTTCAGCAAGGCCTTCAATTCTATGCCACAAGGGAGGTTGATAGGCAAGCTGAAGGACCTGGAGATGGGGAATAAGGTGGTCAGGTGGATTGGGAGCTGGCTGGAAAATAGACAACAGAGAGTGGTGGTAAGTGGGGAATTATCAACACCATCAGCAGTCATAAGTAGGGTCCCACAGGGCTCCTTGCTGGGACCGGTGTTATTAAACATCTATGTAGCAGATATGACAGACTGGATTAAGAGTCAGATAAGCCTGTTTGCTGATGACACCAAACTGGGAGCAGTGGTGGATGGGTAGGAAGGGGGGAAGGGACTACAGAAAGACCTAGAGGCACTGGAGAGATGATCATACACCTGGAAGTTGGGTTTAAATGCAAAGAAGTGCAGGATTATACACTTTGAAAATAAGAATCCTGGATACAGTTACCAGCTGGGGGGGTGCAGTTATCGGTATCTACTGAGGAAAAAGGATCAGGGTGTGCTGATCACAGGTCACATGAATCACTCTGCACAATGTATGAAGGGAGCAAGGAAGGCCAATAAGATGCTTGGGTTTATAGCAAGGGGAATCTCCTCAAGGAGTGAGGAGGTGATACTGCCACTGTACTAAGGCCGCACATAGAATACTATGTACAGTTCTGGTGCCCCATCTTAAAAAGTGACATCAAGCTGCTGGAGGGGTGCAAAGAAGGGCAGCCAGGATGCTAAGTGGGATGATGGAAAGGCCCTGTAAGGATAGACTACAGAGGCTAAATATGTACTCCTTGCAGGACAGAAGGGACAGGGGAGACATGACTGAGACCTTCAAATATTTGAGGGGCATAAATAGGGTTAACCAGGAGGGCCTGTTCAAGTATAGAAAGGAAGGGACCACAAGAGGGCATTGTCAGAAATTGGAGCGGGGAGGTTCAGGAGAAAGATGAGGAGGCACTTTCTCACAGAGAGGGTGGTGACACTATGGAATGCCTTGCCTGTGGATCTGATGATGCAAACATCGGTATGAGGATTTTAGAGGGGTGGGACAGGATCATGGACAAAATCAGAATGGGAAAGGGGGGAGGATGGTGGTAACACAGGCAATGTATTCAAGGGGAAAGATGTGGGCGTTGAGGGAGGCAGCATCAGTATTAAAAACTGAGAGCTGCACACTCGAGCAGACTTGATAGACCATGCGGCCTCTGTCTGCTGGCATCTTCATATGTTCGTATGTACAAGATTTCAAGGGATATACAACTGCTACTGAGCCTGACACAGAGCACTGTTTTTTCTGACCCCACCTATGTTCCCTTATGTTTACCTCTTGTTTATAGTGCTACTCCTTTGACTGGAAGACCCAGTGTCTTACCTGTACCTCTCCTTCATCTTGGGCAGCATTCCCAGTGGATCTGCAGATTACCTGCAGATGACCCCGTAGATGCCACCCTCCTGCTGTGTGGCTAGGACATTAGGACTATGGGAGATACTGTATATACACAAGGCCCTGATTTTTCCATGTCAATTGTCATATAGAACTTAATGGAAACTGCAAAATAGTTTTCCACAGTTCACACATATTCCGAAATTTCTTTAAGCAGTTTACATAAACTGAAGAATATTTTTTCTGCAGTTTAACAGAGTTAATAAAAATTGTGAAAATAACAATCTGCAGTTTACATTGACTCTTTACTGCAAAAGTTATTCTATGCATCATATAAACCATGGCACACTAGGAAGTGGTTTATATTAAATTTCGAAGAATGATTTTCTGAAATCTGCGAAACTGAAGAAAATTCTTCTAAAATGCATTTTGAAACAACTCCTTTCCATTAGTTTGCCTGCTCAGGCTTTACCTTTTCTTTCTTATCAAATGTGTGTATACCTTACTTCCCCTTCGGCACTCTTTCTCTCCAGCTGCCCAACTCCATCACCCACCTTCTCAGAGACTTACAAGCTCCAAGGAAGCACCCCATGGCTTGTACTCATAGCAAGTCCATGGGGTGGAAGGCAACCTGTCTCACCCAGAGTCCACATCCTGATTTGTGGAGCCTGCCCTGGCAGTGGTGCAGAGTCTGCAGCGACCATGAGTTATCCTACCATTGGAGGGCTTTCCTCCAGGTTTTGTTCCTCCTTCCCCCCAGATCTTTGCCAGTAGCTCTCTAGAGAGCCCACTCACTCATGTAGTGACACCCCATAAGGGAATACAAGCTTCCTTGGCCCACTGCCAGGGTAGCTATGGAAGTGGAACCAACAGTTTCCCCCTCCCTTCCTGGCTGGAAGTACTGCTACATGGCAGTGGGAAATGCTGCCATGCGGCAGTGCCCTGGGCAGCACCAAGGTCATCTGAAACACACAGTGGAGTTCATTCATGAGCTCCAGTGGTCAGTGCTGTAGCGCATAGCACTACCACTGGACCATAGGGATGTCCCTCATGCTTCACCTTTGAGAAAACAAAAAAACAAATAAAACCTAAGATCAGACCATTTCTCCCCAATCCCCCATCCCACACTGATAGTCTTCCCGAGTCACCTTGTTTTAAGTAGTAATATTTTTGTCATGTTTTGTGGTGATTCTCATCCTTCTAATTTCACCTCCAGACCCGATTTCAGGTTTCTTGTCCCAGAAGTGCTTTGCACATAGCCACACAGACCATTACTAGAGCTGGAAACTGTCATTCTGGCCTGAAGGATTGCTGTACAGCATCGGACCTGATAAAACTATTACTATTTCAAATATGGTAACCCTGGGAGCTCTCAGGTCAGGTTGGGGAAGGTGATGGGGCTGAGTTGAATGGCTTGTTTTTACTTTCTAGTACTGCATATGTAAGGAGTTTACTAACAATCTGCCCTAGTTTGTGGGTCTTAGTCACAAAAATAAACATTTTCCTCCTACTTGGATGCTGGGGGATACCTATCTGCTGCCAAAGCCCCTAACTGCCACTGCAGAAGATCCACAGAAATAAGAAAGTAATGCCACAGAAGTTCTGCAGCAATGCGGGGATGTGCCACAGAACTTAGACAGAAATTGCCACTGTGAAATCAGGACCTTGCACATACAGGATTGAGCAACCTATTGAACACTAACAATTCCATGGTTACCCACACAGTGATATCACTCGCAGCTGCCTCCCATCGTCTTTCTCTGACAATCCCAGCACCCATTCTGAACTCCAGATAAACACAAACATGCAGATCAGAGATTTTCCTTTTGCAAGATATTACCCACTGTGAGAGAAAAGCGCTAATAATCAGCAATGCAGAAATCTCAGAGCTTCCATCCAAGTCTCTGAAACAGATAGAAACATAGAAGTTGTTGACAGATAAGGACCTCTTGGCCCACCTAGTTTGCCCTATTTTCCCTACCTATTGTGCCACCAAAGACCCTTCTCGATCTCTGGTCATTTTCTCCCCTTGCCTTATTTCTAAGGTCCCCTTGTGAATATCCCATTCAGTATACTGTCAAATGTCAAACTCTGATTTGAGTGACTCATTTACAGCGCCTGATATGTGGGCTACTGGTGGAGGATGATGAGGGTGGGTTACAGCGATGGCAGAGGCAAAAATAGTAGGGAGTGACTGGAAGAGGAGGGACAGGAAGTGGGTATAAGGGTCACAGCTTGCCAATGGATTTTGCAGCTGACTGGTATAGTGTGAAGGGTGCTTACCTGGAGTCAGGAAGGTATGGGGTTTGGGGCTGACCAGGCATGGTAAGTTTTTATTGGTATTGGGACTTAGAATTTTTTTTATTTTGTCATTCTCCGGTCTCCTGGTTCCATGTCCCCCATCCCCTGAGTAGCCCGATGTGGATTTAGTCCACTACCCCACTATCAGGCCTTCCCTGGAGCTGGTTATAAATAAATCAGGGGATGTGGGGGGCAGAACTCCCCCAAATGGGGGATATGGGGTATATAGCCCCCGGATACAACATTAAGTATACTAGTGCACCCCGAGTTGATATTGCGGAACCTCGCTATTTGAGGGTTTGCTGTTCTGCACATTCACTGATGCTGTTTTTGGTGACATATACCATATTTCTTTGAATAAAAGCCATGGCTTTTATTCACATTTGCGATGCTTTTGCCGTGGCTTAAGATCGAGGGTGGCTTATAATACAGGGCGGCTTGTTTTTGACATATGGAAAATACTGTGACAAATTTGCAATTATAAGCACTTGTTTTCTTAGCTATAAGAGAACACCTCTAAGTTCATACTGTGAGGGGGAACAATTGGTGTAAGAGTGAGTGAGCGGAGCCAAAGTAGTGAAGCAAAAAATGTCGAAAAGAAAAACATTCAATTTGGAATTTAAAATTGCTGCAGCAAAATATGCAGAAAAGGAGGGCAGTCGCTCTGTGGCTGCAGCCCTACAAATAGACGAGAAACAACTGAGAGAGTGGAGAAAGAAGCTTCTGAATCTTGAGGAGAAAGTCTCTATTTTGGGCTACATGGGTGAAAATCGAAAAAGAAGGAGGTTGGATGGAGGCAGATGAAGAGCACAGTATCCAGAGGTAGAGACAGAGTTGGCATCCTGGATAAGTCTGCAGCGCGAGCAGCACTGCAGAGTAACAAGAAAAGCTGTATCACTGAAAGTGAGTGCCTTAGCTCGAGACCCTGATTTTCATGCAAGCCGCTAGTGGGTTTATAAGTTTCTGTGGCACTGAGGCTTTACTGTTCGCCAGCAAACCACTGTTGGTCAGCATCTCCTGAAGGACTTTGCCCCACAAATTGTAAGTTTCACTTTTTTTGCACAAAGAAAATAAAAGTACACAACGTCACACCCAATTTAATTGGCAATATTGATGAGACTGCAATATGGGTGGACATGCTGGGTAAAAACATTATAGAGTCTGTTGGTATTACATCGGTGTCTATCCTAACTACAGGCCATGAGAAGCAGAGGGTGACAGTATGCCTAGTAGTAATGAAACATAGAAACATAGAAATATAGAAGTTGATGGCAGATAAGGATCACAAGGCCCATCCAGTCTGCCCATTTCTTTTTCTGCCTTATGAATGTGACATCGGCCTTTGCTCTGCCAATGGCCTATTTATTCATACTCATCTGTATTGCTCCCTTGTGCCTATCAGATGCCTGTTTGAAGCCCTGCACTCTATTCATATCCACCACTTCCTGCGGTAGGATGTTCCATGCATCCACCATCCTTTCTGTGAAAAATAACTTCCTCACATTATCCCTTAATCGGCCTCCCTCTAATCTCATGCTGTGTCCTCTTGTCCTGCTGTTTTTCTTATATTGAAACATGTTAGTCTCTTTCACCTTGTTAATTCCCTTTACGGTGTTTGAATGTTTTGATTAGATCACCTCTCTCCCTCCATTGCTCTAGGGTATACATATTGAGCTCTGTTAATCTGTCCTCATATGTTTTCTGATGCAGTTCTTGCACCATTTTGGTTGCTCTTCTCTGGGCTGCCTCAATTTGGTTAATGTCCTTGTGAAGGTGTGGCCTCCGGTACTGCACGCAGTACTCCAATGGCCGATGAAACGAAGCTCCCCCCTTTTGTAGTTTTGAAGGGAAAAAGAATGCAGAAGGAGGTGGCAGGAGTTAGTGGTGTTGTTGCCATGTCAGAAAATGGGTGGGTGGACGAATGAGGACCTGACACAAATGTGGCTTGATAAAGTATGGAGCACTACTTCCTTCAACAAGTACATGCTAGTATGAGATGCCTTTAGATATCCCTCGGCTCCAAATATAAAAAAGACTGTGAAGAGAAAGAACACTGTCATTTCTGTGATATCAGGTGGTTGTACCAAAATATTGCAGCCAGTGGATGTCATTTGGAATGCCCCTTTTAATTCTGTGTGTCAAGAGTATTACGATACTTGGCTGGCTACTGAGCAGCAGGAGTGGACAGCAGCAGGCAACCCAAAAACACCAGATAAAGACCAGATCGTGCAGTGGATCAAGCAAGCCTGGAACTCAGTTACCAAAGATGTCATCATTAAATTCTTTGAGGTACGGTTAATACCCGTATTACTGCACAAAACAAAAATGTCTTAATGAAAAAACAATTTGACAACATTCTTTTTGTTTTTCAGGTCTGTGCTATCACAAGTACCGACCCTGATATTATCAGCTGCACCGAAGAGGGAGGAATCGCATATGATGTCCACAGGGAGTTGATCAAAAATGTGGCTTCAGTTAAATCAGCATCCACTGACTTTGATTCTGACTGCAGTGAAACAGATACAACTGTAACTGACATGGACGAACCAGTCAGTTGCTCAGATCTGATTCAGAGATTGAGTAAACTGAACATTGCTAGCCTGATAGGAGCCAGCACTTTTACTTGTTTTGTTTGATACCAAAACAAATATAAATACAAAATAAAATAAATTTTATTGATGCCTCTGTTCACTCTGGTACTTCCGTTACTTTAACCAGGTTACTTCCGGCTTAGCAAGCTAGTTGGAGTGTTGGTGTGTCCTTAGAAAATGTGAAAAAATTGTACAGGTACCTGATGTCTGCTTACACACACTGTTAGTGGGACCGAACACACACTGGACTGTATGTGTTTGTGAGACTTTGAACTTTATTGGTGGGGTTGAAATTGGGTTTGTAAATAACTACAGTCAGTATAGAGAGAAACTGTATTCCAGGGGAAAGGGACTGAGAAAAGGGGGTGTGCCATTATAAACAGAGGGGGATAAACAGGGTGGCCATATTCCACCATGGCAGGCATCTTCGGAAGGGTTGTAGGCTGCACAGGCTGTGGGATGGCAATAATTCTAAATTGGGCCTGGAGAGAGGGAGGCTGCCCACTCTGTAGACAGCTATCTTGTATCAGGAGTGAGGTATATTGGTTAAGGAGTAAGCTGGGGGGTGTCCAAGGATAAGGGGTGTGGATATGGGCAGCAGAAGGGTGGGACTGAGGGAGGCTGGAGCAACGCCTGAAATTACAGGACGTTGTTACAGCAAGCAGGAGGGGGATATTAGGGACAGAGGACCCTTAGATAGGGAAGTTGATGCTAAGGGGAAAGCGTACGGGGTGAACATTCTGAATACAAAGAGAGTGGAGGGGGAAGAGTCAGGAGGGGCTGTTGTGCAGAAGCCTAAAACAGCAGACTGTGGGAAGGGAGCTCCTAAGGTGAACAGAGCAAGTGGGGAAGAAGAGGGGCAGTTTAGAGGTGCAGTCAGGGGAAACTCAGGTTACTTGATGCAGGCTGACATAGAGTGTCACAATAAATTTGAGCTACTAAGCAACCTAGAGGGGGAGGAAAGGGTTGGTGGAAATGAGGAAACTTATACAGAGGCCGGGGGTAGGGAGTCGGATACCCATAGGGCATCACAGACCGGCTATGGAAAGGATAGAAATAGTCCCAGAGGGAGAAGGGGAAACATATGTTAAGCAAATGGGGGAGATGCAACATATTCCAGACATGAGGGAGGAGAGCATGATTGGAGAGAAACTGGGAGACAAGGAGGTGGGAGAGGAGCCCCCCTTCAGCAGGGTGATCAGTACCAAGGATGGGGCCCTAGCTAAAGGGGACCCACAGAGAGCCTCTGGAGGTAGGGGTACTATTATAAGGGGGGAGGATGGTGGTGTGGGGGAAGGGGAAACCATCAGGGCCAGGATAAATGGTCTGGATAAGAGAGGGTTAAAGGGACACCTATTCAGAGGGGTTTGAGTTAATGGGCAAAATAGCAAGGAGGCAGAAAGGAGGGTGACAAGGGGGTCTCTAATAAGGCAGGAAGACTCCACGAATTGAGATCATGAATAAAGGGGAAGAGGGGCTGAGAGGGCATAGTGGAGGTAACCATAGGATGATGGCGGTGTTAAGGTTCTGTTATTGGGAGACCTGATGATTAGGGGTATCCAGTGGGAGGGACAGGGGGGTGGATGCCATAGCCAGGTGAAGGTAGTGAGTATCTCTGGGCTGACAGTGCACAGAGCAAAGTTCATGGTGTATGAAATGGTTAGGGATTGTGGAGGAACCGGATTTCCTGGTGCATTTGGGAACTAATGATCTAGAGGAAATAGCATTTGGAAATCCAGAAGGTTCCAAGAACTTGCCAGAGTCTGTCAGGATAATGGATGCAACATTTCTTTGGAGATATTGCCAGTACCAAAGGCCTCAGTGGAGAAAAATGAAGCTCACAGAGGTTAATGACTGGCTCAGGAAGTGGGGTGAAGAGAGGGTTGGGGTGTTAGGGAACTGGAATGGAGTTTGGGAGGATAAGGGACTATATACCAAGGACAGGTTTCATCTTGCCCCATTAGGAAGGGAAGTCCTTAAACAGGGATGGCTGACTACATACAAGAAAGGTGGGGTTTAAACTGTGAGGGAGGGAAGGATAAGGGAGGGCTGACCAGAAACCCTCTCCTCCAGATGAGGAGTAGCCTTCAAGCCCAAGGGGAGGGGAACAGATTGGGGTGGAGGTTTCAGGAGGAGCAGAGGGAGGATGGAAGTATAAGGAATCTGGGTGGGGTTCGACAAAGAGGATCAGGGATAAGGGGTGGGGGTTGGTGTTAGTAAATGCCAGGAGCTTGGGAAACAAGTTGCCAGAGTTCCAGGCCATGCTGTTTGGGGGTGGATGTGGCGGCGGTCACGTGGGCCAACAAAAACCATGACTGGGACCTAAACGTATGGGGTGCACACTATGCTTAGGAAGGATAGAAAGGAGGGCAGAGGGTGGAGTGGCTATGTTCATTAGAGATGACATAGAAATTGCTAGGGTAGAAGAGGCAGAGGGAAACATGGAGGCCTTATGGGTCACCTCATGATCCCAGCAGGAGATAAGGTCAAGCTGGGTGTAGCATATAGGCCCCCCAGAATGAGTGATGTTCTAGAGGATGGTTTGCTGGACAACATCATTGCCCAGTGTGGACCAAAAGGGGAAGGAGTGGTGTTGATGGGGGACCATAATATGCCAGGTACAAACTGGGGAACCATGTCCTCTAAGGTGGCCAAGGAGCAGAGGCTGCTGAATGGCTTCCAGGATGTGTTCTTAACACAGCATGTGATGGAGCCCACAAGGGAGGGGCATATCCTGGATGTGGTTCTGGCAGATGGGGATCTGGTAAGGGACATGGTTGTACAAGACCTTGACTGGGAGTGACCATATTACTGTCTGGTTTCAAATAAGCATGGGGAGGGGGTGATATCTAGGACACTGGCAGTGGACTTCAGGGGGCAGACTTTATGGGCATGGGAAATATTCTCAAGGATCACTGATGGGGATTACCTCAATGACAAGTGTGGAAAGGAGATGGAGGTCATAAAACGGGGACTTCATGAGGCAGTCAGGATCTGCGCTAAGTTGAAACGTAAGGGAGCAAGGTCACATAAACCATGCTGGTGGTCCAGTGAGGTACAGGTAGCAGTCAGAGAAAAGAAGATGGCCTTCAAAAAATATAAAACAACAAGAGGGGATAGGGATAAAGAAATGTACCAGCTTGCATATAGAAAAGTCACCCGTATGGTGAGGGGAGCAAAGTCCAGTAAAGAGCAGCAGCTGGCACAGGGGATACATGGAAGGGAAAAGGGGTTCTTCTGGTACATTGTGGAGCGGAGAAAAACTAAGGGCCATCTCAGCAGATTGAGATAAGAAGGAGGGTGGGTGGAAGAGGCGAGGGACCAGGCAGAGGTATTTAAGGAGTACTTTGCCTCTGTGTTCACTAGGGAGGGGGATGGGATATCTACAAAGCAAGGCATGAAGGGGATAGAAACGTCAGTAAGTGGGATCAGGGGAGCAACAGAAATGGAGCAAGAGGGAGAGAGAGGTACCCTAGGGGTGTCACATCTGGGTAAGGATAAAAAGGCCAATAAGGTGGAGGGGACGGATGATGCTGTCTCCGCCAAAAGGGTGTGGTTAGCCCTCAAGGCCCTAAAGAAAGACATCTCCTGGGCTGGATGGCATTCATCCTAGAGTAATATGGGAATTGGTGGACATACTGGCTGCACCCCTGGCGGAGCTTTTCAGCAGGTCACTTGAGATGAGGAGGGTACCTAGGGATTGGCGAAGAGGCACATGGCACCAATCCATAAAGGGGGTCGAGGAAGTACCAGGTAACTATAGACCCATCAGTTTGACCTGGTGGTGGAAAATTAATGGAGAGTATACTAAAGGAACGATTGGGGTGTACTTGGAGGAGGTGGAGGTCTGGATAGTCGGCAACATGGGTTTGTGCAGGTAGATCATGTCAAACCAACCTTGTGGAGTTCTATGAATGGGTAACATCAGAACTGGACAGGGGTAAGCCTGTGGATGTATTATTCTTGGACTTCAGCAAGGCGTTTGACTCTGTCCCCTACAATGGTCTGGTGGAGAAACTGATGGGGTTAGGAGTAGGCCCTTTGATGGTCGAGATGGATTGAAAACTGGCTAGCTGGGCGCTCAGAGAGTAGTGGTCTGTGGGAGCTCTCAAACCCTAGAGAGGTTGGTAGTGGGGTACCGCTAGGGGCTCAGTCCTGGGTCCGATCCTGTTTAATGCATACATATCGGACATCAGGGAGGGTATAGGGTGAAATGAGTCTCGTGGGATGACTCCAAGATGGGAGCAGTAGTTGAGGGAGAAGAGGGGAGGTTGGCCCTGCAAGGGGACCTGGACACCCTGGAAAGCTGGGCTCACACATGGAAATTAAATTTCAATATCACCAAGTGCATGGTGTTGCATCTTGGTCTGGGAAACCCTAAACACAGGTACACCCTGGGAGGGGAGGCGCTGGAGGCCTCAATAGGGGAAAAAGACCTAGGGGTCATGTTGGATGCATGTATGAATAACTCAGCAGTGCAGGAGAGCGGCTAGCAAGGCAAACAGGATGTTGGGATGCATCGTAAGGGGGATCACCTCTAGGAGCAAGGAAGTGATTCTGCCGCTGTACAATGGACTGGTTAGACCACACCTTGAGTACTGTGTACAGTACTGGAGACCACACTTGAAGAGGGACATACAGCTCCTGGAGAGGGTACAGAGGAGGGCAACAAAGATGATACGAGGGCTAGGGGATTTGACATATGAGGACAGACTTAAGGAGCTCTGCCTGTTTTCATTGGAGGAGAGGAGAGACAGGGGACATGATTGAGGTCTTCAAGTACCTCAAGGGAATAAATAGGGTAAACATGGAGGGGATCTTTAGACTAAAGCAAGCAGGGAGGTATCACCAGAGGGCATGGTTTGAAGTTGGAAGGTGGAAGGGTGAGGGGGGAAAAGAGGAGGAAGTTTTTCACTGAGAGGGTGGTGGACCCTTGGAGTGCACTGCCTGGTGAGCTGGTTAAGAGATCCACAGTGGAGGGCTTCAAGAGAAGGTGGGACAGACACAGAAAGTGGATGTATCAGATGATGGCCTGTCCCAGGGGGGTGGGGATGGATGATACGGGTTTCTGGAGCACAAGTGATGGGAGGGTCTCGGCACCCAACTAAGGATCTAAGGTTCGAGCAGACTCGATAGACCGTAAGGCCTAATCTGCTGGCAAATAGTATGTTAGTATGTTAGTACATCAAACATTAGAAAGGCAGCAAATAGAGGGAAATAGTTTTTTTACTTATTTATACTTTAGTACTTTTGTACAGGTAACTCGTATCCTCTGTAGTGCTTTCTAAGCAAGGGGTGAGGAAACCATGCTGTGTGACTGCCATTTGTAACCAAGCTCACGGTTCTCCTGATGGGGTGATTTGGTTATAAGGTGCCTCCTGCTTGTGCAGGTAAATTGAGCAATAGAAAGAAAGAGGTAAAGAGTTTTTTTCTCCTGCTTTGTGCATCATTTTCATGGCTTAACGTGGTGTTTGGTGCTGTCCTACTGTTATCGGACACCTAGTAGCTGACTCACGCTGACTGATGTTTTTGGTTTGTAGCGACTTTTGTTCCAGGGCAATTTTATTAAAAACTTAAGAAAACTTATGTGGTTAATGATCGAGGGCGGCTATTATAAGAGGGTGTCTTCAAATCGAAGAAATACGGGTACTCGCCAATTATAATATCGTCATCGCTCTTTTGCTGTTATGGCATGGAACCATCCCATTCATGCTTGAATCCTGCTACCATTTTATCACCCACCACCTTCATTGGGATGCTGTTCCAGGTGTCCACCACCCTTTACATGAAGAAGTATTTCCTCTTGTCTCCTCTGAGTCCCCCCCCAGCTTCATTGCATGACACTTTTTTCCTTGAGTATCTTTTTCTATGCAAAATGCTACATTTGACTCACCACTAGGGGCGCTAAATATGATGGCAACTTAAAGATCAGCTCCACAACCCAGAGAGAATTATCCTTTAAAACCCTTTTTCTACGAGCTGGTATTATAGCCTCACTCTACTGTAACTTGTGGGGTAATACTCAAGCTACACTAATTTAGCTTCATTGATGCAAAATGCCTTCATTTGCTGTGTGAATATCGCAATTTTTCTGAAGAGCCTCCTGGATGAGGTATGCCTGAAAATATGGCTGAAGGCCACTTGCCACAAACCTGGGAGCAACCGTCAGTTAAGGTGATGTTCGGCCAACTTATGGTCCAGATGGCACAAGTCACTGTGGCAACTGATCGAAACACCCAGGTGGTTCATAATTTAGAAGCCAGGATACTGCATACTGAACAGCGGGTCTCGGTGACGGAGAGGCATGTTCAGGACTTAAGGACAGAATTAAGAGATCAACAACAGTCCATACAGATGATGCTCAGTAAGATGGATGACCTCGAGAATTGAGGTCACCATAATAATCTTCACTTCCTGGGCTTTCCTGAGTGTGTAGAAGGCAAAGATACCAAGGGATTTCTACAATTAGCCATTGCTGGAATGCTGCAGTTGGACCCATTGATACTGCTCCAGGAGGAATGCTCACACCGTACATTAGTCTCCATGTCTCAGGCCCAGGACAGACCATGACCTATCATAGCACAATTTATTGATTTTAGGGACAAAGAGAAGATCCTAGTTAGAGCTCATGAGTTACAGCATGTAGTGTGGAGATCGAATAGGATCCACATCTTTCAGGACTTCTCTAAGGATCTGTCAGACAAACGCCAAGCATACTCTGAGGCAAGGCATAAAATGCACAGTATTGGACTGTCCTTTTCCTTGTGTTACCCAGCCACGATGCAGGTTATGCATAATGGGGTCCCGAACAGTTTTGAATCTCCTGATGCACTCATGGATCTTTTACAGCACAACTGGCCACAAGAATTCACCACCACTACCCCGGGAGCACCTTCGGCAAAAACTGCTATCGACGGGTTGGATTGCCGCTCCTCTCCATCGGTGAGCAGGTCTGCAGTTTGGCAAGACTTCAGGGAACAACACTGGGAACTCACCCCAAAAGCACACTGAAAAGGTCAATCCTCAAAGAAACACGGCCGCCAGGAGCATCCTTCGGAGACAGGGCAAGATGACACAGAGAAGGCCACAAGCATGGACACTGTAGCTCCAGATTCATTACAGGCCTACCACACCGCTAATAGATATGAAGCTATATGCCCCAGCTCTCTGGATCAACACCCAGGCATCATGGATTCAACCGTGGAAGGCAGGCCTGCTCTTATGTTGCAGCCCAGCTACCTCTCCCCATCAGCAACTCCTCACCAGCAGCAGAACGGAGCTACAGATAGTGGAGGGCAGCATCCACCAAAGGCTACAAGGGAGGCCTCCTCTACCAGTGGAGATCTCATTTTCAATGTGGACCATCCTGAGCGCTCTACATCTCCAGGGCAATGAATCAGAGAAAACCCTTCTATTTTCTTTCTATTTCTGTTCTTTTAATCCTATGGAGAGTTGTAGGTATGGGGCGAGTTTGGGGTGTCTAAATTGATCATTAGTGGACAATCTCCTTGGCTGACCCATCTGCTTCCCTTTCTCTGTGTTACCCGTGTAAGGGAACTTTCAAGCCCCTTTTCACCCCAACCTCGACCCCCAATTTGCACTGCCATATGGCAGAGAAGATGCCTCACTCCTATACCAGGAGGGATTCAATGAGGCCTACCAACAAGCTCTCAGTGGACGTCCTGATCAAAGGTCCAGGCATGTCTAGATGGCAAAGAAGGCCTTTTTTGTACCATCTGATTAAACAGCAGAACTTTTCTGGGTTCTGCCTTGCTTACTTGTGTGTGGGGGGGTGAGGTCTGCTGGGAAGCTGTGTCATATAATATGAAAGTATTTGTTGACATGCGTAAACTGTTGCACTGAATGGGTAGCCAGGATGTGTTTTACGTGAGGCCCTAAGTGGTGAGTGGCACAGACCTGTGCCCCTCTGGTATGTTTTTTTTTATAATTTTTTTCTATTAAGGGGAGGTCTCCCAGCCCCTACATTGGGTGGCCTACAATACACTCTTCATAGGTGTGATGAGCCTGACCTCACCAAGATTTTTGTTGTGAGAACATGTTGGCACCGATCAGCAATAACCGTAGGCTCGCCTAAACAGTGGGCAGTTCTCCCCCACTTTCTTTTCTGCAAACCCCCACCCGATTAGAAGCAGTGCGTAGTCCCTCTTTAACTACTCCAGCTTCTGAGCCACACTGCTGGAGCAGCTCTCTCAACCCTCTGGGGTTGCAATGAGCCACGTGGACCAACCTTCTTATTGGGTTGCTCGATTCTCTCGGGAGGGGGAACCCCCCCGCACTCACTGTAGTACTAAGAAAGGATGGATACCACTTGATAATGCCCTGGGAGTGGGGTCTGGCCTACAGCAGGGGTCTGCAGCTGAAGAGACGCCTCTATATCCCCAAATTGCATGGTACACTGTGCACAATGTATATAGTTTGCTAATGTGTTTGTGTATGTTTGTTTGTTTCACAAGAGACACACACAGATGTTTCATTATTTGTTAGTATAAGGTCATCTGGTAGGGGCAGGGTATATGGGCTTTACCCACTCTCTCCAAATCTGGTGGTGCTTTATAGAAATTTGCCTCTTCTGGTTGGGCTGCACTCGCCCCCTATCTGCTGGTTGTTCTTGATATATCTCTTAATTAAATGTTTGCTCCCTGTTACTAACAGGTGATATCACTTGTCTGACATGGAACGTCAGAGGGCTTAACACCCCAAACAAGAGGAAGCAAGTTTTTGGCCACCTTAAGAGACTGGGAACGAGGGTCGCCTTACTGCAGGAGACCAAACTTACTGGGAGGGATCCTGAGAGACTGAAGAGGGAGTGGGTAGGTCAGGTCATACATGCCTCAGCATCCTCTAGAAAGAGAGGGGGTGGTGATTCTGCTTCACAGGTATCTACAATGGAAATTGCAGAGACAAGTGAGAGACCCTGAGGGTAGATGGATGGTGGTACTCATGGATACTGGGGAGGGCCCTCTGATCCTGAGTAACGTATAAGCTTCGAATGAGGACTCACCCTCCTTCTTTCACAAGTTGGCCCAGGTGCTGGGATTCATAGCTCCAGAAGACACCCCCATTTTATTAGGAGGTGATTTTAATCTTATTCTGGACCCTTTCCTGGATAGACCTCCTTCCAATACTGAGCCCTACTCCAGGGCAGTAATGGCAATGGTTCAGTTACAACAAGATTTGGCCCTTACAGACATCTGGAAAATATTTCACACCTCCCAGCAGGACTACATCTTTCATTCCCCAGTACATAGTCTCTTAGTAGAATAGACTTCTGGCTCGCCTCTCTTACTATTACTAGTAACACTGTTAATACCCTTATTCATCCCTTAATTATCTCGGATCATGCCCCTGTGCATCTTGCCTTCATATGGGGCCCCCCTCTCCCTAAGTCTCCGGCATGGAGGCTGGACCCATTGCTACTTCATGACCCAGACTTTCCGCCTTGGCTTCAAAAGGAAGCAACTGAATTTTTTCCGCATAACCTCATAGCAGATACCTCTGTGGGTACCACATGGGAGGCACTCAAAGCTACTCTTAGAGGGGCAATAATGGGGTATGTGCGCCGGCGCCTAAAGAGGGAGGAACAACATTTGAGGAGGCTTGAACGTCAACTCCGAGAAGTGGAGCTTGCTTTTAAGGTCCTTTGTGTCCCTTCCCTTAGGTCAGAGGCAGGTCACAAGGTAACCTCTCTGAAGATGCAAGTGAATAAGCTGGTCTCCAGAAAGCTAGCAATTTCGATCATTAGACTCAAGCATAAATATTGGGAAGGGGGAGGAAAGGGGGGTAAGCTGCTGGCATACCATCTCAAAAAGCAGCAAGCTGAAAGGCATATAGCAGCTTTAGAGGATGAAGGGGGTACGACTCAGACCTTGGCGCAAGGTATTAAATAATGATGGATTTTTACTCCTCGTTATGTAAATCCTCCAAAGCCCCAGACCCCCAGGGGGTCCACCCTTTTCTGGAATACCTACATCTCCCCAAAATCATGGAAGCCCAGGCTAATGCCCTAGATGTCCCGATCTCAACCCAGGAGGTGGCAGACACCATCCTCTCCCTTAAAAAGGGAAAGGCCCCAGGAGGGGACAGTTTCCCTATTGAATTGTGGCAGCTGTTGCATCCCATAATCTCTCTGATATTGCAACAAGTATTTACTGAGTCACTGCAAACAGGGTCTCTCCCTCCATCCCTTTGGGAGGCAACTATTACTATCCTACCAAAAAAAGCTAAAGATCCTCTTAAAGCGTCCAGCGGCCTCCCTGTTTCACTATTGAATGCTGATAGCAAGGTGCGAGCTAAGATACTAGCTAATAGACTTAATCCTCTCCTTCCCAGTTTGATCCTCCCATCTCAAGTAGGCTTTGTTACGGGCCGCTTTAGCATGGACCATATTAGATCGTTGGTTAATTTAATCCCTAAGGCCCAAACATTATCTTCCCCCACTGCTTCCATTGCAATAGATTTCGAAAAGGCCTTTGATTCCCTGGAGTGGGACTATGTCCAGCAAGTACTTTGTACTATGGGCTTGGGGGAGGGGTTTTGGGCCTGGATTGGGGCAATATATTCATCCCCTGCTGCACGGATACTCACCAATATGGTGCAGTCTCCCCCATTCATACTGGGTAGGGGTACCCATCAGGGCTGCCCACTTTCCCTACAACTCTTTGTATTGGCAGCAGAACCCCTGGTGGCCGCTATTAAGCAAAATCCTACTCTTATGTATGCAGACAACCTGTTGCTCCCTATAGCCAATATTGTCACCTCCCTCCCTCCCCTACTGTCCACCTTATCAGTTTTCTCTACATTTTCAGGGCTTAAGATTAACCAGGTCAAGATGGATGTCCTACCTTTAAACTCTAAGTGTACCTCTCAAATGGTTACTAGCATGGGCTCTCCTAAGCTGCATAAAATCTGGGACTTGAATATAAAACCACTTTTTGCGTCCATTTGTACAGAACTGGACAGATGGAAATCTCTTCGACTGTCGCTTGTAGGTAAAATATCCACAATTAAAATGGTCACAGCACCAAAAATTGTGTATCTTCTCTCCCACATTCCTTTGAAAATACCTTGTTATTGGTTTACTAAGTTAGATTCCCTGCTGGGATCCTTTTTGTGGGAGGGTAAGAAACTTAGGTACAGTAGAAATAAGCTCAGAGCTCATTGGTTGGAAGGCAGAAGGGGTCTTCTGTGGTTAGAAGGGTATAAATGGGCCTTTCAGCTGGCTCAGACATTAAAATGGTTCCTTTTCACTGAACACAATGCTCTTCAGTGGCTGGATATGGAGAAAGAGGTATATCAGCATACTCACTTGGTACTATTGTTATTTAACCATCCCCCTAAGAGCACTCGCTCTCATCCTACTATAGGTCCCTCTCTGGAATATTGGGTCAAGGTGCACAAGAAGATGGGCACCTCCCCATCTCCCCTAAGACTTACCCCACTATGGGGCAGTGATGAGATTACCTTCAAAAAACAACCAATTGAATGGCCCTCATGGGAACATGGTGGCATCTCATTGCTTCGAGATATGCTCATTCCTGGTACAGATACCCTTAATTCCTTTGAGGGCCTGTGGAGCTCTTATGGGATCTCTCCCAAACTCTCCTTATGTACAGGCATAAGCAGCACCAAGAGCAACAAATCTCCCAGGTAGAGCCATGGTTGGACCTAGAAAGAGGACAGTCAAGCCGGGTATATGCGGTCATTCGGAGCACCATCCCGTCCCAAGCAGAGGAATCCAAGCATAAATTGGAGAAAGCAGTGCATGCCCCATTACGAACCTGGAGTGGAAGTCTTGTCTAAAACTAGCTCACGGGGGCATATCCTGACACCAGTAGTCAATTAACACAGAACAAGATAATTCACTCCTGGTACAGGTCTCCTGTAGTCCTCGCCAAGGCAAAGCTGGCTAAGTCTGACCCGTGTTCGAGCTGTCAGGAACTCCCAGGTGACCTGTTCCATATACTTTGGTCCTGCAGGCTGATCCAGCCCTATGGCAGGATACCTGTGAGATGGGGTCCAAAATACATAGGAAGCCTATGCCTCAGTCCCCTGAGTTGCTGTTATTAGGACTCCGGACCCCGGACCCTCACCTTCATCTCTCCGAGTTGAAACTACTTCTGACGCTCAGTATGCAGGTTAAAAGACTCCTACTGTGCAAATGATAGTCCCAGATAATCCCCTCCCTGGGGGAGGTACTTACCTTCATGGCTCAAGTTGCCAACTGGGCCAGAATATCACATGCTGTGACCAATACCCTCTTTAAATATATTGCCCTCTGAACTCCCTTCCTTCTGTTTTTGAAACCTAGGGAGGGAATTTGCTGAATAGGCACAACTACGCTACTATAATGGTCTCCTCTCATGGTGCATTTAGGGGCAAGTGCTGGAGAGATTGTTACTGAGTTATAGGGGACCCTGCTCTATGGATGACATGGTATAATATCAGTAAAGGATAGTATCTTCGCTGACAATGAAGACCTGTTTGCTTTCCCAGAGGGAAGTGGAGTGTACACTTCCATCCTGAGTCTTATTTCAGTGTTATTTCAGTCCAGACTGACAAAGAACTGCTTTTCATCAGTGCACTGTTAATACACTGCACTGACTTTCTGCTACACTGTTGTACCACTGCTCAATCTTTCTTATGTTTTGATGCAGACTGTAAGAGCACTGCAAATAATTATTAGATTTTCATGCACACTTCTTTAGCACTGTATTTTCTTCACTAATTTTTGCTGCACACTGCAGTAGTATTGCTCAATCTTTCTTATTTTTTGATGCAGACTGTAAGAGCACTGCAAATAATTATTCGATTTTCATGCACACTTCTTTAGCACTGTATTTCCTTCACTAATTTTTGCTGCACACTGTAGTAGTACTGGTAACACTTTATAATTGTTATCACACTTCTTTAGCACTGCATTGTCTCAGCAATCTGGTTACCCTTACTGAATTTGTCATAATGGCATTACAGTGGTATAGCAATGGCAATATTGTGGTCAGCTGAAAAACTCGCAATCGTGTACCCAGTGGTACTCTGGTATCATAGTGGTAGGTGATATATAGATTTTCCTCTGTGCATTGGTAGTGCACTGGCAGAATGGTATCCTATGGCATTTTTACCATTTCTCTGTCTCTCACACATACACTGGTAATAAAAGGTATCACAAAATTTTGAGATTTTTGTCAGCTCCCACACATACTGGTACACTGGTAGCACAATGGTACTGTGTTATTTTGACATTTCAGTATTTGGTACCCCTCACAGCAACTCTAGACTCATGTGGTAGCACAGTGGTACCAGTATTAATCTCATCATACTCTGTACTCTAATGCATTGTTAAGATAAATTACATTATCAACCTCATGGAGAACAGCTCTCAATTCCATATCTGTATTTGTTCACTTGTCTTTATCTTACTGGTAATGGACTGTTATTGTTCACATAGACCAGAACATTCAAAGAGCATTTGCGATCACTAAATGGGTAAGTGACTCTCAAACAACACTTTGCACCCCAAAAACAGGGTAGGATCACAAAATGATATCTTGAATAGCATAATTAGTGAGTCTCTGACCAGTTGGTGATTGGCTCTAAAAAGATGTTGCCTCCCTAAACCAGGTAGTATCACCTCTGCCTCCTACCACTGCCCCTTTGAGCTCCCACCATCAGTAATATCACACTTCCCTTGGTGTTCAGTGGTGCTGCTGTCCATTCCGTACATTGGAAACTGCCAATAACTACCTGCCCACCCAGTCCCACCGCTCGCACCATTCATGGCCCCCCACCATATGTTTATGCACTGTCCCCACAGTATCAATTGGCACAGACACTCTGCTAACCTCTGTAACCAACTGAGAACAGAATGCTAGTTTTGCACTCATGTGCCTACTGTATAAACAGCTGTGTACAGTTACCACATGATTGTGAACTATCATCCATTTTGTGCCTGATCAAGGAGCCGAGAGGATGGTCTGTGCCAAATATGGAAGGGTGTCAAATATATAGTAAGGCTAGGGACCAGGGGGTAGTATTTGCTCTAAAAACTAACTGGGTCATGGTGGGGACTTGGGATATACAGGGGGCAAGGACTTTCACTCAACACACCACTGCTCACTCTATCAGGCCCTGGGCTGGCTTTCTCCATCAGCCCAACAGACCTATCTCCTGGCCAGCACAGTCAATAAGGCCGTCCAAAACCGAGCTACCTCTCCGCAATCCCACCTTCTTTGGCCAAAAGTGTTTGTTCTAGAGCTCTGCCTCACTGCTGGCCCCATGCTTGAGTGCCCCCTAGTCTCCACCGTATGGGTAAATGTGCATTCTCATCTGCAGCCCCATTTCTTTGGAACAACCTGCCCACTCCACTTAGCACCATTGACTCTCCAGGACTCTTCCACTCTCTCTTGATCTCACCTTCTGTCCTCCACTACTTGCTCCTGCCCTCCCAACTTATTATCATGCCTCTACTTCCCTTCCCTCCTTTTCCTTCTTGGTCCATACCTACACTGCCATGATGCACTTTTTCCTTTACTCATCTCAGATCATGCCTAATTTGTATTACAACTTGGCTACTACTGTACCTGCTATCTTCATAAATGTTATTTATCCTTTGTGCTGCAAGTTTATATATATCTTCATATAAATATCCTGTATATTTTTATTACTGTCTATTGTATGCCTTGTCCCAGCCTCCTTTGTACTTGCTTTTATTCCTGTGCCATCCTCAGTGGCCCAGGTCATACCTGAAAATGGTTCTCGGACCAGTGCACCTACTCGGTAAACAAATGAATGAATAAATAAATAAATGGGAACCACTGAACATCAGGGCTAGTAACAATCTCCTGTATACCTGTGGGGTGATTGTAGGATGGGGTAGGACTGGAGAACAAGAAAATTAAGAACCTGGACCTGTGGGATAATTAGGGGAGGGGTCCCAATGGAGACTGTATCCCAGGAGGGCACTTTGGTGGTGTAACTCCCAGGATACATTTTGCCTGGTGCTGTAATGTGGCCTGTGCTGTAGTTGGCATCAGCAACATGGCTGTCACACCAGCATGGGTGAACCCTCTCCACACCCTCCTGAGCGTCCACCCTATAACAGGTTTTGTGGCATCTGCAAAGACATACCTTCCCATTCAGTTCTTCTACCATTTCACTTATGAAGACACTGAAGAGGTCCACTCCTAGTACTGAGCCCCACCCTGCACCATGCCTTTAACCAACTGTTGAAAGCTGTGTGGAGAGTCCTATCTTCTCCCAAGATGTATATAGGCAACCTTTTGGCAAAAGCCACCATGCATGCTTGAGGACTCTCCCCCTATCCCTGAAATTTCCCTGCACTACCCCTATCCCATCCCTTGCTAGGTCATTTGTCCCCAGGTGGACAATGACATCTAGCTCCCTCTCATCTCCCGCTGCCTAATGATCCACTGTATCTGCTCTCATCCCTCCAAGCCAAAGTACCCTCTCAGGTATTTCCTCCCTCTCCTTTACCCCACCCTGCTCCCAAGTCTATCCCTAATTAAGTCCCCACCAGCAGTTGCTTCCTACTCAGCTGGTGGCCTCTTCCTCCCTCCTTGTAACTGTGGAATGGTCCATGGACAGTGCTTTCCTTGGGGAAGGTTTCTCCAGGGGCCGAAAGGGTGGTTCAGCTGCAGGGAGAATGGTTGACTGGGTAGGGCCCACTTCAGAGGCAGGGAGAGTGGTTAGTAAACAAAGCAGGTGAACTGAAACTCTGACAAACAAACCAGCACGGGGCAGAAAATGCAAGCCCCATAGGAAAGAGCACAGTGAGGGCTACAACAGATCATTTACCGGAGCAGTCTCAGGTCAGGGAACTACAGCTGAAGAGAACATAGAGAACAGGTAGGAGTCAGAAAATGATGCATGGGGGCAGCGGACAGACATGGACTCATGACGGCATGCATGGGAACTATGGATGCCAATGCTGGGGGGTGCAAAGGCCAGCTTAGGTAGGTGGACACTGACCTGTAGGTAGAGAGCACAACACACAGGGATCCCTGCATCCCTGCATGCTGGACAGCAGGGAAGTGTACCATGGAGCATAGCCCCACTGCAGCACAGTAACTGATGGGGGCCCAGGACACTATGAACACATAACTTGAATGTGACCATGGTGCACAGCACAGCCATGAAGCACTGGGACTGTGGGCAGACAGTGGCACTACAGTACTGGTGCAAACCACCCACAGACAAGTAGCAACTGCCACAGGTGTGGCCCATGGAGTGTGATGTGCAAACGAAGTGCAAACACACCCAAATGCCTGAGCTGGAACCAAAGTCGGTCAGTGTTGCACAGTCCTCTGGCACAATGGAGGACAGCATGGAAGCCATGGATGGGCCAGGGTGCTCAACTGCAACCCCAACAACATGGACAATCTGTGAGGTGGTACCATCCAGGAAGGGAAAGTCCAAGCTAAATGTGAATGGCTACGTCCTGGTCCATGAATGGACATGCAATGAGACAGTGTACTGTTTTTTTAATATATCATATTTTTCACCTGCTGTGGCACACAATCCAGCTTGGGGCATCCAGCAACCAGCTCCACCCAACTGGAGAGCTGGGTAGCTCAAACTGCACCCAGAAGGATCAGGGATGGCCATCATGCCATCTTGCTGGAGGGCTCCCCCTCTGCCTCTACCAGCCAGGACAGCCCTGGACCCTCCTCAACAGGACTCCACCAAAGTCCTCCGGGTGGCTCAGAGCACAGCCATCAAGCTGCAAGGTCATGCTCAGCCATTTTCCTTTGATTGGCCCCAGTAGCACGGACATGCAATGACATCCAGAAGCAATGTACTGACATCTGCCATGCTCCCCATCTAGTGTCACTGACACTAGTAGTGCCCCTGGGCATCCCCAGGGGGCTACTACAGCACAGTGACATTCCCCAGTCCACCCCAGGACTGGGAAAGCAGTCTATGGATGTTCGATCCCAGTCCTCCCCTGCTGACCCCCGATGGCCCAGGCTCAATCCTGAACCCGGGTCACTGGCGTGGCACAAGGTATGGCATCCAGCACCTCAACCCTCAGCACCACCAGGATGGCATGAGACAGTGTAACGGTGCTGCCAGCACCATAAGTTCAAGTCCTGCCTTGGCCAGGCCATCACACTGCTCCAGGATGGCCAGCACCACCTAAAGAAAAAAGAATGAGCACAGTCATGCTCTGGAGGTGACAGATACTCTACCAGCACAGGTGCTGGCTGGCATCAAGTAGAAGGCACACAGCACCATGGCTAGCCCTGCATAGCTACTGCAGAGTGAGGCAACTGCAATGACCACTGAGCTGTGTCAACAGTTGCCAAACAAGAGGGCCCTGCTGCAGATTGTGAACAGGACCCACCGCCAGGACCTCTCACCAGAACCAGTGACACTGGCTGACCTCACTATCCCCAAGCAGTTACAGGCGGTGACTGGATGGCCATAGTATAGCAGGATCACCGCAGTACCCACCAGGTCCTTCTAATCACCACAGAGGACAACATCAGAGACCGGGCACAGGCTTCCTTCTGGATGATGGATGGTACATTCAAGACTGTGCCACACCTGTTCACTCATTGTACACCATCCATGCACCCATGGGGATGGGCCCTAACAACCTCATTATGTCATTGGTGTATACACTGATGATGACAAAGAGCTTGCAATTTTACTGCACCTTGTTCCAGGAACTGAATAAATATGCCAGTATACAGTCCTGCACCCTCAAACCACTTATGATCATCACTGACTTTGAGCAGACTGTGATCAATGCCTGTAAGATGGAATTTCCGCAAGACATAAACAAGGGATGCCTGTTCCACTTTGGGCAGATTGTGTGGTGGAAGGTCCAGAAATTGGTCATTGCACCACAATACAGAAGTGATCCAGACTTCAGCCTGAAGATCCATGAACTGGTGGCCTCTCCCGCATCTCCTGGCTGGGACATTCAACAGCATTCAGCCTCCTGAAGTCAACATTCTTGTGCCACCCACACTCTTCTATTGTTTGAGCAGACACATGTGCTGGGCAGGATATGGCTGTACAGTAGGGTGACCAAGGTGCCCACGAGATACGGTCCCATGTTCCCACTCAGCTGTGGTTGGTTGCAGATCTCAATGAGCGAGGTATACCGTGGACCCAAAGCAATGTCGAGACCTGGCACTGCCATCTCCATGCACTGCTCAGGGAGGTGCATGTAGGGGTCATGACAATGCTAGCAGAGCTCCACAGGGAACAGCAATGGACCTATGTCACCAGGGAAGGCATTTGTTGTGGTCTGCCATGGACACCACCCAAGAAGACCTATGAGGAGTGGATAGGATGGTACTAGCATCCAAGGACAAGGGTCTAGCTGAAGTTCCTCTGTGGCATGGCACCCAACACTACCCTGTAGGGGTTTCCATGGTGACTTGGCACCTGACAGTTGTACACTCACAGTACACATCATGCACAGCCACCAGGTTGCCACTGTAACCTCTACTGTTGAATAAAGTTTCACCTCACATTTAACATGCGCTCTCAGTCCTGGTGGTGATGTCTCATCACAACACTGCTGGGTACTTTGGTTGCCCACTGCACACTGCCACATCTGCACTGTGTGTTGCATGTTGCACAGGCCTGACTCTGTGTGAGTCCCCCCAAAATCCTTTCAGCTGTTCATGTGTGCCACATGTTGCACAGGTCTGAAGCTGTGTGAGTGCCCACCAATCCTTCCAGCTGTGCAACTGTGTGGTAACAGCATTCTCAGCAATGGGCCCTTGTGGAACCTCCCACAACACACCTGGCAGCCTTCATGCCACAATGGGCTCCTGTGGCACAGGCCCCCACAAACACCTCCAGACTTTTTTCTGTGTGGTTACTGCAGGGCCATAGTGGGCTAGCATGACACAGCCACAAGCACACATTGCACGGTTGGTGCGATGGCATGCTGCTCTGTGTCCTGGCATCCACATGGGGTGTTGCTGTAGACCATTTCCTGGTGCAGCTATCCATGCTCTTGCTGAGCCACTCTGCTGTGTGCCTGCAGTGTCATGTATGCGCCAACCAACAGGCATGGTACTCCAATTCCTTCATGGATGCCCAGCTGGCTGGCTGTCAGCTGACATAATCATGCATGCAGGGATGCATGGACAACCACCATGCTGCCTTGGATGGCTGGTCAACACTGGGCATGCACGGGTTATTTGTTTCATCCCTGTCCTACTGATGGTGAGACAGTCATCCTTACTGGGGTCTGTGATCAGGTCAATGTGTTCTCAGGGGTGCACCACATAGGGTTGGTGCTTTACATTGTGGTGTGTTCAGTAGTGGCTCAGATCCTGGGATGGGTGGCGTGGGTTGATCGGTGCTTCATGTGTTTGTGGAAAACCACTCAGCGCATAGCATCCCGACCTCTGGCCTGACAGTGCTGATGCTGTCCTAGGTCAGGCCACTGTTCTGTTGGGCTGCTGGGCTGTTGGGTTGTTGTGTGTGGGATGCAGCAGTCAGACTAATGTTGCTGATTATAAAAGGAACCTAGCAGGGCAGGGCTTCTCAGTGTGCAAGGAGAGTGGTCAGTGGTGGATGGGCAACTGGTATCTAGGCAAGATGAGTGAGTCTGGGTGGTCCAGCTGCAGAAAGAATTGTTATCTATGGGGGTGCTGGTCCGCTCTAAGGAGGGTGCTTTGGTTGGTGAGACTGGTAGGTTGGTCCAGCTGCAGGGAGGTGGTCTACTGAGGTGGGGAGGCAGGTCTGAGGGGTTCCATCTGCAGAGGAATCATGTCTGAGGGTAGGAAGGATGGCCTGGAGCAGCCAGCTACAGGGTGGGTGATAGTTGATGGGGAGAGGCTGGTTTAGGGCTTGTAGGGTGGACTAGCTGCAGGCAAGGAACACAACTTGGGAGAGGTCAATTGGGATGTTGATATGGTTGTCCAGCTGGGTGGTCATCTGGGCAGGGAGTGTTCAAAATGTGAGTGGTCATGGAGGTGCATGCCCAAAGAGCTGTACTTGGGAACCCTCACTGAAGTCAAATACTAGATTTAGTATTAAAGCATTCATTAATTTGCCTTCAAAGACTAATTTTAGTCATTTTTAATCATCTTTAATCATCATTCAAAATATAACCGCTAAGAATACTAAATTCTAAGATGTATTTCAGCAGACTAGTTGTTCAAGAGCAGTTATTGCTAAATGAAGTTGAAATAGATCTGCAATGCTCTTAAAGTACTATTTTTAATACAACTGACTCATAAATGAAGAGTTACAGTCAATAGAATGATTTTAGGATTTAAATTAGCTAATCAGGCTGGGTATTACGTGCGTATTTCAGTTCTACTAAGCAAGGAGACAGATAAAACAACCAGCAACACCAATGAATTTTAGAGAAGGTAAGCAATAATAAAATGTGATTTTTACCTGGAAATAATATGGTGCAAAAAAAGTTGGTGTCCCTTTAAAGTCTATTCTAAACTCATTTTCCATAAGTCTACTCAGTCAGAGGCCTACATTTCAGCTCTCTTCCTGTCTGTGTCCGTCTGATGAAACTGCATGAGCTCCTAGGTCTCCATTTTGAACAAACTGAGGTTTTCTACAGCTAAGATTTACATGTTAAGGTAAGAGCTTATGTTTAAAAAGTACATCTTTTTAACTCCTGAAATGTTAAATACAGTAAAGGAATTATCACTCAGGTGTTTTTTTTTTTCAAAATGAAATGCTGTGCAAGTTTCACTATCAATGTTTTGTCTTGAAAACATTTTCTCTTCTCTGAACTCTTGGCTAAACTTTGAAATACACATTTTATTTTCAACCCCCAAAGTGTTTAGGATGCATTGTGCCTCTAGATTACTTATTTGTGGAATGTTTGCTGATTTAGGTAATTTAAAATGGTGTTGGTGGTGGTGGGGGCAGGAGAATAAACATCAGGAAGATTGTATAACTGAGCAAATTCAGAATGCATAGAGAAAAGATTACAACTTTTTTAATTTGAGAAAATCTGGAGTTACCTACAGATAAAGGAAGAATTATTTACTACAGATATTTGAGTGTGTTTGTGGGGGAACTGTTTTTTTCCGTTTAATATTTGTATTTAACAGTTGCATGTGTTAATCCATTTTGTAATCTGGGGATCAGTGTATTTTTTTTTCTTTTGCTGAAGACTGCATTAATTTATATTTTATGTTTATTTTATTTTGTTTTTGTTGACTGGCTAAGTGCACTAGACAGATTCTTACCTATTTTCAAGCATGACCCGGAAGGAGAGGAATACAGATGAAAGCCAACTGACCTTGAACCAGATTAAGCTGTTGGTGGTATTTTTAGTGAATTGGGGAGGGGGGAATTTGGCCAGGGCACTGGAGAAAATTCCCCTGCTTTTTAGAAGTGCCATGGATCTTTAACATCCACCTGAACTACCACCAGAACAGGCAGATGGGACCTTGCTGTTTAAAGTCTCATCTGAAAGGCAGTGCCTCATGAGTGGAGCCACCCCCCTCATGCTGCATTACAGCATCAGTATTGGGATATTAACATAAGTGCCTGGTATGGGAACAGAGCCCACTGCCTTCTGATCTCCCAGCCTCGGAGGCGAGTGTGCTGCCTGCTGAGCCACTGACACTGCAAATGCAATATGTTAGTGTCACATATTTTTTTTTTTAATACTATGTTAAGAAGTATGGGGTCCATGGTTGAGGAAGGGTGATTGGGGGGGTCTAGGTGTGGGAGGTTCTGCTCTGATGGTGGATGTGTCTAGCTTTTTGAAAGGGTGTCTAGCTCTGGGAGGTTACTCACCTGCAGAGGAGGGAGGCTGGTCTGTGGGTGGAATGAATCAGGGGTCCACAGGAGGATTGTCTGCTGGGGGAGGCTAGTCCAGGGCATGAAAGAGTGAGCCAGCAGCAGGGAGGGTGGCTGGTGGTGGTGGTGGGGCTAGTTCAAGGTTGGAAGTGAGGTCCAGCTGCAGGGTGGGTGGTTGGATGGTGAGTCTGGTATGGGGCTTCTGGTGGATCTAGCTGTAGGTTGAGTGGTTAGGTGGGGGACTGCTGGTCCATGGGCTTGGAGGGACAGCTTCAGATATGTGGTCTGTTAGAGTGGAGGTTTGGGGTGGTGCTTGGCTACATGGAGGTTGTATAGAATGTAGTTGGAGGCTGGTCCAGATGGGAAGGGTGGTTATTGCTGGTGTTGGGCTGGGTCCGGAGCCTGTGTGGTGCTCTAGCTCCAGTGCTCATTACATGAAAGGCTGGGGCTAGAAGGGTTATCCAGCTGCATGGAGGATAGTCTAGTGCTTGGAAGGGTGATCTAGCAGAGAGGAGGGTGATTGGCTATTTTGGGGGGGGCGAGGCTAAAGTGATTGATCAGCCTAGGAGAGATCCAAAGTGGTAAAATTAATTAGAAACTTGTTAACATGTGTGCCCTTCAGCTTAACAGTAGTGCTATGACCTGCGGTGGAGGTGACTTTAGTTCAGGAATGAGCTCACGTCAGGGGCTGTCTGGGGAGAGGAGGAGGATCAACTGTTATACAAGAGGCTCTCTTCTGGGGAAGGAGGACAGCCAGCTCAGCTGTAGTATTGCTAACTGAGTGACCACAAGTGGCAGTGCAGGTGGGAGCAGCCCATGGGTGGAAGACATTGACTTGCGGCTAGCCACATGTCTGTGCATGTGTTTGTGCACCCTGCTGCTTATGTCCGGGATGGAAGAACATGCAAATGTATCCTGACTACTGGGCAGCTGCTCCACATATTGGATTCATTCTATGGTGGAGCAAGTCCTGGCAGATGCTGAGTGATGGTGTTGGTGGTAGCTGAACGGGGGGGCACCAGAATGCAGGTTGGAAAACTGAGTAGTAGTTGGGGTGGGGTTAAGGTGTCAGAGGGTGATGGTTAATAGCACTTACAGTGACTGGTGAGGTAAGCAGCTCAGCTCAGTACTGGCACAGATCCTCTTCAGTGTCTTCATAAGTGACATGGCAGAAAACTGGCAAAGAAGGGAATGCTTTTGCAGACAATACCAAATTTGTAGGTGGGCACTAAGAAAGGAGCAGAGCATGCACATGCCTCTTGGAGAAACTCGAAAGTGGTCAAGATTGGGGCAGTTGGTTCAATGACAAAGTGCAGAATTGTGCACCTAGGGCATAGGAAACCAGGAGCTGATTTATAGGGTTGGTACTGATGATCACTAAGCAAGGGAGGACCTTGGAGTTATTATGATCTTAAAGAGACTTGCCAAGATATTGCCCTGCACCATACCCATTGGTGCCTTGCCACCAGAAGACCCCAAGGAAGTTAATATGTCCTTAAATTTATAAGCCATTAAAAAGTTCTGTCTCTCATAAAAATATACAGACTGGGTCCCAAGGACTTCCTGTCTTTTTTTCTGCTGCACACGCTCGACCCCCATGCTCACTAGCAGGATGACGAGATGCCAGTAAGGGCGTGGGGGCGCACTCCTTATATGTAATGGCAGCAGCATTTCTATTGATTTTAAACTATATAGTGGCTACCTGACAATAAAATGTGGCCACTGTTCAACTAGTAAGGGCCTTGTTATTTGACTGATGCCACATTTCATTGCCAGGTGGTCACTATGACTTAAAATCAATAGAAAAGCTGTCATCATTATGATAAAGACGAGCACCCTGCACTCTCACTGGCATCTCATCATCCTGCTAGAGACTGTGGGAGTGGAGTTGGGGCAGCAGCAAGCAACTGGGAAGTTCTTGGGACCTGGTTTGTATATTTTATGAAGGACAAAACTTTCATCAACTAAGAGGCAGGGACATATGCTCATTGGGGGTCTTGGCAGCAAGGCACCATGGATATGGTAGATGCCGCACTCAGTTACCTTGGTGAGTCTCTTTAAAGTTGCTGGGCTGTGTGGACAAAGCAGTGGGTAGGGCTAGAAGAATGCTGGGGCTGCATAGGAGGGGTATCTGGCAGGAGGAGGGATGGTGGTGTTGCAAGTAATCCCTTATTAGTGAGATCCAACTGATGACCCATCCACACTGCACCTCTCAGACCCCGTAACAGATAAAACCGTTACAACGTGGAATAGTACAGTGTGTCACCTGCGGGTGTCCATTTGGGACTGGCACCTGCTTCCCACGCCGGGCCAGGCGACCATTACCATGGCACCCTGATCCTCAAATGCAGCTTGTGCTGCACTAGACCAGTGCCACGTAGTCCACACTGAGGCCTGTAACATTACGAGGCATAACTTTGGTGTCATATCTTTATTGGAAACCACCTCATGGTTTCAAAAATGATGCAACCACCTTCTATGTATTACAGGTGTAAGCGAAACCGTTGGGTAATGGTTTGCTCTGTAACATTACAGGAGGGCAGTGTGAGGGCCTAAGAGTACTTCATATCCAGGTTTGGAGGCTGCACTTTAGAAAGCCATAGGGTGGAGGCAGTATAAAGGTCTAAAATTGTACATGTTTAAGGCACCAAGCCCTGTGAGGAGACTGGGATTTCAACATATAAACCCTGAAGAGAGGACAGTGGAGACCCACAAGAGTACCTTACAAGGATAAAGATGTGCTGGGGGGTCTTTCAAATAGGAAAGGACCATGGACATGATGAGAGCTTTGTGGTGGGGGTTAAGATGGATGGAGGTTCTAATTCACTGAAGGTAGTAGACACCTGGAACAGATGACAGCATTATAGTGTTGGAGGTCAGGGTGAAATGGTGGGGGGCTTAAAATGTTTGGTATATAGACATAGGTCAATCCAGTAAATAAGCAGGAGAGGGAGGCTTAAGGGCTGAGGATATTTAGAGTTTATGAGAAGACTTCAGGAGCCATGGTTGCAGTTGTAGGAGGTCTGGAATGAAACATCAGTATGGTGGGTGTGTCCGCCTTTTCGGCTGTGACATGAACATGGGGGCCAACTACAACAACCACTAACTATGGCCTTCGTTCAACGCCTGTTTTCCGATCGCGGTCTCCCACCTCCTTCCTCCACGGAACCTCAGGGCCACCTGTGTACCCCCCTTTTACTTGAGGCAAGTCTCTGCCTTGAAACTAAACTCTCTGCCGGCTTCCTCTTCACCAGGGGTCTGCAGTCACCTTGAGCCTAAGCTCCTGAGCCTTGGGGCGCCTACCTGCTCGGCGATACCCACATGTTAACCTTCTCCACCTCTGGATCTTACCTGATTTGAAGGTGGCCAAGATTGTCCGTGTTCAAGTACGGTGACCCTAGGGATTCATCTTCTGTCCATTACGTCTCTCCCTGCTGCCAGCAAGCTACTCAAAAAGTTGGCGGACAAATCTCCATTCTGCAAGAGTATACTGTATACCCTGCTGCTGCAGCTTCAGGAAGGGGGCATAGGCCACACCGCTCGCTGGGTCACCTCCCGTCAAGCTGCCACAGACGCTGAAAAAACTGATCAGCCATCTTTTGTCGACTTTCAAGGCCTTCACGGGTTGATCGTCTCCTTTTCCACCCTCCTTGGCAAGGTTTCTCCCCGTGCTCCAGTTGGTTCACCAGCTATCTTGGGGGAACACCAACCACCACCAACTACGCTCTTCAGGGCCTCTCCCACAATGCTTCCTTAATTGTACCCCAGGGTCCGTCCCTTGGTCCCAGTATGTTCTCCCTCTGTATATCGATGAACTCCTTCAGTCACAACCTTGGTGTTACTTATATGGATGATCTGTACTACTATCTAGTGCTTCAAACCCTGTTACCATCAACTCTCAGCTCAACTTCTGGTTTTGGGCATATCCTAAACTGGCTCGTGGGGTGTTTTCCATTAATCTAGCCACACCACGCCATGTTATTGGTCGGCAGTAAATCGCTTCTTGCCTCCCTCACTATAAATGAGGACTCCCTCTCTTGCCTTCTTGGCCTGCAAGGTACCTAGGAGTGACCCTTGACCCCAGCTTGGCCGCTTAATCTCCGAACATATGCAGTGATTAACAGTAAGCTGGCCTTGCTCAGGGGCCAAGGACTGCCTCTCGCGGCTCGGCTTCAGCAGCCAGGGGATCTCCTACCTACGCCTGCTCGGGCTGTTGGCCGTTGCTGTCCGACGCCTCCTAACAAAGTGGGGACAAGGCTATAACAATGTCTGTCACCTGCCCTCTCCGCCATCGCTACGATCGGTGTGCCCTCTATGCCAGGTGATGGCTCCCCTGATAAACACTAAGCCTTTGTCTTGAGGCTGTTGACAACACATAGTCCATTGTGCCCCCGACGCCTTCCCTCAGCACTGCTGGCTTATCTGTTTAGACCCAGTCGACTCGCCTGCAAAGTCCCCAGGACCCGCCCCGCACCAGGATCGGGCCTTCCCATGCCCCCCAGTTTTGAACTCATCCTGTCGAATGAGCCGCCCCCTCCTGCTTTAAGCGTCTTTGAATGCTCAGGGGCCTCCACCTGTCCTTGTGGAGATAAAGTGTAGCTGCCTCCCCAGCTGCCTGTCCCTCCCCCACCCCTTGGGTTCTCGGTCTCAACCACTCTCAGCCCCGCGCTAATTGCTCTAAGTCTACTCTCCCTCAAGCGGTTCTGACTCATCGCTCTCCTGGTTGCCTCCCTCCTCCCCCATGCTGCCTGGGATCCCATCTTGCTCCTTCTTTGGGGCTCTGTGGTCCTTCATCCCTTGTCCTCTACTGCCTGCTACTGGGACAGGGCAGCACCCCTGCTACTGTGCTTGCCTAGGTGGTCTTCCAGGTGGTTCACCTTCTTCGCTGCCTTCTGCAAATCTTGCCGCCGTTCTTCCTTGTTGTCTGGAGGCAGTCAGCGATTTCTGCCTCCTCTTACCCTTCCTCTTACTCCTCCTCTTACCCTGTACTTGCTCTCCACACCTGCCACTGTGAACTTATGTATTAATGAGCCTGTGGTTGTATTCTCGTTTGTTGCTCTGCCATTGTACTTTGTCTTCTTGTTGTTTACTATGGCCCCACTGTGTGAATGTCCATTCAATATCCTGGGTACTGTTTTCCTCTGTTCCCTTGTGGTGGCCTGTATGCTTCTCCTGTATTTGTATTTCCTGTTTCTGTACTGTAACCTCCCGGCTCGAAAATAGGCACTCATTGTCTATGTGCTTTTGGTTAACAAAAACAAATAATAAAAGTGTGACCTAGGTGAGGGCACATCAGCAGTGAGGTTTCTGGTGCAAGCAGTTTAGATAGAAAATATCTGACAGTTTTGGGTGCTGGGGAGCGAAAGAGTTGTAGAAGGGGAGGTTAAAACCAGAGGAAGAGTAAGAGTGAGGCTTATTAGTTTTTGAGGAGCAGTTAAAAAGTCTGTTTTTATATCGAGAGGTGTGGCGAGGACACGGCAGCAGAATGCAGAGAGCGCGACAGCTGGGCGCAGCTTGGAGCAACCAGTTGAAAGGTTTGGTGAAAAGCAAAAAAATATTTAAACAGAAACAATGCTCACTGTATGATAGTGGGAAGAGATGGGAGAAGTAAGATTAAATATAGGTGGCGTGGCTGAGGGCGGTCAACCTGGGTAGAAATATAGGCAAAGCAAAATACCAGGCAGCAGTGCCAAACCAGGGGTGAGGGATGGGACGGCGCGATCCACCATAATATTAATCGAGGCTACCGTAATATAGGTGTAAATGTAAGATTCATGTATACACGCACATGCTCGGATAAAAATGGATTTATCACACTCCATTTATGTCCACCTATTGCATACATTTACTTAATATTTATAACCCATCAGGGCTTTTGCTTTTAGTTCTGTGTTTTAACAGGAGCGTCCTGACCTTATGCTGTTCTTTTCCTCTCCCAAATCCTTTGTTAGCCCCTGTACTTTGACATTAGCTGCTGTGTGATCTATTGTGATGCAGTGCTTGCTGCTTTCATGGTC
The DNA here is from genome assembly GCA_016271365.2 of Neoceratodus forsteri. NCBI lineage: Eukaryota > Metazoa > Chordata > Ceratodontiformes > Ceratodontidae > Neoceratodus > Neoceratodus forsteri. The sequence continues at coordinate 246,598,691 of CM028130.1, forward strand.
CCATCAGGAGCCCACTGATTTCCCGTTTGCCTCCACCCAGATACTTTTAAGTCAAGTTCAGGCATTGCCCTTCAGCTGCACTGTGGATTTTCTTTGTGGCTATCTTGTGCATTTGCTCTCCCAGTCCCTTTGTACCAGGCCCTCAGGGCACCTACAGTCTGCTACCATGCTGCTTAGCTAAAGGGTTCCTGCCACTACTGCTGGCTGCCCACCCTAGACCCTATTAACCTGCCCCGTGGGGCTCTTGCCACTTTATGGTTGATGGGTGGGGGCATATTTGCCTAGTCTTCCCCTCCCAAAATATCCCATCTTCATTCCCACACACATGGAGCGGTTGCAGCCTGGCTCTGTGGGCTGAATCATAGACACATAGACCTTGATGGCAGATAAGGACTGCTTGGCCCACTCAGTCGGCCATTTCCTAGCCTAATGGATAAGTTGCATATCCTAGTTATCCAACAGCTGACTTCCTCCTACCCACCAATAGAATTGGTTCATGTCTGTCCAATGTATTCTTGAAGACCCCTTTCTTTTTGACCCCAACCTCCTTAGAATGCCATTCCATGTATTGCATACACCTCTCTGTGAAAAAATACTTCCTCATGTTGCCCCTGAGCCATCTCCTCTATCTTCAAATTTGGCCCTTTGTTCTTACGCATCACTTTTTCTGAACTATGCTACTCTGTTGGACTTTGTTGATTCCCTTGAGGTGCTTGAAATCTTCTGTCCTGTACCCCCGGCCCTTTTCCTTAAGGGCATACATATTCAGCTCGTCTCTATTTGTATGGCTTCTGGTGCAGACCCTTCGCTATTTTAGTTGCCCTCCTCTGGGCTGGCAGTTGAAAGTGCCTGCCATTACTGTCACTAGCTCAGTAGCACTAAACCGGCTGCCTAGCAACAGCCGCAGCATTTCTGGTCAGCAGTTTTCTGAACAGTCTCCTGCCTGCTACATACAGTCTGGGCCCAAGGACATCGACGCCCCCACATTAGGTTCCAGAGAAAGATAATATAAAAAAAATGCCACTGTCCATGATGGGTGACCCATTATATCACCAGAGTTATACCTTTCAAACCACTGGCCTCCTGGGACAACTCAAGAATCCTGAACCACAGAGTGTCCCCTTTTTAAATAATATAGGGAATACTAGCAAATACATTCCTACCTGCCCATCTGGACTACTTCTTGAATTGATTGACTACCTGCAGTCACCTAGGGGGCACTAAGGGGTTGCTAAGTCCCAAATACCACTTATTCTCTGTTCTTAGCTGTCTGCATTTTTACTCCATCTCTAGTTTCCTTACTTTGACTAGTTGTCTTTTCCTCTTGAAATTCTCTTCCTTTACTCCTGTGCTATATACCATTTTTGTATCTCTCTACTCTTGCTACTATAACTTCCCCATACTGATCTATTTTTCCCTTTATTTCTACAGGTCAGGCCAAACATACCAATCAGATAAGTATCTTTGTTTAATTCTAACACACTAATCTCTCCTCTAGCACCTCCGACCCTTTGTGTCCCTTCAACCTTCTCTGTTCTTCCCTTTCAGGTCCTACCAGAATACCCCAACTCTGGACTCACCTACTCTGATGGAACAGGTAAGTCCTAATTACTTAACTATCTTAGAATCATAGAAATCTGGTGACAGAAAAGGACCATTTTGGCCAGTCGAGTCTGCCCCTTACCCCAACCCCCAATCATCATCTTTGTCAAGAGACACCCCACTCTGCCCACTTGTAAGCTCCTGGTGTCTGTCCCATGCCCCCTTGAATCCTTTGACCATTTTTGCACATACCTCCAGTCTGCTCCAGGACTCCACCACTTTCTCAGTGATGTAATGCCCCCTCACATTGCCCCAAACCTTCCTTCTTCTAATCTTAGTTTATGATCCCTAGTTCTAGCACTTATTTTCCTTGCAAATAAGCTTCCCACTCTCACCTTACTAGTCTCCAGCAGGTACAGATCTGATTCCCTCCACCTCTCCTCATAGGGCTGCCTATGCATAGCGTGCACCATCTTGGTTGCCCTTTGTCTGATGCCTTAAATCTGTCTTATATCCTTATGTCGGTGATGCCTCAGAACTAAACCCCATACTTAAGGTGAGGCCTCACTATGGATTTACTCAAAGCGCATCAGCACTTCCATCTTTCTGTTTTATACCCTCCGTATGCACACAGCATTCTATTCACTTTGCCCACCACTGTGCTGCACTGGTTTCTCCGCCTTAAGGTTATCTGAAATTATAATCCCCAGATCTCTGTCCTGCTGAGTTTCCTTACCCCTCCCCCATGTATGTAAATGGTTTGTGGGTTATTATTACTCCCATGTATTACTGTGCTTTTTGGCATTAAATTTTAGCTGCCAAGTTCCAATACCTCTCCAGAATCTTTTAGGCCCTCCCTCACTGCCTCCATCTCCCCTACCAGGGTGTCTACCCTATTGCAGACCTTTGTATCATCTGACAAATAGGCACACCTTCCCTGCAGTTCCTCAGCTATATGCAAATATACTAAAGCCAGCAGAATAGGCTGATGGTCTGTTGTGTCTGTTTCATTAGCCAACCTCTATTTCTTTCTTTCCCACCAGCCCAGAGAGGATCATCCTCTTCTTGGTTTACCCTTGAACCTGTCCCTCCTCTTGAAGCCCTCCACTGTGCCTCCTCCACCAGACTCCTGGACAGTGCATTCTAAGGCTCCACCACCTTCTCCAATGAAGTAAGGTCTCTGCACCCCCTGTAATTTCCTCCTCTAGCTTCCACTCATGTCACCTGGTTGTTTCCCACCTTCTTTAGTCTGAACATCTCTTTGGCACTGCCCCTATTTATTCCTTTTACATATTTGAAGACCCCTATCATGTCCCCCTTGTCCCTCCTCTCCTCCAGCGATTACAGCCCAAGCTCTTCCCGCCTTTCCTCATAGGGCCTTCCTCCCATGCTCTGAAGCATCCTGGTTGCCCTCCTCTGGACATTCTCCAGCAGTGTTGCGTCATCCTTGAGGTGAGGACTCCAGAACTGCATGCAGTACTTGAGATGTGATCTGGCCAAGGCATTATACAAAGGGAGGATCACCTCCCTCTTCCTGGACGTAATCCCCCGGCTATGCAGTATCTGGTTTGCTTTGGCAGCAGTTCTTCTGCAATTTTTAGTGTTTTTCATTCTGACGTCTACCACCACCCCTAGATCCCTCTTACTCGTTGTGGCTTGCAGTATGACCCCGCCCCGGGTGTATATATGGCCTGGGTTTCTGATCCTCGGATGCAGCACCTAACATTTCCTGTATTAAACCTCAGCCTCCACCTCCTTGACCACCTCCAGAATTGTCAGGTCCTGGACTATCTCTTGCTTCGTCCCCCGTTACCAATGCTCCCAGTTTTAAGTAATCTGCAAGGGACTCATCCTACTCTTAACCACCCTCCCCATATCCAAGACATAGGCATTGAACAGGAGTGGCTGAATGCACGCTGTAGGGACCCCACTGGTGACCGTGCAGTGGGAGGAGACTATAACCACTACCCTCTGTATTCGCCCTGTTAGCCAATTTTCTACCCATCTGAGCAACTGTCCTCTCACCCCCAGCTTTATTAGCAGACCATTTATGGGTACTGAATCAAATGCCTTACTGAAATCCAGGTATAGGACGTCCTCCGGTCTATGCCGGTCCAGGGTCCCAGTCATAAAAATCTATGGGGTTGGTCTAACTCGATCTCCCCGGGATGAAACCATAATGTTTGTCATCCAGTTGCCCCAACTATTCCAGCTGCCTCCTGAGCCTATCCTTGATAATGCTCTCCATTACTTTGCCCACCACAGACGTTAGGCTGACAGGCTTGTAATTCCCCATCTCCTCTCTAGACCCCCCCATTTGTGGATAAGCACCACATGAGCCACCCTCCAGTCTTGAAGCACCCATCCTGTCAGCAGAGAGGGGTTAGAGTGCTGTCAGTGGTGCTGCTAGCTCATCGGCCAGTTCCTTCATAACCCTCGGATGCAGCCAATCTGGCCCCAGTGCCTTATCAGTTTTTAGTGTCCGAAGGGCCTCCTTCATCCTTTCCACTGTAATTTCTCCCTCCCCCCAGCCCATCCCCTCATTTAACCACCCATTCCCTTCTAGACTTAGCTCAGCCTGTACCCCAACTTCTTTCAGTCCTCTCGACTCCATCTCATCTCTCGACTCTGCTGGCTCCCCTTCCCTTCCATCGGGCTGGAGGGATCCCCTGCCTCTCCCCTGTAAATATCAAGGCAAAGTACTCATTTAGCACCTCTACCTGATTCCTCTGCCTCCTGATACCATCCCTCCTCAGTCCTAATCATGCTGATCTGTGCCCTCCCTTTTCTCTTCTCCCTTGTATATCTATAGAATCCCTTTTCCCCCCTTCGGATATCCCTAGCCAGGTTTTGCTCCTCCTCACCTTGGCTCCCTCACCCACTGTGGTGACCCTTATAGTCATCAACTCATACCCCTCTCCCTATCCCCCCTATAGCAATTAAAACATGCATAAGCAGCCTTTTTATCCCTCACTGCCTCCTGCACCTCCCTGGTCCACCAACACGGCTTGTTGGCTCTACCATGATTATGCCTTACCTTTGTACAGGAGTTAGTAGTCTCCTGCACCCGCCTTCTTAGTGGCCTCCCACAAGCTGCCAGCATCCATGTCCGGCCTAATCTTGTCCAATCTCCCCTGTAGAATCCTGCCGATGCCCACGAAGTCCGCTCCCCTGAAGTCCACTACTACTGTATTAGAATGGTTATCCTTCCCCCCCCAGATACAGCAGAAACCAGACTGTAGTGTGATCACCACCTGCCAGCGGACTGCACACCTCCAGACCCTTTATCTGGTCACTGTCTGCTAGGACAACATCCAGTATCCGCTCCTCCCTAGTAGGTTCCACCACCTGCTGGACCAGGAAGGCATACTGGAACACATCCATCAGTCTCTGTGCCCTGGCCACAGAGGATGCCATAGTGTCCCAGTCTGTCCCCAGCATATTAAGGTCACCCATGATCACCACCATAGCCTTTCCATGGTCACAGTGACCCTTGATGTTCTCAACTAGTTTGTCCTCCAGGGCCTCTTCCATCGTTGGGGGTTCTGCACACCACCCCTATTTTCAATCTTTTACCTTCCTTCATTTGTAGGGTTACCCAGATCTCCTCCACCCCTTACAGCCTCCTCCACTCCACTAACCGCTATGTCATTATTGACTATCAGCGCTACACCCCCTCCTCTTCCCTCTCCTCTATCCTTCCTGAATATTTTGTAACCCACCAAATTTAGGTCCCAATCATTTTTCTGAGTGGCCCATGTCTCAGTAATTGCTACCACATCTACTGATCCCTCAACCAGCATCACCTGGAGCTTGAGCATTTTGTTGCCCATGCTCCTAGCATTGATCAGGGCCATCCTCCACCCTGACCCCTCTCCCTTCTCCAGTCATCTCGGCCCTGAGCAGTCCCTAGATGCCCTTTCTTGCACAGCTCTGGATGGATTTAGATCGCAGTTACCTGCCTTCTTTTCATGCCCTGGACCTGGACCCTTGAGCAGCCCTCCTGGAGCACACTTTTACTTAACCCCCCCCTTTACAAGTTTAAACTCCACCTCTCAACTATGAATCCAGCAAGATTTAGTTTCAAGATCTCCCTCCCCTCCAAGTTGAGGTGTAGCCTATCCCTGGCATATAACCCCTTGTCCTCCCATGTATCCCCCAGTCCCTCACCAGCCCATACCCTTCTGCCCTGTGCCAGTCCCTGAGCCACTGGTTCACACCTCTAAGTTTATGTTTGGTCTCCCTGGATGCCCTAGGTACTGGCAGAATCTCAAAGAATGAGATTGCGCTTCTATAGAGTGGTAAACCCTGGCCAGTTCCCGGAATCTTATGGATTTCTAGTTCACTGTTCCCCTCTAAGTCATTTGTTTCCAGATGTTTCGTCTGGGGATTCCCCGCATTCCAATGCTATCGAGTATAGCTGGAATTTGGCCTTGTGTACGGATAGGCCTGGGATACATTTAGCCTTGAATGGGCTGCTTTTTCCCTCCCCCGGCCCCTCCCTCTGGATGCCCCAGGTCATGGAGTCACCCAGCAGGATCACCTTCTCCCCCCCACTTTACTGGCCCGTTAGATTCCATCCTGGCTCTTCCTTCTGTCATCAACCCCCAGCTTACTTCTCTTGCCCCCCTCAGCCTGGGGATCACAAGCCTGTGCTTGCCCTACCATGCTCGTTCTTCTACCTGTAGCTCCCAGCTTGCTCCTTGCCCCCCAACCTCCTGGGTGGCACAGATTGCCCCCCACCCAGATCTCCGTGGACTCTCTTTCTGGGCTGGTATCCTCAGATCCCCCACCCAGGCTCCCTTCTACTGCTTCCTCCTTGCCTCCCCCAGTTCTGCATCCTTCACCCCATCTGCTGTGTTTCTCCCTACCCCCATCTTCCCCCTCCTCTCCACCTCATCTGATTTCTCCCACCCCAAAGCTGGCCTATCTAGAGTATTCCTTATCCTTGGTTGACTTCCTAACCTGGATGCTTGCCCAACCCTAGTCCTCCCTCCTCCACCCTGGTTTCACTCTGCACTCCCCCATCCTCCCCACCTCCCTCCCACCTAGGCTAATGTCTCTTCCCCCACTTCTGTGGATCTGGCTCTCTCTTCTGCCCCATCTCCCCCAGCTTTCTGACCAAACCCTCTCTGTCTGCCTGCTCCCCTCCTCCCATCAGCCTGTCCACCTCATCTCCCGTATATAGCAAGGCAAATAGATTAGTAAGTGTGATGCTTGCCCCCGACTTGCTCTCTCCTGTCCCCCTTCCTTCTGGTCAGCCACCTCCCTACGAAGTGATTTCCGTACATTGCTTGTTTCGTGCCCCACCCCTCCTGAGTAACCATATGATCCTTGTCTACCTGTTCCCTGGGTTATGCCATATTGGCCTCGTCTACTCTCATGAGATCCTTTCCACACCTTTCCTCCCCACCCCTCCAGCCTTCTAGCTGCCTTCTGAGCCCCTCTACTTCCTCCCTAAGACCTGCCAACTGAAAACACACTGGGCACCCTCTGAACCTCCTTGCCCAATTTAATATTATTGCTGCCCCGCACCCTGTACACCCAATCACTCTACCGAAGTTGTCCACTTTGGCCACCCCCAAGTCTACCCTCATTTTAGGTGAGCAATGTGGCCCTCTAACAGAAATAATTCAGTCAGTGTTGCACTAAAACCCAAGCAGTTTGCCCCCTCCGAATACAGCAATTTTCCCTCTTTCTTGACAGTAGTCAGTTTTCTAGCCCTAGCAGTAGACAGTTCACAAGCAAAATTAGCCCATCACAACACTAGCCAGCTCAGAGGCCCTAGCAGTAATCAATTCACACACAGTTTGCCTACTCCCTCAGATGTAGTTGGCATACACAGTCATTTATACAGTCTGCTTCATTATGCCCCTTCCCAGTAGTAGTCGGTGTTGCCCAAGCAGCACAGTGTACAGGACCCTTTTTCTCCCAATCAGTAACAATCCAGCTTCCTAGTGTTCCAGTTCGCCCAATCTAGACTTGCTCTCCTCCAAGGATCCGCCCTCACCGACCATTTAATAGAGGTCGGGGCCAGGGTGGGTGGTGTGGAACAAAGAACAGCTCTCCTCCTCTGATTGCAACTGGACTATTTGCCTTTTATGGCCCAGTCACACAGTCAAAGGTTCGCTCCCTGTTCACTGATTGGCCGCTCCTTCCTGAGTCGCCGGCTTGCAAAGTTGTGGCCAATGTGGACCCGGTATGCATGGTCTGTCCCCCGTCAACAAATGCTTCTTTGTCGATCACCAATGTGATCCCATCCTCTCCCACTGCCGATGCAGCCCCAGAATGCCTGCCCAGACCACTTCCAGTGACAAGCCCCGGTCTGGAAAGAACAGCTCTCCTCCCCTGATTGGAACTGGGCTAATCATTGCTATAGATATTAAAAAAGGATGGGTCCCAGCACCGACCCCTGGGGTACACCACTGCCACCCTGGAATGCACCCCATTTTCCTTACCACCACCCTCTGGTTTCAGTCTTTGAACCAGTTCTCCAGCCACCTTTTTATTTTCTGTTCCACCCCTAAGCCTTCCAGCTCATTTACCAGCCTTCTGGCAAAGTGGCAAAGGCATTGCTGAAATCTGGGTAGGCCACATCATCCTCCATCTACCTTTCTTGTTACCCAGTCAAAAAACTCAGTTAAGTTTGTCGGGCACAACCTCTCTCCCATAAAACCAAACTGCCTTGGGTCCTGGAGGCAGTATAGCACATTGGGTAAAGGCTCTGAGCTACAGATCTGGAGACCTGGGTTTGAATCCAACAGCTGTATAAGTGCATACTGTGTGATTCTGAGCAAGTTACTTAACTTCCTTGTGCTCCAGGTTGCATCTGGAAACAAGCTTCAGCTTAGTGTGCTACTCCTGGTTAAACAATGTTCCCTTCCCCCACTTCCCCTGTAGACCATTAACAACCAGGTGCTCCACTATTCTTTCCTTCAGCAGTATTTCCATTACTTTTCCCACTGTTGTGGTCAGACTGACCAGTATGTAGTTCCTGCATTCTCCCTGTTAACACTTTTGTATAGTGGGACCACATAAGCCCTTCTCCAATCCCTGGACATGTCACCAGTTTACAAAGACAGGGTGAACAGGGTAGTCGGAGGCCCTACTAACACCTCCCTTGGCTCTCTCAGTGTCCAGGGGTGCATCTATCTGGCCCATAGCCTTATTGCTGCCAGTTCCATGAGGATCCTTTCTTTTGCAAAGGGAGCTGTGTCCTTTTCTATGATCTCTCATCCTTATTAATGCTGGCCCATTTCCTGCCCCCTCCTTTGTAAAAACCGAATAGAAGTATTTGTTCAGTATTTCTGCTTTTTGGCGGTCATCTTTTACCCTTCCTCCATCCACCCTTTTCAGACACTCAATATCTCCCCTTGCCTTCCTTTTCTCCCTGATGTACCTGCATGTAAAAGGTTTTGTCCCTCCTTACCACAATACCCTCTGGCTGGCTTGTGTCAAGGGTCCCACATAAGTGTGGGTCTGGTGCCAATGTGCACTTTGCATGTGGAAACATTTTGGTTTGCCTGCTGTGTGCTGTAGTGTAGTGGATTATGATGAACTGGTTTTGCTGGATTCTGCACTGATAGCTTCATTTTCAGCAGATCCTGGAGTCCTTTGCGATGGGAGATTGTCCTACAGTGCATGTTAAGAGTTTATACAGGCTCTCATCTTTGGTTTACTGGCCCCACTGAACTCCCTGGGCTAAGTTCTGTCACGGACTGACTTATCCCCTGGAGAAGAGCAGAAGTGAAAAACATCTGATTAGAGATTCTGTAGGCTCAAATGTGCACTGCAGGCTATTGGAACTTCTATTGCCTGTTGCCAGCTGAAGGGAGTTCTGGGACTGGTTGTGTCTGCGTATATATCTGCCTAGAGATGGTCACAGTTGGCCTGCTGCGGTGTACTGCAATAGATGGTAGTTGGAAATTCCAAATCGGTTGGGTGGGAGACTTAGAGGAAGGATTAGGAAGTACTTCTTCACTGAGAGGGTGGTGGACAACTGCAATGGGCTGCTGAGGGAAATGGTGGGAGGGTTCACGAGGGCATGGGATAAGCACAGAGGGAAACTGGCATGGGGGACTACAGAAAAGGTCTAGTGGATATCTAGACAAACTGGGCAGACTAGGTGGGCTTGCTGTCCCTTTCTGCCATCACATACCTGTGTTCCTATGTATTCTACAGGCAGATTGGGAAAAGGGAGGGGGATCCACTACACCACCAGGGAAGCATTCATTGTGCCTTGAATAGCTGTTCCTTGGTGTCTTTCTCCTACCCTGTGTTGGTTGATGTGTGGAGCAACATGACGACCTACCCCCAAAAAAGATCAGTTCTAGGGGCATGGGCAAGGAGTCCTCCTCCCTTCCCCAACCATGACATCCCCTGAGTGACCGAGTCCATTCTAAAAGCCAGGTTGATGGTGTGGTACAGGTCTGGTATCTCCCCCAACCCACTTTTTTATTTTAACCTCTACAGAGCCTTCCCAACTGACCCAGCTGATCAGTATTTTTCTTTTTCATACTGACCCATTTTCCCTTTTATATCTACAGGTCTGACAGGACATTGACTAGGAGTAGGAGGACACTGACCATATGTATCAGATAAGTATTGTTTTTTTGTTTACCCTACATTGTTTGTCATATAATAGTTCATAACGAGCTGCAGATCCTTTGTGAGCCCATTGCTGTTCTTGTTTTACAGGTACGAATGGCTGTTATGGGAGGCACTGGTTGGCGCTGTACCTTGTGCTTTAGAAAGAGACTATGGGCTGGGGGGTATGGGATGGGCATCAAGGTTGGGAACTCCAGGGAACACCACACAACCAATTTGCCAAGACTCGTGAGGCTCAAACCCTGTTTTTCGTTTTCTTGCTTTGTGTGCTTTGCATTCTAATGCCTGCATTAATGTAGTGTTTTTGTTTTGCAACAAGTACTGTCTCATATATACACATATGTATATATGTGTGTGTGTATGTGTGTGTGTGTGTGTAATAGATAACCCACTGTAGGGTGTGTGGTCACGCTCTGATATACGCACACCTTGGTGTGTGTTGTTACACATGAGGCCGCAGGCCGAGTGCATCAACCACCCAAGCAGTGTGTATATCACTGCGCTTCCACACACCACACAGTGGGTTATCTATCTTATAAAATGGCAAAATTGTTTTGATGGGGAGTAAAAGTGCAGGTGTGTGGTTGCACTCGATATATCGACAGTCACCTAATGGTGTTTGTCCAATGCGATTGATAATCCCATTATAGATATATATATATATATATATATATATATATATATATATATATATATATATATATATATATATATATATATATATATATACACACACACACACACACTTCACTCGAACAGCTCCTTGATACCGAAAATAATTTTCCATACCGTGCATGTGCTCCCAGTCCAAAGAGGCTCTCTTCTCCTTTTGAAGATAAACCTGGAAATACTGGTGAGGACCTGCATATCAGGAAGGCTCCCATACCATTTTCTGCAAAGCAGAACGATTGTTGGTCATTCCTTTAACTAAATGTCCACCTCCTTCCTTGTGACTTTGGGTCAAACATGGGGTAACAGACTTTAGTACCTCCTATAGACATAGCCCCCAAGATCTCCATCTTCTTTGGAATTCACAGACGACTTTCTCACTCAGGAACCCTTAAGCAAAGCTTCCTCTGCTGAGGTTGCAGATACTTGCAGATGAATACTGTTTTGTTTTTGTTGAATTTTATGCGACGCCATCTTTAATGCAGCCTAATACACTGAAACAGAACTACAACACTGCTGACAGGAGTGCTACTAAAATCACACTGCACACTAAAGTGCACTACAGTTGTTGATGCAGTGCTAATTAACATAATTCGCACACACTGAAAAAGCAATGCAACACTGCCTGACAGAACACTGCTTCAGGCAGTGTTGATGACAAAACATTGCTAATTGCAGTACTTTTGCAGTGTGATTACAGTGCTAATTAACATAATTCGCACACACTGTATCAGCACTGCATGTACACCAAAAGAGACCTAAAGATGCACTGATTAAATACTGATGGACTGCATTATGAAATGAAGTGTGCAGGAAGTGTACACTGCTACTGTAACACTGAAATAACACCATATAATGACTATTTGAGCACTTCATTTCCCTCTGGGTTGTGTGTGTGATCTCTTGTATTTTGTAGGCTTAAAGTAGAGGACAGCGGTCCTGGACATCTCATAATTTCTGATGCTTTGTCAAATACTGCAGAACCTAGCAGGATGGGGCCAGGTAAGATATGTTTGTATGAGTTAGCCAAAATGCAATGCACCAACTGCTAATACTTTCAAAGTTAATCTCTAGCTGGATAGGTGTTGTACATCCAGGCACAGAGTATTATCCTACTGCTTACCTGGCTAGTATATTAAGTTTGTTACTATTTGGCCAGCATGTTCTGTTCCCTGCTTCTACAGATATATGTAACAGTCTGTAAAATCTTTGCAATGTATCTGACTGTTTTAATGTTTGTATCATCTTAAAAAGTCAAATCAATAATACTTATTAACCATAAATAAAATGCTACCTTCATGTACCTTATTAACACCTGTGAGGTATTTGAACATTTCTATCATATCCCCCCTTTTCCTCCTTTCCTCTAGAGAGTTCATATTCAATTCCTTAAGTCTTTCCTTGTAGGGCTTTTGATGCAGGCCCCTGCACTATTTTAGTTGCCCTCTTTCTGCACCGCCTCCACCCTATGGCCCTCTGGAGATGGGGCCTCCAGAACTGGATGCAGCACTTGAGGTGGGGCCTCACTATCAATCTATACAGGGTAACACTACTTCCCTCTTTCTGCTGATGATACCCCTCCCTATGCACCCGAGCATCCTGATAGCTTTCCCCATTGCCTTAACACACTGCTCTGCTACCTTCAGGTCATCAGAAATGATTATTCTCAGGTCCCTTTACTGTTTTATGGTTGTCAATACCTCACCACCCAATTGATACGTTGCTTCTGGGTTTCTGTGCCTCAAGTACATTGTTTTGCATTTTTTTGCATTGAAATCCAGTTGCCAAACCCTTGACCAGTCTTCCAGCTTTTTCAGATTGTCCCTCACCTCCCCCGTGTGTCCATTTTGTTTCATATTTTTGTGTCATCTGCAAACAGGCAGACTGTCCCTTCCAGCTTTCCTGCAATGTCACTAATAATGACATTGAAGAGGACCGGGTCTAGTACTGACCCCTGTGGCACCCAACTGGTCACTTTACCTTCTTCAGAGTGAACACTATTTATCACCACCCTCTGGCTCCTGTTACTTAGCCAACTTCTTACCCATTTTACAATTTTTGCACCCACTCCTTGGCCACACCAAAGCCAGATGAAAGAATGTGGATTGGCTGGGATAAAAAACTATTTTGATGTTTCTTTATTTTGATTTTGGTAGGCTTATCAGACTAAACAGTGAAAAAAAAATGCCTAATGGTCCATTCATTTGTATTCCACTGTGCAACTCTACTTCTGTATGACTGGTTTCAAAACCCTACTAAAGTTTAGTAGTTCTGTACTAACCAGCTGCACCACCAAGGCAACTGGAATCTGGGTCATCCCAGAGCACACATTACTCTTTCTATAATGCACAACCTGATGCTGCACACATAATTACTACATTTTCAAGCACATGGGTGCGGTGTGCATATTTTATGAACACATACAAACAGAGGAGAGAAAGAAGTAAGTGCCTCAGCTGGGACTTGAACCGAGGCCGCCCAGAATACCATTCCAGTTGTACTAACCAACTGTGCCACCAAGGCAACTACATTTTCAATCACATGGGTACAGTGTACATATTATTTATGCAGCACCAGGTTGTGCATTGGAGAAAGAGTAATATACTTATTTATTTGCTTTTGATAACCGAGTGGGTGCACTAGGCATAGAAATGCCTATTTTCAGGTACAACCCGGGAGAAAGACAGTTTGAAATACAAAATGATCATACATGTGATGCAGCACATGAGATATGTAACACAGTGAGGAGGGAAAATCAACATTCAAGGGAGATCACGTGATGCAGAGTGCTGAGTAGAAACTCCTTGAAGAAGCTCCTGCCTCACGATCATTAAATCATCTTTTTTGGCTGTCCTAACATTTAATTTTCTCTTGTTTTTGAGATGTAGCGCTGTCTAATCGCTGTGGCACTCTGGTTTGAGCATAATTTGGGCAGATGGAGGCTTACATGAAGAAAGCCCCGAAGAAGCATACCCCCCCCAGCTACTCCTGAGAAGGCCTCTAAAAAATCCAGGGCCTCGGGTGGGCCTGGGACTGATCCTCTGAGTCAATTTGGTGAACAGGAACCTTTAACGCTTTCCAGGTTCCTTGAGAAATTTAAGCCCTTTCATGAGGAAATGAAAGAAATGGCAACGGATTTGAAATCTCTTTCCAGAAAGTTGGGTGAAGTCTCGCTATCTGTTTCTGATAATAGAGCTCGAATAGTTACCATAGAAAAAAAGCTTGGAAGTCTCGATCCTGATCTGGTCTCGATGCATCAGAAATTATCTGGTTTTGAATCTAAGCTTGAAGATCTAGAGGGCCGGAGCCGTAGAAACAATGTTGTGATTCTCAGGCTGCCGGAGGGAGAGGAAGGCCAATATGTTGTGGCATTTGTTCAGAAACTGGTAGAGTGAGTAGCCAGCCCATCTCCTTTTGGCCCTGGCTATATTATAGAGCGAGCTCACAGGTCCTTACGGCCTAAACCTTCCCCGGGGGATCCCCTCCGCCCCATCATCTGCCGGTTTTTGAACTATTTGGAGAGACAACACTTTCTGCAGAAAGTACGAGCTTTGCAAGAGGTTGCTGGGAAAACATGAAGCTGAGAATTTCACAAGATTTGCCTGCCTCGGTTCGCATGAAACGCTAAGCGTTCCACCCTATTGTTTCCAAGATGATTGCGGCAGGCTTGAAGTTCAGGATGGGCTACCCAGCCAGGCTACAGATCTCAATAAACGGATCCTGGAAAAGCTACGATGATCCTGAAGTGGCCCTGAAGAGCCTTAAGTCTACGTTTCCAGATCTTCTTAAGGACTCTTGAATTGATGTGTTATAGCATGGAGAGATACATGAAGTTGAGAGTTGGAATTTTCGTTTTTCCTTTTGGGGAAATCCATCTAGTGTGAAGACCTGGGGAAATCTCCCCTGTTGATTTGGACTGGGGGGATCATCGTGGGCCGTCCCGGTTTTCATTTTTCTTGGCTCTATTCGCAGGGGGCCCATGCTGGTTTGAAGCAGGGGACACTTGAGGTCTGGGGCCTGCTTAAGGGGGGAATTATGCATCAAGTCCTGGCAGTTTTTGTGTGATGGACACGGAGAGAGGGGAGTTAGCTTAGTTGTGAATCAGATTTGCATTTTTCTTATCTGGATTGGTATTAGGATGGTCCTGGGCTTTCTCTATTTTTGATTCTTACCTAGTTATGACATGGAACTGGTCACTAGAGGGCGTTCCAATCATAGGGGACTTGCAAGGAAGTAACCCTCAACTCGAGGGGGATTTAACAGTACCTTACCACTCGGTTTGAGTGCAGTACTGTCAATTTTCACAGTGAGAACCTAAGCATTGGGAGGCGGGTTATTCTTGGGTAGAGGCACTTGATATGCCTTCCCCTCCGGTGGTGTGATTACATTTTTATTTTTCTCGATTCCCGCTCTCAATTTGTGCTGCAGTTATCTCCCCCTCATTGGGTTCCTAGTCTGGTATTGTTTTTTCTAGGGTCGCCTTGCATGGCAAGTACGGTTCCGGCTTTCCTTCTCGGTTCCGTTCTAGTTACCATGATCACTTGGGTGGTGCATGGATCTCACTGAGGCACCTTTCAAATAAACTCCCTACTAGTTTATACTTTGGTGGGATTGAGGTGAAAGCCCAGGATCGTTCTCTCTTTTTTGGGGCATAATTAGTACTGTTTGGTTCTCAATACGTAGTTATCTGAGTGTAATAGTTTCTAGTATTAGGGGACATTATCGGGGGGTGGGAGTAGAAGGAAAAGCACCAGTACTGTGCTGAACGTTGCTTGTGACAGTTTAGAGGGTGGAGGAGGGCGGGTTATAGGGTATGGTTGGAGGGTGGGGGGTAGGGGGCAAGAGTGGGATTTAATCTTGGGGGGGTTAGGGAGGAGGGTGGGTTTTACTGCAGTATCCCTGAGGGTATGGTTACAGGGGATATATACCCTGTGTGTTGAGTGCAATAGTTTAAGTCCAACTACTTTTACTGGATGGCTAATGAGATAACATTTGCCACTTGGAATGTTAAGGGGATCAGAAAGATGCATAAAGAATATCAGGTTCTTAAACATTTAAGTTTACTCAGCTCGAAGATAACTTTTTTACAAGAAACCCATTTATTAGAAGTGGAAGCCTTGCAGTTAAGGTGGCAGCAGGTGGGATTGATTTATAGTGCCCAGGGATCTACAAATAGCTGTGGGGTCATGCTCATGATTAACAGGGGTATTCCTTTCATTTCTACACAGGTTATTAAAGATCCCGAGGGAAGGTTTACCCTTGTTAAAGGTACTCTCTGGTCTGTTCCAATATTATTGGGCAGTATTTATGGCCCCAATCTGGATGACCCAGGATTCTTTATGAGGCTTATATCTATCATTCTTCCAATGCTTCCCATTAAGATTATATTAGGGTTCAATGACTTATTAGATCAATGTGGGCTCTGTGATGTCTGGCATGTTTTACATCCTGATTCTAGGGAGTTTACTTTCAGGTCTATGACATACGGCTCGCAGTCCCGCATTGACTACATACTCATTTCTCAGTGCCTGTTGCCCGGGGTTAAGACCTCCTCGATTCAACCTGGTCCAATCTCTGATCATTCATTAGTAGTATGCAATTTGGTACTGCTTAACTTACTTAACAAGGAAACCAGATGGAAACTTAATGACCAACTCCCTAAGGATGTTAAATATTGTAAACTTATAAGGGAGCAAATAGAATCCTTTTTTTCATTAAACCCGTTAGATAGTGCAAAGCCAGACATTTTGTGGGGGGCCTTTAAAGCCTTCATGAGAGGGATACTTATCAGTATGGCGGTTGGTAGGAAAAGGGCACGGGAGAAGGAACTAAAATCCTTACTAACCCAGATTAGATCTCTGGAAGTTAATTTCTCGACTAATCCCTTAGATGAGGATATGCGAAAACTCCTAGCACTGAAAGATAAATACTTGGAGTTACTTCGAGACAAAGCAGAACTAGCTATTATCCTTACCAGGGCTAGCTATACCGATCAGGGGGAAAATGCGGGACACCTACTGGCACTGCGTATTAAGCAACAGGAATCAGTGAGATTTATCCCTCCTATCAGGGCAATGGCAGATGGATCTCTTAAAGTATCTCCCACTGAAATAGCTCAAGAATTTGCCAGTTACTTCGCAAACTTGTACAGTGACATGGAGCACCCCCCTTGCCCTGAGGACATAGAGAGTTACTTAAAGGATTCCCATTTTCCCCCTCTCTCTGATTGGTACAGAGATTCTCTGGTTGTCCCTGTCTCCCAGGAGGAAATTGCCAATGTTATTAGTGAACTACCAGCAGATAAGGTCCCAGGTCCGGATGGATTCTCTTCTCTATTCTATAAGGTCTTCCGGGACCTCCTATTACCAATACTTGGCCGTTTATTTCAGTACATCTTATCTGGGGCGGAAACAGATCCGCACCTCTATGAGGCCCTGATTGTTCTGCTCCCCAAACCTGATAAAGACCTTGAACTGGTTCAATGTTACAGGCCTATCTCACTTTTAAATCAGGATATTAAAATTCTCTCCAAAATACTAGCTAATAGGTTAACAGTAGTTCTTCCTGGGCTAATAGGTACAAACCAGGTAGGATTTATGAAAGGGTGTTCATCCTCTGATCACTTACGCACCTTGTCACATGTCTTTTCGGCTACCAGGGACGCGGAGTTTCCTAAGGGCTTGGTTTCCCTGGATGCCGAGAAGGCATTTGATCGAGTGAACTGGAACTTCTTGTTCCGCACTCTGGAGGCTTTCCACTTTCCCTCTCTGTTTATCTCCTGGATTGACACACTTTATAAAAATACAACTGCAAGAATCTCCTCGAATGGGGCTTTGTCCAAACCCTTTTCGCTTCACTCAGGTACTAGGCAAGGGTGCCTCCTTTCTCCTCTGTTATTTAACTTATATTTGTAACCTTTTATTCAAAATATACTTAATAATGTTTCTATACAAGGTGTGAGAATCGGACGGCATGACATTAAAGTCACTGCATATGCGGATGACTTGTTAATACATTTGTCTCATCCGGTGTCCTCAGTTCCGGCTTTGCTAAGGGAAATAGCAAGATTTAGTGACTGGTCCAATTATAAATTGAATGCTAGTAAGTGCCTATTTTTTCCATTAAACCATAAAATTTTCAAAAGTGACATCAGCCCTTTTGGTTTATGCTGGACTTCTAGGTCATTTAAATACCTGGGTAATAAACTTTCCCGTAACCCTCTAACATGGTTTAAAGAGAATCTGGATTCCCTATTGCAAGTGATTACTCATGACCTTGAGAGGTGGTCTAAACTTCCTATTTCACTATGGGGCCAGATCAATATAATTAAGATGAACATATTTCTTAGGATCTTCTACTCATTATTCCTTCTCAACACCTTTATTCCTTTACTCTGGTTTAAAAAGACACATGGTGTCTTCACTAGATTTATCTGGGCTGACAGGTATCCTCGTTTAGCTTATCATAAGTTGGCAGCCCCAAAACTGGAGGGGGGATTGCGAATTCCCCATCTGGCCTTATATTACTGGGCTAGTCACCTTGTGAAATGTTTGAGATGGGTATCTCCCAGCCCAGAAGAAGTGCAACTGGTTTGGCTTAAAATAGAACTGGATGCAATTAAGGACAAAAATTTTGACATTCTTGCATTATTTTTCCTCAAGCTTTCCCAAGTAAGCATGACCAAAGAGTGTCCCATAATAATGACCTCTTTACATGTTTATTTCCAAATGTGTTCCTTTTTACAATATTCCCCTCATCTGGACCCGGACCTGGACCAGTCTATTTGGAATTCTCCATCATTTACTATTAATAAGATTCAGATTTCCCATCACTGGTTGCCTCAATTGGGAGAGGGGAAGCTCCTTGCTCTTACTGATGGTGAGGGGCATTGTTTATCAGTGGAAGAGATGATTAAGAAATTTCTCATCCCAGTTTCTTCCCATTTAAAAACCTTATAATTAAAACACTTACTTGTAATTACCCCAGGTAGTACTCCCCCTTCCCAGACTATTTCTTCTCTGATACCCGAGGTTTCCCCACTTTCTGACTCCTCTGGTGTAATCTCTAAACTATATCAGGTTTTGTTTCACAAAAAGTTTGGGGGTTCATTTGGGCCTTCAAGATTTTGGAGTAAGTTTCTCCCTCAACTTTATCTGGATTGGCACTCTCTTTGGAACTCATGTCATAAATTTATTTCTCAAGACAGACTGCGCCTCATGCAATACCATATATTGCATAACCTATACTATACCCCGGCCAAATTACACAGGTGGGGCTACCTAAACTCTAACATGTGCAATAAATGTTTACAGGAAGAGGGCACACTTTTTCACATGTTTTGGTCCTGCCCAAAAATTTCCCCCTTTTGGGATTCAATCAAAACTTCCTTAGACCCCCTGTTGGGCCTCCACGAATACTTTACTCCCGAGATTTGTTTGTTGGGGGTCCTGTCCTTTATCAGAGTTAAGGTACGAAAGTTCCACATCTCTATGATTGCCCTATTGGCTAAGAAAATTATTCTTCGTCACTGGAAAGACAGGTCCTCCCCCTCTCTCCAGGAATGGGTAAGAGAAGTTTTGTCCAACCTGCATACAGAAAAAGCGATCGTTAGTCTCCATAATAGATTAGCAGCATATACTAAAATTTGGGATCCCCTTCACTCATTAATCTCTCTGGTTCCATGCTAAACTCATTTTAGGTTTCATGCTCTTGCAAGGCTCTTAGTTAGGAGCTCGGCATTGATGGGTATCAGGCTGGTTACTGCAGTAAGGGAGGAGGTGGGTTAGCAGTTATCTTTTCACATTGTATCAGTGAGCCTTTGTCATTCTTACTTAGTGCTGTCTTTACGGTGGAAAATGTATCAATAAACTTTAAATTAAAAAAAAATCAACATTCAATCAAACTTAAGAAAACATTGAATCAATAAACAATCACACTTGGGCTGTAGAGACAAATGTTCAGCATGAAGCAGACCAAATACATTTAGGTCAAGTAACAACAAGAGACAAAACAATGTGAAACAGGCATTGTAAGAGAAAGGTTTTACACACAGCAAGATACAATAAGTGCCAGAAATATGTGGATAAATGAAACGAGGGAGAAGAATGGAGAGTGGAGGGAGCAGGTGAAAACGGGTAAAGGATGAGAGAAGAAGACATGTGAGTAGGTTATTTAGAGAGACGGGTAAGTGGCATCAGAGAGGTAGATTACCTAGGGAAGAGAGAGAGGGCAGGGAGAAGAATGGTCTATGGTGGATGAAAGCAAGTGCATGGGCTAGTTGTACGCAGATGGTCCCGGTGAAGTTTTTTAGAACTGGCATGGGTAGGTGCTCCATGAACAGTTTGAGGTATAGAGTTCCAGTACTTTGGAGCCATGTATGTGAAAGCGTGTGTACCCATATTAGTTTTACATCTGGGGATGTGAAAAGGGGCTAGGTCAGCTGATCGGAGCCCGTAGAAGAGAGGTTGTAAGTGAAACAGACAGGAAAGTGATAGTGGGAGGCCAGATCTGGCAATACAGTCTATCAGTGAGCCAAAGGACTGGAGTCGATGGGCAGAGGGGCTAGGCCAATTTAAGCCAGAACAGAGTTGGCAATGGTGTTTGAAACGTGGGGATGCAGAGGCATAACGGCAGATGTTGTTATAGGTGGTGTCCCATTTGTGGAGGGAGGATTTAGAGGCAGATAGGTACATGACTGATCCATATGCCAAGGCTGGGAGTAGAAAACCTTGTGCCACAGCTAGTCTAGCTGATGGGGTAAGGGCATAGCTAGTACGGTAGGCACCTCCTAACTTAGCATTGACAAATTAACAGGTGTTAGTTATGTGTAGGTCAAAATCAAGGGATTCATCCAGAGTAATGCCCAGATATTTAAAGGATCTGGTGCTAACCAGTGGGGAGCTGTCTGCACAAGAGATTTTGAGGGCATTTTGGTTTGCTTTAAGTCTGGCAGGTGAACCAAAGAGCATAGAGTGTGACTTACTAATATTAAGAATGATTTTGTTCTCTGTTAGCCTAGACTGAATACTTGAGAAGTCCAAGACAACAGGTTGGTTTAGGTCGGTGATATTACTTGCGCTATGGTAGATGACTAGGTCGTCCGCATAAAGCAAAGATGAACAGGTAGGAGCAAGCAATGGGATGTCGTTAATGAAGATTGAGAAAAGCAATGGGCCAAGTATGGAGTCCTGGGGCACTCCAACATGTATAGATGAAAGGTCAGATATGGCTGAGTTGAAAACTGCAGCCTGTTTTCTTTCAGACAGATAACTTTTGAACCAGGCCACTACATCGGTAGAGAAACCAAGGGAGATTAGTTTAGCAAGAAGAAGGGTATGGTTTACCAGGTCAAATGCCTTCGTTAAGTCAATCAAAATTGCATCTGTCAGGAGGCCCGAGTCCATAGAAGCAAAGATGTTGTTAGTGAGTTTAAGGAGGGCGGTGGAAGTGCTGTGGCCCTTTCGGAAACCATGCTGGGAGCTAGAGAGAAGGTTATACTTCTGCAGATATTCCAAGGTTTGGGTGGCCACTAGTTTTTCCAGAATTTTGCTAAGCAGAGAGAGGATTGCTATAGGATGGTAATTCATGATTTCTTTAGGATCACCCTTTTTAGGAATGGGTGTGACCTTAGCTATTTTCCAGATATTGGGGACTGTACCATGACATAGAGATAGGTTGAAGATTTTGGTTAGGGGAAAGGCTATGAGCAGAGCAGCAATTTTTAGAAGCCTGGGTTCCAGACCGTCTGACCCTGAGCTGGTACTGTCTGGAATGAGAGGAGCCGTTTTAGCACTTCAGTTCTTGTAATACTCCGGAACCTAAAAGGAGGATGCGTGAGTAGAGGTTGTTCATCCCCATGGGGGGAAGTAGAGTGTGCACAAGTGAAAGAGGCTTAGTAGCTGGTAAGGTCAGAGAAAAGAGACTTGGTAGCTGGTAAGGTCAGAGAAATGGTGGTTAAATGAGTTTGCTATAGTCACTGGATTATTGCAATGTATGCCGTTTATCAGCATGTCACTTGTATGGGCTGTTTGATTAGCTCCAAGAAGGGTTTTTATTGTTGACCAGAATTTCTTCGAGTCCCCTGCTGCTTTTGTTAGCAGATCTTCACAGAAAGAGCTTTTGGCTAATCAAATTTGTCTTTTGCATGTGTTTCTTTGGGATCGGTAGTTGTTATAATCTGCCTGGAGCCCAGCAGTTTTGAAACGTCACCACATTTTGTCCCTGGTCCTAATCTGGGTGAGTAGGTCTTTGGTAAGCCACTTCGTCTGAGTTCCATGAATCCAACGAGTGACACAGGGAGCATGGATGTCTTGGAGCACATGAAACCAGGCCAGTAAATGGTCTAACATCAACTGGGCATTAGCTGAGGTGTGGATGGATGACCAGTCAATCAATGAGAGATCTTGTATACATTTTGTTTGGTTAAAGTTTGCTAGGTTTCGGAAGGTAATGAGTTTTGGAGGTGGAGATGGCTTACTGGTGGAGTGCCAGATACAGTAGATTGGGGAGTGATCACTTATTGAGTCAGCAAGGATACCTGCACATGCTATACTATCCGGGCGGTTTGTGAGGACCCAGTCGATACGAGTACTAGTCCGAGGGGGGGGACTTTATTTCGGCCAATGGTATTTTCCACTTGGGATAGGAGTTCTTCAAGACCCATTCTACCACCAGCCAGAGGGTTATAGGTGCAGACCAAGTGGAGTTTCTTTGAGCCAAGCTGTAAGGTTGCGTAGATCACATCACAGCAAGATAGGGTAGGCTAGGCATTCTGGGATATTAACAAG
This sequence comes from Neoceratodus forsteri, assembly GCA_016271365.2. Taxonomy (NCBI): domain Eukaryota; kingdom Metazoa; phylum Chordata; order Ceratodontiformes; family Ceratodontidae; genus Neoceratodus; species Neoceratodus forsteri. The sequence goes on from CM028130.1 coordinate 246,621,295, forward strand.
TGAGGTTTGTAAGAGATGGCAATACCACCTCCATGCTTTGATGAAGGCCTATCTTGTCGGATAATCTTGTAATTAGGTAGGGAGCAGAGTGGATCAGGGGTGGAGGGTTTTAGCCAAGTTTCAGATATGCAGAGGATATCTGGGTTATGTTGCACAACCCACGCCTCGAGTTCAGCCATGTTATGAAGCAGGCTCCTGATATTCAGGTGGGCAATGTGGAGGCCCTTGGTGTTGTACCAGTTTGCATCCTTGCGTGATAAGTTACTTACAAGCCCAGGGTTTAGCTCAATATCCCCAGCTAACATTAAGGCTAGAAGTAACAGGTACCATAGCTTGCGGTGGATGTAAGGGGTGGACAGGGTGAGGTTGAGTAGTGGGGATTTATACAGTGTATAGGCTAAATGGTAGGTGAATTTATAAGGGATGAGAAGAGGGGAGGTAGCAGGTGGCAGGTGTGGTGGTATACACATAAAAGAGAGCCCAGAGTTGTCAGGGTAGGTGTAGTGATAATTATTGGATGTTAGGTAGTGTAATATGGGGAGCCATGTGAGGGTAAAAGCTATAGAAGCTATTAAAAATATGGCGCAGGGATTTATGGCCATACTAGGTTTTATTAACAGGGTCATTTGAAAGTAGTATGTGAAGTAACAGTAATTTTGCTTGCAGGGTTTTAAATGTGGGAGCCAGAAGAAGGAAACTATGATCAGGCACCATCTAGCAGTCAAAAAGTATAGGCTGCTAATGGAAAAGTGAGGAGATAGTTACTTTTCATTTGGGCATGGTCTGACTAATTCCTCGCCCTATAAAACTGGTGCCGGCTAAGGGTGGGAGTGGTGGGGGGTGGGTGGGGAGCAGTCATGCAGCGACTACGGGGTAACAGCACCCAGCAAGCTAGGAGCAGTTTACAGTACTGTTTGTGGTCTTCCTCCTGCGAGCAATTTATAATTGATTCCAATTTATTACACACTCCCTCCTTGGCTGCTGACGATGCGCTTAAGCGGGGATCAGTCCTTTTACTCACTTGCACAAAACTGAAAAATAAAATGAAATGTGCCCAGTAGCGAGGAGCTGCTAGTCGGCTCTCCTAAGCTGCAGGCTATGTAGCTATATGTTTTGGCAGCACTTGCACTAAGTTTTGTTGAATTAATATTACATGTTACACTTTATCCAATTTTAGTAGCTGAAGCTGGTTAGGGGTTCAAATCAGGACCGAGATGTGTATCGGATTTCAGACTAAAGCAGTTGGAAAGCTACCGGGTCTGTACCACTAGTCAGCAGTTAACGTTTATTCTTAATTACAAATACTGAGGCAGTTTCGGATTAACCAGCGCATTCTACAGCATTAGACATGGAAGGAAATTACAGAAATTGTAAAATTCAAGGTCAATTCAAGTAGAACAACTCTAAGATAAGCATTTAGACATAATAGCAGCTGATGCGAGTCCCATGCGTTTAGGCACTTTGTTTAATTGATTGAAACCGGGCAGAAGTTCAGTGGAAAAGGCACCAACATTTGAAACTCAGACAAAGGAAGACCAGGCTCAGAGGTGCTGCAAGGGCTGAAGAAAATTACCTTAATGATGGGAGGCAGCATTCGTCGGTCAGGGGAGCTCCAGGGCAAGGTGTGCCATCCAGTAGCCGAAGGCTTAATGATGGGAAGCAGCGTTCTCTGTATGTGTTCCATAAAATATGTACACAGCACCCATGTGATTGAAAATTCTGTAGTTCTGTACCCATACTGAGCATGAAATAACTTGTGTCCATTTTGGGTGATTTTGCAAGTCTACAGAATATTTTGTAAATGCACTACTTTATGGTTCAATACCTGAATACTACAATACTTAAATACACTCAAATACCTGAATATCTGAGCTGTAGTCAAAGAATAGTCAACAATTATATAACTGATATATCTGCATACTCCTAGGGTCCCTTTTTTCCTTGTCTGTGCTCATCACAATTGCACATTTCAGTAAGTGATGGGACAATCTTTTCTACATTTTAACTGATTTTAGTTTCAAACTAAATCCAACTTTAACTCCAGAAAGTGGTGCAAATCTGTTGCCAGCACTGTCACATTGCTAAAATACAAGGTTTCATTTTGTTAATAAAGATTTGTATCCTCTTTTATGTCTTCCTTCTCTGGTCCCCGGCAACTTCCCTGTCCCAAGACTATAGCACAATGTCTGCAGAGTAGGACCTGAGCATACCAACAGCTTATATTTTCAATTGCTGTGGTTGGATTTTTTTTGGCTCATGTTTTCTCCACCTGGCCCCCACATCCTGAGGGCACTGCACATCCTTCCTGGCATAGAGCTTTTCTCTGTGGAGAAGACAGCTGTCTGGTCCCACAGTCACTGTGGCTGATGAGAATGGTGCCACACTCCCCAGTCAAGGATGCACTGAATGAGGCTGTCCAAAAGAGTAGCACTTTCTGCCAACAACCTAGGTTCAGGAGCAATCTAGGGGAGCTGGAATCAGATGTTGTCAGGACTGGGGAGTTCTTCAAGGCAGATATCAGGTACCTTCTGGTGTAGTGACTCCTTGTAGCTGGTCTTGGGGCTTGCTTCTCTCTAAGGTGTGGAGCTTGTGTGCAGTGTACACTGCACAATTGGAGGCCACTATTTGATGTAATTTTGGGAAAGTGGGAGGAGTCAAAACTGGTGAGAAAAACACCATTCCCATCAGTGTGATGGACACCAAATACACTTAGACCCTTTACCTGTCCATCACACTCAATCCAAAAACTTGGGGAAGGAGGATGATGAACAGTGAAGTGATAAGGTGACTTATCAGTTACTGGCAGATGGGGCTGGGTGGTCACCAAAGCCAGATGGAGGAACGTGGATTGGCTGTGATAAAAAAATATTTAGAAATAAAGAAACATTGGCACTGGCTGTGCTCTGCTACCATGGCCACACTGTCATGGGCTTTCTGGATTTGGTTTAAAACTGGGGTCACACACATGGTTGTGCAACATTCTACTGCTGTACTATGGGGCTACTCCTGTCATTGTGCAAATGTATTTATAAATTTATTTGAAATTACTTTAACTGGGATAGCCCCATGAGATATAACATCATATTTTCAGGGGTGTCCCAGAGAGGACAGCAGCAGTCAAGGGGTTACCATACAGTAATTCACCAAGAATCACTACATGTATCTCAAAATATACCAGACAACAGGCAAACAATAAATGTATGTACATCCAAACAGTAATCAAAGCAAAGTTACAAAGCAGAGTCATGGCAAATAAAGAGCATGAGCACGTTATGCAATACTATCATGGTCGGAGAGAAGGCGACTGGACTAAAATAACTGCAGAGGGTTTCAAGGCAGCTAAAAGGGCTGTATTTGAACACTTACAAAACAGAAGCATTCCTCAGCCAGATGGGAAGTTTGTTCTAGGATTTGTACTGCATCTGGTGTTGCAAATGCAAAATTCATGTCACTGTAGAATTGAGAAGGCAAGTACTGCTGTTAAACACAGTACATAGGCACTGCTTGACTGTGTGAGGAGCGGATAAATTAGACAGGAAAGCACAGGTACTCAGTTCCACCTTCTCTGACACTTTTCTCCATTGAATACTATTGGAGAATTCTGCCCAATAGGGACTACAGTTCCACCTCCTATAAATGTAGAGATTAGAGTTCCACTTCCTAAACCTTTCCAATTTAACCACAGTAGTGGGTATGAGATAAACAGGAGCTTTTTCTTGTGCATAATTGTACAACAAAGAAAGACTGCGATCATGCCTGCTTGAGAGATTTTGCCAGTTAAGCTGGTTATACAGCAAGCGGTGATGGATAGGCCATCAAAAGAAGACAATAAGCATGCAAAATGTGTTGTACAAATGAGCTAGTGACAGCAGAGTGGTTTTGTTTACACAGCAGCATATGATGTCTTCAAAGACAATGGAAAGCAGCAGGAAGTGGGAAACCACTTGATTCCTCATGTGAACACTGAAATAGTATTGGGACATGTAGAGAATGCTCAGTTTGGGCCCTAGGGTTGTAAAGATTACTTATTACTTGGTAAGAAAGAATAGAAGAAGGCCAGAGCCCATCGAGACTGTTCCCCACACTATGTGGGACATTATTTATCTATATCCCTCAAACAAACATCTAATTTGTTTTTAAAGACAGTGGCACTAGTTGCCTCTACCAATTTTTGTGGCAAGGTGTTCCCTACAATGGATGCTCTTATTGGAAAAAAGTTTCCCCTTTTGCTGGTTTTATAAGTTTTTAGTTCAGATAAGATAAGATAAGATGTGATCGATGTGCCCATAGTTTGTAAGTGATACATCAAGCCAGATTCATAGATTTTTTTAATACATTGACTTGCTTACTGTAGACATAATTTTGATTGCATTAATGATAAAGCAGTTTTGGACCAAACAGGAAAAGACTGTATATAAATCAGAATGGAATACTGAATTAACCTCAGACATTGTACAGTAGTTGCACTGTAATAGACTATGGTACCATCTGAATACTTACACATAGATGACCCCTCCCACTGTGCTTCAGGAGGTTGGTAACAACAAATGGAGAACAGCAGGGGGTGATGGATTGAGTCTTGAGGAAACCCAACATTTATGACGCAAAGGTCTGAACTAACGCCTTACATGAGCACCGTCTGGGTTTGGTTACTCAGGAATTTTTTAAATCATTTGATAGCTGGTTGGCCAAGAGAGAGGGTCTTGAGCTTGTGGAAGAGTATTGCATGACCCATCAAGTGCAAGGCCTTGGAGAGATCCATAAAGACAACCTCAGCAAGGAGACCATTTTACATGGTTCTCTGGAGATTATTGGTGACTTTAAGCAATGCAAATATGGTAGAACAATCCTTCTTGAAGCCAGATTTCATGAAAGAGAGCAGACTGTGAAGATTCTGATTCTCTGTCAGCTGTGAGAAAACCCACTTTTTGAGATCCTTGGAGTGCCAAGAAGGACCAAAATGAGTCTGTATTGAGTCTGATTCTGTTTAATTCCTCCTTTGTGGAGAAGCAGAACTCTGGCACATTTCCAAATAGTAGGCCTCAGAACAGAGACAAAGGAGAGGTTTAACATCATGATAACTGGTGGACATTTATGGTGTCCCACAAAGTGGAGACACTTTGGGTAAAGGGGGTACACCTCCACTCCTTTTGGGTTGAATCCTTTGAGCACTTTTTATTAGCAAGCCTGTATAGATATCAAATACAAAAATAAGGAAAACCTTGATATTTTATTTTCTGTGGCTTCGTTGAGCTGTCTACAGTATATGTACAGCTTGAAAATGGGGGTCAGAAGAGCAGATTGGATTGGTTTTGTGTTCTTTTTGTTTTCTTATGAAGTTATTATTGTGTTAATCTTCATTACGTTTTGAGCTTACTGTAAGTATACTTTATATATTCAGGCAGAAGCACAGACTAAAATCTCTTCTGCAAACTTGATGAACATTTACAAGCATAGACTATCAAAGCTGAACATATAATAAGAGAATAAACTTCACTGGTGATGGTAAATTATTCAGTTTTATGCATGGCTAACTAAACTTAATCCATTTCTGACTGGTTTGGTTTTTGTACCTGCTAGCTGCAATGAATCAGATTCATTAATTTCAGTACATGCCTGCTGCAGACTGAAATGGTATATTTGCCCTACAGTGTGTGGTTGACTAACTTTATGTGTTAATAAATGCTAGCATGCTTGAAAGCCCTATCTTTAGTGTTACATGAAAATCACATGATTAATCAGGTTGTGACCTTGTCTTTCTCTTTTCTGTCTTGCTCAGTAAAATCAGGATATCAACAAGGATGATATATCAGCAGACAAATTGGTACTGTCTTTATTTAAAGCTCCAGAAAATGAAACACACTATCTGCAGGCTGAGGTACAACAAGTCACATCAGGGTTGGTGTTTCATGGCAGAACAAACACAGGGTGATCTGATTGGATACTTGAAGGTTCATAATCTGCCCCAAATAAATGCTTAAGTAGCTCAAGTTTTTCCTGAAGGGATCGATGGACAACACATTTTGTATATTGCAACATTGTTTATAAAATGAATTTGTTTTACCTCTTGGCTTAGGTCAGTGAGAATGCCCTTATGTACAGTGTTTATGTAAGCAGTAAGCCAAAACATGGTGTGCTTTAATTAAGCAATAAGACATGACAGAGTAGAAGTTGCTATTCCTGAACCACACACCAAGGTGTATTGTGAAGCATAAGGCACTTGCTCTGAATGTCTCGAAGCACATAGAAGTGTTATTCAGGAGTAGTAACCCACACCCTGGAGTGCTTTATTGCACTTATAAAATGGATCTGCTGTTAAAAAAATTAAGAAGTTTTGAAGTGTGGTTGCTATTCCTGAACCACAATGCAGTTGAACCTTTTCCATCTATCAGGAAGCAGACTTTTCCCTACCCATTTAATAAATAATGTATGGGCACCGATACAAAATGATCCTGTGTTTCCATCTAGGGGTTGAGACACCAGCTGATATGGCAACCATGTCAACCCCGAAATGGAAACTCAAGGTGAGCTGTGTATAGGCACCAATATTTTATTTCTTATAGTGCATGGTTTCTAAACAAAATAGTCAGACAGTGTAATATAGGGACCAATTCTCAATAGTCAGTGCCAACTGTACCAACAGTGACGTGTGCCAATTGCCTGTGTACCAGGGACCCTGCACCTGATTCTCTACTGGGTAGGGTCCCAGCAGCAAATATTCAGCAGCTTGCACCATCTGTAGCAGTGCGCCGAACAGATGGTGCACCTGGATGGCATGCTGCAAGCTGAGGGGTGGTCCTGCACCACTCTAGGACATCCCTGGTGGCTATAGGTTCCACCCAGCCCCAGCCCCAATCCCCTATGTAGTAAATCTAATCACATCCCTGGTAGTCTAGAGGACCCTCCCCAACTCTGATCCCCTATGTATCACATTCAATCATGTCCCTGGTGATCTAGCAGACCCCCCTCTCAACCCCTGATCTGCCCATATTAAATAAATAACATTGTCCTTGGTGGCCTCTCCCTCCTCCAGACCCACTCCTTCCCTACTAGGTAAATAGGGATGTAACCCGCTGTCTTCTCTGAGGACCTACTATATCCATGATTGTAACTCACAACTTTGTAACATTGTGTAACCTAAGTAACATACAAACTACTATATTATGTAACCTAAGTGTATCTATGTTAAATGTTCCTTTTACTGCACCTGTAATGTTATCCTCTGTTTTAATCTGCACTGTAATAACTGTCTTGATGTCTGCCCTCCCTGCGATGAGGTGCCTTTGTAAATGAGTCTCTGACTCAAAGGTTATAAACCCGATTTGTAATGAATAAATGAATAAATGGTCTAACAGACCCCACACCCTATCTCCAATCTGTCCCTATTACTATAAATATCACTTTCCTTGTGGTCTGGTGGACCCCCCTACCCCTGCAGGCAGTATCCCACCACCCCCCCGACTCATCCCCAAACAAGTGACTGGCAAAACCCTCCACTCTCCACCATGCTAGCCACCGGATGAGCTATCAATGAGCATGTTCTATATAAAGTATGTGCTCACTGACTGACAGTGAGTTGTCAATCAATGAGTGTGTACTGTGTACAGTACATACTGACTGACAGCTCAGTCAGTGTCTGGCTGTGGTTAAGCCTGGTGGGCTGTGCTGGTCATCAGCTCAGGGATGGGTCAGGGGGAGCGGAGTGGTGGGGCACTGCCTGCTGGGGAGGAGGGATCCACTAGACCACCAGGGAAGTGATATTTCTAGTAATAAGGGCAGATCAAGGTTAGGGAAGGGGCTAGACCACCAGGGACAGTGTTATTTAGTTTAATATGGGCATTGTTTGTCATGTCAGTTGCCACATCATATAGAACTAGACTTAAGACTAACATTTTTTCTTTAGCCCTGGAAACACAAACGCTACAGGTAAGACAACAAAAACAGGCCCCATGGTTTGGCCATAATAAACTTAATTCACTAATAATGGATTATCTTACATTACCTATTCTTCTACACCTACGAAAGGCAATTGCTTGGGCAAGGCTGGGTATATTAACTTCCAAATATACATACTTTAATCAATATTGTGTATACCTCTTGTATTATATATGTTTTTTTCTTTGTTCTACATTTTATATCTCCTGTCTATGTAATTGCGAACTGTATGTGTATGTGCCTCAGGACCTCCTTGTGAATGAGCTTGCTCAACGCAGTCTTTCTTGTAATAAACTTGAACTTTAACTTGGACTTGAATATTGCCCTGCTGCATCACTTAAGGACCTCATGTGTCCCTGTAATAATGGCTTTCAGGAAACTTCGTTTCATGTTGTTATAGTGTCCTCTGTATAATACTTACAGGGTCAAAAACCCAAAAGTTATCCTGACTAGATATGCTAGTACAAAATATGATGTTTTATTCATACTTATGCATCCCAAGGAAAAATTGGAAGCTGAAAAAATTGCTTATTTTATTATTGCTGGGAGTAGCTTTAAAAGGAAAAGATTCTTAGCTTTGAAATCCAAGAGTGGCAGTACTTGAAATCAATTTGTGCTATAGGGAGATGTAATCTTTTTTACTACATACTATCTCTGTTTTGTATAATTTGTTTCTAGTGTATCTCTCATAAAAGGGAGATGCAGTGTATGCATTAGTTCAGAATGTATTAAAGTGCTCATACAATGAATGCACACCATGTAACACTGTAATATTATTTTATATTTTTGTACACTGCTGTAATGTCCAAAACTGTTTATGTCTTGGAAGAACAATAAATTTAACTTGACTTGAATATGGACATATCTGGAATAGGGAGGGGGACCTGCTAGATCACCAGGGACATAATTAGATTTACGACATAAGGGATATGGGCTGGGTGGGGTCTGCTAGACCACCAGGGAAAGATATCTGTATCTCTTAAGGGGATATTGGATATATGGTGGGGGGACCTTGGAAAAGGGTCCCTCTCTCCCAGAGAGGTCTCCAGGGGTGGTGCAAATGCTCTAATGCTCCCAGAGGAAACACTTCTGAGCACACTTAGGCCAGCCCTGGCTGGTCTAAGAGAACTTAGAATTTTGCCCTCTGGGAGGGTGAAGAGAATCCCAAATTAGGGGATATGGCAGCTTACGGCTTCCACAAACCCCCTAGTGCCATGCCATAGCCCAGTTTATGTACAAGGATGATGCAAGCCCCCTTTGATGCAGGCAGCTGCAGGCTGTGTTTGAGAATCTCTCTCAGTGCATCTTTTGACACAAGCAGCATCTTTAGCCATTCCTTGAGGCAGAAGCTCTTGCATCCTTCTGGGAGCTTTGTGCATCAGGCCCCTGCTATTTAATTTTACTGTTTGAAATGAACCTTTGTGGTTGAGTGCCATTTTTCCGGCAGTCCACTTGATTTCCTGCTCAAGTATGAATTGCTGTCTTTTCGACAGTTGGTTTGACTGAGCAACGGCTAACATTTTTTTGTTTGACGGAAGTGCCGTTCTGACACCTCTGAAGTACTTTGAAGTACCTTGAAGAAAACACTCAGGGAAGTCGGTGCAAGCTACTGGGGGCTGATTTGAATATAGAATGTGCTCAATGAGGGGTGATTTTAATATGTAACACACAATAAAGTTAGAATGTGCACAATAAGCAGCTGAGAAGGAGTACAATGGGATTATTGAGTTGTGCGATTTCTGGGCACAAAAAGCCCAAACCATACAGTATAGGATTTTAATGCATATCCCAGCAATGTGAGGCACAAGGTCAAAAGCTAAGCATCCTTATGCCCCTGTGAAGTGCATTCAATTCCTTTAATGACACACAGGAGAACTTTATTGTACATATAGAATGGCTTGCTGCTCTTATGTATTATATGTAAACTGAAACATTTTTAATATGATTTTTTATGTAAAATTATTTGTTTAAATATATTTTTATGGACAAAATATTTACATGAGATAGTCCCTGATTTTGTAGGTAATGAGTTTTTTTTTTTGTTTTGGTAAGGGGATCTGGACCCTGACAGTGAATCATTAACTTTCTAACGTATGGACACATAATGTATCTCAATCAATGAGGAGTCAGGATTTGTGCATGACATTTTATAAAGAAAGGTAAACAACTGGATGAGTGTACAGCTCTTGGCTTTATCTCCAGTCATAAATTCCTTACATCCCAGTTCTTTTAATTTATATAGTACCTTACTCAGGAGAATCAAGGTGCAGAAAAACAAATCAAAACCGAATCTAGCAACACACATCTCAAACTAAAAACCTTTTTACAATACAACTGCAAAAAAACAATACAACTAATTCAAGTAGTCAAAAGTAATGTACAATAATAATACAAAACAGATTTAGCACCTGTTATTAAACTATCATGAAGTAGGGAGGGCTAGATCTAATAGATGTGCCCCTGGTTCTGGAGGCCAAATGTGCTTGACTAATTGTAGAAGACATAGCACTGAAGACATTTGAAGTGCTGACTGAGGAAGCTCTTCCAACAATCTTTAATTTAAACAGTGGTTTGCTAACAGGTAAGCAATTACAGTTAAATACCTTTAGCAGAAAAAATATACAGTCAGAAATATCACAATAAATAGGTAATACATAATGTTTTGCAATAAATTAGCACACTTATGTCCACTAGTGAGTGACAAGAAACATAACTCACAAGTGATGAAGCCACAAGTTAAGTTATGAAGGTCTTAACACTCATGAATGGAGAAACGTGTGTTATTCTACTCTAACCGATAATATATTTGATGTATGCATTAGTTTGTAATGCTTGTATTAGTGTTCTACCTTGTTTCAGCTTAAAACTGCCTTCCTCTCAATTTCAAACTATCTGGCCCATTCGTCTCTGTGTTCTGTTTCCAGATTCTAAGTGGAAATGACAAGTTGTAAGAAAGATAACATATACTCTAAGTGAAATAATATATTTTCTAAATGAAAATGTATTTGCTATATCATAGGCTGACTAAAAATATTATATTTATTTTTTTCTGCATATTTTGACTTCTGTGACCTCATGAGTGGTGAAATCATGAGACTGGCCTGCAGAGGTCAAACCCTGTAAATAAAACTAAATGTGATATTTTAGCCAGTGCATGCCCTGTGTCAATTATATAACAACAGTGCCTCTCTGGAAAGAGTAATTATTTTAATGAAGGTTTAACTGTTTCTGTTTGATTTCACGTATCTGTGTTTAAGTCAAGCAGCTGCCATTGTGATGTCAACAGGCATTGCACAAGCTGTTCTCCCATTGGTTTAGAGCTCTTTTGTGACCAGCCTAACACGGCACTAAGCAAGTAATTAACCAAGGTGTGGAATGCATAATAGGATTTTAATGCACACCCCAAGGGTGTGGTAAGTCATAAGGCTGAATGCTGAATGTCTTTATACCCCTTGGAAGTGCATTAAAATCCTACAATACACACCCTGGAGTGGCTTATACCACTTACAAAGTGTCTCTAATTATTTTCTTTGGGGGGTGGAATAACATTTGGCACCTCGCCATGTGTTTCTAGAGATTTAATGCATGCCATTTTTTTAAATGGTGGCAATTTTCATTTCTACTTTAAACCTGTCAGACATGATAATAAATGCATTTATTTGCTAAATTTAATCCTCACAGTCATTGTATAAAAATATGTATCCCATAACCACTTGTGTTGTATTGTATGTACTTAAAGAGCAACTGTTAGCATATTATACTAAGTAGCTGCCTGCCTGAGGAGCTATTCTAGACCAAAACTAAACTTTTTTAGTGTAGAAACTAAATAATAACTACTGAGTGGTGCCTAAAAATAGCACTTTGATGACCTATTGTTGGGAACGGGGCTGCTGCCATGTTATATATATAGCACTGAGATCAGGGGAGTGGGGATGTATAAATGTACCTAAAGTACTTTTGTCTGAAGATTTACATGTATGGAACTAATACATTATATACTCTATCCCCATACATGTACAACTGCAGACAAAAGAACTATATGTATATTTAGCGGTCCCCCTCCTCCCATCACAATATTATACATGTAGCGCACCTGCAGCCCCCTTTCCAATGATATGTCATAAAAGTGCTATTTTTAGGGGTGGGGCTGCAGCGCTCACCAGCAGTTCAGCCTGTACTTAGAAGTTATGAGCTGAGCTTTTAAATGTATGTTATAATTTCAATACTGCACTTAAAAAATTTAATTTTGGTCTAGAATAGCTCCTCAGGCAGGCAGCTCCTTAATACAATTGCCTGCTCCAAAAGTGTCAGCTGCTCAGATATGAAGATATTGTGTAACAAAACATGATCCTATTCCTAAGGCTTCATTTTGTTCTGATGCTATTTAGCAGCCACCAATGTCAAACTCCTCTGCTTGTGACATCACAATCAGTTTCAAAGCAACAGACACCCTAGAGGACACCTCCTCTTTTAGATACCTTGGGGTTTGGCTTGACCAACATCTCAACTTTTCTGGACATGTAGATTCCATCCTGAAAAAACTGCGCCCCAAGTTAGGCGACCTGTACAGGAACCGTAGCTGCTTACCTCTATCGGCTAGGCACAAACTCATCCAGAAAATGATTCTCTCTATTTTTGACTACTGTGATTCTATAGTGCTGCTCCCATGACCTCGTTAATTAGATTGGACACCCTCTTCAACTCCTTCTGCCTCTTCACTCTGGACTCCCCACCCCACACACTCATCACTGTGATCGCTACTATTCTCTAGCTTTCCCTTCAGTTGAAAACAGGTGACTCTGCCATAGTGACAAATTTGCATAGATACATAGATACATAGACAGTGTCAGCAGATAAAAGCCTACGGCCCACCCAGTCTGGCCATTTGAGCTTGTAAGTTTACTTAATGTTTTCCTAGAAATCTGTTGCCCCTTAACCTTGACCTCCAGAATTCCTTTATGTCTATCCCATGCATTCTTAAATCCCATGATTGTTTCAGCCCCCACCACTTCCTCTGGCAGGGTGTTACACTTGTCCACCACCCATTCTATGAAGACATTCTTCCTCACATTTCCTCTGAATCATCCTCCCTCCAACTTCATCCCATGCCCTCTAGTTCTGGAACATCTTTTCTGCTTAAAAATAGTATATTCCTGCACCCTGTTCCTCCCTGTAAGATATTTTTATGTCTCTAACATATCCCCTCTCTCCCTCCTCTCCTCCAGGGAGTACATATTCAGTTCCTTCAACCTGTCCTCATAGGATTTGTGATGCAATCCATGTACCATCTTTGTTGCCCTCCTCTGAATCTTCTCTACCCTGTCTATGTCCTTACCTAAGTAAGGTCTCCAGAACTGTACACTGTACTCCAGGTGGCACCTCACTAGTGTCTTGTATAGTGGAATTATGACCTCTCTTTTTCTGCTGGTGATGCCCCTGCCTATGCATCCCAGCATCCTATTTGCTTTACCTGCTGCCTTGTCACACTGTTTCCCTACCTTGAGGTCATCAGAGATGATAACCCCAGGATCCCTTTCCTGTTTGGTGCATGCTATATCCTCACCCCAACCGATATATTGTGCCAGGGTTTTTGTGCCCCATATGCATTATCTTGCACTTCTTTGCATTGAATTTCAACTGCCAAACCCCAGACCATTCTTCAAGTTTCTGCAGGTCCCTTCTCATTCTGTTTATACCCTCTGGTGTGTCTACTCTGTTACACAGCTGTGTGTCATCAGGAATCAGGGAAATTCTGATTTCTAGGTCCTGCGCAATATCACTGATGAAGATGTTGAATAGGACTGGTCACAACACTGATCCCTGTGGTACCCCACTGGTCAATCTTCCTTCTGTGGAGTGACAGCCATTTACCTCCACCCTCTGTGTCCTGACACCCATCCAGTTACCTACCCACTGCACTACTGTACTGTCACAGCCATATTCCCCCGTTTGTATACTAGTCTTCTATGTGGCACAGTGTGAAAGGCATTGCTGAAGTCCAGATAGGCCATGTCCACTGCCCTCCCCTGATCCACTACCCTAGTCACCCAGTCAAAAAATTCATTGAGGTTGGTCTGATATGACCTCCCCCTGGTGAAGCCATGCTGCCTTGGGTCCTGTAGTCCATTGACAACCAGATGTTCCACCAATCTCTCCTTCAGTAGTGCTTCCATGATCTTCCCCACTACCAAGGTGAGGCTGACTGGTCTGTAGTTCCCCGCTTCCTCATTGTTCCCACTTTTGTATAGGGGACTACATCTGCTGTCCTTCAGTCTTTGGGTACCTCCCCTGTTTCCAGTGATTGGCTAAACAGGATTGCCAGAGGTTCAGCCACCACCTCTTTTAGTTCTTTAAGGACCCTGGCGTGCACCCCATCTGGCCCCATTGCTTCATCAACTCTTATTACTTTCAGTTCCTTCAGAACCCTTTCTCATGTAAAGGGACTTGTGTCCATTTCTGCACCATTCCCACCCCTTGTACTCCCTTCAGACCCATTACCCTCCTCTTCCTCAGTAAAGACTGAGCAGAACTACCTGTTCAATATGTCAGCTTTACTGTTGTCATCCTCCATGTGGCCCCCATCCTCCCCCTTCAATCTCATAATCCCTCCATTTGCCTTTCTTTCTTCACTTATGTACCTGTAAAAGGTTTTGTCCCCTCTATCGACTGATTTTGCAATGTGCACTTCTGTCTGAGCTTTGTCTTCCCTTATTGACCTCCCTGCCTCTCTTTGCTTCTCCTGGTACTTCTCCCTATCCCCTTCTGCCTGTGTCTTTATGTATTGCCTGAATGTAATCTTTTGGCTTTCACTTTCTCTGCTACCTTCTTGGAAAACCATAATGGCCCCCTCTTCCTTTTCTCCTTGCTAACCTGCTTAATGCATAATTCTGTTGTTCTTGTAATCCCCATTTTAAATACTGCCCAATGTTCCTCAACCCCTGATTCCTGCCCCATTCCCCTTAATGCCTCTTTCAAGCATCTCCCCATTTTCCCAAAGTCTGTCCCCCTAAAATCCAGGATACGTGTTTTTGTGTGGATTGATTCTGCTCCTTCTGTGATTTCAAACAACAATGACTGGTGGTCACTGTTCCCCAGGTGCTCCCCCACTGTTACCCCCATTACACTGTCCCTGTTTGTGAGCACAAGGTCCAGTATTGCCTTCTGCCAAGTTGGTTCCATGACCAGTTGCTTGAGGAAGGCACCCTGAAGGGAGTCCAGGATAAATCTGCTCCTAGTTGATGCTGCTGCTGGGATGCTCCAGTCCACATCTGGAATATTGAGGTCTTCAACCAGCACTGCCTAACACTTGTCTGCCATCTTTTGGATGGCTAGCATCAGCTCCCTATCTGTTTCTTCCTCCTGGGCTGGTGGTCTATAGACCACACCTGTGCAGATGGCTGGCCCCATTTTCCTTTCCAGCTTAACCCACAGTATCTCCCCCATTTTGTTCCTCCTGGATCTCTGTGGCCTTTATGTCATTTTTCACATGCAGTGCCACTTCTCCTCCCTTCCTACCTGCCATGTCTCTTCTGAATATGTTGTAGCCAGGTATGGCCATCTCCCAGTCATGGTTATCATTACACCAGGTTCCTATGATAGTCACAATGTCCAGATCTGACTGCACATTGACAGCCTCCAGATCCTCCATCTTGCTGCTAAGGCTCCTGGCATTAGCACACATGGCTTTCCATGATTTGACCTCCCTAGACTGTGTAGCTGTTCTACTCTAGCCCCTTCTCTGGTTGTCCTTTATCCCTGGTTCTCCTTGCTGTCTGCCCTTCTGTTGAATTTTGCCCCTTTTCTGCTTATCCACCTCTTGGGCACTTATCTCCATCTTTTGCAGACTGCTTTGTAGAGATATCCACTCCTCTGATTCCCTGGTTCCACTGCTAGCTGTGGGGTGTGGGCAATTAGGTACCTTCCTTGCTGGCCTGCCACCCCCCCTTAGCTAGTTTAAATGAAATGCTTGTCAATGTAGCATTTAAACTTATCATTGAGTGCTTAGGTTCCCCTCCAGGATGGATGCAGGCCGTCAGGCTTAAACAAGCCTCCATCCCTCCAGGTGGGTCCCCAGTCACCAATGAATCCAAACCCTTCCTCACAGCACCAGTTCTTCAACCATGAGTTAAAATTCCTGGTGCATGCACCCCTATGCTGTCCCATGCCTCTCACAGGTAGTACTTCCGAGAAAGTGACAGAAGTAGCTACTTGCTTGAGACCCCTTCCCAATTTCCTAAACTCTTCCTGAACTTCCTTTGGCTCCCCATTTGCCAGATCATTAGTACCTAGGTGGATAATGACATCCAGCTCACCCTCCCATCTTGCCTTCCCAGCGATCCCCAGGATCTTCCTTCCATCCCTCCATGCCGTGGCACCTGGTAGGCACCTCATCTCTCTGTCCTCCCCCTCCTGTGTTCCTAGCTGGATCCCTCTTATGATGGAGTCCCCCACCAATATTCACTTCCTCCTCCTCTGGGGTCCACTGCTTTCCCCACTGAGGTCACCTCCTTGGCTAACCTCCACATCCTTTCCTTTCACTTCTCTGAGTGCCTCTATTTGGTTGTCCCCATTTGACAGTGTGGCATATGAGTTCTTGAGTGGAATAGGATCTGGAATGTGCCTCTGCCTGACCACCCTAACCCTCACTGAGCCCACTGTCATCCAAGTGCTCCTCACTCTCAGCATCCTTTGCAACAACGGCGTTGGACTGGCTGGTCTCTGGATAGGGGTGATAGTACTCCTGACCCAGGTTACTTCTGCTCTGAGTCTGGCTACCTCATCCTGTAGTCCAGAGAGATGCATGCAGATAGGGCAGTGCCTCAGCATCTGGAAGGTCTGCCTGAATATGGCTGCCCCGCAGCCACTGCATTGCACCACTCCCCACATTATACTACACTTACACTGCTATTCCAGTACTTGTCTGTTACTGAAGCTCTCCTAGTTCCCTTTTTATTAATTTACTGTCCTAAAAATCCTGCCACTGCTCCTCAGATACTTTTCTTTAAAAAATAAAAAAAATTAAAAATGAGTCAAAACACTTGTGCTGAGAGCAGGCTTCTTTCCCCTTATGCCCCTCCTACTCCACAACCCCTACTATATGCTGTGCTTAGCTCCTGTCAATCAGATTTAACAGGGCATATAATTAAGAGTTGGAGGCAGGGGAGGTGGGTGAAAATTTGCAGCAATTATAGACAGCAAAGAAATACACCACCATTACAAGCACAACAAATTAGATTTTAAATTTTCAACAGCCCAAAAACAATTCTACGTAAAGGACAGCAAAGAAATTACAGTATCATTAAAAGCCCACAATCTAAGTTTAAAACAAAAATAGCAAAGTACAATTACTGTAAAGCACTGAAATGAATCTGTTTCCTTCCCCCTTCTGGCTTCTTCTGAGAAAACAAAAATCACTTGCTACCTCAATTCTGACTAAGCCCCACCTCCAATTATCATGTAGCTGAGGTCAGAGGCCAGACAATTAGCACCCCTCACCCAAACTACAGGGCAAGTCAGACAAGCCAAGACAAAATTTGCAGCAATTAAAGACTGCAAAGAGATATACCACAACTACAAGCACTACAAACTAGGTTTTAAATTTTCAATAGCCCAAAAACAATTCTAAGTAAAGATAGCAAAGAAATTACAGTGTCACTAAAAGCCCACAATCTAAGTTTAAAACAAAAATATCAATGTACAATTACTGTAAAGCAGTGAAACAAATCTGTTTTCTTCCCCTTCTGGCTTCAAAATTCTGGTTCCGGTCCCTCCCATCTCACCTCTCTTCCTCTCTAACCACCCCCCACCCCTGTCTCATTCCCTTAGATCCAACAACTGTGCTACTTTGTTCTTTGTCTCCATCCCCCATGAAGATGATGTATATTCAGACCCTGGTGATCTAGTGCCCCCTCAACCCCATTATGCCCGTGTTGTACAGTAGTATAGATAACACACCATTCCTCTGTGATCCAGTCCCCCTGCCTCCATATGCAGTAATGCATAATATAATAGTGACCCCACCCCAGCCCAATATGCCCGAAGATGGCTATGCCAATAATAACCCTGCCTGGTGGTTTAGTGGCCCCCACCCTTTCAGGTAGTGCCCAACACCCCTGTCACTCCCTTCCCAGCCCCCGATCAGGCCACTGGCACAGCCCTCCTCACATGACCATGGCTGGCAGCCCAAACAACTGTCAGAACACATATTATAAAGTACGTGCGTATGTGCTCTGTCAGTTCATTGGCCTGTCGGCCATGGTGGTGTGAGAAGGGCTGTGCTGGTGGCCTGATCAGGATCTGGGAAGGTGGGTGTGTGGAGTGGTGGGCACTATCTGCCAGGGTGGATGTCAGGGACCACTAAACCACCAGGCAGGGCTATTATCAGGCTAAGGTCGGGTCACTATTATATTATACATTACCAAATATGGAGGTGGAGAGGGATTGGATCACAGAGGAATGGTGTGTTGTGCATACTACTGTACAACATGGGCATATCAGTGATTAAGGGAAGGCACTAGATCACCAGGGTACAGGAGGATCACAGCCAGGTGGTGGTTGTGGGGGGTACTAGACACTACTATGCTTCAGTGTTCTTGGGCATAGGTGCTGCCCCACTGACTCTCAGCTGTTGTGGCACACCTCATGGGTGCACCATCCATTCAGTGCACTGCAACTGTTGCCGCATGCTGCGGGACTTAGGAACTGGAACCCTGTCCCATTGAAAGTTAGGCGCAGGGTCCCAGATGCAGCAGCACTCAGCACAAGCTGCCATTGTCTCAGCTTGCATCCAAGCTTTGAAAATCATGCCCGGGATATTTTTGTTCCCAGTGCAGTATTTTAACCAATAGAACACAAATCCTCAGCAACTGCATCCGAATAACCATCATCAGTTTATGACCACAGCTCCTGAACAACATCAGCATCATGAGAAACATGTTAATACATATATCCCTCTATATGAAGAAAACAACCATTTAAAATGAATTTTCATTTTGAAATATTTGGAAACTGGAGTTCAGTGATGCAAATTGTGATATTTTCTTACTAGTGATCACTACCATCTGTCTCTCAGGGGCGTTACCAGAGGTATAAAGATGGGGGAGGCTAATGCCTCACAGTCAAAATCCTAACAAAGCTAGGGGGGTCTGGGGGCATGCTCCTCCCAGAAAATGTTGAGATTTTTATCTTCTAATGGTGGCTTTTCCTGCATTTTAATGATGAAATATATGTTTGAGAAGCCTGATTATTGTGACGTCTATTAAATGGTACATATGCAAAAATTTGGTTACTGGACCAGTAAGAACTATGGAAAGAAAGACACCATTATCCCAGCAGATCTGCTGGGTGGGTTACAGGACCCCAGAGCAAACAGCCACCACTTCCACATTGCATAATTCTGAACAAGTCACTTAACATTCCTGCCTTTAATCTCTCTCTGCATGACCTCCTTCTCTCTCTCTTGTCAATTTCTGTAGTCTTTGCATTTCCCTTTGTGCTGAAAACTATCCCTCCCCTTCCCCTCTTCCTGGATTCTAAGGAGTTTGAGGATGACTTGTATGATTGTGTCTATGTAGGTCACTATATAAAAAGGCAGCAAAATTCTCTCTCTCCCTCTTTGGATTGTAAAGCACTCACGAATACAGTCTGTATGAAAGGTGCTATATAAATCAAAATATATTTTCACACAAGCCACAGGCACATATCTTCCTTCTCTAATCTGCCAAACAACTGTGTAAAGACTCATGCTTCATAGCCTTTTAGATATGTACCACATCTGTGCATATCTGAAAAATGCACATGCTGTGCAAGCAATGCTGACTGTGTTGGCATGGCAGTTACTAAAAGGTGGTCACCAATCCCAATCCCAATTTATGTCAATCACTCCCAGTCCTGTCCTGGTGTTCCCTCCTACAAGGCAAGGCATGCCAAACCTCTCATGCTTCTGAACCCACTGAACAGAGTCCAAGAGACTAGTGGAGGCAGACTGTATTTGTTGTACCCCCCCCGCGCTCCCTGTCAGATTGGGATCCAACTAACCTGGGAGTGATGACGACAAATTCCTGCCTCAAGCTCTGAGCTCTCCCATGGTGACATCCTGACTCCTGTCCCAATGTTCTCTTTGTCAACAGCACAGTACACAGCAGCCAGCCACCAGTGCACTCAGTCCACTCATGAGACTTACTTTCTTTTTTCTCCATCAGACTTGTGAGTGTAGTGCCCTAAAGTTTGCCAGGCAAGCAGACTAAAGAGGACTCAGGGAGAGGAAGGGTTAACTCCCCACTCACCCAATGCACAGCCAGCTGTCTTATTGACCAAACTGGCTGGCTGACCATTTCCTATCTCTATCCCCCCTCCCCTCCTGGAGCCTTCTGGCACTGGATCCTTTGTCTTGGCCAGGCCAGGTCTCTGGCCAGTGCCTAAAGGGTCTGTAAATCAGCCAAATAGGCTGATCTTAGCCCCAGATACCCAATCATCTGTCCAAAAGCCAGGTCCACCTCTGGGCTATAAAGTGTCTTCCCTGCTAGCCAGTAGTAGTTCTGGACTGGGTGACTGACAGAGTAGAGTGCACAGGAGTATGGATGGCTGGATGGCTGGAGGCTTACCTAAAGCTCGGGTTCATAGCTCCTGAGTGGCAGCTCCTCTATAGCCAGTGGTTCTTGGAGGTCTCCAGCAGCAGCAGTCACACCTTAGCTCTGGAATAGGACCAGAAGTCCTCCTGATGGCCAGCAGCAGCCAGTTCCATAGGGTGAGCTCCCTTTAGTTGTCTGCTCCCTCAGTTTTCAGTTTTTGTATTGGCGTTTTCTGGGGTGTCCTGACGCAGGGTGCCTAGTAGTGCATGTAGCACAAGCATCACATTTCAGATGCAAAGTGACGAGGGTAATGCTCACCGAGGTTCTCTTTTGTTTGAATAAAAATATGGCTTGGCAAGTCTGTTAGTTTGCTTCCTCTTATTTTGCAGAATAAGTGTGGTATGGTTTGTGTGTTTTGGGGGCTGCCATTGCAGTTCCCTTGTCTCCCCTCTCCAGTATGCTGGCTGTATTTTTTCTGGCATTGACATTGAGTGTTGCCACACATGGGGCTGCCATTGCAGTACCCTGTCCTTCCACCTTTGTTTACTGCTTCTATTGCCACTTGCTTGTCGGCAGGCTGTTGCCCTGCCCAGCTTTGCTGGAGTGGTTATTTTTTTTCTCTTCTTTGTTTTGTTAATATTTCTTTCTCTTCTCCTTTGTGAGGGATCCAGGTTGCTTCGCATCCCTTTGCCTGACCTTCTGTGTGGGTTGCGGGGTGTGGTGTCCTTTTGGGGGTCTCTTTATTTTCTGCCTTCAGTTTTGCCAATTTTCTGTTTTTATGTTTATCTATTTTGTTGGCTCCTCGAACCCCTTTCTTGCTCCAGTTCCCTGAGATGACCCCCGACTGTGGTCTTACTCCTGTAGCCCCCCCCGAATAAAGTGAAGGCATCCATGTTGGTGGTCATTGGTGATGGAGTTCCCCTGCTCAGCTCTCTTCCCCACCTCCCTTCCACAGTATATTAGTGCCACTGCAGTCGCGGACCTGGGCGCCTAGCTGATCATGGTCCATGCAGCATTCAACAAGAGGGGATTCGTTTGGGCAAATGGACCATGAGGTGCAGCAGCAAAGTGCGTCTGAGTGGAAACCAGCACCTGGACCACTAAAGTTCTGCCCTGCCACTGTTCAGGGGCAACCAAAGCACTGGGTGGGAGCACAGCTCCCTGACCTTTATCACTAGCACCACCAATGATTGCAGTGGGATCTGGAGAACCCGGGCCAGGCAAAAAAGAAGGAAAGTGCACTCCATGTGGTAGAGCTATAAAGTGCTGACTCTAAACCATGGCTTCTTTTTTGCCTCAGCAAGCAGTGAAGCTGTAAGTCTTTACATTTTTCAGGAAAAATGATTGGAGGGGCTTGAGCTTACATTAGGGGGGCTTCAGCCTCCCCAAAAACAGCCTGGTGACGCCACTTCTGTCTCTATATTGCAAACATTAGATGATCTCAGTATTCTTTGAGGGATATAATGTATTCAGAAATCAGTTTAGAAAACACATTGAGGTACTTGATCAAATTAAATGGATATTTAAAAAGTTATCAGTAGAACTTCAAAATCACAAGGACTGTAATAAAGCAAAATAAATAGTAACAGAGTATTTTGAGGTCAGAAGAGACATGGTCTATAAAGTCCCCCCATTTCAAAAGTAGACATCAACAGGTGCAGCACACAAAAATGTGATAATTTGTAAAGTCATTTACCCACCATACTACCCAGAGTACCCTCTGATCCCCATGGTAAGCAGACATGACCTGAGCTTACCTTGAAGGCCTGTAGTGTCTTCATGTCCACTGCCTCTGCTGGTAGGCTGTTCCATACCATCCACTGGGAGATGTGTCTGCTGACATTACTCCTGTATTTACCACCATTGAGCTTCCGGGTATGTCTGTAAGACCTGCTAGAGCACACTACTTCAAACATTCCATCAGTTCAACATTGCAAATGACTTCATTATGCAGAAGACTGAGATTATGAGCCAGATTTTCAAGCGCCGCAGAATGCTGCAAGCCCCAGGTGCACTGAACATATGGTGCATGGAGCTTGTGGCATTCTTCTGGCTGGCAGTCAGGATTTTCTTTTTGTCAAATTGAACACACTTCATTAAATCAATGAGAATACCAATCAATGATGAAATACATCAAAACAGTCGGCTCCATTCTGTAATAAAACAAATTGTGAAATATAACAATGACAGAGCAGACTTGAGTACATTGTTCCATAAACAGTATCTACTAACCCAAAGGAGAAAAAAAAAAAGATAACATCACTCCTCCGCCAGCCCCAACTCCCCCCACCAGAGGATACAAAAGCAATAAGAACCCCCCAAAAAAGAATAAAAAGGCATAACAAGTATTAGTATGGAAACAGATTGCTAAGGCCCTCAGCAGTTACCAAGATTTCCTGTAAAAAGGGCGGATAAGTATTATGAAGAGGAATGAATAGTAATAAGGTGACCCACTAGCTTCTGGGAACTAAGGGGGGCTCAAGTTGTTAGCAAAACATACAGAGGTTCCCAGACATGCTGATATCTGTGAAACCTATTTGTAATACTGGCAATGAGCCATTCTGCCTGTAAAGCAAAAAGTAGCTCCCCGTACCATTGAGTGACAATGGGGATTTGTTGGTCCAGCCAGCACCGTAACATTACTTTTTTGGCACAGGCTGAAATAAGGGCCATTTGCGGCCGCTGTTTACCAATTAATGTACTCTCATAGTTCCCTAATAAGCACACTTCAGGAAGAAAGGCATCAGACAGCCCTAAAATGGAATCCAATCATGACTGAATAGCTGTCCATAAGGAGGGAATTTTTCACAAGACCATAAGATATGAAATAATGTACCAGGCTCCTTATTACATCTAGAGCAGGTATCAGAGTGAAGTTTGCCCATTTTGTATAATTTGGCTGATGTATAATAGAGATTATGCAAAACCTGAAATTAGAGGGAATGATGTCTGTCCCATTTTATGCATTTGTATAGGTGTTTCCAAATTCAAGGCCAATTATGGGGGGAGGCAACACTTGATAAAGTGTGGTCCCAACAGTAAAACATCTGCACTTCCATACTGGCTAGAGAGTCCTGTAATTTATGATAGTAGTATGAGATAACATGGAAGTGGGGGAGGATGAAATGATTGAAATGACCTGCATCCAGCAGAAATTGTCCTAGTTACCAGTGCCAAACTAATACAAAAACATGTGTTTAAGCTGAAAGTATATGAAGCAAGTGAAGGTAGTGCTCTGATACCTATCCTGAGCTTCTTGAAAATTAAGAAGTTTCTGTTCATGCAAAAGATCATCAACAACATCTACAGTGGAATAAGGCCAAAAATTCTTAGTGAGTACCTGTTCACCAATATTAAAGTTGGAGTTCCCTACCATGAGCTGAGAGGTATCTTTAAATGGTTATATTTTAAGCTGGGAACATAACTGCAAGTGGGCTTGCAGGGAGGCTTCTAAAGGAGTACAGTACAAGTCGCATTAAACTGTTCCACCAATGAGCTGGTTTAACATTGTTTTTTACAGTTGGCAATGCACTGGCAACTTATATTGCATTGTTTTTCAATACTTTACCAGCTCAAGAGCAATGTTTGTAAAATGTTTTTGCAACTCATTTGGATTGCATCAGCAATCCAGTCACACTGCAATGCAAAACTGAGTTTTACCTCTTAAGAAACAATTTATACAGGATTTGTATTGGAGTCGGCAACACTTATGCAACTCCATCAGAAATGCTAAAATAACTCATTGGAGGAACAGTTTAATGTGACTTGCACTGTACCCTGTAATGATCAGGGGAGCTTCTTGCAGGGAATATAAAGAAGGGCTCGAATGTCTTAGCCAAATCAGAAACATTGGAAACACTCAATTTTCAGCCACTGTGGAGTGTAAGACCCCATAGTATCCTTGGAATGAGGCCTGAGCCACTGAAAAAATCTGGCACAATGGATGAACAGGTAATAATGGTGAAAATCAGGGACTTGTAAACCACCCCTCTTCCTAGTGCACCTTAATTTGAATAAAGCTCTCAGAGGAGTCTTATCTAACCACCAAAAAGCTGAGGATTCTATCGATCTTGAGGAACCAATTTTTCGTCAGGGTGTAATTGAACATTTGAAGCGGGTACAATGGAAGTGGTAACATATTCATTTTTATGATATTCAAATGTCCCCACATGGAGATAGGCAATGGAGACCAGTGCTCTAAGTCTTTTTTAATTTGTGATACCACTGAATCAAGATTATACTGTTTCATTTTAAGGGGTATATGCTTAAATGTATGCCCAGATACTTTAGTTTATCTCAGTTCCAGACCAGGCCCAGATGCTCCACCTCAGCCCCCAACATCACGCCATTAAGCGGCATCACTTCTGTCTTAGCCACATTCTACTTATAATTAGAAATGTAACCAAATTTTGTAATAATGTCCAGGGCAGCAGGCAAGGAAGAATCAGGAGAGGAGACATGTAAAAGAATGTTGTCCACATAAACCGAATGTTTATATCGATATGACCCAAAAGTATACCAGAAACTTGGTGGAGACCTTAATTTTTTGGATCAAGGGCTCCAAAAACAAACTGGGAAGAAAGGGTGAGAGTGGACATCTTGCCTGGTTCCCTGCTATAACAGAAACAAATCTGACATAACTCCATTACAAAAAATGCAAGCCTAGGGGCAGGAATAGAGCACCCTGACCCATTGAATGAAAGTCGAGGGGATATGAAATTTGGGTAACAAATTAAACAAATAGTCCCAAGAGACCCTGTTGAATGCTTTTTCTGCATCCAGGGACACCAGCACAGAAGAAGTACTGGAATCCCTGGATGCAGAAATTAGGTGAGAAAGTTTGCATAAATGATCCGCTGAAAGCTGCCTTGCCACAAAACTAAATTTTTCCTGGCTTATAAGGGGATCCCAAACATGATTCAACCTACAGACCAATATCTTTGCCAGCATTTTAAAGTCAACATTCATGAAAGATATTGTCCGGTAGTTCATAACTAACAAGGGGTCTCTGCTAGGCTTTAGCAGAATGACAATGGTGGCCTCTGTAAGGGAAAAATAAGAAAGACCTTCTTTGAAAATATAATTAAAAGTGTTTAGGAGTACGGGTGCTAACAGAATTTTTAAAGTTTTGTAAAAATTAGTAGTGTAGCCATCTGGACCTGGGGACTTATCTGGTGTCAGGGCATGGTGAATCTCAGTTAGCATCAGGAGGGATTGCAATATTTCAATTTGTTGGCCAGCCAGTTGAGGTAAATCTGTATCTCTCAGAAATGCATCTAAGTGATTTAAACAAAAAACGAGAGGAAGGCGGTATATATAATGATTGATAATAGTCCTGAAAGTAAGCAGCAATATCTCGAGGAGAGGTGAGAAGTCGGCCTGAGTCAGTGTGAAAGGAAGAAATGATCCTGTCCAAGGCCTGTGAATGTAGACACAATGCCAGGTGTTTGCCAGCTTTCTTTCCTTGATCAAAATGTTTTGCTTGTGTGTAGAAGTAAATGTTTCACCTTTTCTCCTAATAAATTATGTTTTGCTCTAAGACCCTCTAGTCATTCCCATTCTGGCTGAGAGGAGGTCAAAGAGATATGCCATTCCAGAGACCTAATCCGAAATAACAAAGCAGACAATTACTTTGAGACCACCTTTTTCTTCTTGGAAGCCAAGTGGATCAGTTCACCTAGAAGTGAACATTTCAGGGCCCCCCCTTAAAAAAATCAAGCTTAGGCATGAAGGGGGAGTTAATCTCCAGAAAGGATAAAATGAAACATTGGATGTGTTAAACTAAATAATCAGATTTGAGCAATTGGTTATTAAATCTCCACACCTTATTAAGTTCCAGGGATGGTGAAAGACACAACTGGATTAAAGTCGGCTGATGGTCAGATATGACTTTGGCCATATGATGGCATGCCAAAACTCCAGGAAGATGCTCAATCCCTAGCAAGAAATAATCAGTTCTTGAAAAGGTGTCATGAGGGAGTGAATGGAAAGAATATTCCTGCCAGTCTGGGTGCAGCACACACCAGGGATCCAGAAGGCCTAGAGAGTCCGTAAGGTCCAGAAAGGCCAACTCTCCTGATGTTAATGGTTGATAGTGAGGACCAGATCTAGCAAGACCAGTATAGTAGACTAGGTTTCAATGTCCTCCAAGGAGTATTGGTAGTGAAGACTGGGGTACCAATAATGACATTAAAGTACTGAAAAAATGGGGATCATCTGAAGTGGGTCCAGAATGAATTCTAGGTGACCAAATAGGGCTCACAGGATAAGGAATCTCCCCTGGGGATCACCTACCTCCTGGAGCAAATGGAAGGGCACCTTCCTCGACAACAAGATTGCAACACCCCTTTTATGGAAGATGGAACCAGCCCTAAATGCCTGTCCCACCCAGGAAGGCCTTAGAAGGAGAACCTGGGATGGGGCAGGTGAGTTTCCTGAAAAAAAGCAACATCCGCACCAAGTTTATGGAGATGGAGTAAGACCTTAGCTCTTTTCACTGGAGACTGAGCACCTTTTTTAATTCCAAGGGCAAAAATCATAAGTGATCACCATGGTTCATCAACTAGTGTAAAGAACCTAATCTGAAAACTACAAGAAAGTTGCCATACCATGCCACTTGCTTGATCCTCCTGTGGTAACCCCCCCACCAGACCCCTATTATTAAAGCATTAATTGAGGAGAACAAAAGAATAAGGGACCCTAATCATCCTAGTCCCACTCCTCACCCTCCATCCCCAATAAAAAATAATCAACAAGCATAGTACAAGTAACCCCAGCCCAAAGATCAGAATGCCCCACCCCTCCCATTCCAAAATGCCCCAGAACAAGCCCTTCCACACCCCAATAAATAAACTGAAAAAACAAGTGAATACCCAAAATAACCTATAGTTATATGAAAGACATTAAAAAGGAACCTCTGGTGAGGTACCACCAACATTTGCTAGCCAGAATAAAATCCAAAATAAAATGGTGATATGTAGATGTGACATTCCCTGTCCATAAACTAATGAAAGACTCTCTTATAAATCAGTAGCCAGGAAATAGTAAGCATCATTCAATAGGTAACATTACTTTTAAAAGAAAGGTGATGCCACCCTGTATTAGAATTCCCAATTAAACTCATTGCCTGAGAACATAAATGGTGTGCTAGGGGAAGCAAGTGACCTAAACAACAAAAAATTTAAGAAAATAACAATTTGAAGTCTATTTCCAAGCATATACACTGATTGGCAATGGATCCTCTTTTGGTGCAGAAACCGAGATGGTGTTATAATAATGCGACAGAGATGGATCACAGATTTCCAGGTAGAAGGTCACCTGGGGGCCAGTGACCATCACATGGTATGGTTCAATTTGGCCACTAGAACTAAATCATCCCATTCCAAGGCAAAAATATGGGACTTCAGAGGAGCTGACTTTGATAAGATGCCCAACAGAGTTAAGCTAGCCCTGGCAAAATGAAATACAGGTGAGGGGGTATAGGCAAAGTGGGCAAGCATTAAGGATGCAATACTTGAAGGAATATCCCATTGTATCAGAGAGAAGAGGAAGTGCAAAAGAAGAAGGAAACTGCTTTAGTTTTCAAAAACAGTAGCAGGAAAGGTCAGAGCCAAAAGGCTGGCATTCAGGAAATATAAGGAAATGCAACGGGATGAAGATAGGAAGGCATACCAAACTTCCCTAAGGGAAGCAGGGAAGGCAGTAAGGCAGACAAAGGCCCAAACTAAGGAAACGCTAGCAGAAACAGTAAAAGAAGGTGACAAGACTTTCTATAGATACATTAGTAAAAGGAGAAAGTCCAGAGGGGGTATTGCTAAGATCAAAGGAGATATGGGGGCTTGTAAGAAGGAGGACCAAGTAAAAGCATCTATCCTAAATAGATACTTCTGCTCAGTATTTATTGAAGAGAAGGGAGACCAAGGCCCACAGCTCAGCACCATGGACACAGGGGGAGGGAGGTGTGCACCAGTCCCTTCACAAAATAAAGGGTCCTAAAAGAGCTTGATAAGCTCAGGGTGGACAAGGCAATGGAACCTGATGGCATACATCCCAGGGTACTAAAGGAGCTAAGGGTGAAACTAGCAGAGCCATTATCAGAACTGTTTAGTGAGTCTCTGAGCACAGGAGAGGTCCCAGAAGACTGAAGAAGGGCTGATGTGATCCCGCTCCACAAGAGTGGTAGCAGAGAGGAGGCAGGGAACTACAGACCAGTCACTCTTACCTCATTTGGTGGCAAGATTATGGAGGCACTCCTTAAGGAAAGGATAGTGCAACATCTGGAATCAATAGGAGCACAGGATCCAAGACAGCATGGGTTTACAAATGGAAGGTCCTGTCAAACTAATCTCATAGATTTCTCTGACTGGGTAACCAGAGTGGTGGACCAAGGCGCAGCAGTTGATGTCTCCTACCTTGACTTCAGCAAAGCTTTCAATACTGTTCCAAATAGAAGATTTATTAGTAAGCTGCATAGGCTCGGGGTTGGTCAGAAGTTGGTCAACTGGGTGGCAAACAGGTTGACAAGCAGAAAACAGAGAGTGGTGGTAAATGGTATACAGTCAAAAGAGATGCGAATCACAGTCCTCTTCAGTATCTTCATCAGTGACATGGCAGATGGACTGGATGGTAAAGTTTGTCTGTTTGCAGATGACACCAAGATCTGCAACAGAGTAGATGATCCAGATGGGGTGGGCAGAATGATAAGAGATCTGGATAAACTGGCAAAATGGTCAGAAGAGTGGCAGCTGGGGTTTAATTCAAAGAAGTTCAAGATCATGCACATAGGGAAGAGAAACCCTGAAGCCACCATTAGGCTGGGAGGGGAGTTGCTGGCAGTCACAAGGGAAGAAAGAGGCTTGGGCATCATCATCACTGATGACCTGAAATCATCCAAGCAGACCTCTAAAGCAGTAGGTAAGGCTAGATGGATGTTTGGGTGTATTAGTAGGAGTATCACAAGTCGGAAGAGGGAGATAATAATCCCTCTATACAAGACACTAGTTAGGCCCCATCTGGAGTACTGCGTGCAGCACTAGAGGGCACATCTTCAAAGGGACATTAACCAAATTGCGGCAGTCCAGAGAAGGGCAAACAAAATGGTGCAGGGACGGCACAGAAAACAAAAGAGGACAGATTAACGACGCTCAATATGTATACCCTAGAGCAATGGAGGGAGAGAGGTGATATGATCAAAACATTCAAACACCTTAAGGGCATTAACAAGATGAAAGAGTCTAACATGTTTCAATATAAGAAAAACAGCCGGACAAGAGGACACAGCATGAGATTAGAGGGAAGCCAATTAAGGGGTAATGCGAGGAAGTTCTTTTTCACAGAAAGGGTGGTGGATGCATGGAACGGCCTACCTCAGGAAGTGGTGGATATGAATACAGCACAGGGCTTCAAACAAGCATGGGATAGGCCTAAGGGAGCAATACAGATGAGTATGAATAGATAGGTCATTGACAGAGCAAAGGCCGATGACACATTTATAAGGTAGAAAAAGAAATGGGCAAACTGGATGGGCCTTGTGGTCCTTATCTGCTGTCAACTTCTATGTTTCTATGTTTCTATGCAAGCAGTGTTCACATGAAAAGCTAGCCAATGAGTTTGTGTACCTCATTTATAAACAAACTGTTGACAGAATGATAAAGTAGAATCCAGATATGTATGCCTGTCCTGTAGCTAAGTCTTCCTGAGCAATTGAGTGTAGGAACTCATAACGGGGTCTCTAAAAGGCAAGTGACATGAAATTCTAAATCGAAGCATAAGCTTCAGCCAGTAGAGGCACTATATTCGATGCAAAAACAGTCATCGAACCTGGAGTATCCTTCGCTGCATATGTGTGACAAGAAAAGAATCCAACTCCCTGAGTTTGCAGTGAATCTGTTATAAAAAAAAAAAAAAACACGACCAAATATCCATGTAGATTGCCAGGTACTTGCCATAGACAGGTAAATAAGGAGGAAATAAAGTCTCATCCGAGAGGCAAAGTAAAAGCTTTAACATATTCAAGAGTCCATATGAATGAGCAAGTGTAGCTCGAGCTGACTCAGTATGGACACACTCAAACCTTTCATCCTCACAGTTCTGTCTTGTAGGTGAGAGCAGAGAAGACAAAATAATATTCTTTATACAGTGACATAAAAAGCAAAAAACAGAGAGATCCAAAGAGAGTATAGGGAGCATTCCGCATTCTCAGCTGTTCAAAACCAGATTACCAGTCATGACAAGGTATGAAGGAATAATACCATTTTATTATAAGATACTGGGGCAAATAAGGAAGTCCACAAGGTAGGTGCCCACAGATGGAAGTAAGGGAAATTTCTAGAGACCAAATAAGTTTGATCCAGAATCCTAGACCAAAACACGATGATTAGCACACATAAGAGTGAGTACTTTTCAAATGCAGGTCTCCAATGTTGACAGAGATAAAACTAGGATTTAGCAATATCAGATTAATTGACCACATCAACATGCAGTAAAGAGATCAGTCAGCAGACTCTTAAGTGCTTCTTGTGCATGAGCTGGTTCATCAAATGAATGCCATGTATCTGCAATAAGGACTTGCAATCTAGCTGGTAAAGCATTTTAAATCACAGACTCCCTGCAATAATTTTCAAATGAAGAGGATGAAAACTGGCCCACTTTTGTCTAGTGGCAGCTGCGAGATCATGAGAGATTTGTATTCTGGTCCCCTCCCATAGGATTTCTTTAAGATCTATTGTTTTAGATAAAATGTATTGTCTGTCTAGGTAATTTAAGAGATGAAGAATTAAAGGCCGGGGAGGGGAGCCAGCAGGTGGTTTCGCATGGAGGGATCAATGAGCCATCTCCACAATGTAGGAGGAGTGATTGGGAGAAGGGCCTGCCACCTTTTCTAACAGCTTTTGAGTTAACAGGACCTTTGGCATCCTCGGGATGTCCAAAGATGATATTATTATTCTGTCGAGACCTCCCCTCTAAATCTTCAAATTTACTGTCATTCTTGGAGAGTCAATGATGGAGGGCAAAGATTTCAGGTTCCATCTTATCTTTCCATCATTCAAGTGAGGTAACGTGGCTTTCAGTGTCCCCGACCTGGCAGGATAGATCCCTGAGATCCACTCATAAGCTTTTGAGCTCAGCAGTAAGTTCTTTAATAGTGTCTTCGAGGGGCTGAAATTCCTCTAAAAATCATTCTTTGGTCAATGGTGTAGTACTGGCTGGTTGTGTCATACAGTGAGTAGCTGAAGAAGTTTGGCCTTTAGATCTCTTAGCTTTCTTGTTTGGTGTTTGTGGTTGAGTATAACATGACAGTGCCTGCTTCATCTCCAAATTCATGATGAGCGGAGACAAAGAAATAACAGTCCAAATAGTAATGCAGGGTCTTCCCAAGTGGTTGAAAACCAGGAAAAGATGAAGATTGCTGAAAAGAGCACCTTTAAATGATAAAAACTGCAATGAGGAGCGAGAACCAAGGTGCTGAGTTGGTATTCATTTCTGGGCATCATGTGACTCCCCAGTCAGCATTTTCTATCCTGTGCACCAATTACCACAATTTAAAACAACTTTTCTGGTCTATCTCGTGACAATCCCAGATACCCTTTTTACAGGGCTTGCACCAAATATTTTGCGCAAGCTGCCATAAATCAGATAAAGTGTTGATACTATGCCCAACCTACTAAAAGCAGGCACAGTTGTAGCAAAGGTGTTTGAACAGCTGCATCAAAAAATGGGTTTGATGCAGGGCTTGATGGAAGCCCTGAATTGCTTTTAAAAATCCAGCACTGTATCTCCCTATTCCCTCCATTTCTTCATGGTGAACATGTTATGGGCTCCTGGTTTCTCTTCATAAACTTGGTGGCACCCTCTCTACTTCCTCAAGGTGATTTCTATACTGGGGAGCCCAGAACTGCGCAGTGCTCTAGGTGATGCTTGACCTGATCTTGTAA
The DNA here is from genome assembly GCA_016271365.2 of Neoceratodus forsteri. Lineage (NCBI taxonomy): Eukaryota > Metazoa > Chordata > Ceratodontiformes > Ceratodontidae > Neoceratodus > Neoceratodus forsteri. Next base: position 246,653,732 of record CM028130.1, read on the forward strand.
AATGGTTGCATTACAGTACTTCACCTGCTCTGCTGGCTTCCCACTTTAAACATATTGCAGCATTCTTCCAGCCTTCTTGACAACAGCTACTGTATGCACTGCTGGTAATGCTTTAGCCCCTTGTCTAGTACCCCAGTTTTTTTCTCCTCCACTACAGGAAGAGAAACCCACACTGATCATATAAGTGTGATCCTTGATTGACACTGATGAGTACCTCTCACCCCTCAGAGAAATGTGCATTAAAAACAACTTTCTGCTTCCTGCCCTCAAACCAGTTAGGAATCCACCTTGCATCATGTATACCACACTGTTGTACTTTGACCATAAGCTTAACAAGTACCACAGAGTCAAAGTCATTGCTGAAGTGAACATAGACTATGTCTTTGGCCCTGCCCCTCTCCATTTCCCAGCTCTCCCTGGTTAGCCCCACAAACTCAAATCCCTGATAGAGAAAACACTTGCGCTCAAATAAGAGAGGGTCTGCTCAGCCTTACGCAGTCCAAGGCTAAGGTACTGCAATATTAAGACATATTCTTTGACGTGTGTTAAAAACACACCAATAAGGTGAGCACACATGTCTGAAAAAATATATATAGTCACACACTGAAATCATTCATAATATAGCTTTTGCTTATTTTATTTTTCATTTCAAAATACTGTGTGCCATAAAGAATTTATATATATGTTACATAAACCAATGCTATAAAGTGCATTTAGAAGATTCAGCCAACAAGATACTTAAAGTACATAAATACACTGAAACATTTCTAGCAAAGGTTACAGAAATAAATTACAAACCTGCCCCAGTCCCACAGGCTGCCATCCACCCCAGCAAAGAGCCCCAGCACTTCAGCATCTGCCTTCCTCAGGTAGCGTGGTCAGATAACTATCCTTATCTTTTTATACATCCAAGTGCACAGGTAAAACAATTTACTTAAATAAGTCTCCCTTGATTTGATTACTTTATTCTTAAATAGAATTAATAAGCCCCTATGTTACTACATCAAAATAGCTAGACTATAATTGGAGACTCCCAGATGCTGTTTAAAGCAGCAGTGCAACAAAAATTCATTCCAAAAAGTTAATTTTCTGCTGTGGTTATGAAAATATTGGCAGAACTGTTGATCTGGGTTTCTGGATACTTCCTGTGCTGTGTACTGTACATTTGAAATTTGGCAGGACTCTTACCCTCCTCAGGTCCTCAGTTTTATTTCTATGCAAAAATTAGGTGGCCATCTTTTTTCTTGAGAAATAATTATTTAAAAGTGCCATAAAATTCTTAAATGATAATGAAAACTGAAAATTTTACCACCAAAATAAATTGAAGGACATCTGGCATCAACTAAGAAGAAAAAAGGAGGGGTCAAATTCTAACCCATTTTCGTTGCACTGGTGCTTCAAATTCAATCCAACATTGAATAAATAGTTTTCATTTCTCTTTTTCTGACAGTTACCTTAGGAATTAATCCAAAGATAATTCTATTATTTTGTTTTCAGAAACAACAGTAGTACATAAACCTAAAACCATAAATATATATTTTGCTGCATAGGAATCCATATTATATTAGGAACTTATTGCAAATACATGATTGCCTCTAGTAATTAATGCCCATTAGCAAACAACTTTTCTATTATTGCTGATTCTCTGATTCTGTAGTGTTGCAGGCATTTCGATTTCACTGGCGTCTCAATTCATCTTCTTACTCAAGCTTTATATGCTTCCATGTTCATTTTGTTATACTTCCCATTAAGGCATTTCTTCACATTAAACAATCCTCATGGTGTACTATGATGCAAACATAAAAACTTTTTTGAGTACACTTGTTTATTTTACTGTACATACTTTTAAAGTAAATCACAATATTTAATAAAGACCCACAAGCAGTCTGATCATGTTGGTATGGCATGATCTGCCTCTCAAAAAGTCATGTGGAGACAGTGAACATTTTTCCTCAATTAAGTGATCCATTATTTTGTCCTTGATAATGGATATTAGGACCATTCCCAGCACTGATATCAGGCAAACTGACCTATAGTTGTCTGGGTCTGAATTTTCTCCCTTCATGAAAATGGGAACATCTCTTAACCCAGCTAGAGCCGAATCATCATTGTGTTACTTTGTTAAAGTCATTTAATTTCTCAGTACTCAAGTCCACACAGCTGCAGGAATGCATAAAGGAGGACTGAACTGGAAATGAGATGTTTAATCTCAGCTGGGCTATCCTGGGTGAAAAAATAAAAACTGTCTACTTTCAGGTCTGGTGGCTCCATACCTGTATATACAGATTTATGAAAGATTACTACAAAAGACCTGATCAATTGTTCTGTCCCATATGAAAAACAAGAGATACAGGGCCCAATTTTCAAAGCATCATGTATGGCACAATGGGCTTGCGTCAAAGAGATATGACTGAAGGAGTTCATTGCATCACACCTTGAAATATTCCCAATTTTTAATCACAACCTATGCCAGTAGAAGGTCTGTCAGCACCAGCCATGCTTGTATAACACAATGGACACACAACTATGCCGTGGTGGAAAAGGGCTTGTGCCACATGGAGCTGCAGCTTCCCCTAAACTGTGATTTTGTAATCCCTCCCCACAAGAAGGATGCAATGTCTGCTACATTTAGACTAGCCAGAACTAGTCTAATGACCCTGTGCACCTAGCTCCCCACACCTCACAGAGCAGTTCACCAATGACCACGCACACTGGTGTGACATCCCCCACAACCTGCCACAGTTGTATCTCAGCAGCATAGCACTGCACACTGCAGGACCACCCTGTGAATGAGATACTGCATCACAGTGGCACAGTCATAGTTTGTCAATGGGTGCACAGCTTGACTCTAGTCCCTGACCGCACATAGAGAAATACCTGTGGACCAGCGCATGATGCATCTCTGAATGTGCACTATGGGCTAACAATGCCCCTTGGTCATCCACTACTATGAGTATTTCCTTGCACAGTCAACAGAAGAAACATGCATGCACTATGCAAAAGGCATTTGCTGGGGTATGAACCATGTGGTACTATGTGTTATTGTATCCATGAGCAGAGTGCCCATCGCCACATGTAGCATGATGCTCACACAGCTGGAGCAACATGCCATGCATGAACTGGCCATCCTTTGAGCAGGTCCCAGTAACCTGGCTGGCATCCTCTGTGACTGGTACAACTGCAGCATGCACAGTATTGCGCAGGTCAGTTAGACAGTCAGTGCACACCAGTTGTCACCGCAGCAGACCATAGATTGTTTTGTCTGGATACTGTAGTTCACCACTGGGACAGCAGCCTCTCAGGTGACTGGGCACATTTTGTTGGGATCCATGAAGGTATACAGTCCTGGGACACAGGGCATCAGTTCCTGTGCCTGTGTGGCTGAAGAGGTGGTGCAACTTGGAGGCGCTGGCCTGTCCACTACTGCCATCTGCCAGTAATGCCAGGTCTGCAACAAGTATGGATACTAAACTCAACTATTGTATGTATACCTGCCTCCTCTGTAACCCCTCCCCCCAGGTCACACCGTGAGATGAGCATATTTTTGCTCAGTGTGCCTTTCCTGGTGAAACATTTTCAATAAATAAATAAATAAATACTGTCAGTGGCACAAGCTCCATGGGCACCATTTTGGAACAGTGGTCTATCTGCCATGTTGCCGTCAGACACTGTCAGCAGTGCTGTTGGGAGGGGGTCCAGGAGTTCCATATGAACCCACCACTACCCTCCAGGATTCACCTACATCACTGCATACTGAGACAACTGTCAGTATTTGCCTGGATGCCACACTGCCCATTAATGTCTGTTCGTGGTAACAGTATCCAGTCTCATTACTATGTGTTTGTATCATGGTACTGCTGGTATCTTCAGGTGCACTGGCACCACTCATCATGGTGACTGACTCTGAGATCCTGCCAGTCTGGGAGAGGGGGACAGATGGACGGAAGGTCAGAGAAGGGGAGATAGGGGAGCCAAACATGTGGCTCAAGGACTGGTGCCAGGAAAAAGGACACAAATTTGTAGGGAACTGGCAACAGTTTTGGGAGCGAAAGTTCTTTAAATTTGATGGTCTGCATCTGACTAAGGAGGGAGTCAGTGCACTGGGGCAGAAGTTTGATGTCTTTGCAGAATATTTAAACTAGCAAATGGGGAGAAGGGTGCAGGGTGCAGCACCCGAAACATCAAATGGGAAGAACACCCCTCCCCCTTCAGCTAGTGATCAAACAGGAGTTCAGCATGTTTGTAGTTCATTTGCATCACCAGGTAAAGAAAAAGGTCCAACTCCCCATATGATGCACAGGGGAAACGCCGGGCCTCGCCCAACAACTAACACATCGAAATCTGACCAGTGGAATATCATGTACACAAATGCTTGCAGTCTGGGAAACAAGATCCTAGATCTGCAGGCAATAATGACAGAGGCTAAACTGGACATAGTAGCCATTAGCGAGACAAGGTTTACCAGTAATCACACTTGGAAGACTTCAGTACCTGGCTATGTACTGTTCAGAAGAGACCAAGGTACACAAAGGGGGGTGGAGTGGCCCTTCATGTCAATGAAAATATCAAAGCTACAGAAATTCAGAATACACGTAAGGAGCCAGAAGAACTGTGGGTCACCCTGGAAACAGGAAATGGGACAGCCATATGAACTGGAGTTGTGTACAGGCCTCCAGACTGGGGGAGGATATAGACATGTTACTGTTAGAAGATATACAAAACATGACAGCTAAAGGGGAGGTTCTGATAATGGGAGACTTCAACATGCCAGATACAGATTGGTCAATACCACCAGAGACATCTGTCAGAACTAAACACATGGTGGATTCCCTGCAGGGGAGGGCCTCAAACAATTGGTACAACAACCCACTAGAGACAGAGCTATCTAAGATCTAATATTGACTAACAGGAAAGGATCACAGATCTACAGGTGAAAGGTCACCTGGGGCCAGTGACCATCACATGTTATGGTATTGGCCACTAGAACAAAATCATCCCATTCCAAGGCAAAAATATGGGACATCAGAGGAGCTGACTTTAATAAGATGGCCAACAGAGTTAAGCTAACCCTGGCAAAAAGAAATACAGGTGAGGGGGTACAGGCAACGTGAGCAAGCATTAAAGTTGCAATACTTGAAGCAACATCCCATAGTGTTAGTGAGAAAAGAAAGTAAAAAAGAAGAAGGAAACCACTTTGGTTCTCAAACACGGTAGCAGAAAAGGTCAGAGCCAAAAGGCTGTCCTTCAGGAGATATAAGGAAACGCAGCAAGATGAAGATAGGGAGGCATACCAAACTTCCCTAAGGGAAGCAGGGAAGGCAGTAAGGCAGGCAAAGGCCCAAACTGAAGAAACACTAGCACGAACAGTAAAAGAAGGTGACAAGACTTTCCATAGATACTTTAGTGAAAGGAGAAAGTCCAGACAGGGTATTGCTAAGATCAAAGGGAATAAGGGGGCGTGTGAGGAGGATGACCCTGTAAAAGCATCTATCCTAAATAGATACTTCTGCTCAGTATTTACTGAAGAGAAGGTAGGGCAGGGCCCACTGCACCATGAACACAGGGGGGAAGGAGGGAGGTGTGCACTAGTCCCTTCACAAAACAAAATGTCCTACAAGAGCTCGATTAATTAATGTACTCTCATAGTTCCCTAATAAGCACACTTCAGGAAGAAAGGCATCAGACAGCCCTAAAATGGAATCCAATCATGACTGAATAGCTGTCCATAAGGGAGGGAATTTTTCACAAGACCATAAGATATGAAATAATGTACCAGGCTCCTTATTACATCTAGAGCAGGTATCAGAGTGAAGTTTGCCCATTTTGTATAATTTGGCTGATGTATAATAGAGATTATACAAAACCTGAAATTAGAGGAATGATGTCTGTCCCATTTATGCATTTGTATAGGTGTTTCCAAATTCAAGGCCAATTATGGGGAGGCAACACTTGATAAAGTGTGGTCCCAACAGTAAAACATCTGACTTCCATACTGGCTAGAGAGTCCTGTAATTTATGATAGTAGTATGAGATAACATGGAAGTGGGGAGGATGAAATGATTGAAATGACCTGCATCCAGCAGAAATTGTCCTAGTTACCAGTGCCAAACTAATACAAAAACATGTGTTTAAGCTGAAAGTATATGAAGCAAGTGAAGGTAGTGCTCTGATACCTATCCTGAGCTTCTTGAAAATTAAGAAGTTTCTGTTCATGCAAAAGATCATCAACAACATCTACAGTGGAATAAGGCCAAAAATTCTTAGTGAGTACCTGTTCACCAATATTAAAGTTGGAGTTCCCTACCATGAGCTGAGAGGTATCTTTAAATGGTTATATTTTAAGCAGGGAACATAACTGCAAGTGGGCTTGCAGGGAGGCTTCTAAAGGAGTACAGTACATTTCTAGCAAAGGTTACAGAAATAAATTACAAACCTGCCCCAGTCCCACAGGCTGCCATCCACCCCAGCAAAGAGCCCCAGCACTTCAGCATCTGCCTTCCTCAGGTAGCGTGGTCAGATAACTATCCTTATCTTTTTATACATCCAAGTGCACAGGTAAAACAATTTACTTAAATAAGTCTCCCTTGATTTGATTACTTTATTCTTAAATAGAATTAATAAGCCCCTATGTTACTACATCAAAATAGCTAGACTATAATTGGAGACTCCCAGATGCTGTTTAAAGCAGCAGTGCAACAAAAAAATTCATTCCAAAAAGTTAATTTTCTGCTGTGGTTATGAAAAATATTGGCAGAACTGTTGATCTGGGTTTTCTGGATACTTCCTGTGCTGTGTACTGTACATTTGAAATTTGGCAGGACTCTTACCCTCCTCAGGTCCTCAGTTTTATTTCTATGCAAAAATTAGGTGGCCATCTTTTTTCTTGAGAAATAATTATTTAAAAGTGCCATAAAATTCTTAAATGATAATGAAAACTGAAAATTTTACCACCAAAATAAATTGAAGGACATCTGGCATCAACTAAGAAGAAAAAAGGAGGGTCAAATTCTAACCCATTTCGTTGCACTGGTGCTTCAAATTCAATCAACATTGAATAAATAGTTTTCATTTCTCTTTTCTGACAGTTACCTTGGAATTAATCCAAAGATAATTCTATTATTTTGTTTTCAGAAACAACAGTAGTACATAAACCTAAAACCATAAATATATATTTTGCTGCATAGGAATCCATATTATATTAGGAACTTATTGCAAATACATGATTGCCTCTAGTAATTAATGCCCATTAGCAAACAACTTTTCTATTATTGCTGATTCTCTGATTCTGTAGTGTTGCAGGCATTTCGATTTCACTGGCGTCTCAATTCATCTTCTTACTCAGCTTTATATGCTTCCATGTTCATTTTGTTATACTTCCCATTAAGGCATTTCTTCACATTAAACAATCCTCATGGTGTACTATGATGCAAACATAAAAACTTTTTTGAGTACACTTGTTTATTTTACTGTACATACTTTTAAAGTAAATCACAATATTTAATAAAGACCCACAAGCAGTCTGATCATGTTGGTATGGCATGATCTGCCTCTCAAAAAGTCATGTGGAGACAGTGAACATTTTTCCTCAATTAAGTGATCCATTATTTTGTCTTGATAATGGATATTAGGACCATTCCAGCACTGATATCAGGCAAACTGACCTATAGTTGTCTGGGTCTGAATTTTCTCCCTTCATGAAAATGGGAACATCTCTTAACCCAGCTAGAGCCGAATCATCATTGTGTTACTTTGTTAAAGTCATTTAATTTCTCAGTACTCAAGTCCACACAGCTGCAGGAATGCATAAAGGAGGACTGAACTGGAAATGAGATGTTTAATCTCAGCTGGGCTATCCTGGGTGAAAAAATTAAAACTGTCTACTTTCAGGTCTGGTGGCTCCATACCTGTATATACAGATTTATGAAAGATTACTACAAAAGACCTGATCAATTGTTCTGTCCCATATGAAAAACAAGAGATACAGGGCCCAATTTTCAAAGCATCATGTATGGCACAATGGGCTTGCGTCAAAGAGATATGACTGAAGGAGTTCATTGCATCACACCTTGAAATATTCCCAATTTTTAATCACAACCTATGCCAGTAGAAGGTCTGTCAGCACCAGCCATGCTTGTACCTTGCTTACAATGGACACACAACTATGCCGTGGTGGAAAAGGGCTTGTGCCACATGGAGCTGCAGCTTCCCCTAAACTGTGATTTTGTAATCCCTCCCCACAAGAAGGATGCAATGTCTGCTACATTTAGACTAGCCAGAACTAGTCTAATGACCCTGTGCACCTAGCTCCCCACACCTCACAGAGCAGTTCACCAATGACCACGCACACTGGTGTGACATCCCCACAACCTGCCACAGTTGTATCTCAGCAGCATAGCACTGCACTGCAGGACCACCTGTGAATGAGATACTGCATCACAGTGCTTACAGTCATAGTTGTCAATGGGTGCACAGCTTGACTCTAGTCCCTGACCGCATAGAGAAATACCTGTGGACCAGCGCATGATGCATCTCTGAATGTGCACTATGGGCTAACAATGCCCTTGGTCATCCACTACTATGAGTATTTCCTTGCACAGTCAACAGAAGAAACATGCATGCACTATGCAAAAGGCATTTGCTGGGGTATGAACCATGTGGTACTATGTGTTATTGTATCCATGAGCAGAGTGCCCATCGCCACATGTAGCATGATGCTCACACAGCTGGAGCAACATGCCATGCATGAACTGGCCATCCTTTGAGCAGGTCCCAGTAACCTGGCTGGCATCCTCTGTGACTGGTACAACTGCAGCATGCACAGTATTGCGCAGGTCAGTTAGACAGTCAGTGCACACCAGTTGTCACCGCAGCAGACCATAGATTGTTTTGTCTGGATACTGTAGTTCACCACTGGGACAGCAGCCTCTCAGGTGACTGGGCACATTTTGTTGGGATCCATGAAGGTATACAGTCCTGGGACACAGGGGCATCAGTTCCTGTGCCTGTCGTGGCTGAAGAGGTGGTGCAACTTGGAGACGCTGGCCTGTCCACTACTGCCATCTGCCAGTAATGCCAGGTCTGCAACAAGTATGGATACTAAACTCAACTATTGTATGTATACCTGCCTCCTCTGTAACCCCTCCCCCCAGGTCACACCGTGAGATGAGCATATTTTTGCTCAGTGTGCCTTTCCTGGTGAAACATTTTCAATAAATAAATAAATAAATACTGTCAGTGGCACAAGCTCCATGGGCACCATTTTTGGAACAGTGGTTCTATCTGCCATGTTGCCGTCAGACACTGTCAGCAGTGCTGTTGGGAGGGGTCCAGGAGTTCCATATGAACCCACCACTACCCTCCAGGATTCACCTACATCACTGCATACTGAGACAACTGTCAGTATTTGCCTGGATGCCACACTGCCCATTAATGTCTGTTCGGTAACAGTATCCAGTCTCATTACTATGTGTTTGTATCATGGTACTGCTGGTATCTTCAGGTGCACTGGCACCACTCATCATGGTGACTGACTCCTGAGATCCTGCCAGTCTGGGAGAGGGGACAGATGGACGGAAGGTCAGAGAAGGGGAGATAGGGGAGCCAAACATGTGGCTCAAGGACTGGTGCCAGGAAAAAGGACACAAATTTGTAGGGAACTGGCAACAGTTTTGGGAGCGAAAGTTCTTTAAATTTGATGGCCTGCATCTGACTAAGGAGGGAGTCAGTGCACTGGGGCAGAAGTTTGATGTCTTTGCAGAATATTTAAACTAGCAAATGGGGAGAAGGGTGCAGGGTGCAGCACCCGAAACATCAAATGGGAAGAACACCCCTCCCCCTTCAGCTAGTGATCAAACAGGAGTTCAGCATGTTTGTAGTTCATTTGCATCACCAGGTAAAGAAAAAGGTCCAACTCCCCATATGATGCACAGGGGAAACGGCGGGCCTCGCCCAACAACTAACACATCAAATCTGACCAGTGGAATATCATGTACACAAATGCTTGCAGTCTGGGAAACAAGATCCTAGATCTGCAGGCAAATGACAGAGGCTAAACTGGACATAGTAGCCATTAGCGAGACAAGGTTTACCAGTAATCACACTTGGAAGACTTCAGTACCTGGCTATGTACTGTTCAGAAGAGACCAAGGTACACAAAGGGGGGTGGAGTGGCCCTTCATGTCAATGAAAATATCAAAGCTACAGAAATTCAGAATACACGTAAGGAGCCAGAAGAACTGTGGGTCACCCTGGAAACAGGAAATGGGACAGCCATATGAACTGGAGTTGTGTACAGGCCTCCAGACTGGGGGAGGATATAGACATGTTACTGTTAGAAGATATACAAAACATGACAGCTAAAGGGGAGGTTCTGATAATGGGAGACTTCAACATGCCAGATACAGATTGGTCAATACCACCAGAGACATCTGTCAGAACTAAACACATGGTGGATTCCCTGCAGGGGGAGGGCCTCAAACAATTGGTACAACAACCCACTAGAGACAGGGCTATCTAAGATCTAATATTGACTAACAGGGAAAGGATCACAGATCTACAGGTAGAAGGTCACCTAGGGGCCAGTGACCATCACATGTTATGGTTCAATTTGGCCACTAGAACAAAATCATCCCATTCCAAGGCAAAAATATGGGACATCAGAGGAGCTGACTTTAATAAGATGGCCAACAGAGTTAAGCTAACCCTGGCAAAAAGAAATACAGGTGAGGGGGTACAGGCAACGTGAGCAAGCATTAAAGTTGCAATACTTGAAGCAACATCCCATAGTGTTAGTGAGAAAAGAAAGTAAAAAAGAAGAAGGAAACCACTTTGGTTCTCAAACACGGTAGCAGAAAAGGTCAGAGCCAAAAGGCTGTCCTTCAGGAGATATAAGGAAACGCAGCAAGATGAAGATAGGGAGGCATACCAAACTTCCCTAAGGGAAGCAGGGAAGGCAGTAAGGCAGGCAAAGGCCCAAACTGAAGAAACACTAGCACGAACAGTAAAAGAAGGTGACAAGACTTTCCATAGATACTTTAGTGAAAGGAGAAAGTCCAGACAGGGTATTGCTAAGATCAAAGGGAATAAGGGGGCGTGTGAGGAGGATGACCCTGTAAAAGCATCTATCCTAAATAGATACTTCTGCTCAGTATTTACTGAAGAGAAGGTAGGGCAGGGCCACTGCACCATGAACACAGGGGGGAGGGAGGGAGGTGTGCACTAGTCCCTTCACAAAACAAAATGTCCTACAAGAGCTCGATAAGCTCAGGGTGGACAAGGCGATGGGACCTGATGGCATACATCCCAGGGTACTAAAGGAGCTAAGGGTGGAACTAGCAGAGCTATTATCAGAACTGTTTAGTGAGTCTCTGAGTACAGGTGAGGTCCCAGAAGACTGGAGAAGGGCTCATGTGATCCTGCTCCACAAGAGTGATAGCAGGGAGGAGGCAGGGAACTACAGATCAGTCAGTCTTACCTCAGTAGTGTGCAAGATTATGGAGAAACTCCTTAAGGAAAGGATAGCGCAACACCTGGAATCCATAGGAGCACAGGATCCAAGACAGCATGGGTTTACAAAAGGAAGGTCCTGTCAAATTAATCTCATAGATTTCTTTGACTGGGTAACCAGAGTGGTGGACCAAGGGGGAGCAGTTAATGTTGCCTACCTTGACTTCAGCAAGGCTTTCGATAGTGTTCCACATAGAAATTTAATTAATAAGCTGGGTAGGCTCGGGGTGGGTCTGATGTTGGTCAACAGGGTGGCAGACTGGTTGACGGGCTGAAAACAGAGAGTGGTGGTAAACGGTATACAGTCAGAAGAGATGAAAGTCACAAGTGGGGCACCTCAGGGATCAGTCCTGGGGCCAGTCTTCTTCAATGTCTTCATCAGTGACATTGCAGATGGACTGGAGGGTAAGGTTTGTCTGTTTGCAGAGGACACCAAGATCTGCAACAGAGTAGATGATCCAGATGGTGTGGGCAGAATGAGAAGAGATCTGGATAAGCTAGCAGAATGGTCAGAAGAGTGGCAGCTGGGGTTTAACACAGGGAAGTAAAAGATCATGCACATAGGGAAGAGAAACCCTGGAGCCACCTAAAGGCTGGGAGGGGAGTTGCTGGCAGTCACAAGGGAAGAAAGAGACTTGGCATCATCATCACTGATGACCTGAAATCATCCAAGCAGACCTCTAAAGCAGTAAGCAAGGCTAGAGGGATGTTGGGGTGTATTAGTAGGGGTATCACAAGTTGGAAGAGGGAGGTAATAATCTCTCTTTACAAGTTACTGGTTAGGCCCCATCTGGAGAACTGTGTGCAGTACTGGAAGCCACACCTTCAAAAGGACATAAACCAAATTGAGGCAGTCCAGAGAAGGGCAAACAAAATGGTGCAGGGACTGCATCAAAACACATGAGGACAGATTAACTGAACTCAATATGTGTACCCTAGAGCAAAGGAGGGAGAGAGGTCATATGATTGAAACATTCAAACACCTTAAGGGAATTAACAAGGTTAAAGAATCTAACATGTTTCAATATAAGAAAAATAGCAGGACAAGAGGACACAGCATGAGATTAGAAGGAGGCCAATTAAGGGGTAATGTGAGGAAGTTCTTTTTCACAGAAAGGGTGGTGGATGCATGGAACGGCCTACCTCAGGAAGTGGTGGATATGAATATAGTGCAGGGCTTCAAACAGGCATCGGATAGGCAAAAGGGAGCAATACAGCTGAGTATGAATAGATAGGCCATTGATAAAGCAAAGGCCTATGGCACATTCATAAGGTAGAAAAAGAAATGGGCAGACTCGATTGGCCTTGCGGTCCTTATCTGCCGTCAACTTCTATGTTTCTATGTTTCTGGTATTTCCATAGTTGGCTTCCCCACTGCTTTGCAGTGGCTGTTCCTGTTGACCATGTTCTGTTGTATCTGTGGCAATTTGGTGGCACTACCACGGTGCACAGGTCTGGTTTACACTGTAAGCAGTTGATAGTCGCATCCATCAAACCCCTCTCATGCACCTTTTCTTTGCCACATGGAAGTGGTTGCAGCAATCTGTGGGAGTTTGATGCTGGGACCCCACCTGTATGAAAATCATTTGTAGTGTCCCTGGTTCACCAGGCTATGATGTAAGCTGCTGTTTGGCCCAGCTTGTGTCATTCTCAGGCCCATTTGAAACCTGAGCCCAGAGTGTTCTACCTGAGCATTCTACTAGTGGCCAGGTAGGTGTCACTTGAATGCTAATTGAATCTAAGTTTAAATATTCCCATGAAAATTAGTTACACTCAGCAGGCTGAACTTGTCAGCTGTACTGAACTGTATCAGGCTGAACACTCAGATAGCATTTAACAGTAAAATATCCATATCAAACATGCTTTTAAATATAGGTTTAAATCTATGTTAGATATGGAACTTTTAAGTTCTATTGAGTTAGTGTGTCTGTTGAAAAACACCGTTTACCTAAATATATTTAGTTTTCAAAGAATACAGTACTTACCTATTTCACTTACCTTGTGTTGTGTTCCTCTGAGTTTTCATTTTCTAAAGTAATGAAATGTTCTTGTTTGTATGTAAACACCTCTATAAAGCTGCACTTTTACTTCATGGCAAATTAGCACACAATACTTGATTTGTGCTAAATATAGTCGATTGTCTAATTTTTTGTTGTAATTTCAGAATTAAATATAAAACATTAAAAGTACCATTATTTTAAATTAATAAGAATACTAAAAGATGCTCTGTGCTGCTAAAATAAGCAAATTTGTTTTCTGAGCTTATCTGGTATTCAGTCTATGCTTACTTTAGAAAAAGACTTCCCAAGTGTTTGTTCTCAACATACAACCAAGTTCATGAAGCATTCAACTAGCATTCAACTTTCAAAATAGGTGCATTATCTGAGTGCTTTTCTTTCAGAATGCTCAACTGACCACATCCAACTAAAGGTGCCATTTTAGTCGAGTGCCAGTTATCAGCTAATTTCATGCTAGTTCAGTAACAACTATACTGTTGAGTGCCTTTTCATGTGGGTTTAGCTCTACTATGATCCTGATTGTCTCTCATCTTTCCATTGGCTTTACCTGGCTTAATCTGCAGGCTGCATTGTGGTACTGTACCTTTGCTGCTATGGATCTGCCAGTGAGCACCCTCCCACTTCCCTGGGGCCTTTTGGCAAGCACTGAAGTAATATATTTAGTAAGCACCTCAGATAGCCACCCTTGCTCATGCATATGTTTCTTCCCCTTCCCTTGTTTTCAGGGGCCCAATCCTGGTTGTCAATCAACTGTTTTTCTTTTTATTAACTGTATGAAGGCTTTGGGGTTATCAGCAATTACTGATGCCAACTTGGTTTTCAGACCCACTTTAGCTTCCTTAATTATATTCTTGAATCTCCCAGTGCTGCATTTTACTTCACTTTTGCTTGGAGGCAACCTGTCCTTATCCAGCACCTATAAACCCTCTTTTTATGGCTGCAGCACTGAGCTCTGCAGAAGTTTTGCTAGGACAGAAGAAATAAGGAGCTCACAAAATGTCTAACAGACTTCTTTTTTATTGGAGTTTTATAGCAATCCCTCCACTCAGCAGTCTGTTTACTGCACTACTTTTTCTGTTAGTGTTTTCCAGTGAGGAATGAGGTTCAGAGTTCTCAGACCAATACAGAATGAAGTGTTATTTTTCCTGCAGGAGATCAAGGCTGTCCTCTGAAACTATGCCATTCTGCAGTGGTTGGTATTTTTTCATTCACTCTGACAGTAATTTTAAGTTTTTGATGGGAAATAATGGTCACAGTAATAGTACATGTACTTTAAATATCCCAGAGAAAACAACATTTAAAACATGACTGTGACAGATTAGCCATTTTTCAAGAAATACAACCAGAGATTAGCAAACATTCCTGAGACTAGTAAGTCAAAGGTCACAGAATGGAATGCTATAAACTGATTCCTCAGATGTTCTAAATCGCACTGAAGCCAAAGACAGTGTGTGTGTGTGTGTGTGTGTGTGTGTGTGTACGTGCGTTAAAGCATATTAATTAGAAATATGGAGAACACATAACTCTGTGTGTTCATTTGTCAATATTATTTGTGAATATTTAGGCTCACACTGCTTAAACATGTGCAGTCTGCGATTAATGTTCATTAGTCAAACTGTAACCTGACACAGGACCACCTTGTACACAGGGCTTATTGCCCTAATGATGTCAGTGCACTCAATTTGCTGTATGAAACCCACATCTTTTACTACTAAATAGCAGTTCTGCATATGTGAAACAAAAACCCAGGGAATCACAACCAACAAGTCAGAAAAAAACCTCTGAAACCACATTTCAGGATCATATTTTTTTTTGTCTTCACAAAAATGAGCAAAGTCTGCTAGAGAGTGCAAGTTCATGCACTGCCCCTTTATTCTATTCTTTTTTGGTAATCGGGTTAGGCCCACTGGGCACAAGTGCCTGTTTTCAGAGGTGACCTGGGAGCACTGGGGTGGTTACGTGACTAGCTCAGAGTCACACTGTATGCAAGGGGAGATTAGGGAAATCAAACCCAGGTCTGCTGGATGTACCAAGCTCATTCACAGTTCATTACTCTAACCTCTAGGCTATACTGCCAGCCCCTTGAGAATATATCTGTCAGTACAATTCTGGCACGAAACAGTGGAGAACCCCATGATGTTTGGTTCACAGAGACAGGAAAGCAGCATCAGATCATGTTTGTAGAGTGGCTAATTCAGTTCACAAGTAGCTAAAACACTGGGTGCATTTTAGCCAGTGGCTAATTTTTAGACCCTAGCATTTTCTCAGCTGGCATGAAGCAGCACTGGACCATTTGTTGGATGTGTAAGGGAAATATTTTGTACCCCTCCCCACATCATATCATTTTACACTTTGGAGTTGGACAATAGCAATTTCTATTAGTTCTTAGCTGGCCTGGTGGCACTGAGGGTTTAGGTGCTAGCCTTAACTCATGCCACGCTGGTGACCCATGTTTAGGAGCAGACTCAGGTCACCGTGTGTCTGCTGGGGAGGAGAGGATTGAGCATCTGATGGGCTGCTCTCCTCTCTTGGGGAGGGTTGGTTGTGCATCCCACAGTTCCTGTGGCTCCCAAAGGAGGCTGGGAGCATTGCCACTAGCGGGGCATGTACATGGTATATGCAGGTGGTGATGGACATTCATGGACAAGAGCAGAAGCACACCGGTTGCATGCTGGGAATCATTGCACTTCTGCACCTCCGGGAACTCGAAACAAGGAAAAAGGCCCTGGCAACAGGGAAGATGAAGGTGGGTCCAGTGGAAGGCCACCATGCCCAATGCTGTGTCTACCCCAGCCAGCATCTGAATCTCCTCCCCACTCCAGGCACTCTACTATATTCTAGATAGAGTGCAAGAGGAGTAGACAGTCCCACCTTGGTGGGCCCAGAGCTTGGGGTTTGGGGGATTGGGTAGTCAGTAGTAGGGCAAGGAGAGATCCCAGGACAGAGGCTAGGTCTGGGGAGACCTTAGGAGGAGTGGGAGTTGGCCTGTCTGAGAGACCACACTGGAGAAAGTCCTAAGGGGCCAGAGAGGGAAGCATAAAGAAAGTTAAAAAAAATTCTATTAGTTCTTACTCCTTATCACAGCCCTTTGTGGGAATAAGGAATCTAGAGAAAATTACACACATATGTGCATGGTTGACAACTAAATGACCATTTTTCACAATTATGAGACAACTATATATGGATATACAATGTCTACTGTTGTCACAGAATTCCTAGTAATAACTCCAAGTATTAGAGAAAATAACTTTGGAAACAGGAAAACAATACACTCTTATCAGTTTTTATACCTACAGTGTTGTGTACAGGCATGACATCAGACTATATATGTCTGGCAGGTATCTGGGCATCCCTCTGCACTCTGGCCACAGGAAAATACATGTGACCAGCTGTCACTGAGCTTGCAACACCTAGCTGTCTTAACTCCTCTGTCCTCTATTACCCATTTGATTATCATGTCTGTGTAGCATAGTATAACATTAATTATACATGCCACACAATTTACAGTATCAACGTGCATATTAATAATTGTATTTTTACACTATAGCCATTTGAATCACATGACCGGTCAGAAGAAATGGTGCAGCGAGGTATGGCTATAATGTGGACTGAGGGCCAACCTGAAAGGATAATTCAGTTCAATTCAAGTTTATTGCAGGAAAAACTCTATTGAGCAGGCTCATTTATAAGGATGTCCTGGTTGCAATGCATTGGCAGGTCGCACAAAAGAAATAAGAGTAGGCGGTATGCAAACACACTTAGAGCAATGAAACATTGTAGTCACAAGAAGTGGGACAATTCCATGATGGTAAAAGAGATACAATAACATCATTATATAACACTAATAGGAATTATAATGAATAACAATTACATATTGGCATCAGAGGAAGAGTAGGGAAGACTAGAGTAAGATGTATTAACCATAACGCATTGAAGTAAGTGTTAGACCACAAAAGGGAAAGTAGAGAAGAAGTTATGTCAGAGAGGGAGAATTTAGTGGGGGAGGGAGGACAGAAGAACTGGAAAGGAAGGTTTACTTGTAGATAGAGAAGAACAGAAACATGCTGGGGAGGGACTAGAGGGATGGAGAAGTTGATAGAAGGGACAGGATACCTGGGAGGGAGAATAAAGGGGTGGTGTAGGGACTGGTGGGGGTAAGGAGTAGGGGGAGAGATGTTGTAGTAAGAGTGGAGATGTTGTGGTACGAGGAGAGAAGTCGGAGGGGAGGAGGGATGAGAGTAGTGTGAATGGAAAGCATGCACAAGTGTCTGAAATGGATGGGAGGGAGGGGAGGAGAGAGAGTGGAGGGGCAAAATAGAATGGAAAGAACAAGTAGTGGAATTTAGAGTAAAGTGCACATGTATCCGGGGTAGAGGTGGGAAAGGGTTGGGGATGGGATGGAAGGGGGTCAGGAATGGAGTGAAGGGAGACATGAGCGGGGAGAGGGAGTGGGCTGGGGGAGGGAGTGCAAAAGCAAGGGGAGATGGGATAGGGGAAGTAGGAGAGGGGATGTGGGGTGAGTAGGAGGGGAAGGGAGGTGGAGAGAGGGATGGGTGGGAGGAGGCGGGAGGCAGGGGGTTGATAGGGTTGGTGGGAGTTGGCGAGAGAGGAGGTTAAGTCCTATAGAAGTTGCACACTTCTTTAAGTTCTCTTGTGGCTAGGTTATTTGAAGAAGTTTAACGAAACAGTGCTGGTAAGCTAGAGGACCACCTGAAGTCTGTTCCAGGCTGCAGGGAGGGCATAGGAGACAGTGCTTTTACAGATGGAAGTACGAGTCCTAGGCATGTCCAGGTGGATATACAGTAGGCTGATTTCCTCAGGGAGTAAGTGCTATGGGAGATATGGGTGAGAGAGGAAATATACCCTGAGAACATGTTTAAGAGTATTTTGAGTGCCCACATACCACGGTGAAGCAAGCACCTGGTTGACAGGGATGTCCATCCTATGATTACGTAAAGGT
Source organism: Neoceratodus forsteri (assembly GCA_016271365.2). NCBI lineage: Eukaryota > Metazoa > Chordata > Ceratodontiformes > Ceratodontidae > Neoceratodus > Neoceratodus forsteri. The sequence goes on from CM028130.1 coordinate 246,672,215, forward strand.
CACAGTGATGTGTTAGGTAAGTGGCATTGATAGCAAAACACAGTGCATGACGGTACAGCACATCAAGTTCAAGCAAACTAGCTACTGATACACAACTGTAAATTATGTTGCCGTAGTCAAGGAGAGGGAGGAACGTCACTTGGATGAGTCTTAACCTAGCCACAGGGGGAAAAAGTGCTCTATTTCTAAAGAAAAACCTTAGCCTGACTTTGAGTTTGTTGGCAAAATTCTCTATATCAGTGTTGAAAGAGAACTTGCTGTCAATCCATAGCCCTAAAGTACTTAAATTTGTTGACCTCCTCTAAAGTTTCACCTAGGGTGGTTATGATAGCAGCACTCTTTGTATTTTCTGGTGGAGAGATGGAGCCCTGCAAGCCGAGGAACTGCCACCCAGGCTTCCAGCTCCCAAGCCGCGGGATTCTTGGCTACCAGGTGGTCGGTGCCCCTCCAGCCAACGCTCGAGACCTCAGACTTGGACCCAAAGCCCTGCAAGCTGAGGAACTGCCACCCAGGCTCCCAGCTCCAAAGCCGTGGGATTCCTGGCTACCGGGCAGTTGGTGTCCCTCCAGCCGACGCTCGAAACCTCAGACTTGGAGCCAAATTCCTGCAAGGTACAGCAACTGCTGCAACCAACCAGATTACGAGCACCCTTTCAGACCACGCTCTGATTGGTTCCTGGCAAAATCTGGCTCTTGCCCTCTGATTTTAAACCTTAAAACTGTTTATGTTGGGACAAATGTTGGGTCTAATGTTAAAAAACTGATGTGCTAACCCTGTCTGTATTTGACAGGACTTGAATTGTTGTTTTTTTAAGAGATCTAGTGTTACAGCCCTTTTTCTGCTTACGTGCACTGGCTCCAGACACTTTTGGATGCCTAACCAATACACGTCCTTTGTCCTGCTAATTTTTGGACTCCCCACTGTTCTGTCTGACCCTTTGTGTTAAACCCCTTTATTAATCCTTGCTCTCCTTCTCTCCCTCAGCTGAGGAACTTCCACCCAGGCTCCCAGCTCCCAAGCAGCGGGATTCCCAGCTACCAGGCGGTCAGAGTCCCTTCAGCTGATGCTCAAGACCTCAGACTTGGACCCAAAGCCTTGCAAGGTACGGCAACTGCCGCAACTTTTGCACCCGCCCACCCTCCTCCACCTCCACTGATTATTAAATACAGTAACTCCTACCAAAATATTAGCCCACGCCTCCTGGCCCAGTGCCCCACCAATAGAGACTTAGCCTCTGATTCTCCTCTTCTCTGTTCAGTCCACGGGATACAACTTACAGGGCCACACCTTACTAATATGCGTGGGCTCTCCTTGGCTGTGCCTTCACCACTAAATATTTTTATTGCTATCAAATTCTGGTCGACCTGGATCAGAAAGTTACTAATAGGCTGCATTAATCCAGCAACCCCACTGGTCTTTGGGCTACTTGAGTGGCTCATTTTTGAAGTACTATCATGTTGAGCACTATATGGCTCCTTATACTGCCCCTTCTTCTACTGATACCAGCTGCCCAGCATTGGACACCTGAACTACCATCATGTTTGGTCCACAATGGCACATTGTGTTGTACACGACATGGCAATCAATCCTTTAATTGTTTCCGTGACTCCAAGTACCAATACCTCGAACCCTGCTCCTGGACCACACATACCAGTAATACTTATAACACTCCCCCACCACAAGGCCCACCTCCCACCACGCTAAACTATATCTCCCCCCCTGCCTATTGCAGTAGGGGTACTAGCTCTTGCTACAACAGGTCAGCCCTTCTATGGTGGCTACTCTCCAGTCCCTAAAAATACCAGATCTACTAGGTGAGAGAAAGGCAGGAATTACAAGCTTATAATTAGCACTCTCAGAAAAATTCTACTTATCCTCCTGCTATGTTCAGGCAACGTAGAACTCAACCCTGGCCCCCCAGAAGCTATTGCTTCACCAGCAGAACTAGCAAATCTAAAAGGAATAAGCTTCCTGCATATCAACGTGTGTAGCCTCCTTAAAAAGATAACCTCAACACAAACCTGGGTAAATCATACATCTCCTGATATACTTGTGATTTCCAAAACTTGGCTTAGACCCAGCACCACTGATAGAGAAGTAAACATCCCCAACTATGCCCTGTTCAGAGCTGATAGGCATACCAGAGTAGGAGGGGTAGTTATCTACGGTAAAGACAAATTTTCTGCTTTCTGCTTATACTCAGCATCTGTTGCCAGTGAATTCGAATGCCTAATTCTCAAAGTGGAAATTACACAGACTACTGTACTTTGTGTAGTAGGATGCTACAGACCACCGTCTGCGGGCCTCCAGCTTATGTCATATCTAAGTGACAAGTTGGGACAGTGGCTGCCTGAAACTATTATTTTAGGAGACCTCAACTTTCACTGGCTCTCCAACGCAGCTGCTGCCATTGCATCCTTCTGTGATGAACATGGGCTGACTCAACTTATTACTGAACCAACATGCCCAAACGTGAAGAACCCCAGTAAAAGTACACTTCTGGATGTACTAATGGTGAGCAAACCCCATCTCTTCTCCCACGCCAGTGTCTTTTTCTCTGACACTAGCGACCACTGCTTTATTGCGGGAGTAAGATCCACCAACAACCCAGCACCTGTCAGTAAGTTCTCCATGAAGAGATCCAGGCGCCACTTCAATGAACATGCCTACCTAAACGAGCTTAAGTACTCCCCTCAGTGGCAAGATTTCTATCTGGCCAAAACGATCACGTCAGCTTACAATATCTTCCACGACATTCTATCGAGGGCCCTTAATAAATATGCTCCCCTGATTCAAGTTTGAACTAGGACCAAAACCTGTAAATGGTTCACCCCTCAGATCAAGTCCTTGCTTCTAGAAAGTGATAAGCTCTGGAAAAAAGCGCACAGACTGAACACTGCAGAGGACTGGAACCAGTTCAGGAGACTACGAAATCTATGTACCAAAACAATCAGAGAATCAAAGGCCACCTTCTTCAAATCCGAACTTGACTCTGCCTCAAAGAGCCCAATCAAGCTCTGGAACACAATCAACCATCTGCTAGGTCACCCCCAAGGAAATTCACTCCAGACCAAGATTACCTCCGGCAATTCGACTTTAACTGAAAAGATGGACATACTTGACGCATTCAATAACCACTTTGCTACTGCAGGCATGGCATTTGATAACTCCTCTGCAAACATACTTTGCTCCCAGACTGCCAGCCAACTCTCTGAAACTTTGATAGCTTTTCTGCCCTTCTCACTTCAACCTGCGTCACTGACAGAGGTAGAGGACCTCTTGCTTCAGTTGGATACTAGAAAAAGTGCTGGGGCCAACACCCTTGACCCCTACTTCCTAAAAATTGCCTACCATGTACTAGCAATACCCATCACCCACCTCTTTAACTTATCCCTGTCTCAGGGCACCTTACCACCTATATGGAAGACAGCACATGTCATACCACTGTTCAAATCAGGTGCCCCGGTGATCTCAATAACTACAGGCCAATTTCTCTCCTTCCGGTCCTGTCCAAGCTCCTAGAGAAAATTGTTAATGCACAGTTGATGACTCACCTTGAGTCTAAGGAATTGTTAACCCTATGCAGTCCAGATTCAGAGCTAAACATAGCACTATCTCAGCCCTTGCCAAAGTTACTAATGACTGGCAGCACAACCTTGAGAACAAAAATGTTATTTGCACTGTCTTCCTCGATCTAAGCAAGGCCTTCGACACCATCGACCACAGTCTGCTCCTCTCCTCCCTTCATACCATAGGTGTGGACCCATCCTCCCTGCGCTGGTTTGCTGACTATCTTACAGGGCGCCTTCAACAAGTTAAAGCCGAAGGAGGCCTGTCCCCCTTAAAAACCTCTTCAAAGAGGGGTACCTCAAGGTTCTATATTAGGGCCCTTACTCTTTGCAATCTATATCAATAACATCGACTACTGTATAAAAGAAGCCAACATCCATCTGTTTGCAGATGATACAGTTCTCTACTTGTGTCGCCCAACACCCAAAGCTGCCTGCAATGATCTACAGTCAGAATTCAACCTTTTGCAATGCCAACTCCTCCAAAAAAAGCTACTCCTTAATGCCAAAAAAACTAAAGTGATGATCCTCTACCCTTTCATCCGTACAGCTAACCCTGTGCCCAGTGGGACAGTTCCACAAATTGCCACAGTTCTAGGTCAAAAACTAGAATTTGTTACAAAATTCAAGTATCTGGGAGTTTGGATAGACCAAAGACTCTCCTTCATTGAACACATTGAGGATGTGCTAAAATGACTCTGACAAAGGCTTGGCCTGTTTTTTAGAATCAACCAATTTCTCTCCAAAGATGCCAAGAAACAATTGATCCAATCCATTTTCTTATCCTTGGTTGATTACGCTGATTTCCTGTACAGCCAATGCCCCAACTCTTACATGGCTAAACTGGACACACTCTACCATCGAGCTCTGAGGTTTATAATGGGACTTCCCTTCAACACGCATCACTGCACCCCATATGCAGCAGTGGGGTGAACATCTCTAAAGTTCAGGCACCACAGAAATACCACTCTTTGAACCTACAGAGCCATCTCTAATAAGCTGCCTTACTATATCTCCTGCTGTCTTCCCCTGAGTACAGTTGGGAATTACGCGCTAAGAAGTTACTCAGCTATTACACTTAAAGTACCCAACGCAAAATCATGCTTCAGCAGGGCAGCCATAAGCTTCGTGCTACCTACCTTATGGAACGATCTACAAAAAACCCTCAAATTAAGCACTCTAATCGGTATAAATGCCTTCAAGACGTTTTATTTCCATACAATCAGAGAAGTATGCAACTGCTTCACCCACTCAGACCCAGTACCATTGTCTGCACTGGTATACAGCCCTGCCTAGACCCAATTTTAGCTGCGGACCCCCTGTTTCATCAACACTAGGCCAGGCCATCCCCTAATCCTTCCCCCCCAACCTCAGACAAGAGCTCACTACCGCTGGGTTGTGACATCCTCGATACCTGTACTTCATAGCAGTTGATGCCGGGGCCCTCAAATACTTCTTCCTCCATCTACCCCTCCACTTCTCGTTCCACCAACTCCTCTCTGTGCACTGTCCCTCCTAGCCTTCCCCCCACCTCCCTCTCTTCCTCCCCCCGCCTCTACCGGGTGTGTATTTTTTCACCTATTTTTCCTCCATTAGTTCCTCCAGCATCTTTAGATATCCTGCTTTATCTTCCTATAGACACTTAGATGTATGTAAATACCCTGTAATCTGTACAATGTCTGTATAATTCTATGTACATATGAGCTTCTTTTTTCCTCTCTGTAAACATTATCTATCTGTATTGCCTTGTAAATATCTGTATTGACCTGTATATATATTTGTTCATGCTCCACCCAGGTCCATCTTGCAAATGAGCTTCTGCTCAACGATGAATGCCTGGTTAAATAAAGACTTGATTGATTGATTGATTGAGAGGTGGATTTGCTGTTGACGGTAAAGAACATGGCTTTCATTTTCTTTGCATTTAGAAATAGGTTTAGAGTTGATGAGGTTTTGTTCAAGCTGCAGGAAGTCAGTTTGCAGCTCCTCGTGGACTTCTGCCAGAGTCAGTTTTGATGTATAGAGAACAGTGTCATCCACAAAAAAATGAAGCTTGGAACTGATGTCGTTGAAGTCAAGGGTATTAATGTATAATAAAAAAAAGTATAGGACCAAGAACTAAGCCTTTGGGAACATCCCTTTTAATGGGAAGGGGGTCTGAGAAGAGGCCATCAGCTTTGGTTTTTTGTATTCTTCCTGAGAGGTAGCTAGTGAGCCATTGTACAATAGAGGCAGAAGCGCCTAGGTTTGATAGGCTACGGAGAACAAGGTTGTGGTTGACAGTGTCAAACGCCTTGCTTAGGTCAAGAAAGATGGCACCAGAGACTTGTTTGTTGTCGTAGGCTGTGAACCAGTCATTGGTAACCTAGCAATGGTGGAAATGGTGCTATGGCTTTGTCTGAATCCTGACTGGGCAGGATTGAGGAGGGAGAAGTGTTCTAGGTGTTCTCTAAGTTTAATATAAATCAGTTTTTCCAGCATTTTGGATAAAACTGGCACAATGGAGATTGATCTGTAGTTATTTGGATTGCAAGGGTCACCAGATCTGAACAAGAGTATAATATGTGCTGATTTCCAACAGGTGGGAACTGTGGCAGTAGAGATAGAGAGGTTGAAGATATGGCAAATGGGTGCTGTAAGGTGATCAAAGTCTAATTTAAGAAATAAAGGCTCAATCTCATTTGCGCTGGGTCCCTTTCTGGTGTCAGTTTTTCTAGGGAGGTATTCTACATCTTTGTAAGAGACGGGACTTATGAATGGGGAATGGGTGGGTGATATATCCATAGGAGAGATCCTAGGCACAAGTGACCATAGCACTGTCTGGTTCACTGTTAAAAAGTCTGCTGCTGAGGTGCATCAGACAAAAATGAAAGTGCTAGACTTCAGGCATGTAGACTTTCAGAAAATGGGGGAAAGAGGTCATCAAGCACTAGCTGGGGAGGGAAAATTAAGGAGGTGGAGGAAATATGGGGTAAAATAAAGGGGGCAATAATGGAGGCCACTATCTTCTATGTGAGGAGGGTAACTAAAAATGGAAATAGGAGGAAGCCCCTTTGGTTCAATAAAGAGGTGACAGAAAAGGTCAGTGAAAAGAGCAAGGCATTTAGGAAGTATAAGGGAACACAGAGGGAGAATGAGAGGTCTTTATACCAGAAGAAGCAGAGGGAAGCAGGTAAGGAGATCAGGAGGGGAAAAGGCAAGAACAGAAGAGAAAATAGCCAACACAGTCAAGGTGGGGGATAAAACCTTCTTCTGGTATGTGAGCGAAAGTAGAAGGTCAAGGGCAGGTATAATCAGGTTGAAAAATGGGGAAGGGAAGTTGGTGGAGGATGACTGTGGGAAGGCAGAAATGCTCAATAGCTACTTATGTTCAGTGTTTACAGTCAAAAGGAGGGGGAGATCACAAAAATCAATAAACATGAGATGATGGGAGGGCAGGTTTGACTCCAGTCCATTCCAGGTTGAGGAGGTCCTGAGGGAGCTTGAGGGTTTGAAGGTGGATAAGATGATGGGGCCAGATGGGGTGCACCCCAGGGTACTGGAGGAGCTCAGTAAAGTGCTAGTGGAACCTCTGACCAGCCTCTTCAACTGGTTCTTGGAGAGGGGTGAGATCCCTGATGACTGAAGAAGGGCAGATGTGGTCCATCTTCATGGGAGGGGCAAGGAGAAGCCAGGCAATTACAGGCTGGTGAGTTTAACATCAGTGCTGGGTAAGCTCATGGAGAAACTGCTCAAAAGAAAATCTCAATCTACATGGAGACCAATGATCTTCTGGACCGACAGCAACATGATATCACTGAGGGAAGGTCATGTCAAATGAACTTGATAGAGTTCTTTGACTGGGTCACCAGGGTACTGGATCAGGGGGATCTATAGACATTGCGTATTTCGACTTCAGTAAGGCGTTTGATTCTGTGCCTCATAGGAGACTACTGCACAAAATGAGATGCCTTGGGATGGGGCCATGAGTGGTTAGGTAGGTGCAAAACTGTCTGGGGGGCAGAAGGCAGAGGGTAATCATTAATGGGTTACCATCAAGGGAAGTTATGGTCATCAGTGTGGTACCTCAGGGTTCAGTACTGGGCCACTCCTTTTCAATATATTTATAAGGGACATAGCATAGGGGCTAGAGGGAAGAGTGTGTCTATTCTTGGATGGCATGAAGGACTGCAATAGAGTAGATGTGCCTGAGGCAGTTGAGAGCATGCGCAGGGATCTGAAGAAGCTGGATGAATGGTCCATGAAATGGCAATTGACCTTTAACACCAAAAAATGCAAACTCATGCATTTAGGCAAAAATAATCAGTGCACGTATTACAGTATGGGAGGGCAAGCCTAGAGGTTACCGAGCTGGAAAGAGACCTTTGCATATACATTTCACGGAACCTGAAAGTGGTGAAGCAATGTGAGAATGCGGTGGCAAGGGCCAGTAGGATTCTGGGTTGTATCAGCAGGGGAATAACAAGCAGGAGGAGGGAGGTCATAATGCCTTTATACAGGCAGCTTGTCAGGCCACACCCTGAGTATGGAGTCCAGTTCTGGAGGCCATACCTTAGGAAGGATGTGGCGAGGGTGGAGCTTGTCCAGAGATGGGTGACAAAAATGGTAGGGGACTCTGTCATATGAGGAATGGCTGAAGGACCTCAACATGTACTCCCTCAAACAGAGGAGGGAAAGGGGAGATATGATTGAGAACCTCAAGTATATCAAAGCTTTCAGCAAGGTACCGTGGATATCTTACTGCTGAAGGAAAAATCAAACACAAGGGGACACGATATGCAGATAGTAGGGGGGAGATTCAGGGAGAACATCAAAAAATTCTACTTTACAGAGAAGGTGGTGGCCAGCTGGAACAGATTTCCAGGAGAGGTGGTAGAGGCAGGAACTGTGAGAGGTTTCAAGACAGCGTGGGACAGACACAAGGTACTGGTAGTTCCAGGGAGAGGGGTGGGAAGAAGGGAAATCCTAGTGGTTTTCTAGGCATTCTGGGCAGACTGGGTGGGCCTGACGGTCCTTTTCTGCCAACAAGTACTATGTTTCTTTGGAGCTGCAGGGTGTGGGCGGGGGGAATGCAGTGGGAGTGAAAGGGTTAGGGGCAGGATAGTCCCTCTTAGGGGGAGAAGTCAAAAGCCAGAACAGGGGTGGCAAAGTGGTAATTAAGTTCCGTGAGGATGTGGCTTCAGTCTTCAATATCCACTTCCTGAGCACAGAGTTTGGTAGGAATAGAGGGTGCTGTTCTACATTCTTCAATAGATTTAATGGTCTCCCATATCTTGGCTGAGTTCCCTTTGGTGTGCTCAAGAGATTCAATGTAGAAATCAGCCTTAGCTTTGCAAATTAATTTGACTCAGGTGTTCCTTGCAGCTTGAAAAGTCTGCCAGTCTGTTGAGCACTTTGAGCGCCTAGTGCAGGACCAGAGCTTATCACGGTTGGTTAATGTGGCTTTGAGGTTGGGTGTAAACCAGGGATGGGAAAATTTACAGATTTTGGTTTTAATAAAGGGGGCATGCTTATTTGCCAAAAAGGTTAGGCTGTCATTGAGGACAGTGACGGCCTCATCAACTGACTTGGCTAGGTAGAGGCTTTGCCAATTCATGTAACTGAGGTCAGAGAGGAAGTTATCAGCATTGAAGTGACAAAAGTTGTGCTTTGTAATAAACTTGGACAAGGAAGGGAGTTTAGGAAGGGATCTGGCACAGACTACGATTCCATGGTCACTCAGGTTATTATGGAAGACAGCAGTATGAGGGATTTTATAGGGGTGATAATAATGTCCAGGATGGAGCTGTTTGCCTGGTTATGGTTATTGGTATGGGTAGGTTCTGAGATGAGTTGAAAGAGGTCAAGCTCATCACAGAAACCTTTGATCCCACTTGATTTTGGGGAAAGACAGTTCAGGTTAAGGTAATCTAGAATGACTGTTTTGTTATTGCACGGGGCTATAAGGGACTTCAGGGTGGAGGTTAAGAGGTTCGCCCCATGGGGGATCTATAACACCGATGATGGTGAGCATTTCTGATGAAGACAGATGGATTTCCAGGGAGACTAGTTCAATTTCTTTTGGCATAGAAATGCAATGGATATCAATAATATTAAACTTATCTTTGGAGTAAATCTTTGCTCTATTGACTCTAAAGAGCTTGTAACCAGGGAGGGAAATTTGTTGATCAAGTATGACACTTTTGAGCCAAGATTCGATGATGATGAGTAGGTCTGGATCAGTGTGGGCAGCCCAAGCTTGTAGCTAGTTGAATTTGTTAGTTAGGCTCCGCACATTAATTAACATCATCTTGAGTACTGGAGCTGTTGTGAAATGAGAGGGAGCGGTAGAGAGGCTGGGGGACTGGGGTTGACCTCCATGTTACCCGAACACAGTAGAAGTAGCAAGGTGATATTTATCAAACAGTGCCTTGCCAGAGCAAGCACTTTCTTGATGTGGGACAGGCTTGGCTCTGGTGGCAAAGAGCAGGGATTTGAGTGAGGGGGAGCATTGCAAAGGTGGCAATTCATGGAGTGTAGAGAGAGGGTTCTAATGGTCAAGGAAGTGGGTGCTGTACCATGGAGTAATAGTGCAAGGTGGGTGTTGCAGATTGGGGAAGTAGGTATCTCAAGGGCCCATTGTATGGTAATTCTTGAGTGGTGGAGGATGTGTGACAGAGTATTGGTGGACCATAGGGGGGCTACTGATGATGCATCCTGTGTTGGATGGGGTATAGATGTCAATGCTCTAGTGGGGACATTTAATGTAGGGAGTGGCAGAAAACCCAGGACGAACAGCAGCTGACAAACTATGATAGGATGGAGGTACAGGATGAGGGCTGGGAGTTGAGAGACATCAGAGGGAGAGGGGTGTGAAGGAGGAAAGATGGATGATCCAAGTGTACGTGATGATGAGGTAAATTAGGAGGAGGCAAGGTAAGAGTAAGAGCTGGACAAGATAAGCAGGCAGGAGTAGTTGCTGTGGGGGGAGCGTAGTAAGAGCTGGATAAGAGGGCAGGAGTAGTTGCCAAGGGGGGAATGTAGGGGATGGGTTATCAGGAGCCTATGGGGCTAGGGACATAGGATATAAAAGTAGATAGAAGGCCAATATAAGCTGTGGTCCAGGTGTCTATAGAGTAGGGGGCAGAGGATACTAATCTAGGTAGATGGCTACTAAAAGCTGAGTTTGCTAATAGGGAAGAATACTACAGGTGAGACAGCACTGGGGGGTTGGGAGATTTAGATGTCTGCAAGGAACAAGGTGTACAATATACTGGGTAGACAAAAGACCTCAACAAATTGTGTCCACTACAGTGGAGTAGTTTTTAGGGCTCCCGCCTTTAGAACAGAAGGTTGGGAATTTGAAGCCCGGGGGGAGAAGGGTAACTCACAGGGAGAACTGGGAGAGTAGAGTTAAAAGAGTCAGAGGAGGGGTAGGAATGAGGGTGTAGATAAGGCAGAGTATGTCATTGTGATGGGGATAAAGGGAATGCTCAAGGGTGACTCCTAGTGGAGCTAGATACTGTATCAAAAACTAACGGGAGAGTGAGGAGATAGTCTTTGGAATGTTGGGTCATGTGATAGGGTCACATGACACCTATGACCTATAGGATGGGATGGGATGGGGAGGCAGTCGACACGTAGCACTGATGGGCCAACACAGTATGGAGATGGTACCTTAGCAGCTGCTTCAGGCAGGCTCCCTGTTCATTTGTGCTCTGTTCCTGGAAGTGTGTGGAGCTAGGGAGTGCAAACCTGTGGATAAAGGGGACAGTCTTAAAGGAGGGGTTATCTATGCTAAATATGTTATAGCAATGGAAGGATTCAGGAGCAGGAAAATGGAGCTAGATGGGGTGGAGTACCCTGAACTGCACATGCGTGGAATGGGAGGGGAAGATGGTGGAATGCTGAGCAAAAGAGACAAATGAGAGATACAGGTATGATTCACTAGGCAGGGACAGTAACACAAGCTGCAGTATTTGCTAAACTAATTAAATGGCACTGCACAGAAGAGACAGACTGAATTAAGGAAGCAGCACAAACAAACACAGAACTATGTATTTTCTGTGTAGCACTTAAAGCTACAGGTAAAAAGCCAGGGAAACATAGTAGAAACGGGGCATTTGAACAGGCAGGAACTATCTAAACAGCTCATCTGGCAGCAATTAAAAAAGCAAGGCTTCCTAAATGAGCTTTGAGGGAGCTTTAGGTTGTAGACAAGAAAATATGTTTTGTTTGTTTAACAAGCTGTTTAAACACAGTATGGAAATAGTACCTTAGCAGCTGCTGCAGTCAGGCTTCCAGTTCATTTGTGCTCCATTCCTGGAAGAGTGTGGAGCCAGGGACTGTAAGCCTTAGCAGCTGCTGCAGGTAGGCAGGCTCCCAGTTTGTTTGTGCTCCATTCCTGGAAGAGTGATAAGAGCTTATTCTAAGGTGAATGCCAGTTTCCATTAGGAGGGAAATAAAGTCCTCATACAAACATAAAAACTGACAGATAATGACTGCTGGGCCCATCTAGTCTGTCTGTATTTAATTACTGTATATTCTCTTTTGCTGCAGACCCAACTTCATCTACAACACTGTCATTTCCACCTCCTGCCATCCTCCAAAACAAAACTTAATTGGTTGAACAGAATTGTAGTCCCATTACAAGTGATTTTCCAAAAATGAATCAACAAAAAAAGGGTTGCATATGTAAAAAACTTCCTTGGCTATCTTTCATTACTGTGTAGACAATGTCTAGATTATTAAAAATTAAACAACATTTAATAAAATCCCATATTGTAGCTTACTCAACACTGGTATACAGCTGTTTACCATCATAATATAGTAGATTCATACATTATGTACCAATCATGGTGTCACATCTGTATGAGTAGTATATTCCTTCACACATGTTCCCCTTGATTTTTTCAGCTTTGCTCAATGCATGTATTAATATTGATTTGATTATCATGTCTGTGTAGCATAGTATGACATGAATTATTTATACCACATAGTTTACAGTATCAACAATGTGCATATTAATAATTTTACACTTTATCCATTGGAATCACCTAACTTGTCATACACAGAAACATAGAAACAGATAGCAGATAATGACCACTGGGCCCATCTAGTCTGCTCATTTTTTTAATTATAATCAATTCTGATGGAGACCTAACTTTTATTTATTTTATTTAGTTTTTGTTTACCGGGTAAGTACACTAGACAAGTTTTATGCCTATTTTCAGGAACGACCCGGGAGAGTACAAAAGGGTACAACAGGTACATTGATACAGTAATTGGTTCAGACGAATACTTGGTCTACAGCACTTTCTCTTCAATCCCCTTCCTTCCTCCAAGGGATCCTTTGTATCTATATAAGGCATTTTTGAAACCCACCACTGGTTTCACCACCACTGCCTCCCATGGAAGGCTATTTTAGGAATCCACCACCCTTTCTGTGAAGAAGTACTTCCTCACACCTCTCCTAAACCTACCTTCTTCCAGCTTCATATCATGACCCCTTGTTCTACTGCAGCATTTCCTCTGAAACATACCTCCCTTCTGTACCTTATTATACCCCTGTGAGGTATTTAAAGGGTTCCATCATATCCCAACTCTACCTCCTCTCCTCCAGGATGAACATATTGAACTCTTTCAGTTTCCTCTCATAGGACTTCTGATGCAGACCTTGCACCATTTTGACATCCCTCAGCTTTCTGTTTGTCACTTTCTCCTTTTTCCAATTGTTCCTCCTTCCTCAGCTTTCTTCTTTGACTGCTCCTTCCCCCCTTCCTCATTTGCTAACCCCCTTCTTGGGAACTCTCTACTCTCTATCTCTGCCTGTGGTGGCCCACTTTCTGCCTCCCCCATTTGTTCCATCAGCCCCCTTGGTTACTTTAAATGTCCATCGAAGTAACATTTGAAATGTGCACTGAGGACTATGGTTCCCTCCTTAATGGAAGCTAGCATTGACCTTAGTATAGGCTTTTATCTTTCCAGGTTGGCCCTCAGTCCCCATTGTTGCCGTACCTCTCCTCTCTACTCCATTTCTTCTACTGCCATGGTGCGGAGCTCCATCTTCTTCCCCACATAGTAAAAGATGCACTCGCCGCTCACACTTTAAACACATGGGAAACACAGGATCAACCAGATAAATGATGAAGAAGAAGAAGAAGAAGAATCAGCATTTATATAGTGCCTTTCATACTCAGTGTATCCCAAAGCACTATACAAGCAATGCTAGACTGGTAGTGAATTGACTGAATGTGTGATGGTGGCCATATTGCACATCATCACCCACACACAGCCTGGATAATTGCATGAACCAGTTTATGGGAAGGGGAATGTTGGCCAGGACACCGGGAATGTTCCCTACTCTTTGTGAAGAGTACCCTGGGTTCTTTTACTTCTACCTGGACACCCACCAGGACAACACCAGAATGGGCAGAAGGGACCTCAGTTTAAAGTCTCATCTGAAGGACGGCACACCCCAGCAGTACAGCACCCCCCAATACTGCACTCAGATGCCAGTGATTTTTGAGTGCAAGTCCAATCCCAGTGTTGGACAAGAACCCACGACCTTCTGGTCCAGAGGCGGATGTGCTACCAACTGAGCCACACTGACACCTAACTTGATCTAACTTTACCGAAAATGAAATTTACACACAAAGCTGCCTACTGCAATTCATCTTTACATTTAAGCCCATGAAACACCCTTATCAAGTTAATGCATTAGCAGTCATAGTGACTCTGATGAGAGTTTGTTGTGTAATAATTAACATGTGGCCCTGATGGGGAGTCAGAGGGACCAGTACTTGTAGGGATGAACACCTCCACTGCTGATTCAAGCACCATCTTCAAAAAATGCCACATGTGGTTTGCATTAAAAGCCTCATACAGCTTCTCTAGACCCATGGGAACTGAATTTTCAAAGGCTTTAGACAACAGCAAGCCCCAGGTGTGCCAAAGATATGGCACACAGGGCCTACGGCAAACTAACAGGATTTTCTAGCCCATGCACAATTGACTCAAGTTAGACCATCTTTTTGTGTTCTAGTTTGCATCAATCTTAAGGACCATTTTTACAGAGCTAATGTCACAGAACTTGTGCAAGCTGCTGCAAATTGGGTAGACTGTCCAACTGCACCCAGCCTTTGAAAACTGAGTGCAACTGTGGCAAAAGGGATTGGTCCACTGGCAATTTCAAAGTGACGTGTTGCAGGGCTTGACATAAGTCCTGCACCACCTTTTGAAAATCTTGCCCATAACCTCCAAAATACTCTTGGCCTTGGGTCACAAGAAGAGATTTTTTATTCGCTGGCGATGTTGATGCAAAGTGGCCAAAATTCACATTCATAAGTTTTTCAAAGTTTTCTCTACCCTCAGTAACTTCAACTTTGCCTGAAATTGTGAAGTTTTCCATGCTAGCTGTGGAATTCCACCCACAAAGTGCAGAATTCTGCAGTTTGTAGGTGAAATTCCACACTACATGGGCGTATTTCTGCCGTTTGTGACAAAATTCTGCACTTTGCTGATTGATCCGCACTTCACAAATTTTGCAAAATTCGCAGATTAATTCACAGAGCGAATTTACCCAACTTTTCCCATCTCTAGTCACAATAATGTGGGATGAGGATATTGTGGGAGTTAGGGTTCAAAGCCCTAACATCTCATTTCCATACTTTTACTTCTTATGACAATACCTGATGCATTAACATTGTGTTTTTTTTTACAATGAATTTCCTTACTTTTAAAAAAGTTGTATAACAATTGCCACCTATAACTTTCTTCACACAGTGCCTTGTGGGCTAAACATGAAGCAGCAGACCTGTTGGGCGTGGGAACAAGACATGCAGCTTGCTTTGTGCAGGGCATGCAGGCCCTAACTGAAGCAGTAGGCTGATCAAATAGGACACAGATCTGTATCTTGCTTCATGCAGTGTCCTACAGGCTCTATGTGAAGTAACAGAGGCATAGGGAATGCCACCAAATGTGTAACATGCTTTCCACAGGACCTGAAGTGGAAGACCTGTAGAGCAGGTTAGAAAGTTGCTACTTGAGTGGTTGGGAGGAGGTGGTAAGTAGCTCATCCCTAAAATTTACTATAAAATAAAAAAAAGTAAAAGTTATGGATACAATTTATGGGCACTAGAAGAATAAGAGTGAAAAAAATACTAACTCTCGGTGCATGTGCATTTCTGTTTTTGGGGGGCTTTGTTTTTCAGTTTTATTTTTTAAATTCCCCATAATTTTTTTTAACATTTTGTTTACAATATTTAAGAGATAGGAGTGTACCCCCCCAACTCATGAACATTTAATTTGTGTTTGAATTGTGCCCACAGATACATTCAGGGGAGATCAAATCTACTATTTTTTGACTAAGAAAATGGCCCTTGCACATGCATAGTGTTTTTTGGACTTAGTTTACTTAGCCACTTTTTCCAACAGGGTTCTTAAAATGATATTCATCTGAAGTGGAAGATTGGCTATGTTGGTCACCCATCATGGAACCAGCACTTAAAATTAACAGATTGGGTGGCCATTGGGGGGGGGGGGGCAGGAAGTTAGCATAGACTGCAGAGGGAGGGGAGTTAATTTTAAGCAATAGGCTGCATGGGGAAATGTTATAGTATAGTAGGTGGGGAGGGTTTGTAATAAGCATGCAGGTTTTGGTGTTGAGATCCCAGTGTTGGGGTATGGATATGATCTGACACTGGGATTGAACACCGAGTATTTGGCTCAAAGGTGGGGTGGTGTTAGTGAGGTTGGGTACCAAGTGGCCACAAAAGAAAAACAAGAGCTACAGCCAACCATGTCTGTTTTGACTTGGCTTATTGTTTATATTGCATTGTATTTACAGTATGGTTTATTGTACTACAGCCCAGCCTTGTATATTAATTTAATAAAGAAGCAGCCATGATCATCTCTAGCAGGCTTCGGCATTGTCAGCAATCTTGCATGCTCCAGTCCCCCAAAATACACGTACACACATATACACACACACACTTGGATATCCATAAAAAGAAAGGGGTTTTGACTGGCACAGACCCCCCTCTCACCACTTCAGTTGGCCCCAATCTGGATGAATGGGGAGCAGTACACACTCATAGTAACCAGCTAATTACTATGAGCCAACACGTCCATTCATTCAGACAGTGACTGTCTGAGGTGGTGCTAGATGAATCTGTGCTGGTCACTGTCCCTTGCAGCTGACTGATATCCTTTTACTAGGGATGGCATGGGGAGTAGAGGGTGGGTGTGTGGTGCAGTGGGTGGGTTGGTGTGAGAGGGGTGTCTGTAAGTTTGCCATGGTGGCAGGGGTAGAGGAACTTTTTTTTTTATTTATTAAGGTCTCAGATTACAAGTACCTTTGAGCTGGGAGCTCTTTTAAAAAAGTTCCACGTTGTAGTGTAACAGCAACATACAGTTCATGCACTGATTAAGGTATGAACACAGATATTATACAGTTAAGATGGGAAAACAATTCACTTAGGGTAGGACAGGTAAACAGTATAAAAAGTGAATTCATTGCAAGTTCAAGAGAATACAATGGATACAGATTACAAGTTGTGTACAAAGAGTAGTAAACAGAATAAAAAGTGATATTCATTGCATGTTCAGGATAATACAATGGATGTAGATTACAAGTTGTGTACAAAGAGCAGTGAACCAAACATTTGAAATTAAGTATTGTTGATTGAGTGAATCAGCCAAGAAGGCATTGTCGAGGGTTAGGTAAGTGGCAGGGGGGTGAACTGGAGGAGAGGGGAAAGGTGAAGGGTGAAGGAAGGGGCATAGGGAAGTAAAGGTAGAGGGATGGTGCCCCTGGGTGAGCAGTCAACTGCTAAGTGCATTGAGGTGGGCAGTATGAATAGTGCAACCAATTTCTGATTATCACAGGCAGGCGCAGTCACAAAGAGCTAAGAGTTGCAGCCAAAGCTTCCATTCAAAAGGGCCAAGCTTCATTTCAGCCAGTAAATCATCATGGAGGGAGTTGAGTCAGTTGTGAGCACTATACTCAAATGATCTTCGCCCTGCAAGGTGTGTCAGAAAGGGACCTTGAAAGGCTGACTATTTGTACCCCTGGTGAGGTGTGGATTAGTCATATGGTTTAGGAGGTTCTGGATGCTTGGGGAGGGGGGGTTAGTTCCAAGTATTTTTTTTTGACAAACAGGCAGATCTGGTGCTTCAATCTGCCTTTCAGATGGAGCCACCCAGTTTGGATATATAAGTCACATGTGTGTGTGTGAGCTGGTGTGCCCCTGTGATTAGTCTGCAGGCTTTATTTAAGGCTATAGTGATCCTTTTGAGGGTGGAGTCTGAAGCTGCTTCATATACAACCAGTCCATAATCACTTATGGAGAGCACCGAGCTAGTGACTCCAAGACTGAGTGCCTCAACAGTCATAAAATGTTTATGCCTGTGAAGTAGGCCTATTTTTGCATAGACAGCTTTCACTACATGATCAAATATAGATTGTAAAGGATAATGAGGTACCTAGCATAACCCCAAGATATTTGAATGAGTGGATGAGTTTGGGGGGGTGTTCTGGTTATTTCAGATTGTGAGCTGATGTAATTTGTGTGTGTTGTAAGGGGATGCAAATGTCATGATTTTGATTTTTTGTAGTTCATTAGTAGTTTATGCTTCAGGAACCAAGCTGCTACATTTAAGAAATTCTGTTGAAGCTGCTTCTCCAGGAGCATAGCATCAGGGTTGCATGTAAAGAGAACAGCATCATCCACATACATAATATGGATCCTTGGGGACACCCGTGCACACTTGCCATCTATCTGATAGAACTCCATCTATCTTTGCCTGCTGGAATCTATCTGTTAGGTAATTACTAAACCATCTCATGGTGTCTGCAAAGAGCCTAGAGTTAAAAAGTTTTTTTAGCAGTAAAGCATGGTTGACTATTTTGAACGCTTTGGTGAGGTTGATGAAAGCCGCCCCCACCAACTGCCTGTGGTCTAGAGCCTTGTGTATGTACCCAGTGAACACTAATAATGCTGCGTTGGTGCTATGTGATTTTCAAAAGCCATGCTGCTGGGGACATAGGACATGGTAGTTTTCAAGGTATGCAATGAGCTGATCTTTCACAATGCACTCTAAAGCTTTGGAAAGAGGGTGGAGTATGGAAACGGGTGGTTAGTTAGTATGTAGGTCCCTGTCCTCACTCTTATGGATAGGCAGAATTACGGTATCTTTCCATTGCTTGGGGATTTGGCAAAGTTTAAGATCAAGTGAGTCTCTACTAAGTCTAGATTTTCCTAAAACATGGTGTAGGTATTTTTTTAGATGACTTTCAGTTGCGACCTTATTGTTGCTATCTGCTGCGATCAAATAATCAGGAGGGAGTAAACTGCTGAGGTCTGTAAAGGCATTATTGAAAGTGTCAGCTATGAGTTTCATGTCTTGGGTGATAACCCCATTTAGGTTTAACATGGATGGTGCGGATTTGTTAATTTTCCCTATTAGGACCTTCACGTTATCTCAGAACTTTCTGCCATCACCCCAGGAGTTGGTGAGTTCATCCCTAAAGTAGCGTCTTTTGGCTGTGCAAATTGCCCATATACAGGCATTCCTGGTCTTTTTATGGTTCTGAATATTGGATTATTTATCTGTGGTTCATGCCCAGTGCCATAAATTATCTCTGTCATTTAGTAGGTTGATAAGAGATGGTGAAACCCATGATTTGCTTGCACCCTTGAATTTTCATTTTCTGAAGAGAGCATATATACACAAGCTTTATTAAACATGGCTATGGAGAAGTCGAGAGCTTGGTCGACATCTTCTGATGCATCCATTGGGGACCAGTCTTGATGCCTGAGATGAGATTTTAAGGGTTCAAGTTGTCCCTTTTTTTTACTCAGCTAGTAATTGTTTTGGCAGAGGGTTTAGTAGCTGTGATGGACCAGGCACACAGGATAGTGGAGTGGTCACTAATTGAATCGGGGAAGATGGTGGTATTTGAAATTCATTCTGGATGAGCAACCAGTCCAATAGTGTACTTGTCCCAGTGTGGTAGTTTGTCCTAGTGGTGGAGTCAACCATCTCTGCTATATTGATGGTGGAGATAGCATCTTTGTAGGGGGCAGCCTCAGGGGATAGCCAGTTGATGTTAAAGTCCCCAACTGCTATCATCTTGGAGTTTTGGTATAAGTTGTTTAGGAAGTCTAAGACTACATTAATGCCCCTGGCCGGTTCTTTAGGGGGGACATAGTCCAAGGCCATTATGAGTCCCTTGTTGTGGGCACCTAGTAGTACTTTAACTGCCAATGGCTGGATATGTGTCCTGAGTCTAAATTGGGAAGGGCATGACCTTGGATGGAGTCTTTAATGTAAATAGCACAGCGCCCTCCTAGTTTACTAATCCTGTCCTGTCTGAAGAGAGAGTATCCTTCAAAGGAGACTGCAGTGTCTGGGATCTTTGGTGTGAGCCACGTTTCCACTATGGATAATACATCAACTTAAGATTGAATGTTGTGAGTAGGTTGGGGAGAGGGTTATTTCTTGTCTGGGACAGCAGGAGAAGGGTGGTGGTGTGGGTGTTGGCTAGAGATGGGCAAAATCCACAAATTTCATTCTGCAAAATAATTTGTGAAATTCACACATTTTACAAAATATTTCGTGGGAGCGAAATGCAAAATTTTGCCAGTGAAAGGAATTTCTCCCTCGAATGGTGGAATTTCCACCATTCACTAGCAAAATTCTGCATTTCGCCAGCAAAATTTCGCATTTTGCTAGTGAAATTCAATGTTTTGCACCCTCAAAATATTTTGCAGAATGCATGAATTTTGCAAAATATTTTGCCAATGAAATAACATTTTGCTGCACCTCTAGTGTTGGCTGCTACAGTGGATATGATGAAGGGAGTTGTAATATACACACCGTGTAGACATTTGTGGGGGAGGAGGGATATATGCGGTCCTTCCAGAGGGTAAGAGGAAGGAAACCTTTTTTTGATTAAAAAAAATAAACAAACAATAAAGGAATGTCACTTTGCAAACTGCTTAGAAACGGACTACTTTGTAAGAGTTATGAGTAGCATGAAGTATTGCACTTCACCATCAATGTACTGGCAATGTAAAACTTTACAGCATCCCCCCCTCCCATTCTGGTTGAATGAGCCAGTAATTAGATCTCATATATGGTAAGGCTTTTTTGCATGCAGTCTCAGTGGGGATATCATTTTGTAGGCAACACAGTGGTGGAGGAACACTCAAGAAATATACCATCAATAAATGGATAACGTTCCTTCCTCCTTTTAGTAGACCTACTCTGGTATTCTTGCAAGAAGTCTGTAAACTATGCCAAGTAGCCTTAAAAAAGAAACAAAACATAAACAAAAAAAAACACCCAATACTGGGTCTGGGCACCTGGTGTTTGGGGGAGGGGGGTGTTATTGGAGACCAGGACTGTGTACACAGTGTTAGAAAATGCAATGGGGGAGCCAGTGGCTTCTGAAAAATGCAAATTATTTATTTTTGTAGGTATGTATGTATGTATACATTTATTTATTTGTATTCTTGATTGAATTCATTGTTAGTCAATCGCAAATTTAAAAAAAATGCAAGTTTTTTTCATATGTTTTTTAATGTATTCCATTTGCACATGTGACCGCTAAACATTAGAACAGTACTTATAACTTTTTAATTTGACCAGTTTCATTGCAGAAAAAAACATAATACAGTACCTTATTATGGCTCAATATCTAATGAAACTGAAAGTTTCAGGTTTTAAAGGGGAGTATTTTGTTTGTTATCCATCTGCAAAACATAAGCCTTAATGTGGGGTATTTTTACAGTATGTACATTTCATGCTTGATACCACAGCCCTTCTGGACGTATTGTTTTGCAAACTGACATACAACTTGCCCATAGGCCTGAACAATTATAACAATCTTGTCCTGCAGAGAGAAAATATCTGGATTTTAACATTAAAAGCGCACATGAGTTCTGGATTGAATGGTACTTTAGAATTATTTTCATATTTGAAACAATGTTAAGAAGCTCATTTCTCTGTAGTTGTTGAATTTAATAAGTTATTGATGTGATCTGTATGATATTTTATTTGAATAGCAGCCTCTTCCATCTTTTCTTCCTCTCCCCCCACCCCAATCAGTGTGGTTCTTAATATTTTGAGTTGGTTTACTGCTTTCTTCTGTTTTCACTGTTTATAATATTTTTTTAGTTTAGTTTTTAACAAGTTCATTATAAAGAATGCAATTTTAATTGTAAAACAATTGAATTGATTTTAATGACACTCTCTGCTTTTAAAAAAATGTAATTAATTAATTTATTGAGATTGTTTGATTGATGATGGCATAAAAATGATTTGCTCACTAGACATCTTTTAGCCTTTGAGAAAGGACTGTTGGTCAGTCCAAAACATGTCAGGTTTTGTGTTGCACGGTATTATATTAAAAAGTCTTTAACACTAAACGCGTTTCTCTTAAGAGTTTGTGAGTGCCAGAACCAGTATGTTTTCAGCATTATCCAGTTGGTTTTAGAGCACCACTTCCCAGTGCGCACTCATTTGGGATACATACAGGTTATAAGATAGTCAGAGCATGATGTTCACCAATAATAAAGTTGTGTCAGACAAAGCATAGATCAGTTCATTTAGATTATTACAGGAAACTATTGACATTTCATGTTAAGGCAGTAGTCGGAATAATGACAGATTCAGAGGCCAATTCTAAAATGTGAAACTCATGGTTCCTATGTTCAGTATTATGGAATCTTGAGGACAGCATAGGCACTTGATCATTAGAAAGGGAGTCTGCACTGTTTTGCTGATTCCATGAAGGAAAAGTAAGATTATTAAATTGGGCTCCTAATTCAGCCAGCTCTGATCTGAGGAGTAGAAATAATTTCCCTGCTGCTGAGGTGCACAACATAGATCACAGTATATAAACTGGGCATTGCCTACTGTGTTAAAAATAAATTCTGTCCCAAAGTACACCTGGCCATTGCACAAAGGGTGCTGATGCAAGACCTTGTCTATTGGTTGCTGGCCTACTGTGGCACAAATAAAACAAACCTTACATAGCAGGATGTGATGTACAGTACCGGAGTATCTGTCACTTTGCCCTGGCTTTTCTACCACTACCTGCTGTACACTGGCCTGGGCTGGCTATCCCTGACTGGTGGGTAATGTCACCCCTGCATTGCAAGTTCTTTCAGACCCTGAGGAACACCACTGCACTGACTTACCATGATTTCAGAGACTGAATCCTAATTTTTCATTTCCCTGCTTGTAGGCATCTATAGATAGTCTGCAGGAATCTCTGCAGGAGGAACACCTGACCAAGGCAGGAGATATTACAGTACTGTCTATGTATCTACTTGAATAAACAACTGAAGGTTAAGCAGGTACAGGTAGTGGGGTGACAACTATGGGGTAGGAAGTAGTAGACGTCAGTAAGGCATCAATTGCTAGAACAGCTAAAAAAGGGAATGTAGGAGACACTCTGTCAAGGGTAGGGTAAAAACAGATTTCAAACAGTTAAAGGAAAGAGGCAGGAAGTCAAAGGACATAGAAAGGAAGCAGAAAGGTACAGAAAAGGTTTGAAAGACAAAACAGACAAGAGCCAAACAGATTAAGAAAGGAAAGATCATGGGAGAGGTGTAGTGCAATGGGTGTGGAGCCGCAGTCTTTTGGGACCTATTCTGGAGACTGAGGTGCTGCCCCATTTGCATTCACCTCTTTGGGTTGAAGGCAGAGGCTGGATGAATCCCTGCTTAACTGGCAAAGTTGCAGACAACCTTCTGCTCCACCTTGTGGCTGTTAAGTCTGCTGCTGAGAATGACTAGGCAGAGGCAGAGTGGTTGGACCTTGGTGAGCTCCAAGAAGGTGGGGGTGTTGGGAAGGAAACACACTCTTAGCCTGTACCATTACACAATTACTTTGCCATATTGGCTGGATGAGGCAGCTGGGAGGAAGCAGCCACAGCAGTGGGAAGGGAAGAAGTAATGGTCCTCAGAAAGGGATGACCAGAGGAGGAAGAAAGAGGCCTCTAGCTGCAGGGGGGGGACTCGATCATTAGAAGGGTAGACTTGGGAGCTGGGGAAGAAGGGAGATGGAGGAGCAGTGCCAGATGATCACTAGTGCAGTATAAGACGGGAGAGAGCTACATGTCATTGTCCACCTATGGACAAATGGCTTGGCAAGAAATAGGGTTGGGGAAGTGCAGGGTAATTTCAGGGAGCTGGAGAAGGGCCTGAAGCAGGTAGCATGCACAGTGGTGTTTGCTGAGGTGTTACCTGTGTATGGCCGAGGAGTGGAAAGGGCACTCCGCACCATGACTTTTAACAATTGATTTGAAGGCATGATGCATGAAAGAGGGATTTAGTTATATTAGGGACTGGAGATCAGCCTGGGAGGATATGGACCTCTGCAGGGCAGACAGCCTGCATTCTTCAATGAGGTAGACCACTGTCCTTAATGGGAGGTTTAAATGTTACTTAGATGAGCATTTAAACTATCTGGAGGGATGGCTGTAATACCAAAGGAGGCAAAGACTGCCTCCATCCAGTGGATGAAGCAACAAAGCGAGAAGGCCTGAGGAGAAAATGCTCCCCCAAAGCAGGGGTGCAGGATATAGGGGTGTGGACAAGGTGGAGGACAAGGAAGACTAAATAAGTATAATAAGAAGAGAGGAGTAAAGGAGACAGGCAATAGAGAGAGGATAATAAGAGAAGAGGGGGTCCAGGGGTAGATTTAGGACACAGAACAGAAAGGAGTAGTGAAAAAGGCAGACAGGCAGGGGTAAGTAAGATATAGATAGCCATGTGTGTCAATGCAAGGAGTCTGTAAAAAAATAATCTGGATCTGGAGACCATCAAGGAGGAGGACAGCCTGCATTCGGTGGCCATACTGGAGTCATGGCACATTGACAGCCATGACTGGGATGTGGCCATACCGGGATACTCTCTGTTTAGGAGAGACAGGGAAGGGAGGAGGGACTATACATGAGGGAGGGAGGGAATCAAGGTTATGGACATACAGGGGCACCTGCAGGAAAAGGAAGGAATGGAGGTGCAGTATGGATACTGGCCCCTGTGCCTGTCTTCAGGACATCCTGGCGACAGGCAGAGGGGCCAGTATCCATACAGGAGTGTCCTCCAGAAAAGGGGAAGGAGTTAGATAAGGCACTTGGGGAGAACATCATCAGGATGGCAAATAATGGGGAGGTGCTCCTAGTTGGTGACTTAAGTCTGACAGATGTGGATTGGAGCCTTCCAGTTGCAGATTCAGCAAGGATCAGGACCATCCTTCACTCAATACAAGGGTCCTTTCTCAGGCAGCTAGTCAATGAACCCGCTAAGGGCAGGGCAGTGGTGGACCTGGTGCTTGCAAACAGAGACAGCACTGCAGACATCTCAGTGAGCAGTCCTCTAGGTACCAGTGATCACTGTAAAGTGTGGTTTAACATGAAGACAGGATCAGAGGCAAACCACAAGAGGACAAGGGTCCTGGAATTTAGGAGGGTGGAGTTTAAGGAAATGGGAGACTGGAACAGACTCAGAAACTGCCTAGTAGGGGGAAATGGTAGGGAGGGGGGGGTAGAGGAACAGTGGGGAACAAAGGAGGTCATAATCCAGACAACCAGCCTCTTTGTGCAACTTGCTGTATATTGATTTCATGTTTATGTATTTCTCTTAACTATGTATATGCACATTGGATTTATGTACTATGTAACCTTGTATCATGTGAATTTTTGCTACTCTGTAATCTGTGTACTAGTGTAATATTTTATTTGTCAAACTGTCTACTGTTCTATGCATTGTTGTTTATGTTTAACTCTGTGCCACTGTATGTGGCCCAGGTTGTGCCTTAAAACAGTCCCTAGGATCAGGGCAACTACCCTGTTACCAAAGTCATAAATAAATAAATTGTGAAGGAAGTGAGTAAAAGTAAAATGAGAAAGAGACTGTCATGGTAATCTAGGGAAATGGTCATGATAGTGTAGTAAAACAAGATGGCATTTAGGAGGTATAAGGAAATGCAGAGGAAGCCAGGGAGATGTGCCAGGTAAAAACACAGAGGGAGGTCCCAGATGTGATTCCAGAGGACTGGAAAAGATATGTAACTAACCCCTGGTCACCCCTGAAAAAGGGACCTTCGGGGCCCAGTGAGCCTACCTGGTTAACAAAAGTAAATAAATAAATAAGTAAGGCAGTAAGAGGAGAAAAGGTGCAGACAGAGGAAAGGATAGCCAAGGGGTAGGAAAGGGGATAGGACTTTCTTCAGGTACATAAGTGAGAAGAGCAAAGCAAGGGGAGAGATAGTGAGAATAAGGAGGGTGGCAGAGGGACACTGCGCAGAAGAGGATCAAAAAGTAAAGCAGATCTCTTGAACAAGTACTACTCAGTCTTCAGAGTGAATGAGGGGGGGCGGGGCAAACCACCAGTGATCAGAATGAACGAAAGGGAGCGGAGGTGACTCAATTCCATTTTCAGAGGCAAATGTCCTGAAGGGACTTGCAGCTTTGAAAGTGGACATGGCAATGGATCAGATGTAATACACCAAAGGGTTCTGAAAGAAATAAGGGAGGTGCCAGCTGCCCCATTGATGGCTTTATTAAACAACTCACTAGAATCAGATGTGATTCCAGAGGACTGGAAGAGTTCAGATGTGGTCACTCTACATAAGGGTGGCAGCAGATAAGAGGCTAGTAACTATAAGCCAGTGAGCCTCACCTCAGTGATGGTAAAATTAATGGAAACACTGTTAAAGGAAAAGACAGTAAAGTATCTTGAGTCCAATAGGCTGCAAGATCAAAGGCAGTGTGGATTCACAGGGGGAGGTCATGCCAGATGAATCTGATTAATTTCTTTGACTGTGTGACCAGGGGAAATAGATCAGGGGAGGCAGTGGATGTGGCCTAGCTAGACTTTAGCCAGGCCTTCGACAGCGTGCTACATAGCAGACTGATTAAGAAATTGATCAGCCTAGGGGTGGGATCCAAAGTGGTGAATTTGGCTAGAAACCAGCTAATGGATAGGTAACAGAGGGTGGTAGTTAACAGCATTCACTGTAATGATGGACAGGGGGGAGGGTGACCAGCAGGGTGTCACAGGTCTCAGTACTGGGACTAGTCCTCTTCAAGTTGTTTAAAAGTGACATTGCAGATGATCTGAAAGGGAAGGTATGCCTTTTTTCAGATAATACCAAAATCTGTAATAGGGTGCACAATAAGGGAAGGGTGGAAAGAATGCGTAGGGATCTTGGGAAGTTAGACTAGTGGCCAAGAGAATGGCAATTGGGGTTCAATGCCAAAAAGAGCAAATCATGTACCTAGTGCATAGGAACCCAAGAATGGAGTAAAGGATTGAGGTAGTCAGTTACTAAGCAGGAAAATATCTGATGACCTTAATGTGGCAGGGCAGTGTGACAAAGCAAACATGGCTGCTAGAATTTTTTTAAATATATTTTAAATATATTTCTTGGAGGCATGGATAAGCAGAGGTACTGTTTTTGGGTTGTTAGTAGGGTTATCACTTAAACTGAATACCAATCCATATCAGGGTTCCTTTTTTTTAATTCAGAGATAGAAATGAGGGGGGACCTTGTGATATTGAAAAGACTAGGGATGCTACTCAAATATAAGGTACTCCAATCAGTGTGTAGTCATTTTAATAAAGATTCAATGTGTTTTGAAAATGTTTCACAATTCTTAATATCATTCTCTTCATCAACTTGCAAAAATTCATAACTTGACCTATTCAAAATGAAATGTTTAAATGTTACTAACATTTCAAAACCAAACCCTGTTCTTGTAGAAATTTCTATAATACAATCATGAATTTTACTACTCATTTAATTATGCAGAAGCAAGATGAACTGATCTGCAATTAAAGTAAACTAGCTTAGCTAAAGACACCCAATTTTTAAATTTTAAAGATCATTTTTCAATGCTGGATTTTTTTTTATTCTGCTTCCCTCCGGTCACCAGCATCTGCACCTCTCTCAGTCACCCAGCTTATCCCGCCCAGTCAGAGATCCTTCCTGCCATTAGGTCTAGAGCTCTGAGCCTCCAATCCACTCACTTTCCTCAGGCAACCCCCCCCCTCCAGCTGGCCCCACTGGGGTGGGGTCACCTTCAGCTACTTTCATATGAATCCAATGGCCTGAGGGCAGATGCAGATTGGCAGGTTTTGGCTCCCAGAGGGTAAGATGCGATGATGGGCATGGTACTGGGTTAACAGTGCCTATTTTATTTTTATATATTTTTATTTATTTAGTTTTTGTTGACCGGGTAAGTGCACTAAACAAATCCTGCCTATTTTCAGGCACGACCCGGGGGAGGGGGATACAGATGAATGCCAACTGATCTTGAACCAGATTAAGCTGTTGGTGGTATTTTTGGTGAATGAGGGAAATTTGGCCAGGACACAGAGGAAATTCCCCTACTCTTTTTGATAAGTGCCATGGGATCTTTAACATCCACCTAAACTACCACCAATCCAGGCAGATGGGACCTTGGTTTAACGTCTCATCCGAAAGACGGCACCTCAGAAGTGCAGCACCCCTCTCATGCTGCACTACAATGTTAGTACTAGGATATTAACCCAAGTGCCAGATGTGGGAACTAAACCCACAGCCCTCTGATCTCCCGGCCTCAGAGGCGTGTGTGCTACCTACTGAACCACTGACACTGTTCTGTCCTGTGCCTATCCAGAAGCAGGGGCATTTCCTCATTCTGCATGGTTACTCCCCCCGTTGGTGAGCACAGATGTGCAATGACATCCAGGAGAGGTGCATACACTTCCGAACGTGTCACTCCTACATCTGCTGCAACCCACTACCTTTTGCATGTAAGACATATGGCTCAATAGCATACTATTGCCGAAGCCTTCAACCCTCTCCTCCCTGGAGAAGGTAAGCTGTCATCAGATGCTCAAACCTCCTCATTCTCAGCTGACGTCTGGTGCCTTGAGCTCGCTCTCAAACTCGGGTCCCTAGCATGGTGCAAGGTGTAGTGTCCAGTGCCTCAACCCTCAGTGCTGCAGGAATGGCAGGATCCAAGCTGGACATTGAAATATCTATAAAAAAAATATGTATTTTTATTAGATTAATGCAATCTCCTTAGCAAAATAATCCAGTTTAAAACAACAAAGATGTGTTTTAATAGAGACTTGCCTAATTTCCAATAGCTAGTATTTCTGGATTCTCCTTTTTATACACTGTTAACAAAAAATACATTTGGCTCAGTTTATTCCACATTAATAATGAATTCAGTTTAAATGTGGTTCAGCTTTTATAAAAAGAAACTTATCCTATTTAGGGACTTGAAGAATACCAGTATTCCATGATATGGACAAAGCAAACTGAGCAGCTCACATTTGAGTGACTCAGTTTGCACGCCTGCAGGGATAGCTACCATGGGGGAATAGTGAGGGTAGTGAATAGTGACTGTGGAAGGGCGTAATAGTAAGAGCGAATGATTGGAGACAGTAGGATCATGTGGGCTAAATGGAGGAACTTCCGCTGCTGCTGCTGAGCTGTCCACCTAGCGTGGTGGATAGGGCCACCACCTGCAATGCTCATGGATCTTGGTTCAGGACTGCCTGTAGGTAAATTTTGGGGGACCTGTTGTGGCTAATTGAATTACATTATTTTTTTATTTGCCCCCAGCGCTGGTATTACCCTGCAAACTGTAATCTCCCTCCTGTGTATCGCTCTTTCCTCAGTGTCTGTCCCCCCTGGAGTTGATTATATATAGATGAGGGTATGAGGGATTGCACCCCACAAAGGGTGATGAGGGGGTGTAGCCACTACAATAAATATAAGTTTAAATAATCCCCCCTGCTAGCAAATGTTTTGCTGTCACTGCCTTCGCATTTGCTGTGGTGTGGTGACCATCATGTGTGGTTTTGTTGAAATGTAGTCCCCGTAGTGTTAGTCGCCGAAATATTTTCACCAATATGATGTCAGGGGGTCTAAACCTCACTCTCAGGTTCTTGGCAATAATGGGCATGCAAAGAATCACAGACATGTTGCATAAGAGTAATAAAGCTTGTTTATTGCTACCAAAAGGAAAATCACAGTTGCCCTAAGCAGTTCTTACCATTAGGAACTGGGAGCCAATGCTAAGCATTCCCTATACCTTGAGGAATCTCCATGTCTCCTGGGGTCTCCGAGGTAGAAGACGTAATGTCTTACATTACATACCTAAAATAATTACCATGGTTACTGTAAGATAGAAACATTTCTAGTTACAGAGATGAGCCCTATTGGCTAAATTAGAGGTGACTCCTCAGTCCAAGATAACATTATACAATTCTGTTATAGTCTTCACTTTGTGGAAACAAAAAGGTACAGTTTATACATAGTCATGTAGTAATACAAATCATCAGAAGATGGCAATGCCGACTCATATATCATGAT
The DNA here is from genome assembly GCA_016271365.2 of Neoceratodus forsteri. Lineage (NCBI taxonomy): Eukaryota > Metazoa > Chordata > Ceratodontiformes > Ceratodontidae > Neoceratodus > Neoceratodus forsteri. The sequence goes on from CM028130.1 coordinate 246,702,151, forward strand.
CATTACAAGGACACTGGTGTCCTAACATCTTGTAAGCAAGAAATACTGTACATGTGTATATTGGAAAGTAAAGTGTATAGCAATTATATGCATAAATATCCTGACATCTACTCTTATACGGTAGATGCCCTTAGCCCTATATATTAGTATAACATATACCTAAATGCTAGCTGTCTGTGGTGTACCTCTGGGGGTACCAATTAGGGTGCAAGGACCTCATGTAACATTCCCCCCTTGTTGCCTCATGAGGGGCAACACAGGCAAAAATAAGGAAGTGGAGCATGAGCAAGGGCCATTTACAGACTCCAAGCATGAGCCTTGTAAAGGAACTCCAGCTGCTCATGGTGTTGGTGTAGTGTGCGCCACAGGCAGCAAAGCATAATAATGAGAAAAAATATCAAAAATGCTTGTATAATAACAAAACCTTTAAAGATAATCTCTAACCATGTGTTAGTAAGTGCACTATTCAAATCACCATCATTAAGGAAGGCATATACTGCTTCATCTGCTTTGGAAATATTATTGCTGATGTGGATGAGATGGGTGTCCTTCCTGTCTAAAAGAGATTTTAATGTCAAAGTTAAAGGATCAATGTGTACATTGAAATAGGGTAAATACTCTGAAAGAGTAAGTAGATAATTGGGGTTACCATCAATGATATCAGGGTCCATGATGGGGACAGGGGTAATAACTGTGTGCCCAATAATAGTAGTTTGGTGGGGTATGAAGCAAAAGTTAGAATCATTAATAAAACATGACTTTTCACCGTAGGTGAATTGCTTAAAGTTTGTTACCACACAAAATTCACCATCCGAATTATATTGCATTTTCACGGTTGGCAACCTCCATTTTTGTAACAGTACTGGGCAAGTATAAGTCTGTCTGGAAATCCATGTTGACAAGCGGTGAACCTCCTTCCAATAAGACTGGTACAACTGGGAATCACCTGGAGCAGATGTTGAGTCCTGGTATTCTGTGCCATTGGTGGTGATGTCATCGTCCATGGAAAAGGACCAATCAAAACTGTCTGGGGAATATCCACATACAGGTTTAATAACGTCAAATACGTCGCATCGACACAAATAAATATACCCTTTCTTCACACAGCAATCTGTGTGCAGAGCAACCCATGTGTCCAGAAGAGGATGGAAGACCAGTAGAGGAGGCAAGTCAAGGAGTTCTCTGTGGATGTCATCATCAAGGTGCCCAATGGAGTGAACAGATGCTAGTTGATCAACTATAGCTATAGTAGGATCAAAACGAGGTAAAGACACAGTAAAATACAAACATAGTATCCTTAACTGAACATTTCTTAGAAGTAAAACAAGGACCAGTATTGGGGTGCATGGTCATAAAACCTAAATTTCTAGCAGTAGAAATAGGAATAGTCAGAGACTGTAACATACACATGGCAACACAGTTAGGGGATTTGCAATGAGGGCAATACCATTTAGAGATACATCTGTCATATATAATATCAGGGATTCTTCCTGATTCTTAATCACAGAAGAGATTGTTGATGATAGTGATAATATAAGAGCCATAGGCAGAACATAGTATTTCATGGACAATATATTGCTTATCTGCATCTTTATTGTTTTGTGCAATAAGGGCATTAATCTTATCTTTAGAATCTGTAAATGCCTTATCAATGTCGTGCATATTGTATACAGCGTATCTCTCTTCCTGACTAAGGTCATCCACACCATGCAGTAATGGGGATGTGATGTCATTGATCATACCACTTTGAAACTTCTGTAAATGTGCTTTGATAGTAGCAATGTCAGCTTTATTCCAGATAGACATTGCAGTACCAAAAACATCAGTGATGGTGCCTGTGGCACCAGTGACATCAGATGTGTCACATGTATTTCTCTTATGACATTGATCATCTGTTTTAGGTTTTCTCCTAAAATTGCATCTATGCTCAGTGCTATGTACCCCGGCAATAGGGTCTTGGTTACGAATCTGAAAGGCTGCTAAGCTAGCAAGTAACACAGTACTGTAAAACAGTGATGTATTAGTAGTTTGACACATACCAAATTCTTTCATATTCCAGTAAGTTGAATTAAACAAGACAGGTACATGCATATATTGTAAATTATTAATAAGTGAGCCAGGCAAAGCAGTGGCTGTCAGACCACTACGAGGACCAGGGGTTTGTTTTGGACATTCCAAAAGCTGTTTCTCAGTAGGGGGTAACACAGATAAATACATGGCGGCTGAGGCCATGTTGTGTACAGCACAAACTTTCCTGGCAGAAGCTTTAGACAATGAATCACAGTATGAGGAGTCAATTAAGGCAGTAATATTGTATAAACTAGAATGTCTAAGAGAGGTCTGGTGCAAGGACAAAGTACCATTTGGGGATAATTTTATGTTGGGCCATCCATGGAAAGTTCCCTTGGAGAGTTTGGCCACGGAGAGTATTTTGTCCTTGAGTCTTGGTTTGCCACTCAATTTGTAGGGTAGATTTTATCAGGAGCAACAACTGAGGCAGTGAGGTAGACATCTGAACCTTCCTGGACAGTAATTAAATTGTCGGGAATATTGATGGAGACTCCCTCTTGGGTAGTTGTAGGTGGATCAAGGTGAGGAAGGAGGTGCTTTACCATGCCTTGAATGCAGGGGATAACTCCTGAGATGAGGAGAAAATGGAACAAGATAGCCATCTTGTCAGTGTATCTGAAACAGAAAATCAAACATTAGCAAATTAGTACTATTCCACCCAAAGGGGTGAGGAAAAGTAATTATACTCCTATATACAGTTTTAGCTGCATTGCATGTAACCATTTGTCAGTCAGTTTGTTGTTTTGCATGAGTCTAACCTGATAGACTACTGGACTGAGCTTGTTGACAATTGGATAGGGTCCTTCCCACCAATTATTGGAGAAGGAATGTGTTGGATGTGTGAATCTGAGAACCATTACCTAATCCCCAACCTACCAATCCACTTCTTGGGCATGTTTGTCATACTGAATCTTGGACTGTTGCTGGGCCTTGCCCATGCATTTGGCAGCATACAAATGAGTGTGTATGAGGTCTTGTCTGAGTTTTTCCATATATTGAGCCACTGAGACGCGGTCTGCAGGAAGGGTGTGTAGGTCAAACAACATGTGTTCAGGTAATCTCATGTTTCTACCAGTCATCACCTCAAAGGTTGTCAGCTTGGTGGTGGCTGAGGGTGTACCCCTAATTGCCATAAGGAGTAATGGCAGTAGGGAATCTCAGTCCTTGGGATTGTTCTCAATAAATTTGGAAAGCATTTACTTAATCCGTCTGTTGGCCCTATCTACTTAACCTGATGATTGTGGGTGGAAGGATATGTGGAATTTCTGATGAACTCCAAGGAGTTCAAGGGCTTCTTTCATCAACTCACCTTAAAACTAGTTCCTTTGTCAGAGTCTACCTTGAGAGGCAGGCCCCACCTGGAGAAAATATGTTCCACCAGGATTTTGGCAGTGGTTTTAGCAGTGCACGTCTTAGTGGGGAAAGTTTCAACCCACTTTGAAAAGAGATCAGTTACCACAAGGGCGTATAGGTTATTTCTGCTAGTATTGGTCAGAGAACCAATAAAATCAATCTGTGTGGCATGCCATGGGCCTGAATGCCATTGTGGTAGTAGTCTGGCATTTCATTTAGTGGGGATGGGGTTGTTTTGAGCACAAACAAGGCAGTTGTCTATGTACTGTTTAACATCCTTGGTGACACCAGGCCACCATGTGGTGGTCTTGAACCTTTGAAGTGTGTTTTCCACTCCCTGGTGTCCACCAGTGGGGGTATCATGCACTTGGTGCAGAAATTTGGACCTGAGATGATGGGGATCCACCAACAATTTGGTGGGGGTGTCATCTGGTTGGTACCAGATGAGCTTGTCATCTGGGAACAGGTGTAACTTCCCTTCAAGCCTTTGGTAGGGGTTATGGGTAGGTAAATTCTTCTCAGTACCTTTGTCCAGGAATCTGAACACATCTTTGAGTTCAGAGTCAGCTTGTTGGGCTTTTGACAAATCCAAGGGGGAGAAGGATTCAGGTTTCTTCCTGACTGCTGCAGTGTATACGGCTGCTCTGTCCTCTGGATGGTCCATAATCCAGGTGTCCCCCCCTCGGGCCTCTTCCATGGCAAGGGTGACATCAGTGTCATTGAAGGCATGATAGGGAGCATGTATAGAGTGGGCCTTAACTTTGTGTACATAGAGTTTATGTGTAAATTTCTGCCAGTAAATGAATGTATATTACAAGTTCCTTGTGTTTCATCGGTATGCCATCAGAAGAGGTAAAGGAGTTCTTCTGCCAGAAAGGAAGAAATTCTGTAAGGGAACAACAAACCCAATTAGAGGCTGTAAAAATAATGGTATCCTTGGTTCCATGCTGGATGAACTCGAGGGCATAGGCCACCGCTGCCATCTGTGCATACTGTGATGATGTCACACTGCAACATTTAGAAATCTTAACAGTGTTACCAAAAGGGTAAATTACTAATATGCCCATTCCTGCTATCTGTTCTCCCTGAAAATAGGAAGCTGATCCATCTGTGAAGACATGACACAATGAGGTGTTCTCAAGTAGTTGTGGTGTAGCAGGAAGGAAAGGACTTGGATCTGGTAGATCAGGTGGCTGCAGTGTACAGTCATGGGGTTCTCCTTGAAAGAGAAGACCATGTGCCAGCATGGATGGCATTTTAGTTGGGTGGACCTTAATGTCCCCATCCTGGAGAAGGAGGGACCAGTGTGTCAGTCTGGTATTGGAGACTCACCCATCCTTCACTCTGTCTGATAGCAAAAAGGTTGTTGGGGTGTGGTTTGTATTAATGATCAGGGGGGAATACCCAATGATATACAAAAAGTGCTTGACAGCCCAGTAGGTGGCCAGAAGGTTTCTTTCACAAAGGCTGTGTTTCTGTTCCACTGGGGTAAAGAACTGTGATGCATAAGCAAAGGGTCTCAGGGTGCCATGGACCTTCTGGGCCAGCACTGCAGACATAACAATGTCAGAGGTGGTGGATTCCAGATGGAATGGCAAGGCTGGACTGGGGTTAATTAAAGTTGGAGCTGAGGCCAAAGCCTGTTTCAGTGACATCACAGCTTGGGTGTGACTGGGGCCCTAAGTCCAGGGGACATCCTTTTTCAGTAGTTCATATATAGGGGCAGCCTTCTGAGCAAAATCACAAATAAAATCTCTAGAATAGTTTACCATGCCTAGAAATCTCCTAAGAGTGGCCACGCTGGTGGGCAATGGCAGATTTTGCAATCCATGTATCTTCTTCCAGGTAGCGCTTCGGCCTTGATCTGCTATCCTCAGGCCCAGAAAGAGTACCTCTTTCTGACATAGCTGTGCTTTTGCTGGATTACATTTGAGGCCTGCCCTCTGGATGAGGGTCAGTAGATCATCTAAGAGATCCAGATGTTGTTCCTGTGTGGCTGTGGCCAACAACAGGTGATCCACATACTGCAAGAGACACTGAGGTGTAGAGAAACACTCAAGGGCATCCATCATGTGCAAATGGAACAGGGAGGGGCTGTTATGGAATCCCTGTGGTAAGCAGGTCCATGTGTACTGCCTGCCCTCAAAGGTGCAGGCAACCTTATATTGACTTTTTGGGGCCAATGGCAATGACCAAAAACCTTTGGAGATGTCCAGGGCACTAAAGTATTGCTGGTCAGGGGTCAGTAGTTGTAGCACATCTGGTGCTGATGCCACAGTTGGGGCACTACTGGGGGTGACCGGGTTTAGTCTCCAGTTGTCAATAGTAAGTCTTCAGGCACCTGTGTTTTTTTTTCCACAGGCCATACTGGGGAATTTGCAGTGGAAACATGTGTCTTGATTACACCTTGCTTGAGGAGTGACTTAATTGTTTCCCTAAGAGAAGGCAAGGCCTCAGGCGGAAAAGGGTATTGCTGTTGCCTCTCATGTGCTGGGCCTGTCACTTCAATGACAGTGTGCATCCTGCCACAGCCATGCTTGTTGGTGGCAAATGCCTCCAGATGCTTTTGTGGGATGGGGAGGAACTTTGGGAAAAGCTCATGGTTCTTAAACTAATCTATGACATCATACTCTTTGTTGTTCACAGATATCTTTGCAACCACATGTGAGTCAGGGATCATGACGGTATGATACTGTCCCTGAATTTATATCAGTAACATGTTGGCTAAGTCCACTACACAGCCATGTGGTGCCAAAAAGTCAATTTCAATTATACTAGGGTGATCATACAATACCATCAGCTGAAAGGTGTGATATGTTTTCAGGTGTCCCATTGTCATGGGTAGTGGCAGGGAGCGGTATGCAGGTAACCCAGTTTCATCTACCCTAGACATATTGGTCCTCCATCTGATAGACTAACGTGACGTGTCTGGGCTGTCATCCTGTAATACAGACACAGCCGAGACTGTATCCAGCAGTACTGTCAGTAGGTGGCCCCCGACCTTGGCCTCTGTGAAGGGTCTTCCATTTGTATCCAAGACGAGCTTGTTTACAATATGAACTGTGGCCTGTAATTGTCAATCTGTACCAGTGGAAGCATGGGGGAGCTCTTCAAAGAGAGTCTGGGCCTGGTTCCTGGGAACCATCTCACCATGCTGTACTGATGCTATACAGGGAGCTTTTTCTAGGTTCAGCCCTGTAGGGGCCTGAGAGCCTGGACTTCCTGTGTCCCCATGGCCTGTGGAAGCCTGCTTTCCTGGTTGTATTGCAGCAAGGGCTTGTACTGGAACAGCATCTTCTGTGGAGCGCACTTTCCCAAGGAGGTCCCACAGACTCTGGTTCTCATCAGCTATTTCCCTATATGAAGGGCCTGGTCTTTGTTGTTTACCCTTATTGTTCTTGTGGTGCTTCTTATTCTTATGGTAGTTTCATTTCCCACTCCAGTGCTGCTGTTGTTGTTGTTGTTGTTGTTGTGCCTGCTGGGGGTGTTGGCTATCTGTGAGGAGGGGCTGTTTCTCTTGGGCCTGCCCCTCCACCTTGTAGTGTGTTGTGGCCTCCAGGATGGCTGCCACAGCAGCTACTTTCTTGAACCAGAGCCTGAATCATGGATGTAGAGTTGATAAACTCTCTCTGTTTTCTGAAGAATATCAGCAAATCTCTCTGTGTTGGTATAGGTGGTTGGCTCTATCTTTTCTCTTACTGCAGGGATCATGTTCCTAAGGAACAGGGTCTTGTATTCAATGAGGTCCATGTCTGCAGCTTCTCCTGCAAGGTGCTTCCCTGCTTGGTAGACCATCCAGAGCCTCTGGTGGAAGGTCACTGGACTTTCCTTTGCATTCTGTTTCACAGGGTATGTGAGCAACACTCTTACTACACCTGGGTTGTGTGCAGTGATAAATTCAGATGCTACTTCATCAAAGGTGGAGTGGCCGTCCTGGCGGACATCGGCGAGTTTTTCCCACAAGTCAGGATCGATGGTCTGGCATAGGATCTGGACCTGGTAGTCTTCAGCGAGACTAAGCATTTCACATTTAGCATGCACCTTCTCCAAGTGGCAATTGAGATTGTTGGATGGACTCATCCAACCAATACTGTCAGCTATTTCCTAAACATAGCGGGCCATTTGTAGGGGATAATTGGGATGATCTGGTGGAGGTAGATTACCTCGGGTGCCCTGCAGGACTGCCTGAGCTGTGGCTTCTGCCACAGTATGGACCACTCCCTCCTTTGTATCAGCCTCTTGTAGAAGCTGCTTAATCTGGGTATTGAGGACCTGTTTGTTTTTCTCGAGGATGGACACATTGCCTAAAGATTTTCAGTCATTTTCTCTATCTCCTGCCTGTCCACATTAATAACGGTTATCATTGGTGCCAGTGGGACTAGGCCTGGGCCTGCTCCCCCCCCATCATGGGGGTCACCATGTTGGCATCGTCCATGATGAGCATCATGCCATCGATGATGTAGGGATGTGGTGTCATGTGACGGGTGGCCACCATGTTGTGGATGGTGGGGAGGGGTGTCTGGGCCATAGTAGGGGTGTGACTGGGCATTGTACTGGGAGATTTTGTCATCTGACTCCTCCTCCTCAGATGATGTCGACAAGGCAGGGGCTACGCCTCCCATCACCTTGACATGACCAGCCAACACCTCTCGTTGATGGTGCAGTTTTGACATTTTATATTCATAATCCTCATGACTCACTTTTGCAACATTTTGATCCACATCATCCTGCATCTGCTTCTGGAACACTCTATACATGGTGCTCAATTCGCGATTGTCCCTAGTAGCTACTCCTAAGTTATTACGTACCTGTGTTATCTCATCCTGGAACTCTCCCAACTCCTTTTGCTTTTGATAATTTGTTCTACTTAACTAGCCATTCATTTGCAAAACCTGCCTCTTTCCCTGTCTCAAACTTTCACACTCCTGCTTCAACATACAAAGTTCTTGCTCACTTGCCTGAGCAGAATGATGCAAAAGGGAATCCTTTTCATTCCGCAGAGTTTGGAGTTCAGACTCCAAATCCTGCTCACATCTTACACATTGTTTCCTGCAATCCCATCTCCTGCTTAAGAGATGAGATTTGCAGATCAAGGGTTTGAAACCTCACTTCTGAGGCTTCTAAAGCAGCATAGAGAGCCATGGTCAACAGTCCCTTAGCTTCTCGCTTTCTGGCTGTTTGTCTCATCTCTGTGTACTGTGTTGAAATCCCCAGTATGAGGTTTTTGGATTGACTTGAGTCCCTTGTGAAGTCAGCCCATCCTCCATGGGAGGCAAGGAAGTTCAAAATATCGAGTCTCAGTTCTGTGCAGATATTTGATACGGTGGCCATTGTGTGGGAGGAAATGAAAAATTAAACTGTGAAAAGTCAAGTCCTCATTTTACCATCTGAGTAATATCTCCAGATTTAGGCACCTTGTTCAGTCCGGTGATCTTCCTACGCTGGTCCATGCCTTTGTGTCCTCGCATCTGGACTATTGTAACTTCCTTTATCTAGGGCTTTCTGGGGTTGAAATCCACCACCTGCAGCTGGTGCAGAATGCAGCAGGCCAGATTCTGACTGACACCTCTCAGTCCAGCCATATTTTGCCTGAGCTGCGCAGACTGCACTGGCTGCCAATGCAGTGGTGGATCACCTTTAAAGTCGGTCTTCTGACTTTCTAAGCCCTACATGGACTTGGCCCTGACTACCTGAAAGAGCTCCTGGTCCCTTACTGACCTAGGTGATTGCTCCGCTCAGCTGGCGAGGAGTTGCTAGAGATTCTGAGGGTGTCTTTGAAATCTTCTGGGCCCGTGACAGCTTATGTATGCCCTCACCTCTGGAATTTCTACCCCATGTTATGGGAGGCGTGACCATGGAGAGATTTAAAAAGGCCCTGAAGATGTATTTGTGGACCCAAGCATTTGAAGTCTGACTGTATTTGTCTATCTGCACTAGTTGTTTTTAACATAAGATTTGAAATGCTCAGTCTGTTTTATTTTGTAAGGCGCCTTGGTTTTTTGAAAGGCACCATAGAAATAAAGTTTTATTATTATTTATTTATTATTATTAAAAGCCGCTGTACTGTGTATCGATCCACAGCAGGTACACTAGTTCACAGGTGGGCTACTGTAAACTTGTGAGCTTGCAATTTAAAACTGCCAAGGGGTGAGGTGAGTCGACGTCGACCACACCCAGTAAGCAGCCAGACTTTGCAAGTGATTACAAAGTGGGTGAAAAATGGGAGAGGTGATGTGGATATGCACACCTACTGTCCCCATTGGGAAGGGAAAGTTGTTGCAACAAATGAAAACTTTGCAAATGCCAAATATTGCCTGCACGCAGTTGTCAATTCTTAGGAGGTCTAAACCTCATTCTCAGGTTTTTGGCAATAATGGGCATGCAAGGAATCACAGACATGTTGCATAAGAGTAATAAAGCTTGCTTATTACTACCAAAAGGAAAATCACAGTTGCCCAAAGCAGTTCTTGCCATTAGGAACTGGGAGCCAATGCTAAGCATTACCTATACCTTGAGGAATCTCCATGTCTCCTGGGGTCTCTGACGTAGAAGATGTAATGTCTTACATTATATACCTAACATAATTACCATGGTTACTGTAAGATAGAAACATTTCTAGTTACAGAGATGAGCCCTGTTGGCTAAATTAGAGGTGGCTCCTCAGTCCAAGATAACATTATACAATTCTGTTCTAGTCTTCACTTTGTGGAAACAAAGAGGTACAGTTTGTACATAGCAGTGTAGTAATACAAATCATCAGAAGATGGCAATGCTGACTCATATATCATGATCATTACAAGGACACTGGTGTCCTAACATCTTATAAGCAAGAAATACATGTGTATATTGGAAAGTAAAGTGTATAGCAATTATATGCATACATATCCTGACATCTACTCTTATACGGTAGATGCCCTTAGCCCTATACATTAGCATAATATATACCTAAATGCTAGCTGTCTGCAGTGCACTTTTGAGGGTACCAATTAGGGTGCAGGGACCTTGTGTAACAATGACATGTAACAAAGAATATCTATTATTTATTTTTGGCAGATTGAAGCCATCGTATTGTAGAGTCATCCTGTCTAGCTAAGTAAATACTGTCACTGCTGTGTGGATAAAGTGTCATTAGTCAGGTTGCCAAGTTTCAAAGTAAAGGCATCTTCATGCATTGTGAGAGGGAGCTGAGCCATTTCACACACACTCTAGGTGCATGGCCACATCTTTACAGTGACATGGCTTAGCGGTCTAGTCACTATGGAAACCCAGCCAGGGTTGTCCTATGTGGAGAATTCAATTAGCTGAGTACCCCCTATCCACTAAATGTGTCACTGTGCTGCTATTATTCTAAGAGAGGAAATCATTTTAAAATGTATTTCATAGCAGTTACTGGAAGACCTTAGATGGTTGTTAAAGTGAGACCAGTGTGGGGGAGGGACTATGATTTAAATAAGTGGCCTGTTGTTTGAGATAGGAAATATTTTATGCTTGACTATTATTATAAGAGTATCACATAGGAAGAGTCGGTTACTGGTCTATTTTTATGAAAATTTTACTTCATTTAAAATGTTTATAATAGCCCTCAGATTATTACATAGTAATATTATAACTACTTACTTTTTTATGAAAAATGATATATTCCTTTATTAGCTTTATCTTCTGCTGATTTTCATTTGAAGTGGATAAATATAATTACAGACCTGTAACTACTTCTTGTCCTTCTGAACTATGATAAATACATTCAAGTAGCATGCAAAAAATGTTCATAATATAGTCCAGTTTAGATTTTCATTAAGTCCTTATCTGGGGTTAATGGTCTACAATGTAAAGATCCACCATGAAGTTTTCTTTACCAATCTCCTCCTCTGATAAGTGGTGATACCTTACTGTATCAATACCCATAAATTTTAAAGTACTTATTTGCTATCATGCCCTCTTTCCTGGAAATGTCTGGACAGTGTGAATTTATCATCCCCTCTTCAGATATCACTCTTGTGTACTGATATCCTAGTTTTCAGTGCTCTGGAGGTTTTTACAATGTAGTATAGTGAGCAGGAATATATTAATACAGTAAGCTACAGGTTACTTGGTACATGTTATTGAATCTCTTATTTCAAAGAACTTATGTTGACGTGCTTCTTATTTCTTTGATTCTGATTCCATTATCACAATGAATATAATTTTCACATCTGTAAAAGCCGTGTAGATTACTTTAAAGCCAAGTGTTTTTCCTTGCTTTAGATTTCCAATGTTGAGTTTTAACTAATTTATTTCTTATAATTGTAGTCCATCTTGTTGTGATCTACAGTTTGTTTTGAAACCTTCTTATGCCTGGATCGGTACTTTGTAATATATTCCAATTTTGGAAAATTGTGTTTTTCAGCAGTTTGAAAATGTTGCTGAAAATGTAATTTCTTTATGCTCACCCCTTTTTTTCCAAATATTGATACTGTAATCAAAATGCTTCTTGGAATTCTGTCCACCTTCTGCATAGCACTTTGCAAGGTTTCTATTAAATATCCTCTTTCTGTAAATCTTTTGGTCATCATATTTTTAATTTTCTCATATCTGTCCATGGTGCCAGTGTTTCTTTTGACTCTTAAATACTGACTGAGTGGAAAGGATGAGAAGGGACTTGGCAAGGTTGGAGGAATGGTCAAATGTATGGCAGCTCAGATTCAATGCAAAGAAGTGCAAGGTAATGCACATGGGGAACAAAAACCCAAGGGAAGCGTACACAATGGGGGGTGAGATACTGACAACAGTAAAAATAGAAAGGGACCTGGGGGTAATTATATCAGATGACCTAAAGGTGGGCAAGCAATGTGAGAAGGCAGTAAGGAAGGCTGGGGGGATACTGGGATGCATAGGAAGAGGCATCAATAGTAGAAAACAGGAAGTTGTTATCCCTCTGTACAGACAGTTGGTGAGACCCCATCTGGAGTACAGTGTGCAGTTCTGGAGACCCCATCTCTGCAAAGACATAGACAGAGTGGAGGCTGTCCAGAGGAGGGCAACCAAAATGGTGCAGGGTCTGCACCAGAAGACATACTGAAGAAAGACTAAAGGAGCTTAATATGTATACCCTTGAGGAAAGAAGGGAGAGAGGGGACATGATAGAAACTTTCAAGTACCTCAAGGAATTAACAAAGTCCAAGAGGGTAGCATCTTCCAGAAAAAGAGATGTGCAAGAACAAGGGGGCACAATTTGAAGATAGAATGGGAACGGCTCAGAGGTAATGTGTGGAAGTATTTTTTCACTGAGAGGGTTGTGGATGCATGGAACAGCCTCCCTGAGGAGGTCGTGGGGTCAAGGACAGGGGGGGACTTCAAGAATGCATGGGACAGGCATAAGGCAGTCCTAGTGAGGGGTAGGAGGAAGTAAGCTGTTGGTTAACTAGGATCTAGCAACACATAAAAGATAAGGAGCACCAGGATATGTGCGGTGCTATTGTAAATCACGACAAATATAAATCAAGGTAAATCTAAGCACCTGCACAGCATACTCAGAAAATGTCCGATGGATAAAAAATCACATTTATTGTAGACCAAATAAAAGTGCACACTACACAGACTGACGTTTCACTTGGCCTCCTGCCAAGCTTCTTCAGAGTAAAAGACATCTTACAAGTATTATACTTAAATACTTTGTTCACCATCCCATGTGATTTCTATTGCACCAATACAAATCCAATAACAATTATATACCAATTGTTTGAGAAAACAGTTCTTAAAGGCACACAACATATAAATCCATTTATCCCATATAACTAATAAGAACTGCTTCAAAAACATCACTCCAATATATAGGATTATATAGGATTATCTTACCAATATTTAAATTTAATTTATATATCATTAATTATTTATATTTTTTCCAAAATGCAGCTAACTCAAAATTTTTATGTTTGAAGGTATTTTATACCATCAAATCCGAGGCACGGCTATGGGCACCACAATGGCCCCAAGTTATGCTAATCTATTTGTAGGCAAATGGGAAATTGATCTTTTGTATGAATCGGATACTAATCCATTTATTGATAAAGTTGATTTATGGCGTTGTTTTATTGACGACATTTTAATAATATGGAAAGGTTCAGTGGATGAATCTGGACATTTTATCAAATGGATGGAACAACAGTAGTTGTCTGACGTACAAATATGATGTACACCAGACAAACATCAATTTTGGATTTGAAAATATATAAGGACGGTCATGAAGGAGTATACACTACTTTGTTCCAAAAATTTACAGATAGAAATACTGTATTGAGATATGATAGTTGTCATCCTTTTCATACTAAATTCAATATACCGAAAAGTCAACTAATTAGAACATTTAGAAACTGCTCTGAATCCTCTGAATTTAAGATTAAGCAGGGTCAGCAAGTACAACGTTTTAAAGACAGGGGGTATGGTAATAGTAGCATAGCAACAGCTATTAGAAAAGTAGATAAATTAGATAGGAAAGAAATATTAAACTACAAAGGAGTTTCTAAATCCAAGGTGGACTGTCCTTTTGTTACTAGTTTTTCAAACCAGGCTAATGATATAAAACAAATTCTAAAAGGCAACTGGTCGATTTTAAAGTTGGAGCCAAAATTGAGAGAGATAATAAAAGAAGGTCCTAATGTAGTATATAGGAAGAACAAAAGCATTAAGGACTTTGTGGTATCTAATGTGGCAGGCTCCAATTTAAAAGCTAGACAAACATTGCCTACTACAAGACCAAAGGGAACACACAGATGTTGGAATTGTATATATTGCAAATACATTAATTGTTGCAAAGCCTTTACACATCCGGTTACTGGGAAGATCGTGGAGCTACGAGATTTTGTTACATGTAACAGTATGAATGTTGTATATCTATTAACCTGTGAGTGTGGGGCTTATTATGTTGGGCATACCATACGCAAACTAAAAGTGAGAATAGGTGAACATGTTAGAGCAATTGAAAAGAGAGATGATTCATATGCTATAGTGAAACATGTTTTGAAGTATGGTCAAACAAACCATAAGTTTAGCTTTTTGGGTTTAGATCAGGTTACATTGGGACCAAGGAGTGGAGATTTAAATAAGAAAATAGGCCAGAGAGAAAGCTTCTGGATATATACGGTAGGAGCTTGTGAAAATAAGGGCCTTAATGACAATTTTGAGTTAGCTGCATTTTTGAAAAAATATAAATAATGTATGGGACCTTTAAAATATGAATTTGGGAAAACTTTTAAAACAGCAAAAGTAAAATAAATATGGTTATAGGCCCATAAACTTATATTAGATGACGGCATAAAGTAAATTAATAAATACATAATATATTTATTGAACAGCAGAGTTGATTTAATTAACTTGTCCCCTTTCAATATTTGCATTTTTATTGTTTGCACTTTTTTATGTATTTTCAATATAAGGGATTTTTTTGGTGTATATAATAATTATGGTTATCCTAATGATATATAAATTAAATTTAAATATTGGTAAGATAATCCTATATATTGGAGTGATGTTTTTGAAGCAGTTCTTATTAGTTATATGGGATAAATGGATTTATATGTTGTGTGCCTTTAAGAACTGTTTTCTCAAACAATTGGTATATAATTGTTATTGGATTTGTATTGGTGCAATAGAAATCACATGGTATGGTGAACAAAGTATTTAAGTATAATACTTGTAAGATGTCTTTTACTCTGAAGAAGCTTGGCAGGAGGCCAAGTGAAAAGTCAGTCTGTGTAGTGTGCGCTTTTATTTGGTCTACAATAAATGTGATAAATGTGGGGGCAAAGAGCTCTGCACTACCACCAACACATGTTCTTTACTTTCTACAGTATGCTGTTATGTAGAAAGGTGTACACACCGAGGAGACTGGGATGGCAGCATAAGTGATACAGCTGGTGAAATATGATGATGGATGCCTGTTGTGTTATGTTTAAGAAGTTGTATGTTATTTCTGTTGCCTTATGGTGTGTGTTTGTGATTGGTTGTCTTGCCTTGTACTGTCCCCATAGTTGTGTGTTCTGTGTGTGTATGTGTGTGTGTATCTATGTGTGTGTCTGTGTGTGTGTGGCAGTGATGGGAGGGAGTCAGAGTTAGGGTTGAAAACCCTAACATCGAATTTCCTTGTTTTTGTTGCTGTAAAAAACCCTAACTGTTGCATTAACACAGTTTTTTTGCAAATAGTTTCTTTACTTTTTGAGAAAGAAATAACAATGAGAGGGTCTCTTATCACAGTACATGTAAACAAGTTAATGAAACCTTTTATAAAAGACAGATTGGCAACAATGCCTCACCCAACATATGACCCCAACCCCGCATACGAGGTACTGCATCCTGAGTACAGAGCCATAGCCCAACAAAGGCCATGAACACCAACAGTATACCTCTGTGATATAAACTGTTCAGTACTTATGACACTAATGAGTTGCATAGCCTGAGCCAGGCAATGCCCCCACCCCTTCAGACCAATAATTATATGTTGAGTGCAGACCCACAGCCAAACTAAGTCCATAGACATCAGTGGTATACCTCCCTCATTGCAGCCATACACAAGTCAGAACAGTGAGGAGTTGCACTACCTCAGCCAGGCAATGCCCCCCAACACGTACTAGATCCTGAGTACAATGCTACAGCTGAACTAAAGCCATGTACAGGAATGTCATATGTCTGTGATGTCAACTGCACAGTAGTTATGACTCTCATGAGTTGCATGGCCTCACGCAGGCAATGTACCCAACCCCCACAGACCAGTAATTAGATACTGAGTACAGACCCACAGGCCAACTAAAGCCATATACAACAATGATATACCTTCCTCATACAATCTGCAGGAAAGTTAGAACACTGAGGACTTGCACGGCCTCAGCCAGGCAATGCCCCCCAAACAGGTGCTGAATCCTGAGTGCCACACCCCAACTAAGGGCATAACTTCAATGGTATAGCCCTGTGATACCAACTGTACACTAATTATGACACACATGAGTTGTACAGCCTCAGCCAGGCAATCCCCCCCAGACTAGCAATTGTATTCTGAGTACAGACCCACAACCCATCTAAAGACATGGACATAAACAGTATGCCTCCCTCATATGAGCTGCAAACAAGTTAGAACACTGAGGAGTTGCACGGCCTCACCCAGGCAATGTCCCCCCCCTAACATGTACTGGATCCTCAGTGCAAAGCCACAGGCCAACTAAGGACATGAACATCAATGGCTTACCTCTCTGATACCAGCTACAGAGCAGTTATGACACTCATGAGTTGCACAGGCTCAGCCAGGCAATATCCCCACCACCCCACCAGACCATGTAGTGGATGCTGAATCCACAGACATAGCCCAACTAAATCCATTACATCTACAGCATGCCTCTTTGATACCAGCTCCAGACTAGTTGTGATACTCATGAGGTGCATTGCATCAGCCAGACAATGCCTCCTCCCCCTCCTGAACAGGTACTGAATTGGGACTGCAGAGCCACCTACCAACTAAGGCCATGAACACCAATGTTATAGTGCTGTGATGGCAACTGTACGCCTGTTAGGACAAAGAGGAGTTAGATGGCCTGAGCCAAGCAATGCCCCACCCCTTCCGAAACCAGATACTTAATGTTCACTACAGAGCCACAAGTGAAGTGAGGCTGTGAGCATAAATTGGATACGTCATCGATACCAGCTGAGTACATGGTAGGACACTCAGTAGTTGCATGGTGCCAATCAGTCAATGCCCTCATACATATCCAGATCAGTTACTGTATCTTGAGTGCAGAGGTACAGCTCAACTAAAACTGTTGACATATATGAGATACATTACTGATACCAGTTGCACTTCTTAGGACACTGGTGAGTTGCAGGGGCTGAGCTAAGCTATGTCCCCAAGCCCCATAAATCAGGCACAGGATCATAGGTGTAGAGAGAGAGACCAACTAAATTGATAGACATCAATGTAATAGTTTCCTTATTGCAGCAGCACACATGTATTTTTAAGAAGGAACCAAATGCATAATTGTGAAACAATAATATTCAATTGTAAAAGTATAAATTCTTGTATAAAAATAAATATGTGTTCAAATATGATATAAAAATAGTAAAATAAATAAATGTGTTTCTTCACATGGGGAGGGTGAGAAGGGATAATAAATAAAATACAAAATAAAAGCAGTTAAATAAATAGAAGTGTTGCTTCACGCTGGGAGATATAAGTCAAAAAAAAAAAGAAAAACATTTAAAAGAATGGCCAGGAGTGATAGGACAGT
Source organism: Neoceratodus forsteri (assembly GCA_016271365.2). Lineage (NCBI taxonomy): Eukaryota > Metazoa > Chordata > Ceratodontiformes > Ceratodontidae > Neoceratodus > Neoceratodus forsteri. The sequence continues at coordinate 246,719,817 of CM028130.1, forward strand.
GCTGGCCTGTCAGGCTGTTGTGCCTTGGGAAGAGGAGGAAGAAGAGAAAGACTGCACAGGAGAGGGTGGGACTTGGTACTCCTCATTTGCAGGTAGTGGTGGTATTGCGGGTGGGGCACCTTTGAAGGGCTCTTGCTGCTGAGGAGCTGTGGAGAGGTAGGTCATCCCTGTGCACAAGTCCTGTCTAAAGATGATATATATAGCCTCTGTGGCCTCAGCTGGTTCTCAGACAGCCGCACATTGAGACTGTGGGTGGTCTCGAGTGAAGCAACAGAGGCCTCCTCCATCTCCCTTAGCAAATGAATGGCTTGGGTGGGGCCCCTGTTGCTTTGCTCCAGACCATGGGTGGCATAAGGCCACATGCCCTACACGCCCATGTCGCTGCAGCAAATCTATCATCTAGGCATTTTGGTTAATAATGTAATCTATTTTTGTTGCAGTGACATGGGCGTGCTGGGCTGCAGCCCTGTTACCACCCTCCACAGCCTCAAGCAGCTGGCTGAGAGTGTAGCTGATGGTATTAAGAACAGCCAGATGCTCTGTGGAGAGAAAAATGACAAGAAGAGACATGTCAGTAAACTAAGCTGTTCTGTACTCTTATGGTAATATACTGTAGTGAAGTGTGTTTTTTTTTAATTAATGACAGAGGAGCTGTATTAACATCTATAGTAGAGTAGTATAGCTGTGTTCATTTTATTATACTGTCATTAAAATATGTTGCTGACACATTCCACCCTCCTCAGCTCTTGTAACCTGCCACTCCTTGTGCCAATGTGCCAGTATGAACCCCCACACTAGCTCCCAATAAATGCTGCTTCTTGCAAAGACCTGAAGACCCTGTGTATGCCAGCCTGCACAGCACTTGGACAACAATAGAAGACGACGACACCCCCACCCAGCTACCCCCCAGCCCACCATCTCCCTGCACCTCAGCATGTTCCTACAAGCTCAAGAGCTCAATAATATATAACAGAAGTCAAATGGAAAAGTCCAGTCACAGAAACTACATATGCATGCTACAGTTGTGTGATAATAAAGTTATTTGTCCAGTACTCTGTGATCTCTTTGCTACTCATGAGGTTTCTCAAGGTGAGAGGCTACTGTTTCAATAAGTTGATTGTGACACACTCGCAGCACTCATATTCCTGGTCTATATGCACAAAGACTGCTTCAACAGTGAATCTGTCATTGAACAACATGAACAGTAGTATTCTAGATTGCTCTTATCTGCAGAATTACTATCTGGCATACCTTGGAACAAAACTACAGCAACATACAACAAATTAAGTAGCTGTTGTTAGATTTGTTTCATACAATGCCACATGAAAATATTGTAGATTCATTGGTCAAAATACATGACATGACCTTGATTAATCCTGCAGCATATCCACAGTTAAAGGTAAATATTACTATTAAAACAAACAAAAGACTTGAAAATTGTACAACAGCAAGATGCTCATATACCCCCCCTTCCAGCCAGATACCAAGAAACTATGAACAAAACTAGGTCTATGCTTGGATTCACGACTTCTGGTGTGGGTAAGATACTCTGATGTGACTTGCATACAACACATACCAGGCATAGTAAATCCACCAATATACGTTCACTCTATCATAGTATGTTGCTTAAACAAACCACACTCGAGCACTACTTGTTGCTAAGAAATGCTATCATGATGTATAAAGATTAATAATATACCCGAGTGTGTTCTATTTTATCAAATATGGTGTGACTCACCAAGCACGCTGTGGTTTTTATACACGGTGCAGCTCAGTGGGTAAATCTTTGGGAGCCATAGTAATCTTCCTGAAAACTCATATTCAGCACAGAATATGTCTTGGATATGGTGTCGCAACCCTGAATGTCTCTAAATAGGAGGGCTCAAAGCTCAGGCCTTGCAGAGTAGCATCAACACCCGACCACCAAAAGGTAGACTGCAGTATTGCAGGATGTAACACAGCAGTCCAGCTGTGAGTGACCACCTTCCCACCCTGAACATTATCCACAAGCACGCAGTGAACCTGTATCCCCACCCACCCATACTCAAGATTACACAGCATATGTTGTTGCAAGTATCAACAAGCATTTGTCAATGCTGAATGTTGTTGCGCTGGCATTGGCATTGGCAGTGCCGGAGCTAGAGATGCATAATAGGAATGGCAGTGAAGTTTTGAAGTGACGCTAACTCCGCCCCACCCTGTAGAGAGTGACATGCATTGGGGTGTGCCTTTGGGTCGTCAACTATAACACTCATGCCATTGTACCTCACCCTACCCTGAAGACACTGACAATTGTTGGGGTGTGCTTTGGGTCTTTAGGCATTATACTTACCCCATTCCATAAGGAAATATGCTGCCGTGGGTGCAGTGTAGGAGCGTGGGGTGAACTTTGTGGCTGAACAGTGTAAGGCACACCACGATGCCTGTCAGTGGCTGCAGGGTGGGGATGGGGGGTGGAATGGCATGAGCATTACATCCAATGATCCCAAGTCACACCCCTGATGCCTGTCATTCTGTACTGGGTGGGGTACCACAGTTGGAAACTCTAACATCATAGGCATGTGGTGGTAGTTTCACTCCACATTTTCAACATGGGCTGCTTGTCAGGCCACCTCATGAAAAGCAGCACAATCACTTTGTTAGCTGAAAGGTGGTTTTGCACAGCGGCTGTGCCATTTGGTGACAGAGGGAAGAAAACAAATTTTTGGGCAGAATGTGGAGAATGACAACTGTATTGCTCATGAGGAGGTGTAAAAAAATGGCAACATTGAAAATCTTGAGTGACAATATGAAATATTGGTGAAGTAATAAGCATACCTACAAACTGCACAAACACATCCGTAACCCAATTATTTTTGGGAGTTTGGTAGCCACATTTGTAACATAGGCATTTTGGGACCTCCACTTATGAACAGTGGTGGTGTGATTTTGTTAATCTATCCCAAAAGTTGATTTCCCACAGTGACCACTCCATTGTGCGCCACAGGTGCAGAAACACATTTTGGGCAGGATGTGAAAAATGACAGCTGTACTGTTCATAAGGAGGTGTGCAAAAATGCCAGTGTTGAAAATCTGGCATGGAAATCTTGCAAATTTGCGAGGTTACAAGGGTGCGTGGAAACTGCGCAATGCACGCTTGCAACACAGTCATTTTATGGACTTTCATCACCAAATTTTCAACATAGGCATTATAGGACCTCTGCTCATGAACAGTGTCACCGTGATTTCCTCAAACTATCCAAAAAGTGATTTCGCACAGCGACCACATAATTCTGTGCCAGACGTGAGAAAACACATTTCTGGCAGGATATGTAAAATGGCTGTTCTGTACTGTTCATCAGGAGGTGTGGAAAAATGGAAATTTTGAAAATCTGCCATGAAAATATTACAAATTCATGACACTACAAGTGTGCATAGAAACAATGCAATGCATGCCCGTAAAACAGAGTTTTGGCACCAAATTTGCAACATAGGCTTTTTGAGATCTCCCCTCGTGAACAGTGGCACTGTCGTTTCGTTACTTGGTCCCAAAAGGTGATTCCACGCAGTGACCACGAAATCATCTTTCAGGACTGAATAACGCAATGACAGTGCCAGAATTTATGAGGAGGGGTCCCAAAAACCCTATGTTAAAAATTTGGTGCCAAACTTCCAAAAATGCCTGAGATATGCATCAAAGTTGAAAAAACCCTATTTATTCCATTATACAGCTTACTGGCATTTCCTCAGTTCACGGTCAGCTTTAAAGAGTGCAGATGTGTTCCCAGTCCACCAAAGATCATCGTTCTGGACTCTGCAGGTAAGTATGGGGTGAGGGTGGTGTGGGGAGACAGGGTGCGCAGTGGGTGAGTGCGAGTTGTGGGAGGGGGGCAGGGAGACTGCTGAGGGACTGTTTCCTTTCTCCACAGGTACAAAAAAAACCCCATTGTGGGACCGTTTTTCTGTTTACAGGGGCATGTGGCATGCTGGGGTGGGCTCCCAGCATGCCAAAGGAGCCTTGTTTTTTTGGGGGGGCAGCTGTAGCTGATGGGGGATTGGGCACCCCCATCGGCACACAACAGAAGGGGGGGTTGCTTTATGCTGATGGGGATTGGGCACCCCTGTCAGCACACAAGGAAAGAGGTGGGCAAAAGAGGAGGGAAATTGGGCACCCCCCTCAGCATACAACAAAGGGGAGGGTTCTTTATGCTGACGGAGAGTGGGCTCCCCCATTGGCACATACATTTGGGGCAGGGTGAACTGAAAGGAGGATTGGGCACCCCCGAATTTGGCAGTTTGGAGGGCAGTGTGCCGCCATGTTTGTGTTTCAGGGTAAGCACGTCGGAAGGTCTGCTGCATGTGATGAGCTTTGCTCGCATTGCAGTGGACCTTTCCTTAGATGTGCTCTCCCAGGTGGTGTGGTGCCAGCATGCAGGCTGATTGGGGAATGAGGGACACACCTACTGATGCATGCCCTGCATTCGCCCAACAGTGACCGCACCTCCAAATCTGCACTACCACAAGGTGTTGGCTGCACAAGTGGGCCAACATAAAAAGGAGCAGAAATAACATTTTACTTTCACTTTGTTTCACAGACGTATGCACAAAACATAAATAATGAACAGCAAATGTCCGTGCACTGGCAAAAAGCATCCCTGTTGCATAAATAATATATAACATGGTGATGTGTGAGATTAATAAATTATGTACCCTTGTCCTGATTAACCTTAGACATCTCAGATGTGTCTTGCACCACTTGTCTGGCTCTCTGACGTCAAACAGCACTTGTGTAGATAAATCATATCTGTGACATGCGACCATTGTAAATATGTTGTTTATTGCATTACTTTATATTCTGCACTTGTAATAGATGCCATTGTCATAGATAGTGATTGGTTATCAGAGGATTTAGAATAGTGGGAAACTAGGCCCAGGCCCAGACAGACCTGCAGCACATGATAGATGACCCACTGTTGGAGAGTGTGTTCTTTCCTCCACAGAGGGGTCGACCGCTACAATTTCAACCTCCTCTGTGGGTTCTGCTCCTCCAGCAGCATCCTCCATAGATGGTTTGTCCTCTATAAAAACACAGTAAAAGAGAAAACATTACTTGTCTGTGGATGTTACTATGTGCATGTATACCTCTGTACTACCAGTTGTACTGAATTGTTAATTCTGAGGAGTTCAATAGCATCAACCAGGGAATTCCCAACCCCCCCATATCAGAACAGTTACTGGATCCTAAGTCGACAGCCATAGGTTAACTGAAGATGTGGACATCAATGGTATTCCTGCCCTGATAGTACAGTAGCTGCACCCACGGTAAGATGATAAGAAGTTTGAAGGCCTCATGCAGACAATGTCTTGCCCATTCTCCCCATTGGATCGACTAGTTTAAAAGGGTCAACTACAGAATACTCCCCATCCAACCCCCCCCACAAGTGCCTTGGATTAAGTATTGTATCCCCAGTGCAGAGGTACAGGAAAAGTAAGGCTATGGACATCAGCGGCATCCTTTCCTGATTGCATGTACACAGAAATCATGACACTGAGGGGTTGCATGTAGACACACAGTCAATAATCCCACCTATGGACACCAGTTAGTGCATGCTGAGTGCAGAGAGACACAGAAAATAAAGGTGTGGATACAGATGCAATACCTTGCTGATATGGGTTGCACATATACTAGTACAGTGACAAGTTGCACTGTGTCAGGTAGGGAATACACCCACCTCCAGTGGAACAAGTACTGTATCTCGAGTGGAAAGACACAGGCTACCTAAATATGTGGACATCAATGGTATAAGTATGTGATACCACATGCAGACAAGCTGGGGCACTCAGTGGTTTTAAAGACTCTTACAGACAATATCCCCCCCTCGAATCGGGGGGGGTGAATCATTACTGCAGAGTAACAGGCCAAGTAAATCAGCGTACATCAATGTCAAAGGTTACTGATACCAGGTACACACAAGTTTAGACAGTAAACAGTTTGACACCCTCAATGCACAGATGTTAGGACATTGAGGATTTGCACTGACTCATGCAGGCAATGGTGAGCCTCACCCCCCCCAACAGGCAATAGATCCAGAGTGCAGATCAATAACTTAAGTAAACCTCTGCATGTCACTTGCATATCACACTGATAACTGCTGCACACAAGGTATGACAGTGATTAGTTTGGAGGGTTCAAGGAAACTTTGCTGCCCCCACACTCCTACCCTCTGGATAAGGTAGTGGATGTTTAGTACAGAGGCACATGGCAAGTAAAGGCACAATAATAAATTGCATAGGTTACTGATAGCACCTCAACACAAGTTTGTGTACTGAGCAGTTGCATGTGATCACTTATGGAGTGCTTCTACCTCCCCCCACATGAAGAACTGGATGCTGAGTGCAGAGTCACTCACTAAGTACATCTCTGGATAAGTACAGTATGCCAGTGTGACACAAGGTACAGATATGTTATGATAGTGACTACTTGAACTGCCTCAGACAGGGAATGCTTTTATCCCCCACCCAGAACAGGTCCTACATGCTGAATGAACAGCTAGAGCCTAACTAAATATTTTTATGTGAACCTCTGAACATGGGTGCGATATGGTCCTGATAGCAGCTACACACAAGTCATGACACTTAACAGTTGGCAGGCAATTGTCCCATCTTGTGACAGTAGGCACTGAACCCAGTGTGCAGAGTCACACAGTAAATAAAGCTGTGCAGATATTGATGGTATAGCCACCATAATTTGAGCCGTGCACATGTGAGGACAGTGAGAAGTTGCACTGCTTCAAGGAGGCAATGCCCTCATCCCAAAACAAGTATTATATCCTGAGTGCAGAGCTGTAGGCTGACTAAAGATGTGTAGACCAATGCTATATGTCTTTGATACCAGGTGTGCACAATGTGAGCCACTAATTTGTTTCTAGCAGTCAGACATACAATGCCCCCCCTTGCATTGTGTAGTGTATGCTCAGTCCAGCTTTACAGGCCAATGAAAGCCATTAGCATCAATGCTGCACCTTCCTCATAGCAACCCCACACAAGTAACAACACTGAGGAGTTGCATGTCATCACCCTGCAATGGTGTCACATCCGTAGAACAGCTACTAGATCCTTAGTGCACAGCCACAGACTAAGTAAAACCGTGCATTTTGATGGCATACATCTGTGGCATCAGCTGTAGACATATTAGGTAAATCAGAAGTTGTACTGTCTCAGTCAGGCAATGCCCCGCCTCCCCAGAGCAGTTCATTGATGTTGAATATAGTGAAGAGTTGCATAGTGTGAGCCAGACAATACACCCCTCTCTGACCAGACTATGTACTGGATCATTACTGCATACCTACAGCTCACCTTAAACTGTGGATGGGTTCAGTTCACAGTAGCTGCTAGACCATCAAGATCGGGCATGACATCCAGAGTACAGACCCACAACAAAAATAAAAATCTAAACATGAACATATCTGTGTGACATGAGGTGCCACAAGTTAGAAGATTGACTAGCTGTACACTCTGTGCCATGCAATAATAACAGCATGGAACAGTACATACTGGAGGTTCAGTTAAAAGAGAGATGCCAGTATATCATTGTAACTCACCAGCAGAGTCGAGCACAAGCAGCTCCTTGACTGAAGCCCCTCGGTCTGCACCTTCCAAGAGTGACACCAGCTGTACTCATTGGGAGGAAACAGGGACAGTTGATGTACTAGCTGAGTGAGAAAAAAAGAAACACTCAGTCTTGTACTTATGTTTGTATTGTATGCAATATCATCTTGCTACTACTTGAAGCTGTGATGGACTATATTACCATCAGTAACATGTTAATGTCACACTTGTACAACAAAGACACAGGTTTACATATGTAACCAATAATACCTGACAGGGTAGATGGCATTGAGTTATACCGCAGAGCCCAGACTCGTAATGAGGCCCAACACCACAGATGGAGGACCTCGTAGCCGCTGCAAGGAACAGCATAGCCCAATACCACCCACCCTGCAGGGTACTATTTCACTTACAAAATGGGCACTGTGAAAATAAATAAATAAATAAATTGTCAAGGAAAATTTAACTCAATATCAGTTTTCTAATAAAACAGTTCCTCCATCTGCATGAGCTATTCAGCTCAGTAGTACTAGTGACTGCCTAGTCTAAATTGTTTTCTTTTAAACAGATCAATTGCAGTAACACCACACAGCAATAAATCAGTATATTGACCACTTTCTGCTAACAGTGAATAAGACATGTAACAAGGCACTTGATGGTGTGGATGACACCAGGATGTAGCCATGCTTGCTGTGTTCATGGAACCTCGGGTGTATGCTGGTACCAAAGAACACATCAGGCATGTGTAAATCTTGAGATCAGACAGACTCTTTTAGAGGTATACTAGCTGTTTTTACATTTTGGCAATTAATGTAATAGACCAAAAAATCACCATTAACAGATCGTTTGACAATGTTTCAAAATGTGCAAATAAAAAAATGGCTCAATATATGGTATTCAGAGATTGCTAGAGTAAATAATAGTACCATTATGTTTAAATGTCATAACGTCGTTATCTTGTTAGGCAACAATCTCTGTTCTTTCTCCTCATGGGATACTGAATTGCACAATGATAATAACAGTGTACTAATCTTGCAGTGAGTGAAATATGACATCACCTAATAAGATTGTGACAAAAACTTACCAACATACTGAGACTGTCAGTGGATTTATTCAACTACTCTAATGGATTTGTTGCACATATAACATTTGAAACATTTAAAGCAGAACTGCACCCTCATGTCCTCTAAGTGTTATTTGTTTCCATGTCAGTAGACAACTGTTTTCATGTAGTTGTTAAAGATGTATGCACATGTTTAAGTCTGTTTCTCAGTTCATACTAGGCCCTGTGACTGCCCTGGCAGTCTCCATTTAATGGTTGTTGAAACTGCATTGTCCCTGAGAGTTGCATTAGCATATGAGAACTCCCAGGGCAATCACAGGGCCTTGCATGAACAGTAAAATCAGACTAAAACATTTGCATACATCATTAACAGCTCCATGAAAAGAGTTATCTAGTGACATGGAAACAAATAACACTTAGAAGATATGAGGGTAAAATTTTCCTTTAAGACCATTAAATAGAGCATAATGGATAAACAAGTGTGTGTTATGGATTTTTATTACACACCCAAGGTATGTGATGACCCGTAAACCTCGAGAGCGAAGCTCAAGAGGTCTACACAGTCATCACACACCAAGGGTGTGTAAAAAAAAATCCTTAACACACACTTGCCTATCTTTCATTTTTTATAATCACTGGTGTTTTGCGCTGTTTGCGTGGCATTGCACAACTTTGTGCGGCTTTGCGCAACTTATTGTGGCTTTGTGCGGCTTTTCATATCAACCAGCCGGTTGATATAACTTTATAATTACTGGTGAGCCCCAGTATCAACCAGTTTAAAACGTCTTATCAACCGGCTGGTTGATATGAAAAGCCGCGCAAAGTCACGCTAAGCCACGCTAAGTCACGCAAAGCTGTGCAAGTCATGCAATGCCACACTAAGCCACACAAACAGCGCAAAACACCAGTGATTATAAAAAATTAAAGACAGACAAGTGTGTATTAAGAATTTTTTTTTACTCACTCTCGGTGTGTGATGACTGTGTAAACCTCTCAAGCTTCACTCTCGAGGTTTACGGGTCATCACACATCTCGGGTGTGTAATAAAAATCCATAACACACACTTGCCTATCCATTATTCTCTATTTAAACCAGTTGATATTGGGGCTCACCAGTGATTATTAAAATATACTTACCACCATGATGGCGCTCTCCAAACTCTGGCTTCCCTGCCTTCTCCCACATTGCAAAAGAAGAGCACATCTGTAGCTGTGTTGTTTGATGCCTTAAAGAGAGAAACTTCCACACAATCACACTTGTAAAATAAAGTTTGCAGAGAACACTGGTGGTCAGAAATTGTCATGCGCAATAGCTACTAAGTGACAGCAAATCTGTGCCACAGTAATTACATACTTGTTGCACTTCTTGCACTCTTACTAGTAGCAGCCTTCACTGGTCAAAGTGAAACATGTGGCTGTGGCTTTCATGACTCTTAAAAACAGGTATTTATTTTTATATTATACATTAATAAAACATTTAATTGCTGTATAACTCCTTCTCATTGCATGTCTTAACATTATGAGAACTACTACCAGTGTCCTATGTCTTAGTAAACTGTACTGCTATGCCATAGTTCCACAGATATCATTATAGTACCATGCTTAATACATAAAAAAAATAATATTCTGTTAATTTAAATCATGACCTACCTTACCCCAGGTGTGTGTGATGCTGAGGTTTGTTAACCTCATCACAAACCTGAGGTTTGATGAGCCCTCACAGCCTGAACGAGGGCCAGCACCTCCCTATCACTCCAGGATTTAGGCATATTGCAGTTCTGTGAAAAAAAAAGGAATTTTTTTGTTTAGAAACATTTAACATAAGATTTATTGTGGTTTGAGTATTTGTGCACAACTCATTGACGACATGTTTGTAGTGCAAGTGACATGCACTGACACATTTGTGAAATGTGTGTGCAGCAGTATAGGTCTGTCTCTCATGTGGCAGTGCAAAGTTGATGTGCCTCTGAATTTTGTAAGCAATAAGACATTGCTGGGTGTTGATAGTACTGAGATACATTCAAATACAGAAGTGTAGGTGTGCACAGGACTGCAGGTAGCGTGCCTTTAGCCTCTGGGTGACAGACAATCTCAGTACTAGCAACAGCCACACATGTGTTATTGTTTATATTAAATTTGCCCATTCTCAACCTCAAAAAAAAAAAGTACATTTTAAAAGTTTTCAAAATCGAAAAAAAAAACTGTTAAATATTTTTAGATAATGTCAAATAGTCCCTCGACGGATGTTTTGTATCTGACATCCATCTGTCTTTCTTTACACTCAATACACTATGGAATTGGCAACCATATAATTGAAGAATTCAAAGCTCTGCATTATTCAACCAGTGGAATGCCTCCCCCTCCCCCGACTGGCAGACACAGAATAGTAGCATGGCAGACACAAAGTTTTTTTATATATATATGTAAAGGCTGTATCCATGTTTGTGACACAGGCTAGGAAAATTGATGGGTTGCCCTGGCTGACAAGGACTTTTATTAGGTAGTGGTGGTGCTCTCTAAATGCAATGTGTACAACTAAGTCTCATCCTATCAGGGCACAGGGATTTCTTTGTCCACCTTAAAAAGATGTACCAGTCAATGCCACAAGTGGTGTGTGATTCATCTATAGTGGTAGTGAAGAGGATGTCATATTGATACCTGGTGCGGTGTAATTTTAAAAGCAAATAAAAGGTCTGTTACTAATGTAGCCTGGGTATGTGCTTCCAAAAGATTAGTGCAATGCCACTAGAGTTATTTAAGTGGTGTGCCACAAAGCATGCAACCCCAGTGTACACAACAGGATGACAGTGTGCATTGTCTTCAAGGCCATGAAGCAGCTCCAGACAGGTAATAGCACTATACTGGCTGACATTCACTGTGGTGCCATGTGGTTTTGTGGTTTTGCTTTCTTCATATCTGCCTTGACCACAAGACACAGTTGAACAAACTTGTGTTGTAATACTGGTTGTCTATGTTGCCTGTTGCAGCACAAACCACTAAAATATTTCAAACATTAATGTTTTAAAAGAATTGCATCACCCGCCCCCTCACACCATTGTCTCTAGCTGAGACAGCACTACCTAGAAACAAGCATTTGTCAATGCCGAATGTTGATTGCTTTGGTCGGTTGAGCTCGTTCACTGCCCCTCTGTCACTCAACTCATTCTGTTTCTCCTGGTGCTGCAGGCTGCCCTTTTGTACTGGGCTCCTGCCTCTGCTGGTGGCTTTTTTTGCCCACAAAGAAATCTGCAGCAGTCACAACACGGGTCCGTTGAGCTTGCTCACTCCCCCTCTCTCACTCGCTCGTTCCGTTTCTGCCAGCTCTGCAGGCTGGCCTTTTGTACTGGACTCCTGCCAGCATTGCTGCCTTTTTGTGCCCACAAAGAAATCCACAGCAGCCACGATAAAGCTCCATTGAGCTCACTCACTCCCCCACTCTCACTCACTCATTCTGTTTCTCCTGGCGCTGCAGGCTGCCATTTTGTAGTGGGCTCCTGCCTCTGTTGGTGCCTTTTTCTGCCCACAAAGAAATCTGCAGCAGTCCCAACAGACCTCCATTGAGCTCGCTCACTCCCCCTCTCACTCGCTCATTCCGTTTCTGCCGGCGCTGCAGGCTGCTCTTTTGTTCTGGGCTCCTGTTTGCATTGCTGCCTTCTTCTACCCACAAAGAGATCTGCAGCAGTCACGCTAGAGCTTGGTTAAGCTCACTCACTCCCCTCCTTCACTCGCTCATTCTGTATCTCCCACTGCTGCAGGCTGCCCTTTTGTGCTGGGCTCTTGCCTGCGTTGGTGGCAGTTTCCTGGCCACAAAGAAATCTGCAGCAGTCCCGACATAGCTCCGTTGAGGTCGCTCACTCCCCCTCTCTCACTCACTCGTTCCGTTTCTGCCAGTGCTGCAGGCTGGCCTTTTGTACTCATCTCCTGCCTGCATTGCCACCTTTTCCTGCCCACAAACAAATCCACAGCAGTCACGACAGACCTCCGTTGAGCTCACTCACTCCTCCTCTCTAACTCACTTGTTCTGTTTTCCCGGCGCTGCAGGCTGCCCTTTTGTACTGGGCTCCTGCCTGAGTTGGCACCTTTTTTTGCCCACAAAGAAATCCACAACTGCCCCATCAGAGCTCCATTGAGGTCTCTCACTCCCCCTGCCTCACTCGCTCATTCTGTTTCTCCTGGCATTGCAGGCTGCCCTTTTGTACTGGGCTCCTGCTTCTGTTGGCACCTTTTCCTGCCCACAAAGAAATCTGCAGCAGTCCCAACAGAGCTCCGTTGACCTCACTCACTCCCCCTCTCTCACACTCTCATTCCGTTTCTGCCAGTGCTGCAGGCTGCCCTTTTGTACTGGGCTCCTGCCTGAATTGCCACCCTTTTCTGCCCACAAAGAAATCTGCAGCAGTCATGATAGAGCGCCGTTGAGCTTGCTCACTCCTCCTCTCTTAGTTGCTCATTCTGTTTGTCCCACAGCTGCAGGCTATCCTTTTATACTGGGCCCCTGCGTGCATTGCTGCTTTTTTCTGCCCTCAAAGAAATCTGCAGCAGTCCCAACAGAGCTCCGTTGAGCTCACTGACTCCCCCTCCCTCACTCGCTCGTTCTTTGTCTCCCTGCGCTGCAGGCTGCCCTTTTGTACTGGGCTCCTGCATGCGTTGACACCTTTTCCTGCCCACAAAGAAATCCGCAGCAGTCCCGACAGAGCTCAGTTGAGCTCGGTCACTCCTCCCCTCTCTCACTCGCTTGATCCTAATCTGTCCCAAACACAGATTTCCAATAGCGACTGCTGCATTCTGTGCCAGAAGCACGAAAACACATTTCGGCCAGGATGTGAAAAATGACAGCTGTACTGCTAATAAGGAGGTGTGAAAAAAATGTCAGTATTAAAAATCTGGAGTGAAAATATTACTAGTTTGCAAACTTACAAGAGTGTATGGAAATTGCACAATGCACGCTTGTAATACAGTCATTTTATGGAGTTTCACCACAAAATTTTCAACATAGGCATTTTAGGACCTCTGCTCATGAACAGTGTCAGTGTGATTTCCTTAATGTGTCCCAAAAACTGATTTCCCACAGCGACCGCTCTATTGTGTGCCGGAAAAGCAAAAACACATTTCGGCCAGGATGTGAAAATTTACAGCTGCACTGATCATAAGGAGGTATGGGAAAATGGCAATGTTGAAAATCTGGAGTGAAAATATTGCAAAGTTGCGAAGGTACACGCGTGTGTGGAAACTGCGCAATTCACGTTCATAACACACTCATTTTATGGATGTTCATCACCAAATTTTCAACATAAGCATTTTAGGACCTCTGCTAATGAACAGTGTCACTAACATCTCCATAATGTGTCCCAAACATGGATTTCCCACAGCGACCGTGCTATTCTGCGCCGGAACTGTGAAAACACATTTCTGCCGGGATGTGAAAAAATGACAGCTGTACTGATCATAAGGAGGTGCAGAAGAATGGCAATGTTGAAAATCTGGTGTGAAAATATTATTAATTCGTGAAGTTACGAGCGTGCATGCAAACTGCGCAACGCAGGCTCGTAACACAGTCATTTTAAGGAGCATCATCACCAAATTTTCAACATAGGTATTTTAGGACCTCTGCTCATGAACAGTGTCACTGTCATTTTATTAATCTGTCCCTAACACTGATTTCCCCCAGTGACCGTGCTGTTCTGTGCTGGAAGTGCTAAAACACATTTCGGCTAGGATGTGGAAAATGACAGCTGTACTGTTTACAAGGAGGTGTGAAAAAATGCCAATGTTGAAAATCTGGCATGAAAATATTGCAGATTCATGAAGTTACGAGTGTACGTAGCAACTGCTCAACACACGCTCATAAAACAATCATTTTTGGGATTTTTTCACCAAATTTGCAACATAGGCTTTTTGAGAGCCCACCTCATTAACACTGACACTGTCATTTCATTAATCGGTCCCGAAAGGGGAGTCCATGCAGTGACCGTAAAATCACCTTTTGGGATAGAATAATGATCACCTTTTGGGATTGAATAATGTCATGACAGTGGCAGAATTCATGGGAGGGTCACAAAAACCCCATGTTGAAAATTTGGTGTCAAAATTCCAAAAAATGCCTGAGATATGCATCAAAGTTGAGAAAGCCCTATTCATTCCATTATTTTTTGCCCCTTGCTTCCCCTAACCCCACTAGTGGGATTTGCCAAGCCCCAGCCACTGACCCCACATGCTCTGGACTGACCCCTCCCAAATGGGGCCACCATAGTGGAATTTAGGTGGCCAGAGGGTCAGCAAGCTGGAGCCAGCTCATTAGCAGGTAGCTGAGGAATTTTTTTTCTGTTGTTTTTTCCCCGGGGGTGGAGACGTGCAATGATGGCCAGTGTCCACCCCACATCCCTTCCAGCAGGTGCCAGAGTGCTTGTGGTACCTCCAGCCTCCACTGGAGATCCACGTTGCACTGAGCACTCGACTTCCCTCCCCCCGGAGCAGGACAGCAGTCTTACAGATGCTCAATCCTGCTCCCCTGGATGGCCCTCTGACACCTGGATCATCAGCCCAGCAGATGGCCACCATGCCTCTGCTCCAGTGGACTGGCCTATTCATTCCATTATACAGCTTACCAGCATTTCCTCAGTTCGCGGTCAGCTTTGACGAGTGCAGACGTGTTCCTGGTCCACTGAAGATCATCTCTCTGGATTCCAGAGGTAAGTATAGGGCAGGGGTGTGTGGGGAGGCAGGGTGCGCAGTGGGTGGGTGCAGGTTGTGGGTGGGAAGCAGGGAGACCTGATATACCATTTTGTTTTACAGGTTAAAAAAGAAAACATGGTGGGATTTTTTTTTTCTTTATGGGGCATTGGGCATGCTGGGGTGGGCTCCCAGCATACCACCTGAATGTTTTAGGGGGTGTGTGCAGCTGATGGGGGATTGGGCATCCCCATTGGCACAAAAGCGGGGTGCGCAAGAGTCGAGGGGGATTGAGAACCCCCTCGGCACAACTCTCACTACTCTTTTGAGGGGGGACCTGATGCTGACAGGGAGTGGACTCCTCCATCAGCACATCAAATGGGGGGACATAATCCTGATGGGGAGTGGGCTCCTCCTTCGGCAAGTCAACTAGCACTGGGGAGGAAAGCCGATGGGATTGGGGCCCCATTGGAACAAACAAGGCTGCAGTGGGGAGTGGCACACGCTGCTATGGGGGATTGGGCACCCCTTTGGCACTGGGGCCAGATTAATATTGTTTGTGAACACGGCGGCAAGGTGCCGCCGTGTTCACAAACAATATTACAGTAGCAATGTTCCATGCAGCAATGATGGGTCGCTCCCTCACTGCAGCGAATCGCTGATGCTGCAATGATGAGGCAGTCCCTGATTGCAGGTGCTAAATTTTTACAAGGTTGTGGCACACTAGCTGAACTAGTGTCAGCAGTAGCATGCCACAGCATTGGGGAAAGTGGGCCAAGCCTAAGCCTTTACAGGCTGTGGGGGCATTGGCTGCAACAGTACCGTGCCTCCCCAACCTGCTTCTAGAGAAAGCTGCAACATGTTTCTTGTGCATGCGTGCAATCAACATAAAAAACAGAGTGAGAAATACACAATTATAATAGTACTTAAATCATCATTCAGTGTAGCATCATTGTGTACTGAGCTGTTGACTATTTAAACAACAATAAAAACATGATTACTTACTTCTAAGTTGTTTAAAGTCAGTTAACTTAAATGCTTTCTAATCTTTGCCAATCTGTTGAAACAAATAGAGATTAAATGTTAGAAAACTGTTAAGAGTCAAGTAAAACCATCAATATCTATGGCACACCTCACTGATATAAACTGCACACGTTAGGACACTCATGAGTTGCGCAGCGTTAGTCAGGTAA
The DNA here is from genome assembly GCA_016271365.2 of Neoceratodus forsteri. NCBI lineage: Eukaryota > Metazoa > Chordata > Ceratodontiformes > Ceratodontidae > Neoceratodus > Neoceratodus forsteri. The sequence continues at coordinate 246,736,325 of CM028130.1, forward strand.
TCCCCCCAACAGAACAGTTACTGGATTTTGAATTCAAACCCAGAGCCTGAGTAAAGCCTTGGACATCAGCAGTATACCTCCATGATGGCAGCTGCACACGTTAGAACACTGAGTACTTACATAACATCAGCCATGCTATAGCTCCCTCCGCTAGAATAGATAATAGATCCCTACTGCAGAACCACACCTCAACTACAGTAAAGTAGAAATACAATATACCTAGCTCATACCAGTTTCATGCAAGTTAGAACACTGAGCAGTTCCCCAGCTTCAAGCAGGCAATACCCCCCAGACCAGGTACTAGATCCTGAATGCACAGCTACAGCCCAAGTAAACCTGTGGCCATCAATGGCATACCTCCCTGAAACCATCTGTACACATGGTAGGACACTCAGGAGTAGCACACTATCATCCAGGCAATGCCCCCCCATATACATACTGGATCCTGATTGCAGATGCAGAGGCCAACTGAAGCAATTAAGATTACCGGTATACCTACCTCATACCAGCTGCACACAAGTTAGAACACTGATGAGTTGCACAGCTTCTGCCAGAAAATACCTCCACCTCTCCATAACAGGTACTAGATCCTGAGTTCAGACCACAGCCCAACTCAACTCATGTACATCAATGATATACCGGTCTGATACAAGCTACATACAAGTTAGAACAATGAGGAGTTGAATGGCTTCAAGCAGACAATACCCCTACCCACCCAGACCAGGCACTAGATGCTGAGTTCAAAGCTACAACCCAACTAAACCCATGGACATCAATGGTAAACCTCCCTGATAACAGCTGCAGACATCTTAGAACAGTGAAGAGTTATACAGCATCAGCCAAGCAACCCCCGCCCCCCCCGGAAAAGAGCAGTTACAAGATCCAGAATGCAGAGCCACAGGCAAACTAAAGCCATGGACATAAACAGGATACCTGCGTCATACCAGCTGAACACAAGTTAGAACACTGACAAGTTGCACAGACTCAGCAAGGCAATACCTCCCATGTCCAGGTCAGGCACTAGATCCTGACCACAGAGTCACAGCTCAGCTAAACTCATGGACATTCATAGCATTATTCCCTCATACCAGCTGCATGCAAGTTAGAACACTGAGCAGTTTCATGGTTTCAAGCAAGCAATACCCCACCCCCAACCCCCAGACCAGGCACTGGATCCTCAGTACAGAGCCACACCAGCCAGAGCCATGGACATCAATGGTATACCTCTTTGAAAGCAGCTGCACATATACTACAACACTTAGGAGTTGCACAGCAGTATCCAAGAATACCCCTCCCCCCAAAAAAACACATACTACATCCTGACTGCAGAGCCAGAGTACAACTAAAGCCATGGACATTAACGGTATAAGTCCCTCATACCAGCTGCACACAAGTTAGAACACTGAGGAGTTGCCTGGCCTCAGTCAGGCAATGCCACCCCCCCAAACAGGTACTGGATCCGAAGTGCAGAGCCACAGCCCAACTAAAGCCATGGCATCGATGGAATACCTGCGTGATAGCAACTACAGACTAGTTATGACACTCATGAGCTGCATGGCATCAGCCAGGCAATGCCCCCTTCCCGTCTCTGAACAGCTACTGGATCATGAGTGCAGAGCCACAGACTAACTAAGACCATGAACATCAATGGTATAACTCTGTCATGGCAGCTGCACATCTGTTAGGACACTGAGGAGTTAGATGGCATAAGCCAGGCAATGCTGCCCCCCTGAAACCAGGTTCTGAATCTTGAGTGCAGAGCCACAATTGAACTAAACACATGGACATTAATAGTATACTTCCCTTATACCAGCTACATACAAGTTAGAACACTGAGGACTTGCATGGCTTCAAGCAGGTAATACCCCACCCACCAGATCAGGCACTAGATGCTGAGTGCAGACCCACACCCCAAGTAAAGCCATAGACATCAATGGTATACCTCCCTCAAAGTGGCTGAACACATACTACAACACTGAGGAATTGCACGGTAGCATCCAGGCAATGCTCCCCAAAACAAGTACTACATCCTTAGTGCAGAGCCAGATGCCAACTAAATCTATGGACATCAACGGTATACCTGTCTGAAACCAGATGAACACATGTTAGAAAATTGAGCATTTGTACAGCCTCAGCCAACCAATGCCCCCCCCCGAACAGGTAGTAGATCCTGAGTGCAGATCCACACCCCAAGTAACACATTAACATCAATGGCACACCTCGACGATACCAGTTGGACACATGTTAGAACAATGATGAGTTGCACAAACTCAGACAGGTAGTGACACCCCCCCCAACCAGGTACTGGATCCTGACTGCTGACTCACAGTGCAACTAAGGCCATGGATATCAATGTTATACCTCCCTGTTTGTGGCAATGCCCTGATGCTTACTCAGATGAGCTACTGGCTTTTCAGTCTAGAGGCAGAGCTGAACTACACCTGTAGACATCCACAGTTTACCACCCTGATAGCAAGCGCAGATATGTTACAATGCTGACGAGTTGCCATGGTTTAGTGAGTCAATGCTCCCACTCCCAGAGATCAAGTACTGGATTCTGAGTGAAGAGCCAGATCATCACTAAAACCATGCAGATCAATGGTATACCTCCCTGATAGCTACAGCAGGTACTGGATCTTAAGTGAACAGGCAGACTCCAAGCTGTAGACAATGCATGTGTATGTTGTGAGTAAGTTGTTCTATTTTTTGACCTGTTAGATTGGCTCTTAAAAGAGCCATTTTAATCACAGCCTTTAGCATGTGCACAAGAGATATTGTTATACAGATACACAATTTCAGAAGTGCAAGGATGCCATTTTGAAGGTCCCCAACAAAAATGTAGTTACCTGTGCTTGAGAGATGCACACCATTTTTTAGATACAGCCAATGTTTGTGATATGCAATTTGGGGGTGCTGTATGGTGTGCATTCCCATAGCATTGAAGAATCCAGATATTTGTATGCTTACCTTTCTATGTGACCTTTCAAGTGCAGGACAGTAATCCTCACCTTTCCAGATCATTCTCTGTGTAGTATCTAAATACAGAATTTTACAAGCAGGTAACATACATATAAGATGCTGCAAGTCACACTGTGCAGCTTCTATTAAATAAATTGCCCTTTTGTTCCCCAAATCATTACCTCCAAGATGGATAAGGAGTATGTCTGGTACTGGGTATGTCTCCAGAAAGTGGTACATGGTTGGCATCAGCTGCTCCCATCTCATGCCACCCTTCCCAAACCAAGACACTGAGCAGTGAGGTAGGTGCAAGTCATTGCAAAATGACTAGCTCTACTGAAAACTGCTGCCCTTCTCACCAGGCTTGATCCCACAATCCATACATAACTCTGGCTCTTTCTGCCATGCTGAGTATAAACCTCTAATAACTCAGATGAAGAAATATCAGATATGTATCTGTCTCTGACTGAACACTACCAAGGCTAAGCAGCACAATGACTGGTGCTGAGCTCTATGTGTAAGATGAATGCAGTGAGAGACAATCACAACTAACATTCTGATTCCAGATTGGCTAATACAGGCAAAAAAGTTATTGCTATGTCGGTAAAGGCTGTTTCTATTGGTGTTTTGTTTATTAAACATTCTTTTTGTTTTGGTGGGAGAATACTGCCTGACCATTGGCCACACTTAATTACTTGCCAACAATAGCCACTGACATTGGGTGAAGTTAGTAGTCATTTTGGTCAGTGAAGCTCTACTCCCTCTCTTTCTCAACTAGCAGCTTGAGTGGCGAGTGCAAGCACAGCTATCTATCTTACTGACATAGTTTTCAACAGTTAAATAATTCAGCATTTTTTTTTATATTCTGTTACTGTACTACAGTTACAGCTGTAATTATTCACCGGTCAGTATGTGCTTTCTGACAATTACTGATTTATTATGTTTGTGGCACTACTAAGTTTATAACCGTCTGTGATTACAGCCACACAGTTAATAATTTAGCATTGATTTTCATTTCTTTAGTTAACAATCTTTGCATAGTAAGCAAAGAATGGAACCCCTAGTTAACATTGCTAATAGAGTATAATAAGTAGTTTTTACAAATATTGTAGTGGTTTCACATACCAATTAACCTAGTGGAACAATGGGTGGCAGAAAGATTATGCACAAGATCTGCTCTTTGTGCAAGAAGGCTTAACACTTAGCAGATGTCTTATAAGAAGCCAGAAGGAGAAGGAAGGAAACATATTCAATTCAGTGCTTTAGAGTAACTGGTAATTGGTATTTTTCTTTTAAAACTTAGATTGTGGGCTTGTAGTGACACTATACTTTCTTTCTTTGTTGTCTTTACTTATAATTGTTTTTGGGCTGTTGAAAATTTAAAACATAGTGGTGGTGTAATTCTGTGCTGTCTTTAATTGCTGCAAATTTTTGCCCCCCCCCTTCCCCCAACTCTTAATTATATGCCCTGATAAATCTGATTGACAGGAGCTAAACACAGGGTATAGTAAGAGGTGTGAAGTAGGAGGGGCATAAGGGGAAGAAGACCACCCTCAGCATGACAAGTGTTTTGACTCATTTATTTATTTATTGGTTTCTTTTTCCTTAAAAAAAAAATATCTGAGGATCAGTTACAGGATTTTTAGTACTGTAAATTAATAAAAAGAGAACTAAGAGAGTTTCAGTAGCAGACAAGTAGTGGAATTGCAGTATAATGTGGGGAGTGGTGCAATGCAGTGGCTGTGGGGCAGCCATATTCAGGCAGACCTACTGGACACTGAGGTGCTGCCCTATCTGCATGCAGCTCTCTGGACTGCGGGATGAGGTAGCCAGACTCAGAGCAGAAGTAAACTGGGACAAGAGTACCATCACTCCTATCCAGGGACCACCCAGTCCAATGCAGCTGCCTCAAAGGATGCCGAGAACGAGGAGCACTTGGATGACAGTGGGCTCAGGGAGGGTTAGAGCAGTCAGGCAGAGGCACATCCCAGATCCTATTCCTCTCAAGAACTCATATGCCACACTGGCAAATGAGGACAACCAAATAAGGTACCCAGAGAAGTGGAAGGAAAGGATGTGGAGGTTAGCCAAGGAGGTGACCTCAGTGGGAAAGCAGTGGACCCCAGAGGAGGAGGAGGAAGCAAATCCTGGTGGGGACTCCATCGTAGAGGGATCCAGCTAGGAACACAGGAGGGAGGACGGGAGGTGAGGTGCCTACCAGGCGCCCACGGCATGGAGGGATGGCAGGAAGATACTGGAGATCACTGGGAAGGCAAGACGGGAGGGTGAGCTGGATGTCATTATCCACCTAGGTACTAATGACTTGGCAAATGGGGGCCAAAGGAAGTTCAGGAAGAGTTTAGGAAACTGGGGAGGGTCTCAAGCAAGTAGCTACTTCTGTCACTTTCTCAAGTACTACCTGTGAGAGCAAGGGAAACATAGAGTGCATGCACCAGGAACTTTAACTCATGGTTGAAGAACTGGTGCTGTGAGAAGGGTTTGGATTCATTGGTGACTGGGGACCCACCTGGAGGGATGGAGGTTTGTTCAAGCCTGACAGCCTGCATCCATCCTGGAGGGGAATTCAAGCACTCAATGATAAGTTTAAATGCTACATTGACAAGCATTTAAACTAGCAAAGGGGGGTGGCAGGCCAGCAAGGAGGGTACCTACTTGCTCACCCCCCATAGCTAGCAGTGGAACCAGTGAACCAGAGGAGTGGCTATCTCTGCAAAGCAGTGTGCAAAAGATGGAGATTAGTGTCCAAAAGGTGGATAAGCAGAAAAGGGGCAAAATTCAGCAGAAGGGCAGACAGTAAGGAGAACCAGGGATAAATGACAACCAAGGAAGGGGCTGGAGTAGAACAGTGAAGCAGTCTAGGGAGGTCAAATCATGGAAAGCCATGTGTGCAAATGCCAGGAGCCTTAGCAACAAGATGGAAGATCTGGAGGCTGTCATGGTACAGTCAGACCTGGACATTGTGGCCATCACTGAAACCTGGTGTAATGATAACCATGACTGGGAGATGGCCATACCTGGCTACAACATATTCAGAAGAGACAGAGCAGGCAGGAAGGGAGGAGGAGTGGCACTGTATGTGAAAAATGACATAAGGGCCACAGAGATCCAGGAGGAACAAAATGGGGGAGAGATACTGTGGGTTAAGCTGGAAAGTAAAATGGGGCCAGCCATCCGCACAGGTGTGGTCTATAGACCACCAGCCCAGGAGGAAGAAACATAGGGAGCTGATGCTAGCCATCCAAAGGATGGCAGACAAGGGTGAGGTAGTACTGGTTGGAGACTTCAATATTCCAGACGTGGACTGGAGCATCCCAGCAGCAGCATCAACTAGGAGCAGATTTATCCTGGACTCCCTTCAGGTTGCCTTCCTCAAGCAACTGGTCATGGAACCAACTCGGCAGAAGGCAATACTGGACCTTGTGCTCACAAACAGGGACAGTGTGATGGGGGTAACAGTGGGGGAGCACCTGGGTAACAGTGTTGTTTGAAATCACAGAAAGAGCAGAACCAAACCACACAAAAACACGTATCCTGGATTTTAGGGGGGCAGACTTTGGGAAAATGGGGAGATACTTGAAAGAGGCATTAAGGGGAATGGGACAGGAATCAGGGGTTGAGGAACAGTGGGAAGTATTTAAAATGGGGATTATAAGAACAACAGAATTATGCATTAAGCAGGTTAGCAAGAGGAAAGGAAGAGAGACATTATGGTTTTCCAAACAGGTAGCAAAGAAAGTGAAAGCCAAAAAGATTGCATTCAGGCAATACAAAAAGATACAGGCAGAAGGTGATAGGAGAAGTACCAGGAGAAACAAAGGAGGCAGGGAAGTCAGTAAGGAAGCCAAAGCTCAGACAGAAGAACACATTGCAAAATCAGTGGGTAAAGGGACAAAACCTTTACAGGTACATAAGTGAAAAAGAAAAGACAAAGGGAGGGATAGTGAGACTGAAGGGGAGGATGGGGCAGCGTGGAGGATGACAACAGTAAAGCTGACATATTGAACAGGTATTTCTGCTCAGTCTTTACTGAGGAAGAGGGTAATGGGTCTGAAGGAGTACAAGGGGTGAGAATGGTGCAGAGATGGACACAAGTCCCTTTCACGAGAAAGGGTCCTGAAGGAACTGGAAGTAATGAGTTGATAAAGCAATGAGGCCAGATGGGTGCACCCGGGGTCCTTAAAGAACTAAGAGAGGTGGTGGCTGAACCTCTGGCTATCCTGTTTAGCCAATCACTGGAAACAGGGAGGTACTCAAAGACTGGAGGACAGCAGATGTAGTCCCCTTATACAAAGTGGGAACAAAGAGAAGCGAGGAACTACAGACCAGTCAGCCTCACCTCGGTAGTGGGAAGATCATGGAAGCACTACTGAAGGAGAGATTGGTGGAACATCTGGTTGTCAATGGACTACAGGACCCAAGGCAGCATGGTTTCACCAGGGGGAGGTCATGTCAGACCAACCTCATTGAATTTTTTGACTGGGTGACTAGGGAGGTGGATCAGGGAGGGCAGTGGACATGGCCTATCTGGACTTCAGCAAGGCCTTTGACACTGTGCCACATAGAAGACTATTACACAAACTGGGGAATATGGGTGTAGGCAGGACAGTAGTGTGGTGGGTAGGTAACTGGCTGAGTGGCAGGACACAGAGGGTGGTGGTAAATGGCTGTCACTCCACAGAGGGAAGAGTGACCAGTGGGGTACCACAGGGATCAGTGCTGGGACCGGTCCTATTCAACATCTTCATCAGTGACATTGCGCAGGATCTAGAAGGCAGAATTTCACTGTTCGCTGATGACACAAAGCTCTGTAACAGAGTAGACACACCAGAGGGTGTAGACAGAATGAGAAGGGACCTGCAGAAACTTGAAGAATGGTCAAGGGTTTGGCAGTTGAAATTCAATGCAAAGAAGTGCAAGATAATGCATATGGGGCACAAAAACCCTGGCACAATATATCAGTTGAGGGGTGAGGATATGGCATGCACCAAGCAGGAAAGGGATCTTGGGGTTGTCATCTCTGATGACCTCAAGGTAGGGAAACAGTGTGACAAGGCATCAGGTAAAGCAAATAGGATGCTGGGATGTATAGGCAGGGGCATCACCAGCAGGAAAAGGAGGTCATAATTCCGCTATACAAGACACTAGTGAGGTCCACCTGGAGTACAGTGTACAGTTCTGAGACCATACCTACGTAAGGACATAGGGTAGAGAAGGTTCAGAGGAGGCAACAAAGATGGTGCATGGATTGCATCACAAGTCCTATGAAGACAGGTTGAAGGAACTGAACATGTACTCCCTGGAGGAGAGGAGGAGAGAGGGATATGATAGAGACATACAAGTATCTTACAGGGAGGAACAGGGTGCAGGAAAACACTATTTTAAGTGAAAAAGATGTTCCAGGACTAGAGGGCTTGGGATGAAGTTGGAGGAGGCGATTCAGAGGAAACATGAGAAAGAATTTCTTCACAGAGCGGTGGTGGACAAGTGGAACACCCTGCCAGAGGAAGTGGTGGGGGCTGAAACAATCACGGGATTTAAGAATGCATGGGATAGACATAAAGGAATTCTAGAGGTCAGGGGTAAGGGGAAATAGACTTCCAGGAAAACAAACTGAACTTACAAGCTCAAATGGGCAGACTGGGTGGGCCATAGGCCCTTATCTGCCGACACTGTCTATGTATCTATGTATCTATGTAATGTAAAAGTATTTCAAACAATATTTTATTTGGGGCAGTATGTTCTTGGTGAGATGGTCATTTGTGTTGGAACACTGTACATATAACTAGCAGAAACAGCCACACAGAATAACTATTAAAAGTAAAAAACAACTTCTTTTAGTAACAGATAGCAAGATATTGGTAAAACACTACATAAATCTTGGCAGAGTGCATAAAATCCAAGTTTACAGGCATACTAATTTTTCCACCTAGCTTATTAGTTAATTATTATTTTTTTCAGATAATAGTTGTGTACTTACAGTTACGTCCTGGAGCCACTGCTGTTTGTTCCTTACTCTTAAAATGGCCACTGAACTGTTATTATTTGATTCTGTTGGTTCACATAAGTCACATGGTGAACTTAGCCATTTGTTCACAAGAATGCAAACTCTTTGATTGTGACTTGCATTGATCGCGAGGATCATTCTCAAGTGTACAAATTCTTTGACCGCGAGAATAACACGAGACTTCAATAGTGGAAGCTGTGCAGTTTAAAAAATCACATTATTCTCATAGTTTTAAACAGAGTGAGCAGACATTTGTCTTTCTATTGCTTATCAGACATGTATATTAAAATAATCATTTTTAAAAAGTTTAGTTTCATTCAACAATATTTTTGCAATCTTTGATCGCGAGCTTGCAAATTCTTTGATCGCAACTCGGTTTGATTGCGAGGATCGTTTGCGAGCTTACAAATTCTTTGATCATGAGAATAAATGTGATATTTGAATTGTGGAATATGAGTATTTAAAAATATACATTTTTTTTACTAGTTTTTAATACACTATGTAGCCATATGTGTTTTTATTGCTTAGAACATGAGGATGTCACAGTGATAATTATTTTTGAACTTTTTTAACATTTTATTGTATTTTTCAATCTTTGATCGTGAGTGAGCAAATTCTTTGATCGAGACTCGGTTTGATCATGAGGATTGTTGCGAGCTTGCAAATTCTTTGATCATGAGAATAACGCTATATTTGAATTGTGGAAGATGACTAGTTTAAAAAAAATAAATATTTTTTTACCAGTTTTCAACACAGCATGTAGCCATATGTGTTTTTATTGCTTAGAAGATGTGGATGTCACAGTGTTAATTATTTTTGAATGTTTTCTAACATTTTATTGTATTTTTTTACCTTTGATCATGAGCGTGCAAATTCTTTGATTGCGACTTGGTTTGATGACGAGGATCGTTCGTGAGCCAGCACATTCTTTGATCGCGAGAAAAATGTGAGATTTGGCATGTAGAAGTCATGTAGCTTTGGGAAAACTGAGTTTTTTATTTAGCTCAACATGTGCTTTATGGTCATAAGTGGTTACATTGGGCATGAGATCTCTATTGAACAAAAATATTGTACCTTAGAAAATGATCTTCAAAAATAAGAAATTTCATTGGATGGCAGGGTTAACTCAACTTACAGTGAGAGCCCTATAAGTTAAAAGTCCCAGCCATGCCAAACATACCAGGCTCATCACTATTATCATTGTGCCCAGTTTGCTTGATAATAGACTAAAGCACTTGCAGCCAATTAAAAAAAAATGCCACTTTTGCTCTCAATTAGCAAGAGATTTTACCCCCTCCAACACTACCAAATCATACCTCCCAACTTACTGTCATGCCTCTGGGGGAGGGGGGCAGCAGGACATTGAACACCACAAAAAACGGAGGAACTATTTACAATAAAAATACTGACACCTCAGTTTGACCATATTTTCTTGATTCATTTTTTCTTTATTAAGTCCTATGTAAGAATGTCATAGTTATCCATATTCTAAGCACAATAATACCCTGCAGGGTGGGTGCCATGGGCAATAGCAGGCATTGCAGAGGCTATAAGGCCCTCTGGCTGCAGTGTCAGGCATAATTATGCCAATGTGCGATATGTTTATTACGAACATACAAAATTTGCCAGCAGATCAAGGCCTAGAGGTCTATCAAGTCTGCTCGAATGTGCAGCTAGCACCCCTTATTCTGCAGCTGCCCCTCCCTTCCACCCTTCCCCTTCATTAACCCTCTCCCTTGTCCTGTCCCATCCTCTTTTGAAGCAGGCCACTGTTCTACTGGATACCACTTCTGCAGGTAATGCATTCCACCCAGCCACCACCCTCTCTGTAAAAAAGTGTCTCCTCATCTCCCTCCTGAACCTTCCTCCCTCCAGTCTCATATCATGGCCCCTGGTGGTCCTCCCCTCCGTTACTTTGAACAGCCCCTCTGTACTTGTCTTGTTTATTCCTTTCATGTATTTAAAGGTTTCAGTCATGTCACCCCTGTCCCTCCTCTCCTCCAGTGAGTACATGTTCAACTCCATCAACCTCCTCTTGTATGATAAGTCCCCCAGTCTCTTGATCATCTTTGTCACCCTGTGCTGCACCCCCTCCAGTAACTTAATGTCCCTCTTCAGATACGGGCACCAGTACTGCACGCAGTACTCCAGGTGCAGTCTAACTAATGACCTATATAGTGGCAGAATCACCTCCTCCCTCCTCGAGGATATACCCCTTGCAATACAACCCAGCATTTTGGTGGCCTTTGCAGCTGCCTTCCTACATTGTGCTGAGTTGTTCATTGACCCTGTAATGAGCACCCCCAGATTCTTCTCCTCCTCTGTCTGGGCCAGCTGCACTCCCCCCAACTGGTAACTCCTCCTTGGGTTCTTCATCCCAAAATGCAGCACCTTGCACTTTTTGGCATTAAACTCCAGTTGCCAGGTGTCTGACCAGGTTTCAAGCTTTGCCGGATCATCCTGCAACCCCTGCCATCCCCCTAGGTCATCCACCACTGCGCCTACCTTGGTGTCATCAGCAAACAGACTGATCTTGCGCTTGATGTCCCATGATATGTTCCATGATATGTCTGCAATGAATATCTCAAACAACACTGGTCCCAACACCAAGCCCTGTGGAACACTGCTTGTCACTGCCCTTGGGTGTGAGAGCTCCCCACCCACCACCACCCTCTGTTGTCTTCCCTGAAGCCAGTTTCCTACCCATCTCACCAGCTTTGCACCTGCCCCTGTGCCTACTAAGTTCCTTCCCAGCCTTCCATACAGCATATATTGCCCAATATTGCCCACCCTGTCAGGTATAATTACTTGCTTGGATATCTTATTTTGTGATATTTTGTAAACAGCAGGCTTGCAAGTTGCAGTACTATGTTCAGATGACAGTGTAGTACTCATAATTCTTGTCGTTGACATCATTTAATTTCACAAATATGACATTTGGTTGTATTCTGTGTTGTAAAGACTTATGTAGTATGGACTTGTTATGGACCTATGCAACATTAGTCTTATATATGGCTTCTCATTCATTAGCACTAATACTCTTTTTTTCCTTCTCTTTTTCTTAGGAGACTGCTACAGAAAACAAATTGAATACATGATTGAGAGTTTCCATCATGACCATTTCTCGTAAAGTTAAGGGACACATAAGAAGTAGTAGGTGCACTGGTGGTTCACTGTCATGCCATGTAAAGACTAAGGGTGGGATATTCAGAAATGTGCCAGACACCAGCGCAAGGCCGACGCACCACAAATCCAATGCATCATGGTGCAATGAGTGCGATAATCAAAGGTTGTGCATGGTGACATGCGCCAGAGCAACATGATTGAATATCGCATGGATGCACCTGAGTGCAGTCAGAGGTTCTCCAGGGAGCAACCTAACATACACAATAGCACAACCATGGATGCACAAGGGGCTGAGGAAGATGTGCAAAGGCACAAATGGATTATCCATAGGCAAAGGAAGGCACCAGGGAAGGGGGGTGGCCACTGGGGAGGTGGTGGAGCCAGGCTGAGATGCACAGCTGGCCCACAAAGGAACACTGCCCAAGGAGCATGGACATGTAGCCAGCCTCCGTCCATGAGCACCAGAGCAGTGGACATATGAAAAGGCGGCACCATTGACCAAGGGTGTGCTGTCACTGGCCATTCCCCACTGGACGAAATGCCCCAACCCACCCGGTCCACAGCCAGCCACACCCTTGCACATGGCACCAAACACACATGCCACACAGCCCAAACAGCCATCCCATGGCCACCCCAGGGCATAGCCACTGATCAGTTGGCAACACCGCCATGCATGGCCCACAGAACAACACAGGTGCACCACACAGCTACCCACCATAACACTGCAGCATGGCTGCACTTACCAGCTGCACAGCAGACATGGACACAGATGGGTAAACAAAGCAAACTGTATTAAATAACTATTCACAATATAAAACAGGGAACTAGGCAGGGGAAACTATTTACAAAGCAGGAACAGCGTAGGTAAGGGAGGGATGGGGACAGGACTATACAGTGGGACAGGAGAAGGCAGAGGAAGGGTGGTCAGGTGCAGGAATGGTAACAATGGCTCCTATGGGTGGCCACATCCTGCCGCCACCTGGTGATGACCCCTGCGCTGCCCCTGCAGCAGGAGCCATCTTGTCAGTCTTGCAATCTCCAGGGTGGCAGTGATTATCATGATGATGTGCTGCAGGAGACAGCCGTAGTGTGGCTGGTGACCACTGCATTGGGCACCTATGGCAAAGGAAGGAACAGGTGATCAGTGTGTGTCCAGGGCACCCCAGCCCTCCCACCATGTGCAGCAGACAGTGGTGACACACACCTCTGGGGTGGCACCCTGGCCACCAGCAGTGGGTGGGCCTACAACTGCCGCTGACCCGGTATGTCATGGCTATGCAAAGCTCTGGAGACCACCGCCCAAGGGCCAACTAACAGCACAGTGGCTGGCAGGTAGCATGGTGCAGTGGCAAGACCACAGTGGCACAGGTGGCTGCTGGATGCACCCACAGCCCACCAACAGCGGCCGCACACATGCAATGGTCGCCCCATGGTGCCACACACACACCGGGCTGAATACAGCTGCCAAGGCTCAGTGAACAGGGGGGCTGAGGCCGTACCCTCACCCCTCACCAACCACCCTGCACAACAATGTATGAATGCACAATGCCTACCTGCCAGCCATGGTTCTGCACACACCAGTACAGCAGCTCCTCTGCTCAGTCCCACAGCTTCTGCTGTAGGGCCCATAGCAGCCAGCCATGGCCCACTTGGCACCCCTGCCACCCTGGCTCTCCTCTGGTCTTCAGAGCCTAGAATGGGAACACAAGTAAGTACACATCAATACACAGCAACACCATGAGCCCACTACCCTCAGCCCCCAAGCACAGAGTGCACCCCGGCCTGGCATGGCTGCAGTGCCAGGCCACAGGGTATGTAGCAACAGCACACCCCTGGCATGGAATGCAGTCCTGCCAGCCCCATGGAACACTGGACATGCACAGACTCAGGCGAAGCACACTTACCTGGCCATGGCATGGCCCCTCTCTGGATGTGCACCTGCAGCAACCTGAGCCTCTCTGGGTCCCACCTCAACAGGTCCCCATAATGGTGGCAACACTGCTCCCTTGTGCTCTGCACACTGGTTGCCTGTACAAGGCCATCAGCCACAACCTGCCACACCTTAGTCCTGGGCCTGTCGAGGGGCTGCTTTCCAAATAGGATGGCAGAATGGGGCTCCACCTGGGCCACCAGGTTCACCAGCTCTACCTGTCTCCAGTTCTGAGAATGGGGCACTGCGCATTGTGGCTTGCTTCCTCTGCAATGAAGCAGTTCAAAATGGCACCCTGTAGTTCACGAGTTCCTCGTGCTTGGGATGCACACCTTACCTGGAGATACGATGCCTGCCTCAATCATGCATCCCCAGGGATGTGCAGCATGGGTGTGGCTACACTGGCACATGCGGTAGAGGTCCCTGGGGGGCATAGAGCAGGGGAGGGGTTAGCACATGCAATGTGCATGTGTGCACTATTGGAGCCATGATGCATGTTGTACAATAGGGACCTGAGGAAACCACATCCTACAGGCCCGATAGTGCCCGAGCACCATTGGCTGTATAGCACCCGAGTGCCATAGGTGTTATAGTGCCTGAGCACCATAGACCCTATAGCACCCCAGCGCCATGGGCCCTATAGCACCTGAGTGCCATAGGCACCATGGCACCTGAGCACCCTAGGCTCTATAGTGCATAGGCACAATGGCCACCAATAGTGCACCTAGCGCATGCTGTACAATAGGTGGTGGTACATGCCTTGATGCATGCATGTTGACGGGTGCACTGTGCACGTCACAGCATTGCACCATGACTTGTGCCAGTGCATGTCCATTGTGCAAGGCGCCACAATGTGATATTTAGCTGGCATATGCAGATTAGCTCATCAGCCTATTCATGGTGCATGGGTGAATTAGCATCTCATTACTGTTGCACATCAGCCCATTTGCATGTGATGTGCTATAAAGGTGCCACTGGACTGCACAGGACATGGACCAGTATTGCAACCAACCGAGGTAAGTTGCACCTGCCGAGAGGATGGACAGCACAACTGGATGGTTGGCTGGTGTGGGCCACTGCAGCCACTAATCACATGTCACTGCCCACAGGTAGCAGCATGTCCGAATGAGAGGAAGGTGAGGAGTGTGGGCTGGCCTGCAAGCGCAGGCCCAACTTTACGAAGGCAGAGGCGGATGCTCTGTTTGAGGCATACCTTGACAGGGAGCCTCTACTGAGTGGTGCAACTGGCACACCCCAGGCCAGGGCCACAGCCTGGAGGAGGTGGCAGAGGCTGTGAACCAGCAGGGCAGCCACCAGTGATCTGCACATGACTGCAAGAAGAAAGTGGGCATGGACAAGTGTCGGATCAAGGAGAAGGTGGCAGCCATATGGGCTGCAAGGTCAGCCACAGATGGGGGCCAGGCCGACATGCCACAGCTCACACCACAGGAGGAGCTGGTGGCAGCCACCATGTGGCACAGTGTTGTTGAGGGTGTGCCAAGTGGTGGCTTCCAGACTGGAGGGAGCCCATCACTGCTTGGTAGGTAGAGCAGCATCGGGGTGGGGTTGGGGTGGAGGGCCATAGCATTGGCAGCACTAATGCATCTGTGTTCCTTTTCAGTACTGGAACATCAGCATGCAGTGGCAGGGGTGGCTGTGTCTGCCGTGGGGGCATGCCCAGCCCTGGAAGACCAGCCATCCACCTCCACTGGTGTCCGGGGGCCCGAATGGCTGCAGCACACCACCTCCATCTGGCTGGATGACCTGGGTGTGGTGGTGGATGAGGTCCTGGCTGTGTCCAGCTGGATGCCAGCCACGGCATTCAGTGTGTGGAGACACAGACTGGGGAGAGGTCCAACACCAATGATGATGTGACCATTGTCCTGGATGGGGGGACTTGTTATGGGGGAGACACCCATACCATCCACCATCCCTGACAGTGTGGCCAGTGGCCTGTTGATGGTGGGGCAGCTGCCCACCACCACCCTTGGTACTGCTTTGTGTGACAGCGGTGCGGCACTGGGGAACAGTAGTGGTTGTGGTAGTACAGCCGCACAGGCACTGGCCAGCACACAGGGGCCGGAGGGGTGGCAGATGGCTGGGGATGTTGGGAGGCCGGGCACAGCATCCGCTGCCAGTGCACCTGTCAGTGAGCAGCCCCCAGAGGACCCTGCTGTGCAGCACCCACCTAAGCGGGAGGCAGTGCAGCGTGGTCATACGCCACCGGTGGGTAGGTGCAATGCCCATGCAGCCCATGGGTGCCGACCCCTTGCACAAGCATACCTGATTGCTATGGGCCTCAATGGACCAACAGGTGCTGCTCATGGCTGGGGTGCTGAGCAGCATGAAAGGGGTATTATGCAGGTCCAGGAGGCCATATATCATCTGTGGGAGGACACGACCGTGGGCCTGGATCACTTAGATACTGCAGTCATGGTCAGCCTTGCCCCACTGGCTGCCATGGGGCGCGGCCAGGTGCTGCACATCCCGCGGAGTGCATTGTCCACCCCATGGACTTGATGTTGGGTGACCCCCCTTGGTGTCAACAGTGGGCTCCACTGTTGGCATCCCAGGCACACCCAGAGCTGGTCTGTTCAGAAGCTTGCAGACCCCTGCGAGGACACGGCCACGTCATTTCAGTTCCACCCCTGTGGGACAGTCGTAGACCCCTCCTGTGGCCGTAGTGCAGTCTGGGTCTGCTGGACAGCCGTGGTGCAGCTGTCCACATGTCCATGGTGGCCATGTGACTGCGTGGCAGAGCTGATGTGCACACCACCCTGTTCGCTGCTGCTGCCCTGTATGAACATGGGCGTTGTGTGTGTGTGTGCATGCCATGGATATGGCATCTGTGGAATGCGTCACACACTGGCCGTGTGCACACCTGCCCAGCCACTGGTCCATGTGGCATGTGCATTATGATGCCACCACAGCACTGGATGCACATGTGCACCGGTGCCCTGTGTCTGATCCACGCCTGGTGCCAGCACCTGGGTCTGTTCCTGCAGGCATCAGTGTGTGTGTGTGTGTGTGTGTGTGTGTGTGTGTGTGCGACGTGTGTGTGTGTGGTGTGCTGTGCTGCGTGTTGTTGTGTGTTGCTGTGTGGCATGGCCCTACACCCATCCCTTCCCCCGCCTGTCTGTGCATGCCACAGGCCATGCCCACACATGTCTGTGTGCTGTGCCACTGTGGCCGTCCCGTGCATGGGTGTTTGTCCACCTACCTGAGTGCACCGTATTGCTCCTCTGCTGTCGTGTCTCGGTGATGGCATGCCATCCTTGCCAGCCAGGGATCCCTCTGCCCATGGAGGGCTGCCCACAATCACACAGACCATCAGCCACATTGTCCCCACTGCAGTTCCCCTCTTTGACCTCGACAGCTATCCCACTGTCAGTGGCCATGTTGTGCAGCATGCAGCAGGCCAGGAATAAGCTGCAGACCTTTGAGGGGCTGTACTGTAGGGCACCGCCAGAGCAGTGCAAGCAATGGAAACATGCCTTCAGCAGACCGAAGACATGCTCAATGATGTTCTGCGTGATGGCGTGTGCCTCGTTGTACTGCTCCTTCACAAGCGACGATGGGCACTGGTAGGAGGTGAGTAGCCAGGGCCGGAGTGAGTAGCCACTGTCACCTGTGTGGATGGAGATATGGTTAGCCTGGTGTCCTCTGTTACTGTGCCCCTTGTCCTTCCCAGCTGCACTCTATGGTGCCCCTGACCTGGCTGCCCCCCCTTCCATGCCCTGGTGTACCCAGCTGTCTGTGGTCTCGGCATACTCACCCACTAGATGACCGGTTGGGTTGTCCCCACTCTCAAACCTGTGGCACAGTGCTGAGCTGTGCCAGATGAAGGCATCATGTGCTCCCCCAGGGTGTGTGGCACAGACATTGGTTATGCACCCCCTGGCATCACACACCACCTGGCAGTTGATAATGGGGTATCCCTTTCTGTTGATGTAGGCTACCCCCTCCAGGCCAGGTGGCATGCGGATGCCCACATGGGTGCAGTTGATTGCTCCTAGCACTCCAGGCATACGTGCTACCCTGTGGAACTCCTGCATGTTTGCTGTATGTTCTGCCTGTGTGCTGGGGAAGTGGATGTATTCTGCAGCATGTGGCAGCAGGGCATTGAGGAATTGTGTGAGGAGCCATGACACGGCTGACTGGGTTATGCCTGTGGTGTCTCCTGTTGGTCTCTGGAAGGTGCTCGTGGTGAGCATTCACATGACAGCTGTTACCTTTGTCTCCACTGTCAGGGCATTGCTCCATCTAGTGGGTGCCTGCATCTCCTCACTGCACTGCTCACAGACCTGCATCAGAATTGCCAGCTCAGTCATTACCAGACCACAATCTCAGTGTCATCATAGGTCTCATAGCTGATGTGGGGTCGGTACCACCCGTTCTAGGTGTACCACCGATGGGCCCTTCCATGACCATGGTGCACTGCCTCCTGCCTCCCCACACCCCTCATTATGGCCTCCATCTGGAATATTGCACTGGCCATGGCCCCTGTTGTCCTGTCCCCCCTGGGAGTCCAGCTACACTGGCCCCCCCGGCTGTGTGTGGCTGTGTGTGCTGCTCTGCAAGGCCCACCCCTGTGTATCCTGCCCCCGTCTGGCTGGCTGTTGCCTGTGGCCTCTGTCTCCTTCCCCTGTGGGTGCCTGTGTTGCTCCACTTGGGCCTGGTGGCACTGTGTTGCACCCACACTCTCTCACACCCACCATCGCCTCCCTGTCTGTCACACTCTCACTCACACACTCTCACTCACACTGTCTCCCCCTCTGTCCCGGTCTCTGTCTCATTCTCTCTCCCTGTCCCCTTCTTTGTGGGCAGATAGCCTGTCTGTCTCCCTCTGTCCTGCTCCCCTCTGGTGCAAGTGCCCTCCTCCTACTTGTTCTCTGTTTTCATAGGCTCAAGTCTGCTCCGCTCAACTGCCGTTTGCTCCTCACTTGCACCAATGGTCGGGGGTTGAATATCACACTGTGCCACATATTCATGGGTACGCCCCCTGCCCTTGCGCATGCATACATTGTCATTGCTCATTGGCACACTGCTACTTGTGCTGTGCAGTTGCTGCCACTGAATATTGCTCTCTGGCACATTTCTGCAGTTGCGTATGTGCAACCCAATTGTGCATTGTGCAACTGCTTTGACTATCCCATCCACAAGGTGTAAAATGTCAGCAGAAGAAAAAGACAATTTCTCCTTTTACATGTGGACATATCACAAGACATGCTCATGAGAACAAAGACAACACCTTTCCTAGTAATATTAAAATCAGTTGACTTTGTAACAGTGCTGTGTGTAAACAACGTCCAGCACTGTCAACAGTGAGTCATAAATCTGTGACATGAAAAAAAATGCTGGACGTGTGACTTCTACTACTGTACAGCACAGTAAAGCAAGTTTTTTCAGAAAACTTGTCCATCAAGCTAGAAATGATCATTTCATCTCTAGTGGGTTGAGAGAGGCAAAGGCAAAAAAATGCTCAATAAGGTTGAATTAATGAAGTTACTATTGAGAGTAAGACGTTTTGTTAATGTGGCTGTTGCTATTTGTTCTCAGTTATGGGCTGCAATGATGTCAGTTATTGATAAATTAAGTACAAAGATTGAGGAGATGAGAACCAAACTCTTGTCTTTTGAACACTTGAATAGAGAAAATATCTCTGTGGTGTTTCAAGAAGATTGGCTGCATGCTGAACTTTCAGAAGCATTATTCTGGGAAGAGATATACCATGTACACAATACTAATGTTACTTTGACAATAGATGCACATGGTAAAGTTCAGAATATTTTAGTTGTCTCACATGAGAACCTTGAGTTTGATGATGAGACTGAAATTGGACAGGTTGCAAGCAACCAAAAGTCATCTGCTAAAAAGTGGCCATGTGACACTACATGCAATGTCAGGGAAGAATCAATCATGTCAATTGAAACTTTGCTGTCAGCATTTGCAAGCACAAAGAGGTCTATTTGTGTAGGTTGATTGACACCATTGACAAGTGTGAGATTCAGCCTCACACAGGCCTAGTGGGTCATTCTCTTGTATGCTTGGAGAGCAGCAACTGTGGCAGTGTGTTTCATCACTTTGGCATGGTAGCAGTGCATCACTCTGGTGTACACAGATTTGTACAAAGATTATATCAGGTGAGATCTGTTGTCTGAGACTATATGCACTTTCAAGCATTGCTGAAAGAGGGACATGTAGAAGCACTTGTGGAGTTCATCAAACAGTTGCAAACAACCCATAGGTTGAGGTCTAGTGCTCCTGCTGATGAACATGCAAATATGATGCACAAAATAGTAGTGCAAGAAGCTCAGCTTCTCTGAAATGTTGGTTGTGAGTTTGCTAAATTTGAAATTAGCAAGACACAAAAATTCGATGTCATTTGCATATCATGTAAGCGCCTCTTCTATAAAGAGCAGTGTGTCAAGATAGACCTGCAGATCATTTCACGCTGGAATGTTATCGGGGGGTGTCTTCATGCATATCTTCTTTTAAAGACAGATTTTGCTGAACTTGGAACTGTGTCACTGTGTACTTACTGTTGTAACAAGATTAAGAGTGACACTTTACCTTCTCAATATGTTCTTAATAAAATGGAAGTTGAAGCAACTCCTGCAGAGATAGCAGTCTTGAACTTGTTTGAACGGATTCTAATTCAGACCATGAAGCCATTTCAAACAGTTATCAGGCTTAATACAAGGATGCAAGGCCTACCAAAAAAGAACCGGTACAGTCTCTGAAGGGCTTTGTTGTATATTTCCCTTTGAAAGAAAATGTGAACACTATTTCTCAGGATAATAGTGTAGTAATCTTGGTGAATGGTATCCCAACTAAGGCAAAAAACAATATGGCAGGAGATAGTCAATGTTGAGAAGGTCAAGCATGCTTTGCGACATCTAAAGTAGCATAATATTTTTTTATGCTGACATTGACATCAACACATTTGCTGGTCTTTCTACAGGAACTGCTGTAGAAGACTCTGACAAAGCAACATTGGAGAAGGCTGACATTGCATCTGTACACAACGTCTATTGGCAATTCACCATACACCCATCGCATGGGAAGGATCCAGTGATGGATAACACTGAATTGTATCAAATAAAGCAAGCGGAGGGCAATCCTGTAAGCATATGGGAGGCTACAGTTGAGGCTCGTTGTTTTCCTGATCTGTTTTCACTTGGTACAGGTGGGCAATTAGACAAGCGAGAAGTTTGTTTGCCAGGAGCTGAGTATAGGACCTCAAGAGTTCTACATATGGATGGCAAATTTCATAGAAACATTGCATACCTGTTCCATCTTCTTTGGGAAAGTGAACTTAGTGTCCTATCTGCTAGTATTGCTCATACATTGAGACTTGGTACATACTTCAGTAATATGATGGCTGCACAGTTACTACACAAGTTGCAGAACAAAGATGAAACACTACAAGTCAGTCTTTCTTCTATTTTGTCCAGCATGCCTGGTACTAAAGAATATTGGTACAGATGATACTCTGAGGTGATGTGCATGCTGAGAGAATTTGGACCAGCAACATGGTTTGTGACACTGAGTTGTGCTGAATACTATTGGGATGATCTGATTGATCTTCTCAGATGGGCAAACTCTGATATTGAGAACATACAAAGTATGACTGTCAGTGAAATGTGCTCACTCAGTCCAGTGACCATCTTGCATTACTTCCACCACTGGTTCCAGGCTCTTTTGAAGTTCATACTGTCTAAGACAAATCCTCCTCTTGGGTTTGTTGAACACTACTTCTGGAGGGTTGAGTACCAAGCTCGGGGAGCTCCACACATGCACGTTACTGTGGATAAAAGATGCCCCTCATTTTGGTGACAGTGAGACAAGGGAAATCCTAAACTTCATTTTGAAGTATGTCACATGTAAGATTCTTGACAAGTATGACAGTGCAACACTTTGAGAGTTGATTCAGAAATTCCAACAACACTTGTGTGCTAAGTACTGTCATAGGAAAGTGAAGAACAAGGGATAGTGGTACAATCAGTGCTATATTGGTTTCCCAAGATGAGCTTGCATGGATGCTTGTTTGAATAATGTATTTTCTGCCATGTGACACCACTTGAAGGCAAAATAAACAAAACAAGTGTATGAACTGCCTCTCAGGGAATCCGAAGACTACATCAATGACTATAGCCCTTCTCTTCTGTTAATGTGGCAGGCAAACATTGATGTCCAGTTTGTCACTGATAATTCAATTGCTTTGGTGAGGCATGTGATATCATACATCACTAAGCATGAGAATACATGCCTGCAAGAAATGTGGGAAGAGTTGTCTAACTGCAACAAGGCAATGTCTTCAAGACTATGGTCACGTGGGCTTAGGACTCTCTCACACCGTGAGTGTGGCATCTGTGAAGCAAGTGACTGCCTTACAAGTTTATGTCTATAAAAAAAGTCAGAGTTCATTCATTATTTGAATGTGAACTACAAGCAGAACAAGCTCTGTGTACTTAAGAGCCATGAAGAGATTGAGGATCTGGCTGCTACAAGAACAACGTCCACTAATATTTTGAAGAGCAACTTAGTTGACAACTGCCATCCATAGTGCCACAGTGCCATGGAGGATCTGTGTCTCTTTGAAGTTGCTCAATGGTATGATTATAAGTAGGGTGTTTCTTCTGAACCAGAGAAGAACATATATAAAATTATTGGGTTTGATGGTTCACTTGTGAAGAAGCGAAAGCCATGGCTAACTGACCACTGCAAACTCAGCTTGAATACAACAGAAAGCAAAGAGCAATACTATTTTGCTCTATTATTTCTGTTCAAGCCTTGAAGATCAGAGTCTGAATTGAAAGGATCATATGACACATATGAACAAGAGTTAATGGTAAGTTATGATACCTTTAAGAGTCATATCTCTGACATTTACATTGAGAGACTTCAAATGGAAACAAAATCAGCTGGAGAAAGCAAGGCAGGTTTGGGTGGGATGATGATACCCCAGTAACATCACAAGATATGTTTGATGTTGAGGGAGACGGGACTATTGGTGCCCCTCTTCCTCCTAATGACCCAGCTGTGCTGATGTCAGAGGTAGAAGGTGCAATGCAAAAAAACATGCACTTGTCATAGGTAGCTACAAAAATTGCTGATGACTTGAATTTGCATCAGAAAGTTGTGTATCACTGTGTGATACATGGTGTTCAACATGCTATTCAGCACAGTAGCAGAGACTGTGTTTGTGACAAGCACACACCAGTGAGGATGTTTGTCAATGGTGCTGCTGGGACTGGAAAAAGTTTCTTAACCGAGGCTATTAGCAGAGGTGTGCATGACCTTACTAGTTCTGCAACTTCTGTTATTGTGGCTGCTCCTACAGACTTGGCAGCTTATAACATACATGGAGTCATACTTCATGGGTTGTTTATGTTGTCAGTTGAATATGGCAAAAGTGGTGATTACAGAAAACTGTAATTTGAGGTTGCCTCTGAACTGATGTCAATGTTTGACAAGATGCAATTGCTGATAATAGATGAGATCAGCATAGTTTCAAATGTTTTCTTTACATATGTTCACCTAGGTCTACGGGAGATACTGGGTACTGATGATGACATGCCATTTGGTGACAAGAATATTCTTGTTCTTGGGGATCTCCTGCAGTTGGCTCCTGTGAATGGTAAGCATGTTTTCTGTACTCTTTCTGTTGAAGAGGCTAAGAAAACCATTGGATGCATAGGTGGTGTCAATCTGTGGGAGTTCTTCTCATATGTTGAACTGTTACAAAACATGAGGCAGCAAGGTGACATGTCTTACAAAGCATTGCTTGATGAGGCTCGGATTGATATATTGTCACCCATTCATGTTGAAATGCTAAGATAGCACATGATCGCTAGAAATAATCCTCCTAGTCAGGATGCTTGTGATATATTTGCAGATGTGCAGGAATCTGGGGTACATGTTGTATGTCTAGTTCCAAGACTTAAGCAGTGTGCAGAGTCCAATGAGATCATGATGCAGAGAGAACAGGAACCTATTGTGACTCTTACATCCATAGATACCGTAGATTGTGTCAGTCTAACATGCACAATGGTATCAAAAATGGTTGAGCATCTCAGTGAGCTCACAAGTGATGTGTCAGGTACTGCTGGTTTGGAAGCTGTGCTACCATTGTGTAGGCATGCACAGATCATGCTTCACAGAAACATTGACATTGAGTGTGGTCTTGTGAATGGAGCCATGGGGTGCATCCATGAGTTCCAGTATCATGTGCAAAAGACAACTGTGGAGTTTGTGGTTGCTAAATTTGACAACAATGATACTCCTCTACCAATAGTCAGAGTGACAGTCAAGTCTGAGCTTGTGAAAGACATATATGTGACAAGGAATCAATTCCTCTGTGTGCTGCTTATGCAGTGTCTATACACAAGACACAAGGGCTTAGCCTTGATAGTGCCATTGTAAATATAGGCACTGGTATATTCAAGGATGGCATGTCTTTTGTTGCTTTGTCTCATGAGAGATGGTTGTCTGGACTTCACATAGTAAATCTTACAGAAAGTAAGATATGTGCTGATAGTAAATGCATTGTTGAGTACAACAGATTACATATATTGTACCAACTAAATGCTCCTTTACTGTCAGTTTCCAGATATGCATCAGCAACAGATGTCTCAATGGATGATGGGTGCAAATTGAAGAGGAAGCACACTAAGACTCCACAATCATTGCCTCACCATTCTATTGGTAACTAGTCTCCATATCAAGAGATGCATTGGGGTTCAGACACTGCCAATATTTGACAACAGCACAGTAGTAAACTGCTATGCCAATGCTACAATGCAGGCATTTCTGCATATCCCTGAGTTTGCTGATGTCTTGAACTTAAGTCAGTCGACACCTCTGTCTGAAGCATTAAAGAGAGTCATTAGAGGTAGTCAAGAGGAGTTGACAAAGTTTACAAAGCTTGACTCCTCTATGACTAACTCTTGCAAACTATGCAGGACAAGCAATGTTTTCTGACAATGCACAACAAGATGCCACAGAGTTCATCATGGGAATCATAAACAGTTTGGCAGATAACGGTTTTGATCTGCGCCAACACTTTCAAGTTAATTATGTGTGAAAGTACACATGTTTGTCATGTGGACAGAAAGAATCACAAGCAACTCATGACATGCTGTTGTCGTCTGTCTATGTCCCTGAACAGAGATCTGTGAAGTTTCGTAGGTTGTTTGCAAATGCAGAAACTGGTTGGCTGTGCCAACGATTGGGTCGTTCTTGTGTTTGCTCTCTGAGAGTTACATCTTCTAGTTCATACATTATAATTGTATTGCAACATTTTAACTCTCAAGGCATGAAAGTCACAACACCAATTTCTGACTTAATTGCTGGAAGAACTATGTTCTCAGTAAAGTCAGTTTGACACACATGCAATTATTTTCCAACATATCCTATCTATTCACTCTGGACACTATGTCACTTGGCGAAGTTTCAGAAAGGGATGGGTGGAGTGCAATGATACAGTATGCACTATGAGAAAAAGATTACCAAGGAGTCTGAAAGATGCATACGTCATCGTTCTCCATTGCACCAATGTTGCATGATATGTGGAGGAGTGATGGTATCTGATCACGGTAGCTTACTTAACCAGTATATTTGCAACAATATCGTTTCGACTGTATATTGCAGCTAGATGTCTTTTTTTTCCATTTTTTTTTACATATCTGTTTTGATTTGATAGAAGAGCTAAGACCTTTCATGTGAAACAACCACTGTACAATATCAGTGGTAGTAATCTAGGTGTTTTAGATCTTCTACAATATTAATACATCCCATGTGAATTACTCTGATTTTGCTGCCATTGCAGAAGAGAACCACAACACTGCACCTATGTAACAGACTGTAGTAGGCACTGACTTGTTGATCTCAGTGCCATACTGATATGCTGGATGCAAAACACAATTGATTTCATCATTTATTGCAATACAATTTCTAGAACCATTTGTATTGTATTATACAGCATTTGCAAGTTTGATGTACTTACTACAATGACTGCTGTGTTACTGCTCATGTAGACTTGAGAGTATTGAGCTGTTATCATTTGACAGTCAGTGAGTCATATCTTTTTGCAGGTGTCTCAGTTAATCTTGTCTGTTTTGCACATGTCACTGTGTATTCAGTTGTTTCACAGTGCTATTCTACATGGTAATGACAGAATCAGTAATATTGTTATATGCTTACCAGAGTTTTAAGCACTCTTCTCTATATATATTGTGTGACAAGTCATACTTCTTTGAACAATACCCATCAAGTTAAGCTGTGACTCCTTTTCCTGTTGTTGTCTGCATTGTTGACCTTGACTATGATACTTACTGAATTGACTTCCACCAAATCCAAGCAGACTCGAGGGCACTGGATATTACACATGTCAGTCAGTGAGTTATGTCTTGGAAGGGATGTAGTTCTTTTACTCACATTCACAGCATGACTTTCTACATCATAATGTCATCTGTTAGCAGTGCACTGCATTTGTTGAAGTGTATGTGACAGAATTACTGTCATTGTTCTGGGAGTATGCTGTCGAGACTTGATATGACAACATCTACTAATACAATGTGAATCAGATTTGTGCATATGCATATAGTGCTGAACTGCAGATTTAAGCTATGTTGCTTACATAGAGTCTTAGCTGTTTTTGTTTGTTGACAAAAAAAAAATAATTTGCATCCATTGGTACATTAACTGTTTCAAAACTGTTCTATTCATGCATTTAACGTTATTGCATTAAGTGCTACTCTTGATGTTGTTGATAACTGAACATAGAGATTTATACATCTGGTTATCTGCCCTATTTTCAGCATAAGTATGCATTTCTGTATGTCTGTGCAGATGTCTGCAACTCATTGTTCAACAGGCAATGTCAATAATGATTGTGTGCTTCTGCTCCACAATGCAAATTATTGATATGCTCCTGCTTTTATAAGATCATTCATATTTTGGAGGTTCGATGAGGAATTTTTCCCAGTTCCACTAATGTAAAACAGTAAAAACAAATGCATCAATTTAGAGATGAACCAACCTTTTCAGCATGAGTGAGAACATGGCTCTGATATGTAATATGTCCACCACAGCATCATATCAGCAATGATTTTTCAAATTATTTAGCTTACCTACTGCTAGTAACAGTGCAACAATGGTTATATATGTGTCTGCCATTGTATGTTGTAACTTTAACTTGCTCTTTTTATGTATGTATACTGCTAATCTTATGGGTGACTCTTCCCATTTCAAGACCTGAAGAACACATTGATGTGTACCATACAATCTTTCTGCCACAGACATACTGTGCTACTTATTTCTCTTCATGTTTCTGTTTTTGACTTCTTGATATTGGTTGGTCCACTTTCAAATAAATAACCAGTGATAAAGCAGAAAGAGTCTTAAAAGATGTCAACAGATTTCATAAAAAGTACAATAATTTCCAAATAGGATATGTAACAATTTCTTCTAAATTATTTATGCAGAATTAATACGTAAAGACGAATGAAACTTTGTAATATTTCTGTTGGCATGAAAGTTAACTTTTCTAATCATATGGACAATATATATACTTATTTTAACACTGTTGACATCATCTACACATGTGGTTTTTCTTTAAAACAATATCTTTATGTGCTCATGTGAACCACTAAATGTTTCTTAGTGTCTAATGTGCGTATGCAGTGAAGAACTAAATGTTATTTGATCAGTGAAACAAATTCTATTTTTGTTTTAATCACTTTGCTTAAATAGGAGTCAAATAGTGGTACTCACAGGTACAATAATGTATTGTTAGTGTTGATTATCTAAATGTCTAACTAGGTAGCCTATTGCATTCATGTCACAGTGTCAATGGACACATTATTAATACTACTTAGCAATAGATGTAAGTGAAATTAGAAACCGTTCAATACATCCTCTGTTACATAAAGTCACATAGGTTATTACTTTGTCATTCTATATAAATCCTAAGTTAAATACATAATAAGCAGAAAAATGTGACAGTGTAGATATAGCATGTGAAATACCAAAAATTAAAAAGATAACAACTAATGATGAATATCTATGAAGAACTGTTTTTTGTCCATCCCAGGAGCAACCAAACAATTTGGCATATAAATATTTAAATAGTTAAATAATAAAATGAATCTTAAACCTTATCCTATGTCTTTTGAGTATTATTTGTATACAGTTGGTGTGAAAGAGGTATACTATTGATGTCCATGTCTTCCATTGGGCTCTGGCTGTGCACTGACAATCCAGTATCTGGTTGGGGTGCTGCTGTAGGCATTGCCTGCCTCAGGCCATGCAACCCTTCAGTTTTGTAACTAGTGTGCAGTTGATATATGGAGGTATACCATTGAAGATCATGCCCTCTCTTGGTCTGTGACTCTGCACTCAGGATCCAGTGCCTGGTTTGTGGGGCATTGGTTGGCTGAGGCTGTACAACTCCTCAGTGTTCTAACTAGTGTGCAGCTAATATGAAGCATGCATACTGTTCATGTCCATCCCTTTAGTTGGACTGTGCGTCTGCACTCAGAATCCAATTCCTAGTCTGGGGGGTGGGGTGGGGGCATTGCCTGACTGAGGCCATGTAACTCATAAGTGTAGTAACTAGGCTGCACTTTGTATCACAGAGGTATATCACTGATGTTAATGACCTTAGTTGAACTGTAGCTCTGCACTCAGCATCCAGTACCTCTTCAGGGGGGGGATTACCTGGCTGAGGCTGTGCAACTCCTCACTCATCCAGTACCTCTTCAGGGCAGGGGAGGATGGGTATTGCCTGGCTGAGGCTATGCAACTCCTCACTGTTCTAACTTGTGTGCAGCTCCTAAGAGGGAGATATACCATGTATGTCCATGGCTTTATTTGGGCTGTGGCTCTGCATTCAGCATCCAATTCCTGGTCTTGGGGGGTGGGGTCATTGCCTCGCTGAGGCCGTGCAACTCATGAGTATCGTAACTAGTATGCAGTTGGTATCACAGAGGTATACCATTCATGTTAATGCCCTTAGTTGGAGTGTGGCTCTGCACTCAGCATCCAGTACCTGTTTGGGTTGGGGGGGGGAATTGCATGGCTGAGGGCATGCAACTCCTCAGTGTTCTAATTTGTGTGCAGCCAGTATGAGGGTGGTATACCATTTATGTCCATGTCTTTATTTTGGGCTGTGGCTCTGCACTCAGCATCCAGTACCTCTTCAGGGTAGGGGGAGGGGGCATTGCCTGCCTGAGCCCGTGCAACTCCTCACTATTCTAACTTGTGTGCAGCCCATAAGAGGGAGGTATACTGTTTATGTTCATGTCTTTATTTGGGTTTTGGCTTTGCACTCAGCATCCAATTCCTGGTATGGGGGTGGGGGCATTGCCAGTCTCAGGCAGTGCAACTCATGAGTATCATAACTAGCATGCAGTTGGTATCACAGAAGTATACCATTCATGTAAATGCCCTTAGGTGGGGTGTGGATCTGCACTCAGCATCCAGTACCTCTTCGGGGGAAGGGATTAAGTGGCTGAGGGCTTACAACTCCTCAGTGTTTTAACTTGTGTGCAGCTGGTATGATGGAGATATACCATTTATGTCCATGTCTTTATTTGGGCTCTGGCTCTGCACCCAGCATCCAATTCCTAGTCTGATGGGGTGGTGGCATTGTCTGGCTGAGGCCATGCAATTAATGAGTGTAGTAACTAGTCTGCAGATGGTATCACACAGGTATACCATTGATGTTCATATGCTTAGTTGGGCTGTGGTTCTGCACTCAGCATCCACTACCTCTTCAGGCAGGGGGGAGTGGGGCATTGTCTGGCTGAGCCAGCACAACTCCTCACTGTTCTAACTTGTGTACAACTCATAAGAGGGAGATATACCATTTATGTCCATGGCTTTATTTGGGCTTTGGCTCTGCACTCAGCATCCAATTCCTGGTCTGGGGGGGTGGGGGCATTGCCTGGCTGAGGCCGTGCAACTCATGAGTATCGTAACTAGTATGTAGTTGGTATCACAGAGGTATACCGTTCATGTTAATGCCCTTAGTTGGAGTGTGGCTCTGCACTCAGCATCCAATACCTGTTCGGGGGGGGGAATTGCATGGCTGAGGGCATGCAACTCATCAGTGTTCTAATTTGTGTGCAGCCAGTATGAGGGTGGTATACCATTTATGTCCATGTCTTTATTTTGGGCTGTGGCTCTGCACTCAGCATCCAGTACCTCTTCAGGACAGG
Source organism: Neoceratodus forsteri (assembly GCA_016271365.2). Classification (NCBI taxonomy): domain Eukaryota; kingdom Metazoa; phylum Chordata; order Ceratodontiformes; family Ceratodontidae; genus Neoceratodus; species Neoceratodus forsteri. The sequence continues at coordinate 246,766,590 of CM028130.1, forward strand.
GGGAAGGGGCATTGCCTGCCTGAGTCCGTGCAACTCCTCACTGTTCTAACTTGTGTGCAGCCCATAAGAGGGAGGTATACTGTTTATGTTCAAGTCTTTATTTGGGCTTTGGCTTTGCACTCAGCATCCAATTCCTGGCATGGGGGGTTGGGGCATTGCCAGTCTCAGGCAGTGCAACTCATGAGTATCATAACTAGCATGCAGTTGGTATCACAGAGGTATACCGTTCATGTAAATGCCCTTAGGTGGGGTGTGGCTCTGCACTCAGCATCCAGTACCTCTTCGGGGGGAAGGGATTAAGTGGCTGAGGACGTGCAACTCCTCAGTGTTTTAACTTGTGTGCAGTTGGCATGATGGAGATATACCATTTATGTCCATGTCTTTATTTAGGCTCTGGCTCTGCACTCAGCATCCAATTCCTAGTCTGGGGGGATCGGAGCATTGCCTGGCTGAGGCCGTGCAACTAATGAGTGTAGTAACTAGTCTGCAGATGGTATCACACAGGTATACCATTGATGTTCATAGGCTTAGTTGGGCTGTGGTTCTGCATTCAGCATCCAGTACCTCTTCAGGGTAGGGAAAGGGGGGGCATTGCCTGGCTGAGACCGTGCAACTCCTCATTGTTCTATCTTGTGCACAGCCTGTAAGAGGGAGGTATACCATTTGTGTCAATGTCATTATTTAGGCATTGGCTCTGCACCCAGCATCCAATTCTTGGTGTGGGGGTTGGGGAATTTCCTGGCTCAGGCCATGCAACTCATGAGTATGGTAACTAGTATGCAGTTGGTATTATGAAGGTATACCATTCATGTTAATAACCTTACTTGAGTTGTAGCTCTGCACTCAGCATCCAGTACCTCTTCATGGGGGCAGGGGATTGTGTGGATGAGGCCATGCAACTCCTCAGTGTTCTAACTTGTGTGCAGCTGGTATGAGGGAGGTATACCATTTATGTCAATTTCTTTATTTGGGCTGTGGCTTTGCACTCACCATCCAGTTCATTGTCTGGGGTGGTGGGGCATTGTCTGGCTGAGGCTGTGCAACTCATGAGTATGGTAACTACTATGCAGATGGCATCACAGAGGTATACTGTTGATGTTAATGACCTTAATTGGGCTTTAGCTCTGCACTCAGCATGCAGTACCTCTTGGGTGGGCAGGGATATTGTCTGGCTGAGGCCGTGCAACTCTTCAGTATTCTAACTTCTGTGCAGCTGGTATGAGGGAGGTATAACATTTATGTCTATGTCTTTAATTGGGCTGTGGCTCTGCACTCAGCATCCAATTCCTGTTCTGGGTGGTTGAGGGCTTTGCCTAGCTGAGGTCGTGCAACTCATGATTATCGTAATTAGAATGCAGTTGTTATCACAGAGGTATACCATTCATGCTAATGACCTTACTTGGGCAGTTGCTCTGCACTCAGCATCTGGTACCTCTTCAGGGGGGAAGGGATTGCATGGCTGAAGCTGTGCAACTCCTCAGTGTTCTAATTTGTGTGCAGCTGGTATGAGGGAAGTATACAATTTAAGTCCATGTCTTTATTTGGGCTGTAGCTCTGCACTCACCATCCAATTTCTGGTCTGGTGAGTTGGGTCCATTGCCTGGCTGAGGCCATGCAACTCATGAGTGTAGTAACTACTATGCAGTTGGTATCACAGAGGTATACCATTGATGATAATGGCCCTTAGTTGGGCCATAGCTCTGCACTCGGCATCCACTACCTCTTGGGTGGAGGGGTGGCATTCCCTGGATGAGGCCGTGGAACTCCTCAGTGTTCTAGCTTGTGTGCAGCTGGTATGAGGGAGGTATACCATTTATGTCCATGTCTTTATTTGGGCTGTGGCTCTGCACTCAGGATACAATTCCTGATCTGGGGGGCATTGCTTGGCTGAAGGCGTGCAACTCATGAGTATCGTGACTACTATGCAGTTGGTATCACAGAGGTATACTGTTCATGTTAATGACCTTACTTGGACTGTAGCTTTGCACTCAGCATCCAGTACCTCTTCTGTGGGGGAAGGGACTGCCTGGCTGAGACTGTGCAACTCCTTAGTGTTCTAACTTGTATGCAGCAGGTATGAGGGAGGTATACCATTTATGTCCATGTCTTTATTTGGGCTCTGGCTCTGCACTCAGCATCCAATTCCTAGTCTGATGGGGTGGTGGCATTGCTTGGCTGAGGCCATGCAACTAATGAGTGTAGTAACTAGTCTGCAGATGGTATCACACAGGTATACCAGTGATGTTCATAGGCTTAATTGGGCTGTGGCTCTGCACTCAGCATCCACTACCTCTTCAGGCAGGGGGGAGTGGGGCATTGTCTGGCTGAGCCAGCACAACTCCTCACTGTTCTAACTTGTGTACAACTCATAAGAGGGAGATATACCATTTATGTCCATGGCTTTATTTGGGCTTTGGCTCTGCACTCAGCATCCAATTCCTGGTCTGGGGGGGTGGGGGCATTGCCTGGCTGAGCCCGTGCAACTCCTCACACTTATAACTTGTGTGCAGCTCATAAGAGGGAGGATAGGCTTAGTTGGGCTGTGGCTCTGCACTTGGCATCCAGTACCTCTTCAGGGCAGGTGGGAGGGGGCATTGCCTGGCTGAGGCTGTATAACTCCTCAGTGTTCTAACTTGTGTGCAGCTCATAAGAGGGAGGTTTACTGTTTATGGACATGGCTGTATTTGTGCTGTGGCTCTGCACTCAACATCCAATTCCTGATCTGTGGGGGTGGAGGCATTGCCTGGTTGAGGACATGGCAGTAACACTAGCTACCCTACAAATGTCAAGCCACTACCAGAATGTAAAACACTGTTCATAAAATGCTAACTGTGCCACACAATATCTCCACAAAAAATGTATTGTCCGACACATAAACAACATAATTCCCATGTACAGGACATCCCAAGAACGCCCTCGAAATTTCAAGTAAAAAACCAAACCGTTTCTGAGATTTTTAATGATAAAGATGATTAAAATTGGCCTATCTGTTGCATTAAAATCTGGTCATCTAGTACCCCCCCTCATGATCAAAGATCACGATCAAAGAATCTCGCGATCTAAGAATTTGCAGGCTCAAGATAAAAGAATATGCAGGCTTGCAATCAAAGAATAAAAATGGTGAATGTCAAATTTCACACATAAATAAATGAAACCACCAGCATGGTTCGATAAAATGAAGACCCTTGAGCAAAACCTATCCTAGTTTGTGATTGTAAGTCACCCCAGGGCTGAGAAATTTAATTTTTTCATCTGGCCATCTGGTCGTGACCTCACAATCAAAGATTACAGTCAAAGAATCTCATGATCAAAGAATTTGCAGGCTCATGATCAAATAATCTGCAGGCTCATGATCAAAGAATCTCCAGGCACGCAATCAAAGAATAAAAAAATAGTGAAATTCAAATTTTACACATAAATACATGGAACCACCAGCATGCTTTGATAAAACAAAGCCCCTTGAGCAAAACCCACCTTCATTTGTGTTAATAACCTACCCCTGAGCAGAGAAAAATAATTTTTTACTGCTGGCCATCTAGTCCCACCCTCACAGTCAAAGATCGCAGTCAAAGAATATCGCGATCAAAGAATTTGCAGGCTCATGATCAAAGATTGCTAGAGAGCCACGATCAAAGAATAAAAATGTTTAAAACTCTATTTTTTTACAGTTATGAAGCAAACCACGGTCATGACTCAATAGAGCAAAGCCCTCCTGAGTAAAACCCATCCAAGTTCTACTTCAGGAGTGACCCCTGAGCCGAGATATTTGAATTTTTCCAACAGCAAAATGAAAACAAGATGGCGGCTGTCACGATCAAAGAATTCTCGTGATCAAAGATTCTTTGATCATGAGGAAGGACCAGATGTCCAAAACCCCATTCTTTGTTTGCAAACTAACCATAAAATTTTCCCTTTGACTTATAATGGGAAATTAAAAGTTGGATAACTTTTGAATGGATTAATATTTTTTCACTAAATGAAAAGTGGCATGTTCCTTGACCCAAGCTCTTTCAAACAAGTCAAGTCACAGAGTGGCTGCACAGCACCACAGGTAAAATCCAAAAAACCGCCCACATAACTAGCGAAAAGTGCATTTTTCAGCGTTTTGTTGTGCAAAAACCGTAAGTCCAACCAACACAAAATTAGGTAAATCAAGAGATCTACCATGCCCCACTGCAGATATCAAATTTCATGCAAATCCATTGAAAGGGTACAAAGTTATTATTGTGCAAAATGTTGAGTTTACAATAGAAATGGCTTCATAACCCTAACTATAGGGGTGCAACTGTGCCCCCATCATATGTGTATGTATATATGTATGTGCATATATATATATATATATATAAAAGACAAAGAACCTCTGTGCGCAAACACTGAGGCAAGGGTTACCCCAAAGGGCATTTGGCTGGGAAGCCAAGTTTCAAGAAATGCAAAATCACACATGCCCACACAATGCAAAGCATCATGGGCTGCATATGCAAATCACCACAGACTGGTGTCCTACTAGGACTCATCAGTATGCCTGGTCGGGTAGCTGGTCCATTCCACTGGGGTGTCAAACAGACGAGGCATACTGATGAGTCCTAGTAGGACGAAACACGTGTCTATGTCTTCTGTTAGCACCCTTTGCAAACTGTGTGAGAGGCCTTTCGGCACCATGCAATTCTGCTTAAAGTTGGACCAGCATAACATTCTGTGGTGATTTGCATATGCAGCCCATGATGCTTTGCATTGTGTGGGCATGTGTGATTTTATATATATATATATATATATATATATATATATATATATTTATTTATATATATATAAAGTGTTCTTCAAATTTAGGGCAAGGCAAAGTTTATTTGTTGGGTGCCCAATCCCGGAGGCTCTGGGCACCTAACACTCACAAAGGCAGGTAAAATAAAATTAAAACACAATACAAGTAGAAAAAGATAAATGTCAATAAAAACTATTAAAACAATAGACACTGTTAAACTTCGGTCTAAAAGCTAGTTAAATCACATCATTTGCTTAAAAATAAATTGGCTTTGAGGCCACTCTTGAAACACTTGACCAGTGGGCCTCCCTAATGTAGGGTGGAAGAGTGTTCTACAAGACCGGGCTGGTGACACTAAAAGCCCAGTCACTGGCAGTTTTAAGTCAAGTCCTGGGAATCTCAAGGAGGCCCTGAGTCAAGGAGTGGAGGGATTGGACTGAGACAGTGGCTGTCAGAAGGTCAGCCAGATAGCCAGTGCCAAGTCGATGTAGGGCCTTGTAGGTAAGTAAACTCACCTTGAAGATAAATTTAGCCATGAACATGATTGCATACAAGGGGACTAACATGGCCCCAATAGCAGTCCCCATTTTCTGAAGACAGCTTTGTTCCTGAAACATAAAATAATTTTTCTTCAGAACCATTTATGTAATTCTAATGATAAATTCAGATAGTGGTGATTTTTCAGTTCTTGATTCCAATGTCTGATAAAGTGCTCCAAGACCTTCATCATGTGGTATACTTGTGTATAAATTCCTTACGCCAATGGTCACTTAGATGATTGTTAACCCTGTTGTATTGATTTCATCAAAAAGTTATATTACATGTTATGAGTCTTACGTATGACTGTGTTTCTGGTAGCAGATGTTTATTTACATGGTCCATGTAGGTTGAAAGAGGTTCAGTTATTGAGTCTATCCTTGATATTATGGGTCTTCAGGGATGTTTTTTTAAATTGTTATGATTTTTTTATAGAATGTAAAATAAGAGTATTCTAAGGTGTTGGCTAATAAAAAGGTTTGCTATCCAATCCTTTATCCAACCTTTATCTTTTGTTTCTTGAATCAATTCTTTAATCTCTAATGATAAATCTTGTAACAGAATGTTTAGTACCTTTTCATAACTATCATTGTCACTTAATTGTCTTTGACATTTGACAATTACAACTCCCCCTCCTTATCTGTTGGTTTTTATTATAGTGCCATCCTGTTCCAGTAGATATACAGTCTTCTTTTCTCTTCTAGTGGTGTTATATCTTGGATTTTTCTTCTCATTGTCCTTTAGTATTTGAGTGATATCTCTATCAGTTTTTTCAATAAAACATGCAATATTTGGGAGTCAACCCATCACCACGGCAGTAGTGATACCACCTGCGATGCCAGTGACATGGGTTTGGAAACAATCCTAGGTCATCAGGGGTTGGCCAGGGGTGATGTTTGAATGTTCCACAGGATGCTCTCTTCCTCTGGAGGTGGCTTTTACACCACTCAATTCCCACTGCCTGTGGATGCACAGGCTGTGGCATGGGACATGTCTTGTGGGAAGGGGTGGATGGCATTAGGTGCTTGGCTGAGACATGCACTAGTCTGTCTACAGCCTTGACTCTGGTCCTTGTGCTGGTATCCTCAGGTTGTGGGGTTTTGGGGACCAAAGCATGGCAACAAAAAGTACCACAAAAAACTCCAGCTCCCAACTGCTGAGCAATATGATCCCCTAGAGGGGGGGAAGGAGCCCAGGCTGGTTGGTATCATCACCACCACCAAGTTCTACTAGAGTTTGGTGAAAAATGTGCAATAATATAAAAAAAATACAGTATTTGGATGGTTTGGATCAGGGGGAAGAAACTGTATTTTGCTCCAAGGGCTTGTTTGAGCTCATATTTCAGAAATTATTCTTGTGTATTTGTACTTATTCTTTTTTGAGTACAGTCGATTCCACTTGTGTGCCATTCGGATGTGTGCACATTCCAGTTGTGTGCACACATTCCTCTGGTCCCAATTCAATTTGTATCAGATTACTGTTAAAAAAATTGGTTGTGTGTACTTAATATTTCAGTTGTGTGCACAATTCTTACAGCATTTAGCTGTCAGTAACAGCATTTGTACAAGGTGTTAAATGCTTCTGACTGTGATTAGATGCATTCTTTTGTTAAGAGCTTGGATGCCCTGAGCTGCCCATCACTTCAATAATGTGTGAATCACCTTTCTCATCTCTATCAGGCACAATTAGTGGGGTGAGGGGTAAAAGTTCTCAGCTCATTCAAAATAAAGTCGGGAATCATAAGGAAAATTAACTGTCAGGCAAGCCCACATCCCCGATTTTTATGACACACCTGGACTGTAACTGGGCTAATAGTGGTAATGTACGCTCAGCATTTTAAGATTTTTTTGTGGTTTAGCAGTAGCATTGCTGAACTCTATTGCTTCATTTGCTTATGCTGCTCAGTACCGAATGCTTTTGCCAGAGCTTGTGGGAAGACTCTTTCTAATGCTTCTACAACATATGCTGCTCAGGACCGAAAACTTTTGTCAGCACTTCTGTTAATAAATATTCAATAAAACTAACTATGCTGCAATATTTCTAACATTTTAACTGAAGTAACCTGTTTATACAGTGTTTTGAGGTGTATAATAAAGGGCTTGCATGATTTAACCGCAACCGCATTTGTAATACGGTAAATTCGGTTTAGTGCATTTTCGGTTGTGTGCACAACTTTTGCAAGCCCTGACCTTGTGCACACAAGCGGAATTGACTGTATTAAACAATTGTTTCAATTTAATTTTTCTATAAAGTTTTTCAAGATGTAACTTTAATTTAAATGTGTTTATTTTTTGTGTTAAAGCAAATCTAAGGCATTTGTTGATTACCCTTAACTCATCTGGTGTTAAAATGCTCATTGATAAGTTAAAAAAAGTTAATTATGTTGTGTCTGCAATCTTGTTTTGTGTATTTTAATGTTTTCCTCCTCTTCCTTGTCATTCTCCTTCATGTGTATCTTTTCTGGATCTTGTAGCTTGTTCTGACTGATTGTTTTCTAAAAAGGGTTCTTTAAATCTTGATTTATCTTGTCGATAGTCTCTGTAACCCTTATTGTAAAAGGGGTTCCACATGTCTCTATTTGGTGAATATGATCTATATGTACCATAGTTATAGTAAAGATGTCTATTTCTAAACTATCATGGTCTTCCTCTCTATGCTGGTCTACCCTTATAATATGGTTCTTCCGGACCAGTTTCTATCTCTGATGTGGAAGGTGAATCTTCTGTGTCTGTGAGACTATACACTGATATTTGCTTGGGTCCCATTTTTTTCCTAGAATATACCCTATTATTTTTGTAATCATTAATATCCCTTTTAAATTTCCCTAATTTTACATTTGTTATGTGTCTATCATAATCATTAAGAGACTTATCAATCAATCAACTGTTTTCTTCATTTTTAGAATGTATTTATTTTGTCTCTCAATCTGACTTGCTCATTCATGATTGTTTCCATTAAGAGTGTCATAAAATCAAGTGAGCATCTTGCTCTGGCCCTGTCCCATTTATCTTGAAAACCTTCCTGTGCGAAACCTAGATTTGGCTCCATCAGTATGCTGAGTCCTAGCGGTATCTTTTTCTGTTTAGTATATTTCAATAAAGTGACAGCATGATAATCTAATCTTATTTCCTTTTCTTTTAAAGATTCAAGTGTGCTAATTGAGGCTTTAGGAATATTTGTTTCACTTATGTTCCTAGTACATTTGATTGAGTTCATAATTGTTGTAACATCTTCTGTACTTGAATTGGTGGTTGTAGAGTGAGCTTCTGTCATGCTGCTTAGTTCAAAATGTTGCCATAATTCTTAACTGATTCCCTCAATATATAATCACAGCACAGTTTTAATTTTAATTCTGTGTTTTAATTTTAAGGATATGGAGAAAACCTCTTTCAGTCAAACTGTATCATGTAAATAGAATACTAATCTGATCCCTGTGTTCCTTTTATTTGATTCAGAGAAATAAATTGGGGGGGCAGTTAGGCTTTGTGATATCGAAAAGACTAGAGCAAATCTACAAATACAAGGTGCACAACCCTGTACATAGTCACTTTATCAAAGATTCAATGTGATTTGAAAATTTCCATTATTCTTACAATCATTCTCATCAATTTATAAAATTCATAACTTTGCCCATTTAAAATGAAATGTTTAAATGTTTTTAACATTTTAAAGCCAAAGGGGTTTCTTCTTCAGAGTTATTGGTTATAGAGTACTGAAAATAAAATGTTTCAATTTTTTTTATCCCTTATTCTCGTAGAAACTCCCACAACACAATAATGACTTTTATTGCTCATATAACTATGCAAAAGCAGGAAGAAGTGACCGTCAATCAAATTAAGGTTTCTTGGTTGAGACAACCAGTTTTCAAATTTTAAAGATAATTTTTCCATGCTGGATATTAAAATATCTATATAAAATATGTATTTATGTTAGATTAATTCAGTCTCTTTAGCAAAATGTTTTGGTTTTCAGTTTTAATAAAAAAGGAACTTACCCATATTTAAGGGCTTGAAAAATACTTATGATTTATTTTTTGTAGATTGAAGCCATTGTATTATAGAGCCATCAAATCTAGCCAAGTAAATACTGTTACTGCTGCATGGTTAAAGCTGAACTGCATGCAAGCTGAATTAATAATTAATATTTGTTTATTTATTACATTCTCAGATTGACACCTTTGAGCTGATAGCTCTTTGCATAGGTTCCATATCACATGGTTGCATAAACAGGTTACAATATGATTGTCATCTGGTGACAAGCACTTTTAAAATGTTACAGTGTCAGTTAGGCAATACAAAGATAAAATCATGGTAAGACATAAAATATTGTAGACTATAAAGTTACACGTTATGAGTGGCATTGTACAATGTATGTTACAGTGTCAGTTTGTTAGTACAAAGACAAAATCATTTTAAGACATAGATATTGTAGACTGTAAATTTACAGATTTTAAGTGACATTGTACAATATGCCAGAGAGCAAGTGGATAGCCATGTTAATGCAGACAGTCAGGGACAGTATGAGCAAAAACAAGAAATCTAGAATCAGCCTGTGGGGCCACGTCAAGGGGTGGTGGAGGTGTGAAGGAGAGGTAATTGAGGAGGTGGAGGAGATAAGAGATGGAAGTGAAAGGAAAAGGAGGAGGAGAAAAGCAATGGAAGGAAGGAGGTGGGGAAGAGTGGGAGAAGTGAGGGGAAGAGTTGGGTGCAAGGTAGTATGGGGCAGGGAGGATGTGGGCAACTGTGCTGATAGGGAGGCAAGGGTTAGCCAATTTTAAGTGCCAATAGGAAAACACTCCAAGTAGGTATGTCAAGGGATGTATGGAGAGGTAAGAGAGGGGTGGGGTGAAGAGAGAGGGGAGGGAAGGAAGGGGATGAAGGAGGGAAGGGATAGAGGCAGGTGAGGGAGGAGAGAGGGAGAGGATATTTAGGGGAAGGAGAAAATTGGGGCAGGGGAAGAGGGGTAGAGAAGGAAGTGAGGGGTAGGGAAGGAGGAGGTGAAAGTGGGGGAGAGGAAATTAGGAGGGCCAGGAAGAAGATGGCACAAACTAACCCAAATGTGTTTTTTTTTTTTTGCTAACAGTGTATAAAAAGGAGATTCCAGAAATACAAGCCATTGGAAGTGAAGCAGTTCCATATCAAAACACATCTTTATTGTTTCAAGCTGGATTATTTTGCTAGCGATTGAATTAATCTAACAAAAACACATGTTTATAAATACAACTGCCAACCTTTTTATATGGAACCTGAACTTCATATCTATTATGTACTGTGCATGCTATGTAATTATGCATATTGTATGTGTTTTTTTGCTATGTATTATTATGCTGAGTATGTATCTAGTATCTCACTACATTTTTGCTTCTCTCCCCCATGTCACACCTGAAAATTAACCTTGGTTCTGTGTGCCTAGTCATCACCAAATTTGAAATAAAATAAAGAAAGAAAGGCATATATGATCAAAAATATTGGCCATCCTACCAGCCTCTCTTACCTGACACCACCTTTAAGAATCCTCACCTCTTTAACCTTCCCCCCATGACCTTATATGCAAAATACAGAGCTGACTACTTGCAGTGAACAATTGACAGGCCAGCAAAAACTGTTACATGCACAACACTAAGAAAATAAAAGAACAATAGGAAAACAAAATGTCCTATTGTTCTCCAAAATTGCACTGTGGCATGATGTGGTCTGCAAGAACTGGCACCTGGCAAAAAGGTGAAAAAAGACAAATGTACGCCCTGCATCCCCTTCATGTTAAAGAAAATAAAGTGGGAGGAGACTGTTCCAACTAAGCCCTAAGAAAAACTCTCTGAAGATTGGAATGATGGTTTATTCACCACATTTAAAATTGAAACAGATACCATTTATTATGGCAGACATTGGTCCACGTGAAAGTTATACTGCAAACTGTGGCTGACATTTTGAGGACCAAACTTCTTTTTCTTAGGGCCCGCAGTTAATAAAGTATTAACATTCCATTATATACATGTATTTTTCCATTATTTCAAAAATATATTATTATGGGTAGAAATTGTACCAGTATGCTAAATCCTTGTCAAATGAACTTTTAAATAATTAATAAGAAAAATTGGAATTTGGAAATTTACTGCACCTTCTATGGAAAAGCCTACATAGTGCTCCATTTTAGCTATAGACTTTCTGTTGGACTGTCACTTAAGCAATGCATTTACATCCAAGACATAAGATGGCATACAGAAATTGTATTTCTAAGAAATAAAGTCAACCAAAATTGCTTAAATAATTAACTGCAAAAACTATGTAATCAAATTGTATATACAAAAAGAACATGTAACTGATGTGAAGCTACATCAGATTCATAAATGCTTCCACTTAGCTGGATTTATTTATTAATTTCTAAATAAAAAAAGTTTCTTGCTTCAGCTACCATGGCATGTCTGCTAGTTTCATACATTTTGGGCACACATTAGCACTTCTAAGCTCACACCACACACACACACATATGCACACACACACAGGCACACACACACTTCTAAGCTCACACACACATACACATATGCACACACACTCACACACACAATCCCATTTCAAGGCGGCAATTAAGCAATTGAAAATTTATAGGCCTTTGGCTGTCACATTCCATCTATGGAGAGGACCTGATTTATACCCAACTAGGATTTCAAAGACCTTTTTATGTGTGCTTGCGTGCATGTGCAAGAAACATCTTGGGAGAATACTACTTGCTGGAGGTGTGTGCCTGTCCCTGCCAGTGAAATGCTCAATCTGTGGGGTGCATCCCATATGCACCAATGGAGCAGCGAGATGAGTAGGGCAGCAGATTGACAGCAGTGGCGTTGACTTCAAAGAAAAGGTCCACTTCAATCACTGCATGAAACGTGCCTTCAGGGTACATGCACACTATGCCTGCCTGTCCATCTCACCCACTAGCTCTGCACCGTCATTATTTATTTTGCAAAACAACCATTGTCTTCCGATGCTTTCTGGTTTGTGTGTCTGACAGTCTATCTGGGTTCTTTGGTTTACCTTTAAACTTGAGACTTTTATTTTTGTGCCAGTTGAGAGACTCTGGTATTTTCCTCTGGGGTAATCAGATTGAAAGCAATCAATATTGACATAGTCTGAAAGAGCTGCTGAAAGGTGGCTAACAACAAACTGCCTGCCCAGCTGCTCTCAGTCCCTGTTTAATCTGCTGCTTACTGAAAGTTCAGATCAACCTCAGCTTTCACATGGTGGTGGTGTGTGTGTGTGTGTATGTGTGTGTGTTGGGGGAGCCGCTACAGAAACAATGCAGAGAAGTGTTTTTGTTTCACTGGAAGAGGACACGACAAGCAACAACTAGGGGCACCAGGACCTGCTAAGTCTCCTTATTTAATCTACACTTTGTTTCGGATACATAGCTTCCAAATCAATCCAATCTACCTCCAACAATAAAAATCATATAATTGTGCCAAGTACATCAGGCAGGGGCATTTTCGCAGCACTCTAATGCCAAGATTAAACACATTACGAATAATTTCAAACTCCCTATTTTCAGTCTCTGATTTTTCCCACTTTTTTCATTCCCTTGTTTCATATGATACAACTCAAAATGTCTTTTAAACTTATCTAAAGCAAATAAAAAAAAACTGTTTCTCTTGTCTTTTAATTGCCCTAACACTGAATTCCATTATTAGGCTCATACAAATTAGGTCCCTGACCTAATTTTAAAGGTGTCGACCTTTCTTCTGCAAAAAGCAGTGTTAGGCATATAGAATATAAGATCTTGTTGATCCTCATCTGGCGCGACACTATAATTTTGTAAACATGGAAAGGTGCTGTATGTGTGTGTGTGGGGGGGGGGCATCCAAAATCAAAAAATAAAGAATTTTACAACATAGCATGAAAGCAAAGTACCAAAATTGTTTGTGTGAGTGTGTGTGTGTGTGTGTTGTGTGTGTGTGAGAGAGACAGAGACAGAAAGAGAGAGAGACAGAGAGAGAGAGAGGGAGAGGGAGAGAGAATGAGAATGAATACAGCCCACTTAGAAAACTTGCAGATACGATCACAATTTTTTTTTACATTTTCCCATTGTACTTTCACCACTGGCATGACTTTCCTAGGGATTCCTCAGGCATAATAACATACTGAACCAAAGTGGTCATAGTTGGTCGGAGTCAGGCCGCACATAACAAAGGGACTGAATCTGCCATTGGAAGTCTTGGAGTGATAGAAATAGTTACTTCCAAACTGAAGTTGTCGACATCTATCGAAAATATTTAGAATCCAAATGCTGCACTATTATGCGCAACTGGAGTGGTCATCATTTTATGTTTTTTTAGATATAAAATGAATCAATGAAAGGTTTAAGTTAACATTTACAATATCTGTGCTCTACAGGACCTTGACAGATACTAGAGGCAAACTTCCCATCCCAGCAAAGAGAATTCAGTATTTGAGAGTTACTTTTTTGAGAAACACACTTTGCACAGACTCTACCTCTCATTGCTCAGCTATTGAAGAGTTTGCCTGCATGTGATGGAAGTTTACAGAAATAACTATCATTCAGTTGCTAGCCTTTCTCCAGTGGTGACCCATGTTTCATGAAGTGCTTCTTCTGAAAAAGCCCTGTCCCCTGATGTTGAGACCTGCTTTACTATTCACTATTATATTATGCAGCTTTAATGCAAACACTCGACAAGCTAAGAGATAATAACCAAATACTCCAGTGCAATGCAGATTGATGAACTTTTAGCAGTAATTATTCTCCTTTTAAATTGCTACTGGATCTTTTAATTTTCTTATTTAATATGGCAAGGGAGGTTGCTCAAAATACTACTGAGGGATTTGCCTTATTTCCAGAACATGATTACATTACTGAACTGAAAATCAAGCATTGAAAAGAAACATTCTATATACAATTTATTCATTTTGAAACATTCAATATACAATTTATTCATTTATTATTTTAGAAAATGATGTATTCAAATGCGAACACTTTGCTTGTCTTCACGGTTAATACATTACATTTAACTGTACCTATACAGCACATACCCCCCCTTATCCTTTTACTGGATAACTTTACTTCCTCTTTACTATATAATTTTGGCAAAACTAAGGGTCATAGTTATCACATATACTGCAGCAGATAGTATTTGCAACCATGTTACATATCAGTAAATATATGAGTTCAAAATTTATAATTTTCTACCTGGAAAACCATTTGGTTGCATATACAACTAAGTTAAATAAATATTGAAAACAAATACAACTCAATACAAATGAGATAATTGCATACTGATTTATCCTGTTGTCACTTGTACAATGCAATCAGTGGGGTAACAAAAAACTTCTGATAAAATTAAATAATTATATGAAACTTTGACTGCATAATACAGTAGGATGTCTACCTGTTTCTATAACATTAAATATTCACATATATTTTGCTTTCAAATACTCTGGAATGTTTCACATTAAAGATGTTTCATAATCCATGCCTCTGTACATTTTAAACTATTTAAACTAGTTTGACAAAGTGCTTTAAACCAACAGATTAAATTTGATGTAACACTCATTAAAAAAAAAACAATAACAACAAAACATAAAATGATATTCAACCCTGACATTTTATTTAATTAATGCAATATTTTTAAATCCTGCAATTTTAAATAGAGTTTGGTATACAATATGTTGGTACTTAGAGAACTCAATGTAACATATGGTTTAAAAACATACATTGGCACACATCTAGAAATGATAACTAAATTAATTGCAATTGAACTTACATGCCACACCAGTGGTGAATAAACTTGGTAAATAAATTGTTATTTTGAGTTAAATATCTGCACTTATAAAACATGTTTTTTTTTCAGTCAGAATCCATATTATTATACTTAGAACATTTTATTTCCACTTACAATTGCATAACTGTGGATTTCCCACTGGGGAGTTCTTGTTACTTACTAATGGAAATAAATGTGTTATTCCACTGCAACTGATTTTGTATTCCCTATATATAACACTAGTTAGTAGAACAAGGTATAACTGGAACTAGTACTGGCAGGGAAATATTGACATCATAAGTAGGAGGTGAAGATCTCCTCTGGGGTCAAACCTCTTTTCCGACAACATGGAGTTTGAATTGAATAATGTATTTTTTTTCCTCTGTAAATACTAAGCACCTTTTATGGAACCAAAAAATCAGTTTTACGTCACACTGCTATACGGTACATGAGACAAGCCAATAAAGAACATAAGTGATAAACTATGTTCTGGTGTTATGTATTATCAGCAATCCTTTGGTGTGCTAGTGGTTAGATTACCACACATTTGGTTGCTGAATTTTCCATCTCCAGCACAATTACCAGTTCTGATTGGTTACTATTTTCCAAATAATGCACTACATCAGCAGATATAAAAAAGGGGAGGGGATTTCCCAAATAATGTGCTACATCAGCAAGTATAAAAAGGAGCGAGGAAGGGGGGAAGGTGTGCAAGCAGGATAAGGAACGTGTTGCCTAACTTAATAGCAGAGAGAAAGGTAGCTACACTCAGTACTACAGTAGTTGTGAAGAGTATCGCAGCTTCACCTGAAGGTGCGGGCCAGTTAGTAAAGCCAAGAATAATTTAAAGTTTTGTTATTTGTAATACATGAATACATACAATAGCCTATTTATTTATTTTGCAGCCTTGCACTGGGTGTGTGTGTGTGCATGCATGTGTGTCCGTGTGTGTATATATGTGTATATATATATATATATATATATATATATATATATATATATGCACCAGACACTCAGGCGCTTCAAACTCATAGGCTCTTTCTCAAGGGAAGAGCCAGTGAGTTCAAAGCAGGATATTTGGTCACTGGTGTCTTTTAGTTGGCAGGATCTGCTGTACCTTTAGCACTGGCCAGAAGTGTCAACTTTTATGAACCTTTGTGGGTGCTTAGTGCCAGTAGGTATTTTTCCTATGGCCCAAAGGTGCTCAGTGCCAGTTGGTAGTATTTTTCCTATGGCCAGGTACTCTAGTAATCATTTTTTTTACACTTTGCTCAAAATATTGAAGGTACTTAAGTCAAGTTTGCAGGCACTTGAGCACCTCAGCACCCATGGAGTTGGCACCTATGGCATTGGCACTGTTGCAAATAGTTTTTTTTGTTTGTTTACTGATCCTAGCTTTTTGTCTCTGATTGCACTGGTAATGTGATCTCTAATCAATCTGATTTCAATGCATAATCATGTGGCAGTTCTTGGTCAATGCTATTACTGTATTGTTCTATGCCTTTTGTGATTCTTTTTAAGATTATCATTATGGTTGGTGAAGAAGAGATTTTAGAAGGACAAACATTATGCGGAACTGCTGTGCACTTAGGATGCTTTTCAAGGGTTGCATTTACTTTGGGAATATGTAGATTCCCATTGGCATTTCATGTGTTGTGTTCATGAAATATGCGTAGTGGCTGGAACTTCTTTTTCAGTTGAACCAGTGTTATTTGTGTATGTGTACATCATTGTTGTTAGATGCATAATATATCTCTCTTCCTGTGTAAGGCAAATCAGTTTAGCCAATAGATATATCAATGAATCAATGAGTACTATATCCTGATTCTAATTTTTATTGTAAGTTTTATTATTATTGGCAGTAGTAATAGTAGAATTTGTTTATTTAGGATAAAGTCAATTGAGCTGCTGGCACTGCTCATTTCCAATGATGTCCCATAAAAAGTTACAAGTTAGGTTATTACCATTAAAAACTTTTACAAAACAGATATACATTGCAAAAATTTTGAGAAATATGTAGTATTACTTTTAAAACTAATTTTACAAAATTAACTATGTTAAGATTAGCAATATTGACTACAGTTTTGCTTTTGAAATTGAGTGCAGCAATAGGTATTCCATGGGATATTTAGCACTGAACAGGCCAGGTAATTGCACACTACATCTAACATATGCAGAAGCAAACTAGAGGCATTTGAATATATAAAATTACACTACATTAAACACTGGTGATCAGTCTGTGGGTATCAAGATGCAGACATTTGTTGTGATGAAAAGAGGGTCTAATTTTAGCCCTGATATGTTTAGACAGGGTCTTTATACGAGCTTCCAATTTCAACTGAAGATATAACCAACTACCTACATATTTGTATTGGAAAGTAAGGCTCAACATTTTCTGATAATCTGTTTTAAAAAAAATATGCCTCGTTTAGTCTGTGGCCAGAGGCAAAAAAAGTGAATCTCTCAGGTCAAACAAACTCTCAGCTTCCCCAGTGTGCCTCATTCTCACTTCCATTTGAGCCCTCCACACCCCCCATAGAGACAGTCATTGACATCAGAAGAGACTCTTGGCCCATTCAATCTGCCCACCTTATCTAACTATTCTGTTTTGCCCTACTGGCAATCTTGTCTTTTGTTACTGTTGTCTCATTTTCTAACTAAATCCACATGCATGTCCCATACCACAGGTAGAGTGTGATCTTGTTTACCACTCTTTTCCGTATCACTTCACAGTTTTAGGAAGGACTACTTCGCTCTGATTAGCTATGCTAGTGTATCTTTTCAGTAGGATGGATACCTCAGAGATCCACAAAAATACCTTTTCAACAATGCACTACCAGTCACTTATATCATAAAAAATAGTGCTGTTCATTGAAAATATATTTTTCAAGGTAAACGTGATTAAACAGTGCAAGCTGAAAAACAAATGAAAAAAGGTTTTAAACAGAAAATGCAAGTACATAATTCTAGACCACCGAAACATAGGGATATAAATGATACTTTGTCAAAAAAAGGAAGTAAATGACCAGTTCTTACCCAGCAGATACCTTTTTCTCTCTATCAACACCCCATCAGATAGTCTGACCATGTCAGTACTGCCAGCTTTCTTGTTCTGTATCCCCTGACAGAATGAGCAGCCAATGCTTCAGTTCGACTCCCTTCTTCCCCCTTTCCATCCCTGATGGACCCTTTTTATTTTCTGAGATCAAAAGGGGTCCTTCTGACAAGAATTATAACTGCACTTGAAGTTCTCAGATGTGACCCATAGTGTCAGCTCATATCTTGCCCCTGGTTCCACCCATAGTGCAGGCTACACAGGGCCTATTTCCAGAGGATACACATTTAAAGCTTGAGCCACCCCATTTCTTCTGAGATACAGAGACTACAAATCATTTGTTTTTTAGTAAAAAAAGAAAATCACACTTTTGGACATTCCACTGCTTAACCAGTACTTATTTTCTTATTTTTCACAGGTGTCAGAAGGGAATTGTTATCTGTGAAATTAACTAACTGTAGAAAGATTTGTAAAGTAGGGGAGTGGCTTAGCTAGAAGAAGCCAGGTTAAAAACAGATTTGAACACTGCCCTAGATAGCTTCTGCCTGAGAACAGACAGAACACCAGGAGGAAGGAGCTACTGGTATAACTAAAACTTCTCTACTGGGACTATAATGTCCTCCTTCCCTCCCCTCCACCCCCAACCTAAACCAGTTCTACTTTTATAGGCACATGATTTAACTGACAACAGGAACTTCCTGTTTGGGAGCAGGAAGTGAGTGATCACAGAGTCACCAAAGACTCACCATCCTAGAAGGGCAAGAGCAGCTCTCCATCCCTCCCTAGCTGCTGAAGGTCTGACTCTGAGCAAGTAAGGAGTCTACTGAGAAATATAGGAACTTCTTGTCTCAGAACAGGAAGATCAGGAGCTAAAAGGGCACAGAGGCAGTAAGTAAGTAGGTAGAAAAAAAAAACAAAGGAAAGAGTAAGTATTCCAAACAACTGTTAGAGGGCCAGAAAAAAGACAAGATGGGAGTGGTGCAGTGCAGATGCTGTGGAGCAGCAGTCTTCCGGGAGACGTTCTGGAGGATGCAGTGTTGTCCCATCTGCAGGCACCTCTTTCGGCTGAGGAAGGAGGTTGCTCATCTCCAGGCTGAGTTGGTCAGGATTTATGGGACCTCTTCTCCCACCCAGGGACCACCAGGGTCACTGCCGTTGCCTCAGAGGTTGCCAAGAAAGATGAGCAGTTGGACCACAGTAGGATCAGGGAGGGTGAGGGTGGTGGAACAGAGGCACATCCCTCCAGTTGTACCTCTCCACAATTTCTATGTCATTCTGGAAAAGTGTGGTTCCTCTATGGAGGCACCCACAGTGGAGACCAAGGAGGATGCTGGGAACCTCCCCAAAGGAGACCCACAGGAGGGAAGCATGGGACACAACAGGGGTAGGAAACAACTCCTGGTGGTGGACTCCATTTTTAGGAAAGTAGAACTGGGGGAGGAAGGGGAGAGGGAGGTAGGGTGCCTGCCTGGTACCATGGCTTGGAGGGACAGGGAGTGAATCTTCAAGGAATGTGGGAGCAGCTGCACAGGGGAGGGAACTGGATGTCATTGTCCACCTAGGAACAAATGACCTGGCTAAGAAAGGGATCAGAGCAGTGCAAGAAGCATTTGTTGAGATGGAGAGGGGTCTTAGACAAATAGCATGCATGGTAACCTTCTCGGAGGTGCTGTCTGTCTATGACACAGGTGAGGCTAGGGTGCTCCACACCATGGGATCCAATCAGTGGTTGAAGAACTGGTGCAGAGCTCAGGGATTTGCTTCATTGGGGACTGGGGGTCCACCTGGAGGGATGCAGGCCTATACTGGCATGATGGTCTGCATCTCTCCAGGATGGGAAACAGGATCCTAGGTGATAGGTTTAAATGCTTCATTGGCAAACACAAGGGGGGCACTGGAGAGGAGCAGGGAAATCTTAGCCCCACCCAAAAAAAATCAGGGTCCTAAGTGAGGTAGACACCAACATAGAGATGTCAATAGAGAAAAGTGTAGTGGTAAATGGAGAAAATGGCAAACGCAATAAGGACAGAGATGGGGCAAAAAGGGATAAGGCCATCAAGAAATGGAGGGTAATGTGTTCCAACGTGCATAGTCTGGGCAACAAGCTCCCTGAACCTTGGCCTTGATGGAAGAGGGATGTATGGATATTGTAGCAGTCACAGAAACATGATACACAGAGAACCATGACTGGGATGTTAACATACCAGGGTACACAACCTATAGGAGAGACAGGGAGGGCAGAAGAGGGGGGAGTAGCTCTCTATGTAAGGGAAGGGATGAAAGCAACTGAACAAAAGAGTAAACAGGGAGGACAGGAGGCACTGTGGGTCACCTTAGAGACTGGACATGGCACCACAATCTGCACAGGGCTTGTATACAGACCCCCATGTCAGGGGGAAGGAATGGGCAAGGATATGATAGAAGGCATACTTAGGATGGCAGAGAAAGGAGATACTGTTGATGGGGACCTTAATATGCCAGATGTTAACTGAGCACCTTTGCTGCAGCCACATCCAAAACAGGGCCATTCTTGATCCCCTTCAGGTGGCATGCCTCAGACAGCTAGTTTTGGAACCTACTCATGAGGGAGCAATCTTAGACCTCATACTGTCAAATGGGGACAGTGAGAGGATCTCAGATCTAGAAGTGGGTAGAACGAGTCACGTGATGCGGTGCACTCAGTAAGACGCCTCTCTGTTTGCTCCGACCATCCACCTGCTAAATGTTCTAAAAAAAAAAAATTTTGTGGTGAAATTTACCACTGATTGTCTGATTTTCAGCTTCCTAAGTGGTTGTGCCTCCTAGACAAGCAGTCAATGGAAGAGGAGATGCAGAAAATCACCACCAAACACACCTCCTGCAACACTGGAAAAGGCCTCTAAAAAAGCCAGGGCTTCCTCCTTGCAGTCCTCACAGCCTGCCACTAACGAGAGCTCTGACTCAGATCCCCTTACCCTCTCTAAGTTTTTAGAGGAGTTTCAGCCTTTTAAGGTCAAAATGCAGAACATGGCAGGAGAAATAAACGGCATCTCGAACACTTTGGAGGAGCTTCCTAAGAAAACAGCTGATAATGAAGCACGCATACGCTCTGTTGAGAGGAAACAGGACAAAGCCGAGCTGGATTTGGTAGCCATGAGGCAAAGGCTAGTGAAGATGGAAAATGAAGTGGAAGATCTGAAGGGTTGTAGTCACCGCAATAATGCGGTAATTATAAGATTGCCCGAAGGAAAAGAGGGCTCTGACCCTATTAAGTTTATTAAGAAGTTTGTGGAGAAGGTGGCAGGTCCTTCCCCCTTTGGAGCAGGCTATATTATAGAGAGAGCTCATCGTGCACTACACCCCCCTTCCCCTGATGGACCCCCCCCCCAGGTCATTTATATTTCACTTTTTGAATTTTCAGAGCGGCAGCACTTTCTACACAAAGCTAAAGACACACAAGATTTGCAATGGGAAGGCAAAAAGTTGAGGGTGGTGCAAGATCTGCATTTATCTGTGCATCAGAAATGAGCCACGTTTCACAAACTGGTCCTCAAACTAGTTGCCACAGGAATCAAGTTCCGAATAGGGTTCCCTGCAAGGCTTCAAGTTTTTCTGAATGGTTCCTGGGTGACCTACGAGGAAGTGGATTTGGCATCTGCAGGGCTTAAAGAAGTGCTTCCTGACCTATTCAAGTCCACCTGAATATTGACCTAGAGTAGTCTGCTATGCTGTGCTGTCCTCTGGTGGAGCTGTTTAGCTGCTGTTAATCTACAGATCTCAATAAACTCTCTTGGGCTAGCTCTGCGACAAGTTGCTTTGTCCGGTTACCCATTCGCATGCTGTAATTATCGTGGAGGGTGACCTCTTTGACCTAAAAAAGACATTTCACTCCTGCTTTGGCTGCTATCCCCAGGACTGCCCAACATTATACTGACTTTGTATGTTTTAGCTAATGTTAAGTCCAGCCTTGCCTTCGGGTATAAAAGCGAGGTGCAAGTGGGCACCTGTGGTTATTCATTTTTGGTTTCAAATAATGGGCATGTGGGCGATGTAAGTGTGACCAAGCTAAGTTTTATTTCAGGCAGTAATAGCTGTTTATTTCTGTAGGGGCGATGCCTCGATTTCAAGGCAATGGGGGGGGGGGACGCTCAGTTCTCTTTGTGTCTATAATGAGATCCCGTCTGTAACCGTGGTCCCATTTTGGCCTATATAGTAAGCTCTGGCTTTCCATGGCTTCCCCTTCTTTTGTCCCAAAATGCCAGCATGCACTAGATAGGGTAGGGTGGAATACCAAGCGGGGACCTCGATATTGCAGACAGGTTTAGACAACGAGGTATCTGAACACTTCAATCAGGCGCTTGTAAGCTTCTTTGTTATGACCCTGCTCGTTTTATCTCCTTGGAGGGTCCCCTCCTTATATTTCCCCTACAAGAATGATGCAGTCACTGCTTCTGGAGTAAGTAAAGTGGTCTGGACAGTGACCTTGGAGTGCATAGACTCTCCTTTATTTTTAGAGAGGGTGTTAGCGGCCTGCCCACTCTCGGTTTGTTGTGCCCATTGTTTGTGGGTTGCGCCACAAGAGGGCGTCTGAGATTATTATTTTTACTTTTGTTGTCGGGGTTTTACACACCTTGCGCTCTGTGGTACACGTTGGTGCATGGTTTGTGGGCGTTACAGGGGGGAGGGCTATTTTTCTTTGTGGGGCATGACTAGATAATTCCCCTGAATTGTTAAGGGGTGTTGCTAAGTAGAAGGAAATGGGGATACTTCATGGAATGTTCCAAATACAAAGGGGTACTTTTGTCCTGGTTTTTTTGCTTGTGAGGGTGGGGGGGACGGAGGGAGAGGGACTTTTCAGGCTGCCGATCATAGAAACATAGAAACATAGAAGTTGACGGCAGATAAGGACCGCAAGGCCCATCCAGTCTGCCCATTTCTTTTTCTACCTTATAAATGTGCCATCGGCCTTTGCTCTGTCAGTGGCCTATCTATTCATAGTCATTTGTATTGCTCCCTTATGCCTATCCCATGCCTGTTTGAAGCCCTGCACTGTATTCATAGCCACCACTTCTTGTGGTAAGCCATTCCATGCATCCACCACCCTTTCTGTGAAAAAGAATTTCCTCACATTCCCCTTAATTGGCCTCCCTCTAATCTCATGCTGTGTCCTCTTGTCCTGCTATTTTCTTATATTTAAACATGTTAGACTCTTTCACCTTGTTTATGCCCTTAAGGTGTTTGAATGCCTCGATCATATCACCTCTCTCCCTCCTTTTGCTCAAGGGTATACATATTGAGCTCCGTTAATCTGTCCTCATATGTCTTCTGATGCAGTCCTGCACCATTTTGGTTGCCCTTCTCTGGACTGCCTCAATTTAGTTAATGTTCTTGTGAAGGTGTGGCCTCCAATACTGCACGCAGTACTCCAGATGGGGCCTAATCAGTGTCTTGTACAGAGGATTATTACCTCCCTCTCGACTTGTGATACCCTACTAATACACCCCAACACCCCCTAGCCTTACCTACTGCTTTAGAGGTCTGCTTGGATGATTTTGGGTCATCAGTGGTGATGATGATGCCAGTCTCTTTCTTCCTTTGTGACTGCTAGCAACTCCCTCCTAGCCTATAGGTGGCTTCAGGTTTCTCTTCCCTATGTGCATGATTTTGCACTTCTTTGTATTAAATCCCAGTTGCCACTCTTCTGACCATTCTGCTAGTTTATCCAGATCTCTTTCATTCTGCCCACCCCATCTGGATCATCTACTCTGTTGCAGATCTTGTGTGTCATCTGCAAACAGACAAGCCTTTACCCTCTAGTCCATCTGCAAGGTCACTAATGAAGATGTTGAAGTGGACTGGCCCCAGGACTGATCCCCTGAGGTATCCACTGGTGACTTGCATCTCTTCTGACTGTATACCATTTACCACCACTCTCTGTTTTCTGCCCGTCAACCAGTTTGCCACCCAGTTGACCAACTTCTGTCCCGCCCGAGCCTACCCAGCTTATTATCAATCTTCTATATGGAACAGTGTCAAAAGCTTTGCTGAAGTCAAGGTAGGCGACATCAACTGCTCCCCTTGGTCCACCACTCTGGTTACCCGTCAAAGAAATCTATGAGATTAGTTTGACAGGACCTTCTTTGTAAACCCATGCTGTCTTGGATCCTGGCCCCTATGGATTCCAGGTGTTGCACTATCCTTTCCTTAAGGAGTGCCTCCATAATCTTGCCCACTACTGAGGTAAGACTGACCGGTCTGTAGTTCCCCACCTCCTCCCGCTACCACTCTTGTGGAGCCGGGATCACATGAACCCTTCTCCAGTCTTCTGGGACCTCTCTCATGCTCAGAGGCTCACTAAACAATTCTGTAATGG
The DNA here is from genome assembly GCA_016271365.2 of Neoceratodus forsteri. Lineage (NCBI taxonomy): Eukaryota > Metazoa > Chordata > Ceratodontiformes > Ceratodontidae > Neoceratodus > Neoceratodus forsteri. The sequence continues at coordinate 246,791,056 of CM028130.1, forward strand.
CTCTTCTAGTTCCTCCTTTAGCTCCTTAAGTACCCTGGGATGTCGCCATCAGGTCCCATTGCCTTATCCACTCTGAGCTTAGAAGCTCTTGTAGGACCCTTTCTTTTGTGAAGGGTAGTGCTCACCTCCTCCCCCGTGTCCTTGATGCTGAGCTGTGGGCCCTGCCCTACCTTCTCTTCAGTAAATACTGAGCAAAGTATCTATTTAGGATAGATGCCTTTACAGGGTCCTCCTCCTGCATGCTTCTTTTCTCCATTAAACCAGCAATACCCCCTCAGGACTTTCTCCTTTCATAATGTATCTATAGAAAGTCTTGCCACCTTCTTTTACTGTTAGTGCTAGCGTTTCCTCAGTTGGGACTTTGCCTGCCTTACTGCCTTACCTGCTTCCCTTAGGGCAGTTTGGTATACCTCCTATCTTCATCCTGCTGTGTTCACTTATATTTCCTGAAGGCCAGCCTTTTGGCTCTGACCTTTTCTGCTACTGTATTTGAGAACCAAAGTGGTTTCCTTCTTCTTTTGCACTTCCTTTTCTTCTAACACAATGGGATATTGCTTCAAGTATTGCATCATAATGCTTGCCCACTTTGCCTGTACCCCTCACCTGTGTTCACCACCCTCACCATCATCATGTACTGTGCAAAGGGGATGGGAGTGGAAGGAGGGGGGGTTAGGGTTCATGGGGTGTTTTGTGAGGGGGGTTTTGGGGGGCAGTTTGGGGATAGCACTAAGTAATGGTAGGGTTGGGGGGAAGGTAGAACAGCCCAGCACACATCACATCTGGAGCAGTATCGATGTTATATATGAGTACAAGTGGCACTCTGAAAGGTCTTTGAATGGTTACAAGGGTGATGGCTAGAAGCATCCAATTTATTAGCTGGAATGTTAAAGGGGCGAGGCATAAAACTAAACAATATAAAATTTTGAAGCACTTAAACTATTTGAAGGCAGAAATTATGTTTTTGCAGGAAACGCACTTGCTTAAGGTGGAGGCTGACAAAATGAGATGGCAACAGATTTGGCAGACTTTTGTGGCAGAGGGCACGACCCAGAGTAGAGGGGTTATGATCCTTCTGCACAGTCCGGTTCCGTTCAAACCTCTCCAAGTAGTATCTGACTCTCTGGGCAGATTTCTGTTTGTAAAAGGCAGATTGCATACCTTGGACATTGTATTGGGTACTGTTTACGGTCCTAATGTAGACTCTCCTAGCTTTTTTGTCCAGATAATTGAAGTCCTAACTCCATTTTTGGATACCCCTATGGTCATAGGGGGCGACTTTAATCTTGTTTTTGATCAGGCTCTAGACAGATCGGGTCAATCCCGTCAAGGAATCTCCTCAGCACAAAGAGCTTTTAGGGATTTGATGGACTCTGTAGGTCTCTGTGACATGTGGCGTGTGTTGCATCCCAATACAAGGGAGTACACTTTTGTTTCCCAGGTTCATGCAACCTCCTCACGGATTGACTACATCCTAATTTCCCAAGCTCTTTTACCAGGGGTTATGGGTTCCAGCATTGTCTCAAGGTCCCCATCAGATCATTCAGCAGTCACCTGCCTAGTATCCTTAGCTTCCTTGCCAAACAAAGGGAGCAGGTGGAAGCTGAATAATCAAATATTGAAGGAGCTGATGACGGTTCAATATATAGTATCCCAAATAGAGCAGTTCACTACTACTAATATTAACTCCATAGGGAAGCCTGATATGGTATGGGGTGTTTGTAAAGCATATTTAAGAGGGATTATAATTGGTCTAACATCAAGAAGGAAAAGAGAGAGGGCATCTCAGGTTTCCAATCTCCTTTCTCAGATTAGGGGCATGGAGATCACTCTCTCTCCATCCTCCTCAGAGACTATTAAACAAGACTTAATGAAAGTGAGAGAAGCCTACCTGGCTATGCTGGCGGAGCAAGTTGAATTTGCAATTTTGAAAACAAAAGCCTTATATACCGATCAGGGTGAGAAAGCTGGTCGAATGCTAGTGTTGCGCATTAAGCAGCAGGAATCCACCAGATTTATTCGTGCGGTCCATTCCCCTAAAGATAACTCCCTTAAAGTCCTACCCTCGGAGATAGTGGAATAGTTTACAAGTTATTTCAGGGATTTATATTGCTCTTTGGCTAACTCCCCATCTAAATATAGGCTCTACGAATACCTGAGGGATTTACAATTGCCCTCTCTTACACAGTCCCAGCAGAAAGCATTGGAGTCTCCCATCTCTGAGGGCAAGATAGAAAGGGTACTTAACTCCCTTCCATTGGACAAATCTCTGGGCCTGGATGGGTTCACCTCTAATTTTTATAAAGCCTTTTCTAAACAACTGAATCCCATTCTCCTACCACTTTTTCAGTCTATCCTCTATGGTCAGGTATCCAATCCCTCCCTTTTCGAGGTGTTGATTGTTCTGCTGCCCAAGCTGGACAGGCTGTCTGACCAGGTCTCAAGTTATAGGTCGATCCCCCTTTTCAACTATGATATTAAAATTTTGGCAAGATTACTAGCTGATCACTTGGAGGCGGTACTTCCCTATCTAATTGGGGCCAAACAGGTAGGTTTTATGAAGGGGAGATCCTCTGTGGATCATCTGAGGACTCTGGCTCACGTCTTCTTGGCATCCAGGGATGCTCTTCATCCAATGGTCCTGATCTCGCTGGATGCCGAGAAGGCGTTTGACAGAGTCCATTGGGATTATTTGTTTGCAGCGATGGAGGTATTTGTTTTCCCCATGAAATTCCTGAACTGGGTTAGTTCGCTATATAAGTTTCCCTCCGCCAGAATCTCATGTAATGGGGTTGTCTCTAGTCCCTTTAAATTGCATGTGGGGACCAGACAAGGATGCCCCCTGTCTCCCCTCCTTTTTAATATATACTTAGAGCCCCTTATTAGGATGTTATTAGGTGCCCAGGGCATATCTGGCATCTCTTTAGGTGAGCAGGTGGTTAAAGTAGCAGCATATGCAGATGACCTCTTGTTGCAAATAACACATCCACTTTCATCTATCCCCATTATTCTTAAGACAATAGATGACTTCAGTAAGATCTCAAACTATAAACTTAATGTAGGAAAGACTGTAGTCTTTCCTCTTAATCATAGGGTTTTTAAACAAAAAATTATCACCTTTGGGCTTACTTGGAAGCCTGACTGTATTAAATATCTGGGGCTCCTTTTAACTCAGAATGCTGCCTGGCTTAGACAATTAAATATTGACGCCCTGGTACACAAAATAGAGCAAGACTTTTGCAGATGTACCCTTCTTCCCCTCTCTCTTTGGGGTAGAATCAATTTAATTAAAAGGAATGTTTTTCCTGGCTTGTTTTACCCCCCTCAATATGTTAAACATATGGCTCCTCCTGTCTTGGATTAAAAAAGTGCACAGTATGATTTCTACCTTTATATGGGGAGATAAGAAGGCTAGGATAGCATTCCATAAATTAGCCACTCCAAAAGTTAAAGGAGGATTAAGGCTTCCCAACATTGGGCTGTACTATTGGGCCAGCCAGGCCAACAAGTATCTCAGGTGGGTGACCGTGGATCAGTTGTCTTCTCTGGCCATGTACACCCCAATCTGGTTAGTCGTGGAGTCTGCCTCCATAAAAAAACATGGTTATTCCCCTGCTGCGCTGTTATACACCAAAGTTAGTTCCCTACCTGAATCTCTATGCAGATCCCCTATAGCAGTTTCGATTAAGTTTCATACTCAATTGTGCGCATTTCTGAAATATGAGAATCTCAAGGATTTATTTCAACCCTTGAGAGGTAACCCCAATTTTCTACTAGATAACAAGCCCCTTTCAGTCAGCTGGCTTCCTCAGATAGGAGACTGTCACCTCGATGAGCTTATAACACCCAACAGACACTGGTGCTCTTTAGCAGATATTATGCACAAGTTTATGATACCCTGTATAAGTATTTTTAAGATTTTCCAGCTTCATCATCTCCTAGTTAAGGTAATGGGTTCGACTCCCCCCTCCACGGCCACCCATATCAGCGTTCAAGCTACTTTAATGGAGCTGGCGGGTTCACCCCATGCTGTATCCAAAATATATAGTGCTCTATTTACCTGGGCCTACCCTGATAATTATGTTCCCATTACCTTTTGGGCTTCCCTTTTCCAGGGCAAAGACTTGGACTAGACTCTTCTGTGGCAAAGCTGCCATAAGTTTCTCCAGCAGGACAGACTCAGGTTAATGCAATTCAAAATTTTGCACACCATTTATTATTCTCCACAGAAGCTGGCCAGACTGGGTTTGGTGTCCTCTCTTCTTTGCACAAGATGTCAAATGCAAAGAGGAGATCGTCTTCATATTTTCTGGAGCGGTTCTAAAATCGTCCCACTTTGGACTACTATTAAACAGCGTGTTGACCCTCTTCTAGGGCTCTCAGACTTGTTCACCCCTGAAATATGTCTTCTGGGGGATTTCTCCTCCATTCCGGTGGTGAAAAGGAAGTATCATATAGCTTTAATTTCACTGTCTGTTAAGAAAGTGGTTCTAAGACATTGGAAAGATTCGGAGGTACCAATGTATGTTGAATTGCTCCAGGAGTTACTTGCTATTATCAGAACAGAGAGGACTATTGCCAGTCTTTACAATAAAATTAGGAAGTTTGACAAGATCTGCGGCCTGTTACAAACTCTCTACGCACTGCAAGTTTAAACATTCATAGGCTGCATCCATAGGTACAGTGCTGAGTGTAAAAGGCTGTGCTGGGTTGTTCGGGGTGGGTGCTGGGTAGGTGGGGGAGAATGAATCATTACACACTTTGTATCTGATGTGAGTGGATTATGTTTATACTGTTATGATTCATTCTCTGTATTGAAAACTTCAATAAAATTTGAATGAAAAAAAAAAGATCTAGAAGTGGGTAGCCATTTGGGAACAAGTGACCACCATACAGTGTGGTTCATGATAAACTCAGCTGCAGAGTCAAGACATACCAAAGTGAGGGTTCTGGACTTCAGGAGGGCTGACTTTGGCAAGATAGGAGAGTGCCTTAGAAAAGCACTAGCAAACAGGCTAGAAGGAGGGGTGAAGCAACAATGGGGAAATATCAAAACTGCCATCACAGAGGCAACAATTCTTTGTGTGAAGCAAATAAACAAATCAAAATGAAAGAAATAGCCACTATGGTTCTCAAAAGAAGTGCCGGTGAAGGTTAGGAAGAAAAAGATAGCATTTAGGAAGTATAGTATAAGGAAACACAGAAGGAGCAGGACAGAGAACTGTACCAGTTAAGGCAGAAGGAAGCAGGGAGGGTAGTCAGAATAGCAAAGGCAAAAACTGAGGAAAAGATAGCCAACTCGGTTAAGAAGGGGGTAAAACCTTTTATAGGTTTATCAGAGAGCATAGAAAGACAAAGGGAGGGATAGTGTGGCTGAATATAATGGATGGTGGGTGGGTAGAGGAGTGACAGTGAAAAAGCAGGGATACTGAATGAATACTTCTGTTCAGTATTCACAAAAGACGAAGTGGGGAAGGTGCCTAATCCAATTAACAGAAGCACTCTGGAGAGGGGGGGTCGATCCCAGTCCTTTCACAGAAGAAAGGGTTCTGAAAGAACTCCTAAAACTGAAGGTGGACAAAGCAATGGGGCCAGATGGAATTCACCCCAGAATTCTAAAAGAATTAAGCAGAGAACTAGTGACACCACTGACTACCCTTTTTAACAAATCATGGGAGGATGGTGTGGTACCTGAGGACTGGAAGAAGGCTGATGTGATTCCACTTCACAAAGGTGGGACCAAGACAGAGGAAGAAAACTACAGACCTGTCAGTTTGACCTCTGTGGTAGGGAAAGTGATGGAATCACTTCTGAAGGAAAGAATTGTTGAGTACCTAGAGGCCAGTGGGGCACAGGACCCAAGGCAGCAAGGGTTCACAGCGGGAAGGTCATGTCAGACAAATCTAATTGATTTCTTTGACTGGGTGACCAAAGTAGTAGACCAGGGAGGGGCTATGGACATGGCCTACCTAGACTTTAGCAAGGCATTTGACACAGTCCCACACAAAAGATTAGTAGTCAAATTAACCAGCCTGGGAGTGGATCCCTGGGTGGTAGCCTGGGCAAGACATTGGCAGAACAACAGGATACAGAAGGTAATTGTAAATGGAGTCCACTCTGAAGAAAGAGGGATTACTAGTGGGATACCGCAGAGTTCAGTACTGGATCTAGTCCTTTTTAATGTCTTTATAAGTGACATTGCAGAGGGACTGGAAGGAAAAGTATGCCTCTGTGCAGATGACACAAAGATCTGCAACAGGGTTGATACACAAGGAGGCATGAAAAGGATGAAAAGGGACTTGGCAAGGTTGGAGGAATGGTCAGAAGTATGGCAGCTTGGATTCAATGCAAAGAAGTGCAAAGTAATGCACCAGGGAAACAAAAACCCAGGGGAAGATTACACAATGGGGGGGGTAGTAGCAACAACAAAAATGGAAAGGGACCTGGGGGTAATCATATCAGATGACCTTAAGATTGGCAAGCAATGTGAGAAGGTGGTAGGGAGGGCTGGGGGGATACTGGGATGTATAGGGAGAGGCATCATCAGCAGAAAACAGGAAGTTGTTATCCCCCTGTACAGACAGTTGGTGAGACCCCATCTGGAGCACTGTGTCCAGTTCTGGAGACCCCATCTTCGCAAGGACATAGACAGGATGGAGGCAGTTCAGAAGAGGGCAACTAAAATGGTGCAGGGTCTGCAAGAGAAGCCATATGAGGAGAGACTAAAGGAGCTTAATATGTATACCCTTTAGGAAAGGAGGGGAGAGGGGACATGATAGAAACATTTAAGTACCTCAGTGGAATCAACAAAGTCCAAGAGGGTAGCATCTTTCAGAAAAAGAGATGTGCAAGAACAAGGGGACACAATTTGAAGATGGAGGGGGGATGGCTCAGGGGCAATGTGAGGAAGTATTTTTTCACAAAAAGGGTGGTGTACACATAGAACAGCCTTCCTGAGGAGGTTGGGGGGTCTAAAACTGTGGGAGAATTCAAGAATGCATGGGACAGACATATGGCAATTTTTGTGGGGGGGTAGGAAGAAATAGGCTGTTGGTTAAATAGGATCTGCAGCTTTTCCTCTAGGTAGGGAAATGGGCAGACTAGGTGGGCCAAGCAGTCCTTATCTGCCATCAAAGTCTATGTTTCTCTGTTTTCTGAATAAAAAATATTCATGTATATATGCATGTACGGTACTGTTGCTTCACCTCCCTTCTGAAGTTTGATGTCATCACTTAGGGACAGTACTACAAAGCGATTACATAGGCTGCACTATGCCAACAAGTGGGACAGTCCATCAGTATTTGTGTTCTGGGAAATTTCTGTGAAGCTGTATGCTCATACTGTACTCCTGCAGTGCTAGACTCCAGCACATAACTTTGTGTTCCTGCCACTTATACACTGAAGCCATGTTAGTGGGTTATGTTTATGGTCTATGACCGCAGTAAATTATTTGACATACAAGCATGGTTGTAGCTTCTGCTAATCCCAAACAAAACTTAAGCACTCCTTTTCAATAGTGACATATGCCACTTCCTTTGGAAGAAGTTTTTGACTTAAGTAAACTATTGTGTGCTCTTTGCCATTGGGATTAACCTGGCTCGGTACTGCCCACCTTAAAATTTGATACATCTGCCTGCGCTTTGAGTTTTAGAATTTAGTCAGGGCTGGCTGCTACTGTTCTGTAGCTTGGCAAAGGGTTTGCTTCGTCTGACAGAAGGCCTTCTCGCAGTGTTCTGCCTAGTGTACCTTTTCAGGCATTTTCCATTTGGTTATATCTGTGAGGGGAGATGCAATAATACTAAAATTAGCAATAAATCTGTAGTAGCTTGCAGTACACACAATTCCTGCACCTCTTACTTGGTTTTGGATGTGGCCTTCCTTGTATAGCCTCCATCTGTGCAGGTTCAAGCTGTATGTGTCATCCCTCCCTCATCTTAGTGTCCTAAGTAGTACTGTGCAGAATGTGGAATTCCATTTCTGGTAAAATGGTCATTCTGAAGGTGGAATGGGTTTTGGAATTTTCTTCCTTATTCTGCAAAATTATAAAGGCAGAGTGGCAGAATGATATTCTGCAGATCAGCAGATCCATGGATTAGTATTCCACGTGCATACTTTTTCAAAAGTTTAGTGTGCTTTTTCCTCCTGCAGCTCCACTTGCCCCTCATTGATATGGCTGCCCACTCATCCCCGTCACCCACCATCTCTGAGACTTACCAGTGCCTCATGGGTTCCCCCATGGATGAACTCCCCATGGGAAGGGCTACTAGGAGCTTCTCTCACGATCTCTGGCAGAGTTTGGATACTCATGTAGTGTGGTGGACAATCCAGTTGTTGGTGCAGGGCTTTTGACAAGTGGCTGCCAGAATTCTGTGCAGTGGAGATTTTTTTCACCCCCCCAATGTCAGAAGGCCTTGCTGACACTGAAGCATCATGCTGGCAATGTCCCTCCCCAGATCTGTGGTTATGACTTGCACTTCCACCTGTGGTCACTGAGGTGGCAGTGCTACACTGGATTCCATCCACCCTCCCTCTTGGAGGTGGTAAGCATCCTATGGATGCTCATCCAACCTCCCCCGAGCCGGCCCTCCAATAACTCAGGTTTGCTCCGGAACCCGGATCATCAGCATCATGAGTGGTAGCGCTACCACTGCAGTGGCAGGCTGGATCATTCCACATGCATACTGATGAAGCTATTTGAAAGCATCAGAACTGTATTCTGCTAATGATGAATTGTGGTCTATGTAGTCTGCAGAATACATGCCTTTGAAGGCAGTATGGTGCTGTGGTTTAAGGCACTAAGCTGCAAACCTGGAGATCTGGGTTTGAGTCCCACATCCTCCACTTGCATACTGTGTGACCCTGAGCAAGTCACTTAACTTCCTTGTACTCCTATGTCACACCTGGAAACAGGCTTTGTCTTAGTGTGCCTTTCCTGGTTAAATAATTTCCCCTTTCCCTTATTGGCAGATTCCTGTTCTGCATATTTTGCACATTAACATGTTTTTTCATTCCGGTTTTGAGGACTGAAAGAAGATACAAGTGATAAACCATACAGATCTGTAGGCAGCTTTATTTAATTTAATTAAATTATAAAGTTTTGAGATGGATTCAGCAGAGTATTCACAGGTGACTCCTAAGAAGGCACAATCTGCACCCTTCAGTGCAAACGACACCAGCACCTTTATTGCAAAAATGACCAAAAAATGCATCACATCTCTTTAAAGCAGACAGACTGCCATATGTTGAGTGTGAGAAGATCTGGGAGGAGATCAGCCTACAGTCAGTAGCAGTGGTGCAAAGCCGATCTGCACAGTCAGATAATTAAAGCATAGAGGGGACAATATACAAAGAAAAGAGCAGCACGTGTTGGATTCCTTTGGCAGTTCAGTGGCTTTGTGCCAAGGATGGAAACAATGGCACCGCTCTACTGTTGGTGAGTGTTATCAAGCTTCTTTTATTTTCATATTAAATATAAAACGTAATATTTTAGGAACATTTTTAAATTGAGGGCAAAGACATTACTGATTGTAATGTTCTGGAGTAGTGCTCATATATTGTGATGTTCAGTGGTGCTGTGCAACTGTTGGCAGCTGTGAGAACCTTGAAAAAGCAAGCCATTGCAACAAATCACATGGGAAGGCAAACAGGATGCTGGGTTGTATAGAAAGGAGTTTTACCATTAGGATGAAGGATGTGTTACTGCTCCTTTACAAAATGGGTAGGGAAAGTCATGCATGCTGATTGGTGAAGAAGGTTCCAAAGCAGTGCGGTTCAAGAATAGTAGCCACACTGACAAACGTATCTGAACGTTGAATTATAGTTCCCAGGGAGGTACCATAGTGGAAGAAGAAACTGTGAAGGGGTTCAGTATGGGGAGAGAGGGAAGGGACAGGTTCATGGGGATATTTGAACCTACTTCCAAAAGATGTTGGGGACCAAGGGACTAGGAGATAGGCAATATGTGGGAATGGTGGTTCAGACTGTCAGTAGACCAATAGTCTCCTTTTTGCATAGCTGTTGTAACACTGAGAAATAATCATTCCCACAGTCTTGAAGTAATCTTACTCTTTTTTTGTTCAGTAGTTGTTAATCAGTCTGGACAGGCAGGTACCAAGAGGGAAGAGTTGAGTAACACTTGAGATTCACTGGTGATGGAGAAGGTGAATTGGTGGCCACTGGCAATGTGGCGGTTGATGAGGAGACTGCTCCATCCCCCCAAATTTTCAGTCAGTTCTGGTATGAGACTTATGTAATACATAAATGTCTACTCAATTTGGCTGTGAATGAAAGAAACTGCAGTGCCATGCCATCCTGTCAGGCTATGGCACACTTTTTTAATCTCAGATATGATAGGCTATGGTGTGTTGTGATATACCCGCATGTCTGGGTGTTTTGTGGTTGTGAACCCTGGGTCTACAGGTGGTTGGACTTACAGCCCCTAGAACTGCAAGTATCCCCAACACCCCACACCTGGAAGTGTCTCACTACACTTATAAAATGAGTTTGACACATTTTTAAAATGGGTTTGGCAAATTAATAAAAAGAAAATTCCCTAGGAGAAAAATACAACAAAATATTGTTTAGAAAATGTCAAATAGTCCCTTCACCAATAGTTCCTAACTGCCAGTTATCTGACTTTTGACACATTCAGCAGGAGGAGGGAGGTGGAGTTACCACTGTATCACTCACTGTTTAGACCCCACCAGTAGTACTGTGTTCAGTTAAGGAGACTACACTTCAGAAAGGACATAGATATGGTGGATGCAGTCCAGAGGAGGGCAATTAAAATGGTGCAGGGGTTGCAACAAAATCCCTTTTTGGAGAGACTGAGGGATCTCACCATGTAAACCCTGGAAGAGTGGAAAGTGAGAGGCGACATACTAGAGAGCTACAAGTCCTCACAGGGGCAACCACAGTGCACAAAGAGGGTCTCTTTCAAATGAGAAAAAGCACCATGGCCAGAGGGCATGTGAAGAAGATGGGTGGGGAGCTTAATAGGGATGTATGGAAGTACTCCTTCACTGAAAGAATTATGTACACATGGAACAGACTGCCAGTGGAAGTGGTGGAGATAAAAACATTAGAGATCCTCACACATGCATGGGCTAGACATAGGGGAATATTAGTAAAGAGGCAGGAAGGAAGCAGGGTTGTCAGAGACCAGTTAGGGTCTGCAGAGACAGACTAGGTAGGGATCATCTGGGCAGACCCGGTAGGCCAAGTGGTCCTTTTCTTCAATCAAATTGTATATTTCTATGTTATAGAGATACTGTATAAACATTTTCTGGTACCTCAGAGGCATGCAGCAGCTATGCAGCCAAGTGCTGAAAGAAGTAAAAAAGCTATTTCAGGCCCATTTTGTGGATGAAGACAAGAGGCAGGAAAACCAGACTGCAGGAAGTGGAAGGCCATACCATGGCACCCCCAAATCCCACCAAAAGTGGTGCCTCCAACATAACTAGCCTGATAGAACTGAGCATGCAAAGACTGGAACATCAGGTCCTGCTAGCAGGCCAAAAGATATTTTTAAGTGGCCAGAAAAGTCTTGCAAGGCATCTGCAGTAACTGGGTGAACAGCACCACTACTTCCAACATCTCAGAATAAGTATCCTGGAAAGCAGCTGAATGAACCCTTTTAAGGAAAATTACTTGTAAAAATGATAAAAGCACATGTTGTGCATTTGGTTCTTGTTTCACTGATTGTTTCTGGTGTTATTTTACATGTGTTTGTGTTACATTTTTTGTACTGTTCCCTGCCAGTTTTATGGCCCCTGGAGGTTGCCATGCTGGCTCCTTTTATTACCTTTGATCTGTTGGAATTTTCCCAGAATGTTTCTGGGAATGATGTCAATTAGACCCAGGACTACAACTAAGTGTCCAGGATCATAGTTGTAATCTAGTTACAAGATCCAAATGCAACTGCTTGTGAAAGTTATTCACTCTAAAAAAGTGTTTGCCATCCCTCCCCAGCCGAAGCCAGATTTCTCTAAGTGGCAACTGTTGTTATTTTGGAGGTGTGCCAAATTTTCTTTGTAAAGTGTTGTCACTGGGTAATAATAAAGCCTATAAACCTTTGAAGGCCTTAGATCTAATTGACATAATTTTCAGTGGCATTCTGGGAAGGAAAATTCCAACAGCTCAAAGGCAATAATGTTCATGTTGCAAATACTTTGGTTGAGAAATATTTGTGTGTTTTAGTTGTTTAATTTGTTTCAGTTCTAATTTTCCATGAATATTTTTTGTTGGGAAAAAAAAGATTGTTTTGCTGATTTTGATTTCTTTGTTAGTGTACTGCTATTGTAGCACCATGAGGGATGTGTTTGGTAGGATGAAAAACATTGAGGCAGACAGTACGAGAGCTTCCTACTTAATGGCTTCATATTTTCAGTTTGGTGCACTTAAAGCAACAATATGCCATTGTCATAGTTTGGTGTTGCGTCAAGGCAATGAATGAAATGTGAACATTTCCCAACAGCACAGATAACTTTTAATACATACATTCTTAATTAGTGACAGTGAAAGAATATTATATGGCAGATGGAGTGTTTTGTTTCCCTTATATATTATTCCACATTCCTTTGTGGTAGTGGGTAGGGGTGCAAGGTTGCATTTTTACAGTATTAGGCATAGCAAGTCAACTGACAAACAGAACATTTTCAAACAGTGTTACAATTTCCTTTGGCCAGTATATCATCTTCAGTTCTTTTTAGCAACAACAGGAGCACCATCATCAGGTTAATGTAATTTAGAATGTACCTCAGCTTCAGTTCTTCTGTACAGCACCACAGTCAGGAGGAGTAGAAGGCAAGGAATCAGGAGGCAACAGCAGCAGACTGATCAGTAGGGGAACCTGTGGAAACAGTATAAAAAGAAAAAAAATCTCACTTGCAGTGATTGACTGAGAGCGTAGCCCTGAGCTCCTTTTCTTTTTGCCCTGTTAAGGTTCAATGGGGGTGGTCACCTGTGGGAAAAAAATACAGCTAATTAATAAAATGTGTTTTGTAACCAAAATAAATTCTTACCATCATCTTACAGATGTCCATGTCCTGGAGGTAGCGGTGCAGAAGGCAGCAGGCTGCAATAAAAGGTCGATCAGTAGATGGAACTGTGGAAACAGTAAAAAAAAAATTGTCTCACTTGCAATCATAGATTAATAATAATTGCACAGAAAGAGAAATGTACTTACAAAATTCCAATCATATTACTGACACAACCATGCCAAGGAGCTTTGCTGTCTGTCAGGCTGGTTCAGAAGACTAGGTTGCAGGAGAAGGGTTTCACTTTGCACATCTTATATAGGTGGATATGACTGATGTGGTAGAGGAGAAGAAGAGGTAGCATCCAGTTGACATATGCTAGAGGTTGTCAGGTTTAGAGTATGTTATATTTAGGGAAGGTTAATGATATTTTGGCATTCAAGTCCACGATGCACATATGCTTCTTAATCTCCACACAGCCTTGTGACTGAGGTAAATGGGACTATACTGCCTGGCCATAGCCCAGATGGTCAGCACTCTATTTTTAGCAGTCTTTTTAATACTTTTTTACCATATATCACACAGAGACTTGAATACTTAATAGACAAGCTTAATTCATTCACAACAAGATTAAAAAGCATACCACCACCAGGTTAGTAAGGGTCAGCTGGTACATATTGTTGCTTTGCAGTCCAGGCAATAGAGGGTTATATAGTACAGAACAAAATGAGTCCTAGAATATGCACAAAAATCTGTCATGCATTGCTGTTCCACTTATAGCTTAAAACCAATCCCAATAAAGGGTGTTGAACTGACGAAAAACACTAACCCGCATGACTTCCTGAACCAGCCGTGACCATGCACTGACATTTCTAAGTCCCGGGTGATTATGGTGGAAGGGGAGTTGCTAGCAGTCACAAAGGAAGAAAGAGACTTGGGCATCATCATCACTGATGACCTAAAATCATCCAAGCAGATCTCTAAAGCAGTAGGTAAGGCTAGGGGGTGTTAGGGTGTATTAGTAGGGGTATCACAAGTCGTAAGAGGGAGTATAATCCTCTGTACAAGACACTGGTTGGCCCCATCTGGAGTACTGCATGCAGTATTGGAGCCACACCTTCACAAGGACATTAACCAAATTGAGGCAGTCCAGAAGGGCAGCAAAATGGTGCAGGGACTGCATCAGAAGACATATGAGGACAGATTAACGGAGCTCAATATGTATACCCTTGAGCAAAGGAGGAGAGGGTGATATGATCGAGGCATTCAAACACCTTAAGGGCATAAACAAGGTGAAAGAGTCTAACATGTTTAAATATAAGAAAAATAGCAGGACAAGAGGACACAGCATGAGATTAGAGGAGGCCGATTAAGGGGAATGTGAGGAAATTCTTTTACAGAAAGGGTGGTGGATGCATGGAATGGCTTACCACAAGAAGTGGTGGCTATGAATACAGTGCAGGGCTTCAAACAGGCATGGGATAGGCATAAGGGAGCAATACAAATGACTATGAATAGATAGGCCACTGACAGAGCAAAGGCCGATGGCACATTTATAAGGTAGAAAAAGAAATGGGCAGACTGGATGGGCCTTGCGGTCCTTATCTGCCGTCAACTTCTATGTTTCTATGTTTCTATTATTTCTCAGAGTGGCACACAACCCCAGACATACAGACAATAAAAAGATTTCTTAAGGAGCCACACACATAAAAAACAGGTATGAATGTGCAAATGTGATAATAAAGTGGAGATGTGCAAGAAAGCTATGCAAAACACGATGTACACAGCAACTAAGGAAGTGTATGCTAAACAAATAAATACAAAAACTCAGAATATAAATACATAAGTTAAAATGCATCTCAAAAGTAGATCATAGTATCTGCAGTTTTTTTAAGATAGATAATATCTTGTGAAAACAGGAGCAAAAATAGGACCCGCAAAGAATCGATTTACATTGCACATTGCAATTACAAAATATAAGTCCAGTGCAGAGTCTAGTATTATTGTCTGCAAGGGAAAAATCAGTTACAGACAGGCATGCATAGGCAAATTCTTATTTATTCCATGTAGGACCATTGTATCTAAAATGCTGATCCAACATGCCTCCCATTGTATTAGATTTTTAACATCTCCTCCATGTATGCCCAGGTCAATTCTTTTATTCGCACAAATTTAAGAACAGCTGTGGATCCATGGTTCATTGTGTGAAAATGTTTGGCCATTACATGTTGCACATTGTTTGTTCTAATGGCCATTTTGTGTTCACTTATGTATGTCTTTGATTCAGGTTTTGTTTGGCCCACTTATAGGAGACCACAAGAGCAACTCAGAATGTATACCAGAGTCATATAACTATAATTGATAAATTCTTTGATTTTACATATTTTTTCACTCCTTGGATGAACAAATGATTTAGTATCACATGTCTTACAGCATCTGCTGCAGTGTCTACAATGGTGATTTCAATTGGGGGTGGGGTGGGGGAGTGGGGGGGGGCAACCAAGTTTCCTGTGTCTGCTTTGGTAAGACTGAACAGACCACACTGCTGCATATATGTTTGCCCCTATGGAAAGTAATTCTGGGTTCAGTATCTGCCAGTCTTTTCAGGCTAGGATCCACTTTCAAAACAATTCAATGTTTTTTAATTGCTTCATCTATTTGACAAGTTTTAGGTATAAACTGAGTGACAAAAGTGAGCTTTCAGTTTGTATTGGTGTTATTATTTCCATTTCCTTGCAGAATACTGTCCCTTTCTCTGTGCTTAGCGTGTGTTTTTTTTTGCATTATGTGTTTATACCCTCCTCCTGTGCTTCACTATCCCCCACTCCTTCAGGGTCTACAAGTTCCCTTTGTCCCCACTGACCTTGGCCAGCCCTCCTCAGGTCCTCAGATCGCAGCTGACTCATGGGATATCCTGGTGTATCCCTATCACTGGGCGGGTCCCCCTCCTCCGAGGGGGAAGGGCACCGGGGAGGGGAAGGACCCCAGGACACACTTCCATTAGGGCCCGGGGATGCTGCTGAGGAACAGGAGGCCCTGGCCAGGCACTGGGGGCACTCCGGGAACAGAGAGCCATCATCTTGGTGGGCAGCGAGCCGATTTTCCGCTTTTCCTGTGGGGAGTGATGTCTGACGTCAAGGCATATGCCGACGTCTGCCACTGCCCCTAGTACACAGTGCACTGCCTGTATGCTGCACTCCCAGCCTCCACCAGGAGTCAGCCTACGCGGGTATGCAACCCCTGCCCACCCCCCAGAGAAGGAGAGCTGTCCCCGGATGTTCTATCCTTCTCCCCCCGGCCAGCCCTCCAGCAACCCGAGTTCAATCCCGAACCCGGGTCGCCAGCGTCGAAAGCGGAAATCCAACCACTGTGCCGATGGGCCGGCCTTGCTTAGCATGTTAATGAGCCAATATAATGTATCTTTGACAATACTGTCTATCTAAAAATTGCTTGGCCACAGCTTTGCTTCCTTGTTCAAAGTCTGTTCACATTCTCTTCAGCTGCAAGAATTGTCCCTTTGGCAAATTGTTTATGAGCAATTGTGAGTGGCTGCTGTCCACTCTCAGAATTGTATTTCTGGAGGGGGGCTTACACTATATTTGTGTTTTGAGATACTTTCCTGATCACAGATATCTGTTCAGGGGAGATAATCTTATCAGTTAACTTTTTTATCTCCAATTCTGATTCTTCAACTTCAGGAAACATCTCACCTGTCCCCATGGTCTCCTGCCATTCCCATAATTCCCTCTCCCTCCTCTGTTCCCACCTCTGCCTCTTGCTCCCCTTGCCCCTCCTCGATTTCTTGGGTTCTAGTATTTGCTGTTGGTAACTTCTCCTGCTGGATCTGAAAAAAACTCTTCCTTGTCTATCACCACCAGTTTCAAGGTCAGATGTTTCACTTGCCTTGCCTCCAGACCAGATGAGATGTTGTTCTCATCTGTGCTAAGTATATTTATCTTGTTATATTTACATTTTCTTCTTGGTCCATGCCAGGCATAGATAATTACCTCAGTATAAGCAATATTATCCCTTCTTGTATTTAGATTGTTTGTATTTTTTAGTTAATTTCTAAATTTGTATTTTTTGGCCTCATTTCTAAATCTTGTTATCTGATCCACAATTTCATTTTTCATTGTGGTAAGTTGATCTGTTGTATACCCTGCATTAATTTTTGTTTCAAGCTCTCTTATTTGTACTGCAGCCACTGCAATCTCTTTCTAGATTTTTTTTTTTTTTTATGACAAGTAACATCAAGTCATGGCTGCATTTGTTTAGCACTTTTTTCCAATTGTACATAACTTCTTTATCATCATCGACTCCAAAAGAGGGTGGGGTTTGGATCTTAAAACCACAAGGATACACTTCTCTCTCTTATACTGGGAGAGAGACACAGCATGGAGATAACACCATATTTCTTTTTTCTTAAGATTTTTCCAGTTGCCTAAATTCATCTTATTTATTGCCCTGCACATTAGAGCTACTAAACAATGCCTCAATTTGTTGTAGTGAGAAAGCTATTTGTTCACCTGTTTCTTCGGTGAATGAAAGTCTGTGTTCATTGTGTTCACTGGGGTGGTAGCCATAATGTGGACCACACACTGAAATGTCAGGTCTGAATGCCAAATAACAAGGAGAAACTCAAAACACAAGTGTAGGTAGCTCAAACACATTGAGTGCACATTTCCAGAGACCAAAAGTAATCTAAACATAGCTGCATGTCAGCAACCCTGATGGTCAGCACTCCATTTTTATGTTTACTTGCATGCATGCGCAGGAAACATTATGCCACAGCTTAGGAGAGAAGCGGGTTGTGGAGGTGCGGCACTGTGGAAGCCATTGGAGGCACTGCATTTGGAGGCCTGGCACTGGTGGACCAATGGAGGCACAGTGTGCCTATGACACTGGTCACCAAAAGTGCCACCAAGTACAAACATTTTCGCTGCAGCAATCAGGGACTGCCTCATCATTGCAGTATCAGTCAGTCTGCTGCAATGAGGGAGTGACCAGACATTGCAGGGCAGAATGTTACCTAGCATGTGCCTCTCCCAAAAAAACAGTCCTTGTTTGCAGACGGGGGCCCCAATCCCTGTCGACTTCAGTCCCTGTCCAACTTTGATTTGCTGACAGGGGAGCCCACTCCCCATCAGCATAAAGCCCCCCCCCACAAAAGTAGGTTTGTACTGAGGGGGGTGCCCAATCCTCCTCAGCTATTGCGCCCCCCATATGTGCTGATGGGGTGTCCATCTCCCCTCAGCTACAGTCACCCCCCCTACCAAACACTAGGTTGGCATGCTGGGAGCCCACCCCAGCATGCCACATCTCCCCATAAAATGTCCCTGTTAAAAAAAATTGTCCTGCGATGTGTTTTTTTTTCTTTTGCACCTGTAAATCAGAAAACGGTCCCTCGCTGAGTCCGGTCACCCTATATCTGCATATAACTCCTTCATTTCCAATGCTAATTCCAGCAAGCAAACATTAGGCATTGACAAATGCTTGTTTTTTGTTGTCTCTTATCCTTCTTCTATAGCAACAGAACTGTCACATCCATGTCTAAAAGTTGGCTTTTTTTAACAAATCTACCCTATGTACTTAAAGTGGCTTCTTCGTAGAGTCTGTAATTTTCTAATGAAGAGCTCTACGTAGCTCAAAAGACTAAACAAATCCTGTGAATCTTGTATTGGTCTAATAAAAGGTATTAAATCACCCAGTTTGTTCATCCTTAAAACATAGGTAACATATGTTGTACTGACCATATAAAGACGTTAGTGCATTAAGCTCGCTCAAGATTAAGAATAACTCTGAATGTCTTTACTAATAAGAAAGTTATCAAGCTCAGTTTTAAACTCTGTCATGGTTTTGCTATTCGCAACCATGCATGGTAATATATTCCAGAGCTCCATCACCCTGATGATAAACCAAAATTTTCTTTTTTTAGTATTAAATTTATCCTTGAATAATTGAAATGGGAGAGCTCTGGTATTATGTGGCTGAACTCTCTGTACCAAGCCCGATTGTTCCCACATTTGTGCATCTGATAGGGCCCTATAGGTCAAGCACATATTGCCCCTCAATCTACAGTACTCCAGTGAGAACATACCCAAATGGTGTAGCCTCTGCTCATAGTTTAGACCTCTAATTTCACTAATATTTCTTGTTGCCTCCCTCTGAACCCTCTCAAGAGCCCTAATATCCCTTTTGTTGCCAGGGGCCCAAAACTGGGCACAATACTCCATGTGAGGGTGCACTAGAGTGTTTTATAGGGGAATTAGGACCTCTTTATCCCTGCTCTTAATGTGTCTATGTATGCAATGGAATATGCTGCCAGCTTTTTAACTATCTGGCTACATTGCATTTTGAAGTTTACATCATTACTTACTCTGATGCATAGATCTTTTTCATCAAGAACTACTTTTAGTGCCCTGCCTTCCAGTGTATGGTTGAATTCTTTATTATGTTTCCCCAAGTGCATAACAGTACACTTCTTTAAGTTAAATACTAATTTCTTTGTTTGAGCCCATAGTTCTAGATCAGTGAGGGCAGCCTGTAAGATGTCCCTTTCCTCCTGGTTATTTACAGGGTAACCTAGGTGAGTGTTGTCTGTGAATTTTGAAAGCCATACCCCTGACTGTATATGCATTGAAGAAATGTATAAATTGAACAGACAAGGGCCCAGAACCAAGCCCTTGGGTATTTCACTGGTAACATCCAGCCAACCTGAATATTCACCCCTAATACAAACTCGCTGATGCCTCTCGTGCAACCATGACTACACCCATTGAACTATATGTAAATCAAGTCCCTGATCAATTAAAGCATTAACCAGTTCAACATGTGGAACCTTATCAAATGCCTTGGCAAAGTCAAGGAAGACGACATCCACTGAGTGGCCCTCATCCAAGGTTTTACTAACCTTACCATAAAATTCCAACAAATTGGATTGGCATGACCTCCTCTTGGTGAACCCATGCTGTTTATAATCTGTGGCTCCTATCAGACTCATAAAATCAATTATGTAATCTTTTATGATGCCCTCGAGGATCTTACCCAACACAGAAGTCAGGCTGATAGGCCTGCAATTCTTTACCTCCTGCCTTGATCCCTTCTTATAAATGGTGGTGACCACAGCCTGTCTCCAGTCCCTAGGGTCCTCACCTTCATCTAGAGATTTCTGAAAAAGATGAGTGACTGGGCTAGCTAAAACATCTGTGAGCTCTTTGATCAGTCTTGGGTGTATGCCTTCAGGCCCTTGTGCTTTAGTGTGGTCTAACCTTAATTAAAACAAGCATTTGTCAATGCCAAATGTTGCTTGCTTGTATGTGCTGTTTAGGTATTTGGAAGTGATAGTTCCATACCTTCCTCCCAAGTCATCCACTGTGTCTTTCCGCTCAGTATTCACAGAAGAGTGGGAGGGGCAAGGGCCACAGCAGTACAGCAGTTGCCAAGGGGGTGAAGAGGTGGACAATATTCCATTCAAAGGCAAAAGAGTCCTGCAGGAGCTCACTAAATTGAAGGTGGACAAAGCGATGGAACCAGATGGCATATGCCCAATGATATTAAGAGAACTGCAAAGGGAGATAGCATTACCTCTAGCAGCCATGTTCACTGAGTCATTCAACATGAGTGAATTGGAGGAGGGCACATGTGGTCCCTCTACACAAATGCAGCAGCAGGGAGGAGGCAGGGAACAATAGGCCATTCAGCCTCACCTCAGTAGTGAGGAAGATCATGGAGGCATTGCTTAAAGAAAGGATAGTAGGGCATCTAGAATCCATCAGAGCCCAGGACCATAGACAACATGGATTCACAGTGGGGACATCATGTCAGACAAATCTGGTTGATTTCTTTGACTGGGTGACAAAGGAAGTGAATCAGGGTGGGGCAGTGGACAATGCTTACCTTGATTTCAGCAAAGCCTTTGACACCATCCCACATAGGAGGCTGATAAACTAGCTGGGTAGGCTGGGCATGGGGAAAGGGTGGTAAACTATGTTAGAAACTGGCTAACAGACAGGAGGCAGAGAGTGGTGGTAAATGGGGTGCAGTTTAGGGAGAGGGGGTGACCAGTGGGGTGCTGCAGGGTCTTCATTAGTAACATTGCAGAATGGCTGAAGGGAATTTTTTCACCAAATTTTCAACATAGCCATTTTAAGACCTCTGCTCATGAACAGTGTCACTGTGATTTCCTTAATCTGTCCCAAACACTGATAGTGCACACTGACTGCGCCATTGTGCGCTACATGCACAAAAACACATTTTGGGCGACATGTGAAACATGACAGCTGTACTGCTCATAAGGAGGTGTGGTAAAATGGCAATGTTGAAAATCTGGAGTGCAAATATTAAAAATTTGTGAACTTACGAGCGTGGGTAGGAACTGCGCAACGCAAGTTTGTAAAACAGCCATTTTTAGGAATTTTTTCACCAAATTTTCAACATAGCCATTTTAAGACCTCTGCTCATGAACAGTGTCACTGTGATTTTCTTAATTTGTCCCATACATTGATTTCGCACACCGACTGTGCCATTGTGTGCTACATGGGCGGAAACACATTTTGGGTGAGATGTGAAAAATGACAGCTGTACTGCTCAAATGGAGGTGTGGTAAAATGGCAATGTTGAAAATCTGGAGTAAAAATATTGAAAATTCATGAACTTATAAGCGTGCATAGGAACTGTGCAACACACACTCTTAAAAGAGTCATTTTTAGGAATTTTGTCACCTAATTTTCAACATAGACTTTTTGTGAGCCCACCTTATGAACACTGGCAGTGTCATTTTGTTAATTGGTCCTGAAAGGTGATTTCACACAGTGATCGTGAAATCACCCTTCGGGCCCGATTAATGCCATGACAGTGCAAGAATTCATGAGGAGGGGTTCTAAAAACCCCATGTTGAAAATTTGGGCCCAACATTCCCAAAAATGCCTGAGATATGCAACAAAGTTGAAAAAACCCTATTTATTCCATTATACAGGCTTACCAGCATTTCCTCAGTTTGCGGTCGGCTTTGAAGAGTGCAGACGCGTTCCTGGTCCACTGAAGATTGTCGCGCCAAGCTCTGGAAGTAAGTATGGGGTGGGAGAGGTGTGGGGAGGCAGGTGTGCAGTGGGTGGGTGCGGGTTGTGGAGGGGCAGGGAGACTACGAGGGACCATTTTTTTGTTTACAGGTTGTTTTTTTTATTAAGATGACGCAGGATGTTTGCCACGCTGGGGTGGGCTCCCAGCGTGGCAGCTGGAAAGGCTGTTTGGGGGGCTGGAGCCAACGGAGGATTGGGCACCCCTGTCAGCCATAACATGCTTTGCCACACTGGGGTGAGCTCCCAGCGTGGCACCTGGAAAGCTTTGAGGGGGCATGTAGCCGTGGAGCCAGCGGAGAAGTGGGCATCCCCATCGGCTATAACAGTTTTTGCCACGCTGGGGTAGGCTCCCAGTGTGGCACCTGGACAGCATTTGTTGGGGGCGTGGAGCCGGCGAGGTTGGGCACCCTGTCGGCCATACAGTGTGTGCATGGGGGGGGAGCACATCAACATGCAGTATGCGTGCTTGCGTGTGTGTGTCTGTGTGTGTGTAGGGAGGGGAGAGCTCTGCTCACTGAAGCGGAGCTCTCCTTTTCAACTGTACGACCACTGCATTTTCAACTGCTGTCATAGACAGCTGCAGCAGTGATTGGGGAACTGGGGCTGCGCCTGCAAACACACTGACTGAATTGGAAGACGGTGCCACACCTCCGAAAACTCGGATGATGGCACTATGTTTCTTGCACATGCATGCAAGCAACATAAAAAGTAAATTGTTCTTTTTATAAAGCACAGAAAATGATCAGGTCATTCAAAGCACAATGAAAGGCAGGATTAAAAGCAGTTGCATTACCTTTCCCTCAATATGTTCAAACCTTTTTGGCATTTCCCTTCGTATTCACATTCATTCTGTAAGTTCTCTAGGCAAACCAAATTATGCGTCCTATAGAACATAACATATTGAGGGTTTAGTAACTGAAATACTGACTATACTGCCCAAAAACAACAATTTAAGGCATTTTGTCTTGCATGCCAAATTACAGGAACCCATTTTGTGGATTGAAATAGCTTATTATACTTGGAGAATGCTGACCTTGTGCACCCACATTTGCATGTATGACATGGTGAAATCACCATTCAACATCATGACATCATACATGACCTAGCGTTCATTACTTAGGCAACTTACTAACATTATTTAAACAACTAAACCCTTAGAAAAGCCTTTTATTTGGAGCTGTGGTAAATGATTTCAGTAATCCTTCAACACTGTGTTCAGAGTGTTTAGCTCTGTGAGAGCTAACAAAGGCATTGTTAAAATGGATGTAAGTCATCTATTCAGCCTACTTTAGTTTGTGTCAACAAGACTAGTGTGATTCATACAGTTAAGGAATAATAGAAATAACTTTATATAAACTGTGCCTTCTGCACATTTAAAATGCTTCTCCAGTCATGTATTCATGTCATTCTAAATAAAATACTTAAAACTGCACTCACTTGACAAAATGCGTTTTGCAAAACAGAAAAAGAGGAAATTGAGCTCAATCCATGCAAACATAATTCTTGTACATAAGATAGGTGAAAAGAATAATTTTATACCTTATTAACCTGCTAGCCTACAATTCTGTGCCTGAACAGACCCTTGCTGAATGAAGGATAATGAAGTTCAGGGCCGTGGTTGAATTTGAATCTGCCGTCAAATACCTAAAATACCAGTGGCCCGATATTCAAAAGGGTTCTTGTGGCGCAACAGTGTTATACCATGCACAACCCACTGATGCACCCGGTGCGATATTCAAAGGAAAAGTGCACGCTGAGATACGATGCGCCAGGCGCATCAGTAAGATATGGCAGGCACAGGTGGGGGTGTGCCCATGCATAACCTGCACAGCCCGATATTCAGCCCGGGATGTGCAGAGTCATGCATGCACAACCCCTACCTGCGCCTGCATAAAGTTATTCCAGGAAAAAATGGAACAAGTGATGGCCATCCACAGGTGAGCTGCCTCATTGCAGGGCGCAACACAGCAGCTGCCACCTGTGGGTGGCCACCAGAGTTCCTGCTGCACCTGGCGGCACCCCCCATGCCCCATGGGGGGCATCTATAATCACCCCCCCAAGTCCAATATCCCTGGTGGTCCAGTGGACCGCACTGAGCCCGATCGCGGGCATCTATAATCGCCCCCCCAGTCCAATATCCCTGGTGGTCTAGTGGACCACACTGAGCCCGATCATGGGCATCTATAATCGCACCCCCAAGTCCAATATCCTTGGTGGTCTGAGTGTACCCGCCACCCACCCGCCCACTGATCCCCACCGCCCGCTCCCCATCAGCCAGCGGGTGGCAGCACCCCACCCGCCTGCCACCCTGCTGCCCGCTGACTGAGAGCTCGGTAGGACTGCATGCCCATTGGTTCACAGCATGAGCCAATGGGTATGCAGCCCATACCGTACTACTCAGTCCAGATATGTGAATTCAGCCGATGGCTGCTGCCTGGCAGGGTGCCAGGTGCAAGTCATCGGGGATCGGCGCACCTGCATGCTAATGGCATGCAAATGGGTCTGTAATGAGATGCAAATGGCCCCCTGTACGCCTTGCATAACTTATGGCCCCATTTGCATGTCTCCGGTTGAATATCACAGGTGCTGTGCATAGCGCAATGGCACTTGCACCACCGCATCTCCATGCTCACTCTGGCCACTGCGCCATGCACATTGGGGTAGCCGCGGTGCGATATTCAAAGCTGCTGCGTAACAAGCGCGGCTCATAGAATATCGCCCGAAACACCCTGCGCAACAAATTTGAGCTGCACCCAGGCCTGCACCACAGCCTGGCGCAGTTTAAATATCCAGGCCCAGGTGTATTTGATGAATACCCAGATATCTGAATACTGGGGTGTATTCAAGGAATTCAACAACACATACTTGATGAGACATTGAGATCTCAAAAGATCTCCTCAGCCAATTTGCAGGCTGCACAGACAGCTTTCCAGAGATTTACCATGTGAACTGCCATACCAGTGCAAAGAGACACTTGAGGTGACAGAATGCTATTTTTCTCTGAGGAGTTGTGCTTTTCTGAAGCAGATTTTGCTTAACACAATAGTCTTTGCAGACATTTTTATGGATTCTTCTGTTGTGTCAATCTTCAGTGGAGACTGTGTTGCTCCACTTGACTGACTGCTATTTTTGTTGCAACAAATCCTGTTGTAGTCTTCAGGGTCTGTCTGCAGCTGCAGGCTAAGTCTCCCTTGTTGGCTGGCTGGCTGAAAATGGTCCTTTTCCGATGACTTCATTAGACTTGCAATGCTGAAAAAAATACAAATTTTTTTTTCATTTGTAGATAAATACTGTAATTGTTTGTGTGTGGAAAGCAAACTTTAGTGTGTTTTCTGAAGCTGCTGCCAGTGTGCAGGGGCAGCTTTGCTTCTTTAATTTCTTTCTCTAGCTGCTTAATTATTGAAATTGTTAGTTTAAAAAAATGGCTTTTTTTCTCCTGAAGCTGCAGTCTTTGTTTTGTCAGTGTACTTATGCATTTGCTGCCTGTCTACCACCACTGCAGAGCATATTGAGAGCTGGGGGGGCACCTTTGCTTTGCTGCTTACACTGTTCTGTAGTTGAGCTGGTATTTTTTAAAACAACTATGAAATAAAATATATATTTTGAGTTATTTTGTCTCAGAAACTTACAGACATTGTTTGTGCCCTACGGTAGGAAGGGGTGTGAGGGGTACCTATGCTTTGTAAATTAGCTTACATTAACTAACAGTAGCTTTTATTTCTGTAAAAACCTTAGTTCAAGTTTTCTTTTTGGCAGTCACAGACCTTGTCTGTGCCCTAGAGTAGGCAGGGTCACCTTTGTGGCGTATGCTTGTCTTTTTCTGTTATTTGTTATAACATAAAAATAGTAAAAAGTTTAAAAACAACAATATAAAAAAATGTTTACGTCTTTTTGTCTCCAGCTGCCACAGACTTTGTCTGTTCCCTAGGGTAGACAGGGCACCACTGTGGCCTAAGTGTATCTTTAGCTGTTATTTTTAAAACATCAAAACAGTAAAAAGTTGCAAACAATATAAAAAAACTTAAGCTGTTTTTTTTCGGACACTAAAGACATCTTCTGTGCCCATGGGTAGGCAGGGGGCACCGTTGTGTCCTACATTTATCTTTCTGTAGCTGTTATTTATTAAAACAGCTATACGAAAAAAAATTGTTTGTCTTTTTATCTCCAGCCACCACTGACTTTGTCTTTGCTATAGGGTAGGCAGTGGATACCTTTGAGGCCTGGCCTATGCTTATCTTTAACTCTTATTTATTAAAACACAAAAACAGTAAAAAGTTAAAAATCACATTATTAAAAAAAATTGCTTAGGTCTTTTTGTCTTTGGATGCCACAGTCTTCTTCTGTGTCTAGGGAAGGTGGGGGGAGGGGCACCTTTAAGGCCTATACTTACCTTTCTGTAACTGTTACTTGTTAAAAGAGTAAAAAGTTAAAAACAACAATATTAAAAGTGTTGAAATATTTTTGTCTTTAGATGCCACAGACTTTATCTGAGCCATAGGGTTAGCAGTGGGGCACCTTTGCAGCCTACACATATCTTTATGCAACTGTTATTTGTTAAAATAATAAAAAGTTAAAAACAATATAAAAAAACATTGTTGAAGTCTTTCTTTCTCTAGATGCCACATATTTTATCTCTGCCCTAGGGTGGGGGGGGGATCTTTGTGGCTCACACATATCATTCTGTAGCTGTTACTTGTTAAAACCATAAAAAGTTAAAAACAGCAACATACAGACTTCCAGTTCCGCTGCCCTCCAGGATGGAGCTCTAGAGTTACAGCTCTACCCCTGGATTTGGTATGTTCCACCCTACAAGCTCTTTCTTCAGTCTTGCTATATAATTAAATGTCTGGGAGGCTCCTTATATTTATGGGCAAGTCTAAAAAAAGTGAAATATCGCACTTTATCTGATAATATTTTGAACACTTCTTCACCGGGTTGTGGAAGTTTCGAGATGATGACTGCACCTGACCCAGTCTCTGCAGATACACAATAGATTCCTTCCACTGTGGATCTTCTTGAAGAATTAAGAGCCTTCTAATCTGAAACAAAAGGCATGTTAGAAGAATTAAAACTTGATCTGAGGACCCTAGATTCCAAATTTAAGGATCATGAAGTTCATCAAACAGCAACAGATGCCAGAGTGGATACAGCAGAAAGGATTATTATAAAGACAATGCAGGAAGCTACTAATTTACGAGAGAAATGTGAAGACCTTGAGAACTGCTCCCGTAGAAATAATATTAGAATTTAAGGTCTTCCGGGGGGACTGAAGAAAAAGGGGACTTTATAACTTTTTTACAAAATTGGTTCTGTGAACTACTGAATATTCAAAACGTATGCCATTTACCCACAGAGAGAGCACATCAGGTGTGGACATTTGCACCCACCCGGCCCGATCAGAAACCGCGTTTAGTAGTTTGCAGATTTTTTCAATTACTCGGTGAAACAGGCTATATTGGTGTGGGCTTGGAGAAAGGGACAACTAACATACAAGGGTCAAAAAGTAAGGTTGAACAATGACTACTCTCCAGAGCTCAATTCCAAAAGAAGAACTTATTTTCACATCCTGCACATATTTATATAGCAACATATTAAATTCACCCCCCCCCGCCCAACTCAAGGTGTTCTTCCCAGACAGTATTAAAATATTTGAGAAATCTGATGCAGTGGTACAAGAATTAAAATATAGAGGCCTTATGGATGAGGAGGAACAGATGGAGCTTACAGTGGTGCAAGAGAAAAGGAATTACAAAAAGATGCATGGTCTAAAGTATCCCCCTCTGGAAAGAAACATTGCTTGGAACAAGCATTGGAGAAAGTAAAAGCTCTTTTACAGTCCTTTAGATGAAAGGAACCAGCATGATTGCCTGGATGAGCAGGTTTGCTATATGGCTTTATCTGTGTTATAACTATTTCTGTGGTAAAGTGAGTTGGTTAGGTATTATGAAATGTCTATAAGAGTGTTAAACAAGTATTCAGCATGGGATGTGAGCCCTTGGTTTTTACGCCTTTTGGGCATGAAACAACATTCAGACCAGGATAGTTTTATTACAATCATTTTGATGAGAAGAGCCTACATGAGTGCCATTAGAAATGTTTCTGTTGAACTGACATATGCTCCTCTTACTTATACTTGAGATACAATTTGATGAAGGGACGCTGCTGTATGTCTGTTTTGGGACACACATCAGCCAAGGTTCTCGAAAGAAGGACCTTATCTTTTTGTTTGTTTTTTTCAGCTCAACTACCTGAAATGATTCCATTATTTATGGGACGCCCCATTTATAAGATCTTCCTTTGTTGGCAGATTTTCAAGGCCATGGTGTTTTCTGGAACTTGGGATTAAGATAATTTTTTTTTTGTATGACTTGACCCATACATGTATTGGATCAGTTTCCAGATAGCAGTTCTTCTTCATGCTTTTACTAAAAGACACTAAAAGTGTTTTGTTCTACACTGATGGAAAACTGCTTTTTATTTCTATTTCATTCTAACTAGACATTTTCTGGACTTGATCTGGCAGCCACACGAAAGAAAGTCTCCTGAGCAAGAATTATTGAGAGACTGTAGGACAGCTTTATAACTACATTATGGAGTGAATCCTTATGGATAGTCTCCTCAGACATTTAACATGGCACACACATTATTTATATGACTTTAGAATGGATTTGTATTTGTAGTTCTGTTTACTTTAATGCTTTATTAATTGGGGCTCCCTGGCTTAGCAAATTTGCAATCAAACATTTTTTGTCTTATCAGACTCTCCTCGGGAACTGATAGTTAAGACCTTTTCTGGAATGTTTCATTTTGCCCACAAGAGGGCAATGTTGGCCACTATATTAGATATACTGTTTACATTTAGCTTAGTGCTGGTAGTAATTCCTCTAACAATTTTTTTTTCTCCTTTTATAGTCTTTACAGTTAGTTTTACTCAGGGGTTAAATTTCTCAACACTTTATATATCTAAGAAGGATTGCTTTTCTAGTCTATATTATTTCAAGCAAAGAATGTATTGAGACTGAAAGGGAAAATTGATTTTGTTGGGGGGGTGGGAGACAGTATAATTTAATTAGTATCTGCCTGTCATTGTTCTCTTTACTATTGGCTCTATTTCATTCCTGGAACGGTTATGATCTTCGAATTTATGGTACCCATAGCTGAGTAATATTTTTTGAATTTGATATGGTCCCTAATTGTACTGAAACCCTGAGTGACTGGACTTTATTCCTTGTTGTTTCCTTGGTGTCAGTTATTATGTTTCATTGGGTTTCTGCCATAGGGGAAAGGGCATTTATTTTTAGGCAGTACAGATTACATTTGTAGTTCAGGTAAGCACCTTACGGAATTCAGCTGGGTACAGGTAGTTTAAATTCGTTTTTTATGTGATCTAGTTGAATGTAGGTTGTGGGGGGTGTTCCTGTTTGGCAATAGCTTTTGGCATTTATATACAGTATTTGGACTTATTTTGTTATAGACTTGCCACATGTAAGAATAGGGTATATCCGAACTTGGGAT
This sequence comes from Neoceratodus forsteri, assembly GCA_016271365.2. Lineage (NCBI taxonomy): Eukaryota > Metazoa > Chordata > Ceratodontiformes > Ceratodontidae > Neoceratodus > Neoceratodus forsteri. The sequence continues at coordinate 246,820,622 of CM028130.1, forward strand.
GAGCAGCTTCTAGGTAAGAGACCCCACCCAAGCTTTTACTTCAAATGAGTGAAATTAAATGAGGCCCTAAAACACGTAAAAAAAGTTCTAGGCTAAACCAGAGTGGGGAGCAATGGGATCGACCTGAAACTTCTATCCCTCACACTTGACACTGTCATCATGCCAGTATCTAAACTATTCAATAAGTCCTTGGCATTTGCCAAATTCCCCGGTATCTGGAAACAGGCACTGGTGATGCCGGTACACAAAAACAGAGACAGGGCATGCGTATCTAATTACAGACCCATCTCCATCCTCTCCCCCCTATCAAAGGCACTAGAAAAGATTGTGGCAGAACAAGTAACCAAATACCTCAATAAATAGCAATTATTCTGCCCAAATCACCACAGCTTCAGGCAGAATCAATGCACCACAACTGCTCTGGTGGAGTACATGGATTACGCGCACAAAGTACTGGATGAAGGTAAAATAGTGGGATCAATATTTGTTAATCTCACAAAAGCCTTCAAAACTGTTAACCATTCCCTTCTGCTGGATCAACTGCAGATCCTGGGGGTGGCAGATAATACCATAGTCTGGTTCCAGGACTACCTGTCCCACAGAACTCAATGTGCCAAAGTTGGACAAACCATATCTAGTGCCAAGGAAGTATCACTGGGAGTCCCCCAGGGATCCATACTGGGGCCCCTACTCTTCAGCCTTTTCTGAACAATCTCCTTAAAGTATATGACACAAAAATAATTCTATATGCTATTGACATGGTCCTCATAACCTGCAACTCACACCTCGGCGCTCTCCAATCTGATCTACAGCGCTCCTTCTACAATGTAGAGGACTGGTTTTGCAAACAAAAACTCCTATTAAATTACAAAAAGACTAAAACCATGTTAATGGCCAGTCCCCAGAATAAAAAGAAACTCTGCCCTCTCATCATCTCCAATAAAGCCAGTGTTCCACTGGAACAAGTGGAACACCCCCTTTCAAATACATAGGGGACACCCTCAATGACATCCTCTCCTTCACCCTACACATCAACTCAGTGGTCAAGACAGTCAACTACAAGCTGGGCATTCTCTATAGAAACAAGAAATTCCTCACTCCAGAGGTTATCCACCTCACAGTCTCCAGCTCCATCCTCCCATCCATTAATTATGGCCTGGTCATCTATAGCACTGCCACGATACAGCACTTAATAGAATCCACACTACACTCAACAAAGCCTGCAGGCTCACCCTGGCAGCTGATAGACATATGCACACCTGCTCTCTGTATGAACAGATGATGTGGCTGTCTCTAGGGAACAGGATCAAGTTCCAAATCTGCCTCCTTGGTAAAAAGGCACTTATGGGCAAAACCCTTCCTTGTGTCTCCCATGTCCTCTCTTCGACTGCCTCCACCTATGACAAAAAAGGAAGTGTGCAGGGTGCTCTGTCCAAACCTTTGTGCCGAACTGCTTAAGGACAACATGCCTTTGCCTATAGGGCTCCCCAAAGGCTTAACAAAATCCCTGGGCCCATTCGAGCCTCCTCAAGCCTATCACAGTTCAAATCTGGCCTGAGGCAATACCTTATCTTCAGTGCCAAATGTGACTGCTTCTGAAGACCTCACCACTCCCCATATTCTGCCTCCCATACATCCTACCTTGCTGCCTTATACCATACCCCCTACGGCTAAGCAAGTCTTGCCCCTGATTGGATGTCTCCCCCCCATACCTATCCTTGTGCCTCCCCCCACTGTTTTCCCCCCTCCTACTGCTTCCCCTCATCCCCTTCTCCTGGCCCCCATCTCACCCCTCCTTTCCCTCCCTCCTCCTCTGCCTCTCTTCTCCTCTCCCATCCTACACTGTCTTCCTTCTCTCAACAAAGCCTTCCCTGGAGACTTCTCTACTTTCTCCCTGCTATACTCTCAATTGCTCCCTCCCTTTGGTGCCTCCCTATCCTCTCTCCTCTCCCCACCAACTGCTGCACTCCAACTATTTGTTATCTTGACTGAAAATGTAAATAACTTGTTTTTTCACTGTAAATGACTCTGTTTTTCACTGTTACCAAATGCAAGACGTCAGCCTTGCAATGTCAATTGTTATTTTACTCTGACTAATGTTTGTATACCTGACGTGGAATCTTTGTAAAAGATCTCTGCTCAAAGGTTTTTTCTGAAACCTCAAATAAAAAAATAAAAAAATGCTGTATAGCCTGGTCATTATTGTGGTCAGTAACTTTATCTGACCCCAAGAGGACAGGCAGTACTAGTCGCCATGTTGCCTCCCAGCTGGGCCCCCAGGTTTTCTGGGGACTAACTCAGCCTTGAAAAGGGCGATTTTGTAGGTCCTTCTCCCTTGGAAGTGCAGTTTGTTGGTTTATGATGGTTTGGGTTATGAATGGTTATGGGTTGTGATTTATTTGTTTGCTTACTACTGAATTCTTTTTAATTAGGTCAGACACTGCTCACTTAGAATCTCCAGATATAACAGGAGATCAATTAGATGCAGATTTTCAAAGTTGGTTATATTGAAACTGCAATGGTAAGGTGATACTTTGTTATAGTGTTTCCTGGTGTACTGAAGGGGGCAGAAAGTGAGATTGAGGGGAACATGGTGTCTTTTGGGAGGGTGTCACAAAGACTGGAAAACATAGAAATGTAGGAATTTTTTTTGTTTATTTTTATTTTATGGCCCAATCTTTGAAGGTTAAAATATGCTCCCAAAATGTAAATGGTCCTAACAACACCGTAAAAAAAGGTATTAGGAAGTTTCTCTACCTAAGAAGCACCACTACTCATTTATTTTGCTACAAGAGACACATTGAGACCAGCTGGAACATCAAAAGTTAATTAAATTTGTTTTTTCACAGGAGGTAACCTCATCACGTAAGTGGGGGAAGAGGCAGGGCACAGCAATATTGATACCGCATAATACTTAAGTTCACCTGGATTCAAGTTATACAGACCCTGAAGAGCACCTGTCAATTGTTTCAGGTACATATGAGGGTTCCCTGATTATACTAGCTAGCCTTTATATACCCCCAGGCTCCAGAATGGACACTATAAGATCAATGTTTAAAAAGATCACAGAACGTTGGAAAGGGATTTTGATTGTGGGAGAGGATCACAATACGGTTTATGATAATAAAAAGTCTACAAATCCTAGACCCCTAGGAGATCCATCATCCAGAGGGCAGCACATACATTTTTTCACGAAACAGGATGGGTAGATGTATGGCACCATCTCAACTGCACTCAAAGATTGTACTCTCATTATTTGGCCCCACACAAAATTTATACTAGAATAGATTTTTATCGTATTTTATCTGAACACTCCTATTTGGCTTGGGAATGTGAGATGATGCCATCCCCTTTGTCTGACCATTCCCTACTACTATGAACTCTCAACTGGACCCTAGACAAGCGACATACCTTATGGCGCTTCAATAATTTTCTTTTAAACCTCCCTGAATTTCAAGACCTGGTAAAAAGATGTCTTCCACAAATAATCAAACATTCAGGAAAGACAGGTGTGGCAAGAGAGGCGGAGGAGTCCTAATCTATGCCAGGGATTACCTATGCTGCTCGGTCCTCTCTGTTACCATGGTCGAGGATGATCATGAACTACTAGCAATAAAAGCACAGGTCAGACGGCACAGCAAATCTCTAATCTTAGCCTCGGTTTATCTTCCACCCACTAAAGCCAGGGATGGCCTCCCAAAAATACTGGATACAATTGCTATGCTTTCTCAGGGCACAGAGCTTCTCATAACAGGTGACTTTAACATCAACTGGGAGGGCAGGGAATCCACGACTTTCAAGGACATGGTTGCTACTTCCAATCTGACCCAACTTGTAGACAGCCCAACAAGGCGGAACCACAAAACGGGAAAAGACACCCTCCTCGATTGGCTCCTCTCAAGTTACCCTTCTAGGATCTCTGAACTGAAGTTCCTGCCTGACACCTTAAGTGATCACTCCCCAGTCACTTTCACATGGTCAAACAAATTGAGCAAGTCCCCGCCTATCAAAATTAATAGTAGGGTCTTGGGGAAGGGCAAGCTTGGAGCCCTCTGCTCTGCCCTCTCCCAGTATGACTGGTCCCCCATCGATCATGCACCTAATATTGACCAGGCCCTAAGTTTCTTTATAGAGGGTTTCAACAAAATTTGCAATATCTTTGCACCACTGAGGAAAACAAAAATTCAGGGTCAAGTTAATGGTTGGATCACATGGGATCTCCTCGCCCAGATGAAGGAAAGGGACAACCTCTGGGAAAAAGCTAGGTCTTCTCACAGCAAACACAACTTCCAATGCTATAGAGCTGCAAGAAACCACTGAACCAACCTTATCCGCCAAGCAAAGGCCAACTTCCACAAGGAGCAGCTTAATAAAACTTGGGGCAATGGGAAGAGTTTTTGGAAGAACATCATAAACCTTCTTGGGAAGGATGAGAAAAAGATCCCCCACTCACTCAACATTAACAACATCACGATTACCGACCCTCGGCACATCGTGGATTCTCTCAACACAGCGTTTACTGACCTAACTGAAGTGCTACCCCCCATCTACCTGTACCCTGCTGGGGCACAAACCAACTGCATGCCTCAAGAGGGCTCAATCCCTGTCTTCTACTTCACAAAAGTGTCAGTGAAGGAGGCTTACAAATACGTAAAACAAATACTAGGCAATGGGGAGTGATGGAATCGATATGAAACTCCTATCCCTAACACCGGATGTCATCATCATGCCAGTTACAAAACTATTTAACAAATTGCTGGCTCTTGCACAGTTCCCTGGGATCTGGAAACAGGCTCTCGTAACGCCGGTGCACAAGAACGGTGATATGACATGCACCGCCAATTATAGGTCAATATCCATCCTCTCTCCCTTATCTAAAGCCCTGGAAAAGATTGTGGTCACCCAACTCACAGATTACCTCAACAAATACAACCTGTTATGTCCCAACCAACATGGCTTCAGGCAGAATCATACTACCTCCACAGCTTTGCTGGACTACACTGACTACTCGCACAAGGCACTAGATGAAGGAAAGCTGGTGGGGTCAGTCTTCATAGACCTCACCAAAGCCTTCGACACTGTCAATCACTCTCTCCTCCTTACTCAACTACAGAACTTGGGGGTTGCAACCAATGCTGTCTGCTGGTTCAAGGACTACCTAACACACAGAAGCCAACGTGTAAAAATGGGGCACACAGTATCTAGCTCCAACGAGGTATCTTTAGGGGTCCCACAGGGGTCAATACTGGGGCCCTTACTATTTAGCCTCTTCCTAAATAATCTTCCTGAAGCCTGTGACACTAAACTGATATTTTACGCAGATAACGCTGTGCTTCTCACCAGCAGTTCATCAATAGTCACCCTCCACTCCGAGCTGCAGGCATCCTTCTACAAGCTGGAAGACTGGTTCTGTAGCCATAAACTTCTATTAAACTACAAAAAAAACAAGGTGATGCTCACAGCCAGCCCACAGCACAAAAAGAAGCTCCCTCCCCTCACCATCTCCAATAAAGTCAGTGAGCCACTGGAACAAGTTCAGACCTTCAGGTACCTGGGGGACACCGTTGATGACTGCCTCACCTTCACTCAACACATCAACACAGTGGTAAAGGCAGTGAACACCAAGCTGGGTGTACTGTATAGGCATAAAAAGTATCTCACTCCAGAGGCCCTCCATCTCTCAGTCTCCAGCTCCATCCTTTCTACCATTGACTATGGATTGGTGGTCTATGGTGCAGCAACAGACACTGCACTAAAAAGGATTCACATTGCCCTCATCAAGGCATGTAGGGTCACAATGGGTGCAGATCAAAATACTCACACCTGCTCCTTTTACAAGGAGACCAATTGGCTGCCACTAAAGAACAGGATTATAGTCCAAACATGTCTCCTTGGAAAAAAGGCACTAATGGGCAAAACCGCTCCATGCATTTCTAGCATCCTAACACCAAGTGCTACCAGCTATACCACCAGAGGCAGGATGAGGGGGCCCTATCAACACCTTTCTGTCTAACTGTGCAGGGACAGTGTGCTTTCAGCTATAGGGCCCCCCCAATGGCTCAATGAAATCCCAGTGTACATTCTAAATTCCCAGTGCATCTCTCAATTCAAAATTGGCCTGAGGCAACACCTTCTTACTAGGACAGTTTGTGACTGCCACTAGGACTCTAACACCCATAATGCCCACTCATCCACATTCTCCTTCCCCTTCCTTTAACCCCCACTCTTCCCTCTTGCCCTATCCCTCTGTCTTCCTCTCCCCCTGTGCCTTTTCTCCCACTGGATCAACCTTAAAACCAACCTACTACCACTACCTCCCAACCTCCTAGACAAAGCCACTTCTTTTGGCTGCCCACTCTCCCCGCCAAGTCTCCCCTTCCCCTCACCTTGACTCCTCCTTGGACTCTCACGCTAGGTGTCACACCTCTTTATCTTCTTCGCTACATATAAACACTGTCCTTTACCCTAGTTGAATGATCTTGACACTGTACTATCACCATTGGTACTATGAATGACATTGTAACCTTATTGTATACCAGCCACCTACTATTCGAGTATTGTAAGTAAACTGTTTGTTAATGCTGTCATTGTCAATGTTTGAAGTGGAACCTTTGTAAAAGAGCTCTGAGCTCAAAGGTATGATCCGAATCCCTAAATAAAAAAAAAATAAAAATAATTGCTGATAATAATAAGGAGAATGTTCAGTCTGGGGGTTCTGGGTGATACTGTGAAAGTGGTGTTGCATGGGGATATTTTGAAGTATGCTGCACAATATAAAAAGAACCATGAGGCTCAGCTAGATGCTTTGCAGCACTAGCTTAAAGACCTCTAGAAACAACATGCAGAGGAGGATGAGGGTATTCTGCCTTTGTTAGAAGCCACCAGGCAACAGGTCCAGCACCTCACAGATGTCTAAACTTAACAAGCACTCCAATATATAAAACAGAGATACTACGAGGGAGGCCTGAGGGCCACACGCATTTTGGCTCTCTACCTTAGGCACAAGATAGCTCAAATTAGCATTACACAAATTCAGTCACCAGTATTGGGTAAGCTCACCAGTATGCCTTCACAGATAAGGGAGGCTTTTAAAATGTTTTATCAAAAGTTATATACCCTTGAGACCAGATTAGATCTGCAGGGCACTCAGGCCTTTTTGGATCCCTTTGTCTGCCTAAACTTTCACAACCACTGCTGACTCAGCTTGAGTCACCAATCTTGCAGTTAGAGATTGGGAATGATATTAAGAGCCTGAACTCTGGTAAATTCCCTGATCCAGACAGTTATACAAGGGAGTTTTACTAGGCCTTTATGGATTTGTTGGTGCCCATTTGATGCAGGCCTGTAAAGGAGCCGTGGAGGGGAGATCTGATCCCCCGCACTTAGCGGTTTGCCACCATATCCAGCATCCCTAAACCGAGAGAGGATCTGACTTCATGTGCCTCATATAGACGTATCTCAGTCCTCAATACTGATGATAAAATATTTACAGTGATTCTGGAGAGGAGCTGGGGGGGGGGGGTCTTGCCAGACCTGATCAATGCAGACCAGTGTGGCTTTGTCCTTGATTGTCAGATGCAGGATAACATAAAGAGGACTCTCCATCTTCTGTGCTGTGCCACCTAGTTGAAGGCCCCTTTTTTTGTTATTGAGCTTAGATGCAGAGAAGGCCCTCAACCAAGTGACATGGCCTTTTCTAACAGCTATGTTGGGGGCAATGGGGTTCTCGGATACTTTCCGCTGCTCTATAATGAGACTCTATGATAACCCCATGACTTACATTAAGAACAATGGCTCCATATCAGACTCTGTTCCATTGATGAGGGGCACCAGAAAGGGGTGCCCTTTTCCCCATTATTTTTTGCTATCTATTTAGAGTCACTGGCTCAGGCCATCTGGCAAGACATTAATATTCTAGGAATGCAGGATGTTGGTATATCTGCCATCTACTGAGCATTGACTCCCCCCATTGTGGTGACTGCTTGAGAAATTTGGAGACCTGGCAGGGTTCAAAGTTAATCTAAGAAAAACTGAGGTTCTTCAGGTGAACTACTGTATACCCCCTTAGATTTTATGATGCAGCAGTACCCATTTAGGTGGCATTTGCCATGTTTAAAATATCTTGGAGTATATTTAACTGGAGATGCATTGAAACTGTATGATTATAACTATGAGCCCCTGTTATACCAACTTAGTCCTGATATTTTATTGAGATATAATTTCTTTTTTTTATTGAATTTTTGTTGACCCGTTAGGCCCATTGGGACTAGAAGTCCCTTTTTCAGGGTCTACCGGGGAAGGGCGGGAGGATACAGATGGTAAGCAACTGAAATTGAACCAGATTAAGCTGTTGGTGGTATTTTTAGTGAATGGGGGAAATTTTGCCAGGGCATCAGGGAAATCTCCTGTTCTTTTCAACAAGTGCCATGGGATCTTTAAAATCCACATGAACTACCAATAATCCAGATAGATGGGACCTCAGTTTAACGTCTCATCTGAAAGGCGGCACCTCAGAAGTGCAGCACTCCCCCTCATGCTGCACTACAGTGTCAGTATGGGGATATTAACCCAAGTGCAAGATGTGGGAACTGAACCCACAGCCCTCTGATCTCCTGGCCTCAGAGGCGAGTGTGCTACCTACTGAGCCACTGACACTGACACAGAGCGATGGAAAAAAATTCCCCTCCTTCTAATACAATGGATGGACACCATATGTATGAACCTGTTACCAAAACTGCTACATTTAGCTCAAAGCCTACCTACCACATCCCCAAATAAATTTTTTTAATGAAATAAATAAAAGAGTGCCCAGGTATATTTGGAACTCCAGCCCACCCAGGGTTTGTTTTTCTGTCCTACAGTTGCCCAAATGGCAGGGGTTTGGCACTTCCTAACTTATTTTGTTATTTTTGGGCAGCCCAATCGTGGATACTATTTCTATATCTCCATAAACTGTGTTTCTACATTACATCTGCTTAGTGAGTAGGGGGCTCGGGGAGCCAACTGCTGAGATCATCTGTGGAGGTGGGATTTCTGCCATTTAAATTCCCATGCCGCTCGCTAGCATGAGTGTTGTAAGTGGAATGAGCGCCACTCCTGACAGAAATTTAACTCAGAAGTTTGGTTGTTTAAATGTGAGTTCTACTATATATTAAGTAAAGTTAAGGAAGTTTTATAGGAAAAGACATAGCATACTGTATTACTGTAAGAAGGGGTAATTATTTATCAGCTTCCAGACTTGGATAAATAGTGGTTAAACTGTGTTTAATCCTAGGTTTATGCTGCTTAATTGTGGGTTTATAGTTAAGCATTTTTAATTTAGTTTGTCTCATTTTAAGTATTTTAAAATGAAATTACTGGGCCTGATTTTGATCCTTGGCTGTATGTCCTGGTCAAGGGTTGGTGGGGGGGAATTTGGTTAATACTAGACCTACAGTTAGTTATTCATCCAGATTCAATCTTTCAGAATGGAGTTCCACATTGGTGTTTCAGAGGATGGTATTTGCTATCAACCCCTCCACCATGTTGCAACTGGAAAAATGGCTAACTGCTATAACACAGTTTGAAACCCTAGTCACTATTAAGTTTGCTATTCCATTAACAGGAACATATTTAGGGACACATAGCCAAAAGCTAGTGTATTATAACTTTAAAAAACTGCTTAGAAATACAATAATATTGTTACTGTTGCTCTCTGGCTCAGTTTATCAACATCCAGGGCCTAGCTGTGGCAGTGCCCAGGAAAGGTTTCAAAGGTCAGCTACTGGTATTGATCATCTTAATGTCCAGAGTCTTACAGCAAAATGGACACCATTTGAAGCCTGGGTAGCTCAATATGATTTTGACATAATAACATCATCTGAGATTTGGTTAACTGGTAAGATTAGAAATAATGAGATATCCCTACCTGATTATGATTTATTTAGGAGGGATCGAATAGGTAAGAAGGGAACAGGAGTTGCAGTTTATACTATGGCAAAGTTTAAGGCTCAGGAGATCACTTCCCAGCCAAATGAAACTGGCTTTGATGTGGTCTCAGTTAATATTCTATATGGTCCAAATAAATATCCTGACATTACTTCCATCTACTTCCCCCTTGCTTATCTAAGCAAGGTTTACATTATATTTCTGAATTTCAGAAATCATAAAGAGTAGATCCTGACAGGGGATTTTAACTTAAATTGGGGCCAAGAATCTCATTCTCCTGTGGTTGAATTATTTCAGGAGATGGGTGTTCAACAGTTATATCTCAGGTTACAAGTTTTAAGCAAGGGCTAGATATAGGGGGAAGGTCTATTCTTGACTGGGTTGTGGTCACTTACCCCACCAGGATCACCAATTCGGGTGTGTTGCTGGATGTGGTTAGTGATCACTGCCCAGTATTTTGTTTAAGATCTATTGGACAAATTCATCATCCCCTGTGTTATATAGAAACTAGGAATATTAAATGTATCTCCCCTGAGACCATGAATGCGGCTTGCGAGATAATTGATTGGTCAATTATTGAAACATCCCACAACATTGATCAAATGTTGGATACATTTTCTCTATTATTCAATGAGGTTGTTAATTACATAGCTCCATAAAAAGGATGAGAATTAGCGTTAATAAAAATGAATGGATTACTGGAGACATACTGTCCCTTATTAAATGTAGAGATAAAGCATGGAAAGTATATAAGAAAAAGTCAGGAAGTCAATCATCTGCTTGAGTATAAGATCTTGAGGAATAGATGTAAGACAGCTATAAGGTGGGCAAAGATAGATTTTTTCCAAAACAAACAGTTGACATCCCAGGGAAATCTGAAACAGACCTGGAACATGTTTAATATGTTAATGGGAAGGAATATTAGTGATTCTGCTATTTCTTTACAGAAAGGTGATATTTTGGTAAGTGACCCAGGTCAGGTATCTATGTTGTTTAACGAGTACTTTGGTGACTTGACAAAATATTATAAAAACTCTGTACCACATACACTTCAGTCCCCTCATGATGAAGAGAGTAATGAGCACCCTCACTTCTATTTCCAAATCATTACCCCGGAGATAGTTACTTCTTATATTCTTAAGTACAATCCAAGCCAGTTATGGGTCAGGACTTGATTGACTATAGATTTCTTAAGTTGGGTATAAATGTATTGGCTACTCCATTGTCTGCTTTATTTAATTTTTTCATTATGTAATAATGTTTTTCCAGGGATTTGAAAGTCGTGTCATTAAGCTGATTTTCAAGTCCAGTTGTAGAGAGACGGTATCAAATTATCGACCTATTTCATTGATGGCACCCCTGTCTAAGATCCTTGAAAGAATTGTTTTTGATCAATTCCAAGATTTTTTTGTTTAAACATAATTTGTTATCCAGTTGTCAGCATGTATTTAGGAGGGGTTGCAACACCGAGACAGCCTTGGTGGGGTTCACAATCTGCATACGGGGTGCTCTGGATTTGGGGCGCACCGTAGTTGCGGTGTTTGTGGACCTCATCAAGGCCTTTGATTTGATTAACCACTGTCAGTTATTGGAGTCTCTGAGGGAGGTTAATGTATCAGGTGATGTGATCTTATGGCTATCTGATTATATGCAAAATGGGGAGCATAAGATCATTATTGCAAATACTTGTTCCGGGTCTCTTCCAATTTCCTGTGGAGTACCACAGGGCTCTATATTGGGCCCCCTATTTTTTTCTCTTTTTTTGAATGCTGCCTCTTTGTCTTGTGTTGGTTTGAGAATAATATTATATGCAGATGATGTCGTATTGTTTGTTGATGGTCCTGATCCAGATTCTGCCCTGGCTCAGGTCCAACAAGATTTTGAAAGATTTCAGATTTGGCTACATTCCCGTAATTTGATTTTTAATTCATCCAAGACTAAAGCTATGGTATTTTCATGACCTAGGAAATTGAAAAACATTATAGTTCCTATGGTAGATCTGCAGGGTAATGTTATTGAACTTGTGGACAGTTTTAATTATTTAGGGATCATTTTGGATTCTCAGTTTTCTTTGTAAATCATATTACTATACTAATTAAGAAGATCCATCAGAGATTGGGGATGCTCTTTAGGATTAAATCCTTTCTTGTTTCAGAATATAAAAAGTTAGTAGCACATAGCCTTTTGTTAAGTCTGTTGGACAATGGATTGTTGGTCTAGTCAGGTACAAATGAAAAAATGTTGCAGAAACTTAGAATTACTTAGAATGGTATTCTACGATTTATGACTGGTCTGCCATATAACACTCACCATTGTATACTGATTATGGAAGCTAATTGTTTCCTCATTCTTTGATAGAATTAATATTAAATTGGGAATGTTTGTGTTTAAAGGTACCCTAGGTTTATTACTCCCCACCATCCTAGATCTCTTTCCAGTTCCAACTGGCTTAAAGAATACCAGGTTCCAGCTCAGGGAATTGTTTGATATTCCTTTTTATAGGAAAACCATAGGTCCAAAATCAGTAATGTATAGGGCCATAGTGTTTTTTAATAGCCTCCCTTCATCAGTAACAAATTGTAGTATAGTGAGGACATTTAAGTATAGGCTGGTTCAATGGCTTGATACTAAATCAGAGTGCAATTGTTTTCACTAATCACATGTTTGATTTGAATGTGATATGTGATAGTATATTTTGTTATTTATATGTTTGTTGTGTGTCTCGTATTTAAATAATGCTTGTTTTTATGTTAAACTTGTCACTTGTGAAAACGGGAAATTTGCCCATCTTGCTTACAAGTATAAAAAATAAAAACAAAATGAAATGAAAAGAAATGAAATAAGCAACATTTTGCTAAATGGCAACAGCTGGAGCTGAGAGAGGAAGACATAACATTTATCTACTGTTTATTGCTCTCCTACCCTAACATATCATTAGAGTTGATTACTGTCAATCCATACACAGGGAACACCTTGAAATGTTGGTGGAGACTTTTGAACTCTAAACAATTTCAACGGGTTTGACCTTTGCTGTTTTCACTCCTCCATCACCAGTCCTTCTCTCTGGCCAGACTGGATCACGGCTTTGTGTGGTAGGAGAGGATGGGTATATTCACCCTTTCTCATTTATTAAAGGAGGGCCTTCCTAGATCCTTTGAGGAATTATAAGGCACCTATAACCTGCAACTGCAGGACAGATTCAGATATTTATAGGTTATTAATTTTCTTAAAACTTTTACCCAAAACATGATTTTGGAAGTTCATAAGACTCCTATAGTGAACCTATTAAGGAGGGCCTTAGAAGGCTCTGTCCCATTGAAGCATATGATTTCTTATATCTACAGGGCTCTAGTAGACCTGGGTAGTGATTCATTGCAGGGGGTGAAACGAGCTTAGGAGGTTGACTTGGGTATTAATATTGCTGACACTGACTGGGAGGGTCATTTGAAAGCTTTACACTCATCCACAAATTCATATATCTTGAAAGAAGTTTCCTGAAAGCTAACTGTTCACTTCTTCAGAACCCCAGCAATACAAGTGAAATATCTTCCAGGGAAAGAAGCAGCATGTTGGAGGGGCTGTGGCTTTTCTTCCGCTTCCCATGGACATATATTTTGGGGCTCTAAGACACTTCAACCTTTTTTTGGAGCTTTGCAGGTGGAATTGGCAGAGATTTTTTGCTACTCCAATACAGTTTACTGTGGAATTCTTTCTGTTCCCCAATTACCCAGAGGGATTATGAGATCCCACATCTCGATCATTGCTAACTATTTGTTTACTTACTGCCAAAAAAAAACAATTACCAGGAGGTGGCTTACAGTTATACCTCCTACTATCAGTGATTGGCAGGATCTTAAGGTAGAAGTTTATAATATGGGAAGGCTGACAGCCCTCATCTGACAAAATGAGGAGCAGTTTGAGTTGATGTAGAGGAGATGGTCATTATACATGGAGAGACACAGACCAGAGTTTGTGCTCTAGGGTGGGGAGATGGACAATTTGAGATAGAAAGGGTGATAGGGACATGATATTGCATCTTATACTATGAGCCGTCTTTGGTTGCTCTTCACCTTTCCATGAACTAAATGTTAATTAACATATAATATAGATTTATGAATGCTTTATCTCTGACTTGCAGTTTTACTGCATCTACAATATTATGTTCATACTTGTAATTTATTTGTACTTTATTTTTATGATAATCTCCCGTTAGTATTAACCAGTAACTGACTATTTAGGAAGTCAATGGTTTTAAGCAGTGTTACTTTTTGATTATGCACTGTGTGTAAGTTTTTTTGTTCTGAAACTTGTTGAAAACTTTCATTAAATAAAGAGTTATATAAAAAAAGATATACAAAAAAAATCCTAAAGTCTTTTTTTTTCGTCTTCAGATACCACAAACTTTGTCTGTGCCCTAGGGTAGGTGGGGCACCTTTGTGACCTACATTTATCTGTTATTTGTTTTTAAACAGTAAAAGGTTAAAAACAGCAATATAAAAAATAATTGTTGATTATTATTTGTCTCCAGATGCCACATTGTCTGAACTGTCAGTTGCATTTGCTGACAGCAGCTACTGCATAAGCAAAATCCAATAATTCTTCCTGGTTCATGGTGAAGTAAACAATAATTTTTTTTTTGTTTGTTTGTTTTTTTGGTTTTGCATACTGCACAAGGTCTGGGGGCATATATAATTATGTTAAAATTTAGTTGGAGGATGATTTTTAATGGGGGTAGCTGTGGCCTGAGTGCCCCCCACCATACACACCTCTAGTGATTTTCATTAGTGTTCATGTGTTTTTGACAATCTTGAACTCCCACTCTCTGAAATGTGGCAGGAGTAACCTTCTGTATCTGGGTGTGTCAGATTTGATTTTGATTGTATCAAAAGCTTTTTCTTTGCTGGCTAACTATAGCATTAGAAAAAACTCTATAGCATCAGGAAATTAAAATATAAACACATATTTCAAATCATATTCCACTTTTTTGCAATTTATCTGATGAGTGAAACTATCAGCCAAACAATCATGTGCAGTCAAAACAATATTGGTGATCCTGCCCCTCCAAAAGTGGTTCAGACATGGGTCTGTGTTTGACACATATTTACCGTCCTACTGTCCTCTTCACTCCAACCCAACCAGTAGCTGCTTCACCCAGTGCTAGTACTGCCAGTACCACTGCCATGACCACTGTTCCAGTGTAAGTCTCAGACTCCGTAGTGAATAATGTTGTTGCCACATGGGCTGCCACCATCATCACCACCCCCACTGCTGCCACCAGTGTCACCATAAGCACTACCTCCAATACTGCTATTACCACCATCACCACCACCACCTCCACTATTGATTCTGACACCATTACCACCACCAGCAAATTAACTAGTACCACCATGACCACAGTTCGTGACATAAGTATTCAGCCATGGTCTTGGCAGTTAAATGCAAACAGTTCTTCTGAGGATGATTAGGACATTGAGGCAATTTCATCTGGACCAGAATATGCTCCTTCCCCAGCAGATTTAAAAAGACTTGAAAATCTGTTCCATAATACATTCTCTGAGAAAAATGGCCTGAGTGAATCTGAGGATGCTGAAACTGAGTCATCACTTTATCGACATGGAATCACTCAGGTCAAAAGTGATCCCAAAATTAAGCTGCTGAAGGCAGGCACAAAGCTTCTGCCTCTGTTCCTCCTTGTTCTGCATGTCAGCCTCCAGCTAAAAAAACCCTAAGCAATCCATCCTAACTTTTGCTCATCCTAGTGGTTCTGATACTGCATTTGATTTCAGTTCACAACAATCTTCTACACCACTCCAAACGGAATCTGGTAGTCAGGGGTGTAAGCAGTGTACAAGAGGGTTGAGGTCAAGTACAAGTTCAAATTCTTTTTTTTTTTTTTTTGAAATTTCTATTTTTCCCTCCTCCTGCCCCACAGAGCTGCTTCCTTCAGGAATCGCCAATTAAGCCTGCCCCTGCCAGCACCTACCTTGCAACCTCTGGTCCCTCCATCTAACCACAGAAACCCCCCAGGCGGGATTGGGGTTGGCGGCCCCCAGAATCTTACAACTTGTCAGGGTCCTAGGTTGCAGGTAGGTGCTGGCACATCGGGACCCGGCTCCGTGTTCCGTCTCTGAGGTTTTTTTTTCCCATGTTCCTCATGGGACGCTACATACCCCTGTGTCAAGGCATCTGCCAGCATCCACAATGTCCCTCCCCTCCTTCCATGAAGGAGCAGCCCCCGAGGCTGATTGCCTGCTGGCCTACACCTGCAACCAATTATACCCCTGAGACTCTAGCTTGCTGTCAGTTCCCTCAGCCTCCACCAGGGGTTGCCACTTGCCAGGTTGGAAGTCCCCCCTTCCCTCGGAGAAGGTGAGCTGTCCCCGGACGCTCCAGCCTATATCCCCCCGGCCAACCCTGATGACCCGAGCTCGCTCCCAAACCTGGGTCATCAGCGTGGTGCAAGGTGTGGCATCCAGCGCTTCAATCCTCAGCACCACCGGCCAGCACACAAGTTCAAATTCTATTAGATTGGTCTTGTCAGACCAATCTAATAGAATATTATGACTGGGTAAGAAGAGAGCTGGATATGGGTCATGCTGTAGATGTCCTGTACTTGGACTTCAGCAAGACCTTCGATTCAGTGCCTCATTGGAGGCTGGAGGGGAAGCTGACTGCTGTGGGGGTGGGGACAAAGCTGACAAATTGGATAAGGAACTGGCTGCAGGAGAGGCTGCAACAGGGGGATGGGGGGGCTCCCGACACTTAGACCAGTGATGGGTGATGTACCGCAGGGCTCGTTGCTGGGCCTGGTGCTATTTGGATTCTTTATCTCAGCTATTGTACAAGGAGTTGGGAGCAGGGTTAGTCTGTTCGCAGATGATACCAAAATGGGGCAGTGGTGGATGAAGAAGATGGATGAAAACAACTACAAGGGGACCTAACCAAACAAGAGATATAGTCTGAGAAGCGGCAGCTGGGTTCAATGCAAAAAAGTGCAAGGTTATGCACTTTGGGGCAATAAAATCAAACAAGGGACTATTGGTTGGGAAGGGTGAGTCTAGGGATCACTGAGGAAGAGAAGGTCCTAGGGGTGCTGGTAACAGTGAGCATGAACAACTCTGCCCAATGCAGGAAAGCAGTAGCTAAGGTGAACAGGATGCTGGACTGTATCGCAAGGGGTTTTTCATCCAGGCATAGGGAGGTGATCCTGCCCCTCTACAGATCTTTAGTCAGGCTGCACTTGGAGTACTGTGTGAAGTACTGGCTGTCATATCTGAAGAGGGGTATTAATTTACTGGAAGGTATGCAATGGAGGGCAACAAAAATGTTACAGGGGATGGAGGGCAAGGCCTATGAGGACAGGCTGAATGAGCTGAATATGTACATGCTGGAGGAGAGGCGGGATGGGGGATATGATTGAAACATTCAAGTATTTGAGGGGAGATAAACAAAGCTGGTACTGAAGGGGTGTTTAAACTGAGGAAGGCTAGGGACATGAGGAGGCATGGACTAAGATTGGAGGATGGAAGATTTAGGAGGGAGATGAGGAGGCACTACTTCATGGAGAGGGTGGTGTCTAAATAGAATACTCTGCCAGAGGGGGTGGTATGATGTAAGACAGTAGGAAGTTTTAAGAGGGTGTGGGACAGAGCACGAGAGAGGGTCTGGGTGGAGGGGGCTGAGGCTGTCATGGGAATGACAGATGGGGAGGGAGTTGGGGCAGCTACAGTCTAGGGGGCTAGCTGCACACTCGGGCAGACATTGATATTCTGGGTGGCCTGTTTCTGCTAGCAGATTTGTATGTTCGTATGTAAGTTCCAGTGATGTCTGGACATATTTTTCTGAGCAGGAGGATGATAAAAGGAGAGCTATTTATTTTATTTATTTATTTATTGAAGGAATCAGAATTACAATCTTTGAGTCAAGGACTCCTTTGCAAAGGGTCCACGTCATGTATACATTACATACATGATATACTGTACATACATTACAAGAAATGACAAGATATACATTAATAAATATGTAGAGAACACACCAGAAAACATACATTGCAAGTTCAGAGGCAGTATATTCAACAAGAGGCATATAATGAGGATAAGTTGCAGTTTAAGGGCGGAAAGGACTAACCTATGTCAAATCATTATAAATCCAGCATGTACAATAACAATTATAGGGAATCAAAAGGTTATAGTCACAGGCAAGGGGGAGAAGGACTAAGCACAGTCACAGTTGGAGTGGAAGAAGTTTTCAGCACGGAGTAGGGTTTTAAATGGGCTTTGTCGCTGTTCCTGGGTGATGGCCAATAGGATTTCATTCAACCAGAGGGGGGCCCTGTAACAAAAGGAGCCTTGGCCCAGACAGGTCCTGCAGTAGGGTACGGGGGCTAGCATGGAGCTCCATGTAGACTGTGACTCACATTGTGGTCAGAGTCTCAGCCATGGTAAAAATGATGATAAACCAAGTACATGTTTTTGGAACCACCTTCTGAAACAAACATTCAGAGGTGGCTAACTTGGATAAAGCCCATGCTGGTGTTGTCTCTTCATGCAGCTTCATGCTGCATTTTAAAAAAGCAAAATCTGTTCCTGACTCTGTTGCTGCTGCTGCTGGTGGGGATGGTGGTACAGGCAGTCAGCAAGTGACCAAACACCAGAAAACTCTTGTTTCCAGTCCTTGACAAAGTACTCTGACAACACAACTCCAAGTCCCTCACAAACTGGTTCAAAGGGTAAGACAGCAGATGTGCTGTTTTGGTGCCCACCTCGCATAACCTAAATCATCCACATTTGTCCACTCTGCAGCCAGGGTCAGGACCAGGGTTATAGAATTTCAAAAGCATACTCTCACAATAAAATAAGCATTTCATTTCTGCACAAAGTTCTTGTCAACGCACCCCAAAGTTGTTCAGTTCACACCACTCATAGGTGAGATGACTGCATTGGATTTGCAACTTTATTCTATTGTTGAAGATACTGGATTCCATTGACTTCAAAATTGTTTGCCACCTCAATTCCACATCCCATCATGAGCTACTCTTTCTCGCACAGTCATGCCAAATACAGTACAGTTATGTAAGAACTTTCAATAACAGTAGACCTTTAAGAGGAGCTCTTGCAGCAGGCAATACTGGTAGGATTAAGCCACCAGGTGCTAGGACCACACTGAAAACTTCTAGCTAGCAGCCTACAGTGGGGGACCACCCTCAATGCTGGCATGCCGACATCTGCCTATGGTATAAAAGGGGTTGTCCCCCATATCTACTTCAGTTCTTCTGCTGAAGACCTCGGCATGCTCAGAAAAATAGAGAACCAAGGCAGTTCTTCATAACTGATAAAAGCAGAGAAGCCAAGAAGGAGAAGCAGCAATCAAGGGGTAGAAAGGAGAAGAAGAATCAGCATTTATATAGCGCTTTTCATACACAGTATCCCAAAGCACTTTACAAGCAATGCTAGACTGGTAGTGAAGTGACTGAATGTGTGGTGGCGGCCATATCGCACATCATCACCCACACACAGCCTGGATAATTGCATGAACCGGTTTATGGGAAGGGGAATGTTGGCCAGGACACCGGGAATGTTCCCTGCTCTTTACGAAGAGTGCCCTGGGTTCTTTTACTTCCACCTGGACACCCACCAGGACAACACCAGGATGGGCAGAAGGGACCTCGGTTTAACGTCTCATCCGAAGGATGGCACACCCCAGCAGTACAGCACCCCCCAATACTGCACTCGGATGCCAGCGATTTTTAGGTGCAAGTCTATCCCGATGTGGGAATAGAACCCACAACCTTCTGGTCCAGAGGCGGATGTGCTACCAACTGAGCCATACTGACACCCAGAGAAAAAGCAACGTCTGCTGCAAGAGCTGCTCTCGAATATCTACTGTTACAGTAAATTCTTAAGTAACTGTACTGTCTTATTTTGAGGGGGCTCTTGCAGCAGGCAACAATGGTTGGCTGAGTCCCAAGCAGTATCGCAACTGACCCAGTCAGCAGGGAGGAGGAAAGAACAGGCATAGCACATTTAGGAAAGAAGGCCCTGAAGGACAGTGAGTCCAAATCCAACCCTATGCCGACAGACAATGTCCAAAGTGTAATGCCTGATGAAGGTATGGACAGAACTCCAAGTGGCTACTGCACAAATGTCTGCAGCAGACACATTCTTGAAGGAGGCAACAGAGGCGGCCATGCCTCTAGTAGGTTAACCGGTCCTGCAAATGGCTTGTCATATTCATGATAGCAGTAAATGATACAATTTGCTAACCACTTAGACAAGCACTGTTTGGAAACAGAGGCTCCTTATCTCCTAGGAGCAAATGAAACAAACAACTGATCAGACTTTCTGATAGCACGGGTGTGATTCAAATAATACCTGAGCAGTCGGTGTACATCTAGAGTATGAATTAAGGCCTCCCCCTGATTAGAATACTCAGGAAAATACACAGGCAGGTGGATGGATTGATTAAGTGTGAACTCAGACACCACCTTAGGAAGAGACTTAGGATATGTTTGCAAAGAGACTGTCTTTGTGAAAAACCAAATAAGGCTCTTTACACATCAGAGCCTGCAGCTAGGAAATCCTCTGAGCAGAAGTAATGGCAACTAAAAATAAAGCTTTATAAGAAAGGAAGTGTAGCTCGTAGCTTGCAGTGGGTTCAAAAGGAGGCAACATAAGCTTTTCCAAAATAAACAAAAGGTCCCATGGTGGGACAATGTCCTTAATGGGAGGTTTCAAATGCAACATGCCCCACAAGATAGTGTGGGAAAGATCCAGTTGGGCAATAGTTTTGCCCTCAACAGGTGCATGGTACACAGAGGTGGTGGAAAGGTGCACCTTAAGTGAGGATTAACCCAGACCTGAGTCCAAAAGGGATAGGAGGTACTCCAGGATGAAATTCACTAAACAGGTGAAAGGATCCAAGTGCCAAGTGGTGGCCCAAATGGAGAAGCACTTCCACTTAATGTTGTATGTGGCTCTGGTGGAAGGCTTCCAAGCAGCCACTAAGACACTGCCACCTGGGAGAAAACTCTGAAGCATGCAATAGCTAAGTCTGCAGGAGTCACACATGGAGATGTAGTGACTTGAGGTCTGGATAGACCATAGTGAACTGCTCTAGGGAGGGCAAGTTGGAGCATGGGGGCCAGGGGACTGGAGGCTCCACCGCCAGTTGCTACAGGAGTGGAAACCATATCTGACATGGCCAGTAGTGGGGCAATAAGGATCATCTCTGCCCCCTCTGACTGTAGCTTGAGGAGAACTCTTTGCAGAAGTAGAAAGGGAGAGAAAGCGTACAGAGACCTCCCTGTCCAAGAGAGGGACAATGTGTTGTGCCAGAAAACACCATGCCCTCGATCGAGTGAGCAGAAATTGGGCAGTTTTGCATTGAGTGGGGACTCAAAAAGGTCCAGTTCTGGATGGCCCCACCTGTTGAAGAGGTCCTTGATCATGGAGGGCAGAAGCTCCCATTCATGAACCCTCATCTTGGATTGGCTTAGGCTGTTGGCCAGGATGTTTTGGACACCAGGGACAGGTACGGCTGCTAGTTTCAGGTTCTGCTGAATGGCCCAGTACAAGACTTTCATGGCCTCCCTGCAAAAGGGGTAGGAAAGAGTTCCCCCTTGCTTGTTAACGTAGTAGACTACTGACATGTTGTCTGTCTGAATCGAGAGAGGGCCTGGAACAAGGTGAGTCTGGAAGGCCAGCATAGTGTAAAGGACAGCCCTCATCTCCAGAACACTGATATTGAGATGTTGCTCCCACTCCAACC
Organism: Neoceratodus forsteri; assembly: GCA_016271365.2. Lineage (NCBI taxonomy): Eukaryota > Metazoa > Chordata > Ceratodontiformes > Ceratodontidae > Neoceratodus > Neoceratodus forsteri. Next base: position 246,842,315 of record CM028130.1, read on the forward strand.
AGATCCCCTTAGTCTGACATGGCACCCCAGCCCAAGCCCAAGGCATCTGTAGTCAGAATCTGTTGTGGGGAAACTGCCCTGAAAGGAACCCCCATACGGTGATAGGAGGAGTTCTGCCACCATTCCAGGGTCTGCCTCACCAGGTTGGAGACCAGAATCTGCTGATCTAGGTCATTGGTGCACTGGTCCCGTTGGGCTTGAAAAATTAATTGAGGCACTGTCATGTGCAGACGGGCTAGGTGAAGCGTGGTTATAGCCGCAGTCATGTGCCCGAGGAGGTGCAGAAAAGACCTGCCTGGGATATGCCGAGAAGAGGAAACCAGCTGGGCCTGCGCTGTCAAACATTCTGCTCTGTCTTGATGCAGAAAGGCTTTGCCCAGTGATGAGACTAGGACTGCCTCTAGGTACTGGAGGCTCTGGCTATGCAGGAGACAAGACTTGGGGAGGTTCAGAGTAATCCCAAAAGTCTGGAACATAAAAAGGTGGTGCTCAGGGTCCAGATCAACTGAGCCCTGGATGGAGCTGTCAACAGCCAGTCATCCAAGTAAGGAAAGACATAATACCCCTGTCTCTGTAGGGCCACAGCCACCACTGCCAGACATTTGGTAAAGACCTGGGGAGGGGCTGTAGGAAGCCCAAAGGGGAGGGTCTGAAACTGGAAATGATTCCCCAGAAAACAGAAATGGAGGAACCAATTTTGGGGTTGGAAAACCAGGATATGGAGATAGGCATACTGCATATCCAGTGAAAAGACCCAGGGCAGCATGGGTTCACAGCGGGAAGGTCATGTCAGACAAATCTAATAGATTTCTTTGACTGGGTGACCAAAGTAGTAGACCAGGGAGGGGCTGTGGACATGGCCTACCTAGACTTTAGCAAGGCATTTGACACAGTCCCACACAAAAGATTAATAGTCAAATTAACTAGCCTGGGAGTGGGACCCAGGGTGGTAGCCTGGGTAAAACATTGGCTGGACAACAGGACACAGAAGGTAATTGTAAATGGAGTCCACTCTGAAGAAAGGGGGGTTACTAGTGGGGTACCCCAGGGTTCAGTATTGGGTCCAGTCCTTTTTAATGTCTTCATCAGTGACATTGCAGAGGGACTGGAAGGAAAAGTATGCCTTTTGCAGATGACACAAAGATCTGCAACAGGGTTGATACACAAGGAGGCGTGGAAAGGATGAAAAGGGACTTGGCAAGGTTGGAGGAATGGTCAGAAGTATGGCAGCTAGGATTCAATGCAAAGAAATGCAAAATAATGCACCTGGGAAACAAGAACCCAGGGGAAGAATACACAATGGGTGGGAGGTAGTAACAACAACAAAAAAGGAAAGGGACCTGGGGGTAATCATATCAGATGACCTTAAGGTTAGCAAGCAATGTGAGAAGGCAGTAGGGAGGGCTGGGGGTGTACTGGGATGTATAGGGAGAGGCATCAGCAGCAGAAAACAGGAAGTTGTTATCCCTCTGTACAGACAGTTGGTGAGACCCCATCTGAGTACTGTGTCCAGTTCTGAGACCCCGCTCCACAAGGACATAGACAGGATAGAGGCAGTCCAGAGGAGGGCAACTAAATGGTGCAGGGTCTGCAAGAGAAGCCGATGAGGAGAGACTAAAGGAGCTTAATATGTATACCCTTGAGGAAAGAAGGGAGAGGGGACATGATAGAAACTTTGGCACCCTCAGTGGAATCAACAAAGTCCAAGAAGGTAGCATCTTTAGAAAAAGAGACTTGCAAGAACAAGGGGACACAATTTAAAGATAGAAGGAGGGTGGTTCAGGGGCAATGTGAGGAAGTATTATTTCACAGAGAGGGTAGTGGATGCATGGAACAGCCTTCCTGAGGAGGTTGTGGGGTCTAAAACTGTGGGAGAATTCAAGAATGCATGGGACAGACATAAGGCAATTCTTGTGGGGGGGTAGGAAGAAATAGGCTGTTGGTTAACTAGGATCTGTGGCCTATCCTGTAGGTAGGGAAATGGGCAGACTAGATGGGCTTAGCGGTCCTTATCTGCCATCAAAGTCTATGTTTCTATGTTTCTAAGAGCCAGTCCCCCTGGTGAAGAAGGAGCAGTTACCCATGAAGTGTGACCATCTTGAAACGGTTGTACTCTATGTGCAGATTCAGGCAGCTGAGATCCAGAATCGGTCTCAGGTCCCCTGTCTTCTTGGGGATGAGAAAGAAGTGGGATTGGAAACCTTTCCCTCTCTGTGTTGGGGAAATGGTCTCTATGGCCCTTTTGCACAGCAAGGCCTGAATTTCCCCCCCTGAATGAGGAGGGCATGGGCCTGAGGATAATGGGACTGCAAAGGAGGGCTGTCGAGAAGGATTTCCAGAAATGCCAGAGTGCACCCACTTTCCACCATCTGAAGAACTCATTGGTCTGAAGTTACAGTGTGCCACCCGTTAAGGTATAGGGAAAAGCAACCCCCCCACCACCTCCACCAGGGCCTCTGCCGGGGGGGGGGTCAGGCAAGGCCTCAGGTGGTAGTACTGGGGCTGGGAAGAGCAGCTTTGGATGCTCTAGGGGCTCTAGGGACAGACACTCCAGCTGGTTGGGTGGAAGCCATGTGCTTGAAGGTGCCTCTGGGCTGCTGGCACCTGGGATGCTGTCTAGGAGTCCGGTGAAAGGGCTGATGCTGGTTGAACCTAGGCTGACAGCGGTACATAGATTACATCAATCTCAAGGCTTTGTCCGATTTTTTGTAGGCGAGAAATAATGTCCTGGGTCTCCCTACCAAAAAGGACAGATTCCCAGAAAGGTGCATCCAGAATTGTCACCTGCACATCTGGCACCATACCTGATACCTGGAGCCTGGATTGATAGCGGATGCAGACGCAAGTAGTTGCCACTCGCCCAGCTACATCCACCATGTCATATGCGGCCCTGAGAACATGGTTGCCAACATCCGAGCACGACTTAAGGAGCTGACCAGTTTTCGTAGGGTCCTCAGGAAGGGCCTGCACAAGATCCAAGGCCTTGTCCCTAAGGTGTTTTGATACTGTGCCATATGGGCCAGGTAGTTTTGAGTCTGAATGGCGAGGGTGGTCAAAACATAGACCCGCTTGCCGAATTGGTCTACCTGGTGAAACTCCTTATCAGGGGGGGGTGGGTGCTGAGGTGCCTAGGCTTCTTGGTGTGGTCAGGAGCCACATTTATGACTACCAAGTTTACCTCTGGCTGCTCCCCCAAATAGGGTTTGCCAGCTGGGGCATGAAACAGACTGTCAGCCTTCTTATCTAAGGCCAGAGTGGAGGAGGGATTGTTCCAGATGGCCTTGGTAATGTCCTCATTTGACTCAACGAGGGGCAGTACCACTAAGGAAAGAGTCTCCTTTCTGTGGAGATAGACCACCAGATGGTGATGTTCGGGGTCTAGTTCTTCCATCTCCTAGTCCACCAAGGACTGAATATGCTTCATGACATCCATAAATGTAGGATTGTCATGGTGGTCCTAGGAGTTCCTTTGGGGGTTTCAGTGTTATCCTGGAATCATAAGAGTCCTCTAAAGAGGAAGAAGAGGAATCCCTGCCAGATGGGTCACTTTCTGGGACCAGCGTCGGTGGGCAACATTCCTCCTTGCGTTGGTTTGTTCAAGCCGGAAAGGGGTCTGGAGACTGGGGTTGGCTAGGACCCATCTGGCCACAGTCCCGAGGAGGAGGGTCCCGAGGAGGTGGAGTGGGAGCCTCCTGGGGGTCTCCTTAACTTTCATGAAAGGCCACCAGACTGAGAAAATCACATTGTAGTCCACCAGAAGAGGTAGGTTATAGAGTGGGTATGGATACTGAGGAGGTGGCACCGGGTACCCCGGCGTTAGGTATTCCAGCATCAGTTCTTGGGCATGGAGTACCCTAGCACTGGTCCAGGCATGGGCCCTTAAGGCATCAGGTTCCCTAACATTGGTCTCTGAGGCATCGGAAATCTGGGCATCGGTCCCTCAGGTACTGGCTGGGGATTGCCTGAAGGCACAACCAGAGCTGGCTGAGATTGAGGTGATGATTGTTGGGGCGTCATCAGTGTTGACACCGGCAGAGCAGGTGTTGGGTGGATAGGTGAAGTCTGATGCCAGTCTGGCAAGACAGGTGCCGCCAGCCCTGAAGGGGAAGTGGGAACCTGCATGGGGGATCTATCTCCCAATGGAGGCAGAGGCAATGCTTGTGTAGAGGAATCGAGTGCTTGCACTTGGAGTTCTATTTATTTTTATTTATGACTTTGTTAACTGGCTAGGTGCACTGATTCCGGGGACTGTTTTCAGGCATGACCTGGGCCACATAAGGCGGCACAGAGTAGAAACATTAGAATAACAAGAACATAACAACAGCAGGTAATACATTGCAAGGAGGCACCAGTCCTGGCGTCAGGGACTGACGTGGGCAATGCCAGAACCTGGGGAGCAACAGGCAAAGACCCACCACCCACTGAATAGATCCTGGTCAAACCACCTGGCTGAGGACCTGCTGGGCGTAAGGGCCTAATCATCAGGGTCTGGGAGGCAAGGGATGAAGTCCGAAGCCCTGAGTAGCCAACGCCTGAGACTGAAATGAGGGCTGGAGGCTGAGAAACAAGTAGTCCTGCAGAAGTGAGGACTGCTGAAGGAGGGGGGCCGACCTCCCACAGGAGGAAGACCCCGAGGCCGTTGATGACTTATGCATGGACAGAGAGTGGGAAGCAGACTGGGGATGGTCCCTGTGCTTGTCCTGGTGCTTATGCTTCTCAGTACATTTCTTCTTTTTCTGGGTGGGAGAATTTGAAGCTCCAGAGACTGGGGAAGAGGAAAAGCTTTTGCCCTGGAGCTCCTTGTCCATCATGGCTAACTTCTGCTGCAGCAAGAAGCCTTGGGAGGTCTTCAGATGGCATCTCCATGGCCTGGTTCAAGTTCTGGCAGTGCTGGCAATCCTCAGTGTCATGGTCAGGGCCTAAGCAGAGCAGGCAAGACTGACCATCCTTGAATGGAAACATCTTGCCACAAGTAAACTTCACATGCTGGTCAGAAGATGAAGCTGGAGAAGAAGAAATGCATGAATGTAAATAAACTATTTAATTTTAAAAAGAAAATAAAGAAAAATAGACTAAGTGCAAAGCAACATGGCAGTCAACTTGAAGCAAGTGTCTGTGAAGGTCTGACATACGTGGGTCAATGGCGGGAAAAGAACTGAGGTGGAGTGGGGGGACTGCCCCTTTTGTACCATATGCAGATATCGGCGTGTCAATGTTGGGGTTGGTCCCCCACTGCAGACTGCTAGCTAGAAGTTTTACTTGTGGTTGTAGCACCTGGTGGCTTATCCTTACTGGTGTTGCCTGCTGCAAGAGTCCCTTCAAAGTAAGATCTATAAAACATGCCACAGAAATGGTGGAGAAATTGCTGAACCAGGCTGTGGGCAGGGTTTTCCACTGCATATCTGATGCATGGACCAGTACAAACTCACTACGTGCTGTATAAACCTCATACTCACAGCACACTGGTGTTCACCTGCACCAGTAGAACATGGTGGTATGACTGCTGTTGTATCCTCCTCCTTCTCTTCCACTAGCCTTGACTATAGCAGTACCCCATCCCACTGGATGTGGCCTCTCTGGTTCCACATCATAATGGCGAAGACAGAACAGTGAGTGCTGTTACAGGGAGTGTACATCGCCAAAAATCAGAATGGCGATGTACACTCCTCACCAAAAACATAAACAGCAACAAGGAAAACTCTAAAAATGGGGGAACAACTGTAACTAATTTCTATGTGGGGGGCTGTGCACCCTGCACCCTCCTGTTGTGGTGGGTTTCTCAGCCACATCCCCCTATCTGTAGATTACCAACTCCGGGGGGGTGCATGTTGGGGAGGGGGAGAAACTCAAGGGGGGCACAACTCACAGAGACACAAGTCAGGAGGGGGAAAACATGGGCGGGCAACCTGGGGTGTGGGGAACAATGCCGTGGGACTGGGACATTAGCAAAAAAAATAAATAAATAACACCTTCACCCCACCAAACTAAAAACATAAAACAACCAGGACCATCGGCATCGCATACCAGTACCCCAACCACTATGTCATGTGACCAGCTCAACACTGCCCCCTCCAACAACTGTTCTTAACCAAAATCTACCTAACCCTACCTAATGATGCCTCACTGTTCAGTCACTATTCTGTTGCCCTCTCCTCATTATTTCCTACAAATGTTCTTCCCTACAGGCTGCTGTCCCGACGGACGCTCAGATTGAGTCGCTTAAAAGTGAGTCACTCAATTTGAGTCACCCACATCACTTAATACCATGCTTTGCTTAGTGTTCTAATCCTTCCAACTGAACACACCATTGTTAAGTTGACAAACCTACAGAAAATTGCCTGTGTCACTTCAGTCTGTAAAAAAGGGGACCCTGCTGAGATTACCAACTACAGACCCATAGCCATCCTCTCAGTCATAAGCAAAATTCTCATGAAACTAGTCGCAAAGTAAACTACAGGCAACCTTGCCAAATACAACCTTCTCTCTGGCACACAGCACAGCTTTAGAAAGGGTCATAGCACATCAACTGCGCTCATCAAATTTACAACTGATGTGCTCTCTGAGACAGATCTGGTTTACTAACGGGAGCAGTATTTATTGACCTTACTAAAGCCTTTGATCTTGTTGATCACCCCCTACTTCTCTCTACTCTCAGAAATCTAAACTTCTCTGTCCCTGGGTTCAGTAGCTACTTGTCTGAAAGATCCCAAGTTGTGAAATTCATCTCCTCTCTATCCACCAAAACTGTCATAAACACAGGGATCCCTCAAGGCTCTATCCTTGGCCCCCCTTCTTTTCTCACTATTTATTAATGATATAGCGGACAATCTTTGCTCCTGCTCATCCATCCTCTATGTGGATGATCTCCTCCTTTATTCCAGCTCAGACAGTGTCTCCAACATAAATGCTTCCCTCTCTTCTGACTTTAATAACATACAATCCTGGCTAACTACCCATAAACTTGTACTAAATGCAAAGAAAACACAAGCCATGTTATTTGTCTCAGTCCCTAAGCTCAGGGCTTGTCAAACATCCCTGGTAGTTCTTGACTTGTGTAGGCACAAACTGAGAATGTTTCATCCTTCAAATACTTAGGAGTTTTCCTGGATCAATCACTTGATTTCAGTCAACATATTCAGTCCATCAGTAAATCAGTGAATGTTAAACTAAGGGTAGCCTATAAAACCAGCTATATGCTAACCCCCTCAGCCAAGCTAGCTATTGCCAAGGGTATCCTTCTGCCTGCTCTCACTTATGGTGTTCCAATTTTTGCTTCCGCATCTAAAGCTACCCTCCACAAATGGGATGTAGCCTATAACACTATATGCAGATACGCCTCCTCGTCACCACGGCTCAAGCACCATTGTAATCTTTATAGTGACTTGTGCTGGCTCTCCCCTTCTGTGTGCCATCAATACTACCTAGACCCTCTTGTAAACTTGGTAATTAGAAATAAAACGCTGCTTTCACTGGTGGCAGTGCTTACACCCTAGTCCTCCTCCCATGGGCTCCGCTCAGCTGGTAAGGAGCTACTTACCATGCCCAGATGCTGGACATCCGTAGGCTCCAGAGCTTTCAACAATACGGCCCCTAGGCTCTGGAACTCTTTTCCATTAGCTCTTCGACAGGCCCCGTACCACATTAGTTTTAAAAGTGGGCTGTGATGGTACCTGTTTTCAGCAGACCAATGTGCTTGTTTTGACTCCTACTAGTTCTGCATAGCCTACACTAACTTTTCTCTGTTAAAATCATAGCACCTTCCAGACCTACCAGATTTCCCCTCTGCCACTTGTACTTTCTCTCGTTCCCTAGTCTCTCTTCCCTTCCCTTCAATATCCCACCTCTACCTATTGGATACTTCTGCACTTACTCTACCTCCCTGGGTTGTACCCTTCTTCTCTCTTTTTTCATCTACTGGGTCCTAGTTGGGCAGCCCTCTTTCTTAGTCTTTCCTTTTCTCTTCACTGCTATAACCTATTCTCTCTATACCAGTTGCCATGGTTTGTACTATTGTTTTGCTTGCTTAGTCGGATGTAGGTAACCCCTTTGGAGCATGTAGTATCTAATGCTGCCATATGCTGCTTTCATTGTAGATTTCCACTAAGTTTTGTACTCAAAGTGTTTGGTTTCATTGCTACCTGCTGCTCACCCATTATGGACTGTACAATGTTCGAATCTTTCACGTGTTATTTTCCCTTTATGTATTATTTTCCACACTTAGCTATACCTGTTATTATGTACTGTTTTGCACTGATGCAATGTATTTGTCGAACTATATGTTGTATTCTCCTGGGTTGTGCCTGAACATAGTCATTCTATGGCTAATGCACTTACCCGGTTAACAAAATCTAAATAAATAAATGAATAAAAATTCTTACATGTTGCACAAAATGCTTGATTCTTGGATTAGCACAACAGGTTTGCATGTTGGGTTCCTTATTACAGATAATGCAAAGAACATGGTAAAAGCAGATCATGATGGCCACTTCCAGGGAATCCTCTGCTTTGATCATGCATTGAACATTGTGGCCACTGGTCCTCTACAGAGCAGTGTGAAAGCTTCTCAGATTGCTGATACTTCAAGAGACATCTGTAGCCATTTCCCTTGTTCTACTAAGGAAACAAGAGAGCTGCAAACTTTCCAGATTGATTTATCTAAGTATCAGCTAATCCAAGATGTCAGTACATGATGGAACAGAATGGGAGGGCTTTAAGCCTGAGGTTCAATGGGTGGAGCAACTACGTCATTCCCCCATCAGGCTTATAAGGTCACTCATCCTGGGGTTCTCCAGGATTCATTTTTTGTTGCAGCCGGAGGTGCTGCTCTTCTTCACCAATCTAGATTTCTGCTGCATTTTCCCACTGCCTTTGCAGCTGCCTCCGGCTGCCTGTCCATTCCTCTCCACCTTTTTGGCTCATTTTGCCATGCTTCCTATCTCTCCAGCTGCTATGTTGCTTCCTTTCTGTTGGCTTTGTCCTTCATACGGCTTGCTCGAGACCACCCCCCCCACCCACTCCTGACTTGTGCTCACCTCATTCTTTGCTGCTTTCCCATCGCGGTTCCTTCCTTTTACCCCCCCACTTCCCTGTACTTCCGTCTGCCATTCCGTAGCTCTGCCCTTTTCATTGCTTATGGCTGCTCATTATCCCTTTTACCACCGTGCCCTGCTTTGGGCATGCTCCTCATTCATTCTGCTTGCCAGCACCTTATCCCTTCCTTGTCGGCACCTTCTGTGTGTGCCTTCACCCACCGCGCCTGATTTCTACTGTCTCTCTTCGCTCGACCGTGCTTTGCTCTCCCTGCACTTTCTCCCCGATTGTTCTGTTCTTTGCAGTGCATCAACAACTCCGTTCCTTGCCTCCCTAATGAATTTGACCTGGTTCTTCGAGTGCACTCTCTTCCCAGTTCCTGTCTACACCTTTTCCCCCTATACCGCTCATCTACCCACGATGGCGCTACCTTTTCCAGCCTCGGGACGCGGTGAGCTGCCACAGAGTTTTGCTCCTACCTTGTTGCTCTCTCCTGCACCTTCGACTTACCACAACTATATAATAATGCTGTCCCTCCTGGGACTCTTCCAGTGATCACTGTCAAGCAGCCATGCATGCATCTGATCTGCTTTCTGCTCCCTCCTGCTACTGCTGGCCATGGCTCTCCCTCTCCCCTGTTGTTCCTGCATTTTGCCGTGCCCTCCGCCGCTGGCTCTTGCCTTCTCCACTCCCCCCTACTGCGTCGTGCTGTGGCCATTTTGTGCTCCATCTCTGCTGGTGGCCTGCCTCTCTCCATTCCCCATTATGTCCCCTCTCTTCAGCTTTCAAGGATCTTCACCCAACTTCAGCAGTGATGGGCACAGGCGGGGGGGTTGTGCTGTCACCTCGTAACTCTGTCGTAGGGGGTGCTCGATAGAGTGGTGTACTACTTTGGCTGTCCTAGACACGCTTTTCTGCATGGCCAATAAGTGGATGGCAAGCAGTCACTCTATTCATTTCTTTTTCTTACTGAACTGCCAGCTTCGCCATTAACTAGTGCTGTTTAAACTGGGGTTGAGCCAGGGACATATTGTGCTTCCATGTTGTTGGGGTCTGCAAAAAAAAACCCTGTTTCCCAGGCTTCTGCTTGCACTGTTTTCTACCCATATTCTGTTATCAGGCATATTCTTCTCGGCTTGCATTAAATGTCTGCTTGCACAGCCCTACCTGGCTAATCTCTCTATCAGTCTGGTACGATTCAATCAGTATTTCCTAAGGAGGATTCTTTCTCTATTTCAGACAAGTTCTCCTACTGACCAGGAGGTGGCATGGTAAGCCACACCTGATCAGCTTTAGACTATTCATACCTAGTTTCAGTCTGGTATATTGTGACCCACTTATTGTGCTTCATCAGGAAGTTTGGTATGCTTTTTCCATTCCTGGTGCTGTTTGACTCCTCCTGCTTGCCTTCAGTTGTCCACCTGCTTCTAAGACATTCCAATTGACTCAGGCCCTCCTTTGCCTCGACTCGGCCCCCTCATTTGCCTGTCAATCCATCCCCCTCATTTGGCTGTCACTGGCAGGCTCTGTCTGCTGTTGCCTGCATTTTATAGTGGATATCATTTGCTCAAGGCCTACCTCATTCGATTCGCCCTACTGCAGTTCTCATCCCATACCGGCCATCACGGATTCACTCCAGTCATGGCCTACATCCAATATTTCTTTTGGGCATGCCTATCATGCATCATATGCCACCTCACCGACCCGCGGACCTCATGCTGCATGTATCAGGTTCATGACTCCGGTCATTGTTCCCTCATACTTACCTCATGGCTAATCTATTTCCATTGCTTACTTGAGCACTGTCTCAAGCCTGTAATCAAGAATTCTTTTAAGCATGCCTATCATGGCCCTTTCAGGTCCACGATACCTTGCCTTGACCTGCTCATCTATTTCGATAGCCCAGTCAGTGTGCCTTGGCTGACTCGTATGCCTTGGCTGCCTCTATCTGGCCTGCAATTGATATTTCTTTTGGTCTACCTCTCATTAGGTCTTATGCTACCTAATCGACTTGCTGCATTCCTGCAGCAATCATCATCATCCATCTTTGTCTTCCTCAGTCACCTCAATTCAACTCTTATCTCCACTCATGGCCATGCCTTCCTGTCCATTGCCCTTTGCTACGAGCTGGCTGACAAGTTAATTTCCTGTCTCCTCTTCCCCGGTCTTCTCATACTGAACTGCTGCACTCCTGCAGCATTCATCATCATTGATCTGCATCATCCTTGGTCTTCTCATGAGCGCATCTGGATAGCCCTTGCTCCTCTGAGTTCTACTTGGATCTATTCCTTCCCTTTGACTACTCGAGTATACCCCTCTCGGGTCCCTTCTGTCTCATGTTCTTTCTTCAATCAGTGCTTTTTTTTTTTTCCCTATGCCATCATCATCTTTCCTACTCATATTCTTCTCTTTAACAACATACATCCTTAAATCAAACTTCGTCAGCCTGGAGGGAAGGCGACCTAGGCCTTGGATCCCCAGAGGTTTCCTCCTAAAAAAAAAGGTGTTCTTCCTTTCATTTGTGCCAATGGCCATAATATTAGTTAGAGATAGTGCTTTCTTAGGTTAGCTAGTTAGATTTTGCTGTCGGATGGAGGTGGATGGCAGCCCTGGCTTTCCCCTCTCTCCTTAGGAAGTCCTGCCTTAATCATCTTCTCAGAATTCATTCATTCATCATCCTTGCCTCTTCAATGCTTGACACCCAATTGGATATTCTTTTTTTGCTTCTTCCTAAGCTACCTTTAGCTGATGCAATCATTCCCATGGCACCTGTAGGAGGGAACCCTCCTCTAGGGCTCCTTGAGTCATACCCCTACAGGGTGGTATATCCCACAGATAGAGAGGTGGAAAGACACAAAAAAATCAAATCACACAAACATCATCTCATCTCATCTAGTTGCGTAAGCACAATTGAATGGGAGGGCTTTAAGCCTGAGATTCAATGGGTGGAGCAGCTATGTCACTCCCCCATCAGGCTTATAAGGTCACTCATCCTGGGGTTCTCCAGGATTCGTTTCTCATAGCCCACCATCCACCCCTCCTCCTCCAGCAGCTCGTCTCTGTTACCCATGGGCATCTTTCTAAGCTACTTTTTGCAGATGAAATCATTCCTGCGGCACCTTTAGGATAGGGGGACCCTCCTCTAGGGTTCCTTGCATTGTGCCCCTACAGGGTAGTATATCCCATGGATAGAAAGTCATAAAGCCAAAAAGTAAATCCAATCACACTAGCATAATCTCATCTCATCTAGTTGTGTAAGCACAATTGAACATTTTATATGTTGCAATACTTTATGGAACAGAAGCATGTTCTACATGAGTTATCCATCGAGCAAGATGTTGGTAGGGTACTGCCACACCAGGATTGGAACATCATTGAGGGCATGGTCCAGGTTCTGTCTCCTTTAGAGAAATGCATATGTGACCTAAACTCCAGTAAAGTTTCACTAAATGAGGTAATTCCAGCTGTCTGTTTCCTCATCTCAACCTGGAATCTAGGAAAACCTTTGATACACAGTGGGAGGGTGATAGGGTGGGGGGAGAGACCACTGGACACTAGGGAAGATTTAACTAGTTTTATTTCTGTGTCCAGGATGGAGATTGGCAGGGGGAGGGATCACTAGCCACCAGGGACATTTAAATATATTTATTTATATTGGTCAGACAGCGATCATCAGGGGAAGGACCACTAGCCACTAGGGAAATAATTTTGCTATACTGGAGCCAGCGATAAGCTCTTGAGGTTGGGAGACAACTAGCACCAGGAATTACAATTATTTTTGTACCTATTGGGCCAGCAATTGGTGATTGGGGTGGAACCAATAGCACCAGGGATTATAATTAGTTTTGTACCTATTGGGATAGTGATTGGCATGGGGGGGGATGGGGACCACTAGCACCAGGGAATGAAATTAATGTTTACCTGTTTGGCCAGTGATCAGCACCCAGTGGGGAAGGGGCTGCCACAGTATCTCCATCAGCTAATAGGGTTGTGGATGATTAATGCAAGGTTTTGGTCTGCGGTATTTGTTCCCTGCAAGAGGACCCCGCAAAAGGCCCTTGCATGTAGCAAATGCTTTGTGTATCAGACTGTCCTGATATGCACATCCCCTGCCACTCATTTGAACTGCAGCCCCATCCACACTTTACTCTGGTGCAAACCTAGTTTCTTTTTTTTGTATTTAACTTTTTGGCTCTCACCCGTTGCAACCTTTCTCCTCTGTGATGGGGGAGGCACATGGTGGCTCTGGTAGGTGGCTCTGGTCCTTCTTAGAGGGACTCAGTCTCAGGATCCAACTCTCCCGACCCTACCCACCCAGCAATCCCCCATGGGTTGTGCCCCATGGCAGGGCTGAGGGCAAAGACATAGACTCCCTCCTCCAGGAGACCAACATCTAGACTCTGGGGGGTCTGGATCGGGCCCTGTAGGTGCCATCATGGAGCCTAACAGCTTCATGGTTTTTCTAGTTTACTCCCTGTCCTTGCCATGGTTGAAGCACGTATGTGGAGGCATGTGCACACAGTGACTCATGGCACCCTCCCAACTCCAGTCACTCCCCAACTGCACTACCACCAGGCCTCCACCCAGGGACAGCCCTGCAGTGGGAGCCACTAGGTCCCCATTCGAGAGTGGAGAGTTGCCTGTAGGCCTCTCAATCCAACTTCTTGGCCTTCCCCCTGCCAACCCCTGATGGCCTGGGCTTGTTCCTGAACCCGAGTCACCAGTGTAGCACGAGGTGTGGCATCCAGCACCTCAGAGCCACCAGGCCAGCTGTGCAAACTTAGTTTCTGCATGCAAACTGAGGTTTTGTGAATATCACTTCAGTGTAAAACCCAGTTTGCACTGAGCAAAATCTCTATTCTTATTTAACCTTCTGTATTATGTTTTATATATAACAAGCATTTGTCAATGCCGAATGTTTGCTTGCTGGCATTGGCATTGGTAGTGTAGAAGTTACAGAGCTGCATAACAGGAATGGCAGCGAAGTATTGAACTGAAGCCAACCCCACCACCACCCTGCAGAGAGTGACAGGCATTGGGGTGTGCCTTTGGGTCGTCAGGCATAACGACCATGCCATTTCACCACACCCTACCCTGCAGACACTGACAAGTGTCACAGTGTGCCTTGGGGTCTTTGGCCCTTATGTGCACCCCATTCCATCAGAAAATGCGGTGAGATGGGTGTGGTATAGGAGAATGGGGTAACGTTTGGGCCCGAAGAGTCCAAGGCACACCTTGATGTCTCTTACTGGCTGCAGGGTGTGGGTGGGGGTGGAATGGTATGAGCATTACAGGCAAGAATCCCAGGTCACACCCCTGATGCCTGTCATTCTGTACAGGGTGGGGCATTATGGTCGGAAACCCTAATGCCTTAGGTATTTTGGTATTGGTTGGTATTTTCACTCCAAATTTTCAACATGGTTTTTTGTGACCCCCACCTCATGAACAGTGGCAATATCAAGTTTGTTAGCCGAAAACTGCTTTTGCACAGTGACTACGGCATTTGGCACCACAGGTGCAAAAACACATTCCGAACAGGATATGAAAAATGACAGTGGTACTGTTCATGGGGAGGTGTAAAAAATGGCAATGTTGAAAATCTGGTGTGAAAATCTTAAAAAAACTGGTGAAGTCACGAGCGTGCATAGAACTGTGCAACGCACACCCGTAATGTAACTAGTTTGGGGATTTTTTTACAGCAGATTGTTAACACAGGCATTTTGAGACCTCCGATCATGAACAGTGTCAGTGGATTTTCTTTATCTGTCCCGAACAATGATTTCTCACAGTGACAAAGATTTCAAGCGCTTGAAAGTGTGAAAACACATTTCGGCCATGTTGTGGAAAATGAGAGCTGTACTGTTCATAAGGAGGTGTGTAAAAATGCCACTGGTGAAAATCTGGACTGAAAATATTACAAATTCATGAACTTACGAGGGTGTGTGGAAACTTCGTAATACTCACTCATAACACAGTCATTTTATGGAGTTTTGTCACCAAATTTTCAACATAGCCATTTTAAGACCTCTGCTCATGACCAGTGTCACTGTGATTTTCTTAATCTGTCCCAAACATTGTTTTCACACACCGACTGTACCATTGTGCGCTACATGTGCAGAAACAAATTTTGGGCGAGATGTGAACAATGGTAGCTGTATTGCTCATAAGGAAGTGCAGTAAAATGGCACTGTTGAAAATCTGGTGTGCAAATATTACAAATTCACAAACTTGCCAGTGTGCGTTGGAACTGCTTCAACGTGCGCTCCTAAAACAGTCATTTTTGGGAATTTTTTCATCAAATTTTCAACATAGCCATTTTAACACCTCTGCTCATGACCAGTGTCACTGTGATTTTCTTAATGTGTCCCATACATTAATTTCTTTACCGACTGTGCCATTATGCGCTACATGGGGCGGAAACACATTTTGGGTGAGATGTGAAAAATGACAGCTGTACTGCTCATAAGGAGGTGTGGTAAAATGTCAGTGTTGAAAATCTGGATTGAAAATATTGAAAATTCATGAACTTACGAGCATGCATAGGAACTGCGCAACGCACGCTCGTAAAACAGTCATTTTTAGGAATGTTTTCACCAAATTTTCAACATAGCCATTTTAAGACCTCTGCTCATGAACAGTGTCAATGTGATTTTCTTAATTTATTAATTGTAGCAGGATTACAGTAATTAATAGAGACCCGCTTTTCTTTTCTGATACGTCAAGTCTGTTGCAACAGCACTCCTGATTCTGTCCTTTCTTGTCTCTTCCTTTGTGCTCCCCTTAGGCAGGTAGGCCACCTGTCTAAAGTTCTTACTATCCCTTCTTGGTGGTCTCTATCCCTTCTTTACTGTAGATCCCACGCATACACTCCTCGATCGTGCGCACGATTCTCCTCACGAACGTGCGCATGACCGTCCTCTCGAATATGCACACCGCGAATGTGCGAATGAAGGCTGTAACAAGTTTATCCATAAATAATAAGAAGTAGGCATATTTTGTTGCTGTTCGGTAACCCCCCCATCTGAAGATGCACAACAGTGGAACTCAAGTCCTTACCCTCCTTTTGTTTTGTAAATCTACAGCAATGACCTTTCTGTGAATGGGCTGTCTATCGATGCCCCTTTTGAATAAAGCTTTATGACCCTTTTGTTCCCCCCACCCCCCATCTATATTTGGCTCCGGTGCTATTTTCCATCCACCGCATAAAGGAGGAACCAAACAAGCTTTTGGTTACTTTTGTTTTTCAGCCCTATTTCCAAAGACACTGTAGCTCATTTTAAGTCTCTACCTTATGGAACATATTAAAGCGCTAAAACCTAACAATAGCGGCCAGCCTCCTGCCTACTAACATTGCAGCCCAGCTTTAGTAGCGTTCGTGAAATGCTGTAATTTTGCCTTTAAAACAGGGAATGCTGAGTGTACTTCAGAGTTGTACCTGATTGTGGTTTTTACTGTAAAGCGTTAACGCTGTGGCTTCTCCTGGGTTGTACTGCCTTTCTATAGAGCTGGCCGGCGATCTGCTTCCCAATTTTATAGGCAGGCTTAAGGGGAGGGGTTTGACTGTGATGGACAGAATGTTTTATTTTATGGTAACTGAGCAATAATAGATACTAGACGTTCTGGAACTGTTAGCATATTATCCAAAGCTGTTTAATGTTAAAACAGGGTAAAAAATATTTAGAAATAAAGAGTTTATAGTATGATTATGTAAATGAGGGTGGAGCCTTTGTATCACATGGTACCCTAGCACTATAAAATGATGACATATTCTAGGGCTAGTCAGTTCATTTTGGGCTCAGCAAGGGGCTGTGCCCTCTATTTCTCTGGTTCCTTCCAGTTGTTATTCTACATATGTATGGTACCTGTGCAGCTTGGAACTACTCTATTTTGTTTGGATACATGAATCCAGCTTATTTTATTTAGTCATACAGTATGCTTGCATTATTGTTGGAACCTGCTGAATGAAAGCTATTTTTTTTGTACTTTGTACTTCAACTGGTGTCTGCATTTGAATCCCACACCTCTGTTACACTGGTGTCAGAAGTGGGATCGCCTTGAGTTGATGTCTTGAGGGAGGAGTACTGGACCTGGTATCCATATTGCACCATGTTGGAGCCATCAGCCGTCAACCTGCCAGTCACCAGCCAAACTAGTCCAGGAGGAATACAGACCCGCAGAATGACTGAACTATCCCAAATACCGCTATTGACTGGATTACCAGATGTACGACGATGCGAGACAAAGAAAGAAGGAATGGAGATGGAAGGAGGTGCTACTGCTCCAGAGGTAAAGAATTCTGAAGAACAATCTCCTGAAGAGGTACCTGACTTACTAAGGTGGCTGTGTGTGTGACAGTTGGAATTAGAGAAACAACGAGAAGTGGACCGGCAGCAGAATGAGGCCCGATGGGCTGACACTATTAGGGACATCCAAACACTGGGAACAACAGCCAGGCCACCTCCACCTAGGGAACAAGAAGGACCAAAGGACATTAAAATTTCTAAATTGACTGACACTGATGATATCGAAGCATACATTACCACTTTTGAAAGAGTGGCAGAAGCCTGTCGGTGGCCAAAAGAACAGTGGATGGTACGACTTGCACCCTACCTATCGGGAAAGGCACAATTGGCCTACAGTCATGTGGACAGTGCCTATATCAACGACTATGACTATGTATGCCAAGCCATCCTAAAAAGATATGATATAAGTGTAGAGACCTATCGTCAACGATTCAGAACTTTTAAATATCATACAGCAATATCCCCCCAGGAGGCTTATACCCAGTTGCGGGATCTCAGTAATAAATTGTTACAACCCCACTCAAGAACAATAGAGCAAATAATGGAAGCCATCACCTTGGAACAGTTTATTAAAATACTTCCGACAGATGTGCAAATGTGGGTGAGGGAACATCGTCCTGAGACTGCACAGAAGGCTATTGACCTCGCAGAAGACTTCATAACAGCTAGACCACCACGGATGAGACATGTAGGGACTTATGGACCCTCATCCATGGTAAGACCTGTCACTATTATTAATTCCACTCGTGTTGGGGCATCACCAATAGTTAAGGGAAACAGTGAAGGGACTCTGGGAACCATCAAAATGGGTAAAGGACTTAATCCTGATATTATTTGCCATGAGTGCCAAGGGAAGGGCCATATTGCAAGATATTGCCCACGTAGAAAGAAGGAGCAGGCGCATCTTGCTTTGGCTAACTGGGGTTACTATCTTATGACTATACAGTTAAATGGTAATGAAGTACTTGCTCTAATAGACTCTGGGAGTAAACAGACCCTGATCCAAGCAGCTTTACTATCTGAGAAACATAGTACACATACCACCAAGGTCACATGTATTCATGGGGACATTCATGCCTATCTGGTACAACAAATCGTCCTGAGAATTCAGGGGCAAGAACAACTAATGGACATTGGCCTAGTACCCAACCTGCCTGTGCCAGTGGTTATCGGGCAGGATTACCCTGCCTTTGATGCCCTACTCTATAGAGACTCTCAGTTGTCCGCTATAACCACCAGAGCACAAAGTAAACATGCAGCAGCCTTTCCCCAGATGTTCCCTTTTGAAGAAGACATTTATAATGCTCCTGGAAAAGACAAAAAATCAAAATCAAGCCGAAGAAAGGCAAAAACATTGTATAACTGTAACAAGGACATATCTACTAACAGGGACACTGTCGATGTAAAAATGGACTTTAAAGAAGAACAAACTAATGATTGTACATTAAAATCTTGTTTTTCACAGGTTGTAGATGCCATGAGTCAGGTAGACTATCCTAGGTATGTTATACATGATCATCTTCTGTATAGAGAATACAAGAACCCTAAAACTGGGAATATCATAGAGCAATTGTTAGTACCTGCTCGATACCGACAACAATCAATATTGTTAGCCCATGACATCCCAATGGCGGGGCGTTTAGGGAGAGACAAAACCCTTAGCTGGCTGTTATACCGGTACTTCTGGCCAAGGACCACGATCAGGTAGCCACATACTGCCAAACCAGTCCAGAATGCCAGAAGGTAGCTACTGTATCTAAGGCAGAAAAAGTACCCTTACAGCCCCTTCCCTTAGTTTACACCCCTTTTGACCTCATAGCCATGGATATCATGGGGCCTCTACCAAAGAGTAATAAGGGCAATCATTTCATACTTGTAGTCTGTGACTACGCCACCCGCTACCCTGAAGCCATTCCCTTGTGGACAGTCACGGCCCCCAGAATTGCAGAAGAACTACTAAAAATATTTAGTCGAGTAGGGACACCCAGGGAAATCCTCACAGATAGAGGTAGTAATTTTCGCTCTGCTTTATTAGCTTGCCTTTATCAATCATTAGGTGCTGGGGCTTTGTACACCTCTCCTTACCACCCCCAAACTGACGGGTTGGTTGAAAGGTTTAATAAAACCCTAAAAAAGATGCTTATGAAGTATGTACAGGA
The DNA here is from genome assembly GCA_016271365.2 of Neoceratodus forsteri. Classification (NCBI taxonomy): domain Eukaryota; kingdom Metazoa; phylum Chordata; order Ceratodontiformes; family Ceratodontidae; genus Neoceratodus; species Neoceratodus forsteri. The sequence continues at coordinate 246,861,807 of CM028130.1, forward strand.
TGAAGGGAAAGTATGGGACCTTAATCTTCCTTATTTGATGTTTGCACATAGGGAGGTGCCCCATGCATCCACAGGGTTCTCCCCGTTCGAGTTACTTTATGGGAGAAATCCAAGGGGGCCATTGGATATAATAAAGGAAAAATGGGAAAGTAAAAACACACATGAGAGAACCCCAAGTATAGAATATATAACTCAACTACGACAGAGGTTAGCTAGGTATATGACCCTAGCCCATCAGAATAATACCATAAAACAGAAGGAACCAAAACAATACTATGATCAAGGAGTGGGTGGAAAACAATTTCAACCAGGGGATAAAGTATTACTATTATTACCATCTTCAGAAAGTAAACTGACAATGAAATGGCAGGGGCCTTATGTTATACAGAGACAAACTGGCCCTGTCAATTATGAAATAGATATCCCTGGGAGGTGTAAAAGATTACAAATATACCATGCAAATCTGCTCAAACGGTGGCATGATAGAGATGCTTTAAAGACCACCCCTAGCCTGTATGTATGCTCTGAGCAGTCTACTAGTGAGATAGACCAAGCCTATCAGAGATTAGAAGGAGTAGGTGGTGTTGAATTGATCACTATAAATCCTGACCTGGAAAAGGGCCAAAGAGTGGAGTTAGATAGGTTGTTGCAAGACTTTTACAAAACTTTCTCCTGTCAGCCCAGAAAAGACAAGGGCGTGGAACATCGAATATATTTAAACCAACAAGTAGTCATAAGACAAAAGCCTTACCGAATACCCGAAAAGGTGAAACAAGAGGTTATAACGGAAATAGAAAAGATGCAGGCTTTAGGGGTTATAGAACCCTCTGCCAGTGAACGGGGTTCCCCGATGGTGATCGTGGGAAAAAGAAAGGTGGCATTTGAATTTGTTTAGATTTTCACTGCCTAAATTCCATATCAAAATTCGATGCATATCCTATGCCTCAAATTGATGACATTGTAGATCACCTTGGGAAGGCTAAATTTATCAGTACTCTTGATTTGACCAAGAGGTACTGGCAAATTCCCCTAAATACTGAGGATAAAGAAAAGACAGCCTTTTGAACTCCTATAGGGCATTTTCATTTCACCACCATGCCTTTTGGGCTACACGGTGCCCCCGCTACTTTTCAAAGGTTTATGGACAATCTACTTAGAGCACATATAAATTATAGTGCCGCCTATTTGGACGATGTTGTGGTGTTCAGTCAGACTTGGGAGGAACATCTGCAACACTTAAAGAACATTTTGACAGCTGTCACCTGCTGGATTGACCATAAACCCTACTAAATGTACTTAGCTATGCAGGAAGTGAAATATTTGGGTTTTGAATCGGTGAGGGTCAAATAAAACCTGATGTTGGGAAAGTAGACGCACTAGCGAATAGTCCCCGCCCAATTACAAAATGTCATGTAAGATCCTTTTTAGGACTTGTTGGCTATTATAGAAGATTCGTACCAAATTGTTCAACTATAGCAAGTCCCCTCACTGACTTAACTAAGAAAAATCTCCCATCTGTAGTGAAGTGGACCCCAGAATGTGAAAAGGCTTTCTGTACCCTAAAAGGTTACTTATGTGCATCACCCGTAATGACAAGTCCTGATTTCACTCTTCCATTCATTTTACAAACTGATGCCTCTAACACTGGCATAGGAGCGGTACTAATGCAAATAATAGGGGGAGAAGAACATCCCATAATATACATCAGTAGAAAACTACATAGTAGAGAGGCTAAATACTCTACAATTGAAAAAGAATGTTTAGCCCTTAAATGGGCTATTGAGGCATTAAAATTCTATTTGTGGGGAGTAGAATTTGAGGTTTGAATGGATCACAACCCTCTGTGCTGGCTTCATGCCATGAAAGAGAAAAATCCACGTATCATGTGATGGTACCTGGCTTTACAGCCATATAAATTTACTATTAAACATAGATTCTGGTCTGCTAATAAGAACGCGGACTTTATGTCTCGATTTGGAGCAGTACCGTATGAAACAAACCTTGGGTTAATGAATAGTTTAGCATCAAAGGATAACTCTTGATGCTTTATTTATTTTTTTATTTGTTGTTTCCTTGATACTGAATAGGGACCCCGAGGTGGAGCTTCGGGGAGTGGGTGGGCTGAAGCTTCATCTCTCTAAGGAGAGATCTGAGAAATATAGCTCTTGCTGTAAATAGAACGAAAAAAGATAAAACCCATAGCTTGGGTTTTCTCCTAGGCGGGAAGGAGTATGTAGCAGGATTACAGTAATTAATAGAGACCCCCTTTTCTTTTCTGATACGTCAAGTCTGTTGCAACAGCACTCCTGATTCTGTCCTTTCTTGTCTCTTCCTTTGTGCTCCCCTTAGGCAGGTAGGCCACCTGTCTAAAGTTCTTACTATCCCTTCTTGGTGGTCTCTATCCCTTCTTTACTGTAGATCCCACGCATACACTCCTCGATCGTGCACACGATTCTCCTCACGAATGTGCGCATGACCGTCCTCTCGAATATGCACACCGCGAATGTGCGAATGAAGGCTATAACAAATTTATCTATAAATAATAAGAAGTAGGCATATTTTGTTGCTGTTCGGTAACCCCCCCCCATCTGAATATGCATAACAGTGGAACTCAAGTCCTTACCCTCCTTTTGTTTTGTAAATCTACAGCAATGACCTTTCTGTGAATGGGCTGTCTATCGATGCCCCTTTTGAATAAAGCTTCATGACCATTTCATTTTCCCCCCATCTATATTTGGCTCCGGTGCTATTTTCCATCCACCGCATAAAGGAGGAACCAAACAAGCTTTTGATTACTTTTGTTTTTCAGCCCTATTTCTAAAGACACTGTAGCTCATTTTAAGTCTCTCCCTTGTGGAACATATTAAAGTGCTAAAACCTAACAATAGCGGCCAGCCTCCTGCCTATTAGCATTGCAGCCCAGCTTTAGTAGCGTTCGTGAAATGCTGTAATTTTGCCTTTAAAACAGGGAACGCTGAGTATACTTTGAGTTGTACCTGATTGCGGATTTTACCATGACGATAACGCTATGGCTTCTCCTGGTTGTACTGCCTCTCTATAGAGCTGGCCGGCTATCTGCTTCCCAATTTTATAGGCTGGCTTAAGGGGAAGGGTTTGACTGTGATGGACAGAATGTTTTATTTTATGGTAACTAAGCAATAATAGATACTAGACGTTCTGGGACTGTTAGCATATTATCCAAAGCTGTTTAATGTTAAAACAGGGTAAAAAAACATTAGAAATAAAAAGTTTATAGTATGATTATGTAAATGAGGAAGGAGCCTTTGTATCACATGGTACCCTAGCACTATAAAAGGATGACATATTCTAGGGCTAGTCAGTTCGTTTTGGGCTCAGCAAAGGGCTGTGCCCTCTATTTCTCTGGTTCCTTCCAGTTGTTATTCTACATATGTATGGTACCTGTGCAGCTTGGAACTACTATATTTTGTTTGGATACATGAATCCAGCTTATTTTATTTAGTCATACAGTACGCTTGCATTATTGTTGGAACCTGCTGAATAAAAGCTATTTTCTTTCATACTTTGTACTTCAACTGGTGTCTGCACTTGAATCCCACACCTCTGTTACAGTCCCGTACATTGATTTCACACACTGACTGTGCCATTGTGAGCTACATGGACGGAAACACATTTTGGGTGAGATGTGAAAAATGATAGCTGTACTACTCATAAGAAGGTGTGGTAAAATGGCAATTTTGAAAATCTGGAGTGAAAATATTGAAAATTCGCAAACTTATGAGCGTGCGTAGGAACTGCACAATGCACGCTTGTAAAACAGTAATTTTTTTGAATTTTTCCACCAAATTTTCAAATTAGGCTTCTTGAGAGCCCACCTTATGAACACTGGCAGTGTCATTTCGTTACTCAGTCCTGAAAGGTGATTTCGCGCAGTGACTGTGAAATCAGCCTTTGGGCCAGAATAACACCATGACAGTGACAGCATTCATGAGAAAGGGTCTCAAAAACCCCATGTTGAAATTTTGGTGGAAAAATTCCAAAAAATGCCCAAGATATGCAGCAAAGTTGAAAACACCCTACCTATTACATTATACAGCTTACCGGCATTTCCTCAGTTCGCGGTCAGCTTTGAAGAGTGCAGATGTGTTCCCGGTCCACCGAAGATCATCGTGACAGACTCCAGAGGTAAGTTTGGGGTGAGGGGTGTGGGGAGGCAGGGTGCACAATGAGGTGGGTTTGGTGGGGCAGGAGACTGCGAGGGACCGTTTTTTATTTACAGGTTTTTAATTGTTAAGACAATGCAGGATGTTTGCCACACTGGGGTGGGCTCCCAGCATGGCAGCTGGAAAGGATGTTTTGGGGGGCTGGAGCTGATGGGGATTGGGCACCTCCGTTGGCCATACAGGCTAGTGCCATGCTGGGGTGGGCTCCCAGTGTGGCAGCTGGAAAGGATGTTTTGGGGGCTGGAGCCGGGGAGTTGGGCACCCCATCTGCTATACTGTATGTGCGTGGGGGGGAGCGCATCAGCACGCAATATGCATGCATGCGTGTTGAGGGGGGGAGCTCTGCTCACTGAAGCGGAGCTCTCCCTTTCAACTGTATGCCACTGCATTTTCAGCTGTCACAGACAGCTGGAGCAGTGATTGACGAACTGCGACCGTACCTGCAAACACACTGACTGAATTGGAAGAGGCTGACACACCTATAGAAAACTTGTATGATGGCACTATGTTTCTTGCACATGCATGCAAGCAAACATAAAAATGGGTAACTAGTGTCAGTATTTTAGTTCTCTCATAAAGAAGTCCCCTGCACACAATCAGAGCTTGTGGGAAATATTGTCTACAATATGTTATAGAATACTTGAAGTCAATATTTTTTGCAAATAGTGGCATGCCACTGGAGATGTTAATACAAAGAATATACTATATTTGGGGTTTCACAGGGAGACTGTGCTAGATGGACAAGGGTTGGGGAAATGCCATGGTGTACAAAACCAGGCAAAGAACAGAGAAGCCCTGCCTTAACTGGTTCATGCTGCAAAAGCAGACCCACTGACTGAAATTACCAGCAGGAGGAACAGTCCATGAACCGATGGAACAATATAGAAATAAACAGGAGGCAGTATAGCCTAGTGGTTAAGAGCACTGAGCTTCTAACCTGGAGAACTGGGTTTGAATCCCACAGCTGCCACCTGCATACTGTGTAACTATGAACTTCCCTGTTCCCCCAGGATGCACCTGGAAACAAATCTCAGTTTAGTGTGTCTTTTCTGGCCAATGACTGTAAAAATAAAATAATAATGAAACAATTTAAGTAAGCAAAAAATGTGAAGTAGACCTGAAATTGGGGGATGGGGATGGGAAGAAATGGAGAAGTGTAATACTATGGGAATATTGGGAATAGAAAACAAACTGTGGTCAGAGCCAACACGGCAGCTTCAGAGCATCTTGCAGCTGTAGCAAGTTCAGTACAGCAGTATCAAAAGCAGTGTGTGTGTTAACCAATGAGAAAAATAAATAGTAAGTAGTCCAAGCTGTCATTGATTGTGGTTTATACTAACATACTAAAATGCCAGCAGAATAGGCCTAATGGTCTTTCGAGTCTGCTCATTTGGTCAACCCCCACCCTGGGAGCTGACCTTGCTGCCCCACCCCCGGCCTCTCTGGCTTCTCCCTTCCCAGTCCTAGATATTCCCACTGCACAGGACTTTGCATCCAGAACCCTTCCCCTGTACCTGTCCCACCCCCTCTTGAACCTCTCCACTGTCTCTGCCTCCACCAGCCCCCTGGGCAGTGCATTCCATGGCTCCACCACCCTCTCAGTGAAGTAGCACCTCCTCCTTTCTATCCTGAATCTCTCCCCCTCCAGCTTCCACCCATGCCCTCTAGTTGCCTCCCCTCTTTCAGAGCACGTTGACTGCTTCTCCTCTATTTAACCCCATCATGTACTTGAAGACCTCTATCATGTCCCCCCAGTCCCTTCTCTCTTCCAATGTGTACATATTTAGCTCTTCGAGCTTCTCCCCATAGGTCCTATCCCCCAAGCCCCAGATCATTTTGGTTACCCTCCTCTGGACCTTCTCCAGGAGTTCAATGTCCCTCTTTAAGTGTGGCCTCCAAAACTGCATGCAGTACTCGAGGTGCAGCCTCACCAAACAGTTACAGTATACAGGGGGAGTATCACTTCCCTCCTTCTGGAGGTGATCCCCCTAGCGATGCATCCCAGCATCCTCTTGGCCTTGGCCACTGCCCTCCTACAAGTCTCTGAGTTGTTCATCTTGACATCCACCACCACCCCCAGGTCCCTCTCAGCCATTGAGATTTGTAGCATGCCCACCCCAGGGTGTACTTTTGGCCTGGGTTTCTGGATCTCAGATGCAGTACCTTGCATTTCCCCTGCATTAAAGCTCAGCTTCCACTTTCTAGACCACCTTTCCAGATCCTCCAGGGCCCCCTGTAGGGCTACTCTCCCCTCCTCCCCATCCATCACCTCCCCCAGTTTCATCTTTAGTTCATCAGGGAGTGGAGCACTGAACCACCACCACCAATAGAAACAGTAAAGAAGAAGCGCAAACTTACTACCATGCCACCACATCCCCCACTGCATTGTTATTACTTTGAAGAGAGGACTCTGTCTTGTGGCTCAAAGCAGCATGATCATCTTTGCTGCTTGCAGACTTCAGGTTTGTTGTCAGTAGACTATACAGCATGGGAGAGACTGGCTAAGTGAGAATTCGGAGCTTGTGCCACTGCAGTCTCAGAGCTCTGTTTTTTTAAGTGCAATGGGAAAATCTTAACTGTAGATGTTTGAAAACATTTGGTATGTTGCAAGCTGCCCGCTAAGGTTGATCTGGGCATGCAGAGTCTAATAACATACAGAACCATGTAAGACAGAATTTGGAAAAATCAGGACAGAATACAGCTACAGCAAATGGGAAGCCAGAGTGTTCTTCCTTCTTTATTTAATATTTGTAATTTTTGACCAGAAAAGGGAAACAGCACTGTGATAGCTCATTTACAGGTGCATATTGGGGGTTGGTTAAAATAACCTTTTTTTTTTTTGCCAAGGAGGCATACTTTACAGTTGGGATAAATGCTGTGTCCTCCAATCCTCTGGTACCCTGCTGCTGACTTCCCTGCCTTCCCTGTTTGCCCTAGTACACTTGGCATCAACTGAAACTTTATAAAGACAGTATTTCAGAAAGGCATACACTTTACAATATTTGTTAAAATCATAAAGCATTCTGTATTTTATTGGGTGTGAAAAAGGAACCAAAAGCAGTACAGAGAATCGGGCTACTCATCCCTACTGGATGGTGCAGTAACCAAGTGCTACAGTTGAAAGAGGCAGACCTTTATGCTAGAGGTTGATCCACTGGCACTGTACTTGTGGAACCAAGGGAATCAACAAAGTCCAGGAGGGTAGCATCTTTCAGAAAAAGAGATGTGTAAGAACAAGGGGACACAATTTAAAGTTAGAGGGGATGGCTCAGGGGTAATGTGAGGAAATTATTTTTCACGGAGAGAGTGGTGGACACATGGAACTGCCTTCCTGGAGAGGTTGTGGGGTCTAAAACAGTGGGGGAATTCAAGCATGCATGGGACAGACATAAGGCAATTGTAGTGGGGGGTTGCAGGAAGTAGGCTGTTGGTTAACTAGAATCTGCAGCTTATTCAATAGGTAGGGAAATGGGCAGACTGGGTGGGCCAAGTGGTCCTTATCTGCGGTCAAAGTCTATGTTTCTATGTTACTATGTTGAGGCTTGTTTCCAGGTGCATTGTGAGAGCACAGGCAAGTTAAGTAACTTGCTGGTGGTCACACAGTATGCAAGTTGTGGCTGTGGGATTTAAACCAAGGTCCCCAGGTTTGCAACTTAGTGCTTTTAACACTTTATACTGTCTCTTGTTTTTGATTTTTCTTTTGTTAAACTTTAAGTATCCCTAGAGATGTATGCCTGATGCACAATAGTATATCAGATTGTATTGAGCCTTCTCTGATTTATTATGTGTCATAGCTTTTGGATTTGCAGATCCATTGTGGCAGCCTGTAGATGGTGTCTTGCTGTGATGTTGTCTGTTGTTTATGAAGCTTTCTAGGGTGCTAATTTCTACTTTTTTTGGTTTAATTGTTTTTCTTTGTGTTTGTTTTTGTAAGGCAACATCATAAGTGCATTTCTGACAGCTGCTGACTGTTGCTAAGAGCAAATGTTCCAGTATTGTGTTTTGATTCTGTGATGGAATCAGAAGAAGCAGCACACTGAGTTGTTTTATTTCACTCAATTCACTGAGTTCTAGAATACCAGGAATAAAATTCTAGAATACTAAATGTTTTCTAAATCATAAAAAGAAAATGTTGCTATTTCTTTTAGCATTTAAATTAACTAAGGTTAAGGGAGTATGTAAAAGAGGTGTAAGAAGTACCGTGTGAGTAAGTGGAGTAAGTGTGTTATAGTTAGGTCTTACAGCTACATCCTATCTGGAGGAGCAGTCAGAGTTAATTTGGTACTTGTGTATAGTTAAGTCTTACAGGTACACCTTAGCTAGGTGTATCTATATGAGTTAATATAGTACTTGTGTTATAGTTGAGTGTTAAAACTGTACCCTATCTGGGTGAGCAATATGGGTTAATGTAGTACTTGTGTTATAGTTAAGTCTTACAGTTACACCAATCTGGGTGTAGCTGTACAAGTTAATTTAGTACTTGTGTTATAGTTGGGTCTTAACAGCTACACTCTATCTGGATGAGTACTACAGGGTAGTTTTTATCCCTGTTTCTTGAAATGGATCTGAGCCCAACAGTTGCACCTTTTCCACATGAGCACTACAAGTTGACTTCGAATTTTATTATCTGTGAACCTGTTGTCAGATATCCAAATCAGGTAGGTTTAGCCTCATTCAATGGCCTAGATTGGGATGGGGTTCAGACGGTAAGCAGTCAGTTGTGCTGCCTGTGGGGTGCTTTTCTCTAGGGATATGATCTGGAGGAGGGGGCCCTGCCTCATCTGCAGGACCATGGCAGAGCTCTAGGCTCAGCTCATGACAGCAAGGGTAGAAATATCTTAACTGTTTCACCAGCTCAGCCAAAGGCTAGCTCCACATCCCTCATACCCCAAAGACCCAGTGGTCTAGGGGGATGGAGAGTGGTGGGGAAGGGGAGATGAAGGGAGGTCAGGGGTAGCCATAAGGAGGTTGTTCAACCCAGCGCTATCCAAATAGCAAACTGCTTAGGCACCTGACTCAGGAGATTTCAAATCAATGAGTGGAATAGGGCAGGAATATATGATGGCACCCAGGGGGGAACAGGTCTACCAGGAGAGCTTAGTGGTCAGGGACTCAATGATTAGAAGGGTACAAAGGGTGATGCAGAAGAGTTGGATGGAAGGGAGATGGTCTGATGCCTTTCTGGTGCATCGACCATCAAGGATTTAAACAGGATAGGAAGGATGGCAGAGAGGGAGCAGGGGGACCTGGGCATGCTGGAAAACCTGGGTACCATTGATCATGTGAACCAGTTGACAGAGGCAGTGAAGTGGAATTTCTGTAGACTTGGAAACAGATTGGTGGCACACTCAGCTTCCCTGGAATTTTACAAAGTCCTCCCAGTGTGGGGCAGGGAAGGGAAGCTGGATAGGATAAGAAGACTGGAGAGACTGAGTGGGTGAAACTCATCGTAGCCTCAGGCAAGAAACTGCACTTGTGGGGTGATCTATGTACCTCTGGGGTAAGGTAAAAAGTGACACAGAGAACTCAGGGAACAAAAGAACTTGAAAGAGGGGTGGCAAAGGGGGAAGTAGTGGGGGGCAGACGGGATGGGCCTTGCGGTCCTTATCTGCCATCAACTTCTATGTTTCTATGTCCTTATCTGCCATCAACTTCTATGTTTCTATGTTAATGTAATTGAGAAGTTTAACAGGTGGTTTAAAGAATAGTGTCAGGAGAAGGGGTAACACTTTTGGGGGGATTGGGGGAACCTCTAGGATAGAAGACTCTTCAAGGGTGATGGACTTCATCTGACAAAATGGGGCCTCCAGCTGGGGCAGAAATTTGCTGTCTATATCAGTCATTTAAACCTACTACAGGGAAGACTAGAACTAGGGGGACTATGGTGGTAGGTGAGATGAATGAGATCCTAGCTAGTTCTCCCCCACAGCCTGGGAGCTTGTAGCAACAAGGTGGGTGCAATGGGGGTTGTGGCTCCAACTGGACTAGGTGAGGAGACATTAGAAATGTAATGCAAACTATTCAGACATTTAAAAAAAAAGATGGAGGACAACAAAAGCAGAAGGGTAGTTGCAAAGGAGGATCAGGAGTTAGATGGAAAGGGGTTTGCTTTAACACTAGGAGCCTGGGTAACAAAACCAGTGAGCTCCAGGTGTTAATGGTGGGCATTGAGGTGGACCAAGTGGCCATCACAGAAACATGGGCTTCGGAAAATAATGACTAGAACCTGATGATCTCTGGGTACTCATTGATTATGAGGGTTAGTGGAACAGGTAGAGGGGGAGCAGTAGCCCTTTTTGTCAAAGAGGGCATTGAGGTAGTGGAAGATGGGTGCATTAGGGCAGTACTGGAGAGACTGAGTGGGTGAAACTCATGGCAGCCTCAGACAAGAAACTGCACTTGGGGGGTGACCTATAAACCTCTGGGGTAAGGTAAAAAGAGACACAGAGAAATCAGGGAAGAAAAGAACTTGAAAGAGGGGTGGCAAAGGGGGAAGTAGTGGTGGTGAGTAATCTGAAACTGACAGACATCGAGTGTAATATTCCAGTGGCCTTGAGCATCAGCAGTCAGGCCTTGCTGGTTGCCTTCTAGGACTGTCTGCTGGCACCGCTAGTCAAGGAAACCACCAGGCAAACTGCAATTCTCAATGTGGTGCTCATCAACTCGGAGGTGATTGATGTTGTGAGAGTAGTGGAGCCACTGGGGAACAGCAACCATAACTCCATTTGGTTTGAACCTGCCCTTGGTTCTAGAAAACCCCAATTAAGAGCTGAGGCTCTGGATTTCTGAAGAGATGACTTCAACAGGCTGAAGGAGCTGGTCAAGGAAAAGTTACTTGGGGTGGACAACATGAGAGGGTACAAGAGAAATGGAAGCAACTATGGAAGCCGTTCTTGAGGCATCTAAGTTATGCATAAGAATGGTAAGCAAAAAGAATAGGTTCAAGACACCATTGGGTTCTTAGCAAGAGTCCAAGAAGTGGTGAGGGTAAAGAAAAAGGCCTACAAGTAGTACAAAGAAAAGCATGGGAGGAAGAATGGGCAGAATACAATATTGAAAAATAGGGAAGCAAAGAGGGTGGTTTGGGAGGTAAAAGCAGACACAGAGCTGCATATTGTGGAGGGGGTCAAGAGCAGAGAAAAACAGTTCTTCCAAAATAATATGAAAAAAGTAAGAAAGGAGGGAGAATCATAAGGTTTACAGATGGAGATAGGGTGATAGAGAAGGACAGGCAAAAATTCGCTGTCCTTAATGATTATTTTAGCTCAGTTTTCTCTAAGGAGAGTGGTGGACCCTTGCTAGACAGTGGCGTCAAAGTGGCCATTAAAGGGTCCCAGAGATGAGGCAGCCAATATTTACAAGCAAAAGTATCCAGAAAGGGCTAGCAACACTAAAAATTGATATTGCCCTGGGACCAGATGGGTTGAATCCTAGGTTCCTCAGGGAGCTGGTAGAAGAACTGGCTGAACCCCTGGTAGGTCTGTTCAACAGCTGTCTAAGGAAAGGGGTAGTTCCGAAGGATTGGAGGGTGGTGGACATAGTTACACTCCGTGGCGGGTGGGGGACAAGGAACATACAGGGAACTACAGACCTCTCAGTCTTACCTTTGTAGTAGGGAAGCTGATAGAGTCACTGGTCAAATATCACTTCCTGGTCTACTTGGAGTGCAATGGTCTCCAAGATAATAAACAGCCCAGATTTTTGGCAGGGAGGTCTTGTCAAACTAACTTAATAGTTTTCTTTGATGAGGTGAGGAAGGAATTGGTAGGGGCCACATTGTGGATTTCCTTTTCTTCTACTTCAGCAAGGCTTTTGACTCTGTGGCTCACAGTAGCTTGCTGAAGAAGATCCAAGATCTGGGTGCAACTAAGGTCATAGTAAACTAGGTGGATAACTGACTAAAGGGGAGGCATGAGAGGGTTGTAGTAAATGGGGTCAAGTCAGCAGAGAGGGAGGTCATGAGCAAGGTATCACAGGGATCTTTTCTGGGAATGGTTCTCTTCAATATTTTCATTAGTGACACTGGTGGGAGTATCTGGGCAGGCAGTGTCTTTTCACAGATTATATTAAGCTCAGGGACACTGGTTTACCATGATAGACAAAAGATACATTCTGTTTTGCAGATTGAAAAAAAACGGTATTGTCACCGGTGTCAGCGACGCCAAAATCTGTTTTTACCAGTGATTGCTTTGTGCACTTTATTTAACACTTTTTTCACTCTGCTAGCATGCATTTTAGTAATTTTGACCTATGCTGTTGTAGATCTATACTTGTAGCTATTAAGTTATTGTAATAGCTACAAGGTACGATGGCCTCAGCAAAAGCACTACAACCCCATCCTTCCGGTGTGATGGCTGCAGCACTGTGGCCCCCCATCTGTTAGGTGTGACAGCAGCAGCAGGTGTAGCACTGCAGTCCCCACACCTCAGATGTGATGGCAGCAGCAGGTGTAGTACTGTAGCCCCTACCCCTCAGGTGTGACGGCAGCAGTAGCATCATGATGGTACTCACCCAATGGCATGTACCAAAGATTGTCTGTCAGAGCTCATACGTGAATTAAGACGAACCACCAGACACCAAGGTGAACTTTCCTCAGTTTAGTTCCCTAACTTTTAGCTGCCTGAATCAGTTTATTTTAAACAAAGTGCATCCAATTAAAAAATCCACAAGGTGATTAATGAGGATGCTAATGGAGAGATACAATCTCTCCCAAGTAATAAACCAATCTGGAATTGCACCCACAATAAATTGTGCACTTTCTGACTTGGTCTTCATGAAAATGGAGCTTCTTAGTTTTCATATCGGAGCTCAAACTCATGAAAGTTCTACCAGCAGAGGTGAATCCATGACTACTGTACAGATCGAGGCTTCATCACTCCTATCCCCTCTGCAGTCATCATAAATAATCTTTGTGCCTTGATCACTAGTAACAACTGGTATATCCTCCAATGAGCCTGGCATTTTTATTATGGCGCTATTGAGCATGACGTGCTCTTGCTCATAACACTGCAAGCTGATAACGTTGCCTTGTCCCTTCCTCAATAGGCAGGGCAATAGTGCCCTAGGCACACCCATGGGATTTATAAAAGGGCATTGGAGATATAAACTTCACTCTCCAAGCACAAGGGCACTATTGAGGAAGGGGCAAGGTAGCATAATCAGTTCATGAGCAAGAGCACATGATGTTCACGAGCACCAAAATTAAAACGCAGGCACACCGGAGAATTTACCAGTTCGAGTTATCAGGTACAAAGATTATTTATTTAATATAGTGGCTGCAGGGAGGACCAGAGAAGTGAGGCCCCTGAAATGTACACTGGTCAGGGCCTCACCTCTGCCTGTAGTTCTCCTTTAAGAATCCATCATCTCTGTAGTTCCCCAATTTCATCCAAGGAAACAGACTACCATGGCACCAAAGCAGTCCCACCATACCACCTAGGAGAATAGATAACATAGGAAGTTTGTGGGAATGACACCTCCAGATACCCACACACAGCCACTCAGGACCCACCATGAAAAGCAAGTACTTGTTTGGTGGTTCTTATTAGCATCACCCTGGACAGTGGGTGGTGGGCTTGGTTGTGGTAGCCCAGGTTGCTGCAATGCTCCCCCGCAGCTACTTCTTTTTTTTAACTTGTAAGTTTATTAACATATTTCAACACAGGCTTCCAACAATATTCAATTAAACATACCAGCAAAAGGTCTAGCATAGAAATCTAACTTATTTATCAACTTGTCTTTGTTTATCCCTTAGGTAATCCGATGCTTACATCCTCCAAAATTGATGAAGGGAACCGAGGAGGACTTTTCCAACTGCACTGATACCCTCTGGGTTTCGCCTACAGTGTCCTTTCAGACCAAATTAATCCATGGCCCCACCAACTACTTCAAAATTGTCTCATCAAACAGTTTTGAAGGGCACAGATGAAACGTGGTTAATTACGTTTGATGTGGTTTATTAAAGTTTTTTTGTCAAAATGTGTGTCTCTTCTTCCACACTCACACACACACACACACACACACACACACACACACACACACATACACACACCCGACCCCCCCCACACACACACACACACCCCCAACCCACACACACACCACCGACACACACCCATCCTGACCACACACACACCCCGACCCACACACACACCGACCCAAACACACACACAGACACACCTGACCCACACACACACACAACACATATACACCTGACCACACACACACACACTATGACCCACACAGACACCCCTGATCCACACACACCCCACACACACACACACACACACACCTCAACCCCCACACACACCCCGACACACACACACACACACACACATTCCGACCCATACATACCCTGATCCACGCACACCGACCCACACACGCCACACAAAACTGAATTTTCTTTGAAATCGTGTTTACATTCTGGATAGACAGGGTGAAGCAGGTCCTGGCAGTACAACACAGTAAACAGTGCATTTTACAATTAAGGCAAATACCCAGCAAAACCACCCCAAGACCACACACAATGGACCTTCTCCCTGCCCCGGGGGGACTGGCTGGGTCACAGGACAGGGTGCTAAATGAGGACAGGCCAGAGAACATCTTGACAAATCACACAGTAATGTGCAATAAACTACATAAACATACACATTAAGATTTTAGTACATTTTAGTGCATATTTCTACTGTAGGATTTCATAACTACCAACAGCCCATAATTTTGAAACAGACTTAGCAGCTTTACACGAGAAAGTGCTAATCGGCTATAAAAATGCATATCACTAGGCACAGAATGGTTTGCAAAATTTAAAAAAATTAAGTAATTTGTTATTAATTTTGTTTACTATGTCATAGACTCACTTAAAAATGGTTAGCAGTCTACTGTTATGCATTTTTGGAAATGGTTAGCATAACCCCCTGTTTTGCGTAGCATTTTGTTATCCTACACCAGCTATTTAAAAACCCTTCAAGAGGAGTAAGGATGGCACAGCCCCAGTGGACTGGCATACAGGTGGGAAACAATGGTTCTGTGCCACTCTGCCCATCCACCCCTCCCTCCTCCACCACCAGAGGCCAGAACTATTTTTTTCAACATGTGCACCAGTCCGTCCAGCCCGTCCCTCTGCCAACCATCAACTACCAACCACTGGAGCATGGCACGGCCACAGTGGACTGGCATACACATGGGAAAAAATGGTTCTGTGCCACTCTGCCCATTCACCCCTCCCTCCACCACCACCAGAGGCCAGAACCATTTTTTTCAGCATGTGCACCAGTCCGCCCAGCCCGTCCCTCCGCTGACTATCAACTACCAACCACTGGAGCATGGTACAGCACCAGTGAACAAGCATACATGTGGGAAAAAATGGTTCTGTGCCACTTTGCTCATCCACCACCCTCCTTCACCACCAGAGCCCAGAACCATTTTTTCAGCATGTGCATCAGTCCACCCAGCCTGTCTCGCAGCCAACCATCATCGACTAACCACTGGAGCATGGCACGGCCCCAGTGGACTGGCATACATTGAAAAAATGGTTCTGTACCACCCTGCTCCTCCCTCTATCAACAGAGGTCAGAACCATTTTTTCAGCATGTCTGTCATATTTCAAATGCATTCATTTTTTTTTTATATTAAGCGTACCAGCTCATGGCCACCACCAACCCAACATCTTCCCTCCCTTGGTTTCCTATTCACATAAAAGCAGCATGGCTATCTGAAACATAAAAACTTACCAGACTATGGTAGGCACATAGAAAGGCAGTAGTCCTGTGGCAGCAGATGGCAAGGCAGGTCGGGTACAGCACAAGACAGCAGAAAGTGTAGGTCAGCAGCACAAGGCTGCTAGTAGGGCAGTTAAGCAGCACAAAATTTGCAAGGCAATTCATTACAGCCACTCTCCCCACCCTGATGGACCTGCATGGCCACTCTCACCATCTCAATGGACCAGCACAGCCTCTCTCACCACCCTGATGGACCTACATGGCCACACTCCCACCCCGACGGACCAGCATGGCCACTCTCCCCACCCTTATGGACCCGCAGGGCCACTCTCGCCACCCCGATGGACCAGCACGGCCTATCTCCCCACTCTGATGGACCAGCACGGCCACTCTCCCCACCCTGATGGACCTGTATGGCCACTCTCCCCATCCCAATGGACTTGCATGGCCAATCTCCCCACTCTGACAGACCTGCACAGTCACTCTCCTCACCCTGATGGAACAGCACAGCCACTGTCCCCTCTCTGATGGACTGGCATGGTCACTCTCCCCACCCCAATGGAGCAGCAAGGCCACTCTTCCCACCCCAAATGACCTGCATGGCCACTATCCCCACCCCAACAGACCTGCACATCCACTCTCCCCACTTTGGCGGACCTGCACGGCCACTCTTCCCACTCTGACGAACCTGCAGGGCCACTCTCCACACCCCGACGGGCTGGCAGGGCCACATTCCCACCCTGACGGACCAGCAGGGCCTCTCTCCCCACCCAGATGGACCAGCAAGGCCACTCTCCCCACTCTGACGGACCTACATAACCACTCTCCCCACCCCGATGGACCAGCACAGCCACTCTTCCAACCCGATGGACCAACACGGCCAATCTCCCCACCCCAACAGACCTGCATGGCCACTCTCCCCACTCTGACGGACCTGCACGGCCACTCTCCACACACTGATGGACCAGCACAGCCACTCTCCCCACCCTGATGGACTAGCATGGCCACTTTCCCCACCCCAACGGACCAGCCTTACCCATCAGCATGGCCACTCTCACCACACCGACACACCCCACCAACACCATTTCCAGCTCCATTTATCTGGTATCTGACTTCAGGCATCCAGGTCTGTGTTTCTCCAACCCCCTTTCCCCCAATCACATGCCAACAAAAGTAAATAGAAACACATTTTCTTTTCTTTTGAACTTTCCACCACAACTCTGTTTCTCTAGAATCTGACTACAGCTCCACTACTTGCAGATCAGTCAAACAAACCACGCAGTGGGAGAGAGAACTGAACTACAGGTCGGAAGCTCAGTTGGACCAACGCCAGGTGTGCAGGTTCCTTACCATCCCATGTACCTTCACAGTAGGAGCATATAGCAAAAACCCCTTCGTATTAAGGGCATGCAGCAAAAACCCTCCACAGATGTCGGAACTAATTTTTTTCAGCTGGCAACAACAATAAAAAAAATAAAACATAGTAGAGGAGATTAAGGCCCTCCTCTCCCTACCCACCAAGTAGTCTGCTTCCTTCTACATACAATACAAACATTGCTAGTACCCTCACACCACCCTGAGGCACAACAGCAGCAGCCCCACCCAACCAATAAAGCCAGCCCACAACACTGTCCAAGATCACACCAGCCATCCTACAGCTTTTCAACCCGTTGCCCATATGGAAAATAAATTTGACATGCTTGATGAAGAGGAACCAAATGTTGAATGCTTTAGTAAAACTTTTTAAGCCAATAAAACCTTCACCCTCACTTTGAATTGTAAACATACAAGGGTGGCCAGATCCCCATGCCTGGAACCATCCCTTCAACATCATGGCCAACTCGTACCCCAAGCTTGCCCCTCCCATCACCACAGCCCTGCACGTATAGCCATCCCTCCCATTTGCCAACATGACAAGCTCCCCACACATAACCCCAACCCCTCCCACCATAGCCATCAGCCCCACCAGTACAGCAAGTACCCCCCAAAATGAACAGTCCTCTCCTTCACCAAAACAGGCCTACCCTGGAGCAACATGGCCAGTCCCAATACAGAAACAAGCACAGCCTACTCCACCACCCCTTTGCAGACACAATTAAGACAGTTCCCTTCCCACCTCAGCCAACACAGCCGACACCCCTACTCCACCAATATGGCCAGTATGCTCCCCATACAACCAGTACCCTCTCCAAACACAGTTTGTTTCCCATCACATGCACCAAACATAGGCCTCCCTTGCACCAACATGGCTTGTCTCACCCGTGCCTCCTAAATGGACAAGCTGGTTCCCTGGTCACATCCTCTAACATGGAGATACAAGCTTTAAACCCTGTGGAAACTGCTCATCTTAGAATATTATAAATTTCTGCTGAATTTACAGCACAGTCAGTGTAGGCAGCAGTGCCTATTCCAGGAGGGAGGGATGAGGGCAGAGCCATTGTAAGTGGTAAAATGAGGGACATACCGCAAAATCAGAGACAGTTGAGAGGTATGCCCAATGCGCAATACCACCATTACGACAACCTACCACACCATGGCCAATGTCCCCGCCCCACCCCAGCCACACAGCCAGTGTCCCCACCCCACCAAAACAGCCAGTGTCCTCATCCCACTAACACAGCCAGTGTCCCCACCAACACATGGCCAGTACATCCATATCACTCCAGCAACATGGCCAGTATCCCTACCAACACACGGCCACTGCCCCAATGCACCCCACCAACATGGACAGTGCCTCCATCCCATTCCAACACCATGACTAGTGTCCCCAGCCCACCAACCCAGCCAATGTTCCCACCCCACTTCCATGTCCAGTGTCCCCATACCACCAACACGGCTAATGTCCCTATCTCACCAACACACAGCCGGTGTCCTTACCCCACCAACACATGGCCAGTGTCCCCACCCCACCAACACACAGCCAGTGTCCCTACCCCACAAACACATGGCCAGTGTCTCCACCCCCACCAACACATGGCCAGTGTCTCCACCCCACCAACACATGGTCAGTGTCCCAATACCATCCCTCCTCCATGGCCAGTGTCCCCAGACCCCCAACACTTGGCCAGTATCCCCAGACCACCAACATGGCCAGTGTCCCCACCCCACCTCCATGGCCAGGGTCCACACACCACCCCACCAACATGGCCTATGTCCCCACACCACCCCACCAACATAGCCTGTGTCCCACCCCACCAACGCATGGCCAGTGCCCCCACCCCACCCACGCAGCCAGTGTCGCCACCCCACCAAGACAGCTAATGTTCCCACACCACCTCCACAGCCAGTGTCCCCACCCAACCAGCATGGCTAGTGTTCCCACACCACCCCACCCCACCAACACAGCTTGTGTCCCCACCACACCAACACATGGCCAGTGCCCTCACCCACCCTCACAACTAGTGTTCCCACCCCAACAGTACCCCTCCCAAGAACACGGACAAACCCTCCCTGACCCACCAAACACTGATCCCCCCCAGACACACTGCCAGCAACCCATGTGCCCCAAGACACATAGCCACTGATCCCACCCCCAAGACACATAGCCATCAACCATGGACAGTCCCACTGCCCCATCAACACAGACAGTACCACTCCGGCCACCAGACACTGAACCCCCCCCAGACACATGGCCAGCAATCCCACACCCCAAGACGCAACAGCATCACAAAACTCTATGTCACCACTTAGCCACAAAATAAACATTGTGCTGTATCTTTGTATTACTCTTCATTTATTGCTACTTATTACTGCAAGGACAGAGCTTTATTACTATTTTAGATGAAAGATGCAGCTTTAATGCAAATCTTTTCTGCTGCATTTTTAGCCAGCTCAGCTTGCTCAGACCTCAGCAGTCACCAAAAATCTTCTGTTCAGTAACTCACAATACTGGGGTCCCTGTTCCCTTCTCTAGCTACTATATAACCTGAGGTCAACCAATTCATTAGGGTTCCGTCCTTTGCATCACCTGGCACTGTAGAGCATATTTGGCAGCATTTGGTAAATATCCAGGGGCAGATTAAACAGTCCGGTTTATGCCTGATTTCCAGTAGTGAGAGCAGAGATACTGCAAATCTATTTCAAGGCCATTTGGACACAATGTGAAGCAGAAAGGCTGGTCAAATCTTTTTATACAAAACCAAACAAGGAGTTGAGAGAAGCCCATTTTAGTAAAATTTAGGAATTTTCGAAGATTAAAAGAACATATTAATTATTAATTTACACTGGTTACCCTGTTGAGGAGTAGCTGCACTGTGGCAAGGAAATGGTAGAGACGACTACGCAAACTTTGTTTTAATGCTCATGTGTACCAGAGAAGTAAGCCCATTTTAGGGCTACAGCACAGTCACATTCAAAAATTATTTTTTTAGGTTTCAAAATGTTACGATGATGATCGTGATCATTGAGAAGTCGATGCAGGGAGGCAAACACCGATTAAATGGAACAGTACTCTATTTTATTACCAATAGTGTCACCTTTTTGGGGAATAATAAACCAGAGAACATTTATATACTAAAAAAATGTTCTTTGCTGCTGGTAAAGTTCTCCCTACCTTTTCGCTGATACACCTAACTAATTCTACTATTTCCTGCTTCCTAGATAGAAGAACTGGGTCCTGGATAACTTCACCAGAGATCTTAGCCAAGTTTAATATCCCTAATTCCCATATTTTTAAAATCTTCCAACTACTGTACATCATTTATTGATAAAAAATCCTGGGGGTAACCCTCTCTCCCTCTATAAACACACCTTTTATTATAAAAATGGTCCCTTTAGCCAGCCTTCCACACGCAGTGCCCAAGCTGTTCAATATTCTCTTTGACTGGATTTATACAGATTATCTAGGTCCTTTGAATTATTGGGCACCTCTTCTCCCCGAGACCCCTATAAAATGGCCTGCCTTATGGCAGGGATGCCATAAGTTCATCACGCAGGATAGACTCCACATCATGCAATTCCACATATTGCAAAACCTATATTATTCGCCACAAAAGTTGGCTAGATATGGTATAGTTTCTTCCTCTACTTGCACTCGTTTTGCTCAGGATGAAGGAAATTTACTTCATATCTTTTGGACCTGTTCCAAAATCTCTCCCCTTTGCACTTATCAAACAGAGAGTCGACCGCTTTCTAGGCCTTGACAAGTTATTTTCCCCTGAGGTTTGTCTCCTGGGTGATATATCGGGGATCCCAGTTCTCGCTCGGAAATTTCACATGGCTTTAATATCCATGTTGGTTAAAAACTAATACTCGGGAGATAAGTCCCCCGGCCCAGATGGTCTAACTACAAATTTTTTTAAAGGCTATATAGATGTAATTTGTCCAATCATAACTAAGACATATAATTTTTGGTTTACGGAAAACATCTCAGACGAGTCTTTTCTGGAAGCACTTATTACCCTAATCCCTAAGCCAGATCGGGACCCTATGCTGATGGGTAGCTATCGTCCGATATCGCTCCTGAATGTTGATATTAAAATATTAGCTAAAATATTAGCAAATAGACTGGCTCCTCTTATGAGTAGTATGATCGGTGATGAGCAAGTAGGGTTCATGAGTGGAAGGGTGTCCAGTGATCATCTACGAAAGATACACCACCTAATGTTGAAAGCACAAGGAGCGCAGTACTCAGCAGCGTTATTGGTACTAGATGCCGAAAAGGCATTTGACCGAGTATCTTGGGATTTCCTCTTTGTAATATTAGAAAAGACTGGTTTACCCAATGATTTTCTAAAGTGGATTCAAATTTTATATAGTGCCCCCAAAGCTCGTGTCTGGTGCAATGGACTTTTATCATCCCCCTTCTCTCTAACTTGCGGCACAAGACAGGGATGTCCGCTGTCACCGCTGTTGTTTAATATATATCTTGAGCCAATGATTCGTATACTTCAAGTATTACAGGAGGTTAAAGGTATCAAACTAGGGAGTAGACGATATCTAGTATCGGCATATGCGGACGACCTACTGATTCATTTAGAAGATACGGATATGGGTATACCAATAATATTAGAGGAAATATCTAGATTCTCTAGGGTATCCAATTATAAAATTAATACCTCCAAAACAAAACTATTTCCATTAAATAATAGATGCTATCCCAATATAGCAAAAGAATTAGGTCTGGTCTGGGAAACTAAAAAATTGTCGTACCTTGGGATTAAGATTATGAGAGGAGTAGGCTCTATGATTAATGAAAATTGCAATAACCTTCTTAAGATAATTAAGTTAGACTTAAACAGATGGAATCTACTACCCCTGTCTTTTTGGGCCAGAATGGAAACAATAAAAATGAATATACTACCGAGGGTTATCTACCCTATCAATATGTTGGGCTGCTATTTACCTAAGACATGGTTTCTCAATTTAAGAAAGGTGATTAGTGCATATCTGTGGAAAGGGAAAGCTGCTAGAAGATCATACCAAAAGCTTACAGGTTTCAGGGAGAGAGGAGGGCTTTCGCTGCCATCTTTCTATAAATATTACTTAGCATCGCACATAAGTAAGATAGCGCATTGGTTTAAACCTGTTACATCCTCTCCATTGCACTCTTACACACCACTCTGGCTAAATATTGAAAGAGATTTAGTTGAAAAACATAAGGTAAAACTAAATACTCTGGCATTTACTATGGTCAAATTACTCCCGAAAGCATTAAAAAACACTCCTATTGGTTGGTCAGTGAGAGCTTTACAGCAAACCCAAAAACTTCTAAAGACCAATTGGCAGGTATCACAAGAGCAAGCATTAATACAGAATGTTCATTTCCTAATCCAAAAGACACCAATTCCACCCCGGTATTGGAAGATTTTAATGGACCTAAAGCTTGGTGATTTGGCTCCGCAGGGTAGATTAATGACGTATGTGCAGGCCTGTAATAGATTCCAGGAAATAAAGGAGCAATTTTTTAAGTTTAAGCAAGTCTCTGAATCAATAAAATCTCATTTTAGTAGAGTAAAGGCAATAAGAACAAATGGCGGAGTTGAGTTAAATGATTTAGTTCAAATAGCCATAAAACCGCATGCTGTCTCTGGAATCTACAAGGCTTTACAGCAGCTTGATGGTAGTCTACCAAGCGGAGTTAGCTATTACTGGTTAAATAAATTAAACATACCAGAGGATAATAACACATGGAAGTACATTTGGTCAAATACGTATGGAAACATCAAGCAGGATAGATATAGGCTTCAGCAATTTAATGTAATGCATAATATGTACTACACCCCTGTGAAGTTGCACAAGATGGGTAAACAGGTTCAATCTAATTGCACTAGATGTGGGATGGAAGGATGCGATTTATACCATTTAATATGAGAATGTTCCAAAATCCGGCCCTTCTGGATGGCAATTAGTATCTCTTTATCACAATTGTTAAACCTAGATTTTTTTTTCATCTAGAATTTGCCTGCTAAACTATTTCGATGATAGGATGACCAGGCAACAAAAAAGATACATGGCCTTAGTATCAGCAGCTGCAAAAGCCGTAATACTGAGGCACTGGACTGAATCCACAACCCCGTCTATGAGAGAATGGTATAAAGAAATCACATTAGCGTTGCAAGTAGAGTCACATATTGCCAGAATGAATAATGAAGCTGGGAAATAATACACTCTGTGGGGCCCGCTCGAAGCAGTAATGATGTCGTGGGGCTCCAGATCTTGTTTGTAGGAGAAAACCCCTAGGGTATTATGTCACCAGGTTTTAATGGTGTGTGAATGCTGCTATAGATTGGGGTGAGGGGAGGTCTCTTTAGTTCTTAATTATGATAGCGTTATAGAGTTTAAAAATGTGAATATGGATCTATAACGCTTGCTGGATAAAAGTGTGTAGGTGGTAATTGTCATTGGATTGTTGGTCTCACCAGCTAATGTATGTCAATGTGTATGAAATAAATATGGCAATAAAACAGATTGAATACAAAAAAAACTAATACTAAAGCATTGGAAGGACAGTGAAAATATTTCCTATACTGAATGACTGAGAGAATTATTAGCTAATCTCAGAACAGAGAGATCTATAGCTAGTCTCCAGAATACCACAACTAAATTTAATAAAATATGGGGCCCACTACAAGCTGTCTACTCCCTACAATCCATCTAATTTTATATGCTTAACTGCTGCTTCTGATGATATATGCCTGTCCATACCGTGCAAGATTCAGGGGAAGGGTGATCTCTGGGGGGAAGGGGGGGTGGGAGAAGGACACATTAATCTATACGTTATGTTGATGTTTTGTACTATCCATGGTGATTTGTCCTTAGTATGTATAAAAAGTTAATAACATTTTGAATAAAAAAAAAATGTTCTTTGCACCAATCACTTTCGACACAAACTCCAAACCGAGCAGTGCTGTACCAAAGCCGTTTTCCTAGTTTTCCTGCAACCTGGTACATTTGCGTATTAATACAGATTCCTGTCACATAAAACATTCCTTTAAAAATGTAAAACACAATTTAAACTTACTAAAACAAGTATTCCACAAAACGTTCAGTGGCAGGGCACTTCGGCAGACCAGGACAGCAGCAGCAAATGTGGATACTAAGCAGAGCAGCAATTAAAAGCAACAACAAGGAAAACCACGTGTTTTGTTTTTCCTTTTAAACACTGCAGATCCTGGCCGCTCTGTGAACAAATGCTGCTTCCGTTTTGGCACTGAAATTCTGCTGACCAATCAGGGATCCGCTTTTCCTTCAGTTTTTCCATGAAAATGGAAAACCAGTGTCCCTGTCCATAGGTGACTCGTGTACTTTGGGTAGGGTGTACAATAATTGTATAGTGGGAATAGGATTAAAAAGGGCCTTTCTTTCACAGTCATTGATGACCTTTGCCTGGGATGCATTAGTTAGCAGTTCAAGTACTTTCTCTTTTAATTCTGGAGTAAAGATGTTGCGAAATTATATTTCACCGTCGAAATTCCGGCAAAATCAGCAATTTCACCATGTGAAATATTTCACAAAATTTGCCCACTACGAAAAATATTACACTGGGTGCAAAATGTGGAATTTCACCTGCTAAATGAGAAATGTTGCCATTAAGGAGGTGACATTTTGCAGGCAAAAGGTGAATTTCACTTTCCGTGGGTGAAATTTCAACTTCTGCAGGCGTAATTTCACCTTCCATAGGTGAAATTTCTCATTCCACAGGCAAAATTTCACATTATGCAGGAACAATTCTGAATTCCATAGGCAAAATGACAAACTATGCAGGTGAAATTTAGAATTTTGCTTCTGTGAAAAAGTTTGCAAAATGGGTGAATTTCGTGAAATATTTAGCGTGATGAAAGTTTCCAATTTCGCACATCTCTATTCTGGTATGAGATTATACTGTATGTTGCTCTATGGTAATCTGAATAGCTTGAAAGCTGCTTCAATCATTCTCTCTGGTAATCCAGGTAGTTTTGTACCACTAAACCCCATAGTAGCTGGTTTGATGACAAGGTCATTATTGTTCTCAAGGTTATCTAAAAGGCCCAAATTCTTCTTCTTACATTTTAGTTTTTTATTTGTAACACTCTGTCTTAATCGATTGTTCAACCTTCCTCACTGTTTCTTTAATATTTTTGTTTATAGCTGGAGGTAATTGCCCTCAGGTAGAGATGTGCGAAGTTGCCAAAATTTGGTCCATAAGAACATTTGCAAAATTTGGCAAATTTTCAGAACTGAGGTTCGTAATCTGAATTGTTATTCTTCTGGTGGAATGGTCAAATTTTCTTGATGCATGATCAACTCCCTTGATGAATAACAAGACAAACTGTGTGGAAATCATGATGATAACACCCTAACTAATTCCCCACTAACACCATCTTCCCCATGTCCGATGAACATTATGCTGCTGCAGCTATTGTAAAAGATAATCCCGTCCTTCCACCAGCATGCCAAATACCACCCACTCCCACTGAATTATCAACCAATCAGGTTATACTGGAAGCAAAGACGTCACCATTCATTAATTAATACTATCACATGATAAAAGTTGGTACTTAACTGAGCAGATGTTCTGCACTGGGAGACCTTTTTCTTTATTTGCAAGTAGATTTTGTGGGTGCTGGTGGGTGGATGATGGTGGTGATGATCAGAGGGAGGTTGGGTGGTGGACTCAGTGTTTGTATTAAGGACTGTGGGACTCGAATAGGGGAGGTGGATGGAGTGTATTTGGTGCAAAGGCGCGGGGAAAGGATTACCTTTTACAACTGCCACAGGCAACCACCAGCTGCAGCAGCACGATGTTTGCTGGTGTGGTGGGAAGGATGGAGGACAGTGCCAGTGGGGTGTGTATGTGTGGGGGTATATTGATCATATTTATGTTCTTGCGTGGTGGGAGGGGGTAGTTTCACAGCACATTGGTGAGGAAAGTTTTTTAAAATTAAAAATATACACTGGTGAATTAGAAGTCCTGCTACGGATTTAGCCAATTATTCATGAATTGCAAATAACGCAGGTTTGCACCAACTTTGCCAGTGAATTAAAAATTCACAGTGTCTCTGTCCTGGGGATTCATATTTCATGATTCATATTTCAGTGCTCAACTGATTCATATTTCATATTCAACTGATTCATATAAGTAAATTCTGAAGATGGCGGCCACGCTGGGCTAGCCATCTGTCTGTAGCATGTCCGCAGTACTGTTTTGCTGTTTTGCAATTTATTTTATTCCATTGCTGCTCTATATGTTTTTAAATGTATTTTTACCGTTCTCCATTAATGCCGTTAGTGCAGTCATTGATGTCTGCTGTGCTCGTGTTTCCATTATAGAAGAATTTGTGTTTTTCCTTTTTGGTTCCATTGGAGCCTGTTTGTGGGCTGAGACTAAGAGTGTGGGCAAGGAGAATCATGGATGCTGTCTGCAAAGCCCCTGCTTTATTGGAAACACTGACTCCTGAGCCCTCACTGTTTGCTGACTTTTATTATATTTGGACCACATTTTGGATCCGCTATTGGTCTTTTGCCCTTGGGGGTGTCTGGGCATTGAGTGGACTGGTTTGGGACTGCAGAGAGCAAGTAGCTCAGGGCCTGTTGGTTTTGCCCAGAGTGACGCTTCTGATCTTCCGCTGTGTTCTTGGAGTGCCCCTTGGAATATCCATGTTTGATGTCTGGAGGACTATTGGGAATGGTGATCCAGTGAACTTGTTTGGAAGAACTACTGGATACAGGGATATGGAGTTTTTTTGCTGACTTTTCAGAGTGTTGGATGTGCTTTCTATAGTTGCGACTGGATGATTTTTGGCCAGGGCTTTAATGCTGGGGTTGCAGGTTTCAGGAGGGGTCTCAGGGTTAGTGTCACACACAGGGGTGGGAGTGGGGCTGGTGGAGAGCCAGTCCATTATTCATTTTCCCCTAGACTTTGGGGTTGACCAACTGGGGGGCTGACCTAACTCTGAGTCAAAGTAGTGCGCCATTGGCTTGCTGGGGCAATTTTATCTCGAAATGTGGATAGGAACCTGTGGCCTGCTGATGGCCTTTACTGATGTGGATCTAGACTTTGAACTGGAAGCCTGAGAATTGAAGACTGGAATCTCGCTGTCCATTGTTTGCTTGAATGTCACTGTAGCTGGGGCTGGTGTACTGATCCTGTATTTTGAGTTTATATAAGGCTGTGTGTGGAAATATCTACAGCCAGTCGGGACCTCTGCTGACAGCAAGTATTTTTTTTAATTTATGTATATTGTTTATGGAAATGTGAGCAGTGAGAGTGCTCTGGAACATCTGTGAATCCCCCTGTTTTTCTGATATGTGAGAGATATTGTATGGAGGGTGGTTTATAAATTATTTCCTTTGTTATTTTATGTTTATTTATTTGTTGTATATTGAGCAGTGAGAGTGCTTAGTTTTAGTAGACACCAGGTAGTGAGAGGACCTGCGTGATATATAATTGTTTTTGGTTAGTATTTTATTTATTGTTTGTTATTTTTACTTGGAGTGGGTATAAATTATTTAGTTGTGGGAAGCGGGAGGGAAGCTTTAGGACAAGTTGTTTTTTTCCGGGTGTTATATATTATTTATGGTGTTGCTAACTGAGTAGCTAGATTGTATTGTATTATTATGTTTTGGGCCTGGGAAATGTGTCATTCTATTCTTCCCCCAGTCGTGTGCTAGTCAGCCTCCGCTCTCCATGCCCTCTGCCCTTACTTCCCTCCTCCTTTGTCTTTTTCCATCTATCAATGTTGTTGGGCTCTGGGTATTGCTCAGCAGGAAGGGGAAGTGGGGTGGGGGATGTGAACAGCGGAGGTTGGAAGAGCGTGGTGCTCCTATTAGGGTTATTAAGCCCAGAAGATGTCTGGGGCGAAGTGGAGTCTGGAACGTGGGCCATCTTGTCTAGTCTCCATACCCAAGGGCACCATCGTTGGGGATGGGCAGCTGGTCGGGGCAGCTCAGGAGTTCTGTCCAACTCGGGTGGTGTTGTGCAACACCAGATCTGTCAAAAACAAGACCGCAGTTATTGTGGATCTTGTTGGAATGGCAGATCTGGTGTGCATCACAGAGACCTAGCTGGATGATAATGCAGGCCCCATAAAAGAGGCCACAATTCTGGCTGGGTATGTGGTGATATACCGCCCGAGATTGGACCCCGGGGGGTGGTTGTGATCTGTTTCAAGACCAAATTGGATCTCACCAGTGTTCCAGCTGAGGAGCCCAGATCTTTTGAATGTGCCGTGGTAGCAGGTGTGGGTTATAGGATAGCTGTCATCTACTGTCCACCCAGAGATGGCAAGTAATTCCTTAAGGAAGTGGTGGACTTCTTCATAGACATGGCATTTGAGTCACCCAGGCTGATGGTCCTGGGTGACTTCAGTGCCTGGATCGATGATGAACTCTTGCAATTTGGACAACACTTCCTTCAGTTGATGAATTCACTGGGCCTTACACAGGTGGTTACCACTGCGACCCCTAAAGGTGGCCATTCTCTTAACCTGGTCTTCCTCCTGGAGATTGAGGCCTCTGATGTGGGGGTGGAATCAGTCGGATGGTCTGATCACTACACAGTGCAATTCAATTTTTGCACCCCCACTTGTAGGCCAACCCCTGAGGAGATGGTCAAGTACCGTCCTTTACAGGATGTTACTTCCGATGGTCTAGCAGCGGTGCTTGATCTATCAGAATTTCCTGTGACTAGCAGTGATCCATAGGTTTTGGTTTTGGCCTATAATAAGGCCATTACCTCAGCCCTGGATTTTTATTGCTCCAGTACGTGTGCATCCTCTCTCCCTTCTCCCTTGGTCTCTGTGGTTTGATGGAGCCTTGAGGGAGTTGCGGCGACTAGGACACAGGTTAGAATGTCGTTGGCAGAAATCCGTCTTATATACTGACCACCTTAGACTGCTGGAGCAACATCAGCTCTATCGGTCAGAAATTTCCCGTAAGAAGGCAGAGTTCCTGTCAGGGGAAATAGTTGCCGCTCAGAACCGACCAGCCCAGCTCTTCAGAACTGTGGCCAGGCTGTGCAACCCAGCCTATCAGCAGGTCTGAAGAGCTTTTTCACAATTACAATGTGAAGAGCTTGCTCGGTTCTTTGCTGATAAGGTGGCCGACATTGGGGCAGAGATCCATGCGACACATTCTATGTGAGTTGTTGATGACCAGGGCTTGGCCACTATCCCTCCATTCACCTGGAGTACCTTAGACAGTCTGGAAATCATGGATGTTATGCGGATTGTCCAGGGGATGCGCCCTACATGCTGTAGTTTAGATCTGGGCCCTACATCCTTGATAATGGGTTGTGGTAATATTATCAGCCCAGTTCTGGCACAGATAGTCTGGTGCTCCCTTGACTTTGGTGAGTATTCCTGCTCTTTGAAAGAAGCAGTGAAGACACCTTTGTTGAAGAAAGCTTCATTGGACCCAGACTGTCCTGCAAACTACAGGCCTATCTCTAACCTTCCCTTTGTGGGGAAGGTTATTGAGAAAATAGTGGCTGCGCAACTGGAGAACCCTTTGACCATCCATAGCGTCTATGAACCTCTCCAATCCAGTTTCTGAAAGAGGCATAGTACTGAGACTGCACTGGTTTGGGTGCTCAATGATCTCCTGATGGTGAGAGACCAGAGACAATGGTCCATTTAGGTACTTTTAGATCTGTCATCAACTTTTGACACCATTGACCATGGAGTTCTGCTTGAGCGCCTGAGATTTAACTGTGGACTTTCTGCTTTGGTCCACAGATGGTTTACATCTTTTCTCACTGGAAGTACTTAGAGGGTGGTGTCAGGGTTTTTTTCCTTTGACCCTACCTCTCTGTTATGTGGGTTCCTCAGGGCTCAGTTCTGTCCCCCATATTGTTTGCCGTGTACATGTTTCCCCTCGGAGACATTGTAAGACAGTATGGGCTGAGGTTTCATTGCTATGCCAATGATACCCAGCTCTACCTGTCTTTTGCGCCCAACCAGGAAGGAGCACTCTTGGTATTTAATGACTACCTCATTGAAATCCAGAATTGGATGAGGTCCAGCTGGCTGAAGTTGAACCTGGGGAAGACAGAGGTGATGGTTGTGGATCCTGGTCTCCGGATAGGGGGGTTGGGAGCTGGTTGACCCTTAGGTTTATTCCTTGGGGACTCCGAGCTCCTTTCTTCTGAACATGTGCGAGACCTAGGGGTGATACCTCATGTAGGGATGACACTCCAAGCACAGGTGTTGGCTGTCATCAAGTCATCTTTTTATCATCTGAGAAACGTCGCTAGGATCAAGCACCTTGTTCCGTCTGGTGACCTTCCTACATTGATTCATGCCTTTTTGACCTAGCATTTGGATTATTGCAACTTGCTTTACTTTGGGCTACTGGGGGTTGATATCCGCCACTTGCAGCTGGTGCAGAATTTTGCAGCCCGGTTGTTGATGGGGATTCCTAGATCTTCCCATATCACGCCTGTACTGTAGGAACTGCACTGGTTGCCGGTTCAGTGGTGGATCACCCTCAAAGTCAGTTTACTGACATAGAAAGCCCTACATGGACTGGTTCCTGACTACCTGAAAGAGCTTCTGGTTCCTTATCACCCTGAACGACCACTTCGCTCATCTGACAAGGGGTTGCTGGAGATTCTGAGGGTGTCTTTAAAATCTGCTGGGGCCCGGGATTTTATGTTCATAGCCCCTACCCTCTGGAATTCTCTACTCCATTGGATTAGGGAGTGCATGACCGTGGGGGAATTCAAACAGACCTTAAAAACTTTTTTATGGAAAAAGGCATGTGGTGATGAAGACTGCAGATTTTGTTTATATTGTAAATTTTTATGGGATTACAAGATGATTTTATTTGTTTTAACTGTTTTAACTGTACTGCGCCTTGACATCTGCAAGACGCAGTAAAAATAAAGGATAATATTATTATTATTATATCAAGATTAATATTTCAATGCTCAACTAAGTTCTTATCTGTTATTATACAATGGTATTAAACAATTAAGAAATTTGATTGACTAACTGAGTCTTGTACCTGTGAGTAAATTCCTTGATAATTCATAGGTAAAGAGTAAAGAGCCAGTAAGCTGTGCCAGGCAAAGCCCATGCCAACAATGGAAATCTATCCACCCAATCTCAGAATGCCACCCTAAGTCCACGGCTATTCAGCTTGCCAGCCTTCAGCATCTCCACTCAAAGAACAATACAGTCAGCTGTCACAAAAAATGAAAATAAAAAATACTGACCTAAACAACAGCTTTGAGCTGGACACAATAGAAACACTAGAGGCTCTTTTTGCTTCATTTGAAGACCCTGAGGCTACCGTGGCTTCCGACATTACCCCTGAGCTGCTAACTCTCTCAGAAAATGTACCTGTCATTGCTGTCCCAGACAGCACCACAGAAATCAGGGAAGCTGCAGTAGTTGAGCGCAGTGATCAGCAGAGGGCCCAGTCCACATCTTCAGGTACAGCAACAGAACAACCTATGAAAAGCAGAGAAAAATGACATGTAAAGAAGGCACAAGGCACAAAAACATAACTGAACAAGACATGTTATAGCTCAAAATTGAAAGAAACGAGCTGACTGTGCTGAAAAAGACTAAATTGGCCATAAATGTCTTCTGTAATTGGTAAGAGGAGAAAAATACCTAAATCAACCTTAAAACAATACCGGCGACATCCCTGAATTAAATACTATGGGCTTACTATAGCACCGTCCGTACTACTAGTGGAAAATAATATGGCCTTAGTAGTTTCATAAGTTTAAGGTGTGGACTAAATCATTTAATAAATGACCCACCTGTCAGTAGACCACTAAATCTAATGTCCAACACGGAACTAACAACAGCAAACAATATATTCAAGGGGATGGAAAATGACAAAGAAGAGAAGGTCAAGACAAAGCCGTTCACCAACCCTCACTGACAGAAGCTGAGCTGAGTTACTTAAGACACTCGGAGACTCTGTCCCCCAGTACAGCACAAGGTTTGGTAAAAAAGGTCTGGATGGAGATCCAGTTACAGATGGCATGCAGGGGAAACAAAGTGGTGAGGTCCTTCAATCAGCACTCATTTGAAATAAAAACACCACAAGGTCTGAGCTATTTAACAAAGACCTACAATGAAGAAACTAAAAATCAAAAGAAAGTTACAGACCCAAACAAAGAAAACACTAGATAGTTTCTTTTTGAGCAGCGCAATGACCCCTTGTGCCCTGTAGAGTTGTACTTGAAATACATTAATAGATGGCCCCCAGATGCCCCAGCCTTGTTTTGCCATGTCAAGAGACAAACACAGCAAGCACTAGAAAATCAGCAGTTTTGGTAAACATGTGAGCCAATGGGATTAAATTACCTCAGCTCGCTGCTGCCCCGTATATGCAAAGAAGCAGGACTAAGAAACATTTACACAAATCTTCCCCTTCAAGCAACCACAGTCACAATGCTGAGTTCACCTGGCTTAGAAGCCAGGGAAATCATGTCTGTTACTGGACACAAGAATGAGTCCTCACTCCATGCCTACTGGAGACCCAGCATGAATGATTGCTATCAGTGGAGCAGCATTTTAGCTCCACAACAATTAGTATCAACTTCAAATGAGCATCTTGTTCAAACCTCCTGTGAGTCTCTGAGAATCCCAGAGAGAGACTTGAACAGTAGCACCTCGATGTGTGAACTGAGCAGCATAGCAAAAAATAACCCAGATAGTAGAAAAGTATTAAGCCAAAATCCTGACTGCAATCTACACAACTTGGGAGCATGTAGCCCATCCATGCACATACAGCAGAAGTGTTTTAAAAAGAAGCTGACTGAGTGCAGCCCAGAAACTGCTGCAACTAGCTCAAAACAGCTCAAAGTTATCAATTCCCCACAGGTTTCCTAGTACCTTCAATTCCCAGAACACTGTTGCACCACGAAAGCAGGACAAGAATTGCACCCTGAGATCGAACTTCTGCAAGAAGAAGATGCAGTAACTTGTTTCATGCAGTTTGATTCTGAAAATATGGCGACTGATCCCATGAGCACACAGTGGTCATGCATCAACATGACAAGCAAAACCTCAGTGATGCCTCCTCAACAGCAACCTCTGTTAAGCCATTTCATCAATCACGGGACTATTAATTTGTATTTCAAAGAATATCATAGCATAGAAAATTATTTGAATCTTTACATACTACAGCCAAAACGGTGATTGTGAAGAACACAAGTATCTCACTTAGTTATTTAATTATAAAGAAAATGTTCACGAAGTATCACAGCTATAGTTTCCTAATAGTTTTTCATTTCAGTTCACTGTCTGTTACAGTTGCAGTAATGTATTAGACTAGTCATAGAACTGTCAAGCCTCAAAAGGTTTTAAATCTATTTGAAATTTCACATATTTGTTTGCCATTTTTTAAACTGTTCATAATGGCAGTATGTTCCTAACAGTACAATAAAAAAAGGTTGAAATGTTACATAAAAATGTGTTTCTGCAAAACAGTTAAAAAAAAGTTAAACCTACTGATGTCAGAAATCAAACAATTAATTATTAACTCTTGAAGTTCTCCTGACATTTTATGTTACTGATGCATACTAGCATTGCTATTTCATTAAAAAAACAGTTAATTTAAGGGAACTAAGGGAACTACTTTGTTTGACGTAGCAATACCACATCCATTAAAGACTTAAAAACATTATTAAAAAAAAGAAAGATGTATGCAATTGTGACTAGCTCTTCCATATAAACTAACTTCACATATGTATAATTGCAATAATCAACTCCAAGGTGTGGGTTATGCTGGGATTTACTCATGCCTGGTGAGGATTTGGCCACTCAACCCATGGCTTCATGATCAAACCACACCAGGTGTGAGTAAATCCCAGAATAACCCACACCCTGTCGTGGATTATTGCTTAACTATCTGTTTGTTGTTTTGATCAACTCCTAACTAATTTAGAGTCAAGGGACTAGATTCTCAAAGCTCCCGGGCAGCACAAGGGGATTGTGTCCCAAAGATTAGTGCAAAGTGCCTCTTGCACCAAGTGATGCACCAGGAGCAATTCAGAAAGGCAGCCTGTGCCTACCACATGTAGCCTGCACCTAACGGGCCTTGCACTGCCCTTGCACCACACACTGGGCTTCAGCATAGTGCCAGGGGTTTATGGCAGAAGCAGGCTGCCAATTATCCAGAATTAGGATTCAAAAAACTCCCCCGGTGGTGAAAATTTTAAGTACCTTTTGACCAGCCAGGGCTGGTTTAAGGGTACTTAGAGATTTCAGCACCAGGAGAGTTGACCCAGTAGCGGCAATGAGTCACGGTCCCCCCTTCCTCAATCCCAATGTGGCCATACAAAAGAAAGATAAACAGAACCCCTCCCCAGTAGTCTGTCACCCCCTCCATCCTGATGTTACCCATACCAGAGTGGGGGCATCTTTATTAATATTCAGTATGGGCAACGTCAAAGATCACAGAAGGGGGCCACTATACCACCAGACTGGGTGCATCAATGTTAATTTTCAATATGGGCAACATAAGGATGGGGAGGACTTCTAGACTATTGGGGAGAGTTTCTGTTGATCTTTCCTTTTGGATGGCCATATCAGGACAATGGAGGAGAGACTGCTAGACCACCAGGGTCTAGAGTAGTGCAGAACTGCCCTGCAGCATGTGGCAGGCCCTCCTGGTGTGCCATTTGTTTGGTGCCCTGCCATGATTGCCACAAGCTGCAGACTTTGCCGCCAGGACCCTGCCAGATAGAGAACTGGGCACAGGGTCCCTGGTGCACAGAGCTTCAACGCAAGCTGCTGTTTCCTGCAGCTTCTGTCACTTTATGCTCCTTTTGAAAATCGAGCACAAAGTATCTAAGTCTAATCTTATGGTAGAGCCTCTGAAGTTCCAATTTCAGGTCAAAGAAATTACACTTACAGTGATGACAAAAAGAAAGACCTTCACCCAGTACTCATGTTTTTACTTGGAATAGTGACTGCTTGGGGAAGTTATAAACCACTGTTTTTGTTGTATGGCTTTTGGGGTTTGTCTTGTCTCCATCTGCTCCCCCATGGTCCCTGTGTTTTTTTCTTTAGCTTTTTTTTTTTGCCCTTTCTGTGCACTTATTCTTTCTATACTGGACTATGTTACTCTGTCTGAATAGTATTTATAGTCAGAAGCAGTAATGCAGGAGAAAGATCTACACATAGACTATGGATAATGATAATTGAGATGTTTAGCTTATCTCTGTCTCACAAAACCCTTTCTATAATAATTAGTATTCAGCAACCTGGCAATGTAAGACATTTAGCTGATGACTGCTGCTTTGAGAAGACCATTAAGCAGTTTAAATAATGTGACACTACATTTATGGATTAAACTGAACTCATTTCTATATGCATTCCTTTATAATAGAGCTGAATAGTTGTTTATTAACAATATTAATTTTTTAACCACATTAAGTGAATGTTTTGGGCTGCCACTAAATCAGAGAAAGCCAGAAAATTTGACTACAGAATAACTTTATGGCAAACATGTGAGGAAATTTAATAATTGGTTAGATAATAAACTTGGCAAACATATAAAGAAATGTTATGCTAATGATAACTGGAAAAATAAAACGTACTCTATACAATTTTCGCTTTGGTATATTTGCAACAAGATAATCTACAATTTTAAAAATAATAAGCAATTTTTATGTTTAGTACTAAATTGTGTTATTGTCACTGCTGCTTCTGAGTGCTCAGTCACAACATTCCACGGGGGCCAACATTTTGCAACTGTAGTCAAAGCTCTTGCAACCCCCCAAAAAACAAAAAACAAATTGACTCCTTGGAATAAAAATATGTTTATGTCAGTTTGATAAAGGGCTAGGGATGGAAAGAAATTAATAGACTAGTCCCTAAAATGACATCAGAATTCTATGGGACAGAACAACTATAAATGAGACAGCAATGAAAAATGATATTGGTCCACTGCTATAGTCCAAAAAATGGGTGAATGCTATGGTCCCCATTGGGTGAATGCTGATGGTCCAACAATGAGTGAACGCTATAGTCCTATGGTCCCAATAAATGGGTGAATAGCTATTGGTCCACTGCTATGGTCCCCAAAAATGTGTGAATGACTCAAATGTCCTATTAGGGAATGGGTTATCTGTGTGGGGTGGCAGAACAATGAGAAAAATTAAGGGATGGCATAGTGAAGGCAACAAACCTCTGTGCAAAAGAAGTGAGCAAGAGCAAGAGCAGGAGAAAAAAGGCCACTATTGTTCTTTAGGGAAGTGACTGCAAAGGTTAAGGTTAAGGGCAGCATTCAGCAGGTACAAAGAGATGTGAAGAGAAGTGGTTAGGGAGGTGTACCAGGAAAAGCTAAGGAAAGTAGGGAAGGTGATGAAGGACACAAACTGAAAAAAGAATAGCCGAAGGGATAACCAAAGTGGATAAGACCTTGTTTAAGTACACAAGTGACAACAAAAAGATTGGGGGATTGTGAGGTTCAGAAGGGTAGGAGAAGACTGTGCAGGGGAGGATCAAGAGAAAGCAGATATTCTGAACAGATACTTCTGTTCATTCTTCACAGTGGAATGAGAGGGGTGGACCAAATAAAAGCAGCAGACACACTTGAGGGAGGTAGACACAAGTCCATTCACAGAGGAAAGAGTCCTGAAAGGACATGTGAATCTGAATGTGAATAAAGCCATGGGACCAGATGGTGTATACCAGAGGGTGCTGAGGAAGCACAGGGAGGTACTGGCTGCACCTCTTATAGCCATATTCACCCACTCACTGGAAACAGGAGTGGTTTCAGAGAACTGGAGGAGGGCAGATGTAATCCTACTTCATTAAAGCAACAGCAGAGAATATGCTGGCAACCACAGTCTGGTCAGTCTGACAGTGGTGGGGAAGTTAATAGAGATATTTTTAATGGAAAGACTTGTGGAGTATCTTGAATCCACTGAGTTACAAGACTCAAAGCAGCATAGATTCATGGGGGGGGGGGGTATGTTAAAAAACCAGATCAATTTATTTGACTGGGTGACCAGGGAGCTAGAGCAGAGTGGAGTGGTAGATATGGCCTACTTAGACTTCAGCAAGGTCTTTTACATTGTACCACATAGAAGGCTCATAGGGAAACTGGGCAGTTTGGGGATGAATCCCAAGGTGATAAACTGAGTAAAAATTGGTTGATGGGTAGGCGACAGATGGTGGTGGTAAATGGCATTCACTCTTAGGAGGGTAGAGAGACCAGTGTGGTATCTCAGGGATCAGTACTGGGACCAGTCATCTTATTGTCTTTATGTAACATTGCAGAGGTGCTTTAAGTGAAGGTATGCCTCTTTGCAGATGACACCAAAATCTGCAATAGGGTAGACACTCTGGAGCAGGTAGAGAGAATGTAAAAACTCCAGGAGTGGTCAAGGGTATGGCAGTTGAATTTTAATGCAAAACAGTGCAAAATTATAAACCTAGGGCACAGAATCCCAGAGCCAGAGTACAGAATGGGAGAATATGTATTGATAGTCACTAAACAGGAAAGGGACCTTTGGGTAACCATATTGGACGACCTCAAGATGGTGAGGAAATGTGACAAAGCAGTGGGTAGGATGAGAGAATGCTAGGGTGCATGAGGAGATGTACCACCAGCAGAAGAAAAGAGGTGGTGTTAGCAATGTATAGATCAGTGTTGAGACCCCTCCTGGAATACTGTGTCCAGTTCAGTAGACCACATTTCAGGAAGGACATTGACAGGGTAGAGGCTTATAACACAAACATACACACACAAGATGGATGCAGCTAACAGACTCATTACATTGGGTGCCAGTGTTGTATCACCAAGTACGCAGTACACATGGAGAGTAAAGGTAGAGCAGCATCACCAGTAGGTTCTTTGCTTCTCTTTCCACCAACCACCACTGATTTGGGTAAACACAGGAACACTTTTGGGTTACCTCCCCAATCAGATATCTGCAGAAGCTGTGTAGGAGAGAAAGGTGCTGTATCGAAGTGACGATGGAGACCACAAGAATGTGAGACTCAGACAATGCTGAAACAAGACTGCCACAATTTCCAAGTTAAAATTAAAATCAAATGTACTAAACTGTTGTGCCAGTATACAGACACAGCATGCAAAAGAAACAATTGCAAATGATAGTAACAGCACACGCCTCTAAAAAGAATCTTTTGAATTGAACAAATATCTTTAGCATTGATACATTGATACACATTCACTTTTTATTCCCACAGGTCTGTACCTGCTACACCTGGAGATTGTAAATTATTCAACCACCCACAAGCACACCAGTTACTTTAATACCAACATAGCACTAGGCTACCTCTGGCATCTCAGTCACTCCACATTCAATGTATTTGCCTTAAAGGCGTGCAGTGGCTAATAGGCCTATACCCACCTCAGTCAGCCCATTCACCTCTTATCACCAGATACCCCGTCCCTTGTATATAACACAAAAACTCTTAACTCTATATTTCTTATACTCTTTTCACTTATACTATAAACAATTCACTATAGCATTCACTTTGCATTAAGTAACAATTACTTTATGGCATTCACAATATATCCCCCCCCCCCAGTCTCTGAATTCAGTCCTTCAATTGCTGGACAGTAGTCTTTTAAAGTCAACAACCAACAACAATTTCGTGGGACTCACTTCACTCAAAGTGACCAGTCTGGTGCTTGCAGCTAAGTATACTAAAGCAACAACAAGATAAAAACTGCTTTGCAAAAGCACTACAGTACTGATCCTGAGCAGTACGCTCTTGTATAGATACAAGGCACAGCTTACCTTGCTGAAGTCTTCAAGTTTATTGTGTGCAAATAAAGTGCTCATACCACATAGCCAAAGAGCAGGTGCAATAAATAAATATATGATGACAGGACTAAGTGGAATTATTACAAGAAACAAATAAAAAGTCACACCTGCACCATGTTGGTGCATCCATAACAGCAAATCCTACAGGCAGCCAGGCAGACAGTGTACGTGCATCAACATGCAATGTGCCAATCAGCTGACATTTCATCCAATGGCTTCCTCAGAGCTAATTGAGTAACACACCCCATTTTCCTAAAAATGCAAGCCTCATACATATTCAAAGAAAGTGGTGACACATACAGCTCAGTGGTGCTGTCTATGCAGTTATGACAGACATTGTTAAAACCAATAACTACACCATATACAAAAATTAATTAGTAATCAGTAGTCTTTGAAACAATAGATATTCCAGAATTCAATATAGCAGATGAGTGTCCCTCTTGAACTAGTCCCAGAATTAAATAAAAATAACTGTATCACTAAATTGCTGGAAAATGTTGACAACATGGACCCTTTGGAAATGTCAGTGGCTCTGATGTTGTTGATCCTTGAACACAAGCTGGTTGCTTGAAGCAGATGTGAACTTGTTGGATACAGCTGAAGACACTTTACAAAAAAACAGGTACTCAAAGCAGCAGGCTAATCTATTCTATCCCTGCTCTCACTTTACTGCCCTACTATCACTAACACTGTGATGCAGGTGATCATCTATAGTTTATAATAGGTAACTGAGGGATAGCCCCCAGGCACTAACTACAGGTGTGCCTCAATAGGCTGAACTCCCTCTGGACAGGGCTGGTCCTTTCAGATCTGTCTCCCTTCTTGATCTCCCTGAAAATGAGCTGTGCAGCTCCTTTTATACCCCCTGAATATTTCATTCCTACCAAATCCTGGTCACTGAATGTACAAAAGCCTGATTCAATCCTCAGCACCAATCAGCTGTGATTCTACATTGGAATCCTGCAGCAGGACGATCCAGAAAGGAATCCCAAGTTTGAATTCTCAGCTGCCTTTCTGAAGATTCTGAGCCTACTCTGCTCTGTTAACTTGGATTCAGTATTGTTGTAGATTGCATAAAACTCAACAACATTACCTCAAAATAAAATTTATACATTGTATAAAACACAATAAAATTATCTCAAAATAGAATGCTGTCACCTTCACTCCTTCCCCATAAGAAAGCTCATATTTTTTGGCTTTCTCCAGTATTTCTTATTAACAAAATGGATTACAGGATCATTACCCTCTGAAAATACAACAGTTTGCATTTGATCTAATCAAGATGACAGGGACAGACACCTTATTACACTAAAAGAAGCTTTCAGACAGAAGGCATATAAAACCAGCCCCATTGACAGGAATATCCATTCTGCACTCCGTAGGCCTAGGGAAGAACTACAACAGTACAAGCCACAGAGAACATCTGATCGCACACCTCTGGTAGCAACCTACAACCCAGAACTGGAAAAATGATAGAAAATAATTAATGATCTACAGCCACTACTGTCTGAAGATGAAACTCTAAAAAATATATTTCCAACTCCACCAGTGCTTGTCTTCCCCCAGCCACCAAACCTGAAGCAGAAACTGGTGCAAAGCAAACTTCCTTCTGAGCTCCAACTAGGTGACAAAGGTACAAAACCATGCAAAGCACCTCACTGCAAACTACGTACACATATTTCTCCTGAGACGTGTCAGTCACAATGGAAAAACATTTACAATCCGAAACTCATATACCTGTTCTTCTAGCAACGTAGTATACATGATACAATGCAGAAAATGTGAGGAAGGCTGCTATATTGGTGAAACCAGACAGGAACTCAAAACAAGAATGAATCACCACAGATTCACAGTTACCCATAAAAATGAAAATACGCCAGTAGGGGAACATTTTTCTAGACCAGATCACTCCACCAGTGATTTTACTGTCAGAGTGTTAAAAGGGAACTTCAAAAACAGCCAGGATCAGCAAACATTTGAAATAAAAATGATACAATATTTTGTCAATAAAGAAAAAGGACTTAATAAAGATGTTGGTTTTTAATACACTACCAGTAATTATGCTTAAAAGCAGTGCTTCTGAGTTTCTTTTTAAACCGTCTCATCAGAACCCTCTGGCTGTTTTAACAGGTACCTTCTTAAGACAATGGTATGTATTTTTCTTTATGCCTTGCCTTTTAAGAAATGTTAATTAAAGGTCCAGAGTCAGTGTAAAATTAGGCAGCCTTTTGATCTTACAAGTTGATCTCTCCAACAGACACACTCCAGTGAAAATTAGTCTTCCTGTTTGTAAGAGGTGCAAATTGACTGCAATGTTTTGATCTGTAACCTGCTAGTCTAGGCTTCAAATCCACATCCAACCTTTGCATCTGTCACACTACTCAGCTGTTTTCACTTTTGACCTGAGGAAGGGAGTTTCACCTCTCGAAAGCTAGTCTTAAAAATAATTTTGTTAGTCCAATAAAAGGTATCACCTGCAACGTATTTGTTGTATTTTTTCTCTACATTATTGACTAACTAACATGGCTACCACATCTCTCTGCTTAACTCTCACACTAAACAAGCATAAGATTTCAACTTAAAATGAACCATTTCCCTTTAAATAAAACACTGTCTTTTTGTCTGGAGCACAGACAAAAAAAATATCCATTTGAGGTCTGAGACTCCTTCTAGGGGCTATCCCAAGGGCTCCAGTAATCACTCCTGCCCAAGAACACACATGTCCTTCTGGCTCCACCTTCAACCTCCCTGCCTACCAGCATGGCATCTGGGCTGCAGATTCTCCTCCCAGACTACTCCACCTTAACAGAACAGTGACCCCTTCCT
This sequence comes from Neoceratodus forsteri, assembly GCA_016271365.2. Lineage (NCBI taxonomy): Eukaryota > Metazoa > Chordata > Ceratodontiformes > Ceratodontidae > Neoceratodus > Neoceratodus forsteri. The sequence continues at coordinate 246,903,740 of CM028130.1, forward strand.
TCCACTTTTTATCAGATACAGTAGAATTATTTTTACTAGGTAGCCCACCTTTCAAACTGCAAGTATGCCAAGTGTGGTTTAATTCCAACTTAAAATTGCCTGGCAATGCCTTTTGGAAAGAAAAAGGTGTACATTTTTACTAGGCTGCTGACAGAATTAGAATGTATAGGAATTTTGGACTGATATATCAGTATGTGGCACAGCAAGGGTAGTATGCTGACTCATTATACAGTAACACTGTACTTTTCAACAGTTCCATTTTTAAATCCAAACATATACTGTATGTGACATAGGATGTACAGGTAAATGTAGACAAGACTGACAGCTAGCTCGCTGTGTCTTTATTTTATTAGTTTAATCATTTTTGTGCCTATTTACCTTAAATGTTTTCCTCTTGGATGCTTCTTTAAACTAGCAGCTTACTTTGCTGCTTAACATGGCGTCTGGATCACTTTACATGTATTGGCAGCCCATTCTCATTTTTAGTGTGGACCCTGTATATTTACTTAATGTTTTTATGGGGAAGATGAAAACAAGGCATTACTAATGCTCTATAAGATGCAAGAGGGTAGCAGGATTTTGCTAGATCTACTGTATATAAACATTGAAATGCAAGCAAAGTGAAAGACCACAATTAATATTATCAAGATTGCATTGTATCAACAAGCAATATGGTAGTTCAAATAGGAGGGGAATATAAAGCACAAAGGGGGAATTATTCTAATGTTAAGGAATTTAGAGAAATATTTTTAGCTAAAAAATTTTTAAGTATATGTATAAATATGGGTCTTTCTCTGATAAAGCTAGGCCACTAGATGTCCACAGATGGGTTTGGGTCTATGGTGACAGTATGTTTCTATGTTTCTGCCTCTCTCAGAACAATACTGTTGATGTTCATATGAAATACTCTTTCAATAACTAGTACATGTTACCATTTTAAAGGAGCACACCTTTGTCCTACTAGATCTACAGTACTTTATTCATGAATCAAAGGTTGTTTCACTTTGTTTCTGTTTCTTGAGGTACCTCTGCATCTGGAATTATGTTGGTGATTATGTAAAATACTTATCTTATCAGGTGCAAGTGTCAGTGACTGAGAAAGAATTGTATCATCAACAAATGTATATATGACATAGAAGAAGCAATTTTTGTTTAACTTCCATAGTACGCATTAAGAGAACAAATAGTAGAGAGGAGGGCACAGGCACAGACAATCATTATGCTGGTAATGAATCCCAGCACCCACTATCAAACTCCCCCCTCAGAAACATAACAGTGGCACTGGGGGTGCCCAATCCCCCAGTGCTGGAATCCTTGTGTTTGTTTTATCCTGTAAAAAAAAAGCATCCATCTATGTCTTTTGTGGCCATTACACTCCCCCCCACCCAACCATCCCACTCAGAACCAACCACCCCAAGCTCTTACTTACCCATTGTAGATCCAATGCTGTAATCCTCTCTGAACCTCAGACACATCTTCATGCTTCAAAGCCTGTCCACGAACTGAAGAAACAAGTATGCGGTTAAATGCATTACAATGGTGTTTTGAACTTACTGTCATGACTTGGCCATTTTTTGATATTTTGTATACTTGTTATTATTACTAACATACTAACATACTAAAATGCCAGCAGAATAGGCCTAATGGTCTTTCGTGTCTGCTCGTTTGGTCAGCCCCCACCCTGGGTGCTGACCTTGCTGTCCCCCTCGCCTTCTCTGGCTTCTCCTTTCCCAGTTCCGGATATTCTTGCTGCATTGGATTTTGCTTCCTGAACCCTTCCCCTGTACCTGTCCCACCCCCTCTTGAACCCCTCCACTGTCTCTGCCTCCACCAGCCCCCTAGGTAGTGCATTCCATGGCTCTACCACCCTCTCAGTGAAGTAGCACCTCCTCCTTTCTCCCCTGAATCTTCCCTCCAGTTTCCACCCATGCCTCTAGTGGCCCCCCTCCTTCCTTCAAGCACCTCACTGTTCCTCCCCTATTTACCCTCTTCATGTACCTGAAGACCTCTATCATGTCCCCCGGTCCTCTCTTCCAAAGTGTACATATTTAGCTCTTCGAGCCTCTCCTCATAGGTCCTGTCCCCAAGCCCCAAATCATTTTGGTTGCCCTCCTCTGGACCCTCTCCAGGAGGTTAATATCCCTCTTAAGTGTGGCTCCAAAACTGCACGAGTACTCAGGTGCGGCCTCACCAAGCAGTTATACAGAGGGAGTATCACTTCCTCCTTCTGGAGGTGATCCCCAGCGATGCATCCCAGCATCCTGTTGGCCTTGGCTGCTCCTCCACAAGTCTCAGAGTTGTTCATCTTGACATCCACCACCACCCCCAGGTCCCTCTCAGCCATTGAGACTTGTAGTATTCCCCCAGGTGTACATTGGCCTGGGTTTCTGGCCCCAGGTGGAGTACCTTGCATTTCCTGCATTAAACCTCAGCTTCCACTTTCTAGACTATCTTTCCAGAGCCTCCAGGTCCCCTGCAGGGCCACCTCCCTCCTCCCATCCACCACCGCTTCCCAGTTTCCGAGTCATCTGCAAAGAGACTCATCTCACTCCTGATTCCTGTCCCATGTCAGATACATAGGCGCTGAACAGAAGGGGCCCAAGGACTGATCCCTGTGGGACCCCACTAATGACCCTCCTTGGGGAAGAGACTATCCCACTCAACTACGACCCTCTGGGTCCGGGTCCTGCAGCCAATTGCTCATCCATCGGATCATCCTGGTTTCCACCCCATTTCTCCCAGTTTATCCAACAGGCCCACGTGAGGAACAGAGTCAAATGCCTTGCTGAAGTCTAGAAAGAGGACATCCACTGGTTTACCCAGGTCCAAGGCACTTGTCACCCAGTCATAGAACTCCACCAGGTTTGTCTGACACGATTTCCCGGATGAATCCATGCTGTCTATCGTCCAGGCACCCTGACTTATCCAGGTCCCCCCTAGCCTCTCCTTGACAATGCCCTCCATCACCTTGCCCACCACTGATGTCAGGCTGACAGGCCTGTAGTTCCCTGCCACCCCCTTGATCCCCTTGTGGATAGGCACTACATGCGCCACCTTCCAGTCTTGGGGCACCCACCTGTCCTCAGAGAGATGGTGAAAAGCTCTGCCAGGGGTTTCGCCAGGACATCTGCAAGTTCCTTCAGCACTCTAGGATGTAATTATCTGGCCCCGGTGCTTTCTCCGTCTTAAGGGAGCTGAGGGCTTCCCTCACTCTCTCTGCTGTGATTTCCACTTCCAGTACCTCTTCTCCCTGCTTAGCCCTCCCCCACCTGCCAGTGATGCCCCCTCTCCCCAGACCTGCCGATTGGTAAGGGCCCCTCCTCATTATCTCTGTCTCCTCCCATGTATGATGCAGCATCCCCATTTTCCCTGGTGAAAACTGAGGTGAAGTACTCATTTAGTACCTCAGCCTGCTCCTCTGGGTCTTGTGCCCATCTTTCCCTGATTTAATCCTGCTAATCTGCCCTTCACCCTCTCGCCTTTCCCAATGTATCTAAAGAACCCTTTTCCTCTCCCACTTCCCTGGCCAGGTTCTGCTCCTTCCTAGCCTTAGCCACCCTCACCACTCTAGTGGCCCTTCTAGCCATCAGCTCATACTCCCCGATCCCTTTCACCTTGAGCACTTGAATTTCTTATAGGCTGCTTTCTTTCCACGCACCACCTCCTGGACCTCCCTGGTCCACCAACAGGGTTTTTGGGCCCCACCGCATTCGCCTTACTTTGCACAGGTGCTGGTAGCATCCTGCACCCTCTCCTGATGATTTCCCACCTACTATCAGCATCCATGTCTGACTCAATCCCATCCAAATGCTCCTTAGGATCCTTCCCATTTCCTTAAAATCCACCCCTGAAGTCGGTTACTCCGCCTTGTGCAGCCTTCTACCCTCCTAGGTCCAGGCAGAACCAGACCGTGGCATGGTCACTCCCGCCAATGGGTCCCTTACCTCCAGGCCCCAATCTGGTCACTGTCTGCCAGGACCACATCCAGTACCCGTGCCTCCTGGTCGGTTCCCTCACCTGCTGAGTTAGGAACGCTGCCTTGAAAGACATCCAACAACCTCTGTTCCCTGGTCACAGAGGATGGCATAGTCTCCCAGTCTGTTCCTGGCATGTTTAAGTCCCCAACACCACCACCTTTCCTCTGCCCGTCTGCAGTGTCTCCAACATCTGCCACCAGACTGTCCTCCAGCTCCTCCGCCAGGGCAGGGGTCTATACCACTCCTATTTTTACTCTCTTGCCCCCTGTTATCAAGGTGACCCAAATCACCTCCACGTTCCCTCCGCCTCCTCTACTCCCCCTATGCCAATGCAGTTTTTACTATCATTGCTACCCCTCCTCCCCTTCCCTCCCCCCTGTCCTTCCTGAACATAGTGTAACCCTCCAGGTTCAGGTCCCAGTCATGTCTTGCAGTTGCCCAAGTCTCAGTGACCGCTGCCACATCCACTGCTCCCTCAGTTAACATCGCCTGGAGCTCAGGCATTTTATTGCCCAAGCTCCTGGCATTTAGCAGGACTACCTTCCACCCTTTCCCTATAGTTCCATTTCCCCTGCTCGTGTTCCCTTGGGGATTCTGTTTTCTCCTGGTCTGCACTTTGCCAGTTGGTCTTTTCCTGCAATCCTCCTGGTCCCCGGGGGAGACAGAGTCCCTCCTTTATCGACATCCCCTTGACTGCCTTTTCTCCCATCCCACCCCCCTTCACAAGTTTAAACCCCACTTTTCACCAATGAACTCCTCTATTTTCAACTTAAGGATTCCCCTCCCCTCCAAATTGAGATGTAGTCTATCTCTAGCATACAGCTCCTTATCCTCCCAGGTCTCCCCCCAATCCCCCATCAACCCATACCCTCTGGCCTCACACCACTCCCTGAGCCACTGGTTTATCTCCCTAATTTTTCTTTTGTGTTCCCCACTAGCCCTTGGCACTGGCAGGATTTCTGAGAAGGAAACTGTGCATCCTATGTCATGACAGACCCTGGCGAGCTCCCTGAATCTTTCCTGTATCTCTAGCTCGCTATTTCCCTCAATGTCATTTGTGCCCAGGTGGACCAGTATGTCTGAGGAACCCCCACAGTCCTTTGCCAGCTGATATACCTCGTGCTTAGCCCTGTGCACCGTTAGTCCAGGGAAGCATCTTGTTCTAACTGGCCAGGCTTCTCCCTCCCTATCCCATTTGATACCCCTGATCATAGAATGCCCCAGCAGGAGCACTCTGACCACTCCTTTTCCTCCATTCCCCCTTCCATGTCCCTCATCCTTTCTACCGGCCCTTCCACCCAGCTGGCTCCTTGTTCCTCCCCCTATCTGTGTGCCACATGCCACCCGCTCCTTATTTACCATGGCCACTCCCTCCCCTCCAATCCTATGCCTCCTCCTCCTGAGTATCCTTCTGTACCTTGTTAATTCCCTCACTGCTCACAACTGGTCCTTCTCCCCATCTGCTAAACTAGCCTGGCTCATCCTCCCTTCCTTCCTGTCTCCATTTAGTTCCTCCTTGCTGTTGTGCTCCCCTGGCCTACCCTCAGCTCTCTTTACTGAATCCTCCTTGTACTTCGTCCTTCTTACCTTTCCTCCCAACTGGTCCTTCCTCCTTGCGTTTCCTCCCTCTTCCTGCCCTCCTGCTCTGATTCACTGCTCCCCCATTCTCCTGCATTCTAGGTCCCCCTGTTCTTCCTGCTATCTGGCCCCTGCCTCCTGCCCCCCACTCCCACACCCTTTCTGTCTCTAACCACCTCTGTCGTGGCTACATCCCCCTCATCCTTGAGCAGTAGAAGAGAATTGAAGCAGTTACTAAGTATAAGGTCTGATCCACCTCCCTGCCTTGCTTCCTTCTGTCCAGCACTGGCTATCCGCCTACTTCCCTGAGAATGTTGTCCCTCTGTCCCCCCTTTATGAGGGTCCCCAGTTACCTGCCTGCTTCCTTGGTAGTGTCCTTTTGGGCCCCCTCTGCCAGGGTCCCTATGTGACCCTGAGTATTCTTCTGCACTCCTTTCCCTATACCCCTGCCCCAGTGCTTGGTGCAACCCTGTGGGAGATTTCAGCCCCTTCCCCAACCATACCCCCCTTCCCCAGCTTTCTCCTCATCCCCGAACCTCCTCCCTAAGCTGTGCTAGCTGGTAGCACACTGGGCAACCACCAAACTTCCAAGCCCAGTCCAGTATCATGGCTGCTCCACACCCTGTGCACCCCACCACCCTCCCAAAGATGCCGGCCCCAATGATGTGTCGTTCCATCCCCTTTCAAATAGGTTTCCTTGGGTGAGCCACCAGGTTCCCCCTATTCCAAGATACCCCTACTGCCTAATCAGGTCACCCACTAATCCTAGAGACAGTCCCACTGTACACCAGTAACTCTGTTACTAGGTGCAGTACAACACATTAAACATGTAAGGAAAATGAACAACTCCTAAGCTCCCTCTCCTGGCCTTTAAATTCAACCCCAGTGGCTAGAATTACATGAGCTGCACCAGCAGCCTTTTCCTCCAATTGCAGGGCAGGTCTTCCCTATAGATTTGCAGACTTCTGGGAGGAGGGGGTGGGGAGGGTGGGTCTTGGGCAGACACCTGACAAGAGATAGTGTATCAGCCCTGTGTCTCCCTCCAAGCCCTGCAGCTAAAGAACCAGGCCCAAGCAAATCCCACCAAACAGGTTTTAAATCAGAAGAAATAGGCCTCTACCAGCGCAGCCTGTTACAAAGTGAAACATCCACAAAAGAGCCCCACTTACAGCCACTAAATCAGTTTACAAACATCCAGGATCCCCAGAACAATACCCTGCTAGCCCTTAGAAGCAAGAAAGAAAAGAACTAACCTACCAAGTAAAATCCACAAGAACCCTGTGAAAACAGCAGCAGCTACTGTCCTGGAACACAACTGATCCTGCCCCTTCCAGTTCTTTCTGAGAAGACAAAGCAGCTAGCACCTCAACCTGATTCAGCCCTGCCTCCACTCAATTGGCTGAGTAAGACCTGGCCAGACCATTAACACCCCTTCCCCACTATGAACTAACCTTTACAGCTAATGGAGTCAGCACAAGGAATCAAAATTCAAGTCAAAGCCCCCAAAATATGTTTGCTGCCAAAGGAAACAGTTCTTCAATTTAATCAGCTTCACTAACACCAAATCAAACTAGGCTTGAAATTAACAGATATAGGTCTCCAATTCAAATAACCATCTCCAAGCAAATCCCACCAAACAGGTTTTAAATCAGAAGAAATAGGCCTCTACCAGCGCAGCCTGTTACAAAGTGAAACATCCACAAAAAGAGCCCCACTTACAGCCACTAAATCAGTTTACAAACATCCAGGATCCCCCAGAACAATACCCTGCTAGCCCCTTAGAAGCAAGAAAGAAAAGAACTAACCTACCAAGTAAAATCCACAAGAACCCTGTGAAAACAGCAGCAGCTACTGTCCTGGAACACAACTGATCCTGCCCCCTTCCAGTTCTTTCTATTGAAAAGCTCTATCGTTTAAAACAGATACATATACATATACATATAACAGTGAATAACAGATACATAATACATCATAAATGTCAGTTTTAAAATATACAGTGATCATCAGAAAAAGAAAAAAAAAGAACATTAAAAGAACTAGAAGCATAAAGGGACAATTGACGTATTTATGTTGAAAGATGCAAATTATATCCAACCATATTTTAGAGATTTCACCAAATATATTTAACACTAATTTTCAACATACCTTTTTTGGGACCCCGCCTCATGAACAATTGTGCTGCCATTAGGCATATCTGTTCCGGAAGGTGATTTTGGGGTCCCTGTGTGACATCTCCTTTTGGGCAGGACTTGAAAATTTTCTCTGCCATTGTTCATGAGGTGGGGTCATAAGAAGGCTATGTTGAAATTTTGATGTAAAATTAAAAAAAAAAAAAGTTATGAGCCTACTTTGAATTTTATGAACGCAGGCTTGTAACTTTAGTAATTTTCAATATTTTGACCCAAAATTAAAAACAGCATTTTCTTCACAGCGCCTCATGAATGTGACAACTGTCATTTTTCAACATTGGCCCAAAATATGGTTTTGTATCCCAAAAGTTGATTTTGCAGTCTTTATGTGAAATCACCTTTTGGGCAGGAGTTAAACATTTGCTCAGCCCTTCTTCATGAGACAGGGTCATAAAAAGGATATGTTGAAAAGCTGGTGTACAGATATTACAAGACAACAATTTTATAAGCCTGCATTACATTTTCCTAACTCAGGCTCATACCTTTGGTAGTTTTCAATATTTTTACCCTACATTCCTCCTATTATGAGGCTACATTACATTCTCCTAAATTAGGCTCATAAACTTTGGTAATTTCAATATTGTTACCCCAAATTCCCTCTATGCAGTCCTACTGGCTCTGACTAGATTTTGTTTTACTAGCCATCTGCAGCATCTCATTCATAACAAGCATTTGTCAATGCCGAATGTTTGCTTGCTGGCATTGGCAGTGGTAGTGTAGAAGTTACAGAGCTGTGTAATAGGAATGGCAGTGAAGTATTGAACTGAAGCCAACCCCACCACCACCCTACAGAGAGTGACAGGCATTGGGGTGTGCCTTTGGGTCATCAGGCATAACGACCACGCCATTTCAACACACCCCACCCTGCAGACACTGACAAGTGTCACGGTGTGCCTTGGGGTCTTTGGCCCTTATGTGCACCCCATTCCATCAGAAAGTACGGTGAGATGGGTGGTATAAGAGAATGGGGTGAACTTTGGGGCCGAAGAGTCCGAGGCATACCTCGATGCCTCTCACTGGCTGCAGGGTGTGGAATGGTATGAGCATTACAGGCAAGGATCCCAAGTCACATCCCTGATGCCTGTCATTCTCTACAGGGTTGGGCGTTATGGTTGGAAACCCTAATACCTCAGGCATTCGTTGGTATTTTCACTCCAAATTTTCAACATGGTTTTTTTGTGACCCCACCTCATGAACAGTGGCAATATCAGTTTGTTAGCAGAAAGCTGCTTATGCACAGCGACTATGGCATTTAGCACCACAGTTGCAAAAACATTCCGAACAGGATGTAAAAAATGACAGCTGTACTGTTCATGGGGAAGTGTAAAAAATGGCAATGTTGCAAATCTGCAGTAAAAATATTAAAAAAAACAGAAACTGTGCAACGCACACCTGTAATGTAATTAGTTTGGGGATTTTTTACAGCAGATTGTCAACACAGGCATTTTGGGACCTCCGATCATAAACAGTGTCAGTGTAATTTTCTTTATCTGTTCCGAACAATGATTTCCCACAGCGACCACGCATCTCTGTGCTGAAAGTGTGAAAACACATTTCGGCCATGTTGTGAAAAATGACAGTTGTACTGTTCATAAGGAAGTGTGGAAAAATGCCACTGGTGAAAATCTAGACTGAAAAAATTACAAAGTCATGAACTTACGAGGGTGCATGGAAACTGCGCAATGCTCACTCATAACACAGTCATTTTATGGACTTTTGTCACCAAATTTTCAACATAGCCATTTTAAGACCTCTGCTCATGAACAGTGTCACTGTGATTTTCTTAATCTGTCCCAAACATTTCTTTTGCACACCAACTGCACCATTGTGCGCTACATGTGCAAAACACATTTTGGGCAACATGTGAAAAATGTCAGCTGTACTGTTCATAAGGAAGTGTAATAAAATGGCAATGTTGAAAATCTGGAGTGAAAATATTGAAAATTCACAAACTTACGAGCGTACGTAGGAACTGCACAACGCACGCCGTAAAACAGTCATTTTTAGGAATTTTTTCACCAAATTTTCAACATAGCCATTTTAAGACCTCTGCTCATGAACAGTGTCACTGTGATTTTCTTAATGTGTCCCATACATTGATTTCGCACACCGACTGCACCATTGTGCTCTACATGGGCGGAAACATGTTTTGGGCAAGATGTGACAAATGACAGCTGTACTGCTCATAAGGAAGTGTAATAAAATGGCAATGTTGAAAATCTGGAGTGAAAATAATGAAAATTCACAAACTTACGAGCGTGCGTAGGAACTGCATAGCATAACGCTATTAAAACAGTCATTTTAGAAATTTTTTCACCAAATTTTCAACATATCCATTTAAGACCTCTGCTCATGAACAGTGTCACTGTGATTTTCTTAATTTGTCCCATAGTTGTTGATTCTCAACACACTGACTGCGCCATTGTGCGCTACATGGGCGGAAACATGTTTTGGGTGAGATGTGAAAAATGACAGCTGTACTATTCATAAGAAGGTGTGGTAAAATTGCAATGTTGAAAATCAGGAGTGAAAATATTGAAAATTCGCAAACTTACGAGCCTGCGTAGGAACTGTGCAACGCATGCTCGTAAAACAGTCATTTTTTGGAATTTTTCCCCCAAATTTTCAGAATAGGCTTCTTGAGAGCCCACCTTATGAACACTGGCAGTGTCATTTCATTAATCATTCTGGAAAGGTGATTTCACGCAGTGGCTGTGAAATCACCCTTCGGGCCCGAGTAACGCCATGACAGTGACAGCATTCATGAGAAGGGGTCCCTAAAACCCCATGTTGAAAATTTGGTGCAAAAATTCCAAAAAATGCCTGAGATATGCAATAAAGTTGAAAACACCCTATCTATCCCATTATACAGCTTACCGGCATTTCCTCAGTTCGTGGTCGGCTTTGAAGAGTGCAGATGTGTTCCCGGTCCACCGAAGATCGTCGCACCGAGGTCCGGAGGTAAGTATGGGGTGAGGGGTGTGTGGGGAGGCAGGGTGTGCAGTGGTGGGTGCGGGTTGTGGGAGGGGCAGGGAGAAGCGCTGAGGGACAGTTTTTAATTACAGGTTTTTGTTTTTAAAATGACGGCGGGGCGTTTGCCACGCTGGGGTGGGCTCCCAGCATGGCAGAAGGATGGCTGGGGGGCATGGAGCCAATGCGGGATTGGGCACCCCTGGCCAAGAACAGCATCAGTTGCCACGCTGGGGTGGCCTCAGCGTGGGCACCCTGTACTGGGGAGGGACAGTGAGCCAACTGAGGATTGGGCACCCCTGTCGGTTATACATGAGGAGTTGCCATGCTGGGGTGGGCACCCAGCATGGCATGTGGAAGGCTTTGGGAGCGCAGCACAGCCGATCGGGATTGGGCACCCCGGCTGTACAGTGTGTGCGTGGGGGGCAGCACGAGCATGCGCGGCGCTGGTGTGTGTGTAGGGGAGCGTATGAGCAGACGATATCTTATTGCTGCTCACTGAAGCATAGCTCCCCCTTTCAACTGTACTCCACTGCATTTTGAAGCTGTCATAGACAGCTCCAGCATGCAATGGAGGACTGGGGCCGCGCCTGCCAACACACTGGCTGAATTGGAAGAGGGGGTGACACACCTCCGAAAACTCAGATCATGGCACTATGTTTCTTACACATGCATGCAAGCAAACATAAAAAGCACTGCCACTTTGTGACCTAGGTCAATCAGTTGTAGGTGTAGGTGTGGTTGCTGCATAAGGCTGGTCACTGACAGAAGAACACTCACTGCCCAGTTCAGCTGGTTAAAGCTGTGGATGATAATAAATAGTTATAAATGAAGGTTAAGTTCTATGCCTAATCACTTTGCTTTTATTTTATCTCGCACTTTAACACAATATTTCATGGCTTTACCATTTCCTCATTATGATGGTCTATAGCTTTACTTTACTATAATTCAATGAAAAATTACAGTGAATTATTTATATGGTAAATCAGCCTACTTGAGCTCCCAGGCAACTAATGTATTCATTATCCTGCACAGTAGTGCTCCATGAATTGTACCTATAGTATCCTGGGACCAGCCATCTTCCCACTGACAGAAGCTGCATGGTAAAGCTGTGGATGCAGTATGGATCAGGTCCCATCACTAAAGAACCCTGCCACTTTACAACTAAGATTGGACAGTTAGGAATGTGATTGCAGCATAGCTGACCTCTATCATCAAGGAACTGCCCAACTTCAAAACTATAATACAAGTAATTACACTGCTTTGCATCAGAATAGTTGAAAAAAAACATATATGCAGGTGATACCTTTTGTTGGACTAATGAAACTGTTTTTGAGAGTAGCTATCAAGAGTTAAACTCCCTGCAGTGCATCAGTGGCCACTGGCCCAATGAAGGACGTTTTACTGTTGAAAGCTAGACTCAACAAACATTTTGTAATATATGGAGATACCTAAATAATACCATAGTATCCCATACAAAAAAAGCCCGGTAATACATCAGTAGCCAAAGTGATAATACTATCGTTGGCAAGTGACAATACTATTGTTCAGAGCTCATAATACTATCGTTCGAGCTCTGAATGATAGTATTATCACCAAACCTCAAGAGCGCAACCGCAAGATCTTCGAATAGCATACACTAGTTCCTGACATCCCCAAGGCAACCTCCTAGTCCTGCGTGCTGACATCATTAAAAGTGCACCTCCAGATTGGAACCGGTTCCTCTGTAGGTGGGCAGAACCATTCAAAAAACATGGCGGCCGTGTCTCTCTAAACGAGAGAATATCATCCCTTCGCTTTACGGGCAGCATTTTTTTTATTCCCCACAACGGTCTGAATAAAGAAGCAAGGTAAGACGTTGTTGTTTCAAGTAAAACAGACACAGACCGAGTTTGTGGGTGGATGGGTGAGCAGAGTCAGACCGGGGACGGAAAGTACACAGACACAGAGTGAGCGAGCGAATCCTCACTGCAGCGGCAGCACAGCCTCACAGCACCACATTCACAGAACTGCTGCAAACAAAACTGGGCTCCATATATTACAAAAAATTAAAAAAATAGGTGAGGGTCTATCACTTGGGAGTAATACCATCTCGAGGTTCTGGGGACAGGGAACCTCTCGAGCTACGCTCTCGAGGTTTCCTTGTCCCCAGAACCTCTTGATGGTATTACTCCCTTGTAATAGACCCTCACCTATCTATTATTCTATTTGTTATTCCAATAAAATGTATCATCTGCAACATGTCTTTTTTTTTGTTTCTTTTTTTTTCTTCTATGTTATAGACTGAACTGATATGGCTGTAAAATTTCTCCATCAATACTGGCCAATAGAGATAGGTAAAAGTGTAGATTTCTGCGGTCATGGAAGTTCCGCAAAATTTTGAAATTTTGGCAGAATTTTCTGCTCTTCCACCTATGGTGGAATTCCGAACTTTAGCCAAATTATTGCAGATTTCTGCCTAGTGCTGCAGTACTATTAAGTGTGGAAAAAAGTGTCTTGTAATATATTTTGCCATTTCAGTCAATTTTCCATGTTTTTCTATGTGATTCTGCATTTTATTTTCCCGCCAGCAATGTATGATTAGATTTGTTTTTCTAGAGGTGTTATTGTCAGTCTGAAGTACATATAGTGACTGTAATCATCCAAGCTGTCGATCACCTTAAGTGTGGGGTCAGTAATGAACCTTGTTTTTTTGGTTTTTAATTGCTTCTTTTTTCCCTCTTTTCCTTTTGTTATACCTTGTTTCTTTCTTTTGAATTCCACAGAACCAAGAATTGTATACTGTTAAATTCTGCAGTATACCTAAAAGTCCACTTTCCACCACAGAAAATCCTCAGAAAGGTCAAATTACACCAAATGTAGCTCTGGTCACATGCTTTGCAGCTCTGCAGTCACATGGGATACAGAGGGAGGCATGAGGTGGCAGCACACATTTCTCACTGCATAGCTCCTCACTTCTGAAGAGATTACTAAAAAGGGAAGAGCTCTGTTTGTTCTGCTCCACAGAACAGGCTTTGTGATTGACAATCTGGCAGCTTTTTTTGCTCAGGAGAAGAAATTTACTGCTCGTATCTGAACTTGGAGTGCTGGGACAAAGATATTTCAGCACTGTTGTTGACCTTTGTGATTACATCATATGTAACTTGTTGCACTCTGTGTGTGTTGTTCTGCATTCCCAGTCTTTAGTTTAGCTTCATTGTTTTTTAATATTTGTTGGTGTTTAAGTCTTTAGTGAAGCACAGAAAAGTACAACATGTCAGGCAAAGGCAAGGGAAAGCATGGAGGATGTGGGAAAAGTGCTAGTGGTAGTACTCAATCATTCACAAGGGGGTCACGAGGAGGTGTTCAGGGTGTTGGGGAAGGTGTTCGTAATAGCAGCACTTTTTCTGGAACTGCAAGTTCTGGTGGTAGTGCAATGCCAGGTGCAGCGCCACATACTGTGCCCATGTCAGCCACAGTTAGAATCAAAGCTTCAAACTTCTTTGGGACACAGTGCAGTGTTGCTACTTCAGGTGCAGCTGTTGCACAGCATACAAAAGAGGGTAAAAAGATTGCTATGGATGTCATTGCACTACTACTACTGTGCAAGTCCCTAGGGTCTCAGGAGGAGTAGGAACATATTGAACAGTCCCAGTCACAGGTCTTCCAGAAGTTAAGTCAGGAGTTGCTAGGGACCAAGAGAGAAGAGAGTTTGATTCCAGTGGCACTTATGAACAGTGATGATGACAGTAAGGGTGGTGCCCGACTACTTACTGTGGGTGGACTAGAGATTGAGAAGGAGAAACAGCACAGAGACCTTCAAAAGATCTTAGAGGAGCAAGAACCTCGTAGCAGTGAACAACTTGTTAGTGCTACTGTTCATGTGGCAGAGAAGACCAGTGAGGAAAAGGAGGTAGGGTACAATCAGCCCTTACTGTCACAGCCTGACATTTCAGTAAGCAGTGAGGGTACTTTTGATGAGGGTGTTGAGAGTGAGGGTGGAGATGACCCAGTATTGGACCCCACTTTGCAGCCACCCCTTCCACAATTGGCAACCACAACTGTCAGTGGTAAAGTACTAACACCCCCTTTAACATTGTCAGTCCACACGCAGCAATCTGTCAGGGGAAAGGGTCAGCAATTGCCAAAAATGGGACATGGGGATCAGCAGCAGATGCAGGAGCACCCTAAGAAAACTATATCACCCACCCCTGCACCTCTGTCCCCATCTGACCCGCCAATGAAAATCCATTTTGTCTGTGGACATTCACTTGCGTGGGATTTCTTTGCCATCGATGAGTCTGATGACAGCGTGGCTGTGTGCAACATCTGTCATTCTAAAATTAGCAGGGCTAAGCCAGGTTCACACTATGGGATGACTGATATGCACAGTCATATGAAAAGTAAGCACCCCTTAAATGAACACCGCATAAGAGGTTGGCATTCATGCCCAGTTCTGATAGTTCCGCACAGTCCGAAAAAGAGGGTCCGCAGCCTGGTGACGAGGATGTGGAAACATTTAACCCCTTGCTGTGTTCCACCCCCACACATGTAGATACAAGTGGTTGTAGTCAAGGTGATCCATGCACTGGTGCATGGATAGAAAGCTTTTTCAAGCATGTCCCTGTTGGTGGACAAGACAGCCAAAGTCACAGGAGCATACCTGGCAAGGCCAAAGTACACCCCAAAGTTCAGCACACTATTAGGTTTAAGCAGCAAGATGTTAAATCAGAATTAACTAAGCACATCAAGTATCATTGCAAACATCCATCGACTAAAGAGCTGAACATGGCTGTTGTCAAGATGCTGGCAAAAGACCTTCTGCCATTCTAATTTGTCGAGAATCCGGGTTTCATTGAACTTATAGAGAAGGCTGCACCTAAATATAAAGTTCTGAGTTGAACTTATTTCAGCACTAAGGTTCATCCAGCAATGTATAATGACCTAGCCTACATGATGTCTCATGATCTGTCCCACCCTGCTGTAGCCAGCATTCACCTCACCACTGACACACTGGGCTATTTCCCTTGGATATATGCCTTGCATCCCTGTCCCTCATCTACCTGTCCCCTGACTACTGGCAGGAGCAGTCTTACTGTTGGTTGACAGCATGCCGCGTTGGGCATCCAGAGTATGCATGGGTCACACACATCTGACAGAATTCTTGTATGCAATAATGAAACCATTACACAGTAGCTAAAACCACATGGTTTCAAAGCTGCATATATTGCCAGTGACAATGCCTGGAATGCCATCAAAGGAATCTCCAATGGCTGCTTTTATCATCTCCCCTTCTTTGCTCATGTGTTGAATCTCATTGTGAAGTCCTTTTTGGATCATGAAGCAGTGAGTACCAAGTTCGCTGTCAGCCACAAAATCTGAAAGCAATTTCAGTTACTCTGCACTGGCTAGAGCAGAGCTCAGGGCTCTACAGAAGGCCAATAATGCACCTCAGCACCGCTTGAGGCTTGATGTGCCAACCTGATGGAATTCAACACTCTACTATATATGCTTGAGAGGCTGTATGAACAGTACAAGCCACTGAATGAATACATAATGCACATGCATGATTGTGAAGCACAGGAAGCTGTGTCACTGAGCCCACCCCAGTGGTTTTTGATGGATAGTGCAATCCAAGTACTCCATCCTCTTGAACAGGTGACAAAGGTTGTGAGTGCTGAAAATGCATGTTTGAGCCCTGTAATACCATTGCTGTGGGTACTACACCAGGCACTAGTTAATGTAAGAGGGTAATTTGAAGTAGCTGCAGACTCTGTTGGAGTAGAGCTGACTGACTGCATCATACAGCTGTATGATGATGATCACAGGGTCATTCACATTAATAACTCTGAGACATACAACCTGGCAACCCTGCTTGAACCCAGGCACAAGCATGGCATGATGACACTTCTTCCAGGTGAGAAGGCTGATCTTGATCTCTGTGTGTCCTTCCTGTGGGGCAAGTTCCAAAACTGGATGACACACTCAGAGGTAAGAGTGGAAAAATCTACCGCAGTACAGAAAGGGCAGTAAAAATGGCCTTTTGCCCCATATCCTTATCTACCACCAGTGTAGTGTCTGCACCATCACCTTCATCATCACATGGTAGCACTGGTGGAACAAACCCCCTATGGTCCATGCTGAAGGACATTGGTGTTTCTACCTGCCACCCTCAGGAGGGAGACACAGAACTCCAGCTGTCGGCATGCCATATGGTGCAGTCATATATTTGGATGACCCACAGCAGCTAAAAACTGATGAAGAGCCACTGGACTTTTGGCATAGAAAACTGGAAATCTAGCCTGCTCTGTCAGCTATTGCCATGGAGTACCTCACCTGTCCCTGTGCCAATGTAAGCTCGGAAAGGGTTTTTAGCACTGCAGGTGCCATTGTGACTGACCGCCGAAGCCACCTTCCTGATCAGAATGTTGAGTATCTAACATTTGCCAAAATGAACTCCCATATTTTTCCCAAGTAGTACATTGTGTCAACAACAGCAACATTACAGGATCTGCTGAAGAAGGCTCTGAGCAGCAAGACTCATCAGAGGATGAGGAGAGTGTGGCAGTGCCATCTGATGGAGACACAGTGGAGAGGTTTCTGTTCTCCTGAGTAATAATAATAATACATTTTATTTCACATAAGCGCCTTTCAGGCCATCAAGGTGCTTTACAAAAAGATAAAAACAGCCATAAGAAACAGTACACATAATAATAAATAAATAGCACACAGATATAAGAAATAAATAACAGGGAGTCAAAATGAAATGGAGCTATCATAGGCAAAACTCCATAAAAAGGTTTCCAATGCCAGTTTAAACCCCTCCACGGTCATACACTCCCGAAGCTGAAGTGGTAGAGAGTTCCAAAGGGTTGGGGCCACGTGCATAAATGCACGGGCCCCAGAAGATTTCAAAAACATCCTCAGAATTTCTAGCAACCCCTCATTAGCCGACCGCAGCTGTCGATGGTAAAGAACAAGAAGCTCTTTCAAGTAGTCGAGTAGGAGACAGAGTCTTATAAAATGTTTGCTGTGTGCATAAATTGTGTTGCAAGGTATCCTAACACCTTGTGTCTTCAATTACATTACTTGAATAGTAAAGAGCCTTGCACCCAGATTCAGTGAGCAGCGCCCAAATCCAAACCTGCTGTGTTGCCAAAAAAGTTGGTGATGCTGAAGCAAAGGACTGCAGCTACATCCAACTTGATGCTGATAATTCAGTCACATCATCAGTTCTCTACTTATGAAACTGCATTACTTTCAAGTTTCCCAGTTTGCCACTGTTCTGGCACCCCCCTCCCAGACATAAAATAAGAAAAAACCAAAAATTGAAGTGGATATTGTTCTTGTCCTCAAATGTTAAGTGTTTACCAGTTTACCAGTTTGCTGCAGTTCTGCCCCCCCCCCACACACACATACATATACACATACACATAAAATAAGAAAAAACCCAAAAATTGAAGTGGACATTGTTCTTGTCCTGAAATATTAAGTGTTTACCAGTTTGCTGCTGTTCTGGCAACCCCACCCAACATAAAAGAAGAAAAACCCAAAAAAGTGAAGTGGACATTGTTCTTGTCCTCAAATGTTGTTTAGTGTTTACCATTTTCCCAGTTTGCTGCTGTTCTGCCCCCCACATAAAACAAGAAATACCAGAAAAATGTAGATGGACATTGTTCTTGTTCTCAAATGTTAAGTGTCTACCAGTTAGTCAGGCCCCCGCACACACACACACACTCACACACCCACCCCCCAAAAGAAGTAATTGAACCTTGAAACACAGATGACAAGAAAGTGTGGTTTCAACAACAAACTATTTATATATCAACTGAATAATGTGAAAACCAGCCAGCAAACACAGAACTTGTACAAGAAATATGAACATCCAAACTATACAAACCAGTCAAACAAGCAGACCCCCCCCCCCAAAAAAAAAGAACAAATCAGTCGGTCATTCTAAATGTTAGAAAAATGTAACTTAGTGTAAATAGACTTATTTTAACAAAAACTATTTACAAAATGTTCAATGCAGCGTGGATGGCAAAAATAGTGGCTGGCTTGCAGTGGCTGTACACCATGCCGCCCTCAGCTAGCCCTGGCATCTGCTCAGGGCAGATGTCTCATGCTTCCTGACTTGGCTGTGCCCCCCTCCTCATGACTGACTTAAGCTAGTGCATGATTATTTTGTCTGTCTTCTCCAACCTTTCCAATCTGGCCTCCACCCTTTTCAGTCTGGCTTCAACTCTTTTCAGGCCATTCTAGAGAGTGGCATGGAATTTCCTACTCTAGGTAGTCTTCCTCTCCGTTCTGCCCTCTGGTACCATCTGTGGCTGGGTGGGTGTTAATGCCATGGAGGTTGTCCGTTACTCAGTCTGCTGCTGCTGCTGTTGAGTTCAGTGGCATACAGTTGCTCCCTGTTGACTCTGAGGGTGGATTGTCCTTGTCTGCCAATTTGGCAAAAGCCTTCATAATTCTTCGCAAATGGTTTTCAGTGCACTTGCTCATTGGCTTTGCCTGTTTGGTGGTTGACTCGGCCACCATCTGTCCCTCTGCTGGTTGGACTGTTGCCAATGTTTCAGTGTCATCTGCAATACAGAAAGAAATATGCAGCTTCAACATAATGTGCTGTACAACTATTATACTGAGTACAGTGTGTGTGAGGTGAACTACTGCGTGTGTGTGTGTGTGTGTGTGTGTGTGTGTGTGTGATGAAGTCTGACAGACATCAGTGCAAATTATTTATTGCATGCTGTCTGTGTGTACCACCACCCAAGTTAGTCAGAACCTGATCAAGTTTTTCTACCTGTGTTCTGTACTGTAAATTGACAAGCGTGTGTTGTAAATTAACAAGCTGTGGTTCCTTGGCAGGGCATTCCTTCCTTGCATATAACCATGGAAACATAGACATTGTCTGCAGACTTGCCACATAAGGACAGCCCCACCCACACAGTCTGCCCATGAGCCTTGTACCTCATTATGGCTTCTGACCCTCCCTCTGCATAACCTCTATGGTCCTCCTATTCTTGTTCAATGCATGTTTAAATCTAAGCATAGTCTTCACTCCAATCCCACCACCTCATGTGGCAGATCATTCTATACATCCGCCACCCTCTCTGTAAAGAAAACCTTCCACACATTCCATCTTAACCTGCCAGCTTCCAATTTCATGTGTTGTCCCCTTGTTCTTGCACTCCTCCTGTATTGGAAGATGTCTCCCTCCTGCACCTTGTTTATACACTTAAGGTCCTTGAAAGTTTTTATCCTTTCCCCCACCCCGATCCCACCTCTCCTCCAGTGATGGCAGTGAGGACATATTGAGGTACCTGACTCATCTCATATGTTTAAGGTTGCAATACATGCAACATCTGAGTTGCTGTCTTCTGGACAACCCCAAGTAATTTCATTTAACCCACTGTACAGAAAAGGAAATTTATATTTGTTTGCAAACTTTAGTCCAGTCCACTCCTGTGATAATTTGCAGTTATTTTACCAATGCAACATAACACACACATCTACTATCCACCACCCTCGATTGTCCACAAAAAAACATAGAGACATGGAGACTTTGAGGGCAGAAAGGACTGCTTGGCCTATGGCCACCCAGTCTGAGTCTGCCCATTCCCCTTCCTATAGGATAGGCTGCAGATCATAATTAAGTTAACCAACAGCCTACTTCCTTCTACCCCCCACTAGGATTGCCTTAAGTCTGTCCCATGCATTGTGGAATTTCCCCACTGTTTTTACTCCATGAAAGCCCCAGGAAGGCTGTTCCATGCGTCCACCACCCTCTCCATCAAAAAATACCTCTTGTTTCCCCTGAGTCATCCCCTCTCTATTCTGAAATTGTGCCCCATTGTTCTTGCACATCTCTTTTTCTGAAAGATGCTACCATCTTGGACTTTGTTGATTTCCTTGGGGTACTTGAAAGTTTGTATCCTGTCCCCGTCCCTCCTTTCCTCAGGGGTATATTATACATATAAAGCTTCTTTAGTCGCTCTTCATATGGCTTCTGGTGCAGACCCTGTACCATTTTAGTTGCCCTAGTTGGTGCACCAAAGTTAGTGGATAATAGAGGGTGAACTGAAAATTAAAAATGTTTAAAAAATGTAAGTAGCTTACCAGAACCGGACATTGGCTCATCATCAGCAGTGGTACTGCTGCTCATTACAGCAGCAACGGTGCTTGTGGAATTGCCACCACTGGCCTCGCTTCTTTCAGCAGCACCTGTCTAAAATGAAGAGGAATATTTAAAATCTGTTATGACTAGTTGGAAAACCTAAGACCGAAGCAGAACTACAGTAATATTGCACATTTAGTCAGTCCTATGGGGTGGATCAGGTGCTATAAATTATACTTAAATGCAGGACACAACAGATATTTCTCAATGAAGAGCAGGAGGATACACAACAAGGGGCCCACTTCCATGATTTCTCAACATAAAAGTGCACATCTAATATTTAGATAAAGGGTGCTTTTGGAGTTGGCCATGGACTAACAATAGTGACTGATCAGGTTGGTTGATGACTGGGAGGATGCACATATTCACTGGCTGACAGCATTGCTCCCTTTACCTGCTACAGGAGCTACGTGTACCATGAAAGTGGATATATGGCACAGTAGTCAGTCCTCATGAGCAGTGACCACTCCCACTGTAACATATGTATTAGGTTGGATTAATCATGCTGATGGCACCAGGCATGATCCACAGGACAGTTTCACCATAGTCACTAATAGCAATTGGATTATACTATTACTTACAGACAAAATATGCCCATGATGTGAATCCACATCACAGTCACATGGAGCTGGGGACAGGGTATGATTTTTGTCAAGTCAGGTGGGTGCCATCTATTGTGCATGCCATCACAGGCAGCTAAGGTCAGTAACAAAACACAGACCTACAGGTCTTACATGATGTGTTTGAGGTAAAAGTTAATTTCTTTAAATTATTAATGACAGTTGCTGCTGGAATCATGGGGATTGGGGGGACTGACAGTGCTTAGTACCATAGAACTGTGCAGCAAGCCTGAGTTGTGCAAGCACATGCATCAGATTCACACAACCATTCACTATTCACCAGGCCACAATATAATTGGGAAACATACTAACATACTAAAATGCCAGCAGAATAGGCCTAACAGTCTTTCGTGTCTGCTCGTTTGGTCAGCCCCCACCCTGGGAGCTGACCTTGCTGCCCCCCAACCCCTCTCTGGCTTCTCCCTTCCCAGTCTCAGATATTCTCGCTGCACTGGATTTTGCTTTCATAACCCTTTCCCTGTACCTGTCCCACCCCTCTTGAACCCCTCCACCATCTCTGCCTCCACTAGCCCCCTGAGCAGCACATTCCATGGCTCCACCACCCTCTCAGTGAAGTAGCACCTCTTCCTTTCTCCCCCGAATCTCCTCCTCCCAGCTTTCACCCATGCCCTCTAGTTGCACCCCTTCCTTCGAAGCACCCTGACTGCTCCTCCCCTATTTACCCCCTTCATGTACCTGAAAACCTCTATCATGTCCCCCCCGGTCCCTTCTCTCTTCCAATGTGTACATATTTAGCTCTTCAAGCCTCTCCCCATAGGTCCTGTCCCCCAAGCCCCAAATCATTTTGGTTGCCCTCCTCTGACCCTCTCCAGGAGTTCAATGTCCCTCTTTAAGTGTGGCCTCCAAAACTGCACACAGTATTCGAGGTGCGGCCTCACCAAGCAGTTATACAGAGGGAGTATCACTTCCCTCCTTCTGGAGGTGATTCCCCTAGCGATGCATCCCAGCATCCTGTTGACCTTAGCCGCTGACCTCCTACAAGTCTCTGAGTTGTTCCTCTTGACATCCACCATCAAACAGTCTTACATAGAAACTTAGAAATTGTTGGCAAATAAGGAACACCAGGCCCATCCAGTCTGCCCCAAAGCCCTACACTAGTCAATGGCTTCCCCCCTTCCTTCCCACCACCAATGTACCCTTATGTCTGTCCCATGCACATTTAAAACCATCCACTGTGTTTGTCCTCACCACCTCCTGTGGCATCTTATTCCATGCATCCACCACCATGTCTGTGAAGAAAAACTTCCTCGCATTTCCCCTCAGCCTGCCACCTTCCCATTTCATGTCATGCCCCCTTGTTCTTGTACATCTTACATTGGAAGATGTCTCCCCCTACATCTTGTTTATGCCCTTAAGATAGTTGAATGTTTCTATCATGTCCTGTATATCTCTCCTTGCCTCCAGTGAGTACATGTTGAGGTCCTTTAGTCTCTCTCATATGTTGTTTGATACAATCCTTGTACCATCTTAGTGAGCCTTCTGATCCCCTCCACTCGGCCTGTCAGTGTCCTTATGAAGGTGTGGCCTTCAGAACTGTACACAGTACTCTAGGTGAGGCCTCACAAGCATTTTGTACAATGGCATAACCACTTCCCACCTTCAGCTTGTGTTACTTCTACCTATGCACCCCAACATGCCACTGGCCCTCCCTTCAGCCTTTGTACTCTGCTTAGATAATTAGAGATCATCAGCAATGATAAACCCCAGGTCACTTTCTTCCTTTGTAATAGTCAGCAACTCTCTCCCATCTTGTAGCACTTCCCATGGTTCCTTCTTCCCAGGTGCATTATTTTGCACTTCTTTGAATTGAATTTTAGTTGCCACACCTCAGATCGTTTTTCAAGCTTCTCCAGGTCCCTCCTCATTTGCTCTACTCCATCTGGAGTATCCACCACCATGTTGCAGATCTTGGTGTCATCTGCAAACAGGTAGACCTTTCCCTCCAGTCCTAATGCAATGTCACTAATGAATGCATTAAACAGAACTGGACCAAGGCCTGATCCCTGAGGTACCCCACTGGTCACCTCCCTCTCCCCCTGATTGGATACCATTTACTACCACCCTCTGCTTCCTGTCTGTAAGCCAGTTCCTAACCCAGTTTACCACCATGTGCCCCATGCCATGACTACTTTTCTTGTCTCTCTCAATATGACTTCTGCATGCATTTATGGGCATTGCAGGACGTGGCTCACAGTGAGGAAAAAAAGGTGACCTGCAATACTTACTGCTGTAAAAAAGGTTCAAGAATCAAGTCAGTATACTCACTCTCAATGCTGGCTTCCACACAAGGTCTTTTTAGTGGCAGTGCAGAAGACCACGCTGACTCATCCACTTGCTGAACCCTCTTCTTCTTTGGTGTCCCATCTCTGGTGGTGGTGATGGCTACACCCAGAGCTTCCAGGACTTTAGGATCTCTCCTCTGCAGATCATCCCAATTGTGCTTAATTTGTTTTATGCTGTGGGATACAACTCCCCCTCCTTTCTCCTCTAAGCTGGCCATGACAGCAGCCCACAGTGTCTCCCTCTCCTTAAGTGGCACTTTATTGGGGCCAACAATTTTGTCAGCATGCTTGGTGACCTCTTTGACAAGAGCTGCCACCTCATTGTGACTGAAGGGGGGTGCTACCTTCCTCTTCATGCAGGTGGAGCTGAAGGTCTCGTCACTGGTGGTGGTGTCGGCACTAGTGCTAGAGGATGTGGTGGCCATAGCCTCCTCCGGCTGAACCACTGTTGGCTCCTGCTGCCCCTCCTGCTCTGCATTCACACCATCACCCTGCTGCTGTCCATGATAACCAGCCTCCACATGGCTACTGCTGACCAAGCCTGGCATTGGTCTACTCTCTGCCATTTTTCAAAATTAAATTATAACCACCAACAGAAAAAAATAATTCTTCGCTCTCAAACATGTCTTCAAAGTAAAGTAAACATACTAAGAATAATTAAATAAGCATATTTCTTTCACTAATGTTTTATTTGGTTTTGTTTTTTGTCTCTCAAAATCCCTACTCTCAGTCTCAAGTCTCCACTCTCCCTACTGACTATTTACATTATGAGCTGATAAATGGAAAGAAAACAGTAATGCAATTTCCACCTTCCAAAATGCAGATTTTTTGTTCCACCTGATAATAAAGTTCTGAGTTTTACATGGGGATGCTGTTTACTACATGTGGAAATGTTTTTCCATGGACCACTGGAAATCCGTAATCAGAAACAAGAAACTTGAGGGGAAAAAATCACTGCAAGTCCAGATTTCTTACAGTAAATGTGTAACATTCTCTTATATGTGGAATAACTTATTCCGCATTCAGGAAAAAATTGGAAATCAGATCTGTGGAACTTTTTTACCACAACTCAATGTAATACTATGCATCTACCAAAAAAAACCCCACAGTTTACAGTTGAATTTCTACTGAAGTCTGGAAAATCATTTCCGAACTTTTGCAGATGCAAAATTCAGACTTCCGTGGAAATTTCATCAGCAGAAGATTTTTTTCACACATACCTACTGGCCAAACTGTTTTGCAACACTCCCATTAAGTTGCTAATGCTGAAGTTGCAACTTCACTTGGATCCACACTGCTACACACAGTGTCTTCTGCAGAAATCAGTGGTGGTGGGGTGGGGGGAACAAGAAAGTATAAAAGTGAGTACAATAGTTCTGTTGGGAAAGTGCACTTCAGCATCTGATTCTTAATAGAAGCAGAACAAAACTCAGTTTAACCTGTTACAAAACACCGCAATTCTTGATATCTTATGAACCTTGCTCCTACACTTATAGCTACTGTGATTGCTTGGGATAACAGTGAGTAAGTGGCTCTGGTGGGATTTGAACCTGCACTTGCTGGATCCCAAGCCAGTCACCTAACCGCCAGAGCCCAATACCATCCCTCTGGCACACCTTTATGGCTGTTTAGTGAAGCTTAAAGCAGCTAGTAATGGAATTCCGAAGGAATCCAGGGAAAAGGTTCCAGGGGTGAACTTAAAAGTCTGACTCAGTTCCAGGAGTAGAATCTTTTATGCTGTCAAAGCCTATGTTTCTATGTTTCTAAAATGGGAAAGCACTACTTCTTTGTAAAATGTGTCATGCAAAAGGCACAACACTGACTAAATAAACTGTAAAAATGCAACATACCTCTTGCTTTTGTGCACTTGGTTGACACAGAGGTGTGTTGCTTTCATAATTCCCCCTTTTAGCTTTCTCCATTGTTTCTCCAACCCCCAAGGTCACCCCCCCCAACCAGACCTTCCCTGAGGCATTCTCCCATCTTATTAAAACTTGCCATTCTGAAGTCCAGTTACTCAAAGTTGTAGCTCTGCAAACTTCTCAAATAGGCACAGAGCATATTTCTGCCAGGAAAGTGGCAACCGCTCTGCTGTAGTGAGCTGATACCTTGCCCTCCAGTTTAACCTGATCCATAGCATAACAGAAGTTAAGGCAGTTTACAGTCCAGGCAGAAATGCACTTGACTGTGACAGGCTGTCTCTTTCAATCAGGGTCAAAAGAGACAAAGCGCTGTCTTGACTTTTGAAGTCCTTCGTCCTGTTCAGGTAAAACGTCTGGGACCTCTTAACATCCAGTGAGTTGAGAGTCTTTTCTCCCTCATTCTGGAAATTGTCAATGGGGGTAGGCAAGATTATGATTAAGATGGAACTCCAACACCACTTCAGGAAAAAAACTTGTGGTGTGTATGGATATCTACCTAATCCTTATGAAAAGCAGAATATGGAAGATCTGTAACCAAAGCATGGATTTGCGTACAGAGGTGACAGCTACCAGAAATTTTGCTTTCCAGGTTAGAAACATAATGTCACAAGTTGCAATAAACTCAAAGGGCTTGCCTTTTAAGTGAGCATATACAGCACAAGGTTGATATCCCAGAGAGGCCTTGTATGCAGAATACCCCTGAGGAACCTCTTAAACACTCTCAGCTGTGCCAAACAGAGGATACATACAGGTACCTACTGTACAGTTTTGAGGTATGCTGACATAGCACATAGGTGGACCTTAACTGTGGAATACTGCAGGCTAGCATGAAAAAGGTCAAGTAAATATTCCTAAGATCTTTTCAGGTGTACCTGAAAGGGTCCATAGGGGTTTGGAATGCCATATGGAAACTCTTTTCTAGTTGGCTGTGTCTTACTGATGAAAGGTTGATACACAGCAAAAAGTATTTTAGATACCCTCTGAGATACCTTGAAACTGTTCATTTCTAGCTCTTCAAGAGCCAGACATGAAGGTAACATAGACACATAGAAACACAGAAGTTGACTGGAGATAAGGACTGCAAGGCCCATCCAGTCTGCCTATTTCTTTTTCTACCTTATAAATGTGCCATCACCCTTTGCTCTGTCTACGACCTATCTATTCATACTCATCTGTATTGCTCCCTTTTGCCTATCCCATGCCTGTTGAAGCCCTGCACTGTATTCATATCCACCACTTCCTGAGGTAGGCAGTTCCATGCATCCACCACCCTTTGCATGAAAAAGAACTTCCTCACATTACCCCTTAATTGGCCTCCCGCTAATCTCATGCTGTGTCCTCTTGTCCTGCTATTTTTCTTATATTGAAACATGTTAAACTTTTTCACCTTGTTAATGCCCTTAAGGTGTTTGAATGTTTTGATCATATCGCCTATCTCCCTCCTTTGCTCTAGGGTATACATATTGAGCTCCATTAATCTGTCCTCATATGTTTTCTGATGCCATTCCTGCACCATTTTGGTTGCCCTTCTCTGGACTGCCTCAATTTGGTTAATGTCCTTGTGAAGGTGTGGCCTCCAGTACTGCATGCAGTACTCCAGATGGGGCCTAACCAGTGTCTTGTACATAGGGATTATTACCTCCCTCTTCTGACTTGTGATACCCCTACTAATACACCTAACATCCCCTAGCCTTACCTACTGCATTAGTGGTCTGCTTGGATGATTTCAGGTCATTGGTGATGATGATGCCCAAGTCTCTTTCTTCCTTTGTGACTGCCAGCAACTCCCCTCCCAGCCTATAGGTGGCTTCAGAGTTTCTCTTCCCTATGTGTATGATCTTGCACTTCTTTGCATTAAACCCGAAATACCACTCTTCTGACCATTTTGCTAGTTTATACAGATCTCTTCTCATTCTGCCCACCCCATCTGGATCATCTACTCTGTTGCAGATCTTGGTGTCATCTGCCAACAGACAAACCTTACCCTCCAGTCCATCTGCAATGTCACTGATGAAGATATTGAAGAGGACTGGCCCCAGGACTGATCACTGAGGTACCCCACTTGTGATTTGCATCTCTTCTGACTGTATACCATTTACCACCACTCTCTGTTTTCTGCCTGAAAACCAGTTTGCCACCCAGTTGACCAACTTCTGACCCACCCTGAGCCTACCCAGCATATTAATCAATCTTCTATGTGAAACAGTATCAAAAGCTTTGCTGAAGTCAAGGTAGGTGACATCAACTGCTCCCCCTTGGTCCTCCACTCTGGTTACACAGCCAAAGAAATCTATGAGATCAGTTTGACAGGACATTCCTGTTGTAAACCCATGCTGTCTTGGATCCTGTGCTCCTATGGATTCCAGGTAGTGCCTCCATGATCTTGCCCACTACTGAGGTAAGACTGACTGGTCTGTAGCTCCCTGCCTTCTCCCTGCTACCACTCTTGTGGAGCGGGATCACATGAGCCCTTCTCCATTCTTCTGGGACCTCTCCTGTGCTCAGATACTCACTAAACAGTTCTGATAATGGCTCTGCTAGTTCCACCTTTTGCTCCTTTAGTACCCTGGGATGTATGCCATCAGGTCTCATTGCCTTGTCCACCCTGAGCTTATCGAGCTCTTATAGGACCCTTTATTTTGTGAAGGGACTAATGCTCACCTTCCTACCCCTGTGTCCATGGTGCTGAGCTGTGGGCCCTGCCCTATTTTCTCTTCAGTAAATACTGAGCAGAAGTATCTATTTAGGATAGATGCTTTTACATGGTCCTCCTCCTCACACGCCCCCTTATCTCCTTTGATCTTAAAAGTAAAAGGAACTTAGGTTAGGATGGACTAGCTGACATGACTCTGGATCAGTAAGTCCATCTGCAGTAGGAGAATCATCAGTTTGCTGATGGAAAGTCACTTCAACTGAGGGAAGCATATCTGCCAAAGCCAACAGGGAGACACAGGGATCATCTTTCCCCCAGGTGCTTTCAGTTTGAACAACACTCTCTGGATGCAAGGGATTGGAGGTACAGTAATGCATACATAAAAATATGTTGCATCCTGGCAGGAAAAGCCATGTCCTGGACATTTGGAGCAGATATGAGGCAGTTTGGTGTTGAGCGTGGACACAAAAAGGTACACATCAGGTTGATACACCCACTGAATAGCAATCTCACAATGTCTAGTGTGGTCACACTTTAAGTGTCACTTAACTGCACTGAGGATACAGCTCCATTTCCTGTTTGGAGGGGCTTGAAGTTAGTCAGTCATCCAACTATGCAAAGACTTGGATCCTAGCTGTCTCAGTCATGCTGTGAGTTACTGCAAAGGACTTTGTAAATACTCTGAGCACTGAGGAAAGGCCAGAGGGTAGGAATCTAAACTGATAGGGTTGTCCTTCCACCCACAACTGGAGGTACTTGTGGTGGTTGAGGTGTACCAGTATGTGCTGGTATGTATCTTACATATCCAGTGATACTAGCCAATCCTGAGGTTTCAGGTAAGATAGCAAAGATCCTAGAGACTTCTCCATCTGCTTTCTAATAGATAATTGCCATAACAGGGTACATTCATGATCTGTTACTGGATGTAGTCCACAGCCAGGAACACTGTCTGATGTAGTCAGGGCTGAGTAGCAAGTATAGTTTTATTTTCTCAGAAGAAGCCAGAAGGTGAAGGAAGGAAACATATTCAATTCAGTGCTTTAGAGTAACTGGTAATTGCTATTTTTCTTTTAAACTTAGATTGTGGGCTTTTAGTGACACTGTACTTTCTTTGTTGTCTTTACTTATAATTGTTTTTGGGCTGTTGAAAATGTAAAACATAGTGGTGGTGTAATTCTATGCTGTCTTTAATTGCTGCAAATTTTTGCCCCCCCTCCCCTTCCCCCAACTCGTAATTATATGCTCTGTTAAATCTGATTGACAGGAGCTAAACACAGGGTATAGTAACGGGTGTGAAGTAGGAAGGGCATAAGGGGAAAGAAGCCCACCCTCAGCACGAGAAGTGTTTTGACTCATTTTTTTTTTATTGTTTTTTTTTTTTAAAGAAATTTATCTGAGGATCAGTGGCAGGATTTTTAGGACAGTAAATTAATAAAAAGGGAACTAGGAGAGCTTCAGTAGCAGACAAGTAGTGGAATTGCAGTATAATGTGGGGAGTGGTGCAATGCAGTGGCTGTGGGGCAGCCATATTCAGGCAGACCTTCTGGAAACTGAGGTGCTGCCCTATCTGCATGCATCTCTCTGGACTGCGGGATGAGGTAGCCAGACTCAGAGTGGAAGTAAACTGTGTCAGGAGTACCATCACCCCCATCCAGAGACCACCCAGTCCAATGCAACTGCCTCAGAGGATGCTGAGAACGAGGAGCACTTGGATGACAGTGGGCTCAGGGAGGGTTAGAGCGGTCAGGCAGAGGCACATCCCAGATCCTATTCCACTCAAGAACTCATATGCCACACTGGCAAATGAGGACAACCAAATAGAGGTACCCAGAGAAGTGGAAGGAAAGGATGTGGAGGTTAGCCAAGGAGGTGACCTCAGCGGAGAAAGCAGTGGACCCCAGAGGAGGAGGAAGTGAATCCTGGTGGGGGATTCCATCATAAGAGGGATCTAGCTAGGAACACAGGAGGGGGAGGACAGGGAGGTGAGGTGCCTACCAGGTGGCACGGCATGGAGGGACGGAAGGAAGATCCTGGGGATCACTGGGAAGGCAAGACGGGAGGGTGAGCTGGATGTCATTATCCACCTCGGTACTAATGACCTGGCAAATGGGGAGCCAAAGGAAGTTCAGGAAGAGTTTAAGAAATTGGGGAGGGGTCTCAAGCAAGTAGCTACTTCTGTCACTTTCAGAAGTACTACCTATGAGAGGCAAGGAGAGCATAGGAGTGCATGTACCAGGAACTTTAACTCATGGTTGAAGAACTGGTGCTGTGAGGAAAGGTTTGGATTCATAGGTGACTGGGGACCCAGCTGGAGGGATGGAGGTTTGTTCAAGCCTGACGGCCTGCATCCATCCTGGAGGGGAATCCAAGCACTCAATGATGCTTGCTCACCCCCCACAACTAGCAGTGGAACCAGTGAACCAGAGGAGTGGCTATCTCTGCAAAGCAGTGTGCAAAAGATGGAGATTAGTGCCCAAGAGGTGGATAGGCAGAAAAGGGGCAAAATTCAGCAGAAGGGCAGACAGCAAGGAGAACCAGGGATAAAGGACAACCAAGGAAGGGGCTGGAGTATAAGCAAAACAGTCTAGGGAGGTCAAATCATGGAAAGCCATGTGTGTGCAAATGCCAGGGCGCACAAGATGGAAGATCTGGAGGCTGTCATGGTGCAGTCAGACCTGGACAATGTGGCCATCACTGAAACCTGGTGTAATGATAACCATGACTGGGAGATGGCCATACCTGGCTACAACATATTCAGAAGAGACAGAGCAGGCAGGAAGGGAGGAGGAGTGGTACTGTATGTGAAAAATGACATAAGGGCCACAGAGATCCAGGAGGAACAAAATGGGGGAGAGATACTGTGGGTTAAGCTGGAAAGGAAAATGGGAACAGACATCCGCACAGGTGTGGTCTATAGACCACCAGCCCAGGAGGAAGAAACAGATAGGGAGCTGATGCTAGCCATCCAAAGGATGGTAGACAAGGGTGAGGTAGTACTGGTTGGAGACTTCAATATTCCAGACGTGGACTGGAGCATACCAGCAGCAGCAGCAGCATCAACTAGGAGCAGATTTATCTTGGACTCCCTTCAGGGTGCCTTCCTCAAGCAACTGGTCATGGAACCAACTCGACAGAAGGCAATTCTGGACCTTGTGCTCACAAACAGGGACAGTGTGATGGGGGTAACAGTGGGGGAGCACCTGGGGAACAGTGACCACCAGTCATTGTGGTTTGAAATCACAGAAAGAGCAGAACCAAACCACACAAAAACACGTATCCTGGATTTTAGGGGGCAGACTTTGGGAAAATGGGAGATACTTGAAAGAGGCATTAAGGGGAATGGGACAGGAATCAGGGGTTGAGGAACAGTGGCAGTATTTAAATGGGATTACAAGAACAATAGAATTATGCATTAAGCAGGTTAGCAAAAGGAAAGGAAGAGGAGACCATTATGGTTTTCCAAAGAGGTAGCAAAGAAAGTGAAAGCCAAAAAGATTGCATTCAGGCAATACAAAAGACACAGGCAGAAAGGGATAGGGAGAAGTACCAGGAGAAGCAAAGTGAGGCAGGGAGGTCAGTAAGGGAAGCCAAAGCTCAGACAGAAGAACACATTGCAAAATCAGTGGGTAGAGGAGACAAAACCTTTTACAGGTACATAAGTGAAAAAAGAAAGACAAAGGGAGGGATAGTGATACTGAAGGAGGAGGATGGGGGCCGCGTGGAGGATGACAACAGTAAAGCTGACATATTGAACAGGTATTTCTGCTCAGTCTTTACTGAGGAAGAGGAGGATAATGGATCTGAAGGGAGTACAAGGGGTGAGAATGGTGCAGAAATGGACACAAGTCCCTTTACACGAGAAAGGGTCCTGAAGGAACTGGAAGTAATAAGAGTTGATAAAGCAATGAGGCCAGATGGGGTGCACCCCAGGGTCCTTAAAGAACTAAGAGAGGTGGTGGCTGAGCCTCTGGATATCCTGTTTAGCCGATCACTGGAAACAGGGGAGGTACCCAAAGACTGGAGGACAGCAGATGTAGTCCCCTTATACAAAAGCGGGAACAAAGAGGAAGCAGAGAACTACAGACCAGTCAGCCTCACCTCGGTAGTGGGGAAGATCATGGAAGCACTACTGAAGGAGAGATTGGTGGAACATCTGGTTGTCAATGGACTACAGGACCCAAGGCAGCATGGTTTCACCAGGGGGAGGTCATGTCAGACCAACCTCGTTGAATTTTTTGACTGGGTGACTAGGGAGGTGGATCGGGAGGGCAGTGGACATGGCCTATCTGGACTTCAGCAGGCCTTGACACTGTGCCCCATAGAAGACTATTACACAAACTGGGAATATGGGTGTGGGCAGGACAGTAGTGTTGTGGGTAGGTAACTGGCTGGTGGCAGGACACAGAGGGTGGTGGTAAATGGCTGTCACTCCACAGAGGGAAGAGTGACCAGTGGGGTACCACAGGGATCAGTGCTGGGACTGGTCCTATTCAACATCTTCATCAGTGACATTGCGCAGGACCCAGAAGGCAGAATTTCACTGTTCACTGATGACACAAAGCTCTGTAACAGAGTAGACACACCAGAGGGTGTAGACAGAATGAGAAGGGACCTGCAGAAACTTGAAGAATGGTCAGGGGTTTGGCAGTTGAAATTCAATGCAAAGAAGTGCAAGATAATGCATACAGGGCACAAAAACCCTGGCACAATATATCAGTTGGGGGGTGAGGATATAGCATGCACCAAGCAGGAAAGGGATCTTGGGGTTTTCATCTCTGATGACCTCAAGGTAGGGAAACAGTGTGACAAGGCAACAGGTAAAGCAAATAGGATGCTGGGATGTATAGGCAGGGGCATCACCAGCAGGAAAAGGGAGGTCATAGTTCCGCTATACAAGACACTAGTGAGGCCCCACCTGGATTACAGTGTACATTTCTGGAGACCATACCTACGTAAGGACATAGACAGGGTAGAGAAGGTTCAGAGGAGGGCAACAAAGATGGTGAATGGATTGCATCACAAGTCCTATGAAGACAGGTTGAAGGAGCTGAACATGTACTCCCTGGAGGAGAGGAGGGAGAGAGGGGATATGATAGAGACATACAAGTATCTCACAGGGAGCAATAGGGTGCAGGAATACACTATTTTTAAGCGAAAAAGATGTTCCAGGATTAGAGGGCATGGGATGAAGTTGGAGGGAGGATGTTTCAGAGTAAACATGAGGAAGAATTTCTTCACAGAACGGGTGGTGGACAAGTGGAACACCCTGCCAGAGGAAGTGGTGGGGGCTGAAACAATCACAGGATTTAAGAATGCATGGGATAGACATAAAGGAATTCTGGAGGTCAGGGGTAAGGGGCAACAGACTTCTAGGAAAACATAAACTGAACTTACAAGCTCAAATGGGCAGACTGGGTGGGCCATAGGCCCTTATCTGCTGACAATGTCTATGTATCTATGTAAATACCTGCAGTGACAGACTGAGGTGCTGCATTAAAGGCATTCATAAAGGCTTTAATCTGGTCACTGCCAGGTTCAATACCTTGATTAACTTGTTTAACAGCCAACAGCATTTCTTGTTTTGCCTGTGTCTGGCAGGGCCTCTGCTAGACACTTTAGCTTGCACCAGAGCTTGTACTCATATTTCAAGATGTGGGTCTGGTAGATAGCTATCCTCGTGTCATGGGTAGCTGAGGCATAGGCCTGCTTGCTATGGTGTCTGCCTTGTATTACTCCTTTTTAGTGGGGTGCATGGTGACCACCTTGGGCACTATGGCTTTGTCATTCTCAGCCAGAATAACAATGGCATCCACTATTGGCTGAGTGAAATTCAAGGGCTTAGATTAAGGGAGTACATATTGCTTTTTCCACCTGATTGGGGACCGCTGCCACAGTAGCAGTCCTGCTTCAAGACACCTCTGAGAGTGTGTCCAGTGCCAGCTGGATGTGGAGAACTAGAGAGACCTGCCTTTTGGGCATGTTTAGGAACTTCAGTTGGAGGCACCTAGCCTGGTCTCCAATTACTGGCTCAAAATTCAGTGCAGAGTGCACATTTCTGAGCAAAGCCAGAAAGGAGAGATCCTCCTGAGGTAAGCTAACAGGAACTTGCTTTGGGTTCTCAGTACCATAGTATGAGTCATCATCCTCACATTGAGATCATGAAATCCGCTTCTGACTCGTTTCCCTCTACTACCTCCACACCTGGAGGGTGGTAAGGGGAGGGGGTCAAAAGGCCAAGAGTGCAAGCCATGGCCTCAGTAACACCAGCAACACTGGAATTAGCTCAGGATGGAATAACAGCAACAGCATCATTGATGGCTTCAAGGAAGGTCCTGGGATCATCCTTAAAGAGAATGATCCGGCACCAAAGGACTGAGTGACACCATAGGTAGCACCGGTGCAGGTACAAGAGTAAGC
The DNA here is from genome assembly GCA_016271365.2 of Neoceratodus forsteri. Taxonomy (NCBI): domain Eukaryota; kingdom Metazoa; phylum Chordata; order Ceratodontiformes; family Ceratodontidae; genus Neoceratodus; species Neoceratodus forsteri. Next base: position 246,938,525 of record CM028130.1, read on the forward strand.
TTAAGGGCCCAACTCCTGTGCCAGATGCAGCATTTCTTATGGTGTCGATGACCCTGCTGGCATCAAATGAATTGGCAGTGGCAACATGGCTGCCCCCACCCCTGAAAGGGAAAGAGGCAACTCCCCATATGGGGCAAGCATTGGCATCACCAACCATGGCACCAGCCCAGAGGCTGCAGTCAGAGTTGGCCACATTCCTAAGTGAAGCAGCACTGAAGATGTCACTAACTTAACTGACCCCAAGGGGCCAGGAGCCAGCACCAAAAATGGTACCGCTTCACTTATACACTACACCCACTACTCTAAAAGAGCTGACCAATGGCCAAACTGTCCACCAGAGCCCCCTCTACTGAACACAGAGGTCCTTAACCATGCAGGCCCAGGCATCCCCAATGTCATCAGTGATGACAGTGATGACAGTGGGGAACCAGGGCCAGCAGAAGTCAAATGTCTCACAACAGAACAAACAGTACTAACTTGACCAGTGCCATTTCTTTCCCTTATACTTGTGGGGAGACTTTGAAGATAAATAGTGCTAAGATCCCAATGCAGAGTGTGAGCAGGATCTGGACAATTCATTTGTGACTCCAAGAGGACTATCCATCCTCGCAGATACTGAACTGCCCATTGCCAGCGCAACCACCCAGAGTGAGAAAGATGTTGGCCAGACACATCCCAAGTTACAGAACAACTTGCATCTTCAGGCTCACTACCCTCTTCCCTGGTCATTGTCTGTTGGTAAAGGTAGGACTGAGAGAAAACTGAAGATTATTGTTTGTTAATCTAATCAAACTGGCACAGAAATAACAAAATACAGTGTTTTTTTAACAAAAACTGAAGAACTGAATTTTGTTGTCTTTTTTGTGGTTAAAGGTTTTTAATTATTTGAATTTCGGACAAACATTACATGAAAAAGCACACTTTTACAATCCAGTAAAAGTTATATCTTGTACATAGGGCTGTACGTATTATGCTTACCACATTCTACTGTATATCTTATGAAGGATTACATATGTCCTGTCCCCACCAGAGTCTGTGCCATAGTGATACCTAGTGGGTTAACAGGTGTGTCAGCTATATAAAAGGTCAATTGGAACCATGGGGGTCTTCAAACTACTACTTTGGCTGGCTAGGCTGTGCTAGGTAGAGCTTACCTGATGTGCTTTAAGGCATCTTCAAGTGGTGAGCCATCTGAAGACCTACCAGGACTAGCCTCTGGATCCAGGACAGGACCTATAATAGAAACAGAGGGACACACACACAAGCCACTATCTGTGGAAAAAAGCTGATTAACATACCAGTCATTCCAAAATCATACTTCAAGTGTACTATAACTCCTGAGATCCTGGAAAAAGCCTGGGAATAATAATGTTGTCTTTTGATAGTGAAATTCTAATCCTGATATGGACAGCAGTGATGCTCCTGCTGCACACTCGATGGTGGAAAAAAATGTAAATGAGGTGGTTGGGAATTGGTGCTGCTGTATGCCAGTGGGTACATGCAGTGACATTCATGTGGACAATACTCACACCACAAGCCATTCAGAAAAATTCTGTCTCCTGCATGGTTCTAGCATTTCTGGCATAGACCCATTAGTGGGAATCTGTGGACAAGATTGATTCTTGGAAGGTCTTAAAAATCCATGTTCACTGCTTCCAGGATAGGCGAACATAGAGGGAAGCCAGCAAAAAACTCAGTCTGCACAAGACTTTCACTGTCAGTACCACACAGACACATTAAGTCAGATGGACACTTGAGAGATGAAACAACCCACCTAGAGTGAAGTTGTCAAGAAAGGAAGACATAATACTGGGGTAGAAGTCAAGCCTCGGATGGATCAACTTTTTCATTCCGTATTCATTCATTTATTTGATCAACCATGATAGGTGAGTATCATGATTATTTCACAAGGTACATGCAGTAATCACACATTAAAATCTTTTTTGCATTACATAAAATATACAATGCCACTTACAGTACATATTAATAACAAATAAACATCAATATTAAGACATTTGAAAATCATATTAAGAATGCAGAGGAGCTGTAAATAAGGCATATAAGACAATAATATCCCATGACCATCTAAGTCATGTCAAGGATCAACATTATATTAAATATATCAAAAAGTGTATTGAGAATAAGTCACTTATTCAAATTTCTATAGGCTTTCTTTGTGCCTTTCATAACAGAAGCAAAAGAAATAGCAATAGAGATAGCTTCTTCATAGGTTCTTGGATGTAATATAATAAATATTACATTGTAGCTCATATTGGCATAAGTGGTTAATGTGTGAGCAAGATATTGATTTCATGGTCTGGTGTATAGTGGACAATTAGTAATTATGTGTTTCAGATCTTATTGAAAACCCCTGTTGCATGGGCATTTGTATTTGTCATGTGGCTGTGTATTTTCTGTTATATATATATATATATATATATATATATATATATAATGCAACAATCTTCATTACTACTTCATTTAGGTTTAAATTAGACCTTTGAGGTTGCCCTCCCCTCGTGGACCTGCCCATCCTCCAGAGATTGACAGATGATGGGGGTGTGTCATTTGGGGTTGTGGAGGCCTAAATGTCACCCCATTCCAAGTGTAATCATATTCACGAGCCACAGTAAAGAAGAATGGGGTGACATTTAGGCTTCACAACCCCAATGACACACCCTGTCATCTGTCAATCTCGGGAGGATGGGTGGGTCCATGGGGGGGAGGGGGCAACCCTAAAGGTCTCATTTCCTGACTTTTTGTGTTTTAACCCTAAATGATGCATTAACAAAGTTTTTTGCATAGAATTTCCTTACTTTTTGATAAAGAATAGAAAAGTAGAAAGTCACACAAGTTGGTGGGAAGGCCCCACACTCCCACCAACTTGCAAATTTCTGGCTAAGATAAGAGTACAAGTACTGAATATCATATGTATTGGTGGGAGAGCATATGGGTGGGAGAGGGCCCCATGCTCCCACCACCTTGAAAGAAAACAAAGTGTCAGTCATCAGAGTGGCATAATGCAATGCCTGTTTACATGTCAGACACCTAACCACTGAAAATTACCTCCTTGGCAGTAAGGCAAAGTACCTTATAAATGTGAACCCACTACCACAGTGGAAAAGACTATATGCAAAACATAAAGTGTGTCATGCAATATCTCTGCAGCACTTAAACACCATAATTCACATGTTCAGGACATCCCCTCAACACCTTCCAATTTTCAATTTAAAAGATTAAACCGTTTCTGAGATATAATATTTGAAAATTTGAGATTTTCATTCATTGTAGTGACAGAATTCCACACCTGTTTACATTTTAGACACCTAACAACTGAAAAGTACATCCATGGTAGTAAGGCTAGCCACAGTATAAATTTCAAACCAGTACCAGAATGGAAAACACTGCCCGTAAAGAGTAAACTTCACCACGAAATTTCTCCACAAAAAATGTATTGTCTGACACCTAAACACCATAATTCACATGTACAGGACATCCTGTCAACACCCTCTGAATTTCAAGTGAAAAGACCAAACCATTTTCAAGATATTTCATTTTAGAAATTGTTAAAATTGGGCAATCTGGTCCCTCCAAATCTGGCCATCTAGTCCCTCCCTCATGAGCAAAGATCAAGATCAAAGAATCTCATGATCAAAGAATTTGTAGGCTTGAGATCCAAGAATAAAAAGTGGTAAAAGTCAATTTTTACACAAAAAGAAATTAAACCACAGTCATAACTCGATAGAATGAAACCCTCTGAATAAAAACCCATCCTCATTTGGCTCAATAAGTCACCTCTGGGCTGAGAAATTAGATTCTTTCATCTGGCCATCTAGTCGTGCCCTCACGATCAAAGTTCACAGTCAAAGAATCTCACGATCAAAGAATTTGCAGGCTCGTGATCAAAGATCGTTAGCGAGCCACAATCAAAGATTTTCAAAGTTGAAGTCTATTTTTTTACCAGATTACAAGAAACCACAGCAATGGCTCAAATGAATGAAACCCCCTGAGCAGAACCCATCCAAGTTTTACTTCAGGAGTCACCTCTGAGATGACATATTTGACTTTTTCTGACAGCAAACTGAAAACAAGATGGTGGCCGTCGCGATCAAAAAATTCCTCGCAATCAAACATTCTTTGATCGAGAGCCTGCAAATTCTTTGATCGTGAAGAGGGACCAGATGGCCAAAACCCCATTCTTCTTCTTTTGCAAAAAAAAAATATACATTTTCCATTTGACTCATAATGGGAACTTATAACTTTAATAACTTTTGAATGGATTAATATTTTTTCACCAAACAGAAAGCTGCTTGTTCCTTGACCCAAGTTGCAGAGCAGCACCACTCATGATGGCCACGCAGTGCCATGGACAAAATCTGAAAAACTGCCCACAAAACTGGCAAAAAGTGGATTTTTCAGTGTTTTGGTGTGCACAAACCATACGTCTGAACAAAACAAAATTTGGCAAATCAAGAGACCTACCATGCCCCACTGTGCATACCAAATTTCATGCAAATCCATTGAACAGGTCCAAAGTTATTAATGCACAAAATTTCGAGTTTAACATAGAAGTGCCTACTCAACCCTAAATATAGGGGCGTACACTGCACCCTATTATATATATATATATATATATATATATATGTATATGGTGGTCATTAGTTCAAATCTTGTACATGTTATAATTTTTTTTGTTCATTTGAAATTGCAATTATTAAGTATTCTTCCAGAAAATGTCCCATTTTGTTTTGCCTATACCAAGATGCACATTTAATTTTTTTTGTGTTAGCATATCCTGTTCTTGTTCATGCAAAATACATTTCTGTTTTATTAAATCTTTCTATTGTATAGTTATTATTTTTTTCTACTTCCTGCAAAAGATGTTGTAATTTATGTTTTGATAATATTTTCTGTAAGTATGATAACCAATTAGTATTAATCTGGTTAACTTTCAATTTATTTTTTTCCTCAAGACATAATAATGGAAGTTTATTTTCTGGGTTATTTATTATTTTTAACCAGCAATTTATTACACAGATTTCTTTAATGACATTTATTTTTATTTTACCCAACTCTGCCCTGACCATTGCATTCGCTGTAGAATTTGAAACTTTTAACAAAGCTTTTTAATAATACATTAGAGGGATTTTCAGCATATCATATCCTCTTACTTCAGATCCCCACACCTCTGCCCAATAGAGTAAAACCAGATTTATTTTAGCTTCTCCAGCTTTGAGGGCTGGTACTATGGTATTCCCTTCAAACTGGCAATTAAGTTTCAGCAATGCTTTAGCAATAACTTTAGTTTTAGTACACTGCTGTTTTAGTTGTTTAGTCCATTTGGTGCTGGATGTCATTTTGATACCTAAGTATGTGTATTCTTTTAGTTCTTCTAATTGACTCTATATATATATATATATATATATATATATATATATATATATATATATATATATTTATATATATATTATTTTGATAAATGTTTGTAGATTTAGGTCCCATAACCATTATTTTTTTAAATTAAGATTGATTTTTAGTTCCAAATGTCTACGTTTTTGGGTAACTGTATCGATTTTCTTTTGTAATCCCGGTCTTGATAATGAAAACAAAATTATGTCATTGGCACACACCAATTAATGTATTATTTGGTTATTTATGCTTGGGGCATCTAAATTATCTGTTTCCTCATATTCCAATAAACAGTAACTGTATATGTTGAATAGGGATGATGCCAACAGGCAACCTTGTTTAACCCCTCTACTGGTTGAAAATAAATTCAGTTAACTCACCTTTATTACTGTATTTGACTACTATGTGTGTATCAGTATACAACAGATAAATAGGAAGCAAAATTGTGGGAGAAAGATTCTTTGTTATAACAATTTCCCAAAGGGTATTTCTATTAATAGAATCAAATGCATGGGAAAAAGCTACATACAGGATATATAATCAATTTTTTCTTATATGTATATATTTTTCTATTTAGTGGGTGAAACAGAAGATATTATCAATGGCCCAAAAGTTTTCTCTAAAGCCTGATTGAAAAGGTGATAGACTAGAATTGGCTTTTATCCACCATGTAAATTTATGCAGTAAAATTCTGGCAAAGATTTTGGAAGAAATATCCGGAAGACTAATGGATCTAAAATTACTGGGGTCATAAACAGATCCTTTTTTATGTATAGATAGGGGATACATGATGAGCAGGAGTGTGATATGGAAAATATTTTCACTCCTGCAGAGTGACCTCTGGATACCATGAGTGAGAGTATCAAGAGGTCACTCTGTAGGACTGAAAATATTTTCCATAGCACACGACAGCTCATCATGTATGCGGCTTATACAATAGGGATTGGATTATACTGTATGTTGTATTCTACTTATTTTCTATGTTTTTTGCTCTTTCTTAGTGTGTGGTTTGTGTTATTTTTACTTGATAGTTCTCATTTAGAAATCTCTTCTGCTGAATTGAAAAACATTTTTCCATTTTAGTTTGGTTAAAATGATAACTGCTGTATTTTTCTGTGCTCTGTGTGGTGCTCTGCTCCTTTCTGTGTGAATGTGTTGTGTTTAGTGCTTATCTGCTTCTTTATTTATGAAATGTAATGCTGGAATGCAGCTCCAGGGAAAGGTTAAGAAGAGAGCAGCAGGTGGCTATTGAGGTAGCTAGAGTGGTTTATTTTGTGATGAGGTAAGCGCAGTGGTTTTATTTTTTATTATCTCACTCTGCTGAAGAGCTGCAAGTGGCCAATGAGGTAGCTAGAATGGCTTATTTTGTGATGAGGTAAGCACAGTGGTTTCATTTTTTATCACACTCTGCTGAAGTAGGCTGCTAAATTATCTCATGATCATGGTTTTATGCTGGCATAAAATATGGAATATCATCTCACCTCTGTTGTATAAGTACCTTTATGTTATTTGTCCAGTCTTTAGGAATTTATCTATGGCATAAGCATGAGTAAAAAAAAAAACTGTCAAAATGGGAATCCAGAATTCACTGTTTTTTTTACAGATTTCAGGGGGTATAGAATCATGACATGGGGCCTTATTCTTTAATTTTAAAATTGAATTTTCTATATCTTGCTAATACAAAATTAATGGTTCATATATATCCTCCACTAATTTAATTGTGGGGCATATTGCTTCTACTAATTCCCCTCCATTGAAGATTTTGCTGAAGTGTATTATCCAATCCTCTCTGGAAACAAATATAGCAGGAGATGGAGAGTAAGGGCAGGATTCACAGAAGGGATGAGCCTAGTGCATCCGAGATGTGCTGGGGCATCCCCAAGATACACCCAAGGGAGATTCTGGCAGGGTGCAGATGCACCAGTGGAATCCCAATGCACCAGGGCATCCCATATGTGCTGCATACTGCCAGTAATGCTATGCAGTACATCTGGAGGGGCTGTGATGGGGGCATGCCCATGCATACCAGATGAAACACCATTCACAGCCCTACTCTGTGGCACAACCCCGTGGCAAGTCCAGGGATGCACCACAGAAAGATAAGTCTAGAAAATCTAGACTTAAGTAGGTGGACAACTGTAGGCAGGCTGCCGCACTGTAGGCTGCAGCACAGCAGCCTGCCCACCCAGGCAGTCCAGTGTGCCCCCCCACCCCAAGCTCCCCATACAAAGCCACTCAAGTCAGCAGTAAAGGAAATGATGCACACCCCCAAGCTCCCGTACGATGCCGCTCCTGGTGGCAGTAAACAGATTGTTGACCCCCCTGAGCCCCCATACAATGCCGCTCCTGGTGGCAGTGAAGGAAAGATGAACCTGTCCAAGCCCCCATATGATGCCACTCCCGGCAGCAGTAAATTAATTGTTGACCCCCATGAGCCCCCATACGATGTCTCTCCCAGCAGCAGTAAACAAATTGTTGAACCCCCCAGAGCCCCTGTACGATGCCGCTTCTGGCAGCAGTGAATGAAAGATGAATGCCTCTCCCAACCCCAAGTCCTCAGTAAAGCCGCTGTCCATGGCAGTCAGCCTGTGCAGACATCCCCCCCAGTACCCCCAACCCACCACTCTCCCTCCACCCCAGCAGGGTCCCACTGCTGGCGGGCAGCTCAACCCACCCACATACCACCACGGCCACCCACCAACAGAGCTGTCTGAGAATGACAGTAATTATACAGCCTGAAGCATGCTTCAGGCTATACGATTGCTGTCATTCTCAGACAGCTCTGTCGGTAAATGGCTGTGGTGGTATGCGGGTGGGTTGAGCTGCCTACCGACAGTGGGACCCAGCTAGGGTGGGAGGATGGGGGTACTTGGGCGGATGTCTGCACCGGCTGACTGCTGTGGAAGGTGGCTTTACCGAGGGCTTGGGGCTGGGTTCATCTTTCAATCATCACCACCAGGAGCTGGATCGTATGGGGGCTTGAGGGGTGTCATCCTTTCTTCTACTGCCGCCGGGAGCTGCATTGGAAGGGGGCTTGGGGGATGTTATCTTTTCATTTACTGCCACCAGGAGTGTCATCAGATGGGGGCTGGGGGGGTGTTATCTTTTCATTTACTGCCACTGGGAGCAGCATCGGACAGGGGCTTGGGGGGGTTATATTTTCATCTACTGCCACCGGGAGTGGCATTGTATGGGGGCTGTGGGATGCATCATTTCATTTACCACCCCCAGGAGTGGCATGTCTTGGGCTGGGGTCAGGCCAGGGAAGGGAGGTGGCTACAGGTGGTGCATTCTGCTGGGGCATCCCTGCAGGCGCAATGCAAATGGGGCTATAGTGGCATGCTAATTGCTCCATTGCACCATGCATGCCTAATGGCCTCATTTGCATGCCACTGGCTGTAAATCACATTTTTGGGTGCAGGGCATCCTGAGATATCCTGCCCCAGTGGGTTCACAGCCTGACATGAGGGTTGCGCCGGCTCAGCCTGGGATGCTCCGGGGCTTCCTGGGCTGGGCAAACCTATGCTATTCACAGAGAGGATGCACTGGGGGCATCTCCCTGTGCCACCTCTGTGACTCGCCCAATATGCACTCAGTGCATCTACCCCATGCCGGGGCAGCTGAGATGCACTGAGCACATCTTTTTTGTGAATCCTGCTCAAAGAGTTACAGCCTTTTGACCCTAAGTCCCAAAATGTTTAATTATCATTTGTTTGGATTACCTTAAACATTTCATCCCACTGTTTGTTTAAGGCTTCTATTCTCTTACATTGCAGACATTTTGAGTATAATTTTCTGGGCTTATTTAAGCAAGGAAAGTTAATTCTAGAGGGATTTTTTTTTGGTCCATTTTATTAATCTGTTGAGTTCTCTTTTAGCTTCATGGCAATTTTTATCAAACCATGTATTTTTCTCTGTAGATGACCTTGATAATGTCATCATTTAGTTGGTTTAAACACTTTTCCATTATTTTCGGGTTTATCAAATCTTGAGTAATTATCTCATTAAATCTTTCTTTCCGAGTATCAAAAATCCCATCCATTTCTGTATTGACAACTTTAGATAGAAGAAGTACCCTTTTACCTCGCATTTCTAAGTTTATCTGAGGGCGTCCATTTCAGGAACTATATTTTCCCCCTCATTTAGCTCAGGAGTTAGTTCCAGAGAGGCATGATCACTTTTACCTCTAGTTGTAATAATCAGTTTATGGAAGGATTTATAAATTTCAGGATGACAAAGAACATAGTCAATTAAACTTTGACCATTGTGAGAGAAAAAAGTTGAATTTCCAACCAAATCTCCTGGAAGTCTTCCATTAAGGATTAATAAACCATTTCCTCTATTAAATTCTGTAATTCCAGTTCATTGTCATTTTTTTTCCTTCTGTCCATGCTGTTTCTTGATTTACATTCACTTAAATCGACTTCTGTTTCCAATATACTAAGATTATCAAAAGTGGCTATTCTGGAATTAAAGTCCCCTGCAGCAATCATAATTCCTTGTGGAATTTTTAAAAAAAAAAAACATCTATGTCTTTAGAAAGATGTATCCATATTCTTCTTATGTCCCTTTTTACATAGGGGGGTTATACATTTATAATATTATAGAAATCCCTTCCCCAAGCAATCACAGTAATTATATAATTTGTATTCATTATGAAGACTTCCTTAATTGATGTTTTTCTATCAATTTTAACATATGTTGTTAAGCTTGCACTTACTCTTCTAATTTTTTTTTTATTTTGACTGCAGGGGCATGAAATGCCAGATAGCCATTCAGATTAACAGGTTCTTCCACCCAAGTTTCCTGAAAAAGAATAGCAGCAAAGACATTTATAAACTGCATCCATTTATTATCTACTACTTTTCCAGCTATGCCTGTGATGTTCCATGGTAAAAAAAAATGTGTTTTACACTTATCCATTCTATTACAGCTTTGCTTCTGCATATTACTATGATTTTTCTGTATCACATATTTTAAGAATTTTGCTTCATCCTTTGCTGTTCTTTGTTTAAGGTATTCATATCAATTAATAGAAAACCTGCCTTATCCAGTTTCTCTTCCCCTTGTAATAATCTCTCTGTAATTTGCTTTGAAATAAGTGTTAAATTGATTTGGGTGCCCATCCCTGTAGGGTACACTCTCTCATCCCTCTGTATTTGATAGTCTTCTATCTCAATTTTCATGATTCCTGCTAAGCGTGCTGTAATAAATAACTTTAAAACAGCTTCCTTTTCCCCATGCAACTCATTAATACCAAATAGTGATATAATATGTATTTCCTTAGTCTTATTTGTTTCCTCCATTTTATTTTAGGAAAAATTCCATTTTAAGTGTGCAAGTGTTTCAGCAAAATTTTCATATGTGATCTCATCGGTCCTATTTTCCTCCTTTTGATTTATATCTTGGATTGTTTTCCAGGTTATATGAGGTTGGATCTCTAGCCCTAAAGTATAAAGCCTTTTTTGTTTACACCACATTTTTTTGCCATCTCCATGTCCGCTAACATGACATAAACTGGTCTTTTCTCATCTGATTCATCTCTGTATAAAAAAAAATATGTCTTCAAAATTTATTTTCATCCATAGTTCAGCATTGAAAAGGTATTCCATCAGTTATTTTAGGATTTCCTGAGATTCATAATTGTTTTTATATATTCCGTTTAACCTTGTTGTAGCTTATTTCCCGGATAACTTTCTATTACTATGTGAGTTATCCCTTGTGTTATTTGCTCTAGTTTTATTAGAGGTTTTATCTATGAGATTTTGTGATATTTCTTGTATCTCTTTACTTTTCTTCTTTAGGTCTTCTTTCCTTTTTTTTCTATCATTATTTTGGGTTCCATAGGGGGAAGGATCATCACGCAAGCAGGGACTTAATATCCTTCATCCCTTTTCATTGGAGTGGTTTGTTTTACTCCTTTTTTCCTCTTATTGTTATTTTTTTCCTGCTTTTACCCTTTGACTTTTTCTTGTTCTTTGTTTATTATTACTTGCTTTTGGTGTATTTGGTATAAGCACTGATGAAAAGGATAGCCTCTGTTTGCCAATATGGTGTTCTAGATCATTAATTTTGTTCTCAAGTTTTTCATTCAGTAAGTAAAAAGCAGGAGTTGGGACCAAATCAATAGTACCCCACCCTCATCTGATGCCTTCTGTGAATCTATATGTATATAGAACTCTACTCTGATCTCCACGATTTTCCCCTTGGTGGCAGCTTTGTGAAGTGGAGGAGGGGCGACTTCAATAAAAAGCCTGCACTTTCATTCAGTGGCAGCATCAAAGCAGCAGTGGCTAAGTGGGACGGCAAAGTGGAGCGAGGAGTCTGACCGGAGTCAGACCGGGGACTGACCGGGCCACTAAACTCTGTAGCTTTGTGTTTAGATTTATTATATAATAGGTTTGCATTTGTAGTGTCATTATGATTAATAGAGGGATATTATTGTGTGTAGTATATATAGTCTTTGTTTTGTGTACTGATGGGCTTTTTTGCCCTTCATGTGTTAAAAATGATTTTAGAACTCAGGAAAACAATCAGATAAATGAGCTTGAGACTCAGCAATATGATTTTGTTTTTAATTATAGTTATTTACTTGGGGTAAAAGATAAATATATGAGCTACAATTTGGGATATAGTGGTTGGAAATACAAGATAAGAAAATGTGTTTTGTATGTTTGCACAGGGACCTGGTCATATTGTTTACTTTTACTAATTCAATCTGGTAATGTTGAAAGTAATCCTGGTCCTTTAGTAAATGATATGGCAGACAGTGATTACTTTTTGCAATGTTCTCAAGGTCTTAAAATAATGCACTTTAATGTTTTGAGTCTATTATCTAAATTTCATGAGGTGGAGTTGTGGATTAGTTTATATGACCTGGATATTTTAGCACTGACTGAAACTTGGTTAAATTCAACTGCTTTGGAAACTGAAATATGTATATCTGCTTATAAATTGTTTAGAAAAGATCATACTACTGGCAGAGGGGGAGGGGTTTTGTTCTATGTTAAGAAAAATTTAGTGGTAAATGAGACCAGTATTTTTAATGGTAATTTGGACTATTGTGAACACATCACCATTCAGTTAACATTGGGTCTTGTTAAGAAATTAACTATCTGTTGTGTATACCTTCCACCTAATGGTAGTAAACTAGGTTTACAGGAATTTGTAAATAAATTAAATAATAGGGCTTTTGGAGAGTTAATAGTACTAGGGGATTTTAATTTAAATTGGGTTGGTTCTGGTATTGCAAAGTTAAATACTATTTTGTTTCATTCTGGTTTGCAACAAATGGTCACTTTGCCTACTCGACATAATAACAAATCTGGTATACATTGTTGGATTGGATATTAACAAATAAGCCTATTAATGTGACAAAATGTGGTTTGATTTCTGATGCTTTAAGTGATCATCACCCAATATTTTGTATATGGAATCATGGGGGATTAAAGAAGCCTAAGCCAATTATAAGGATTTCAAGATCTTTCACCAAATTTGATGTGCACTCATTTTGTTCACAGTTGGGTAAAATAGATTAGTCTTATTTACATTCTATTCCTGATGTAAATTCTGCTTTAGATTTCTTTATCACTGAATTTACACGTGTTTTGGATCAGCTTGCCCCCTTTGTTAAAAGAAGGGTTCGAGGAAAAACTTATGGGTGGTTAACACCTTCTTTGATCAAACTTATGAGACAACGAGATAAGGCATGGAAAATGTACAAAATTAATCATTCTGTTTTTAGTTATCATGTTTACAGGACATTAAGGAATCAATGTAAGGCCCAGATAAGGAAAGCTAAAACAGATTTTATTCAACAAAAACAATATGAAGGTTTGTCTAATACTACTACTTTTTGGAAAACAATCAATACCTTGATAAAGCCTAATGTTTGTCAATCAGGTTCGATGAAGCTGAATGGTGATTTGTTAACTTGTCCATTGAGAATAGCTAATGAGTTTAATTCAAAATTTACTGTATCATTTAATTCTTGTAGTGACCAGTCTGATGTGAATCACTTAGGAAATATTGATGGTCTTATAGGTAGTCGTAAATTTTACTTAAGGACTACTACTCCAAAAGAGGTTGAGAGGTTGTTACGGCGTATTAAAAGGGACAGCTCAGCTGGCTCTGATGGTTTATGTCCCCGTTTATCGGCAGATGCTGCTTCAGTTTTAACATATCCAATTAGTGTTATTTTTAATTTGTCTTTTGTGACAGGTATTATACCTGATATGTGGAAACATTCCTTGGTGACTCCTATTCTTAAGTCTGGTTCACATCAGGAATTTGGTAACTACAGACCTATTTCTATTTTGTCTGCCCTGGCTTAAAGTCCAGGAAAGGATAGTTTATAATCAGTTGATTGGATATGTGGATTCTCTGGGATTACTGTCTCAGAATCAACATGGCTTCTGAAAAGGAAGAAGTACTGAGACTGCCTTGGTCGAGTTCATGAACACGGTACTTGATGGCATGGATAAAGGGTGTCTGACTGGTGCCGTGTTCGTGGACTTGACCAAGGCATTTGACTTAGTAAATCATCAGTTGTTAGTCTCTAGACTTGAGTTTTTGGGAGCTGGAGAGTCTTTTTGGATTGGATGAGGGATTATTTAACCAATAGGTTTCAAGGGTTAAGTACAGAGGTGCTGTATCTGATTCTGTACTGGTAGAGTGTGGGGTCCCCAAGGCTCCATTTTGGGGCCACTTTTGTTTTCTTTATTCTTTGACCAACAAGTAAATGTGATCAATAATGCTTTTTAACTCTTTACGAGATGATGCAGTAATATACATGCAGGGCCCGTTTGTTGGGGACCTAGGTGTCTCCTTAACTGAGGAAATGTGTAATTTCAAACCTCACTTATGTCTTGTGTTAGTCTTAAATAAATCAAAAACAAAGGTGATGGTTTTGGAACCTCTGCTAGATTAAGATCTGAGGGAAACAGCTTGGAAGTCAAATCTCTTGATGGAGTACTGTTTGATCAAGTTGATACATTTCAATACCTTGGGGTATTATTAGATTCACATTTAAATTATGAATCTCATTTTACGAGGGTTACCTCAAGAATACACTGTAGAATGGCTCCTTTGTATAAAATTCATTCTTTCCTTATTCCTGAGTCTAGGCTGGCTATCTCTATACACTGTTCAGCTCCCATTGTGAACTATGCAGCTATAATAACTGATACTGCTTCTGTGACAGTGATCTCAAAGAAATCCACCTTACTTCATCTGATTGCTAAGTTTGCTTTAAACTATCCTAAATTATCTCATCATTGTGAGATTCTGAAAGAAATGTGTTGGTTACCGGTTTCATTAAACTTTCATTATTGTGTAGCCAAATTTATACATAGAATTGTGAAATCTGGGGTTCCACAAAATGTATGTAAACTGTTGAGACCATATAATGACGGTTATTATTCTAGGCATAGGTCAGATGGTAGGTTTTTTAAGATTCCATTTATGAAAACTAAAAGTGGACAGAGATCTTTTGCTTATATTGCTCCATCTATTTGGAATGAAATTCTTATGATATTAGACACAGTTATTTTCTGCCAAAATGTTTGCTGATGCATTGAGGATGTTTCTTGAATCTCAATTTGATTGTAAATGTTTTTTATGAACAATTTTTGTAACAAAGACATTTTATGTCTGCTATGTTGTATTGTATATGTATGTTTGATTATGTTTTGTATTGTATGTATGTAATATATGTGGGTCGCACCTGTAAAAGGAACTCATTTCCAGTGTGCTTACCCATTAAGTGAATAAACAAACAAACAAACAATCTCCTGATAGCAAGTAACTAAACTGCAGATGAGCCTAGACCACCAGACACCCAAAGTCTCAAATTCTCTCTGGAAACACTCTGACCAGTACATCCTGATCTACTTCAACTATTCTTTGATGCAGTTTACTAAAACGTTCTCAGGTTTCTTTGGTAGCAGTAGGTCAACATATCCTAATGAATCTATCACCCACTTCTCAGCAGTAATAGGTTATGAGATTTCACTCCCCAATGAGTTTATCTGTTCTGTTCCTGAAAGCAGTTTTATTTCCATTATCTTTTACATAGTGCAGAGGGCAGTTTCTCAGTGCAATCACCCTTTACATGAATAAATATTTCCCCTTAGTTGTTTTAAAACACTCTTTTCTGTTTGTTTTGATAGTCCCCTGGTTTGACTGCTTTAATATTAAGTGTGAAATCCATCCACTCTTGTAACTCTTTGTCTCTTATCACATCAAACATAAGAAAAACTCTCCTTTTCCTCCTCATTCCCAGCTCCATTAATCCAGTCTGTCTAAGCCTTTCTTGGTACTCCAATTATTGCTGCCTCCTCTTAATTTTGCTGTTCTTCTCTGCACCCTCTCCAAGGTACCTATATCCTTTTCAAGGCAAGGGCATTAAAACTGTGATGCCTAATTCAGATGTAGTACCAAATAATTCCAGTATAGCAGTTTCATTACCCCCATACATCATGGCAATAGTCTTCAGGGAGATTTTCTGGAGACTATGGTGCTGCCCTATTTGCAAGCACCTCCCTAGGCTGAGGGGAAAGTTGCTAGACTCCAGGCTGAGTTGGTTAGGATTTGAGGTTCCTCCTCCCTCAACTAGGAACTCCCAAGTCTGCCACTGTAGCCTTAAAGGATGCCAAGGGGGAGGAGGAGGAGGAGGAGTGGCCGGACTATAGTGGGTTCTGGAAGGGTGAGTGTGGTGGGTCAGAGATACTGTACATCCCCCACATGACACCACTACACAACTCCTATGCTACTCTGTCAGTGCGGGACTGTCCCCATGGAGACACCAACAGTAGTGACAAGGGAAGGTGTGGTTTTACTCGATAGTGAAGACCCCAAGGAGGGTGGAAGAGAACCCCAGAGAAGGAGAAAGCAACTCCTAGTTGGGGGCTCAATTGTCAATGGGATAGATTTAAGGACAGGAAGGGAGGAGGAGGAGGAGGAGGAGGAGAGGGAGACTAGATGCATATCCCTCGCCACTACTCTGAGGGATGGGAAGTAGATCCTAAGGATCGCTAGGGCAGCAGGATGGTAGGGAGAGCTGGATGTCATTGTCAACCTAGGGACACATGATTGGCTAGAAACGAGGTTAGGAGAGTGCAGGACAAGTTAAAGGAGTTTGGGAGGGGCCTTCAGCAGGTAACACACTAAGTGGCCTTTTCTGAGGTGCTACCCATCTATGACAGGGGCAAGGATAGGAAACTCTATACCAGGAGCTTCAACACATGGTTGAAGGAATGGTGTAGAGAGGAGGATGGGTTCAGCTTCATTGGGGATTGGGGTCCCACCTGGGGGCATTTCTCAGGCAACTAGTAAAAAAGACCACTCATGAGGAGGCAATACTGGACCTTGCACTCTGCAGCGGGGACAGTGTTGCAGACGTCACATTGGGTGGCCACCTGGGGACTAGTGGTCACCATATGGTGTGGTTCAATATAAGTACTGTGGCAGAATTGAACTACACAAATGTAAGGGTCCTGGACTTCAGGAGGGCCAATTTTAAAAAGATAGGGGAATACCTCAATGATGCCCTGGCAAGGGGGAGGACTTGGGGGGGAGTGGATGAATGGTGGGAAAATCTCAAAGGAGGGATAGAGATGGCAACACACCTCTGCATTACATAAGTAAGCAAAAGCAGGAGGAAAAAGAGAGCATGATGGTTCTCAAAAGAGGTGGCTGGGAAGGTAAGGGCAAAATGTTAGCATTCAGAAGATATAAGGAGATACAGAGAGAGGGGGATACAGAGGTGTATCAGAAGAAACAGATAGAGGCATGGAAAGCAATTAGGAGTGCAGTGGTGCAAACAGAGGAGAAAATAATCCAAGCAGTATAAAAAGAGGATAAGGTATTTTTCAGGTACGTATGCAAAAAGAGAAAGACGGTGAGAAGAATAGTAAGGCCTAGGAGTGAAGGAGGGAGTGTCTGGAGGGGGACCAGAAAAAGCAGACACCTTGAACAACAGTGTTCACTGAGGAAGGGGAAGGTGAGGGACCACAGATAAAAGTCATGAACATTGAAGGAAGGGATGTAGACACTAGTCCATTTACAGAGGAGAGGGTCTTGAAGGAACTCACAAATCTGAAAGTGGACAAGGCAATGAGACCAGATGGGCTGCACCCTAGGATATTGAGAGAGCTCAGGGAAGAGCTGGCTGCACCTCTGACAGCCCTGTTCAACCATCCTCTGGAGTATGGAGTGGTTCCGGAGGACTGGAGGAGGGCAAATGTAATCCCACTTCACAAAAGTGAGAGCAAAGAATAGGCTGGCAATTGCAGGCCAGTTAGCCTGACTTTGGTGGTGGGGAAATGAATGGAATCACTACTTCAGGGGGAGACGATTGTGAAATATCTTGAAACCAGTGGCCTTAAAAATCTGAAACAGCATGAATTCACTGGGGGAGATCATGTCAAATGAATATGAAGATTTATTTTATCAAGTGACAATGGAATTAGATCAGGGTGGAATGGTGGATGTGGCCTACCTAGATTTCAGTAAGGCCTTCCACACTGTTCCATATAGGAGACTCATAAACAAGCTAGGTAGCCTAGAAGTGTGTCCAAAGGTGGAAAACTGTGTGAAAAATTGGTTGGGGGACAGGAGACAGAGTGTGGTGGTAAATGGAGCTAACTCCGAGGAAGAAAGGGTGATCAGTGGGGTGCCACAGGGGTCAGTACTGGGACTGGTCCTCTTTAATGTCTTTATAAACAATATTGCAGAGGGGCTAGAAGGGAAGGTATGCCTCTTTGCAGATGACACCAAAATCTGCATTATACAATGGCAAGAAGGAATGCTGGGCTGTGATTGGTCAATTTGGGACTGGACCTGTGATGGTATCCAAGTATAACATCGCAGATCTAGTCCCAGCACACTCTTGACTGCATTAAATGTAAAAAAAAAAAAGTCAGTCCACAGTCATCCCTGCCATCAGCTTCAGTGCTCCCCACTCCTAGCTGAAGAAGTGTTTCCATCGGCTTAACACACAACTGTAACCCAGAACTCTCACACATTCCCCCAGTAAACTTTTGTCTTCTTAGTTGAAAAAAGGAAAAAAAAATGAGGCAAGTGAAAGCCGTCTCTAAGATCAACTTCACAACAGTCTTGTGCTCCTTCAAAACTCAAACAAATGACCACACATGTCCAAGAAGCCATCATGGCAACAGCTTCAGTACTCCACCTCTGAACGCCCGTCCAGAGATGAAACTCTCCCTCCCTCTGTTAGGCTTTCTGTGCACATCACCATATTTCTTATTTTTGCTCTTATATTTCTAAAAGAATTAATACCAAACAGAAAAGCAGACATTGCGATCGGCACTTCCCTCTCCCATCCCAGCTCTGGGTTCAAACACTTACCTCATGCTCAGTGCAGTGAGTGAATCACTGAAGAAACAAAGCTTCACTGAAGAAATGGCACTTGTCCATGCCTTCACCGAACAGACTGAGCACCTCCTTTTAAAAGCAGTCAGCTTCCTAATCACCCCCAGTGCTGTATTAGTCATTGCTTTCTTTCTTTTTTCTTTTCTTTTCCTGGTGCAAAACAGACAGCAACAGTACTGGGAGAACCACACACAGACAGCTGTCACAATCAACAATGACCTTCAGTCGTCACGCGTGTGGACAGATTCTGTTTCCATTTCGTAGAAGCAAGACAGCCAGAAAAAAAAATGGATGGGAGTTGGGGCGTGTGGCAGAAAGATCATGGGACCTCAAAAAAACTGACAACAAACTGTTTTTGCACACAACAGAAGCAAGGGACAGTGGGCAAAGCAGTAGATCGACACAGTATAGCAGCTCCACCTAATGGCCAAAACAACAGACAATCTGCATTATTTTTTTGTTAATATGCCTATCCACTGAAAACATAACAAAAAAAATACAGTTACAATGCACTTCTTAATCTTTTTTTAATTTTTTATACAAAGGAGCCATTGTATAACAGGAATAATGCACTCCAGGGTGTGTCGTGCTGGGATAATGTCATTTCTTGGGTGTTGGTCACACTCGGCCTGCGACCTCATGCCCAACCACCTGAGGCATGACGTTATCCCAGCATGACACACACCCTGTCATGCATTATTCCTTTAATAATATAGACACTCCAGAGGGGGGCAGATAAAATGAATAGAGAACTAAGAAAGCTAGAAGAGTGGTCAGGGGTGTGGCAGCTAAGTTTCAATATGAAGTTAAAAATCATTCACATGGGGCACAGAAGCCCAAGGGCAGAGTACGAAATGTGGGGGGTGGTATTAACTACCACCAAACAGGAAAGGGACTGGGGGTAATCGTATCTGATGAGCTAAAGGTAGCCCAACAGTGTGAAAAGGCAGTGGGGAGAGCTAGTAGGATGCTAGGGTCCATAGGGAGGGGTATTACCAGTAGGAAGAGAGAGGTGGTGTCACCACTGTATAGATCACAGTTGAGATCACTTAGAGTACTGCATCCATTTCTGGAGATCATAGTTCTGGAGGGGCACATACAAAGTAGAAGCAGCCCAAAGGAGGGCAACTAAAATGGTGCAGGGTCTGCAACAAAAGTCCTATGAGGAGAGACTGAAGGACCTCAATATGTAAACCATGGAGGAAAGGAGGGAGAGGGGATTATGATAGGAACATTAAAATACCTCATAGGTATAAATAAGGTTCAAGAGGGAAGCATTTTTCAGAAAAAAAGATGCTCAAGAACAAGGGGACATGCTATAAAGCTCGAGGGGAGACTCAGGGGAGATGTGAGGAAGTATTTCATCACTGAAAGAGTGGTGGATGCCTGGAATAGCCTCCCAACAGAGGTGGTGGGGCAAACACAGTAATGGGTCTCAATAATACATGGAATAGGCATAAGGGAACCTTAGAGGTAAGCAAAGGGGGTGAGGTAAGGCCAGAGATCAAGTATGGTCTGTGGTGTTACAGTAGGTAGGGAAAATGAGCAGACTAGGTAGGCCAAGTGTCTCTTATCTGCTGT
The DNA here is from genome assembly GCA_016271365.2 of Neoceratodus forsteri. NCBI lineage: Eukaryota > Metazoa > Chordata > Ceratodontiformes > Ceratodontidae > Neoceratodus > Neoceratodus forsteri. The sequence goes on from CM028130.1 coordinate 246,958,907, forward strand.
CAATACCTATGTTTCTATGTTGCTACCCAAATGCATCACTTTAAATTTTTCTATGTTTAACTTCATACCCCACTTTTCAGTACATATCCCTATATCATCCAGGTCCCTTCGCAAATCATTACATCCATTTTCTGAATCTACAAACATTCCTGTCTTTATGTTGTCTGGAAATAGTTTCTAGCCAACCTTTGCATGTCTTCCCATGTCAGAGATGAAGATCTGGAACAGAACTGGTCCTAGAACTGAGCCATGTGGTACTCCATTATCCACTGGTCCCTGCTCTAATAGTTTTCCATTGATTATAATCCTCTGCTTTCTATTTTTTGAGTCAGTTATTGATCTACTTCATATAACTAGAAAAGCTCCTTTTATACATCTTATGCACAAAAGTCAAGTGGGGTAATAGAGGGGATATGATAGAGACATTTAAATATCTGAAGGGGGTCAACAAGGTACAGGCACAGGATCTCCTGCTGGTAAACTACTGCACTGGGACTAAGGGGCATGATAAGCACCTAAAGGGGGACAAGTTCAAGAGCAACACATGGAAGTTCTTCTTTACAGAAAAGGGTGGTGGAGCATTGGAATGTCCTCCCTACACAGGTGGTGGGATCAAAGGTGGTCAGGGAGTTCAAACTGGCATGGGACAGGCACTGTGGAGAACTTTAGACAGTGGCCTGAATGGGGGGGGGGGGGGGGTAGTATGTGAGCAGATTAGATGGTCCACACAGATTCCATCTGCTTACACATTCTGTGTTTCTATGTTAACTCATTCACATCACAAGAGCTCTTTGAGATTTCCACCACTTGTGTCCTGCATACTCTTAGCACGGCACCCTGGACCTTTCTAAGCCAAATGAAGCCATAATCAACATGCCACAAACAAATGTGAATATCTCTTGAATAGTTAGTGCTACACACAAAGTATGAGGGGCAAAGTTATTAGGCACAAAATTACCTTTCCAATGGTGCTATTCAATCAATTGTAATCGATTTGTTGTTTATTTTATACTGGCTGAAATATCAAACAAGGGGAGATCATGTGATGCTCACAACTCCATAACAGCTCATCCTGGCAGCTCCTACCACCTGACTCACCTATCAACCTTAATCACCTGCTGTTCTTTGAAATTCAGAGCAATAGGCTCACAAGCCTGTCGCTCCCTGTCTGCTGCACTCGGATCTCCATTCTGGATCATCGTGTAAGCAATATCGTCCATGATGGAGTCAGATATGAGACACACCCCAGCCTCAACACACCCCACCAGTATCACTGGAGAAGCAGGCCACAAAATACAAACACTAAATCTCTCAATCTTCCAAGCAACCTGCTCCCTCTACCTCAGCTATTCCACTTACCAAGGATAGATTCCTCCATGAGCTCTTACCTTTTAAAGAAGCTCTCTCGGATATAGCAACTGAATTAAAATCTCCTCGCTCTGATATGAGCGGCCTGGGCTACAGGATTGCCAATTCAGAAGCTCGCATCACCTCCCTAGAATCTTGGTGGGACAAGACAGACCTTGAACTACACAAATTGTGGCAGCAGCTAGCCAAGCTCCAGCTTAAAACTGAGGATCTGAAGTGCTGCAGTCATAGAAATAATATTCTTATATTTGGTCTTCCAGAAGTGGAGGAAGGCTCCTCAATGAATATTTTTATTCAGAAGCTCCTGGATAAAGTGGAAAGGCCCCTCTCTCCATAACCCTTTGTATCTCATTGAAAAGGCCCACTGCTCTCTCGGATCTCAACCATCGGATAATGTACCCTCGAGGCCTATCATAATTAAATTCTTGAACTATCTGGAGAAACAGCACATATTGACAAAGTCCAGAAACCTACAGGCCATCTTGTGGAAGGGGAAGTGCCTCAGGATCACACAGGACCTACCACTAGAAACTCAGCAAAAAAGGGTTGCATTTCACCCAGCAGTGAACAAATTAATTACTGTTGGTCTGAAGTTCAGAATGGCTTATCCAGCCCGCCTGCAAGTGCATGTAGATAGCACCTGGCATTCCTATGATTTGCCGATGCAAGCCTCTGCGGACCTAGCTATTTGCCTTCCTGACCTCTTCAAGGCCCCCTGAGGAGTTTCATTCCCTTGTTATGTTGGTTTCTTACCTTAAAGTCTGGACTGCTGATTGGAAGCCTAGGACTCAACCCGTGACTCTGACTCTGGACCCCTTTTGGTTTCATAGCTGGTATAGCTAGATCCTCTTATATGTAAGGATTCCTCTGGGCTGATTCCATTGCCAAGTATGTGCTCCATTGTGGTGTCTCTCCTCTTCATTGTGGACAGAACCTTCCAGTCGACAGTGTGGGAGGTGGAACTATTAGATTGAGCCCTCTTTTTCAGGAAGAACAGGGTCTGGGCAGACCAAGTCCCACTCTATTTTGGTTCCCCCAAGGAAACTCCTGGGACTACACCATCTCTCTTTGACTACGGGGGGGGGGGGTAACCATCCAGAGGAACAACTCAGATGCCCTCAATGCATAGCCTTTTTCTTTCTTGTTTTTTCCTTTTTTCTTCTGAAGGGGTAACTAGTTCAATGTTATTAAGGTTTTGGTGTCATGGGGTCCACTGGAAAGTATTTCCTACAGTTTCTTAGGTGTGTGTCTTTTCCTGGCTCTGCCTTTCACTATCACCCCTCCTCCCTGGACTATGTTTCTACTATTTTTATCTGTTCTCCCCTCCTCGACTATTCTCTCCCTACGGCTAAACATCTTATTTTCTCTGCCCCTTAGTATGTGCTTGCTGATTACCATTACCTTAAACAGCTGTCTCTATCTATATCTCTACATGCACTGGTGGTCTCGTGACCTTCCCTGGCTGAATGACTCCTTTGTAACAGGTAAGCCAGGACCTTGTATGCTCCTATGTCTGTATTGATCCTTATTAGTTTTAAATTTGTTACTGCGTGGATTGATTGGGGTGGGGGGTTTGCAGATACATAGCTTTATGGTGAAATGAGCCTCACTGGATAATGGGGCGAGTGGCCCTGAACCTTATCATCTGTGTCTTTATTCTCTCTCTGTGCCAGGGTCTGGGAGCTAGAAAGCTCTCTCAGGAAATGGTCTATTCACTTACTGTTAACTCGATTTTTTACTATTTTTGGGCAGATTCCCAGTGTTTCTTATTTAATTTCTCTCCCAAACTGCCATACAGTGAGAGAGGGAAATTAGGGGGCCCTAGGGGATTGGGTCTTATGATCACTCATACATGTTCGGTTTTTGGGGACTCCACCAACTCATTGGGGCAGTGTATATAGTTCTAGAGATCTGGGGTCAGGATGGGTGGGGGGAGGGAATTTTCCTGTTGCATAGTCAATGATATGTTACTAATCGGTTAATGGTGGGTGGGGGAGGAAGGGAAGGGGATCGCACCAAACTCCTCTCTATCAGGATTCAGAGGGGAGCAATAACTTTAGCAGGGTTAAGTGTTATACCTCACAATGATTTTTGCTGCCTCTCAGAATAGGCCATCTATTTTGACTGTTGGAAGAGGGGTGGGGGAGCGGGGGGCGGAGTGTGTCTCTTGGGTACTCATTCACTTATAGTTCTCATTATTTACCACGAACATGGCTAATAACCTAATTGAACTCGTAACTTGGAATGTTAGAGGAAGCAGAGAGCAGTTCAAAATGAACTAGGTTCTTAAATGTATCTCTGTCCTTCATGCTCATATTACGTTTCTCCAAGAAACCCACCCTTTCCCCCATGAGGCGATCAAGCTTCGCAGGCAGGGTATTGGTCTGGTGTTTGCCTCTGGGGACTCTTCTGCAAGTAGAGGTGTAGCCATTCTAGTAAGCCACAACATCCCCCTTCAGGTGGATCAAGTTATTGCTGATCCACAGGGAAGATACATCTTCATTAAAGGTCTACTTGATCACAGTGAATTGGTTCTGGGAAGTGTTTATGGACCAGTGGGAGGTTACCCTACCTTTTTTATTGAAATAGCTGACAAAATGGCACCATATCTCTCTCTTCCCTTGATTATAGAGGGTGACTGGAATCTTTCTCCCACTCAAGATCTCGACCGGTCTAACCCCCTCAAACATCTTTCACCTGCACAGCATGCCCTATGGAAGTTTGTGGACTTGTTGGGCCTCTGTGACCCCTGGCAGATTCTTAACCCATCCTCGCGCTCATACTCATTTTATTCTATGGTTCATCTCACTTATTCTAGACTAGATTATATTCTCAGCAGTCTTTTGCTTCTCTGTGGTCTGTGTAATGCAGGTCTAGAGTCCATCATGCTCTCTGACCATGCGGTTGCCTGGTTAGTTCTCACCCCGAATATGGATCTACAGCAAGACACCTCCTGGAAACTTAGCACCCAGCTTCTCAAGGATGACTATGTGGTTTCCAAAATTTCAACTCTCATCCGATCCTTCACCACCTCTAACCAGAACACAGTTCTGAGAGGGAACCACGAATGGTGTGCTCTGAAATGCTTCCTGCTGGGTGAATTAATTTGACTGGCCTCCACTCGGAAGCATTGAAGAGAATCAGAAGCCCTTTGCTTACTAAATCAAATTCATTCCCTGGAGCAATCTCTGTCTCGCACTACAACTCCCAGATTCTTTACAGGCATTACTGTCCCTTCGAGACAAATATGCTAACCTCTTACAGGAAAAGGTGGAATATACAATCCTGAAGACACAATCCAAATACATTAAATAAGGAGAAAGGGCAGGAAGGTTACTTGCTATCCTACTAAGGAAACCGGAGGCCTTGAGACTCATTCCCTTTATTTCTGCCCTGGATGGTACCATAAAAACACTTCCCAGAGAGATTGTAATATTTTTTGAACATGTCTGCTCCAGATTATATGGTTGCCTCCCACTGCCACCAACTACTTAGGGATTTTCTTCTTACCTTGATTCCATTTCACTACCCTGCTTAATGGATCATCATAGGGACTTCCTTTCTACACCTATTTCTCTGGCAGAGGTAGAAACCACCATTAACAGCCTAACACTAGATAAAGCTTCTGGCCTGGATGATTTTCCATCAAACCTTTATAAAATCTTCAATAAAGATCTAACCCCTCTCCTGCTTCATCTCTACCAATTTATGTTTTCAGCTGATTCTTAAGACCCCTGTCTCCTAGAAGCCACTATTGTTCTTCTACTCAAGCCAGACAATCCCCCTTCTCAACCTGCAAGCTACTGGCATATCTCTTTATTAAACTGTAATATTAAAATTTTAACTAAAATCTTAGCAACAAGAATTAGGAAGGTTTGGCATGTTTACTCAGTCCAGAACAAGTAGGTTTTGTCCCAGGGAGGTCCTCAGCTGATCACCTTCACAAGTTTGGCCATTTTCTTCAAGTAGCTAATAACTTCACTCTCCCTATGGCACTGATATCTCTTGATGCTGAAAAGGTTTTTGATAGAATTGACTGGTCCTTCCTGCAGTCAACCTTATGAAAGATGGGTTTCCAAACCCCATTCCTACAATGGCTTCAGGTGATCTATTCTTCCACTTCAGCAAAAATTTACTGTAATGGGGTTTTCTCTTCATCATTCTCTCTTCACACAGGTACACGTCAGGGCTGTCGTCTTTCTCCCTTTCTTTTTAACTTATATCTGGAGCTGCTTATTAGATGACTTAAATCGTCTCCCAACATACTCGGCATTCCTATTGGTACCCTGACACCATCTCTCTCAGTATATGTGGATGATATTTTACTGCATCTTTCTAATCCTGTTTCCTCCCTCACAGAGGCCCTGAAAGTGATTTAACAGTTTAGTCAGTATTCTAACTATAAGCAGAATCTCAACAAGACAGAAATACTCCTTCTTAATCATCTTGTTTGTAGTCAGGATCTCAACTCCTTTGGTTTGAGATGGTCCCCCTGATCTATTAAATATCTCTGAATATTTCTCTCTAATGATCTATCCCTAATGCAGAAATTGAACTTAGATGATCCCCTAACCATTATATAGCATGACTTATCACAATGGAAGGATTTACCAATTTCATTATTGGTAGAATTAATATTGTTAAAATGAATATTCTTCCCAGGCTGTTCTATCCCCTAAATATGCTTAATATCTAGCTTTTTTTACCTTTTTTAAATATATTCACTTAGTTATCACCTCTTTTATCTGGTTAGAAAAGTCCCCCAAGCGTTCATACCTCAAATTGGGACTACCCTAAAGAATCAGGTGTCTAAGATTACTCAATTTCTCATGCCACTACTGGGCCAGTCATCTTTATAAATGTGGTAACTGGCTTTCTACCTTTCTTGCCCCACTTGAAGATAACTATATCCCCACCTGGTTACAGATAGATCTCTCCCCCGCTACTATTCTTATTTCCCCATGAAAATCCTTTCTGGCTCCACTGTGTTCTTCCCCAATCGATGTCTCTATCTGGATCTTCTCACAAATATGTGCTGCTCTGAAGGCATCCCCTACTAAAGATTTTTCAGTCTATTCTTCTGAATTTAAACATTAAGCTTGGTGAACTTCAAGTGACTCCTGGATGGCTTTCTATCCCTCAGGACCTTAGAGTATCGGACTTCTACTCTTAGACCTCTCGCCTTACCTCCCTGGAGTTACTTATGAAATTCGGCCTAGGCTCAACTAGTATTTTCCGAATTTGTCATCTGCGTCACCTGATACTGAAACAATTTGGTCCCTCCCAAAAACCTTCTCTACTCAATGACCTTCTTAGCCAGATCAAAGAGCTAGCATTTAAACCCCATGGCATCTTCTGTTTATATCTTTGTCTTCTTACCACGCTCCCTTCCCCTTCTCCAGACGGCTCTAAGACATGAGAATCTTTAATGCCTGATTATATTTTCAACTGGTCTTATCTCTGGAAAGATCTCTACATTTACCTAACTCAAGATTGGCTAAGACTCACCTAGTATCATATCTTAAATAATATGTACTATACCCCAGTCAAGCTGGCTAGGATGGGCCACCTCCCCTCTACTGCTTGCACTAGATGCAGCAAAGTGGATGGAACCCTGTTTCATGTCTTTTGGTCTTGTAAGACGGTATCACCCCTGTGGGTACAAATTGAGGAATGGATTGACCCCCTTCTGCGGCTAGAAGGCCTCTTTACCCCTGAGGTATGTATCATTGGTGATTGTTCACAGATTCCAGTCAAAGAGAGAAGATACCATATGGCTGTCATCTCCCTGACTGTTAAAAAGCTGGTTCTTAGACATTGGCTAGATCAGTTATCTATCTCATACAGTGAATGGCTACATGAACTTTCCTTGTTTCTCTGGGCTGAATGCCTGATTGCCAGTTCCCATCATCGTCTGCTCCTTTTTAATAAGAAATGGGGCAAACTAGATGCTCTCTACTTGAATTAGCTACTTGGACTCTCTCTCTCTCTCTGGCTTTCTTCCACATACAGATGTAACTATGTTCTTTGTATTTGTACTACTTTCTGAGATATGCTGATGTTGGAGATAGCTCACACTCCATAGGGGAAGGTGGGTTGGGGTGAGGGTGGGGAAGGGTGGGTTGGGGGTTTGGTTTCCTTGTCAGTGTTCTGTATTAATGTTTAATGGCTTTGTATTCTTTAAAAAACAATAACGCTGTTTTAATTTAAAAAAAATGAAATACCAAGCAACTGTGTGTTTTTTCAGATTTATTCAAGGTGCTTAGGTGAGGCTTGAGACACAAATGTCAGCCATGGATACAATACCTTAAACAAATGTGAATAACTCCTAAAGTATACATCATAGACACAAAGTATCAGCAGTAAAGTTGTTCAGCACAAAATTACCTTTCTAATAGAGCTATGCTATCAGTTCTAAGCAATTCTGTTTGTTTAATATTTAGATAAACTCTGCTGACTTCCTCAGACATTTCCAGGCCTGAGAGAAAGACAGCTAAGTATATCTACAGGCGTTATTGGCCAGAGTGGCTATGCTTTCAGACATCACCTACAGGTGTATCTAGGTCTGAATGAGTTAAAATCAAATGCTTTAGTATAATCAAGGGATATTACATCATCTGGCTTGCCCATGTCTAGATTTTTGCTAACGTATTTGTAGAAAGCCAACAGGTTAGTGGCACATGAGCACCTGGCCTTGAACCCATGTTTTCTCTTGTACACTAGTGTATTATTTTCTAAAATGGTAGCAATCAAATTTTATTTTAACTATATTCTCCAGTCATTTCCATAGCAACTAGTCAAATGTATAGGCCTATAATGGACTGATTTTGTTTTTTCCTTCTTTCTTATAGGTAGGTACTACAATGGCATTTTTCCAGTCAGTTGGTATTATTCCCACTCTTAATGAACATTTGTTGATATAATGCAGTGGTTCCACAGTATATAGTTTTACTATATGTAGCAAAAAGGTCTAGATATTGTCTGGTCCCTGTGATGTTCCCATTTTGATTTTGTTCAGCTCCTCCAGGTTGTGAGTATTTGGTTAATTTCTTACTTACATTTGCCATTTGTGGAAGAATATGCTGCCCTTTTCATTTGAGTGCTATCTAGAAATGAATACTGACATTCTAAAATGTGGGTTTGGGAGAAGATTAATCAGTGCAACATTCAATCCATTCACTTCATTAGGGAAAAAAGGAAATGGGATTTGGAGACTGATCTCCTCTAGTTATTGTCCTTTTTTGGAATTTATATCTTTACCAAAGACTTATTATTCTCTAGACATTAGGATACTACACAGAGTTTAAAATGTCATGAAATTCTGGTATGCATGGTGTCTTTCAATTGCATTGAAATTTTTTTACACCCTTGTTTCCTTCTCGCATCACGTAATTATTTTAACATGTGTTGACAGGTTTTCATATGAAGCCTCAAAAAGCAGACCACCCCATGGTGATAAACTATAGTTACCTAACTTTGTCTGAATACTCTATGGCCTACATATTTAGCCATGTGCACTTGTACCACGATCAAGCTGAGAATGTGCTAGTATTTGCACAAGTACATTTCCACCAGCACCAACCTATTCAGTAGTAGTGCACTGTCATGAACACCTCTGAAAATTGGGCCTCAGCACAGTGTACACAGGAACAGCAACAACTAGAATAGGTGCAGTGCAAGGCACATGTGCAGCACTGAATATAGTGCTGTACACAGGTGCTACATCAAATGGGATTGGTGGGTGTGTGAGAGAGGAGGGCACCAATGAAAGACACACAACACAGCAGCAGAGGTATCAAAAATATATAATGAACACAAATAAGCAACAGCTTATGTAAAACAAAAAAGAACACAAATAAGGCACCTGCCTGTACAATACACAGAATAAATGGCACTTACCTGTACTAGACAAATTTAAAAAAAAATGCACACACCTGTTAATTTTCAAACAAAAACAAAAGGGCAACTGCCAATTAAGAATAAAAAAAGTGCACCCATCCATCAAGAATAAAAACATAAGAGCACTCATCTGTGAAACACAAAACAGAGCGTCCAACCATTAAACACAAAACAAAGAGGGCACCAAGTCTGGGACAAGTCTAATGTCTCATTCAATTAAGAGGCTGCAGGCAGCAATGGTGGTGATGGTGTTGGTGGCTGCTGCCAAAGCTGGTGACTGCTTGCAGTCTTTCTATGGCATGGGAACAGTCCCTCACCTATCATAATCGGGCCATTCCTGCCGTCTCCCCACATGGCATCACGGTGATCCCTTCATAGCTATTGCAGCCTTCCAGGCACCTGTGGAAAGACGTACATTGAATTCAGCCAGCTGTTCACAAAGGATGAAGGGATTGGCATAATGTGCATAACAGAGGTACTACCAGATAACTCATGGGCCAACATGCCACATACAGGTGGACAGAGTGATCCAGATACAATGAAAAGTGAATGGCATACCAGAGACAGCAGTGTGAACCCAAATAGTTGAGGATTGCACATAAAATGAATATGATGTGCTGCAACAGAGCTGTACAGCTGTGCAAGGCACACACAGCACCAGAAAGCATGCCTGGTGCAAAAATGCAACACATGCAACACCAGAGCCAAGGTGGGATGTGATAGATAGTGTTATGGCCCAGGTGACTATGAGTTTCACCCACACATCCAGCACCCCACAGACCAGAAATACAGCACACAGAGCCACACAGGTGTGAGGACAATAGACATTCATGAGTCACCCTGGTTGGCAGCAGGGTGACAGCCAAGGCACACACAGCAATGGCACAAACAGAATAGCTGTATATGGATGGGACTGAGATACATCACTGTGTGCAGCATGCAAGGCAACAAGCAACTGTAGTCAGTGTCAGTGTCAGTGGCTCAGTAGGTAACACACTCACCTCTAAGGCCGGGAGATCAGAGGGCTGTTGGTTCAGATCCCACATCTAGCACTTGGGTTACTATCCCAGTACTGACACTGTAGTGCAGCATGAGGGGGGTGCTGCACTTCTGAGGTGCCATCTTTCAGATGAGATGTTAAAACCGAGATCCCATCTGCCTGGATTGGTGGTAGTGCAGGTGGATGTTAAATATCCCATGGCACTTATCGAAAAGAGTAGAGGATTTCCCCGGTGTCCTGGCCAAATTTCCCCTATTCACTAAAAATACCACCAACAGCTTAATCTGGATCAATTTCAGTTGCTTACCATCTGTATCCCCCCGGTCACCCCTGAAAAAAGGACTTCTAGTCCCAGTGGGCCTACCAGGTCAACAAAATTCAGTAATAAATAATATGCAGGTGGGTATCTGACACACTGTACTGTGGTCACTATAGCATTGCTGTGAGATGCAGAGAAACCTAGACGCACCCTCCCTCTCAGCAGACCCTGGTACCACCCTAAGTATAGGGGTTCCCTTCATACTGATCCTGTGCAGGTCATCGGCCCGCTATGACCCAGTTGTGCTGTAATGTATGCATGGCTGCACCCATGTAACATGGAATTCTCACACTATAGACAGCTTTGTATTGAGTAGACACTGCCAACTAAGCATCAGAACATTGAACAAATACATGGTATGAAACACGGAAGGCTTATCAATGACCAGTTGTGCCATCAACACATGCCACATAGGGTCATTCTGTTGTGATGCAGTGGCATTGCACCCTGTGCAAATGGCACTAGAGATTGCACAGATGCAATCAGGATGCCATGGATGCTGTATGCCACACATGACATGTCACTGGTGTGCAGTGGTACAAGAGTTGCTAGTGCCTACCACCACCAGACAGATATGCATAGCTAGTCTTGACCATGTGGCAAACATTGACAGATGTACCACATGGTACAATATGCATTACTGTCACTGGCCTGTTGTATCATGACTGTGACACAGGGTACATGCCATCACACAGTGAAATGCATGTCAAGCCACAGTACACACAGAGGGCAGCATGCATGTTGCAATAATGATCAAACCAGTAGATGCCACAGCCCTTGATACACTACAGTGTCAATGGCGGGACAGTCCTCAAGGGTCAGGTGAGTGCCCCTAACCACCAGTATATAGGTACTACAGCTGCAGGCATGTTTGTAACTTGTTGCAACACACATAAACATCCCCCACCCCAGAATAAGCATGTGGCATAGTGTAGATATTCGACACAGACTATGAAACACACAACACAGCGTATTTATGTTTATTTATTTATTAAATTTTGGTGACTGGGTAGGCCCACTGAGCCCCAAAGGTCCCTTTTTCAGGGGTGACCTGGGATAACAGTACAATATAGGATATATAACAGTACAATACAGGGTATAATACAGAGGAGACAACATTTGCTTGCATAAGTTGTGGAAGCACAAGGTAGTTACAGACAATGGCTTTTGAAGTATACGGTAGTTACAGACAGTGGTTTTCTAACATGGTTTTCATCATGACACAGTTCTGCCTTGATAGTATTTGGCATAGCTAATTGCATGAGGTAGCTTTTGTAACTGATGGCTTCTCAGACTTCTGTTCTCCCACCATCAGCCTTCTCAGCTGGATTTGCCCTCCTATCATCCAATATCCAGACAGGCCCTGGGATGGCCTTGCTGGCTCATGTTCTCTGTGGTGGGAGATAAAGGTGACCTGTGATCAACAGCATGCCTAGAAACACATGACACATTACCATAAATTCTAAACTGTACACACATCTATATACCAGTACTGTTTCACTGCAGTCACATGACCATGGTAGGGATGGACAGAACCATCCTGGGACATATCATACCATTGTGCACATCTATAGCATGCCACACATACAGGTGTGACCATGGACTGTGCATAGCCACCATGCTACATGCCAGTGTTGTAGCTATAACCTAGCACTGTGTACGCAATGCCTGTGTATTGCATCTGCCTAGCTTTCCTCGACACTCCTGTCCAACATAGTCATACATGCCAGCTACATGCCATGTACATCTCATATTACATAGGATGCATGTAGACTTAGGCTGCATACCACAGGGGCATAAGAATCATACCAGTACAACATTAGGGGCTGACATCATACAGTAGATGCAACCAAACTCAATGGCACTGTAGGAACAAAACTTAGTTATAAAAATATTGTATTATTATTATTATTACTTTGCATTATTTTAATTACTATTTTATATTCTTAATAAATAATTATTAATTAGGGTAATTGGGAGATCATACTAAGACAACCGGTTTTGGTTGCTATCTGCCTAAGTTCTCTAAAGCCAGAGAAAGATTGTCTGCAAGGAAAAAGGAAAACAAAAAAAAAACTTCTTTTCACTTCATTCTGCTTAAATGAAACTTTGGTGGATATGCCATTTCTAACAGTACACCTTTTTCTGGCATCTTTAGACTGTAGTATTATAAGACACTCTGCAGTTCTGCCAGTTAAGGAAGAGGATGCCATGCATTCCTAAGGAGCTACAAAGGGCAAAGGTGTCACAGTCTCCTAGACAACCAGTGAGAAGACATGGCTCAGTGTTCAAGATAGCTTAAGGAAAAAATAAAAACTTTTAATGCATTGCAAATACTAAACATGTATTTTTGTTCACTGCATCGAAATTAAAATTCCTGCAGAGATTATGGAAACAGCATTTAAAAGATAGTGCAGTTACCTTCTAAAAACCTAAAATTTATGAATGCAGGAGTTCTGAGGAAGTAACTATTTACCAAAATGTTTTATGCCAATACTACCAGAGATAACCTATTAATGTTGGTATTCTCCTGAGAAAGCACGGCATGAGACATTCAAAAGTGTAACTTTTATAAACTTGCCTAGTAAAAGACTAAATGGTATGCCACTTCCAAGAATTCTGCTTTAAAGCAACAGTACTACCTATCCAGGAAGGGATTGATTTCAATTTTCTGTAGCTGTACAGAAAATGCAATGCCTGCCTGTCTGCCTATCTTTTACTGCTGCTGTCAATATAGCGGGAGGCAGAAATGTAAACAAAAACACAGGACAACTAAGCAGATTATGAGGTGATTGTACAATGATGGCAGAAAAGAGTACTAGGGACATGCTCAACAGAGCACAGTGAATAATCTGTCAAAAAAAGTTCAAATGTTTTTACATAGTACTGCTGCTTTAAGTATTTTGGAGAAGGAACTGTCAACAAGTGAGTTATGTGCCTCATGGTCAACTTAAGAACAAAGACACTAATGCTGAAAAAAGATTCTCTGGCATTTAAGCAACTTTCTAATGTGCTATCTGCAAGAACAATATATTATTTTGCTGTGCAAGAAACGCAGATTACATTAATGTAAATATTTTTAAGAGACCTACAAGAAAGCAGAGTCTATGAAAGATTTTATAAATTATAAACTTTATAATAAAGATAGACATGCTGTGTTTGATATCTAAATACTCCAGATTTTATGCTGAATCTGAAAATATAAGTTTCAAGCTTGTATTTAATTGCATCTGTATGCAAGAGAGAAAAATGGTTTTAAACAGAAAAATTGTCTTGAATTGAGAGACTGAGCAAAGGGCAGTCCTTGGAAAGGGCAAAAGATAGACCCTTGTGTCATTTGCATGATCCAATCAAAGTTGATACATTTTGTAGGAAATTATCTTGGGACCATGCTCTGGGCAGATAAATAAGACTAGGTTCTGAAGGCAATGCCTCAGAATCTTTTAAACTCTCATGCTGTTAAGATCTGTGCCTGTGGACTTGCCAATGTTATTGTTCTGAGTTTTCTGCATGGCATGCTGAAGCAGAGGAGTAATTTAGTTGGAAAGGGGAGAAAGGGAAGAGAAAAAAAATAACCGAGAAGGAGGGGTGGTAGTAGTAAGCAGGTTCAGGATGATGCAGGGAGTGGTGCAGTGCTCTAGGTGTGGTGCAGCAGTCTTCAGGTGAACATTCTGGGTACTGCTGTGTTGCCCCATATGCAAGCACTTCTCTGTGCAGAGGGTGTAGGTCATCAGTCTACAGGCTGAGATGGCAGGACTACTGGAGACCTTCACCCCCACCCGGAGGCCACCATGTTCCCAGCCAATGCCACAATGGCTGCCCAGGTAAATGGCAAGGTGAACTACAGTGGGCTCTGGGAGATTCAGGGGAGTGAGGCAGAGACACATTCATGATCCAGTCCAGCTCAAAAAAACCTTCACTGTTTTGGAGGAGTGGGAGAGTCCTGAAAAGGAACCCGAGGCTGAAACCAGGGAAGATGTGAGGGTCTTCCAGCATGGAGATCCAGTGATGGGATGATAAGAACCCAAGGGAGGAAGAAGTTACTCCTGGAGGGGTACTCGATTGTCCAGGGAATGGATCTGGGCACAGATAGGAGGGAGGAAAGGGAGGTCAAGTGCCTACCAGGATGCACAGCTCAGAGAGAAAGGAGAAGATCCAGAGGATAACTGAAGCAGTGGCAAGGGGGGGCTGGATGTCATTGTCCATTTGGGAACAAATGACCTATCCAAGGACATGGCTAGCTTGGAACAGGTGAAAGAAGACTTAATATGTTTTTTTGGGGAAGCCTGGGGAGAGTAACAAGATCTGTGACATTTTCAGAGGTGCTGCCAGTCCATGGCAGGGAGGGGGATAGGAATCTCTGCATTAGTAACTTCAACTCATGGTTGAATGCCTGGTGCAGTGAGAAGGAGTATGGCATCATTGGGACTGGGGTCCTACCTGGAATGAGGTGGCCCTGTACAGTGAGGATGGGATGCATCTGTCCAGAAAGGGGAAAACAGCCCTCAATGAAGGGTTCAAACACTTCACTGACAAGCATTTAAACTATCCAGAGGGGGGCCAAAAAGAACAGGCAGACTCTAGCAGCACAACCCCCACATGGTACAGACACCAGAATGATGTTGCCAAGGTCACCTGGACAAGGCAGAAGGGGATAATCAAAGAAACTGGGGACACTTGTTAAAGTTAACAGGGAGGGGAGGAAACTGCAGGGGACCAAATCCAGGAGTGGAGGGAGGACAGGCAGTAATACTTGGAAGGCCATGGTGACAAATACCCACAGCGTGGGAAATACAATCCCAGACATGGAGGCTGTGATCACTGAGGCAGACCTGAACATAGTAACAATAACTGAAACCTGGTACACTGCCAATGATGGGTGGGAAGTAAATATACAGGTTATACTCTGTTTGGGTGGGATGGGGAGGCAAAAAAGGGAGAGGAGTTGCCCTGTATGCCAAGGAGGGTATAAAGACAGCACAGATAGAGGGTAGGCAGGGGAAGGCTGAGGCACCATGGGTCACCCTTGAACCAGGAAATGGCACCGCAATATGCACAGGGGTGATATACAGGCCTCCAGGTCAGGGGGAAGAAGTGGACAGGGGCTGTGAGGATGAAATACACAAAATGGCAATGAAAGGTGAGATTCTGCTGATGGGGGAGTTCAATATTTCAGATGTGGATTGGACCACAAAGGCAGCTGCTTCAGCTAGAAGCAGAGGCATCCTGGATTCCCTACAAGGGGCAGGACTCAGGCAGCTGGTGCTTGATCCCACCAGAGACAGGGCAATTTTTGATCTACTAATGACCAATGGGGAAAGAATCACTAATGGTGGAGGGGCAACTAGGATCTAGTGATCACCACATAGTATGGGTCAGTATACAGACAGGGATTCAGTCAAAACACACTAGGGTGAAGGTTTTCTATTTCAAAAAGGCAGACGTCACTGAAATGGGGAGAGTTATCAAAAGTGACTTGGGCAATAGGAGACAGGAGGGGGGGGTTGAAGAGCAGTGAGAGAACCTAAAGGGAGCCATACTGAAAGTAACAAACAAATGCATTAGATGGGTATCAAAAGGCAAGAGAGGGAAAATGACACTATGGTTCTCAAAAGAGGTAGCAGAGGGAAGAATGGGAGTGTAAAGAGGGAGACATTTATAAGGCAGAAATACTGAATAAATACTTCTGTTCAGTATTCACAGAATAGGGGAAGGGACAGGGACCACAGCTGAGCATCAGATGTCAAGGAGGGAAATAGGTGGACAACATTTCATTCATGGGGGAGAGTCTTGCAGGAACTCACTAAATTGAAAGTGGACAAAGCAATGGGAACAGAGGGCATACATCCAAGGGTACTACAGGAACTGTGAAGAGAGCTAGCAGAACCTCTGGCAGCATTGTTCACCGAGTCACTTAACACAGGAGTGGTGCCAGAGGATTGGAGAAGGGCACATGTCATCCCTCTACATAAATCAGGCAGTATTGGGGAGGCAGGAAACTATAGGCTGGACAGCCTCACCTCAGTAGTGGAGAAGATCATGGAGGCACTACTTAAGGAAAGGATAGTGGGACATCTGGAAGCCATTGGTGCCCAGGACCCTAGGCAACATGGGTTCACAGTGGGTAGGTCGTGTCAGACAAATCTCATAGACTTCTTCAACTGGGTGACAAAGGAAGTAAATAAGGGCAGTGTGGTGGACATAGCCTACCTCAATTTCAGCAAAGTCTTCAACACTGCCCACATAGGAGGCTGGTTAACAAGATTGGTAGTCTGAACATGGGAGGCAAGGTGGTAAACTGGGTTAGGAACTGGCTAATGGACAGGAGACAGAGGGTGGTGGTAAATGGACTATGATCTGGGGAGAGTAGGGTGACCAGTAGAGTACCTCAGGGATCAGTCCTTAGATCAATTCTGTTCAATGTCTTCATCAGTGACATTGCAGAAGGGCTAGAAGGAAAGGTCTGCCTGTTTACAGATGACACTAAGATTTGTAACAGTGTTTATACTCCTGAAGGGGTGGAGAAAATGAGGAGGGACCTGGGGAAGCTTGAGAAATGGTCTGCAGAGTGGCAACTGAGGTTTATTTTAAAAAAATACAAAATTATGTACCTGGGACACAGTAACTCTGGGGAGAGCTACAGGATTGGAGGGAGGGTTGCTGACAGCCACCAAAGAGGAAAGAGACCTAGGGATTGCTATTTCAGATTACCTAAAATGTCACTGCAAAGCACAATGGCAGCAGGAAGGGCCAGTGGCATGCTGGGGTGCATAACATAGGGTATCACCAGCAGAAGGCATGAGGTAGTGATGCTGTTATACAAAATCCTGGTCAGACCTCACATGGAGTACTGTGTGCAGTTCTGGAGGCCTCACCTTCAAAAGGGCATTAACAGGCTGGATGTGGTCCAAAGAAGGGCAACTATAATGGTTCAGGGCTTGCACCATGAGACTTTTGAGGTGAGATTAAGGGACCTCAATGTGTACTCACTGGAGGAGAGATGGGAGAGAGGGGACATAATAGAACATTCAAGTACCTCAGGAGCATAAACAGGGTACCGGGGGGGAGCTTCTAAGACAGGAGGAGTACAAGAACTAGGGGGCATGACTTGAAATTGGAAGGTGGCAGGTTAAGAGGGAATGTGAGGAAGTTTTTCTTCATAGAAGGGGTGGTGGATGCGTGGAATGGTCTGCCACAAGAGCTGGTGGAAGAACTGTGGTTGGATTTAAACATGCATGGGAGGGCATAGGGGAACCATAGAGGTTAAGCAGTGGGAGGGTCAAAAGCTGTAATCAAGTACCAGACTTATGGGCAGACTGAATGGGTCTAGCGGTCCTTATCTGATGACAATTTTTATGTTTCTATGTTTCTAAAGCCAAGAGCCATGCCTGCCTGGTGATGTTTGGACCAACAAGGACTTAAGCCTTTATTGCTGAGCTCATAACAGAGGTGCTGAGGTCAAGAGTCTGAGGTTTAAGCCAGGAAGAAAAAAATATCTACAACAAACCAACCACAAGAAAAAAAAGCTTTCTACAGCAGAATCTTTCAAATGCTGGTGCAGTGATGACTTTTGTTTGTGTAACGGACATTTTAACTGAAGCAAAATTTTGAAGTTCCTGCCAAAACCAAAACAAGGACAAAGACTGCCTATTGATGTCTATTAGCCAAAAGGCAAGCCTGCAGCACTCTAGTGACATCAAGTGGGTCAAAAGTCTGGGGATCAAGGGGAAACAAGAGTAAAAGCAGAAACAGCCGCAAAGTCCAATTGCTAAAAGAAATTTGCTATCCAGGAAAAATAAGGATTTTTATCAACATTCTGAAGTTAAGGAAGAAACCAGAGTCCACAGCTAACCAAATGTCTGAGTATTAGTTTAATAAATATTTATAATAATTTTATTAGGAGGTTGTATGGAAAATTAATTTCTTAAATACCTGGTTTAAGCTTAAATTTAAATATATATATATATATATATATATATATTCATTGCAAAACACTTTGTTAATGCATCAGTTAGGGTTGAAGCAACAAAAGTAGGGAAATGAGGCATTAGGGTTTTGAACCCTAACAACCCCCACCCTGCCTCCACTCTTCACACATCAAGCAGGTTTTGTGGTGTGCCTTGGGGTCATTGTCCCTAACTCTCACCCCATTCCATGTTTAAGAAAGCTGAGATGGTACAGTATAGAAGAATGGGATAAGAGTTAGGCCCATTGATTCGAAGGCACACCCAATGCCTGTTGGTGGAGGTGGGTGGTAAGGGTGGGGGGGTCTTAGGGTTTGAAATCCTAACACCTCATTTTCCTATTTTTGTTGCTTCAACCCTTCAACCCTAACTGATGCATTAACAATGTTTTTGGCAATGAAAAATACATATATATATATATATATATATGACAAAGATCCTCTGTGCACAAGCACTGAGGCAATGGTTACCCCAAAGGACATTTGGCTGGGAAGCCAAGTTTCAAAGAAATACAAAATCACACATGCCCCCACAATGCAAAGCATCATGGGCTGCATATGCAAATCACCACAGAATATTATGCTGTTTCAACTTTAAGCAGAAATGCATGGTGCCAAAAGGCCTCTCACACAGTTTGCAAAGGGTGCCAACAGAAGAGATAGACATGTGTTTCATCCTACCAGGACTCATCAGTATCCTTCATCTGTTTGACACCTCAGTGGAATGAACCAGCTACCCTAAGATGGTCTATCTGTGTTATGTTGTAGTGAACCCAATTAAAACAAAAAACAAATTAAAAGAAAAAGAACTTCTGTGCGCAAGCACTGAGGCAATGGTTACCTCAAAGAGCATTTGGCCGGGAAGCCAAGTTTCAAAGAAATACAAAATCACACATGCCCCCACAATGCAAAGCATCATGGGCTGCATATGCAAATCACCACAGAATATGATGCTGGTTCAACTTTAAGCAGAAATGTATGATGCCAAAAGGCCTCTCACACAGTTTGCAAAGGGTGCTAACGGAAGACATAGGCACGTGTTGCATCCTACCAGGACTCATCAGTATATATATATATATATATATATATATATATATATATACACACACATATATATATATATATATATATATATATATATATATTAGAGCAAAAAACTCCATTTAATGCATTAGTTAGGGTTGTTCCACACCAAAAGCATGAGGCCTGTGTTAGGGTTGTCTCTACCATTACTCCCTCAACTGAGCCGGGGTGCGCATTATGGTTGTCACCATAACTCCCACCCCATCACATGTGTAAAGCGAGCAGAGGTGTAGGAGAATGGGGAAAGAGTTAGGACCGACAACCCTAATGCACACCCTGATGCCGGTTGGGGGGTGGGCAGGGGGGACCAAGGGGGGCTTTCAACCCTAACACCGAATTTCCTCACTTTTGTCGGTGTGGAACAATCCTAACTAATGCATTAAATGGAGTTTTTTGCCTTTAATTTCCCTTCTTTTTGAGAATGATAATGAGAAATAGTGAATTTAATGCGGCGGTGGGAACGCGGGGCCCTTGATATGATGTCTTATCACATAGTAACATTGTGCACGCAAACGCAAATAGTAATGCGCATGGTGATGCAAAGCGAAACAGAAAGAGAAGCAGTAGTGTAGACAGAAATGTTAAAAACAACGCAAAAGCAAGCGCAAATGAAAACACAAAGGGTAACGCACATGGTGGCGTAGACATGAACGGTAAGTGAAACGGGAATGGAACCGCAAGCGAAAATGGTAACTGTAACAGTAATGTAAGTGCACAGGCTGGTTTTCCCCAAAAGCTGCATAAAGAAAGACAGTGAGTACAAAGAATGTATGTATAATAATGGTTCTCGGAGCAGAAAATGAGGAGTTGGAATACTAAATTGCTTATATCTCAAGAACTGTATGACGTAGAAAAAAAATGTAAAAGTCATATGATTTATGACTTTCCTGGCTAGTTTTGTACTTAGCCCCCAAAGCACTTTTCCAACGAAAAGTCCGTATCTCACACCGTTTCCAAGATACAGGCCCTGAAAGGTGTGGCGAACGCTGTAATGTTATCCTATGGGAAAAAAAGAGAAGTTTGGAGTGCCATAACTTTGGCTCCCTGTAATATGTTTTCACCAAACCACAAAAAGGCACATCTGTGGGATGATGGCTGTGTTACCTCCAAATTTCAGCCCAAAAGACCAAACCGTTATTTTGCAGCAGGTGCCAAAGGATTCCTGTAATGCATCGGATGCCGTAATGTTATCCTATGGGAAAAAGTGTCAAGTTTGGAGTGCAGTAACTTTGCCGCCATGTAATATTTTTTCAAAGAAACACTGAAAGGCACATCTGTGCGATGTCGGCTGCTATCCCTCCAAATTTCAGGCCAAAACACCCAACCGTTCTTTTGCAGCAGGGTGCCAAAGAATTGCTGTCATTTTCCCATAACCTAGAAAAGTACTGTCGAAGTTTGCGAAAGTCAGATTCATTTGACAGTGTCGCAAGTGCGACAGTACTTTGCGACACTACTTTTTCCAGAAATTTGAAAAACATATTTCTGGTGTGTTTTACTCCAAAATAAAGACATGGCTAGCATCCTCAGGGTCCGACTAGGTGAATTCAAAAAGAATTAAGTTGCTAGAGGGTCCCAATTTTAAATGGCAAGCATTTTTCTGATCGCTAACTGAAAACAAAATGGCAGATTTGCAACAGTAAAAGGGCCATTTGTGAAAGTAAAAACTGCATTTGTGACACTGTCAAACTTTTTGTTAACTTTTCCCTTTGACTTATAATGGGAACTTGCTTTTTGAATAACTTTTGAACCATTTAATATTTTTTCACGAAATCTTCAAAAGGTACATTGGGGATCCCGGCTGCACGTTCTCTGAAGATTTTGGACCTGTCGCACAAACCATTCGATCTGTAGAGATAAAAGTAAAATTCCAGAAAAGTGTAAACATGCATGCAGATCACGCTTAATAACTCCACAGCCATGTATGTAACTGGTACGAAACTTGGCAGATCCCAAGGCGTATGGATCTTGATTGTGTATTCCAAATTTCAGGCAAATCCGTCAAACAGTTGCAAAGTTATTAAGGTGCAAAATTTGGGGTTTAACATGTAAGTGGCTCCTCAACCCTAACTGTAGTGGCACTACCGTGCCACTATAATATATATATATACATATCTATATACATATGCTGGCCACTCACAAAACTCATTTAAGTTACATGGCATAAAGCTTATGCATGTTAATGCTAGGAGCATAATACCTAAGCTTGCAGCTTTGGAAGTGCTGGCTTCCTCTTATAGGCCCGTTATAATTGTTATTTCAGAATCTTGGTTAAAGCTCAATACACCTGATGAACTGTGTGCATTGCCTGGGTACTGTGTGGTGAGAGCAGATAGAAGAGGGAAAAATAATAAAAGGGGGGCGGAAGTGGCTGTCTACATCTTGGAACATCTAGAAGTTTCAATATTATTATCTACCTTGTCTTATGATTCCACGGATGATTGGTTGATACTGTGGTTATTACTTGGGGGATGTAAATATGTCAATACTGGCTGCCTATACAACCCTCCCCAGTCTGGTATCTTAGGGTTTACGTTATTTCTTGAGGTTGTTGGTGATTTAATTGTGGATTGTAAGTTTGTCCTTATAAATTTGGACTGGTCTAAGAGGGATACCCGGGATCTTGAAACTTTATTAAACTCCTTTGGCTTGTCGCAATTTATTAATGAACCCAATCAATTTATTATGTTAACAAATAACCATTCGATTTTGGATTGGGTTGTTTCAAATAAACCTAATATTATTTCCTCTTTTGGAGTTTTGGATGATTTAATAAGTGATCATCAGGTGATTTATTGTATTTTAAATTTTAAAAGACGAAGGATTACCCATTAGACATTCCAATTTAGAAATTTTGGGAAATTTAATCATGATGTTTTAAAGTCGGAGTTATTGAAAATAAATCGGTCATTTATTGATTCCAATCCTGGATCCTGTTTATGCCATTGACTTTTTTGTAATCAGTTAGTAGCTGTTCAGGATTTTATTTTTCCTTTTGTGTACCCTGAGGGTTAAGGGCTTAAATAATGCTTGGTTGTCCAAAGAAATCAAGGATTGGATAAAAAAAAAAGAAAAATAGCTTGGTCAGCATAAAACAATTACCCACTCCCGCATTGTTGGCAGCCTATAGGTCTGTACAGAATAGGGTTAATAAGATGATAAAATAAGCTAAAATTACATTCTTTAGACAAAAATGTGAGGCCTCACTGTCCTGTTCTAGGAGTTTCTGGAATACAGCCCACTCCTTATTGTCCCCTAAAGAGAAGGCAAAAATAAATAGATTAAAAACCACAGATAGGGAAATTACCGAGCTTTCAGAAATTGCTGATTTGTTAAACTCAAAATTCTTGGATATGTCCAGTTATAGAGTGCATGGGATTAAGTCAAGTTCAAATTTAGTAAATTCAGATTTTGATTCATTTGGTGGTAGTGAAAGTAAACCTGTTTTCAATTTCCAGGAGGTATCCTGTTTAGAAGTGTTAAAAATGTTGTACTTGTTACCTAATAAGTTTACCGATTGTGGAGATGGCCTGGATGGGAGATTTGTTAAGCTGGTAGCTCCATTTATTGTGGACCCTCTGTGAAAAATTAATAATTTATCTTTGACATCTCAGGTTTTTCTCTCTGTATGGAAATGTGTTAGATTATTCCAGTCCCAAAAAAACATAATGCAAGTTTGGTGGATGATTATTATCCAATTTCAATATTGAATTCATTCATCAAGATTCTGGAGAAGTTGGTTGCAAATCAGCTTACAGATTTTCTTGAGGTTAATAATAGTCTTTGTAACCAACAACATGGGTTTAGGGGAGGACATGGGACTGGTACAGCTCTGGTCAGATTCACGAACATCGTTCTTCAAGGGTTGATAGTGATGATATGACAGGGGCAGTGTTTGTGGAACTGACCAGAGCATTTGATTTCAATCAATCAATCAATCAATCAAGTGTATTGCAGGAATAACTCCATTGAGCAAGCTCATTAACAAGGAGATCCTGAGACATGTATCAGGAGCACAAAGTAGCAGCATAGTATACATACATACATACATACCTACATACATATGGTGGCAACATAGTGTACATACACACATGATACAAATAATAAGAATCTATACAATGTGCAAAATATGCATAAAAGAACTTATGCAAGAGTATCAAGATGGGGTTTATACAGATAAGATACAAAGTAAATAAATAATAATGGCTACAAGTGTGCAAAATGCACAACAGGATACAAATGGAATTGAGGCATGTAAATATCAAAGACTGAAGTAAAACAATAAACACAGGGCAAGGCCTCAGGGAGGATAAAAGCTGCACATATAGACAGCCAAGCAAGCATTCATTAAGCACTGGTGTACAGGTACTGTAATGATGGAGGAAAAAATATGGTAGGAGGGGAAGGGGAGACAAGACAAGAGGGTCGGAGGAGAGTGGGGAGTAAAGGAGCGAGGGAGAAAGGAAAGAAGGCTGTGGGGTAGGTCTATTAGGGGGTGGGAGGGTAGAAACATGGAAACATAGAAGTTGATGGCAGAAGGAGACCACCAGATCCATCTAGTCTGCCCATTGTCTTTTAGCCTAGCCTTCTAACTGCCCTTGAGTTTGAGGGCTCACTTGTATCTGTTCCAAGCATTCTTGAAACCTATGACTGTGCTTGCCCCCACCACCTCTGTAGGCAGGCTGTTCCAGGCATACACCACTCTCTCTGTGAAGAAAAACTTCCTGGTGTAGATGGAGAACTGCTCTCCATGTAGGAGGGGGTTTGTGTTATGGTAGGCCGGGGTGGGGGTTGGGGCTGAGCAAAGACTAGGGAACCATTAGCATATACCAGGTTTTACAACCCACGATATTTGCATATTTCTTTCACTAGTCGCATGGTTAAGGTTTTAAAGGCATTAACAGATATGGGGCTGGTACACTTAAGAAAAGACTGTAGATAGTTCTAATTGGTTGGTAGGGTATATGAGATGGCAGTTTTGTCAAAGGAAGTATGAGTCCTGAGAACATTTAGATACACAAAGTCTGACTTCCTGAGGGAGTAAGTACTCTGGGAGATGTGGACAAGGGATAGTAAGTAGCCCGGGAGGTTTTTTAAAAGAATTTGTAGCATCCAGATGCCCGAGTGTAATAAGTGCCTGGTAATAAGTGAGGTCCATTAATTGATCATTCCTTGCTTCTTATGAAGCTGAGGGATTTGGGTATTTCTAATAATATTGTACACTGGATGTGTGGTTACCTGACAAACAGAACACAGTATGTTGCTTTAAATTCTGTAAACTCTAATATAATGTATGGTAGAATGTTGTTAACCCACAGAAATAATTTCCCAGTGTTAACCTCTCGATGTGACATTTCATCCTTGTTAACCCATCAATGGTATGTCACATCGATGGTTTAACAACTGGTAACAGGCTGCACATGTGCGCACATTTTTTTCTCTCAGGAACCGACGGATGCACACAACGGTGATGGAATGACTAAACAGCTGTGGCGGTGACTTATTTAAAAAGTAAGGAGCCCTCTTCAATCTTTCTTGGGACCATACATTATAAAAAACAATGTATGGTCCCTCTATCGGCAACTGGTTATTGTTACCCATCTAGAAGGTTGCCATGGTGACTTAAGCCTCTCAAGCTTCGTTCTCAAGGTTTACATGATCGCCCTGGTGACCTCTCAATGGTTAATAGACCAGTTACTGATATAAGACCATACATTATCCTCAAAGTAAGAGCTATAGAACATGGAGTGCCACAGGGGTCCATTTTTGGATCCCTGTTCTTCTCCTTATTTATTAATCAAATGCCTTCTGTTTTACACAATTGTCAGAGTGTTTTATATGCTGACAATCTTATTTTGTTTTTTCAAGCTCCCTGTTTCATGGCCTAATGGGGTGTTGGTACCTGAGTTTCAATGTCTATGCTCTTGATCAGATAATAATCTTTTAATTACAAATGTAAAGAAGACTAAATGATTTTTGGTAGTAAATGCATGCTTAGGGAGGACCCCAGTTTGTCAGTTTATGATGGATCTGGTAATGTTGTTGAGCAGGTAAAGGAATTTAAGTATTTGGGATTTTTTCTAGATCCCAATATGCCATTTCTTCCACAGTTAATTTGGTTAGTAAAGTTATAAATCAGAAGTTAGGTATTTTATACAAGTTTATACATTATCTTTCTTATGAAACTTGTCATGCAATTTCTATGGGTAGCTTACTACCACATTTGGACTATGTTTCCTTTGTATATTACAATATTGGGACTAAGGAAAGTCACTTTCTTTCTGTTACATTTAACAATATCTGCCACTCAATCCTAGTTGCACTGTTTAGGATGCATCATTGCAAGTTATATTCCACTGTTGGTTGCCTATCTCCTAGTCTCAAATTTACTTATGCTCTGGGTTGTGTGATCTGTAACTCCATTAATAAGTGAACATTTATCCCTCTCTGCTGGCTGATTTGCTAACATGAAAAACTATTACAAATCATCTTCATTCCTCCAATGGGGTAACACTTGAAGTGGGTGCTCATAGGAACAAATATGGCTTGCACTCTTTCATTATCTCAGCTCCTACTTTGTGGAATACTTTACCCTCTGTTTTACACTCTGCAACCTCACTGTCAAGTTTTAAAAAGCAGATTAAAAGTTATTTGTTGTCTTTAAATGCTTGTCATTGTAATATTTAATGTTCTATTGTGTAATTGTATTGCATGTATTAATTGCTTGTATGTTTATTTGTGTTGATGTTCAGGTCAGTCCTGAAAAAGTGCTCTTTTGCCCAGTGTCCTAACTGGGTTAACAAATTTAAAATAAATAAAGAAAAAAAATCCTTACTTTTTGAGAAAGTGTAATCTTACCAGGTCCTGCACTCCCATCAGTCTATAGTGTGTTGTGGTTGCATTTCCCTGTGGGAGTGAATGGACCTACAGGCCCTGCACTTCCATCATGCTCCCATCAGTCCATAATGGTATCCTGCACTCCCATCATGCTCCCATCACTCCATAATGGTATTCATTTGTGTGAGCCTATCCGTAACTGTGGAGATATTGTAATGAACTGTCATCTCCCTGTGAGAGCGCAAGACACTCTGGGCCATCTGCTCCCAGTACTGCATAATGGATGGCCCTGCACTCCGATGGTATCCATATGTGGGAGCACAGGGCCCAGAGGGCCCTGCACTCCCATCTACCCATAAGTGTAGAGACACAGCTCAGACCTAGAGATATTCCAAGTGACCCTTGTGATACAAATGGCACAATATTTCTCTAACTATAGCAACCTTGGAAAAATTTAACCACAGTTGTAATCATGTACTGGCAACCTACATGCATGCTTAGTACTAGCAAAAGATCTGTATCTCAAACCATTTCCAAGATAATGGTGCCGAAAGGTACTGTGTCCACCACAATGTTATCCTATGAAAAATGTCCAAACTTCAAAATGTTCTAACTATGGAAGCAATGTAAACTGTATCACCAAACCAGCAAAGATCACATCTGTGGGACAAGCCCTTTCTACCCTGGAAATTTCATCCCAAAATTCCAAACCGTTTCTTTGCAGTAAAGTGGCAAAGTAATAGTAAACTTGAGAATTCCCTTTTCGTGAGCTGTCAAAATCCCTTTTCGTGAGCCGAATCCCTTTTTACAAGGTGTCAAAATACCTTTTTGCAATTGTGGGACCAGATGGCCCTGCCGGAAATCCCATTCTCCAATGTGAAAAAGGATTGTGACATCTCATGAAGAGGGATAGAAACATAGAAACATAGATTTTTGATGGCAGATAAGCACCGCTTGGCCCACCTAGTCTGCCCATTTCCCTACCTAATGAATATGCTGCCGATCCTAGTTAACCCACAGCCTATTTCTTTCTACCCCCCACAAGAATTGCCTTACATCTGTCCCATGCATTCCTGAATTCCCACACTGTTTTTGACACCACAACCTCCTCAGGAAGGCCATTCCATACATCCACCACCATCTCTGTGAATAAATACTTTCTCACATTACCCATGAGCCGTCCCCCCTCTATCTTCAAATTGTGTCCCCTTTTCTTGCAAATCTCTTTTTCTGAAGGATGCTACCCTCTTGGACTTTGTTAAAAGTTTCTATCATGTCCCCTCTCTCCTTCCTTTCCTCAAGGGAATACATATTAAGCTCCTTTAGTCTCTCCTTGTATGACTTCTGTTGCAGACCATGCACCATTTTTAGTTGCCCTCCTCTGGACTGTCTCCATCCTGTCTATGTCCTTGTGGAGATGGGGTCTCCAGAACTGCATACAGTACTCCACATGGGGTCTCACCAACTGTATGTGCAGAGGGATAACAACTTCCTGTATTCTACTGGTGATGCCTCTCCCTATACATCCCAGTATTCCCCCCAGCCATCCCTACTGCCTTCTCACATTGCTTGCTAACCTTAAGGTCATCTGATATGATTATGGCCAGGTCCCTTTCCATTTTTGTTTGTTATTAATACCCACCCCCCATTTGTCCACTCTGCCCCTGGGTTTTTGTTTCCCAGGTGAATTACTTTGCACTTCTTTGCATTGAATCCAAGCTGCCATACTTCTGACCATTCATACAACCTTGCCAAGTCCATTCTCATCCTTTCCACCCCCCTTGTGTATCAACCCTGTTACAGATCTTTGTGTCATCTGCAAAAAGGCATAATTTTCCTTCCAGTCCCTCTGCATTGTCAACTATAAAGACATTAAAAAGGACCGGACCCAGCACTGAACTCTGCGGTACCCGACTAGTAACCCCCCTTTCTTCAGAGTGGACTTAGTTTACAATTACCTCTGTGTCCTGTTGTCCAGCCAGTGTTTTACCCAGGCTACCACCCTGTGACCCACTCCCAGGCTGGCTAATTTCTTTATTAATCTTTTGTGTGGGACTGTGTCAAATGCCTTTCTCAAGTCTAGGTAGGCCATGTCCATGACCCCTCCCTGGTCAACTACTTAGGTCACCCAGTCAAATAAATTGATTAGATTCATCTGACATGACCTTCCCACTGTGAATCCATGCTGCCTTGGGTCCCGAACCCCACTGGCCTCTAGGTACTCAACAATTCTTTCCTTCAGAAGTGATTCCATCATTTTTCCTACCACTGAGGTCAAACTGACAGGTCTGTAGTTTCCTGCCTGTGTCTTGCTCCAACTTTTGTGAAGGGGCATCATATCCACCCTCCTCCAGTCCTCAGGTACCACACCATCCTCCCATGGTTTGTTAAAAAGGCTACTTAGAGGTGCCACTAGTTCTCCCCTTAATTATTTTAGAATTCTGGGATGAATCCTGTCATGCCCCATTGCTTTGTCCACCTTCAGTTTTAGGAGTTCTTTCACAACCCTTTCTTCTGTGAAAGGACTGGGATAGACTCCCTATCCAGAGTGCTTCTATTGATTGGATTAGGTACCTCCCTCTCCTCTTCTTCTGTGAATACTGAGCAGAAGAATTCATTCAATATCCCTACTTTTTCACTGTCCCTCTTTGCCCACCAACCATCCCCTTTATTCAGCCTAACTATCCCTCCCTTTGTCTTTCTGCAATCCCTAATGTACCTATACAAGGTTTTATCCCCTTCTTAACTGAGTTGGCTATCTTTTCCTTGGTTTTGGCCTTTGCTATTCTGACTGCCTTCCCTGCTTCCATCTGCTTTAACTGGTACAGTTCTATGTCCTGCTCCTTATGTGTTTCCTTATACTTCATAAATTCTATCTTTTTCTCCCTAACCTTCACCACCACCTCTTTTGAGGACCATAGTGTTTTTTTTCTTTTGTTTTGATTTGTTTATTTGCTTCACACAAAGGCTTGTTGCCTCTGTGATGACAGTTTTGATGTTTCCCCATTGTTGCTCCACCCCTCCTTCTTTCCTGTTTGCTAGTGCTTTTCTGAGGCATGCTCCCATTTTGCCAAAGTCAGTCCTCCTGAAGTCTAGTATCCTTACTTTTGTATGGCTTGACTCTGCAGCTAAGTTTATTGTGAACCACACTGTTTGGTGCTCACTTGTTCCCAAATGGCTACTCACTTCTAGATCTGAGATCCTCTCTCCATCCCCATTTGAGAGTACCAGGTCTAAGATTGCTCCCTCCTGAGTGGGTTCCAACACTAGCTGTCAGAGGCATGACCCCTGTAGGGCATCGAGAATGGCCCTGCTCTTGGATGTGGCTGCAGCAAAGGTGCTCCACTTAACATCTGGCATATTCAGGTCCCCCATCAACAGCATCTCCCTTTTCTCTGCCATCCTAATGATGCCTTCTATCATTTCCTTGTCCATTTCCTCCACCTGAGGTGGGGGTCTGTATACAACCCCATGTGAGGATTATGGTGCCATTTCCAGTCTCCAGGGTGATCCACAATGCTGCCTCTCCTCCCTGCTTACTGCTTTTGTTTCATTGCTTTGATCCACTCCCTTACATAGAAAGCTACTCCTCCTCCTCCTCTTCTACCCTCCCTGTCTCTCCTGTTAATTGTATACCCTGGTATGTTGACATCCCAGTCATGGTTCTTTGTGTACCATGTTTCTGTGATTGTCATGATATTCAGGCATCCCTCTTCCATCAAGGCCACCAGTTCAGGGAGCTTGTTACCTAGACGGCGGGCATTGGCACTCATTATTCTCCATTTTTTAATGGCCTTACCTCTTTTTACCTCATCCTTGTCCTTACTGCCTTTGCTTTTTTCTCCATTTACACCTGCCCTTCTCCCTATTAATGTCTCTACCTTGGTTTTTACCTCACTAACTACCCTGATTTTGTTTGGGTGGGGCTAGGATTTCCCTGCTCCTTTTCAGTGCCTTCCCTCTTGGCTAGTTTAAATGCTTGCCAATGAAGTATTTAAACCTGTCACCTAGGATCCTGCTTCCCCTCCTGGAAAGATGCAGACCAACGCACCAGTATAAGCCTACATCCATCCAGGTGGACCCCCAGTCCCCAATGAAGCCAAAGTCCTGAGCTCTGCACCAGTTTTTCAACCATTGATTGAATACCATGGTGTAGAGCACCCTAGCCTTGCCCATGCCATAGAAAGGCAGCACCTCTGAGAAGGTTACCATACATGCTATTTGTCTAAGGCCACTCCCCAACTCCACAAACTCCTCCGCCACTGTTCTTGTCTTTAAGTGGACAATGATTTGAGTTGTCAGACCACGTGGCCCTTTGGGTAATCCCTTTTCATGATGTGAAAAGGGATTTTGACACCTGGTAAAATGGGATTCGGCTTGCAAAGAGGGATTTTGACAGCTCATGAGAAGGGATTTGAAGAATTAATCCCTTTTTGTGAAGTGTCAAAATCCCTTTTCACATGGTATCAAAATCGCTTTTTGTGATTGTGGAATCAGATGGCCCTGCCAGAAATCCCTTTTCACATCATGAAAAGGGATTATGACAGTTCGCAAAAAGGGATTCGGCTTGTGAAAAGGGATTTTGACAGCTCACAAAAAGGGATTTGAAAAATGAATCCCTTTTCGTGAGGTGTCAAAATCCATTTTCACATCACAAAAAAAGATTACCCACAGGGCCATCTGGTCTGACAATCAAATACCTTTTCATGACATGTCAAAATCCCTTTTCTCGAGAGGTCAAAATCCCTTTTCACATTGCAAAAAGGGATCAGAAGCGAGTCACGAAAAGGGATTTTAAAAATCAAAAATAAACATTCTGGGGTCACAGTAAAGTAAATCAAAGGCAGAGAACTGTAAAGGATGTCCACATGAACACAATACATGCTCAGATGTCTGCAGAAGACATCCCTGGGTAAAGTTACAATGTTTTATTTAGGCAAAAAAAATGAAAACAAGATTGCAGCTTGCAAAAAGGGAATTTTTTCTCACAAAGAGGGATTTAATGAACCCCTTTGTGAGCTGTCAGAATCCCTTTCTGTGAGCCCTTTTTGCACTGTGCAGCTATCCAAAAGACTGAACTGAGCATGCTCAGAACCCAACATTTCAAAATTGGAATAACTTTGAAACAAATTAATATTTTTTCACCAAACTAATCCTGGCTTATTTCTTGGGGCAAGCTCTTTCTACCCTTAAAATATCATAACAAGATTCTAAATGGTGTAGCCACAGCATGATGAGGAAAAAATAGTCAAAACAGGTGAAAAAAGCGACTTTTACAGTTTTTTCACTATACCCAGCATGAACTCCGCAAACCTGATCAAAATGAAACTTGATACATCACGAGATCTACCTAATGGGACAGTGTATACCAAATTTTGTGCAAATCCATGTAACAGTTACAAAGTTATTAAAGTGCAGAAGTTGAGATTTAACATTAAACTTCCTACTCAACCCTAACTATAGTGGCGCTACCATGCCACTATAATATATTTACATAATTATGCAAATGTTGTGACAAGGGGCTAAAGGGCTAGCTAAGTGCCCATAATAGAAATAGGTATTTTGACCTTTTGTTATGACATTTTGGGGTTACCTGTTTGTGGGGAATAATTATTTAGTGAATAAGAGTCCACATCCTAGTTTGTATGAGAAAATATTATTATTATTATTATTATTAATTGCAAAGTTACCAAATTGCAGAAATAATATTTTTTCTGTTTTTTGCTGATCTCTAAGTCTGAAGTTACCTTAAATGAAAATAAGGGGCTGAATGCCGAATTTAAGCAAGATAGACTCCCTGACTAACAGTATAAAAAGAGCAAAGCTGCAAGAAAAATACCTTTAAGCATCATAAGAAAGATTTGGTTACTGGTTATTTAAACTGTTGTGCTGGATAAAGGTCATTGCTATTTTATTGTTGTTTAAACGGATACTACTAGTATTGTCATCGTTAATGTTTAGTAATTAGTATTGCAAAGCCATGAAAGCCTTAAGTGTGAGTGCAAATGTTCAACCTGAGACAACAATTTATGCTCCAGCACAGCTGACTTTTATTAAAGGCAAAAATGAAAGGATAAATAGCTGGAAAAAATGCTAAAGAATAAATCTTTTGAATGTGGTAAACTTATAGGTCATGTTGAAATATTAGAACAAATTTTACTAGAAAGTAAGAAAGACTTTTTCTAATAACTACTGTGCTTCAGTTAAGCTAAAGATTAAACATGCTGCTTTGCAAAGTGAGTTACATGCTGCTGAACAAAGGCAAATAACAGTGCCTAAATTTAAAAAAAGGAAAAGTTGAGTTAGCAAAGGCATATGAACAGGTTAACAAAGATTTAATTAAATTAAGGGAAAGACATGAAGGTTCACTGAGTAAAACTCAAGTTAAGAAAAAAATTAAAAGCATTTAAATGGTTAGGCAGTAATGCTGATTCTAGTATTTCCTCTAAATGAGTCATCTAATTCAGAAAAAGAATTACCTCTGAGCAAAAACAAAAATAGCCCTAGGCAAAAGGGTAACTCTAATTTTTCAGATTCAGAATGAAAAATTCTTGGGAAAAGAAAGAAACAGCATACAAGTAGAGAAAAGGGGGGTTCCTCTGTACCTCAAGCTAAGGTGTTTGAGTCCACAACCTCCAATACTGTGGCAAAGGAGGGAAGGGGTTTACCTATGTCTAAAAAGGAAAACAGTCAAAGCTATGTTACTGTAAACCCAACTGTGGCTCAGCAGCCTTATCTAGATTCATACCAATACAAAAAACAAGGTTTTTCATAAAGGGGGCCGGACCATGGTGGAGGGTATGACAGTGAGTATGGTAAGTATAGAGGCAAACAAATGACCACAAAGGGTGTCACTATTCTGACTATGATCAGCAAAGTTATAGTGCACCTCAAAACAGGTCTAGGCATAGTTCTCCAAGACTAATGGAGATGATTGAAAATTCACAGGTTGAAACAGAGGAGTTTAAAAAAAAATGGAGGAAGGGAAAGCTCTTGCTCAAAGATATATGCTCCAAGTTGCTGAGTCACCTCCTGACCCTCATTCTACTGTGCAAAATCCTTCTTCAACTGTATCTAGTGCAGGTGGAACTAGTAGTGCTATGTGACTGACAGATCCTGTTCAGCCTAATGCTAACCTGGTAAAAAAAACTGCTATTGTTAAAAAATAGTTTATTATTTATTTATGTATTTAGTTTTTGTTTACCGGGTAAGTGCACTAGACAAATTCTGCCTATTTTCAGGCATGACCCGGGGGAAGGGGATATAGATGAATACCAACTGACCTTGAACCAGATTAAGCTGTTGGTGATATTTTTAGTGAATGGGGGAAATTTGGCCAGGGTACCGGGAAAATTCCCCTACTCTGTCTTCAGGGGGCCTTGCTTCCTGTAATCAGAGGGGACCACTTTGTCAGTGGTACCAAGATGGCATCCAGAAGTGCTACTGAGCAGGAGGAAGTTATGGAGACTGAAGAACAAAATGATGAAATGGGAACTTCTAAAGGGAAAATGAATTTGGAGGAAGCAAAGACTACCACAGAACAAACAAATAATCCAGGTGATTTTGATAGTTCTTGTAATGTGGAGATGGAAATTGAAGGAGAAGGTAGTCGGGGAGAACAGCTCCCTGTTACAGAGGAAGATTTATTTCAATGTTTAATAGAGATCCCGGTGGCAGATGCATTACCTGCACTGATGACTGGGACCGTGTGTGTGTGTGTACTCAGGAGATGATGGAGGAGATCTGCAAGTGTAGGATTTCTTGAGACCTGTGCTTCTAGGAATGGAGAAAGTTAACTCAGCGATGCCTTCCCCTACGACAACAGCAGCTGGCACAAGTAAGCTGCTTCACATGATTCTGGATGATGGAGATGGAAGCCCAGAAATCAAGGACAAGGAGCCAGGCAAACCAATTGATAATTCCTCAGCCGAGGAGGCAGCTCAGTCCATAAACACTGGTATGTGGTCTCCTGAAAGGGCTCTTTCTGCCGCTGACTGGTCGCTCACTCCAGATGGGAAACACTGGCTCCCTCGAAAACACCTACAGCTGCACAGATGATAGCGCTGGCTTCTCAACCTAATTCTGGTTGCCCTAAGAATTCCCAAGGAGAATTCACGGAAAGCTCTCACTCGGGCGTGTCGGAGGGGGATGGGTTTCATCACGGATAACACTCGACACAGCAAGTGAAGGCTGGTATTGCAAATGCTACTGACATTCCTATACCAGGTACTGTGCATTCCTCTCATATTGCTATGGCTGTTAAGACTGTCCTTTTGACTATAACCAATGAGAATAAGTCTGTTGACTCTGAAACTAGGCCTATACTGTTTGATGTGATTAGTAGCCCTGGGCCACCAGGGTCTGCCTCGCAAACTGTTGCTTACAGGGTTGATCAAGAGGCTCCCTCTACTTCATGTGTTGACTCCGTAGAGCATCCGACAATAGCTGCTGATTTAGAGACTAGTGGAGCACTTAGCCAGGAGACTGACCCAAATCCTGCTCTCCCCCTTCCCCCCAACCCCACTAAAATCCTAGAAGAAGGATGGCTGATTTATTTGCCAATCTAGGTAAACCAAGGTCTAGAAGAAATGCAGTTCATATAAAATACAAAGGAGGATTGGAATTTCCTCCAGACAGGGTTTATGTGGCCTGCAAACTTCTGAAGAAATCAATGCAATTTCAGGCACTGGATATCTTTGTAATACGAACATACGAAATTTGCCAGCAGATAAAGGCCTAGAGGTCTATCAAGTCTGCACGAATGTGTAGCTAGCACCCCTTATTCTGAAGCTGATCCTCCCTTCCTCCCTTCCCCTTCATTGACCCTCCCCCTTGTCCTGTCCCATCCCCTTTTGAAGCAGCCCACTGTTCTACTGGATACCACTTCTGCAGGTAACGCATTCCACCCAGCCACCACCCTCTCTGTAAAAAAGTGTCTCCTCATCTCCCTCCTGAACCTTCCTCCCTCCAGTCTCATTTCATGGCCCCTGGTGTCCCTCCCCTTCCTTACTTTGAACAGCCCCTCTGTGCCTGTCTTGTTTATTCCTTTCATGTATTTAAAGGTTTCAATCATGTCCCCCATCCCTCCTCTCCTCCAGTGAGTACATGTTCAACTCCCTCAGCCTCCTCTCGTATGATAAGTCCCCCAGACCCTTGATCATCTTTGTCGCCCTGTGCTGCACCCTTTCCAGTAACTTAATGTCCCTCTTCAGATACGGGCACCAGTACTGCAAACAGTACTCCAGATGCGGTCTAACTAATGACCTATACAGTGGCAGAATCACCTCCTCGAGGATATACCCCTTGCAATACAACCCAGCATTTTGTTGGCCTTTGCAGCTGCCTTCCTACATTGTGCCGAGTTGTTCATTAACCCTGTAATGATCACCCCCAGATCCTTCTCCTCCTCCTCCTCTGTCTGGGCTAGCTGCACTCCCCCAAGCTGGTGACTCCTCCTTGGGTTATTCATCCCAAAATGCAGCATCTTGCACTTTTTGGCATTAAACTCTAGTTGCCAGGTGTCTGATCAGGTTTCAAGCTTTGCCAGATCATCCTGCAACCCCTGCCATCCCCCTAGGTTATCCACCACCGCTCCTACCTTGGTATCATCAGCAAACAGACTGATCTTGTTCTTGATGTCCCATGATATGTCTGCAATGAATATTCCAAACAACACTGGTCCCAACACCGAGCCCTGTGGAACACCGCACATCACTACCCTTGGGTGTGAGAGCTCCCCACCCACCACTACCCTCTGCTGCCTTCCCTGAAGCCAGTTTCCTACCCATCTCACCAGCTTTGCACCCACCCCTGTGCCTACTAACTTACTTACCAGCCTTCCATGCGGCACCGAGTCAAATGCCTTACTGAAGTCCAGATACAGGACATCCACTACATGGCCCCTGTCCAGTTGCCTAGTTACCCAGTCATGGAACTTCACCAGGTTAGTTTGGCAGGATCTGCCCCATATGAAGCCATGCTGTCTGCTGTCCTGTAGTCCTTTGGCCTCTAGGAGGGCCACCAGGCTCTTCTTCAGGATAGTCTCCATTAGCTTACCCATGATGGATATGAGGCTCACTGGTCTGTAGTTTCCTTGTTCATCCTTGGGGCCACTCTTGTGGAGGGGCACCACATGAGCCATCCTCCAGTCCTGAGGTACACACCTCGAATGTAGTGAGGCATTAAATATGTCTGCCAAAGGTCCTACAAGGACCTCTGCCAGCTCCTTCAGTACCCTGGAGTGGATGCCATCTGGACCTGGCACCTTGTCCACTCTCAGTGTCTTCAAACCCTCCTGAACTCTGCCCTCCATGATTTCCCCATCTGTCACCCCTTCCCCCCCATTTCTGCCATTTCTTCCCCCTTGGGTGTCACCCCCCTCTTCTCTTTAGTAAATACTGAGCAGAAGTACTTATTTAGTGCTTCTGCCTTATCGCACCCTCCTTCCATCAAACCCCCCTCCTTCCTAATCCTTACTATGTGGTCCTTACAGCTCCTTTTCTCCCTGAAGTACCTAAAGAAGTCCTTCTCCATCTTCTTAATGCCTTGTGCCAGCCTGAGTTCCGTAGATGCTTTGGCTCCCCTTACTGCCCTTATCACCTTCTTCGATTCTGTCAAGTACTCCTCCCTGTCCTCCCTCCTCCTCCCTGTTTTCTTGTAATTCCTAAAGGCAGCTGTTTTCCTCCTTACCTTTTCCATGACCTCCTTGCTCAACCAGCTCAGTTTCTTAGCCCTAGCCTTCTTGCTCTGGGCCTTTCAGCAGGTTTTGGTTGCCTCCACTATCCCCAACTTTATGAGCCCCCTCCTCTGGTTAGTGTCCATACTAGATTGAATTCTAGCCAGGTACCCTTTTACCACTTTCCCCATCCTCCCAAAGTCAGCCCTCCTGAAGTCCAGCACTCTTGTGCCAGATTCCACTCCTTCCTTGCTCATATCCAGTGTGAGCCATACTGAGTGGTGGTCACTCCCTGATAGCGGTTCCTCTACTGTAAGTTCTCTTACAAAGTCCCCATTTGCCAGCACAAGGTCAAGGGTATTCCCTAACCTGGTTGGTTCACTGACCATTTGCAGCAGGAAGCTGTCCTGGAAGGCATCCAGCAGTACCTGCTCCCTTCTGTTCCTGGTTGTTGGTGTACTCCAGTCCACTCCTGGCATGTTGAAGTCCCCCACAATCACCACACTACCCTTCTCGCAGGTCCTCCTGATCTGTCCTGCTAGTTCCCTGTCTAACTCCTACATCTGAGATGGTGGTCTGTACACCACTCCCATTCTAAGAATCCTATTCTTGGAATCCTGGATTTGCATCCAAAGTGACTCCATACTACCCTCTCCCCTTCCTCCCTTACACACTTCAGTCCTTCCTTCACATATAGTGCCACACCCTCTCCTTTCCCAATCACCCTGTCCCTATAAAATAACCTGTACCCTGGTACAGACAGGTCCCAGTCATTGTATTGGGCAGCCCATGTTTCTGTGATGGCTGCAATGTCCGCCTCTCCCTCTGCCATGAGCACCTGTAACTCTGCAGTTTTCCTCCCAAGGCTCCTAGCATTAAGGGCAACCAACTTCCACCCTTCCCCCCTCCCATCCTGCCCTCTTTTACTAGCATTAGTCCACATATCAGGAGATACCATCTTTGA
Source organism: Neoceratodus forsteri (assembly GCA_016271365.2). Classification (NCBI taxonomy): domain Eukaryota; kingdom Metazoa; phylum Chordata; order Ceratodontiformes; family Ceratodontidae; genus Neoceratodus; species Neoceratodus forsteri. Next base: position 246,997,012 of record CM028130.1, read on the forward strand.
CATTAGTTTTAACACACCAGTCCAACTTGAAAAATGTTGGGTGAAGTTCTCCTACTTAAAATAAACACCAGTGTGGGCCCCCTTCATAGCCATTCCTTTAACAAGACCATCTGTTAAACTCATTACAGTTCTTTTTCTAAATGAGAATGTGCATATGTCTGGTATCCTGTATTGGGTTAAACAATGAGCAGATGTTATGGACAGACCTTCTCCCACTATTGACAATGAGAAGATATGGACTGGGGGTTGGAAATGAAAGTTAAGCTACGAATGATGGTGGAGGGCCCAGTGCATCTTCCTAGTTGCTTCTATTTGGGTGCTGACCGAGGCTTCTGTTTTTACCTAGGCCAACCCAAGACGTACCATAGATGTGGATCCTTTTCACATTTAAGTAATGCTTATGAGGCATTAATCTGCAGTTTTTGTCAACAAAAGGGGCACCCGAGCAATGTCAAACACCCCCAAAGTGCAATTTATGCAAGGATCATGGTCACTTTTTTCTGTAATGCCCTTGGGCAGTTCACAATAAGGGTTCTTTCTGCAATCAGGATACTATAGTACATGCTGCACAAGAAAAACAATCTGCACAACAAAGATACCTGAGCTCAGAGAAGGAGCTGGATGTACCTGCAGATCAGCCTGTAGCCCAGCCAATCATCCCTCAGGCAGACACAGAGGTTGTTCTTACTGGTCATTCTGGTCAGACTCTACCTCCAGAAGAGTACATTAATATTTCAGTGGTCACATCTGAAACTGCTGAAGAACAGGCAGGGCCCTCTCCTGTGGCAAGCCAGTCAGGGAAATGGCACCCCTACACCCCCAACGGAGGAAGGATACCAACTGGTGACAGGAAAGAGATGGTCTGCCACGAATGTTCCCAAATCAAAACTTCCTCAAACTGAATATGTTACTGATTCCAACAAATATGCTGTTTTGAAAACTTCAGCTGGGGAGGATGACAAAGATGCTGAGGCTTCTTCTTTAGCCTCATCTCAGAAGGAAACTTCAGACATGGAGGGGGAGGTGGGGGAGAGGCCCAGAGTGCTTAAATGGATGAGGAAAAAAAAACATCTTGAATACCCCCTACCCCCTGGTTTTACTTTTAAATGCCCAGCACTGCTGAAAATTGTATCAAAGTCCAGTCCCTGAATACAAACAGCATCAAAAATTATAATTATAGATGCATCACCTTTCAGGCTTTAAAGGACATCCAAGCTGACATTTGTCTTTTACAGGACACTAGGCTGATATCTATCAGGCAAAATAGGCTTGGGTTTGGGGCACATCCATATGGCCATTGGGGGAGGAAGCCTACTCTGGAGTGGGGATATTGTTTAGAGGCTTCATTCAACTTACCAAGATCATTGAGATTGATCCAGAAATAGCCCTATTTATTGATATCACTTATCAGTCCCAGTTGGGATGGTATATGCACCTCAAACAAAAAAGCTAGGGTGCGGCTATTTCAGTCTCTGCAACCATACTTACAAACACAACAAAAGCTAAATTTAGGGGGCAATTTCAATTGTTCATTGGATCTAAAAGATATAATTGGGATTACATCCAAACTATTCTGCAATACAAATGCTTTAAAACAAATCCTGAGCACAGCAGAGGTGCAGGACACTTTCAGATCTTTGCATAAAACAGGGGACACACATATCACAGGGCTTCTTTGTCCTCAAGGATAGACTATGTGTTTGTTTCTAAACACTGGTCTATTTTGTCTTCGGTAACTATTTCCTCAGCCATAACTGACCATTTTAGTTTAGAAATATTTCCAGGTCAGTTACAAAGGAATAATTTAGGACCTGGTTATTGGCACCTTAATAATACCTTATTAACAGACCCGGATACATTAGATAAGGTAAAGGAATATCTATTGGCCAGAGCAACATTGGTAGTCTGGTATGATTCAGTCAGTGACTGGTGGATGGATACAAAAACAATCCTTTATCAGTTATTTCAAAAATGGGGAAAACAGAATGGGAAATCTGCCTATTTCCAATATTTAAAACTTAGAAAGTGTCTTTACCAACTTATTTCAGCACAAAATACAGACCATGTTGATTATTTCACTCAAATCCAGGCAATAAAACTGGAAATGAAAACTTACTTATACTCTAAGGCCAAATCTTTGCAGATGGAGCAATCTGCAGGAACCCAAGATACCAGAGCATCTTTGGACATATTTAATGATTGTCAGTCAAGGTTTGGACAAAGGTTAGGAAGGCTGTCAAAGATGACACAGGTGCAATACATTCTGATTTTGGCCATATAATGGAAACAATTCAATCACACTTGCATTCCTCATTTGGGACCCCTATACAGATAAGGGAGGAGTTAGAACAGTTTCTGGCTATTGTTAGTGCCCCAATTCTTGATCCTAGAAAACTCATGGTTGATAACCCCGATATCCAAAGATGAACTTTGTATAGCAATAAAAAAATTAAAACCTCATACGGCCCCAGGACCAGATGGGTTGTGCTCAAAGTTTTATGCTACATTCCAGGGTGCCCTTATTCTATTATTGGTAGAAATGTTTAATGATATCTTATGTAATCAGGATATTCCTGACGCAATGGTGAAGGCTTTGCTGATTTTGCTATACAAAAAAGGAGATAGGCTGGATGTAAACAATTGGAGGCCTATTTCTTTATTAAATATAGACTTCAAGTTGCTCTCAATTACACTATGTATCCGCCTTAGTGGTATGCAGAATCAGTTATTTCACCTCACCAGAATTGTGCAATTCCAGGACGCACATTGAAAGACAACTTGTTTTGTCTGCAGGAGGTGTTTGCTAGAGGGCATTTGGGGACCTTGCAGGGGTATGTTGTTACTCTTCATCAAGAAAAAGCTTTTGATTGGGTATCACATACCATTATGTTCAAGATCTTAGTTTTTTATGGTATCCCACAACAGTTTATTGATGGCTACTATATAGCTCAGCACATTTTCATCTGCTTTTAAATGGTACAATTGGCCAGCTAATTCAGCTCAGGAGAGAAGTGCAGCAGGGGTGTCCTTTGAGCCCCCTGTTATACACATTTTACATTGATATCTTGGTAAGATATATTGACAATTCAAGGCTTATTGAAGGTATGAGTCTTTCTTCTTGCACATCACCCCTTAAAGTTTTAGCTTATGCTGATGACCTTTGTTTATTTTTGAAATCTCAATTGGAAGGGGACATTGCACACAATACACTGGTGGTCTATTTAGAGGCAACAGGTGCTAGAATAAACTTTCATAAGAGTCATGCTCTGGTAGTTGGACAGGCAGCACATATGGATTGGATCTGTGGGGTACCATTATCTCAGGAAGCGGGTATATTAGGAATTAAGTTTGGTCCTAAAGAAATGGAGAATATAAAATAGGAATTAAAATTAATTTCATGTGACATACGTATACAGGCATGGCAAGGCTTACAGATCACTAAATTAAAGAGGGTGTACTTGCTTAAAACTTTCATAGTTCCACTTTTATTATTTGTAGAATCTATATTCCCCCTGCCCAATACATCTGGGGGAGCCGTTTCAATCCGTTAAATCGGAAAACTACATACAGATCTATTTCACAGGGTGGTATAGGTATGGTACACCCACTGGTATTCTTTCATTCCATCTTTTGGTATGGGAACTTATTGCCTAGCCTCAGGAAAGGGACACAGAACTGGCTGATTTGGAGACAAGAATGGTTGGAAAGGGTTCTGCCGATCTGGTCCTTAGATAAATGAATGTTTAAGTTACATAACACAATTATCCCAACCTATATGTGCCATACATTACAAAAGGTCAGGAACTGGAAACTTACCATAACTGATTTCCTGACTCTTTTAAGACAGTTAATGTATCAACAAATAGTGTTAGTCCATTTTACAGAAGCTTTTTCTTTTCCAATGGGAACTTCACAAGAAGTGACAGTTACCACAAGGCAATTAACGGACTCCAGAATTCCCAAATTTTTGTGGGATGCCACGTGGTCAGCATGTAATGGTAGGCTGGGGGTTAGAAATAATCATAAACACAAACAACTAGAAGAGAGGTATTGCCTTAGAGATATATGTAATATGGTGCTGGAGACTCAAAAGCATCTTTTTCGACTGCCCTTTTGTCATTTCTTTCTGGAGTTAATTAGCTTTATGACCCAGGATCAGGCCTTCTCAAATATGTCCCATGACATTTTGGTTTTAGGCATCTATAATAGCTTCTGGAAGAAATATAACATGAGTACACTTAGATTAATTTGCAGGATTTTAAAGTACCATATTTGGCAAGCTAGGTGTCATTGGGTATTACAGAAACAGTATATTTCTCAACAGGAGCTTGTCAGGATTATTTTGGGACAAGTACAGTATAGTTATGAATTAGACAAAAAACAGAATATTGATCAGCAGATGGATTTTTTATGGAAGCACTGTCTTGGGTGGATAAAATAGGGAAAAAAACTAAACAACAAAAGGACAAAAAGATGTGACAGGATGAGGATAATAAGGAGGAAAACAATACATAAAAATGATGAAGAAAAAAAGGGGAGGGAAAATGATGATTGGTTAGAGCAGGTTGGTATGAATTGGTTCCTTCAATAGTGATGTTTCCTTAGATTTTGGTCAATTGAGCTCATATTAAAACAGTTCAAGTAGATAAAATGATTAGTTTTTTACAGGCACATAGACATTAGTTATTGTAGTGAGTCAAAATTGCATATAGACATGTTTTTTTCCATCTATGGATTGTCTATACGTTGATTCCTACCCTAAGTCAATCCCCTGCTTATTTTTAAAGATTTCTTAAAACTTATTGTCCCCTAGTATTGTTCTATTCTCTCACAATACAAAACTTCCCCTACTCGTCAGTAGGGGGACCCTTTGTCATCCTGGTTCCTGACCAAGATGGCGGCTGCTGAGGGAGTGGAGGATTTGATGGATGCCACTGAAGCAGGGGAAATGGTCTCATCCCGGTTTCTTCTCGATTGGAGACAGTGCTACCTACTGTTCATTCCTCAGATTCAGTGGATGCCTCTCAGTAGGTTGTTGACCATTTACCAGTACATACTACAGCAGCTTTATGTTTGAATGGTTCTGACCTGGTGAGTGATTCCATACCTTGTTCTACTGCTACTGCTGGTACTTCTGGGATTAGATCTCTAGAACTGCAGTTACAGAATTGAGATAAGTGTTATGCGCTCTGACGTCAGGAGTTGCAAAAAGCTTTGATTTTGGCTCGATTGCAAGCATCAGTGTGTAAGGAACCTCTTCTATTGCATTCTACTTCAGTCACTCTTGATAAGCAGCCTCCTGCTGTGGAGAACCCTGTTGGTGCTAGAGCGGGTTATACTCTATCTGGAACTTCCGATACACCTGAGCCTCACACTTGCGAGCCTATTGCACCTATCTCTACTGCTGCAGGAGCACTAGGAATGGCATTACCAGACTGTGTATCTGGCCTAAGATGCACCCCAGCAGCATCCCCTACTTGTACTGAGGAAGAAATTTCTGCTGTTCTTCTTGATGCGGGATGGGTTCATTCCAATTCAGGACAGTGGGTGTCGGGTCCCACTCTGATCATTGCTTCCCCAGCTGCTCACCAAGAGGTGGACCAGCCTCCTGATTTATCTGTGGATTTTCCTTCACTTCACCCACTAAAGAATCCTGATTTTTCGGCTAATCCTTCTCCTTTGCACCTTTCCTCAGAACTGCAACTGACTGGTAACCTTGTTCTTACTGTTGTCAATACTGACTTCCCACAGCCTGCTTCACCTACGCATCCCAGTTCGGATTCAAGGATGGGGCCCCCTGAAGCTCCACTAAATCAGATTAAACAGAACACTCAGAGGCCTTATGCTTCCCTTTTCCACCAGCCTATCTACCAGGCTAAGCAGCATAATGCTGTTCATCTTTTGTATAAAGGGGGCATGACAGACTTTCTGGACCGGGGTTTTGTGGCTAAGACTTTATTAAAGGGCACTATGAAGTTCTTTGCTAATGAGATTTATGCCCTTATCCAAGTATCTGGGGAGTCCACTTTTGATGTCAACTTCAAGCTGAATGCTGGGCTACAAAGGTTTTATGCACAGTTTAATGCTCTGAAATATACTCCTTTATGGGCCCCGTTTGAGGCTATCCCCCTTACTAAACCTGCTAATAAAAATATTATGGTCCTATTTTGAAATGAGGGGGTCAGTGTCACTGATTTGGTTCACTGACTGAAGCAAAGGGGCTCTGCTTTGGGTTCCTCAGAGGCAATTTCTGAAACTGAGCATATTTGGATGGTGGAGTAGAAGGTGAAAGTTATGCTCCATGTTACTGACACAGGCTTGAGCCATCTTCCTAATTGTTTTTTTTTTTTTGGGCAGGGATAGGGGTATGTTATTTTATGCTGGTCAGCCAAAAGCCTGTTATAAGTGTGGCTCCTGCACTCACTTGAGCAGTCTTTGTGACCAAGTGAAGTGTAACCTCTGTCAGGATTTGGGTCACACAAATGGGAATTGTCTTAATGAGCCTAAGTGTAATTTGTGTGACTCTTTAGGCCATACTTACCACAGTTGTACTTGGGCTGCTCATAACCAATCTGGCTCCTTAGACAATGTCGAATAAAGGCTGTTGATAGCTATTGCTAAGCATGATTCTTTTCCTGTCTTCCCTGGCAGGCCTGCTGCTCCTGATATGCCCCTCCGCTGTTCCCTGTGAGCCTGCATCTCAGTTGCTGGTAGACCCTTCCCCCCCGACCTCCCATACTGATCTTGAAGGGCCTCCTTTGGAAGAGTTGATTTTAGAGGAGCCTTCTTCTGTAGTCATGCATCCCCCCAAGTTAGCAAATGATCCTCTAGATGGTCCCAGATCACTGACCAACTGGCCCCTAAGATGTCCAAGACATTGGACTTGCCTTTAATTAATCATTACGAGGCTTTTCAGTCCTCTGAGCTTTCAGTTGCTGATTTGGAGGGTTTTTCCCTGTGGTTTTCGCAGGTTGATCCCCCTTCTGAGCCTGAGATACTTCAACCAGCTCTTGTGGTACGTCATCGTTGATCCCGTAGGATGAGGAAAAAGCGCCCCTGATTGATTTTGGCTTCTTAGCTTTTCTTTCTTTTGCCTTCATGTCCCCTTTAACATTGGGAACCTTGAATGTGAACAATATTAAGAGTCATAAGAAGAGGCATGTGGCCCTATCTTATTTCCTTTCGAGTTCTTTACAAATCATTTTTTTACAGGATACCAGATTATGCACTACATCGGATTTGGGCCACCCTACTAAACTATGGCATGTTGGTCCTTCATATTGGTCCATTGGTTCAGATGCCTGTTCAGGAGTGGGGATCTTGTTTCGGTCTGACTTACAGGTACATTTGCTTAAATTAATTGATTTGATAGCAGGGTGTGTCTTAATCCTGGATACAAAAATTAATAATTGTTATTACAGCCTTATTAATGTATACACCCCTCAAACTAAAGCTGATAGGGTCTCTTTATTTAAGGATATTCAACCTTATTTGATTTCTTCTCAAGCTGTGATTCTGGGAGGAGATTTTAATTGTGGACTTGATAAGAAGGATAGGGGTGTGCAGTCCACTACTACTAAGGTGTTCTGTGATATGTCTACTTCGAAAACTGTAATTTCCACATCTAGTTTGAAGGATGCATATTTGTCTACTCACTGAACAGTACATCCAACCTTTCAGAAATGCCACCTGGCCACTACGATCGATTTTTTTTATTTTATTTCTAAATCATTGCCTTTTCCTCCATACAGGTTAAAAAAATAGAATTTTTGGATCAGAAATTACTGCATTTATGTTTGGGGTCTGAGGTGACATTTGCTCAGGGTCCAGGTTACTGGAAATTTAATTCTTCCCTTTTGTCCCAGGTTTTTATTCTACATAATCTCCAGTACTTTGTCACACATAAAAGAGCAGTGTTTGACATGTTTGATTCTCCTGCCCTCTGGTGGGAAGATGTCAAATTGGATTTAAGGCGGCTGTTACAATTTGAGAGTAAATGGCTCCATAATATTGCTTGTATCCAACATCTTACTCAACGCAAACACCTATAGAAACTACAGTCTCTAGCTAGAACTACCTTTCATGATTTCAAGGATCAAATTCATAGGTTGCAGCATGATATGCAAGCTTTTCACCTGCGACAGTCTGATAGTTTGAAAAAGCATCAAAGTTTTTGCACTCAGGGGAAAGCTCAGGTGATCTGCCCTTACTTATATTGTCAGCAAGCTGTTAAAATTAAGGTGATTGATCACCTCAAAGATTTAGATGGTTGTGAATATACTGACAAGCAGAATATTTTTAGGATTATGACCCAACACACCTCTTCTCTTTTCTCACCTCACTCTCGGATGCCTGCTACTTTTGATGCATTGTTGTCTGCTTCCTTTACCACTGTTTGTCCCCCATATTTGGTGTCTGAACTTACTGCTGACATTTCTGCTTCTGATGTCAAGCAAGCAGTTAAGTCTTTACATAATAATAAAGTTCCAGGATTGGATGGGCTCACTTCTGAATTGTATAAAGTACTTGGACCACCACTTTCTAAGGAATTGGTGGTGGCATTTACTTTCTTGTTGAATACTGCTTCTATTCCTTTGGAAATGGCTAGAGGTCTTTTGCTTTTTTTTTTTTCAAAAAGGGGGATAAAACTGATCTGATTAATTGGAGACCTATTAGTCTTCTTAACAGTGATTTTAAGATTCTTGCAAAAATTTTACATACCAGATTGTTGCAGGCAGCAAAACATCTTATTTCTCCTACTCAAACATGTTCTATCCCTGGGAGGCGTATGAGTGATCATTTTCTTCTCTTACGAGAACTCACTGAATGAGATAATGTTGAGGGTTTGTCTGGGTTCCTCATGTCTTTGGATCAAAAGCAAGCTTTTGACACTGTGGATCACGGTTAGCTTTGGGACGTGCCTGCTCGGAATGGTATTCTGGACTCTTTTGTTTTTTGGCTAAAATCTCTTTATGCTGTGGCAACGGTGTTCCCTCTTATTAATAGCTGAGTGGAACCCATGATTTCGGTTATGCATGGGGTTCGACAGGGTTGCCCTCTCCTCTATGTTTTTTAGTATTGACCCACTTTTGCAGGCCTTGAATTCTGCACCTTCTCTGACATATCTACATGTAGATACTTATGTAGTTCCCTATGTAGCCTTTACTTACGCAGATGACCTTACTGTTTTGGTTGGTGACAGAGACTCTGCCACATGAGTAATGGATATTTATCAGTCCTTTGGTTCCTTATCTGGTACCTCTCTCAATATGCAAAAGTGTGTGGGCAGACAATTCAGTCAGCCACAGTTTCCCCTTTATTCTGTTGCAGGGGTTGTGCTATCTAGGGCTCCTGTTACCATTTTAGGTATTGTTTTTGGTTTCAAGGACTGGGATGTCTTGAATTGGACTCCTAAGCTTACTCAAGCCCAGGGGATAGTTAAGGCATAGAATGCGTGGCATATGGAAAAATTGAAATGGGTATATCTTGTTGAAACATTTCTTTTGCCTCTTTTTATGCATATTGGTTGGTTATCCCCCCCTCCTCCCATTCGTTGGAGGCTTCCTTGTTTAGTGTTTTTTTTTTCAGGCTGTATGGGGCAGCAGATTGAATCCTTTGAAAAGCAAAATTTTGTATTTACCCAAACTTCAGGGTGGTCTGGGCATGGTCAATCCTGTGTTTTTTTTTCATGTATTATATATTATCATTAACCTTAGACCAGTATTGACTCATGTGCCTAGGACTTGGATCCTTTTATATGCTCTTACTTGTAGTCCCTGATTCCCCTAATGGGAAGCTGCCTCACTGCGGGTTCTCAGATATTCGAATCTCTGCCCCCCTTATATTAGAGATGTGTTTGTCAAGATAAGTGTTGGCAGCTGACTGTAGCTATGGTGTGAGGGCAACATCGGAAATTTTTATATAAACAAATAATTTCAGCTAAGTTCAGAGAGCTGACTTCTTTCCCCTCTTGCCCTCCTACTTCAATGCAAGGTTTTTTGGATTTCTTAATTAACCCTAGGATCCCTGAGAAAATGTGGGACATCCATTGGCTCTGTTGCCATAATCGATTAAATGTCAAAGAACACCAGAAACATAAACAGCTTTCAGAAAGATTTTGTTCCAGACCTCTTTGTGTACAGAAGCTGGAAACAATGTATCATTTGTTTTTTTTCATGTTCATATATGTCTGGTTTTTGGTCTCTTCTGGCTACTATATGGAATATGCCTCCTTTTCGTACCATATCAATGGATGTTTTATTATATGGTTCCTTTAATTCATCCTGGCAAGCTTGGGATACTTCTACCTTACATGCTATTGTTACAGTGGTGAAATGATATGTCTGGAATTCTCTATGTTGGTGTACACTGCAACAAAAATCAGTATCTCATTCTGACCTTGTAGGAAAGATGACTTGGGACCTTAGACTTTTATATAGGAAGGACATTACTGTGCATTCTGTTTCCTGGGTTTTTCAAGCAAGGAGAAACCTTCCCTGGATCACTGACTCTGATGTAATGTACCTATTACATGACTTCTCTCAATGTATTTTCAATTGTTTACTTTACTGTTTTTTGCTTTTGACCTTTGACCTTTCATGCATGGATTGTGTATATTGGTTTTCATTTGCTTATCTGTTGTTTTCTTTTTTTTCCTTTGCTATTTATATTTGCTTGTACTGCATATTTTCTTCTTTTTCTGTATTATGTTACTTGTGTGATTTTCAATAAACATTAAATTCCCCCACTCTTTTCGAGAAGTGCCATGGGATCCTTAACATCCACCTGAACTACCACCAGAACAGACAGATGGGACCTCGGTTTAACATCTCATCCAAAAGACGAATAATGAGATTAAAATTAAATAACCTTTCCCAATATCCAGGGAAGCAGTATAGCGCAGTGGTTTAAGGCTCTGAGCTGCAGATCTAGTGACATCCAGCAGACCAGACCTGGGTTTGAATCCCTCAGCTTCCACTTGCATACTGTGTGACCCTGAGCAAGTCACTTAACTTCCCTGTGCTTCCAGGTTGCTCCTGTAAAAAAAGCTTTCAGCTTAGTGTGCTAATCCTGGTTACTAAAATAAATATGTGTCCAGAGTTATTAACAAAAACAATGTAAAATGACATAGTAAAACTGCTTTGTTGCCAGGAAAGAAAAACAAATTCTACTTGGGAAACTTGAGTCCCAAAGGAAAATCAGAACAATTTTACTTTGACATAAACAATGAAAACTGTCTGTATCATGAGTCTTTGTTGGTCTCAGGAGAAGAAGTAACACTAGTGTAACATTAATGTCCAAGTGTCTCTTTTGATAAGCTGACTAATGTCTTAGGTGACTCAAAGAAGCTAAACCCCCTTCCTGACAGCTTACAGATTGTAGGTTATGGAGAGAGAGCTCAGAAAACCTTAGGTAAAGTTTGGTTGAAATTAAAATTTGGCAAGATGGTGATTAAGCATCCAATGTATGTTACAAACAAAGCAGGCAGTGATTTATTGATTGGAAGTGATCTTCTAAAAAGATGTAAACATATCCTGGACTATTTCCAGAAAGTTCTGTGGTCACAGGTAAGCAGACCTATTCCATTTAAAAAGAGTCGTAAAGTTTCTAAACAATGAAACTTGGGCTATTTTGAGAAAAAGATAATATAATGATTAAACTAAATTATGTATGTTCTAATGTGCTTGATGTATCTAGTTTTGATAATTCTGAAAATCTGGCTAAATGGAGAAGTAAAGCTTATGTGGTTTTTTGTCAACCAAGATGTGATAAATCTAAGACCAAAAGCAGATGCCTAACTTTCTTCACAAGAAAGTAAATCATGTTTTTCTCAGTGCCATCCTGTTTCTGAAAAAAGGCATTAAACTCTAAGTACATGGCCCACCAAGGACTGTGGAAAGAAGGTGCCACTAAACAAAACAAAAAGTAAATCTAAGTAGCTAGACAAAACAAAACTTGTAAATACCAGTTCTGTGTTGTCCAAGCAGTGCACAGTTTCATCCAGTGTTAAAAAAACATGGCTACAAAATGTTCCAAAATATGAAGAAATTTTAAAAAGTATAGGCACTTACCTTGAACCTTCAGATTGAGCAAAAAGTATACAACATCCTGTATGTAATGCAAGGTTTAAAATTTCCCATGTCTTGGGTTAGACGTACTTGTACAACTGAGTGTGTATATAAGCTTAGCCAATAAAATGCTGTGCTCACAAATAAAGGGAGACCCTTTCCAATAAAGGTGACACCGTAAGCCTTGAGGTCTTGACAAACTATTCCTCAAGCATGACACATGGTGAGTAAGTTCACTACAACAGTTTCAGATAATATAAAGGAATAATAAAAGCTAAATGTGCCTGGCAAAACTGCATTGGTTCTGCATAACCTGCAGTAGTGATATGGATATGTGCACTAGAGTAACACATGTTTATTTATTTATATTTAGTTGTTTAACCAGGTATAGCACACTAATCTGAAAGCTTTTTTACAGGAGTGACCTGGGAGCACAAGGAGGTTAAGTGACTTGCTCAGGGTCACACAGTATGCAAGTAGAAGCTGTGGGATTCAAACCCAGGTCTGGTCTGCTGGATGTCCCCAAATTTGCAGCTCAGAGCCTTAGACCACTGCGCTATACTGCCTGCTTTTTAGTACATAATTTTTAGTACATAATCCAAGAGCACAGCCTGTCAATTTAAAAGCTGTCTGTGTTTTACAAGTAGTGATGGGGGCGAATCCTTTATAATTCAGAAATTAATTTTTCCAGTTATTGGAGGCACTAACAGACAGTACTACTTAAAGAGATTTGAAACAAAAGAATTTTAAAAAAGCATATGTAGTTGATAAAAAACTGAGGTTGATAATGAAAAATTAAGATAATTAAAAATAAGGTAGATTCGGGCAAAAACTTACTTTTTATAAATTTAAAGAACAAGTTAAACAAGCGTGTACTTGTAAAACTAAATTAGAAAAGAAAAAAAACTCTTGTTTTGTAAAATGTTATTTCCATTGAAAGACATGATTTCAAAAGATGCCCATAATTGTGGGCTAACTGACCTTCAGGTTACCAGGGTACCTCAAACCCTAGTAATTGTCTAGTTTATGTACACTAGTACAAGATACCACAATCATCTTAAAAACACAAACAAGAAATATTAAATAAGCCTGATTTTAATGCTAATTTTAATTTTAATTTAAAAAAATGCAAAAAAATAGTAAAGAATCTGATTTTAAAGTAGTCAAAGTAGAATAAGGTAACAAAACAATAACAAAAGTTTGTAATTTCATTAAAGATCCCAATGTAGCTAAGAGCTCTAAAAGCAAACTACAAATGGACTGTGAACTAAAATCCATGTACAAGCAAAAAGGTAACTTTAAATCAAGGAATTATATCCTGGTAAAAACTGACAAATGTTACAAAGGCCCAGATAAGTAGAACCTTCAGCACATAGGGGGCACATAACTTATAAAATGTTACAAGAAATAGCCTACTGACCTTACATATACTGTGATACTAAAGACTGCAAATGTACAAGATTATGCAAAAGTGAAAATGATGAACAATAGTTACTCTAAAAAGTTTAATTGTAATTATGAGGTGCAAATGATAAACAAATAGTTAATTTGATGTAAAATAAAAAAAAGTTTAAAATAATTGAAAAGAAAATTGTTAAAGCAGTTAAAAAAAGGTGTGCATAGTTGTGATCATGTTTATTCATGTAGTACTGTACATATTTCTATGCATAAATGTACATCCCCAATGATGTCACATCTGATGATGTCATGCACTGATAATGTCATACGTTACCACAGGATGATGCAGCTTTGTGTTCTGTGTTTTGTTTTCCCTATAATGCTTAAAGTATCTACCCATATAGTAAAATTACAGGTTTGAATTAGAAAATGCATTGCTGGGTGCATTTTTATTTCAAAAGGGGGGAATGTAGGAGCAAAACTTGGTTATAAAAATATTTTATTATTATTATTTTGCATTATTTTAATTAGTATTTTATATCCTTAATAAATGCTTAATTATTAATTAAGGTAATTAGGAGCTCAATCTAAGACAACTGGTTTTAGTTGCTATCTACCAACATTCTCTAAAGCAAGAAAAAGATTGTCTGCAAGGAAAAGGAAAAAACTAAACTTCTTTCCACTTCATTCTGCTTGAATGAAACTTAGGGGGATGTGCCATTTCTAACACTAAAGGACACCTATTTCTGGCTTCTTTAGACTGTAATATTGTAAGATACTCTGCAGTTCTGCCAGTTAAGTAAGAGGATGCCTCATATTCCTAAAGACCTACAAAGGGCAAAGGTGTCAGAGTCTCCTAGACAACCAGTGGGAAAACGTGCCTCAGTGTTCAAGACAGCTAAAGGAAAAAATAAAACTTTTAATGCATTGCAGATATAGTAAACATGTATTTTTGTTCACTGCATCAAAATTAAAATTCCTACAGATATTATGGAAACAACATTTAAAAGTGAGTGTTGTTAGCTTCTAAAAAAACTAAAAATGTATTTATGCAGGAGTTCTGGGGAAGGAACTGTTTACCAAAATGTGTTATGCTAATACTGCCAAAGATAACCTATTAATGTTGGCATTCTTCTGAGAGAGCACAGCATGAGACATTCAAAAATGTAACTTTTATAAATGTGCCTAGTAAAAGACTAAAAGTTATGACACTTCCAAGAATTCTGTTTTAAGTCTTTTGAAGAAGGAGCTGTCAAAAAGTAAGTTCTCCACCACATGGGCAGGATGATTTTTCATCCCACTTTTCCTTTGTCAGACAGATAACTTACACCCTGGGACTCCCATCAAAAGACTTCATGGATGATGAGTAAGAGGTGGATTTTTTGTCAAAGGGCTATGTCTAGCAGTTAGTACCACTACTCCTCCCTCCTCTTGCTAGAGTCTGCCCCACCCATTCCCTGTGAAAAAGAATAATGTCCTCCCTATGGAGGTGTGTTTCCTGTAGAAAAACAACATTAGGGTTCGATCTTTTCAGATGCCTTAAAACCATAACCGTTTTCTGTTTATTTTGACCCCTTTGATATTCCACGTAATAGACCTAAACAGCTGAGCTATGTGATCTAATTAACAAGCAAATACACAGTTTCCACATTAAAGCAAACCCTAAACCCGCAATACAGCTGTGCTCTGAACATAACCCTCTCCCCTTCCCCACCTCCCCAACCAACACAGCCCCATCAATACAGATATCCTTCAACCCATTTCAACTATATACAAATCCAGACCCCCCAAAACCCCAAGTGACCTACAAAAAAGACAATCCCTCCCCAAGAATGAACCCCAGTTCCAAAATACAGAACCCAAAAAACAATACCAGAAACCAACACAAGACCTCCGATCACAAGAACCGACTTCCCACATTATTCTCACCCATGATGTGTACACTGTTCTTGAAAATACCCCCACCCTCCCGCCCTGCCTGCATGAGTGAAGGACACAGCATATATGTAAAACAAACCATCCCCAAGGGACCACATCAAATGGATTTTAAAGACCTCAATAATAGCTAAAAAGTGAGCAATAAACCAACAATATAAAACATGCAATCCCCACTTGTACACTCCAGCAAGGAGGGCAGGAACATGAATTGGAGTACATGCCACACCAGTGTAAAAAAACACAACTTAAGAAGAAAAAGGGCAATGTCCACAGTCCAAGGGGAACCCTCAGAAAATAAAAAGTCCCATACTTTAGTACACCTATAAAGTATATATAAAAGGGACTGGAGGTAGCCAGGGAAGGTCAAATCATCCAAGTCAGAGCTGTTCCTCAAGCAACCAGAATAAAGGAGTTTGGAGAGGTGAGGTGACCACATAAAAGTTCACTCAGTAGTTTGGAGCCCCATGAAACTCCTTTGCCTTAGGCTGCAGCAAACATGAACACCACAAAGATGCAGAATGGCAATGCTGGTAAGCACAAGCCAACCAGATAGTGAGCAGAGATGACACAATGATGACATAGATCTTCTCACTGGTCACCACAAAAATTAGAAACAGAGGTCAGGAGTCCCAAGAGTCCCAAGCCAGTGTGCAAATAGATGTGCTGCAGATTTGATGAGGAGTGGGAACAGCCAGGAACAGCACACTCCAGTCGTAGCTCAAAGGAGGAATTCAGCCAAAAGAGGGAGCAGCAGGGGCTCCCCCCAAGTGATCAAATGCCCCAACACCAGAGTTAAGCAGACAGGAATCAAGTCCAGCCAAAGTGGGGGGCCCCCCAACCCACCCACACCCTTCCAGTCACAATCAGTCCCCACAGAAATAAAAGCTCCAAAAAACTGTGAAAACTCATTCAATCCTTCTGGAGCAGAACCATCCAGGACTTATTAGCTTCACTTAAATAAGTCAATCCCCATGTTGGCATCATGTAAACCCCCTCAAGTCATGTAGCACACTGGGAACCCACCCTAGTGTGCCAAAATTTATGTTTTTTTACTTTTTTTGCCACAGGCCGACATCAGGGTGCCCAATCCCCATGTCGGCATCATGTATCCCCCCTCAACTCATGTGGCACACTGGAAGCCCACCCCAGTGAGACCAAATTTATGCTTTATTTTGTCTTGTAAATAAGGAAAACTGTTCCCCGATATCTTTATTTTTTTTTACTTGTAAAAAAGAAAACAGTCCCTTGTCATTGCTTCAGTCCCCCTTCCCCATCCTTATCCTCCCACTGAGCACCCACTTCCCTTTCCCCATACTTATCTCCAGAAGGCAGTGCAGTCATCTCTGGACTGAGACACATCTGCACTCTTCAAAGATGAACCGCAAACTGAAGAATCAAAGGTAACCATGGTAAAATGGCAGTCAATTGGGTTTTCAGCTTATGTTGATATATCAGCCATTTTGGTCCCAAATTTTCAACATGGTGTTCTTGTGAAGCCACCTCATGAACACTGTCACTATCATTTCATTACTTGGTCACGAAAGGTGATTTCACAGTCACTCACAGAATCTCCTTTTAGGACTAGTTAACGAAATGACAGTTCCACTGTTCATGAGCTGGGGTTCCAAAAAGCCCATGTTGAACATTTGGTGAAAAAATTCCAAAAAATGACTGCGTTATGACTGTGCATTACGCAGTTTCTACACACTCTCCTAACTTTGCCAATTTTTAATATTTTTCATTCCAGATTTTCAACATTGCCATTTTTGCACACCTCCTTATTAACAGTGCTACTGCCATTTTTCACACCCTGCCAAAATGTGTTTTCACACCTATAGCACAGAATGGTGCAGTCACTCTGTGAATCACCTTTGGGGACAAATGAATGAAATGACAGTGGCACTTTTCATGAGGTGGGGTCCCAAAAAGGCAATGTTGAAAATTTGGAGAAACTACTCTAAAAATTGGTGAAGTTACACAGGGTCATCCAAAAGTTTCTATGCACTCTTGTAACTTTGGTCATTTGGCAGCTTGCCACAGCCGTATTGGCTCTGGCTAGAGTTTGTTTAATGTTGCAGTAATGACTGATTATTTCACCCCCCCCCCATGACCATATATGCTTACTGGCTAAGCACCAGTCCATCACTGTAGCAGCTGACTTTGTGGTGCACATTGTAAAATGAGTGACAGAGGTTTCTCTCATCATCCCAGTCCTTGTGGATATCAATGTATTAGGCAGTGAGGTGGGCATGGGGAGTCACTCCTCATTGCTGTTGTTCCAGGAAAAAGGAGAAACAATAAAAGTTGAGCAATGTTAAGTATCTTGAGCACCACTGAATTGCCACTAATGCCAATCTGAAGGGCATCACAATGGTTTCACATTTCTGTCACCTCCAGTGGATGTTTCTTGTTACAGTTATGTGGAAGTAAATTCAGCCCAGAAATTTACTGCCTCAAATGTCCCATCTTTACTAATTCCTGTCTGTGATAGCTGCAAGTAAAAGTATCTTCCTATATATGACCCTTGAATGACTGTCCTATATAATGGACTGTTCCAGCTTTCTCCTAATTTGAAACTGAGAATACCTTCAGCAAGTTTTAAAATATCTGGTAAACCTGTATAGGAAATAATGTGACCGCATTTGCTAGCATGCGCTGAGTGAATAGGGTGATTTACCATAACCTTTACAGACCTGTAAAATAATAAATACAATCATGCCACATTACCAGAAATACAAAACAAAGAGTATTGAGCAGGAGTTTAAGCCTCTGACACAAAGGAAGCGAGTTCCAGCACATACAGTATTATCTAATATACCATTAATTTGAAAGCCCCAGCTTTCACAGAACTGGAATGGTGCAATAGAGAGGTGCAAAAATGGCACTCTTGTACCCTATTTTTTCAGTTGTTAAGTTTGGAGTGTGACTTTTATTGAAAAATAGAGAGTGGGTGGCAACTGAGAGAATGACTTTGAGAATTTCCCATTCCCCTAGGTATGCATTCTGTCAAATAAAGATGACTGGCCAGCTTTCACTCTCTCTTCTGGTCATGCAAACCTCAACCTATTAAACTCTAAACGTCAAACTGCATATCGCAAACCACATCACGTTTTTTTAATCTCTGTCAAGAAACATATGAACATATGAAAATTGCCAGCAGCAAAAGGCCATCATGGTCTATCTAGGCTGCTCGATTTTGCAGCTAGCTCCCTATTCAGCAGCTGACCCATGCCCTCTCTCCTTACCTCCCTTTACCCTCTCCTTTGTCCTACCCCACCCCTTCTTGAAGCATTCCATTGTGTTACGTGCCACCACCTCAACTGCTAGTGCATTCCACTTTGCCAGCACCCCCTCCGTAAAGAAATGCCTCCTTACCTCCCTCCTGAATCTACCCCCACTCCAATCTCATGTCATGACCCTAGTGTCTCTCCCTACCCTCCTCCTGCATAGACCTTCAGTGTCTGTTTTGATTATCCCTTTCATGTATTTGAAGGTCTCAATCATGTCACCCCTGTCCCAACTCTCCTCCAGTGTGTACATATTTAACTGTCTTAGTCTGACCTCATATGACAATCCCATCAGGCCCTGAATCCTATGCTGCATCCCCTTCAGCAGCCTAATGTCTTTTTGTAGGTGTGGGCGCTTGTACTGCAGACAGTATTCTGGGTGGGATCAAACCAACTATATGAATAATGATAAAATAACCTCCCTTCTTCTCAAGGTAATGCCCCTTGCAATGCACCCCAGCATTTTGTTAGCCATTGCTGCTGCCTTTCTGCATTGTGCAGAATTTTTCATTGCTCCCATGATGAGCACCCCCAGATCCTTCTCCTCTTCTGTTACCTCTAGTTGCACCCCAACCATGGTAGCTTCTCCTTGGATTTTTTGTTCCAAAGTGCAGCACCTTGCATTTTTTTGTGTTGAACTCCAGCAGCCATCTGTCAGACCATGCCTCCAGTCTAACCAGATCCTCCTGTAGCTCCCGTCACCCACCCAATTGTCCACCACTCCTCCCATCTTGGTGTCATCTGCAAATAGGCTGATTGTGCTGCTGATGCCATAAATATGCCAAACAGCACTGGACCCAAGACCAACCCCTGTGGAACACCACTTGTCACAGGATTAGGGGCTGAGTTTCCCCACCTACCACCACCCTCTGCTGTCTAACTTTTAACCAGTTCTCCACCCACCCCACCAGTTTTGCTCCCGACCCTGTAACCTGTAGCTTGCTTCCAAGTCTCCCAGGCAGTACTGAAAAGAAGACCTTACTGAAGTCTAGGTACATGACATCCACCTCATGGTTCCCATCAATTTGCCTAGTCACCCAGTCATAGTATTCCACCAGGCTGGTCTGGCATGACCTGCCCTTAATGAAGCCGTGCTGCCTCCCGTCCTGCAGCCCCTTCACCTCCAGTAGTGCCACTAGCTTTTCCTTTAGGATAGTCTCCATTAGCTTCCCCACTATGGACATTAGACTTACTGGCCTATAGTTCCCCGATTTGTCCTTGGGTCAACTCTTGTGGAGGGGGACCACATGAGTCAGTCTCCAGTCCTGTGGTATGCATCCTGTGTCTAGAGATGAATTACATAAGTCTGTCAATGGTCCTGCCAGGACCTCTGCCAGCTCCTTCAGCACTCTCAGATGTACTCCATCTAGTCCCAGTGCCTTGTCTACCCTCATTGCCCTTAACCCCTCCAGCATCCTCCCCACTGTGATTTCCCCATCTGACACCTCTCCCCATCTGTTTCTATCCTCCCTCCTACTCTGGGTAACGCCCCTTCCTTTTCTTTCATAAGACTGAACAGAAGTAATGGGGCGTTGAGCATACAACCCTTTTCAGCCCGCCCCACCCATTCCCCTCCTTCTTAATTCTTACAATTTGGTGCTTACAGCTTCTTTTCTCCCTGATGTACCTAAAGAAATCTTTCTCCCCTTTTCTTATGTCCTGTGCCAGCCTGAGTTTCCTTGCTGCCTTGGCTGCCCTTACCCCCCTGGTCACTCCCTTTGCTTCTTTCAGATATTCCTCCCTATCCTCCTCCCTCCCCGGTTTTCTGTATCTCCTGGAAGCTGCTTTTTTCTTCCTCACCCTGTTTATCACCCCTTTACTTATCCAGCTGGGTTTCTTTCCTCTAGCTTTCTTAGTCTGGGCCCTACAGTAAGTTTCTGTTGCCTCCACTATGCCCTGTCTTATCAGTTCCCACCTTTGTTATGTGTTCATACCCAGTTGAACTTTGCACAGGAAACCCTGTACCACTTCCTTCATCATCTTAAAGTTGGTGTTCCTGAAATCCAGCACCCATGTGCCAGATGCTCCCCTCTCTTTAGCCATCTGTAACTGGAACCTTACTGTCCAGTGGTCACTCCCCCGAGTGGTTCCTCCACCATTACATCCCTCACCCACTCCCCATTCGTCAGTATGAGGTCAAGGGTGTTCTTTCCAGAGTTGGTTCCTTGACCAACTGTACTAGAAAGCTTTTCTGGAAGCCATCCAGCATTACCTGCTCCCTTCTGCTCTTTGTGGTAAGTGTCTCCCACTCCACCCCCGGCAGTTTGAAGTCCCCTTCTGTCACCACCCACCTTTCCTGAAGTTCCTCCTGATCTGGTTTGCCAGTACCCTGTCCATCCCTTCAGACTGAGAGGGTGGCCTGTACATTACACACA
Source organism: Neoceratodus forsteri (assembly GCA_016271365.2). Classification (NCBI taxonomy): domain Eukaryota; kingdom Metazoa; phylum Chordata; order Ceratodontiformes; family Ceratodontidae; genus Neoceratodus; species Neoceratodus forsteri. The sequence continues at coordinate 247,018,078 of CM028130.1, forward strand.
GTCTTAGTGATCTATTTTTGGGATCATATAGTTGCACCCACAGTGCTTCTGTATCTCTCTCATCTCCCTCCTCCCTTACACATTTTAATCCCTTCTTTATGTACAGTGCCAGCCCCTGCTTCCCTTTTCTCTATCCTTTCGGTGTAATCTGTAGCCAGGAACCGTCATGTCCAAGTCGTGGATTTGGGTGGCTCATGTCTCGGTTATAACCGCCAAGTCCATGCCCCCCTCCTCCAGAAGAGCCTGCAGTTCTGCCCCCTTCTTCCCCAGACTCCTAGCATTTAGTTTTACCACTCTCCAACCCTTGTCTCTACCCTTCTCCTGCCTCTTCCCACTTATGTCTGCTCCCTTAGTCAAAATATTATAAGATGCAAAAGATAAGTAAAACAGGAATTCAATATAAAACAATGCCATGGTTACACAAAAAGGAAAGGTTTGCTATCTACCTTGTAAAAGTATAGAATGGATTCACTGTTGATTGCATTCAACCATTTGAAATTACATGGCACAACATTTTGGCTGTACCAGCATAGCTGACCTTAGAAAGTGAAGAAGATTGTCGTTTATGTGATAGATGTAACACAACATTCATTTTTTTGACCTAAGGTTGAGCATTTGGCTACTGGGATCATAATAGTTGTCTCCTGACCCCAAGCTTTGAGAGCAGCATCGTCATGTCATTATGTTTCCTTGTAAAGATAGGTTTACACAGCTTCCATTATGTTAAATTTAAGCAAAACTATACAAGATATCCTGCAACAGAAGACATTTACTTCAGGGGACTTCAGTCTGTTTTACAACTTGAAAAAGAAATAAAGGAATCAAAATGTCTTTGAGACGTTTTGTTTATTTATGTTACCATTGCATCAAATACACAGCTTTTTTTTACTTGTCTATGAATCCATGTTTGAATACTTCATTGTTTAGTGCAAGAAATCTGCTATATATAGGGCATCATATTACTGATGTTTTAAAATGACAGAATTGAAAACAGCTATATATAATAACAATGGTTAATAACACTGGCATGCAACGACTTAAGTTTATATAATGTTCTCAGAACATTATGGAAACCTAAGGCTCTGCATGTCAGTGCAGAAGGCATCATGACAACTGCTGTTTATCCGGTGTTTCAACTGATTTGGATGCCTTTGACAAAACTCAGATGCAGTCTAATAGTATATCTTACCTAGAGCACTCTACAGCACTCCAGGATGGCAGCAGCAAGGGAAATGACAGTAGGTAGTCAGGGAAACGGGCTGGCAGTAGCACACTTAGTATTCAGACCAAAGTTTGGGGGGGTGAGGGATGAACAGGCAGGCTAGAGAGGCAGCAGTATTACTGACCAAAGCATTTGGAGCAGTCCCTGAGGCATTCTTATACACCTCAGCAGGTGGTATGTAAGAATGCCTCAGGAACTGCTCCAACGGCTTTCAGCAGGAGGCCCTGACCTGGCGCTCCCATCTATGCTGATCTGGGCTCCCGTGGTGTGGCACACTGCAGGCCACCACCCTCGCTCAGCCAGACCACCGAATCCTCAGCAGGAGGCCTGATTGTGCGCTCCCATCCTCGCTGATCCTGGCTCCCATGGTGCAGCACACTGCAAGCAGCTGCCCTCACTCAGCCAGACTGCTGCATCCTCAGCAAGAGGCTCCAACCGGGTGCTCCCATCCATGGTGATCCAGGCTCCCATGGTGTGATGGACTGCAAGCTGCTACCCTCGCTCAGCCAGACTGCTGAATCCTCAGCAGTAGGCCCTGATTAGGCACTCCCATCCCTGCTGATCCAGGCTTCCATGGTGCAGGGCACTGCAAGCTGCCGCACTCCCTCAGCCAGACTGCCGAATCCTCAACAGGAGGCCCTGACTGAGCACTGCAAGCAGCTGCTCTCGTTCAGCCAGACTATTGAATCCTCAGCAGGAGGCCCAGAGAGGGTGCTTCCATCCCCGCTGATCCGGCTCCTGTGGTGCTGCAGACCGGAAGCCACCACCCTCACTCAGGCAGATCGCCGAGTCCTCAGGAGTCTCTCACCAGACGCTCCCATCTCTGCTGATCCAGGCTCCTGTGGTGAGGTGCACTGTAAGCTGCTGCCTTCACACAGCCAGACTGCCAAATCCTCAGTAGGAGGCCCTGACTGGGTGCACCCATCCCTGCTGATCCAGGATCTCGTGGTGCAGCACACTGCAAGCTGCCACCTCACACAGCCAGACCACTGAATATTCAGCCGGAGGCCCTGACTGGATGTTCCCATCCCCGCTGATCCCCGCTCCTGAGGTGCAGTGCACTGCAAGCTGCCACACTCCCTTAGCCATATGGCTGAATCCTCACCAGGAGGCCGAGACCGGGCACTCCCATCCCCGCTGATCCATGCTCCCATGGTGCACTGCACAGCAAACCGCCACCCTTGCTCAGCCAGACTGTTGAATCCTTAGCAGGAGGCCGAGAGAGGGTGCTTCCATCACTGCTGATCCACGCTGCCATGGTGCACTGCACTGCAAACCACCACCCTCACTCAGCCAGACCACCGAATCCTCAGTAGGAGGCGCTGACCGGGCACTCCCATCATTGCTGATCCCAGCTCCTGTGGTGCAGTGCACTGCAAGCTTCTGCCTTCACTCAGCCAATCAGCCAAATCCTCAGCAGGAGGCCCTGACCAGGTTCTTCTATCTACGCTGATCCAGGCTCCTGTGATGTGGTGGACTGCACACCACTGCCCTCACTCAGCCAGACTGCTGAATCCTCAGCAGGAGGCCCTGACCAGGTGCTCCCATCCCTGCTGATCTAGGCACCATGGTGCAGCGTATTGCAAGCCATTGCCCTCGCTCAGTCAGACCACCGAATCCTCAGCAGGAGGCCCCGACCAGGAGCTCCCATCCCCATTGATCAAGGTCCCATGGTGTGGTGCACTGAAAGTCGCCACCCTCGCTCAGCCAGACTGCCGAATCCTTAGCAGGAAGCCCTGATAGAGTGCTCCCATTCCCGCTGATGCAGACTTCCGTTGTGCGGTACACTGCAAGACACCACCCTTGCTCAACCAGACTGCCAAATCCTCAGCAGGAGGCCCCGACCGGGTACTCTCATCCCTGATAATCCAGGCTCCTGTGGTGCAGTGCACTGCAAGCTGCCACCCACACTTGGCCAGACTGCCGAATCCTCAGGTAATGCCCATAGCTGCTTTGTTGGACTTCTGGCTAACCTTCCCTTCACCTGATTGGCTGCTTCTTTCCTCCAAGACCTCTCATTGGTTGGATTCTGGAACCAGCCTCTGCAGTGGTGCTCAAACTGCTCCTGCTCTCCTCTGCCTGACTTCTGCTTGAATTTTCTTTTTGGATACACTTTGCTGCATGTTCATTTTTTAGAATTATTATTTTTACCGTTATTTTAATGGTGACTTATTCTGCTTACAAGCTGTAATTTTTACTGCCTATTTTGCCTTGATCTGAAACTGCTGTTACCCTATTTCTGCTAAACTCTGCTTTGCTGCCCCCACTATCCTCCCTTCAACTTGCACACTCTCCCCACTTTCTCCCCCTCCTGTAAACCATCTTCTCCATGCCATCTCCCCATGCTCCCCTCCCCAATCCTCTCTGACATCCGCTGGCCCTCCCACCGATCTCCCCAATCCACACTCTTTTCATTTACCTGCCTTTCATTGTCTCCTCTCCATCTGCTCCCCCCCATCCTAGCTCCCTAATCTAATTCCCCCTCTCCCTTTTTCTTTTTTCAGCAGGGGGCCTGATTGGCTGCTTCCCTTCTCTAAGACCTCTCATTGGTTGGATTCTGGAACCGGACTCTGCAGTGGTGCTTGGACTGCTCCTGCTCTCCTCTGCCTGGCTTCTGCTTGAATTTTCTCTCACCCTCCCACCTCCACCCTGGAACTCTTTAAATACTCTTTCACTCCTCCTCTCCACTCTACCTCCCTCCCCATTGGTTGCCCATTCCACCACCCCTAACTTTATAAGAGCCAGTCCCCTGGCAATCCCTTTCTGTCACCACACTCATCCACATCCCTGACCATTCCCTAATCCATTCTCCCTAGATGGCTCTCTCCATCCTTCCCACTTCTGATTTCCTCCTCTCTCTTCCCTCATTTCTCAGCTCGAAGGTTTTCTTAGACATCTTTGCTCTTTTACCTTTTTCCTCCTCCTCCTCACCCCTCATCTACCTATTTAAGCTGGTCCCTTCCACCACTTCCTACCAACATGGAGCCCCCCTGAACTGATACTCCTTGCAGCTGCTCTTCTGACCCTTGTCACTACATCAGGCCTGTCTAGGCAAAATTTCCTCCACTCATCTCCTTGCCCTCCCCTGCCTCCCTCCTTCACCTTACCACACCTGTCCCTCCCCCTTAATGCCTCTTCCCCCTCTCTCCCACTACATACATTAGTTTCCCTCCCACCACATTCTTCCCCCCTTGCACTAAATACCTTCCCCACTTCCTTCTCCTCCATTTCCTGTTTCCCATTTTCCCTCACCACCCCACAGCATGTCTCAGACAGACTTTACTCACACCCCCACAAATCCACTCCTCAAAATTTGCCTGTTTCACGAGTTCTTCTCCTCTGACCACAATCTGCTCATCACAATCCAACATTATTTGAGCCTCAAATCCCCCAAGCTGTCTGTTCTGGTATCCTGCAGACAATAGAGGTCCTTTCTTCTCCTGCTTCTCATATCTGACTCCATCCATCCCAACCCCAGTCCACCGCCCCCAAGTGACTACTGCTCCACATTCCACCCCAGACACTCCAAGCAGCTTAGCATTGTGCACCTCAATGTCCAACGTCAAATGGCAAAAAAACCCTCAGTTGAGGCTTAGGTTGCGGCCAATACCTTCAACGTTATTGCCCTCATCGAATCCTGGCTGACTAACAAGAATCCCTCTGAGGAAATCAGCCTTGAAGGATATACCTACTTTAGAAAGGACCGATTTGGGAAATTGGGGGGGGGGGGCTGCCTCCTCTGGGCTGCCAATCACCTTTGGGCCACTGAACTTAATCCACCCCTCCCCACCTCCTGTCTTGAATCTCTCTCCATCAACCTCTTCCTAGGCAACAACAAAGTTATCTATGTCAGTTTAGTCTACCTTCCCCTCCGATTCATCACTTCATGAACTAGATCTCTTTCTTAACATCAAAACCTCCATCCCTCTCGGAAGAGAATGGACTATACTTGGTGACTTTAACCTTAATTGACAGTTCACTAATTGTGATGCCACCAAGGAATCTATCCTCAGACTCAGCCTACATCAACTCATCACGGAGCCTACTAGAACCAATTACAGAACTGGGATCCATTCCCTCATTGATTGGATTATTGTCTCCAACCCCTCACATATCACATCTTCAGGTGTGCTCTCTGACTCGATTAGTGATCATTGCATTGTCTACTGTTGCTGGTCAGCCAAAACCCTTTACCATCTGTACAAATTCTACACCAGGCAACTAAAAAACTCAACACCACTGAGTTCACCAATGCTGCTCTCACCCAAGACTGGTCCTTCTCAGACTCCATTACTGACATTAACAAAGCCCTAGAAATGTTTAGCTGCAAGTTCTGTGTCTTTTGTGATCTTTTTATCCCCTTAAAAATCAAGATTAAAGGTACGAGTCAAGAATGGGTCTCCTCCAATCTGTACAAGCTCATGAGGGACAGAGACCATGCCTGGTCTTTATACAAGAACCACAAACTCCCCCACCTTCTCCAAAATTACAAAACTCACTGGAACAAATGCAAATTCACGGTTAGATCAGCTAAAACATCCTTCCTTTTGGAGAAACAGTACTCTTCTGTAGTAAACACCAGGCAAACTTGGAATATCCTCAATCTCATTGGCAGGGGTCGATCCGATGAGCAAATCTGTCTCCCATCCAATGGCCTGGATGTCACCAATCCTCTCGAGATCGCCTCACTTTTTAATCAATGCTTTGGGGACCTTGACAAATATAAGCCTAACTCCATCCCTTATTCCAAGCCCCCCCTTCCCTCCGTCTCCCACCCCAGATTATTTTTTTTGGTATCTCTCCGCCTAGTAGTTAAACTTATTAAAACTTATGACCCTAGACCTTCAACAGGCCTTGACAACATTGACTACAAGGTCCTTAAACTGGTCAGTGATTCCTTGGCCATCTCCCTCACCAATATTCTTAACTATTCCCTTTGCACTGGGTTCTTCCATCATAAATGGAAATGTGCAATCATTAAACCCCTTCACAAATCCGATCCCAATGACCAAGTTACCAACTACTGTCCCATCTCCCTCCTTGCCCCGTTTCCAATATCTTAGAAGAAAATTATTTGCAAGCAGATCATGGACTTTTTCACACAATATAACCTCCTTTCTGAAGAGCAACATGACTTCAGGGCTGGCCACAACATGAAGACTGCCCTCATTAAGTTTATTCACTTCATAGACAGAGCCACTAACAAAGACCTCTACATGGGATCAGTCTTTATCGACCTTACAAAGGCCTTCAGTCTCATTGACCATGATGTTCTTCTCCGGACCCTGGCCAGTCTACATTTCTCCCCTGAAGTTACCCACTGGTTCCACAGCTACCTCATGCTTAGATTGCACCAAACCACAATTGGTGGTGTCCTCTCTGAATCTTGTCCCATCAAGTACAGTGTATCCCATGGATCTATCCTGGGTCCCCTCCTCTTCTCCCCAGTTGTAAATTCGCTCCCACACATCTGCATGAACACAGAGCTCATTCTGTAAGCCGACAATGCTGCCCTTTTCTGTAAAGACAAAGACCCCTCTGCTCTCTGAAACAAGATTCAGGCCAACTTCCTGCAGCTCCACTCCTGGTTTATGGCCAAAGGTCTCATCCTCAACTCTAAAAAAACAAAGGTCATGATTTTCTCCAGCCCTCATAGACCATTTGACTTTGACTTTACCCTCCATGACAACCTCTGTAACCCCTTAGAGAGAGTTAATGAATTCAAGTACCTTGGCCTACTCCTCAACTGTCACCTCAACTTTGATTCTCATATCAGTGTCACCATCAAGGAAACACACCAAAGATTTGGCATGCTCCACAGGACCAAGCAGTTCCTTAACAAAGAATTCAAGTCCCTCCTCACAGCCAGCTTCTTCTCCCTTTGTTCAACTACAGTTCTCTTATATACGTCCCCCGCCTCGCTATGAAAAATGTCATTAGCTTGCATAGCTCCTACCACAAAGTGATTTGTTTTGTTTCTGGCCTTCCCAAACTTACACACCATTGCAGCCTGTACAGAATCTCCGTCTGGCCCTCCCTCAAGAACTGCTCAACAGCAAGATTGCCTCCTTCTTCCACAAACTCTCCTGTGTTCTTCTCCCTGACTGCTTCAATTCCCTCTTCCGAACAGCGGGTCCCTCCAGGGCCACTAGGCAGTCCTCCTCCTTCTCCTTCTCCTTCTCTGTCCCCCTCTGCCGCACCTCCCATGGCCAAAAAACTCTATCCTTCCTCTGCCCTAAACTCTTCAACTCTCTCACCCCTGAACTCAGACTGTCCCTCCGCCACCTCCTTCAAACACAACATAATGATGCACCTTTTCCTTACCTCCTCCTGTAGCTGTTCCATGGCCTGACTACTCTTTTGCCCCTTCCTGTCCTGAAGCCCCCACTCTACCCTCTCAATTATGTTCACTCAATGTTCTTATTTCTTGCATTTTGCTTCCCTGGCAAATAAAAAATAATAAAAAACAAACATGTTTTTAGCACTATTCTAGCACTAGACCTCCAGTCTAGCAATTTCTTCTGAGCACTTATCCGCTATTACACATACCCATTATGTCCTTGATTTGTTATTATGTACTATGTATCATGTACCATGTTTTATGATTTATGTACTTTGTTTTCCACCACAGTCATATTTACTTACTGTTCTTTCTTTTTTTTGATATTTCTGTTTATCCACCTCCTACATCCCTGCCAGAGATGCACCATTGGGAGTCACCCATTAAGCCTATCCCTGCCAGCACCATACCTGACAGCCCTGGTCCCTCCATTTAGCCTCAGATAGCCCCTGGGCAGGGTCAGGGTTGGGGTGGACCCCAGAATCTTGCAATCTTGTCAGGGTCCCAGACTGCAGGCAGGCACTGGTACCTCAGGACCCGGCTCAGTGCTCTAAATTCCCAGCTCTGTAGTTTTTCTTTCCTTGTTCTGTGGGACGTTGCATTCCCAACGTGATGGCACTCATGTCGACGTCCACAACTTCCCTCCCTCCTTTCTTGAAGAAGTTCCCCCTGAAGCTGACTGGTCCCCAGGCCTACACCTGTGACCAATCATACCTCAGTGACTCCGATGTGCTCCACCAGGGGTCACTGCTTGCTGGACTGAAATACCTCCCTTCCTACCCCCGCAGAGAAGGTGAGCTGTCATTGCACACTCCAGCCTTTCTCCCCCCCCAGCCAGCCCCCAGCAGCCTGAGTTTGCTCCCAAACCCAGGTCCCCGTCATGGTGTGAGGCATGGTGTCCAGTGCCTCAACCCTCAAATGCCTTTCCAGTATAACAATTAAAATGAAATGAAATAAAAAGGACTGCTATCATGATGAAAGTAATTTAAGAAAAAAATATTCCCCAGGCCGCAATGATCTGTACTGATTGGTCCAGCACAGCTCCACTGTCCACACATTGTGCCTGTGAAACACACATGATTGGAGTGCTGGACCAATTAGTAATTAAATCTGAACTGTAAATCTTTGTCTGTGTCAGTTCAGAGCCAAGCCTGACTGTCACCATCGCTGACCCCTTGCTATCTTTATAGCATACAGCTGGTATGTGTCTTCTCCCCCATGTAATTCAAAGATAAGCAGCAGTCAGTGATTGCCTGCTTGTCTTTGAATTACATTGCAAGGAAAGAAGACACAATACATCTTCACCAGTTTCCAATTTAGCAAAGGGGATAGTGTGCACCTTGCTTATCTGGCTTATCAAAAGGGATGGTGCAGTCTCGTGCAATGACATAAATACACCACTGTAGTGCTAGTGCACTTAAAGGGGAATCCCCTCACAACATCCGAGAAGCGACAGTGTGAACTATGACAGTGGCCGCAGAACATGCTAAGGGCTGCCAAAGCATGTTCACCTCAAGATAGAAAGAGAGACGGTAAGAGCACTCCTCTCACTTGCAGGAGGCCAGGAAATGTTCTCTTTAAGTAAAGTAGTTGGCAGGTGGCAAGTGCCAGGATTTTCCTTAGGGACTGTCTGGCTATCATTAATGTAATTATTAAAACAAGAATTTGTCAATGCCGAATGTTTGCTTGTTGATATTACCATTGGACATGCAGGTGTTAGACAGATGCAGAATAGGAATGGCAGTGAAGTATTGAACTCATGCCAACCCCACCTCCACCCTGAAGAGATGGACAGGCAATGGGGTGTGCCTTTGGATCATCACCCATGATGCTCATGGCATTTCACCTCACCCTATCCTGCAGACACCAATAAGTATTGAGATGTGCCTTGGGGTGTTCAGCTTTACAGTCACCCTATTTCATAAGGACATATGATGAAATGGGTGCAGTATAGGAGAACGGGGTGAACTCTGGGGCTGAAAAGTCCAAGGCACACGTCAATGCCTGTTACTGGCTTCAGGGTAGGGGATGGTGATGGAATGGCATGAGCATTACTGCCAGCAATCCAAAGGCACACCCCTGACTCCTGTCAGTCTGTACAGGGTGGGATGTTATGGTTAGAAACCCTAACACCCTGGGCGTTTGTTGGTATTTGCACTACACATTTTCAACATATCCTTTTTGTGAACCCCACCTCATGAAGGCATTTGGGACTTCTTCTCATGAACAGTGGCACTGTGATTTTGTTACTCTGTCCCGAACGTTGGTTTCCCACAGCGACCATGCCATTGTGTGCCAGATGTGCGAAAACACATTTCGGGCAGGATGTGAAAAATGACAGCTGTATTATTCATAGGGAGGTATGAAGAGATGGCAATGTTGAAAATCTGGAATGAAAATATTAAAAATGTTTGAACTTACTAGCGTACGTGGAAATTGCAGAATGCACGCTCGTAACACAGTCATATAGAGGAATTATTTCACCAAATTTTCAACATAGGCATTTTGTGACCTCTGCTCATGAACACTGTCACTATGATTTTCTTAATCTGTCCCGAACATTGATTTCCCACAGCAACCGCGCCATTGTGTGCCAGATGTGCGAAAACACATTTCGGGCAGGATGTTAAAAATGATAGCTGTAGTGTTCATAAGGAGGTGTGAAAAATTGACAATGTTGAAAATCTTGAGTGAAAAATATTGCAAATTCTTGAAGTTACGAGTAAGTGTGGAAACTGCACAATGCACGTTCATAACATAGTCATTTTACAGAATTTTGTCACCAAATTTTCAACATTGGCATTCTGGGACCACTGCTCATGAACAGTGTCACCGTGATTTTCTTAATCTGTCCTGAACACTGATTTCCCACAGCGACCACACTATTCTGCACCGGAAGTGCGAAAACACATTTCAGCCAGGATGTGAAAAAATGACAGCTGTACTGTTCACAAGGAGGTGTGAAAAAATGCCAATGCTGAAAATCTGGGGTGAAAATATTACAAATTCGGGAAGTTATGAGTGTGCGTGGAAACTGCGCAACACGCTCATTACACAGTCATTTTTTGTAATTTTTTCACCAAATTTGCAACATATGCTTTTTGGGAGCCCACCTCATGAACAGTGACATTGTTGTTTCATTAATCGATCACAAAAGCTGATTCTGTGCAGTGACTGCAAAATCACCTTTCGGGACCTAATAACCAGATGACAGTCACTGAATTCATGAGATGGGGTCCCAAGAACCCCATGTTGAAAATTTGGTGCCAAAATTCATGAAAATGGCTGCAATATCCACATAACTTGGAAAAAAAAACATTTATGCCATTATACAGCTTATTGGCATTTCTTCAGTTCTCAGTCGGCTTTGAAGAGTGCAGACATATTCCCGGTCAACCGAAGATCGTCGTGCCGGTCTCCAGAGTGGTTAGTATTGAGTGAGGGGAGGTGGGATGCACAGAGGGTGGGTGTGGGTTGGGGAAGGGGGCACTGCTGACAGCGGGGGACTGTTTTCTTTTTACAGGTTGTAAAAAAATTAAAAAGAACATGTGAAGATTTTCTTTTTTTACAGGTACATTCCAGCGTGCCACCTAGGTGCTTGTTGGGGGGGCTGTAGCCGACAGGGATTGGACACCCCCTCGGCACATACAAAGTGTTTGGGGGTACATGAGGTGAGAGAGATTGGGCACCCCCCTCTGCACACAACAAATGGGGGGGACATTATGCCAACAGGGATTGGGCTCCCCCGTTGGCAAATGAACTTGGGAGGGGCATGCTGACAGGAGGATTGGGCACCCCCGTTGGCTTTCATGGGGACTGTGAGAGGTGGATGGTGATAGCTGCTGCCATGTTAATTTAAACAAATGCAGGGACATTATGCCAATGGGGATTGGGCTACCCTGTTGGCAAATGAACTGGGGAGGGGGCATTCTGACAGGGGGATTCAGCACTCACCGTTGGCTTTCATGGGAACTGTGAGAGGTGGCAGCTGTCTATCGGCTTCTGTGGGACCTGTGAGAGCCAGATGGCAACAGACGCTGCCATGTTTATTGAAATGGGACACCAGACAAGGCAAGCTGTAATTTGCTGCTGTAATCAGGGACCACCCCAGCAGCAAAAACAGCTGATTGTTGATGGGGTGCTCCCTGATTGCAGCTGCAAGTTTCTTTCAAGTTGGTGGCATGCTACAATACTACTGTCAGCAGCAGCATGCTCCTCTATTGGCGCCGCAAAGACCAGCCCCAAAATGGACTGCTGGCATTGGCTAGAACACTGCAGCAACTCCACAACTCTCTACTGCAGCAAGCTGCTGCAATGTGTCTTGCACATGCATGCAAGCAAACATAATAAATAAAAGGGGGCACACAAACTGTAATGGGAGAGTTCCCCCACACTTAGTTGAAGAGCAAGCTAGGTGCCATTTTAGAGTGGCAGGAAACCTGCTCACTGACTTAATCATACAAGGAGAATTCACTCGACGAAATACACACAAATCTGGATTAAAATGATAATAGAAAGCAGCAGAGGGCTAACTAACAGTCCAAGGGACACATGCATATACAGTTTATGGTACAGAAATGCATTGTTTTAAAAACAGTTATTTTAAGCAAGCAAGCAAGTGCAGAGAGAAACAAATCAGTCAAATTTAAACTGTAGAAAATGAAACTTTTTTACTAAGGAGCACTGCCAAGCCATTTTGTGTAGGATTTGCACCAGTCTTGGCAGGCATGTAGATTAGGATGTGCGCTACCAGAAAAAATTAGTTTTGTTAAATTAAATATTCAGGAAAAGGGGGTCACTAATAGTGTTGTGTGAAACTGAAAAATTTTGCCCAATGAAATATTTCGTGTAATCCCCACATTTCGCAAAATATTTCGCTTGTGTAAAATGAGAAATCCCCCACAGCAAAATGTGGAATTTCGCCCTCAAAATGCTCATTTTGCCAGTGAAATTCCACATTTGAGAGCTAGGGGATGATAACATTAAAAAAAAGTGTTTTCTAAGACCCCACATCCCTGGTGTCTAGTGGTCCCATCTACCCAGCATATTGCTGGCCACAATATGAAGAATCTCATCCCTTGCTGAGATTCATTTATTTATTTAGTTCATTTTTTGTTGACTGAGTAAGTGCACTAGACAAATCATGCCTATTTTCAGGCACAACATGGGGGAAGGGGACACCAATAAATGCCAACCGACCTTGAACCAGACTAAGCTGTTGGTGGTATTTTTAGTGAATGAGGGAAATTTGGCCAGGACACCGGGGAAATTCCCCTACTCTGTGGGAGATGGCACTGGGACTGCTGCTGCTATGGCCAGTCTGCCTGAGACTTCATGGAGTTCAGATGTGCAGGGGGACAGGGAACGGGACTATTCCCCAGTCTCAGGATTTCGTGAGGCTGATCCTGCTGTAGGAAGTCTTACAAGTTTTACTGGTGTGGACTCCCTACCTGGACAAGGATTGCTGCAGAACGATATAGCTTCAGATCAAGTGGTAGTAAGTGAGTTTGATATCTGTGAGCTGCTTGCTGCTGAGGAGCACCGGTTTCCTGCTAGGAAGCAGGAACTGGAGTTGGTGCACTGCCGGACGAATGCACCCGTGCCGACATTCCGGTAATGCACATGGAAGTGGATGTTACTCGGGCAGCTGAGGTGGCCATGGAATCGATATCAGAGACTACGGTGAACTCTTTGAACTGCTCTCCCTCTAAACAGGTACCGATTAGTGTGGCCAGTATGAGCGATTCAGAAGGGAGAGGGGGTTTGGACGGCATACAGCAAGTAGCTGTGACAGTTGTTACATCTGACACAGGGGTTTTGAAGGAATGAAATATTCCTGGCCCTGGTTTGTTTTCTGGACATGGTACTGCTTCCAAAGTTTGTTTACCTTATGATATTTCCACTAGTAAGTCCCCTGGGAATCACTCTCCTAACCAACAACAGCTGCAAGGACAAAACTGTTGGGTTGGTAGGGAGGGTTTTTCTGTCCCTTTATAAATTGCTGGTGCTGCTTCTACTGAGGGGATTGCCAGTTCAGCCCCCCCCCCCAGCTGATTGGGTTTCTCATTCCCCAGAAGCTGCAGGGTGGGTTAAAAAATCTGATGGTTCTGGTTGGGATGCAAATGTTCATGACTTATAACAGACTACTGTAGCCTCCCGTTTCCAGACTCTGGTACTGGGTTGGACTCTCAGGCTTCCCCTTCTCAAATTATGCCTGGCCAGATTGTGGTAGATTGTGAGTCCCCTATAGAGACTGGGCAAGGGGATCTCCTGTTAGCTATTAATGTGTTAGAGGGAGAAAATAAGGAACCTGTTTTGTGGTCTGCCCCCCCCCCCATCTTCCCCAGTCCCTTTAGAACCTCAGCTGATCTCCACTGTGGCTGGGGCTCAGACGGCACAAGCTGGATTGTCTGTCTCTGAAGGCCCTGATCCAAGTACTGATACTACTGGTTTACAGACCATGAAACCTCCTGTTTGGCATGAAGGAGTGTGAGAGAAGCTCTTTCCTTCACATATGAAGAATATTTTCGAGCCAGCAATATGGCACAATGCAATCCAGTTAAAATTCCGGGGTGCAGCCTCAGATGCACCTGATAGATTGTTTGTGGGGAGAGCATTGCTTAAAAATAGTAAGAAATTTTATACATATGAAATTTATGCCCTGATTTATATGCCTGGGGACAACATTTATGATGTCAGTTTTAAGCAAAATGTGGCCTCTGTGGAGACTTTGGGCATACTGGTGCACATTGCAGACAACCTCAGAAATGCAATTTATTGGAGGAGAGGGGTCATAATTTTAGAAACTGTCCCTGAGCATCTCATAATGGTGTTGATCAATCTCTCTGAGCTGAACATGAGGTTTATGTTGCTACGGCACAAAAGGAAAAACTGAGAATCAATAATTTAATGGATCACTTGACTGACAGGGAGCAGGTTTCTGCTGCTGACCCAGGTTCAAGACCACCTTCTGATCCTGTTATAGTGCTAGTGGAAGTTCCATATTGTACCCAGACTTCTTCTGTATCCTCTCAGGATTATTCACAGGATCCAGTGGATTTGGAACTCCCTCAGGATCTGGTACAGGAAGTGACTGAACATGAGCTGGATGTACAGGCTTTGCAAGATAACACTACTGGGCCTGACTCTGTTGTGGTTCAGAATGAGAAGGAGGAAGTGATGACCCCATCAGGGATATGGGAGGACATACCTTTTCGGAGGGTCACGAGGTCTAAAACAGCACTAAAGGGAACCCCTATAGTGGAGGACCTAGTGGTTCAGAATCCTTTCGATGTCCTTATGGATGTACCAGATGGTGATGGGGTGATGAGTCTGATGGCTCATCAGTGACTTCATCACAACTTGAGACTTCAGTTGGAATTGGAAAGGTTGAGAAGCCTAAGTCGAAAAAGAGAAAAAAAAGGAAATTATGTGGAATTACTGCATGAACATTTTGATTTTTTTCTCCATGTTGTCTTCTTTTCTTATTTCTACTGTTAATGTTAATAGTATCCATAATTGTCAAAAGCGTGCTGTTACCTTTGCTAGTTTGCATAATAATTTAGGCCAGCTCATTTTTATACAGGATACTAGATTACACACTATTTCTGAGATAGAGCAGGCAAAGAAGGATTGGAGGTGGAGACCATCCTTGTGGTTTGTGAGGGAAGTACCTTGTTCAGCTGTGGGGATTTTGTTTTTTGATTTGCCTGTCTAAATCTTGAAAGTCTTAGATATTTCTCCTGGCAGGGTGTTGCTTGTGGATGTGGTCCTTGGTGGTGTAGCATATCGCTTGAGTAATGTGTATGCGCCACAAACTAAGGCTGATAGAGTGGCTTTATTTCGCCTTATTGAACTTTTCCTCTCCACCTCTAAATTGATTTTGTTGGGAGGGGGGGAGATTTTAATTGTGGTTTGTCATCTAGGGATTGGGGTCAACAGACTCAAAAAGTGTATAGCGATACCGATGCATTGACAAACATCTTGGCTACTGCTGGCTTATGTGATATTTATGATCTTGTGGGAAAGGTTCTGGAAAATACATTCTATAAAGGTAGATCATCAACCCATATTGAGTTCTGGTTTGTTTTTTCTCATTTGACTAGTACAACAGTTAACATTGCACCTTTGGAAACCTCAGATCATGTGCAGGTTCAGGCTAGGATAGGTTTGGAACATAAAATTTAATTTGGTAGAAGTTATTGGAAATTGAATACAACCATTTTACAGCAGGAGGCAGTGCAGCAAGGGATATGTGATTTACTGTTTGTTAGACAAGATGTTAGATTTTTATATGATTCTTGGGGAGAGTGGTGGGAGGATACGAAAAGGGATATTAGGGAATTTTTGAAATGGGCATCAGGGTCCCTAACTGGTTCAAAATATCTGGAATACTTACATCTAAGATCATGGTATTTAAAGCTTTTAATGCAAGCGTGGGAGGCTGGTGAGGATAATCAAGTACAATTACAGATGCTTAAAACACAAATGTGTAAATATCATAAGAGGCGGGAGGGAGAGACTGCAAAAATTTAGCAATTTGTTACACAGGGGAGAAAGGAGTTAGTTAATCCATATGAGACTGAATTACAGGGAGTGCAGAAATTGACTATGAAGGCTTTGATTGGACGAGATGGGATATTGTATGATATGCATTTTGGTATCCAAACGGTAGTTATGGATCATTTATGCTATACTTATCAGAAAGCTGTGAGTACAAAGTGGACTGCTCCATTGAATGTCGGGCCTTTGTCTGAGATTCTTGATATAAAGTAGAAGCTTTGAAGTGTCCAGTAACTAAGGAGGAGATTGGTATAGCAAGAGATCATTTGTCAGCTCATACCACCCCAGAATTGGATGGCATCTCTAATTAATTTTATAAATGTTTTAAAACTGCTTTGGTTGCTGATCTGCGAGAAGTGTATCAGGAGATTTTGGATGGTGGGAGTTTGACACCCAGTATGCAAGAGAGAGTAATGACTTTCTTATATAAAAAAGGTGATCCACAGCATATTAAGAATTGGAGACCTTTGAGTCTCTTGAACTCAGACTATAAGATATTTACCAAAGTTTTAACTTCACGTTTGCCAAGGGTAGTGATGTACGTGACAATGCCTCATCAGATGTGTGCTATCCCTGATAGACGTATTCAACAGAATTTAATTTTTGTTACAGAAATTGTTGAACAAGGTTTAAATATACAGTTGGATGGATACTTAATGTCTCTGGATCAGGAAACAGCCTTTGATGCTGTGCAGCATGGTCATTTATGGGATACTCCTCTGATGTATGGGGTTCCGCACCAATCTGTTAGTGTGTGCCAGCATTTATATGAAAGGGCGATAATGATACCATTGCTAAGTGGGCACTTAGAGACTCCAGTACAGCTTCAGAATGGTGTTAGGCAGGATTGTCCGTTAAGTCCGCTGTTATATGTTTTTGCGATTGATCCACTATTATGGCTTATAGAACATGACTCTGAGATAAGACCTATTTGTGATGAGACTGGAAGAATGTATCCAAAAGTGTCATCTTATGCAGCTGATTGCATGGTTATTGTATGAGACTTCGAATCAGGGCAGGGTGTTCTTGATGTTTTGGCAGATTTGTATGATCTTATGGGGATTACCCTTAATCTTTCTAAGTGTAAACTTTTGATTTTAGGTAATGCATCTATACCTTTCCAATTTTCAATTCCGGTTGAACATGAGGAGATTAAAATACTAGGATTATTATTTGGTACCAGAAGAGCAGAACAAATGAATTGGGACCTGGTATATGATGATGCACACAGAAAAATTATGTCTTGGAAATCTTGGAAAAAAGACAAGGAAAAAAAGGATTTATTTATTGAAAGTTTATGTTTTGCCTGTCGTTTTGTATGTCTCCCATATATATTCAGTACCATTTAGTATGCATGCTAAGTTGATGGAACTATTCTTTTTATTTCTATGGGGCAGTTGCCTGAATCCTGTGAAATGGGCACATACCTACAGAGCTTGAAAGGAAGGTGGGCTTGATATGGTTCAGCCATTGGTATATTTGTTTAGTAATTTTCATCCGCTGATGTTAGGGAGTATAGGATTTGGTATTGATAGTATGAAACGCTGGGAGCCTCAGTTTTTGGAAGCATGGGGGAGAGGTAAATGGCATGTCTCTGACAAATGTTTGCCTTCCTATGTACAGACCTTATTGAAATATGTCAGATTGTGGAAAATAGTGCTCCATTGGTTTGTGGACACTGATAGGAGGACATTTTATAGGACTATCCTTGCACACAGTTATCTGGAAGAGCCCGTATTTAATATTCCTTCTCACTTTAATTGTCAGCTGTTACTGGGCAGTATTATTGAACCAAGGATTCCATTAAACATGCAGGATATGGTCTGGTTGTGTGGGCATCAATGATTAAATGTTAAGGGAAACATAAAGTGCAAGATGACAGGGTTTGTTTAGTAGGTACATGTTTAGGTCAAACTGAAACCGTGCAAAATGTATTTTTTGAATGTTCCTGTATACAAGGATTTTGGGCTTCTTTGGCTGGTTTGTGGGGTGAAGATCTATTTGAACAGATGACTTATGACATTTTGATCTTAGGACAATTAGGGACAGGATGGAGAAAATGGAAGAAGAGTATGGTTTGGGTAATTTTTGCTTGTTTGAAATGGGTTTTCTGGCATGCTAGATGCCTCAGGGTTCTACAACAAAAGGTAGTCACTGTGTGGGACCTGCTGTGCCATACTGATGGAATTAGATAAAGTTTATCATTATGAAGTTCATACTATGGGAGAGGTAGTATGTCAGTGTTTTTGGGAAGGGGTGATATGGGTTGGGTAATGGTTTTCATTGTATTCTGGACTGTTTTGAAGCTCTACTATATATTATTTTGTTCTATTTTCAGTCTCACTGCTCTGTGGAAAATTAGACAATAAAGGGAATTACTTTTTCTGTTGGGGTATTTCATACTGTTTATGTTTTGTATTAGTTTTTCAATTCTGTCAACTCCTGAGGTTCTTATTGGTTGTTTGTCTTTCTTTTTTCTTCCTTTGTTTTTCAGTATTGTATTGCTGTGTAATTAATTTCTCCTTTTCTTGTATTTGTTTTTGTTGCACAATAAAAATTTCCCCTACTCTTTTCGATAAGTTCCATGGGATCTTTAACATCCACCTGAACTACCGCCAATCCAGGCAGATGGGACCTCGGTTTAATGTCTCATCCGAAAGATGGCACCTCAGAAGTGCAGTACCCCTCTCATGCTGCACTACAGTGTCAGTACTGGGATATTAACCCAAGTGCCAGATGTGGGAACTGAACCCACAGCCCTCTGATCTCCTGGCCTCAGAGGTGAGTGTGCTACCTACTGAGCCACTGACACTGCTAGTGGACCCTGTGACCATCCTCCATCCACAATTTCCAATAAATATAAATGTCCCTGGTGTCTAGTGGCCACACCCTCCCAGCCAATTGCCAGCCAAATGAAGAATGACCCCACCCAGGTTCACACCCATCCCCCCTCCCCTAATGTCCATAAGTGCCGAAGCCAACATCAGTACTCTTGTAAAAAAAAAAAAATCATTCCCTGGTGTCTCGTGGACACCCACCCTGTTGGTAGTAACTCCACCCCACCCCCCATCTATGACCCCCATCGCAGGCCACTGGCACAGCCCTCCACTCACCTGCATGGCTGGCAGCCCGACTGAGCTCTTTTACAATGAGCCTGAGTGAGTTTGCCACTTTCAATGAATGAGCATGTGCATGCATTCATTCACTGAAAGTGGCTGGCTTACTTGGGCTCATTGGAAAAGGGCTCAGTTGGATTGCCAGCCATGGAGATGGGTGGTGGGCTGTGCCGGTGGCCCATGGCCAGGGTCATAGATGGGGGGCAGGGTGGGGTTACTACCAACAGGATGGGGGGCAACTAGACACCAGAGAAAGGTTTGTTTTTTTTTGTTTGTTTTTTGCAAGAGGACTGCTGTTGGCCCTGGCACTTAAGGACAATAGGGGAGGTATGCATCTGGGGGTGTCATTCTTCATTTGGCTGGCTATTGGCCATTGGGGTGGGGCCACTAGACACTAGAGAAATTTATATTTATTGTAAATTGTGAATAGAGGACAGTGCTGAATCTTGGCGGGGGGAAGGGATAATTCTTCATATTGTGGGTCTGCAATCATTCGGTTCCAAATACCAGAATTCTGTCAGTGCTTGGGCCACTGTCATACAAAAGAAAATTAACTTCACTGCCATCTGCACACTTAAATGCCCTGTAATGCTGTGGTATCACAAGCTCAGTCAGGTCTCGAGGATTTGGAGGAGCACCCTGACAGCGAATGCGCTGTATAGCGCACTTAAGATTTTTGTCAAACATTTTTCCCTGTACAGCCAAAGACACATTTTCTTTGCAAAAAAGAACAACCTGTTCAGTTGTGTCTTGTGTGCATTCAGCACTCTCCTTAGCAGTATTGACAGCCTGTGCCCTCTCAACTGCTGTTGGGTCCGGTGCATGAGTGTGTTTGCTAAAGGTAACAATTATGCAGGGTCATTTGTAACTCTCTGTACGAACTCTTGCATGACATGTTTTGACCTTCTTTACTGCCAACTCACACTGCCATATAGACTTTGCATTGTAGCCCCGCTTGTGATGAGTGTCAGCATCCACCAATTTTTTTTGGTTGCGCTCAGACATCATGAAGTGTGCAGCCATGGTTGCAGCACTAGGAATAATGACTGCAGGTCACTACGATCACTTCATATTTAATGACTTACTAAATTGCACAGCAAATAATTGTCTAATTGTTAAATCGACACCACAGGGAGTGAATTACTGTGGAGAGTAATTAACAGGAGTGAATTTGATCGGGAGTGAGTGGTCGGGAGCGAACTGACTTGGAGCCAATTTACGGGAGTGAATTGACATAGACCCGGTGGGATCACTAGACACCAGGGATGTGGGGTCTGGGGGGATAGATTTTAATCTTGGCTGAATGTAAGGGGAGAAAAGACTTATTTTTTTTAATTTTTAACATGAAATTCCACATTTTGCACCAGTGAAATTTCTGCGAAATGCGTGCATTTCGCGAAATATTTAGCATGGTGAAATTCCAGATTTCTCCGGAATTTCACCGGTGAAATTAAATTTTTGCTGCATCTCTAGTCACTAACCTGGAAAGATGGACTGACTGTTGTTCAGAATCCATGCTGCAGTGAGGCAGGGTGGAGGAGTAGCTAGGAGAGGGTGTGTGCCCTTGGGCAGTATGTATTCCAAGCGCCCAGGGGACTTCCCCAGGGAGGAGATTAAAACACAAAAATTAATATTTAAATTTCCTAGCTCAAAACTAAAGGAGGAAAGTCATTTAAAGGGGAAATGACTTATTTTGGTGGTATGGGAAGTCTTACCGAAAACTGTATAATTTTTTTTCAAAGTTTGGAGCTTTAACTCTTAGCAACCCTAGGTTCTTGTTAATCAGTTTTTAGAAAAGTGTACTGGAGAAAGCTAGGAAAGAGAGCTTTCAGATGAAAAAGGTGTAAAAGTGCTTAAATGTTGTGTTACAGTAATTTCTTTATGCCAAAAGTTATGTATTAATTCACTGGGATCCAGACTGTCAGAGCAGAGCACCCTAGGAATTTTCAGGGAGGCAGATGCGATTCAAAAATTAAGATTCCAGATTAGCTTATGCTGCTGCAGAATTCCAAGCTGGAATTTAATGTGATTGGTGCTGAGGTTTGGAACAGGGTTTTGTCCACTCCGAGGCCAGGATTTGTAGTAAAATGCAATGTTAAAATAGAATAAAAGGTGCTGCACAGCTCATTTGGAGGGAGTTCAAGCAAGGTGAGCATCCTGAAGGGATAAGACCTGTCCAGAGGGAGTCCACCCTACTGAGGCTTACCAATCTGATAGATGTTGGGGGACTAGCCTTCAGTTAAAGCTAATAGATATAGGGGATCATCTGTATCCCAGTGGTAGAGATAGTAAGGCAGTAAGTAAAAGCAAGGCCAGTGTAGATTAGCCTGCTGCTTCAATTTCCTGTTTTTCCACAAGTGTTTCCAGCTTCAGCCAAGAATATGGCAACTGCTTCAAGTATCCCGGTCGACTCCAAAGATCACCATCATTATATCTACTGCCAGCTCCACAAGGTCCAGGATACCATTTTCTTCAGCCAAAAAGGAAAGTGGTACAGTTCATTTTATTTGTCATCTTTGGACTAATTCAAGAGGGACACTCTTCTGTATTTTGAGTTTGGAAACCTTCTAGCTTCAAGGACTACCGTTCATCTACTAAAGGACTCTAATTTCCAAAGACTGTGGGGAAAAGTATACTCTGAATGTTAATGTATAATGCTATGTGATGCAAAGTAACTGTTAAAGTGAATGTATAGAGTTCTAAGTGAATAAGTTATATAAGTATTTTAAAGTAATTTACAGTACTTGATAAAAGGGAAGGGTATCTGGTAAAAAGCAGTGAGTGGGCTGACTGAGGTGGGTAAAGGCATTGTAGCCACTGCATGCCCTTGAGGCAAGGAAATTTGAATGTGCAGTGACTGAGGTCCAAGCTGTGGCCTAGTGCTGGGTATTTCTTTGGTTAACTGGAGGGCTGGTGGGTGGTGAAATATTCTCCAGTCTCCAGGGGTTAGCATGTACAGACCTGTGGGAGAATAAGACAAAAAGTGTTAAGGTATAACAGGTAATGGAAAGCTCATTTATTACAAAGTTTATGTTGTTATTGTTGAATGCTAATGCTTTTCATGCAAAGCTGTCTATGTACATTGCAGAGCAGTCATTAAAATGTTATCTTCATTTTCACATAGAAACTGTGTCAGAGTTGTGCTTAAGGTTGTTTGAATCTCACCATTCCTGTGGTCTCCTAGGTCAGTCTAGCACAGCCCCTCTTACACAACTTCTGCATCTGCTTGATTGGGGAGGTAATTCCAAAGGACTTTATGTGTACCTTATCAGTGGTTGTGGGTGGGAAGAGAGGCAAAGAACTAACTGGTAGTGGAACCCAGATAATCTCTGTGTAGGTACTGCATCTACCTGGTGTGAACGAAGGCACAACTACCTCACTACTACTGGTGGTGGTGTGACCAAAAAAGTGTTAGTCCTGGGAACTATGGACCCTTTCTTGACAACATAGATTAGCAGGCAATACATTCCTGGCTATCTGAAGAGGCCCAGGCATGCCATCATGGGCCTATATAAAGACTGATATAGATACCATAGTACAGTTGTGCAAGTGTACAGATCATTCTTTGGTGATAATCAATCTTCTTTCCTAATACTCTCCATTAATAAGGTGATGGGGAACAGGCTTGAACATACAGTAACTCTCCATATTTCAGCATTATTATAATACACTACACAATTATTCTCAGAGAAAATACTTGATTTTTCTTTCATCTCACATGGTGAAACTCATTTTTATTTTGTACTTGACCTAAAATTATCAGTACCTTTGTAATAAGCTAAGCAACTAAGCAACACTCTTTAATGTGTTAGAAATATTAGTCCCTAAAATTTTTCTTATATGTGTACATAGTGTTTCTCTATTACACTGCAATATTTATTAAACTGATTGTTTGAAGTCTGTACATCAAGATGATCTCTCCTTTTAAAAGGTTTCTGTGTTTATAGTCTTCAGGTTTATATACATAGCCTTAAGTTGGTCATTTCTCTTAGGCCTCATATGAGATAAAAAATACTTCACAAGAGGTTGTGTTCTAGGAACTACCAATCCATTTTCTTTTTCCGGTAACAGTGAAATTTTGTCAGTCAGTCAATAAAGTTTTTAGTTTTCTCTCAATGGAGTCCATTCATGTACACTAATCTGGTATGACCATTCACAATTTTATTTATAAGGAATGACTAGTAACAGTTATAATCATGTAGGATTATTCTCGTGTTGAAGACTATAATATGCCATCTAGCCTATTTTTCCTATCATTCCATTCTATATTTCCTACTAGGCTAGAGAAACAGCAGAAGACTGTGGTCTGTTGACAGCTGTTCCTGCATTACTCAGTGGTAGTAGTCTTTGATAACATTGCCATCCATAAAAATCCTCTAGTTGTTTCATAAAAATCTTGACATTACCCTTTACTACTACAGTACATGGTTTGAGCTAGGGGAGAGCCCATCAGCACATTCTGACAGGATTGCTCCGCAACCATTCAGGTCAGGGCTTCAGGGTTTTAGATCAGGAGAGTTCATTAGTGCACAGGTATCCATCTTTTCAGCTTAGACAGGCTGTAGATTCACTTGGTAAGTCAGGCCCTGGGTGTCTCGGTAAGGCAATTGGTGATCATTCCCTTGCTGCTTGTCTTGTACCAAGTTGCAGGGCTCAGCATCCATGCCAGCCTTCCCAATGAGGAGCTAAGCCAGACAGCAGACATTACTTATGAGGCCCCAGGGAACCCCCAGCAGTGCACATCAGTATTGCAGAAAACTGATCCCCCATCATGTCCCCGACATTACCTGTAACTTAGTTCCAGTTGGCTCACATCTGGGGACTCATGTGACACCTTGTGTGGTATCCATCAGATGGTCAGCGATGCACCATATGCCCCCACTATTTCACAAAACACAGCCCCTGTTCTGCATTGACTGGGCCAGGGCACCAGTTTTCCCTGCTCAAATCAAAGTCAGAAATTCCCTGATGCATAGATGCATGAGAAGGTATGGTTCTGGAGGGTAAGGGGTCAAGTGGATTATGTGCTGGGAATTCAGAAGCATCACAGCTATGCTCATACCCTGACTTAGAATATGATATTACACACCTCAAGTGTGCAAGAAAATCTAATAATGTATGACATCCCATCCATTATTCTCTAATTCATCTCATCTTAAGCAAGCAGGTTGGCTTTCATACGGAATGCCAAGAGATTGATAACATGAGAAGACCCTTTTCAGCCATATGGAAAGTACAACAGAAAGCCCTTCTTCCCTTTGCTGCATCATCACTCAACACTGAAATGATATTTGATTCTATCAAATGAGACTACTTATAGGATATGTTGCTTCCTATTGATTTTGGTGGGTATTTCAGAAACTGGATTTCTATTATTTACAATAATGTGTCTGCTTCCATTGTCACTAATGGATTATCATCTCCTTGTTTAACCTACATCAGGCACAAGCTATGTGAGCCCTCTTTCCCCTGGCCTTTTTTCTCATACCCTTCAAACTATCTTAATTATGTTCACACATTCTTCCCAGATTCAAGGGTAGAAACAAAGAAACATTGAAACATAGAATGTGTTAGCAGAAAAGCACTGCTTTTCCTATGCAGACTACCCAGATGTTCCTTGCCTAATGTGTCTCTGCAGGCCCTAACTGGTCTACAGTAACCCTACATCTCCACTGAATGTTTTCTAATACACCACTGAGTCCATCCCATCCATAGCAGTGTCAGTGGCTCAGTAGGTAGCACACTCGCCTCTGAGGCCGGGAGATCGGAGGGCTGTGGGTTCAGTTCCCACATCTGGCACTTGGGTTAATATCCCAGTACTGACACTGTAGTCCAGCATGAGAGGGGTGCTGCACTTCTGAGGTGCTGTCTTTCAGATGAGACATTAAACCAAGGTCCCATCTGCCTGGATTGGTGGTAGTTCAGGTGGATGTTAAAGATCCCATGGCACTTATTGAAAAGAGTAGGGGAACTTCCCCGGTGTCCTGGCCAAATTTCCCTCATTCACTAAAAATACCACCAACAGCTTAATCTGGTTCAAGGTCAGTTGGCATTTCATCTGTATCCCCCTCCCCCGGGCCGTGCCTGAAAATAGGCAGGATTTGTCTAGTGCACTTACCCGGTCAGCAAAAGCTAAATAAATAAAAAAAATTGTCCACCGTTTTCATTTCCATTAAATCTGCTGCCAGTCTGTTTCAGGCATTTATTCCCTTTCAGTGAAGATATATTTCCTCACATCTCATGAACTTTCCCCCTTACAGCTTCATTGCATGCCCCCTGCTCATGGTGCTCCTTCTCATTTGAAAGAGATTGCACCCTGTTAACTACTGTGAAGTACTTGTACTGTATGTCTCCATCATGTCACCTCTCACTCTCATCTCCTCCAGGTATACATGTAGAGATCCCTCAGTCTCTCATCATATGGCTTCTCCTGCAACCCCAGCACCATTTTAGTTGTCCTCCTCTGGATAGTCTCTACCCTATCTCTGAACTTTCTGAAGTGCAGCTTTCAAAACTGGACACAGTACTCTAGGTGGGGTCTCACCAATCAGCAATACAGTGGCAATACTACTTCCCTCCCTCCTTCCTCCTGCTGACAATACCCTCCCTATCAAACAAGATAGTTCCTTATGAACACAAAGCTGTCACCTATGCAGCTGTTATATTACTTATCATTTAGAACCTGCATACCTCTATTGCCAGTTTAGCTCTAATGTTAGAATAATTTTCTAAGGCTTCCAGGCTGAGTGGAATAGGCATATGGTCATAATAAGTGGGAAGGGACAGAGGTATGAGGGCGGGATGGGTTCAAGAGCTGTTGTGGTATAATTAGGTACAGTGGGCAGACTGGGTGGACCACAAGACCTTTTTCTGTCATTATTTTCTATATTTAACTATTTTTATTTTGTTTTTGTTACCCAGGAATGGCACACATAGCCAAAGCTCATTTCCAGGTGTGTTACATAGAAATACATAGAAATATGATGGCAGAAAAGGACCACTAGACCCACCTAGTCTGCTCACTTGCCTAGTTATCTGCTAAGACACGCTTCCTTTTCTAATTTAGATGTGCTACTATTTCTTGGACTTGTGCCTACAAGAAAAGGCAGCCACCAAATGCTTGCAAGAAAAGAAATCCATATTGTTGTTTTCTATCTCTAAAATAATAAACCACCACACTCTAACTTGTCTAACTTTTAAAACTGTGTTACATTAGAATAATAACTGGATCAAGTACTAAACAGTCTTCTGAATCATGCACTTCACCATCTGATTTATAACTGTTAGAGCCAGTATAGGCTAGAGGATTAGAGCATCTAGTTGTGATTCTGGGGACACAGCAGACCTGGGACTGTAATCCACATCCACCACTTGCATACTTTTTGAACCTGAGTGAGTCACTAACCTCTTTGTACTCCAACACCTCTCAGATGCTTTGTCAATTACTTTTCCATAAGTTAGTTGTATGATAATCAGCCATAACAAGAAATTCATGCTGTTAATATTAGGGTGAAGAAACTTTATCAAAATGAGCTTATTGTAATGGTTTCTTATAAATTTCAGTGAACTAAAGCTTAACTCAGGGCTTTCTGAAAGCCTAATGTCGACAGTTATTTCAAGTGTTCTGACAACACTGAAACATAGAAATAGACTTTGATGGCAGATAAGGAGCGCTTGGCCCATCTAGTCTGCCCATTTCCCTACCTACAGGATAGGCTGCAGATCCTAGTTAAGCGACAGCCTATTTCTTCCTACCCCCCACAAGAATTGCCTTATGTCTGTCCCATGCCTTCTTGAATTCTCCCACAGTTTTAGACCCCACAACCTCCTCAGGAAGGCTGTTCCATGCATCCAATACCCTCTCTGTGAAAAATACTTCCATATTGCCCTGAACCGCCCCCATCTTTAAATTGCGTCCCCTTGTTCTTGCACGTCTCTTTTTCTGAAAGATGCTACCCTCTTGGACTTTGTTGATTCCACTGAGGTACTTAAAAGTTTCTATCATGTCCCCCCTTTCCCTTCTTTCCTCAAAGGTATACATATTAAGCTCCTTAAGTCTCTCCTCATATGGCTTCTGGTGCAGACCCTGCACCATTTCAGTTGCCCTCCTCTGGACTGTCTCTATCCTGTCGATGTCCTTGCAGAGATGGGGTCTCCAGAACTGGACGCAGTACTCCAGATGGGGTCTCACCAACTGTCTGTACAGCGGGATAACAACTTCCTGTTTTCTGCTGGTGATGCCTCTCCCTATGCATCCCAGTGTACCCCCAGCCCTCCCTACTGCTTTCTCACATTGCTTGCTAACCTTAAGGTCATCTGATATGATTACCCCCAGGTCCCTTTCCTTTTTTGTTGTTGTTACTACCTCCCCCATTGTGTATTCTTCTCCTGGGTTCTTGTTTCCCAGGTGCATTATTTTGCACTTCTTTGCATTGAATCCTAGCTGCCATACTTCTGACCATTCCTCCAACCTTGCCAAATCCCTTTGCATCCTTTCCACGCCTCCTTTTGTATCAGGAACAGGAACGACTGCTTGTGTATGTGAGCAGGAAGTTAGTACTCAGATGAGAGTTCCATTAAGCAAATGGACTATAAAATATTTTTGGCATTGGCCACACTGATGTTTTGCAAATGTGTTGCCCATTCTATGCCAGACATAAGGACTTACCCACACACATTGTAAGAAATAGGGACATTACTCAGGATTCTTAATTATGAATCATGTCATCACTTTTGAACACTCAGAAAGCAAAAATAACATTTGTACACTTACTGTACCTCTTACCCTGTGTACAGTTGATGTCTCATGCTGCAGTAGACTCTAAAACATACCTTCCCACTGCTGTCAGCATCTCTGTTTCTGTCAGAGATAGTCCTTCAATAGAAAGACCAGACACACTGGTCCCTAAACCAGATGGCTCATATACCCTCCACATTCTGAAATGTGTTTCTTTTTAAGCAAACTGTTTTACCCTTTTTGCTGCTTCTGGTGATAAATGCCTGCAAACTTGTAAATGCATGTGCATGCAACATAAAAACTGTTGGACTGAACCTCACAGTCTTTCATACCAGCAGATGAGAACTGTTTAATGAACTTAAATAAGGCGCTATATTTTTTAATTTAATTACTTGTTTTGAACTCTTTTTTTCCACAAATATTGTAGAATAATAGTTTACAGTAAGATAATTGGTGCTGCTTGTGGTATCTCTTCTGGTCCACATACCCAGACCTTACCCAGTGACTCTCCTATATCATAAGGTATAATAGGTGTTTTTTGGGTGCCTCTTATGATATGTTTATAATAACTGGTGACCACCTATAATGGCTGGAAAAGCATTCCTGATGAGATGTCATAATAACCCACACAATTCCATAATAACTTGATAGCAGGTTATTACGGCACTTTCCTCCTCATGCTCTCTCTTCATTGTATTTGTGCGAGTACAGTGGCTGCTCAGGGACACACTGACTCACACAAATGCAGCTTAGTTTTTCTCTCTGTTGAAACCTTGCACCAGCTATTATAAACAAGCATTTGTCAATGCCGAATGTTGATTGCGTTGGTGTGTTGAGCTTGCTTACTGCCCCTCTGTCACTCACTCAGTCTGTTTCTTCCAGTGCTGCAGGCTGCTCTGTTGTACTGGGCTCCTGCCTGCTTTGGCACTTTATTCTGCCCACTAAGAAATCTGCAGCAGTCCCAACAGAGCTGTGTTGAGGTGGCTCACTCCCCCTCTCTCACTCACTCATTCTGTTTCTCCTGCCGCTGCAGGCTGCCTATTTGTACTGGGCTCCTGACTGTGTTGGTGGCTTTTTTGGCCCACAAAGAAATCTGCAGCAGTCCTGACACAGGTCTGTTGAGCCTGCTGACTCCCCCTCTCTCACTCACTTGTTCCGTTTCTGCTGGCGCTGCAGGCTGGCCTTTTGTACTGGGCTCCTGCCTGCATTGGCACCTTTTTTTGCCCACAAAGAAATCCACAGCAGTGCCAACAGAGCTCTATTGAGGTCACTCACTCCACCTGTGTCACTCACTCATTCTGTTTCTCCTGGCGCTGCTGCCTGCCCTTTTGCACTGGGCTGCTGCCTCTATTGGTGCCTTTTTCTCCCCACGAAGAAATCTGCAGCAGTCCCGACAAAGCTCCGTTGAGCTCACTCACTCCCCTTCTTTCACTCGCTCATTCTGTTTCTGCCAGCGCTGAAGGCTGCCCTTTTCTATTGGGCTCCTGCCTGCATTGCCGCCTTCTTCTGCCCACAAAGAAATTTGCAGCAATTACAATACAGCTCCGTTGAGCTCGCTCACTCCCCGTCTCTCACTCGCTCATTCTGGTTTTCCCGCCACTGCAGGCTGCCATTTTATACTGGGCCTCTGCGTGCATTGCTGCCTTTTTCTGCCATCAAACAAATCTGCAGCAGTCCCAACAGAGCTCTGTTGAGCTCACTCACTCCCCCTTCCTCACTCGCTCATTCTGTGTCTCCTGCCGCTGCTGGCTGCCCTTTTGTACTGGGCTCCTGCCTGCTTTGCTGCCTTTTTCTGCCCACAAAGAAATCTGCAGCAGTCACAATAGAGCTCCGTTGAGGTCACTCACTACTTCTTGGTCACTGGCTCGTTCTGTTTCTCTTGGCGCTTCAGGCTGCGCTTTTGTATGGGGCTCCTGGCTGGGTTGGCACCTTTGTCTGTCCACAGAGAAATCTGCAGCTGTCCCAAGAGAGCTCTGTTGTGGTCGCTGAGTCTCTCTCTCTCACGTGCTCATTCTGTTTGTCCTGGTGCTGCAAGCTGCCCTTTTGTACGGGGCTCCTGCCTGCATTGGCACCTTTTTCTGCCCACAAAGACATCCTCAGCAGTCCTGATAGAGCTCCATTGAGCTCACTCAGTCCCCCTGTCTCACTCGCTGACACTGTTTCTCCCACTGCTGCAGGCTGCCCTTTTGTACTAGGCCCCTGCCTGCATTGATGCCTTTTTCTGCCCACAAAGAAATCTTCAGCAGTCCTGACATGCTCCACTGGCTTCGCTCACTACCCATCCCTCACTCGCTCTCGTTCTGTTTCTCCTAGTGCTGCAGGCTGCCCTTTTGTACTGGCATCTTGCACTGGGGCCTTTTTCTGCCCACAAACAAATCTGCAGCAGTCCCGACAGAGCTCAGTTGAGCTGGGTCACTCCCCCTCTCTCACTCACTCTATCTTAATCTGTCCCAAACACTGATTTCCCACAGTGACCATGCAATTCTCCGGCAGGGTGCAAAAACATATATTAGGCAGGATGTGGAAAATGACAGCTGTACTGTTCATAAGGAGGTGTGAAAAAATGCCACTTTTGAAAATGTGGTGCAAAAGTGTTAAAAATTTGTGCAAGTTACAAGGGTGCGTGGAAACAGTTCAATGCATGCTTGTAACACAGTCATGTTATGGAGTTTCGTCACCAAATTTTCAACATAGGGATTTTAGGACCTCTGCTCATGAACACTGCCACTGTCATTGTCTTAATGTGTCCCAAACACTGATTTCCCACTGCGACCGCATTATTCTGTGCCAGAACTGTGAAAACACATTTCGGTCAAGATGTGAAAAATGATAGCTGTACTGCTTATAAGGAGGTGTGAAAAAATGCCACTGTTGAAAATCTGTCATGACAGTATTACAAATCTGCAAAGTTACAAAGGTGCATGGAAAGTGCGCAACGCACTCTTGTAACACAATCATTTGATGGGACATCATCATCAAATTTTCAACATAGGCATTTTAGGACCTCTGCTCATGAACAGTATCACTGTCATTTTCTTAAGCTGTCCCGAACAGTGATTTCCCACAGAGACCACCGTATTCTACATCAGAAGTGCAAAAAACACATTTCGGCCAGGATGGGAAAAATGACAACTGTACTGTTCATAAGTAGGTGTGGGAAAATGGTAATGTTGAAAATCTGAAGTGAAAATACTACAAATTTGCGAAGTTATGAGCGTGCATGCAAACTGCGCAACACACGCTCGTAACACAGTCATTTTATGGAGTATCTTTACCAAATTTTCAACATAAGTATTTTAGGACATCTACTCATGAACTGTGTCACTGTCATTTTCTTAACCAGTCCCAAACATGGATTTCCCACAGAGACTGCGCTATTCTGCACCAGAACTGTGAAAACACATTTTGGCCAGGATGTAAACAATGACAGCTGTACTGTTCACAAGGAGGTGTGAAAAAATGTTAATGTTGAAAATCTGGCATGAAAATATTGCAAATTCATGAATTTATGAGCGTGCGTAGCAACTGCGCAACGCATGCTTGTAAAACAGTCAGTTTGGGGATTTTTTCCACCAAATTTGCAAAATAGGCTTTTCGAGAGCCCACCTCATGAACATTGGCACTATCGTTTCATTAATTGGTACTAAAAGGTGATTCCTAGCAGTGACCACAAAATCACCTTTCGGGGCCGATTAATGCCATGACAGTTTGAGAATTCATGAGGAGGGGTCCCAAAAACCCCATGTTGAAAATTCAAAAAAGTTACTGAGATATGCATTTAAGTTGAAAAAACCCAATTTCCACCATTATACAGCTTACCGGCATTTCCTCAGTTCGCGATCAGCTTTGAAGAGTGCAGACGTGTTCCCGGTCCACCAAAGATCATTGCACTGGACTCTGGAGGTAAGTATGGTGTGAGGGGGGGTGTGGTGAGGCAGGGTGCGCAGTGGGTGGGTGCAGGTTGTGGGTGGGAGGCAAGGAGAGCGCTGAGGAGCAGTTTCCTTTTTACAGGGAAAAAAAAGACATCGTGGGACCGGTTTTAACTTTACAGGGGCATGTGGCACGCTGGGGTGGGCTCCCAGCATGTCACTGGAGGCTTTCATTTTTGGGGAGGGCAGCAGTAGCTGACAGGGGGCTTGGGCACCCCGTCAGCACACAACAAAAGGGGGGGCATCATTATGCTGACTGGGACTGGGCACAGCTTTGGCAGATAATAAAAGTGGGGAGGGGGGTTTACCTAATGCCGATGGGAGTGGGATCCCCATCAGCAACAGAAACACGGGGCACTGAGGCTGATGGAGATTGGGGCCCCCCATCGGCAAGTAAACACGGTGGGGGTTAATATTGTTTGTGAATTCGGCAGCAAACTGCCACCATATTCACAAACAATATCAGTATGTGAAGAGCCTGCCCAGAAATGATAGGTTGCTCCCTCATTGCAGTGGATGGCTTACGCTGCAATGACGAGGTGGCCCCTGACTGCAGCGGCTGATTTGCCTCACATTGGTGGCAAGGTTCCAAACTACTGTCACCAGCAGTGTGCCATGGCATTGGGGGAAGCGGGACAAGCCTTTCAGGCTGTGGGGGCATTGGCCACAACAGTGCCATGCCTCCACAACCTGCTTCTGAGCAAGCTGTCCCAATATGTTTCTTGCGCTGCGTGCAATCAACATAAAAATAATGAATTTGAAAAGTTTATTTTATGTGGATTTTTCACCTCCCCCCAGTGTGTGATAATCTCATTAACCTCTCCAGATTCACTCTCAAGGTTTATAGATTATCATACACCTAGTGTGCTTGTGAAAAATGTGTATAACACACCTCCATAGGCATTATTCTCCACTATGTAACATGCTGCATTACTATGTAGATGAATTGTTCTCTCTACTTTCATTAGTCTATGAACAAAAGGCAGTAAGCAAAAAGGAAATAAAAAGGAAAATGAGACCACTAGACAAAACAGATAGATTTTGTTCTGTACTAGGTTCAGGTAAGATAGGGGTGTACCGCTGAACTGCCAAGGATGTAATTTGCATATGTTCAACACCCAGCAGAGCCACATACTCACTGTGTGACCTTGAGCAGGTCACTTAACCTCAGAGTGCTCAACTCCAAAGTAGAAATGGGTAGAAAAAGAGCACAACAGGAAGTGGTATGTTGCAACTCAGCTGGACTTTCTTGAGTAAATACATTGCAGACCTGCCCAAATAACATGCTATACAAAAGAACTACAGAACTACACTAGGTGTGGTGCAAAGTTCACAGTCTTCTTGCAATGCAAGAAGCAAAAGATTGCTCTTCATATATAAATGGGACCAAAGCTGGGTGAAATGAGAACATTCTGATTTTGCAGCAATTTTATGAAACTTTGTGAAATTTCATGGAATATTTTGAAATGTTTTAATTGGTCATGACTCAGTCATTCTTAGAGATAGAGACCTGAAATGTGGCAGGCATACTTTTTGTAAGGAGTCCTAAAGGTTTTCCATGTTTCATGACATTTGTATGAGTGGTGTGTAACTTATAAGTGCTCAAATTCTGACAATTTATTATTTTTGTAAACATTTTTGAAAATACTTCTTTCCTTACAACTTAGCCACCTCTGGAGCTAAAAAACTGAAAATGTGCATGCATACATTATTGGAAGAGTCTTAGAAACTGCTTTATAGGGAGGTAGTTAAGTAAACTGTGAGATATAGAAGTTCATAATTTCAGCTTAATTATTTGTTAAATTGTGTGAAAATGTTCAAAATAGTTGGACGTTTGTAGCTCAACTGCTATTGCAAGTATACACTCAAACTTTGGCATGCATATCCAATGTAACTACAGTAGGTCCTGGAGTCCAACGAAGCTAGATAAATGTGGTTTAGTAGGTTAAAATGTACCATGGAAATTTCAGAAATTACTCATTTGCAAAATTTGCTCAAAAATTCATGGATGAATAATAACTAAACCATTAGAATTCTACTTGTGAAATGTTACTTTCACAAAGTACTTATTACCACTGAATCCATTTAGCAGTGCTGGGCTGTTTGCAGTCCTACAGTATAGTTCTTTTTGGGTGACTATTTTGTTCCCCCTAAGTTTTTTTTCTCTGAACATGACCAGATGGATTCTGAGGACCTGCTTGTCACACTAATTTTCTCTGTTGTTTTGCAGAAAAGCTCACTTCAAAAGAAAGCCACCTATTCTATTTCCTGTAGGATCTACACCTTTGGAATAGCCAGAATTTCACCTTCATTGTTTCCTAGTCATTTTGTTCCACCACCAGATCTCTATGAAGTCTTTTAATTTCTAGGCGTCCAAGTGTACAGTATTTGGTGCTCACACCAGTGGGGTGTGATTCTCATACATCCGGCTTTCAAGTGAGAATTGTCCCTGTATGCTTTCTTACTCCAGCTAGTGTCCTACTATTCTTTTGCTACTTGGCCTAACTGCTATTCCCTTGGTGAACCCATGCATCAAACTCCTGGCACTGGGGACCCCTCCATTGGCTATCTCACCTACCCTATATTTCAAACCCCCTTGACCTTCATTTCCATTTAAGTGATCGTACCTCCTCCCTCTTTGTAGAACTTCAGTCCATCTTAGATTGACTATTGATCACATTCATTTGACTTGTACCACAGCCAGGCAAAACACCTTTCCTGAACTGGCATCATAGACCTACAATTCTCTTCCAACACTTCCATGTCAGTGATGCCCAACATCATGCTTCATTATGGATACATATAGAGATACATAGAATTTGACGGCAGATAAGGGCTGCTGGAGCCACCCAGTCTGCCCAGTTGTGTGTGTTTGTGTATTATTATTATTATTAGTAGTAGTATGCCTCTACCCTATCTATAAAATTCCATTGTGCCAATCCAAGGCACTTTTGAATCCATTTATTGTTTTCACCCCCACCACCTCCTCTGGAAGGCAATTCCAGGTATCCACCACCTTCTGTGTGAAAAAGTACTTCATCACATCACTCCTAAATTGACCCCGCCTTCAACTTCATTTTATGCCCTCTTATTTTAGAGCATCTTTCCTTCAGAAAGATTCTCCCCTCCTGTACCTTATTAACCCCCTGTAAGGTATTTAAAGGTTCCTATTATACTCCCTGCTTTCTTTTTTCCAGGGTGAACATATTTAGCTCCTTAAGTCTTTGTTCGTTGGACTTTTGATGCAGACCCTGCACCATTTTGGTAGCTCTCCTCTGCATCACCTTTTCTCAGTCTATGTCTTTTCTGAGATGTGGTCTCCAAACTGTACTCAGTACTCAAGGTGGGGTCTTACAAGTGATTTATATAGGGATATAATCACATCTCACTTCATGCTGGAGATACCCCTACCCACACACCCCAGGATCCCACAAGCCTTCCTGATTGCCTTGTCACACTGCTTTGCCACCTTCAGGTCATCTGATATGATTACCCCCTCAGTTTCTTTCCTGCTTGGTCTTTGTCAGTATCAATCTGCCTATCATGTACTGTGCTCCTAGGTTCCTTTGGCCTATATGCATTATGTTACACTTTTTTGCATTAAAGCATAACCACCATACCCTTGACCACTTTTTAGGTTTATTTAGATCCCTATACATTCTCTCTCCCCCCGGTGAGTTCACTCTGTTACAGATATTGGTGTCATCTACAAAGAGGCAGATCTTCCCTTTCAGTTCTTCTGCTATGATGCTTATAAATATATTGAATAGGACCTGTCACAACAATGGTCCCTGAGGAACCCACTGGTCACCCTCCCCTCCTATTTTCACACTCCATTTATCACTACTCTCTGTGTCCTATCCACCAACCAACTAGTTTCCTATCCAGGTTGCCACCTTATTATCTAAACCCCAAGTTACCCAACATGTCCAGCAGTCTCATATGTGGAATGACGCTGAAAGTCTTGCTAAAATCCAGGTAGGCCATGTCCACTAGGATGACTAAAGATTTCCAGGTACTTCTGACACAATGGCCTCAGTCACAGCTAGTTGTAAGGCTTGATGTCACTGGATGTAACTGTTTTAAAATACTAAAAATATAATATCTATATGGTTGTTGAAGAGTCAGCAGGTGGCATTGTACA
This sequence comes from Neoceratodus forsteri, assembly GCA_016271365.2. NCBI lineage: Eukaryota > Metazoa > Chordata > Ceratodontiformes > Ceratodontidae > Neoceratodus > Neoceratodus forsteri. The sequence continues at coordinate 247,054,128 of CM028130.1, forward strand.
GAAATAATGCTGCACATGCATGTGCTTCCTCAAGTCATCTAGTCAGTGAGCACTAGTGGTTAGCTGCCAAATTGCAAGAAGACAGGCAAGAGTACAATGATGTCAATGATTATTTTTCACGGTTCTTCCCTCAAGATACTTATAGTACTTGATGCTTGGCACCACTTACTTTTACTATGGAGCCTCCTATGAAAGCTAACTTACTGCCACTCTACCTGCCTATTCCTTCCTGCAGTTTGACAGTAGAGTGACATCACACTCCAGGAGGGGACCGGGTGCTATGTAAAATATCGGCACAGGAACAAAGAAGCAGGCACTCCAGCAGGTTTTTTTAACCATTAATCGTTTTATTCTTGGGTCATAAAGATGTGAAAGTATAAAAGCTTCAAAAGTCGGACTAGTGAGCCTTGGCAGTTTGATGATTCAAATCCTGTTCATCAAGGGGCTTACTCCACGATGGCAGTCCAAGTGTATGGCTGGGCAAAATGCGTGGATATGGCATTGACAAAAGCATCACAAAATTCCACCATTTTCACAAAAGCTCATGAAATTCAACTTTAATTGCTAATGTTAGTTTGCAGTGTTTGACTGCTGATAACTTGGCCAACTTTTGAGCAAAGGATTAGAGAGCTCACACACACACACACACACACACACACACACACACACACCTCATTTTTAGGGAAATTAACATAGCAAAACTGGTGATATTCCATTCTCTAGTTTTAAAGTTATAGGGCTTAACACGTTTTACAGTTTACTTACTTGCAAAATGTTATTTTTTAATTTCTGAGAGTTTGGAGGCTTATAACTTAGTCACCTTTAAAGACAGATAAAATTAAACAGAAATAACTGAAATTACAATTTTCGGCAAAATGTTGTGACATTTCATTTAAATGAAGTCAGAATCTCACCAGAAGTCAGCTAGTGGAAGATAAATTTTGCCCAGCACTACTAATGACCTTTTAGGGCCTTACATCTTGAATGAGGTAATTTGCATGTTGAGTTTTAAACATGCAAGCTTAGTGTAATAGCACAAACACCATTGGCACACCTTAACTGCTAATGTACTTTGCTTCTTGGCAGCCTATTGTTTCTTCTGAATGTTATACCCCGATGTACCCAGCAGGGGACTGTGTTTTGTGCCTAATTACTTGTTAGTGCCTTACTTAAGTTGCTCTCTGAATGGAAATTTAAACATGCTTTTAGTATTCAGAGATTCCTCTGAGCTCATTTAAAACTACTAGATTTTGTGTAGTTCTCAAATTAGTGCTGAGGGATAGGACTTTGTCTAGAACAAACCTCCACTTTTAGAGATCTAGTGCAACATTTTTGCTGTTAAATGAACTGGTGCTTTAAGAACAAGGTCACAAAAGTAATAACCACAGACCTCTTGTTATCCTTTACATTTCTGGAATAAGCAAGAAGCCTCTAGCTACACTGGAAGAAAAGACTTAGGTAGTTAAAATATAATGAATCAGTTTTACTGTCACATTCTCAGTATGTACAGTAAAATCCCACAGCACATTAAAGACTAATTTGTTTCTGTCTGATGATGAAAAGTGCCATCAAAATTAAATTCTAGTGGTCTCAGTCAAGTTCTGAGGGCATCCTCCCATCCAGTTCTGAAGCAAGGGAGCACTCAAATCAAAGAGTATGCTATGTGTCTCAGTAGCAACAAAGAACAAAATCTGGTCAGAGCTGATTGGGCTGCAGGGGAGATATGTGGGATAAAAATGTTGAAGATTTGTTTTTTTAAATATTTTTACACAGCATTTTCAACATAGCCTTGTTAAGACCCTGCCTCATGAGGAAGGGCAGAGAAAATGTTCAACTCCTGCCCTAAAGGTGATTTTTGTGCAGGGACTACGAAAATAAAATTTGATTTTATTTTTGTCAACTCTATTTATGCTCTCACAGGTGGGGGGGTACTTACCACACATTGGCCATGTATGTGTTTGGTCAACAAGCCCCCACTGAACCTACCTCTGCCACAACTGCAGGATGGGGAGGACAGTAGCTTACCCCCTACAGAGCCCCCCCAAGTGGAAGGTGAACTGGGAGGAGAGACCGCATCACCTTAGAACCCAACCCTAACTTATGTTGGGCTTTGTTTGGCTCATGTGCCAGATGACCGTTGTCGGCTTCATGTCTGCCATGAGGGATTTTCCATTCTGCGTACCCCTTCAGGTGTGGATGTGCAATGATGTCCAGTGCATGGTGTGCACAATCCAGTTCATGCCCACAGGACATTAGCCACTGCCCAATCCCCATTAGTGAGGCCCCTGATCACTAGGGCTAAGCAAATACCATTTCCCAAATATTCGGCTGAATATTCGGTATTCGAGTCCCAGGTATTCTTTATTCGGTATTCGGGTATATAATGTGCCTTAATGGAGAACTGCTATATAACTCCTTAAAATGGCTTCAGGAGGAGAAGGATGAGAGGTAATGGCACTTTGCCTTCTACACTGGTGCCAGAGGCTGTCTTCTGCCACTAGCGCTTTACAAGGAGGATAAAGAAGTAACGACACTTTGGCTTGTACACTGGTGCCAGAAGCTGACTTCTGCCACTGGTGCTTCAGGAGAAGAATGAAGAGGTTTTATGGCACTTTGGCTTGTACACTGGTGCCAGAGGCTGTTTTCTACCACTGGTACTTAAGGAGGAGGATGCAGAGGTCATTTATCTTTGACTTATACACACTGGTGCCAGAGGCTGTCTTGTGCTGCTGGTGTTTCAGGAGGAGGATTCAGTGGTCATGGCAGTTTGACTTGCCCATTTGTGCCAGAGGCTATCTTGTCCTGATGGTGCTTAAGGAGGATGATTAGAAAGTCACAGCACTTTGCCTTGTACAGTGGTGCCAGAGGCTGTCTTCTGCTGCAGGTGCTTCAGAAGTAGGACGAAGAGGTCACTGCACTTTGGCTTGTACATGAGTGCTTGAGGCTGTCTTGTTCTGCTGGTACTTCAGGAGGAGAATGTAGAAGTCACAGCACTTTATCCTATACAGTAGTGCCAGAAGATGTCTTCTGACGCTGATGCCTCAGGAGGAGGATGCAGAAGAAAGGAGTTCATCATGGGCATGCAGTTTCCCATAGGATAACACTGGATGTATAAGACACCATAACTCTGTCAAAATATGGAGTTAAGTAACAATCTATATGTGGTCAGAAAGGTCAGAGAGGCCACTACCAGAATGCCATATGCAAGAGCCTTAAATAATTGAGGCCATGAAGAAAAGCAAGCAATAAGACATAATTAAGCCTATAGTATAACACTGTAACTTCAACAGGCCATAATTCTGGCAATATTTGGAGCTAAGTAACAATCTATATATGGCCTGAAAGGTCTCAGTGGTCACTATAAGAATGCCATATGCCAGAAACTTAAATAATTGTGGCCATTAAGAAAAGCAAGCAATAAGACATAATTAAGCCCATAGGATAACACTGTAACTTCAACAGGCCAACATACACATTCACATCTTACCTTCGGAGCCAAGAGGTAGCTGTGAGGACAGCACTCAAGCATGACGCTCATTCAGCCTATGATGTGCTACCCCATAAAGGGCTTTTGATTGGATGCTATCTGTGAGGGAGACATAATGAAATGTAATGCTTTTCCAAAGTGGCCTCCACACATCCAGGCAGTCTCCCTGTTCTATTTTAATAAGCACCCAACCCACATCCCAAAACAGAAAGAAAAACAACTAACAGATTAAATACTTTACTTACCTTTGCTGTTCATACCTGAGGTGTTACCAAGAGTTCATTATCCTGGTGGTAAAATACCAGTATACCAAAAAAAAAACAACAAAAAAACAGGAGAAAAACATGATTAGAGATACTCTTTAATCACAATTTAACCCCTCCCCCCAAAAAAAAAACACAAACAGAAATAAAATCATTAAAAGATTGCATATTTCATTTACTGTTGCTGGTAGTATACAATGTGTTCATCAAAGATGAGAAGCATCAGACTCTGGGCTTTGGCGGTCATCGGTCATTGGTCATCAGTGATATAGTACAGATTTCTTCACAATCATTATTGGAATAAATGTCATCATCAGCAGCAGCAGCAGCAACATCAATAACTTATTGCAACAAAACAATGGTACAAGCCGGTCATAGTCAGGCAACTAGAATATTTCAGGCATGGAAAATACTTGAGACTGGTGATGTCACACTGGTAACCAGAATATTTCAGGCACGTGAAATACTTGAGACTGGTGATGCCACACTGGTAACCAGAATATTTCAGGCATCGAAATACTTGAGATGGATGATGCCATACTGGTAACTAGAATTATTCCGTCATGCAAAATACTGGAGAATGGAGATGCCATACTGGTAACTGGAATATTTTATGCATGGTAACTACTTGAGACAAGTGATGCCTTACTCGTAACTGGAATATTTCAGTCATGTGAAATACTTGAGACTGGAGATGCCACACTGTTAAGTGCCATATTTCAGGAATGGGAAATACTGAGACTGGAGATGACACACTTACTGCCATATTTTATGCATGTGAAATACTTGAGACTGGTGATGCCACACTTGTAACTGCCCTATTTCAGGCATGGGAAACACTGAGACTGGAGATGGCACATTGTTAACTGCTATATTTCAGGCATGGGGAAACACTGGTACTAGAGATGACACACTATTAACTGCCATATTGTATGCACGTGAAATACTTGAGACTTGTGATGCCACACTGGTAACTGATACCTGGAAAGCTGTTAAAGGGATCAATGGAATATGGGCACGGGCAACACAGGGGATGAGAGATGTAGCACTAGCAACACCAGTTGAGGATTTTGTATTAGGAACAGCAGTCAGTACTGTAGGTGGGTGGCAGTTTTAGGCACTGGGAACTGCAGGGCATGCTTGTTCAAAAGAATACACCAAGACAGAGGATGTAATAAAGAAAAAGGGTGATGTCACAGATTTGTGTTAGTATGACTTTGAATATGAATGTTAACATGTTGTGCTTATTTGCCAACAGGACAATGATGGTTAACACAGAATGTCTTGTGTATGGGTCAATGCTACAACACACACATGTATCCAGCACAAGACAATTATTTAATGCAATTGTTGGTGGCCATATGTGTACCCAAGGTGAGATAGATTAATTTTTATAAACACAAGTTGTTCCACATGTGCTGGGTCAAGTGAGGATTGGCGAGGTTCCACCACATCCCCAGCAGTGCTGAACATTCATTCAGATGGTATGCTGGTAGGGGGGCAAAAGATATATTTAAGGGCTAACTGTGCCAAGTGTAGAGATGCTTTCATCCTTTTGATCCAGTACTCCACTGGATGTATGGAGAATTACTCCAGAGGCTCATTGAAATGAATTTTCAGCAGATTGGGTGCCAACTGTGGCTGCAGCTCTTTTCTCTTCTGCTGCTCAGCCTGTAGTGATGAGCTGAGTTCAGCCCAACAGTCACCCTCCTTCTCAAGGTTTTCCATACTGCTTTCAGTTTGTGATTCTGAGATTGGCTCATCAACAGGGTTACCTGTTGGTCTCATCGACCCAACGATGCAGAAACTAAGCTCTGAGCACATCTGCTTTTGAAAGTCTGTAACCCTGTGAATGGGCACTATAAGGTGTAGTACCTCACACTTGAAATGTGGATCCAACATAATGGCAAATATGTGATTTTTATTGGAACAGAGATCAGAAAATCTAACTTCTAGTTCTGTGGTGAGGTTTTCCACAAGGGATGTCACTGTTCCTGGTGTCTGGTTTGGATCTTTCTCAGCATTTTCACTGAATCTCCTCATGGCTTTTTTCAGGATCTATACAGCAGGAATTATCAGACTTAGCAGTGCAGAATCAGAGCTAAAGTCATGAGTATTCCTTTCAAATGGGGCTAAAACCTTTATCACGCTCTCAATCACAGCCCAGTCCTGATGTCTGAAGACTTCCCCGTATCAGTTTCCATGCTCATCTCATGAAGGGCCCGCTTTTGCTCCAGAAGCCTTTGCAGCATGCAGTAGGTAGAATTCCACTGGGTCTGTGCATCCTGGATGAGATGATGCTGTGGCACTTGAAGATGCTCTTGTAGCTGATGCAGACGGTTTGTGGATTTTGCAGAGTGATGGAAGTGGCTGCATATGATTCTGGCTACTTTGACTGTGTGATCTGCCTCTGCTGTGTTTGCTAAAGCCTTTGTCACCACTAAATTTAGTGCATGAGCAAGCAGCATATCCCCTCAAAATTGTCATCTCTAAGTGCTTTTATCATATTTGTGGCATTGTCTGTGATGGATCCGACAAACATTTTGTTGGATGCCCCATCAGCAACACCGGCAGGTCGACCGCATTCTGCGTCAGCTGCTGGTTCACTATTTCTATCTTTGTTTTCTTTGGAGGGCTTCACCTCCCCATCCCTCCACACCCCCCCACTTAAGGATTCTGAACTCCAGTCAGAGCTGATTTGGGTGGTGCAGGACCCCCGACAGACAGCGCCAGGTTCCAGCAGGTCTCTCACTGTGGCTAGGCACTGTAGTCGCTGTGGGGACCTCGCTGGCAAAATGTCGCTGTGGGGGGGTAACCGGTCTGTGACCACAAACCCTACCTGCAAATTGTTGCCATCAATCCATGAGCTCAACATCTCTTGCAGGAATGACAGTATGTTTACAGTCCAGTTATCCTTTTCCATAACACTGACATTTAGCAAAGCACACCTGCAGGAAGAGGGGGAAGAGACAGAACCAGTACCAGTACCATCATCACCACCAGTGACTACCACATCTGCAACACACCAGTGTGCTGTCAGTGACATATATGCATGATTTGAATTCATGCTGGTCCATATGTCAGTTGTGCAGTGGAAAACTCCACCAACAGTCTGTGCTAGTAGTCTGGCAACTTCTTTTCTCAAATCATGGTAAATGTTGGGTACTACAGTACGCAAAAATGTAGTCTGTGAAGGTATATTATACCTGGGGTGCAAATGCTGCAGCAGCCTATGGAAACCTGTGTTTTCCACAATGGAAAATGTCTGCAGATCCAAGGCCATCATCTCGCCAATTAAATTGGTGATCTGCTGTGCTGTTGGGTGTGACACCTGGTATTTGGTGTGGCATGGAAGGCTTGTATGATGGATGTAGTCAAAGCAGTACCACATCACATTGATTTTGACTTTGAACCCATGGTGGAGGGTGTTACAATAATAGACAATTGAGCAGAAGAAGGCAGAATGAGTGATGCTACTGTAAGGGGATGCGCTATAAGTGGTGTAGGGGGAGTTGAGGGTACACAGTCTGTCTCAGTAATAGAATCACTAACAGTACTTTGTGCATCTACTGGACCAGCACCAGAACAGGGGCTGACAGGCACATGTTGTGGAGAGAGAGGAACAGCCGTGGATCTTTGAAGTGCACTGGGATGTTTCATTCAGAGATGGTTCATCATTGATATTGTTGTGAGATTTGAAAGATTTTTACCACGACTTATAGTACAGTCACACACAGAACATACTGCCTTTGTTGGATCATCTTTTGCAACACTAATGTACAGCCTCACCACAGTTTTCCATGCACTGACAGTGGATGTACGGGCACCAAGTGGGTTACCATGGGCATGTTTTGCCCCTTTCCCCTTATCAGACCTGGATGCAGTGGATACAGTTGTTCTGCCCCTTTCTTTCTCCGCAGCAGATGTAGTTGTAAAACTACTTTGTGCATCAGATGGAGTTGCACTTGACACAACTCTTTGAAAGTACAGGGTGGACTGCTTGTATTTTTTAGGAGGAGGTGGAGGGTGACCCTGACTGACCTGCTTGCCATGACAAGCAGCACTACATTTTTTGGCAGCTGCACATTCACTCTTTTCACACAGATATGCCGCATATTCAGCCTCATTGCCAAATTTGCCTAGGTGGGTATCACTGTCAGATGATGTACTTCGCAAGTCTTGTGGCTCTGGTAAATATTCAGAACCTGATGAATGCTCTTCTTCGGAATCCTCCACATCAGCAAAATGATATGTGGTGAGAGGAAACTTACGAGGCTGAGCAACATTACATTTTGGCAACACAACTGGTGCGGTTGTTGTAACAGTCTCATGGTCAGTACTAGTCACAGTACCTATGGTCATGGACACAGTTGGCAAGGTAGTAGCACTATCAACTGTAGTCTTAGTGCCAGAATTACAATCAGGAGTTACAGTCAAAGAAACTGGCATCATATTACAACTAGTTGTAATATTGGCAGCAGTAGTCATAGTGACAGCAAAACACTCAGGACTACTAATGGAGGAAAAAGTTGTGGTGACAGTGGGTGTGCAAGGAGCACAAATAGCAGTGCACACTATTATGGCAGTGGTGGTGTCAACAGTACACAAAGGATTTGCTCTGGTTGCTGAAATCACGGCACTGGTGGTAGGGAGGAGCACACTGATAGGCGATTTTGCATCTATGGGGGCAGTTGTGTGACTAGCACTACCACTGGTAGTGGGGGTGGGTTCTTGTATGACTGGAGATGTCAGCTGTAAAGCCCGCCTACTTTTATAAAATGATGGTGCTGCAAATTCAGTACTAGTAGTAGTAGTGGCAGCAGTTGTAGTTATGGTAGTACTAGTACTACCCACAATCTTACTGACACCAGAACCGGAAGGCTTATTAGGGGAGAAAACTAATTTAGAGCAGCAAATATGAACAGACCTTCTCTCATCCTGTTCCCCATTGCTTATGACTGGTGGTGAAGATGACTTGCTTGAGCTAGACTATGCACGTTTACGGGATTGATGAGACATGGTCTGCAACTTACTGTGTATATTATTTGTGATTAGTGTTTTGGTTTATGTTGGTACTTCTTGCAGAAAACAATACCAACACCACTTATGTAGCAGCTAATAAAGACAGGCTGATACTAAAGAGAGATGGAGTCAGCAAACAACCTCTTACTTGTACAGTGTCAGTTGTGCAGTCATACAGTACAGCAATTTAAGCTTTGAAGGTGCACCAAGCAACTTACAACACACAGAACCCAGTGAGTCATGCCTGACACATGCAGAAATACTAAAGCAGTTCACAGAAAATTTACTTGTACACACTCACAGCAGTGCACACACAGGAGGAGAAGACACACAAAAAAGAAAAAACTCACATGCATAGTAGGTCACACAGGTGCATTGAGCTTTGGAGGGAGGAGTCACCTGTGACACCCTCCTTACTCACTTGTACAGGGAACTGAGCCAAGAACCAGACTACAGTCAGCTACAATTCAATGGGCCAAGCTTGACCCAATGAGAAAAAAATAAGCTGCTTTATAAATCACAAAAAAAAATGTGTGCAGACAACTGTGCGTGCACTTGCAGGACAAGATTACAAGAACAACAATACAACATACACACAGATGATGTATGCACCGCAGTAAGCTGCAATGCAGACAAGAGAGAGTCAGATGACAATCACACCTCACTTATTCAGGAACCGAGCCTGGAACCTGAACCCTCAGCAACACTGGGCCAGCCTGCAAAATCAAATTTCAGAATGCAAAAGCACTTTTTGGGCTAGAGTTGAAAAATGACAGCTGTCAGATTCATGAGGTGCTGTGATAAAATGGCTATGTTGTAAATTTAGGATAAAAATATTGAAAATTACCAAAGTTATGAGCCTGCATTCACAAAATTAAATGTAGGCTCATAATTTTATTATTTTTTAATATTGTCACACCACATTTTCAACATAACTTTCTTATTACCCAACCTCATGAACAAAGGCAGAGAAAATGTTCAACTCCTGCCAGAAAGGTGACTTCATGCAGGGCCCACGAAATCATCTTTCAGGATGTAAAAAAACATTTTGGCCAGGATTTGAAAAATGACAGCTGTCACATTCATGAGGTGCTGTAAAGATATGGCTATGTTGTACATTTGTGGCAAAAATATTGGAAATTACCAAAGTTATGAGCCTGCATTCACAAAATTCAACATAGACTCATAACTTTATTTTTTTTTTTTGTATTTTACACCACATTTTCAACATTGCCTTCTTAGGACCCCATCTCATGAACAAGGGCAGAGAAAATGTTCAACTTCTGCCTGAAAGGTGATTTCATGCAGGTACCAAAAACCACCTTTTGGGACAGATCTGTCTAATGACAGTTCAATTCTTCATGAGGTAGGGTCCCAAACAAGGCATGTTGAAAATTTGGGCCAACAATGTGCAAAAGTGCCCAAGTTATGCCACTAAGTTAAAAACCCCATTGAAATACATTGAAGAGCATACCTTTTCTTCAGTTTGCAGTCTGGCTTTAAAGAGTGAAGACATGTCTGTGGTCCAGAGAGGTTTACAGTGTTAGACCCCCAATGGGTAAGTAAGAGTTTGGAGGGTGCGGGTTGGTGGAGGTGGGAGCTGAGTGAAAGGGTTCGAGGGGTGGTAACAGCACAAAAAACATTGATGGACAGGTTTTTTTTTTTTTTACAGGGAAAAAAAAAACAACTGAGGAATCATCATCATGATACTGGGGGATTGGCTACCCCCAGTGTCACTTTTATGGGGTTTTTTTGGGAGAGGGCTGTGAGTGCTGAGAGGGAGAATAGAGTGGGAAGATAAAAAAATGCATATTTTTTAAAAACGGGGCAGTTGAAAGCTGGAGAGAGACATTCATACACAGGGCTTACAATGTCTGTCCACCACAAGCCAGGGCTCGCATGTACTGAATACTGCTCCAAATGCCCTGGTCACTCTGTGGGGGGGAGAAAATGAATACTGCTCCTGATCCTGTGGTCTCTCTGTGGGGGAGGGAAGACAACTTGGATTGCAAGCATGAAGAAATGCTGAACACTAGAGAGAGAGAGAGAGAGAGAAACACTGTTGACATTCAGCTGGACTGGTTCTGATCTCACTCTCACTGTGTGTTTCCTTCTCTCCCTCTCCAGCACCAGAAGGAACGTTTTGTATTTGTACCATTTCTGTATGCTGCTCACTCTAACCCTCCATCTGTCTCTCTGTTTCCTCTCTCTGTTTCTGTGTGCCCCCACAGCAACCACTCTCGCTGTCCCCCCACACTGCCCTGCTCGCAGTACATTCTAACCAAGTGGAGAGAGTGCTGAAGAACAATTTCTGATTCATGCTGTCAGGGTGCTCCCACCCACTCCCTTTGTCACACAATATATGTTAACACATGGAGAGAGAGAGACACAGTGAGAGGAGAGTGCAGCAAAGCTGTAAATAGAGAGAACAAGAACACACTGTGGCAAGCTGAAATGAAATGTGCCGCTCATCAGATGACCACTGTGAGCTGCTGATCTCTCTCTCTCTCTGCTACAGCTATGCTGCTCCATCTGTCTGCAGCTCCAAGCTCTGTCCACTGCACTTTTACAGGACAGTGGGGCAAGCTGAAATGCAATGTGCCTGTCATTCACAGGGCGGCTGTCACCTGCTCTCTCTCCCTCTGAGTCCCACACACATGCTTCATTGTGTCTTTGTCTCTGGCTAATGACTGTTCTTGCCACCCACGATTTGTATACCAGACAAGGTTTATGAGTGAAACCAGAGCAGGAACTGGAGAGGGAACAGATACATTGGCTCTGTCCCTGCTGCAGTTCACCAGTTAATGTGTTGCCTGTGTCTCACATGCTCAAGGGCTGCCATGCACAGTCAGTGTGTGTCCTTGACCAGCAAAAAATGGTGCAGGTTGAGAGGAGTGCTCTGCTTCAGAGATGTAGAGGTGACTGAGTTAACACTCCAACAGGTTGTTTGTTCACAAAGAATGCAGGCAATGCAGAGACCTTTTTTTGAAAGCAAAAGGTCTGCAGGGCTCCACACACTACAGCCCTAAAAATGTCTCATTAACAATGCTTTAAAAGGTTATGTGTTTAGTGATGGTTGCAACACTCTGCACTATCATGTGGGGAACCCAGGCTTATGTTGTGTGCATTGACCCCTGCTCAGGACCAGAAGCAAATCAGGACTGCTGCAGGGACAGTACTTTCAGACTCTCCGGGGAGGGTAATACTCACTGTTCCACAACAGTGTCTTCTCAGACAGACATCGGGATTGGTCTGATGTCAGAGATAGCAATGAGACATCAACCCCTCCCTGTGAGGATGAAATGAGTTAGCACATCGAAGGAGGTGGGTAGGACAAGAAAACAAAATGAAATTGAATGGTGGCCATTTGGAGAACAGTCCCTGATAGTCACAGGCCCTGTACTATGCTTTACCACACTGGATACAGATTCAGGTAGTGGTATGACCCTAAAGACCTCGTCACAAAGAACAAGCTCGCCAAGGATGCTGGTTGAAGAGGTATTGATACTGGGAGGATGCCATGTGAGGGAAACGATAGAAGACAGCTGTTGGAAGAGGCCAGTCTTTATAAAAAAAAAAAATCTTAAAAGCAGGGATAGCATAAGTTCAAGTTATTCCTGAGGATACTTCAAGAACTCTGCATTAGTAGTCAGGTCTCCTTTTTTTTTACTTTAACTGCAGAATGCATAGACTTCACAGACAATCAGCTCTGGCAAATTTACACTCAAACCTCATGGGCCCAAGCTGTGGAAAAGCCATATGATTTCTATAATAAAGAAACCTGACAGTATCCTTCTGAACTTTCCAGTTCCCTCAAATCAATATAAAATGTTTTAAATCTATTTACTACATAACTGATTCAATATGTGCTTAAACCAAGGTTAATTAAACTGAATACATTTGTTATTGTTGCCTTCTGCACAAAATTAGTTTTCTAACCTGGGCCATCTCTTCCAGTTCTCACTGTGCATCACATTAGGGAAATGTCTGTATGTGAATCTCAGTTAGTGATGACAAACTTGCTTTATATGCAGACCAGGGAGAGAATTCTAGAAATGCTAGCAACTTAGCAACTTAGCTGAACTGTATTTCAGCTCGTTAGTAGTCATAGTTTGCTGATTAATTACACTTGTCACTAATAAAACTGGAGATGGTAAGGCTCTGTGGATTGTGAGCTAAGAGAAGAGCTTGTTTTTACTAACACTGGTTCAAATTAAGCCCATGTCAATGGTAACTGATAGTGATTATCTAATGGCTGTCTGGTGACCCATGTGAAGTGACTTGTGGTGACCTAGACTGACTTCATAGTGGACAGGTGACTATGTTACAAACAAACTCTATCCAGAACCAGTATGGTTGCAGCTGAGATTGCTGATGGAACACGGAGAACTTTGCCATCATGTCCAATATGGCCACCCGGAGTTTTCTGCTCATGCATAATGACTTGTGCATGTGTATTGAACTCCAGTGGCATGGCAGCACAGTCTGCTGTGTCCATGATGGCCACTGGAGTTCACTGTGCATGCACAACAACTTGTGCATGCGCATTGGGCTCCAGAAGCCATCTTGCAGACGGTGGAATGTGTCACTGTACCGCTGGAGTTCGGTGCGCATGCACGAGTCATCACACATACGCAGATGACTCCAGTGGCCATATAGGACATGGCGGACAGTGCCTTGTTTAACCAGTACCAAAGGAAAAAATAGTGCAGTGCATGCATAGTGATTACTGTTCACCTCCACTATTTAATGTCCATTCAGTATCCGGCAAGCTCCCCTTCTCTCTCTACTGTCATCACAAGATGTCTGCAGGGCTACACCCACTGTAGCCATAATAAACCCTTTTAACTTATAGTACTTGTCAGACATGGATACAGCATCACATACTGTATGACCAGGGAGTGAATGATCATGGCATCTGAGCTAGCCTATCTCCTACAGGATGAAAAGCCTTCATGTCAGAGTTAAGGTCCAGTGGGAAGGAATATTGCACTGTGAAGATCCATGCTGCAACTGTTAATTGGATAAAAAGACTATTAATCTATCATTGCTATCAACAAGGTAGTATAGTCTAGATGATAGAACACCCAGTTGAGAATCTGGAGATCTAACAGCCTTGGGTGTGAATCTCAAAACTGCAGTTTGCATATTGTGGGACCCTAAGTATGGCAATTAACCCCCTGCACATGGGTCATACATGGAAATTAACTTTGCCCCCATATGCCTTTACCACCTAGCAGTTATAAAGCAAAAAAAAAAAAAAACATTAAACTGATACATTTCACAAGCACTGAACTCATTACAAATAAATGGTGAAAGAATGTACAAAACATATACACAGAATCGCAGAAGCATTATTTTTGTTTATGGTGAAACGTTGTATTAAGAGTATGGAAAATCAAATTCAGAGATACTGCAATTGTAAGTGTTAGGGCTGGCTGTATCTATCTATCTATCTATCTATCTATCTATCTATCTATCTATCTATCTATCTATCTATCTATCTCTGTCTGTCTGTCTGTCTGTATCTATCTAGCTAGCTAGCTAGCTATTGTATAGACAATATGTTAAAGCAAATCTTAGGATTCACAAACAATGTTAAAACTTGTGACCTACATTCACATCATTTCTTGCTAACTTAACTCTATGCAACATATTATTTCAATGTAACTGTTTTGTGATAATATTATCAATGTATTACTTTTGAAGATAATGCATGGATATAGATGTGGGCACAAGTCATTCATCTTTTAACTTTGAATGCCTTCTAGTACTACTAGTATTACTAAAGAATGTTCAGACTCTTGCAACTTTTGTCTGTCAACCCTAATTTTATATTAGCAGGTGTTTTATTATCCAGTATCTCTTTATGGTAGTCAAATGTAACATATGCAATTTTTATTTATTATCAAGTGATATGGGTATAGGCTGAATGTTTGGTTTGCAGATTGCCAGGAAAGAAAAATATGTTTAGGATCTGTTTAGTTTAGATTACCTTAGGTTTTTTTTTTTGTTTTGTTTTTCTGTTTTTGTCTTTGTGAATTGTTGCAAAATGCACTAAAGGGCAATACTTTGCAGGAAACACTGGCAACAGGAATTTGTCAGAGGTTTATGACATTCACATTTCCAGAATCACAGAACACACTGGAAATAGTTGGTAAAATTGACAATTCATTTCTTTGACTGTTACAGTTTAGACAACTGCACTTCTTTTTGTATGTGCTGCTGTATAAAATTACTGTGTGTTTTCAATTTAAATGCAGCGTTTTACACTGTATTACATTTTGGGCTTTAGATTTGGTTTCTGGGGGCATGGTGTGAAGCTACAGGGGGCAAATTCAGGAGGAATATAAGAAAGTTCTTTATTACAGAAAGAGTGGTGGATCCCTGGAACAGGTTGCCAGCTGAGGTAGTTGGGGCTAAAACAGCAGAAGAATTCAAAAAAGCATGGGATAGGCATAAGAAAATCTTAGAGGAAAAGAAACAAGGGGCAGGTGGAAGAACTGGAGATCATGTAGGGTCTGTAGGGATACTGTAGCAGGGTTAAATGAGCAGACTGAGTGCACCAAGCGATCCTTATCTGCTGACAAATTCTAGGTTTTTTATGTTTTAGTTTAGGTTTTGATTTGCCTGGCCTAACCCAGTCTGACCTGTCAGAACCGGACACATTCACTTACATCCCCCTAGCTATACCTAAGCAGGTACATGAGGGAGGCACATTTGATTGCAACCACTGTATTGAGCAATAGGAGACAATCCAGATTTTACTGCAAATGTTGTATAGACCATTCACTTCAATCTGCCAGGGAACAGTTTCTGAATACTCAGAAAGCAATCTAGTTAACCGTATCTGACCCTCCTAGTCCAGATAATGGTTCATTAACATGCCTGAATACACTGTCCAAACAATCAGATTGGCTAGTAGCCACACATCTAGGGATGCATGACTGGCTTTCCTCTTTAGTGCCTATGTTTCTATCTTCTGCTTCAGTTTAGTGCTGTAAACCACATACCAAATTGCCTCTGAAGTCCTCTATGACAGCACTGAACTCTTGGCTTCCTCTCCCCTTCCCCATCAGAGGAAAAATGATTTTAATTTCTAGGAATGGATTTTCAGGTTTAGCATTTGACACAGACTCCATTTTGACAAAGCCTGAGCAGTACTGCAGGAGCAAATTTGTTATTCAGTTTCAAGGGGACGCGTGGCAGGCATAAACAGCTGGGTTTTGTGTAAACATACCACATCAGTAGTTTTTCTTTTTCAAAATGTCCAGATGCTAAGCCCTTTGAATAAATAACAAGGTAGCATTTCTACTTATGGTCACAAATTTGTTTTACATGAATTGGTAATGCTAATTACGTATTATACTGGACTGCTGGTTGGTGATGATATACCATATATACTCTTACATTAAAGTTCAGTGATCCCCCCTCAGGAGAGCAGAATGAAGCTTCAAGTCTAGAGGGTACTCACCCTGAAAAACCTAGTGCTTTACAAATAAGAGTGCGTGAGTCACAAATGCCAATTACTAAGTACCATGGTAAGTAGGCAACTTATTATTCAGTGTTCATATTCTGATTACATCCCTAAAAAATGATTAATAAATAGAAATGAAAGCTGTTTTTCCTAATTCCAGGTGGCCAGGGCTGATCCCATTGCTACACCCACCCACCCTTCTCAATCATATTTCACCACCCTACAGCCTTCCTTGATCCTGCCTTACATTATCAGTATTATAATAACTGGTCAGCATTTTTTTCTATGAGCTGAACCAGTTATAATTTGCCATTATAACCCGAGGGTTATAATGGTGAGCATGCATCCAGTCAATCAAAAACAGCCACTCTCATTGGCTGCTTATCTTGTCCTGGGCGGGCTAACCGCATTTAAAACATGGTGGCTCCTTATCCTGGGAAGCAAGGAGCTACCAGAGACTCTCGTCATTTTTACTTTATTTTTTTTTAAACCACTTAAAATTTAAAAGCACAAAAAAACTTATATCTGGTTGATCCTACCATTCAGCAGCTGCAGAGGACAAAAACTGCCAGAAGAATGGCTCTGATGGACCGCAACCTGCCAGACTGGGGTAAGCAGTCATCACGATAGCGATTCACGAAGCTCTTCTGAATTAAACCACAAACTAAATATTAAAAAAAGCAACCAAAAAAAAACCTGAAGGACAGGGAAAAAATACCTTTGGAAGGGGAGAGACAAAGTATGTGTGTGTGTGTGTGTGTGTGTGTGTGTGTGTGTGTGTCTGCAACACTGAAACAGTAAAGTAAAGTTGGAAAAAATTGCTGACCAGCAATAATAATAACAGATGGGGAAGTATGATTAAATTCAAAATTAGTGGTTGCCCCTAGTGTGGGATGCTTTAATAAACCCCTCAGGCTTTGCTCTTGGGGTTTATGTAGCATCCCACACCTCGGGCAATCATTAATTTCTCATTAGCACACTTCCCCACCCATTACTGTTTATATTATAGATCAAGGGACCACTTTTACTAATCAGAGCCCCCCCTTTCATCTGTGTGTGAGACTGCTTGTTCTGTGAAGAGTGTCTCATGTGCAGCTGCCTTGGAAACAGGCACATTTGTTTGTTTTTGTTTTGTTTGTAACATATTATTGATCTATCTCGATCTCAATCAATTATATATTAATACAGCCATTAAAACAATGTAAGAGTGGTCTCACTTACATTCTTAGGATATCAGAACAGCTCACCTTTGTTTCATGGTTCTCATATCCTAAGAATATACATGAGACCACTCTTACAACTGTAAGAGTGGTCTTGGCTGCTGTAGTAATACAGGTTAAACAAAAATATCTGCCATCTTTCCAGCCTCTCCTCTTGCCCAACATAATCTTTTCTAAACCACAGACCAACCCCTAGCTTTCTGAGTCATGAGTCAAAGCCCAATACTATTAGTCGCCAGCACTCTGATCCCCCATCAGGTGTTAAGTCTTCAGCACTGACTGCCAATGCATGCTGGAGGTGGAGGTATTAAAACATGGTTCTTCAAGAGTCAAAGTCATCTCTTGGAAACCCTGGCAACAATTTGCACATGTTTCTGCATATTTCACAGTTATTCTGCATTTATGTTCCCCTTCATTTTCTATTTGAACAGCATATGTGGCCAGTAGCAACAATCTCTTATAACATAAGAAGATTATGTTACAATGTTTGGGCAAGAAGACCACAAAGGGAAGCTGAGTGGTTCTATATACCCAGTCAGTTTGAGTGACCCTTGTTACATCATAAGAGACCATCCATACTAGTTCTAAATATATATATTATGGTAGCACAGTAGTGCTACCATAGTTAGGGCCGAGGAGCCATTTACATGTTAAACCCAAAATTTTGCACCTTAATAACCTTGCAACTGTTTGACGGATTTACCTGAAATTTAGAATACATGATTAAGACCCATACGCCTTGGGATCTGCCAAGTTTTGTACCAGTTGGATACATGGTTGCGGAGTTATTAAGCATGATCTGCGCATGCGTTTATGCTTTTTCTGGAATTCTACGGTCACGCCTACAGGTCGCACGGTTTGTGCGACGGGCCCAAAATCTTCAGGGAACATGCGGCCAGGGTTCCCGATGTGCCTTTCAAAGATTTCGTGAAAAAATATTAAACTGTTCAAAAGTTATGGCAGTCCGAACTTCTGTTTTTTTCCCATAAGATAACATTACGGCATTTGCCGCTCCTTTGAGGGCCCGTATCTCGAAAACAGTGCTAGATACTGAGTTTTTGTCAAAAAATTATAGCCCCCTTATGGGGCTACATATAAAACTAGCCAGGAAAGTGATAATACATATGACTTTTAAAATTTTTTTTCTATGTCGTACGGTTACTGAGATATAAGCAATTTACTATTACAACTACTGATTTTTGTGTTCCAAGAGTCATTATTTTGCATATGTTCTTTCTACTCACTGTCTTTCTCTATACAGCTTTTGGGGAAAACCAGCCTGTGCACTTACATTACTCTTACCATTACCGTTTCTGCTTGCGGTTCTGTACCCGTTTCGCTTACTGTTCATGTTTACGCCACCATGTGCGTTACCCTTTGCGTTTTCATTTGCGGTTGTGTTTCCATTGTTTTTAACATTTCTGTCTACAGTACTGTTCCTCTTTCTGTTTCGCTTTGCATCACCATGCGCATTACGATTTGCGTTTGCGGGCACAATGTTACAATGCGACAAGACATCACCCCACGCTCCCGCCGCTGCATTACATTCACTATTTCTCATTATCATTCTCAAAAAGAAGGGAAATTAGAGGCAAAAAACTCTGTTTAATGCATCAGTTAGGGTTGTTCCACAGCGACAAAAGCGAGGAAATTCGATGTTAGGGTTGAAACCCCCTTTGCACCCCTCCAGCCCACCCCCCAACTGGAATCGGGGTGTGCATTGGGGTCATCGGTCCTAACTGTCACCTCATTCTCCTATTCCTCAGCTTCTTTCCACATGTGATGGGGTGACACTTAGGGCCGATGACCCCAATGCGCACCCCATTCCAGTTGGGGGTGGGCTGGAGGGGTGCAAAGGGGGTTTCAACCCTAACATCAAATTTCCTCGCTTTTGTCGCTGTGGAACAACCCTAACTGATGCATTAAATGGAGTTTTTTGCCTCTAATATATATATGGCAAAATCAATTTAATGCATCAGTTAGGGATTGTTCCACAGTGACAAAAGTGAGTAAATTCGGTGTTAGGGTTGAAAGCCCCCCTTGGACCCCTCCAGCCCACCCCCCAACCTGCATCAGGGTGGATGTTGGGGTCACTGGCCCTAACTCTCACCCCATCACATGTGTAAAGAAGATGAGGAATAGGAGAATGGGGTGTGAGTTAGGATCGACGACCACAACGCGCACCCCGATGCCAGTTGGGGGGTGGACTGGAAGGGTCCAAGGGGGGCTTTCAACCCTAACACCGAATTTTATCACCTTTGTTGCTGTGGAACAATCTTAACTGATGCATTAAATGGATTTTTTTGCCTCTAATTTCCCTCCTTTTTAAGAATGATGATGAGAAATAGTGAATATATTGCGGTGGTGGGAGTGCGTGGTCCATTGGGCCCCGCACTCCCATCATGTGATGTCTTGTGACATAGTAACAGGAACAGCAATGCAAACAGAAGCACCAACAGTGGCACACATGGTAACACAAACGTAAATGGTAACGGAAACGTTAACAGAAATGCAAGCGCAATGTCACGCTGAAGCGAACAGTGACGCAAACAGAAATTGAAGCGCATACGGAAATGCAACTGGTAATGCCAATAGTGATGGCAGTGGTATTTTAAATGGAAATGTTAAGTGTCACAGCAAAAAGAATGCAAAAGGGAACTGAAACGGAAATGTGAACGCAAGCGCGCACGTAAATGCAAGCTGTAATTCGCACAGGCATTGTACCACAGTTGTAAATGCAAATGGTAAAGTTAACATGATGAATAATGCCAGATGAAACAGAAATGGAAATGGGAACAGAAGCACATACAGAAACGCAAACCAAAATGCGCATGGGCACAGTACTGCAATTGTAAATGCAAATGGTAATGGTAACAGCAACAATAAGAGCAAAGGAAACAGAAATGCAAAAGAAAACACAAGTGCATATGAAAATGCAAACCTTAATGCGCACGGGCACAGTAACACAATTGCAAATGCAAATGGTAACAGTAACAGCAAAAAAGACACAAAAAGAAAAAGAATATTATCTAACTGCTTATTGATATATAAAATGCAAGCCATAAGTATACATTGTGCAACTCTTACCACACTTAACAAAGAAGGTCAATGCTTTCACCCAAACCTTAGAACATCCCCGTGTCAACTTAGCTAGGCCTGGGGGGTGGGGGTTGGGAGGAGATCTCAAAATCCCTTGGAAATTGAGGGAGGGGGGTCCCTGGGCTGGGTTGGAATTTTCATAAAATCATACTGAAGATAGGGTCCCCATTTGGCATAATATGGATGCATGTTTAATCCTTGCAATGAAGAGAGCCATTCGAACTAAGAAAGGCGTGCGATAGAGGTGTGCCACACAGGTCTGCTAGGTGTTATGGGTAGTCTCCAGTGCATGAGTAGGAGGCGTTTGGCTTCTAGTTGGTGGAGCGAACCCAATACTGCAGGGGTTTAGGGAGAGCTACCAATTGGCTTGTATCCCCTAAAAGCACCAGAGGGGTGATCAGGGTGATGGTAACTTTCAATACCTTAGAAAGGTCTTTAGCCACCATAACCCAAAAGAGAGCAAGAGAAAGGCATGACCAAAGTATATGTTTGATGTGGGCATTTGGTTGTGCACATCGCCAACAAAGGCTGTGGTTGAGCAAACCTCTCCTATGTAGTAGATCTGGAGTCCGATACCAAAACAACAGTATTTTTTGTTGTACAAAGTGACTATTAGGGTCCCTGTAGGAGTAATGGATGCTTTTACAATAGGACAGCCATTGCTCTTCTGAAACTGATTCCTCCAGTAGTTTTTCCCACTGAGCCCTACAATTCTGTGTGGGATAAGGTTGGTAGTCCCTCCAGGTGCTATAAAAGCAACCCATAAGGCCTTTCTGAGTCTCCAACACCCGATGGTCAGTAAGCCACTGCCATTGCTTGTAATCTGTATTTTTAGTGAGGAGGGGAGTTAGGTAACTGCAGATCTGTAGGTAGCATCAAAAATCTTTGGCAGAAAATATTTACTCCTCAGTTGCTGAAATGACAGTAGCTGTTGAGTTCCGGGAACAACTAAATCTTGGACTATCTGAATACCTTGTTGCTGCCAACTCGACCAACAGACTCCCTCCTCCTCGATCTGGATTTGTTTGTTATGCCAGATGGGGCAAATAGTATTGGTGGGTGCCCTGCCATCTTGGGTGTATGAGATTTGAAGAATAATAACTTCCAAGCTCAGACAGTATGGGCGATTATAGGG
This sequence comes from Neoceratodus forsteri, assembly GCA_016271365.2. Taxonomy (NCBI): domain Eukaryota; kingdom Metazoa; phylum Chordata; order Ceratodontiformes; family Ceratodontidae; genus Neoceratodus; species Neoceratodus forsteri. Next base: position 247,075,831 of record CM028130.1, read on the forward strand.
GAGAGTTGTGGGTTGATCCTTGAGTGAGGTGTTAAGAGATAATAAAGTGCGTGAGGACATGCCAAATCAGTTTCTAGGTGAACCCATGGGAGGGTTGCTAGGGTGCTTGGCACAAACCACCTGGTGGCCTGGGTCACCAGACATGGCAGGTGGTAGCCATAAAACCAAGGCACACCGAGTCCACCTCTGGCCCAGTGAGCTCTAGCCTTGTGCCTGCTCCACTTTGGTGGTTTATAGTCCCAGATGAAATTGGATACTAACTTATCCAAGAGCTGAAAAAGTTTTGCAGAGAGGGGAATAAGTAGATTAGTTAAGAGGAACAAAACCCGTGGCAAGAGCAGCATGCGTACTGCCGATACTTTACCTTGGAGAGACAGTCTGAATTTACACCATCATTCCACTTCTATGGCTAATTGAGTACACAGGGGAGAGAAGTTAGCTGTTTCCAGGGCTGTCCATTTAAAGGGGATTTGGACCCCGAGGTAACTGAAACTGTGTTCCGCCCAAGTTATATTGGTGCCTTGTATACAGTCCTTCGTACACAATGAGTTGAGAGGGGCCAGGGTGGTCTTGTTCTGGTTTATCTGGAGACCTGAGAGTATGGCATACTTTTCCAGAAGCAGAAGTATCTCGGGTATTACTTGTCGAGGATTAGTCAAAGTCAGAAGGAGGTCATCTGCATATGCCATGGCAACATATGTATGCCCCTTGCTCTCAATGCCTTGTATCTGAGGGTCTGCAATAATAACCCATATAAGTGGGTCCAAAGCAATGAGAAACAAAAGGGGAGAGAGCTGACACCCCTGCCTGGTAGCTCTATGGAGGGACAAGGGGGGAGAGATATCACTATTTGTGAGGATACACGCTGCCGAGGATGCATACAAAGTGTGTACCCACTGCTTAAAATATGGCCCAGACCTGAACATGTTTAGGGTTTCATGCAGAAAGACCCATTCCAAATAATCAAAAGCCTTGGCAAAATCAATGGCCAAAGCAGCAGCAGGGTGGGGGGCGTTGGAGGCTAGCCATATAAGGCTGAGCAGAAGGCATGTATTATTTATTTATTTATTTTCGGAAGAATCAGATATACCTTTGAGTCATAGACTCCTTTACAAAGGTTCTACGTCACATATAACAAATCTATTACACAATTACAGTTAGTACAGTTACACAATACAAATACAGTGATTAAGACAATGAAAGGTTAAGTTACAACTGGAAAGTATAGGCTAGTATGAAGGATCTAATTAAGCAATAATACACGAGAGGGTGGGCGGTATTGGGCAATACCGGACCGCCCAGGGGCGTAATGAGGCCCGACGCCGCAGGCGGAGGGTCTTATAGCCCCTGGAAGGTCTGGTATTGCCTATACCACCCTTCCTGGGTATTATTGCATTTAGAAATGGGCACTGTAAAAAAAAAAAAAAAATTAATTAAAATGACTTTTAGAACATTTTGAAATAAAATAGTTCCTCCGCCTGCTTTATAAGAATGGTCTGAATAGTTACAAAATTGGTAGATTGCAGCAGATTCTTTATTTGTTTTTTGTTGTTGAAGACCCTCCCCACACTCTGCCCCACACACACATATAATAGTTGTTTTATGTACTGGTTTGTTTTATGTTGAGAGGCTGTTTTGTGTTGCTAATGTTTTTTTTCAGACAGGTCAGAGGTTGCGTGGGGTAGGTCAGAGGTTGCGATCGTGAGACGGAAGCGCAGCGTGGGAGAGTAAGGTGTTGTAGTCTGGAGCAAGTTGTTTTATTTTTTTTAAACATTCATGGTCCTTGGTGCATACTGTGAAGGGGAGTATCTGTTTTACCTAGTGGGATTGTGAAGGGGCCCTTGTATTTCAGAAGGAGTCAGCGAGCGGGCGACCAAGCAACCGGAACAGCAGGAGCCAGAATCTTAACCGTTGTGGGAATGATCGAGACTGCTGACAGTTGTGTGAATGTAAGTCAGTATCGGGGATTGCAGGGCACTGTTGTAGCTTCATTTTGATGACAGGAGAGCGGCAGTGGGAGGCAGATACAAGCGCAAATATCAATTCATTAAACGCAGCATTTCTTTTCACCACTCCGAGTTTAAATTGGTTCGGTGAACGAGCGGGTGATAAAGCTGCTAAACCGCACTGCAGTTTATATATAAAAAACTACCTGAAACTGAGTGAGCGGGAGGCAGCAGTCACTTTTGTTAGGAGGGGGAAAAACAGAGGGATTGGTTTAAAGCTGGCAAAACAAAAAAGTATGATTTTTTTTCTTGGTTACTGGCTGCTGTGTCATTCAAGTAATGACTGTGTGTGTGGTGGTGGTGGCGTGACTCTCGCTAAATGTTCAAAAAAAATGGCGGCAGTTTGACATTTTGTGCCCAGTGCTTCAGCCAATGATGAAGCAGGCTGGGCACAAGGATACTTGGCTGGGCATAAGGCAGGTTTTGGCTGGCACTTTTTATTTGGTAGGCATCTATTGAAAGATAATGTACCCCTGTGGAATGGGTACCAGCCAATCAGATGCCTCCAAATAAAAAGCCCATTTTCTAAGCGTAGTTTGAGAACAGTTTAAAGGAGACTGGAGACTTATTATTATTCATTCCTGTTTTCCCTTTGAGGAAACCAGCTTGCGCAGGGTGAATGATAGTGGGGAGCCCCGAACTCAATCTAGTGGCGAGCACTTTCGCCATGATTTTAATATCAACGTACAGTAGGGATATTGGCCGAAAATTCGCACAGTCCAATGGATCGGATGACTTCTTCGGAAGGAGAGTGATGATAGCATTTCTCATGGTCGGTGGGAGGATATGCTTTTTATGTGAGTCGAGGAGGGCCGATAGGAGTGGAGGGAAGATGTCCTAACTGAGCGCCTGGTAGAGCTCCACTGACATACCATCCTGGCTGGGTGCTTTCCCTTGAGCCATAATAGCTAGCGCAAGTTTTAATTCATCGCAGGACACAGGTGCTTCCAACATGGTCACTTGCTCAGGAGATATGGAGGGGAGTTGTGCTCAATGACATAAACCCAATAGCCTCTGGCCCAATTCAGCAGGGTTTCTAGAGGAGCGGGATTCATATAGGGATTCGTAGAACAACCGCACTGTTTGGTTCACATCCCTTGGGGTAGAGGCTATTGCACTGGATGCAGTCCAGAGAGAATGTATCCTGGTAGCTGCCTGTTGCTTATGCAAGCGGTAAGCCAGGAGTTTTCCAGAATGTAATAAGTTCCATTCAGCTTTTTGATGCAGTATTACATTAATCTGGTATTTAAGGTTAAGTATTTTGCGATATAGGTCCTTATTAACATTGGGCTTAGGGTTAGCTTTGAACCTGATCTCCAAGCTTGCAAGTTCAGCCTGCATGGAAGTAAGATTGGCTTTACGTGTTTTATCCCTTGCTTCTGAGAAAGCGATAAGGCGTCCCCTTAGAACTGCCTTAAAGGCATCCCACACTATGCTCGGTGCTCGGGGAAACGCGCAGTCTGAGTTTAGAGAAAAATATTCCTTTGCGGTAGAGGCCAGCATTAGGCCAAAGTCTGGGTCCTTAAAGAGCAGTGGATTACAGTGCCATTGGACTTTATGGGGGAATTGCCAGAGTGGAGATATGAAAGCCAGATCGGGAAATGGTCCTAGATCACTATCGAGCCTATCCCTGTATCCGTAACCCCTCTCCCTGCAGTGTAGTTCATCAACCAATAGTCGATTCGACTGTGAGAGTGGTGTGGGATAGAGAAAAAAGTATAATCCCTATCAGTGGGGTGGTCCTTCCACCAGGCATCTACTAGGGCCCACTCTTCCTGTAGTTCCACCAAGGATTGGCCCACTTTAGGGGTGGCATGCGGGATGGCTGATGACTTTTGCAGGAAATTGTCCTGCACCAGATTGAAATCCCCTCCCAGTATGATGGGAAGGGGGGGCCCGTCCATTTGGAGATCCGAGATTGCTTGACTCACTGCTGGGAAAAAATCTGTGTGGTCATTGTTGGGGGCATAGAGATTGCCCAAGATCAAAGCTCCCTCCAGTGAGGATAACCATAGCACCAACCCTGCCCTGCGTGTCTTTCCTTATGCTGTCAATTTTCCAGGTTGAGGAGTGCCTCAACAAAATAGCATCCCCTTTGGATTTTGAGGGGACGGAGCTAGCTGCCACTTCACCCACTCAAGATTTCTTTAGCCAGGTATTGTATTTGGCTAGGAGGTGTGTTTCTTGAAGTAGTGCCACTTCCGCCCTCAGAGACCTTAGATGCTGCAAAACCTTTGTTCTTTTGATTGGGTGATTGAGCCCTTTAACATTCCAGGACACCCATCTATGGGTCTGGGATGATGAAGGGTTTGACCCCATCATTCCTCTCATAGAATATAAAGGATATGTACTTACTGCAAAGTGTGGAAGAGGAAGGAGGCTTTTAGGAGTGTCTAACAACTTGTCATTATACCTTACACCAAACAGTACAGACCAACCCAGGAGTAGAGTAAACAGGGGTGGAAGCACTGCCTGAGGAGAATCGAGAATCTTAGTTGTCAAATTTCAAACTGCTGCTATAAGACAAGAGAGAGAAAGAACAATCAACTTCACTTAAACTAAGGAAAAATATTATACCAACAAACAACTGGAGGTATTAATAAGCCTCCAAGTAGCCCCAAAATGGACACCAATTATATCTCAGATATGAGAGTGGAGATTGCTACACAAGAGGGTTGTAATATCACCCTACAGCTATGCTAGCTCCTGATCTCAGTACGGGGTTGCAAATAAAGCAAGTGGTCACTCAAACAGAGCTGATAGAGATATTCCTGGCAAGGTGACCATGCATAGTTGGTCGTCCCGACTCTGTGGCTGGGGGATGGGGGAGGGGTATTACTCCCACCCATGTAACGTTTAAGGAAGCCAAACGGGGTGCCTATATGCAGAGTAGTGGGTGGGTCCTGTGAGGGGGGGAGGGGAGGTGGGGACATCCATCCTCCGGTTACTGCACTGCACTCCGTAGAGTTGCTCATTGCTTATAATCCAATAGAACCCTGTTAACAGAGCCCCACAACACCAGATTCATGTAGGCTAGATGCACATGGGTGGGGGGGTCAGCCTACCCTTTTGTGGGTCAACCAGAAGCATATGGCTGAGGTGGCAAGGAACCCTTAAGACCCATTGAGGGGTGATGAGAATCCATCCCTCTTGTGTGAGAGCAACACAGGACGCCACTTGCATAATCCGCTCTGTATGCAAAAATAAGAAGCAATGGATGAGGGTAAACTGTTAAGAAAAAACAAACATTAAAGAATGCTTATCCAGGGTTATAAACCATATTGAGTGTTCATGTATTCAATCCTTCGGCCAGCTCGGGAGGGCCCTGAGGGAGTGTGCCAGAGTCGACGACCTTCGCTGCAGCCACAGAATACAAGAGGAAGCCAGGCTTTGCCAAATAGGAATCTTCTGCCACTTCGAGCATGGTGGAGTCAGGAAAATCTGCCCAGTCCCCTGTGATCTCGGTTTCCATTTCCAAACTAGTGGAGAGTTTCAAGACCTTAGAGTCGAACGTGGCGGGGAGGTCCTCCCACGGAATTTTTGCAGGGGGGACTTTACTAGGCAAGCACTGAGGGCTACTTCTTGCTCGCTGTCGAGAGTTGGAAAAAGCATCTTCCAACCTTTGTAGTGTGGACATCAGGCTGGGCAGATTCAGTTGCTTGCTGCTTCTCCTGTAAGGGGGATTGCCAGATGGGAGCACAGGTCCTGTCACTATTGTGCCACAAGGGATGACTCGACCAGCAAAAAGGTTCATAGGAAGAGGCGGGGTTGCATGGGGCTTCCAAAGCTTTCTGGGTGTAGTAGTTTGAGAATACAGACCAGGCCAAAACAGAGCTAACCATTGCTCCAACTTTGCTGGATGATCTATGACAATCTCATGGCCCCTTTACTGATGAAAAGCAGGGTAAGGTTTTTGAAACGAAAACGAAAGTCATATTGATACAGAAATTGCTTGACAGGGCCAAAAGCCCTTCTTTTTGCTGCCGTTTCTTGTGCAAAGTCTCTAAAGATTTGAATTGGTGTTCCTTGCCATTGCAGCTCTCCGATGTCCCTAGCAGCCCTCAGGATCCTCTTTTTGGTCGAGTAATGAAGCAGATAAGCCACTATAAGGTGCTGACTGTTTGTTGTAGCGAGTGGCCACTCTGTGGGCCCTTTCAACTTCTATGTGGCCTTGCCATCGTTTCCCCAGAATAAGCGGGATAGTATGGTTCAAAAATTTCTCCATGGTCTGCCCTTCCACCCCCTCTGGCATACCAATGATCCACAGATTATTGCAGCGATTTCTATTTTCATGGTCCTCTGCTCTACCCCTTAGTGCTGCAAGGTGCTCTTCATGCTGTTTCAGTTTGTGCCGTATTTGTGACTGCTGGTCTTCACTGGCTTCGGCCTTTTGTTCCAGCACATTAACCTTGTCCTGGAGCTGTTTGACTTCAGTGACTGTTCTTGAGAGAGATAAACTGAGGCCATCCATCCTGGAGATTAAGGCCTCCAACAAGTGGGTAATATGTTGAAGGGATTCACCAACAGCCTTAGGCATGTCCAAGCTTAAAGAGGCTGCGGTTGGCACAGTGGTGGGAGTCGGAGAGCTCATACTTGCCCGTCGCAGGGAGGGACGCAAGATTGGATTCCCAAAGAGACACATTTCTCTGTTAAATATTCAGCCACACTTGACTAAGAACTCTGATGACCTCCACGATGGGTCTGGTGTTGCAGTCGGGGCCCTCACAGCCTACTGGATGTTGAGGAGAGCTCGTAAGCATGACACACAATATTTAAAGTGGAATCAGATCGAAATCCATTTAAAATGCACGCCACTCAGAGTGCTGGGTGTCACCTGTACATAAAGTCATTTGTTTTTGTCAGGACTCCATGGGATTGCAGCAATCAAGCATGGATAGAAACTGTCTAGGCAGGAGCTCTCGTTTTAGGGTGCCATCTTCCCGGTGGCCAGACCACACCCCCTGTCCCATGCATTCTTGATAGAAACAGAATTTGATGGCAGATAAGGTGTTCTCTATCTGCATGTGAAGTCTTAATTCTCTGTTTGTAGATAGAAATTGTCTGTCATGGGAATGATTATGATGCCACAAGCAGTAGATCTATTACAGCACATAAAAACAAGTAGCAGGAACAAATGATGCTGGATGGACTCATATCCAGTGTCTTTACAACTTTCCTTGACAGTGTACTTTAGAATAAGGAGAAATTAAAAACAGAAAATCTAGAAACTACTGTTCAACTGAAATTATGATTCATTTTCCAGTTTTTACCCAGAGGTGGCATCAGCTTTTTAGTCGGCATGTCCATTGCCTAGTGTCATATCAGACCCTCCTCCCACCACACAATTATAACCCAATCCCCAAAACCCTGGTCGACCACCCTGACCAAAGCGCACACTAGTCTTCCCCATTCTCCTGAAAACTCAGTCAGACTCCCTCTCCATAATACCTGCTCTAATATTGTAGCTCTGATGAGCATGGGCTGCGTTCTGCATGGAATTTGGTACCAACATCACGGCATTTGAAAAAGTTATGGTTCATAGTAATAGCTTCAGTGAAAACTAAGTCCATGCACATGTGCAATACAGCTGTATGTGGGCTTGCATCATTTTCAGCCGCACATTCTGTATTGATGTATAGCTTTGTATAGTGATACAAGATGTGTGCAGGGCAGACAATGGCCAGTCAGTGAGGGGAGCAAAGGGTAGGTCCTGACTGCTATCTTGTGGAGGTTGGCATTGGGCTTGAGGTGGCAGGAGGCTACTATGAGGGGGAGGGACTACTGTGCACCAGAGAAGTTGTCTAGCATGCAAAGAGGGATCAGGTGAGGGATTGGGTACAACTAGCAGCAGAGATTTATGTTTATTTTAATTATGAATGTGGATCAGGTGAGGGAGAAGGTACCACTAGCACCATGGACTTACATTTATTGCAATTATGCTTGGGTGAGGGAGAAGAAACATTTAGTTGTTATTCTTTTTATGAGCAGGTACCAGAGCTGCCATGGGGAAGAGTAGAGTTTGGAAAACTTTAACTATCACTGCCACAGCAGCCTTTCAACACTTTAAATATCCTTTCACAATATAGCTGCACCCTATATGCAAGAGGTTTCCCTTAGTTGCATGTGCCCAGTGATACATTTAGGGTGATCATATTAACTAATTTATGCTGCACTAAACAGTCTTCTTTTATTTTATGCTTGCCTGGCTCCCACGGCTTTTGGAGGAGGCTTCGTGCTTCCTCTTACTCTGTCCGCCTGGGCATCCTCTAGGCAACCCCACCCTGGTTTAATCTGTGCATGGAGAGCCGGGGTATATACATTTTTTCCCTGTTTTTCTCTGTTTAGACACTCTGAGGCCACTGATGTGAAGAACATAAGTCCTAGCGACAACATCCTGACACACGCTGTTGCATGCACCCACAGTGTCCCTCCCACCCCGGCTCCTTGAAGAAGCTGCTTGTACCCCCAAATGCCCATGCTTCCACTGGCCCAAGGAGCATCCTGTGCTCAAGACACCCCTGGTAACCCACCCTAGGAGGAGGAGTGCATCCATTGGGATGCTCAATTCTCCATCTCCCTACCGACCCCGGCAACCCAAGTCCATTCCTGAACCTGGGTCGCTGGCATGGCTCAAGGTGTGGCATCCAGCGCCTCAACCCTTAGTGCCACCGGGCCATCCACTACAACAGTTTTTTAATGTAGCAGTTGTTGCACTAATAGCCTGTCAGCCAAGCTATATCCACTTAGAGTGGTGCTAATCCTTTTTGTACTATGATAAGCATTTAAATATGGGGCCTATAAGAACCTTTCAGAACCTCAGAACCTTTTGTGGTTTTCCTATCACTACTGAAAAAAATCACCTGAAGGTACTGTGCTTATACACCTTTATTCACAGATGCTATTTTTTCTATTTGCTAGATTTCAAGAATTTAAAACAGTAGATATAATTATTAAAAATAATTTAGTGTTTTAAGAGCATATTAGAATGGCTTTACATATCTGTGTATTTATATTTGCTCATATAGCTGCCAATGCTAGTTAATGAAATAGACACATGTGATTTCTGAAGCGGATTGCTTTTCCAGCTCTCTATGTAACAGAAACATAAATGTGCTGTCTTCTCATTCTGCTAACTTATTTATACAAAACTGTTCCCTTGGCATTTACACATGAGAACATTATGCGTCTTATGAAATACTTCCTTACTGTTAAAGTATAACATGGGTTATTTTAAAATAACTGTAATGAATATTTAAAACAACTACATTATTTTTTCCTATGATTCATTCACTGTACATTGTTCAGTTACACCTCTGCAGAGCCCAAGTGCACAAAATGTTCTTAAAACCATAGAATGGGATTGTGGTAGATATTTATTTATGAAAGGTTGTTACAAATCACAAGATCTGCTATTTCATAAACTTCCATTTGTAATAATCTTTTATGAAAAATTTAGTCCAATGGCTAGAGTAGCAATTGCCAGAACTTGTCCACTTCTAGATTGAAACAGGTCTAAACTTGGGATGATTTGATAATCCATGGATATTTCATATGAAAAAGCTATTGGAAAAGTCAAACACTTTGGGTGCGGGTGGGAGGAGTTCTTGGACATTTTTTGCACAATGATCATGTAAATGATCATAAGCTTTGTTTAGTTTCTATTCCATCAAGCAACTGCATATCTATTTTTTCACCTGACCAATGTGTTTTTTTAGTGGAGCACTGCCTATCCCCAAGTGTGATCCTTTCCTCCACATTTGTTATCTTTTTGGTATAATTTTATGTCCAGATCTGTATTTTCTTTTTGTCTTGAGTCAATATTGAAGTATTTGGGTCATTATCAAGACTATCTGGGACTATCCAGGCACATTATCTATGATATAGGTCTATCAACCCAGTTCTGGGTACTTCAGCCCACATTTTTAAAAGAGATGGACAGCGCATCTCTGAAGCAAACAAAGATGAGCCACCCATCCCAAAAGATGCTCCAAACTGCCATATTCAAAGGAGGGAGATGGGCTGCCCATAACGAGATGGGCCGCAGCACAAAGTTCATGTTTGTGGCGAAAGTTAGGGGGGAGTGCCAATTAATATCCCACACAATGTGATATTTAGAAGAGATGGGCTGCCCAAGTGCAGAGGATAAGCAGTGCAAAGTTAGGCATGGAGAAAGCATGCCTAACTACTGGCCACCTGCAGGCAGGCTATGGTACTGCACACAGCAGCACAGCAGCCTGCCTGCCCCCAAAGCCCAGTGGCACATCCCCCCAAGCTCTATTCTCCAGTGCCAATAAAGTACTTGAAATCCCCCATGTCCATAGTGGAGAGGAGAGAGGAGAGAGGACACCCACTCTGTCCCTCATCCGATCTATAATTGCACTCCAATGAACCATGTTCCCCTAATTCAGGGCCCCCCCAGTTCGATCCATAATTGTAATTTGATGTAAGCAGTCCCCATACTGCAGGGGTCCCCACACCCCTTCCCCAGTTTGAGCTGCTAACATGTTTCAAATATGACATATTTCCCCTTACTGTAGGGACCCCCCACCAGAACCCCATGCAATCCAAATCTCCCATTTGCAAGTTTTTCCATAGTGTAGTGGCCCCACTCCCCTCCCTGGTAGGCAGGACCCTCTTCCCCCCTTCATCGCCAGTGCCAGAAACTGGCACAGCCCTCCATTCACCACCATGGCCAGCCACCAACTGAACAGTTCAGGACCGTCATTGTACAGAATACATGCTCATTGGTTTAGTGTGTATTCTGTACAGTGATGGTACAGATAGCACTGACACCCAAAGTCCTAGCTGTTACAACATGGATTGGTTTTAAGTGAATGTATAAGTTATTTGATTTCCCTGACTCTCCTGTTTTAGTGCCTTTTAGTATCACTGAAATCCACATTACTAGTTGTTACAGTATTAAATTTGTTTTAGTTGAATGTGTAGGATATTTGTTTTTCCCTGATTCTTCCTTGTTCCTGCTTGCTCGCTAAATATGTTTCAAAGGCTTCTCTACCCTCCTCGACCCCCCCCCCAACTGCTCTGTCTCCTTCCTGGTTGCTTACATTCCCTCTGTTCTACCATTTTTTGGGGGCAGGATTTTGGCTTTTGACATTGTTTTGCTAATCTTGACCTCGCTCCAAGTGACTGCCCCGACTTATCTGTTTATTCCTTTCCATCCACAGGTTTCTCCTCAGTGAGCTTGTGCAGGATCCATATGTGGTCATGAGGACATTGCTTCCAACTGCCCCCCCCTTGATTCAACTGCTGGCCCCAGGAGGACAAAAAATAAGGAATCAGGTGCTTGGACTCCACACTCCCCTTAGCATTCAGCACCATTACTCAGACCTTGCCAAGCTGCATTTTATGTCAGCGTACTGGTGCTGATTATGAACTCTGTGCTGCTGCATTGGCTCTGTGGTGTATCCCAGCCACCCATTCAGGATTGGTAATTGCACTTTATTCATATCGCCTGGTATTACCCGAACCCCCAGTTCATCAGTTTCTGTCACCGCCCTACAAGTGCTAACACAAAGAAATCACTAACACCTGCTGCTCTTCATGACTATAAAGTAAAATACCCCTAGTCCCACCACCACCACCACCACCCTTTCCTCTGTGGACATATTACATCTACAGTACCTTTTGCCATTACACCCTGCACTTTATTCTATCTCACTCAAAATCTAAAGAACCTTATTATTATAGTCCTAATTAAACCTACCTAAGTAATTCCATTCACGTTCAAGGCACCATTGCATACCACAGTGCTGCCTCTGTTAGGTTAAATTAACATGAATTTGAACCTCCCCATTCTGGATTTATACAAACCCTTTGTGTTCTGTTACTACTTTCCCACATCATCCTCTACCACCTGCCTCTCTAATGCTCCCTACTCCCCTTAATACATACACCCCATATAGTTCGAATTATATATACCAAAGCTAAAATCCAAACCTTCACTCCCTGCCCAACAAGCTCTCAACATTTAGATCCCTTCACCCAATTACCAATTCTCTACCAGCTAAACTCTTCTCAGACCTCACAATGTATTACATTTCCTTTTGCCTTCTTGCTCTTGCTGTCCTTGTTCTCTGGTCTCCCTCCTCCCTTCCCTTTACCCTTCCACCCCTTGCTCCTCTATACCTAACGCAATGTAATCCCCCCACATCACTCCCTTCTCCCTCTGCTCTGATCCACTACCCATGGCCACCAGGTGCTTTTATACTCCCAACCACTAGCTCCTTAGCAACCTTACGTATACACATACTCCCTAAAAAACTTCATCAACCCACCCATCCCCCCTCCCACCCTCACCCCCACTGCTCTACATCAACAAAGTGGACACACATACTTTCTAAGCTCCTCATTACATTACTACTCCTCATTCCTGGGGATATTGAACCCAACACATGACCTAACCACCCTCCCACACATACCTTCCCAAAGGCCTAAAATCACCCACCTGAACATAAGGAGCTTGCTCCCCAAACTAGTCCTTCCCTTCCCCTCATGATAGAGCTCCACCCAGATGTTGTGTTCCTCTCTTAAAACCTGTCTCCACCACAGAATACCTTGACAACAGCCTCATGATTCCTGGCTACTCTCTTATTCAGCAAGACAGACCCAGTAAGGGTGGAAGTGTAGCCATGTATTTATCATCCAACCTCCAGTATTTCACCATGCTCTTAATCTCATCCCCCTCCTCATTTGAACTTACCCTCATTAAACTTTCCTTGCCACACACTCTACCTATATTCAAAGCCAGTGCTTGCTGCTGCCCCAGTCTCCCCACATCAACTGTCTCTGAACTCATCACCCCCATAACCATACTTATCTCCTCTGGTGAGCTTTGCATGCTAGGTGACATTAACCTGGACTGGCTCTCTCCTTCTAACACTAACACATGTTCTGAAGTAAAACACTTCAACCTAACCCAGTTAATTACTGAGCCCACCCAACTAAACCTTCAAATATTCAACCACACCCTTTTAGAGTGGGCCCTTACTTCACACCTATATTGCATCATTGATTCTGGCATCCTGACAGACTCCCTGAGTGATCATCACATGATTTATTGTATTTGCAAGGTTCCTTATCCTAATGTTCCCCCAAACTGATCTTATTACATTCATTTAACTACTAAATATCATCCCCCTCTGAAATGATCTAGCCCACACATGCAGGTCACCCATCTCAACTGCATCCTCTATTAATGTTGCCTTCAGCTATTTCCAGTCAAAATTTCTGGGAATTTGGAACCACAATGCTCCCCTCAAACACACCAGAATCAGAGGTTCACACCTCCCTTGGGTCAATGCAGAACTGCTGATCTGCATGCACACTCGCAATCAAGCCTGGAAGTCCCACAAGGCATCCAGTTCCTATACACAGCTTCTCTAATACCATTACCTTAGGAACACTTGAACAAAAGTCACTAGATATGCCAAAGCAGAATACTGTACTTCTCCACCTCCTTTAATGCCAACTAAAGCCAGCCTTCCAAATTTTGGAAAGTTGTCCAGTCTCTCTTTTCACCCCCTACCCAACCCTCCATACCTATCCTCAAACATAGTGATACCACACGGACAGAGCCTCCCACCCTAGCATACTCTTTCAACACATTTTCATATCCTGTGCATCCACCCTCCTAGCAACTCTCCTACCATCCACATCCAACACCACCCAAAACTCCCCCACTTAAAATCTGTTATAGCCCCCTCCTTCCCCTTTTCACCCATCTCTCCAAGTGAAGCCTATGAGGCCCTCCAAGCCCTATACCCCAGTAAAGGCAAGATCCCAGATGCACTGGACCACAAACTTATCTATCTCTCTGCCTCCACTATCTCCTCCCCTTGGTAACACTCCTAACTTATCTTTCTCCCTTGCCTCAGTTTCTTCAAACTGGAAACTCTCCATAGTCATTCCTCTCCGTAAAGGTGATGATCCAACCATCCATGGTAACTATCACTCAGTTTCCCTACTCCATATCTTAGCCATATTCTAGGAGTGCATTGTGATCTCTCAGCTCACCCCCTATCTTGATTCCACCTCTTTCTTCACCCCTTTCCAGTCTAACTTCCACAAGTCCCACTCCACCACCACCTCCCTCATTCAGCTCACTGACTCTATGCTCACCAATATGGATCAGGGACAAGTTACTTCTGCAATACTTGTTGACTTGGCAAAGGCCTCTGACACAGTATCACACTCCCTTCTCCTCCAAAAATGCTCAGCTGCAGGGCTATCCACTTCAGCCACAGCCTGGTTCTGATCTTACCTTCTAGACAGGTCACAATCAGTCAGGATTGGCTCCTCCCTCTACCCTTCTCTCCCCATCAACACAGGAGTCGCACAGGGCTCAGTACTTGGCGCAATCTTATTTCCAGTCTTTCTTAATGACCCCCCTGCTGTCTGCTCTTCTACTGAAATTCACATGTGTGCGGACAATACCGTCCTTTACACCTCTGGTGCTTCCCATTCTGATGTGAAAGCAAGACTGCAGCAGGACTTCAATTGGGTTCAGCACTTGTTCCAATCCAACCCGCTGTTCCTAAATGCCAAAAAGTCTGTCTCAATGACCTTTGGCACTAGGCAGAAATCATCTAAACTCCACTCCCCCTTCCTTCAACACCCTGGATGGAACAACAATAGAAAATGTTACTCCCTTTAGATACCTCAGGGTCTGGTTAAACCACCACCTGGACTTTTCTGTACACGTGAATGCAATCCAAAAGAAACTGCACCCCAAGCTTGGTGCTTTATACAGAAACCAGGATTGTATTCCTCTACCAGCCTACCATGCAATTGTGAAGAAAAATGATCCTCCCCACCTTTGACCATGTTCATATAGTCTATAGTGCTGCTCCCAAATCAACTCTGGCCAGACTAGACACCATTTAACGTTCACTAATGTCACTAATGAAAAGAGGGAGAAAAAAAGGCTGTGGCCCATGTTAGCTCCTATACACTGTAGTAATAGTAGTATTCCAGTTTATCTCCTTTTCATATGTAAGTATCAAGTCTGGATTTAAAAATTGTTTTATTTTTACTTGAAACCACTTCCTCTAGTAGATTATTCTATAGAGTGACCATCCTCTCAGTGAAGAAATACTTTCTTTTTAGGCTTCTAAATCGAGTGCTTTTTATCTGTAAGGTACATCCTCTAGTAATGGACTTGTTATATTTGAACTGTATTTTCATTTCCTTAGTCAAAACATTAGACTTAATGATTTCATAGAATAAAAGTAAATAACCCCTTGTCCTACGTAATTCAAGGGTGTACAGTCTCAATTGTTTAATTCTTTCTTAATATGGTTCTGTCTCACAAATTTTTTTAGTGTATCTGTGCTGTACTCTTTCTATTCTTTGTATGTCTTTTTTCCTATAATGATTCCATAACTGGCTACAATAATCAAGATGCTTTATCACGTATGACCTGTACAGTGGCATCATTACCTTTGACTGTCTATACCTAATATTTCTTCTAATAGCATATGATACACAGTTGGCCTTGCTTATGGCGTTGGTACATTGTGGACCAAAGTCCATATTAGTGTCAATTAAAACACCCAGGTCTCTCTCAGTGCCAGAGCTATTAAGTAGTGTATTGCATAGAATGTATTTATTTATTTATTTTTGTTCTTTTTACCCATATGCAGGACACAGCATTTATTTCTGTTGAATGACATCCTCCACCTATATGCCCATTGGGTAATTTTGTCTAGGGCTTGCTGAATAGTCAGGCATTCCAGAGTTGTTTCAAATTGTTTCAAAGGATTGTGGTGGACCAATTCACAGATTATATTAAAAAATACCAGCTGCAATGCCCCCAGCAGCATGGATCTAGGAAATACCACAGCACAGCCACTGAACTGGTGGCTTTCACTGATTTTGCCCATACCCATAAGGCTCTGGATGAGGGTAAACTGATTGGATCCAGATTTATCAATCTAGCCAAGGCATTCACCACAGTCTTGCACCTGCTCCTGCTGACTCAACTGCATGCCCTTGGTGTCTCCCCTAATGCCATTCAGTGGTTCCAGGACTACCTAACATCCTGGTCTCAAAGAGTCAAGATAAGTCACTGTGTATTTGCTCCTAAAGAATTCTCATTAGTAGTGCCTCAAGGGTCCATCCTTGGTCCACTGCTGTTCAGCATGTTTCTAAACAATCTACCAAATGCCTGCCCAAGTAAAGTCATTTTATATGCTCATGATGCTGTCATTCTTAGTTGTCATTTCCATATAGACTACCTGCAAGCCGAGATACAAACATGCTTCCTGCAACTGGAAAACTGGTTTTACTCCCAAAGGTTGCTACTAAACTACAGAAAAAACAAGATGATGCTCCTCTCAAGCCCATAACTAAAAAGGAGGTGCCCAGACCTAACAATCAAAAACCACTTTGCTGTCTCCCTGGAACAAGTAACTCCTTCAAGTACCTGGGAGTTATGGTAGACAACACCCTCTCATTTGTTCAACACATTGACATGGTTATTAAAGCAGATGAACACCAAACTGAGGATCTTGTTTAGACACAAAAATGCCTATCTACAGAAGCCCTCCAGCTCTCAATCTCCAGCTCTATCCTCTCCTTGGTTGACTATGATCTTGTGGTTTACAGCACTGCCACTGATACGGTCTTCAAAAGGTTAGCCACAGTGCTGAACAAGCTTGCAGACTACTGCTAAATGCAGATCACTTCACACACACCTGTACTCTGTATGGGCAGGCCAGCATTCTATAGCATAATAGGATCAGATACCAAACCTGCCTGCTTGGGAGGAAGGCTATGCTCTCCATAACCCCTACCTACATAGCTGATCTGGCAAAGAAAACCAGCTCCAACTACAATACTAGAAGAACAGCATCAACCCTGCTTGGTGTCCCTTTTAGTAAAACTACACTGGGACAAAGATCTTTCTCCTGCCGAGCACCACTGTGGCTTAATGATATTCCAGCTGCTGCACTTAAAACTACAAACATTAGGTCCTTTAAAAAAGAAATGAAGAAACACCTGCTGAATTTAAACACCTGCGACTGTCTGATCTGAGAATGAATCCCCTCGACTGACCAACTAACCCTCCTGGAATTTTACACCAGACCCATCCCTTGGCCTCCCCCCCAAACAGCAGCCAACTAGCAACTCATCCTCCCCCTAGCCACTCTTACCACCAAATCACAACTGGTGACCCCACCCACATTTCTCCATCTCCCCTCACCACCACCCTATGTTCTTTCCCTACACCCCTTCAGCTGTTCCCCCTCCCTGCCAAACACTCCTCACCTCTCCCCACCTCCCACGTTCCTAGCTCAATAATTTCTCTCTTCCAAACTTCTACTTTGACAAGTCATTCTGGGGAAGCTATGTTGGTACACCTCACTGTGGTTATTTACTCCTGTTTTATAAGCCAATTGCCAATGATTCATGTAATTATTTTTACCTATATTCTAATGAACTGTAAGAATTTGTTATGTTTTGTAATGTCTGCTCTGTTTCTCATCCTGACATGGAACCTTTGTAAAAGAGTTCATACTCAAAGGTTTATCCGAATATCCAAATAAATAAAAAATAAATAAATAAATAAATAAATAAAACACAGGCCATCCAGCTTGGTGTCATGAGCATATTTAATTATTTTATTCTTTAAATTATTGCCCTTGTTTGACTTAAACATTGTGAACAACACAAGGTCCAAAACTGCGCCCTGTAGCACCCCACTTGTTACCTATCCCTCATCAGACAGAAATCCATTTACAACCACTCTCTGTGTTTGATCTACCAACCAGTTATGGATCCAACTCTGCATGTGTTCATTAATGTCTAGAGTGACTAACGTATAAGATATGGCTCAGTGAGGCACAGTATCAAATTCCTGACTAAAGTCAAGCAGGACAACATCAGCTGATTTCTCTTCATCTAGTGTTCTGCTTATGTAATCATAAAAACAGAGCAGGTTCATCTGACAGGATCTTCCAGCAATGATTCCATGCTGTTCTAGGTCTATCCTGTCTTTTTTTATCATGTTTTCTGTTAACTTATTAATGATTCAAGAATTTTCCCAGGGGCCAAGGTGAGACTTATTGGTCTATAGTTAGACTTATCTTGTCTCTTTCCCTTTTTAAAAATCAGAGTAATTTTTGCTATTTTCCAGTCTCTTGGTGCTTCACCTATGCTTGTTAGTTTGTAAAATAATATTTCCAAGGGGACACATATTGTGTCTTTAGTAAGTATAAGCATATGTGTAGTGATTTTGTCAAAACCTGGGGCCCTGTACTTTTTTATTATGTCAATTTTATTTATTTTTTCTCTTGTACAGAAAACACCTGCTGGAATAAAATTATTCCTGGTGTCCAATTAACTGAATGGAGAACAGATTGAACAAAAATATGTATTAAAAATGTTTGCTACACTTCATGGATCAGACATAAGGTTGTTATTGTCTATAATAGTGCTTAGTTTTTGATAGTTTTTCTTAAGTGAATTTATATAAGCATAAATTGCTTACTATTGTCTTAAACTAGCTAGTTTGTACTCTATGTTGTTTTTTGCTTTGTTTATTGTATTTTTATATATTTTTTGGTATTTCTTAAATATATTCCAGCCTTTTTTGATACCTGTTTTTTTATAATTTCCATATTTTTGTTTTTTAGTTTTATCAGTTTTATGACTTTTTTGCTTAATCTCTGTTGTTATATTTTTTTTATACGTGGTACATTTTTATTACACATCTCTAATAGAGATTGTTTGATAATCTGCCAACAGCTTTCACTTGATTTGTTATAAAGTATCATGTTCCAATCAATGTTTGATATGTCTGCATTCATTTTGTCTTTGTCCGCTTTTGTATTTAAGTATATTTCTGTACATCTCTTATTAAAGCTAATGCTACATCTTGTTGAAAAATATATGCATGAATGATCACTGTTTCCTAAAGGGGGTGCAATTTTACAATCCATTATGTTAATATTCTCTGTCATGAATATTAAGTCTAGAATGTAATGTTCTCTAGTGGAGTCCAATAAATTGCTGTTATTTTTGTTATTCACCTTATTTAAATTCCAGTCAATGTTACTGCAATTGAAATCACCTTTCCAAAGAATCTTACCTAACTCCATGGTGTTAGAAGCTTCATTTATTAGTGCATTCAGTGTTTCTTCATTTGCACTGGGGGGTTGATAGCACAGTCCTACAATTATATAATCTAACTTGTTTTGGTTTAACTGAAACCATAAGATTTCTGTATGGGTGGAGTGAAGAGTGTCTTTATTTCAGCTGTTATGTCTATTATGTTTATTTCTGTTGTGGTATATACTGCTACCCCACCTCCTTTTTTGTTTGTTCTGTCTAATAGTAGTAGATTGTACCCAGGTATAGTTTTTGCCCAAGTGTTGTCCTCTTTCCACCAAGTTTCAGTAATTAGAACTATGTCTATATGCTTGTTTGTTGCCAGTAGTGCCTGCAGCTCACTGTGTTTATTACTTAAGCTTCTTGCATTGCATACTATAAAGTTGAGACTGGCTATATGCTCTCCCAAATAGTGTTTATTACTGCTGGGGTGGGCAATGTAGCTCTGCTTAAGGGAGCTGTCGGATGGATTACCTACTATGTTAGATTTCTCTTTTATAGTTGTTGAGTCATTACCAGGTATATTCCAAATCCTCTTTTGTTTTAAATGGCTTTTGGATGGTTTATTTTTCCATGTCACAAGGTTTACTAGCCTAGTTCCTGTACTGTTTGGATGACTCCCTCCCCACCCCCAGTTTAACATCACTGCCTCCATGCTGGTTGTGATCAATCTTGCAAGTATTCTTTATTCTTTTATTTATTACAAATCGGGTTTACAACCTTTGAGTCAGAGACTCATTTAAAAAGGCACCTCGTCGCAGAGGGGGGCAGATATCAAGACAGTTATTACGGTGCAGATTAAAACAGAGGATAACATTATGTAACCCCTTGTTACCCGGGGTTACTAGAATCCCAGTAAGACCTAGTGGTAGGCAGGGAAGGCAGCTTGTGAAACTCCAGTTAAATGGATTTCACACTGTCTCACTCTGTTCTCAGTCTCAGCTAAGACTGAGGGATGACATCACCAATAGAACTATCGCAGCTGCATGAGCCACATTGGAATCTGCAGCAAGGGAGTTGGCATAGAATGTTGGGAGGTTTTGAAGTCAGTCAGTGTGAGTCAGTGGAGTGTGAAGTTGGGAGCTTGCTGAGAAAGCAGCTCAGAGAAGGCTCTAGGAGCCTCAGCCCTGACAGAGGGCTACTTTTAGTTTAAAAGGATGTGAGTCTCCACCTTAAAGAGAGACACAGAAGATAATTGAAGTGGTGGAGACCACTGTTTTCTGGTCTCAGTGCCCCCTTCCTTCGGGGATGGGGGGCAGGAAAGATTTCCTTGCAGATTCCTGGGGCAACCCCCTAGTTCTGTTTGTGAAGGAAAAGCTACCTGTTTATTTCCAGAGTTTATTTGGGAGAACAAGAAGATTTGTGAGTCCCCTGTGGAGCACCTGCAAAGTGAGGGTTAGTGTCTGCTCTTGCTAAAAGGGCCTATGTTTTTCACCATGGGACTTGTGTGACAATGTGGGGCTTGAACTACTAAATATTGGGAAGCCTAGAGTAATGGGCTAAGCAAAGTAAAAGTAGGTTTAAGTCCAGAGCTTGTTGGGATGCAAATGATATGTAGAGGAGATATGACAGATGTCTACCCAGAATCTACATTTGAAAGTTCAGTAGAGGAATTGTTCAGTTTCAGAGAAAGGCTGGGTATGGGCTGTGGGGCGCTGGGTGGGTGGCCCCCCATCTTTAGTGACCAGGTCCACCTCTATGGTTTCTTCTGTGGTTCTACTTACACATGAGCACTTGGCCAGTGATGAGGGAAGTACCCAGAGGTGGGATTGTGAGGAAAATTCTCTTTAGGAGTCGAAGACTCTAGTGTGGTTTGGAAGCCACAACAGGATAATTGGTTCATTCCTCAAATGGACCAAGGATCAAGTGGCCGGTGGGGAGCTGGGTCAGTGGGGAAAACCCAAGTAGTGTACAAGTCGGGCTGTGTACCCAAAGCTGCGTGCAAGTCCAGGCTGTGTACCTGGTGGGTTTAGAGCCTGAGGGCTGGAGACAGTGATAAAGTGTTCTGTTGTCTCTAATCTGCATTACCAGGAAATGTACCCCTAGGGTCTGTCTATGCTTTGTTTGTTCAGCTTGGATGTGAATAAAAGCCACACTGAAGAATCCCATTCATGGTTCTGGACATTACAGTTATTGCTTCCTGTGTTTGGATTTACTTGGGTGCCCCTGTGCAGAGTAGCCAAACTTAGAACCCCTGTGCCGAGTAAACTCATACTTCCCAAACCCAGTAACCACCAGGTACTGCTGTCAGCTTCAACAGCATACCACCTGTCATTTTGCTAAAAAGGCAGGGGTGAGGGGTTACAATTACAAGTGCAGTAAAAGGAACATTTAACATAGATACACTTAGGTTACATAATGTAGTAGTTTGTATGTTACTTAGGTTACATAATGTTACAAAATTTTGAGTTACACTCACGGATATAGTAGGTCCTCAGAGAACACAGTGGGTTGCATCCCTGTTTGGACCTAGTAGGGAAGAGGTAGGTCTGGGGGAGGGAGAGGCTGCTCAGTGGACATTGTCGGGCCAGGGGGCAAGGCAGGCAGGAACCACAGGTTACAACAGGGGGTTAGTTGCACCTACAACAGTGGGTATTAAAGATATGGTTCTGAAGGGCTGTTTTGAAGGAGCCAATTTTTGGCAGGTTGGAGAAGCAGCTAGGGAGGGAGTTGAACCAGGTGGGGGCTCAGTAGAGGAAGGATCTCTGGGCAAGAGAGGTCTTGATTCTGGGCACCTTTGAAAGTGGCCTTAACAGAGCTATGGGTGGTGACAGACGAAGATGGCTGCTGTAGGGAGGGTGGAGACCCCTGGGGGGGAGAGTCCTATCAGAGATTTCTTAGCGAGAAGGCAGGTCTGGTAGAGCAGTCGCTCCTCAAAGTTGAGAAGATTGGTGGTAGTATAGAGAAGGCAGGTGTGAGTATGGCTGGGGGCACTGGTCAGGAGCCTACAGGCCTTATTGATGGAGAGTTGGATTTTGAAGAGATAGTGTTGTTAGCTGCAGCATAGATGGGCAAGCCATAGTCCATGAGGGACAAGACGGAGGAGGTGATGGCCAGCCTGAGGGCAACCTGAGACAGGCAGTCCCTGTGCCAGTATAGCAGGCCAATCTGAGAGTTAATGGTGGCTGACAGGGCATTAATGTGGGTGTGGAAGGAGAGGGCAGTATTGAACATGATGCCTAGGTACTTGCATGTGGTCACTTATTCTAGTGGGTGCAGAGTGCTGGGGATAATCAAGAGAGGGGTATTTTTAGCTTTATTTTGGTGGTGGGAGAAGAGCATTGATTTGGTTTTCTTTAGGTTAATGACCAATCTGTGGTCTCTGAACCACCTTTCAGCTTAGTTGTAAACTTGCTGGAGGGATAATTGGAGGGAGGTGGGATTGAGATGTGAGGCAATGAGGACTGCATCATTGGCATAGAGGAGCATTTTACCGGTACATGAGCTGGGGAAGGTGTTGAGCTAGAGACTAAAAAGTATTGGATCCAGGATGAAGCCCTGAGGGATCCTGGAGAGAACGTGAAGAGTGCTGGAGAGGGAGCCACATATCTTGACAAGCTGGGATCTAGCACAGAGGTAGCTAGAGAACCAGGAAATGGGACCACCAGAGAAGCCAAGTTGGTGAAGAGAGTCTAGTAGAAGGGGATGACAGACAGTGTCAAAGGCCTTGGAGAGGTCAATGAACACTGCTCCTGCAAGACTGCCAGAGTTGAGAACAGCATGCAGGTGTTGGGAGAATTCCAGGAGAGCCATGGTTGTACTGCATCCTGGGCAGAAACCGTGCTGCTCTGGGCACATAATGTCATACTTGGTTAGGTATTCAGAGAGCTGGATCAACACCACTTTTTCAAGGGCTTTAGAGAGTGGGGGGAGGATGGAGATGGGCTGGTAATTGTTGGGGGTGGATCGTTCCTCACTCTTATGTATGGGTGTGATTTCAGCAGTTTTCCAAGCACTTGGGAAAAGACCCAGGCATAAAGCCCAGTTTAGAAGGTCAGTCAGGGGGACTAGGACTTCGTCCAAGACCATACTGAGGATCCTTGAGTCGAGGGGGTCACTGCTGGGGTTATTGCTGCCTAAGGCTTTTAGCAGGTGTGGCCTGGCTTCTTGAGGGGATAGGATGTGCAGGTAGAATGGTGAGTGATGCAGGACCTGGAAGAAGAGAGGTGGGGATTGGGTCAAAGAAGCTGCTGGGGAGGACCGAGCTTAGGTCAGAGAAGGCAGTGTTAAGGCAATCAGCTATGAGGAGTGGATCTGTGGTGGGGGCGCCATTGATGGAGAGCTGAGATGGTGGGGGGAGTGGGACTTCCCATTTAGCTCTTCATATTATTCCAAAAGGTCTGGGCTGAACCCCAAGTGGAAGTGATGGTGGTCTGGTAGTGCTCTGCCTTGGCCCGGCTAATGGCCCAAGTGCACTTATTGCATTCTGCATTGTAAGCCTGTCTGTCAGATGCCTTTCCAGATTCTACAGCAATGTTCCAGAGATTATCTCTGTTTTTGAGTCTCTGGAGGAGGGCTGGGGTGATGCATGGGGCATTGCATTTTTTGGAGCGGCTCCTGGTGAGGGGGGTGAAAAGGTCACAAGCCTTACAGAAGGCATTTGTGAAGTGGTCAAGAGCTGAGTCAATGTCAGGGGTGCACTGGATAGGGGACCAGTCTAGCTGGGCTAGGTATTGTTTTAATTTTCTGAGGCCGCCGTGGCATAAACAGCAGTGTAGAGTGGCCTGGGACACTGGCTTCAGAGTGGAGGATGACCAGATACAGAGGCCTGGGGAGTGATCACTAAGAGAGCTGGGGAGGACAGTGACATCCCAGATTTTGTAGGGGCGGTTAGATATAACAACATCTAGGAGAGTGCTGGTGCCAGTAGAGTGGTTGAATCTGGTGGGCTAGGTGACTAACTGGGACATATCCAGGGCAGCAGAGGAGTCCCTTATATGGGAGGCAGTGGAGGCAAGCCAGTTAACATTGAGATCACCTAGGATGACTTGCTCCACTTTGTGAGGGAGAAATGTGAGATAGTCAATGAGGGATTGGACCGCTTGGTTTTGATTTCTCAGGGGTACGTAGGAAACCATGAGGAAGAGAGGGCCTCGGGTGAGGACAGGTGTGATTTTTAAGGTGAGGGCTTGTGCTCCATAATCAAGTTTAGGATCTGGGAGTGCCTGACCTATAAGGGAGCCCTGTACGAGTAGTGCACAACCACCACCGCATTTGCCTACTCGGTCTTCCCTGTAGATGGTATATTAAAGGAGAATGATAGTGGAGTCAGTGGTGGATTTGGAGAGCCAAGTCTCTACTAGTGCAATTATCTCAGGTTGATGTTGAATGACCCAGCACTGGAGGGCAGCAGATTTCTTTAGGAGGCTGCAAATGTTTAAGGATGCAAAGCAGAGGCCAGTTGCAATACAGGGTTTAGAAGGGCTGGAAGCAATAGGTCCTGGGTTTGTGTGTACATTACCAGATAATAATAATAGCAGTGTAATTATTCTGGTTAGTGGCCGGTGGCAATGGAGACCCTTGGGTCGACACCCAGCTGAGGATTTTAGAATCACGGTGTATGGGATAGATAAAGTGCGAGGGGTGGGAATGGCAGGGAAGAGTTGGGTCCAGGTCAGGCCTTGGAAGGCGGAGGGAGTGGGGGTGTTGGCAGGGTGGGGGTGTTGGGGGATCACAGGTGTGTTGAGGGTGGGGGAGAGCCAAGTCACTGTGGGGTAGTCTGGGGATGAGGTGCCTATTGTGAAGGAAAGGTGCTCCAGTCTGTGTTGAGGTCTGCACCAAGAGGGTGAAAGAGAGCAGACTTAGTAATGGAGTGTAGGTACCCATAGCAGCTATTCAGTAAAGGTAGAGTGCCAGGAGTAGCAGAGATTAAGGAGATGTACAGCAGCTTTGGAATGGTTGGGGGAAAAACCCCTTTAGTGGGGGAAAAGACTATGAGCTGCAAATGGGAAAAATCAGTATCAATCAGTAGAAGGGGGGTCAAAGACTGATGAATAGTGATAGACTGACCACACGATAAGTGAAATGAGACAGGAACTATATTGTGTTGGATTGGATAAGTGTGCTTATAACTGGGCCCTCTAGTGGCTAAAAGGAAATAATCTGCTAATGGAAAAGTCAGCACACAAAAAAAAAACAGGCAGGGAGGTTCTGAAGCAAGTTTTCTTTTGGGAGGGGGCACTGCAGCAGTCTCAATTGGACACCAAGATCAAGGGTGCAGCCCACAGTCTTACAGCTCTAAGAGAAGGGGCTCAGCGTTCAGGGCAGATAGCGAAATCTCAGTACCTTAAGACCTCTCTCAAAACTTAAATCAACTCAGAAGAAATCTCTACATCAGACTAAACATTACTTAAAGTGAGAAATCAAGAACATGTCAAGCAGAGGTCAGTCAGTATAACAGCACCGTCTTTATTTAGGTGTAACCCATCCCTACTATATAAATTACTTTTATTATAGTAATGTGCCTCTCAATAAATCTAATATTCTGTGTTTCACACCAATTGTGTATTCTCATGTTGATTCTTCGAATAGTGTCATTATTTTGTTTGTTAGCTCTAGGGATTGGTAGGATTCCTGAAATGATCACTTTGGGTCCCAGCTGCTTTATTTTTTGGCAGTTTCTAATAACTCATAGCATAAGTCTTTCTCATGTTCAAAGCCTTCTTCATTCGTCCTGACATGGATGTTGACTATGGAGTTCTCTTCACTGTCTTTTACTATCTTTGGGGCTACCATTCTTATATGATGCATTTTTGCACCTGGAAACGATGAGACAATTCTGTTATGTTTATCTGGATTGCATATCACAGCATCACATTGTCTAATTATGGAATCACCCAAGACTACAATTTGTCTTTGTATAGGTGACATACTATCCTCTTTGTCCATTTGTGTTAATGGCTCATATTAATTCTATAAAGATAATGTTTGTGACATAGTCCGCTCTTCTACCTTCTTTCCTTTGAGTAGTTTCAATGGTGAAACATGCATCCCCTTGTGCGTCATTCTCTTTCCTGTTCTTTTGTGATTTACTGGTTCCCTCCTCTGCCTCACTGTCATTATTATCAGATGGCATATTCTGTTTGCCTTCTGCTGAAAGGCATCTGGTTTGTTGTATTCTGTCCTCCTTTTCTTTTACTAAGGTACGCAATTCTGCTTGTACTTCATTCAGCTTGGTCAGTATGATGTTATAGTCCTGACATTTTAAACAAATATATATGTCATTTGTTACTGAGGGTAATTTCTATGCAAACATATTACATTTGGTGCATTTTACTATTGTACTTTCATTGCACATTAGTACGAACAATTCACCATCTGGTTCCATTATTAGTTCATCCCTTAACAAGTTTGGTAGGGGAAATAGTCATTAGTTACCTGTCTGTGTAGTTATAAATAATCTGGCTGCCTTCCTGCCTTCCTTGGCTAAGGCTGGCAGACACTGCTTGTCTGTGTTGCCTTGGCCATGTGCTTGCCTCCACTTGCTAGGCAGGTGGGCTTTGTATCATTCAACTGGAAGTAACATCAGTGCCCATTTCCTTGTCTGTATCTCCATTTTAAAACTGGAAATAATAGTTTTAAAGTCACTACACAAATAAACTGCCTTTGAAAAGGCAACATGTAAGTGCCCGGAAGTAGCAAAGAGCTTAACCAAACTGCACATTTGTACAGCAGTGAGTTTCAGTATCTCAGACCCCTCTTTGCAGGGAGGTCAGAGTATTATATCTAGGTTCACACCTCCCACTGCTAATAGCACTGATTAACTAAATGCAGCAGTTAACCCTAACAAAGTGCACACACAAAGGTCCCCCAAGGGTGTCAGAGTAAAAGGGATTTCAGTAGCCTTCCTATCTGCCTGTTTTTATAACATTCAACTGGAAGTGACGTCAGCGCCCGCTTCCTGTCTGTATCTCCATTTTTAAAACTGGAAATAATAGTTTTAAAGTCACTAGACAAATAAACTGCCTTTAAAAAGGCAGCCTGTAAGTGCCTGGAAGCAGCAAAGGGCTTAACCAAACTGTACAGGTATGCAATAGTGAGTTTCAGTATCTCAGGCCCCTCTTTGTAGGGAGGTCAGAGTGTTCTATCTAAGTTCACACCTCCCACTGCTCCTTCTGTCAAGTTGCTCTATTCTGCCTCACTCATACTCATCACTGAGATCCATACAAAACCCTCTTCCTCCCATCCTTGCAGTCCAGATATCTATCCTATACTGCTAGTCTCTTGGCCAAATTTTGGTTCCAGTCTCTTCCCTCGTACATAACCTCTTCACTCTCTACCTCCCCTTCCACATCCTCCCTTTGTAATACCATTCTCAAATCCCTGGCTATCTCCCACAGAATCACCTCTACTGGATGATCTGCCTTCTCACTTCACTGCCTTTAACTGTGGAAAGCCCTCTCCCCTCCATCAGTAATGCTCCCTCCCCCACATCCCTTTCCTCCCTTCTATGCGATTATGCATCACCAACCTGCACCTTCCCTAATTTTCACTCCACACACTCGATTGATCATTTTTCACCACTAGGCTTCCCCCATGGAACCGTTTTACATTCTTTACCATCTACCCACCCCCTAAGCCACTCCTTTGTAACCTCCCCCACCTTCTTATGCTCTACCATCCTAATTTCCCTCTTCACCACACTTCAAGCATGTGTCTCCCTCCCACAACTTCTGTGTCTCCCTTGACTCTCCTTCCCAAAGTTGCCCAATCTCTCCTCAAGCACGCAATTCCCCATCATACCTCCCTTCCCAAGTTCAACCCCTCATCACCCTATCATTTTGCCTTCCTCTCCTTCCTCCCCTGGGGACCTCTTAAAACATTCATTTCTTGTTCAGACATTTTTTTCTCTCTCACTCTTGCTCCCAGCATGATGTATCATATAGCTCTGCTGCAATTGCATCATGGAACTGGGTGACTATACTTAATCTGGTACCTCCTACAAGAGGTATTGCTAGTTTTTCCTCTCACACAATGGTCAGCAATGCTGCTAGCTATCCCTCTGTAGACTGTATCTCAAGTTATGCAGTAACAATACTCTATTCAAATTCTGTAACTCCAGTTACAGTTATGTATAGTTACTACCATGATGTATATATTATATTGTTACTGTTAGGTATTGATTCTCTACTGCTGTTTATACTGTCTGTCAAACAGTCATATATAATGAATTCCATAATGTATATATTGTACTGTTACTGTTAGATATTTTCTACTGCTATTTATATTGTCTGTTAAAGCTCTGTTACTCCATTCCCCCCTCCCCCATGACGCATCTGGAAATGGGCAATTCTGCTCAGTATGCATTTCCTAGTGAATCTTTTAAATACATAAATAAATTAGACACCAGGAAAATAATATTCATAGCCAGGGCATGCAATCGGAGGGTGGGGTGGAGGGGTGCCACTAGACACCAGGAAAACAAATTAATATTGGTTGAGCAATACATAACACAATTCATACTTTCATTCCACAGTTCAGTGACTCACTGAACTGTGGAATGAAAGTATGAATTGCAGAGTAATAGTATTAATAAATGATCAGTTCTGCAGAATTTGTTCTGCAGTTTAATACATTAATCTCCTCCATTCATACATTTATTCTATTATTAGCCAGAATTTCTACAAAAATTGCTAATTTGATTTTTAAACATTAGCAGATTCGAAAGTCTGACTTTCGTGCAAATTCCACTGCCTGAAATTTTTTTTTCTCACAGTTCAAGGGAAGAGCCCTGCAAGGACTTGAATTACATCATCAATTTTAAAATGGTACTTACCCTTAGGGTATAAATCAGAGACATCCACTAAGATTGCAAAAAACCCTATAGAGATGGAAAAATAACAGAATCAGAACCAGTGTTAAAAAAAGAAAGCTTCTATGAGGAAGAATTAATTACAGGGTCAGTGCACTTCTCCTTTAAACAAAGCAGTGGGCTTACCTGTAGCTGGCAGTGGTTCTATGTCATAACAGCAAAAATTTCATGATGACTCCTAAAACAGTGAGTACATTTTACCAAAAACAAAATTGTCTGTACAACAACCTCAGGAACTGTCACCAAAGTGACGGCACTTCACAGTGCAATCCAGAACCATATACACTAATATTTAAGGGGGGGGTATGCATCCGCATCCACCTTTGCAGGGGGCAAGCCTCCTATTTCCTCTATATTGAGATAATCAACTCCAGGGGGGTGGACACTAGATGGCAGGGGAATACATGGGAGGGGGACAACAGTCTGCATGGGATACTGCGGCTTGGGGAAACATAGTCGGGGAAGCGAAGAACACACACCAAAAAATATAAAACTCTAACGCCTAACAGATATTCCAAAACATTTACCTACAGACGGTCCCAAACCCAGGACCATGATCATTCTAACTGGGGACCATATCCACCACTCCAGGCAGCCAGCTCGGCAGCAGCAGGCTGCATGACTCCATTTATCCAGCATCACTAGACACCACCCCATCATTCACTCTAGCTGTTCTGTCCTTCCTGACTCACTGTTCCCTCCCTTCACTACCTCTGATGGTCATTACTCCTTTGGGTGCACAAACTGAGTCACTCAAATGTGAGTCACTAAGTTTGCTTTGCCCATATCATGGGATACCCTGGCAGCAGAGCTGAGATACAGCATACATCATGTAGGCAGTCCTATATGATACTGCAGTGCCACCATTTTGCAGAACCTTACCATGTCATGCAGGGACAAGCTCTGCCTTGCACCATTTAATACACTGTCTACAGATCATCAGTCTAAACTGGGAGGCAGTATAGCCTAGAGAAGAGAGCACTGAGCTGTAAACTTGGCAATTCAGTAGAGACTGGAGTTTGAATCCCTCAACCACCACTTTTGTAATGTCTAACCCTGAGGAAGTTACTTAACCTCCCTGATCTTTGTGCATCATACCTGGAAACAAGCTTGAGCTCAGTGTGACTATACTGACCACAAATTTAAAAAGAATGAAACTGAAGCCAAGAGGGCACCAACAGGTTCTTATTTTAAAACCTCTTGTCAACCCAGTAGTTTTCATATTTCGGTAGATTAATTACAGTGCACTTGCTTATAAGGACAATGCATATTAAAAACATGAGAATATTAAGGTCATTTCTTGAAGTCCTGAATGCAGTTTCTTAAGTTAAGTACAATCTCCATATTAAGGACAAATTACTATTAAGGGCAGCGTCTTTGATTCTAAATGGATCCTTTATAAACCATGACAATGGTATACCCATATTACACATAGAATAATATATTGACATTAGTGTGTTACGAGATATTTTTACACACTGAGTTTTTTTACATTGAATATGCGTTAGTGTTTTAAGAACATCAAACAACAAACAAGACATCAGCAATAGATAACGCTGCAAACAAAACTGTGCCCCATAAACATACATGACAATACCAACAATCCCATCATCCTGCCCAACCTCCACCCTCCCCTCTGGCGACAAAAAATAAATAGTTAATATACAGTGCAGCGAACAGAATGAATGAGGAGTACTTACTGTAAGTGGACTACAAAGATCTAAAAGATAACTATAGTTAACACAATAATAAAAGCAGCATTGTGCTGATATGTGGAAGGGGGCCAGATTCAAGATATCCAAGCTGTATATAAGGTGTGCAACCTTCTCCACTTCCTACTGTAACTGAGTAACCTGTTGCAGATGCTGACTATGAATCTTTCAACATGTAAGTTATTGAGGAGTTCCTGCAACCACTCATTGAAAGAAAGAGGGAATTGATCTAACCAGTGGCTCAGAACCAGCCTCTTAAGCAACACTGAAATCATAGCCATGACATACTCCATTCTCTTACAGGGATTTGTCTATATTCTCCTACCAAACAAATCTCAGGTGTGAAGCACACTTCAACTGCAAGTACTAGATCCACCTTAGATTTAATTGTTTCCCACAGTGTAGCTACTTTGGGGCACTCCAAGAGTCCATGAAATAAGTGCCTTCAGTTTGGCCACAATGTGCTTATGCCAATGACTGCAACCCTCCCAATTTAAATAACTTAAAAGGTGTGAAGTAGAGGTTATTCAAAATGTAACACTGGGTGAAGTGAAGCCTGTCCTGAGAAAGATATACATACACGTTAGATCACATTTTAGGTCACTCAAAGTTGGAGTGAGGGAAGGTTGCCAACCAATAAGGAGAGTCACCAGTTAAGTCCAAATATAACCAAGTAAACAAAAATAAGCATACTTTAGAAACAGCATATGGTTGTGTGGCTATGGCAAGAGCAGCTTGCAAAAATTCTTCATTGTTGATGGAATCCAAAAATGAACCAAGCTGTTTCAGTAAGCAGTGATACAGTTAATACACCTTAAATATGGCTCTAGAAGCTAGTTTTAAAGTGACTAACATAGACTGACAAGTCAACAATTGTCCATTGTGGAGCAGGTTGCACATCTTCAAGCCCTGTAATTGAGGCATCCACTGTACATCTAGCATCTTAACCCCAATTTTAAAATTCGGGTACTTCAAGAGAGGCTGGGCAGTGTCATAAGTGGTTTTATATAGTGCATAACAGAGTTATTACCCGCATCAACCCGAACTGAGGTCCCAATGACTGATTCACAGATAGATGGAGGAGAACTTTAAAGGGGAAAACAGGATTGCCATTGGGGAAAAAAACAGCACTTTCAATCAACTCCCTATCTAATTGAAGCCATATGTGGGAATAGACAGCTATATTTTCTGCTGCAGTAGAGACCAGCTACCTCAGATACTTGCTAGCATGATTAGCAAAGTAATACACTAGGAAATACGAGAGATGGAAGCCACCCTGTTGCTTCAAGTTCAAGTTTATTGCAGGAAAGACTCCGTTGAGCACGCTTATTCACAAGGAGGTCCTGAGGCACATACACATACAGTTCGCAATTACATAGACAGGAGATATAAAATGTAGAACAACAAAGAAAAAAAAATATAATACAAGAGGTATACACAATAGAAGTCCTTTTTTTCATATATTCAGTACATTCCAGCTTTAACCTTGCCCTAAATTATGCAACACATTTCAGCTTAATAAGTAGAGGGCAAGTTGGTACCAAGGAAGTTGACTTGGTGTTGGGGGCCTAGTAGCACCTACATATGTCTTTTAATTTAGAGATAGCTAGTGTTTTGTAGGAGTTAATTGATACGATGCTGGTTAGCTTCAGCATGGCTTGTAGTTGGTTCCAAATGTTTGGGAGAGTATATGAGACAGCTCTTTGGTCAGCTGTGGTATGTGTCCTGGGAACATCTAGTAGGATAAGGTTGGATTTCCTTAGGGAGTAGAGCTGTGAGATGTGTATGAGACGCTTTAACAGACACGCAGTTTGTGGAGTAGTAATTTGAGGGTCCAAATGCCAGCATGCAGGAGGCGCCTGGTGGCAAGAGAGGGTCTACTCAACTGCTGCATAAAGATCACAGTGGTGGGTCCTGTACGCGGAGTTAGTAATGAAGTGAAGAGCACGGTGATAGAGTATGTCCAGTTTAGATAGGCTCAAGGTTGGGGAGGAGATAAAGATAATGTCTCCATAGTCAAGCAAGGGAAGGAAAGTTGCTTGGACAAGTCTTTTGTGGGTCGTGAGAGGAAAGAGGGTCCTATTTCTAAAGAAGAAACCCAAGTGTGCTTTAAGCCTCTTTAATAGATCATCGATGTCGTCATTGAAGGAAAGCTTGTTGTCTATCCACATACCTAGATATTTAAATTTAGGTACAACTTCCAAGGGTTCACCTAGGGAGGTAACTATGAAGTTTTTAGGTGGGGTAGATAGGGCATGAGACAAGGCAAGTCTCGAGAAAATCATTATCTTGGTTTTTTTGGCATTTAAGAGAAGCTTGTCATTGATAAGGTTGCTTTCTAACTGGATAAAGTCAGCTTGGAGTGCTTCTCTGACTTCAGTTAAGGACGAGCCTGATGCATACAAAACCGTATCATCTGCAAAGAAATGTATGCTAGAGTTCTTTACGTGGGAGTCAAGGTTGTTGATGTACAGGGAAAAAAAAGGATTGGTCCTAGGATGGAGCCTTAAGGGACCTCTGGCACTGGAAGGGGCAGATAGTAGGGCCATCAGCTTTTGAATTTTGTATCCTTCCTGTGAGATAACTGTTAAACCACTGTAAGGTAAGTGGAGTGGCACCTATGTAGGCAAGACAGGTGATTAGGAGATGATGGTCTAAGTGTCGAAGGCTTACTGAGGTCTAGAAAGACTGCACCAGTAACCTTCTTGGTGTCCATAGCATGGATCCAGTCATTAGAGACTTTAGCCAAGGCTGAGATGGTACTGTGCTTCGATCTGAAGCCAGATTGGGCCGGGTTTAGGAGTGAGTGCTCTTCGAGGTGATTTTTTAGTTGGTTGTATATAAGTTTTTCCAGCACTTTGGAGAGAACAGGCAAGATAGAGATAGGACGGTAGTTGTTTAAGTCACAAGGATCTCCTGATTTGAAGAGAGGAAGAATATGGGCAGATTTCCAGCAAGATGGAACAGTGGCTGTGGTAATAGAAAGGTTGAAGATGTGAAGGATGGGGACTGTGAGCTGGGCATAGCCTAACCGCAAGAAAAATGATTCAAGACCATCGTCCCCTGCACTTTTCTTGGTGTCAAGGCTAAGAATTATGTCTTCGACTTCTTTGTAACTAAACAGGCACAACTGGAAGGGATGAGGTGGAGTAGCATGTGTAGTATCTGGGCTAGTGTTGCTATTCACTCAACTAGCATATGGGAAGGAGTCGAATGCCAACCTGGCAGTGGCAAAGTGAAGGTTAAGTTCTTTGAGGATTCGCAGTTTATTTTCAACCATCCCATCCTTTGAGAGAATCTTGGTGGGAAGGGAGGAAGCAGCAGGATGGCCTTCAATGGATCTCAGTGACTTCCAGATTTTTTGGGAGTTCCCTTTGGCCTGCTCCAGAGTGGAGATGTAGAAGTTTGCTTTAGTAGCACGTACACTTTTAACACAGGCATTTCTGGCAGTTCTAAAAGCCTGCCAGTCTGCTGGGTCCTTTGTGTGCCTGGCCCTAGCCCATAGCTTGTCTCTATTGGTAAGTGCAGATTTGAGCTCTTGGGTGAACCACAGATGCGAGATCTTCCACACCCTCTTTTTAATAAGAGGAGCATGCTTGTTAATTAGGGTGGTGAGGTTGTCATTTAGGACAGAGACGGTGGCATCAGCAGATTTGGCAAGATATAGGTCTTGCCACCTGATCGTAGCTACTGTAGATCAGTTAGGAAGTTTACTGAGTTGAATTTACGGAACGAGCGTTTGATTCTGAATTTAGGGTGCTGCTGGGTTTTAGATTGGAGCTACTTGAGAGCTGCTAACTTATGATAAGCCTGCCTATGTGTCTTACCATTCCAAATAAAGTCAGTTACCATGGTATGTATCTTCCAGAACCAAGAAAGGGGGAGCCCGACATCCATCATATTGAGGTGGTAGAAATTACGGGGAAGGACATTCATTTTAATTATACTGATTCTACCCCGAAGGGTCAAAATGAGTTCCCTCCACCTGGACAAGTCATGTTTCAGGGTTCCCAGTAGGTTGTCAAGGTTAAGTTTGCGAACTCGGGCTGGAGATCATGACAGATAGATGCCTAAATATTTAAGCTGCTTGGGTTCCCAGGAAAGCCCTAATGCTGTAATATCTGATTTAAGAACCCTAGCATTGAGGGGCATTACCACAGTCTTTTCATATTAAGCTTATAATTGAAGAGTTTATTAAATTCCAAGATAATTAACAAGGCCACAGGTATAGAGGATTAAGGGTTGATAACATGAAGCAGAATAGTGTCCACATACGTGGATGAATTAAGGTTCTGAGACCCCAACTAGACTCCTTACAAGTTGGGACCATGTTTAAGTCTAAGCAGAAGGGGCCCCAAATTGAAATTAAATAGCAAAAGTGAAATACAGCAACCTTGATGAGTAACGGAATATAAAGGAAAGGAGGAAGAAAAAACTCTGTTACAATAAATTTTCGCACTAAGGGAGGAATAAATTACCTCAATCCAAAGAAGAAAAGGGGGGGGGACCAAATGCCTCAAGGTGGCTAAAAGAAATGCCAAGTTAACTCAATCAAAGGCTTTCTCTGTATCCAGGAAAACCAGAACAGCAGGCACACCTGAGTCCCTCGACATGGAGAATATATGGAAACATTTCTGTAAGTAATCCACCGAGGAACAAGTGGACATAAAACTGATCTATTCACAGCTGATAAGACTGGACCAAACTGCTCCCAACAGCAAAGCCAATATTTTAAATAAGATTTTGATGTCGTAATTTAATAAAGAGATCGGACGGCACCTAGAGACTGCTTGAGGGAGTTTGTCAGGTTCAAGAAGGGTGACAATTATGGCTTCTAGGAGTGTGCAATCAGAAACCTGTGAATCATAAATATATAGAAAGAACTGGTGTAAAAATGGGGCAAGTTCGGTGGTGAAAAGTTTATAAAAATTGGGGGAAAGCCCATCCAGGTCAGGGGCTTTATTGGAGGTTAAGGAGTTAATCACTGCCAGTATCTCCTGGTCATTTACACCCTGAGTTGTGTGATACTACATAAGTCATGAGAGTAAAGCTTGAGTGGTTTAGAAAAGTATCACACAATAAGGGGGAGTAAAAAAAAATCAAGAACAACACTGAGATCCATTACTTTATAATTTATAATTACTGATTAGAGAAAAGAGAAATTTTGATAAGTGTGGGGTAGTGGCTCGTGGAACTCAGCTCCATAGTACACATTTGTGACATCACAAACATACTGTATATTATGGAATTTGACAGCAACTGGTTTCAGGTTGCTAGCAACCTTAACCAGAAATGATATATGCAATAATGCATGGGCTAGTGTGTGCAATGAGGATTGTTTCTACGTATCTGAGATGTGGGATACCAAATAAACCATGAGAGTGAAGCCTGTAAGGTTTTATCTAGGTATCCTACAATGAGGGTGTTTAAAAAGTCTGAGTTACCCACTTCCCCATGGTTAATTTTATATAAGTAAGAACTGGTCTAAAAGGAGTTTTGATGGAGAAATGGCAGTGCAGTACTGTGCTCTCTGTGAGACTTAACAAGCGTGAAAGCAATAGCAATCAAAACAACATAAGACTGCTAAAGAAAACCTGTTAGAGAAAGTGCATAAGAACTTTGAAATGCACAGTTCATCTGTTTGTGACTGATGACTATAAGCCACTTGAACTCTGTTATACATCCCTTAATATACACAGGTGTGAAAAATGGAGACTGATAGTCATGGATTTTCATATATACCAGTAATCATGGCTCACCAGTTATATGCTTCTTTTGGATATGTATTCCAGTTCACTCAAACAGTTTGCATCGGGCAATTCCTTTGGATGTTTAAATTAATAAAAAGCAAGCTGTACAGGGGATCTTAAGTCTCATTGTTTTCTAACTAGTGTAGTCCATCCCTATAGCCTTGTGCAATACAAAACTGCATATCGTGTTACATGTAGCATTTATTGGTTTGGACACTGCATCCATTACTAGTTTTGCAAGACTATCTTCCTGCCTACATTTGAGACTTAGATTGTCCCCACCAGTAACCATGCCCCAGTCTGAGCAGTGACATACTGTATATCCTAGCTTACCTGACAGAATGCTACCCTTATTCAAGCTGTGCAGTTGCATCTTCGAGTCTACAGGAGATGGAGATCATGTACTGTAACAGAGAGGTTGGGGAATCCATGACAGGCCACGGGCAGGGATGAGGGTAGCAAAATAACAAAACAAATCAGCCAAGGCATAACTGAAGAAAGGATGCTATTATTTAGAATAATGAGTTAGAGCAGTTTTCCACTGAAACACCCTCTAGAGGGTGTTTCAGTGGAGGGCTGCTTTAACCTGCATGCCTTTTTTTAAGTTTGTTTGTGTTTGCGCAAGAAACATTTTGTTATGATGACTGGCTTTTCAAAGGTGTAACAGTGTTATGTTCAATGTAGGTCAAGCTGCACTGGGCTCGACCCTAACAGACCAATGACCACACAAGCTAAGTTTGACACTGGTCTCAGTTTATGGGTGGAAACTTCCTGTAGTTGAAAGGACTGAAATGCTCCAATGACAGGACATGTCTGTCCTTTCATTTGCATAAAGCCAACCTTCAGCAGCTGAACGACTTGACGAATTTGTGGACTCCAAGTTGCTGATCTCATAAAATGTATTTCCTCTTCCACACTCATATAAGAGTCACTATCTGGCTGCATTCTGCCCTCCGAGAAAGACTGAAAATTCTCACTCTCTGTTGCTGATAAACCATAATATAATGCATCACGTTCCAGGATCTAGCATTTTTATCTTATATTCTGTGCTTTGCAGTTCTTGTTGCACTACTGCCTACAAGTAATAGTATCTCCATGGGCTGAGCTAGTTTATGGGAGGGACTTGTTCAATCAGTGTGTCTTGTGAGGACCCTACTGCTGATTGACTTTTGGGGGGGATGCCTAAATTTCACAACCTCCCCTTGTTATATATAGGCCACTTCCTCAAAAGCCCAGTATCCTGAAACTGATTACAGTTAAGAATGACAGTGGACGAGGACAGGAAGTTCAATAGCATAGTAATGCTTGTGTGTGGGGGAAGGGGTTATCATTGTGCTGATAAAGCAACCCATCAACAGTGGTGATTAGAATAAGTTATGTTTTGAAAGCTTCCTGAAACAGCACTGCCAACTAATACCCATTTCCATGCTCACTGAAGTCTGACTGTTGCCAAAATCTGAAACTGCCAAGAAAGTACTAGTAAGTAATTATTTTGACCATCTGCACCCTGTACTTATTTTTAATCCTCCAGTTGGATAACACCTATACATAGGGGGTGCATGAATTGACAACAGCACACAAGTAATACATTATCATAAAGAAATTTACATAAAGCCCCCCGGTGCACATGCATGAATGATAACAGTGGCCTGATGCCATAGTGCACGATGTTTCTGAGAGAATGGTTCTCTATATAGGGCAGTATGCTGAGTATCAGTGGCATATGATTATTTGTCTCATTTTGTCTCCCTGGCTCAGTCAGTCTTAACTCTTTTTGTTGTTTGGGAGTACTCCAGGAGATCTTATTGTATCAGTGTTCAGATAGTCAGATCAGTTTGTCACCTGCCAGAGCACCACCTGTGACTGCTACCCAACCCACCAGTGCTTTGTCCAGCTTGCTGTGTACTGGTGCTGCCCCCAGAATTTGCCTCTGCCTTGCCTGAGCAGGACTTTCAGCTCTGCACCTTACAGAGGAAGTCATTTTATCCCCCTGGTGTTCAGCATCCTTCCAGTCTGCCAGTGAGACTCATCAGACTCTCAGAGGCAGTGAAATAACTTTGTGCATGTACACAGTCAATAATTTAAAAATGTAATAGTACACTCAGTCATCAAAGACAGCATCCAGTTTCTAGTTTGCCAGCAAAAAAAGAGTAAGAAAGGCTGCACAAAATATGACAAGCATTAAAAAACAAAGAGAAAACAAACAAACAAAATATATGTATCACTTAAAAGGCACATGTTCGATTCATAACTTTTTGGTCCTGTTGTTTGTGACATATAATCCCTGCTAATAGAACTATTTTGCACACTTTGGGAGCTATGCATAAATCGGGTTGGGGAATGCAGAAATATCATGTACCCCACCTGTGCCCCTCCACCCCGCAGACAGTTGCACACCTGCCGGCATTCACCAGTGCTGGCCACCTGTCTGTGACTCCTCTCTTCAGCATGCAGGACTCTGCAGGGCTGCATGCCAGGGGGAGGAGTCATTATCCTGGGTGGGCATTCAATAGAATGGCCCCCTGGGGCACACAGTGGATCCCTTGTGATGGGTGGCATGGGTCAAGGGCTGTACATGCCACCTGCATGCACCAAGCCCTATGTGACACCCAGTGATCCTGTAGCTGCAGCCCGCTGAGGGTCTGGAAGCTCATCCATGCAGCCACCACTGGCCACCCCCTGCAACCCAGCAATCGGGGTCATCACAGTGCACCCTCTCCTGGTCCTCCAGTGACTACTTGGATGTGCCTGTGGGACATGCAGTAGGTTATGGCAGGGATGGCCCTGGCATACCTTGCACCTCTCACCGCACCCATGTGGCCAGCACTAGTGGGTTTGTGAATGTTACATAGTGCTGGCACACCCTCAGAAATGCCCCCTGCATGGAGGCATCTGCAGACGAGTGGCATTGGGTGCGATGGGTCTGCGTATGGTACCCCTTCATGCTGCATGGTGCAGGAAGGGTGTGGAGTGGCTATGCACCCCAGATATGCATGCATAGTCACTTCATCACATTCATGCATAGTGCCCAAAGTGTATAAAAGAGAGTGACATAAAGAGAGGAGACACAAATAAAAGACAAACACCAGCATGGCTCCCAGTAGCATTGCTTCGCTAATTCTTCTCACCTCCACCACATGCCAGCTCAGATACTGGCTTGCCTGCATGACTGAGCTGTGAAGTGGGGACCTTGCTGAGCTGGCTGCCCCTAGAAGGCTGTAAAGCGCTGCTGTGGGCTCCACCTTGGGGCAGAGGGTGCCTGGGGTGTGGGAGACCTATATGGGATCTAAACACAAAAATCAAAATGGAAGCATAGAAAGTTGCCTGGACTAGAAGGCAACTGACCACAATTCAGTTTAAATTTTGATAGCCACCCAAGGCATACTATCGAAAATGTACCTGTCAATCAGTATTTGTCCGTGGCTCAACTGTACGAGACAGACTGACTTTAATAAAGCTACCATTGAGCTGAAAGCCAAAATTTCACAAAGGGGACATAGCCA
The DNA here is from genome assembly GCA_016271365.2 of Neoceratodus forsteri. Classification (NCBI taxonomy): domain Eukaryota; kingdom Metazoa; phylum Chordata; order Ceratodontiformes; family Ceratodontidae; genus Neoceratodus; species Neoceratodus forsteri. Next base: position 247,115,743 of record CM028130.1, read on the forward strand.
TATATGTATGCCCCCCCACCCCATGTTTCTTATTGTTCATGTAGGTAGAGTTTTCTGTGTTTTTTTTAATCAGTCAATCTTATTTCCCAAGTCTAAACCTTTCGAGATGCATAAAAAAATAAATCTGGAAATATGCCAAATGCAACTGCTAGCCATTCAGTCTGTTTGAATTATGTGTTTGAGTCCCTTAAGTGCAAAATGAAGACCTTATGTCAGATTTCCAAGTAAAATGGATGGGGCACCCTGAAACTATTGGATTTTTCTGGTCTTCCCACATCATTGTAACAATTACTGTAATTGTTTATGAGCTTAATAAGCAATTCATGGTTTGAATGTGTTCAATAAAGGTGAAGGCCACAGACATCCACATTTGTGGAGCACTCCTAATGGAAGTTTATTATTTCTCAGTTTCCTTAGAGGAAATTACAGTTATTAATATATTATGGGAAATGATAGGTACAGTAGGTGGGTAACTTGATCGGAATCCGAAGAGAGTCTCAGTTTCATTGCTAATTACTGAATGGGAAATGCAAATCTCAGTCCAGAGACAAGTGACTTCATCAGAAATTCTGAAACATATTGCAGACCCAAAAGAAGTTGCATTTTGCTTTATAAGTCCATTATGTTTCTGGTTTCAGAAGCATTGCATTAGTGAAAGCAGAGGGGTAGGGCCAGCTGAAGCTCCCCTTCCACCTTCCACCTTTCACATGAGGCAGCTAAAAGAGATGGACCTGTGAACTGGGAAAGCAGTTCCAGGATTTTTACCAGATAAGTTTTGTTTCTGTTTTCAGAAGCAGTGCATTAGGGAGATCAAAGGGGTTGAGCCAGCCAAATGTCCCCCTCTCCCATTCACTTTGCCCTGAGGCAGCTACAGGAGAAGAACCTGTGATGTGTGATGCAGTCTCAGTTTTTTCCAGCTCCATTTTGTTTCTGCTTTAAGAAGATGTGCAATAGGGAGAGCAGAGGGGTACAGCCAGCTAAAGCTCACAATGTTGCAGGGATTGTGAGACACTATTCTCCAGGTTTACTTTCTGGAGAAGGGTCACTGTCCCTTCTGTAGGATATTTTTGCAGAGCCCCATGCTCAGCTGGTAGCAATGAGAGAAGAGAAATTTCTCCTGTGGCCCAGCTCATCTACATCCCATAACCACACCTCTGTTCTCTCAGAGACCCATTGGTCTAGGGTGGTGGAGAGCGGTGGGGAGGGAGAAGGTGGCAGGGTCAGCCCCAAGGAGGGCAATCAACCATGCAGCATCCAGATGGCAAATAATTTTGTACCCCTAGAGGTGAATCAGGTACCTGACTCTACCGGGGTAACTTTGGCTCAGTGGGGGGAAATGTGAGTGATGACCTAGAGGAACCCAGGAAAAAGAGTAAGAAGAAATGATCAAGGAGAGTCTCAGTGATTGGGAATTCTATGATCAGAGGAGTTAAGATGATGGTCAGGGAGGAGGTTTGGGGGAATGGTCACGTGCCTCTAGAGGCATCAACCATCTTGGACATAGACAGAATATGGAGGAGAGGGTGGAGGGAACAGGAGGTGCAGGTACTCTTGGGTACAAAAGATCTGGTGAACCAACCTGTGGACCAAGTAAAGAATAATTTTCAGAGGCAGAGGGAAAGGTTGTAGACTCACTTTTCCTCCCTGGCCTTTTCTAAGGTCCTCCCTGTGTGGAATATTGGGGGAGAGAAAGTTAGCATAAGGAGAGAAGAGAAGGAGGAATTAAATGTTTAGTTAAAGAGATGATGTCAGTCCAATAAAATTCAACTTTCTTTTTAAAGCATCCATTCAGATCTGAGTGCTGTACAAAGTATAACCATCAAACACAATATTATACATGTGAATATACAATTAAAACTGTACATATCAAAAAATTCAAATAGCAAAATAATGAAAAATATTACAGGTAAAATAAAAACACCTTGCATAGATTCAAAAACAACAATCAGAAGTTTGATAAAAAGATAAGTTTCAAACACATTTGAGGTAGAATTAAACTCAAATAGTTTACTGACCTTAAACCTAATGAAACAGCAATCCAAAGAGGGGGCTTTGACCTCAGTGACAATCAAAGGACTGAGCAAACAGCCAAGTTTTCATGGCAGATTAAAAAAACTTTCTAATGAGTTTGCTGACCTTAAACCTAATGTAAGAGTATTCCATAATGTAGGAACCCTTACCTCAACAGCCTGAACACCAGCTATCTTGAGGTTGTATTTAAGAACTGTCAGCAGCTTAAGATTTGCAGAATAAAAAGCTCTAGTAGAGCAATGTTCCACAAGTAAAACTGGCAGATATCTGGGGCCACAATCATGTAGGCATCTTTGTGCAAGAAATAACACTTTCTAGTCATTCTGTTACTTAACAGCAACCTGTGAAGCTCTCCAACTAGTTCTGGACAAAGAGGAACACTTTGTAAGGGCCTGGGGGATTTCTGAAACAAGAAGCTGTTTAAAGGGGATGGCCTTCCTCAGACAAGAGGGGACCAGCATACTGGAGCAGAGGTTTGACATCTACATTAGACAGCTAAACTGACTGTAGGGGAAACTGGGGCTAGGGGAATCACTGTAAAGAGAGTGAGGAAGGGGAATCATGCTAGTGCTCATGATACAATGGGGACTGGAAGCAGTAAGGTAGGTAAAAACAAGGCAGAGGTTTAAAAAAGAATAGTGGAAAAGGCACAGGGGGTAGCTCTTGCTGTCTGCAAACAATAGAAAAAATAAGAACGCAAGGAGAATGGGAAAGAATGCAGCTGTAAGATCACAGAACTGTAAAACAGGATCCAGACCTAGTTGGAACATGATCTGACTTAATGCCAAGAGTCTGGGTAATAAAATCAGTGAGCGCCAAGCGTTGGTGGCAGACACTGAGGTGGACCTCATAGCCATTACAGAAACTTGGGTCACAGAGAAAAATTACTTGGATTTGGACCTGTCAGCCCCAGCTTACACAATGTTTAGACAGGATAAAGGGAAAAGTAAAGGGGTCATAGCTCTATATGTCAGTTAGAGCACAGAAGCTTTAGAGGATGGACACATTAAGGGAATGCAAAGGGAAAATAAAGTCTTTGAGGGTTCACCTTATGGTGCCTCCAGGCAACAAAATAAAGGTGGGGCTGATATGTAGACCACCGGAAGAAAGGGAAGAAAGAGAGAGAGAGAGAGAGAGAATAAGGAGTGCAGGGAAGAGTTGACAAGGGGAGTGAAGAAGGGTGAAGTGGTGGTGATGGGTGATCTGAACCTGTCAGGTATTGACTGGGACATTCCAGAGGCCAGGTGCACCAGAAGTCAGGCCATGTTGGATACACTGCCAGATTGTCTGCTTCTGCAGCTGGTTAAGTAACTCACTAAACAGGAAACCATTCTTGATTTGGTGCTCCATAACTTGGAGATAATGAGTGGAGTGAAGATAAGGGAGCCACTGTGATCCAACAACCATAACTCCATTTGGTTCAGACTGATCTTATGGACCAGAATGCCCCTACCAAAAACTGGTAACCAGTCAAAACCCCAACCATATATACATATGGATAAACTGTATAAAAGCAGGCATGGTCTCAGAGTTTTTTATATAATCTAGCATGGTTTCAGACCACGCTGGATTTCACGGACTGAGCAGCACCATTTTTGCCCGCACTATTTTTGACCATAGGGTTTTAACACAGTGCCCCGACAACTGAAGTCCTAGAGTTCAGAAGAGCACACTTCAATTTGATGAGAGAGCTGGTCGGAGACAAATTGACCAGGATTGACAGCATTGGAGGTGTAGAGGAAAGAATAGGGCTGTCAAGGGGACCATTCTCAAGGCAACAAAGTCATGCATGAGAATTGTTACAAAATTAAAAAGGTACAGGAAAACACTATGGTTCTCAGAAAGGGTCAGAGAGGCAATGAGGGCCAAGAAAAAGGCTTTCACCAGCTAGAAGGAAAAACAAGGGGAGGAGGAGGACTGGGGAAAGTACTAAATATAGAGTAGGGACGCATAGAAGCTGGTCAGGGAGGTGAAGGCAGAAATAGTGCATCATACTGTGGAGATGGTCAAGAATGGGGAACAATTAATCAGATATATTAAAGAAAAACAGAAACAGGAGGAGGTTATTTTTAGGTTACAAAAGGGGTGAGTGTACTAGAAGAAGATGAACAAAAAGCACCCATCCATAATGATTACTTCTGCACAGTCTTTACAAGGGAAGACAGGAATCCCCTGCCTAGAAGTGGTATAAAGCCTGCTGTCAAGAGTATTTCTGAAATGAGGCAGCTGGTATTTACCAGAGAAAGGGTCCAGAAGGGGTATGAAGATGTAAAAGTAGATAAATCCCCAGGGTCAGAATGTACCCCACAGTGCTCAAGGAATTGACTATGGAACTGGATGAACACCAAGAGACTGGAGGGTAGTGGACATAGTCCTGCTACACACATTTGGGGGGAGCAACGGGTGAATTAAAAACCTGTAAGCCTTACCTTTGTAGCAGATAAACTGATGGAGTCATTCATCAAAGAAGACCTTGTGGACTACCTAGATAGAAGCATTCTACAGAATAGTTAGCACCACAATTTGTGGCAGGGTAGTCTTTCCAGGCTAACCTGATAGTTGTGGTAACAAAAGGTGGTAGATAAAGGCCACACTGTGGATTTACTCTACTTTGATCTCAGTGTCGCTTTTGTTTCCGTACCACACAGAAGTTTGCTATAGAAGCTCGAGTACCTGGGTGCTGCCGGAGACCTAGTTAGATGGGCAGGAAACTGGTTGAGGGAGAAAAAGGAAAGGGTGGTGGTAAACAGGATCAAATCAGGAGAGGAAGGGTAAGAGTGGGGTGTTGCTGGGATCTGTCCAGGGTCCTGACTTCTTCAATATGTCAATATGTTCATCAGTGACATTGGAGAGGGCATTTGGGGCAAGTTGCGCCTCTTCTCTGATGTGTTGATGCTCTGGGGTGGGGTAGATAGTGACAAAGGGATCAAGGAGATGCAGTGGAATCTACAATGGCAAGAGAGGTGGTCTAAGCTTTGGCAGCTGAAATTCAGTGCCAAAATATGCAAGGTTATGCACCAAAGAAAAAATACCAGCACAAAGTACTAGATGTGAATAATTACACTGAGCACTACTGCAGAGGGAGGGACCTGGGAGTCATTATTAGTAACTCCCTCAAACAATCAAGCCAGTGAAACAAGCCTATAGTAAGGCTAACAGAAAGCTGGGTACTACCTCTGTATAGGTCATTGATGAGGCTGCACCTGGCATACTGTGCTCAGTTCTATAGTCCTCACCTAAGGAAGGACAGGGACAGACTGGAGGTAGTGCAATACAGTGTGACCAAAATGATTTGGGGCCAGCAGAGCAGATCTTACGAAGGTTGTCTAAAGGCACTGAACATGTACTCACTAAAGACTAGGTGAGAGAAGGGTATGATAGAGAACTTCAAGTTCAAGAAGGGAATAAACAAGGTGAACTGTGGGAAACTAGCAGGAGTACAGAGTCAAGAAGACAAGATCATGAGTGGAAACAGGTAGTGGGAAGGTTTAAGAGGGATGTAAGGAGGTTCTACTTTATGTACATGGTGATAGAGATGTTGAACAGTCTGCCAGTGGCGATGGTGTGCAAGAAGACCATTAATGGTTTCAAGCATGGTTGGGATTGAGTGAAGGGTTTGGTGACTGCTCAGGTCAGTAGCAGTAGCGAGGGGAGCAGAGGGGTGAGGGAAGGAATAAAATGCCATATGAACAATAGGTCCTGGAGCAGCTAGGGAACTCTAGGCAGACTAGATGGACCTTTGATCTTTTTCTGCTGTCATATTCTGTTTTTATGTTTCTATTCCATCTGAAATTATGAAGTGTTTTATTATTTAAAATGACACTACATGATAGGAGTCAGTGCTGTGTGGAACAGGGTATTCTTCCCACAGAATAAATGCTAAATCACCATTTCACTGATGGAATTACCATCATAATTTCATGTTTCATTCCACGGAATTCCATTGACTAAGATTGGCAGAACTATATTCCACAGAATGACATGATCCCAGAGATAATTATTATGTGACCATTCCATGCAATGTCCATTAAATCAATTGGGTGAATTTAATTTAAAATGCACCCTCATGATTCTTAATGGCTAGGACACATCTACCTGAAGGCCAAAAAGTTGTCTGAATGTCAGAAGTTTCATTTGAATCACAGAGGATTTTCCCATTGAGTTCTGTGGAATTTTATTCCACAGTTTTCTAGAACCACAGAAAAGTATTCTGCCATATCTATCTATCTATCTATCTATCTATCTATCTATCTATCTATCTATCTATCTATCTATCTATCTATCTATATAATATATTTTAACTTTTTGTTTATTGCATCTTTTTCCACATACATGAGTTCAGTGCATATCAATAACATTGCAGTACAATATTTCTTTGTCAGAATTGTGGGTGATTTAATATATTTTTTGTAACAAATATACTTTCCATAGTAGATTATGTTCCTCTATGTGTTCACTTCTAACCTCCCTTTTTTGGGTCCCCGTCCTGCCCCCCAGAACCCCAGACCTCAGTGGACTTTCACTGATTGACATCTCTCCATTATTTGTTTGTTTGTTTTTTTGTTTATTTATTTATTTAGATGCATGCGTTAGGCTCAGGGGTAAGAACATAACGCCAAAGCGCCCAGCTGGTTCAGTTCTGGGGTTGCCCAGGCAGTAAGGGAAAAGAGGTTGGCATATAGACAATTCAGGAAGACCAAGAGAGAGGTGGATAGGGAAAATTACCTAAGATTGGTTAGTGAGTCAAGTAAGGAAGTCCAGAAAGCAATGGCACAGAAGGAGCTGCAGATAGCGGAAGAAATTAAGAAAGGGGAGAAGGTTTTCTTTCGCTATATAAGTGATAAAATAGAAAAGAAGGAAGGGATTGTTGGGCTTAAGAAAGGGGATGAGTGGGTGGAGATAATGGGGGAAAAGCAGAGATGCTAAATTAATACTTCTGTTCCATCTTCACCAGGGAGAAGGACGGATCAGTGCTTTCAGGAGGGAAAAGAAGAGTGGGGGAGAGGGGAACACAGCTGTAGTGATAGAGGAGGATAGAGTGAGGGAGGGGCTGCTGGCATTGACGGAGGACAAATCACTATGCCAGACAGAATACATTCAAGGATACTAAAGGAACTGGCTAAGGAGTGGGCAGGGCCACTGGCAGACCTATTTAACAGTTCACTAGAGTCAAAAGAGTTATTGCAGGAATTGAGAACAGCACATGTAGTTCCCCAACACAAAAGCAGTCCCAAGGATGAACCAGGGAATTACAGACCAGTCAGTCTGACCTCCATTGTGGGCAAGCTCATGGAGACCACACTAAAGGAAGGTTGGTGGAATATCTAGAGAAGCATGGACTTCAGGATGCAAGGCAGCATGGGTTCATTGGGGGGGGAGATCACGTCAAACAAATCTGATTGACTTCTTTGACAGTGTCACTAAGACAGTAAATAGGCCAAGCAGTAGACATCCTTTATCTTGACTTCAGCAAGGCCTTTGACTCTGTGCCCTACAAAAGGTTGATCAGAAAGTTGGTGGATCTTGGGATGGGGAAAAGATGGCCAGATGGGTGGAAAACTGGCTGAGGGACAGAACCCAGTGGGTGGTTGTGGGGGGAGAGTTATCTGGCACTAGAGAGGTAACCAGTGGGGTCCCGCAGAGCTTGGTGCTGGGGCTGATGTTGTTCAATGTCTTCATCAATGACATTGGAGATGACATTAATGGCAAAATGTGCCTAGTTGCAGATGACACCAAGCTCTGTGGGAGAATGGACACAACTGAAGGGATACAGAACCTACAGAAATATTTGAAAAAGCTGGGGAAGTGGTCCAGGATCTGGCAGGTTTTCTTCAATGCCTAGAAATGCAAAGTTAAGCATATTGGAGCCAAGAATCCCAGGACAGAGTACTACCTGGGTGGAGTCCAAGTATCTGCATCAGAGGAGGAGAAGGACCTGGAAGTGATGATCACTAGTAGCCTAAAGCACTCCATGCAGTTCAAGAAAGCAGCAGCAAAGGCAAACAAGATGCTGGGATGCATATCTAGGGGGATCAGTAGTAGGAGAGAGGAGGTTATATTGCCCTTGTACAGGTCACTGGTAAGGCCGCATCTAGAGTTTGGAGTTCGCTACTGGTGTCCACACCTCAAAAAGGACATTAACCTGCTGGAAAAGGTCCAGAGAAGGGCAACAAAGATGATAGCAGGTCAGCAGGGTAAGGCATACGAGGAGAGGTTGACGGCACTGAACATGTACTCTGTGGAAGACAGGGGAGGGAGAGAGAGAAGGGACATGATTGGGACCTTCAAGTACTTGAAAGGGATAAATATGGTTGATAAGGACAGTCTCCTTTAAGTTGAGCGGCAACCATAACATGAAGGGGCACAGTCTTAAGCTGGAGGGTGGGAGGTTTAGGAGGGAGTTCTGCAACCACTTCTTCACAGAGAGGGTTATGGACACTTGGAATGCTCTGCCGGAAGAGATCATCTCATTGAAGACTGTGGGCAGCTTTAAGAGAGGCTGCGATAGGCATGGGGGGGGAAGGTAAGGAACATGGGTAGACAGCATGGGAGGAGTGAGGAGGGAGGGCAGGAACATTAGCTCAGGCTGTGAACCCTGCAATACAAGCAGACTTGATAGACCAAATGGCCTTCTTCTGCTGGCTTCTTTGTATGTTCATATGTGCGTATTTGCACTCTGGGCTTCCCAGATCTCATGAGATAATTTCTGGCCTATGTTGCACGCTATGAAGCAGTCACAGGTTCCATCTGTTTTGGTTTTTATTCTTTGTACCTTGTAGGCATGATGTTAATTTTGCCTTCTTGTAAATTTCCCCGACTGTATCCTCCCACTGCTGCTGCTGTTGTGTGTGTGTGGGGGGGCAGGTTGTAGCCACTGCCTTGTGATAACTTTTTTTAGCTGCAGTGAGAAAGATCCCTTGTAGATGAAGATATACAACTTATTTTTAAGGAATGAAGGATAATAAAAGAATAGTGCTAGCTGTGGGGTCATAGGGCCTATATCTGGAAAAATAGTCTCGATTTCTTCATGTGTGTTAAACCAGAACGCTCGCAGTACAGGGCATGACCACACAATATGCGTAGATGTACTTTACATCCACAGCCTCTCAAGCAAGATGACTCATGAGTGGTTAGGAATTGTGCTGTGATTTGAGGCACACAAAAACAATCGATTGTGGATCTCCAGTTGTATTCTTTCCACTGATTTTTTTTTTCAGTTAATGATTTTTATTGAGTTTTCCACACAAAGTATACACACAGAACAATCAATACATGTTACTTAGATGCTGGCAGAGAAGGACCATACATGAAGATATAGCCATTAATCTGTAATGAGTTATCATACGTTAAGAATAAAGGGCAACAATCATGGCTTATGAAGGGGGAGACCCTCTGAACAAGCATATGCATGAGCTAGATAAAACAAGATAACTAAAAGGTCTGACTCACAGCCCAAAGGGCTGCGGGGGGATGGGGGTTGTATTCTCAATGGCATAACTTTACAGTCAGAAAGAGACAACAGCAACTGGGAATTTATTGATGGTGAGTGCTTTACCTTGACACAGGACTATTGATAAGTTACATGGAGATTCTGGTCTGCTGCAGGGATGTATCTGTGGGAGTGTGTAAAGGGAAGACAAAATAATGACCATGCTGGACCACATCCAATTCCTGTCCTTGGCTTTAGGTAAGTGAAGAAGGGGGCCCAGCAAGCAGCATATGAAGTAAGTTTGTTGGACACCACATGAGACATATGGTTGAGCAATGCCAGCAGCATACATGTGTAACAGAGCTCTGAGACAGGAGGAACTTCAGTAGATCTCAAGAGACATAAAATGAAGCACTTAGCAGAAATACCAAGAAGTGCTAACCAGCGGAGTTGCTGGGCTTTTAGTCGGGTTCATAGATGAAGGAGGGAGGTCCAATATCCAAATCTGCAGGTCTAGCTGGATCGCGTAGCTCAAGGTTTGGGAGGCCAGTTGAGATACCTTCTGCCAGAATGGGACCAGCTGGGGAAACTGCCAGAGAATATGATGTAAATCCCCAGGTTGGGCATTACATCTCCAGCAGAGGTTACTGCTCAGAAGCTTGGCTTTGTACAGCACCACCAGGGTTCTATACCAATGGTGTAATATTTTATTCTGAATAAGTCTGCTGTGCATATCTGGATAACTCAAATGCACCAGTTTCCAGCATATAGACCAGTGAGCCTCATCTAGCTCTAAATTCAGAGCTCTCTCCCACTTCTGCCTAGATTCACCAGATTGTGAGTGAATGCTCTCCCGTATGTTCATGTTGCTAGCAAGGCCCTTGGGGACCTTAAGCCAGCCAAGTAGTTTCTGTGAGCTGGTTGAGATGGGACTGCGAGTTTTATGATTGTCAAATAGCTGTGTAATTGCAGGTATCTCCAGAAGTCTCTCTTGTCAATACCTTTAGCATTGGCAAGTTCCTGAAAGGATTGGACCCTTTTCTCTGATTCGTCCATGACATCAGCCACTATTTGTCTGCCTTTACACTCCTATTGAGGCCAAAGGGCTTATTGTTTACCAGGATGAATTTGTTACAAAATATGGGAATATGAGAGAGGGGTCACTGATAGGGGTTTGTGACTTTGTGCTACCTAAGCCATATTAATGTCCATTTAGCAGGTTCTAATGAAATGGAACATTCAGTGTCCCAGCCCTTACATTGTTGATGGCATTTTGAATGAGTCAAAATAATATTCTGCAGATCTTAAACAGTATTCAGTGCAAACTGCAGAATACAGTGTGCTTTCTGTGGAATTGCATTCCCCAATTCTGCAACATTACCATATGGTTTAACATCACTGTGAGAGTGATTTTAAAGTCAGCCAGGGAAAGTAACAGAGACATAGAAAAGAGAGAAAAAAAAGATATTAAGAATGACAAGTTACAAAACTGCCACCACCACCAGCACTGCAAGGGAACTCTCTTCGTCATTTGCACCAGAGGAGACCAGTATCCTGGTTTCTGAGGTCACCAAAAATGAGGTAAACCTCTCTGGGGAGAAGTGGATTGACTTCTCAAGGGAAAAAATATGAGCTGCAATTGCCACCAAGGTGAGCAAGGATGGGAACTGGCCAGAGTGCATCAGCAAATAACTGAAGTACAGGTGAGATGATCTGCAAAGAGTGACTCGCATATCCTAGAGTGTTTGGGCAATATTGTAACCCTATCTGAAGGACGAAAGTATTGTCACTGGACTGGTGAGTGTTAGTACTTTTATTTATTCCCATTAAATATGAAACACTATAATGTGAGCAATATTACATAAGACAGTTGATGGTATTGGGCTATACTCAGCTACCCAGGGGCTTTACTGTTACCACCCTGGAGTGTGTGATTGCAATTAGAAAATGTGTTTTTAAATGTTAATACATTATAATAAATAATTCAAAATAAAAACAAACATTTAAACACTGAAGAAAAATAAATAAAATAATATTTTCTTCTAAAGTAGTCTGTTGGCTGACACACTGGGTACTTTTCTGTCAGGACACTTTTTTTACATCGCTGGCACTGCTGTATTTTTCTGTCGGTGCACCAGTTTTATTTTCCATGCATCTCGAGGAGCAGTCCATATTTGATTTCATCTCCCACTCTCCTGAGTTGCTGCCATTTGCACTATACAAAACTCTTTTTTTTTTAAATGGCAGCTATTTGAGTAAAATCCATCCATTTCTATGTGGTCATTGTAACTTAACAGCTTGCATTGTGCTGTCTTGGTTCATTGTGAGAACAGGAATAACAGTGAGGCAGCAGTTGCTTAACATTTACTTTCTTTCTATAATTATTTTAGTGAATAATATATATTGTTTATGCGTCCGGCTATTTAATTTTTTTCTTTTTTTCTTTGGATGGGGAAAGTGAGGAGTGAGCATGACAAGCAAGGCTTTAGTAGGATAAGCTAGAGAGAAATAAATATTAATTTACATTTGAAATTCTGTCCAGTGCAGGGTGACAAGTCTACCCATGTACTGGAGTACCAGTCACGTCTTGATACTCCTTGGTTCAGTTCCTGAGGCATAAGCAGGGGTGATAGTCTGTCTTTATTGTTTTCTAAGTCTTCCTGTAGCATACATAGTGTGTGAAATATTTGATTGATAGACTGCACTCCAGTTTCTGTGCTGAGGGATCAGGGTCCATCAAGCTGATAGTGAACTTCTGTTGGGGCTATGGTATGGTTGATGTGGAAATTGTCTGGTGTTCCTTCAGGGAAGCTGTTTTCTCGGTGGCACTGAAGAAGGTTGTGGTGAAGCCCCTTCTGAAAAAGCCATCTTCAAACTCTACTATCTTCTCCATCAATAAGCCTGGCTGGAACTTTCGCTTTATTGAGAAGATAGTTAAGAAGCTAATAGTAACTGGCAACACATTTTTGTAGTCTGTCACATCTTGATACGTTCTTTACGAGACTTCTCATCTTGCTGTTGAAAGTTTATTTTTCTCTTTCTTTTGGTATATTGAAAAATATCTTAAAATATTCTTTTTTTGGTTAACTGATTACACTCTTTTTTTGTTATTAGCTGTTCATCAAACAAAACAGGTGGAGGTAACGTCTGTCATTGAGTAGGCAGAGGCATAAGGTTATGGAGTAAGAGACGGAGAGGGGCAACCTGGGCTAAGTATGAGATCATTATGATGTGTTACACATTAATATCTGATAATCTTCTTTATGAAATGGGTTGAAAAAATCCTGAAACCTGATTGGCTCAGGACCTCAGCACCTCATGCAGATATTCCAGAACAGCTACAAAGGAGGAAGTTCTGTGACATCTTTGACCCTGGGACCCACGCTCAGCGACAGAATCACTACAATATCAACTGGCCTAAAAATGCCCACATCAAACATGGCTTCCCTGACAAATCAGTTACTGTACTGGCTAATAAGAAAATAAAAAACTCCCTTACAATCCCCCATATTTGGCTAACAAAACTTTTATTAATAACTTGAAAACTCTTCCATTTACAAACATAGATGTTTCAGTCTCCCAGTCGCCAAATTAGTCTCTGACCTCTGTCTCAGTCACAACTGGCAACTGCTCAGGCTTGCACCTGTGGCCAAATGGACTGCAGCTCCCACAACAGTTGAACACCACAGCTCCCTTTAATTGTTGCAGATTTGGTCTGGTGGCAAATGCAAACCGTGGCTCTAGCCACAGTGGTTTCCTGTGACTGGTGCTGTTTAGGCAGGACACTTCTGAATATTTCAATAAGTAACTGCATATGCCTCTTGCTAACACACTAATCCCAGCTCCTCATACATTCAGACATTAAACTTTTGAATGAACCTGTACCTCCCTCTAACTAGACATTGAAACTGAGCTCAATGTTGAAGTCACTGCCTGCCCTCACTGCAGCCCTTACTTGACTCAGATTGGGGGGGCAGGGTGGGGTTTGGAGATAAACAGGAAAAAAAAACAGCTGTTTGCATGCAGCATTAGTGTCACCTTCTGACCAGGTGTTAACAGTAAAATGTCCAAAAAGGTCCATTTTCTTTTTCCTTTTTAACTTTCATTTCATTTTTTAATCTTTTGTTAATTTATATAATCATTTTTATTTAAAAAAATCAATACCTTTTTTGCAGATGGGAATTAACCCATTTCATAATCATAATAAGACACTCTAGGGGTGTGTTGTGGTGGAATAAAGGAAAGGTGCATGCCTGTAGTTATGTAGGGGAAGAGCTCCTCCTCCACATCCTACATAATGCATCAGGTTCCGCCGCTCTGCTTAGAGCGAGTCGCACTCACTGGGTGTACTGCTGGTCCATGGCTGCTCTTTCCCTTTCCACCCCCTCCTCTCCACTCCCTTCCTCCTCATTGTTTGATGTCCCTCTGTGGCTCTTGTCTTCCCCCTTCCCTTCTGTTTATCCCCTGTACCTTTGTTTTTTTGGGGGGGCTCTCAATGCTCTTTCCTTGGCCTTCCTGCTCCCATGCGGTGGCTGGTGCCTTTCCTTGTTCTGCCATCACTGCTTCCTTTGCCTTGCTCTTCACAGCCCATTGGGCTTCCTGTGCTTCTGCCTCCCTCTCTGAGCAGCTGCTGCTCCATGCAGCCACTCCATGTCTGTTGCCTTCCCACCATTACCGTCTGCCTTCTCTGTAAGCTTCCTGGCTAATGCATGTCCTTTCCAGCTGATTTCTGACTACAGCCTGTAACTAAGCCATGACCATTACGTTGCCCTGCTACTGCGGCATATCAGCAGGTGCTAGTCCTGTACAGAGACCGCAGCCTGTACTGGCTGCCAATGACGGGGGTGGTGTGCCTTACTGTGGGTTTCCATGCAGAACTGGCACCTGCATCCAGTATTTTATTCTCATCATGGTGCTTCATGCCTTCTGCTATGCAATCTGTACTCTGTGCCCTATGGATTCATAGCTGTGCCTACACTCCTATGGCTACCCAGATTGTGGCTCCCCATGAGGTTCCTCTGGCTCATTCAGGAGCCTGCCATGCAGCCATTTCACCAGCTGTGGACCTGCTTTTCATTCTCTGCAGCCACTGACTCCTCCTTTAGCACTTTTGGCTGCCTGCAGTGCTGCTTCCTCCTGAATTTGCACAGTATAACCTAACTGTGCAGAGTTCTGCAAGGTATTGGGAAGGGGCTCCCAGATTTCAGCGTTCAACATTATCTGCATGGTACTCTTCTCTTACTGGCACATCTCTTCGTGGAGTGCCTTTTCTCAACCATTGCCATATTTGGAGATGAATCTTACCTGCAACTGTTGTACTATGGCATGCACTCATTCATTTGAACTGTGAGGCACTTGGACCATTTGTCTGTCAGTTGTACTGTGGTACCTTTGTGGAACTACTACCACCCCTTCCAGTAGCATCATCTGGGCTTTGCTGGCCACTCCTTCCTGGCTTCCTCCCATGGCGTGCTTGTTTTCCATCAGCTCCTCCTAGCCTCTCCTCCATCTCTGACCTGGCTGCTATGATGTTACTTTGCTCCTCTCCTGCTTCTTCGCTACTCTGCTTCCCAGACCTACATCTGGATTCAATTGTTGCTCTGCTGTTCCTGCCTATGTGCAAGTCTCTCTAGCTTATGCACTTGCTGCTAGCCTACCAACATTCCCTTGGCTCCAGCCCTTGGGATGTGTGCTGCGCTGGGCGGCCCTCCATGGCAGCGTTCCCTAGTCCTGCTAGCCTTCATAGAGACTGGCTTGGCTGCTCCACATCCCTTCTGCCTGGCTTCCGTTGGGTCCGGCTGTTCCTGCTGGCCATGCGGGAGCATAGCCTGCACCTGCCTCATCTGACATCGGGGCCAGTTGACTTTCTACTCTACCCCTGCTTCACCCAGCATTGGGGACTGGAGGTTCAACCATTTCTACCCTACTCCTACCTTTCCCTGCATCGGGGCCTGGAGTTTTGAATTTCTACTCTACCCTGCCTTGCCCAGCTTAGGGGCCTGGAGGTTCCACTATTCCTGTTCTATGCCTGCCTTGCCCAACCATCGGCCTGGAGTTTCAATTTTTTACTGTACCCCTCCCTTGCCCAGCTCATGGTATGGAGGTCCTGTCCCTTGTTGAACCTGCTTTGCCTGCTGAGTTGGAGGTTTTCTAAGCTTCTGGCCTTACGTCCATTTACTGCTCCCCCACTACCTTCTTCAGCTTCCCACCTGTATCCAGCTTACTCACCTCACCTTCCTGGACTCTCTGCTTCCATGACCTCATATATCGGAACTTGGACCTCTACTTCAAGACTGACTATGCATTCACCTAGATTCTGGATTACCTTATATCGATAGTTTGCCTTGAACACTGACAGCTCAGCCTGGGGAATTACTCTGGATATGCTACTTTCAGGAGGTCTAAACCTCACTCTCAGGTTCTTGGCAATAATGGTCAAGCAAGGAATCTCAGACACATTGCATAAGAGTAATAAAGCTTGTGTATTACTACCAAAAGGATAATCACAGTTGCCCTAAGCAGTTCTTACCAATACGAACTGGGAGCCAATGCTAAGCATTCCCTTATACCTCGTGGATTCTACATGTCTCTTGGGGTCTCTGAAGTAGAAGATGCAATGTCTTACATTATATATCTATGATAATTACCATGGTTACTGTAAGATAGAAACATTTCTAGTTACAGAGGTGAGCCCTTTTGGCTAAATTAGAGGTGGCTCTTCAGTCCAAGAGAAAATTATACAATTTTGTAGTAGTCATCACTTTGTAAAGACAAAGAAGTACAGTTTGTACATAGCCGTGTAATAATACAAATCATCAGAAGATGGCAATGTCGACACATATATCATAATCATTACAAGAACACAGATGTTCTAACATCTTGTAAGCAAGAAATACATGTATGTATTAGAAAGAAAAGTGTATAACAACAGTGTGCATACATATCCTGACATCTACTCTTATACGGTAGATGCCCTTAGCCCTATATGTTAGTATAACATATACCTAAATGCTAGCTGTCTGCGGTGTACCTGTCTGGGTACCAATTCGGGTGCAGGGACCTCGTGTAACATTCCCCCCTTGTTGCTGCAAAAGGGGCAACACAGCAAGAGTAAGGAGGTTTATAGGGAACAGGGGTTGTTTACAGACCCGATGTGAAAGCCTTGTAAAGGAACTCCAGCTGCTTGCGGTTCTGGCGTAATGTGCGCCGTAGGCAGCAAAGCATAATAATCAGAAAAAAATCAAAAATGCTTGTATAATAACAAAACCTTTAAAAGTAATCACTAACAAAGTGTTAGTAAGTGCACTATTCATGTCACCATCACTAATAAGTGCAAGGACAGCTTCATTAGCTTTGGTAATATTATTGCTGATGTGGATGAGATGGGTGTCTTTTCTCTCTAAAAGTGATTTTAATGTCAAAGTGAGGGGATCAATGTGTACATTAAAGTAAGTTAAATACTCTAAAAGAGTAAGCAGATAATCAGGCTTACCATCAATGATGTCAACGTTCATAATGGGGACAGGTGTAATGACTGTGCGCCCAATAACTGACTTTTGGTGTGGCACAAAGCAGAAATTCAGACTATCAATAAAGCATGTTTTAAGACCATAAGTATAAGACTTGAAGTTAGTGATGACACAGTACTCGCCATCTGAGTTATGTTGCATTTAACAGTAGGCAGTCTCCATTTTTGCAACTGTACAGGGTAAGTATAAGTCTGTTTGGAAATCCGTGTTGACAGGCGGTGAACCTCCTCCCGGTAAGACTGGTATAACTTGAAGTTGTCTGGAGCCGATGTTGAGTCCTGGTGTTCTGTGCCATTGGTGGTGATGTCATCGTTCATGGAAAAGGACCATTCAATACTGTCTGGGGAATACCCACATACAGGTTTAATAACATTAAATACATCACAATGACACAAATAAATATACCCTTTCTTCGCACAGCAGTCCATGTGCGGGGTGACCCAGGTGTATAGAAGAGGATGAAAGACCAATGTATTCCCAGAAGATGTCTTCATCAAGGTGCCCAATGGAATGTACATATGTGAGTTTGTCAAATAAAACTGTAGTAGGATCAAAACGTGGTAAAGAGACAGTAAAAGAGACAAACATACTATCCTTAATAGAACATTTCTTAGAAGTAAAACAGGGACCAGTATTATGGTGCCTGGTCACAAAACCCAAATTTCTAGCTGTGGACAGTGGAATAGTTAAAGTCTGTAACGTACACATAGCAACACAGCTAGAGAATTTACGCTGAGGACAATACCATTTAGAGATGCTTCTATCATGTATAATATCAGGGATCCTTCTAGATTCTAGATCATGGAAAAGATTATTGATGGTAGTAATTATGTAAGAACCATAGGCTGAGCATAATATCTCATGGGCAATGTATTACTTATCTGCTTCTTTATTGTTCTGTGCAATGAGAGCATAAATTTTATCTTTAGAATCTGAAAATGCCTTAGCAATGTCATGCATGTTGTATACAGTATATCTTTCTTCCTGACTAAGACCATCCACACCATGCAATAAAGGTGGTATAATATCATTTATTAAACCAGTTTGGAATTTCTGAGAATGTGATTTGATAGCAGCAATGTAGGCTTTATTCCAGATAGACATGGCTGTACCAAAAAGACCAGAGATGGTGCCTGTGGCACCAATGACATCAGAAGTGTCACGTGTATTACGTTTATGACTTTGATCATCAGGATTTGGAATTCTCCTAAAATTACCTCTGTGCTCGGTGGTGTGTACCCCGGCAATAGGGTCTTGAGTATGAATTTGAAAAGCTGATAAGTTATCAAGTAACAAAGTACTATAAAACAATGAAGTGTTAGTAGTATGACACATACCAAATTCTTTCATTTTCCACCAAGTCAAGTTAAACAAAACAGGTATATGGATAAACTGTAAGTTATTAATAAGTGTACCAGGTAAAGCAGTGGCTGTGAAACCAGAATGAGGACCAGGGGTGTGTTTTGGACATTCCAAAAGCTGTTTATCAGTAGGGGGTAATATAGATAAATACATGGCAGCTGAGGCCATTTTGTGTACAGCACAAAATTTCCTGGCAGAGTCTTTAGACAAGGAATTACAATATGAGGGATCAATTAAGGCAGTAATATTGTATAAACCAGAATGTCTAAGAGAGGTTTGGAGCAAGGACAGAGAACCATTTGGGAATAATTGTGCATTGGGTCAGCCATGGAAAATTCCCTTGGAGAGCTTGGCTATGGGAAGTATTTGTCCTTGACGTGGTTTGCCACTCAATTTGTAGGGTAGATTTATCAGGAGAAACAACCGAGGCAATGAGTTAAGCATCTGAACCTTCCTGGACAGTAATCAAATTATCAGGAATATTGATAGAGACTCCCTCTGGGGTAGTTGTAGGTGGATCAAGGTGAGGAAGGAGGTGCTTTACCATGCCTTGGATGCAGGGGATAACTCCTGAGATGAGGAGAAAATGGAACAAGATAGTCATCTTCTCAGTATCTGAAAAGTAAAATCAAACATTAGTAAATTAGTACTATTCCACCCAATGGGGTGAGGAAAAGT
Organism: Neoceratodus forsteri; assembly: GCA_016271365.2. Lineage (NCBI taxonomy): Eukaryota > Metazoa > Chordata > Ceratodontiformes > Ceratodontidae > Neoceratodus > Neoceratodus forsteri. The sequence continues at coordinate 247,134,772 of CM028130.1, forward strand.
AATTATACTCCTTTATACAATTTCAGTTGGTTTTCATGTAACCATTTGTCAGTCAGTTTGTTGTTTTGCATAAGTCTAACCTGGTAGACTGCTGGACTGAGCTTGCTGACAATGGGGCAGGGGGCCCTCCCACTTATTGGAGAAGGAATGTGTGGGATGTGCTAATCTGAGACCCATTACCTGATGCCCAACTTGCCAATCCACTTCTTGTGCATGTTTGTCAAACTATTTTGGACTGTTTTTGGGTCTTGCCCATGCAGTTGGCAGCATACAAATGAGTGTGTATGAGATCTTGTCTATCTTTTTCCACATATTGGCCCACTGAGATGCGGTCTGCAGTGGGGGTGTGCAGGTCAAATAACAGGTGTTCAGGTAACCTCATATTCCTGCCAGTCATCACCTCAAAGGGTGTCAACTGGGTGGTGGCTGAGGGAGTACCCCTAATTGCCATAAGGAGTAATGGCAGTAGGGAATCCCAATCCTTTGGATTGTCCTCAATGAATTTGGAAAGCATTTGCTTAATCTGTTGGCTTTCTCAACTTAACCTGAAGATTGCTGGTGGGAAGGTATGTGGACCTTCTGATGAACTCCAAGGAGTTCAAGCAATTCTTTCATCAACTCACCTGTAAAACTGGTTCCTTTGTCTGAGTTTACCTTGAGAGGTAGGCCCCACCTGGAGAAAAACAGTTTCACCAGGATTTTGACAGTGGTTTTAGCAGTGCATGTCTTGGTAGGGAAAGCTTCAACCCACTTAGAAAAGAAGTCAGTCACCACAAGTGCGCATTTGTTGTTTCTGCTGGTATTGGTCAAGGGACCAATTAAATCATTCTGTATGGCATGCCAAGGGCCAGAATGCTTTTGTGGTTTTAATTTGGCATTTCATTTGGTAGGGATAGGGTTATTTTGTGCACAAACAAGGCAGTTGTCGATATACTGTTTTACATCTTTAGTGACATCAGGCCACCAGGCAGTGGTCTTAAGTCTTTGGAGTGTTTTTTCTACTCCCTGGTGTCCACCAATGGGGGTGTCATATACTGGGAGCAGAAAGTCAGGCCAAAGATGATGGGGAACCACCCACAACTTGGTGGGGATGTCACCCGGTTGATACCAGATGAGCTTGTCATCAAGGGACATGTGCAACTTACCTTCATGCCTTCGGTAGGGGTTGGGGGGTAGGTAGATTCTTCTCGGCACCTTTGTCAAGGAATCTGAACACATCTTTGAGTTCAGAGTCAGGATGCTGGGCTTCTGACAGGTCCAAGGGGGAAAAGGGTTCAGGTTTCTTTCTGACTGCTGCAATGTGCATGGCCGCTCTGGCCTCTGGATGGTCCATCGTCCAGGTGTCCCACCATAGGGCCCCTCCTTTGCAAGGCTTTCAGCAGTGTCAGTGAAGGCATGGCAGAAGTCATATATGGAGTGGGCCTTGACTTTGTGTACATAGAGTTTGCGTGCAAACTTTTGTGCAGTGAATGAATGTATTTTACCAGTTCCTTGTGTTTCACTGGGCTGCCATCAGAAGAGGTAAAGGGGTTCTTCTTCCAGAAAGGAAGGAATTCTGTAAGGAAACAACAAACCCAGTTAGAATCTGTGAAAATGATGGTGTCTTCAGTTCCATGCTGGATGAACTCGAGGGCACAGGCCACTGCCACCATCTCAGCATACTGTGATGATGCCACATTGCATCGCTTAGAAATTTTAAGAGTGTTACCATAAGGGTAAATGACTAATATGCCCATTCCTGCTATCTGTTCTCCCTGGTAGTAGGAAGCTGAGCCATCTGTAAAGACACAACATAACAAAGTGTCAAATAGTTGTGGTGTAGCAGGAAGGAAAGGACCTGGATCTGGTAGATCAGGTGGCTGCAGTGAACAGTCGTGGGGTCCTCCTTGGAAAAGGAGACCATGCACCAGCATGGATGGCATTTTGTTTGGGTGGACCTTAATGTCTCTATCCTGGAGAAGGACAGACAAATTAGTCAGTCTGGTATTGGAGACTGACCCATCCTTCACTCTATCTGACAGCAAAAAGGGAGTTTGGGTGTGGTTCATATTAATGATCAGGGGAGAGTACACAATGATATACAGAAAGTGATTGACAGCCCAGTAGATGGACAGAAGTTTCCTTTCACAAAAGCTGTACTTCTGTTCCACTGTGGTCAAGAGCTGTGATCAATATGCAGTGTGTCTCATGGACCTTCTGGGCAGGCACTGCAGACATAGCAATGTCAGAGGTGGCACACTATAGATGGAATGGCAGGGCTGTATTGGGGTTGACCAAAGCTGGAGCTGAGGCCAAGGCCTGTTTCAGTGATGTCACATCTTGGGTGTGAATGGTGCCCCAATTCCAGGAAATGTCCTTTTTCAGTAGCTCATAAAGAGGGGCAGCCTTCTGAGCAAAATCACAAATAAAATCTCTGGAGTAATTTACCATACCTAGAAACCTTCGAAGAGTAGCCACACTGGTGGGCAGTGACAAGTCTTGCAATCCTTGTATCTTCTTCCAGGTATGGCTTCAGCCTTGGTCTGTTATCCTCAGACCCAGAAAGAGTACCTCTTTCTGACATAGTTGTGCTTTTGCAGGGTTACATTTGAGGTCTGCCCTCTGTATGAGGGTCAGTAGTTCGTCCCAGAGCTCTAGGTGTTATTTCTGTGTGGCTGTTGCCAACAACAGGTCATCCACATACTTCAAGAGACACTGGGGTTTGGAGAAACCCTCAAGGATGTCCATCATGTGTAAATGGAACAGGGAGGGGCTGTTGTGCAACCCCTACGGTAAGCAGGTTCATGTGTATTGCCTGCCCTTGAAGGTGATGGCAAACTTATACTGACTCTTGGGGACCAAGTTAAATGACCAGAAACCATTGGAGATGTCCAGGGCACTAAACCATCATTGGTCAGGGGTCAGTAATTTCAGCATGTTTGGTTCTGATGCCACAGTTGGGGTACAACTGGGGGTGACCTGGTTTAGTCTCCTGTAGTCAATAGTAAGTCTCCAGGCACCTGTGGGTTTTTTCACAGGCCACACTGGGGAATTTGCAGTGGAAACACATGTCCTGATTACTCCTTACTTGAGGAGTGATTTTATTGTTTTCCTAAGAGAAGGCAAGGCCTCAGGTGGAAAGGGGTATTGCCGTTGCCTCTTGTGTGCTGGGCCTGTCACTTCAAAGACAGTGTGCATTTGGCCACAGTCATGCTTGTTGGTGGCAAATGCCTGCAAATGTCTTTTCAGAATGGGGAGGAGTTTAGAGAAAAGCTTGTGGTTCTTGAATAAATCTATGACATCATACTCTTTGTTGTTCGCAGAGATTGTTGCAACCACATGTGAGTTGGGGATCATGATGGTGTGATATTGTCCCTGAATTTGTATGAGTAGCATGTTGGCTAGGTCTGCTACGCGGCCGTGTGGTGCTAAAACATTGATTCTGATTATACTAGGGTGATCATGCAGTACCATTTGCTGAAAGGTCTGATAGGTCTTCAGGTGTCCCAGTGTCACAGGTAGTGGTAGGGAACAGTATGTAGGCAACCTAGTCTCATCTACACCAGACATATTAGTCTTCCATCCGGTGGACCAAGGGGATGTGTCCGGGTGGTCATCATGTAATACAGACACAGCCGCACCTGTATCTAGTAGTACTGTCAGTAGGTGGCCCTTGACCTCAGCCTCAGTGCAGGGCCTTCCATTTGTATCCAAGACCAGCTTGTTCACAATATGGACTGGAGCCTGTAATTGTCAATCTGTACCAATGGAAGTCTGGGCCTGGTTCCTTTGGACCATCTCACCAAGCTGCACTGACACTATATAGGGAGCCGCTTCAGGGTTCATGCCTGTAGGGGCCTGAGAACCTGGATTGCCGGTGTCTCCACGGCTGTTGAGGCCTGCTTTCCCTGTTGTATTGCTGCAAGGGCCCTTACAGGAATCGCATCTGTTACAGAGTGCACTTGCCCGAGGAGGTCTCGGAATTTCCAATTTTCATCGGCTATTTCCCTATACGAAGGGCCTGATCTTTTCAGTTTACCCTTATTGTTTTTGTGATGTTTCTTATTTTTATGGTAGTTTCGGTTACCACCCCAGGATTGTTGTTGGGCCTGCTGGGAGTGTTGGTTGTCTGCGGGGGGGCTGTTTCTCTTGGGCCTTCCCTTCCACCGTGTAGTGCATTGTGGCCTCCGGGCTGGCTTCCACGGTGGCTACTTTCTTGAAACTGGAGCCTGAATCATGGATGTAGAGTTGATAAGCTCTCAGTTTTCCAAAGGATATCGGCAAACCTCTCTGTGGTGGGATAGGTGGTTGGTTCTATTTTTTTCTCTTACTGCAGGGATCATGTTCTTAAGGAACAGGGTCTTATACTCAATGAGGCCCACATCTGTGCCTTCTCCTGCAAGATGCTTTCCTGTACGGTAGGCCATCCAGACCCTCTGGTGGAAAGTCACTGGGTTTTCTTTCGCATTCTGTTTTACAGGGTATGTGAGCATCACTCCTACTACACCTGGACTGTGTGCAGAAATCAGCTCAGCTGCTACTTCATCAAAGGTGGTGTGGCCATTTTGGCATATGGCATCGGGGAGTTTTTCCCACAGTCCAGGATCAATGGTCTGGCATAGGCTCTGGACCTGGTAGTCTGCAGCAAGACTAAGCATTTCACATTTAGCACGCACCTTTTCTAAGTGGCAACTGAGGCTGTCGGACAGGGTCATCCGACCAATTCTGTCAGCTATCTGCCGAATAGAATAGGCCATTTGTAAGGTATTATTGGGATGATCAAGTGGAGGTAGGTTACCTTGGGTGCCATTCAGGGCTGCCTGGGCTGTGGCCTCAGCCACAGTTTGGACCATTCCATCCTGAGTTGTGGCCTCCTGCAGCATCTGTCTGATATGTGTATGGAATGTCTGCTTATTTCTGTCAGGTAGGGTCACATTGCCCAAGGCGGCATCAATCATTTTCTCTATCTCTCCCTTATCGTCTGCAGAAATAACAGCAATCGGTTGTGCCATTGGGATGAGGCCTGGTACTGCACCCCCCCATCATGGCGGTCGTCATGTTGGTGTTGCCCATGATGTGCGTCATGCTGTCAATGACATAAGGTATGGGTGTCATGAGACAGGGGACCACCATGTTGTGGATGGTGAGGAGGGGTATCTGGGCCATAGTAGGGGTGTGACTTGGTGTTGTATTGAGAGATGTCATCATCTGACTCCTCTCCGCCAGATGACGTCGACAAGGCAGAGGCTTTGCCTCCCATTGCCTTGACGTGACCAGCCAGCACCTCTCACTGATGGTGCAGTTTTGCCATTTTGGATTCATATTCATCATGACTCACTTTTGCAACATTCAGATCCACTTCATCCTGCATCTGCTTCTGCAGCACAGTATATCCGGTGCTCAATTCGTGATTGTCCCTAGTAGCTACTTCTAAGTCATTATGTACCTGGTTTGTCTCGTCCTGTGTCTCTCCCAACTCCTCACTCAATTATTCATTTGTTCTACTTAACAAGTCATTCATTTGCAAAGCCTGCCCCTTATCCTGTCTCAAACTTTCACACTTCTGCTTCAACATACAAAGTTCCTGCTTGCCTGCCTGAGCAGAATGATGCCAAAGGGAATCCTTTTCATTTCTCAGAGTTTGGAGTTCTGACTCCAAATTCTTCTCTCTTCTCACACATTCAGTTTCCTGCAACCCCATCTCATGTTTCAAAGATGAGATTTGCAGTTCAAGGGTTTGAAATCTCACTTTGGAGGCTTCCAGAGCAGCATAGAGAGCTGCAACCAACAGCCCTCAAGCTTCTTGATTTCTGGCTGTTTGTCTTGTTTCTATGTACTGAGTTGAAATCCCCAGTACAGGGTTTTTGGATTGACTTTCATCCCTTGCGAAGTCAGCCCATCCTCCATGGGAGGAAAGGAAGTTTGAGACATCGAGTTTCAGTTCTGTGCAGATATTTAATATGGTGGCCATTGTGTGGGAGGGAACAAAAACATCTAACTGTGAAAAAGGGGCCGTGCTATGTATCGATCCACAAAAGGTGCACTTATCCACAGTCGGGCTACTGCACACTTGTAAGGTTGCAATTCAAAACTGCCGTGGGGTGGGTTGAGTCAACATAGACCACACCCAGTAAGCAGCCAGACTTTGCAAGTACTTACAAAATGGTCGTAATAAAATAGGAGAGGTGATGCAGGAATGCACACCTACAGTCCCCACTGGAAAAGGAAAAGTTTGAAGCAACAAGTGAAACTTTGCAAACACCAAATATTGCCTTCTCATGGTCGCCAATTGTCAGGAGGTCTAAACCTCACTTTCAAGTTCTTAGCAATAATGGGCATGCAAGGAATCACAGACACATTGCATAAGAGTGATAAATCTTGTTTATTACTACCAAAAGGATAATCACAGTTGCTCTAAGCAGTTCTTACCAGTACGAACAGGGAGCCAATGCTAAGCATTCCCTATACCTGGAGGATTCTCCGTATCTCTTGGGGTCTCCAAGGTAGAAGATGTAATGTCTTACATTATATGCCTACAATAATTACGCATGGTTACTGTAAGATAGAAACATTTCTAGTTGCAGAGGTGAGTCCTATTGACTAAATTAGAGGTGGCCTCTCAGTCAAAGATAACATTATACAATTTTGTAGTAGTCATCACTTTGTAAAGACAAAAAAGTACAGTTTGTACATAACCATGTAATAATACAAATCATCAGAATATGGTAATGCCAACTTATATATCATAATCATTATAAGGACACAGATGTCCTAATATCTTGTAAGCAAGAAATACATGTATGTATTAGAAAGTAAAGTGTATAACAATAGTGTGCATACATATCCTAACATCTACTCTGATATGGTAGATGCCCTTAGCCCTATGTGTCAGTATAATATATACCTAAATACTAGCTGTCTGCGGTGTACCTGTGGGGGTACCAATTTGGGTGCAGGGACCTCGTGCAACACTACCATCTTCGCTGTCTATTCAGCATCAGTACTGGATTCCATTTGCTCTCTCGACCTTCGAACTAGCCAATATTATGTATATATTGCTTATTTAGGATTACTCTCCCTTAGTATGCCCAGAAGGATGAGCAGGTCAGTAGCCATGGGTCCTCAGAGGTTTCCCCCAAAGGAGGTTTTTCGTTTCCTGCGAGCTACTGGCCACATTCTCCAGAGTTGGAGGAGGTAATCGTATCTGCAATCATAATTTCTTTTGGGGGTGGTCTCACCCTTCTCGACTAAGCATCCTTCCTAATGTGGGATACAGAGAAAGGCCAAAACATCAAGTCTTAACAAGTTACTCATCAGTCAAAGCACCCAAGCACTGTGCATATACTATCCAGCTCATATGTACTACGATAACTGACTTGCTCATGTCTATGCAGATGTATCTAAGCACTAATCATTAAATACAACTTATATTTTGCAGGCATTGTCCCACCTACTGGTCTGGCCTATGTATCCAAGCAAAGCTTACATCATTCAGCTCTACTGTGCGCAGTACATGCATGAGCTATGAACCACACACTATGGAAAGGCACATGCCTGTAGTTATGTGGGGGAAGAGCTCCTCCCCCACATCTACATAACGCATCAGGCTACACTGCTCTGCTTAGAGCAAGTCACACTCACCTTCCATCCTCCCCGGATGCCTCCTCCTTCTCCAGCACTCTTATCCCATGGGAGGGTCTCACCCTACTCGATTAAGCAGCCTTCCTAAGGTGGGATATAGAGAAAGGCCAAAATATCAAGTCTTAACAAGTTATTCATCAGTCAAAGCACCCAAGCACTATGCATATACAGTACTATCCAGCTCATATGTACTTTGATCACTGACTTGCTTATGTATATGCAGAAGTACATATGCACTAATCATTTCATACAACTTATATCTTGCAGGCATTGTCTCACCTACTGGTCTGGCCAATGTATCCAAGCACAACTTACATCATTCATCTCTACTGTACTCAGCACAAGCATAAGCTATGAACCACACATAATGGCAGTTCTCAAGTGATGGAGGCACGCAGCCTTTGACTCTGTATTTCAACCCATTTGGACAAACTATTTGACTTCTGTGGTCTTCTCTGATTTAAAGATTGGCCCCTTTAAACTTAAACCTAGGCAGCACCTACTAGCATGTAACAGCTGCAACTGCTCTTAGCCACTCCCTCTTCCTGCCATCCCACTGTGCATACTTTCCCCTGAATTCCTGGTCTGAGAATTAAGCTTGCCACTAAAAGGCAAGCCAGGTTGTCCCAGGGGCCCAGACAGAGAGAAATAAGAAAGTGGAGGGAAGTGAGGAGGGGGGAGGAGACAAGGACAAGGAAAAGGGGAGGGGTGTATGACATCACAGGTGTGTCATTTGACTAGGGCATTGGACTCACTGGCCATTGGCCAGGGGGAGGGGGAAGGGCCACATGGGGTCTTGATTGAGGTCCTTAGGGGCTACATAAGGGCCTGCAGCCCAGTGGTAGCCCTCTTTCTTGCTGTAGAAATTCAGAGCTTGAACTACAGCACATCGTTGGCAATCTGAAGTAAGGCACTGAAGGTCTGGGGCCTTCTTTGTAAGGCAACAGGCAAGAACTGTGTGGCATTTATAACATGGTGGTTGTTTTATTGTACATGCATTGGCTGAATTTGTTATGGCAATGTTTGGTGGTTTGTTTAAATAAAATCTAGTAAAAGAAAGGAAAGAACAGAAAGAAGCAGAGGAGTGCAGGGCAGAGTGTTCGGCTGCTGGGCCCAGAGCTAGAGTGATGGTTTTGTTTTTCCAAGGTCCTGGTGACCTGCCCTGGTATTTGTCTTGAAAACCAGTTGTAAAACAGAAAGGTGCTTTTCAGTGCAGAGCGCTAGCGAGTAAATAGATAGATGGTTGGCATGGTTATTGAGGAAATAGGGGTGGCTGTTGTTGTTTTACTCCGCGATGGCATTTGGCAGAGTGGCATTGTTTGGGAAGGCAGGCAGGGTGAGCAGGCCAACGAGAATGGTGCGGGGGGATCCAGCACAAGTGGTGTGGTGAGTAAGGCCATAGAAGTTTTCCACAGTGCTACCCACCCTGCAAGGTGGTAGCAGAAAGGGAGTGGATGAAATGGGACAGCAAGCCCTAGGAAGGATGTGGAGGCCACCGAGGCCCAGCCTTGTGGTACAGCCACCATTTTGGGGCCATGTGACCTGCCAGAAGGTGTTTGGCTGAGGTAGTGATACGTGGCTAGGGCCATTTAGGCCTGGGAAAGGAGGGGGGGCCCCGCTGAGGCCAGCTGCATGGCCCGGTAATTGCTGTGGGGTGATGGCACCTGCCCCTCATGGCACAGCTGGGCCAACAGGCCAGAAGAGGGGGAAGTGGCTACAGAGGCCGGGATGCATGGCGTGGCCACCATTTTGAATTTGGGGGCTTGGGTAGTTGGCGTCACATGGGCGAGTGCCTGGTAGGACAGGTTTTTGTTGTTTGTTGAATTTTGTTGACCTGGTAAGCCCACTGGGCATAGAAGTCCCTTTTTCAGGGGTGACCGGGGGGAAGGGGGATACAGATGGTAAGCAACTGAAATTGAACCAGATTAAGCTGTTGGTGGTACTTTTAGTGAATGAGGGAAATTTGGCCAGGACACCGGGGAAATTCCTCTACTCTTTTCGATAAGTGCTCTGGGATCTTTATCATCCACCTGAACTACCACCAATCCAGGCAGATGGAACCTCGGTTTAACATCTCATTCGAAAGACGGCACCTCAGAAGTGTAGCACCCATCTCATGCTGCACTACAGTATCAGTTCTGAGATATTAACCCAAGTGCCAGATGTGGGAACTGAACCCACATCCCTCTGATCTCCTGGCCTCAGAGGCGAGTGTACTACCTACTGAGCCACTGATACTCTTTTTGTGCCCCTTGATATGGGCAGGAGGCAAATGGGAGGAGCATAGCAGGGTGCAACAGTGTGGTTGGTGGACCCGTGGCCCATCATGTAGTGACACCATGAGAGCATGGGGGGCAGGCCACATGGTAGCGGAGCACCCCTGGAGCAGGCTGGGGAAGCATGGGGTGGCTGGATGTTTGGCCTAGCGTGAGAGCTCCAGGAGCACAGTGGGAGTGAGGCACCAGAAGGGGTTGCTGAGAAAGCTTGAGGCTGGGGACCTTAGAGACCAGATGCCTAGGCCAGGGCCAAGGGGAGGCAGGTGAATTATGGGTCCTAGCCAACAGTTTGCTTGTAACGCTATGCTGGGAGGTCATGATGAAGGGTAATGTCCCTTACTATGCATAGCCAACATATTATGCTCCTCTCTTTTCTTGTGCATATCCCACCAGGGCCGCAAGGCAATCTAGTATAGTTGCTGCCAGGACAATGTTAGATGCCCATAGTCCAGTCGGCATTGTAATACACTATTTAGCAACTCTCACTCATTGTGAGGGCACGGGTGTGCGCATTGGTGATGCAATGGGGTTATTGTAGAGCTAGAGGTTATCAATGGTGGGCAGTGATCAGGATACGGGGTGTGGGTCAGATTATGACAGGACCATTGCTTTCCTGGGGTGCCTGCATCCATCCTGGGTTACTCTTGCTGCTGGCGGTATGACTTAGAGGTTAGAGCAATGAGCTGTGAGCGAGCTTGGTGGATCTGGCAGAGAAGACCTGTTTTTGACTCTCACAGCCCCATTCCAATTCATTGCCACTTGTCCTACTAACAGAATGACTAAAAAAAAAAGTTTTAATCAGTGATGAAGCCGTGGGGAGGGGGGGCCTACATATGTGCCGGGACCAACCTGTTTAATGCTTGTGGTGAAGGCTCCACAGTTAAGGTTTAGAACAGTAACCACAGATAAGTATGTGGAGCAGTAACTTTATGAAAATCCACACCAGAGAGCCGGAGGCACCAGCATGAGGGCCTGGGGCACTGGGGACTGCTGCAGGGAGCAGCTGGATGCCAGGAGTAGCCAGGCTTGTGGGCCTTGTGAGCCTCCTCCCCACAGCTGGTGAAGGGGGGACCCAGGAGCTGGGAGGCTGGAGCCCACAAGGGGTGGGGAGCGGCAGGTTGCATGGTTTCTTTATTCTCATTTGTGCTCGATGTGTAATCTAGTCACAAGACAGAGGAGATGGCACTAAGAAAACTCCAGTGTCCAGTACTAAGATGATGGTGGAAGCAGCAAAGCTGATGAGCCAAATGATGGAGCTGGTGGAGGCAGCAAAGAGAAGGGCAGAGGAGGAGGCCCAGAAGAAACTGGAAAGAGCAGGAAGAGAGGGTGGGGGCTGGAGAGACAAACAAAGGCGAGGCACCTAGCCAGTCCCAGTCCCGCCTGCACCTGGGATAGTGGTAAGGATGAAGTGGATGTTAACAATGAAGCAGACTTGAAGGAGTAACTAGAGGGTTTGCTGGGGATATGGGGAAAGAAGGAATTAGAAAATGGAGCAGGCCTTGTAGGCCATTAAGGACAGGGAGCAAAAAGGACAATGTAGTGGGGGAGCATGAGGGGGTGCAGAAGCTGTATAATGGACCAGCAGGTTTCACGCTGGGCAACCATGTGCCAGCCTCAATAAAAGAAAAAATCGTGGAAAGGAGAGTATGTTGACATTTTCGGCTTGGTTGACGAAGAGACAGCCAAGAAGTATAAGCAAAAGTATTTAGTGGGCAAGTCGGAGATGGCGGTGGCTTTGGCGCTGGTAGGACACAAGGCGGAGGAGGTGAAATTCAAATAGAAGAGCACTGACACATGGCAAGCAGGTTTCCTGCTATATAGCGCACTGGTGCTGGAGAAACAGCCAGACCTGGCAATCCCGCTTCTGACTTATATGGCTATCATCATGGATGCATATAAGGCAAAACTGGGTTTCAGGTGTCTTAAATATGGTGAGGCATTTCAGAGGAGAATGGTGGTGAAAGGGGACCTGAGATGGGATTGTACCCACATGGAGTTGTGGGTAAGGAACCTCTCAGGACCAGCAGTGGGACAGGTGTTGGAGCAGGCAAAAAAGGTTGCATTGGCCCAGGGTGCCAAACCCTGTTGGGCCTTTAATAGGGCATCATGCACATGGCCTAGCTGCAAGTTCAGGCATGTGTGCTCACATTACAGGGGGGTCATACCTGGCAATGACCTGCAGGCAGGAGGGCGACAAAGCCAGGCAATCTGGTGGGCGGCTCCAGGAACAGCCCTTTCAAGGTGGAAGAGGAGGATTGGGGAGGGGCCGAAGGGGCCCCAGGAGAGGGGGATATAATTCGAGCTATGGATGGAATTAAGAAGGGACCAGCTGGTAGGACTGGCCCGCAACCCCATCAAGCTGAGGGTGGTAGAGGCATGGATGGAGGGATACCCAATAAGAGAGGAATGGGCTACTGAGGGAGGGGTTTTGGGGAGGATTCCCACTGGGTTTCGTGGGTGAATGGGTGGGGATGCGGGCAAAGAACTTGGGTTACATGAAAGGGATGGAAGACATAGTCCAGGTGAAGATTAAGAAGGAAATCAGGGAGGATAGGGTGGAGGGGCTGCTACAAGAACCCCCTTGCAGGCATTTCTGGGTGTCACCCCTAGGGGTGGTTCCCAAGATACAGGTGGGTGATTTCAGGCTTATACACCATTTGTCCTACCTGGACGGCAGGTCAGTAAATGAGGGGATCCTGAAGTCATTGAGCATGGTCTTTTACGTCTCACTAGACCAGGTGGTGGAGTTGATTCTGGTGGTGGAGGGGGCGTGGCTGGCAAAGAAGGACACTGAGTCTGCCAGTCTGACCATCGGATTGGGATCTGCCAGGTTTCCAATTTGAGGGTGGGTTGTACTTCGACAAGGCCATGTCTATGGGCTGCTCAGTGGCATGCTTGACATTCGAGACTTTCCATTCATGGGTTGAATGGGTATTTGTGAAGAGGTATGGGCACAGGAGGGTGGTCCACTACCTGGACCACTTCCTGTTGATCGGGGCCAGTCAGGCAGAGACCCAAGGGATGTTGATGGATTTCCAGGACATGTGCAACAACATTGGGATCCTCCTGGAGGCAGGAAAGATGGAGGGCCCAGCCCGCAGGCTGGAGTTCCTAGGAATTGAGGTAGACTCTGAGCAGGAGTGTTTTCTGCTGCCTGGAGACAAGGTGGCATGACTAAGAGGGCTGTTAGCACTAGTGGGCGGGAAGAAGAGGAGGGTACCACTGGTACAGGTACAGCAGCTGCTGGGGCACCTTAATTTTGCATCCAAGGCCATAAGCCCAGGCAGGACATTTACAAGGAGACCGGGGAAGGCCACGAGGAAGGTGAAGCAGCCCCACCATTGGGTGGACATCAACAAAGGGGTGAGGGAGGATCTCCAGCTATGGAAGATCTTTCTGGAGTTGTACAATGGGGTGACATTCTGGCAGGAGGCGCGGGCCTGCAATACAGACATGGAACTGTACACAGACACGGCCGGGGGTTTCAGGATGGGGGCTTACTTCCAAGGGGAGTGGATTTCTGAAGCGTGGCCAGCACGATGGCAGGAATGAGGGGTGAGCAAGGACATCACTTTCCTGGAGATCATCCCTATATGGGTAGCTTTGGAGATGTGGGGAGACCAGATGACAGGGTGGCGCATTCTATTTTGGTGCAACAATAATGGCATAGTGGAGGTGATTAATAGACAGAGTGGAAGTAAGGAGTCAGTGGGGCACATCCTAAGGTGCATGGTGATATTGGGGCTGCATTTGAACCTGTCCCTTAGGGTGCAGCACATTGAGGGGATACAAAATGAGGTGGCTGATTGTCTTTCTCGTTTTCAGATGGAGCAGTTTTGTGAGTTGGCACCACATGCCACACCTGCCCAGACCAAGGTCACAGACTGCTTGTGGGAGACCGGAGGGAGAAAGCTAGGGCCCTGTACAGAGGGTCATGGTTGGCCAACATCTTGAGAGCCTACGTGGGGGCCTGGGCAGGCTTTCTGACATTTCAGTCCAGAATGGGCTAGGATACAGTGGAGCAGATCCAGGAAGAACAGGTAATGCATCACATAGTGGAGAAATGGGAGGAAGGGTTGGCTTACGCCATCATGGTAGTCCAGCTGGCAGGCATCAGCTGGATGTGTAGAGACCAAGGGTGGTTGGATGCAGCGGGAGGCTAGGCCATCAGGTGGATGGTCACAGGTTGGTAGAGGAGGCAGGGTGCAAAGCAGGACAAGAGAAGGCCCATAATGGGGCCTTTACTCACGAAGGTAGTGTGGGCATTGGACCATGTTTGCAGTTCAGCAAAGGAAGCCTGCCTATTAAGGGTCATTTTTGCAATCATGGCCAGGGGAGCTTTCAGGGTGGGAGAGATCATGGCACCCAGGAAGGGAGCAGCCGCCATGGGGTTACAAGGGGAGAATGTGAGACTGGATGGGGACAGGGTGGTCATCTGGCTGTGGAGGTCCAAGACAGACCAGCAGGGGAAGGGCACTGCAGTGGAGGTGCACAGGCATCCAGGGGCAAGAGTGTGTGCAGTCCATGCCATGGGGGGACTATGGCATGGAAAGAGGCCCGATGAAGGAGTCATGGTTCTTACACAGGAATGGGTCCCCAGTAATAGGGTTCCAGGTAGGAACGGTACTGAAAAAAGCATTGGCGTTCATCAGGGAGAACCGCAGCAAATTTGCCCCGCACTCATCCAGGATAGGTGCTGCATCAGAGGTGGCTGCTAAGGGGGCAGTGGAGGACCAGGTCAAATGGGTGGGGAGATGGAAATCCAACTGTTACAGGAGATATGTGAGGTGCTGACATGGCTAATTTGTGTTCCTTTTTCTCTTTCCACGGCAGGCTGCAAGAAACAGGTGTGGATCATGGGGCACTCATTCATCTACTGGGCAGAGAGGTTTGCAGCTGCCACAAGGAGAGGGATGCAGTTGCTCCCAGAGGCAGAGTACACAAAAGTGCGGTGGAGAGGGTTGAGGAGCATGAGGTGGTCACAGTTGCTTCCCCTGCTGGAGGAGCTGCAGGTGCGCTGGGCCAGGCCTGACTGTATCATTGTCCAACTGGGGGGGGGGAAATAATCCAAGGGTATTACCATGGGGGTCTCTGATCAGGGACATGATCTCGGATTTGGAGAGGATAAAGAGATGGCGGCTGGGGGTGGTGATCGGCTGGTCCTAGATCACATCCCGGTGGGTATGGAGGGGAGCAAAAGAGGTTAAGGTGGTGGAGGTGGCTCAGAAGTGCCTGAACAGGAAGGTAGCTAGGGCAGTGATGGAAATGGGGGGGTGCACATCCAGCATAGGGACATCTCTTACAAGCAGGCCGATGTTTACCGGTCGGATGGGGTGCACCTGATAGAGTTTGGCATGTGCTTGTTCCTAGGGCCCTTTGGGGAGCTAGTGTGGGACACTAATAAAAAAGACCTGAGATTTTAACCCACAAGGGGGGAGCCCCATCTTCCATCGTAAGCTGGAGATGGATCAGTGGAAAGGGTTGGGAGCAAGGGGAGAAAGGGTGGGCAGGTAGAGGGGGAGAGCGTAGGCACCATGGGCTGGAGACAGCGGAACCCAGGCTTGGGAGTAACCTGGGAGGGGGGAGTGATATAGAGCTATGGGATGGATCACTGTGTCCACACCAAGTGGGGGAGGGTCCAGGTAAGTGTGGTGACCCAGTTATGGTAATGGGGGGGAGTGGATGACAGTGTCTGGACCCCAAGAAGCAACATCAAATGATGAAGAGAACAAGAAGGAAGAACTACAAGATGGAAGACAGGACTGTTAGGTCCTAGAAAATGATACTGGACTGATATGTCTAAATGTAAATATTGATTGTCTTGACAGAGAAATGAAATTGGGATGTAAATATGTAATTGTACCTTTAAATAAATATTGCCTGCGAGCATCCAAAAGTGACAAAGTAGTAGCCTGAGTTATTTCTAGGTGGGGATCCAGGGACAATGCCATTTTAGACAGCATCATCCCTCTTTCCCCATATCCTCCTTCCCTCCTCTCCCGTCCCCTTCCCCCCCCCTTCCCCTGATCTCCTCCTCCGTACCTCCATGGCCTTACTGGCCAGACTTGGGGAACCACTTGTGGTCTCTACTGCTAGGGTTTCATTATTATCTTGGACAGTGTTTACCTAAACGCATGAAGTCTGCCCCATTTCATATTGTAACAGTGGACTTTTCATCACTCTGGCTTATTAATCCCAGTCCTGTCCATTTATACTACTGTTATTTTGTGTTCATGCTTATCCCCTACTAAGATGTATATATATACCATGTGATGCTGTATCCGTATTATACCTGTTCTCTACCATCCTGCTGTACAATATTTATCTCACATGTTATGTAATTGATTGACTGCTGTTCTTCATTTATTTGTATTTTTTCTCTTTGTACCTCTGACATGGAGCTTTTGTAAATGTCTCTGACTCAAAGGTTTGTAATTCTGAGACTCAAATAAATATAATAAAATAAATAAATCAACACACCCAGGGCTTGCCATTATTAAACCACAGCGCACTCCTTGTTGTACCTTATTGCTTAAACTTCAGTGTCAATGACTTAGTTAACAGAATGCTCTCCTCTGGTTGCAGAACATCAGAAGGTTGCATGTTGTAGCAGTACACCAGGTATTTGGGGTAATACCAGTAACTTGACACAGTAGTGCAGTACGAAGTGTGGGGGTGTTGTATTGTTGAGGTTACATCCTGTGTATGAGACATTAAACCAGTCTTCCTTGTGCATATCTCTGGTCACTGTCAGGTGGAAGTTAAAGACACCATGGCACTTATTAAAACAGAGTACGAGAGTTTCCCCAGTTTCATGGCCAGCATTCCCCCTTCACTAAAACATGTCCATGTAATTGACCCCCAGCACATTAGCTAGAAACCAGCTATATAGATTAGTGTGGCCTTCCCTTTCAATAAGGAGTAGAAGTCAGGAGTGTATCCTCCTATACTGTATTACAAGTGACTGGTGCAACCAGCACTAACACTGCATAAAGTACTGGAGTGCAAACACAAACAGAGAGAGTGAGAGTAAAACAAGGTGGAGGCAGTGTGGTGCAGGGCATCCAGGTCAGTGGAATATGTGGCAAGACATATGAGAAGAGGTTTCAGGACTTGAATATTTACACCCTTGAAGAAAGGAGGAAAGGAGAGAAAAGGGCAACATGGAGATTCTAAAGGGACATCTGTAAGCTCTTTTTTCTCAAAAAGAGTGCTGTCCTAGCCACCCATGTTTATGTTACCTTTGCTCTTGAACATGAACATTTGAATAATGTTATGTTGCATCTCGTGGTTAGGTGAGTGGACACCACATGTATGACACTGACCTGACTGAAGGTAAGAATATGATGCTTCTCTTCAGTGGACTTGATAACATCCTTTGTTTTTCTTTGCTCTCACAACTGGAGGCACACACCAGGGGTTTTATGTGATAACGGCAATCGCCGTTAGGGCCGAGTCACATCGCTGAAAGTTTGTTTCGGTGATGCACTCCCGGCATACAGCAACATGGTGCTGGGAACATGGATTTTTTGTTTTATGTGGGATCTGTGCCTCATCCCATGAGGCATTGCTGTCTCACCTCACTACATAAAGATTCTCAACCCAGCTGGGTACATGACAGGGGCTACAACTAGGGGTAAAAAACTTGGGCTGGATGCAACAAAAGGCAACCGCATCCAGACCCGAACCCGGCATCATACCCACCACAGCCACAGACCAACCCCTGATGCTATGACACCACTCGGCAGCTGACCGCAGCACCACCTCCTACAGCTCCTCCATCCCCTCCTAGACCATGCTTGGCATGCTTGATCCCCCCCATGCACATAGACATATAGAGGCATCCAGTCACTATTTCGCCCACCATCCAGTTGCCCAGCTTCCCCAATCGCCACATCCACAGGTGTCGCGATTGAGTCATCCTTTCAGCAGGTGTCCAATCGTGGTCGCCATCCTCATGGGATACCCACACCACACCCAAAAGCATCTGAATACCTGGGCATCAAGGTGTTTTATTGTTATCCAAGGTGCACAAACTAGGTGATTTGATACCTTTTTTTGGACCAATAGAGATTTAAAGAAAATCCTTAAGCTTCTGAACTCACACAAAATCTTTCTTCAGAAGAGATGGCAGTTCTTGCCTTCAAGGCTCAGACTGAGTTGAAGGATAGGCAGGCATCCAAATCAACACTCTCTACAATACCTGCAAGTCAGCTGGATATTCACAGCTTTGCAAACGGCTCTGAAAAATGGAAAAAGACATACAAGCCTTTAAAGCTGGGCAGCTGAAAATTCTTGAAAGACTGGATGTACTGTTTGGCCAAGCAGCACCGCCACCCACCATACCTGCACAACCACATCCACCCTTACCTCAACCAGAGGCTAATGACTAAAAAAATATGTTCTTGGACTCATGTACAGTTATATGGTAACTAGCTTGTTTTTGCTTAGAAAATGGGCTTTAAAATCTAACAACCCTATCACTACTATCCTGGTGTGGTTCCATGTCATAATGGCAATCTCCAAATATCAATTGCCATTACAGTGAGTGTACATCGCTAAAAAACCTAAATAGCATCGTACACTTCCTGCAAGGCAACACCAGCAGAAAAAAATGTATTTATGAAGGGGGGCTGCACCCTCGCACCCTATCTTGCAGGGGGCTTTGCCACCTGTGCCCCCCTTACTGTGGATTCTCAACTCCAGGGAGAGTGCATGTTGGGGAGGGGGAGAAACTTGTTAATAAAAAAAATATACTCCCGCACTTAAAGCACAAAAAACTGTACCCCTCCCCAGCCCTCTCTCCACTGTAGTCAGCCACCCTCAACACCACACCACATGGCCAGTTCGGCAGCCTCATGCAACACTACCTTCCACATATCTATCCTATCATCCCTCCTCTTCTGTTCTCCCTCTGTTCTTCCGATTGCCCTGCTGTTTTCCCCTCGCTGTCCTTTCAAGGTAGCTCACATAATGGGTGCTAATACTAAGTCGCTCTTATCCAAGTTGCTCAATTTCAGTTGCTCTTTTCACAGGATACCACCTGGTGCTACATTAGTTTTCAAATGTTAATGGACACCATTTTTTCTCTTGCTTACTGAGAACCAAGTTACTCGGCACCCCCCCCCCCACTTTCCTCTTCACACTTCTGCATTTCACAGTTTAAATTAAAAAAAAAGATGTTCAGCATAGTGCTTTTTACACAGTGCCATCAATTCTTCTCTTAGATCATTATCATCCCCACCTCCTCCATCACTCCATCCACCCACTGACTCACCTGCACCACAAGCATTTCTCCCTTGGCTCTCCATTCAATTCTCCATTCTCCAATTTGGCTTCACTTGGAACATATGAACATACGAACATACAAAGAAGCCAGCAGAAGAAGGCCATTTGGTCTATCAAGTCTGCTTGTATTGCAGGGTCCACTGCTTGAGCTAATGTCAGTGCCCTCCCTCCCCACTCCTCCCATCCTCCTTACCCATGATACTTACCTTCCCCCTATGCCTATCCCTGCCTCTCTTAAAGATGCCCACTGTCTTCAATGAGATTACCTCTTCCAGCAGCACATTCCAAGTGTCCATCACCCTCTCTGTGAAGAAGTGCTTCCTGACCTCCCTCCTAAATCTTCCACCATCCAGCTTAAGACTGTGCCCCCTCATGTTATGGTTGTCACTCAGCTTAAAGAGACTCTCCTTATCAACATTATTTATTCCTTTCAAGCACTTTAAGGTCCCAATCATGTCCCCTCCCTCTCTCTCTCTCCTATCTTCCAGGGAATACATATTCAGTGCCCTAAACCTCTTCTTGTATTCCTTGTTCTGCTGACCAGCTATCATCTTTGTAGCCCTCCTCTGGACCTTCTCCAGCAGGTTAATGTCCTTCTTGAGGTGTGGGCACCAGTACTGAACTCCATACTCTAGATGCAGCCTTACCCGTGATCTGTCCAAGTGCAGCATAACATCCTCTCTCCTACTACTGATCCCCCTAGCTATGCATCCCAGCATCTTGTTTGCCTTTGCTGCTGTTTTCTTGCACTGCGTGGAGTACTTCATGTCACTAGTAATCATCACTCCCAGGTCCTTCTTCTCCTCTGATGCAGATACTCGGACTCCACCCAGGTAGTATTCTTTCCTGGGATTCTTGGCTCCAATATACATAACTTTGCATTTCTTGGTATTGAAGCCAAGCTGCCAGATCCTGGACCACCTCCCCAGCTTTTTCAGATCTTCCTGTAGGTTCTGTATCCCTTCAGCTGTATCCACGCTCCCACAGAGATTCGTGTCATCTGTGAATAGGCACATTTTGCCTTTAATGCCATCCCCAATGTCATTGATTAAGACATTGATCAACACTGGCCCCAGCACATAGTCCTGTGGGACCCCACTGGTTACCTCTCTGGTGCCAGATAACTCTCCCCCCACAACCACCCTCTGAGTTCTGTCCCTCAGCCACTTTTCCATCCATCTGGCCATCTTTTCCCCAACTACAAGATCAACCAACTTCCTGATCAACCTTTTTTTTTTTTTCAATTTCATTTTTATTAAAATTTTTATACTTTGACAGTCAGAGTTCACTTAGTTATAAACCAATAGTAATACATTGTTTGTACAGAGGCTCCATTCAGGCATAAATAACAGATTAGAGCTGTCAAATAACTTTCTCTTATCTGACACTAGCATCCTGAGAGTGGTTTCCAGCATTCCATGTAATAAATGCTTCCAATATTCTCCCATCCACCTACCCATTTCACCTCCCCAACTCCAGATCATCACTCTACCCTGCTTGTCATGTTTATTCTCAAGTAAGTTGAGGGGCATAATAAAGAGCCCAATCCAACTGATCTGAGCAGTCAGGCTGAGTGTGTATGGTATTAGGGCACAAAGCTTGGATCTTTGTTCATTATATGTATTACCCATCTTCTCCATTTTAAAGAACCCAGCTCAGCCTTGTCATTTAAGTTATAGGTCATTCCTTCAGATCTATATATAAGGTTGACAATCTCTCTCCAACCCATGATGGTGGGCACCACCACCATAAGCCAGTGCTTAGTAATAGCCTTTTTGGCTGCCAGGAGTAGGATATTCAGCAGGTACTGAGTATGGGGGTCATGCAGCCCCTGAGGAAGGAGATGCAGCACAAAAAGGTCACCTCTATAGGGGAGCCTGTTCCCAAAAAGCTCATCTAATTCCTTAAATACATCCTGTTAAAAGGGCTGCAATTTTGTACATGACCAAAAAATATGAGTATGGTAAGTGGAAGCCTCACTGCATAGCCACCAACATGCTGTCCCAATGGAGGTGTGGTAATGTGAAGTTATCACTGGGGTACGGAAGTATCTTATTAAAAGTTGCCAAGAGTATAACCTCCAGACATGAGAGTAGGTGATTTTTGATGTCTTGCACCATATTATTTCCCATTGTTGTGGTGAAACTTGCATTCCCAACTCCGTATTCCACTTCTCCCCTATCCGCAGAGTATCCCCTCCCACCAAAGGCAGCATTGATTTGTATATAGCAGAGATAGCATGTGCTAATCCCTGTGCTTTTATTGTTTGTTGGATCAGCTAAACCAACTGAGGATGCCTGCCAGAAGTACGGACACTAAGGTGGAGAGATTCAAAGTAGTGTCTAAGCTGCAGGTATCGAAAAAAACCCCGATCGAGGCAGCTGAAACTCTCAGCTAATCTCACCGAAGTCTCTAAAGAGAGGGCCCCTTTGAAATTGTGAGAGCCTTGAGAGGTGGACATGCCTCCAATTCTGAAATGTATGATCCAGAAGAGCTGGGGAAAAGTCCTCCAATAAGTCTATTGGGCACAACATGACCAGGAAGGGCATAATCCCCAGTGCCCTGCGTATCAGACACCAAGCCTGCACTTGGTATACAATCCAGGGACTCCAGGTTGTTTGGTCAATCGGGGGTGGGTTCTTATAGAGAATTATTCTATAATAGTCCCGGCAAGGGAGCATACTTTCCTCAATTTCCCTCCATTTAGCTGGGTTCATTCCTATCAGATGCTGTGTAATAAATGCCACATGACCTGTCCAGTAATATAATTTTAAATTAGGGAGCGCCAGACTGCCCTGGTCCCTTGGAAGAAAGAGAATTTCCATTCTAATTCTAGGGCGTCTTCCAGTCCAGACAAACCTCGAAATGGCTTTGTTCCAAACTTTAAAAAGATTATTTGGTAAGTTAAGGGGGATGTTCTGGAAAAGATAGAGTGCCCTCAGTAAAACCACCATCCTGACCACCTCAATACGATGAATCAAATTCAACGGAAGTATACTCCATCTCTCAAGATCTTGTTTAATTTGAGATGAAAGGGAGCAGTAATTGTTACTGTAGGCCTCAGTTGCTTGGTGGGATAAGTATATCCCTAAGTATTTTACCTTTGAGAGCCCCCAATAAAATGGGTACCTCTCCGTTAAAAGCTTTGGAGGGGAGAAGTGAAATGTGAGGGCATCCGTCTTGGCAGTGTTTAATCTGTAACCTGAACATGCATTGAACTCCTCCAATAACTGAAAGACAGCAGGGATGGATTGCTTGGGTTTAGTAAGGAACAACAGGACATCATCTGCATAGAGAGCTACACGGTGATCCAGTCCATCTATGTTCACTCCCGAAATCCCTGGGGAAGATCTGATTGCCTGAGCCAGGGGTTCTATGAAGATGGCAAATAGGTCCGGGGACATAGGGCAGCCCTGACGTGTGCCCCTGTAAAGGGGGAAGTAGTCGGAGTGATGGCCTGCTGCTTTAATGCACGCCCTTGGGGATTCATGTATGTTCTGCAGAATAGATATGAAGGGGCTCGGGAAGCTCATCGTCGCCATCATGGAAAAGAGGAATAGCCATGACACCCGGTCGAAGGCCTTCTCAGCATCCAGGCTGAGAAGGACTGATGGGTCATTCTGGGATTGCATCACATGCACCAAGTGTAAGGCCCTCCTCACATTGTCCGTGGTCGATCTAGAGCTTACAAAGCTGGTCTGATCAAGGTCTATCAAATTTGGAAGAACATTGTCTAGTCTCCGGGCCAAGATAGACATGAAGTATTTATAGTCCATATTAAGCACTGATATCAGTCTGTACGACCCACAATGTAAAGGGTCTTTGCCCGGCTTAGGAATAACTGATATTGTTGCATATTTCCAGCTGGGGGGGGACCTCCCTTTCAAGGACCTCATTAAAAGCCTCCAAGAGAGGTTTGTTAATGACTTGAGTTAGGCCCTTATAAAACTCTGCCCCATATCCGTCCAGACCTGGAGCCTTCTGGGTTTTAGATCTGGAGATGGCCAACATCAGTTTCTCCAGCGAGATCGGTTTCATTAAATTAATTTGTTGATCTGAAGTAAGAGTAGGAAGCTTTAAGGCCGAGAGAAAAGAATCAGTGCGAATAGGGTCAATCGGGTGGTCCGGGGTATAAAGGGAGCTATAATATTGACAGAAAACTTGGGAGATGTCTTTAAATTTAGTGTACTGAAGTCCCGTTTTAGGGTCTCTTATTGCTGCAGTTGTGGTCTGTTTGCGCTGTTGCCTGAGCCTGTATGCTAGCAAGCGTGAGACTCTAGGGCCAATCTCACCATATCTCTGGCGTAAATATGCCAATGCAATTTCCGTCTGCTGCAAGCAGATAGAATCAAGGTTCTCTTTAACCTGCTTTATCTGGGGAAGGACCGTGTTATCTCCTTGTTGGTGAATTTGTTGCAAAAACTGGAGTGTTTGTTCCAGTTGTGTTTGTCTCTCCTTCCTTGTCCTTGTCAAATTGGCTGTATATTTTATCAGGTGACCTCTCAGGACTGCTTTCAGTGTCCCATCTGATCATAGCAGGAGCCTCTTGGGCAGCATTATCCTGTATGATCTCCTTGATCTTATCTCTGAGAAACTCACCAAATTGTTCACTTTTCAGGTGAACGAGCTTAAATCTCCATATTGTATTATGCCTTTCCCAGCCCAGGTCCCATAAAGTGGTCAGAGGGGCATGATCTGAATAGGATATAGGCCCCAACGTGGCCTCTACTAAGGAGCCAAGATACTCCTTCTGCGTAAGGCAGTGGTCTATTCTTGAGTAGGTTCCGTGGACTGCCGAGTAATAAGAGTAACCCCTATCTCTAGGGTGTACAGCCCTCCAAGTGTCTATCCATCCAACCCCCCCGGTGAACCATTTAAAGAATTTATGAGAGGCCAGTTGTGCACCATGCCAGGATTTAGAGGTATCTAGAGCTGGGTTCGGGGCGATGTTAAAATCCCCCGCCAGAATCAGAACACCCCTTGTCAGCTCGATTATTTTGTCGAGCAAGAACCAAATTGTAGGGGAGTTTGAAGCCGGCGGGAGATAAACATTAGCCAGGGTAATTTCCCGATCATACAGTGTACCTGTCACAATAATCAACCTGCCTTCCAGGTCTGCCCATTCCTTTACTTTCTGGAAGGGAAGATGGGAGGCAATCAGTATCGCGACCCCTCTTCTCCTACCCCCTGGGAAAGCCGAGGAGAAAATCTGCATGAAACCTCTCCTCTGCATTTTCCCGTGTTCAGACATATTTAAATGGGTTTCTTGCATATAGATTATCTCAGCATTTGATTTCCTGGCCAGTGTTATCATTCTGGATCACTTCACTGGGCTGCTCAGACCATTCACATTCAACGAAAATACTTTTAAGTGCTTATAAGCCATGTTATTTCCCAGATTAATTCTACCACTACAACAGGCATACTAATCTCTTGAAACTTTACCTTTGCCTCTTCCTGAATTTCTGAGAACATGTGACTGCCTTCCTGTCTCATGAACTAAAAACCCAGTGGTTTCAATTCTAAACTTGTCTCTTTTAAACTGAGACTCAGTAGATAAGCTTGTAAAGCTATCCAAAAACTGATATAACTACAAACTTTAAATGACACTAATGTTACATAATGTGTGAAGTTTAAGTTGCCCCCTTCCTCAAAATCCACTCGATGGGAGCTTCAAGGTCAAGGGTGCACCCTGAAAAACATCGTAGGGTACTGTGACTATATACAGTGCCCTAAGCAATGCTAGGGCATGGAAAAACATTAAGGGAGGGGAGAGCAGGGATACTCAATCCTGTATCTCTCCTCCAAAATCTGGATTTAGATGACTTCCAAGGGAGATGCTGGTTGTTATTATCCAGCAGTAGGCAACTGCAGATACGCAGTGAGGTGGGGATACTCCTACAGTGGAGGAGAAACCCACCAGCTCAAGGGAGCACGCCCTGTAAGAGCCTTGCCTTGTGTTCAGTGGAAAGAGAGAAAGAAAAAAAAAGGACCAAAGAATTTATCTTTCTCTGGGCTGCCCCACCCCAAAAAGGGGGAAACCCCAGCCATATCTAGGACTTTAAGTATGGAGTAAATTCACCAAAAAATAAAACCCTGACAATGTATAAGGTGTAGCACCAGCCCAAAAAGAGGGATTCACTACCCCCCAGGTATCAGACAGGGACAGGAGGGGGGAAGCCCCCAACATTGCAACTCCCCGGGGAGCCCTAGGGCCCACAGGAGGGCCTAACATAAAAATTCAGTAGGCTCAGAAGCTCCCTACGATCTCTGGACTCAGTTATTAGTAAGAACATCTAGTAAAATCAATTAAACAAATGTAGTCTAAGAAAGAGATCTCATAACCAGTAATCGTTTCCTCAGGTCGGGGGGAAGGGGGGAGGCATATTCTCCACCCCTCCCAACCCCCAGCCCCATGATTCTGAGTCACTAGGATTGCCAATAGTACACCTAATGGGATTCAACATGACCCAATAGGCCCCTCCGAGCAGTTTCCTCCAGCCCGATCCCATCTCCCGTGACCAGGGCCCCAGGATCCCCCACAGTCAAGTGCAGGTGCTGAGCATCCAGCCAGGGGAGCGCGAGAGACCACGATTCACCTCCTGGAGCCAGGAGGGAGCACCTATTTACACCTGAGGGTACCCCAGAGTTACAAATCTCTGAGACCTCCCCGAGGCCTAAGCCACTCCTCCCACCTGCCCCCGGGAACCGGGAGGGAGAAAAAACAGAGAGGCGTCAGGGTCCATCACTCATCTATCAATCGCAGAGGAGCATGATCAGGTCCACTGATCCACGGGAGCCAGAAATGGAGATCCCTTAGAAACAAAGCAGGGGAAAATCCAGATGTTAGGAGCACACCTCTTAGTAGCCGTCGCAGGGCCACAAACACTCAAAGGCAGACCGGGATCCCATGTCTTCCCCCGGAGGGTCTGAAAGCTCCAGAGTGCACATGCAGAAACCAGGTGGGAAACTCACCACTGCATGGGCATCCTCCCATGCCCCAGCAACACGGGCACAACAATACACTGCATTCTTGCCGACCTCTCACCTCAAAGCATCCTCCGCTGCTCCCTCCCAGCCAATTCAAAAATTTAGCACATTAATAAGGTACTCACAGAGGCTCCATGGGCCTCATTAGTTGATCTTACATCGGGGATTGGTATATCATGCGGCACATTTGACAAAAGGATGAAGGTGAAGCAAGGCCGTGGCAAGAGGGGAAGGGGAAGAGATGAAGGGAGTGTCACAAAAAGATCAAAAAGGTCTAGATTTGTTAATACATGAGGGACAGTTCTCATCTATTCAAGTAGCTGATACTGCTGGTTGCTTGTCATTTAGAGACTGTCCCTGGGAGTCGTCCACCAGATACGCTGCCTTTCTGTTGACTGTGGAAGGGTCGCCATATTTCCTGAGCAGGGCTGCTACATCCGCTCGCAAGTTCGTGTGGGTGGACCTCTGCGTTGATCCAGGCCTCAAGGAGCCCCTCTGCGAGACCAACCAGGCTGAGGCTAGTAAGTCCTTCTCGAGTTTCTCCTTTGAAAGGGGCCGCAGGGATATCCCTAGTGTAGCCAGGAATGAAGAGGCAGAGAGTAGATCTTGAAAGATTTTCGGCCCTGAATCCGTTTCCACTTTTAATCTCGCTGGGTACAGGATCTGCGCCCTTATATACTTAGCCCTGAGTTGTTTTAACACTGGCCATAGTATTTTTCTGGCTTCTAATACCGCTGTCATATGGTCGTTGTCAACAGAAATTCAAGAGCCGGCATAGCTTAACGGGCCCTTCCGCCAGGCTTTTTGTAGCAGCTCCTCCTTAATTTTATGGGAAGTAATCTTGGCTACTATGGATCGGGGCTTTGCCTCAGGGTTACTCAGACAGGGAGCAAGGGACTGATGGGCACGATCCATCTCTATAATATATTCTGCTGGTAAATCAAGAAGGTCCTGGATAAGGTGTTGGAGGAATTCAGTCATTGTCGGGTGCTTATCTTCTGCTCCTTCATGCACCCCATATATCCTTAGATTCTGTCTCCGGCCTTTGCTCTCCAGATCGTCAAGGCGATGTGTAAGCTTCCAGTCCCGGGCCAGAAGATACAGGATCAGATGGTCATGACGGTCAGACTGCTCTGACACTTGAGATACACAAAGTTCGAGCTGATCCATTTTGTGATTTATATTGTTTATGTCTGCTTTTAGTTCGGCCAGTGATTTATCTATTTTAGTGACTGTACAAGCTGTTTGCTTTATAGTTTTGATTAGATCCAAATGAGGGCCTTCTCCATGCGGGTCCGTCTGAAGCGAGTCAAGTAGAGTGTCTGCTGCATCCATTGCATCCTCCTCCTGTCCCTGTATTAGGGCTCACAATTTCTGCACCTGGGTGGGCTGAGGTTTCCCTGGCTTATTTCTCTTCATTTTTGCTGGTGAAGACATGTTGCTTCTTGGTGATTTCCAAAGGTTATTATTGGCTGGGGTTCAGAGCTATGGGTCTAAGCAGCCATTACAGCGCTGACGTCACCGGAAGTCCCTTTTTTTTTTTTTTTAACCAATTATTTTACCAGATGAGACACACTAAGCTGAAAGCTTGTTTGCAGGTGCAACCTGGGAGCACTAGGAAG
This sequence comes from Neoceratodus forsteri, assembly GCA_016271365.2. Taxonomy (NCBI): domain Eukaryota; kingdom Metazoa; phylum Chordata; order Ceratodontiformes; family Ceratodontidae; genus Neoceratodus; species Neoceratodus forsteri. Next base: position 247,162,568 of record CM028130.1, read on the forward strand.
TTAAGTGACTTGCTCAGGGTCACACAGTATGCAAGTGGGGGCTGTGGGATTCAAACCCAGGTCTCCAGATTTGCAGCTCAGAGCCTTAACCACTGTGCCATACTGCCTTTTGTGGGGCACAGAGTCAAAGGCCTTGCTGAAATCAAGACAGAGGATGTCTACCACTTGGCCCCTGTCTACTGTCTTAGTGACACAGTCGAAGAAGTCAATCAGAATTGTTTGACATGATCTCCTCCCATGAACCCATGCTGCCTCTCATCCTGGAGACCATTATCCTCTAGTTGTTCCACCAACCTTTCCATTAGTATGGCCGACATGAGCTTGCCAGCAATCGTGGTCAGACTGACTGGTCTGTAATTCCCTGGATCAGCCTTGGGACCGCTTTTGTGGAGGGGCAATACATGTGCTGTTCTCCAGTCCTGTGGTATCATGCCTGACTCAAATGAACTATTAAATAGGAACTCTCGCTCTTTCAGCAAGACAACATTGGCATACCTTAAATTAAAAATTCTAACAGCACTTCTGAGTTTAACTGAAACGTAAAAAAACATTTAATATACTGCCGTGCTACATCTTACTAGTCACTCTGCACTTCCTGCTTGTACATGACAGGGTCACGCAAGGTCACAACCTGCAAGCAGAAATATAAAAATGAGTCTTGCAAGAAGGACAAAAACTTTTTTTCCTTTTTTATGAATTACAATGATGGGAGAAACTGTACTGGAGGTGGTGGAGCGGGGATTAGAAACTGCAAGGAGGACACAAAACTGTTTTTTTTTTTAACAGGGTACAACAATCGGGGAGCTGCACTGGAAGTGGTGGAGGTGGGGGGAAGAAGACTGCAAGAAAGACACAAAACTTTTTCAAGAGGGAAAACTGTACTGGAGGTGGTAGAGAGGAGGGGGGAATAGAACAGAATGGTTCTGGTGGGGGGGCAACAGGAATTGGAACAGCACGGAAGTGAAATAACTACTTTACAACAAAAAGTTTTTAACTTCATTTTTACTTGATTTTTAAATTTCTTCTTAATTTTATAAAATCCCATATAAAAATGCCACAAGAAGTCAATTTTCTATGCACAATAATACCCTCCAGGGTGGGCGGTATGGGCAATACCAGACCTTCCTGGGGCTATAAGGTCTTCCACGTGTGGCATCAGGACTTGTTACACCCCTGCCCAATACCACCCACCCTGTTGGGTATTATTGCTGCTTATTTCAATGGCCATTGTTTATTTGTTGTTTGTTATTGTTGTTGCTTGTGTTTTATTGTAAAGATATTTTTTGGGAACAAAACAAACACTGTCTTTTTGTACTTAATTGGCAATTTTCAAAATGCTGCTTTTCGAGAACCATGAGTAATAGCATGTGTTTTAGGTGCAAAACTCTGGGACAGACACTAATAGAAATGCCTGCCTTGTCATTATCTTGAAAATGAAAAATATATTTGCTCCAAGTCTCTCCATCGCAGAATGATTTTCTGAATGTGCAACACTGGTTGATGGATAATTTACTTATTTTAGTCTTTGGTAACCAGATAAGGCCCACTAGGCACAAGTGCCTGTTTTCAGGGGTGACTTGGGAGCACTGGGGGGTTATGTGACTTATTCAGAGTTACACAGTACACAGGCAGAGGTTGTGGGAATCAAACCCAGGTCTGCTGGATGTACCATTCACAAGCTCATTCACAGCTTGTTACTCTAACCTCTGGGCTATACTGCCATCCAAATGGAATGCTGCTTAATGTCTCAAAACCCAAATATCTGTTTTTATGGTTCTCAACATAGACCGAGTCATTGTGGATCTTTTCCTTCCTTTTATGATTTATCTGGTGTTAAAATTGAATAGGTTACAAACTTTCAACATTTGGAATTCATATTAGATCAACATTTAACACATCAGGATCACATTAGTTATGTTATTAAAAATGTACATTCCAGATTAGGGCAGTTATATAGGTTAAGTACCTGTCTATCAATTCATTCAAGGAAGGTTTCAGCACAGCAGCACCGTCTTTCTTGTTACCGATTATTGATTATGGTCTTCCATTTTATTCTTCTGCTACTATTACTAATCTTCATTGTGTGAAAATACTATACCAGTCAGTTAGTAGACCTGCTAATTCTGCTTCTCGAACTACTCATCATTGTACTTTGTATAATATTTTAGGTTTTTTCCTTTAATTTGAAAACAGAGTAAACTACTTTAGTTTGTTAATATTTAAACAGATTCAGTTTTCTTCAATACCTTTTTTCATTTATGTCTCTTTTATCAGTTAGTTTTCACTCTTTCTGTACCAGATTATCAAATACTGGGAAACTGAACCTTCCCTGTTATAGGTCTATCTTGGGTCAGAGGTCCTGGCTTTTCCACGTTATAAACTTGTGGAATAACTTGCCTAACAGTATCTTATCATGTATTTCTTTATGTTTTTAAAACATTTCTGAAGCAGCACTGTCTTGTTAGTTCTACTTTTCTTGTTGTAATTAAGATATTTGTCTGTATTGTATTGTTAATGTTTTATGTCCAGGTCGCCAATGAAAATGGGCATTTGATGCCCTTTGGTTTTACCCAGCAACCAAATAATGAATAAAAAAAAAAAGACTATTTTTCTTTTTTTGATGTACCCCTTGTCTGCTTATTTTGTTTTGCAGTTCTTTTTGCAGGCACATTTAGGAAGGCAACCAGGTCTAGCAGAGGAGCAGCTCACATTCCACTTGCCCTGAATGACTCTATCTCTCTCTGATCTAACAATTCTCCCTTTATATGCTTAAGTTTGTTGATGAGAAGTGTTTCCATTTTTTGTGGCTTTAGCTCCAGCCCCCATGCTCAGTGCTGTCCTTCTTGATCTCACTCTGTGCTGTATCTTTTCTGCTGTCTGACCCAGACACTGCATGTTCTCTGGGTTATATACCCTCCCTCCCTCCAGAAGTCACATGATTGTTTTTTGCTGGTGGTGTGGATTAGTTGATGAAGGGAGCTTGTAATCTTCACCACCAATGCCAATGTCTGAAATGAAGAGTGCCACCAACACACCTGAGCGATGAACTGCAAAGATGACTGTCTCTCTCCCTTCTCATCATGCAGCCAGAGTAGGAAGTAAAAGACTCAACCTTCTTCAAGTCACCAACTTATTGTGCAGCAAATCGGCACTGATGATGCTCTCTTATTTACTCACTCACTCTCTCATGCACTCACTCATTCACTGACTCAGAACCAGACCAGCTGCTCAAGTATGCATTTATTCAAGCCTGTGAAAAAGTCATGGATCAGACAGGTTTTGATTTTTGGTGGAACAGTCCTCCCAGTTATAAAAAATGTTTAAAATAAGTAGTCAGATAGATTTGTTTTGAGGGACTGGTGAAAGGTAGCCACATTGAAAGACTGATGGAAATACTGTATAGTAGCAGAGAATTACAAAGAACAGGCCCTATGTAATGCAAGGATCTGCATACTAGCTGGTTGAGCCTGGTTGGAGGAACAACCAAAAGGCCAGCATCACTAAAGTGCAAAGTGTAAGCAAGAGCATACCACTGAAAACTCTTTGCAAAATAGGAAGATAACCGTGAACTGATAGGCAAAGCTTCCCCATCCCTGGAGTTGGTGAGCATTCATCATATAAAATTGTGCCTTCATGGGTGCCCCATAGTGTCCCACAGGGAAGTATAGGCAGCATAGGGGAAAATAGAGAGACCCTGTCAGTGCACCCCCCCGCCAGCAGAAGATTAAATAAAAAGTAAATCAAAGTTTTGTTTCCATGGCTGCCTGCTCAATTATGCAGAATCCCCACCTCCCCCATTCAGGCAGCATGAGGGGTGGTCACCCATATGCTAGAACTGCTGTCCCTGCCCAGTGCATAGTACTGATTTTTGAAAAAAATGTTTGTGGCTGTGGCACGAACTTGGGGTTCTGGCACTGGAACCCTGCGTTCTCTATTTTGAAAAGTTATAATTTTTGTCCGAGCAGTTGCAGGCTGGACCTAGAAGAGTGAATACACAGAAACCAAGGAAGGAACCTGACGGGCTAACCTGCTTAGGTGAAGCCATCCCGATGCTTGTCTGTGGTCCTCAGCTCTCTGTTTTTTTTGTTTTTTTTTAACCAGGAAATGAACTGGGCAGTGCCCTTTTTCAGTCATGCCTCATAAAAACAAATACATACAAATTAAATGCAAATACATAATTCAGTTAACATTACAGGAGCAGTGAGTTAGTTTACTATAATGAGATTTCAGAATTGTTTTAAAGTGCTTTATACTATTAGCTTTTTGTATCAGCATTGATAAATTATTTAACAACACAGACACATACCATATAAATGAACGTTCAGTGGTGGATAATTTCAGTGAATTTGGATGAGAAAAGAGTTTCCATTCTATTTCTTCTTAATTATGGACCAGTATATTGTATGAATTTCCCAGAACGACAACTAGGAGATGAATTATAAAATACAGTAAATGCAAAAACAGCAACATCATGTTCTATTTTCTGTTTAGGAGATAAACTGTTCATTTTTTTCATATAGAAGACAATGAAGAGTCCTTAATGGAGCTCTTAACCCAAATCAGCAAATGTTTTTTTAGAATCAACTGATATTTTATAAATGAGCTTCCTCGATTGATGAACAAGGGTGCACCATAATCTAGTGTTGGCAACAAAATTTGCTTAGCTATAAGCATACTTGCCTCATCAGTCAGGGCATTAATATTTCTGTACAAAAAACACAGCTTTTGATGTATTTTTTTACCAGTAATATCTAGGTGTCCTATAAAGCACAAAGTAGGATCCAAATGGATACCTAAATATTTAAAGGACGTTACTTTAGATATCGTCACTTCATTACTGCCCTTGATGCAAAGGTTTTCCTCACTTTGGGCCAACATGTTACCTGTCCTGAACAACATTACTTTTGTTTTTGTTTCATTCAGTTATAGTTTATTCTGGGACAGCCAATTTGTTAGTTTTAGAGCTGCTCTACAGCCCTGTTTAGAGTCCACTCCTGTTCCAGAAGTCTCCGGTCATTCTCTGGTTCCATAGTGCAGTGGCTTTAGTGGTCAGCACAAGAAAAGAAGAGAAGAGGCATCTCTGGAGTGCAGTGTGGGCTCTGTTTGGCCCTGTTTTTTGTTTTATTTAATATTTTAAAACCAAAGTTAATCTGGTCCCAAGTCGACAGTGAGTGAAGAGCCACATCTGTGAAGAGATGAAGAGTGTTGGTCCTCCGCACATCCCCAGTAATCCACCGCAGTGCCTGCCTCCTTGCTACAAGCCCTCCCTCTGCCAGCAACACCTCCCACCTCCCAATCCAGTATCCTTCTCCCTGGGCCAGGGTGGTGAGCCAGTGGCAGCACAGAAGGCAAAGTTCTGTCTGCCTGAATTTAAACTTTTAAGTAAAGAAAATAAAATGTTTAAAAGCACCTAGGGCACCTTCAGGAATGGCCAATAGCTGAGGAGGTGGGTCAAAGGACAAAGATTTGCATATATATATATATATATATATTTTTTGGGTACTGTTTATCTCCCCTGTTCCAGTCGGCCCACAATCCTGCCATCCTCCCAGCCCCATCCCACAACCTTCAGGCTTACCTTCCATCTTCTCCCATGGCTTACCCTCCATGGCAGGAAGCCACCCTTCTCTACCCACTGGAACCGGATCTAGTTCAGGGAGATGCCTGCTTGGGGGTGCCACCTGCAGAGGACTGCATTCATCTAGCTCAGCCAGGACCAGTTTCCATTTTTCCAGTGGATGGGAGTGTGCAATGCCAACAATGGCCAAGCTACAAGCACTTCTGCATGCAGCATGCCAGTCAACTGTTCCATCTCTGTGCCCCCACTGTACAGAGCATGGTGTGCCAACACCCAGCCACTGCTAGGTGTCAGGCAGGTGCCAGTCTTTGTTTTTCACCCTTCCTGGGAGAGGAGAACTGTCTCCTGGATACTCAATCCTCTCCCTTCCCAGCTGACCCCCGACAACCCATTCACACTATGAACAGAGGTCACCAGTGTGGCAGGAGGTAAGGCATGATGCTTCAGCCCTCCATGCCACTGGGCTGGCTTAGATTTGCATTAATTAATAATAATCGGGTGCAGCAACACCCTAGGGAGGGGCTAGGGCAGCTAAGTTCTTAGCCAACTGTTTAAATATTAATTTGAAAAGCTCCCAGAGGTGGAGCTAAGGTGTAACAAGGGCAAAACCAAGAGCAACAGGCCCTACCTGAGTTTAAAATAAATATTTAAAAGGGGCAGCTCCAAGGGCAGCTTTATTTAAAAGGGTAATCCCATAGAGAAAATTAGAAGGGAAAGGCAAGACCTACAGTATTTGAAGGGGCCCAGCAAAAGCAAAGTAAAGGAGAGTTACCAAGCCCGGGTGCCCAGCACATTCCTATCACACTCTGTTCCTGAGCACAAGAGAGGGGTTTAGCAGCCCAGATAGCAGATGTTTAATTCTGGGGATCCCATTTGTTTTCTGAGCATCGGGCAGTGACTGAGGTCGCATAGGTGGGGAAAGGGTTTAAATATTTCCCACCTTCAGACCTCCCATAGAGGTGGCCAAGAAAGGAGTTGGCTAGCAGCTCCCTAATCAAGCTAGCATTGGGAAAAGAGGGCATTTGGGGCATTTTAGAGTGGCAATAAGGCTGAATCTGGTCTGACCTGTCACAACCTGCAATTGCCTAAACTGTGTTGTATTGCCTGTAACTGTCTGAACATATAGAATAATACAATGGATGGCGAGTGTAACGAGAATTTTACACACACCTAAGATGTTGGATGCTACATAAACCCCAAGAGTGAAGCACAAGGGGTTTATTTTAGCATCCAACACTGAGGGTGTGTATAAAATGTGAGTTTTACACACCACCCAATGTTTTATTTTATATAATTGCCAGCAAGCAATTTATCGCCGCAGCAATTACATAAAATAACCTTAGATCAGTGTTGAGGTGGCAGCGAACCAGTTGTGTTTAAGTGCAGACTGCGGTCTCCCAAGTTTTAAAATTGTTGCTGTGTTTAGCTATAAAGTAATGGACCGCTATTTAAACATTTAAAATAGTTTGTCGTTTTTTGTTGTTTTTAAGCTGAATTTACCGCTGAGCAGTGGTAGCTGCATCTATCCAGTGTGGAAAAGTAGAAAGAGTAGCTGGCACATGCGCACACTGAGAGAAATCCGGCGCATGTTCACAGTAATAATCAGGGGGTTATTATGGCAAATAACAGCTGGGTTTTCCTTAGAGAAAAGTTGCGCAACAGTAATTTTTGAGTTTTATTGCCTGCAACTGCCTGAAAAGTGTTTTCGTGCTTGCAATTGTCTGAACTGTGTTTTTTTGCCCACAATTGCCCCACAACTGGTTATTTGTCTCTGCTACTGGTAATTGCACCCTGCTACTGGTCAATTACCCCAAAACTGGTTAATTGCCTCTCCTATTGGCAATTGCCCCCTTGAATTGGTCAATTGTCCCCAAACTGGTTATTTGCCTCTGCTACTGGCAATTACCTGCTGGAACTGGTCAATTGCTCCAAAAATGGTTATTTGCCTCTGCTACTGGCAATTGCCCTGTTGCATTGGTCAATTGCCCTGAAATGAGTTATTTGCCTCTGCAACTGGCAATTGCCTCTGGAACTGGTCAATTGCCCTGAAACTGATTATTTGCCTCTGCTACTGGCAATTGCCTCCTGGGAGTGGTCAACTGCCTCCAACACTGGTTATTTGCCCCTGCTCTTGGCAATTTCCCACTGGGACTGGACATTTGCCCTGAAACTGATTATTTGCCCCTGCTACTGGTAATTACCTTCTGGAACAGGTTAATTGCCCCTGAGCTGGTTATTCACTTCTGCCCTTGGTAGTTGCCCCGTGGAGTTGGTCAATTGTCTCAGAACTGGTTCTGAGTGTACCAACCACCTCTAATTGCTTTAGAACCATGAACCTGTATTCATCCTTTGCCGCTGTACAAAACTGAAAGTACTGCATACAGACTCAGAACTGTCTAAGATTGTATGTTTGTGGCTCCAACTGCATATCACTTGAAATCAGTCTTCACCCAGTACAGAAAAGATTCTACAGCTTCATTCTGCATCACCATCTTCCAGCTTCACACCTACTCTACTGTCCTGATTGAAATCATCTTCACCCTGATTATGCTCATCCTGGAACAACTACATCAATGTCCCATTTGTTGTTTCCCACTGGTTCGCAGTTTCGTCTATGCCCAGTGTGATCCATGACAGCAGATTTGTTATTTTTCCTGGTTCTTGATCAGGATACTTCAAGGTCTTCTGTCTCCACTCAGGTTTCAATACCCCGTTTGTTATTTCACTTCTCTTTTAGGTATCACCTGCATCATCCTGGTTGCATTCTCATTCCTGCTTTTAGCATTAATCCTTTCCTGGTCATCTGGTCTCGGCAGCCCATTGTAAGAGTTTGTGCTGAGGAATCTCCAGCAGCTCATCTCACCCTTCAGCCCATTGGCAGGTTGGTGACAGACATCCTCTTCAGCTCATCTTATCCTGTCAGCTCAATGGAAGGGTTTTTGCGAAGCACCTCCTGCAGTTATCCCATGTCTGGCAGTTCACTAGCGGGTTTGTACCGGAACCTTGTTCTGTTTGTTCTCCTGTCCCAGCATCCCAAGAGAGGAGGTCTGTTTAACAAACCTCTCATAATTCCCAGTGGCCTCACCTAGGCCTGCACTGAAGTGAGTGTCCAGAATACCAGTGCCACTCCAAAACTTTGCAGCAATTAAACTCCTGTACTCGCATTGTAAGAAAAAGCAAAATCATTTATTATTGAGAACTAAGTTTACAATCACCCAGTGCCACTCTGCCCCAACACTTTGACCTCTAAGGAAGGATTATAGCTGTAGCACTGGGGCAGTGTGGCACTGGGTGACTGTAAACTTGGTTCTCGATAATAAATTATTTTGTATCACTGATATTCTGGACACATGCTGAATGTAGGGTTAGCAACCCTTATAGAGCACCACATCTCTCTTAGAGCACAGGTAACTAACTTTTGGAACTGACTTGACTGCACTGAAGTGCCAGTTTCTGGTTACAACCAGGATCATTTGTTTTCATTCCCTTTTTTTCTCTTCCTCCTCATCTCCAGCGTGACCATCACCAGATGCGGACTCACATGTGTTATGTCTTCCTGAATTTATTGTAACCCTGCTCTGTGTTCTGCAGTAGTGCAAGAGCCCTCTGGGCTAGTAATCGATCTACTGTAATCATCTAGAGTGCTAAGCTTAGCATAGAGTATAGTGGCTTTATGCTGAGGTGCACCTCTTAGATTCTTTTATAGTAATTTCCATAGAGCAACTGTCTATTTTAGATCATCTTATAGTAGATCCTGCAAAGTATATTCTTGGCTTTTACCGCTGCTACCCCTCTTCCCTTGTGACTGTGTTATCCTACCTCTGTTGCCTAAATAAAGCCTTTCAGGATCAAACCTCTGTGGATGACTCCTTCCTCTCCTTGTTGAATGTTTTCATCCACCTATCTGAAGAACCTTTAGTGTCCCCTCACGATAACAGCTGCTATGGTTACACTTGTGTTGGTAGTCTGGTGTTTTTAGTGAAACATTTCTGATCATTCCAGCCACCTCTCAGGAAGTAAGATAAAACTCAGAACTCTATTCACGCAATAGCATGACCTACACACACACACACACACATGGACAGTAGATGCTATCCAGATCAGGCCGTATTAGCTTATGTTTCCTAATGTTCTTCTGAAACATTTCCACCTGAAAGACTGAAACTGTGACCTGTGGTGACTGAACTTTCTTATTTTGAAATGATCTGTGTAATTCACCCTACTATATCACCAAATGTATTTGTATTTCTGTATCTGTATCATACCCCTCTCTCCATTTTATCCTCCACAGATTATGTATTTAGCTTTTAAATATATATATATATAATACAATAATTAAACATTATTATTAGCTATCAATTATTACAATCCATATTACTATTAAAATGTCAATTATTAAAATGTATATTAGTAAAAATAAAATAATTCCATATCCACCACTGGGACTTGAACCCAGAACCTTAGCATTCCACGCTATACTCTAACCATATGAGCTATGGGAGACTCAGTGATTTGCAGAGTTCTGAGTTTTCCTATGAAGCACATACATCCCTTTCTAGTGTTGGGTAACCAGCAATTTAGGCATATGTCAGAGACACATAAAATGTTCTTAATGCAATAAAACCACTGCAAGGCAATTTTAAATCAAGATGGAGATGTGAAAGGAAAAGTGTGCCTTCATCTGGGACTTGAGCCCAGAACCTTAGCATTCTGTGCTATGCTCTAACCATCTGAGCTATGGGTGACTCAGTGATTTAGAGAGTTCTGTGTTTTCCTATGTGAGTGCCTCATAGGAAAACACAGAACTCTCTAAATCATTGAATCTCCCATTGCTCAAATGGTTACAGCATAGCAAGGAATGCTAAGGTTCTGGGTTCAAGTCCCAGTGGGAGATCTGGTAGAACAACCCACAAGAGATGGGGCTATCCTAGATCTAGTACTGACCATCAGAGAAAGGGTCACAGATCTCCAGATAGAAGGTCAGCTGGGAGCCAGTGACCATCACATGGTATGGTTCGATGTGGCCACTAGAACTAAATCATCCCATTCCAAGGCAAAAATATGGGACTTCAAAGAGCTGACTTTGATAAGATGGCCAGCAGAGTAAATCTAGCCCTGGCAAGAAGAAATACAGGTATGGGGGTACAGGCAAAGTGCTCAAGCATTAAGGAGGCAATACTTGAAGCAACATCCCAGTGTGTTACAGAGAAAAGCAAGAGCAACAGAAGAAGGAAACCTAGTTGGTTCTCAAAAACAGTAGCAGTAAAGGTCAGCGTCAAAAGGCTGGCCTTCAGGAAATATAAGGGAATGCATTGGGATGAAGATAGGTAGGCATACCAAACTTCCTTAAGGAAAGCAGGGAAGGCAGTAAGGCAGGCAAAGGCCCAAACTGAGGAAACACTAGCACGGACAGTAAAAGAAGGGGATAAGACTTTCTAGAGATACATTAATGAAAGGAGAAAGTCCAGAGGGGGTATTGCTAAGATACAAGGGGATAAGAGGGAGTGTGAGGAGGAGGACCAAGGAAAAGCATCTATCCTAAATACATACTTCTGCTCAATATTTACTGAGGAGAAGGTAGGGCAGGGCCCACAGCTCTGCACAGTGAACAAAGGGGGAGAGAGTTGTGCACAAGTCCCTTCACAGAAGAAAGGGTCCTATAAGAGCTTGCTTAGCTCAGGGTGGACAAGGCAATGGGACCTGATGGCATGCATCCCAGGGTACTAAAGGAGCTAAGGGTGGAACTAGCAGAGGCCTTATCAGAACTGTTTAGTGAGTCTCTGAGCACAGGAGAGGTCCCAGAAGACTGGAGAAGGGCTCATGTGATCCCTCTCCACAAGAGTGGCAGCAAGGAGGAGGCAGGGAACTACAAACCAGTAAGTCTTCCCTCAGTAGTGGGTAAGATTATTGAGGCACTCCTTAAGGAAAGGATAGTGCAACACCTGGAATCCATTGGAGCACAGGATCCAAGACAGCATGGGTTTACAACAGGAAGATCCTGTCAAACTAATCTCATAGATTTCTTTGACTTGGTAACCAGAGTGGTGGATCAAGGGGGAGCAGTTGATGTCGCCTACCTTGATTTCAGCAAAGCTTTCAATACTGTTCCACATAGAAGATTGATTAATATGCTGGGTAGGCTCGGGGTGGGTCAGAAGTTGGTCAACTGGGTGGCAAACTGGTTGGCAGGCAGAAAAAAGATAGTGGTGGTAAACGGTATACAGTCAGAAGATATGCAAGTCATAAGTGGGATACCTCAGGGATCAGTCCTGGGGCCAGTCCTCTTCAATATCTTCACCAGTGACATTGCAGATGGGCTAGAGGGTAAGGTTTGTCTGTTTGCAGAGGACACCAAGATCTGCAACAGAGTAGATGATCCAGATGGGGTGGGCAGAATAAGAAGAGATCTGATAAACTGACAAAATGGTTGGAAGAGTGGCAAATGGGGTTTAACACAAAGAAGTGCAAGATCATGCACATAGGGAAGAGAAACCCTGAAGCTACCCATAGGTTGGGAGGGGAGTTGCTGGCAATCACAAGGGAAGAAAGAGATTTAGGTATCATCACCACAGTTGACCTGAAATCATCCAAGCAGACCGCTAAAGCAGTAGGTAAGGCTAGAGGGATGTTGGGGTGTATTAGTAGGGGTAACACGAGTTGTATGAGGGAGGCAATAATCCCTCTTTACAAGACACTGGTTAGGCCCCATCTGGAGTACTGCATGCAGTATTGGAGGCTGCACCTGCACAAGGACATTAACAAAATGGAGGCAGTCCAGAGAAGGGCAACCAAAATGGTGCAGGGACTGCATCAGAAAACATATGAGGACAGATTAATGGAGCTCAATATGTATACCCTAGAGCAAAGGAAGGAGACAGAGGTGATATGATCGAAACATTCAAACATTTTAAAGGCATTAACAAGATGAAAGTGTCTAACATGTTTCAATATTAGAAAAATAGCAGGACAAGAGGATGTAGCATGAGATTAGAGAGAGAGGCTGGTTAAGGGGTAATGTGAGGAAGTTCTTTTTCACAGAAAGGGTGGTGGATGCATGGAACAGCCTACCTCAGGAAGTGGTGGATATGAATACAGTGCAGTGCTTCAAACAGGCATGGGATAGGCATAAGAGAGCAATAAAGATGAGTATAAATAGATAGGCCATTGACAGAGTACAGACCTATGGCACATTCATAAGGTAGAAACAATTGGCAGACTGGATGGGCCTTGCAGTCTACCATCAACTTCTATGTTTCTATTTTTCTAATAATTTATAAAATAATAAATACATGACTAATAGAAAAGGCTAAGCAATCATGCTGTCATTTATACCACTACAAAAATACAATTGTGTAAACATAAAATTTTACATGTAGTCTATTTGATCTACAGTATCCGGTCCCTACCTTAGTCCACATCACTTGTAGAGCCTAAGCAGTGTTCCAACTTTAAGCTCTGCTTTGTTAGTTGTGTGACCCCCACTTGACAAGTTACCTTGACATCATTTTCACAAGACCCATGTGTCTATCCGACTGTTTCTGAAAACCTGAAACCTTCTCAGTGTTAAGCAGCTACCTATGTTGATGATTCATTCTGTCAACCACCCGCTGAACAAGTATTTCCTCACATCCCTCCTGAAATTCCCCCCTCCAGATTATAATTAAATCTTCTTGTCAGAGATCTCTCACATTGCCTGCATTGATACTGGCTGTCAACCCTATTCTTATTTGAACATGTTAGTCATATCCTTTACTGTATTTCCCTTCTGGCCTCTGGCTCTCAAGGCAGTACATATTCAGGTCAGACAGACATTCCTAATAAGACTTCCTTTGCTGCCCAAGAATCATTTTGATTTCCCTCCACAGCACCAATTTCAAACAGCCCTTGCCTTTTTTAAGTTGAGGTTTCCAAACTAGAGCTACACACTTATTTAACTTAAGTAGTTTAAAAGAGAACAAGAAGGATTAGCATTTATTGTGGCCCTTTTCATGCACATTGTATCAAAATGCTTTACATGGAATGTAAGCAAGGTAGTGAAGTGACTATCAATGTGTAGTGGCAGTCATTTGACTCATCAACAACCACTCACAGCCTTGGACAGTTGTGTGAACTGTTTCTTTGGGAAGGGAATGTTAGCATGGACACTGGTGAAAGTCTTCATCTCCAGTGAAATGTGAATTGGGTTCTTTTAATTCCAACTGGAAATCCAACAGGACAGCACCAGAGATGGGCAGAAGGGACCTCAGTTTAACATCTCTTTTGAAGAATGTCACACTTGAAAAATATAGAATCCTCTTAGTACTGCAGTCTGGTGACAACGTTTACATTATGAGCCTAATCTAGTTCTGAGGCTGGGATAGAATTCACGATCTTCTGGTCCAGAGTCAGATGTGCTACCAACAAAGCCATGCTGACAACCTAAACATGAGCAGACTCTCTGTAGCAGATGGAACACTATCACTTGTGCAACCAGATTTTATGGGGGGCCCTGGAACCTCTAACCAAGGCTGACTGGTTGCACTGAAGAGATGAGACACCTGGTGCCAAGGAAGGACAACTCAGGCAGCTTAACATTTATATACCTCCTACTGGCCAGTAACAGAATTTAATTGCCACTTGCTATGAACTTTGAGTTTAAACCTGCAATCACCTGGTTCCCATGCTGGTGCACTAACCACTAGACCACATTGTCTCTCAAAAGTGTTATGCCATTTAATTTTGTCTCTAGTTGCTGTTTAACTGAGAAGCAAATATGTTTGTGTTTTTATCTGCATACACCATCATCAAGATATGTTTATTTTTCTTTTGATCTGTCATAGGAACACATTCAAGACCCCATTAGCTTCTGAGTCTTCATTCCAATGTGCTAACAGAGTCTCCCTTAGGATTATGAAATTCAAATGAGCAAATGTGAGACATCTGCAGGAACCTCATCTTCACCAAATTAGCATGTTCCTATATCCCTGTGCGGCTGGCACTCTGTACAGTATTTAACATTTTCCATAGCAGTGTGCAGTTCAGGAGGACAAAAGAATGTAAGAATCAGGTATGGAAGCTGGCCTATTAGCCCATCTTGAGTGTCCCCAATTTTGCAGTTATTTTAACACCTGAACCCCACGTCCCTCATGTGTTCATCTAACTTGGTGTTAAATTAATTTAGTGTCCCTGATTCTCTCTACCACTTCCGTTGACAGAATATTCTTCACCACCACAATTTTTTTATGTGAAGAAATGTTTCATACAATCACCTCTGAACTGTTTTAATTAGTTGCTTGCTATCCTCTAGTGATTCTGCTGTCCTTGTCAAATCAATATTCAAGCTCTGCTAAAGTGTGCGGTCTTTCACCAATTGATAAACATATATAAGATTTATATAAGATGCATCTTACAGTCCAGAAAACCAAGCATTGCAAGTATGACTGCATGAATGATACTGTGCTGCCATCTCTGGCCACTGACACTAAAGGATTATTCAGGATTTATTCATGTTACATTTCACAGCACTGTAGACTCTTGGGACATCCAGGGCTCAATGAACCAATAAAAATTCAGTGAAAGCTGAAGTAACTACCTAAGTCAGCTGAGGACCTTCTTTGCATTCCCTCAACTTGTAATAAAGTGGGTATTTTTTAATACCCAATGGTCAATTCGGAAGATTAGCAAACTATTGAAGATGACATGATGAGGGCACCTGCTGCATAGCACACTCATGGAAATGAATTGATTAATATCCATATGGTGTAGACCAAACAAAAAAAAAATCCACTGGCTTATATGAACAGTTTGTTTGTCAGGATGGAGCACATTTTGCAGCCATTTTAAATCCTGACATAATTTTTGGCCATTCAGGAATGTTTCTTTTTTAACACTCCAAGTATTCACTTAATCATAACAGCATGCCTCATGCTAACAACTCCAAAGGTCAGACATTCCTGAGTCCAGTTGGTATCGTCAGTTTCTTAAACAGGGTGTCTCTAATTTTCTGCACAGCAAAACAGTCTGATTTCAGAGCAAAGCAGCAGTATTTGATAGTCACATGTATTTTTTTTTCCAGCAATAATATTTTTCTGGCAAAAATATCAAGATGCCCATTTTTTTTCTTTTATTTCTTTCTTTCATTCTTGAACCAAGATATATGATTTTGAGTTTTTTAAATGTTTCTACTCCCATGCCATGCCTGCCATTATACATATTAACATCTTGCTGTGCTACTACCATCAGAAACATGTGACACCATTATCCTAATGCATCCACATTATGAATTTAGCATGTAATTCAACAGGTAAGCTCAGTGGAAGAGATTTTTAAAAATTGTGAGTGGTGTCCATCTTTAATGTTGTGAGTTATGAAATACAAAATAATCTATAAAAGCAGTTTTAAAAACATCTAAGGAAACTCAAAATACACTGATGATGAGTCTAAGAATGTCAGAAATACATTTTTTCTGAAGAAAACTATATAATAATGTTTTACCAACTAATACTGCTGCCTTGACATTTTGTTTTTTTAATCAGAAGTCTTAAAGTGATATACAGTAAACCATTCTAAAGTTTTCTGTTTTTAAAAAATGGAAATTGATTTTAAAATCAAAAGGTTATGGACTGGCATGTTGATACAATGGAATTACTAACACTTGCACTTCAGTAACCCAGTACTACCACTTCAGGGTTTTAAATAATTGATTAGCAGTTTTTTTCTTGGGACTATACTAACTGTACAGAAAGTATTTATATAGATTTTCTAGAAGTGCTGTGTTTTTTAAACACACTGAGGCAAGAGCTATGCATTTTCACAAAGATTTAGCGCTTTTATGAACAAAACGCTAATCAATTTTTAGAGTTAAATAAATCCCTGCACTTGTACTTAATAACCTAGTATCAGGAATGAACAAGGGAGGATGATTAAGAATCCAACAGGATGCTCTTCTTCTTCATGGAGGGAGTGCCACTGACCCTTATATTACACTGCCATCTGTGTGACCACAGGTGGTAGTTTGGTGGGGGAAGAAGAGGGAGGGGCAGAGGTTGGCTGAGTGTTGGTGCAATGCCATGCGCTATATTTTGTGCATGTGTTTGACCCTCCTAGAATGCTGGCCTCAATATGGGTGTGAACTAGACCACACAATGGAAAATAATGGAAAAGAACCCAGGATGGTGGGATGGAGCATTTACTTGTGCCTGGGCTCTGGTGATTGGCATTCCCACCCTCATCTCTGGAGGTCCCTATCTAAAGAGACCAACTTCTGCCCCAACCCTTCTTCAGTTGGGGGGACCCACCTCAGGGATAAGCCATAGGGTTTAAATGGCATGGATTGTCAGCGTCTGAGATGCTGGAGTACTGGGATGAGCAGTTGAAACTGAGGTGGACCACAAGTAGGTAGGAATATAAACTATAAGTAAAAGAAAACAGACAAACAGATGATTATCAGTATGAGTGTTTTACAAAAAAATAGTGAAACCCTTGTCCAGGAAATGGAAGACTATGTGTGGAACCACACTTATACTGATAAGAGTATTTGTGCCCATCATACTTAAGAACATAATAATTTGCAGGCAGAAGGGGAATGTGTCGTCCATCTAGTCTACCCAGGTTTTCTACCCCCCCCCACCACTATCAATTTGTTTTGCTATGGTAGCTACATTGTCTATCCCATGCCTGTTTGAATTCACTTACTGTCTTGCCTGTCACTACCTCTGGTGGCAGACTGTTCCAAGGGTCCACCACCTTGTCCGTGAAAAAGTATTTCCTAACCTTTGGTTTGAATTTACCTCCCACCAGGTGCCTGTTGTGTACTTTACTACATGCAGCCCTGTTTTCCTGGAAGAGGTTCCTGGTTGTATTGTGTTGATCCCTTCAACAAATTTAAATGTCTCAATCCTTTCTACTCTGTTCCCCCTCTGCTCAAGGGAGAATAAATTTAGCTGGCTGAGTCTAGCTTTGTTCGTTTAGTGGTGCAGACCCTGCACCATTTTGGTGACACGTCTCTGCATGGTTTCCAGATGGTCTATGTCCTTTTTTAGGTGAGGTCTCCAGAACTGCATACAGTATTCCAAGTGAGGTCTCACCAGTGACCTGTAGAGTGGGAGGAATACATCATGCTTCCTACTGGCAATACCCCTACCAATACATCCAAGGATGCTGCTTGCCTTTAGTGCCCCTTTTTTGCATTGCTTCCTTACCTTTAAATTTTTTGAGATCATGATACAAATATCCCGTTCCAGCTTTGTTTCTTCTAGTTGCTGCCCCTGTAAGACAAACTTCATGCATGGGTTCCTTCTACCCAAGTGCATGACTTTACATTTTTTGGCATTGAATCTCAATTGCCAGTTCCTAGACCATTCCTCTAGCATCCTGAGCTCTGCCTCCATTTCTGCGATCCCTTCCTGTGTGTCCACACTGTTGCAGAGATTCACATCATCTGCAAAGTGACAGACATTCCCTTTCAGTTCTTCAGTGATGTTGCTGATGAATATGTTGAAAAGGATGGGGCCTAGTACTGACTCCTGCTGCATGCCACTTGACACCTTCCTCTCTTGTGAGAAGGTACCATTTACCATAACTCTCTGTGTCCTGCCTCACAGCCAGCTTGTTATCCAACTACATTGTGACCAATGCCAGCTTGCTCCAGTTCATTGGCTAGCCTTCTGTGTGGGACTGTAGTAAAGGCTTTGCTAAAGTCCAGATATATCATGTCCACTGCTGCCCCCTGGCTACTTCTCTTGTAACCCAGTTGAAGAATTCTATCAAATTTGTTTGGCCTGAGCATTCTGATGTGAAGCCATGCTGCTTTGGGTCAAGTTGCCCACTTGCTTTCAGGAAGTTCATTACCCTTTCCTTAAGCAATGTCTCCATTATTTTACCCACCACTGAGGTCATACTTACTGGGCAGTAGTTTCCTACTACCTCCCTGCTACCACTCTTGTGCAATGGCACAACTGTGGCCCTTTTCCAGTCCTGCGGTACTATCCCCTGTTCCAGTGAACTGATAAACATTTCAGCAAGTGAGGCGGCAAGTTAATCACTGAGTCCTTTTAGAACTCTTGGGTGTATTTCATCAGGGCCAATTGCCTTGTCCACCCTTATTTTAGACAACTCCTCAAGGACCCTTTATTTCATAAAGGGGATATGTCAGGTCCCCTGATATGGGGAAATGTCCTGGCTGGTGCTGGACCATTACCAATGTGTTCCTGTTTGAAGACCGAGCAGAAGAATTCATTGAGAACTTCTGCCTTGTCTCTGTCATTTTCTACCAGGTGTCCTTCCTTGTTTGCCAGATGTTTTATTCCTCCTTTGCTCTTTCTTTTTTCTTGAATGTATCAATAAAATGTTACAAACTTACAAACACCTTATACTAAGTAAATGGAAAGAAAGAAAAGTACCTAATATAGAAGACAGGATTAAATATATGTTCAAGTTAGCATTCAATGAACACATGAGCCATTTAGTCACAAGAACCTTATATCAATTTGACAAAGTATGGAACCCCTACCTTATATGGTTAAAAGCAGATTAAACAATAAATTAATGAGCCAACTGAACTGAATGAGATAAGACATTGCTATCATAATCAATATTGACTGATATTTCCTTAGAAGTATAAAACTGGTATAGTTTCATATATAATTATTGTAACATGTTTTATTAAATGAATTCTGATGGGCTATCTCCACTCTTCTTTAAGCTGATCTCTCCAGCGATTGCCTGGTCACGCAACTTCATCCTTAACCTTGCCCTTTCCACCTACTCCATGCCTGACCCATGGAGGATAGCTAAGGATATCCCCATTCTTAAATCTGGTGACCCCAAATCCTCCAACAATTACTGTTTGATATCCATCCTCCCTCATTTCAGTAAACTACTCGAGAGAGCAGTCCACAATCAGCTCACTGAGTACATAGGCAAATGCACCCTTCTATGCAACCAACAGCATGGCTTTCACAAGAATCATTCCACTGCCACTGCCCTCACCCTTCTGACAGACCACATCCTCTCTAACATGGATAATGGTAAAGCCACCGGGGCTGTCTTCATCGACCTTTCAAAGGCTTTTGACATGGTTAACTATGCTCTCCTTACCTCCAAGCTTAGCCTCCTTGGTTGTTCTCAGAAAGCCACAAGCTGGTTTGCTAACTACCTCACTGATCACTCACAATTTGTGTGTATTGGTCAAACCTGTTTCCCTACCCTGCCTGTCTCTGCGGGGGTCCCTCAAGGCTCAATCCTGGGTCCCCTCCTTTCTCCTTATTCATTAATGCATTTCCCTTTGACTGCCTCAACTGTCACTCTCTCCTGTATTCTGATGCCCTTGTCCTCTTCCACAGTGACAAATCCTCAGTCGCAATCTCCTCAGTTCTCTCGCACAACTATGTTGCAGCCCACAGCTGGTTCTCAAAAAAACTCCTCTTAGTAAATGCCAAAAAAACTAAATCCATGCTGTTCTGATCTAAGCCTTTTTTGGCCAAAACTAAAAATCATGCCCCCTTATGTATTCTCACTCCAGACGGCCCAGCCCTGCAGGATGTCAACACCTACAAATACTTAGGAGTACTGCTCGACCCCTCCCTCACTTTCAATGAGCATGCAAATTCCCTTGTCAGAAGGTTCTTTCAAAAGTTAGGTGCCGCCTGTAGATTCAGGCAATACCTTACCCCTGAAGCCAGACTAGCCATTGTCCATGGTAATCTTCTCCCTATTCTTGACTATTGCTCCCCTATTTGTGCCAGGACCTCAGCTACTGCCATGGCTAAACTCTCCACTGCCTACAACAGCACCTGTCACTTTGCTTTATTGGCACCATTCTCCACCCATCACTGTACCCTCTATAATACCCTTGGATGGCTACCGCTACAAGGTCACTTTGACCTAGCCCTCTGCTGCATGGTAGACAATGTCATCTACACAGCTCCAGAATCTCCCCTAACTGTCTTTCTGAAAACAAGAATGCTCCTCTGCAACCTCCACTCTAATGGTACTCCCCGTCTAGCTGTTCCTATGGTATCCACCAACATGGGTAGCAGAGCTTGGTCTGCAGCTGCCCCTCTGCAGTGGAACAAACTACCAACTGAACTCCATTCCATTGACACACACTCCAGTTTCAAGTCCCTCCTTAAAGTCTGGTTCCTGGCAAAATCATCCTGCCACTGCTCCCTGGGGTCTACACCAACCCACACTAGTAACTCCCCAGCTCAGGGGTTACCCACCTACCCACACTAGTCAACTCCCCTGCCTACAACTGTTATATTGTATTTTTCACAGTAATATTTGACTTCCTTGCCTGTACATATTGTATATATTTTTTACTGAGTATTTTGTGTATTACTTGCTCACTGGATGATGCAGTCACACATTGTACACTGTGCCTATGATTTGTTTTGTACCAAATCTCCTCATGTCTGATATTGAAACCTTGTATTCACTGTTCTCAAATGGACCTATGCATCAAACCTGTATATTGTGCTTACTATTGTTGCTTGTATCAGATCTGTTTCATGTTTATTACTATTACCTTGTACTCCACTGTCACCCTGTGCCATGTGTTATAGCCTGGGTCGTGCCTGAAAACGGTCCCTGGGATAAGTGCACTCACCCGGTTATCAAAGTCATAAATAAATAAATAAATAAAATTCTATATACAGCCATGGATACATTCAGATATTTCCAGATATTTTGTAACATCTCTAAAGAGTTTCTTTCTGGTGGCTCAAAGTGGTACTGCAGGCAGGCAGGGAATTTCTCTAGAGATATCAAAGCATTTGCACAAAATATCTGTAAATGTCTTTGTCTGCAACTGTATATGGACTTATCTTAAGTTGCTGTTTCTTGTACAATTTAAATATATAAATGTTGAGATTTATTCTTCATGTATAAGTTAATAAAAATAAATAAAAATCATTTGAAAAATACGCACATACGGTAGGAGTACTCAAAGTATTTTGAAATAATTAGTTCTGATTGACTTGGAAGGATGGTATGATATATAATTTGCTTTATGTATAGTTATTGTGCCTGTCTTGGCTGTGTCTTCTCAAGGCCTTTGTAACTGTTCAGTTTCTCATCACAATTATCTTTTAAGAGCTGAAGAAAGCACTCTTATAAGAATATCTAGCTAATTGACAACACTGTGAATTGGGCGGGGGTAGGTTGGGGAGATTGGCAGTATCAGAGAAAGGTTTTATCTCTTGTGTAAATGAAGGAACTCAAAATAAGAAGAGCATTGCCAATGCTTGCCCCAGCTGAATATGTACAGTAACAGTCTTTATAATCCTTTCACTTCTATAAAATAAGCAAGCAGCACCTCTGGGGTTTGTAGTGATACCAATTATGCAAATTCACTTTGGTCTCTGAAAATGTGCTCAGAGAAAACATTTTTTTTTTGTTTTGCCTGAAGGCTCACCTTCCTTTGTAACCCATGATGCTCTGATTTCTGTTTTCTTTGAAATTAAATTTAGGTTTGAATGTCAACTGATTGAATTTGCTTCCCATGAGGTCTTTCCACATAGAACTGAAAAAAATAACCTGCACTGCCAGAACTTTAAATTGTTTTATCATAGTGTTTTCTAGAGCTGTGTAGAATAGCAATTCCACTCTCAAAATGTTTTTTTTCCAGAATTTAATTTTGAATTCCTCATAATTCTGAAAAAAACTTTCTATGTAAATTGCAAAATAAATTTCTGTGGATTATGTAAACTTTGCAATCATTTTCTGTAGATTGTGGAAAAGGAATACACAGTTTACATAAACAGCTGATTACTAATCTGCAAAAAAAATTCTCTTTGGAATATCTACATGCTGCTACAGACAGAATTGAACAACATTTTTCAAAATTCAGCAGAATTCCATTCTGTCAGAAGTTGAAAATTCTACACATCATGGTGTCCCTTTCTCCTAGCCCAATAATGGTGTCACCATGGATAAACCTTTTCTCCAGCAAAAGAGGACAGGTTGGTTATTGCCTTATCATAGAAAGTGACTCAGTAGGTAGTATGCTTACCTCTGGGGCTGAAAGTTCCGAAGGTCATTGGTTCTGGTCTCACCACAGAAACATGGGAAAACATCCAGTACTGACAGTGCAATGCAACACTTTGGGAGGGTGCTGTACTGATGAAGTGCCATACATTGGATGAGATGTTAAGCTGATGTCCCCCTGCCCATTTCTTTTGCCAGTTCCAGTCAGTAACATTACAGAACAAAATAAAGTGAACACAAATAAAGTGGCAAAAACAGTGTCACCATCAATATTGGCAGCACAAAATGTAGAGTGCCAGAACAATGCAGGCCACATGACATGCAGGTAGCAAATAATAAATACATAAAACCAGTCCCATGGGACAGATCTGCAAGGACACACCAAAAACTAACTGTCACGTCTCATTATGCATTTCTTGGTTAACAAATTGCTTAAAGTCATACAGTATGCAAAAGTTGAGGTTGTGGGCATCCATCTCCAGTGTAGGACTATTGGATTAACACAAACCCTGGCTCATGGGATGGAAATGGGCTAGCCCATCCATAAGTCTATTGGCAGTTGATCCTCTATTCACATATACACAGTATATCTATATCTATTTCTACATCTACATCTATATACATTCATTGCAGTATAGCCTAGAGGTTAGAGTAACAAGTTGTGAACAAGCTTGATACATCCAGCAGACCAGACCTGGGTTTGATTCTCACAACCTCCACTTTCATACTGTGCGACTCTGAGCAAGTCACTTAACTGCCCAGTGCTCCCAGATCACCCCTGAAAACAAGCACTTGTGCCTAGTGGGCCTTATCCAGTTACCAAAGACTAAAATAAAAGTCTGTTGCATGTACCAAGCTAAATCACAGCTCATTGCTCTAACCCCTAGGCTATACTACAAGCCAAATAAATAAATGCTTTCATAGCCAATACAAGTGCCACTTTTTGGATGGTGTGGGAGGGTTATAAATGCAGGGTTGCCCAAGAATTCTCATTCTCCCCAGTATTTACATGCCTCATATCCATGACATGCAGATCTGCCAGCCTCTCCAGTGTGGGACTCTGGGATAAACACAAACCCTGGCTCATGGGATGGCACTTGGCTAACCCATCCATAACTCTATTGGCAGTTGGTCTTCTCTTCACATATATACAGTATATCTATATCTATCTATATCTATTCATTGCAAAATAACTGCACTAATGCACCAGTTAGTGTTAACCTTAACACCACAAAAGTTGGTGAATGTTGTGCTAGGGTTTCCAACCCAAACTCCACACCCCCTGAGCAGCAAAAGGACAAACATACACAAGCAACCACAGACTGCCATCATCAGGGAAGACACTCTGTTTCCAGATGACAGAAATGTAGTAGCACTGGTGTGCTACCATTGTACCTGCTGCTGCAAAAGTATGTGCCACCTCTGCAGCCAGAAGTGTTGTGTATGTCTTACAGTGTGTATGGGTTCCTGTGGCAGAAAAGTGCTGGTCCTCTAAATCATGGATTTTTGTATGCAGAAGCAGAGGTGCAGTCTGCACTTCGGTAAACAGAAGTCAGTGCCTATGTCTTACACCTGCAGCTGCAGAACCACTAGTCCACAGGGGCTTCTGCTTCTGCAGACAAAAGTAGTATTGCAATTTGGGTATCATGGATTTCTGTATGCAGTGCCACAAGTGCAGGCACCACAGGGGTCTGATCTTCTGCACACACTTTTGGGCCTTTGTGAACAAATGTAGTTGTGCAAGGCCCTCTGTGTCTTGCCCTGAGGGAAGAATCTGTCCATGTGTCACCCAAGAATTCCATTTTTAGTTTGCATGGAAAATTCTAATTTTTTGTGTTGTACTTTAATATTGCATTTATTTATTTATTTTTGTTGCTGCCTGACCCTGACATCAGTCCGAGATTCCCAGACCCACTGCCACCCCTCCATGACTGACCCCTCAACATGCCCTGTCTTGACCCACAAAGCAGGGCCACTGAGTCAAACCCCCCCATGGAAATGCATCCAGGTTGTCAACGACATCACCATGACAGCAAGGTTCCCTAGGCTAACACCTCAGGTGGAGCTGAAAGGGTGACCATCCAATGGAGTATGGTCTGGTGGGGGTCAGGCACTTTGGGGAGTCTAGTGGTACTGGGAAGCAGGCATCATGCATGGGACTGGCATCATTTTTGGGGAATGCTTTGCAATACCACAGGAAGCTGAAGTGCAATGACACAAAGTGTGTCTGTCACGCCTCCACATCAACTTGGATCCAGCCATGGTGGATCCCCAAACTCCACTAGGGATCCATAGTATGCTGGATATATGACCTCCAACCCCTCTGGAGAGGCCGAGCTGTCCCTGAATGCTCTAGTCTTCTATCCCCCTGCCATCTTTCTGATTCATTGGTCCATTACTGAACCCAAGATATTGGCATCACCAGCAGCAGCCTTCCTACTGTGCTGGTGAAGCAGCTATAATATTGCATTTAAATGTGTCACAAAACAATTATTTTGACCCTACACCATGAGCATGGTCACTAGACTATGTTAAATCCTGCTGAAATGATGGTTTCACAGAGTGAATGTAAAATCACCTTTTGATTAGTACTTGAAAATTTCCACCATACTTGTTCATGAGGTAGGGTGATGTAAATAGTAAATTCAAAATTTGGGAGTAAAATATTGTAAAATTGCCAAGTTATGAGTAAAATCATGTGAGACACAAAAATGGCATTTTAGTGTCACACATTTTAGTGTTGCACATTTAAGTGCAAGAGGTGAAAGAAACCTGAACCTTTTTCCACCTTGGACTTCTCTGCATCCCAGCATTTTGACACTGAACTTAAAGAGGTGTTCAGATTCCTTGACAAGGTTATCAAAGAGAAACTTTCCACACACAACCCCTATCGGAGGCATGAAGGTAAGCTACGCTTGTCACCAGATGACAAGCTCATCTGGTTTCAACCAGATGATTCCACCACCAAGTTGTGGGTGGTCCCCAGACACTTAAGATCTGAATTCTTACACCAAGTACATGACACCCCCACTGGTGGACACCAGGGAGTAGAGAATACCCTCCAAAGACTCAAGACCACTGCCTGGTGGCCTGGTATCACCAACGATGTTAAACAATACATAGACAATTGTCTCGTTTGTGTGCAAAACAACCCTATTCCTACCAAAAGAAATGCCAAGCTCTTACCACAATGACACTCTGGCCCTTGGCATGCCATACAGATTGATTTCATTGGTCCTCTGACCAACATGAGCAGAAACAACAAGTATGCTCTTGTGGTATCTAAGTGGGTAGAAGCTTTCCCCACTAAGACATGCACTGTGAAAACCACTCCCAAAATCCTGGTGGAACAGATTTTCTCCAGGTGGGGTCTACCCCTCAAAGTAGACTCTGACAAAGGAACCAGTTTTACAGGTGAGTTGATGAAAGAATCCCTTGAACTCCTAGGAGTTCAGCAGAAGTTCCACATACCCTACCACCCCCAATTCTCAGATCAAGTAGAGAGAGCCAACAGATGGATTAAGCAGATGCTTTCCAAATTAATTGAGGATAATCCAAAACTTGGGATTTCCTATTGCCATTACTCCTTATGGCAATTAGGGGTACACCCTTAGCCACCACCCAGCTTACACCCTTTGAGATGATGACTGGTAGACAAATGAGATTACCTGAACACCTGTTGTTTGACCTGCATACCCCCACTGCAGACCATGTGTCTGTAGACCAATATGTGGAAAAACTCAGAAAATACCTCATACACACGCACTTGTATGTTGCCAACTGCATGGGCAAGGCCCTGCATCAATCCAAAATACAGTTTGACAAACATGCACAAGAAGTGGATTGGCAAGTTGGAGATCAAGTAATGGTACTTCGATTTGCACATCCCACCCACTCCTTCTCCAACAAGTGGGGAGGCCCATACCCCATTGTCAACAAGCTCAGTCCAGCAATCTATCAAGTTAGACTACTGCATAACAACAAGTTGACTGACAAATGGTTACATGCAAACCAGCTGAAATTGTATAAAGGAGCTTAAATTACTTTTCCTCACCCCATTGGGTGGAATAGTACTAGAATACTAATCTTTGATCTTCCTTTTCAGATACATTGACAAGATGGCTATCTTGTTCCATTATCTCCTCATGTCAGGAGTTATCCCCTGCATCCAAGGCACGGTACCGGACCTCCTACGACACCTCAATCCTCTAGCACCTCCTCCAGAGGAAGTATCCATCAATATACCAGATAGTATGATCACTGTCAAGGAAGGATCCGATGCTTACCTCACTGCCTCGGTTGTTGCTCCTGATAAATCTACCCTTCAAATTGAGTGGCAAACCACATCACAAGGACAAATTCTCCCTGTGGCCAAACTCTCCAAAAGAACTTTCCAAGGTTGGCCCAATGCTAAATTATCTCCAAATGGTTCGCTGTCCTTGTTACAAACTGCATTAAGACATTCTGGTTTGTACAACATAACTGCCTTAATTGATCCTTCATACTGTAATTCTTTGTCCAGAGATGCTGCTCGAAAATTTTGTAATATACACCACATGGCTTCTGCAGCCATGTACCTCTCTGTGTTACCAGCCACTGATAACAGCTTTTAGAATGCCCAAAGCATACCCCTGGTCCCCGTAGTGGTCTAACAGCCACTGCCCTCCCAGGTTCTTTGATTAATAAATTACAGTTTATGCATATACCCGTTTTGTTTAATCTTACTTACTGGAATATGAAAGAATTTGGTATGTGTCATAATACTAACATGTCAGCATTTTATAGTACATTATTGCTTGATAGTTTAGCTGCATTTCAGATTCGTACTCAAGACTCTATTGCCGGGGTCCATTCTACTGAACATAGAGGCAACTTCAGGAGGAAGCCCCCTCCTGATGATCTCACTCATAAACGAAAGACATGTGAAGTTGACCGTTCTGATGTTACAGGTGCAACAGGTACTGTCACAGGCCTTTTTGGTACAGCTATGTCTGTTTGGAACAAAGCAGACATTGCTGCTATCAAAGCTCATTCTGCCAAATTCTCCACTGGTTTGGTCAACAACATACTACCCCCATTATTGCATTGTGTGGATGGCCTTAGTCAGGAAGAAAGATACATTGTATACAACATGCACGTCATTGCTAAGGCATTCACTGATTCAAAAGATAAGATTAACGCACTCATACAACAGAACAACAAAGAAGCAGATAAATAATACATTGCTAGAGAAATACTCTGCTCTGCCTATGGCTCATATATTATCACTACCATCAACAACCTCTTCCATGATCTAGAATCTAGAAGAATACCTGACATTATACATGACAAACGCATTTCCAAATGGTATTGTCCACAATGTAAAACCACTAGCTGTGTTTCTATGTGTATGCAACAAACTAACTATACCTCTTTCTACAGCTAGGAATTTGGGGTTTGTGACCAGACACCCTAATACTGGTCCTTGCTTTACTGCTAAGAAATGTTCCATAACAGATACCATGTTTGCTTCTTTTACTGTCTCTTTACCACGCTTTGATCCCACTACAGCTTTGTTCGACAAGCTTGCACTGGTACATTCAATTGGGCATTTGGATGAAGACATCTACAGAGAACGCCTGGATCTACCATCTCTACTGGTTTACCATTCTGTCCTGGATGCCTGGGTGGCTCCGCACACAGACTGTTGTGCGAAAATGCAATACATTTACTTGTGCCAATGTAATGTATTTGATGTTATTCAACCTGTTTGTGGTTATTCTCCACAAAACATTGATTGGACTTTCACCATGGATGATGACATCATGGCAAATGGCACCGACTTCTTCGACTCAACTCTGGCTCTGGACAAGCTCTACCGATCATATCGTGAGGAGGTTCATCGACTGTCAACACAGATTTTGAAGATGACCTACACGTGCCCTATCCAGCTGTAAAAGTGGAGACTCCCTACTGTGCGCTCACAGTATCATTCAGATGGAGAGTACTGTGTGGTCACCAACTACAAGTCATACACTTATGGATCTGTTACATGTACTATTGATTACCCCAATTTCTGTTTTGTCCCCCACCAGAAGACTGTCATTGGACATACCGTCATAACCTCCGTTCCACTCCTAGATGCCGACATTATTGATGGTAACCCCGATTACCTGCTCACACTATCTGAATACTTGCCATATTTTAATGTACACATAGACCCACTCACACTTACATTACAATCACTTTTAGACAAGAAGTACACACACCTCATCCACATCAGCAATAATATGACCAAAGCCAATGAAGCTGTTCTCTCATTGATTAATGATGGTGACATGAATGACGCATTGACTAACACCTGGTTAGAAATTACTTTTAAAGGTTTTGTTATTATACAAGCATTTTTAATCTTTATTTTGATTATTATGCTCTGCTGTCTACAGCGCACACTGCGCCAACACTGTGAGCAGCTCGAGTTCCTTTACAAAGCTCATGCGTCGGGTTTGTAAACGACCACTGCTCCTGTCTTTCCCTAGAGATTTGCCTGTTTTGCCCTAGGAGGCAACAAGGGGGGAATGTTACATGAGGTACCTGCACCCTAATTGGTACCCTCAGAGGCACACCATAGACAGCTACCACTTAAGCATATGTTATACTAACATTTAGTGCTAAGGGTATCTACCGTACAAGAGTAGATGTCAGGATATGAATGCATATTGTTGTAATACGCTTTGCTTGCTAATACATATATTCTGCTATGTATTTTCTGTGTATTTCTTACTTGTAAGATGCCAAGACACCTGTGTCCTTGAAGTAATTATAATATGCAAGACGACATTGCCACCTTTTGGTGATTTGTACTACTACACTGAGTTATGTAAGACTCTGTATAAGAACTCTTTTGTTCTCAAACTGATGACTTTACAGAATTGTATAATGTTATCTTGGACCATGGACCTACCTCTAATTTAGCCAATAGGGCTCATCTCTGTAACTAGAAATGTTTCTATCTTACAGTAACCATAGTAATTATCATAGGTATATAATGTAATGCACAAGCCTTATACCTCAGAGACCTCAAGAGAGACCCCAAGAGACACAGAGAAACCTCTAGGTATAAGGAATGCTTAGCACTGGCTCCCAGTTCTTATTGGTAAGAACTGCTTAGGGCAACTGTGATTTATCCTTTTGGTAGTAATAAACTTGTTTATTACTCTAATGCAATGTATCTGTGATTACTTGCATTCCCAATATCGTCAAGAATCTGAAAGTGAGGTTTAGTCCTCCTAATAGGGAGGAAGAGTAGGATCCAGGAGTTTGAGTGGCTGAGGGATTGGTGCCGCACCAAAAATTATGGGTTAGTGACTAACTGGGGTAGGGTATGGGGCAATACTGACTTGTATGTGGGGGACAGGCTACATTTGAGCAGGGAGGGGAGGGGAGTACTAAAGGTGGAATTAGAGGGGTATATCTCTACTAAGGTGGATTTGAACTAGTGGGGGGTGGCCAAAAGACAGAGGTTAGTAGAAAGGTCTGGACAAGGGAGCCTAATGAGCTCACCACCCTAGATGTAGGTAAAGGCGGAGGCATAGTTACCCTGGGAGTGGGCGGGCAGAGTGATCTGAGTGTAATACAGAAGGCACCATAACCCGGTAAGAATAACAAGGAGAAAAGATTCAGACTGCTGGGAGGAAGGACACAGGCCAAGAAGAAGAGTGATGAGAAGGAGGGGTATGGGTGGAAGGTGGTCTCTCTCAATGCAAGAAGCCTGGGGAACAAAATTGCAGAGCTTCAGGCACTCCTTTCAGAGGGGAAGGTGGACACTGTTGCAGTGACAGAGACTTGGGCCACAGAGTATCATGATTGGGACTTGGCAATCCCTGGATACAGGATATACAGGAGGGATGGAGGGTTGGAAGGGGGGTTGCACTGTATGTAAGGGAAGGGATCAAATGCATAAGGGACAAGGGAGAAGAGGATAGGACAGAGGTGCTTTGGGTGCAGCTCATGAACTCCAAGGGCAGACAGCTGAGGTTGGGAGTGGTGTACAGACCACCAGCCCAATCCAGGGAACTGGATGGGGAGTTGGCAGAGCAGATAAGGAGGGTGTGTAGAAGGGGAAGTATGGTGATAGTGGGGAATTTTAACCTACCATGGGTTGACTAGAGCAACCTGGCCTCTAGCAGTACCAGGGATCAGGTGCTCTTTGATGCATTCCAGGATGGTCTTCTGACACAATTGGAAAGTGGGTCTAGAAGGCTTGGTAGCACTCTGGACCTAGTACTGGCAAATGGGGAGGTGGTGAGAGAGGTTAGGGTGGAGGACCCACTAGCAAGTAGTGACCACGAAACAGTGTGGCTCATTCTCACACTGGGCAGGGAGACAGGAGGCATGGACACTAAGGTGGTGGACTTTAGTAGGGTAGATTTGGGAGGATGGGAGCAATACTGCAAGGGTGACTCCAGGATACAAGGCTGGGGATGGATGCAGAACAAAAGTGGGGAGTCATAAAGACTGAGCTAACAGAGGCCACAGTAGCCTGCACCAGGGCCAGGGATAAGAAGAGCAGAGCCAAGAAACCATGCTGGCTGAACCAGGAAGTGCTGCAAGGTGTGAGGGCAAAGAGGGCTGCATACCGGAAGTACAGAAGAACAGGGATGGGAGAGGATAAGGAAGCTTATGGGAGTTGGTCAAGGGAGGTGGCCAGGAGGGGTTAAAAAAAGCTAAGGCTTCCAGGGAATTAGGGTTAGCACTGGGCATAAAAGGAGGGAAAAAGGACTTTTTTAGGTACAGTATGTCAGGGAAAAGAGGAAGTGCAAGGAACATATTGTGAGGATAAAGCAGGGAGAGGATTGGGTGGAAAAGGGGGAGGAGCAAGCGGAAATCCTAAATGAGTACTTCTGCTCTGTTTTCACTAAGGAGAGGGATTGTCCGCTACCAACATTGGCAGGGGGAGTGGGCAAAGGGGGGAGGAGGTGATGGACAAAGTGATCACAGGGAGTAGGGTGCTAGAGGGGCTGAGGGCACTAAGGGTTGGACAAGGCACCAGGTCCCAATGGCATCCACTCCAGGGTGCTAAGGGAGATGGTGAAGCTGTTAGCTGAGCAACTGGCAGATCTGTTCAACACCTCCCTGGAAATGGGGTGTGTGCCCCATGACTGGAGGGTGGCCCATTTAGTGCCCATACACAACAGTGGGCCTAGGGAGGAGCCAGGAAATTGTTGGATAGTCAGTCTCATGTCCATAGTGGGTAAGCTTATGGAGGCGATACTGAAGCAGAGGCAGGTGGCATTCCTAGAGAGTAATGGCCCCCAAGATGGCCGGCAACATGGCTTCACCTCAGGGACATCTATTCAAACCAACCAAATAGAGTATTATGACTGGATGACAAGGGAGTTGGACAGGGGCCATGCAGTACATGTCCCATAGTTGGACTACAGTAAGGCCTTTGATACAGTGCCTCATGGGAGACTGGGGGAAGCTGACAGCAGTAGGGGTGGGAAAAAAGCTGACTTAATGGATAGAGAACTGGTTATACGGGAGGGTGCAGAGGGTGGTGGTGGTGGGGGGAGCTGTGGGCACCTAGACCAGTGACAAGCGGAGTGCCGCAGAGGTCAGTGCTGGGCCCAATGCTATTTGGGTTCTTTATCTCTGATATAGTACATTGAGTGGGGAGCAGAGTTAGTCTGTTTGCAGATGATACCAAATTGGGGGCAGCGGTGGACAAAGAGGATAGATGGGAATAACTGCAGAGGGAACCAAACCAAACTAGAGACATGATCAGTGAAGTGGCAGCTAGGATTCAATGCAAAGAAGTATATGGGGATGCATTTTGGGGCTAAGAACCAGAAGAGGGACTACTGGTTGGGGGGGTGAGGTTGGGGATCACAGAGGAGGATAAGGACTTAGGGGTGTTGGTAACTGGGAGCATGAACAACTCAGCCCAGTGCAGGAGAGCAGCAGCGAAGACAAAGAGGATGCTGGGGTGCATCGCAAGGAGGTTCTCATCCAGACACAGAGATGTGATCCTATCTCTCTACAGATCATTGGTAAGACAGCACCTGGAGTACTGTGTGCAACACTGAAGGCCATACCTGAGGAGACAGATATAAATTTACTGGAGGGGGTGAAAAGGAGGGCACCAAATATGTTAAAGGGGATGGAAGGAAAGGAATATGAAGTTAGGCTGAAGGAGCTGAACATGTACACACTGGAGGAGAGGATGGATGGGGAGATATGATTGAAGCATTTAAATACTTGAGGGGGTTAAATAAACTTAGCACCGAGTGGGGTGTTTAAACTGAGGAGTGGAAGAGAGATGAGGGGGCATGGACTAAGGTTGGAAGGGGGACATTTCAAGAGGGAAATGAGGAGTCGCTACTTCACTGAGAGGGTGGTGTCTAGTTGGAATGTGCTGCCAGAGGGGGTGGTAACATGTTGGAGAGTCAATAGCTTTAAGAAGGAGTGGGATAAAATAAGAGGAAGAGTCAGGGGGGCAGGGGCTTGGACAAGCAGGGGAAGAACTGATGGGGAGGAAGCTGGGGCAGCTGCAATCTAGGGTGCTAGCTGCACACTTGGACAGACTTAGGTAGACAGATTGGTCTGTTCTGCTGGCAGATTTGTATGTTTATTTGTAAAATCACAATGACTGTTCATGAGCAGAGTTCCTAAAATGCCTATGTTGAAAAAGACCATAAAATAACTGCGTTACAAGTGTGTGTTGTACAGTTTCCACGCATCCTCGTAACTGCAAATTTGTAGTACTTTCACTCCAGATTTTCAACATTGCCATGTTTTTAGAGTCCTTATGAACAGTACAGCTGTCATTTTTCACATCCTGCTCGATATATGCGTTTACACGTCTGGCACAGAACAGCATGGTTGCTGAGGGAAATCAATGTTCGTGACAGATTAAGAAAATTATAGTGACAGTGTTCATGAGCAGAGGTCACAAAATGCCTATGTTTAAAAATTTAGTGAAATAATTCCACTAAATGACTGTGTTGCACACATGTGTTGTGCAGTTTCCACGTACACTCGGAAGTTTGAGCATTTTTAATATTTTCACTACAGATTTTCAACATTGCCATCTCTTCACACCTCCCTATGAATGGTGTAGCTGTCTTTCTTCACATCCTGCCTGATCTGTGTTTTCATACATCTGGCACACAATGGCACAGTCGCTGTGGGAACTCAAAGTTCGGGACACATTGACAACATCACAATGCCACTGTTCATGACAAGAGGTCCCAAATGCTTTCATGAGTTGGGGGTCAAAAAAGGCCATGTTGAAAATTTGTAGTGCAAATACCAACAAACTCCAGGAGTGTTAGGCTTTCTAACCATAATATCTCACCCTGTACAAACTGACAGGCATTAGGGGTGTGCCTTTGGATTGCCGACTGTAATGCTCATGCTGTTCCACACTCACCCCCAACCCTGCAGCCAGTAACAGGCATCGAGGTGTGCCTTGGACTCTTCAGCCCCAGAGTTCACCCCATTCTCCTATATTGCACCCATTTCAGTGTATGTCCTTATGGAGTGGGGTGATTGTAAAGCTGAACACCCCAGGGCACACCTCAATACTTGTCGGTGCCTGTAGGACAGGGTGAGGTGAAATGTCATGAACATTATTGGCAACAACCCAAATGCATACCCCAATGCCTGTCCATCTCTACAGGTTGGAGGTGGGGTTGGCGTGCAGTTCAGTACTGAACTACCATTCCTACTCTGCATCTAACTCCTGCTTTTCCAATGCAAATACCAGCAAGCAAACGTTCAGCACTGACAATTGCTTATTCAAATCCTGGCCAAAATGTGTCACCTGTGGCACGGTATGGCATTGCAGTTGCGCAGAGTTACTTTTCCGTGGGGATTTGAATATTTTCTATACTGGCTACATCAGTTGGAGTAATAACATGGCTATGCTGACAATTTCATCACTCTCGTACTATAAATCGAAGTGCAGGGCCCAGAGGGCCCTGCACTCCCACCAGTAAGTTAGGATTTGATTATAGTATCTCAAAAAGTAAGGAAATAAATTGCAAAAAAAAAAACTTCTTTAATTCATCAGTTAGGATTCCACCATCAAAAGTAGGAAGTGTGGCATTAGGGTTTCCAACCCTTACAGCCCACCCCATCCCTGCAGCGACCAAGAGGCATGGGGGGCAGCATTGGGGATGTCAGCCCTAACACTCACCCCATTCTCCTATGCTGTACTCACCCAGCTTATTTTGTAATGGAATGGAGTGAGCATTAGGGATGACATCCCCAATGCTACCCCAATGCCTCTTAATCTGTGCACATTTCCCTCCTTTTGATGGTGGAACCCTAACTGATGCATTAATTACATTTTTTGCAAACAATATAAATGTGTATATACAGTGTATATATATATATATATATATATATATATATATATATATATATATACATGTAGTTCAATGAAAGAGCATTAATTTACAATTTAATCCACCACACTGGTTATCTAATGTTTTACACCACTCTCATTTCTGATGTAAAAAGTCATCACATAGTTTCTTCCATCCTTCTCCATAGATTGAATTATTTTAAGTATCCACCCTCCGTTTTGCATCCCCAAGTTTAAACTTGGAAGAACGCACAATAGACAAGCGAGGATTTACACACAGCTATGACCAGAGGCATATATTACTGCACCTGTGAGCAGCACTGAGGACTGCAGGGAATGTCAACATATTTTATGTCCTCCCTGAGTGAATTTGAACACTGCTGTGGTCTGATCATTGCAACCTGTACAGCTCCCTTGCATGGGTCTTAGTACTGACATCGTTGGTAACTCATTCTACTGTAACTCTGAATAGGTTGCAACAATGCAGAAGTCAGCAGCACAATAGAGTACTGGATAAAAAGTGTTAAGCTGGCCACTTCAACTGAGGTAAGGGATCTTGTAGTCATTATCAGTAACTCTCACGGTCAAACACGTCAGTGTAATAAGGCCTGTATTAAAGCAACAAGAATGTTATGGTGTTTTGTGTGGGGTTCCAAAAGTAAGAGAAAGAAGGTGATATTACTCCTGCATTGATAACTGGTGAGGCCCAGTCTGGAATATTGTGCCCAGATGGGGCCTAGCCAGTGAAGCCCCATCTGGAATACTGTGCCATGTCTGGAGAACACATCTGAGAAAGGACAGGAATGAACTAGAGTCAGTGTAGCAATGGGTCATCAAGATAATTCAGGGCCAACAGGGCTGATCCTTTGAGGTGTGGATAAAGGCCCTGCACATGTACTCATTGGAGTCCAGAAGAGAGAAGAGCGACATGATAATGACATACATGTTCCTAACAGGAATAGAGTGAACAGTGAATACCTATTTAACATGAATATTGGGTATTAATAAGGGGTCTTGAATGAAAGCTGGTGTGGGAAGTTTAGAAGGGACGTGAAGATGTGTTACTTCACAGAGCGGATGGTTGAGCCATGGAACATTCTATAGCCGAGGTGGTAGCAGCTGGGACCATAAATGTATGGATGCATGGCTGGGAAAGGGTAAGTAGACTAATAGGTTCACTGAGGGGAACTGGAGAGGTGAGCGATACAGAGGGAGGGTGGGGGAGAAACCTCATCACCTCAGTAGGTCAGGGGTTGAGGTAGGAATACCTATTCAGGCAGACTGGTTAGAACACCGATCTTTTTCTGCCAGCAGTGTTTGTTTCTATTTACTGTAATCACAAGTAAGCCTTACCACTGAAGTTGCCAGTAGCACCATTTACTATGATGCGGCTTAAGTTGACTGGAATACTGCTATGAACACTGCTGCATTTTGGCGGCACCTTTTTCTGTTTACCAGCAGATCTGAACACTCTAGGGGTCAGAAGCACCTTTCATTGAGTCCCTGAGTGGGTCTAAACACTGTTCCAGTTGGTTGCACATTCCACTGCTGCTAAGTTGACCTGAACACTTCTGAGGTCAGCAGCACCTTTTTCTGTGGCCCTGCAGGTATTAAAATTACTGCTTTCAGAAACATGTCTGAATGTGACAAATTTCTACAGCTGCTCTGAGTGGCCATAAACACTGCTGTGGTCAGAGACATCTTTGTAGTGCATGGTAGAGCACTTTTCTGTGTGGAAATCCATGCTAAGAATAGCATTGTTGTACTGCACTAGCAACATCACAATGTTGTGCTGCACTACCTACATTACTAGTGTAGCAGAACAACATCAAACATAGACACGCATGCGAGATGAAGTGGCCGCAACAATGAGGAAGTGAGTGGCACTGGAACACCTGCTGAAGCTGTGCCTAGCTAAGACATTGTTTGTACTGGAGGACCTGTTTTGAGGCCAGGGAGTGCATTTATGGTTGCCCATACACTATAAAAGATTGTGTATGATCAACCATACACATTCAAGTTTATTTTAAAATCTTGATGTTTCCATGGTAACAAGACCTCTCAAGCTGTGCTCTCAAGATCTCCTGTTACCATGGGAACCTCTCAATTGAAAAATAGCATTGCCATGTGATTGCTCCTACACAGTTCTCTATGTTGTTGTCCTGAGAATGTATGAACACAAGAACAGTAGGTAATACCTTTTACTGCTGCCTGAGAGCACTAAAGATGCACAAATGTGGAAATTGACAACTTCGGTTTAGCTTCGATTTGGAATCTCTTTCCTCAGTTCATTTTCCACATTTTAGCCAGAGACACTTAATGTCCTTGGTACTGGAGTTTCACTGCCTACAAAAAAATGTATATGACACCCCTTAACTACACTTTGCACACCCAAGTCAACCCCAACATCTTCTACTCTTCTCTGGTCCTCTAGTCAGATTTAAAAAAAAAAAACTAAATCAGCACCTGGCACAGTGTCAATAACCTAAAATTTGTTTTATAAAACAAATGCCTGGAGAAGAAAGAAGAGAGAGGGAAATGACCAGGGTTGTTGAATCAGTAGCAATTGGACTAGGCCTGGCCATCTGGGAAGGGCTAAATTATTCTTTATAATCAACTTTCCAAAGGTTGAAGTAATCCTAAACTGGCCTAAATGGTTATTTGGGCAGAATAAAAGGAAAAGGAGCTGAACTGTGGCATATTAGCTAAATCCAAATTTGGTATTGGCTTATCCTTTGAGTGAAGAATATTGTTGAGGCCAAACAACAAAGGAAAAGCTGCATGAAGGATTGGTTGCTAATGGTGAAACAAATTAAGTGATGAAGTAAATAAAAACAAACATGCACAACCTGATCAGAGCCAAAAAAACCAGTAAGTTACTATGAAATCGTCTTTATTGAAATGTCAGACTGTGCTGAAAAATTTAAATTTGTCCTCTATAGTGGGTACTGCATGATGTGTTTCTCAGAATAAGCTTTCGTATATAATGGCAAGAAAGAATGCTGTGCTCTGATTGTTCAGTCTGGGACTGGAACTATGATGTTATCCCAGCATAAGATCATGGAGCTAGTCACAACACACACATGGCCACATGATATTTTAATTAAATCACACCACTAGCCACATAGAAAGTGCCCATACTTTGTGTAACTACAACATTATCATGGCTTCACACCTCCCCACTCAGTCCCTTACTCCTTAGCTGCCACAAGAACATTCATGGGTTTATACACTCCTGCTCTCTCCTTGGTCTTTATCGCCATAAGAAAAAAAAATGAAGCCATCATAACCACAGTGAGGGTGTGTGCTGTTTAAATCAGCATGCTGAACTAAGTGGCCTTCGTCTCTATTTCACTTTCTCCACACACAATCCACTGAAAAGTTCAAGAGACCAAATTTGAAGTGTCATTTATTTAAAAAAATATAAATTAAACGAAAAAGCAAAGCTGTGTCATGAAATGGACCATCAGCGCTTATGCTCTTGTTACCACCATGCTCCACTTACTGATCCTCAACTCCATTTCCCTTCCCCACACAGAGACAGCATAACAGTTCCGCAAACATGATTTGTCAAGCAATTTATTCAAAAATACACTAAGTAAACAAAACACAAAGCTGTAATATTAGGCTTTTCCTTCTATCGCTCATCAGAATCACATCAGCATTTGCTATAAGTACCCAAGTGGCTCCACAAAATGAAGCAGGCAAGATCACTCAGGCAGCAACTCCACCTAGTGGTAGAAAAGAAATATTCTGGACCTGTTTTTCAAAACACATGCTTCCACAAACAAAAAAAATACGTTAAAATATTTTTTTCCTTTTTTTTATTAAAAATTGAGCCATTGTATAATAGGAATAATGCATTCCAAGGTGTGTGTCTTGCTGTAACATAACTTCTCGGGTGTTGGCCACACTTGCCCTGCGGCCTCATGCACAATCACCTAAGGCATGATGTTATCCAAGCACGACACACACCCTGTCATGCATTATTCCTTCCAATGCCCAGTGGAACATACGTTAATGTCTGCGTTCCCTTATTACACATTTCCTAAATAAAGTAAAATTAAGAAAATGATAAAAAGGGTCTCAATAATCTGACTATCTGTAACAATGCAGACAGCCATAAAATAATCCCAATTCACATGGTATTATAACACCAAAATATAAAATACAGGATGGTTTCTTTATGCATAATCGATTTGTTCTCTAACTTTGGTGTACTGACTCCAAGGATTTTTACGAGATACGATCTCTAGGTCAGATGGCATTAGAACACCACTGTGACAGAAACATATAAATTGTTGGCAGATAAGGACTACTAGGGCTATCCTGACTGCCCGTAAGCCATATACTTGTATGTGGCATCTGACAGTATCTGATCAGTAGTTTTTCAGCACTCCTTCCCACTCCTTCGCACCTCAAGGTCCCCTTGTGTCTGTCCCAGGCATGTCTAAAACCTCCACTGTGCTTGCTCTTACCACATCTTGTGGAAGACTATTCCATGTGTACACCACCCTCTCTGTGGAGAAAAATGTTCTCGCTTTCCCTCTTACTCTACCTCCCTCTAATTTCATATCATATCATGCCCCCTTATTATTGTAATCCTTCATCATTGGAAGATGTCAATTCTCTGCACTTTGTTTATGCCCTTGAGGTACCTGAACTTTTCTATCAAGCTTTTTAATCTCTTCTCATATGCTGGTTCCTGGGAACTATTGCATTTGATGTGTGCCACTATCCTTCCTTTCAGCATCATCCCCATGATCTTCCCCACCTCTGAGGTGTGACTAAAATCCCTGTAGTACCCTACCTACTCCATACTGCTGCTTTTGTGCAGAGGTTCTACATGCGTCCTCTTCCAGTCCTCTGGAGCCACTCCTGTGTTGAGTGTCTCAGTGAACATGACCGCCAGAGGCACTGCTATTTCCATTCACTGTTCCCTTAATATCAATACAGTAATAACATACTATGCAAAGCATACATGCTGTAGCGAGCATGCAAAAAAAATATTAAAACACACAACTGGAGTATATCCAACCATGTGGTGGCTAAGATCGATACCATTCCACACAACTAACCAATACAGCAGAATACACGTGTGTTAGTAATCACACAGAGTGGGTCCCTTGCTCATCTCAGTTTTCTGAATGACAGTGTAAGGTTCAGGTTGTTTTGGGTGGGGGGAGGATTAAATCCATCTAACATGTCTCCCCTCTCAGTTCTATCATACGGTGTATACATATTCATTCATTTCCAACACGTACATGGCTGTAGCATTTATCAGTACTCTATAGAAAAACTCAAGTAGATCGGAAACATAGAAGCCCATTAAATTGAACAAATGAAGCAAATAATGTAATGTTATTTACACTATTGAGTCGCCCTTACACACATACACAAATTGTAAAAGTCAAGTAATACTAAGAGTTTCCATTGCTGGTATTTCTTTGTTGACCATGAACAATCACCTGCCTATCCATTACACTAATCACTTGCCTTATTTCAGCACTACAGTGTCCCCATGCACCCCCACCCCACCCCACACACTGTGACACACAGAATGGCAACCTGGAAATATATGATCTCAAAATTACTCAGAGTTCAACTGGCATACACAAGAAGAAAATCACAGTACTCAGTACCCAAGTGGAGCCAGAACCTAAATGTTATCTGTAGCCAGGTAAGAGCTGAGTTCTCTGGCAAAGTTGTATGGACTGGACAGTGATATTTTTTCAGGTTTATGAAATAAATACTAGCACTTTAAACCATGAATACATGTTTAGTTGTACAATGTGTGTGTAATGGGGTCTCATGAGTGTGAATAATTGTCCAGTGTCAGTGGCTCAGTAGGTAGCACACTCGCCTCCGAGGCTGGGAGATCAGAGGGCTGTGGGTTCAGTTCCCACATCTGGCACTTGGGTTAATATCCCAATACTGACACTGTAGTGCAGCATGAGAGGGGTGCTGCACTTCTGAGGTGCCATCTTTCAGATGAGACGTTAAACCGAGGTCCCATCTGCCTGGATTGGTAGTAGTTCAGGTGGATGTTAAAGATCCCATGACACTTATCGAAAAGAGTAGGGGAATTTTTTATTATAATAACATCAAGAACAAATAATACAAACAGTGTTAAATCACACAAAGCAAAGAAATTAATCCAAACAAAAAATTCAAATAAATATGAAACAGTGTTTACGTCACACAAAAAATAATAAATTGAACGGAAACCAAATAAGTTTTCTAGTTATACTTTTCTAACAAACCTCCTAATGGATATTTAGAAAATTGGCTACCTAACAGTGTGAAAGCCTTAAAATAAAAATCAACAAAATATCTAACTACACTCTAACCCGCTACACATAACAAGATTATGAAAGTCCATCCTTGTCCATAAAGAAATCCACTTGTACCTCCTAAACTATTTATATTTAATAAAATAAGTCATTCCTTGCCACCAAGTCCTAACCTGTTTGGTAGTTGCAAACCCTATATCTGTGAGATATACTCTTTCCATAGCCCCTTTAACTAACAGACTCACAGTCTCGTAAGGCATTTGTTTCCGATATAAGACCCATTGACATCGGGCCTGCCATAAATAATATATTAATGCACAACACAATATCTGTAAAGTATTAACACAATATCTTGTTTTCAACTGAGCAAATTTCCCCAAAACCAAAATATCATAGTCAAGTTTACTTAACCACTGCATTTTCCATTTTGCCGCTAAGAATTTCTAAAGAGAAACGGCATAGATACAATCAAAGAAAAAATGTTCCACTGTTTCTTCTGTATCAATACAACATAAATAAGGACAATTTCTTTCAATTTTAGCCTTGTATTTAGCATTACCTCTTACCCCCAGTCTACCATATACTGCTAACCATATAACTTCCCACATATAGATTGGTAGTCTTGAATTGTTTAGCCATTGCAATACTAATTTTGTATCTTCTGCTGGACAGTTTTTAAAAGCAGGTTCGGTTGGATATAGTTCCAACATTACTTTATTATATAGACTTCTCCCTTTACCTTCCCTTACTGTTTGTGCCGATAGCTTCCACCTAAATAGTCTTTTAACAATAGGTAAAAATAAACTAGGTATAAACAAAGTGGGGATGGGTTTTGGAGGATCAGTTAACCAAACCAAAAAGTACCTAGATAACACATTTTGTAGCAGAAGTCTTTCATTTGTGGATGCCACTGCCCATCCTTCCTTAAAATTAGATGAAATGAATAAGGTCGAAAAAAAAATTACTGGATCAATCATCCCTAAACCTCCCTGTTCTTTTGATAAATATGTGTAATGTCGCTTAATGGGATTAAGTCTATTTCCCCACACCATCTGGAAAAACAAACTATACAATCTGGTTTCCAGAGTTGTGAGAATTGGAAAAACATATGCAATAAGTAATAAAATCGGTATAATAAATTGTTTCAGCACTTTAACTCTCTTTATTTTAGTTAACTTCCAATGTTTCCAGATATTGATTTTACTTTCCACAGTTTTTAAACCTTTCTCCCAATTTAGACCAGATAAATTTTGGGGTCCATACCATAAACCCAAAATCTTAATAGGGTCCGAAGAAATTTTCAAACCCTGTACTGTTAATGATTCTGGAACATTAACCCCAATAAACAAACCCTGACTTTTAACAGTATTTAATTGTGCATTAGAAATTATTGCAAACTTCTCCATGCAGTCTAAAAACAATGGCACTTTATGATTGTGAGTAAAAAATAAACATAAATCATCCGCACATGCCTGTACCCGAACTTCCTGTGATAAGGGAAGGGTCATAATCCCTTCCCAGAATGGTATTTGTGTTAAATACTGAATCAACACGTCAATTGTATAAACATATAATAATGGACTAAGTGGGCATCCCTGACGTACCCCTGTTGGAATATGAAATCCTTCTCCTACCATTGATTGGATAATAGGATAGGTAATAATTCTATCATAAATTGCTTTAATCCATTTTATAAACCTTTCTGGTACCCCATAATGTTGCAACACTAAAATTAAAAAGGATGGTATACTCTATCGAATGCTTTCTTTTGGTCTACCGACACAATACAACCCGATATTTTTTGTTTATTAACATATTCTATCCAATCTCGGATAATCCTATGTGCTTGAAATATATTTTCCCCCTGTATTGCACAAAATTGGTTGGGAGATATAACCATCCTTGCCATTTCCTTTAACCTGTTATTTAAAATTCCTACCAACAATTTGTAATCAGAATTTAATAATGTAATAGGTCTCCAATTTCCCAATGAAAGTCTATCTCCAGTTTTAAACCGAAAAATCAATATCCCTTCAGTGAACCATTGTGGAAATTCTTCCTAGTCTAAAAGGAAATTAAAAACTAGTTCTAAACCTATTGCAAAGTCTTCTGGAAACATTTTATATAATTCAACCTTTAAGCCATCTGCTCCCGGCGAGGTGCCAGATTTAATTTTTTTAATAGATTCAATAATTTCTAATTTTGAAATGGGTGCAACCAAGGACCCACCCTTCCCACATTGATCAGGAATTTTGAATTGTGTCAAAAAGTACTGTATCTCATTAATGTTTGGTGGAGTCTCTGGTTCATGAGTAGTCACAAACTGTTTTATTAGTGTTTGTAAATTATTTGTATCTGTAACAGTTTTTCCATCCGCACTTTTTAACGCTACAATTGTAGTATTCTTTTTATAAGTCTTAAAGGCTTCATAAGGGTCTCCAGTTGGACTCTTTAATTCCCCGTACAAAAACAAAGCTTGGAGGGTATTTGCCCTATCATATTGCCATGCCTTAAGTTGTTGTTTAGCTTGCTCTATATGTAGTGAATTATCTTTTGTAGAGGTATTTGCTGATGAAATTAAATTATACAGGTGTTGTCGTAATGTTAGATATTTAAGGAATTTCTTATTACCCTTTGTACGTCCAATATTTTTGAAAAATTTACCAAAGTCTTGTTTTGAATCCGCCCACCATTCCCCCAAATTGTCACATAGAAAGGCCATGGACAATCTTGCATTTAGTAAAACTTTAAATTTAGCTACCACTTTAGGACAGTTCAATAATAATGCATTTAATTTCCACCTGGATCTCTTTTTAGATGGTATTTGATCTGTTCCTATTATACATTGTAACATCAGATGATCGGAAAATGAAACTGGAAATGAAGAAAATGTAAATGACAAAAATTCTGATAGGAACATATAATCTACAGTGGAAGTATATTGATTTTTTTTATAAGTAAATTTTATCCCACCTTGCTGCTGATTACTAGCATTTA
This sequence comes from Neoceratodus forsteri, assembly GCA_016271365.2. Taxonomy (NCBI): domain Eukaryota; kingdom Metazoa; phylum Chordata; order Ceratodontiformes; family Ceratodontidae; genus Neoceratodus; species Neoceratodus forsteri. The sequence goes on from CM028130.1 coordinate 247,206,753, forward strand.
CAAGGCCAGATGATTTAATCAACTCTTCCAACGCATTTGAATCACAATAAACTTTTTTATTTACCCCAGTAACCTCTTTTCTAAGTCTATTTTTAATTTCACAATTAAAATCTCCACATAAAAAAATTTTATGTGTAGTGCATAAATAAGGCTTGATTAATTTGAAAAGCGCTACCCTCTCTGCTTTAATTTGGGAACAATAAATATTTATAAATCTACATGTTACTGTTTCCCAAACCCCATCTAAAATCATAAATCTACCTGGAATGATGTCCATTAATTTAATCAAAGAAAAATTAAAGGAATTAAACAAAAAGCCAATCCCATCAGCTGTTTGCTGACCAAAAGACCAATAGGATGGCCCCAACACCATTCTCTTTGGAAAAGTCTTTCTTGATCAAATGAGTACATCCATGTTTCCTGTAATAAACAGATGTCAAAAGTTTGAAAATGAATATAATCATATATTATCCTATGTCTCTTAAAGTTCAAAAGACTGTGGACATTTATAGAACCTAATTTTATTACCATTTATTTAAGCCCAAACCCAATCATCCATCTTTTTTCCTCCTTTTTTTTTTTCTTCCCTTTATATCCCTCTTGTGTACGTAATGGGGAAGGAGGGCTATCTTGTACTGAATGTGAATCTAACTGTTGTCCGTCCATTTCTGACTGACCCCAAGACGTAGTCAATACTGCAAAAGGGTTATTGGATTCTATCTTCATCTGACTTGCTCCTGTACTAGATTTAGTATTCCTGGAAGAACATCTTACTGGGATCAAAATCACAGGTTTTATAACATCCGCTCCCCCTGTATCTGCCTGGGTAGTTGAACCGTCAAGACCCTCCTCTGAAACTTTCTGAAGTAATTCCTCTGGTACCGTGTCTTGACTTATGCTATTAGCACCTTGGGTTTCTAAGATTCCTTGTCCCACTATGGTGACACTCTCAGATGCCTCTAAATTGACAACTTTGTCCTGAGCTTCCTGAATTAATAATTCCGGACTACCAGTGGAAGCTTTATTCTTTGCTGCCCACTCACAGTCAGAAAAACATGCCCAATCCCTTCACATAAATCACACTTTGTGAGATTTGCATATTGAAACAGCCCATGGCCAACCTCCCCACAATTATCACATCGTGGTTTATCACACGAGCTCGACAAATGTGTCTGCACCCCACACCTATAGCAAGCTCTAGGCTGACCTGCATAGAAACGTACCCCTCTATCCCTCCCTAAAAGGAAGGAATTAGGGATGTGTTCAATCCCCTTATCTGTTTGCCATAGTTTAACCTTAAATTTCCATCCCCTGGTCCAAAACTGCTCTGAATCCAGAATAGCCTCCGGTGAGCTCAAAACTTCACATTTTTGGGCTAGCCAGTATGAAATATCATCCACATGGACACCTTCATTTTGAAACATAACCGTTACAAACTTAATTAAAGGTTTTGTCAAGGGGATAACAAAAAAAGGTGTCCAAAGGGGTGAAAATTTAACCTGGCTATATCTTTCCCAAATATTTTCCCAAATAAAACAAGTGCATATGCAGAACGAAAGCTGACATCAAAATTATCCTCCCCAGATATGTTAATGAATGCAAACACCTCTCATGGTGAGACATGTAATGGATCCTTTAATTAACGTTCTCCTACGTACACTCTATCAGGTCTAACTGCCATTCCTCCTTTATATCATATTCGAACCGCATTTCTACGAGGGGCTGCCTCCTTTTTTGATGTGGTTAATAAGTTAGACATAAGAGGCCATTCTTTAGTGTGAATTTGCTCCTTGCTTACCCAAGGCTATTCCACCCCTATCAAAGGATTAGGCCCAGAACTACTCCCTTGAGTCCTGGGTTCTTGCTGAACAACCATCTTCTCTAATGTTCCCCTTCCCACATTTCCTACTGACATATCCTCAACCACAGGTAAATTTGGTTTCCACCCAGGTACATTTTGTGAGAAATTTAATTTAGGATCCCAGTCTTGTGTGGGATGCCATGACCCTTTATTAAGCGTCCAACCAGCCTCCTGCAAGGCTTTTTCTGGAGACCAATTCTCAAGTTCTGGGGACTGCACAAAGTCAGTTTGTTCCATAGTCATTTCAGCATGCTTACCCTGCATTGTATCATGCCCTCTGCTATTTACAGGTACCTCTAGATTTCATTTGGCAAACACTATGACCGCTCTTTTCTCTTTCCCCTCTTCCCCTATTTTCTCCTTACCAGATGCCAGCCATTTGGAAAAAGTAAATTCCGACACTCCTTCCTGTCGATGTGGGTCTGTTTGATAAATACAAGGGATAGAGTTTGAAAGCTGTTGTTCCGAACCCCGGAAAACAAACCCTGCATCTTTCGAAAGCGCTGTAGAAATCCCTCCAGACTCACTGTGTTCTTATTCTGTACGAAGTACATCCGGGTAGCCCCCCCCATAACCATAACAACCAGACTAGCATTTCCAACTGCCCCGTTGCTCTCAAACCTCACCTTGTACTGCTCTTTCCCCATACAGGGAACCGCTGCTTGTGCAATTTCTTTTTCCAGCAAAATCTCCGTCTCACCCTGTTCCTCACTGGTCACTGACCCGACTTGTCCTCCGCTCCCCTCCACTATGGAAGTGCAGCTCTCTGGCATCTCCAAAACACACGCCACACAGCTGGGAGAAGCAGATGCTGTAATTGACTCCAACGCCGAAATCTCTTCTCGGACTCTTGCCTGTTCCTTCCGTAAAGCTGCAAATTTCTCTGTTGCAGTCCAAGTAAGGTGATGACTTACAATATCTTTTTTCTCCTGTAACAGCCCTTGGTCACATATTTCTTCTTCAAAACCTGAAAAATTTCCATCCATTGATATCGTGAATGGTGCAGTCAGCACCCGTTCTTCCTTTTTCGTCTGTTCCTCCATTAAAGTAGCACTCCATCCGTCCTTCGCTCCAACGTCCATCCTCTCCTGATGCAGACCTCAACTGGCCCAACAAGCCATGTTGCCAGCCCTCTACTGGCCACAGAGCACCAGCAGTGCAGGGGAATTTCCCTGGTGTCCTGGCCAAATTTCCCTCATTCACTAAAAATACCACCAACAGCTTAATCTGGTTCAAGCTCAGCTGGCATTCATCTGTATCTCCCCTCCCCCGGGTCGTGCCTGAAAATAGGCAGGATTTGTCTAGTGCACTTACCCGGTCAACAAAAACTAAATAAATAAATAAATAAGATTATATTACTTACTGTACTTACTTTATTTAAAGCAGCAGTGCAAGATTAAAAAAATATCCACTTTTGCAACAGTTCATTCCCTGTGCTCTGTTGAGCATTTACCTGGTAATCTTTTTCCCACTGGTATAGTAATATCACCCCATAATTTTCTCCATTTTCCTTTGTTTTTTTTTTTTTACATTTCTGTCACCCGCCATGTTGAAAGTAGCAGTACTAGATAAGCAGTCAACATGTTTACTGTGGCGCTACAAAACTGGAAACTGATCACTTCCTGATTATGTATTACTGCTGCTTTAATGCAATGGACTTCAATTTTTAGGGCCTAATTGTGTTTTTTTATATACATACAAGAAAATGTTTGCGATGAAAATTAAAGAATTAAGTGGCTTATGAATTCTGTGAGTTGCCTGGTTGGCACAGACTAGTTTTTAGCCATGGGTAGTTATTTCACACTGTGGGCTTCATAGTGGGTGGGGATGGGGGTGCAATGCTAGGCCTGTGCTATGAGTGACATTATGTCATTGCATGATGTGATAGAACCAGTGCAGCTGCAGTTACATCACTGCACATGATCGGAGGACACAATGTTTAGTAACATGCCCCTTCAAGTGTGTTGCTCAGCCCCCATCTGTGTTTCTCTGTCTCTGCACAGATGATTTACATTTACTGTTTGCCTGTCGGGGGAGGGGAGAGAAAATTAAAGCAGACCCCTCGACATTTGGAGATGATAGCTACTATACTGTACCGTGTATCTATCTCTAAGCATATTGCAGTACCTCTGAGAGGGAGAATGTAACTGCCATGGGGAGTGGACATCATCTGGAGAGGGACATATTGTATACAGCATCTCTTTCTCTCTCTCTCCATCTCTCTGTGTACAGCATGTCACAGTGTCATCAGGAAAAGCACAGACACATGCCACAGGCAGGATCAGCACTGATACAACAGCCAGCATTTGTAATATTACTGAACTGTTGTTGGCTTCTAACCCCCCTGTCAATGACAACTCATTGCCATGGACAAAAAGTTATAGTAGTTCTGTTTTGGAATCAGTACGTGAGATGATACTGAACCACACCTGGGACCACCTCTGCACTCTATATACTGCTACTAATTTATACTTTGTGCTTACATCAGGTATGAGAACTCTGGTATAAAATGTAATCCATGAGTCAATCTGTAATGGGGATTTCTGTACATTGAGGACACAGAAGGTTAATCGGAGAATATGATTATATTTTTCTGGGGCAGACTAGATGCAGTCAGCAAGGAAAATTATATTGAAAACACAAATGTTAACTTTTACCATGTATCATATTGCAACGTTAGCCTGTGTTTTGTTCATGTCATCAGCTGAGATGATGTCCATAACTGCAACAAAGTGGGACATGACAATACCGTGCAAATGTGGCTGTCTGGTGGGCAAAAACATCAGTAGGCAGTTCATTTCATAAATTATCTGGAGCAAACATCATCGTGCTACAAAAAAAAAACTGTCAGAGAACAGCATTTAATGTCAAGGGAACTATCAAGTGGACATAGATTATCACATAACTCTCATGAAAGAAACTTACTGGTGTACCTGTTTGACAGCCTATAGAATTTGGTATAGAAAAATCACTGGAACTTGCTTCTGCACATACCATGAATACATTGTCAGGGTCAGGGATGTCCAATTCCAACACATCAGTTGCTTGATGGTACTCTGTTGCAATTTCTGAGAAAATCTGATGATAAAAAATATTAAAACAAAAAATAAGACAACACACAAAAAACGAAATGGAAAAAATATCAAAATGCTTATGTACAGTATATATTTATTGATAAATATCAATGCCAATACAACTTCCCCTGAGCAAGCATATTTTTGCAGCCACTGAGCTTTTCCTGTCACTAGTTGGTTTCACAAAGCTAAACAAAGTTGGAACTGCATCCTTCTTCAGTCTTTTTTGTCATGGTTTGAAGCCAGTACTTTCAAGAATAAAAGGATTCATAGCAAACTGGTCAAATATATAATAATCCAAGCAAATATGGCTATGCTCGGTTGGGTGCCATCCCACATGCTTTATATTAACCACCCACTGATTCCGCTTGCATTTCTTTTTTGGGAATTTATAGAAGCTATGCCCACATGTGCTGTTGTTGCTACAACCAAGGGTTGTGCAATATGGCATTTTTTTGTGAGGGAATATGGAAATAATTAGATGTAGTATATGGTAAGATTATTAGTCTGTTAGTATGAAGGCTGAACAGTTACAGATTAACAATTCAAAAAAGCTCTTTGTACGGTACACTAACAGGAAATAAGAAAGTGTAAGAAGGTTCAGGTTTGATGACAAACTCGGTACTCTGAAGCAATTCAATCCTCACATTTACCTGGAAAATTATGATCTCAACAGCTAAAGCTTTATGCTGACTAAAAATCATCACCTTGAAAGGGAAAGTCACATAAGCTCACAAAGCCACCCTCAAACACACACACACTAACAACAACCAACCCCCCACCCCAAACAGACACACACACACACACTGAATAACACAATTTTGATGTTAGTTTGAGTAGATTAACTTATGACAAGACATAAATAATGCCACAGAACACATAACTTATGGTCTACTAACAATATTACTGAGTGTCGGAATGTCGGAAACGTTATTATGAAAATTAATTGCCAGATCTACTATAAACACATTAATATAAAATAACAGCTGCATATATGAATTAGAATATCACTCAGTTAAACATTATAACTTCAGAATATCACAGCTGCTGACTGCTAATGAGAACATGTGACCAGGTGTACCACAGAATAAATGACAGCAAGCCTTGATTCAGATGAAAGGTAAAGCTTTATTTTATTTTATTCAACATCCACAATGTACTTTTTTTTGTATATAAACATTTTATAAAAAAAAATCAATAATAACAGTGTATACTCATCAGATTAGCATCCTTTGTAAAACACAGTCCAGCCACAGTCAAAAAGGAACCACCCCCAAAAACATCCTGCAATGATGTGTGCCGACAGATCCACCTCTTCCCCATGTCCCTTACCATTGCCACAAACAAACCTGAATAAGACACCTTTGATGAGTTGAAGCAGTCAAAGTCAAATCCCAGTACTGAAGCCCACAATAAGTAAATCAATTTCCCCAGGCATCAAAGAATCTTGGTAATGCCGAACACTTTTGAAATATCACCCAATGAAAAGCAGATACTCTAGTCAAAGCCTGTTTCCATCTCTGAAAGGGGGAAGAGTTTGCAACCTCTAATTTAGTGATAATTTTCTCTTCACTTCTAGTGCTGCAGCATAAAGAAAGCCATGATATTGTTTGGATTGGCCTTCAAGGAGGCCCAGATCCCCCAAGACCCAAAACAATGCAGACTTTGTAATAGAGATTTGCAAAACTTCTTCCAAACATTCATGTATTTCCTCCCACCAAGACCTTAATGAGTCACAACCCCATAAGATATGAAAAATGGACACTGATTCAGACTGGCACCTTCAACATAAATCAGAACTTAACAGGCCTAATCTAATTAACTGCACCAGCCATCTGCTTAAAATCTTCTTTTGTATTAACCACAGTTTAGAGTCAGGAGATGCTGTATGCCCAGCTCTTCAGCATCTGTCCCACGCATCCTCTGTGATTACTAACTGCATGTCTACCATCCAATATAGCCCAAGAGAATTCCAATTGGGAAAAGGATTTCTGTAACTCTTTATAAAAAGAACTAATATGCCCTCTGGAAAGTTTAAGCCATTTTCCTAGATGGCCCAAAAAGTCAGTCACCCAGACACAGTAAGCTCTCAAAAACTTATCAGAGAGGGTTTGTATAAGCTGCAAATAACACCAAAACTCACAATCTGGCAAATTATATGTAGCCTGCAACTCTTGGAAAGTGAACAATAATCCAGTCTTCCCATTCACCAGATCTCCCGTCCTATGTATCCCTTTAGAGGGCCAAAAGCCCCACCTAAAACTAGTCTGACCAATCAATAAGTCTGGATTATTCCAGAAGGGTTCCAATTTACTGAAAAAAGTGGCATTCAGTTTCAAAATCTTGAAAAACCTACCCCAAGTCCATCACGAAAAAAGCATATTGAACATAAGCTCATGACCAGATAACTCACCATATTTTAAAAGAACCACTAATGGAGTATCTCCTAGGAGTCCCTCAATGTCCACCCAAAGAGGAGACCCCAAACATGATTCTGAAACCCAATTCAATATTTGTTTAACCCCCTGACATACATGATATGCCTACAGCCAGGGCAAATTCCATCCTCCTCCAACCCCTGGAGCTCTCAACGTCTTTCTACTAAACCTAGGAATGGAACCCTCCTAAAGAAAGTCATCTAAGACCCTATCTATTTTATACTAATACACTTGAGGAATGACAATTGGAAGATTACACAACTTGTAAAAAATACATGGGAAAACCATCATCTTTAGGGTTGCAATTTTCCCCAGTAAAGATAAGTGGAGTCTCCTGCAATGCAATTAATTCACCTTCACCTCTTCTAAAACCCCCAAGAGATTTTTAGAACACATATCCTTGAAATGGGCAGACACATGCATCTCTAAATACTTAACCTCCCCCAGGAGACCATTTTAAAGTATGTAGGCCCAACGACACTCAAGACTGATCCTCATTAAACAAGGGTAAGATCTCCATCTTTTCCCAATGAATTCTGAGTCCAGTAAGAGAGCTGAAGATGTCAATAATTCCCTAGGCCCTCAGTAAAGAGATTTGATAACAACAAGAGCAAATCATCTATGTATAATAGCATGAAAAAAGACTTGTCACCCACCCTTAAGACCACAACCTCTGGATGTTGGAAAAGTGCTAAATTTAAGGGTTCAACAGCTGACAAAAATAATAATGGGCTCAATGGGCACCCCTGTCTCATACCTCTTGACTATGAAAATTAAGCTGACAATACCCCATTAGCTCGGTCTCTTGCCCGAGGGTCAGAATAAAGACAGTTAACCCAACTTCAAAATTTTGGACCAAAACCAAACTGGGTTAAAACAAAATGTAAATATTTTCACTTGACAGAGTCAAACACCTTTTCTGCATCTAGAATGACAAAAACAGTAGAGTCTGGGCCCCACCCAGTGACCTGGATGAGGTCTATTACCTCCCATTAGTTGTCACTACCCTGCCTACCCTTCATAAATCCAGACTGAGATTTACTAATTAAATGACCCAGGACCTTCTCTAGCCACATGGCAAGACTCTTAGCCAGTATTTTACAATCAACATTCAGAAGAGAGATAGGCCTGAAATTTATGCCAGAAGTGGGATACATCTCAGGTTTAGGCAGGATAGTGACAGTTGCTTCCTTCATTGACTCTGGTAGCATACCAGACCTCTCTGCTGCCTGAAATAGTTTCAATATTCTAGGTGATAGAGACTCAAAGGCAGAATAGAAGTCCATGCTTAAACCATCTGAACCAGGTGCCTGTCCCAGAGTCAATGAGTTAACAGCCTGCCAGACCGCCTGTAAGTAGATGCCCTGTTCCAAGGTTGAGGCTAATGGGTCAGACTGCATGAGAACAACAATATTGTCAAACATACCCTCAAACTCCATCTGAGAGGCGGCCACCTTTGACTGATATAACTGAAAATAAAAACTCTGAAATTTCTCCGCTATGGCTCCCACCTTCTAAATCAATTTCCCCCTGTTCCACTACCAAATATGAAATCTGGGTTTCCGTGGCCCATTTCATTAAGCAGTAAGCTAAGAGCTTACTAGCTTTATCACCCGACTCCCAATATGCCTGATGAATAAAAAATTTAGCTCAAAGGGCTTTCTGCTGGAAAATAGCATTCAGTTGGTCTTTAGTAAGCATAAATTCTTTAACCTGGACCTGCCTTTCAAGTGGGACTCATAGATCTCCCTTTCCAACTGTTGTACCAGATCGGTGAGCACTTTGACCTCTTCTTTCCACTGTTTATTGAAAAAGGAGGCAAAGGAGATTATGCTGCACTTGATAAATGCTTTGAAAGCATCACAGAGTGTGCACCAAGAAACCTCAGGAGAAGTAGTGGACAAAACATAAAAGTAAATTTCCATGGTGAGCCATTGATGGAACTGATCTGAGGAAAGCAGGATGGGATTAAACTGCAAACATGGAGTCCCCAAAGAAGTTTGCCTAGGCATCCAAGTCAGGGAAACTGGGGCATGGTCGGACAAAATGATTGGCCTATGGTAGACATTCAAACTACCAGATATTACAGAGGAGCTGCAGAAGAAATAATCCAATCGACTGTAAGATTTTATTCTAGGAAAGCTAAATGTTAAATGTCTAAGAGATGGATTCAACAGCCTCCAACAGTTGACTATTTTAAGCTCCACGCAAAAAAGCAGTACAACCTCCCAGGCTTTTTCCCAGAGGAGTCCGGTCTACCAGCAGATCAAATGCAAAATTAAAATCTCCCCCCATAAAAAGTATCATAGTCGATGTGGCAGGGGGAACTCCCTGTCATGGTAATGGACCATCTTTTCTCATTTACTGAAACTTCTATTGCAACAGTTCTCTCATTTCTCCTTTTATTCTTTTTTATTTATTTATTGAGAGATTCAGAAGACCTTTGAGTCAGAGACTCCTTTAAAAAAGGTTCTATGTCAAGTAATGATGCAATACAAACATTTGGTAGTACAGGTATGACAATGATGGTTACAGGCATGCCTAAGTTAACAGAGGTAAGTAAAATCAGTACAGCAATATACATAAACTAATAAACAATTGAATAGCGCTTAGTGCAGAGGCAGTTTGGATCATCATAGACGGAGGAGGGGGCAAGGAAACAGGGTCTACAAGAGGCCAGGTCAAACAGACTAGCGAGTGGCAGGTGGTCAGGGAGGTGGGGGGGAGAGGGAGGTGGGAGGGAAAAAGGGGAAGCAGAGCCGTAGGGCTTATTGTCATTAGGGGATAATGGAGGTGAGCAATAGAGAGAGAAGCAGACGGTGCACAATAAGGTTAGGAGGAAGTGTGAGTGCAGGGGCAAGAATGTTGAGCATGGCGGTCCCGGAGGAGAGCAGACTTAAAGGGGCCAAGCCTGGAGATGCTAGACACAGGGTGAGGGAGCAAATTGAAGAGGGAAAGAGCTTGATAGCAGAAAGATCACTGGGCAAAGGAGGTTCTGACCCTGGGTACTAGCAGAGTGGTTCTAGCAGTTTGGTGGGTAGATACTGATGGGTGGGCAGGAGGGAGCAGAGTGGAGTTTTCAGGGGGTGCAAGGTTGGACAGGATTTTTTTTGTGAATAAACAGGACAGGTATAGAAGCTGTTTGTCAAAGTCAAGGATGTTGGCAAGGTCATAGAGGACATAAGAGTGGGTACAGTGATCACAACCCACCATCAGGTGACATGTTTTGTTTAGCATAGACCTGACCCTGTTGAGGGTGGTGTTTTATACTGCCCCATAGACTGGGAGACCATAGTCCACAAGTGAAAGGATAGAGGAGGTGACAGTAAGTCAAAGGGAATCAGGGGTGAAACAGTCCATTTGAAGGTAGAGCTGGCTGATGCAAGCATTTCATGTAGAGCAGAGGACCATGATATGTTCCTGGAAGGAGAGAGAGGAGTCAATGTTGACCCCAAGGTATTTGAAGGTGTGCACCTGTTCAATGGGAAGTTGGATGGAGGAGCGTATGTCCAGCTGGAAGCTACAATGTTGGCTTTGAGGATGGAGTAGGAGCATGGTCTTAGTTTTCTTTTGATTGAGAACCAGGCGGAACAACGCAAACCAGGGCATTTAGCAAAGGGGGCCAAAATGTTGCAGGTGGTATTGAAGGATGTGATAAGGTAATTGATAGCAGAGTCAATGTCTGGGGCCTGGGAAAGTGGAGACCAATCCCAATGAGACAGGTAGGACTTTAGACGAGTGAGACACCCTGGTTTGAGTCGGTGCCTGACTGTTTTTGGAGGAGGTTTTTTGACATGACCGTGCCAACAGAACAGAATAGGGCACTGGTCACAGAGGAAATTGGGGAGAACAGAAATCCCAGTTATTTTATATGGTTGGTTAGACAGTAATAGATCCAGGAGTGTGGCAGAACCATTTTTTGGGTCAATACGGGTAGATTGTGACACTAGCTGCGAGAGACACAAGGCTGAGGTAGCAACCTTGGCAAAGTCAGAGGATTGTGAGGTCCAATTAATGTTTAGGTTACCAACCAGGATCAGCTCAGATTTTGGGGGAGTTGAGAGAGGTGATCAAGGAGAATGGGGAGAGAGAGCTTTTGGTGGGGGGGGGGCGGTGAGGTAGGCAGTAGTGATGTAGCTGAATGGCCCTGGCACTGCTACCTGCTGGCGGCAGGACCTCTGCATCCAGCCACCACCCCCTGCCCAAAGAAAGCAGACACAAGCCCAAACAAGTCTCTCCACTTCAGCTGAATGGCCCTGGCACTGCTACCTGTTAGCGGCAGGACCTCTGCATCCAGCCCGCCACCCCCGACCAAGAAAAGCAGACACAAGCCCAAACAAGGCTCTCCACTTCAGCTGAGTAGCCCTGGCGCTGCTACCTGTTGGCAGCAGGACCTCTGTATCCAGCCCACCACTCCCTGACCAAGGAAAGCAGGCACAATGCCAGACAAGGCTCTCCACTTCAGCTGAGTGGCCCTGGCGCTGCTACCTGCTGGCGGCAGGACCTCTGCATCCAGCCCGCAACCCCCTGACCAAGGAAAGCAGACACAAGCCCAAACAAGGCTCCCCACTTCAGCTGAGTGCCCTGGCACTGCTACCTGCTGGCGGCAGGACCTCTGCATCCAGCCCACCATGCCCTGACCAAGGAATGCAGACACAAGCCCAAAAAAGGCTCTCCACTTCAGCTGAGTGGCCCTGGCACTTCTACCTGCTGGCGGCAGGACCTCTGCATCCAGCCTGCCACTTCCTGACCAAGGAAAGCAGGTACGTTTGGTCAGCTCCTAGCTCGGAGCTATCAGGCTTCAATCCTCGTAATTTGACTGGCTCCTGGGGACTGTGGCTGCTTCCTGATTGTATGCTGCAGATCCCCACTGAGAAAGGAAGCACACAAGGCCCCTTTTTAAAAACACAGCTCGCCACTGCCTTGCCAAATGCTCTCTGGACAATTTTTCTACAGATTTACTGCTCATGTGAAACACATATACATACTTTTTTTCCTCCTGGAATTTTCAGCTGTTGCCTCTGTGTGCTATATAGCTGATGTCTTACCTGAATACTTTCAATTTTATAACTACTATATGGTGCTTAGCAGAGTTGTAGCGAACTTTAACTTACTGCCTGACATTCATATAGCTTACTACTTGCAATACTGAATTTTTTCTGATAATTGCCCAGTATTGTAGAATAGCTAGAACTGACCACTGCCTGCTGTTTGCTTTGCCACACTATTTCCATCACAGTTCCTCTCATTTATCCTTATTCCCCACAATGTTTCTCTGCCATCTACTGGACCCCTGATTCCCGCTCCTAACACCCTCCTGAACCAGCACATTCTGTAAATATTGCCCGGCATTTTGACCCATCTTCTCTACCCATTCCAGACTACCCTGAGTCCTCTCTATCACATGCCTCCTTCCCAGCTCTCCCTGGTCCCAGTGAAGGTGCCCCCCCAACCTCATGAATCAGCCTTTTGTTTTGCTAAATTCTCACCTGGCACCTTTGACCAGACCTCTCTGCAGGAACCTTTCTCTCCCACTATTTGCACCTACTCCTGTCCTGAGCACTAAATTGCCCAGGGTCCTCCCACCAATTTACTTCACCTTTGTCTCTGGCTTTTTAACTAATGGCCCACCTTTTTTTTTCTGCTCTATTTTAGACACAAGCCCAAACAAGGCTCTCCACTTCAGCTGAGTGGCCCTGGCACTGCTACCTGCTGGTGGCAGGACCTTTTCATCCAGCCCGCCACCCCCTGACCAAGAAAAGCAGGTACATTTGGTCAGTTCCATGCTTGAAGCTAGCAGGCTTCAATCCCCATAATTGGACTGGCTCTTGGGGACTGTGGCTGCTTCCTGATTGGATGCTGCAGATCCCCACTGAGAAAGGAAGCACACAAGGCACCTTTTTCAAAACACAGCTTGGCCACTGCCTTGCTGTACTGCTCTCTGGACAATTTTTTTCACCCACCCCACCCCTCCTCCCTCCTTTATTAAGCAAGACACTTCCCAGTGATCCACAGCCCCTGATGCCTCACACTAGTCAATTACAGCAACTGCTCAAAGGGGCTCTCCTTTCTGTATCTTCTTAAAGGGGTGATCCTCTTTAGAGCTCACTAGTCTCCTCTAAGCAATTCCCTGATATTCTTCATGAAGCGTAATTGGTAGGATACCCCTGCCTGTTGAAGATAAATCCTTAAGACATCTGTGCCGTCAGGCTGTTTTCATGTATTTTTGAGTACCATCAATCCCTGTCTCTTTTATCTAGTCTAACATGGAGCAGTGATCCCTGAGACTTATAGAACCTAGCTAGTGAGTCTTGGTGTAACTTGTACCCTGTTACCACACTGGGCAATCATGGCAGTCCTCGTGTGGTTTTAATTACTTACCTGCTTATGTATGGTACCCCACGTGACAGACCTTTCGAGCAGAATTGACCCCAACATAGAGTCATGCCTACCACTGCTAGACTGCCTTTATATTAATACTACATATAACTTATGCTGCCACCACATGACTCTGCACCCTTCTCACTTTGTGGAATCTCCTCGAGGAGGGACCGCTACCTTGTTTCCAATATGTGGCCCCTCACCCCACTCACCCAAAACCTACATGTCTTGGTGCTATGCTGGATGGACCATAGGCTACGCATCCCTAGGTCAGCACAAGGGGAAACTTTGGACTCCGGACCCCCACACTCAAACTTATACTAGATGCAGAAAGATTCATACTTTCAAACTACCCCTCACTGACCTGAGGAAAATTGTATTCCTACTGCTTTTGTGTTCAGGTAATGTTGAACTCAACCCTGGTCCCACAAAAGCTCTCTCATCTCCATCCGACCTTACAAGACTGAAAGGAGTTAGCTTTATGCACGCAAATGTTTGCAGTCTTTTAAAGAAATTTACATCAGTCTAGGCATGGATTACTCATACAGCACCAGACGTACTTGTGCTTTCTGAATCCTGGCTTTGGGCATCCATCCCAGATAGAGAGGTTAGCATTCCTAACTACCTCCTATTTAGAGCTGATAGGCAGACCAGGGGATGCGGAGTAGTCATCTACATCAAAAACACATTTTCAGTGTCCATCCTAGACTCTACCTCTATTGCAGGTGGATTTGAATGTTTTTCCCTTAAAGTTGAACTTAACCCATCAATGGCTTTCCATGTCATAGGCTATTACAGACCTCCAGCCGTGGGGCCTCAGCTCCTGTCCCATCTGTCATCTATTATGGGCTCTGTCCCCATTGAAACAATTATTCTAGGAGACATTAATTATGATTGGCTGACTAAGGTCTCGTTACCCCTGAAGCAATTTTGTGACTCTCACGGGTTCACACAACTTATTACTGAGCCAACTCACATTAACAAGAAAAACCCAATGAACAGCACCCTATTGGATGTCCTTCTCTTAAGCAAACCATATTCCTTTTTCCATGCTGGAATTTTTTCAGCTGATGTTAGTGACCACTGGTTTATTGCTGCTATAAGAACTGATGCTAAACCCTCACCACCATCTAGATTTTCCACTAAAAGGTCCAGGCGGAACTTCGATCCTCTCGCATACTTCAATTAATTAAAAAACTCTTTGCACTGACAGAGTTTTTACCTTGCTAAATCGGTGAGTAATGCCTATGACATCTTCCATGAAGTTATAACCAGTGCCCTAAATAACCATGCTCCTCTGGTAAAAGCACATATAAAAGCTAGAACATGTCGTTGGTTCTCAGCAGACCTCAAGTCTGCCTTACTAAAAGAGATCAACTCTGGAAAAAGGCTTGCAAATCACACACAGACGAAGACTGATGTCTCTTCAGGACAGCTAGAAACACCTGCACTAAGATGGTCAGATAGGCCAAGGCCAGTTTTTACCGATCTGAGCTTGATTCTGCGTTGAAACACCCTACCAAGTTCTGGTTCACACTAAAAGAACTGACTGGTTATTCTCCAGGAAACGTGCTTCCCTCCAAAATTACCACTGACAATGCTATAATCAATGACAGGAATGAGATCCTGCAGGCCTTCAACAATCATTTTGCCACTGCAGGCCTAGCATTCGATAATGCACCTGTAAGCAGACTACACCCACAGATCAACACTAAGCTCCCGGAACCGAGTAACAATATCGTAACCTTCTCATTCTTACCCACCTCCATAAAGGAAGTTGAAGATCTTCTCCTAAAATTGGACACTAAAAAAAGTGCTGGGGCTGACTTCTTCGACCCATATTACTTGAAAATTGCTTATCACATCCTTGCCGCACCTATCTCTCACTTACTCAACCTGTCCCTATCACAAGGTTCCCTCCCTCAGATATGGAAAGTTGCTCACGTCATTCCCCTGTTTGAATCAGGGGATCTCTGTGACCTAAATAACTATAGGCTAATCTCCCTCCTCCCCATACTCTCCAAGCTTCTAGAAAAAATTGTGGATACCCAGCTGAGATCTTTCATAGACAACTTGAACTTACTAAACCCTATGCAGTCAGGCTTCAGAGCAAAGCACAGTACCATTATGGCCCTAGCAAAAGTAACTAATGACTGGAAACGGGACTTAGACAACAAAAAATTCATCTGTGCAGTTTTCCTGGATCTCAGTAAGGCCTTCGACACCATTGACCACAGTTTGCTCCTCTCCACTTTACAAACAATAGGCCTAGACTGAACCTCCTTGTGTTGGTTCCATGACTACCTCACTGGTAGGCAACAACAAATCAAGACTGAAGGGGAACTTTCTTCACTTAAACTGATAAAAAGAGGTGTCCCTCAGGGGTCCATATTGGGACCATTACTGTTTGCTATCTATATCAACAGCCTGGATGTTGGCATTAAGGAAACAAGCATTCACCTTTTTGCTGATGCTCTACATAAGCCATGAATCTCCTAAAGCAGCTTGTGGTGACCTGCAAACCGACTTTAACATTCTGCAGCACCAGCTCCTCCCTACTACTTAACACCAAGAAAACCAAGGCAATGCTATTCTCACGAACTGGCCAGGGGGCATATTCTGCCACTGCTAGTCCATTACCTTCTATCTCCACCTTAATAGGTGAACATCTTGAATATGTACTGAAATTCAAGTATTTGGGTGTCTGGCTAGACAATAAACTCTCCTTTGTAGAACATATAGAAGAACTGCTGAAAAAGCCGAGGCAGAGGCTTGTACTCTTCTTCAGAATAAATCACCTCCTGACTGTAGACACCAAAAGACAGCTTGTCCAATCCAGGTTCCTCTCACTAATTGTCTATGCTGACTTCATATATGGTCAGTGCTCAGCCTCACACCTTGCTAAATTGGACGTACTGTATCATAGAGCTCTTAGATTTATACAGGCCTCTCCTTTTCCACCCACCACTGTTCACTATATGCAGCTGTGTGTTGGCCCTTCCTTCAACACAGGTGGTATAGAAATGCAGCCCTCTGGATGCTCCGAGCCATCACCAACAAACTCCCGCAATACATTGCTGACTGTCTCCCACTAAACTTGATTGGGAATTATGCCTTGAGAAGTCACTCGCTGGTTTCCCTGAAAGTACCCAGGGTCAGTACCCACTTTGGAAGAGGAGCCATAAGCTTTGTCTTGCCCACGCTTTGGAATAGGATACAGAAATTGCTGAGACTTAGCTCCCCTATTAGTTTTGCTATGTTCAAGACCCTGTATACCAAAACATTTGTGGAGCTCTGTAACTGTTTCCACCTTTCCTAGTTGTCCAGCTGACTTTTCCGCTCAATCTAAGTCCTTCCCATTCAAACTAAGTGTTCCCTTACAAAGATTACTGCCCCCTCCCTCAGTCCATTCCAGTCCCACCAGTACTGTGTACTCACTGCAACACAACCCCCATTGCCCACTCTTATGCCCTGACACCAGCTGCTTAGTATCCCATAATCTTTCTGCCAGCATCCCTGCCTCCTACGCGTGTGCTTTTCCATATCCCAGGGACTCTTTTACAGGCTATGAACATGTTTTTGATGGATAGGATTATAAAGGCATCTCTGTATATATTATTTACCTTTATTTCTACACTGTATATATTTTGTTGTATACGTCTTGCTACTGTTGTTTTATGTATATTTTACTTGTACTCTATTCTGTACCCTCATCCTTGCAAACTGCAGGTCCACCTTGTAAATGAGCTTGCTCAATGGTGATCGCCTGGGTAAATAAAGATTTTGATTGATTGATTGAAGTAGATGGGAGCCCTGGAGGGATCCAAAAGCAAATTGACAGTAAGGACTTGAACACCATACTCCAGAGTGGGACAGAGAGAGGTAGAGCATGGATGGAGTCACAGACAAATAGGGTGCAGCCACCACCACTTTTTCTGTGCCTGTCAGCATGGAAGAGAGAGTAGCCCTGGAGGGCCACAAAGGAGTCGGAGGTGGTGTGGGAGAGACAGGTATCAACCAGAGCAAGGTCATTAGGCTGATGCTGCTGTACCCAGACTTGGATACCAGTGTTCTTTTTTGGCAGCCTGAAGATATTCATACTGGTCATGTTCAGGGAGTGAGATGGGGAGGGGGAGACAGAAGAGGTAGGGGAGGGCCCAGGATTGGTGTAAACATTGCCGAATAGCAGTAGGAGGATGGAGATAGAGTGGAGCAGGGCAAGTTGGGAATGGTGGAGGGGGCACTGGTGAGTCGAGTTATGGTTAAGGTGGGTAGAAAAGGTGGGAATGGGGACCTGGGATATGGATGAGAAAGCTGAGATATACACAGGGAAAGGTGAGGCAAGGTCAGCAACAATGGTGGATGGGGAGGGTGGGGAAGAGAGGGGTAGGTGGGAGTGACAGGAAGGAGGAGGAGGAGGGGACTGAGGGTGGAAGGGGTAGGGGGAGGGAGGCAGGGTGTAGCATGGGGGTGTATGGGGAGACAGCTAAGTGGGAGAGTGGAGAGGAGGAGGAGGAGGAGGAGGAGAACTAGGAGGGAGGGGCATAACCCATGGTCATGATGCACCTGAATGGATAGAGAAAGATAAGGGTGATAAAACAGCCAGCCAGTTGTGGGCTGTCATGATATTGCAGTGGAAAGGAGCTAGTCTCTGGAGGTAATGGTGCAGGGTTCAAATATCAGAGAGGAAGGGAGGAGTGGTGCAGGTAGGGGAGAGAAAATCAGTCACAGGTGTAGAGAGAGGTAGGTGATGGGAGATATGTCAGAGGGGAAAGAGGGATAGGCAGGTGGGAAACAGTGATTCCTATAGGGCGGAAGGGGAAGTGCACACTGGGGGGGTGCAATAATAGAGGCAGAGATATGAAAGAGAGGGTTAGTGACCACTAGAGGTGGGAGAGTATAAGCTGCTAGTGAGAAAGTGGGCTGATAGGTTTCAGATGGGCACATGGTATGCTAGTTGGCGGGGCCAACTGTAGAGGGAGAGTCACAAGCAGCAGTCAGTCAGCGCCTCCACAGTGAAACCAGTGCCTGAGTTCCGTACCTGCTGAGGTGGCTCTTTGTGTCAAGGGGAGGGTAGCTCCAGAGCTCTCGTGCCTCCTGTCTGTGTGGTGGCCCAGCTGTGGACAAAGGAGAGGGAGAGTACACAGTATTTAATAAGTTAGGAAGCTTGGAGGAGGGCCTAGTTAGAGCAGCTACCCTGAGACAAACAATGGTAGGTAATGCTAAGGAGGGGCACAGCTTGTTACCTGCAGGGGAAGAGTAACACTGCCTGGTGAATATTCATCAGGGGACGCTGCTGTTGATTGGAGGTAGCAGCAAAATTAAGTGAGCAAACTCAGCCAGTTGGGTGGAATTAGGCAGCTTCCCCAGTGTGCATACTGTAGATACTAATCGGCCTTTGGCTGGGTGCAAGGGGAAAGTATGATGCAGAATAAAAAATTACTGGGTATAAAAAAATCACTGGGTATAATCTAGGCAGGTACCAAACATCTACCTCATTCTGCACCCCGGCTGATGACGCTGCTCTTAAGGTAATACAGAGCAATCTTTGGAATTTATAGTCTAAAAGGCTGGCCACCTTTAGGTGCCCCTCCCCCTTTTATCTTAGCTATCACCTACTTTTATTTCCTTTTTTCCTCTTTAAAGGTCCAGCTACTGGGAGGTTATGAAAGTGACCTCTGTAACATTTTGATAAAAGGAGCCCATGTGGGGATTATAAGGAAAAGTACTGGTACCAGTAATGAAATGCCCTGAGCAAAAGTACACTCAGGACTGGAATGTATAAACTGTTATTTGCCAGAGCAAATGGCTCAGATGTTTGGTTAATGGAGCACCCACCTTTTTTATGTTTCTATATCCCTTCAGTTTCTCTGCTACTCCATATGATTATGTATAAAACTGCTGAGATACTAAACCGAGACCTGTCTGAGGAGACATATAGGCATTGGATCCTGGTTAAGTACAGTGGCTTTCTGTGCATATTAACCTAAAACAAAACTAAAAGGACTGTTTTGATATAAGAATAATAAAAGTCTATTTCTTTAAGATGTTAGCTGCCCCCTTCTAAGATATCTTTTGCATTAGACAGCATGTTCCTGCAGGAGAGTTTGGGAGTCCAAAATGTTCTGACCTTGGGTTGGACCTTTCTCAGTGTTGTAAATGAACCTGCAGGTGCCCACTGAACTGTTTTCTATGGAGCAACAGTGGCCCCTAGTGGCTAATTTTATGTTATGTCTGTCAATCACAGGGGAGTGGAAATGTCCTAACTTCTAGAGAGCCTATAAAAGTTCTGAGTTGTGAAATGAGTTTTAGACTGAGACTGAGAGAGACAGGATCAGTTCCTGCTGGCTGGTGTAGGTAGAGGACTGAGAGGATTTTCATACTACTGCTGAGTGGAAACTGAGAGAAGTTTACCACATCCTAAGAAATTTATCTCTGTTCGTTTTCTGTTTATTATTGTTTATGAAGTCTCTCTTTTGCATCTGCCTTGAAATGTTTATGAAGCAGTAAACATCACACTAGACAAAGTGTGTTAACCTTATAAGAACTGTGTTGTGTCCGTCTGTTATCCCACACTCCAACAGGGGGGACATACCACTCCATAATAACATTCAGTAAGTAAAATCTGGGGAATCAACATTTGGTTCATAAATACTAGCCAGTAAAACAGGAGCACCTGCTACTTTACCAGAAACTAGCACCCACATCCCTTCCTTATCAGAGTCCTATCTATCAACCACAAAAGGCCCCCTCTTCTAAACAAAATAGATACCTCACATTTCCTTGTGGTATAAAAACTGGAATAACTTTTCCCAACCCATCCTCATGCCAATAAATCTGCATCTCTTTTCAGTAAATGAGTTTCTTGCAAAAACATAACATCAGCATTACAAGATTTCAAATACTGGAACACCTTTCTACACTTTTTTTTTAACCAGGAGAGACACACTAAGCTGAAAGCTTGTTTACAGGTGCAACCTGGGAGCACAAGGAAGTTAAATGACGTGGTCTGGATCACACAGTATGCAAGTGGGGTCTGTGGGATTCAAACCCAGGTCTCCAGGTTTGCAGCTCAGAGCCTTAAACCACTGCACTACACTGCCTTCAGGTTGGACTGTTTTCTATTTAAGACTGTGCATGATTCTTTTCTATTCTATAAACATCCCCATTAAGCAGTATAATGTGCTTAATGGGAATGTTAAGACTGTGTACATTCCAAGTTAAAAAGAATAATTGAGCCATATGTCAAATAGAATACAAAAATTCAAAGAACCAGTGCACATAAAGTCCCAAACGGTAAGTGACGACCCACCCTGTGTCAGGCAACCCATGGTCCCACAATAAAAACCCATCCATAAATGCACAATAACGCAGATATTACATTGAGATCTACCATTGAGACCCCAATAATAATAATAATAATAATACAAATAATGCAAACCCCTCCTTCAACAGACCAAAGCCACACAATCAGCAAAAACCCACAGCAGAGAAACACCTGTTAAATTCCCCACCCAACATAGCAGTAAACACACAACAAAAAACACTCTCCCCACTCCCAAAACATAGGCATGAGTAGCAAGCAACCCCGGGCTAGTGATTCCCACCTTGCCAATGCCTTCTGGCTTCCCTGCTAGCATGGGGGTAAACCCCTACACCTCTACACTACCTCTAGTAAATGGGAAAACTGAGTAGAGATCCCATCATCCCTGCACCCTCCCAAAAAATATCATGTACTGGTAAATGCTCCCATAAATAGTTCCAAACCAAGCACTTGGGTCCCATAACTAAGCCCAGATAAAAAGACCCAGAGAGCCACCCTCCCTACCCCACCCCCACCTCTTATATCCTGATATCACTATGGCATTAAAACTGAAAAAAATCAGATTCCCAAATAACAAAGTAGCCATGGTAAGAGAAAAAAGCTTTCAAATTAGCAACAACCCAGATCAGAATGAAAAAGAATCAAGCACAGTCTTAAATAGAATACAGTCCAATCTGACTGCAGTCTACATAATAAAGCCTGCTAGAGATAAGTGATTACAGGCCTTTTGGTCATGTACTGTAGATAGGGCGATTTCACCACCCAAAATTGGAGCTACAACCATCATCCAAATGCTCTTTAGGCCACTCCAGGTTTACCAGGCTCTGAGGTACTTCCAAACAATTAGAACGTGCAGGTTTAACTGAAGCGCTGATCTCTTCTGTTTCCCTGATTGCTGGCTCTGGCTGAATATTAGGCTGTCACAAGCTCTTCTTTGGGGTACTCAGCTCGGTCCATAAGTGGCTGCAGTGATGGGATCTGAGACAAATCATGCACAAGATGGGGATGCTTGGGGTTGGGGGTGGCAGACCCTTCATTCGATACAAGTTATATATGTGAACTAGTCCGCCTTACTCCACCTCCCACCCATGAGTCTGGATCCATGTCTTTGGCCATAGCAGTATTCATGAAGAGATCTCTGTTTCTTGGTGGCATTTGGGATATTTCCATCCCCACAAAGCACCACAGCGAGGACCAGAGCAGTAACTACCCCTTGCTCTACCCACAACAGCCAGCGGAGATGGATTTGAACCAGTTGCAGGATCTAGGTTTGAAGAAACATCCAAAGAGTTTGGTGCAGCTTTATCCTGTATCGAAGCTAAAAAATTCTGAGCTGCTCAAGGTGAATCAAACCACTGCCATGATGACCCGCACCTTACATGTAGAACTACAGTATACCTCAGTTGAAATTTAAGTTTCTTGGCCACTTGTTGTTTCTTAATGGAGCAAACATTTTATACCTCTCAGCCAATTCTTTGGAAAAATCCTGGAAAAGAAAGACAGAGTGGCCGTTCAATCAGACAGGGTCCAGCTCCCTTGCTAGTTGCAGAATTTGTTCCTTGATTGAGTATCATAAAAAGTACTCAATAATAGGGTGTGGGGGAGTACCCCTTTGTGGCTGGGTACCCAAGTTTAGATGGGCCCGCTCTTTTGCAAGTGGCCTATCCCAGGAAAATGTCACCAGTCTAGGGAAAAAACTCTGCAAAAATTCCCAGAGGTTATCCCCTTCAGTTCCTTCCAGGAGGCCGACAATTCTCAAGTTATTTCAGCCTCTATTCTCGAGGTCATCCACCTTTATTGATAAAGCCAGCATTTGCCATTTCAATTGGGTGAGTCTATCCTCTCTACGAGCCACATCCAACTCAACTCATCATTGTAATCTTCTAGAGCAAGTTGGTTGGCTTCCTTTGGTCAGAAGATATAAACTTCAACTGGGTATATTAGCAAAAAAGGTGATACTTAATAGTGCCCCAGACTGCTTTTTCTTAATCTTTAAAAAACAGAATTCTAATGTTAATACACAGTCAACAGATAATTTTCTCTTTGCATTCAAAGAATGCATACTGCCCTAGGACAAAAGGCTTTATCTTACATGTTTCCTACTTTTTTTAATACATTACAGTCTGTCTTTGATTGCGTGAACCCTTCCCTTTGCTCCTTTAGGCATAGGTTGAAAGAGTATCTTTTTACTGAATGCAAGTGTAAATGTTTTGAATGATGATGTTAAGATATATTTATATGTATTGGTATGTGTATATTTCTTTTTTATTATTTGTATTTTTTTTTTAAGATGTATGCATTTTATATTGTGCTTAATTGTTATTTGTACACTGATTGCCGATGAAAACAGGTCATTTTTGGCATATGGTCCTATCAGTATAAATAAATAAAACCAATAAACAAACTTGGATGATGTAGCATTCCGAGTCAGCAATAGGCTGCTCTGTTTCATCAACTCTGCTTCCCAACAAAGAAACAGATGCCTTGATGTTTGGAATGTCTTGAACCAAGGCTTGTAGCAGCCTTCTAACATTGACAAAATCTTCCCGATTTACCATTACCGCTGTACTATTAGTTTCAGGAATATCAGCCCTTGCCACCGCCGACATGCTGACACCGTTGCAGAATAGGTCAGAAAAATCACACGCTGATCCCAAATAATGCCACCACCAGATAGTCAGGCAGATATATTATGCTTTCCAACCCAAGTGTACCAAATTTCCAAAGGGCTGGAGCAATTTCAAAGAGAAGAATGCAGATTTGGAGCGGAGCTCCGCTACTAAGCAAATATTCTAGTAACCCCCACACCGGAAGTCCTATCCATGATACACTTTTTCAATACACTTTTTCACATGCACACACTATTTATTGTGAGGAGATGTGGTAGAAATAAAATGAAGTTAGATGGAGAAATACTGAGATGAATTAAAGTGGGAAACATTGTCACTGCACTGTACATTCTTGTCACACTTGGACAAAAATGATGTGCACGCAATCCAGCTAAACACTCCCTTACAGAAACATAAGTGTGCTGTGTACATGCAGAATGCATGCCACATGCTTACAGTAATTGTGCAATGTTTGCATGTTGTTCGCTTACGGTAAGTAAACATATATGAATCAGGTCTAAAAGGCATCTCAGGTTCACATGCTGCAAGCTTGACATGTGCGCAGCAGGTAAGCTGGTATGAACATCTTCTAAAAATTACATCAGGTTTTCATGTTGCATGCTTGCCATGTGTGCAACAGCTAAGCTGGTGCAAATCTCATCTAAAAAACACATCAGTTTCTATTTCTTATACTACTGCTAACAATTAGTCATTAAAATACATTTTTATTTGAATTCCCACAAAAAATAGGTAAATTCATTAGTTCTGATCCTTTTGCAAGTTGTTTAATGGCTTTTAATTTTTGTCATTAAAGGGATCTACCAACATGTACCATAACAAATGACAATCATGACCTGTAAGAGTTGTGATTTAATCTCCTAACATTCAAACTGCCCAAAAGTGCTGTTTTCTATGTAAAAAAAAATGCTTTATTTCGGTGCTCTGCTTCATTTGCATAACAAGCCCCTTTTTTTCCCTCTGTGCCACAGCCCCCAACTGTGACATCATGCCAGGTAAACAAACTTCTAAAGAGCTAATGCTTAGTAAGGGAGAAGGAAGGTTTGGTGTGTTTAGATGCCTTTACAGTCATTCAGTTTTCTTTTATTTGCTTCTTTGCTTGCTTTTCCAAAATCTTATTTGTATGTCACCAATTGCTAGTGAGAAAAGAATCAAATTAAGTAGCTGGCAGTTTCTGACATGACAATACCAGAAGTCTGCTGAATTATTTTTTACTAGCAGTGTGAGAAACAAAGGTGAAAATCCACTTGTGTCACTGCACTAACAGATATTTTATCATTGAAGTAAAAAGTAATTACTAACACATCAAAATACAATAAATACAATTGTATTCTCTTTATTAGAAGTAAACACCAGCTGGTTTGGAACAGAGATCTTTGTTGGTCAGTCTTGGTATTTTAGCAAAATAGGAGTGGGGAGACAGAAAAATCAACTATGTACTGCACCCACAATGCCTTGCTACATATGTACCTAGTGTATGCCCATTTCCCCTCACTCACCAGGATGCATCTGGAAACTAGCTTGTCTGCTCAGTATGTATTTCCAGGTGAAACCTTAAAAAAAATACATAAATAAATATGTCTACATAGTAGGTGCTGTACTGCAGTGGCCACTACCAAAATAAGGGGCTGCACCCCTGAGTAATGAACATTTAAGTCACCTTTATAATTTATCCAGAATTCCTTCTTGTTGTATGTAAAACATCCCTTACATGACATCATTCTGAGGGTGTGGCCACACAAAAATTTTTTTTTGGGGGGGAGGCAGAAAAAAGTACTGATGAAAGATTAAAACAAGCATTTGTCAATCCCGAATGTTTGCTTGCTGGTATTAGCATTGGAAATGCAGGAGTTAGACAGATGCAGAGTAGGAATGGCAGTGAAGTATTAAACTTCACACCAACCCCACCTCCACCCTGCAGAAATTGACAGTCATTGGGGTGTGCATTTTGGTTGTCACCCATAACATTCAAGCCATTTCACCTCACCCTGTCCTGTCGACACTGACAAGTGTTGAGGTGTGCCTTGGGGTGTTCGGCTTTAGTCACCCCACTCCATAAGAACATACACTGAATTGGGTGCAGTATAGGAGAATGGGGTGAACTCTGGGGCCAAAGAGTCCAAGGCACACCGCAATGCCTGTCACTGGCTGCAGGGTGGGGGTGGAACAGCATGATCATTACAGTCAGCCATCCAAAGGCACACTCCTGATGCCTGTCAGTCTGTACAGGGTGGGGCGTTATAGTTAGAGATGTTTATTGGTATTTGCACTAAAAATTTTCAGCATGGCTTTTTTGTGACTCCCACCTGATGAAAGCATGTGGGACCTCTTCTCATGAACAGTGGCAGTGTGATTTTGTTACTGTGTCCCGAACTTTGAGTTCTCACAGCGACCATGCCATTGTGTGCCAGATGTACGAAAACACAGATAGGGTAAGATGTGAAGAATGACAGCTGCACCATTCATAGGGAGGTGTGAAGAGATGGCAGTGATGAAAATCGGTAGTGAAAATATTAAAAATGCTAGAACTTCTGAGCATATGTGGAAACTGCTCAACGCATGCGCGTAACACAGTCATTTAGTGGAATTATTTCACTGAATTTTCAACATAGGCATTTTGTGACCTCTGCTCATGAACACTGTCAATAAGATTTTCTTAATCTGTCCCAAACATTGATTTCCCACAGCAACCATGCTATTCTGTGCCAGATGTGTAAACACATATTTTGGGCAGGATGTAAAAAATGACAGCTGTACTGTTCATAAGGTGGTCTGAAAAAAAATGCCAGTGTTGGAAATCTGGAGGGAAAGTACTACACGTGGAAACTGCACAACACACGCTTGTACTGTAACACAGTTATTTTATGGACGTTTGTCACCAAATTTTCAACATAGGCATTTTAGGACCTCTGCCCATGAACAGAGTTACTGTGATTTTACATATGAACATATGAATCTGCCAGCAGAACAGACCAATCGTTCTACCTAAATCTGCCTGAGTGTGTAGTTAGCATCCTAGATTGCAGCTGCCCCAGCCTCCTCCCCCTCAGTTCCTCCCCCACTTGTCCCAGTCCCTGCTCCCCTGACTATTCCTTTTGCATTATCCCAGTCCTTCTTAAACTAATGACTGTCCTACATGTTACCACCACCTCTGGCAGTGCATTCCAAGTAGACACCACCCTCTCAGAGAAGTATTTCCTCTTCATTTCCCTCTTGAAATGTCCCTCTTCCAACTTAAGTCCGTGCACCCTTGTCTCTCTTCCACTCCTCAGTTTAAACACCCCCTTGGTGCTAGGTTTATTTACCCCTCAGGTATTTAAATGCTTGAATCATATCCCCCATCCCTCCTCTCTCCCAATCTGTACATGTTCAGCTCGTTCAGCCCAACTTCACATTCCTTTTATCCCCTTTAACATTTTTTTGCCCTCTTTGCAGCCCCTCCAGTAACTTTATATCTCTCCTCAGGTATGGCCTCCAGTATTGCACACAGTACTCCAGGTGTGGTCTGACCAAAGATCTGTAGAGAGATAGGATCACATCCTTGTGTCTGGATGAGAACTCCCTTGTGATGCACCCCAGCATCCTGTTTGCCTTCGCTGCTGCTCTCCTACACTGGGCTGAGTTGTTCATACTCCTAGTTACCAACACCCCTAGGTACTTCTCCTTTGTGATCCCCAACCTCACCCTCCCAACCAGTAGTCCTTCTTCTGATTCTTTGGCCTGAAGTGCATCACCTTACACTTGTTTGCATTGAATCCTAGCTGCCACTCCACCGACCATGTCTCTAGTTTGGTTAGGTTCCCCTGCAGTTTTTTTCCCCATCTGTCCTCTTTGCCCACCACTGCCCCCAATTTCGTATCATCTGCGAACAGACTAACTCTGCTCCCCACTCTGTGTGCTATATCAGAGATAAAGAGCCCAAATAGCCCCAGGCCCAGCAATGACCCCTGCAGCACCCTGCTTGTCACTGCTGTAGGTGCCTAGAGCTCCCCCCCACCACCACCCCCTGCACCCTCATCTGTAACCAGTCTCTATCCATTTAGTCAGCTTTTTTCCCACCCCCAGTGCCATCACCTTCCTCCCAGCATCCCATGAGGTAATGTATCAAAAGGCTTACTAAAGTCCAAGTACAGGACAAGTACCTCATGGCCTCTGTCCAACTCCCTTGTCACCCAGTCATAATACTCAGTTAGGCTGGTTTGACAAGACCTCCCTGAGATGAACCCGTGTTGCCACCCATCTTGGAGGTCATTACTCTCTAGGAATGCCACCAGCCTCTGTTTCAGTGTCGCCTCGATAAGCTTACCCACTATGGACATGAGACTGACTGTCCAATAATTTCCTGGCTTCTCAGTAAGGACCACTCTCATGTATGGGCACCACATGGGCCACCCTCCAATCATGGGGGGCACACACCCCATTTCCAGGGAGGTGTTGAAGAGATCTGCCAGTGGCTCAGCTAACAGCTCCGCCATCTCCCTCAGCACCCTGGGATGGATGCCATTGTGACCTGGTGCCTTGTCCACCGTTACTGTCCTCAGTCCCTCCAGCACCCTAGTCCCAGTGATCACTTTGTCTATCACCTCCTCCTCCCCCCTTTCCCTACCTCCCCAGCCCATGCTAGTAGTGGACAATCCCTCTCCTTAGTAAAAACAGAGCAGAAGCACTCATTTAGAATTTCCACTTGCTCCACCCCCCTTTTCCATCACATCCGCTCTCCGCTTTATCCACACAATATGTTCCTTGTACTTACTCTTTTCCCTGACATACCTTAAAAAGTCCCTTTCCCCTCCCTTTATGCCCTGTGCTAATCTTAATTCCCTGGAGGCCTTTGCTTTTTCACCCTCCTGGCCACCTCCCTTGACCAACTCCTGTAAGGTTCCTTATCCTCTCCCTTCCCTGTTCTCCTCTACTTCTGGTATGCAGCCCTCTATGCCCTCACCCCTTGCAGCACTTCTTTGTTCAACCAGCATGGTTTCGTGGCTCTACTCTTCTTACTCCTGGCCCTGGTGCAGGGTACTGTGGCCTCTGTTAGCCTAGTTTTTATGACACCCCACTTTTGTTCTGCATCCATCCCCTACCTTATATCCTGGAGTCTCCCTCACAGTATTGCTTCCATCCTCCCAAAGTCCCCTCTACTAAAGTCCACCACCTTAGTGCCTGTACATCCTGTCTCCCTGCCCAGTGTGAGAACGAGCCACACTGTTTGGTGGTTGCTACCCGTTAGTGGGTCCTCCACCCTTACCTCCCTCACCACCCCCACATTTGCCAGTACCAGGTCCAGAGTACTACTAAGTATTGCAGGACAACTTACCAATTGTATCAGAATGCCATCCTGGAATGCATCAGTGAGCACCTGCTCCCTGGTACTGCCAGTGGCCGGGGTGCTCCAGTCAACCCCTGATAGGTTAAAATCCACCACTATCACCACACTCCCCCATCTACACACCCTCATTATCTGCTCTGCCAACTCCCCATCCAGTTCCCTGGATCGGGCTAGTGGTCTGTACACCACTCCCAGCCTCAGCTTTCTAACCTTGGAGTCCAGGAGCTGCATCCAAAGCACCTCTGTCCTCTCCTCTTCTCCCTCGTCCACTATGCATTTGATTCTCTCCCTCACACAGAGTGCAATCCCCCCTTCCAACCCCCTGGTCCCTGCTGTATATCCTGTATCCCAGGATTGCCGAATCCCAATCATGGTACTCTGTGGCCCAAGTCTCTGTCACTGCAGCACTGTCCAATTTCCCCTCTGAAAGGAGCACCTGAAGCTCTGCAGTTTTGTTCCCCAGGCTTCTTGCATTGAGAGAGAGCACCTTCCACTTGTACCCCTCCTTCTCCTTGGCCTGTGTCCCCCTCCATGTAGTCCGCACCCTTTCTCTTTGTTATTCTTATCGGGTGGGGGTGCCTTCTGTATTACACTCAGACCACTCTGCCCACCCTCTCCCAGGGTTACTACGCCTCTGCCTTTACCTATATCTAGGGGGTGAGCTCATTAGGCTCCCCTCTCTGCACCTTTCTACCAATCTCAGTCTTTTGGCAACCCCCCCCCACTAGTTTAAATCCATTTTAGTAGCGATATACCCCTCTAATCCAGCCTTTAATACTCCTGTCCCCTCCCTGCTCGTGTAGCCTGTCCACCATATACAAGTCACTATTCCCCCAGACCCTACCCCAGTTAGTCAATAACCCATAATTTTTTGTGTGGCACTAATCCCTCAGCCACTCATTGAAGTCCTCGATCTTACCCTTCCTCCCCGTGCTTGCACATGGTACTGGGAGTACCTCAGGGAATGCCGACTCCCCCACACTCTCAATTGCCTGCCTAACTCCTACAACCTCACCCTCACTACTTCTACAGTCTCTTCCGCCCCCTCACTGCAAATTTGAGCAGTGTCTGCCCCTCTTGCAGTCAACCCAGAGATAGCTTCGACCCAAATACGGCTGTGTCTTTCTGACTTTCTGCCCCATCTCACCCCTTTCAGTATAGAAACCCCCAGGACAAGTACTCCCCATCCCTTACCCCTTCTCTTCTAATGCCCCTTCCACCAGCGCAGTATTCATTCTTCCCTGCCTCTTACCCCCACCAGCTGCACCCTCTGTGACTTCTGTATCTGCACCCCCTACTTCTGCCTCACCCCTTTTCTGTGCCTTATTCCTCCCTTCCCCCTTGAATCCCTTCCCAGCCTGACTACTTCCTACTGGGCTACCCATGCTGACCTCCCCTCCTCCCCTGCTAATTTCCAACCCCTCTCCTACCACTGTTGCTGTCAATTTAGAGCCCCCCCATTCCCTTCGACCCTGATAGTGATGCCCCTCCCATCCTTCCCCTTCTCATAGCCTTCTCTCCTCCAGTCACCCCCTTCCTTACTTGCCCCCTTCTACCCTTTTGTCCTCACTATCTCTTCCCTACCTGTTACCATCCCTGTCATGCCCTGCTTGTCCTCCCCCTTCAGTATGTTCCTGTTCCCTTCTCCCATAGCAGAGACTAGAATCTATTCCTACTCGATACCTCTCCTACATCTCTACCCCCTATTGATTCTCTCCTCCTACATGTTCCCCTCTGTGCTCCCCCGGTCCCACCCCTGGTCCCTCCCTACCAGCAGCCATCTGCTCTCACCCCTGGTACACCTCTTGGTCTCTTCCTCCCCCATCAGGAGGCCTCCTCCTCCTCCCTCACCTCGGGCATCCCTCCCGTCTCCTCTCTTTTCTGCTAGTGTCTCTGATACTGAGGTAAGTTTCAGTCCCTAGTTGTTCTTCCCCCATCCCCCTTTGCCATCCCCTATTCCCCCCAGCCAGGATGCCTACCATACTCATCTGCCCTGCCACTTAGACTTCTCCCTAACCTCCACAGTTCCTCCCTCAAACTAGCCTATTGTCTATAGAGCATACACCCCCCATACTCCAAGCCCAGTCTAGTATCATTGTGGATCCACAACCTGTACACCCCGCCACCCTTCCAAAGATGCCCTCCCTAATGACACACTGCACCTGCCCCATTTTGGCCCCCATCTTATGTTATGGGCTCTTACTCCCAGTTTCTGTACCCTACTACAACTGTTAGGTGCTATTAACTCAAATTCCTGTTTCCCCCCACACTAGTCCCCCTACTGCCCCCTTGCCGACTGGGTTAATTCAGTCTCAAATCTCATCCGCTAGATACTGTATTATTGTAGCAATCCTAAAGCCTCCTTTGTCCATTTTTCATCCCGCAGCTACCATATTTTTTGTTCTCAGCGCTCATAGTTTCACTTATCCCAGTTAGAAATCATATTGCACTCCAAGTATTACTCAACTCAGTTAGAGAAATAAACAGAACAACTAAATCTGTATTATTACAGCAATCATAAAAGTATCAAATCATTGCTTTGTCTCCACCCCAGAGACCCTGCTGTAATATAGGACCACGCGGGGCCCTGGGCAGGTGGGTGCGCAACTCTAAAGCCCTGACAGAGCTCGGTTGAGCTTGCACCCTTCCCCTCTCTCACTCACTTGTTCTGTTTCTTATGGTGCTGCAGACTGCCCTTTTGTATTAGGCTCCTGCCTGTGTTGGCACCTTTTCCTGCCGACAAAGAAATCCGCAGCAATCCCAACAGATTTCCTTTGAGCTTGCTCACTCCCCTTCTCTCACTCACTTGTTCTGTTTCTCCCAGCGCTGCAGGCTGCCCTTTTGTACTGGGCTCCTGCCTGCATTGGCACCTTTTTCTGCCCACAAAGTAATCCACAGCAGTCCCAACAGAGCTCCTTTGAGCTCGCTGACTCCCCCTCTCTCACTCGCTCGTTCCGTTTCTCATGGCACTGCAGACTGCTGTTTTGTACTGGTCTCCTGCCTGCATTGGTGCCTTTTTCTGCCCATAAAGAAATCTGCAGCAGTCCTGACAGAGCTCCATTGATCTCTCTCACTCCCCCTCTCTCACTCGCTTGTTGTTAATCTGTCCCAAACACTGATTTTGCACTGCAACAGCGCTATTCTGCGCCGGCAGTGTGAAAACACATTTCAGCCAAATTGTGAAATATGGCAGTTGTACTGTTCATAAGGAGGTGCGAAAAAATGCCAGTGCTAAAAATCTAGCATGAAAATATTGCTAATTTGTGAGGTTACAAGGATGCATGGAAACTGCACGACTCATGCTTGTAACACAGTCATTTTATGGACTTTCATCACCAAATTTATAACATAGGCATTTTAGGACCTCTGCTCATGAACGGTATCACCGTCATTTCCTCAAACTGTCCCAAAAACTGATTTTGCACCACAAACTCAATATTCTACACCGGAAGTGCGAGAACACATTTCGGCCAGGATATGGAAAATGACAGCTGTACTGTTCATAAGGAGGTGCAGAAAAATGCCAATTTTGAAAATCTGGAGTGAAAAT
Organism: Neoceratodus forsteri; assembly: GCA_016271365.2. Lineage (NCBI taxonomy): Eukaryota > Metazoa > Chordata > Ceratodontiformes > Ceratodontidae > Neoceratodus > Neoceratodus forsteri. Next base: position 247,239,334 of record CM028130.1, read on the forward strand.
ATTACAAATTCATGAAGTTATGAGCGTGCTTGGAAACTGTGCAATGCACACTGGTAAAACGGCCATTTTTGGTCAGGATTGGGGAGGGGGATGGGGAGATGATGAGGGACCATTTTCTTTTTGACAGGCTTTACAAAAAAAAGACATTGGGGACAGTTTTCTTTTTTTTTTGTACAGGGTATAATATATAAGGATTTCTAAACATAAGATCTCTGGCCCCTAGCCTCAGGGGAATCCCAAGGCTCCACTTAGGGATCCCCAGCAGGTGAAGATCAAATGGAGCTGTATTTTGGGATAGGGGACCTTGGGCAGGGATGACCATGGTTATGTACACTCAGGGCATGATGGGTCATGGAAATTAGGTAATCAGGCATGTCTGATCATGACCATGACCATCATTGACAGGAAGGTTGAGAACTCCTGCAATAGACTGGATGTTTGTTTATCATGGAATACAGAAATTCAAACTTCTGCAGAATTCCTCTGTCAGAATGCTCAGCTCCTCAAATACAACAGAAGGCCATATATGCAGCCACATAGTCTCCATTTTATATGTGGCAGTGTAAGCAATAGCTATTGACAAAGAAGCTAGTAGGATAGGAAGAGGCATTGTTCATCAGCACAAAAGAAACACCAATAAATTAAAACTGAATAATACTTTATTTTTAATGTGCTTAAGTGTTGAAGGAGGGGTCAAAAGAAGAAATAATGTTTGTTGGCTGGTTGGTTTATTTTATTATTTAAAATTCAAGGGAGTTTTACTTTTTACATTACCTTGTTAAAGGTTTTTAGTGAGTAAACATGTCAGCCATGTTACAGATCCAAGACAGGAGTCTGACAAGAATCTTGTCGAATGCCCCATCAGCGACACTGGCAGGTCGACTGCATTCTGCAGTTGGCTGCCGGTTCACTACCTCTGCCTTTGTTTTCTTCAGGGGTCTGCGCCCCTGGCACCCCCCCACTTAAGGATTTTCAACTCCAGTCGGAGCTGATTGGGGGGTGCAGGACCCTGACAGACAGCGTCGGATTCCAGAGGGTCTCCCACCACGGCTAGGTGTTGTAGTTGGTGTGGAGGACCTCGATGGTCGAAGTGTCACTCCAAGGGGGGGGTAAACACCATGTTACTAATGGCAATCCGGGATAAGGTATGTGGGTCATGAATTCTGTATGTAATTTGCCCAAATTCCAAATGTCACTGCCTGAACTTGTTCCAACCTGTGCATTTCTGAGGAATTAACATATAGGTCTCAAAAATGATTTGGCCAATCAGGCAAGAACATTCTAACCCATTTTATAAAATAGAATAACCCAGAGTAAAATCTAAGTACAGCAAAAGCTGATGTTTAACCAGTAAGTTTGTGTTTTATCTGAGAAACGTAAACTATTTATATTCTCAAATACCATATCATAAGCAAAATAGCTAACCCTATTCACAGCCTACTGCAGGAAAGAAGCATTTTGCCTTTAGCAGAGAACAGGAACAGTTTAGAACAGTTTCGAACAATTTAGGAGGAACAGTAGGTTCCAGGGTTTATAGGGAACTTGGGCAGACAGGATGGACCTCTGGTCTTTTACTGCCGTCATTGTCTATGGCTATGTACACAGTGCAGTAATGATTTTGAAACCATTCTAAAAAGTGCTTTCAAACTCATCATGGTCTCCCATCCAAATTGATAGTCACCGTGTTGTAATCCGACGAAGACGTGACCACGTGACAGGTCCGGTGATGTTTTTGAGAATGATTCTGTCCTGTGTTCACCTATCCACACCATAGGGTAAAATACTTTTGGCTTGAAACCATGTTTAAAACTGGTTTTAAGCACACATCCCTTGCAGGGTTTCAGTATGGTTTTTAAACACTGTTTCAAACCATGCTAGGTGTGGACGCAAACAGTGTTTTGCCGTTTTAAACCACTTCAAACATTTTAAAAAGTATAATGTGCACACAGCCTATGTTTCTATGCTGGGATAATATCCACTAGAGCACTAGTACCCTGACTAATGTCTGGGTAATGCTTTAGTTTTAATGGACAGCATATCCAGATTATTCTCCATAGCTATGATAATCTAGCCACCATGAAACACAGTGGGTAATTTAAGCAGTTAACTATTGGTTAAGTCTTAATCCAATAGGTATGGAGCCGATACCTGGATTATACAGGTGCTATATGACCTAAATATCGTAGTAACTATCTGATATGACATTTTGAAAACATTGTGGATCTAGCTCCAGATACAACTTTTCTGAGTGGACAGCTAATAGAGTAGATAATCCACTCTCCAGTCACAGTCTGCAGAGTCTCAACATTTATTTTAGAACTACAGTTTGTGGCCCCAAGGAAACTTGTCTCCCCCAAAGTAACTTTCTTTTCTTTAGTAAAGGCTTCAAAATTGAACAAATGTTAAATAGTCCCAGTATGTAAATGTACAGTATATTTTTGTATTTAGAGCCAGAAGGCCTTACTCATAGACAGTCTAGGGCAGTTCTAAATGACAGCAAGCTTTTTTACTATGACTACAAGTACTTTTGGAGGATGCAGTTTGCTATCACCTTGCTCTGGAAACTAAGCACAACCATTGTTTGATACAGGCTTGCTACCACTAAAATAGTGACCTGGTGACTGTTACCGCCATGCACAGGCTCATTGACACCATCCTGAAGGAAATGGATCAGAGTCTGGTGACTGCCACTATCTGCATTTTTAATACCTTGTATGGTTTCCCCTGGTGGAAGTTCCCACCTTTAAATACCTGAAAAACTGAGTGGACAGACACCTTACTTCTCCTGCCATGTTGATGGCGTGCACAAAAAGCTCTTTCCAAAATGTGAGTTACTCTAAAACAAGTCTTGTCTCTTCCTTCTAATATGCTGTGAGATTATTGTGGAAATGATCCTCCCAGTGTTTGACTAAAGGGATAGGGTGGATAGTGCCATATCCAGATCCACCTGTCCAGACTGGATCCCCCCTTTCACTCTGTCACTTCACTCAGAACTGTCATCTTCTCATGTGGCCACAACTGTTCCCTTCACTCCTCTCACTCCCCTCTTCCTGTGAGGGACATTATCTCTCTCAGTGTCTCCTTAAGAAAAGACCCAGCTGCCTTCACTGCTATCTCATGACCTCATCAACGGTCCTCCCCCTTTCTACTACTCCATGAGGAATTATGAGACCCCACACACACTCCTTAACTTTACCCATCCCAAGACCTTTGCTGAGCAGTTTAAAAGACAAGAAATTCACTGCAAAAGTACTGAAGCAAAGGTATCCTGGAAAGTCATTTACAATAAAGCCAAGTTTCAAAGAAATAGCAAATTACACATACCCCACAAATGTACAGCATAATGGGAAGTATATGCAAATCACTATGAAAGAATGAAGGCTTGGTCAACTCATATCCTGGTTCCCGGTGCATCCTAGGGGAAGAGGAATTGAATACATTAAAAAAGGCTTGATGCTAAGCTAGCCTTAGTTCTTTTATGGTGATTTGCATATTTTATTTATTTATTTGAAAATTGGTGACCAGGAAAAGCCCACTGAGTTGAAGCTTGGTTCCAGGTATGTCCCAGTGGAAGGAAATAGGGGCTACAAAATACAAAACAGACAAAGTTCACATATTTCCCATGATGTTTTTTATATTTTCAGTATATGTAAATTGGTATTTCTCTGCTGGTTAGGCTGCCCTCCGTTACAGGCTACACTGACTATGGGTCACCCTCCCTTCCCCGTCCACTCCTTCTCTACTCCCACAGCCCTGAAAGTTCTCAACCATGAATATTCCATTTACATATGCACCTACTTCGAATCCCAATGCATGCCCTTCTCCAAGAGGAGTGAGAAAAAGCTAAATGAAAAAAGATCACAATGGCTGTATGACAAAATAAAAAGGTGCCATGTGTTATGCCTCATGGGCCTCCTGTACCTTGGCTCCAGCCGCCCCTCCCAACTCCTTATCCCTTTATTGGCCATGAAACATAGCTGCAGAGGTAGGTTGTAGGTAGTTGGGATGGGGGTTGGTAGCAGTATAGAGGTGTCTTGATGGGAGCCAGAAACGCAGCCCCCCCCCAAAAAACAAACAAACAAACAAAAAAAAAAAACAGCTGCTTATTGTGAAGTGAAAAAAACATAGCCAAAGTTAATGAACCTGTAAGTTCAAAACTGGTTACCCTTTTTATTCATTCACTAGAGACACACACACACACACACACACTTGTGGCCTCTTCATTGAGCCCTGCCAAACCAGACTGCTCATCTCCAAGAAAAGCATGGATACAATCACACAGCTGTTGGGCCACGTAACCTTCAAGTTCCAGCAAGTCAAAAAGAAAGATAAGCAGTCATCTCTTATTTTCCAAAATGTAAGTTGATAGTTAACTAAACGATACCCCAACCCCCACTCCTGTAGGCTTTACCTGCATAACTGTCTCATGGTGTTTAGATTTACTTCCGCAACTGGCCCACCCACCATCTTCCCCATCTCACAATACATCAAATCTTCCAAGGCATGTACAGCACACATGTGCTCCTCTTTGAAAATGTTACTAAGCCAGTACAGTGTTTTTGCACATCTTCTTTCTCTGTCTCTCTCTTATGCACACAGCAGAATTTGGACACTTACACAATAAATAACACATCCAGATTTCAGGGCTGCCTATGTGGTGTGCGTTCTCCTATGGGTTGCACTATAGTCTTTAGACTCCAAACACATGTGGACTATTTGACAAGATACAGAATTGCTCATAAAAGTTGATCCGACAGAAAACCAATATGGTGTTTTGCATAGGAAAGGAAATTACTGACAGGAACAAAATCTAAATGTCAGATTTATACATGTAAAATAACAGCTGATCTTTATCAACACTGTGAGCAGGTTCACAATTAAGAAGAAAAAAAATACACCAATTTCTCATATGTGACGACAACTGAAAATTAAAGGTTAGATCTTCACTCAGTGACAGAGTGGCCCAGATATTCAAAAGAGTTGAGCCATGCGCAATAGGGTTGCACCTGTGCAAGTCCAAAATTGCGCCATTCTGTGATATTCAGCAGGAGGCAGCTGCACCCCCGAAATCATGCGAGCAACAGCGCAATGATAATGAAGGCATGCGCAACCAAAGGGGGAGGAACCATGCATAAACTGCTCAGCCCGATATTCAGCACAGGCGTGCAGAGTTATGCATGTGCAACCCCTACCTGCGCCTGCACAAAGTTACACCAGAAAACAAAAGGAACAAGTCGAGGGCCACCCACAGGTGAGCTGCCGCATTGCAGGGCGTAACACAGCAGCTGCCACCTGTGGGTGGCCCTCGACTTGTTCCCGCCGCACCTGGTGGCGCCCCCCCATGCCCCGATTCCGGGCATCAGTATCCCCCCGTAAGTCCAATATCCCTGGTGGTCCAGTGGACCACGAGTAGCCCGATTGTGGGCATAACAGTGTTCCCAGTAGCCTGATTGCGGGCATAGCAGTGTTCCCCAGTAGCCCGATCACGGGCATGATCATTTCCCCTCGGTACCCAATCGCGGGCATAACGGTGTTTCCCCAGTAGCCAGATCGCGGGCATAACTTAACCCCCATTAGCCCGATCGCGGGCATCAGTATCCCAAAGCCCAATATCCCTGTTGGTCCAGTGGACCGATAGACCCGATCGCGGGTGGCATTCCTCACCCCCAATGTAAATCCTGGTGATCTAGTGGACCCCCACCCACCCGCCCATGGAGCCCACCACCCGCCCCCGTCCAGCCTGCGAGCAGCAGCACCCTCGCCTGCCGCCCGCCGACTGACAGCTCGTATATGGCTGCACACCCATTGGTTCAGAGCATGAGCCAATGGGCATGCAGCCATATACTAAGTCAGTCCAGATATGTGAATTAATTTTTCATTCACATATCTGGACTGACTAATCTGATAGTGAACACTACCTATTGGCTCATGCTCTGAACCAATGGGCGGCAGCCATACCGAGCTGTCAGGCGGCGGGCAGTGGGTGGCAGGAGGGTTGGTGCTGCCGCCCACCAGCGGATGGGGGAACGGGTGGTGGGGCCCATGGGCGGGTAGGGGGGGGGTCCACTAGATCACCAATGATTTCATACTTGGGGATGAGGAACGCTTCCGCGATCAGGCTCCGCTTGGTCCACTAGACCACCAGGGATATTGGGCTTTGGGAGGGGATACTGATGCCCGTGATCGGGCTAATGGGGGGTTATGTTATGCTCACGATTGGGCTACTCGGGGGGGGTTGGATGACATTATGCCCATGATCGGGCTACTGGAGGGGAACACTGTTATGCCTGTGATCGGGCTAATCACGGTCCACTGGACCACCAGGGATTGGAGGCATTGTCCCTTATGGGATGTCCCGCAATCGCGCTGCAGGGGGCATCGGTCCCCGACGGCTGCTGCCTGGCAGGGCGCCAGGTGCAAGTCGTCAGGGATCAGTGCATCTGCATGCTAATGGCATGCAAATGGGGCCGTACTCAGATGCAAATGGCCCCCCGTGTGCCTTGCATAAATTATGGACCCATTTGCATGTCACCCTTTGAATATCGCAGGTGCTGTGCATGGCGCAATGGAACTTGTGCCACCGCATCTCAATGCTCCACTCTGACCACTTGCGCTGGCACAGTTCCACTGCGCCATGCACAGTGGGTAGGAAGGGGCGAGACAAGCAGTTGCGCCATAGCGCAACTCCGTTGAATATCGCCCCGGCCACACCCCTGCACAACTATTTTGAGCGGCGCACAGGCTTGTGCCACAAAATGGCACAGTTTGAATATCTGAGCCACTGTGTTAGTGGGACGGGTCAACCCCAGTCCACTCCCACTCCCCTGTTGGCTGTTGTTGTCAGCACCCATCCACCTTCTGGGAGGGTTGACAAGAAGCGGAATTTGAAGCTCATAGCAGCAGCATCCCATGAGTGGTCACAAGGGGGCACTATTTAAACAGGCTGCATGCTTCCAGCACCAGCCAGAGTATACCGCAGTCTTTTCTATGGCTCATCTTAGAGTTTTGACCCTTGATGGCACAAAGTCAAAACACAAAAACAGAATATTCAAAACATTTAGACTTTTAAACAAATACTGGTTTGGTACCACCTTTTATGCCCTCTCCCTGGCACATCATAGAACTCACTGATTATTAAGCTCATACCCCATTTAAAAGACTTAAATATGTCCTTTCCCTCTCCATAAGCTCATATCCCATTGGAAGAACCAACTACACATGGCCTACTGCCACAACCATGGTTATCCTCCCATGCAGGGGTTTCTACATTATGTTTTGCACATTTTGTGCACACCTGCCATCTGCAGAAGATGCCCAATTATATACAGTAGGGATTAAGATCTGCAGACAGCACTTAATTTCATATTTCCAGCCTGTAAAACTTCTAAGGGATAGTCTTCCTTTCTTTACAAGGAACCTTTAATTATGGAACAGCCTACCAAATTTTCTGAAAATTCCAGTCAAATCATATATACCCTGAGAATTCCAGTCAAATCATATATACCCTGGTGAACTGAGAAGGAATAGTTAAATGCAAATGCCAGGAGGTCTAAAACAGGTTGCAAATTTGTTTGTAACGGATAAAAATTTCCCCAGTGATTCCTCACCTGTTTTTATATTATTATTTATAGATGGTAGTTTTTTTTATGCTGCTGTTATTGTCTTTGCATTGATGTGCAAGACGTTGAGAGCCTGTGGATTGGGCATCTAAGAAATAAATACTGTGTACTGTAAAATGCCTTAATTCTTCATTTGAATGTACTGGGCACGTCTATGGCCTATTGAGCACTGCACACTTTTTTGCACATGCAGTTAATATGCAAGTGTTGTGATGTACAGTATACTTAGTTGATTTAAATTTAAAACTGTATTACTATGGGTGTGAATGTTAGGACACCAAAGGAAAGGAGCCTCAGCTCTGCCAGGCAATCCTTTTCTGGATTTTATGAATAACTTTATTTATTACGGTACTCCTGCTCCCCTACCTCCTCTTCTCCCTGAGAGCAGGTGTTACTGTGTCTCTCATTCTGTTTTATCACACCTCCTAAACTCGAGAGATTTTAAACTGCAGGGTTTTATTTAACTCTAAAAATTGATTAGCGTTTTCCTCATAAAAGTGCTAAAACATTGTGAAAATGCACAACACTTACCTCACTGTGTTTAACAAACATAACACTTCTAGAAAACCTATATAAATGCTTTCTGTACAGTTAGTATTGGCCCAAGGAAAAAACTGCTAATCAATTATGTAAATCCCTGAACAGGGTAGTAATTTTGTCATGAGAGTAGCACTTTCCCAGAAAAGTTTTAAATGTTGCCCTCAAAGCTCAGATTAGTCTAAAAGAGTTATTGATTTCTGGTCTACGGGAGTAGCAGAGGCCACTAAATCTGCTAGAGGCTACGGATCCCTCTTCTATACTGAGCCGAATCACGTTGTTCACTGCCATTACCCTTGGGCAGTCCCATCTCTGTATGTTCTACAGTATAGCTATAGTTTTACATAACCAAGGCTGCAGGTGCTTCACATTTGCATCTTACCACTGTAGCTAAGCACTGTTATATTTCCTAGCTATAAAAAAGTGTGCTATTACAGTGCAAGAACCAACAAACACACAATGCATGTTTTCACTGCTCATGGCTCTGCTTTTTTTTTTTTGTTATGAAGGAATGTAACCCCCCTCCTGGACAAAACAATTCCAAATCAACACCACAGAATGTAAGCATGAGCTTTTTGGTACTCCCAAGAAAAGTAGGAGCCTGGGTGCCTAGAACATGACTCCTTACGTCATGCTTATCAGCAGTGAACACATTTATTTTGCTTATGCTATACGCGCTTAGAGACCAAATGATGTACAGAAATATAGCAACAGAGTAGCTGGGATATTGGCAACCAACTGTAAAATATTAAAAGTAGTAACCATATATCACTTTCTATTCACACTTGAAGGCACACTGGAGTCAGTCAGCTCAGAGAGAGATCTAAGGCCCCGTCCACACTACACCGCTTTCGCCCGGTAACGGATGTGATCCATTACGGCCGCGGAGCGGTGCAGTGTGTCCACACCTCGGCGGTGTCGTTACCGGGACCAGCACCGCTGTCCACAACAGATCCGGGCGCATCGCTACAGCGGCGCCCGATCCCACAATGCAGCTCGCGCTGCACTTTGTGCCCTGCAGGGGACCGTTACCGGCAGTCCACACTACAGCCGGTAACGGTACCAGGGTGGGAACGGTATCATAACCGTTGTTGAAACCACCTCATATGTGGTTTCAACAACGGTTACGAAAATGCCTCCTGTAACGTTACCAGTGTAAACGCACGCCGTTACCGATGCGGTTTATACCCTCTGTAACGTTACAGAAGGGTTTTCGGGCTGCAGTGTGGACAGGGCCTTAAAGGCCAGAGAACTCCACCAGACAGAGACAGGATTAGCAATTGCACACCATGCGAGGCAGTAATGGCACACACATAAAACTGGGCCTTTGCAGAAAAAGGACTGTAGGAAAGAACATGAATGCAGACAGGTTCTTGCTGACACAGGCATGTATTGCCCTAAATGTAAGGAGTAGTTTGACTCTCTGCTGTGGTTGCCAATTAAGACCCTTAGACAAAAGTAAAACTTCTACTCTACAAAGCAGTGCCTCTGGTGAGCAGTAATAATCCCAGTACATCCAAAATAAATACTATATGTCACTGATTATGCAGGAAATGTTATCTAGAAGAGTAGGCAGATATAAACAGGCATAAATCAGGCACGTTTTTTCAAGCTTAATGGTTATGATTGCAGTCTCCTAAAACTCAGTGAGGACCCCCTTATGAAATTATGTCATTTTGGCTCCTATTGTGGATCCATTCCAAGTTTCCTAAATGAATCCCACATCAAGCTCTTTTGCTACATAAGAGTTGTATGCCCTGAACTTGGATAGTTCTTTACCTTTTATTAAACCAATATACTGAGCATGTCTTGTGCGAGGATGGTATTTAAACATAGTATACAAGTTTGCACCTGAAGAAGGGGACTCCGTGGCCACACACCGTGTTGTGTGCTATTTCATCTTGGTACAAGACACGGGTTGGGGGAAAAAAGTATCAAACTATCCAGCGACTCCTGTTTTCTACTAACCAATAAGTGCTGCAATGTGTTTTACTCTGCCCTAGAGTTACATCATAGGACAAGAATTTCATAGTGATGCTTCTAGTGATATGCCTATGGGCCTCCAGGTACAAAGTATATTGTGGCAGCTTCTGGTACTGCTAAAGCATCCTCCTATTCTTGTTGGCCAACGTGACACACCTGCTGAAATGATCACATACTGTATATTTGTAATGGACAATTGTCCTTGTTTTTTTTTTTTGGGGGGGGGAGATGCAGAACAGAAGACAGGTGATGATGAACTCAAGTATCCAAGCCTCCAGGTAACAACTAAAGTAACAGTTCCTGAAACACCATCAATAATATAGTAGAATCTACAGGCCCCTTATTTAACAAAACATAGCCCCAAAGCTGAGCAGGGATGCAGCAGCTCACCTTAAAGACGTCGGAGAAAAAGCCGGCACCAATCTTCTCACAGTAGAAGTCGTCGATCCGGGCCAGCGTGGAGATGGCGCTGTGCAGTGCCCATTACGAGGAGGGCCTCATGTAGCCACAGCATGACCTCTAAACATGGAGGGCTTCCCCCACTCTGCCTCATCCTGCCATTTCAGCATGGCTCTCGTGTCCCGCTCCATGGTGCCACTAAACCAAACCGATGCATCTTGTTCCTGGACAGGATCCCCTGTGATAATAACTCTCTGGCAGCTGTTTCTGTTGTCACATCTCCAGCAGTCTCTCGATCACCAGGTACCTCCCAGTCCAGTCACAGGAAAACCGTTTTCAGTCTAGGTGAGTACTGTATTAGTACTGACCCAGGAGAACTGTTGCTGTTAGTCCCACCAGTACAGGCCCTAGAAACTGTTGCCCCCAGCTCTGTGGAACTAAGTTCAGTCTCTGTCCCACTCCAGGCCAGCGACAACAGCTTTTCACCTGAATCAGGCCCGGGGCAACTGCTGTCCACCAAAGCCCAGGCCGCTGACACAATTCCTGCCCATTTCCAGCCGTAAGAAGCAGCCTCCATCTAAACCTGGAACATGGACCGGTCTCAGTACTGGTCCAAATCCAGGATAGCCGATCTCAGATCCCTTTTAGTTTTTAAGGGAAGGGGGGTTAGATTTGCCAATCAAAACCATCCAATCAGAAACAGCTTTGGTAGTCCATAGTAAGTGGGTCCATAAAAATTCGAAAAAGTTTGTTTCAAAATAGAAACTGTGGTCCGGAATGTTATCATTTTATGCCACTGTTGTCCTTTGTGGAGGAAAGCCAGGGCTCCCTAAACATTCAACCCATCTGGCTTGGAGGCAGCATGCAATGGAAATCCACCTGTCCAGCATGGTCAACGTTCTATTCCGGAATAAATTTTTGAGCACCTAATATGGAATCAGGTGTTGTGGTAAAGAACCACAATAAAGTTATCTATCATGGGGTAAATCAGCGATCAAGCTCTATAATAGTGTGTCTACAAATCCAGAGACAGTGCCTTCGCTCTTCTATCCCAGAATAAATCAGCACTTAAAACCACCTGACCAAAATATATAAGCAAATCCAGGGACGGTCTCATATCCCGGGATAAAAGTGCAGCATGTTAACAGGGGATCATTTGTTCTAAAGGTCAAAACCAAATCCTATGAGGTGTTCTATCCTGGGGCTGCTAGGTATCAGATGTGTGAGGACCGAACCACCGACTCACAGCGTGAGAGACTACACATTATTGCATTTGGAGGAACTGCTTAAAATTAGAGATTGGGATAGCCCCATTATTTTTCAAAATGAGTGGCCCAACGTATAGAGCCAATTTTATTAGAAGGTCTGGACATCATCAAAGTCTATGACCTGTTTTTGTTATCTTACATTGGTTTTATTAGTTGATGTTTTGCCTAAACCTATTTTAAATCATCAGCAACTGTGTTAGCTTGCAGAAAACTGGCCGAAGATACAAGGCAGAACAGTTCCGCTATCAACTCCTGGTGTTGAGATTCCTGAACCTCTTACTGAAAAATAAATATGCTCCTTTATTATCCTCTACCCCACCACCTTCCTCCAATGCAAGTTTGCTGCAACAATCGAGGACCACCCTGCATCACAGTGTCAGCTTGCAAGCTTCAGAAGAAGTGAGAGGCTAATGCTGCAGTGACGGGGCGCTCCCTGATTTCAGCAGCCAAATCATTTCAAGTTGGTGGCAGGCTTGCAAACCAGTGTCACCACCAGCCTACGCTGGCATTGGTGACACACAGCCAAGCCCACAAAGGCAGTGGCAGCATTGGCAGAAACAGTGCTGCACCGTCACACCCGCTTCTCTCCTAAGCTGCCACAACATGTTTCTTGCGCATGCTCAAGCAGACATAAAAATGACTGACAGATTTTTTTTACAAAACGTATTGCAGCTTCAACATCTGAAGCATGGCTGGGAATGGTATACTATAGGAAAAAGGTATGTGGGGATACTTACTATAGCCCTTTAAATCGCCATTAATCTGTAAAGTATTTTTTGCCTTTTGTATTAAATGCCTAGGATATAGCCAGTCAACATCCCCCATTCCAGATGTACAAAGAGGGGCTTCTGTGTTGTGAAGCCTGTCCTTTTTGTCTTGGACCATGCAAATCCATTATACATATTTAGTGCTATGAACGTGTTTCTCCATGACTTTTTATCTCACTTACTTTCCCTTTGTCATTTTGTACTGAGCATAAACACTATGGCCATGCTCAGTACTCTTTGTGCTGAGTAGGATCTTGGAAGCATGCACCATGCCTCACATTTTGCCACTGAAATGAGGGACATGGACACTCAAAATGGGGGACAATGAGGGACACTAACGCACATGATGATTAGGACACATCATGAAACATGGAGATACGGTACCTCAGAACACAGTGAAAACCATTATGTTAGCACCAGAGAATGAATTTCAACCATTAAGCAGGGTTGCCATTTTGGTAGGGCAGAGGGACACAGTTGCCTCACCCCCCATATTTGTGCCTCGGTTGTTCTTATGGTGTGGCAGTAACGGCTATAAATTTGGATTTCGTCTTTTGCACAAGAAGTGCCCACCTGGCCTGTGTGTGCTCATGCTGCAGGTACTTTCTAGACTTGACTATCTCTGCTTATTAGCAGTGGCACAATCACGTGATATGGATGAGCTTCAGCCAAAAAAGAGTGCATGAGCCTTGCAAGTGTGACACTGTCTTTCCAACCACAGAGTAGACAGGTAGAGCACTACAGCTTGTAGGAGTCAGTGAGCACTGAACTCTCAATAACAGTGTTATGGCAGCGTATGTTTGGTGTTCTACTCTTAGAGAGTCTCCATCTCCCCTGGTGGCTGAAGGGACAGAGGGTGAGCTAGAAGCTAACTCAAGACTAAGCTACCTACTTACTCTACTAGGCTTGCCTTACAATAAAAACAGTACAGACCCCATGACAGCAAATTAGGCTTAGCAGCAGTGGTGACAGTGGTGTGAATGGCATTCATAGGCCTTGATCAGTGTAGTGTGACAGGAGCTATAGCATCAGCAACCAAGCAAGAAGGAAGCAACCCAGGTTGGTTGGATTCATATAGTGAGGTGACTTGGAAGCAGACCACATTGGGGACCTGTGATGGTCAGTTCAAGCATCCATCTTCTGATGAAGGAGAGTGGGGCAGTGGACTAAAAACTGGGCTGGTGGCACACTATGCCAGGCTGCAGGTTCTGGCCATATGGCTGGGTAAGGAAAAGTAAATAATTTTTTTTACAGGAGGATTGGGGAAGGAGGAAGGACTGAAATATTGATGGGTTTTTCATGTTTCTTTACCTTTGGGTGGCTTCATGACCCATAAGGGATGGGTATTGAATGGAATGGCATTAGGGAGAAAAATCGGGACAGGGTTCTTTTTTTGGGGGGGAGGGCAAACTTCAGTCAGGAAACAAATTGGTTAGTAACTGGGTAGGTTTAAGCCAAAATCTGATGCACTGCTCCCAGTATATACAGATGAACCATATACATTTGATTTTTTCTTGATTTGCATATCACATTTCAGTCAAACTAAATAAGTTGTACCTTTTAGAGATGCTACAGATATTCTAGAACTGTCCCATGCATTCACAGACATTTAAACAGTATGGTATGCACAGAATATTGGAATCCCACTATAGTCAGGCTTATACCCCCCGTGAAGCTGATTTCCACATCTCCACACTCAGGCACATTATGACAATGGGCAAAGGAGATTGCTGGGGTGTGCACCATTGAAATAAATTAGGGTAGTTTTTTAATTACTATTTTATACATTATTAATGGAAAGTTGAAGATTAATGAAGGCCACCACTCGTCTAACAAGGGCCTTGTTTGTAGAACAGATGCCTTCATTATTCTCCAACTCACTGTCATAATGTATAAAATAGTAACTGAAACTAATTCCATTCATTTTAAGGGGGCACACCCCAGCACTCTGACCCATGGATATGATCTCTTAAAGACTGCTGCCTCTGGCTCCCTAGTACTCAAGTAAGAGACTTTTTACTTATATCTATACTTGGTGGGTTGTCTGTAACATTATGGCCATGCCTGCTACAGTGTGTGTGTGCATGGGGGGGACTGGCTATGTGGGTGTGTTGAATTATTGCTACTTTTGTGTTTGCACCTTAAAGTCTGTTTGCGTGGAAGCATTCAAAACTATGGAGAGAAAATAGTAGGAGTACAGGTCAGACAAAAGTAATTAAGTGTTTTTTTTGGTGTAAGTGTATGTATTGGGGGTGGGAAGAACCATATGCGATTCCATTGGTATGTGTGCTACAGTTCAACTGTGAAAATGAGATGAGGGAGAGAAGTAAACTGAAAAGCATACACTGGCTACAAGCATGAAGCATCCGTGCAGATGTGTTCAGATACAGTATATATTGAAGTACAAGCGAGACATATATGTGTGCAGACAGTATGGCTTTGTGGTTAAAGGCACTGAACTACAAGCCAAAAGACTTGGAGGCATGAAGATCTGGGTTTAAATCTTGTCAACTCCCACTTCTGTATAGTGTAATCCTGAGCAAGTCACTTAACTTTTCCATCTGCAGTTATCAGTGACCACTTGCTTTTTTGCACGTATACCACATGCATGCAGTCTTTCCCAATTTAACATAAAAATCATGGTTTCCACATTTGCTTGCTGCACGCATGCCATATGCATGTAATCAGTTCCAATTTAACATTAAGATCATACTTGCAACACACATATCACTTGGGTAATTTTATGTGTGCAGCATGAAAACATTTGATATAATTATTTCTGTAAGGGCTGATAGGCCTGAGAAAGCTGCTTGCCGTGGCTGAAGAAAGTGCAGTTCAACAGAGCTGCTAGTTTTGATCTAGCATGGAGGAGCATCCACTAAATGTTACATTTTTAACACAGAAAACAAACATATTCCCATAGGCACTCTGTGAACATAAAAATAATCAAAACAGTGAGAGGGTAAGTGATTTTTAAAGGCAGTAGGTGAAAAGTAGTGAGATCATTTTATGCAGAAAAATTAAAGTAACTGTACATTTTTTTCAAAAAAAGGATTTCTCTAACCTACTGTATTGCCAACAAATGTGAAAACAGTGCAGTGTGAATGAAAGTACAATATACCCAAAAGACTAGAACATGTTTAAAAACAACTTTGTTATGGACTTATACTATAAGGCTCAGATATTCAGACTGTGCCTGACAGGGGTGCAAGCCGGGGCGCAGTGCAACTGAGATGTGCCGGGGCCAGGGCCAGGCAATATTCAACAGTGATGCACCATGGTGCAGCACCACTAAATATGGCAAGGTCAGCACACATACTGTGCCTGGCACAGTGACACTGTGCTAGTGCCAAGCCACAGATAGGGAGCACAGGGATGCACCAGTGCATGTACAGGTGTGCTAGGTGCAACAGCTGCAATATTCAGCAGGGGGCATGCAAATGAGGCCATTAAATATGCAAGGCACAAATGGGGCCATTTGCATGTCATTATGGACCCATTTGCATGCCTTGCACAGGGCAGGCTGGCAACTTGCGCATGGCACCCAGCACAGCATGATGTGTGCTGTGGGGATACCGGGGCATCTCCCACCCCATAGCTGTGATCACGCAGTATAAGGTACTAACAATAGCCCTGGTAGTCTAGTGGCCCCCCTCACTTCTGTGTCCCCGATCACTGGATTATGCTGTTTTATAAGTCCCTGGAAGTCAAGCGGTACCCCCCCACCCATTGCCACAATCGCGGTACAGCACCATATCATGATTCCCTGGTGATCCAGTGTCACCCCTCCAACACACACAACACCCTTTTCCCACCCCACTCCCCCCTGTCATCAGCGGGTGGCTGCAACCCACCCACATACTGCCTGTCTGCCCACCAAATGACAGTTCCAATATGGGCTGTAAGCCCATTGGTCCACAGTGTGGACCAATGAGCTTTCAAGGCATACTGTACTAGACAGTCCCGAATATGTTATTGAAGTCATTCACATATTTGAGACTGTCTAGTACAGTGAGCCCTGCAAGCCCATACTGTAACTGTCATTCAGCAGGTGGCTGGGCGGTATGCGGGCAGGTTGCAGTTGCCTGCCAATGATGGAGGGGAGTGGGGTGGGCAAGGAGTGCTGTGTGGGTGAGAGGGGTGGGGGGTGCCACCGGATCAACAGGGAATCATGATATGGCACTGTACTGCGATCGTGGCAACAGGCGGGGGGGTAAAGCTAGACTACCAGGAACTTACAAAATGGCATATTCCGGTGATCAGAGACACAGGAGAGAGAGGGATTACTAGACTACCAGAGAGTGACTTAAAGTACAGTCATTGAGGATGCAGAGAATCGGGAGGGAGGGGGGCCACTAGACTACCAAGGATATTTCTGTGCTTGTGGACAATGTTCTGGGTGGGCAGGTGGCCACCCTCAGCTGGTGGCTGCTGTGTTACACCAGACAATACAGCAGTGCACCTGTGGGTGGCTGGGAGTTGCTCCCAGTCTTCACGGGCTCAACTTTGAGCTCCTCTATGCGCAGACCGTAGGAAGGCTCAGCATATGCACCGCACATCCCAGGCTGAATATCAGGATGTGCCGCATATGTATGGGCACTCCTCCTGCATCTGCACCAAATACTATTGCATTGCACCCCAGAGCATCGGGATATGCACTGTGCCTGGCTGCCCTTTCAATATACCACTGGGATGCAAAAACCAGGGGAATTAAAAATGCAACAGTTTGAACATACAGAGTCCTAACTGTCAGCTCCCACATTACATATCAAGTCTCCTTACCAGTACCCCTGGAAGTTATTCTCTCAGGAGGCACTCCTACATCTCACTCGACATTCCTAGATTTAGAATGCACTCTGGGTTTTCATCGTTAAGCCATGCCCTACAAGCACTATGGAACAACCTTCAAAAATCCCTGAAGCTCTCAACCCTTGTTAAATTGACAACTTTCAAATCATTACTTAGACAACACATCAGGGACTCCTGCAATTGCCACTCTTAACTCCCTGCTAGTTCTCTAACTGCAAGTGCTTAGTATCCCTCCTACCATTCTGTCTTTTCTCACTCTAATAAACTTTAAATATCTCCACACTCTATCCCTAAATTCTCCTTTCTGTTTATTCCCTCCTATCCTTTCTCTTCTGGGGTTTCTACCTTTTCCTTTCCTTTTCCTTTCCCTCCCTCCCTCCCTTCCTTCCTTCCTCTTCTGGGGATTCTACCTATATTCATTTCCTCTGATTTTCTGTCACTTTCCCTTGCACTTTATACTGCAATAAAATGTACATTCCCTTAGTTGCACTTGGGAACCTTTGCCCTGTGTAAATATGAATGCATTGTAAATATTATTCATATTACACCTGTTTTAGTTGTGTATACTGGTGTTGTATTGTTGTTACTGTTTTCTGCTAAGCTTTATATTATCACTGTTGCTATGATTCAATGTTTCACTGACCAGGTCCAATTTGTAAATGAGTTTCACTCAATGGTGTTTCATTTGATTAAATACAGATTGAATGACTGATTTATTGATTGAAAATGGTCAGAAATCAGTCATGACAAAAACCAAAAGAAACAGAAATTAGATACTGTCATATCAAAAATGGACCAAGATGAAAACCATACTTCAGACCTGGAAATTCTTTTGCTTTTAATTGTGAATAACCAAAAGGCTTCCCTTCCTAAAATCTGATTATCAGAAGTCCTGATTATGTGACACTTTTTCATTATCTCAAAATATGAATGTATGCTGTTTCAAGTTTCTAGCATTGTTGACAAGGTTTGCAGTGGTTGATGGCTCTGCAATGCTCTCCAATGCTTATATAAAACTGCTGTATTGTTTTGCCTATGTAATAATAGGGTCCACATCTTCACATGGCTAAATAAATGACATTAGTAGTGATACAGATGATCAAATCATGGAACTGATACACTGTTCCATTGTGTGGAATAGTAAAAACTGTTTCCAGGGGAGATGGCACTGCAAGTGTGGCATCTTTCACATTGGTGGTAGCCATGGCTAAAATTATGTAGCCAAGCTTTAGACTTCTCCACTGCCTGTCTGCTGAGTACTAAACCATATTTGATAGTTTAACCTTTCTGTATGCCATGCTTGGTGGTAAATCACTTATTGAATCTAAAGCTTTGTCATCTTTGAGCACATGCCAATGTTTTTCAATAATAATTTCCTATCAGTCTTGAATGTGCAGAAAAGATAATAGTGAAGTAAAAGTTTTCTCTTTCAGACTAATTTTTAGACTGGGATATCAGGGTTTCCCTATCTTAGGCCCTGACAAAAGTCTCTGCTGCTTGGGTAGTGACCTCTGAATACCCCCTCTCTCAGGATCCTTCTGTGTAATCTACCACTCCCTCTTTAAAGGCCTCCTCTGAATTGCAATTGTGAAGAAGTCTTAAGTACTGGCCTTAGGGAATGTTACTAACTATGTGGCACAGGCAGAAACTAGTGGCTAGCAGGAGGGTATTCCTATCCAAAGATTTACAATCAATATTTTTATTAAAATCCACTCCTGTTCCCCTAGACACTCAAAGGTTAAAAAAAGTTAATGCTGTTGGGAACTACACTGTAATTATGTAACCCCTTGTGGGAGCTTACCTGCTTGCCCCTGAGACTGCTCCATTCTCCTGTTTTCCCCCATTCTGGTGCCCTGCTTTGCTCGAGTCTCCTTCTTGCCTTTGAAGCCTCCATTCTGGTCTCTGCATTGTTTTTTGTCCAAACGGGGCCAGAGTAGCTGAATTGCAGAGCCACCAAACCATTCCTGCACTTCGGTGAAGTCGGGGGGCCCATGCATTCACACTGGCTCCTTTTTTGTTTTGGAGCCATTCATGCAGCCAAATGAGTGCCTCTCCAGTGGACTGGACACCCCTACTAGGCTAAGTGGGGGTCAGACACCAAGAGAGGTAGATTAAGATTTGCAAGTCTTTTTATTTTAAAAGCGCCTATAAGTGCTTTGAAACTGGGGGCCTAAATGAATATGAATGAAGGGCTAATAAATATTAATGAGCTGAATGGCTTCCTGGGGGGGACTGTACATTTTGGAGGCAGTGACAGATGAACTGCTGTGTTTCTATATATAATTCAGCAGCCGGGTAATAGGGGGCAATGGCTGCTATGGAGCAATGTGGAAGCTGTGTGAATAAATTGTTTGGTTTCCTGCAGGAACTTTATAAAGTGGGGGCTGCTATATGAAACTGTGTGGAACTCTGTACTGGAAACAATATTTGTTACTTTGACCCCCATTGGACAGCCAATTATTAACTTAGACACCAAAAAAGACAGCTGAATTGCCTTATGGGAGGGTTGTGAACTAAATCTAGGTGCCAAAGACCCATTACCAATCAATAGTCGAAAAAGGGTCATCACTAGGTATTACTCGCTAATAAAAGGTGGAAGAAGGCCAAGGCCCATCGAGACCACACTGTCAGGGTATATTCATCACCCATTACAAAGCAAGTACCTGTCTAAACTGTCCTTAAACATTTCTGGGGAATGTATGATCACTAAGAAGCCAGGAAGGGAGTTCCAAAATTTACAAACTCTAATGGTAAAGAATTTACTTCTTTTATTGGTATTAAATTTTGGAATCAACTGCTGTCTATTACAACATCTTAGTCCAACAGGTTTGGCGGCCCAATGGAGGTTATAATCATTCATAAGATTGGGTTCCTTTAAGATGTTAAGAAGCAGCAGTAAATCACCTCTAGTTCTATGAGTTGACAGATCATATAAATTCAGATCCTTAAGTCCATCTGGATATGATAAATTACTAATAGGAGTAATACGTTTTGTAGCCCTCCTCTTGACAGATTCAATTAACCTGGAATCTTTATTTAGATATGGAGCACAGAATGAGGCTGTGTAATTGACATAAGGCCTAACATATGTTGTATACAGTGCTAAAACACTGGCCCTTCTCCTGTTAACAAAACATTTTTTTTATAGATGTTACAATTCGATTGGCCTTAAGTGCTACATGACTACAGCTGGTCAGTAGATGCCAAGTTTTTGTTAACAATTATGTCTAGATCCTTGTCCGAATCCACTGCTTTAATCAGACATCCATTTAAGTAATACATTTTATTTGCATTTCTATTTTCGAGATGAATAACTGAACATTTATCCACATTAAATTCCATTTTATTTACTTTAGCCCAATTCTCAATTTTTATTTAAATCATTTTGTAGAAAGGTAGACTTAGTAGCACTGTCAGCTTCACTCTAAGTTTAGTTTCATCAGCAAATCTGGATAGTCGACAATGAGTGCTGGAATTCATGTCGCTAATAAAAATCCTGAACAGTAAGGGTCTCAATACTGAGTCCAGGGGTACACCACTAGTGACTTCTATGTCCCTCGACAGTGTATCCGATACTCTTACTTGTTGACATCTATTTCTTAACCATTTAGAAACCCATCGTACAAGGTAAGGGTTTAGGCCCAGTGTAGACATTTTCGTTATAAGTTGTGCATGATGAACTTTGTTGAGGACCATTTTAAAATTTAGTAACAGAACATTCACGGGAATCCCATTGTCCAGACTTCTGCTGGCTGGTTCATAAAAAGTGATTAAGTTACTGGTACATGACTTTTCCTTGGTAAAGCCATGTTGATTAGGATTTTCAAGTTTCTTGTCACAGATCTCCTGCTCAAGTCTAGACTTTAACAGCTTCTCCATATATTTACATATAATGGAGGTCAGACTAATCGGTCTATAGTTGTTAGTCATGCCTTTATTACTCTTTTTATGTTTGCTGGCGCGCATGCACAACAAACATATTGTGGCATCTTACTGTAGTAGCAAGTTGTGGAGGTGCGGCAGTGTTGTGACGAATGCCAGCTGTCCATTCTGGGGCTGGTCTCTGTGGCTCCAGTAGAGGAGTAGGCTGTCCATGACAGCAGTATTGTAATGTGTCACCAACTTGAAAGAAACTCACCGCTGCAATCAGGGAGTGCCCATATATTAACAATCAGCTGTTTTTGCTGCTGGGGAGATCCCTGATTCCAGTGGTAAATCACAGTTTGCCTTGTCTGGTGTCCCCCCCCACACCAAGCTCATTACCACACTGGGCTGGAAAGCTGCAGGGTAACTCCTGAATCATTTAATGCTGCAGATCCAATGAACACCTGAGGCTGTCCTCACACCAAGCCACTCCTGCCACTAACGGACACCCAGCCTAGCCAGTCAAAGATAGGAAAGGTTCTAAGACAGCCACTCCCTCCCTTCTTTTTTTGTGGCTCTGCCCACATGCCCCCTCCTGTGGGAGCAGTGGTAAGAGTTAGAATGGCACTTCTTTAGTCACCGGTACAAGGAATCGGACTCAGCCTCCCATTTTGAGGCAGTTTGCCATTGCTTGCTTGCCTTCCCACTGTCTGCATCTTGCTCGCGCGCATCCCTCTCTGCTGTCTCTCGGTTCTTGAGACTCCTCTGACAGTTCAGCAATGCTATCCTGCTCCTGTACATGCCTGCTGTGCAACTGACCCAGACTGACAGACCGTCTGTCACTGGGACAGATGACACCTGACTGCTCACTGTGCTGCCACCGCTGTTAATGGGACTGACCACCCAGGATTCACCATGTCTCATTCCGAGGACCTGCACTGGCTGACCAAAAATGTGTACAAGGTGAGGGTCCCCCACTCAAAAAGCCCCACTGCGGGGGTGGACTCCTTAGTCGGGAGTGACGGCATTCGATGTAGGCAGAAAAAAAGTTGTTTTCTCATCTATCCTGTTTGTATGTAAGTGCACCTTTTCAGTCATTGTGCAGGAATCCTCGAACCCTAATGTGACTTCAATAGTGTGATTTTACTCAGTGACTGGTGCACTTTTCTGTATTTAGGCATATGCATATTAGTACAATGGCAGCAGTCTTTTCTCCTACCTGATTCCTGAAAGCTATCTAGATTTCTTTTTTTATCCATTCTGAAACTTGATTCATGCAGCTTCCCCACTCTGCCTTATTACGATGTCAACCACTGGCATTTAATGAAAACAAAGATGTGGAAGTTGAGACAGCAGGTTGTACAATAAGTACAGCTGTTTTGTTTTGTTTTTTTATCAGCTTTCCTGTCTCGGGGTTAGCTAATTCATTCCTTTCCCTTGATTTTTAGTTTGCTTTCTCTAGCTCAGGTATGCTGTTTTTAACAGGCCGGTGGGTTGCGATTTCTCTTTTGAAGGTTTATCATGCAGAATCCTTTGCTTTACAGAACTTGAGGGGTTTGTATCAAATGACAACCTCAATACATCCCTAACTACTTCATCTTGCCCTTATGTAATGTGTTTTGTTTTTGTTATGGTTCTCCAACATGTTTTCAGTTCCTTGGAGAGGAATATCTGGTGGTTAATGACCTTTGTTATTGCCCTAAGAAGGCTGTTTGAGGCTAAGGAGTGGTGTTTGTAGGCCCAAAAAAGTTAGATTTTTTTTTGGAGCTGTGTGAGAAAAGAATCTTCACTATAACTGGCTGTATTTTGCATCACTGCTTCACACGTTTAGGCATTCTCCTCCCCCTCCCCCACTGCACATTTTCGTCCAATACCCATTTCTTTATTTTTTTTATATTAAACTACTTTACTAGCATGGTCTCTCTCCCTCTCCCAAACACAAACTCCTGTGGATTATGGTGCACTGCTAACAACTGTCAGTAAATTCATTAATCTAGCTATGCATGTATATTACATTTATGCACCCCAAGAATCTTTCTAGGAAACTTTTATGCAGTTGATGTTTTTTAGCTGAATTTTATTAAGGGTCTCCCAGTTCTGGGGGGGGGTCTGCAACAGATGTCATTTTAGTTTGCACTGCTGAAAGGATAACCTAGAACTGTCTAATAAAGGGGACATTGCGTGAGTGAATGATGCATTGTGGTGTGGTATGGTGTACTTTTGTTGTTCAGCCTTTTGTGTTGTAGGAGTGGGTGTTGTGTGCATCTAGTTTTCACTGTTCTAATCCATATAATTGCTGAAAGCCAAACTGTTGCTTCCTAGTTTGTTGTGATGGAAAGAAAAGGGGAGGGGGAGCAGTGATTAAACTGAAATGCTTAGCTGGGCAAATAGATCTGTGGGTGGGTGAACTGTTTGTCGTCATTTAGTAGTGGAACTCCCCAACGTTCAATGAAGAAAGTGGATGGGTCCAGGAACTTTTGCAATCTTATAAGAGGTGGGAGAAGTTGGAGAACAGAGTTACTGTCTAATTTAACCCCTGGAGGGGTGCATTATTCCTAAAACACAGAATATACAATTTTATATGAGAAACTGTAGGATAGTGTTTCTAGCTGATAGCTGGCTATAGTACAATACATATTAAAAAAGCAAACCAAAGCTCCACCTGTTACGAGTGAAAATGAAGTCGGACTGGCTTTTCCACAAAGAAAAACCTGGCTGGTAGAATTATTGGGTAAAGCTGCTACATTTCTTTTATCTTTGGGTTTTGTCTGTTTGCAGTTGGGGGATGTGGTAGAGGCCAGTATAGTACCATGTGCAATAATTTACGAAGTGGGCTACTGACGTCTTCTTGATACTGACCATCCTCTAGTCCTTTCTTGATGATACCAGATCAGGGGGTGTGTTCCTTAAGGTCATGCCCTAACAAAGCAGGGATATTTATTATTTTTTGTTTTATATGTCCTGGGGTCCTCCAACACAGAAATTACTAGTACTGCAAAAGACCAAGCTGGATTGCAGAAGAGTGGAAAACCGCCTGTATCCTATTCACCTGCAGTCCTATTTGGGTTCCCCTGTGGTCCTACTGCTGTTCCTGTTTACTGTTGATCCTGGGCCACATGCAGAATAAAAAATACAGATTTCTCTGTGGGTCTATCTCATTTATTTATTTTTTGTATATATAATCAAAACAAAACACTAGTAGAGTTGCCTGTCATTCTTGGGCAGTTATTTGTAATGGGTTTACTACTTGATTTCAGTACGATTTGAAAAAACAGAATCACAATTTGATTTGCCCACCTAGTTATAGTGCATGAATATATGGGTCCCCTGCCCCAACCTCCAATCTTTCTGACTGGGGAAAACTGAGGTTGGCTCCAACCCTAGCTGACTAGCTGCACCCAAGTCTGAGACAGCATGTGGGACAGGCAGTGAGAATCTGGAGGGCTAGTAGCAACTGCACTAGTATGCACAGAATTGTGGGCTTGTGGGGGCAGGGCTAGCTAAAGAAGAGCCTGACCCATCAGGTAGCAAGGGGAAAAATTACAGTTAAAAAACAACTTAATTTTGGTTTCAGTAATTGCTTTGTGTTTGCAAGAGCATGACGAGGAAATGTTATAGCTATTAAATGTTTTAGTTAGAAGTGTCTGGTTATTTAATTCAGCCCTACTTATTGTGTAAAAGATGATAACATGCATTTAGCTTTATTTGTGCTTTTGAGGCCTGCATGTCACAAAATGCTCAAAATAATTTTGAAATATGCCTCTATTTTTGTCACGGCTACCCCTTCAGTTCTAGGGCTACTGCATTCTGTACAAAGCAACATGTCCTTAGTCACTGCACAGATTTCATATTGCAAAGTGACATTAACTCCCCTATATAAAGAACATTCAATCTCACTACAAGTTGAAAATCCTTAAAAACAAGCAAGAAAGTATCAAAAGTTGGCTCGGGTAAAGACCAATGAAATTTGTCATGGTATCACAAATGAAATGTTCCATCTCTTTACACATGATAATAAATCATTTTTATACTTCCTAGATATCCTTTTTCCTTTGGTGTCTTTAATATATTCTGATATTTACACCTTTTTTATTTTGTTAAATTAATTAGATTTTTTAATTGACTTCACATTGAATCCCTCTCCTCAGTGGCTGCTACTGTTTTTTTTTATACTGTCTTAACATTCTTCTTCTTTTTATATTCATTTTATCCCCCTTGTCTCTGTCCCCACCAGCAACCACTCCCTAGGACTTACCTGTCAGCTATGCTTCTCCATGGATTGCTGCCTATGGCAGTCCAGGAGGGGGAAGGCTGCTCCCCCCCCACCCTGGAGACACACATCCAGATACTGCCACCACCAAGGGTCCAAGCAGTAGTGTGGGTGACAGGTCGGCACGCAGAGCATCATATGCCTTCCCCGCCATCCACTTTCCTGTGTATTGTGGTGATTTATTTTTTTCTTCTTCTCCCTATTCTCCATAGCTGGGATGCACGCATTGGCACATGTCCTCTGCCTGAACATTCTGTGACAGTTATACCATTCTTTGGCCACTCCAATGAATAGATGGGCTTATTACTTGATTTCAGTATGATCTGATAAATTACACAGATCATACAGTATTCTCCACCTTTGGCTGCTCCATCCCTGACCTGACTGTTCAACTCCAATTTGACTTCAACATCCAATGCTGGTTCTGGGTTACTCAGTTGTCCCTTAATTCCAGGAGACCTGTTAGTGACCTTTGGCACCAGGCAGAGGCTGGTCAAACTCCCACCCTGTACCTCCTCCCATACCCTTGATGGTGCAGTGATTGAGAATCTCTCCTCCTTTAAATTTGGGACAGTCATCTTGATTTCTCTCTGCATGTGGACATCAGCAGAAGCTTGCATCCCACTACCTGTTTGCAGAGAAATAGTCTTTAAGATGATCCTCCCTATCTTGATTATGGTGACATTGTGTAGAGTGCCACTCCTAAATCAACACTGACCAGACTGGACCCACTTTTTCACTCCTTCTACCATTTCCCCTTGACTGTCATCCTTGTACCCACAACTGTTCCTTTCTTTGCTCACTTTTAATGCCAGGCACCTCTCTCGCTCTGCTTTATCTCCAAAGTCTGGCATTGCCAGTGCTATCCTTACCTTAGCACACCCCCCCCCCCAGTCACTCTGCCCATGTGTGTGTGTCTCTCTCTCTCTCTCTCTGTTTTACTCTCTCTCTCTCTCCCTCACCCATGATATCCTCTGCTGATCAAGCTGCTTTCACATTCTAATTTTTGTCTTCACTCTGCCTCATCCCTCTATTCTCTCAAAAACCTCCTTTGTGACTTCTCAGTTTACTCCTGCAAATACTCCCAATTCGCCTAATTCCTGTTATTGTGTGCTAAATGCAGTTCTATGGCCTTGCTCCCTTGATCACCCCTAGACTGCAGCCTAGCTACTGAATTTGTATATTGTGTATTGGTTCTGATTCTGTGGAACTATTCCTTGCCCTTGTGTAATGGTACTTTTCGCTAAATGCCTGAATTCTTTGTATCTGTACAGTTATATTAAATGCTTTTGTTTTGCATGCACTGAACTGTACTCCCTCATCCCCCCAACCACACCCTGACTCATTTGAAAATGAGCTGCTACCAGCTCAGTATGCTTTTCCTGGTAAAACATTTGAAATAAAAATAAACCGCATGGAATAGTGCAACTGTCATGGAATGAACATCTCGGAAACATAAAAAGAAAGAGAAACTTTAAGCCTAGATAAGTGCTTAGAAAAAAATATATAAAAATACTATGCCCTTTGGGTTGGGGGTTGAAATAGATGGAACAAGAAAGCCTGCTTTCTCAACTGACTTTGACTTTAGTACTGCCCTTTTGTTGCTGTAGCTGTCCAAACAGATGAGCACTGTTTTTGTCAGGTTTGATGGCAGCCATGGTAACAATGAACAGTCTTTAAAAGCCAAGGTCCCCCCTTTTCTTTATGTGGCTAGAACAAGAACCTAAAGCCTTTTGGTCTGAATCACAACTACACTAAAAGCTCAAGGCACATCCACTGTTCCCATCTTCCTAAGGTAGTTCCACAATGAATGCAGCCATTATTATAAACCTGAAACTTTCGTGACGGAAAATTAATACTCTGAATGACAGTAGCCATTGATTTGTAACAAGAGTTTTTTTTGTTTGTTTTTAATTGGGGGGAGGACATTGCTCTGAAAGTTTTTGGAATGTTTACTAGGCAGTCATTAGATGTATAGGAGTGGCAAGGTGGGACATCTTTGGAAATGAGCATCTACTCAACAATCCCCCCCCACAATCTCTAATAAATGTATTGATTGAAAGAAGGTGGGTACTAGGTCTGGAGTATAGCTGTAGTTATAAGGGACTGCTGTTTTCCTTCTGTGCCACTGGATGCTGGTGCCTCATTTCCACCCCAAGTGGCATGCAAAGCCATATGCTTGCCATATGTCCATGCAGTAGTGTCTTAACAGAGGAACAAGCTGCCAGGTCCAGTGCTGGGAGTCACTGAGGCAGAACATATCACCCCCTCAAGCAGCAACACACTGTAATAAGTGCTCTCAGCCAGCTATGACCAATTGCCAGTACCTCATGTCTGCTACCTAATGTGGGTTGCCAACATAATGACTGTGCAGTATTGAGTGATGCCTCCCCCCCTTCGGGGATTTGCCTTGTGTGTGTTTCTGTGTGTGTGTGTGTGTGTGTGTGTAAATGGCTGCTATGGGCAAAGCATAATGTGATTACACAATTGCGTCCAAGTAGCGCACTCCAGCAGAAAGTTAACGGCTAATTTGGGCTGTAAAGCATTTACTCATGGTAAAAAAAAAAAAAAACACACACACACACACACACACACACACAACTTGTGTCCAGCCCAAAAGGATGTGGAATCAATAACTTTTTATTGAAGAAACAGAGAACAACAAAGTCAAAAAACAGCACAGCTAATGACCACACATAT
Organism: Neoceratodus forsteri; assembly: GCA_016271365.2. Lineage (NCBI taxonomy): Eukaryota > Metazoa > Chordata > Ceratodontiformes > Ceratodontidae > Neoceratodus > Neoceratodus forsteri. The sequence goes on from CM028130.1 coordinate 247,267,550, forward strand.
TCCCTAATGTTTCGGATCCAACTGACCCTTCCTCAGGGGGTGTGGTCCTGAACAGCACATTGTGGGTCAATTGGACCCAAAGCACTGGGGGATATGTGTGGTCATTGACTGTGCTGTTTTTTTTGCTTTGTAGTTCTCTGTTTCTTCAATAAAGTATTATTGATTGCACATCATTTTGTACTGGAGACAAGTTTTTTTCAACATGAGTAAATGCCGTACAGCACAAAGAAGCTGTCAACTTCCAGCTGGAGTGCACTACTTGGAGGTACTGGTCTGTCTGGAGTGCCCCCTTTTGTAAGGGCACACTATCTGGATTCAGTTCCACAGTTCTATCCTTTTGGAAGTTTGTAATTATATAAGCACTGTTTTTAATGTCTTTTCTTTTGTAAACTCTTTTTATTCACCATTGTCCTGAGGCATCTCTCTGAGATGCTTTCTTGGCTCATCCCCTGCTACTCCCCACTGAGACTGCCACCAGCAACCCCTCCCACAGAGACTTCCTGGCCCCCTGGATTACCCCCGAGGGAGGGCCTGTTACTCTTACCTTAATGGCTTCTTTCTGAAATTAGAGGGTCCGTCTTCTATGGGTGGCACCTGAGGATCACCAGGTGCAGCAGTCTGGTGTTGGGGACGTGCAGGGATGGCTCATGTGGCCCTCTTCACCTCCTCAGTCCTCTGTTTTTTTTCCTCTTGTAGTTGCCCCATCCCTCTCCCTGAGCTCGAACATGCAATGAGGTCTCCCTCACATCCGCCAAAGCTCTTGTCCTGCTACTTTAGCCCTAAGCTGTGCAGATACCTCTGGCTTCCACCAGGGGCCACTGCTGTGCTGGGCAAGCCCTGAATCCTTCCCCCAGAGATAGAAGAGCAATCATCAGATGCTCAATCCTCTCTCTCCCCTGCCAACCCCAGGCAACCTGGGCTCATTCCCGAACCCGGGTAACTGGCGTGGCGCGAAGTGTGGCATCCAGCACCTCAACCATCAGTGCCACTGGGCTGGCATGTTTTTAATTTCTTTAGTGTTCTTTTTTTCAAATATTGATCAATGATCTCTGATATTGAGATTGATATTCTGAGAGAATATATAGTCTGTCCTTTTTCATTGCAATGTTCAGGTTGGCCACCCACCAAAACATTTATGCACTGAACAAGGTTAAACATTGCTGCTGAGCAGTCTCTGAGATGCTGACTACCACATCTTTGAAGGCAGAGCTCTATATAATACACATATGGGGCCATGGACTCACTTATGTGTTCCTTACTATAGTGTGTCATGCATCTTGTAAAAAATAAATCCAGCAATTTAGTGCTGGTCTTCCTTTTAGCACCATAATCATACCATTCTGATATGATGGGGGTGATGCTGGATTTCTTGGTGGTTTCATGAATTGTCTTGTCCGTCCCCCCCAAAACAAAATATCTTTGTTGGAAGGAAGCCATTTTAGAGAATGATCTCATCATCTGCCAAAAGATGACTGTTTTCTAAGTGGGAGCACTCATGAGCAAAAAGAACCACTCTTAACAGCCGTGAGAGGTCTCTGAGGGCACATTAACATACATCACTTCCTGGCTAGTCTGTCCTGTATTACTCATGTGGTAAGGCAATGTTACTGTCACCAGGTACTTCAGATAACACTGCTGCTGTATGAAGTGGCCTCTTTTATAAGTCAGACAATGACCTGTTCCCCCACTTCCCTTAGGGGTGACATTTGCAGCCAAAGGCTACTTCGACACTTTGGTGAAAATGTGAGAGCTGGCCAGTGAAAGTCAAGGCTCCAAGGAGCTTGGTAAGTGGCAGTGGCAGATTCCAGTGTGCAGAACTCACTGCTTCTGGTGTGCTCTAATACCTGAAGAGGAGATGCAGGCTACAGCAGGTGGCCAGCATTTGCAGTTCATGACCCCAACTCTCTTCCAAAATAGCCATCCAAATTTGAGAATTGTTTTCTTTTAAAAACAGGTTTATCAGGTTGCTCCTTTCCAATTCTACTCTATGTGACTAAAATTAGTAAAGCATAACACCCTCTCCCCAATAACTAATTTGAATCTGATCGTAATTCCCTTGATAGAATTAGTAAATTTGTTGCCCTAAAAATATATTAAATCAGCATCAACTCACATGGGAAAAGAGCAACATGACTTTAACTTCACAACAGAGCAGAAGCGTGAGCTCAAATGTCCTGTGCAATTATTGTATGCCTTTTTTTTCTTTTTTTGATAGTTTAGAATGTGACTTGTGCTCCACTGTGGTCTTTAGATATTGAGATTTTTTTAATTAAGTAACAGCATACCATTTGAGTGTGTTCTTAATATTTTAGCAGTAAGTATTGATATGGTGGGATCTAATTATCCAGTAGGTGCTCACTTGGGGGATGGGGGGGTGTAGGGCAAGTACCTGAAAGGATAAGTCCTTTGGACCGTATGACTTGTACTAGTCATTGTGTGCCTGTGAAACTTAACACCTGGGATGGATATCTGTACAATCCCAAAAAAATTCATTAACAAAAGAACAAAAAATAAAATGGGGGTTAAACTCTAAGATTGGTTAATGGACCAAATAAGTTTAAAAACTGTTTTTGTATCTTGGAAAACATGAAATCCATCCTGGGGTATTTGCTCTTCCCATCCCCCCAAAAAACTTATGAATGACATGACTGTCAAACATATTGACTACACCCTGCCTCCTCTTGAGTGCACTTTGGGAAGTTTACAATGGACTTTAAAATTAAGCAGTGGGTACATTATTGTCAAGGGTAGCAGAAATCTATGTTTTAGATACCATAATTCATTGATTCCCATCTCTTCCAAATTAGGAGCCAAGGCTGTTCTGCACTGTAGACACTATAATTTTCAGTTTCCTGGCTCAAACAACCCCCACTGTGTGTGCATTAGGGGTTGGTTACCAGAAATCTACATTTTAGATATGAGAGCAGAGTTGGGAATAGATACACATCTTAGAAGCTCACTTAATATGTTCATGGTTAGAATAGGCATGGGGTGGCTAAAATGGAGCATGGCTTGGAACCTACTCAGATATAGTCCTCCATTTTGAGCCCCACAATGTTACTTGAATTAGTCTGTACTACCACCTCAGTCCTCTCAAAACACAAATGCACAATTTATTTATTTTTCACCAACAGGATGACTTTAGCTCCTGAATAGCACCAGGGCAAAATGAACTGTTAATAATGCTCATGTTTGCACATAGCCTTATTTTTTACAGAAGTGAATGGTTTGACATTTTAATTTTTATTTTGGATTGTTGGGTAATTGTGGTTCACTAATATCAGCTATTTTTCAGGTGACCATAGAAACACAGAAACATAGACTTTGACAGCAGATAAGGACTGCTTGGCCCACCTAGTCTGCCCATTTCCCTACCTAGAGGATAAGCTGCAGATCCTATTTAACCAACAACCTATTTCTTCCTACCCCCCACAAAAATTGTCTCATGTCTGTCCCATGCATTCTTGAATTCTCCCACAGTTTTAGACCCCACAACCTCCTCAGGAAGGCTGTTCCATGCATCCACTACCCTCTCTGTGAAAAAATATACTTCCTCACATTGCCCTAGCCATCCCCCCTCTATCTTCAAATTGTGTCCCCTTGTTCATGCACATCTCTTTTTTTATGAAATATACTACCCTCTTGGACTTTGTTGATTCCATTGAGGTACTTAAACATTTCTATCATGTCCCCCCTTCCTCCTTTCCTCAAAGGCATACATATTAAGCTCCTTTAGTCTCTTCTCGTATGGCTTCTCTAGCAGACCCTGAACCATTTTAGTTGCCCTCCTCTGAACTGCCTCCATCCTATGTCCTTGCGGAGATGGGGTCTCCAGAACTGGACACGGTACTCCAGATGGGGTCTCACCAACTGTCTGTACAGGGGGATAACAACTTCCTGTTTTCTGCTGCTGATGCCTCTCTCTATACATCCCAGTATCCCCCAGCACTACCTACAGCCTTCTCACATTGATTGCCAACCTTAAGGTCATCTGATATGATTACCCCAAGGTCCTTTTCCATTTTTGTTGTTGTTACTACCCCCCTCCCATTGTGTAATCTTCCCCTGGGTTTTTGTTTCCCAGGTGCATTATTTTGCACTTCTTTGCATTGAATCCAAGCTGCCATACTTCTGATCATTCCTCCAACCTTGCCAAGTCCCTTTTCATCCTTTCCACGCCTCCTTGTATATCAAGCCTGTTGCAGATCTTTGTGTCATCTGCAAAGAGGCATACTTTTCCTTCCAGTCCCTCTGCAATGTCACTTATAAAGACATTGAAAAGGACTGGACCCAGTACTGAACCCTGCGGTAACCCACTAGTAACCCCTCTTTCTTCAGAGTGGACTCAATTTACAATTACTTTCTGTGTCCTGTTATCCAGCCAATGTTTTACCCAGGCTACCACCCTGGGACCCACTCCCAGGCTGGTTAATTTGACTATTAATCTTTTGTGTGGGACTGTGTCAAATGCCTTGCTAAAGTCTAGGTAGGCCATGTCCATAGCCCCTCCATGGTCTACTACTTTGGTCACCCAGTCAAAGAAATCAATTAGATTTGGCTGACATGACCTTCCCACTGTGAACCCATGCTGCCTTGGGTCCTGTGCCCCACTGGCCTCTAGGTACTCAACAATTCTTTCCTTCAGAAGTAATTCCATCACTTTCCCTACCACAGAGGTCAAACTGACAGGTCTGTAGATTCCTGCCTCTGTCTTGCTCCCACTTTTGTGAAGGGGAATCACAACTGCCTTCCTCCAGTCCTCAGGTACCACACCATCCTCCCATAATTTGTTAAAAAGGGTAGTCAGTAGTGTCACTAGTTCTCTGCTTAATTCTTTTAGAATCGTGGGGCTAATTACATCTGGCCCCATTGCTTTGTCCAAACTTCAGTTTTAGGAGTTCTTTCAGAACCCTTTCTTCTGTGAAAGGACTGGGATCAACCCTGTGACAGGGTTAGTCCCTGCCACTACATAAAAGTACCCATCCTTTATATCTTTCTCTGGTTTCAGCCACTTTCCTCCCCTCTTCTAAGGCTATCCCTGTATTTTCTGTATGGAGGCAGACCATCTCCTTACACAGACCCCCCCCATATCTCTGTTACCCTCTTCATGCTTTATTTCTCTTTTGCTTGGGTACTCTTAAATATCAAGTTATTGAAACAACAGATTAGCTGCCTGCAGTAATGGGTAAATACAGACTTCATTTCCCTGGAATATTTGTTTGATTCCAGTATTATTTACTGGTTCTGTTCAAGAAAAGGACAGAATATTATTCATTTGCAGTCTGAAAAATAGACAGGAGATTGTGTGTTATAAATTATCATTAGAGAGTCTCACTAAGAGAAAGAGAGTTTGTTTTTGTTTGAACAGGGTTTCTGTGGTAAGCACACTCCCTGCTGCAAGCATTAACCCTGCAGTACAGAATGCTGTTTTGTTTTAGTTCTGCTGCACTGAGACTTGTTCCTTCTGTGTATCAGCTACATTCTTAACTGGACTATAGGAAAAGCAAAGCTTGTCCCCTGTTCTGAACAGCTCTTGGAAAAAAAAAGAACCAAATACAATTTAAATTTGTGTTAAATGTCCCTTCATTTAAAACAAACATTACGGTAGACCTAAAAAGGTTGAGTGGGATATTCAGAAGGGTTGCGCCATGCGCAACAGGGTTGTGCATGCGCAAGTCCAAAAGTGCGCCATTTTGCGATATTCAGCAGGGGGCAGTTGCGCCACCGAAAACATGCTGAGCAACAGCGCAATGCAAATGAAGGCATGCGCAGCCGAAGGGGGTGGATCCATGCATAAAGAGCGCAATGCGATATTCAAAGACTTGCACAATGCGCAACAGCGGAACAGCCGGAAATTGTGCACTAGTGGAAATAAGCCAAAATAAAAAGGCTCAAGGAAGTGGCGCAAGAACGCTACAAGGATGCCAAGTGGGGTAGAGAGAGAGAGAGAAAGAGACAGACAGACAGTGACAGTCTAGGGCAGGCAAGGCAAGCGTGGGCCATAGGCTGCAGAGGCCAGCGGGGGGTGCCCGGTGCAGTGGAAGTAGCAGTGAGGACAGCGGGGGTAACACAGCAACACCAGCCAGGGGGGGTCAGAAGCCAGGGAGATGGACAGTGTCAGCTTCCACATGGAAGCTGTAATGAGGGTGAGAATGCAAGCTGCAGGGGCGAGGCCATGGAAGGGCCCGTCGGCGGTACGCCCCCAACAGGCAGTACCGTGCCCGCATCAGCTATGAGCTGTACACAGATGTAGAGATCGTGGGCTGGTACCGCCTGAACAGGGCAATACTGAGGCGGCTCTGTGAGCTGTGCAGTGATGTGATGCAGGCACCCTCACGACGGAGTCATGCTCTGTCAGTGAAGACCAAGGTGACAGCCTGCATGTTCCTGCTCACCACGGGCACCTTCCAGAGGCTGACAGGGGACACCACAGGCATCATACAGTCAGCCACGTCACGCATCCTCACCCAATTCCTCAGCGCACTGCTGCCACATGCTGCGGAGTACATCCATTTCCCCAGCACCGTGGTAGAGCGTACAGCAAACATGCAGGAGTTCCACAGGGTAGCACATATACCTGGCGTGCTGGGGTCATAGACTGCACCCATGTGGCCATTCGCACGCCACCTGGCCCCGATGGGGCTGCATATAGGAACAGAAAGGGCTTCTCCAGTGTCAACTGCCAGGTGGTGTGTGATGCCACTGGGCGCATAATCAATGTCTGTGCCACACATCCTGGTGGAGCACATGATGCCGTCATATGGTATCAGTCCGCACTGTGCCATCGATTCGAGAGTGGGGACATCCCCACAGGCCATCTAGTGGGTGAGTACGCATGTATGGAATGCAAACTCGGGGCAAGGGTGGGAATGCCACAGGTGCCATGGTAGTGGCACACAGGGATATGGGCAATATGGACCTGAACATGATACTGATCTCCACTATCTCCACACAGGTGACAGCGGATACCCACTCCGTCCCTGGCTGCTCACACTGTACCGGCGCCTCATGACCCCATCGCAGCAACGCTATAATGAGGCACATGCTTCCACACTCAACATCATAGAGTGGGTGTTTGGGACACTCAAGGCACGCTTCCGATGCCTAGACACCTCCGGCGGTGCCCTACAGTACAGCCCCCAAAAGGCCTGTGGGATATTCCTGGCCTGTTGCATCTTGCACAACATGGCCAAAGACTGTGGGATAGCCCTGCAGGTTGAAGAGGGGGACAGCGATGGGGACGCCAGTGGCGCCGGTGTTGATGGTGATGAGCAGCCCTCCCTAGGATGGCGGGACACCCGACTGATCCGGCAGGCCCAGCTGCACCGGGACACCATCACATAGGAGCACTATGCACAACACAGGTAAGTCAAGGGGATATGTGCAACCAACACTGTCCATGCGTAAACCACAGGCACACAGGGTAACACACCAGGGGTGCATGATGGCCAGGGGAGTGGAAGGGTCCAGGCATACAAACATACCATCAGGGAGGGAGAACACTCATGGACACACACACACACCAGGCACAGAGTGTACATGGGCAGATGCACAGCACAGCAGAACCGACATTGCTAACATACAGAACCACCGACCACCCCCACCACCTGTACTGTCCAAGTACGTGTGTCAGATGCTGGGCACCCTTGCACCTTGGTATACAGTACAGTGCAGGCATCATCATGCACACGCACCTGTGGACAGCAGTTGGGAGGGTGTGCAGGTGGTCCATGTGTCGGTGTGTTGAGCAGAGCACCCAGCAGTGCACTGCCCACCATGACACACATTGCACACAGGGCAGCACCAGACAGGGCCTGCACTGGGAGACAGGTCAGTCATGTAGCACTGTCCCACAGCCACTGCGGATGCATGGGTGGCCCCGCCGTGACCCAACAGCCCTGGCAGGCTGAGCAGGGGCCACATGGGGTGGCACTGTTGGACCACCAGGGGTCCCACTGCGCGAACGCGACCTTGCCCGCACAGGGGTCTGCAGCATGCCGAACAAACCTGCACCAGGGGTGCTTGGGATGCCCACAGCAGAACCCAGTGTTGACAGGCCTGGTGTCGCACAATGCTGGGAACGGGGAATGGAGAGTGAACTGTGTGGGGTGTGCGGTACAGGGGCACCTGACTGTGTGCCCAATGCGTCCACGACAGAGACCACTGCCTGGGTCAGCCTGTCAATGGCGGCGGTCACATCCGTCTGCATACGAACCAGCTCTGCACGGTCCAGAGCACACTCCCTGCTGTGCCACTTCACAGCCACAGACAGTGCCTCCACGGTCATTGCAATCCGCCTCTGCTGCTGTACTGATTCCTGCAGCAGGCGGGTCTGCTCGTCCAATGGGTACTGTGCCCCAACGGCATCCTGCCCCCCAAGGTGTGGAAGGTCCTGATGCACAACACCCCTTGAGGGTGGGCGCTGTTCGCCAGGACCAGGAATGGGTGGATCAAAGGGTGGCGGACATGTGCCACCACTTGACACTGTACCCCCAGACCTGGTGGGTGACTGCTGCTGCTGCCCCTCCAACCGCTGTGCCCCAGGGTCCACTCTTTCCACCGCTGTGGCCGCAACAGTGCCAGACACCTGCACAGCCACTGGTGCTGCCCCACCGGTGCTGACAGGCACAGCCTGGGACTGTGCCAACATGCTGGTACACAAGTTGGAACCAGAAAGGCCCAGGGGCACGTGCTGGCCTGCTGTGTGTCCGTCATGGGACACACACATATCACTGCCCATTGCAGTCCTTGCATCATCAATGGTGCAGGTACATGCTACAGCCACAGTCACAGCGTGCTGGCATGCTTGCATGCCAGACTGCTGAGACACAGGCTGTGCACCCCCCACACCCGAATCACCGACACCAGAGTTGGCGGCCCAGCGTGCATGCTACTGCAGTGCATGCTGGCTGGTGACAGAGGTGGATGGACCCTCCTCCATGTCCAGCAGGTAATCATCACTGCCTGGACCCATCACCACCATCTCCTGAAGACGAACAGGATCTGTAACAGAAAGAGAGTACATGTGAGTGCATGTGAACAACCTTCCCCCAACACCACCACCATGTCATACCGTGCAGTGATGGGCTTCCACCTGTCTGGAATCCACCTCCTGGTACACCCTCAATAGCGCTCCACTGCATTGATGCAGCCAGTCTCTCCTCAGCCGGGGTCAGCTCCAACACCGCTGGCTGGCCCCCCGCCAGTGCCATCACGTGCCGCCCTGAAGGCTGCCACCTTCTCCTTCAACCTCCTGCGGTCTGTCCCCATCTTCTTCTTGCATTCCTGCGGAGCGCTGGTGGCTTCCGTGCAGGTTCACGGCCCGAGCTACCCCCTCCCATGCAGCCGCACGGGACTGAGGGGTGCCCCGCCGTCCACTCAGTAGTGGCTCCTCCTCCAGGTAGGCCTGGAAGAGAACCTCTGTCTCTGCTGAGGTAAAGTTGGGCCTCCTCCTAAGCCCACCATCCTCACCCTCACCTTGTCTCTGCTCAGTCATGGCGATCTGTATGGGGGGAAGTGGACACCTGTCACTGTGCAGTCTACAGCATTTTCCCATGACCATTGTCCAGAACATCACACAGCATGCAACTCACCTCTCACCTGCAGTACCCGAATCTGGCCAGCGCAGCCCAATGTCGCACATTTATAGCGCAATGCATGCAAATTAGGAGTGGAGCAACTATAATGAGATGCAAATCGCGCCACTGCGCCTTTGAATGGCTGATCAGATGATTTGCATGTGTCGGCTGAATATCGCGCAGTTGCGCTTTGCGCAATACGGTTGAGTCGGCTGAGCCAATGGTGCAGATCTGTGACTGTGTGGTACACTGCATTGCGCATGCCCAGATAGCTTACACAGGCGTCTGCCGCGCTGCTGACGTGCTGTGCGCGATCGGCAATTCAGGCCATGGCCACCATTGTGCCAGTGGTGCTACAGCACTGGGCACTATATGGCGCTGTGGCACTACTGCGCAATAGTCCACTGTGGCACTGGTACGCAAGTGGTCGGTCGCGCAAGATGTGTATACGTCAGATGGCGCTGTGCGTGGCCTTGCGTCATTGCCCATGACCTGGCGTCCGACCTTTGCCCCCTGGTGCTGTTTGGCTGCCATGTGTACGGCCCTATTGCGCTGTCTGGTGACAGTGCTATGTGAACTGATGGCGCTGTTCGAACAGCGCGATTGGAACCTATGGTGGTCTATTGTGCAACATCTCCACGTGGGGTTACGGCACAACGGGGCGCCATATTGCCTGCTGTAAAGTTGGTAGCATGGCACGCAGGAGGGCAGTGCAATGGAGCCCCGTGGAAGTGGCCAACTTGGTGGCCCTGGTGGAGCCCCACTATGGGGCACTGTATTGTGAGGTGCCCCTCACCATAGCTTGGACCCAGGTCTGGCAGCAAGTGGCCAGTGACCTGGTGGGGGTCACTGGGTGGTGCCGGTCAGCTGAGCAGTGCCGGCACCGGTACAGTGACCTCCGCAGGAGGGATCCTGAGCTTTATGGGTGGCTACAGTCACGTGCCAGGAGGGGCATGGTGCCTAGGCCAGGTGGGTGTACCATCTATGCACCTGTATTCTCTGTAGGGGTGTGACTGTGTTTTGGTGGATGTGCATAGGTGATGGCTCTGACATGGTTGGCTGTGTCAGTGTGTGCAGGTGTGAGATGCATGGGGCTGGCTGTGTGGGCAGGCACTCTTACTGGGGCAGGGGGCAGTCTGCTTTGGAGTCACACTGATGTTTTTCTCAACATTTGTCTCCCACAGGATGGGTGGAGAGGATGCAGGCACGGGGTGAGGAGGGCCGTGCCAAGGCCCGGGTGCCAGTCGGTGGTGCTGTGGGTGGTGCACCCCAGCAGCAGCAGCAGAAGCCACAGCTGCTTGAGGAGTGTGAGTATCATTACTTCATGGATGCTATTGCATGCTGGGGGGCATGACCACCAGCCATGCACAACACAACCATGCACGACACAGACGACATTCATCACTGTTCAGTGTCACAGCACGTCTGTGTATGCATCACTGGTGGTCCATGCATGCACTGGGCACATGGCTGTGGGACTGGCATCGCACCACGTTGCCACGTCACTTGACAGCCTTGTTTGTGCTGTGATGTACATGGCTAGTGTGTGTGTGTGCAGTGGTGCACATAGCTGGTGCTGCCTGGTTGGGCGTGTCATGTGCATGGTCACTGTGGGTGGGTGCATACTATCACAGGTGCAGGGCACTAGGCTTTATGCCTTGCAGGATGGGTGGTGTTCAGGGTTTTGGACAGTCACAGCCATTGACTGTGTTCCCTTTTCCTAGGTCTCAGCATCCTAAGAAGGATGGAGCGTGCCCTTCAGTGGCTTACACGTGTGTCAATTGCAACACATGGGATCCAGACTGACATTTACCACCATGGGATCCGGAGACGGCGGAGGGGACAGCGACGGCGGCAGGCAGCGGCAGACCAGCCTGCCAGGCCAAGATTGTGCTTCCCCTTCCCACTTCAACAATCCCTCCCACCCTGTCTTCCCTCTCCCAGTTGTTCACCCCTACCTCTTACCCACCCCTACCTTGTACCCCACCCCTCTTGTGTTGTACATGACTGTATATAGTTGTTCTTGTTCTTGTTGTTGTATTTTATTGTTTCTACGAATATATATATATTATTATGAATACTGTGGTGGTCTCTGATTTGCAGCTAGCTATGGTTGCTCAGTTGCAGTGGTGTGCATGCCATCTGGGGTGGTATGGTCCTGTGTGTGTGTGTGTGTGTGTGTGTGTGCGTTTGTGTGCATGGGGAGGTGTCTCCAGTGTGGCAGTGTCTTTCTGTTGGTCTTGCCATCTGCTGCCGCACTGCTGGGTGCACACAGGGTGGGTCTGGCTTATGCTTCTCTGCTACACGGGGTTGACGTGTGCCAGGCGGGATGCATGGTGTTTCCTGCAGTGCCAGTCACTGCACATGGCTGGTGTCTTGGGGTCATGGTGCAGGGTGTGCTGTGCATACAGGGGGGCTGATGTGCACTGTGATTGTCATCCCCCTGTGTGTGGCAGTCTCAGCCTGCCAGTGGTTGTGCTGGGGCGTCATGGCCCTGCTGTGCTTTGTTGGCTTGTTCCCAGGGGCCAGTGGATCATCCGTCCCAACCCCAGTGATGCTGTGCTTGGGGTGTGCAGGTGTCTTGTTGGTTCTGCAGTGTGTTCCTGTGCCCATGTGTGGCATGGCTGCGGTGGGCCCAGCCTGCCTCCTGGATGTGCAGTTCCATTGCTCTCTGGGGGGGCTCTGCTTAGCTATGGCTTCTCTGAACTGTTCAGCTGGGCTGCCTGGTTGCGCTATAGTGCAACCCTTCTGCTCAGCTTCCCCTTCCTGGTTGCACTATGGCGCAGTTTGTGCAATATTCAGACATTGGCTGCTTGCGCAATTTGTTCTGCTTCATGTTTGAATATCGCGTCTGTTGCGCATATGCGCAATTGATTTGTGCTTGCTCCTGCTGTTGCGCACATTTTGGGTGCAGTTTGAATATCTGGGCTGTTATGTACAGAATTCCCACAAGAGGGTATTAGAGAAAGAAATGTCCAGATAAGGAGGTTACCTGAACTCTGTTTGGGCTGCTCCTGGAAACAAAAATGGAAGGCCTGTTCTCTGAGAAAGCCTGCTGCAGTCTGATTGTTCCTTTAGGGGATCAGCAGCCCCTAGTGGCCCACATTTATAACAAGAACCTGTCAATCATTGTCTGGAGAACATTCTATGGCAAGGTAAAGTTTTACCAAAGAATATTTTTAAGAGATAACCCTTAAAACAGGTTATTTGCATCAAGTAATACACTAAGGAATATGTACAAAATTGTTTCAGAAGCTATTAAAAGATATTTTTATTTTGATGATGCTGTGTCACTTGATTCAAGTAGGCGGGTATATAAATCCTACCTGAACAGGAACCTGTTAGATAGGGTCAGTATCTTCTGACCAGTGGAGAAAGAAGGTGTCTGCTATAAGGATTATACTTGTTTTTCTTTGTAGTAACAATGTTTTTTTGGTTAATTTGTTTTTGAAGTTTATGTTATTCTTTGATGGTGCAAAAGAAAAGTTTATGAAGATTAATAAACATCCCACAAGCGACTATGGGTTGCACCTTAATTACTGAGCCCTGTGTCCATCTGTAGAACCCACACTGTAACACACCTATCCAGAGTGCTTCTGTTAATTGGATTAGGCACCTCCCCCACCTCCTTTTTTGTGAATACTGAACAGAAGTATTCATTCAGTATCCCTGTTTTTCACTGTCCCTCTCTGCCTACCCACCATCTATTCTATTCAGCCTTACTATCCCTCTCTTTGTCTTTCTATGCTCCCTGATATACCTATAAAAGGTTTTATCCTCCTTCTTAACTGAGTTGGCTATCCTTCCTCAGTTTGAGCCTCTGCTCTTCTGACTACCCTCCCTGCTTCCTTCTGCCTTAACTGGTACAGTTCTCTGTCCTGCTCCTTCTGTGTTTCCTTATACTTCCTAAATTCTATCTTTTTCTCCCTAACCTTCACTGCCACCTCTTTTGAGAACCATAGTGGCTTTTTCTTTCATTTTGATTTGTTTATTTGCTTCACACAAAGGCTTGTTTCCTCTGTGGTGGCAGTTTTGATATTTCCCCATTGTTGCTCCACCCCTCCTTCTAACCTGTTTGCTAGTGCTTTTCTAAGGCACTCTCCCATCTTGCCAAAGTCAGCCCTCCTGAAGTCCAGAACCCTCACTTTTGTATGGCTTGACTCTGTAGCTGAGTTTATCATGAACCACACTGTTTGGTGGTCACTTGTTCCCAAATGACTACCCACTTCTAGATCTGAGATCCTCTCACTGTCCCCATTTGAGTATGAGGTCTAAGATTGCTCCCTCATGAGTAGGTTCCAAAACTAGCTGTCTGAGGCATGCCATCTGAAGGGCATCAAGAATGGCCCTGCTTTTGGATGTGGCTGCAGCAAAGGTGCTCCAGTTGACATCCGGCATATTAAGGTCCCCATCAACAGTATCCCTCCTTTCTCTGCCATCCTAAGTATGCCTTCTATTATATTTTTGTCCATTCCCTTCCCCTGACATGGGGGTCTGTATACAACCCCTGTGCGAATTGTGGTTCCATTTCCAGTCTCTAAGGTGACCCACAGTGCCTCCTCTCCTCCCTGTTTACTCTTTTGTTCAGTTGCTTTTATCCCTTCCCTTACATAGAGAGCTACTCTGCCCCTTCTTCTCCCCTCCCTGTCTGTTTTGTAGGTTGTGTACCCTGGTATGTTAACATCCAAGTCATGGTTCTCTGTGTACCATGTTTCTGTGACTGCTACGATATCCAGGCATCCCTCTTCCATCAAGGCCACCAGTTCAGGGAGCTTGTTGCCCAGAGTATGGGTGTTGGTACTCATTATGCTCCATTTCTTGATGGCCTTATCCCTTTTTGCCCCATCCCTGTCCTTATTGCTTTTGTCACTTTCTCCATTTACCCCTGCACTTCTCCCTATCGACATCTGTATGTTGGTGTCTACCTCACTCAGTACCCTGATTTTTGGGGGGGGGGCTGGGATTTCCCTGCTCCTCTCCAGTGCCTCCCCCCTTGGCTAGTTTAAATGCTTGCCACTGAAGCATTTAAATCTACCTCCTAGGATCCTGGTTCCCCTCCTTGACAGATGCAGACCATCATGCCAGTACAGGCCTGCATCCCTCCAGGTGGACCCTCAGTCTCCAATGAAGCCAAATCCCTGAGCTCTGCAGCAGTTTTTCAACCACTGATTGAATCCCATGGTGTGGAGCACCCTAGCCTCACCTATGCCATAGATGGGCAGCACCTCCGAGAAGGTTACTGTGCGTGCTATTTGTCTAAGGCCCCTCCCCATCTCCACAACTGCTTCTTGCACTACTCCTGATCCCTTTCTTAGCCAGCTCATTTGTTCCTAGGTGGACAATGACATCCAGCTCCCTCCTCTGTACAGCTGCTCCTGTGATCCTAAGGATTCGCTCCCTGTCCCTCCAAGCCATGGCGCCTAGCAGGCACCTTACCTCCCTCTCCCCTTCTTCCCCCAGTTCCATCTTCCTAACAATGGAGTCCCCCACCAGGAGTTGTTTCCATCCACTGTGGGGTCACATGCCACCCTCCTGTGGGTCTCCTTTGTGGAGGTTCCCAGCATCCTCCTTGGTCTCCACTGTGGGTGCCTCCATAGAGGAACCACACTTTTCCAGAATGGCATAGAAATTGTGGAGAGGTACAACTGGAGGGATGTGCCTCTGTTCCACCACCCTCCCCCTTCCTGAGCCCACTGTGGTCCAATCACCCCTCTTTCTTGGCAACCTCTGAGGCAACAGCAGTGACCCTGGTGGTCTCTGGGTGGGAGAGGAGGTCCCACAAATCCTGGTCAACTCAGCCTGGAGATGAGCAACCTCCTCTCTCTGCCCAGAGAGGTAGCCCAGAGAGGCAGCCTCAGGAGCTGCTGATACCTGTGGGACAACTTTGTAAAACCTAATATTTAGAGGCAGTTCAGCTTGTATTTTACCCCCCATCCCCCCAGTGAAAATTTCCAGTGTCAGCTCCAGGACCAGAATGACTATGGACCACCAAGACACTGGCAGGGCTTCTCTTAGCTCATGTTCCCTGTAGTTTCCATTTTCAGCATCTCTTCCTGGTGCTTTGGTGAAAGTATGTGTGCATGGAGGTGCACTCATCCTGTGTCACTGCAGCTCTTTCCCTTAGTCTCTTACATCTGCATTACCACTGGGCCTCCACCCAATGACAGTCATGAGTTGCGACAGCTTGGCTACCCTTCTGGGAGTTAACCATCCCTGGGACACTTGATCCTCTCTTTCCCCTGCTGACCCCTGACAATACATGCTTGTTCCAAAAACATGGGTCACCGGCATGGCAGGAGGTAAGGCGTTAGATTCTCAGCCCTCCATGGCACCAGGCCAGCCTGTTTACCTCCTATAGATTTCTCCTTCATTCTTATTACTGAGGAAATTTGGAGAAAAACAGGATTTATATCCCCGCAGAATTAATCTCTTACAGCTTATTCCCTTCTTGAAATCCTAGCTCTCTGTTTTGACATCATAGTCTACTGCTAAGGGAGTGACTCACAAGCAGATTACTGTGTCTTCAAAAGGGGAATAGACAACAGAAGTTGATGAACTATATATAATAACTGGGGGGTGTTTTCTTACATAGGGAAACCCAGTTATAATTCTCAGTTATAATCTGTTGGTTATAACACAAACACGTGCCGGGTTTCCCCTCACTAGAGATGGGCGAAGTGGCCCCAATTCACTCCGCGAAGTGGAACAAGAAGTGAAAGCGCATTCACAGAGTGCTCCGTGACACGAAGCAGAGTACTTCACATTATAATGGGTAACGCGAAGTCCATTGAAAACAATGACTTCATGTTACTCCGCCTTCCCAAACCACTACTCCACCAATTTTTAAGGTGAAGTGCATTGAATGCAATGTACTTCGCCTCACTTCGCCCTGTAATTGAGCTCCAAATGAAATTCTGTAGTTATTCATGGGATTGCAGGTCACATGGGCTGTAGATTGCTCTGCACAGCCTCAGTTCTGGCCTGGGTGTTGTGTGTGCAGTTGTAGCTGGAGACAGTTTGCTCTCAGAGCTGTGCAATTCAAAACCTCTAAAAGCTGTTTAAAATGCCTTTTTAAGTAATATTTGTTGCTCAAAATTTAGTACATCAATTATAGGAAACCCTCCTGTGCTCATATCATTGAGTGTTTATTGTTGTGTGTGGATTTTGAATGTTAATTTTGAACAGTCAGTCTGTGTACTGTGAAGTGTGCTTTGGGGGTGGGGCATATTTGTAGTGTAGCTAGATTAACTGGGAGAAAAAGGCAGTCTTTCTGTTTTGGTTATATTTTTCTTGTATAACTGTGTTAATGTACACACAGTAATATTTTCAGTAATTCTTGGCATTTTTTTGCTAATTGTTGTGGTGCAGCAGTGTACAATTTGTCTGTTTAAAACATTTGGTTATAATACTAAAGGTTTTCAATTTGCTACACATTACTTAGTGTGTGTGTGTGCAATGCGTGTCATTAAATCAGACATCTTTTATTGTGTTACAGAGTAATTGCAGCAGTGTGAACCTGCTATCCACTGCACCTGCATGAATTTTTTCTACTGCTTTGTGGTATCGTTACTGGTAGTGAATTGTTACCGCCATGCACTAATCCCCCAACTGGCAAAATGTATTTATTTATTTATTTTATTTATTTAAATTTTGGTGACCGGGTAGGCCCACTGAGACTGCAATGGTCCCTTTTTCATGGGCGATCCGGGGTTAATTACAGTGAACAGTACAATAAGAAGTAGGAACAATTCAAGGGAAAGTGCGCATATACAGACATTAAAATCAGAACATATAGTACAACCACAGGCAGGTTAGGTAACGTTTAGAATAACATGGGGCAAACACTAGTTTCACAAGAGTGGCAATTACATAATGTTCTTTTATCAGGTCAGTTTTACGGGTTACAATTTCAAGTGTTTCAGAAGTGATAAGATTCAACTGAACTAGGATACCAACCTGTTAGGCGGCAGGTTTTTAGTATCAGAGGTGGAGTGCTGTTTTCTATCCTCAGCGGTGGCATGCACAGAGGCTTAGCTCTAGAAGGTACATCTTTAGGCCTTTTTTAAAACCCCCAAAGGAGCTGCAGTCTTGAAGATTGCTAGTTAGGCCATTCCATAGAGACGGGATGTAATTTTCGAACGACCGAAGACCTTGGCTTGTTCGGACTTTTGGGACATGGAGGAGTCAACGACACGAGGATCTAAGTGTTCTTTTAGGCTGCTTGAGTACTAAGGTACGACTCAGGCTGGGGGGAGCATCCATTTGTAGAAGCTTGAAAGCCAAGCATAGGGAAGTGTAAGCCAGTCTGCCCTTCAGGGAGGGCCAATTCAGTGAGTCGAGTATATTACAGTGGTGTTCTAGTGGCTGAGCTCCCAGGGCAAAGCGTCTTATTCTGTGGTACAATTTTCCTAGTTTTCACATCTCTGTGTTTTGCATTGAATGTAGCACTGGGGCACCATAAAATAAGGTGGGCAGGAGCATGACTGTGGCTATCTTTAGCCTGGATGCCTAAGTGAGATAAGGGGTTAGACGGTACATGAGCCCAAGCTTTTGATTTAGCACCTTGGTTAATTGTTCAACATGAACCTTGAAAGAGCAGTCTTGATCGATATAGACTCCCAGGTATTTGATGCAATCCACCACCTCAATGGGATGGCCACTGGACAGATAAGGGGATAGTAGACACGTTCTGTCGGGGCCCAATTTACTGGGCCCGAATAGGATGGCTTTGTTTTTTTTCTCATTTAGGACTAGCCTATTTGTCAGGAACCAGGTTTCCAGTAAGGAGAGATCATGGTTCAGGAGCTGGTTTAGCTGTACAGCATTTGAAGCAGATCTGTATAGTACTGCATCATCCACATAGAGGGTCAGTTTCGCTCCACCGCAGTGCTTTGGTAGGTTGTTGATAAACAGGGAGAATAGAAGGGCCCCCAGTATTGAACCTTGAGGGACACCCTCAGCAATGGAGCGCTTGTCTGACTCCACCCCCTGCCATCTGATTATCTGAGATCTGTCTTGCAAGTAATCTTTAAACTACTGTGTTGAGTGGTTGTCCAGTCCGAGAGAGCTAAGCTGCTGGATGAGCAATTTATGGTCTACTAGATCAAAGGCCTTGGTAAGGTCTATGAAGACTGCACCAGTAAGTTGACCTTTGTCTTGGGCAGCAAGGATGTCGGATGTTAGACTCACCAGGGCAGTATCAGTACCATGTTGTTTTCTGAATCCATGTTGTCGTGGAGTGAGGAGGCTATGTTGTTCAGCATATGCCTGGACTTGTTGGTATACAATTCTCTCAAGCATTTTATTTAGTGTGCAGAGAATAGAAATCGGTCTATATTTTTCAACTAGCTCACTGGGTCCTCCCTTAGGGATCAGGGTAACCAAAGCTGTTTTCCAAGCTGAGGGGACTTTGCCTTCCATCAGCGACCTATTGAACAACCAAATGATTGGCATGGCAATTTCTTGGTCAGCCAGTCTGAGTAACCTGGGTTCAACCTTGTCATAGCCTGGAGAACCATTTGTCTTAATGCTCCTAATAAGCTTTAGGATCTCAGTTTTTGATGTTAACCTAAGGTGAAAATTAGGTGATGAGGGGAGATTCAACGAGTCATCCGAAGATGGCTGTTTTGGGCTGCAGGGATGAACTCTGTACTTGCCAAGGTCAGTGAGGAATTCATTAAAGGCATTTGCAGCATCTTGTGGGTTCGTGTGGTGGACATCTCCCACAACAATGTCACAGGCATTTTGCGTGTGGTGGCCTTTCAGGAGCGCATTTTTTGGGACCAGAATTTCTTGGGGTTAGAAAGATTTTATGTTTGTAGGTTCTTAAGGTACTGTCGCTTGGCCTGTTTTAAATCTTTTTTACATGAGTTTCTGAGCATTCGGTAACAGACCCAGTCATTGGTTAAATTAGTGGACTTGTACCTGCCCCAGGCCCTGTCCCTTTCCCTCATTAGTTTTTTTAGATCACATGTCAGCCACCTAGACTGTTGTCCTTTGACTCTCATTTGTTTTAGAGGGGCGTGTTTGTTGGCAGCCGAGAGGAAATTCTTGACGAAAAAGGCCAGGGCAGAGTCCAGGCTGGGGGCAAGATTAATTTGAGCCCAGTCAATTCCCGACAGGGTATCCCGGAAGGATGTAGCATCGAAATTGGAGTAGTCGCGTGTGCCAGAAAGGTACGGGGAGGTGGAGTTGGATAGTCATTTTTCCATATACCAAAGTTGGGGGCGTGGTCACTTAAGGAGTCAGCAAAAGTACCGGCCAGCTTGAATCTATTGGGGTTAGACACCAGTAGCCAATCAAGAGTGGTGTAGTTTCTGGATTTTGAATTCAGTCTTGTTGATTCATGGATCAGTTGGGTAAGCTTGGCCTCCAGCAAGCTGGACTTAATGTCAGTCTTAGTCGAGGGGCCCCAGTGGAGATTAAAGTCACCCATGATTATTTTCTCATGGAGAAGCAGGTCAGGGATAAGCTTAGTAAGGGCCTTTAGTGCTTCCGTCGCAATCTTAGGAGGGTGGTAAACACATCCTATTAGTAGTGGCTTTGTATCCCCCAGTAGTACTTTTACAAATAGTGTTTCACAGCCCTCATCCGCGCCTTTGCTGAAATCTCTGCTGAGGACACCGTTAGTGATTCCTTAGTATATATGATAATAACCCCTCCACCCTTTTTTCCTATTCTATCTTTTCGAAAGGTTTTGAATCGAGGGATCCTAATCTCATGTGCTAAGATCATGGGTTTGAGCCATGTTTCAGAGATGGCTAATACGTCAGGGGAGTGTAGGTCCACCCATGCTTCGAGCTCTTGCAGTTTAGGTCTGAGACTATTAATATTGATATGCACCAGTTTCAGCCCTTTAGTGTTGGCCCAGCAGGGCCGAGAGGGAGTTACATTTGGGATATTTGTGCAGGGCGGACCTGGGTTTGTTTCAATATCCCCTGCTAGCAGGAGCTTTAGGAGAAACCATACCTTCTGGAACACCTTGGATGGGCATTGTAAAGATAGGTTTTGTTTAATCTGAGGAGTGTTGCACAGGCGTAGCAACAACCATTATTCCTGATACTGTTCAGAATAAGCAGGCTAGGGTAGTGGCTTAATTGAGGATAGACACAGGGATAATGAGTTAGTATGAGGCCAGGTGGCAGACTATAATTCACCTCAGAGTTTAACATTAGGTGGTCTGTATATAGTGTAAGAGAGATATAGCCACTCCCCAGAAGTATGCCCAGCAGCATGCTTGGTATTATAAATTAATTTCTGACTACCTAGTTTATGATACAACTGGCAGTTTTGTGGGTAGCAGGCAATTTGGTTGGGAGAGACAGAGATACTTCCTGAGTTGCACAGTAATTTGCAGGTGGTGCAAAAAGGTTGGGATTAGAGAAAGCAGGTGCAGTGATGGCCAAACGCCACTAGAGGGGGTATTGGAGTTTTGTATTGGGCACGGTAGCCAGAAGCTCCTTTTGTTATAGTGGCCACTAGTGGACAGCTGTGATAACCTGCAAATGGAAAAGTCTTGGATAAGCTTCAGGCCTGCACCCGGGAACTGTGCTTGGCGGCAACAACTAAATATAGAGAGAAACAAATGCCAGCACAAGATTTACAACCAAAACACAACCTCTTACCAGCCAGGAAGGTTGTCAATATTCATAAATGAACAAAGGAAGCAAGGACTTTTTCCTCAGAGTGCTATAAAGTGCTTCATTTTATTTAAATGCACCCTGCTTCCATAAAAAGTTGTTCCCTTCTCACAGCATAGGGTGTTCATTTATGAATATTGACAACCTTCTAATATGAAGAGGTAATATTTTAATTAAACTGTAGCATTATTCTCATAATGAAAAAGTCACCTGAAAGGTTAATATCAGTCAGGTGCTTTATCCTATAAAATGAGTGACGACCAAGGGTGGTGGTGGGGGTGGCTGGGCAGCCGATGCATAGCATCGGCGGGGTCCTCGCTCTGCCGTTTGCACTCCTCGCTCTTCCTGGTCTCCTTTACCTGTGCAGATTTTTCGGTTTGAATTCCGCGCCTTTTGCAGGGGGCGATCAGTGTGGGGCTTGGGAAAAGTCCGTCAGCTGTGGGGGAGGGCTGCTCGGTTGCCCTCTCGACCCAGAAGGCTCCCGGGGAGCAGGTTTGCCTCTGCAGAGAAGGAGGAAAAAGGTGAGACTTTTATACAGATCCTATACCAAGCAGCAGACTAAAGGAGCATTGGGGGTGGGGATCACATATTCAATGCAGTTAAGGTTATTTTAGCCCAGCCCTGGTTAAGCTCATTACAGGACTTTCTAAACAAAGAGGGCTCAGGTGGAGACAAAGCAGTTTTTGCAGACACTGGGGTTTGTAAGGTTAAAAGGTGCAAAGGCAGTAGAAGTTTAGCAATGTGGGTAATCAGGAAAAATATTTTCTCTGGCACTACAAGTTTCACTGATTCAGTTTAAAATAAAGGTCATGGTCACAGAACGAGCTTACTATGGCATTTGATGTTTCACTATTAAGGTGCTCTGCTACTTTCTTACAATTCACAAGTATACAGGGAGAAAAACTGAGGGAAAAAAACAATCAGCACTCGTGTGGTGACTGAAAATAAAGTTTAAGTCTTTCAGTAAAAATGGCACCTTGCTGTTTGCACTCCTTGCTCGTCCTGATCTCCTTTACCCGTGCAGATTTTTCGGTTTCAATTCCATGCCTTTTGCAGGGGGCGATCAGCGTGGGGCTTGGGAAGAGTCCGTCGTCTGTGGGAGAGGGCTGCTCGGTTGCCCTCTCGACCCAGAAGGCTCCCAGGGAGCAGGTTTGTCTCTGTGCAGATTTTTATGCTTGAATTCCATGCCTTTTGCAGGGGGTGATCAGCATGGGGCTGTGGAAGAGCCTGTTGGCTGCAGTGGAGGGCTGCTCGGTTGCCCTCTCGACCCGGAAGGCTCCCGGAGAGCAGGTTTGTCTCTGTATTCCTTTCCAGATTTGGATTTGTGACTTGTGAGCACTGGTTAGGTGGTGTTGTGCCTTTTTTATACGCATCCCTTGAGTGTGCAGCACAATCTTAATCTGTCTGTGCATTTGCAGGGCACCATTAATTCTGGGAGACTGCATTTCTTGTTGCGCTCTCATTTCACTTTGTCAGCACTGTGGAATTTTCTGGACACAAGACAGTAGAATTTTGGGGATGCACATTAATTCCGGTGACTCTGTGTGTGACCTGACCACTGTGTGCATGACTGAGTGCACCATTAATTCTGAGAGAATTTGCATTTCTTGTTACACTTTCATTTAATTTCATCAGCACTGGGGAGTTTTCTGGACACAAGACAGTAGTAATTTGGGGATGCACATTCATTCTGGTGACTGTGTCGGTGGGATGCTGCCAATATTGTTGTTACTCTGCCTTACTTCACATTTAAAGCGGAATGGCAACACAAAGTAATAATAACAAGGCGAAATGAGCCTTTTCTGTGGGGCACTCCACATAGCGAAGTGCCAACATGAAGTAGCCACTTCGCATTCACTTCGCCGGCAGATTTTAAATTTGTTGCATCTATACCCCTTACCCATGCATGTGCCTACCTCTGCTTGCACAGTGCCAGACACTTTCCCACTGTTGACTCCCCCACCATCACTTGGTGGCAAGTGATTGTTTTTGTTTTTTTGCTTTTTTTACAAAAAAAAAACAAACAAAACAACTTGCCTCTCAGCGGTACAGTTTTAGAGTCCTCTCTGAAATCTTGTAAAACAAAACAGACAAGAAAAGGTCTCAGGAGCAGCTTGGCTGAAGACCAATGACAGTGCTTCATCTGACTGGACTGCAGCTCTTTATTTTATACAGTTGCTGTGGTGAGAAAATGCTCCCCAGTGATTATATAACATAAAACATGGGGCGGTGTGTTTAACTTGAGATTTTATACACACCCTTGGTGTTGGATGCTTAAATAAACCCTTCGAGCTTCACTCTCAGGGTTTATGTAACATCCTAAACACATCACCCCATGCATTATTCTGTATTGGATTGCTTAATTATTTGGCTTTTGTTGTAAGTAAGTAAGTAAGTAAGTAAGTAAGTAAGTAAGTAAAATTTATTTTTAAGCGCTTTTCAATATCAAAGCGCTGTACAAATAAAACAATTAAAATACATATATATGACACAAACATCAACAATAACAATGTAATTACAATAAAATACAATAAATCACTCCCCATATGCCATTTGAAATAAGTAAGTTTTTAATTCTGACTTAAAGCTCTCGACGGTCAGGCAACTTCGTATCCAACGAGGTAGAGAATTCCACAGGGTAGGGGCAGCATAAGAAAATGCCCGTGCTCCCGATGTTTTTAAATGAACCCTGGGAACCTCTAGCAATCCCTCGCCGGCGGAGCGGAGCGAGCGAGAGGGACAGTAGGGAACAAACAGATCTTGAAGATACCGCGGTCCCTGTTCGTGTAGGGCTTTATAGGTCAGTAACCCAACCTTAAAGGTGATCCGCCACTGAACCGGCAGCCAGTGCAGTTTGCGCAGCACAGGCGTAATGTGACTCCTCATAGACGTCCCAGTCAGAAGCCTGGCTGCTGCGTTCTGCACTAGCTGCAAGCGGTGGATATCAACCCCCGGCAGCCCTAGGTACAGGGCATTGCAGTAATCAAGGCGAGAAGTAACAAAGGCATGGTCCAATGTCGGAAGGTCGGCCGGAGGAACAAGGTGTTTCACCCGAGCAATATTCCTCAGATGGTAAAAGGAAGATTTGACAGCAGAAGACACCAGAAATTTCGGGTCAGACTGTCGTCCAATAATAACGCCAGGTTACGCACCGGTCTGAGTCGAGAGCTGGGCACCATCGATCCATACGCCCGAAGGAGACCAGCCCACAACCCGCCTCAAGGCGACCTGGGTCCACCACCAACACCTCAGTCTTATCGGGTTTAACCTTAGCCAGCTGGCACTCATCCAATCATTGATCTCGGATAGACAGTTGTTAA
Source organism: Neoceratodus forsteri (assembly GCA_016271365.2). Lineage (NCBI taxonomy): Eukaryota > Metazoa > Chordata > Ceratodontiformes > Ceratodontidae > Neoceratodus > Neoceratodus forsteri. The sequence continues at coordinate 247,292,087 of CM028130.1, forward strand.
GTACAGAGACTGTATCTTCCTGTCCGGGACTAAAGGACAAATATAGCTGGGTATCATCTGCATAGCAGTGAAAACCCAAGCCATATTGCCTAATAATGTCTCCCAATGGCAGCATATAGATAGCGAACAACATGAGTGCCAAAATGGAACCCTGCGGAACCCCACAAGGCAAAGAGACAGCGTCAGAGGAATAAATTCCAGTGATAACCCTCTGTCTCCGCCCTGTGAGAAAAGATTGAAACCATTGCAGAACCATACCAGACAGTCCACAATAAGACCGCAGGCATTCCAAAAGCACACCATGGTCCACAGTGTCAAATGCTGCAGAGATCAAGAAGGACTAGAATAGTACAAGCCTTTCGATCTCTCGCTATCAGAAGATCATTTAGAACCCGGACAAGAGCAGTCTCAATACTATGTCTTTTCCTAAATCCCGATTGAAGAGTATCATAGACATTGTGATTTGTAAGATGGTCATCCAGTTGCAGTGCAACCACCTTTTCAATAACCTTGCCCAAAAAGGGCAGGTTAGAGACAGGTCTGTAGTTAGCTGGACAGTCCGGATTCAATGAAGGTTTGTTTAGGAGTGGTCGAATGACTGCCTCCTTTAAGGGTTCAGGAAAGATCTCCTGCTCCAAAGATTTCCAGACAATTTCAGCAATGGTCGGACAGATAATATCTAGGCAACCCAATAATAGAGGCGTAGGGCCGGATCAAACTACAACTGGTTGGACGTACAGTCTGGACAATCCTCACAATGTCCATAATTCCGGCCTACAAAGTCAAACCAGGTGACACAGGTGTTTGTTTCCCTCGCCGATCACTGCAAACCCTTGAAGAGTGAGCCTTGCTGATATCCGACCTAATGCTGGCAATCTTATCAGCGAAAAATCGAGCAAGCTCACACACTTTATTTGTGAAAAATCTCTTCCAGACTGTAGATAGAGTGGATTGCACAATCTGTCAACAGTCCGAAAGAGTTGAGCCGGTCGGTTTCGCGCGGCAGCAATCTCCCTGGACAGGAATTCTGCCTTCTTACGGGTTATTGCCGATTGATAGATAACATAATGATCCATCAATCTAAGTTTGTCAGCATCCAGGCAAGATTTCCGCCAGGCCCTCTCTAGCCTTCGCCCCACTCTCCTCAGCTCCTTCAAAGACTCATCAAACCAAGGAGTCTTTGGGCGCTGAGTGAGTGGGCGAACGTGAACAGGAGCAATTTGGTCCAGGGCCCTGCTCACTGTCTTGTTATAGGCAATAACAAAGTCCCCTGGACCCATGCTCTCATCCGAAACACCCGATAGGTCCAGTACCGCCAATAGGCCCTCTGGGTTTACTCCCCTTAAAGGGCGATACTGGACCATCTCCATAGGGGCAGACCTATTAGGGGGTGCCCCAAAACTGAATCTTATGGTGTGATATTCTGTCCACACATTTGGTTCCGCCTCCAGATGTGAAACATCCAAATCCAGTAGGAACACCAGGTCCAAAGAGTGTCCACCTATATGGGTAGCAGAGGTAACTACCTGTGACAGGCCCAACATAGACATAAGTTGGAGGAAGTTCTTTCCAAAGTGCGAGAGTTCATCGTCGACCCAGGCATTGAAGTCACCCAGTATTAACCATCTAGGCGACTCCAATGCCATGTCAACAATGAAGTCCGCGAACTCCTTCAGGAATTCACCACCATCACCGGGTGGACGGTAGATGAGGAGAATCCTGAACTCTGCACCTGCTGCCAGGATACACTAAAAGGATCTGGTGTTACCCACTGGCACCTCCACAAGACTCAGATCTGATCTAAAAAAGATGGCCACTCCCCCGCCCCTACGATCCAATCTCGGACGGTGCATTACCGAGAACCCAGCTGGAGCAGCAGAGTCTAAAATAGGACCTGCATTCTCATCCAGCCAGGTCTCGGTAATACATGCCAGGTCAGATGTTACAACAAGATCTGCAATAATAGCAGTCTTGTTCCTAATCGACCTGGCATTACATAACACCGCCCGAGTTGGATGGGTTTTCAGAGAGGATCGCAGTACCTGCCCACAATCTGTGGAGCCCTTGGGTATGGGAATCAGGCAAGGAGGACCCCTCTCCTGAACCCATTTCGCCCCAGGGCGTCTCCTTGACCCAACTATCCCTATCTGCCTACCCCTCTCCACTCTCCCACTCTGTCTGGGTAAATAGACAATTAAATGCCTATTTACAAGCATGACTCAACTCAAAAGACCCTGTATATAACCGTAGTTATATATAAATAATGGGGAGCAGAAATGTAGAACTAATGTAATATAAAAGCTGAATTGTAACTAAATCTTTTTTCAAAGTTCAGTAGGGGTTGGCAACTTGATTTTTTAAGGGGACTATGAAGTTTTACATTTCCCTTGCTTTTAAACCTCTCAGAAACTGATACAGGCTGGCACATGGAGAGCAGGCAGAGCCAGCCTTGCTTTTGCAGATTTGATCTATTTCTACTGATTTCTGCCACTCTTGATGATTGGGGAAGAGTCCGTATGGCAGATAAAAAGTCTGCCTAACTCTGTAGAATGTAATGCAGTTATGTGCATAGGGTGTTTTACAAATGGTTTCACAATGAAATCCTAGCACCCTGTTTGGGTTTGAAAGATGTTTAATAAAAAAAAAGGTAGCACTAAGGCAGGCACAGTAGCACTGTGGAGACTGGTATTTGTGTGCAAGGCCAGGAGTCTTCACTCTGGGGCTGGATACATTAGAGATGAAGCACTTGGCTCCCAGGGAGGATATGGGCCACTTGGCTTTTATGCAACCCTGCCAGCAGACTATGAAGTGGCATTGGTTGTGAAAATGGGTGCTTGATTGTCTTGTTAGACAAATGGCACTGCTGAGGTGATTCCCAAAAGGGACATTTACATTTAGTTTTTGTTGATTTGAAATGGGGAGTTAGTCAGGTCTGTCTATTTTCAGCCATGGTGGGGGTAGCAGATGGAAACTGACTGAAATTGAGCCAGATAAAGCTGTTGGTTGTATTCGTAATGAAGAGAGAAATTGGGATAGGACATCAGGGAAATTCCCTAAGTGCCCTCGGATCTTTAACATCCATCTGAACAACCACCAGAACAGGCAGACGGGACCTTGGTTTAACTTCTTATTCAAAAAGGTGGCACCTAAAAAGTGTGGTACCCCCTCATGCTGCATGACAGTGTTACTGTTGGGATATTACCCCAAGTTCCTTGTGTGGGGTTAGAACCCACAACCTTCTGATATTCCACCTTTTGAGGCAAGTTGCTGAGTCACTAGCATTGCTGCAAAGGGGAGTAGGACAGGTGGAAAAATAAATGAAAAACTAGAAGGAAAAATAAATCATGTTCTTTGATATAGAGAGCCCATTAACGCAGATGAGACAACTTTGGGGAAAAAAATATAACATTGACACAGTTCAGCCTATATTTTTGTTATGTAATTCTCTCCATTACTAAGGACAGTTGCACAAAGGCAGGATTTCTGCCCTATTTCAAAGTTATTCTTTTTCAAACAGAGTCTATTGCAAGTTTTCAACAGATACACAGCATTGCTATACTAACATTTTTCTGCAATCCATATTCTGGATTACATGACTTCCTGTGTCATTAGATAGCCTGATAGTGACATTTCACAGCATGCATAAATTCATTTTTTAAACATTGAAAAATACATAGATACAAAAAATGAATACAACATACTCGGATATCTATTTAAAATACATTCATGTGACTTTATATTCATAAATGAAATATTGGTGCAGTAGTCATTTTATCTGTTTGGTAGGGGATTAATCTGCATGTTTTTCTGATCGTTCTGCCTGGGGGGGTCTACTGTGTTTTATTAAAACGTTGACTTCTATGCCTCCTCTATGTTCTGAGCTAATTGCCCAATGGTATGCAATATTATTTTAGGCTTCAAGCTCTTGGGCCTTCTCTATCATTCTAGATCCACCCGTTTGCATACCTGTATAATGCATTGTCAAAATTCCATTCCTCTTCATAGCTCTATATACCAGCCTTTCCAGATTGAATGCTTTCTTTCATGTTGCTTAAAGGGGACAGGAATTGATTACTTATGTACAGCTGTTTGAAATGTCTCTATTTTCATAAATTATATTAATACCTCTAAAGGATCCCTATTTAACTTTGCCTGAATGAATGCTGAAGCTGTCCATTGTGTTTTGCATTGTTTTCTTTGTATGGACAACATTCTGTGCAATTCCTTTCATGGAACCAAGAATTTGAAGTTTTGACTATATCACTGCATGGTTTCAGAAATGTGAGAGTCAGTATAGTGCCCATGATTCTAAAACCATGAAGTGACATAGTCAAAACTCCAAATTATTGGTTCCGTGAAAGGAACTGCACAGAATGTTGTCCATACAAAGAAAACAATACAAAACACGACTAACAGTTTCAGCTTTTTTGGGGCAAGTTAAATAGGGATTCATTAGAGGTATGAATATAATTTATGAAAATAAAGATATTTCTAACAACTTCACATAAATAATCAATTCCTATCTCCTTTAACTGAGCTGTATATACTGACGGATTGGTCTGGTCACTATCTGACCCATCCTCTAATTTTCTCTGTGTTGGCAATCGTTCTCTGCCTGTACCATTAGTATGTTTCCTCCTGCCAGCTCTCACTTTATCTTCAGTCATACTACAATGGGCTTCTCCCTCCCCTTGGTGTTTGTGTACCATTTTAACCATAGTCCCATGTTTATAAATGTATCTGTAACAATCATGAACAACAATAACATAAAAGCTCACCATTCTGAACCTTTCAACTTGTGGACCCAGTTAAGTATTTTTCCACTCTCCTGCCCTGTGGAAGGCTGTTGGTTTAAAACCTTAGCCCAATCCAATTTTCAAAGATAATCTCTACCCTGTTTTGGAGGCTATTTCCGCTACTGTCTTCCTGATGTTATCAGAGTCCATCGGTTGGGCTCCTTTAATGACTGCCTTAGCATTATGGTGTGCCTTCTGACACTTCTGAAACCCTTTAAGTACTCATGGCCCTGTGTTGGAGAGTGTGTGCCAGTTTGGCTGCATTTCCTAAATGGCTGTACTGTGTCTGTTTTAGGTGGTTTCGCTTACTTTGCCTCAGAGGAGAGTGCTTAGTAATTGCACCATTTAGTGAGGCGTTGTGACAGAGCAACTCTGTTCCCCTAGCAGGGGTGTCCACATTGCCCCCCCCTTAGGTATGTCAGGCCACATCTGGTAAGATGCCGGTGGGTAGTAATGCCTCCATGGCCAGTGGTTCCAACACCTCACTGCTTATCCAGTGTAGGGCGCATTTGTATACCATGTAACATGTGAGGGCATATTGAAACATTCTACTTGCTAGATCTACATTAGCTCACACACCAAACTATTTTTCACCTATGAGGAATTACTTGTGCACATTGACTCAGATATGAGTAATAGTTGAACTACATTGTAGCTTGACTCTGGCCATGGCTACCCCCCCCCCCAGTAATAGTTCAACTACATGGTAGTTTGACTCTGGCCATGGCTGCTCCTCTACCCCCTGCATTCAGCATGAGTACATACCCCACTGTTTGTACTACCATTTATCTCTGTGGCATTTATGCACCCCTGCAGCACTGCACTGTGCATTAGGTTACACCATCTTTCTTTATGACGGTTAAGATTTTAACATTATTTAAAAAAAAAAAGGGGAGGAGATCTGTGGGTCTAACAATTACTGTTTCCTTGTAGTTGCTGCTTCTGAACTACCATTAAACCTCAGTCCTATATCCCTCAGTAAAGGCTGAAGTGGGGAAAAATGTCTCTTTCCTCAATCATTCACAAAATGGTGGCATTAAATAGGTTTGTGAGTTCAGCTGCTACAATATGTTTTTGAGCATGTCTTGGTTTTTTGTCAGTTTCTCTGAATCAGATATGTCTCAAAGTTAATAATACAGTTTAGGCACTTACTGATGTTTCATTGTATGCAGTGAGCCAAAGTGCTCCTATTTTGAGTCTGTCCTTTTAAGTCAGTAACATTTCTTGCCTGCCCAATATGACTTACAATATTTTCCTGTCATTTACGCTCCATTTCATCCAAACAATATTTAGAAACGAGCACATACATTGTCCCAGTTCAAAAACTGTATATGTACATTCTCCTTTATTCCCCAGACCTTGTTTTGGAGTGTCAGTGAATTTCAGCACCTTTCATGGCTTGGTGAAAAACAGGTGTTTGCTGTCTTTAGTAATTTTCAGTTTCACTGGCATCAGAAGTGCAAACTGCACACCTTTCTGCTTTTTTTCCTTTGGCCTCCATGAACTCCTTACATCTGGCAAACAGTTCAGCACTAATGTCTGGGTAGGTTTTAGGTTTCATTTTGTTTGTTATTTTGTAGAGGATTTCACCTTTTTTCCTCATGCATCTCATACATTCCTTGTCCTTGTGTAGTGGTGTAACTTCTCATTATACATTCCTTGTCCTTATGTATTGATGTGGCATCTCATTATACATTCCTTGTCCTTAGGTACTGGTGTAGCTTCTCATTATACGTTCCTTTTCATTAGGTATTGGTGTAACATCTCATCATACATTCCTTGTCCTTATATGCTAGTGTAGCTTCTCATTATATATTCCTTATCCTTTATATACTGGTGTAGCATCTCGTTATACATTCCTTGTCTTTATGTACTGGTGTAGCTTCATCAGCATAAGCTTGAGGCTCTTTCCTGCTTCTGATCATCCGATATAGTTTAAAAAACAAAACAAATGGTTCTTGGCCTTGCTTGCTGCTGAAGGTGGGAGACAAGGGTAAGGAATTCCTTATCTGAGCTCTAGATTGTGGTTTTGTTACAGCAGTAACTTATGGATCAATAAAATGCTTTAATCTGTTTATGGTTTTAATTAAGGAATGGAGAAACAATATAACGACTGAATGCTACAGCGCTTGAAGGACTGATTTTGTTGAAGACCAACCCAGTGTGATTTTATTTGGGGGAGGAACCTGTGTTTCTTCTCCTTATGGGATGAATTTTTACACACCTTGTAGATGCTGGAAAACTGGAATTTATACAGATATGCATTTTTTGGGGACAAAACCATTTTCAGCCCCAGCACATGTTTGTATTGTTTGATTTGTGGGGAAACCATATACAGCCACCACCTGGGGACTGTTTTATTTCTTCTGCCTTCTCTCCAGTGCTACCCTTCTTCAGCATGGCCACCTCCCAGCTCCCTCTTGGCCCTTTTCTGTCACTTAACCCTTGCTGTCCACCATGGCATGCCCCATGGCATTGATACGGGGGTCAGCTCTATTACAACCCCTGCAGAAACACAGGTGTGGGTAGAAGTGTGGGCAGTCTGTCTGTACTGGTAGCATCTGAGTGTTGGTGCCATTCTTCCATGCTCTTTTTTGCCTATTTTCCCTTTCTATGGGCATGTGCACACATGGTGCCATGAGGTTGAGCATGCTGCCAGGAATGTGTGCCCTGTAGTTTCCCCCTTCCAGAGGCAGCCCGATAAGGTTGTACCTAGGATAGTCCTCCTGGGCTTGTTTCTGAACCCAGGTCACTGGCGTTGTGAGCAGTGGCCCTAGTGCACCACCAGCTGATAGGCTGTATGATGGGGGGAAGTGGGAAGAACTTTCCCTGAATTTATGTATAAACATTTTGCAAGATCGTGTGCAGTAATGGCAGGTGTAGATATGTCTGCCATTTACTGCAAATGTTTCTTGCATGTTACATGTGCATGTTTGAGCTCATAGTGACTTGAAGACTCAGACTCCAATTTACAGCAGTTGCAAATTAAACATTCAGGTGTGTTTGTCTCTAATGTGTTTTGTTGTCCAAATGACTGTTGCATATATGGCATGTGGGTTGCTCCCTTTGGATGGATGGGTTGAATCTGCTGTTTTTTCTGTGTGTTTTTTTTTCTCCTCTTTCTTATAAAGACTCTTGTTAGTACCATAATAAGATCATCCAGTAAGCATACTCCCAGAAAACACGGTAGCAGTATGGCTGCTCCAAACTTCACAGTGACATCTCTGTGTAGTACACAATCTTTTTTTTCTGTTTGCATGCATGCATGTGAAAGAAACATCTTGTGGTAGTAACACATTTCAGAGGTGTGTCAGTGTTGTGGCCAATGCAGGGAATGATTTAGTGGGTGCATCCCTCTGCCACCAATCAGTGAGCAAGCTGGCGATGACAGCAAACTTCAAAGAGAGCCAATGCGTTAAAACAAATCTGCTGCAATCAGGTGCAGTTTCATCATTGCAGTGGCAGATAAGACTCCAGCCATGTGCATTACAGTGCACAGTAATGCACATGGCCAGAGTTACGAGCAGTTGTTCAGTGTGCCATTCCTGGTGAAATATTTTAAGAAATAAAACAGCCGTGGTGCACCTTTCCACAATGGCCAGCTCCTGGCACCAGCCACACACTCCCACAAAGCCGACATCAGGGGTGCCCAGTCCTCATGTTGGCATGTATTTCTCCCCCCCCATAGCCACATTGTGGCATACTGGGAGCCCACCCCATTGTGTCCAGAAATTTTCTTTATTTCCCAACACCCCCAAGCTCAATTTCTTTGCCAACAGGGGTGCCAAATACCCGTCAGCATCATGCTCCCCCATGCTTGCTGATGGGGTGCCCAATACCTGTCTGTATCATGCCCCCCCTGCCCAACTCATGTGGTACACTGGGAGCCCACTCGAGTGTGCCCAACAGTTTTTTTTAACCTATAAAGAAAATAATCCCTGGAGTTTTTTGTTTGTTTTGTTTAACTGTAAAAAAAAAAAAATCCAGTGTCGCCCTCAATCCCTCCCCACCCCAACCTCCCTCTCAGCACTCCACCTACTCTCACCCACCTCACCCATACTTACCTTTCATGAGGTTGGGAGCAGTGATCTTCTGTGGACTGGGAAGCATCTGAACTCTTCAAAGCCGAACTATGTACTGAGGAATCGGGTAAGCACTGTATAATGGGAGTCAATGGGGGGGTCAACTTAGGTTGATATCTTAGCCATTTTTAGGAATTTGGGCCCCAAATTTTCAACATAGGGTTCTTGGGATCCCACCTCATGAACTTGTCACTGTCGTTTGTCTCTCAGTCCCAAAAGATGATTTCACGGTCACGGTGCGGAATGACCTTTTGTGACCGAGTAACAATATGTCAGTACCACTGTTCAGGAGGTGGTGTCCCAAAAACCCCATGTTGAAAATTTGGAGAAAAATTCCCAAAAATGACCACTGTACGAGTGTGAGTTCCTCATTTTCTACATGCACTCATAACTTTGCCAATTTTTAATATTTGCACTCTAGATTGTCAACAGTGCCATTTTTAAACATTTCCTTATGAACAGTACAGCTGTCATTTTTCACATCCTGCCCAAAATGTGTTTCCGCACCTGTGGTGCAGAATGGCGTAGTCACTGTGTGAAATCAACTTTTGGGATGGATTAACAAAAATTCACAGTGCCACTCTTCATGAGGGGAGGTCCCAAAAAGCCCATGTTCAAACTTTAGTGTACCACATTACAGGTGTGCGTTGCGCAGTTTCTACGCATGCTTGTAACTTCGTGAATGTTTCATATTTTTATTCCAGATTTTCAACATTGCCATTTTATCATACCTCCTCATGAGCAGTACAGCTGCCATTTTTCACATCCTGGCCAGAATGTCTTTCTGCACCTCTGGTGTCGAATGGCATAGTTGCTGTGTGAAATTAACTTTTAGGACTGAGTAATGAAATGACAGGGCCACTATTCATGAGGTGGGGTCCCAAAAAGCCCATTTTGAAAATCTGGAGTGAAGATACCAACAAATGCCCATGGCATTAATGTTTCCAACCATAATGCCCACCCTGTAGAGACTGACATGCGTTGGATGTGTGACCTGGATTTGTCGGCCATAATGCTCACTGCATTCTACCCCCACCTTACAGATACTGACTGGCATCAAGGTGTGCCTTGGGGTCTTTGGCCCTAAATTTCACCCCATTTTCCTATATTGCACCCATCTCAGCTTATTTCCTTACGAAATAGGTTGAGCATAAGGGCCAAAGACCACAAAGCACGCCGCAACACCTGTCGATGTCTGCAGGGTGGATGAGGGGGAATGGCATAAGCGTTATGGCTGGCAACCCAAAATCACACCTCCAGCACCTTTCAGTTTCTGTAGGGTGGGTTTGGCATTAGTTCAATGCTTCACTGCCATTCTTGTTATGCATCTCTCTAACTCCTGCACTACTAATGCCAATGCCAATGCCAGCAAGCAAACATTCAGTATTGACAAATGCTTGTTATATATTAAGACCACTGTGGCCCTCCTCCATTCGAATGGAATTTCTCCAGTGTACAAAGACATGTTGAAGAGTATAGTAAGAGAAGTAGTTAACTAATCTGCTGTTTTCTTCACAAAATGAAGTTAAATATAGTCTGGTCCTGAGGAAGATTTATTCTTAAGTTCCCTCAATACTATATTTACCTCATTTTCTGTGATAGTTAGAAATTTACTCCCGGGTTAATTTTTGGTACAGCAATTGGGTCGGATTCATGTTTATTAATAATTTGGAAGCATAGCAAGAATCAACCAATGAGAGATGTGGATTTTCTGGTGAAACCCCAGGACTTGGGGCAGTTTGAGCAGTCTGATTTGAGTCAAGAGGGGCTCAGTGCTGTGAGCTGGAAAGGCAGGAGGTGTTTTACAGGACTCAGTTGGTCAAGCAGTGAATAGAAACATAGAAACATAGACTCTAACGGCAGATAAGGACCACTTGGCCCACCTAGTCTGCCCATTTCTCTACCTATTGGATAAGCTGCAGATTCTAGTTAACCAACAGCCTACTTCCTGCAACCCCCCACTATAATTGCTTTATGTCTGTCCCATGCGTGTTTGAATTCACCCACTGTTTTAGACCCCACAACCTCTCCAGGGAGGCGGTTCCATGCGTCCACCACTATCTCCATGAAAAAGAATTTCCTCACATTACCCCTGAGCCATCCCCCCCTCTAACTTTAAATTGTGACCCCTTGTTCTTACACATCTCTTTTTCTGAAAGATGCTACCCTCCTGGACTTTGTTGATTCCCTTGAGGTACTTAAAAGTTTCAATCATGTCCCCCCTGTCCCTCCTTTCATCAAGTGTATACATATTAAGCTCTCTTAGTCTCTCTTCATATGGTTTCTGATGTAGACCCTGCACCATTTTAGTTGCCCTCCTCTGGACTGCTTCCATCCTATCTATGTCCTTGTGTAGATGAGGTCTCCAAAACTGCACACAGTACTCCAGATGGGGTCTCACCAACTGTCTGTACAGAGGGATAACCACTTCCCTTTTTCTACTTGTGTGCCCTTCCTATGCATCCCAGTATCCCCCTGGCTCTCCTTACTGACTTCTCACATTGCTTACCCACCTTTAGGTCATCTGATATGACTGCACCCAGATCCCTTTCCATTATTGTTGTCATCAGTACCTCCCCTGCTATTTTGTGCTCTTCTGGATTTTTATTTCCCAGGTGCATTACTTTGCAATTCTTTGCATTGAATCTAAATTGCCATATGTCTGACCATTCCTCCAACCTTGCCAAGTCCCTTCTCATCCTTTCTACCCCCCTTGTGTATCAACTCTGTTACAGATCTTTGTGTCATCTGCAAAGAAGCATACCTTTCCTTCCAGACCCTCTGCAATGTCACCTATAAAGACGTTAAAGAGAATTGAACCCAGTACTGAGCCCTGAGGTACTCCACTAGTAACCCCCCTTTCTTTAGAATGTGTTCCATTCACTATTACCTTCTGTGTCCTGTTGTGCAGCCAGTTTGCTACCCAGGCTACCACCCTGGGACCCACTCCCAGGCTGGCTAACTTGATTATTAATCTTTTGTGTGGGACTGTGTCAAATGCCTTGCTAAAGTCTAGGTAGGCCATATCCACAGCCCCTCCCTCATCTATTACTTTGGTCACCCAGTCAAAGAAATCGATTAGATTCATCTGACATGACCATCCTGCTGTGAATCCATGCTGCTTTGGGTCTTGTGCCCTGCTGGCCTTTAGGTACTGAACAATTCTTTCTTTCAGAAAGTGATTCCATCATTTTCCCCACAACTGAGGTCAAACTAACAGGTCTGTAGTTTCCTGCTTCTGCCTTGCTCCCACTTTTGTGAAAGGGAATCACATCTGCCTTCCTCCAGTCCTCAGGTACCACCCCATCTTCCCATGATTTGTTAAAAAGTGTGGTTAGTGGTGTCACTAGGTCCTCCTTAGCTCTTTTAGGATTCTGGGTGAATTCGTCAGGCCCCATTCTTTGTCCACCTTGAGTTTTAGGAGTTCTTTCAGGACTCTTTCTTCTGTAAATGGACTGGCATCAACCCCACTACCCAGAGTGCTTCTACTGTTTGGTTTAGGTAACTCCTTCTCTTCTTTTGTGAATACTGAGCAAACGTATTCATTCAGTATCTCTGCATTTTCACTGTCTCCCTCTGCCCACCTCCCCTCTCCTTTATTAATCTTCACTATCCCTCCCTTAACCTTTCTATGCTCCCTAATGTACCTATAAACTGTGAGTGACACTGAGCTGCGAATAGGGAAAACTGGAACTGTGAGTGCCAGAGATTAAGTGGGCACATTGGCTCGAATCTGAAGACATTGGAAAGAAAAGGTCTGTAGCTATCCAGAGTTTGGGAGCCTGTCATTTTGCTTAAACCAGTTTTGGAAAGGCAGAAGTCGAAGCCTGAGATTGCAAGTCACTAGTCAAAAGTCACTGCAGAGTTTGTATTCAGAGAACTCGTTGCTCACACCAGAGCTGTTGGTTCCTGCCCAGTAGAAAGGAGAAAACTGAAAACCTTCACAGCTGCAATGGGGTGCCAGGTAGAGAAACTGCAAACCCCTATCAAGTGAGGCAGACTTGGCTACAGGGGGCCACGGGCACATGCATGAGTGCTAGGGCACTCCAGAACCATTGGGTAAGCAAAACCATTGGATCACTTCTGGATGTGGGTTCCTTGTGGCCTAGTAGGCCTTGTGTGGGTGGTCAGCAATCTGGCCTGCATGTGGGCTGAAGGTGACAAGATGCAAGAGTCTTCATGCAAGTCAGAAGATGACAAGCTGCAAGAATCTTCAAGCAAGTCCAAAGTTGTTCAGCTTCCAGCTGCTGTAACATTTTTCAGACCAGTATCCACTGCCCACTTGCCTGCTGCTCATCGGAGTGGTCGCTCCTGATTTGTTTGAACCCATGGTGCCAGTTTCCAGTTCGTAGAGTCTGCAGAACCATGAGTTACCCAGGGCTTGCCCTGCCACAGGGGAAAAGTAAAAGCAGCTAGCATTTCTGATAAAGCCACTCAAAGGGCCCCAACACCAGCCAACCCGCAGCATCTAGCAGGTCTTTGCTAAATCTGTGTACCCAGTCAGGACAGACAGCACATCAGGGGGTTGCACTGGTACCAGTGGAGGTGGGCATTGTTAATGTTCAGGTCTATGAGCCTGGTTAAGCAAAACAACATTTCTCTTTCCAACAGTAATCTTGTATCTAGGTACCCTTACCGTAGCCCTCAACCTAATAACAAAGCTATGTTTTTGCATTTTGCAGTTCAGTGTGGTAAGCATATTATTAGTTACAGCTTTTAATTAGATGTGTTTTACAATATTGGTGGATATCATGGCATTCAGTGTGTGGGGTGATTGGAAGGGCAGATGGCTAGGTACATCATCCCAGGGGGTTGTACTAACCAAATTCCTGGCCCACTGTTACTTTACTCTGGGTGGAGGCACCACGCTACTTTCTTTCTATTTTGGGATAGAACCCCCATTTACCATGGTAACAGAACTCAGGCCCCTTAACCTACATGGTAGTCAACAGGCAGGGGTAATAGCCCACTGGCATAAAGCACCTGGGCTACATCTTTGGATGCACCTCTGGGATCTCCTGTTCACCAGACATGCCCACCATGTATGCCTCCATTGAGAAGTCCCATATTGTTTCCCCTGCCCCTGGTTCTAACACCCCTAAAGCCAAAATTATGGTTAAAGTGGCAGATGAATTAAGATTGGTTGAGTGGAGTGTAGGCCAGGAAATGGACCTCAAGAAATCCATCCTGCTCCTTGGAGTACCCCCGAGCTAGATACTGGAACTATACTGTAGATGGGTATCTGTCTGCTATAATGAGGCTGGGCCAGGTAACAGTCTGGGGTTGAATGTTAGATTCTGTTACAGTAACCTTGACTGTGTTGGTTGAATGTGAAAATGTAATAGAAGCCTCCTGGGTATCTGATGCTTTAGTTCCAGACGGGTCACCGGAGGCATGGCCTTTTGTTACTATGATCAGTATCATCCCTAAGGGGGAGGCAGTGCCTGGGTTAAAACCAGCTCTCCCACCTGATGATGGGACCCAGTCCAGTTATGTGCCTTCCCCTTTAGATTATTATTGGAAATTAGGAATGTTTTCTGGAGTCAAACCCACCCCAGTAGGTGAGGATGATTTGGAAGCATGGATTGACTATGTTATCCCTCTAGTACAAGACTGGCAGTGTACAGAGGCTGAAAAAAGAAAGTGGCTGGGAGAAAGCCTCCATGGGCCTGCTTTAGAGGTTATTTGCTGACTACAGGCCACTGATTCTGATGCCCCAGCCCAGGTGTACGTGACAGCCATGGAAAGTGTTTTTGGGAGCCCAGAGTCCTGTGAGGATCTCATGTGGATGTTTATTACTTCACAACAGTGGGAGGGGGGACCCTTATCTACATTTCTGACTCATGTGGAAAGGTCATTGCAAAACGTATTCCAGAAAAGGGGGGAGGCCTCCCAAGACATGAGTCATGTGAGACTAGAACATGTATTCAAGGATGCTTTTTTCTCCACCCTGCTAATTCTTAAGCTGCATCTGTCTGATGAAAAGGATGACCCCCTTCCCACTGGGTACTGGTGTGAGAATTTAGGGAGGCTGAGGAAGAACAGGAGCATTTGGAAACCTATCATGCTTCTGCTGTTGTTACACAAGTTGACAGAGGTATGCCAGCAAGCGAGATTCAAGAATTTAAGCCTTGTTGGAAGAGTGTAAAAATATGGTTAATTCCATTAAAATGGCCTCATGCCATGGACAGTCTGAATCTCAGAGTAAACCTGTGGCAGTTGCCTGCCAAAACTCTACGGTGTTTGGTGCTGGGGTACAGACACAGGTGCCGCCTGGAGAATCTGAGCTTAAAGTTAAGATGGACGAGCTGCTGAAGAGAGTAACTGAATTGTAAGGGTATAAAATGCTAGTTGTGGCTCAGTCAAGAGAAGGACCTTCTGAGTGGAGACCAGTAGTTATCAGAACCCCTACTGGAGTTTTAGATGCAAGCAATGTTACCTCCAGTAAGCAACAGTACAGAGAGGGTATCTTTTGTCATAACTGTAGAAAGGATGGCCACATGAAGAGGGAGTGCAGGTTGCTGGAGGATCCTGCAAGAGTACAAGACAGACTGATTGAAACACTACACCAGAAACAGGGAAATTTCAATGGGGCCCGATAAATGGAGCATGCTGGAGCCCCTGCTAAGCCCAGCTCCCCAGTGTATGTAAGAAGATCCACTGCAAAAACTGCAGAGCCTTCCCTACCAGGTGTAGATAAGTTAGTGGGACCATCTACTGAGACTACCATGACCATAAATGGAGTGTCCACTCATGCCATCCTAGACTGGGACTCCCAGGTGACCATCATCTTTAAAACCTGGTAAGACTAACATCTGTCCCACCTTGAGCTGTGGCCACTAGAAGGTTTGAATGTGTGGGATCTTAGTGACAAATCCTATCCCTACCTCATCTATGTTAAAGTATGGATGGTTTTCCCATTTAAGGTGACCGGGGTGGGAGACACAGTTGAGACTCTGGCTCTAATTTGCTCTCAAGCTGGATTGTGTGATGGGGTGCCTGTCTTGATGGGTACAAATGCTCACATGTTTCCATGGTAGGTATAGCTTTGCCGGGCTCAGGAGGCTGAGCAGAAGGGGAAGGACCTACCCATTTACCCAGCAGTAAGGAAGGCTTACAGGAAGCAAGTACAAATGTCGGCTGAAGAGCAAGATGATCCAGTGGGCATAGTCTGGAGGCGGGATGTGAAGGAAATAGTATTGTCCCTAATGCTACTAGGGGTGGGCAAAAATGTGATTTTTCACCATGCAGAACTTCTACGAAAATAAAGAAACTTTTGTGGAAGTTTCCAAACCTTCGCCTGTGGTGTAGCAGAAAACATCTTCCAAAGTTATGTGCAAAATTTCTCCCCTTATAAAAAAAAAAAACCTGGTGGCTAGTGGCACCTTTTCCCACCCAACCCACAGGTACACAACATTAAATCCCTTGTGGCTAGCGGCCCCCCCACTGGATCACCCACTGGCTGCAAGACGTGGGGAAAAAAAATTGTAACTTATAAATAGCGCCCCTCCTACCGCCCAATAGTGCCCAGTGACCACATCCACACAGCCCTAATGTCTTTATGCCCTGGTTGCTAATGGTTCCTCCCCTCCACCCTGTGTATAGTGACAGTAACCCCTCTTCCCATTTCTGTAGTTAAAAAAAAAAAAAATTTCCTTGTGGTCTAGTGGCTGCTTCCCCAATAGCTCTCAACCTCCCAATCCCCAGTCCCATTGCCAAATCCCTCAGTGGTGGTCTAGTGTCCCCCACTCCCCACAGCCATAAGAGTTCAACCACCCAGCTCCCACCCCCATATTAAATCCCTCAGCAGGCACCAGGCGGTCCGGAACATCTCTCCTCTTCTCCACAGCCGGTCCGCCCACTGTTCACTGATGAAGTAAATCTCTGTAACAGAGTGGACGCACCAGAGGGTATAGACAGAATGAGGAGGGACCTGCAGAAACTTGAAGAATGGCCAAGGATTTGGCAGTTGAAATTCAATGCAAAGAAGTGCAAGATAATGCATATGGGGCACACAAACTCTGCAACAATATATCAGTTGGGGGTGAGGATATAGAATGCAATAAGTAGGAAAGGGACCTTGGGGTTATCATCTCTGATGACCTCAAGTTAGGGAAACAGTGCAACAAGGCAGCAGGAAAAGCAAATAGGATGCTGGGATGCATAGGCAGGGGCATCACCAGCAGGAAAAGGGAGGTCATAAATTTCACTATACAAGACACTAGTGAGCATATGAAAATACGAAGAAGCCAGTAGAAGAAGGTCATTTGGTCTATCAAGTCTGCTCGTGCTGCAGGGTCCACAGCTTGAGCTACTGTCCCTGCCCCCTCTCTCCACTCCTTCCATCCTCCCTACCCATGACCCTTACCCTTCCCCTATACATGTCCCAGCTTTTCTTAAAGCTGCTGACTGTCTTCAATGAGATTACCTCTTCTAGCAGTGCATTCCAAGTGTCCTCCACCCTCTCTGTGAATAAGAGCTTCCTGACCTCCCTCCTAAACCTCCCACCCTCCAGCTTAAGACTGTGCTCCCTCATGTTATGGTTGCCACTCAGCTTAAAGAGACTCTCCTTATCAACCTTATTTATCCCTTTCAAGTGAAGCCCCTCCTGGAGTACAGTGTACAGTTCTGGAGACCTTACCTATATAAGGACATAGACAGGGTAGAGAAGGTTCAGAGGAGGGCAACAAAGATGGCACAGGGATTGCATGACACGTCCTATGAGGGCTGGCTGAAGGACTTGAATATGTACTCCCTGGAGGAGAGGAGGGAGAGAGGGGATATGATAGAGGCATACAAATACCTTACAGGGAGGAACAGGGTGCAGGAGTACACTATATTTCCCAGTGAAAAAGATGTTCCAGGACTAGAAGGCATGGGATGAAGTTGGAGGGAGGGCAATTCAGAGGAAATGTGAGGAAGAATTTCTTTACAGAAAGGGTGGTGGACAAGTGGAACACCCTACCAGAGGAAGTGGTGGGGGCTGAAACAATTACAGGATTTAACAAGCATTTGTCAATGCCGAATGTTTGCTTG